>OX424491.1:9822161-12340428 GCA_949152395.1 Agrochola litura | reverse complement strand
AAAAATCTATGGTTAAACAGTCACTAATCATTACTTATCTATTTTATAACCAATGACGTAATATAAAATAGACGCGTTATGCATGAACATCACGGCACTCGAAAACAGCGTAAATACTATCGGTAGCTAGATAGCTACTTAGACGCACGAAGAAAGGGAAAGAAAATTAAATGTCATCTACGGAATTCCTGTTGTTAGAGAGAGATAAATATATTTCTTTAATTACGTTGTCATTCTGTGGTGCATGCTCATTGGCCAAACGTGTACAAAAGGAGGCATATGGGGAATAAATGGACACTCGATTTTCTCGTGTTGATCTGGTAGTAGATTTACGGGTAAAATAATATTATTTTCGATCTAAATATGAATGCAGTATTTCGCAAGAGTAGGTAATTACTGTTACTTAAAATAAAACAAAATACAATATTATAAACAATTATATTATAAATAAAAAGAGGTAGATGTCGCACTGGCGCGCAAAAAATTAAAGGAAAAATTTAAAGGACTTGAAAAAAAAGAATTATCTCATGGAACAGCAATTTTCGGATCTTAACCTAAAAGCAGAACCATTAAACTTATTTAACAGAATATTGCAAATAAATAAGTCTAAGAAAAATTTTAGGAAGAAATACCCAGCAGCGCTTCGCAAATTTGCGTTAACTTTAAATTACTACTCCTCAGCGGCGTAATAAATCGTTAGGCGGGTATTCCATACTGCCCTGCCTCATCCCCGTGTTTTGGCTAAATGGTACCAAAATAGTTCAATGTTGCCGGGTTTCACGAAACAAGCATTTGATATTTTAAAACAAAAACTTTTTACAAAAAAAAAACTACCGACTTCCAAAAAAACACTACAAAGTGAAAAATAACTTTAATTTCGGAAGTCGGTGTCTTGGGTTTTGTGTTTTCGTTTTTTGCCACCGACTTCCGAAATTAAAGTTATTTTTCACTTTGTAGTGTTTTTTTGGAAGTCGGTAGTTTTTTTTTTGTAAAAAGTTTTTATTTTTCACTTTTTAGTTGTGGTACCTACCCCACACACATTCTAATACCACTACCTACTACCAGTGTTAGGAACTTATCATATCATCTACATACTAAGTGGGAAAAAAAATACGTATTTTGTAGCTAACTCAAAAACTACCCAAGCAAAGTTAATAAAATTTATATGGGACCAATTTGGGAGCATACCCTTTCAAACAAAAAAAGAATTTTCAAAATCGGTCCACAAATGACGGAGAAATCGGTGGACATACATAAAAAAAAAAAAAAAAAAAAAAAAAAAAAACAAACATACGCGTCGAACATATAACCTCCTCCTTTTTGGAAGTCGGTTAAAAAGTAATTTATCTAGAAAGAAAATTATTTGTGGCCTGATTGTAGACGAAATGGCTCTCAGACATCAAACTCAATGGACAGGCAAAAATACAGAGGGATTAGTAAATTATGGTTCTGGACCTTCAGAAAACAAAGAAATTGCAACAGAAGCATTTGTTTTTATTTTAGTATGTTTAAGTGAAAACTGGAAAATTCCTGTAGCTTACTTTTTCGTCAAAGGGTTATCATCAGAGACGAGGGCTACTTTAATCATGGATTGTTTAAGACATTGTCATGCAGCAGGCGTTGACGTAGTAAGTTTGACTTTCGATGGTTGTGCGGCTAACTTGTCTACTGCAGCAGTTCTAGGCTGTAAACTGAGCGTTATTGATAACTTAAAAACTACATTTAAACATCCTGAAACCAATAAAGAACTTGCACTTTTCCTAGATCCATGCCACATGATTAAATAGGTACGCAACACTTTTGAAGCGAAGTCAGTTATTTTTAATAATGAAAATAAAGAGATGAGGTGGCAACTATTAAAAAATCTTAACAAACTGCAGACAAACGAGGGCTTGAATTTTGCCAACCGACTTACACAACGGCACTTAAATTTTCGCAATGAAATTATGAAGGTCAAGTTAGCCACACAACTTTTAAGTAGAAGTGTCGCAAATGCTTTGCAGCTTTGCGAAGAGACACTGCGTTCATCAAATTTTAAAGATTCGGGTCCTACTAAAGACTTATAATATTATTTAATGACTTGTTCGACATTTTCAATTCGAGAGCTCGTGACAAATTTGGTTTCAAAAAGCCTGTTAGTTCAGGTAATGCAAAAGAAATATTTGCTTTTCTTGAAGAAGCTAAAAAATATACTTGAATTGCGTATTTACAATAAAAACAGAATTACCCGACGTGGACATGTATTTATGAAAATAACTAAAAAGAAGCTCGTGCAATGTAAATCTAAAACCGGTTTTTTAGGATTTTTGATTTGTATCGAAAGCCTTAAATATTTATATACGTCTCTTGTTCAAGATGAGAAAAGACTGAGCTACATTTCTACATATAGGTTAAGTCAAGACCACATTGAAATAATGTTCGGGGACATACGTCGACATGGAGGGTATAATAATAACCCAAATTCAATCCAATTCAAAGGAATTTATAAAAAAATGTTCAATCATTTGGAATTGCGATCTGCCTTTACAGGTAATTGTATTCCGGTAAAATATTTGTAATCCTTATCTATTCGAGAGCCCAATTCCT
Source organism: Agrochola litura (assembly GCA_949152395.1). NCBI lineage: Eukaryota > Metazoa > Arthropoda > Insecta > Lepidoptera > Noctuidae > Agrochola > Agrochola litura. The sequence continues at coordinate 12,337,842 of OX424491.1, read as the reverse complement.
CTTACAATAATAGCTTACGACTTCTAAGAAACTCACGCCTTTTGTATATCTTATCGCTCGGTCATAAATCACTGCCGCGTGGGTGGTCTCGGCCCTTGACAGATATGACTCATTTGGCGCTTCCGGCCTTGAGCGGTAGCACTCAAACTGCTAGACAATCACGAAACCTAACTGAAAAAAGCGCACTATATTCAAATTCCTTCAAACAAACTTAATTTATTTCTTTTTTGTCTCTTATAATCAGATTTTGGATCAGAACTTTTGTGTGCAAAATGTAGACGAACATTGACAAATTTATCTATGAGCGAGCGGATAAGGTGTACCCTATGATCAAAAGTCGGATGTTGCTCTAGAGAATGGAGATGCAAAGACGCAAATACGTCATTGCAACTAATAAAAGATTTTAAAATTCGGTTTTTTAAAATTTCGATGTCTTTAGGATCGGGAAGTATAATGTGGCCCTTTTCTTTAATATGATTTTTAATTATAACTTCTGACTTCAGACAAATTTTAAACACGTCCTCGCTTGGGAAACATAGTCCTCCCATATTTTTTAAAATAATCAATTTATGAAACCATAATTTGCTATCACAAAACAGACAACCGATGCATGTTTCACATTTTATTACTTTAGCCAGTTTCCTTGACACCCATCCTGAAACATACCCAATAATCTGTTCAGTAGTCTTTTTGACGCTTTCCTGATTCAAAATTGTCGAAAAAACTTCAACATTTGCGTCTATCAAACGATCCGTTTCTACAGTGTTTGGATTTATTTGCTCATGATTGTTTTCAATTGAGTCTATCTCCTCATCGATAACTCTTCTGCTTACTGTAGAATTAATGCTTTGGACTGCAGACGAACACGTTAACACGGAAATGTCTTCTAGAGGTATGCAATTTCCTAAAAACGAAGATTTAGTTTCAAGGTGTTGAAGAATTTTTTTAAAGATTTCCTTAAACTGCACAACATTTGGATTGTTATTATAACCTCCATGTCTCCTGATAGCACCGAATAACATTTCTATGTGGTCTTGAGACAACCTATAAGTTGCAATATACCGCAACCGTTGTCCTACGACTAACGTGGAAAAAAGATGTTTTAAACTTTCTATACAAATAAGGAACCCCAAAAACCCTGTTTTGTTTTTAGATTCTACAATTTTTTTCTTAATCAGTTTTACAGTGATTCGTTGGCGATATTCACGCCTGTATTTAATAAATATATTAAGACCCAATATGTACTGTTTGGCTTTTTCGAGATATGCTAAAACTTCATCGGCATTTTTTGTAGACAACGGCTTTTTCAAGCCGTAAAAATCAGATGACTTAGAGTTTAATATGTCAAATAAGTTATTAAAAAATACTATAAAATCTACCGTCCCTGAAGTGTCTACAAAAAGTGAAGACGTCAAAATCTCATTGCACAACCTGAGTGCATTTGCAACACTCATGCTCATTATTTGTGTAGCCAATTTTACTTTCATTACTTCATTTCTAAAATGAATGTGACGCGAAGTAATTTTGTTGGCAAAATTAAGCCCCACATTTTTTTGTAGTTTCACTAAATTTTCCAACAACTGCCAACGAATCTCCCTTCCGCATTCATCATAAATAAGCCTTTTGGATTCGAAGGAATTCCGAACCAGTTTAATCATGTGACAAGCATCAAGCATTATAGCTACTTCTAAATGACATTCAGGATGTTTGAATGTTGTTTTTAAATGTGATGGTTGTTTTAGATCACAACCTAGTAAATTGGCTGCATTTATGTTAGCCGCACAGCCATCAAAAGTTATAGCAACAATATCAACCCCCACACGGTAGCATTCACTCAAACATGTTTTCAATAAATTTGCCCGAGTTTCAGCTGATAGTCCATTAACTAAAAAATATGCCACTGGGATTTTCCAGCTTTCGTTCATGCATACTAATATCAATACATATGCCTGAGTCGCTATTTCGCATGATTTTGCCGAGCCAGCACCGAAATCTACGACGCCTGCAGTCTTCTTTCCAGTCCACGTAGTTTGGTGGCGAAGAGCCATCTCGTCAGCAATTAACGTGCACAATATTCGCTGACCACTATTTTTATATTTTTTTTCTAAAACCTCTAGCGCTTGCTTATTAATGCCAGGATCACCCGAACTGTTCTCGTACCATTTTCCTATGACGCGAGGGTGTGGCAAAGATCCATTAAATATTTTTCTAACATATTTATAACCAGCTACAGAGTAATAGTGCAGAGTGACTGCAAATTTTCTCAACGCTGGTGTATATTTTTGGCGATAGCCCTTTTTCTTGCTTTTTTCAATCAGCCTGTTAATAAACTCTACCGCTTCTGCTTTCAAATTCAATTCATTGAACTGGTCAATAGTAAAAAAATGTTTATTTTTGAGGTCTGACACAATTTGTTTTAAATTGTTGCACTTTTCTTTTAGTCTTTTATTTTTTCTTTGCAAATTATAATTTTTTAATTGCAGTTTGCATTTGTCTACCGAAATTTTTCTAATTTTCGTCTTTAAAAATGCTTTTCTTGGAGTCTCAAAAATAGAACCTTCTTCAGACACTTGAACAGGCTCCAAACTTGTTGGTGAAAATATAATATTTTGTGCTTCTTGCTAAAAAAAATCAATATCAATGTTTGATTATTTAAACATAACAATAAAAATAGGTATATATATTTAAAAAATATATTAGTCAAATACAAGATAAGTCAAACGACTTAGAGAATAGCATAGCTGCCCTTTGACAGACAGACAAGACCGCGGAGACTTAGTAATAGGGTTCCGTTTTCAATCTATGAAGAAAAAATATTGAAGCCTAAATATACAAAACTAAAAAAAAAAATTCAGATGAACAGGCCTAAAAATAAAATTAAGTAGGTATAACTTTACCATAATTACAGGGACTGCTGTCTTTTTTATTCTTCGAACATTATTCTTCGTTATGTATATGTCGCTGGCTAGAAAATGTTCCGAGCAGACCGTAGAGTATTTTGTGGCTAGCCAATCGTCTTCACGCCGTTGAGCTCTTATAACGCTTAACCACTTTTCACTCATAAGCCCATCTTTAGGTAATCTAATTATAATATTGATCGTTAGGTTTCATAACACATATTATATTCAAACAATATAATTCATCAAAATGAAAACATTAAGGTTTTACACACACTGATGCAAAGTACCCCATCTTCCCCTAACGGCACGTGACTTACCTCAAGCGCCAGCCGCCATTAGAAGGCATCGAAAAACATAAAATAAAATACATTTTTCTTGATACTTACGCATGAAATGATACTTTTTTATCTTTCACAGTTGCAGTATAATTTTTACATTTCCTATAAATACAGGACGGCATTTTTTTTTGTTATTTTTAGGAAGTTATCCACACAAGGTATTTTAATAACACGTACAGCCGCGGCACTGGTTGGTACGCGACTAAATCGAAGTCCGGTAAATACCTTGCATTCATCTTGCCACTATAGAGCGCGGGTAACGTATCTATAGTTTATAATATCATTGTTTATAACCCCATAGGTCTCAGACCAACAAAAAAAGACTTTTTTTGTTGGTCTGAGCCCATAGGTACAGTTTCACCTCAATGCTACTTAAATCTCTCGGACTTGAATATTTGAAATAAAATTATTTTACATCTCTCATATTCGGTAAGTAGGTCCTTATTACCCCCAAATGGGGCTTGTAGGTAACCAATTAGCGCTCTAGGGCGGTAAGTAATTTAAAAAAAACTCTTCACTCTTTCAAAAAGTTCGCGTACATCTAACCATCATACTAGCAATAGACATCATGCATTCAGCCCAATGACAAAAGAGGTCGCTTCGCTATTCAGCCTTGTCTTCGTATGAGTATAATAGTCATCAATTTTAAATATCGACCGGCGAAGCTAAATTTCGTTCTTGAAAAAAACAAAATTAAAAAAAAAAGATGATAAAAGGCGGGAATAGAAAACTTTTACTTTAGATATTGTTTGTTTTTGGGGAAAAAACATGAGTTCTGCAAGTGATGAAGATATAGGTAAGCTGCACTCCCGATTCAATGAAAATGGAAGCTGAAGCAGCAATTAACAATATTTTGCCTGAAAGATCTAAAGAGAGATATTTGAAAACTTACGACGAGTTCATGAAGTGGCGAAAAGAAAAACGAGTAAAGTCTTTATCTATCAAAAAAGCTGCAGCCATCTAGTTTGTGGTGCATTTATTCAATATTAAAAGCAACTATGAGTACTAAACACGACATCAATATCAAGAACTTTTCAAAATTATCATCTTTTCTAAAAAGACAATCAGCTGGGCACAAAAGCAAAAAGTCAAAGGTTTTTACAGCGCAAGAGGTGAAAACATTCATAAATGAAGCCCCTGATGACATATATTTAGCTGTTAAGGTACGTAAAATAACAAATCACATAATGGTAATACTTCATCATTTATCTTTTAAATTCTTACAATCCTTTAAAACATACTTATTTTTATATTTCGCTTGTTTTAGGTGGTTCTTATCTTCGGTATAACTGGCGCATGCCGAGGTATTGAATTGACAAATATAACAATAGAGAACATAGAACAACAGGGTCAGTTGTTAGTAATTAAACTACCGAACACAAAAACTAAAATTGACCGAACATTTGTAGTTCCTCAAGAATTTTCTGAATTCGTACAAAAATACAGAAATCTTCGTCCTGAAAATGTAAACACCAACCGATTTTTTTTTGAAGTACCGCCAAGGCAAATGCTACAAACAAGTTATTGGAAAAAATACCATCAGAAGTATGCCGAAGCAAATCGCAAGTTATTTAAAGTTAGCAAACCCGGAATTGTACACAGGTCATTGCTTCCGGAGAACATCGGCTACACTTTTAGCCGATGCTGGGGCTAACTTAACCACCATAAAAAGGCACAGTGGGTGGAAATCCAGCAAGGTGGCTGAAGGTTACATTGAAGATTCCATACAAAATAAAAGTAAAATTACCAACCAATTAACGAAAACTATTCAGCTTTCAAAAAATGAAACATCTTTCTCAAGAGATGATCCGCAACCATCAACTTCTGCTGAAGAAAGCTTCATCCCGTCAAATTTTATCCATGACCAACAAATATCACAATCTCAAACTATTAACATACCCAAAAAACACCTGTCCCTAAAATTTGAAAATTGTTCTCATTTCACTGTAAATTTTAACTAATAAAATGTTTTACTCTTGTAATGCCGGTTTTTTTCTACTTACCTCACAATCGAGATGTAAAGCAGAGTAGTTAGCTCGGGTGTAAGCATCAATTGCACCCTCGAACTATAGGCGCCCTCGCTGCGCTCGTGCGCCTAAATATCTCGGGCTGCAATTGACGCCTTACAGCCCTTGGCTAGGTCAGATGGGTACTGCTGTACTTAAACTAACTACTATAGTTTAAGTACAGCAGTACCCATCTAATTTTGTTAATTATATGATAAAGGGTCGATTTCACGAGTCGAATTAATTTGACAAAGTTTTTTCGCCCAGCTGCAAATACCTGTTTTATTGCTAACTGACGGTCTATAACGTTTACTTTGATGAAGTTAAGTACGCAAATTGTAAAATCACGGTGCGTATCCCAAGTAGCACAGAAGCGCTGAATAGTAGCTGAATCACTGTTCACAATGGAATCTTCAGCTGAATAAACCTGCTGAATAAGAGCGTTAGAGGCGCCTACTCAGCTGATATAACTCTGATTTGGGCACAAATTAATCAGCTGTTAGCTGAATAATGGAGCTGGTTGCACTATATCAGCGTTATTTAAGCATTATTAAAGGTAACAGTCGCCCCAAGAGCTGAATAATGACTGATTATCAGGGTATGTGTTACCTTTTATAAACCACAAGGGCTGAATAATAGAGTACTTATTACCTATTTTTCAGCACAAAATACACTCCAGGATATTAGTAACTTTTTTATGGAGCTGACAATTCACAAGTGGCAAAATTGTGAATAATTTTCACCCTACTACTGATTATTTTGATATGTTTTGTGTGAACCATTTTGTAAAGTGTTTGTGGGAAATATAGGCAAATATATGTTATCGGTAAGTAAAACTTTGTTTTTCCTCCATGTCCAGGAAGTTCGAATGGGAAAGAGAGTTTATTGTCAAATACTATATAATAATAGACGAAAATTTTCACGCGCTCTCAAAATATCACTGTTTACTTGAAAATTATAGTATAAAATAGGTTGATGATATTATTATAAAAAATTAAGTCTTTTTATTTTTCCTTTGTAATTTGACAATAAGCTGTTTACGTGTAAAATCATTACATTTCCTATTCAAATTCTGTTGTTATTTTCGTTGACTAAACAAAAACTAATTGTTATTATATTGTATACATAGGTTAGAATCTAAAAAATGGCAGACAAGCAATGTGTACCGTATTAACCACAATCAAACGGCATGAGCAGTTTAAGTGTCCACTCGTGGTACATGAATCAGCGGCCGCGTCAAGTTGTTCGGAAAAAGTCAACCAAACAGTACCGCAACTTTATGAAAGTTGCCATACAATTATACTAGATGGAGCTGTATTAAATTCCGTGTCAATTGGCAAAATGACTTTGTGTCCAAGCCCACATTTTTTTTGTAGAAAAAATGTTGAACGTCAAAATTCTATCTATTGCTAATGTGAAGTGTTCTTATGCGCTGGCGTCCCTTGTCTTTACAATGTGATTAATATTTTATTTTTAACTCAATGTTTATGTGTATTATATCAAAATAAACTTCAAGATTCAAGCTTTAAATATATCTAAAAATGTCGTAGGTTGAATGTCTGTTGAAACGATAATAACGAAATGAAAACAAATGCGTATGCCGCCAGGCTAAGTAAGCGACGTCATTTCCATAGTATTTTTGTATGATTTATTTATAATTTATTTATGATTATTTGTCATTTAGTTTTTACATAAGTCGATTCTGTATAGTTTCAGCTATACACACGTATTTTTTATTTTGGTGTAGCTGCAGTAGTTTACTATATAATAACCTTTAAGTTGGAAATGGCACAAGGCACTTGCGCGGTATAAATTCCGATCGCGCGCCGGACACTAGACGCTACCTGAGCGGCCCTCCTGCGGACATATCAGTGGCTAACGAGTTGTTACGAGTGGTTCTTGTGTTACACAAGTCAGCTACAGATTCATGTAAAGCTTGATAGTGGGTAACATGTATGCAAATAACTGTAGGTAATCATCAGTGAACCGATAAACTCTGCAGGAATTTTAGGGATCCGCGAATTAAGCCTCATCATCATCACATCATCCTATATTTTTTGGATTAGCGTATGTTAATCATGTACTTAGTAAGTATCAAAGTTTTCTCCACCAAAGTAGACATAATTAGGTAAAACTTTTTAAAAGCTCAGGCTTTTAAACAGTGTGGTCATTGTGAAATGAACGATGAACGATCTAAGTGCAGTCAGAGCAGTGTTGCCAACTCCAAAAGTTCAAATTATCGAGATCCCACGTTGAAATTATCGTTTTTTGGGCAAAATTATCGTACAGACGCCAGCACATCAAGCTACTACAATCTGTCAAATTTATTTAATAGATTTTCAACTTTATCGCAGAACAATAAGGTTCAAAGTTGATTGGTAAAATTTGACAGTTTCGGGTAGCTTGATGTGCTGGCGTCTGAACAAAAGAAAAATCCAAATAAAAAAAAAAACGTAAGTCGGCCATCAAAACACAATGAATACTCCATTTTAAATAAAATTAGATATTTAAACAAACCTTTTTACAGTTTTCAGTTCAACCAGATTTGACTTCCATACTGTAGGCATAAGGATGGCATTAAAAGCAAAAAAATGGTTACAATACCAACTGTTTACTGTAGCTGCCATTTGACATGCCACCAATACAATAGAAGTCAAAATCGGTTGAATGGACTGTTAAAAAGGTTTGTTTATATGTCTAATCTTATTTCAAATGGAGTATAGAGTCAAAGGGGAAGTATATAATTATGCCAAGTTTCACCACTAATGGCGCTAGGAGCACAAACCGTAAACATATTTTGTCATCGTTTTTAGTTGATATTTTTGTGTTTTCACTGTAAAATTAAATTAAAAACTAGAGAGCGAAAGAGAGAGAGATACTTGTTGATGTTAACATAATTGATATTGACATTTGTTTGTTTCTTTTCTGCGTTTAATTTTGTCTGATAAATACATTTTTTTAATGGAACTTGTTTTTTCAGCAATTCGCAAAATTATCGTACAATAGACATTCATTATCGTACATCGTACCATAGGGCAAATTATCGTACGCCCCCATAATTATCGTACGGGTTGGCAACACTGAGTCAGAGTATGAGTCTATGGCGAACATTACACGATAGGTTTTGCTGTCAGTTTGCCACAGACAAAATTTTGATTGACGAAAAACCTACCGTCTAATGCGATGATTGATGTTTGCATGACGAAAATTGTAGGCGATAAAATTCCATCATTCAACCATCATTCATGATTGATGGAAATGATTGACGCTTGCATGATCGTGTAATGTTCGCCTATGAGGTGAGGCGCGGGAACACCCCCCCTCCTCGCCTCGCTATCCTATCGGCCGACGTGCGACGGACCGCCCGCAGTCGGGTGTGTATCGCGGATTGGACTTATCGTTACTTTTATTCGTGCACAGACGTATTGTTTCAATCGTAAACTAATTCCAGTTGGTACGTCTTGTTTAGTTTTATGCATGGAGCGTTGGGGTGGGACAGTCCATACACAGTAGATAGGTAAAAAACTAATATTATAAAGAGATAAAGTTTGTTTTTTATTTGTATTGCATTATTTTTGATCGAATATTACCATAAAAAGATAGACATATGGTTTTTTTTTTTTTTTTTTTTGGGTGGGAAATCATCAAATGACTTCTGCCGCTCTGGGTGGAGCGGGAGGGCGTGTCAGACTCTTACTGACTAAAACCCACCCGTATTCCTTCGGTTGCCTGTACATTGCCGGGGCCACGGTAACCCCGTAGGACACACCCGCAGCAACCCCGGTTGGCATCGGCCCTAGCGGACCCCGTCGATTGTGCTGACATCTCTTTGAGGCGCGCGTGGAACACTACGCGCCGTCGACCCGAGCCAGGGGGCCGACCACAATCTTTTACGAAACAATCTTATTTCAGGAGAGTTTTGTTTCAAGCTTACAATAACATAACTCATATTCGTACCACAACCTTCATCGTTCAAGAATGTTTTATTCCTGCTTAGTGCTGGGAAAGAACGAACTATTTGTAAGATTTGTCTATTGCCTGCTATAGTAGAAAAGAAACAACGCTATGTGAACTGTATAGCGCTGTCCCTTTCACACATTGGTCCGAATCGCTACTACGAAGTATTGGTCTTGAAGCAAAATATTATTTTCTTTTACTTAAAATATTACTTTGCATTAGAATCTAATTTTTATGAGTAATTTCCATAAAATTGACACAAATATTAAAAGATTTGGCTTTGAAAAATAAGAAAAACAATTGAAAAAATTAAAAATAAGCTACGGCTAAGCTGGTACATGATATAAATCGGAACAGAATGAAATTTGAAACTCGGGCCGCATTCGGAGTTACGCCTTAATCGCTCACATCAATATTTTGCGTATCGATTTAGATATGCTTGCACAAGATGGTTGGATTACAGTATTTCTTTGAGTATACACAGCAAATTTCTTCTTCTTTGATTAGGTGACGACTGTAGCCAGAAGCACAATTTCCAAAATGCCACGTTAGTTTAAAGATATGGTGCAACTCAAAACAAAACAGCACAACTGTCATTTTGACAGCGCTCACGGTGATATTAATTTAGGGCATGGTCAGCGTTATCGCAAGATGGCGCATGCTATGACGTCATGTATGACGATTCACAGCACGTTGTTATCGCGCTGACACTAATTCGGTATGGGTGTTAGCACGCTCTAATCGATTGCAGCGTAACTCTGAACACAGCCTCGATGTAGCGATATTTTTGTTTACAAGTGGATAACTACTATGAGGTTGAATTTATTTTAACATATTTGCTAATGAATTTATGATCTAACTGGCTACAAAGTCGACATGGAATCAAGGGAAGGTTAAGGTTACTCAGTGAATAAGTTTTAAAACAAATAAATGTGTAATGTTTTGACGAAGATAGTTCGAAACAATATATTGTGGTCAGACTCAGTGAACTAATCACTGAGTCTTTGTTATTAATTTTGCAGTCGGGTTTTTTATTTTTCTGCGTTATCCGCTTCCAAAAACTCAAATGTTCGTCTGCATTCGCCATCAAACAAGAAATTAATTACACATGTACTAAAATCTATAGATACACAATTCATTCGACAAGTTTACGTAAATAAATACATTTTACTAACTTTACATGACGCGAAAATGTTTTTTCTTAATATAAATTGCAAAACAATAATATTTCCGTCGAGTCCGAGGAACTTTTTTAAGATTGCTAAATTTGACATTAAAACAATATTGCTAGTTGTCAAAAGTCACGTCGTGGTACGAATTGAATGAACTTTTAGAGGTGACGGCACCAAAATCGCTAAGAAAATAAGATTGTTTCAACATTACAATAAGCTTATTTTATGGACGTCATGGTACGAAAAGTCAAAGTAAGATTATAATAATACTGCTATAAGAGCTGGTGGTAGGCCCCCAGGTCCTTATCGGACGGCGAGCTACCCATTGCTCTCCGTCCGCAAATTGACATATGCTGTCGCGGACTTTTGCTAAGAACTTTTTAGGGGGAATATTTCTATCATACTGCATTTTCGCGTAACTTCAACCCTTTACGCAGCGTAAGCTCTCAAAAAGGATTATTTTTTCCGTTTTTGCTACATTTTTCATTATTGTTCCGTTCCTATTGGTCATAGTGTGATGTTAAAGAGCCTATGTTACTATTGTGAAAGAATTTAAAAAATCGGTTGAGTAGTTTCTATGTTAAATCGTAACATACAAACAAACAAACAAAAAATCAAATCTTTCCTCTTTATAATATTAGTTTAGATGTGGATATTATTATTATATTATTATCATTATTAAGTGTAGATATAGCGATGTGCGCGCGAGTAATGTTTCGATGCGTACATGTTCCGTGTTAGTTGAAAGGAAGTAATGTATCTGTTACGTAGTACCTAACTAATACTCAATATATGCTTGCGTCACAAATTAAATTGATGTGCTTATTTAATCATTTAGGTTAATCACTTCATGTTACAGGATAATCCACCACCGTCAGCCAGCGACAGTCGCGCTTTAACAACAAATGTATTTTGTCAGCAGCAAGACACTATTCAGGTATTCAACTCAGAAGATATACAAACTGTGATTACTAATCAAGCCGCGATGTTAGAAAAGCTTAATGTAGTTGTGGAAAATCAAAAAAAAATTGCACTTAAGCTGGCTTCCTTAACAATACAATTGGAGGAAACAAAAGCATCAATATCTCAGGAGAAGGAAAGACCAGTAAATGTTACATTGCTGCAAGACCAATTAAGAACGGAAGAAGAGAATGAAAGTTTTTCTATACAGCCCATTGAAAACCAGCAGCAATTTGAAATGTTGGAAACGGATCTAGCTGATAAGGCCAAAAAAAAGAAGCTTTCCAAAACATTATCATTGTTGTGCTCATCTAAAGTGGGTAGCGGCACGACGTGCGCATACAAACTACTGGATATACTTTTCTCCAAAAATTTTCTTTGTCAGTGTTCATGGTCCGGTGGTAGCAAGGGAGAAATTTCTAAAATTCCCTTTAAAAATTACAAGAACATTAGGAAATTTTTCTTTGAAATTGTCAATTCTTGGGACTCAAACTTTACGGATGATGACGCCGAAAAGTTTTTGAAGCTAGCCATAAGGAATGCTTCTAAACGTAAATTAATGAAAGGGTTACGACAATCATCAAAACGAACCCGCAAAAGTAGAAACCGCGGAGAGGAATTACATTGTAATGCCAGTAATAACAGCGGAGAACTTCAAGTTGGTGATGAAGATAATGGTAATAATGGAGAAGAACCTCAAGCAGGCAAAAAAAGAGAACAACTTGAAACAGCTTCAAATGGTGACAACAACGAACAGACGAGAAGCGACGAAAGTATGGACCTATGCTAATTTTTATACCAAAACTTAAGCATACTCATACACGCAGACAAAACATGCACACACGCACACAAATGTATGCTCACACATGTTTTACATATATGTCGTGGCTAGATCATAGAAATTGATCACTTCATGATATGGCCAACTAAAATTGGCCAGATCGTTTAAATGATTACATTTGATGATACGTCAATCCTCGTTTGGCTATGTCATTGATGTAGGATTTCTATGATAATTAAAAGTCTAAAGAAAGTAGGCCAAACGAGGATTAACATATCATCAAAGTTTAAAGTTTAAAATGATCTGGGCAATTTTAGTTGGCCATATCATGAAGTGATCAATTTCTATGATCTAGCCACGACATATACATTTTAACAAAATTATTGTTTTTGTTGTTTGCGGGCCGAAAGGTTCTGGAATAGCGACCTCGTACCGGAAGACGTAGCGTTGGGAGGCCTCCCACAAGATAGACCGATGACCTTGTGAAGGCCGCGGGAACCCGCTGGATGCGGGAAGCACAGAATCGGTCGAAGTGGCGGTGCTTGGGGGAGGCCTATGTCCAGCAGTGGACGTCTTTTGGCTGAAATGATGATGATGATGATGATGATTGTTTTTGTGATAAAAAATATTATAATTGTTCGGTTATGTTTAGATTACGTTGATTTTTGAACAGTTGTGAAATCATTTACAGAAATTGTTAGGACACGTTCCGTAAAAGAGAAATCTCGTTATAATATATTTTGTTTTAAATGCAAGACTGAAGAGAAGATGACTGTTGTTAATTATTTCTACTAAATAGATATAAGTAACGACTGATTAATAATAATTGCTCTAAACTAGATTCCTAAGTGTGAACAATTTTTATGTAGATACCTACATACCTACTTGTTAAATGTAAGAAAAACTTCCTACTAGATAGATATGAATAACGGGCGAATGAAAAGGGTTTATGTTTCCACTATGAGAAAGCCTCTACACGTCTACAGATGCGTCCGCGGACGATGACAGATGCATCAGCAGACGGATCACCACGACCCGTCTGCACGTCTGTAGGTCGAGCAGTCTATGCTATTATAATAGTACACAATACAACATTTTTATTTTTATGGTATTTATTTTTAAATTTTATATAAATAATCTAAAATACATAATATTTATAAAAAAACTAAATAAATTAATAGCTGTGGCAGCTACGGTCTCAATATCCATTTTTGGAATATTACGTACGAGTTGCGTCTGTCGAGCATAGACTGCTCGACCTACAGACGTGTGGACGGCTCGTGGTGATCCGTCTGCTGATGCATCTGCCAACGTCCTCGGACGCGTCTGTAGACGTGTAGAGGGGGCTTAACGGGTATCTCCAACCAACTACCGTATCTCACAATATTGTTTTAAATAAGAAAATGTTACCGTGTATGCTACCTTCTAGTTAGATAAAAATAGTAATCCACTGATTAGCTTTAATTTGCCCTTTAAACATAAATAAACGTCAGGAACGACTAGGTACCTAAAATTGATATTTTTGTGATTTTATTTGGATGTGATATTTTCTTATGTGGATAGGATGTAAATAATAAATAAAAGTACAAAATAATCAGAACCTCAAGTATTTTATTTTCTTACATTGTATGTATTAATGGAATAAAATAGTTATATTCTCCATGAGGAATACAAACTAATTTGCATTTTACTTCTTTGGGATCTAAAACACCCATAGTAGTATCGCCAATTCGTGAGTATTTGTATATACCAAGACGAGAAGATTTGATAGGATATTCAAAAACATCCTCTTTGCTATTTAACCGGTAACCTTTTATGGACACAACATTAAGTTCTTCAGTAATCGAACTTATTTCGAAAATATCACTATGTACTGTGAATAAATATCTGTCTTCTGTTTTTGAAGATAATCTAAAATTTTGATAATTTAAAATGGGGATGTTTTTTTTACTCCTCGAGATAAATGGATACGTAGCGTACTTCTTTTTCTCTAGGTCAGTATTTTTTACACAATTCTCATCATCTTCAATTAACCTTTTGGCCACTTGTGACAGTGGATTTTTGCCAACCCTGAGCATTTGCTTGATCATATATAATTTGTTCTCAAATGGATATGCGTTAAAAGTATTTAGTGATCCGTACATTTTAACTTCAGCAGTAACGTGCAGTAAATTGTGGACATTACTTGTTACATAAGCTGCTCCGTAGAAATCTTTATAATGTTTAACATAGTGTCTCAAAAGTTCTTCAGATACAGGTAACAAATAATGGTGAGCTTCACTGGAACAAATGGTTATTCCGCAGTAGAGCATCAAAAAGTGTGAAAACGCATTAGATGGCAAAACATCACGCAGAATAACTAAGCAGAGATAGTAAAAGAAAGATCTAAATTCCGATGCTTTCCAATACGCTAAAAAATCGAGGTTCCGCACTGAACGGTGAATTTCAAATGGTAATTTACATTGGTTTAAAAAATTCCTAACTGTTTCAATGTCAGTGGCACGCCATTTTGTGATGTATTTTCCAAAATTACCATCACGCCAACCTATAAGCATTCTTTTCATGATCCCTAAATCGATAAGGTGTAGTGAGTCGCTGACTGGAATATTCTTTACCATATCAATTGGCAGTCTTAGCAATGGTGAGTCAGTTTTATGGTGCGCACCATAAGCTTTGTTCCGGAACCCATCATCAGTTCTATCGGCACATCTGGAGTCGGCAAAGACTACGGTATGCGAAGTGTGTGAATACTCTCCAACTGTAACACATTTCAGACAACCATTCTTCCCGTTGAAATTACAAACACCTGTAACAGATAGAGAAGTAGGTACTTATAATATGTTGACAAATATGTTAAAATTCGACTAACTGATGTGAGCAGTAGGTACCTTTTATATAAGCTCTGGCAGGTGAGTCACAAATGAAACACCGTATCTTTATTGTGAACTTTCTTCCAGAATTCTGAAAGTAAATACCATCCCGAAGCAATACTTCCATTTCATTAATAAAATCTTCTAAATAAGTATTCAAATTTTTCGGTTTACCTATTCCAAAATAAATGCCAATAACAAATGGCCTGAAGCAAGGATTCTCGAAAACGTTGCAAAGTATAGGCCAAAACTCTTTTTTAGAACTTTTGAAGATTGGTAAACCATCCATGTTTATATTCAACGAAATTGTTTCTGGAGCTTCTTCCCAACAAAGCAATATTTTTTGCAAAGGTATTATTATTCCATTGTGCCAGTATTCACCTCCTTCGATTATTTTTAAGGTGATTTGTCTGGGTGTAGCTAAAATAGTCCTGGGGTCATTAGGTAATGTATTTGGAATAAATTCATTGATAATTTTTGACAGATCCTTTAAAGCTGTGTGTGCAATATTTTTTTGAATGGCCCATATTCTTATATTTTCTCGAAATTTTTCTTTTTTATCATAATTACTACATACATTGTCACTGTCTGAACTTGCAGAATAGTTAGATCTATCTGCCCATCTATATTCATTGTCATTACTGCACAATACGTTACCACTATCTTTTAACATTCGCTGTATACTTGAAGAGTTTTGTCCATCTAAATCTGCACGTGCTTTTACACCAACATTTTCGGATACGGAACCCTCCTGTTCTAAAATTTCATTCACACTTGGACCATTGTTCATAAAACGTGTAGCCTGTTCAATGTTCACTGTTTCATCTGTATTTCTGTTCAGAATCCTCAAATATTCTGCATTAATTTTTCGGCGTATTCCGCCAGTCCTTTTTTTATATTTCCACATATCACAATATCTTAAACGACGCGATTAGTATACTTACCTACGAAGCGCTGAATAAAGAAGTCTTCAAGGTCTTATTTAACGGCACTAGTAGATTAATTGTCAACGATAGTACAAGTATTCAGCTCTCACGGAGATTATGGGTAGCATGTGAGCTAATATAGAGCAGTTTGCTTTAACTTAGCATCATATAATGTTCACCCATAGTGATCATGTGGGCTTTATAAGAGCTATTATACGATTGCGTGTAACAAGCTGATTAACATTACACAAATTCCACTGTGTGCAGCAAAAAGCATTATATCTTTGTTATTTGAAGCCACAGAATAACTGATTACATTACAGTAGCTCACGTGTTATTTCTTAAAATGCAAGTGGTCTAAGGGTACACTTGTGGTCTTCAATTCAGAATATAGCTGAGTTAAAGTCCACAAAAAACCTTTAAATTGCTTAAAGCTGTATAATACTGAACTTGTTACCTATATCAACGCTGCAAGCGTTACAGTGTGGTTTCCATGACGCATAATAACGTTCTTATTCAGGTGAAACCTCACTTTTCACCTATTGCAGGTCGAGTGTACTGTAATAACTCTTCATAAGTGCTAAAGTTATCGATGTTACCTCTTGTGACATCTTATAATGCAGTTTTGTGCTACTTGGGATCTACTTAAAAGTGACAAAAAAACCAAGATCTGGGTAACACGAATGAAATTCTCATAACACGAATGAAGTCTGCATGATACTAATGATATTGGCTAACTAAACCACATAGATTATGTTTATTGATATTAAGTTTTTTTTTTAAATAATGCACAAATATGTATTTAAGTGAGGTCATTTTTAGGTGAGAAATGAAAACAAAATTACTTTTACTGAGCTTTTAATCAAATTTGGACATTAGAAAAAATACAAAAAAAATATATTAAAAATAACACGATTATGTAACAAAATTATTTTTGTGCACAACAAAATATAAGTAACAAACTTTTTAGTTACAATGTATCTGTAGGTATATATTTTTTCATTTAAGTATTTCTACCTAACTACTTTTCCTTATTTATTCAGTCATTTTGGATAGGTAAGGGAGGGGTGCTTTCCCCCCTTCTATGGAATCTGGTAATTAATGACCTTATCACCAAACTCAACGCCAACCGCTACTACACAATAGGGTATGCAGATGACCTTGCAATCCTTGTCTCGGGCAAGGTGACGGGAACGATCTGCAACCTCACCCAGCAAGCACTACGTATCGTAGAAAATTGGTGCAGGGAATTTGAACTATCAGTTAACCCCACTGAAACTGAACTAGTTATGTTTACCCAAAAACGAGCATTAGGCCCTTACCGCCTACCCAAACTGTTCGATACAGAACTTCAGTTGGCTAACGAGGTCAAATACCTCGGGTCATTCTAGACAGTAAGTTAAACTGGAGTAGTCATGTAGACAACAAGCTAAACAGGGCCTGCATCACCTTCTGGCAGTGCAGGAGAATGATAGGTAAGAAATGGGGCCTATCCCCCAAAATTATTCTGTGGTTGTACACTGCAGTGATCCGCCCCATGATCGCTTATGGGGCTGTGGTCTGGTGGCCCCGAACTCAGCTGGTTACAGCTTGTAACAAACTACAACGCATGCAAAGGCTAGCCTGCGTGGCGACCACGGGCTGCATGAGGACTACTCCGACTGCAGCCATCGAAGCCATGCTGGGACTACCCCCGCTCCACCTGTTCATACAGCAGGAAGCGACAATGGCAGCGGTACGTCTTAATGCAATTAATCTCTGGGGTAAGAGAGAGACACAACACACCGCGCTGCTTGAGGGACTCAATAATGAGTTCCCTATTACGAAAGCCATAAACGACCGGGTACCCAAACAATTTATCTTCGATAAAAAATACAGGATTCAACTTCACGAGAATCGCCGATGCGAGGGTTTGCGCTCCGCAGAGCTACGTATCTTTACCGACGGATCCAAAACAGGTAGTGGCACTGGTGCTGGAATCTTCTCGGAGGACTTCAACATACACATAGCCACACCATTGGGAGTCCATAACACAGTGTTCCAGGCCGAATGCATGGGTGTATCTCTTGCCGCTTCAGCCATCTTGGCCAGGGAAGTTAAGGACCACTCGATACGTATACTCTCAGACAGTATGGCTGTTCTGCAAGCACTAAGCAGTCAAACTGTTGACTCTGGGTTAATATACGAGTGCCACCAGCGCCTTAACCAGGTGGGTAGCCTCAATAATATAACCATTCAATGGATCAAGGGACACAGCGGTTCGCGGGGCAATGACGCAGCCGACGAACTTGCCAGAAGGGGGTCGAGCATGGCACCGGTGGGGCCTGAACCCATTGTGCCACTCCCCTTCGGGTACCTACGCACTCTGATAAGGAAAAGAACCAGGGATCAACATCACAAACTTTGGTTGGACCACGGTGAATGCAGGCAGGCCAAGGAGGCACTCCCAATAATTAATAGCCGCCTCACGAAACAGGTTCTCCGACTAACGAAACAGCAGCTGCGTACAGTTACAGCAGCTATAACTGGCCATGGGTCATTTAATAAACACCTCTTTGTCATAGGAGTCACAGACAGTCCGCTGTACAGAGCCTGCATGGAGGACGACGAGACAGCAGCTCATGTGCTACTAAACTGCCCGGTGGTCGCCACATACAGGGCCAAGTACTTCGGTAACCCAGGTACCCTACGTGAGATTGTCAGTGACACCAAGGCGTTGCTGGTCTTCTTTGAGGAGCTGGGGTGGATCGAATAATCGATTTTCCCACCCGTACGCAAAATACGCGCTTTGACGTGGAGTTGCGGATACCAGCCCGTATTACCTATTAAGTCATGTATGAGGTGGGATGATGCTGTATTGAAATATTCCTGACGAAACAATTTGAAGTCCCGTTTAAATCTGCCATTTATGACTTCAACTACCCACCTACACAAGGTCACACAACGGAACTTATTGGCTGCAATGGTCAATAATTGGTGTTCACCAGCCTGTTTAGATTCAGGCATATAAGCTTTGTAACCATATTGTTGCAAGAAATGGTATTGCATCCCTAAACCCCCTATCAAGAATGAAAATGTCGTTTTCTCTGAAAAACCTTCGCTGTGGACTATTATCAGTGAACAATCTAAGCATTATAGAAGTATCTAACTCTGTTGCAGGGTATGGTCCAACAACATCAAGGATATAACCATTACAGCACACAAGTAAAAACGGTTTAACCAAGTTGTGAAACTTATGCAAACTGTATGTTTGCTTTTGGTACAAGTAATTACTACTTTTTTGTACATAAATGTATGTACTGTCACATATTACTATGACTGGCATAAATTCAGGATCCATGTCTGGATTACCAAATAAGCCATTTGGTATTGTCAAGTTATATTGAGCAACTTCCTGAATACTTATATTATTTATCCATAAATGCAATTGTATGAATTGGTCTTCAAAGCATTTCCTTACAATATTAAGGTTTTTGAACACAGTTGATGAAGCTACATTAAAAAGAGAAGCTATACATTAATTACTATCTCCTGTACGAAGTTTCATTAAGAACATAGCCAGACTTCTTTTATGAGATGTAACCCTTTCACTGATGACAGAATCTCAATTAATAATAATTGTTCAAATTGATAGTGGGTAAAACCTAGCCAATATTTGCATAATGTTGCAGTATGTTGAATGATGTTTTCAATATCGTAATTTCGAATTCCACTACTTTTAAGTAGTGAACATAAGTCGTCCATTTGGGATGCAGTGAAATTTGAAAGTTACTGATTGTGTATAAATTATTCCAGTTGTTATGAGATTCATTCAAATGGTATTCACAAATACGAGCACAGCGGGGCACATAAAATGAGTGATCAATCAGTAATCTTTCCTTTAGTAGTAAAGGTACTAAGAACCTAGATGTATTTTCACATAACCTAAATATACAGTGGCGGGAAGTAGAAGCAGCACGCTTGTAATTGGACATAGTAATTGTTGGTACTCTTCTGTGTATGCAGGTGTAACAGTCATTGGCATAGGAGGTGGTTGTGGGATGTTACTGCTGTGTTCAACATCCAATGGCTGTATTTCCATATCCCTGATTTCATCCTGTTGCCTGTTTCTGCACTCAGCTCGGGAAGCTCTCAGCCAACAAGCCATACAGACTTGTTCTAAACGTTCCACCTGAAAAAATAGATCATTAGCATTGCAAATAAAGTCTATTTTAATATATTTGTTTATCGAAATCTTTATTGCACTGTAAATAGTCGATGAGGCAGCCTAATGTAGTGTGTTTGTTTTTTTTATTATTTTAGTGACAGACCGGGATCCATTTGGGCAAAGGCATGGCTGGAGTTAGTTAAATAAATGGGTATTTGAAATTAAATATTATACTCTAATATTGTATTGTTTTAAAATTATCATTTTAATATTACCTGGTGAAACGGTATCCACTGTAAAATTATATTTCTTTCCGCAGTGTCAACATGCACAGCATGTGTTTGGTGTGCTCTTAAAATTGAAGAACCACATGAGATGCAAAAATTCCTATACCCGAATCTTCTCACTGAATAACCAGTTTGAATACATTCTTGCATTCATTATCATGAAGCAGTTTCCACAAACGGTATCTAGTGGGTGTAACTGAAAAAAGTAGTGCAAGTTATAACTTGACAGGGTCCGGTCAGTGGGTTGTCTTAAGGGATCTTATCACTGAATTAGATCCCCCTAAGCATGAAAAAGCTGGTGTGCCTATATCCCACAAAGTAGATTGTAGTACAGTACCTTGCTGGTTATTTTATTTAAGTACCACCTTATTGCATTTTTCACAGTATTAAGTGACATTAGTCATGTCAATTTACTGCATCGAATTATAAATCCTACTTTGTGCAGTTGTGGGCTAGAGCATACTAATTATCCTCAACCCGCATTTTCAAAGGTAAAACCTCAGTTAAGAAACACTCACCTCGCGAGAAATTCACATACAAGTTGGCGCACGTCTGCAGCTGTCTCAGACAGTAACTGTCGTCGCACATTCCGTTGAAATCTTACTGCACAATTGATACAACAGCCTTCTGGATTAAGCACTGTACCTACAGATGCCATTTTCATAAAAACTTTCGAATAAAAATACGAAAAGAATAGAAGAAACACTTTCATGCAACTAGCTAGAAAAAACCGGAAACAATAATATTGTCTGTCAGTGTCAAACTGATCAGTGTTGCCAACTCCAAAAGTTCAAATTATTGAGATCCCACGTCGAATCGTTTATTGGGCAAAATTATCGTACACACAGCTACACATCAAGCTATACATTTCCAGTTTAAGCTGACCTCGCATTGTACAGAAATCCTATACAATGCGAGATTAACATAAACCTGACATGTATAGCTTGATGTGTAGCCGTGTGTACACGTGTACAGACGCCAGCACATCAAGCTACTACAATCTGTCAAATTTATTTAACAGATTTTCAACTTTATCGCTGAAGTATAAGGTTCAAAGTTGATTGGGAAAATTTGACAGTTTCGGGTAGCTTGATGTGCTGGCGTCTGTACAAAAGAAAAAACCTATAACGTTAAAATTCAAAAAATTCAAAGACAATAAATATTTTTTATTAGAGTCAAGGGGAAGTATATGCCAAGTTTCACCACTAAAGGCGCTAGCAGCACAAACCGTAAACATGTTTTGTCATAGTTTTTAGTTGATAATTTTGTGTTTTCACTGGAAAATGAAATAAAAAACTTGGGAGTGAAAGAGAGAGAGATCCTTGCGCTTGTTGATGTTGACATATTTGACAATCGACTTTGACATTGTTTTGTTTTTATCTGCGTTTAATTTTGTCTGACAAATACGTTTTGTTAATGGAACTAGTTTTTTCAGCAAATCTCAAAATTATCGGACAGACGCCAGCACATCAGGCAACTACAATCTGTCAAATTTATTTGACAGATTTTCAACTTTATCGCTGAAGCATAAGGTTCAAAGTTGATTGGAAAAATTTGACAGTTTCGGGTAGCTTGATGTGCTGGCGTCTGTACATTAGACATTAATTATCGTACATCGTACCATTGGCCAAATTATCATACGCCCCCATAATTATCGTACGGGTTGGCAACACTGAAACTGATTGACTGATATCGTCGGTACAATAGTCAACTAACCAATGTGAAATTTTGGCAGTTTTGACTAAACAGGGATTTTTTTTCTAACGACACATACTGTGGCAAAATATTGTATCTGTGGCATTTCAAATACAGAAGATACAGACAAATTGTTATCTGCTTAACTGCAAAAAATACAATTTCTACTGAGGTAAACTAATCTATGTGAAAATGGCTGAAACAAACAAAGGACCACACCACAGACCACAGAGCACACAACGGGCTTATTAATTACGTTTCGTTCCACGGTGATTTTTAAAGTACGTTACGCGATATTTGCGTTAACCGTTAATAACCGCATTAAAAACAAGTTCACTGCACCAATTAACTAACTATTTAAACGCATTTAAAGCCGATATTATTACCGCTACGCAACCCAGTAACTTTTTTTTTCTCACGGTAAAATAAACCTAATAAAAAACGTTCCTGAACACGTATTTTTTGCCGTAACACTTTTTACCATTATTTCATTATTCCGGTTAGATTTCTATATCATTTTTGGTCTGTTAATTAAAATAAGATGATCACATTTTTATGTGTACTATGATTAATATACGTTACCGTTTAATAGTGGGCCCAAAAAAACTGTCTCCTTTGACGACACAAAAGCTAAAAACAAGCAAAGAATCATAACCCTTCTTTTTCGTAGTCAAGTAATTACTCCGTTCATTCGTGTAGAACGGAATTTCTTTAGTGTTACTCGAAAAATGACACTAATGAAGTGACATGAATGAAATTTTCAACAAATAATCTAATTGATTGCGTCGTAGAATATTCTAGACGCCATTAGGTCACAAAATATTCCGGTTATTTGTTGCTAATCTACGTGCATGATAAAGAATTAATTGTTCAAACACTTATTATCACACCATTATAAACACGAATGATTAAATTTTCGTATTAAACATAGAAATACAATTAAATTGCAATTTCTTACCAGAATAATGAAGCGCACGTCTGCTATCACCGAAACGTTCACGTGCCACCGGTGCCACTAAGTCCCTTAAAGGCTTGTGCAGACCAGTGCGACACGCGACGCGACACAAAGGCACCGCCCGTCGCGCGGCGAGCGGTGCTTTTGTGTCGCGTCGCGTGTCGCGCTGGTCTGCACAAGCCCAGCATAGCAAGTGGGGACGGCGGTAACGCACCTGAGATGTTCTTAATTATAATTACAGACGTTTATTTAGTCGACACTAATGATTGAAAAAAAGTGATCGCAAAATAAAACAGAGAAATCGTATTATATTTTGTGTTCATTTTAAACTATCAGCGTAACTTGAGTTTACGGTTGTAACCAGTTTTTTTAAAATAATTTTCGTATAGTAGTAAAACCATTATAAAATAATGGTTTTATTGAAAAATCAGGAAAATTACCAATGACACAAATGAAAAAATTGATAGTTTATCTCAAATTAAATATGATAGTTTAATATTTCTAACTGTACAATATTAAGATGTAATGTAGGTATTGTAAGCATCGTATACGTATTCCAACA
Organism: Agrochola litura; assembly: GCA_949152395.1. NCBI lineage: Eukaryota > Metazoa > Arthropoda > Insecta > Lepidoptera > Noctuidae > Agrochola > Agrochola litura. The sequence goes on along the minus strand of OX424491.1, from coordinate 12,314,286 downwards.
ATTTAAAGAAGTTATTTCAAAAATCCACTTTTTACGGTTGGTTAGATATTGGCCCTAAAAATTAGTATACCCATACAATCATAGGTTTGTACAATTCTTATTTTATTTAGACCATTTAAAGATGTTACCCGCCGCCGGTTGCCATGCAGGTGTGTCTTGCCGGTGCCGGTGTCCTGCCGGTGCCGGACATGAAATAAAAAAACCTAGATGAACTAAATCTATGGAAAAAACGCACATTGGGAGGTACTTGAAAAAAATAATAATCTCATGGATACCTTATTCTGCTCATTATTCATTAGCGTAGCTTAGTGATTCTTTTCAAAGTGGTAACCATAGGTGCATTTTGTCAAAGATTTTATTAATTAAGTGATTTTTGTTTTTAATTAATTAATTTAAAAAAACATAATGGAAAGATTTACATCTCTTGAAAACATGTATTTATTTGACTTAGTTGATTCGTCACTTAGTAGACAATCTCCTGTATCAAGTCTAGAACACTGTAGGTATAGTTCTAGTCCCATTCCTATTCTTAGTGACTTGGATGTATTTCTTGGGCTCGAATCATCAAATGGTGTAATTGATGACCATCGACGAGACTGTACCTGTTTCATATGTTCTCGAGCTTCTGTTTTCTCTCAAAGAGGTAAGTTACAAACAAGTTAAGTTTTACAGGAGGCACGCGAGTTGATTAGTAGGAGATATTCTTTGCTAAAGAATGCCTTTAGCAAAGAATATCTCCTACTAATCAACTAAATTAACTCGTAATCAATATTGTCAATTTGTTTATCTGCTCTAAAGATAAAACTATGCAATATACCCTTCGGGAAATACGGGCGTGATATTACTATGTGAATGATCATTAATAAAATTAATGTTCCATGTTTTTGGGAACATTTTGTGTTATTGTTTTACCGAAATTGTATTGACAAAACAAGATGGCGATCGTTCCGATTTTGGCCACGCTCCAAAATAACCTGATAACGTAGTACTTATTGTTGCTGTAGGCACTTGACGGAATAACTAAAACAATTATAATAATACCAGGCATAATATTTCGCAAACGGATCCCTGAATCTAAAAATGGTTTTCCAAACTCTCAATGTTTTTGAAGCACCTTTCCAACGATACCCCACATCATGGGATAAAAAAAAATAACGTCACCACTTTACGCGTATGGGAGGTACTTACCCTAAAAAAAAATGTTTTTCATAATTTTGTTTTACCATTTTGTCGGCGTAATTAATATGTATACCTATGTCACATTACAGCTTTCTAGTACTAAGGGTCTCGGAGCTAGACCGCGGACAGACAGACAGACAGACAGACGGACATGATGAAACTATAAGGGTTCCTTGTTTACTACTTTACTACGGAACCCTAAAAATGATCAAGGTAAAGCCGTGGTCTATAATTTTGTAGGTGTACCTTGATCATTTTTGTACCTATGTCTTGACTTCTGTCTGAAATATTTTCTTGACCTTTTAGTCGGGTTTTAGTTTTGAACTTACTTTTTATTCACTTTGTAGTGCTTTTTTTAGAAGTTGGGTTTTTTATATTTTTCAAATTGGTACATTAGGTACTTACATAGGTATCTATTGAAACGGAACTACCAAGAATTTCTTAAAGCATCCATACTCGTATAGCAAAATCTGCAATATTTTTTTACTCTACAGGAAAGGACATCATTCAAGTTTCGAACATTTTGTACCCAAAAACAAAAGACCAGAAAAAAAAACGGTTTTCTGACACTTTAATATTTGGGTACGAAATGAACGATGTCCAAAATAGAAATCAGAGTTTTATTTTAATTTTAAAAGGGCTTTTTTAAAAAGAAAAAATTTACATTGTGCTAAAATAAAACGTTTCTGTCTACTGTTTAAAAAAAGTTTACGGTAAAAAAAGAAACAATATTCACGAAAAAAATTATTTTGCATTCTCGGATGTTTTAACGCATCTGCAATGCAAAATAAATTCAAAATGAGATTAACACTAACTCCTTGTGGGATATGATCTCAGATTCGACGAATATGCATAAAAAGATCCCCGTCTGTCACCAGATAATCGGGAAAATTTCGGAAAGCTTTTCGTTGCGTACTCAATCGGATACTGCGCGGGCCAGTCTAGGGTCACCACATTATGTTGGTGTTATAGCCGCTGATACTGCCCACTCCTAAACGGCTTGAGTGGTAACCACTCGAGCCGTATGGGGGCTGGCAGTATCATGCGTACGCATAGGCATCAAATCTTGACCCAATTGCAACCGGTGTGGTCGGATTACAGGGCGCTTGTTATGTGACACTCGACGCCGACGGCAACTAAAACCTATTTAAAGAAATTTTGGTTGAGCTCAACATTTTAATTGTTTTTTTCTGGTTAGTTTTCTTCCAATTTTAAATCACATTATTGACCAGCGGGATAAAATGAAATTCATTAGAGGAGTATTGCCCGTCTAAAGTCTGGTTTTTAAAGGGCGAATGTCAAACTTGATATTATTTTTATAGTTTGCCACTTTCACTTGTAAAATGGCCAACTTCTTATCGAAGTGTTGTTCCAATGATTCCGGTTTCTTTATCGTATAAAGTTTTATGGTTTTGTGAAGTGTCTAAAATTCGAATTTGTATTATTCTTGTTACTACCTACTTATCCACACAGTTATCCACGTATTTTTAATTCGATATTTTATACACCTAGTGATTTATCGAAACAAAATACTTTATTAATTTCGTTCGTTTGTTCGTCGCCATTTTTAACCGACTTCCAAAAGGAGGAGGTTCTTAATTCGTCTGTGTTTTTTTTTTTTTTTGCCTGTTTGTTACGCGATTACTCCGCCAATTATGAATAGATTTTGATGATTCTTTTTTGTTTGGTAGATCATACTTCAGAGGTGGTCCCATATAAATTTTATTAACTTTGATTCGGTAGTTTTTGAGTTAGCTTCAATTATACGTATTTTTTCCCACTTAGTATGTAGATGATATGATAACTTCTTGTCACTATTATTTACATAGCAGGTAGTGGTATTCGAATTTGTGTGGGGTAGGTACCACAACTAAAAAGTGAAAAATAAAAACTTTTTACAAAAAAAAACAACCGACTTCAAAAAAAACCACAACTAAAAAGTTTTGTTGCGAGATATTGCCAAAACATTTCTCGATAAAACCTTACACAGTGGCCTCAGAAAGGATATTTTGAACAGCAGGAAATAAATATACAGACAGAAAAAAAGAATCGTTTGTTGCCAAAAAAAACTTGCAACTATTATGTTAAAAAATTACCTATAGTTAATTTTAATTATTAAATTACATGTCAATATTTATTTTGCTTAGCGTGTTTAATTTCCTTTCACCTTCTTTGACTAAGAATTGCGTGCAGCTATAGTAGAATCAGGTATTCGTATTCGGCGAATAGTACAATTGGTATTCGTATTCGTAAAAGTAGTATTCGTTGCATCACTAAAGAAGAAAGTTACATGTTACATAGATTCGAAAGATAACATATAGAGAAGATATCGAAAGGTAAACACGTCTTATATCATACCTTAAAAAAATTCTTTGAAATCAATCTCGAACAGTTTCATTAAAAAATAATAAATGGCATCTCATAGACTTCTGACACATGCATAGTAGATCCAAGTATTGAAACAAAAAATCCTTCTGAACACTCTCGAACAAATCTCCTGAATAAAAGTTAAAAAGGCAGTGATTACAAAACCAACCTATAATTTTCCCACTGCTGGGGTTTAAGCCCCCTTTCTTTAAAAGGGAGTGGTCTGTAATAAACCACTCGGGTACGAAAGTGAATGCTAAAAATTGAATGCTAATTAAAACACACTTCTCAGAATACACAAAAAGTTTCTCAAGCCGGTCGTACCATCGCAGTTAATGACGGCCGCGACCGTAGTGTTCCTATTTCCAGTCGTTTGCTGGTTGAAGTTAAACGACAGGTTGAGGTTTTCAGTTCTAGTCTTATCATTTGGTTTTGGTCTAGAGTTATTGTTAATACGGGTAACGTTGGGCTGGAAATAAAAAGTTTGTTATTTATTGAGTAGTGTAATTAATGTACCTATACAAATATTGTAAAACATTTTAAAAGAGTAACGGTGGAGTTTCTTGCCCATTCTCCTCCATACGAAAACTACCTTTTGGAAGGGGCGACTAAAATCAATTCTATTTTTTGTAAATTTTGACGTTCAAAAGTGCCTTTTTGTGCCTAATTGAAATGAATTATTTGACTTTGACTTTAGTAATATTTATAAAGAATTTAAAAATCAAGAAAAATAAAATACTTTAGTAATCTATAAATAATATTTATTATTGCTATTATTTAACAAAACTTTGATCTTATTTTAGTACAAAGATTTATATTTAAAAAATTTGGTATTCTTTATAACTCATTCATGTATTTTATCAGCAGTGTTTTAAGTTCTTTGTCTTTCAAGTTTTCACTGAAGCATTACAAATAATGATTTGTCTGACTTGATTAATATTTTTTAAAGGTTTGTTGTAGTATTCAGTAACGTTGTTAAGTCTACCGTATCTATGATTTGATATTCCGACAGGTGCAATTATATACGTTTATGTGCGGGCAACATTGAAACATGGGCGATTTGTCTCTCATAGCCAAAAGTAAGGAATTTTTGTGATAGTTTAGTTCGGTCTTATCAAACGACGCGTCAAATAGGTACAACAAAAATTTAAAGTTCCTTAAAATGAAGAAGAAATGTTTGGCAAATTGGTTTAACAAACCAACATCTGCATGTTTGAAGTCAAAGCTTTTGATCGTCTATGATAGCGTAGCCCGCGAAATTCAAAAGCCGATGACCATCTCAAAGACCTATAGAGGCATACCCTAACCAACCCTAACCAGAAACTACCATATGTCCAAAAGCTCCACATGGTGCATTTTAAAACGCATATTGTCGTTGACGAGTGAAAACCTCGTAAGTCGAATTTTTAACCAAAACACTTTTTAATGTAATAAGTAAGAAAACCTCGCAACGCACATTTCTAGCTCGCCTATAATTCGAATGTTCGATTGTAGCGCCATCTCTCGCGTTCAATGAAAACCTCGTAAGTACTAGGTGTCCGTAGGGATAAACTTGGCAACACATGCTCTGTGCTCGGCAAGACGGACGTGTGATATCTTGCTTTATAATTTGAAAAACTTTGTTCAAAGTGGTTTTCGTGTTGTGAAAAAAGTTTCATACAAAAATATTTAGGAGACGGTTTTTTGTCTCTCCTAAACAATTTTGTTTTCGATACTCTCGAGGTTTTCACTCGTCAACGACGATACCGATTTTGAAACTTTTTTTTTTTGTTTGAAAGGGTATGCTTTCGAGGTGGTCCCATATAAATTTTATTAACTTTGCTTGAACAGTTTTTGAGCTAGCTTCAATACCACGTATTTTTTCCCACTTAGTATATGGATGGCATGATAAGTTCCTATTACTGTTATTTATATCCAAATTTGTGTGGGGTAGGTATCACAACTAAAAAGTGAAAAATAAAAACTTTTTACTTACAAAAAAAAACAACCAACTTCCAAAATAAACACAAAAAAGTGAAAAATAACATTAATTTTGGAAGTCGGTGGCAACAAACGAAAATTCTAAACCAAAGAAACTGGTGCCGATTCCCTTGATAACAAACTAAACTAAATTTAAGTTCAGTGCATCTTTTTCTTTCTATTTCATTAAGAAAAGGACAGAAGGTAAATTTTAGTTTAGTCCTGTCAAATTTATCAGCGCTTGACGTAAATTGACGTCATTTTAGTAGGCAAGTTTTTAATCACGTCTAAACTTGTATGGAGTAGTGACAGGCGCTGATTAATTTGACAGGACTAAACTAAAATTTATCTTCTGTCCTTTTATTAATGAAATAGAAAGAAAAAGATGCACTGAACTTAAATTTAGTTTAGTTTGTGATCAAGGGAATCGGCACCACTGACTTCCGAAATTAAAGTTATTTTTTACTTTGTAGTGTTTTTTTAGGAAGTCGGTTATTTTTTTTTTCCTAAAGCAAAATTCATTACAATGTCAAAAAGCGATTTGCTAATCGTTACTGTCAGGCGTTTTTACACACAATTACTGACGAATTTCCATTATAACAATTAGCGTAACCACACAGGGCTTCGAGTAGATTAGTTTCATAACTAAATGTTATGATTATGACACAACTCGTAACTAACCTAGGTCTGGCAGTGGATAGAACCAGCTTGAGATTTACCAAAACTGGTAGAACTATTTTGGTAAATTTTTGAAATCTGAGAATTAGGAGTACTTAGTTTTATACATCTGAAGTGGAAAGGCACTTATGGGCGAATTCAAAGCAAATTCTCACAAACAACGCACCCCATTTAATTTTATTTTTTTACAAATTTAACTCTATCTCAACGCATTTATTACAAAACTAGACATTTTGGCTAAAGACTAAACACAAATAAGAATAAGACAGTTAGGAGATGATCGGTCCCAACTGATGGCCCCTTCCACCAACATGAGGTATGGATCAGCATCTCAACTATTTTGAGGGGAACAGAATGCTCTAACACAATGACACCAACGCAATATTGTTCTATCCGCAATCAAGATGCTTTGCAGTCGCAAGGATAGTTTGCAGACTGCATATCTCTTCTGCCGGCGGGCCCGCGACTTCGTCCGCATGACATTTCGGCCCCGCGCCCATCGTATCGCCCGCCCGCGCTATTTCGCGATACTTCGTTTTCGCTTAGCTTTTTTTCTGACTTTTTTCTTATTTCTCGGCTCCTAAGGGACGTATCGTGATGTTAAATAGCCTTTAACCTTCTTCACGAATTGGGCTACCAAAGGCAAAAAAAATTGATTAAATCTGACTAGCAGTTCCAGAGATTAGCGCGTTCAAACAAACGAACTCTTCAGCTTTATTATATTAGTATTGATTACGTTGCACGTGCAACATAATTGATGGATCGCAACATCGTATCCGGTAGATAAAGCTAGTTTTAGACTACGGCAAAGGACATTATATACCTACATGTGCACACTGGCAGTCATGGTGACCAAGCCCTAGCTGTTTCTTAAAATTCTTCTAAGTGTGAATAGCACAGTGCCGTATTAACCACGTAGCAAGCGTAGCAATTGCTACGGGCCCCGCGCAAAAGGGGGCCCCTCATATCCAAAATTGCCCTACTCCGCGTGAGCGTAATTTTTTGAGTGAAACTTACTAGCCTAACAATCTATACAAATAAACAAAATTTAAGTGTTTGTGATGTTAAAATAACAGCTTTTTTTACTAAATGCATAGGAAAGTATACACGGTACATAAAACAAAAATCTATTTTTAAAATTTCTGTCTGTCTGTTAGTCTGTGTTTGTTCATGCTAATCTTCGAAACGGCAAGACCGAATTTGACGAGACTTTCAATTTATTTATTTTTTTATTTTTTTTGGCAGATAGTTGATGTTATAATGCTACGGCTACATTGTCGCGATAACGCGAACTACACTTCACGCCCTCTCTCTCGCACGCCGTTCGACGTCTCGCTGTGGAACAGAGAGCGCGCGAAGTGTTCGCGTTATCGCGACAATGTAGCCGAAGCATAAGGAGTAATTTAGGTTATTTTTATTTTGGAAAAATAATTAGCGTCCACGCGGGCGAAGCCGCGGGCAGCAGCTAGTTCACCTATAAACTAACACGTGTCGTACGTAAATCCAGTAGCAAAGCCAGATTATGTTAATTGCGCTAAATTGCAAAATTCAACAAACAAGTACAGCTTGGCAAAAAAGAGTTGTTTATTAATCATTTTCAGATAATATAAACAAGTTACAACTTATAACTATTTAATTGATAAAAATAACGAAATTATGTACTAACTTAACTAAAAAGAGTTTGGAAAGAATGAGGGCGCCACTAACGCACTCAGGACACTTCGAATGGGAAATAAATTGTTTTAAAATAAATGTGCAACAAAAACGCTGCTTGTGGGTGACTCAAATTAAAACCTACTAGCACTTGTTGGCAAAGTAGTGCCATCATCATAGGTCTGTAATAAGTAAAATATTTAGTTCCAAATGTCACCACGTCTGACTCTTTTATGTCGACCTGTACCCTAATTGCGTAATACAACACAATCCCAATCTGTTTCAATTTGAAACAAATTGTTAATCCATTGCTTCATAAGTTGGAAAAAAAATCTGCTCAACAACGTAAATAACGCAATGAATGCTGTTGAATTGTCAAAATGAAACAAATTAGGCAAAATTGTTTACGAAAATAAGTTACGCAATTAGGGTACTGTAGAATGTTTGAACGCAAAGCAACGGTTTCCTAGAAGAGCGGTGGCCGTCAGTAGAGCGACCGTCAGGAAAATCTGTTATTTTCACCCAGTAGCAGCGTTAGGGTAGGGCGCGGTTGGGCGACCGCCCAGGTCGCCGGATATGAAGGGGCGTCCAACGCGAATCACCGGCCTTTGATTTCTCTTTTTTACCTGACTGCAAAGACAGGGTTATGTTTTTAAATAACTTTTCTGTACAAATCGAAAAAGTTTAGGTACAATTTTTATATGAATGGGTCAAAGAAAAGACGCAGCGGGGTGCTAAAAAATGTTGAGCCCGCTTTTGCACCCTGCGTTCTCTGAAGTCTGAATTCTCAAACTTTCCTGCATTATAGAAATCCTAAGTTTTCCGTGGCGGGGTGCTGAAATTTTTGTGCTCGCTTCGCTCGTCTTAGCATCCTGCATTTTCCTATTCTTCATACTAGAACAAAGGCTAAAATTTTCGCCTCTCTACTCTCCAAGAGTAGTGAGGGGTGCCACAAAAATCTCGCCCGGGGCGCCGCCCGCCGCTTATTGCTTACTATGTGTTCGCACGGGCGAAACATCACAACAAAACATGTTGAAATCTCTAGTGCCTGTCAAACTTTGTATGGAAAATTGACAGAACATAGAGATTCCTACATGTTTCGTTGTAAATGTTTCGCCAGTGCAAACGCACAGTAAAACCGGCACTGTTTTCTGGCCAATATTTGACATTATGGTGTCAAAAAACGCTCCTTATTTGGACAGCCGATGATGTGTAACCGTTCACCGCTTTCTTAGGAAACCAAAGCTTAACCCCTCGTCCTAGTTAAAAGCCATCGTCGCGCGAATACACGATCGTTCGAACTTTTTGTTCGGTGAACCGGGCGCTTTCTGGTTTTTCGAACCAAAAGTGCCGTATGCACGCGACCAATCGCGTATTCTCGCGACGATCGCTTTTAGGACGCGGCCTAAGAGTACGTACTGCTACGTTGAATAAGTTCAAACATTATTCTATGGTTTCGAGTGACTTATATTAGTGTAGTAGTGACGATTCTAAATAATATAATCAAATTTTTATCACCTGGCACTGACTCGTGACTACTCTACTAAAACTTTATTTTTTCATAACTTACATTTTTCCCAGCACTATGTCATGCTGATTAAAACACTAGCTAAAAAAAAATGACATGCTAGCGAAGCATTGCATGCGTGACGTGAGTAGACGTGAACGATCGAATGACAGTTTTAAGATTTCAAAAATACGTGATAATATTCATATTGAAAATAAATATTTTTACATTTTTTATCTTTATTTAAACGAAATAATACTTCGGCACCAACGCTAAAATTAAGTGATTAGCAATAATTTTTGACTCTATCAGTGACAGTCACGTTTGTTTATTGGTTAACATCCGCCATTTTGTACTGTCGTTTGTTTAGTGACTGGGGCTCTATCCTAGTGATGCCAATATAGCATTATCCAGGAAATATATACTTATTGTGATTTCACAAGTGGTGTATGTACAATGTTTTTGCTAGAAACTTTGCTTTCTAAGGGTAAAAATTAAATCGTGTGACTTGTCAACTGACGTCGGTATATCTACCTATGTGCCGGATGTGTCCTACAATCGGTTAGGGCGATTTTACGTGCCACCTTGAGTGGTGTACGTGTCCTGATACCTATGCTGCCAAGAATATGAGTAGCAACGGGAATCAGGTGCCGTTGGCGCCGAATCAGCGAGGGCCCGGACCGTATCCTTTTTTATAAATGTGTTTAATAAAGTTTGTATCATTTTATTTACGTAATATATGCCACTTCAGCAGTCGGTAGAACCGCAATTGCGAATAAATACAAATGTTGTTATTATTGCCACTCATGTAAGTAAGTTATGAAGCATATACTATGGCTGCTGTTAGCTCCAACCTGGTTATGGACCAACTTACAAGTAGTTTACATTGCATTCTGGCAGGCTTTATTTGTTTTGCTGCAACATGACTTGTAGTAACCATTGTTTGTGACAATTGTGCATGAATATTTTTGAATTCTTTTGCAGTATTCAATTATTACATACTTTATGGTGATGTTGTAAGCACCAAATCTTTCATTATTTTCATATTAAGAGATTACATATGTGCTGTATTTTTAATTAATGCAAAATATACTTACAAGTCAAGTGTGGACATTCAAATGTTAAAAACAATCAATTCATCATAAACAACTTAAACCACATCAGATAACTTAAGTTAATCTGTAGAGCAAAGCGAATGTCCCTTTATTATCCCTTTATTTTTATCTTTGTGCGAAATGGGAGTTTTATTGTGTTTCTAACTTTTTGTTTAATGTAGTCACTTTGCTCTACATTGTTATTTAATTTATACAAGCAAAGAAAATAGTGCTGTTAAATGGGAAAGTAATTATATTTACACCAGTATTTTCCATACTGCGCGTAGAATCAATGTGTAACAAATCTTGAGACATACTTTTTAATTATATTGTGTACTACAACATATTGGGTTAGTGTAAGTGGTTTAGGCTATTCCAATTGAGTATGATTAAAATTAATACTTACTGGATGCCTTGTATGTTTTCTAGGATAATAAACATTCCCCCTCACAATAGATAATTTTACTGTCCATGAAACAAAAGGTAAAGTATTATCAACAATATAATGTTAGGGTTGTCATGTTTTACATAAGAAAATCCCAATCAAAAGTAAATTTTATTGTTCACTTTTGCTTTTTACAATATCAGTTAACGCAAATGTGTGAAGGGAAAACAGCATTACATTTAGCAATTACCAGAATAATACAAATTAGAGTGATGTAATCTTTGAAAAATGTAATTGGTAATATTTCCTTTACACAACATAATAATTCAAACTGTGAGTAATAGTACAACTTATCAAATATTTTTGAAGTTTAGTTGTTTGTGGTTTTCAACCCAAGATCTATCATCTATGGTTTTGGTGTACCGTAAATATTTATCGTTGCAGGTTATGTTTTTGGTTTGTAAAATGATATGTATCACACTGCAAGATAGTTATTTAGTTTATTATTTAAGTTACTTGTATTTCAATATCAGAAATGCAATTGTTTTATTTTTTATATTTAAATGTTAATTTTGACTTCCAATAAATCTAAAAACGTTTACTTTATTTAATGTTTATAAAAATGGAATATGAAACATGTTTTTTTTGCATAAAATCATCTTGCAAGATGATTTTATGATAAAAATCATAAAATCATCTAAATCATCAAGTTGATAAAAATCATGATTAAAAAAAAAACAAAATAGTCGGATTTCACATAATCAGCTTATAATGTTCCCACTGCTGGGACACATGCCTCCTCTCTGTGAGAGTGAGTGGGCCGTAATCAACCACGCGGCCCCAGTGCTGGTTGGTAGATGTCACATGTCTTTGATTTAAATCAGATCTTTTCCTGACCTTTTTTCATTTGGAAGTCAGTTATTATAAACATATTTTTGTTTATTTTAATTAAAAAATAAAAATAATCAACATTGCAATTCTTCTAAAACTATCAATATTAGTCATGTAGCATTCAAACTTTAAAATATTAACAATGATAAATTAAGAAAATCAACAACTTAAAATTGCCAACCGTTTGGGTATTGCTGCAGTCGCAGTCACTTGATATATTTTGATGTTTATGTTCTAAAACATTTAAACAGCGCTTTGTTAAACTTTCCGCAAACAGACTTTTTTTTATCAAAATAAACCCATACAGCATTTTTTTTTCTTCCAGCCATTTTGTTGTATTTACGCTTTCACTAATCAATCAATGACTGGGCGAAAATACATCAAGTCGCTTGTTTACTGTTCGGGAAATACCCGAACTGTGTATGTAGATAAACAGCATTGTACGTATGTGTGCGCCGTAGTTTATGTCGGGGAAGTCCCATGACACTTTTTGGTTTTGTATTAAAAAAGGTATAAATGAATCAACAATAAAAAATCACTGTTTCTTTTTATTGCGATTTAAATCAGTGATTAAAATCAGGTGATTTAAATCATTACAACCTTGTCTTATCATCTAACCATAATTCCATATAATACAATGCGTTCCTTTTTGATATCCAATAACACCATGTCAAAAATCAACAGGAATAAGTGTTTTTTTTTTTTTGAGTGAAAACTACTTTAAGCGCGTTGGGCATTTTTGAGATGGGACTAAACCATTGATTTCGCGACACTGTGACGACACCAGCGTTGATGTCTTTTCAATGGTGAAAAGGACCATTAAAAATACATCAACGCGTTGATTACCGCGGTGCGTGGGGTAAAAGACATCAACGCGTTGAATACCGCGGTGTCGATTTTTTTTCAAGTTTTCATTTCTGTCGGCACTCCCGGAATGTCACTGTTTTTTTTTAACTTTTTTTCAGTATAATTCGACAATGTCACGACTATTAATGTAAAACACCGTTACGTAAACAATAAAAAAATAAAATAAACTTTTAATTCAGACTATTTTTAATCATAAAAACAAAAATACAACGTCAACGAATGATTGGTTCGAATGAAAATGATTTACTCGTACTTATCAATGAAACTTAGATACTTACACACATAGATTAGTGCAATCTTAAAAAAATTTTTTGATTATTTGACATGGTCTTATTAATATCCTAGAGTTATGGGTTATCAAAAGAAACACGTTGTATAAAAGGAGAAACTGACGACTGACATATCCGCGCACAGCTCAAACTACTGGGACTAGGAATGTGAATTTTACCACAAGGGTTCCTTCTATAATGTAGCAAAGACTAAGAAGGCGTTTTTGGAAATTATCGAATTTCCAAATATAGTAAATGGAATTCCATAGTAACGATTGCTTTAAGGGGCTGAAAAATGTTTGTATCTATCAATTATCATAATTTTGTTTGTATCATCATCTTCCTGCCCTTAACCCATATTACTTGGGGTCGATGCAACATGTTTTCTTCTTCCATTCTCTCTTCTCAACCGTTGTTAGGCTATGGCTATCATTCTCTCTTTTCTTTCATATCATTCCTCACACAAACCATCCAGCTTTTCTTTGGCCTTCCTTCGGCCTTCCTTCTTCCTCCATCCATCAACATTTGTATTCATCACTGTAGTACATACGTTTCATCCCTCCTCATCATACTCCTCCTCATCCATACCAAGTCGAAACGATTTCTCCTCCTTTTAACTTTTTGTTACTGGCGCCACTTTCAAACTTCCCCTTATATACAATGTCGCCCATGGGCATTATGACCTTGTTTTTCTGAATATTCATGAAAAATAATCGAAAATTAACATTTAAAAGGAGGTATTTAGAGGGTCTTCACGGCCCAGCGTTCCAATTCATACAATACGACAGGCTTTCACGGACTTGTAGATTTACCGATGTAGACCTTTAATTTGAGAGGCATTCGTTGGTCGTAAGTTGTTCCTGTGACTTGTTGCCATTTCATCCATCTTGAGTTGATCCGGTGTGTGACGACTCGGTTTACTTCGCCATCCCCTTGGACAAGCGACTCGAGGTAACGAAAGTCAAAGCAAATCGGTAAGGACATTCCGGCGAGAGATATGGGCACAGGACTGGAGACCGCCAAAATCACTAAACAAGTACTCTGTTTTAGTTCTACTTAATCTCGGGCTAACACACTCCAGTCTTCCCACCACACCTCTGGAATGTCATTCTCAGCTACCAGCAATTAATTGTGCTGGTGTAATGTTATCGGCGAACAGCATTCACCAGGAGCCTCTTCTTGGATTTCCGATGTACGAGCATCCATTATCACCAGGAGGTAAGGGCTGAGTGCTGACCCTTGGTGTAAACCGATAGCCACATTGAAGCTGCCAATAGTGCCCAATGTAGACCGAACTTGGGTACTGCATCGACTACGTCCGTCGCTAGAATGAACTGCACATATTTCCCAGGCACACAGGCACATTTATTCTTAAAACTTCACTCGGCACTCAGTTGTATGCCTTTTCAAGGTCAACGAATACCAAGTGCAAGTTTTTATATCCACCTCTGTATTTGTCGCACAGCTGGCGGATAGCGAAGGTGGCACCGATTATTCCCCGACCAGGCTTTAAAACGAATTTCCTGTTCTCATACCTACACATTCTTTATTTCAGTCGATCACCACACTATATCCCTATTTCCGTACCCTTTCCTTTTGTTTCTCCCAAAATATCTTTGGTTGCACTCCTAATGCTCCCAGCCATCTCATTCCAACATTCAAATACACTTCGATCATTCTAGTTTCCCATATCTATCATGTTATCTACCACACTCTTTCTTCGCACAATTGTTCTTTTTCAGCATTATGGCATTTTATTTTTGGGGAAGCCCTTTTGTTTTTATTGAACTTTATTTTTGATTTCTTTAGTTGATGTACTTGTAACTTGGCACGAATACATTCCGAAATAAATTATAGAGTTTGTCATTATTACAGGGTACACAGGTGCTCAAACCATAGATAGACCTTGGGCTGAAAAGAAGTTTGAAGTTACTCCTGCAATGTATCAAATAATATGAGCTTACTCATTCAAACGTTGTGGAAAGGAACCTTCATTGAATTTTTCAAAGATTTCAATATTTGTATTGAATTAGAATGATAATGTAAATGCTAAATGTAAAGCTGATTTCCCTTCGCACATTTGCGTTAAAAGTAAGTCATACATAAGTACAACAAAGTAAAACAAAAAATTTGCAAAAATAAAAAAACTGTTTCCAAAAAAAACACTACAAAGTGAAAAATAACTTAAATTTCGGATTTCGGAAGTCGGTGTCTTTCGTTTTGAATTTTCGTTTTTTGCTTCATAAATTAAAGTTATTTTACGTTAGTGTTTTTTTTTGGATCTCGGTTGTTTGATTTTTTTTAGGGTACCTCTCCTACACGTAACGCGTTTTTATCCCGTGGTGTGGGGTATCATTGGAAAGGTCCTTCTAAAACATTGTGAGTTTGTGAAAACCATTTTTGGATTCAAGAATCCGTTTGCGAAATATTAAGCTTTAAAGTGCAAATTTTTGTTAGAGTCAAGTGTGTCCCCCCCCCTGCCAGCTCAATGGTTGGTTTTGGATGTGTGAAAAAAATCACAGCTGTAGTTTATATAACGAAATTAAAAGGAAAACTATCACAGCTAAGTAGGCTCTGCAAGTTAACGAGTAATAACTGACCAACTTTGTAGTTGCAAAAACATGTTTTCCCATACATTTCGTCGTATGGGAGAACATATTTTTCAACTACAAAGTTAAGTTTGTTTTTGGGATAAATTCATCCAACTACGGAAACCTTCATTGTGCGTGGTCCGACACCCACTTGGCCGGTTTATATTTTTCACTGTTTAGTTGTGGTACACCTACCCCTCACAAATTCGAATACCAATACCTGTTGTGTAAATAACAATGACAGGAACTTATTATGACATCATCCACATGACTAAGTGGGAAAAAATACGTAAACTACCCAAGCAAAGTTAATACAATTTATATACTACCAAACAAGACCTACCTACAAGTATGACCTACCAAACAAAAACGGAATCATCAAAATCAATTAACAAACATACAAAAAACCTACACCACGTACGAACACTACCCAATATGTTTGTAACTACACAATATAATTAATAAAAAGTATGTCTCCGGATTTGTTACAAATTGATTCTACGCATACCTACTATGGGAAATATTAGTGCAAAAATAATAGTTGTATTATTTTCCATTCAACAGCACTCTTTTCTTTGCTTGTATTGTATCTATAGATTAAAATAATTACAATGTAGAGCAGTGACTTCAAAAAACAAAAAAACAACCGACTTCCAAAAAACACTACAAGTGAAAAATAACTTTATCGGAAGTTGTCTTGTTTAAGTGAAAAATAACTTTAATATCGGAAGTCGGTGTCTTTGGTTTTGAATTTCGTTTTATGCCACCGACTTCCGAAATAAGATACTACCTGACACTGACCTGCAAATTGCAAAAAACGTAAGAAAATTTGAAATTCGCGGGCTACGTCTGCGGATCCACCTTAACAATAACTTCCATCTCTGACGGCATACCAGTACAGGCAGGAGTTATATAACTAATACCGTTGACAATGTGTAGTTGTTAATATTTAATTTTAATTGTTTTGAAACTGATTATAGTGATCATACTTATTATTAATCGCTTCAAGCGTTTGGCGATTCTAAAACGCACGACGCTACTTCGAGTAAATTTTGGAATAGCAACCCTGATGAACCCCACGGACAACCCCCTACCCCTAACAAAAACACTTGCCGAGTTTCGCACAATGTAGAATCTTTTTAGTTTCTCATTCATTACTGCTTTAGTTCCTGTGTACAACCCTCGCGCTGCTTAGTAATATGAACTGCAATGGACGCCGTTTGATCCGTTTTGTCGCTAACTTTACACTGATCATATTACGGGGGTAACTAGGGGCGTCTGGGAACGCCCCAAATTTTTTAGCAGTGGTTGTAGATACTCTTGTCTCTTTCTTTCGCTATGTCGTGATACACTTATAAAATGTTCATTGGGGCGATACCTCATCAGACGATTTTGAGACATTGATTACTAGTGATATTAATAGAAACGTTTTCATAAGTTATAACAAAGTTTTGTTCGTTCGAACATTCGTAAATCATTGAAGTTAACGTGAAAGTGTCACGTTGACGTATATTTGAGTGCGAGTGTAGAGCGATGTAGCATGTAGCGCGCCGTTTGCTTATCGATTTTCTCTATGCTGCATTAAATTACTATTTAAATTGTGAATGCGGACTGCATTAAATAATATTCGAATATGCGTTGTGCCTATATTTTCTAAAAGTCAAGTAAAAAAATTGGTGCAGTGATTAATATCATTGTGATCACAGCTGGCGTAACTTTTAACCAATCACAACAACACCGACAAAAAGCGGTACTCTTACATGCAAGAAAACTTTAAACTGACACATCTCGTGTCGTTGTATTACGAAATGATACATTAAATTATAATACTGCCATATGCCGATGATCGTGTCTCCATTGTTTTGGGAATGGTTCAACATTTGGCTTATTCAATTTCTAAAAGATTTATATCATGAAATTAAAATGGTAGTGCTAAGAGGAACAAATAGTTCTTTAAATACTTTGTCACATGCGTGTGTCAACCATGGAAATCAGTCACAACAGAGTGCTATTGATGTGGCGCAAAGTTTACAAACATCATTGAATATGCCACAATCGGCAGTGGCACAGCACATCAATGCGAATCAAATCAATTTGCAACCCCTGAATAATGTTTCACTGCAGTTTATACCGCAGCATACGAATGCTAACTCTATGAAACATGAACAATCGTCTTCTCGGTATTCCAACTCTAATTGCATGCTGCCTTCGCATCATTACCGACTATTAACTCAAACTAGTAAGTGTGCACTAACGACGCTATCATTAATATCGGGTATTTTGAAAATATTTGCTTTATTC
Source organism: Agrochola litura (assembly GCA_949152395.1). Lineage (NCBI taxonomy): Eukaryota > Metazoa > Arthropoda > Insecta > Lepidoptera > Noctuidae > Agrochola > Agrochola litura. Next base: position 12,296,545 of record OX424491.1, on the reverse strand, counting down.
GTTGCTCTTTAATGACGAATGTTTTGTTAAGTTTACTTCATCTCAAGTATCGATTGTATTTTATGTGCTATTGTTATATCGTTAACCATTACTTTTCCTTTCTACTTGCTTACTGTATTTTCAAAATAATTGGCAACTAATGAAATGCTATCCTGGGCTTTTCACATGCTGCTATGTGTTTTTTTTTTCACCATAAACATTAAGAATAAAATTACAAATAAACCATAGTATTAGTACAAAACTACCAAAATATTTCCTTAGCGCAGTACAGTTATCCACGGGCGTCAACACCACACAGTGAGTTCGTAAGAAGTCGACGCGGGCAATAATGCGCAGGCCGCATCCAGAAATGATAGGAAGTTAAATCGGTGACTGCTTATAATATGTGTACATTGTGTTTACAGGACCGGTGGAATGTTACCACCCTTCAGGCGCCGCCGGGGCCGCATACATGCCGAGTACAGCCGGTGGCGCGCAGCCCTCGGCGCAATCTTCGCTGAGAGTTCAGCCGACACCGCAGCCGTCGGCACCGCCGGCACCTCAGCAGGACATGTCTAAGACTACCATGGTAATGACAATGTTTATCTGCTTATGGGTATGGCATAGCGGTGTGGCTTTAATAGCTTCATAAGGCATGATGGTGCAGGCACCGCTGTCAACTAAAAACGCACCCATTGAAAATTTCATATTTTGACCTACTCTCGTATCGTGACGACGTGTGCTCATGTAGTGTTAAAAATATTAGTCAGTTAACAGGTGGTAGTGGGGCTCACTGCCCAGGTTGCACCAAGCTCGTGGCGGCAATTTTAATTTAGATTTTTACTTAATAAACATAGCAGACTATGATTTTTACTCAAAAATGGTTGTAAGGTGGTCATTATTTTGACCACCTTCTTTGAGAAAAGTTGACATATCCGCGCTAGTTGAATAGGCACCAGCAAAGTTGTATGGAATTTCATTGCTGGTGAGTTTTAATCACCAGCAACTTCCTTTGAAAACCCATTATTGTCGAGTTTTGTTTCAAAAAGAGTCAGGTGCAAAAAGAGATTATTCAGAATTTGGCTGTATGTATAGGTACAGGCAATACAATCATATTAAGCTATACTAAGCTGATTTTATTTAAATTACTCGCGTTGTTTCAGTGAAGCACTATACAAGCATTGGTCCGCAATGACTGCATTGCTAGCCACGCTATAATGGCCACGAGCTTAACTTAGCTACGCTCTCGGCCTTCAAGCTTGGTCATCATTGCATCCCTTGTTGTCGGCGCTCTGCCAGCAACGCACTCATTACAGATTGCGGCAGTAATGTGCTATTATTACGAACCAGGTCTTTTGTCTGGATTGTGTAATTGATTTATCTTGGGTGTGTGGTTATTTACAGGCTGGCCATAGTTATGTATCGCAGAACCAGACGCCGCAGCCTCGACCTCACTCAACGCAGTTCGCCAACTACAACCAATACAGAGCAGCGCAGCACGGAACGAGACCCAATACACATCCCAGGTACTGGATTATTACTTCGATAATACTTGTAAATCGTAGATCTTTGATAGTTTAGGAGTCTGAAAGCTAGACAACCAATCTTACCAAAAAAAGCTCTTGTTAACCCAGTAGCTGGGCAGTCAAATAGGCACTGGGTCCATGTAAAATACTGGTATTCAGCTCCATCCGATTTTACTGGAAGATGAATCAATTAGACTGGAAGCTGACCCCTATATTGTTGCGGAATGGCTAGGTAGATGAACAAATCATTAAGAATCTACACCTTTTAGTGCCACAAACGTTATTTCGTAGAAAGTACTCTAATATAAATAATAAGTACTTTAATATAAATAAAAACAACCTAGAATATCATCAGGAGATCGATCTTAAAGATTGAATCTGATATTAAATTGGTAGTAGAATGCACAGTACACAGCCATCTGTTTTGTTCAGTAAAACTGAATCCGTTTGGTAGTAGAATGCACAGTACACATCCATCTGTTTTGTTCAGTAAAACTGAATCCGTCTTGGTTCACCTGCTTTGTTTAGTTTGACCTGTAAAAAATTGATACGGGAATTAATGTCTATCAGTGGAAGTGTGATCAGTCTGAGGCGAGCTCTACAAAGTAGTGTGGAACTTCTGGAGCACAGGACAGTACACACATCTTTCCCCGGTAGAAGTCGATGAATTTAAGATACCCACGGCATTGTACACGGAGCTCCCCTACAGGACCTACATGGTAGATTACGGCCCACTCCCTGTCACAGAGAGGAGGCCTGTGCCAGCAGTGGAAACATTGAAGGCCAGTAATGGTACAAGTAGAGAGAAAGACAAAGATACGCCTTTGTCCAAGCAGTGGGTAAAGTTGTACTTATGTGCCCCATTCCGCTTTTCTGGGTGCTGTGCTTTTCGGATTGTGGTCCTCAAATACTTTAGATGCCCTCGATTGCCGACTACTGAACGCATATTGAACACAGTTAATTAGTTTTGTCTGACTACGACGCAACAAAGGGAAGGTAATTAGTTAAGCTTTTATATGTATGTTTTATACGTATTATGTATTTAATCTATATATATATAAAAGGAAACCGTGACTGACTGATCTATCAACGCACAGCTCAAACCATTGAACGGCTTGGGCTGAAATGAAGCACACATATAGTTTTTATGACGTAGGCATCCGCTAAGAACGGATTTTTTAAATACAACCCCTAGGGGGGTGTAACGAGGGTTCAAAATTTGTGAGGAAGTGAGTTTGTTTGTTTATTTGTTACGGCTGAACTGATTTAGATGAAAATTGGCCCATGGGTAGACCATCATAACCTGGGTACTTTTTATCTCGGTAATACGTTGCATGCATACAAGACGGTATTCTGTTCACGACACGTGCACAATATCTGAGCAGTAACCTAACAAAAAGTACTAGACTTGCATGAATTTATTCACGATAATATTTCAATCATTAGTATTATGCTTCTAATAGGATTTGGATGAAATTTTACACACGGATAGTTTATAACCTGGATTAGCACATAGGATACTTTTTATCCCGGTAGTACGTTTCCATGGGATAATTTTCGACTTCCACGCGGGTGAAGTCGCGGGCAAAAGATAGTATATGTATGTATTACGTAGGTACGTTGAATTGTAGCTCAAAAACTACTGAATCAATTTTATTGGTGCTTTTTCTTTGGTAAAAAACCTACCGTACATGAACGAGGCCAATGTAGGTCACAAAACATCATCGCATAACACAACATCAGGTCCAAATGGATATAGGGCACCCTCATTTTGCCTGTTATGTTTAAGTTCCATGTAATAGGGGGCGAACCTATTGCTATCAACCAGGCATGAATCCAATTCAGGTAGTTGGATTGTTGGTGGAATACGGCCCACTCCTTCTCACAAAGAGGCCTGTGTCCCAGCAGTGGGGGAAAAATAAGACACATCCAGATTCCGTGCTGCTACTGAGAAATGATTGATGTAATTGTTGCAGTTACGAATGTGCAACTGTCAACTGTTTATTCCTCTTGGAAATAAAAGGCATAAGTTTAAATTTTTAGGATTACGCCAATATTTCTTATGCACGTGTTTCTATGGTAAATTAACTTATATTTCTTTCTATTTCAATAATACAATGTTGTACGATTTACTTCCGCAGACAACAACAGTCGTACATTCCTAGTGCTGCTGCCACTGCTACCGGACCTGTCATGTATCCGACGTTAGTGTTCCAGCCTACGCCCATGGGAATGCAAACTTACCAGCAGCCTCGTTCCAGTACACCAGGGTGAGTGTTCACTTATTTTTAACAGGTTAAACTCCAGTTAATATTGAAAGTTTTAGGTTTTACAACAATGCTCTCGCTTCCCGTTAAATAAAATAAATAATCAGCAATCATCCAGATACTCCAATAGCGATTACATAGCGTGAAGATGTCATAGCACATGATTGTTTGCGGAAATGATGATGATGACGTCACGCTGAAGTAGTTGCACGATGGCTGCGTTGACGTTCATACTCAGGGTCACCAGTATAGAGGTATGAAGAACAGGGTGTATAGTTAATTCATCCTCTATAGAAAAGGGAGGATCCTCAGACCGGTGTCGTGTCTGGCGGGCAACTGCCCCACGATTGATGTCGAAAAGTTACATATATGCTGATTGCGCGGTAAACTGTTTGCGCGATGCAAGATTTTTGTATGGCGTCAGATCTTTGATGAGTAATTCGTATGTGGCGATGTAGATACCGCCACAGCTTCACCCATCCACAGCCCTTCTTAGGACTCTAATCGAGTAAACGCCACGCTATCTATACGCTTAGGCCGGCCACACTTCTAGAGGCTGATGATACACATGATGTCGTCGTTTGTAGCAAGAAATCCCCAAATGAAGGCGCGGCCGGACGCGGTCTGTTATCGAATGAATTTGTATTCGATGGCATGTTAAGGCCGCAGGGACTGATAGGCGCGTCGGTCTTGACCGGACCGTACTGATCTCTCTGGCAGCTTCATTCATATCGCTACAAATAATTGCCATGCATAAATTAGTATTTAATTTGCCAGAATGTCAGTAGTCTGAAATTCTAAAAGTTACAGTTGACTATTTTTATCTAGCTGGTGGCAGATATCGTGAAATGGTTTGGAAAAATTCGCTGAAGCAATATCTCAGAAACGTCTCTGTTTGGCAAGAAGTTAAATAATTTGATAATAATTAGTTTTCCCAGCAGATTGATTTGATTATTTCAGAAACAGGACTATGTTTAATATTTACTTTTATTAATGCTATGTTGTCTCTTTCACAGGTACTATCCATATATGGGACATTATATAGGTTATAATACACCTCCGAGCCACACCCCACCATGTATGTAGTTCAGTTAAAATATTATTTTTGTAGTGCATGTTTTGTAAAGTAATTGTTAGGCTATTTGACTACCAACTTAAATTGTCCGTATATTCACATCACAACTGTCATTCTTTAACAGTTTTATAAAATGGCTATAGCACGGCATATTGACGTTGGTTGTCAATTTACTTACAATTGATTTTCCTGTCTGTACCCAAGACGTGTACTCTAAAGTGTCTGGGATTATAATATGATGTATAGGTAATGGCAGATTCTGTTGTGCACCGACTATACTAAAGAATATATAGCTATTAGCTATATTTTAGTAACAGTCAAAACGAGACAGATTGAGTATAAAGCTTTAACTATTGCATCATGGTCGTGACATACGCCACATGCTTATTTAAGAGTTTTGACGAAATGTAAATCGAAAGTCGTTAATTTGATGATAGATTCTTTTCAGTCTTGGTCTATGAGAAAGCAAGACATCACCTCTTGAAATATTTTTTGTTTTGTCATCTCGGTGCTCAACAAAATCGGAGCCCTTGTATTTTATACAAGGGCCATTCCAGTATTTTTTTTCTTTGTACCTAGTTTTTTTGATTTTTCTTCAACCTGGCTTGAAAACACGTATTTAAAACGAATTCCCATGAACTTAAACTAAAGCAAACCTTATTTTTAGGTTAATATTGGCACGAAAACCTCACCTATACCTTTACCTTCACAAATACCCGATGTTACCTTAAAAAGTGTTTTAGTTATAACATCTATTTCACCGCCTCAATGATTTTTTGTTATGTTTTACTGAGGTCAGTCGGTCATATTAAAAATTTAAATAATATGTACCTTCATAAAACGCAATATTCAATCCCCGCTTTGACAATAAATACTAAGTATGAAATCTATGAGTGCGTTAAAATGGCTGCCATGAGTGATACGTAAAAGGTACTTCTGGCGCAGCCACCTTTCTGACTGACTAATATTTAACCATGAGCTAGATTTTATAGTTCGTACCAATAAGGGGGAAAAAGAAATGAAATTTAAACATATTATAAAGTCTGAAAAAAGTTGCTTTTCGGGTCGCACATAGACCCGAAAAGCGACATTTTTGTTGTTGTTCGTACGTTGTTCTTCTAAACTACGTAATGGATTTTGATGCGGTTTTCACTATCATTTAGAAAATTCAAACACAAGAAACAAAGAAATCTAGATGGTTTGTCAAGTCATAAAAACCGTGCGAATCAGGGGCGGGTCGCTAGTCTAGGATAAAATAGAATTGCAACTAAAACATTTTCTAAGATACCAGACTGACGGTAATTAAGTTTTTTTTTTAAATTGTAGTGTAATTTAATTTTTGTAGTTGTTTTTCATTAGTGGACTTTAAACATTTTGTAATACTATTTTATTTTATCCCGCAGATTACTACACTTCAAATAGTCCCCAGCTGCCAACGCCAAACTTACAAGCCAACGCCCAAGGTGGTAGAAGTAATCCCACTACATTGGTGGGGCCACAGGGTACACCCGCAACCCCCACTGCGCCCACTGCCACGCTTCCTCACCCACAAGCTTCTACACTCATGCACCAAACTATGCCTGGTAACCATTTACTTCTATTATTAATGAGATATTTTACTACGAATCCAGGGTGAATTGAAAAGGTGAATCTATGACACAAACTATACCACTCAGCTTTTTGTCATATGTAATAATTAACCACCCGGCTTTTTTCATATGTGACGTCTGACTGTAATGACTCAATTTAGCTGAAGTGAGATTACAAAGCTGAAAAAATGCAATTCTTTATAATTTTTCACGAAATACTCCCAATACAATCCTTCACTGTGCTTCAAACTTCAAGAATTATTTCCTAATCTGTTCGTCTTCTCTCCATCCAAACAAATTAATATTCCTTAATTTTTTTATCCCTACATACACATTCTATTTTATTATAAGGGTTGATTTTTTAAACATTAATCTTATAAAAGTAATTTTTCCCGGGTTTGAGTTTTTAACAGGAAGCACTGGCAGCTCAGCAACAGTTAGAAATAGGAAAATTATGTGTTACAAATCCATGTAGAGTTTTCAAGCGTACTAAAATAACATTTATTTGGATAACGAATTGTTTGGTGTTTAATACATTGTGAAAATGGAAATAGCTATAATATAGAATAGAGTGTAACAAACAAAAAGTGGTATGGACAGATGTTATAAAGTAGCTACAAATTGAAGAAAAAATATATTTTGCCTTGCCACGTAGAGATATTATAGAACAAAACAACTAAGTAACAAAAATTAACAAAGTTATGGATAACAAGTGAATAAAGGCTGCTATGGCGCCCGTCTGCTTTCTGTCTATTTTGAAATTTGAGAGCAGTTTTTACTGAAATAACGAAATACCGTTGTCAAAATAATTATTGAATATATTTGTGTTTTTTGATAGCGTATTTACACAGCGGTGCGATTGGCGAGGCGAGCATGTGATCGGTTCACTAGCCATTCGCCTCGCTATTCGTGTGCGCGCAGTTAATCTCTGTTTACACTTCCGTACGTAAATTAACACGAACGGTTTTGAATTGCATTGTGAAAACCCCAATGGAATGATCACTCATGTTTTGTTTTATTTATTTGAAACTATGTAGCTTTTCGGTTGAGGTTATCTTCCACATAAGGAAGAGGAATATTTAGGAATAATGCAGCTTACCTCCCCTTTGTCACTTGAACTCCTACTAGCTCGAGTTTCACTCGCCTAGGAAAACTTCTACATTTTCTTCCGTATACATTTATCCAGCGGTTGTATTATGAAGTATTAATGCCATTATTATTCCAGACCGAAAAAGGGATGGTGCTAGCGACGATTCCAGTGCATTAAAACAGGATGTCTAACGGTTAGCCTAGCTGCCTTGATGATACGTTAATAAACTCACCCGGTAAATTTTGCATAAGTCAATGAAATCACGAAAATGTTAATTAGGTAGTATTCTATTCACGTCTTATGGGGCCACCCCGATGAGTAGCAGCGCCATTGTTGCTAAGGTGATGTCAGTGTAGATACAACTATAAACTTCTTAATCACGGTAATCCCTCATAACTTTCTTTCATGGACGTCAGATGGCTTAAGCGAAAAGTTTCGTCATAAAAAATAAACTTAATAAAGATTTGTGATAGAATAATGTAAACAAGCTGCGATAAAGTCGTTTTCACATACATTGTGTTAATGTCTGACATCTTGCGCTTATTCTGTAACTCGTTGTGTTTTACCAGTTACGCAAAATAAGTAAGGCGTTCTTTGGTCAAAAGGTGATCTTTTTGACTTCATACATTTTGTACCCAACAATTCAAGTAAGAGAGCAGAAAATAAAATCATCATTTTCTATGTGGAATAGCATCCTGAACATTTTACTTAACAACAAAAATTATGATTAACCCCAAGTTGCTATTGGAGTTGAAAGTCATAATTCAGTATTTTCTACAATATTTAATAAGAAATAGGCAGTGTTGTCAAAAATATGAATCCTAAGGTGGTCTGGCAGAAATAGATAGTTGGTAAGCCCAATTGTGTCACAGTTTTTGTATTTTTTTAGATTCACCTACTTGTTCGTTGTTTTTCAAGAGTATTGGATATATACAAACGATTACTTTTTAACTTCTATCTCGGAACGAGGCATTTGTATGTTGAAAAATATTTTAAATCGGTGGGAGAGTGACCAGTCTGAGGCGAGCTCTACAGAGCTGTGCGGAACGGTTGGAGCACAGCCCCTCCCCGTAGGGGAAGCCGATCCTAACCTAACTTCACTGATTTAAGAAAACGACAATTTAAATTGTATCTATGGGATTAGGAGCAGTCACACTTTTTTATTGTATCATGCAAAAACTGCCAGATGGATTTATATATAACTTTGCATTATGATAACATCAACATTATATTTTTATCCCGGACAAGCGAAGCCGTAGAAAGTCGCATCGCCGGAATGGCATATTTAGGTGAAACCTTCAATAGCTAGTTTTCATGACAAAAAAGCTTACAGCCTTTACAACCTCCCCCTCATCGGCATGGCCGGATTTTAAGAAATTCAAGAATTGTACGGTTTAGGATATATGACACCATGAGGCAGTAAAAATAAGCACCACATGAATCAAATGCGAAACAACAACAATTACTCGTACTTCAAGGCTCAGACTAGACTCAGTCATTAACAACGGAATGCTAACAATTTTAAATTGTGATTTAATATTGTTTCCGATTTCCACGCGGTAGTCGACTGAATCAGTCAGCAGGCACTTTTAATATACTTAAGTAATTTATTTATTAAGAATAACATGTCGGTAAAACAAAAGGTCTTGCTCCGTTCGCACAGTTACGTTGAACTTCGGTGACCATATATGTGTAGCATGCTCTGGAAAACTGACCCGGATGGCTTGGGACCCGAGCAATGAACATAAATGTGAAGTTCATCAATTTTGTATGCTAGCAATCATTTTCTCTTCCCATACGTGACAGAATCCAGACAGCTCGGAGCCCATAAGTACCATGATATCTGATGTGAGAATAGACTTTACACCCAATTCACAAAAAAAAAAAAACACGTGATGGCACGAGCTGCATTTGAACGGTATACGGTAATTTTCAAAGCGTACGTCAACGCGCGTTAACGTACGCTCGTGTGAACCGTTGTGACTGATAAGAAGGATCTCTGTTCGTAGGAGGTACACTTCAAAAGCACTACGATCTTATTTTTGTATAAATTTAGTAAATGGACGGGTGGATGGGTAAAATGTTTACTACATTAATACATTTTTTTATGTCGTAGAGAATATAAAGTCTACATTGGAAATATTTTCGCGAATTAATTGAACTGTCTGTTTTTTAAAGCATCACGAGAAAAGCTGGACAGATTTAAATGAATTTTACTGTTGTATAGCTGCTAGCTATAATCTTAAAAACGGAGACAGTTTATTTTAATCGGTTGCGTGGGTTCTTAACCTGGCTATAACGCGTTCGTCTCCCATACAAAACAGAGGTCATAAACTAGTTAAGGTTTCGTCGAAAAGGTGTAGTTGAGTTAATTTATCTTGTAGTCGATGTGGATAATTTGATTAATAATAATAACAGTTAATCCAATGTTGTTTTTCAATATCCGAATGGACGGAGTCGCGGTACACAGCTTTAGGGTGCAATCAGACCGCGGTCGATCGACGCGATTGTGACATTTGGGACATAATATATAAGGGCGACGGTCACGGTCGGTGGTCTGGTTGAACCGTTACTGGTAATGATGGTATTTGTGCTGTTTTCAGACTTCCACGCGGGCGGAGTCGCGAGCACAGCTAGTCATAAAAATGTAGTGCATGATTAGGATGTTATTACCTTATAATAGCATGATATTTTAATTTTCTGTGTTTTTTTTGGTTACAAAATGAATGATACCCTTACTTATATAAGTTGTTCCATAAACTATGTATTGTCTGCTCAAACCAATGCTTTTGATTTGAATATTGACGAGTGTTTCGTAAAGGTTTGACATAGTTGTTGCTTGATGCAGCCGGTTCCACTTATTTCTAATACAACTGCAACCGGCGCCTTTTAGAGACGTCGCGCGCAACGCGGCCGGTGAGCATGGTTAGTGCCCCAGAGACCAAGTAAAGAATTTGGCCGCGCTTGCCGCCAAATCCGCATCTTGGGCAGAGCTTCTCCAACCAAGGTTTTGACCACGATCAGTCGTGGTCGTACGCGAGAGCGCGAGCTTCGTTAGCCGTGACTTTTCAAAATATTATTATGCAATAGCATGGTATCTAATCGAACCTCAAATAAATCCCATTAAGCTTTCTAAAAATATTATTGAACACTAATATAATCAATGCGCATCAATGAAACTCAAATAATTAAAATTCTGGAGTCCTAAAAATATTAAACAGCCAAATAACTGCTACTAACTTGCATGTAGTCACGCGGTTGGTCACTGTTCTAATCTAACCAAACCCATTTGGTCGGGGTGTCGGTGATTACGATCAGTTCGGCTCGGGCGTGGTTGGTCACAGTTCTAATAGAACAAAGTGTTTTTCAGCAAGCATATTCAGCACAAAAACTTGATAGCTGAGTGGGCGAGGATTTAAAAAGTCTCAGATATGAGCCTTGTGGGCAAGGGTCCGCTTTCAGATTGAAAAAAAGCGACAAAAATAACGGGATGTTCAGCGCCGTTGATTTTCATCTCATCGTACGGGGCCTCACTCTAAACGACTTAAATAGGCGAATCTGGCGAATATTTTATGGGGTTTCACTAAATCTGTCGACTCCGAAAGATTGAATTTGGACAGTTTTTAAAAGGATTTTCAGCACGAACAAAAGTTATTCTCCCTGACAGTGTTCGTTGTCCTGATAGTGAATATATAAATATCCGACTGATTGATGGAGCCTTTTGGCAAATCTGACGAGGTTTCATAATTTCAGCTATTAACTTTTTGTGCTGAATATGCTTGCTGAAATACCGTGTAACCTAACCTAACCCGTGTGTAGTCGGGACGCCCCAGTTTTCTTACTGCGACCAACTGTGAAAAAAAAGCCAGAACGTTAAAAAGAGGCACAATTATTTACAAAAAGTGTACATTATTTAGTGCCAAAGAGTTTTTAGAAGCCTGAAAGTTACCAGAAGTACATTAATTTCAAAAAGCGTACTTCATTAGAAGGTCAATACATTATTAGTAGATCAGTTAAATATTTCCTTTAAGGGGAGTGCGCTAAGGTAGCCCGCAAAATTAAAATTTTCTTACGTTTTTTGCAATTTGCAGGTCAGTGTCAGGTTGTACGAGGGTGAATCAAAAAATTCTTGGAATCAATATAAAAAAATGCAAAGATTTAATAAAAAATATTTTATTTTTCTACATAATCTCCCTCTAATGCAATGCATTTAGAATAACGCGTTTCTAAGTTTCTTATTCCTTCTGAAAAAAAATGTTATTCTTGACTCTCGAAAAACTCCTCTACGGCAGCCATAACCGCGTCATTATCGTGAAATTTTGTTCCACGAATTTCCTCTTTTAATTTTGGGAATAAGTGAAAATCACTTGGGGCTAAGTTCGGAGAATATGGTGGGTGGTCAAGGAGATTGAAGCCAGCACAGCGGATTGCGTTGAGCGCATCTTCCGATCGATGAGCAGGAGCGTTATCATGAAGAAACAACACGCCCAACGACAGTTTTCCACGCCGTTTTTCTTTAATCGCTTCACGCACTTTCGCGATTAAATTTGCATAATAGGGTCCATTAATCGTCTGGCCTTTTGGCATGTATCAATAAAAAGGATTCCTTCACTATTCCAGAACACAGAGGCCATAACTTTGCCAGCGGTAGGAGCAACTCGAAATTTCTTAATAGATGGAGAGGATGGTCGTTTCCAAGACATGCTTTGTCTCTTAGTCTCAGTATCGAAATGGTGGACCCACGTTTCATCCATAGTGACAAGGCGACGGCAAAAATTTTCCGAATCACGCTGAAACATTTCGAGATTACGCTTAGAAATTTCCAAACGTCGCTTTTTGTTTTCGTCGGTTAACATTCATGGTACCCATCTTGCCGACACTTTTTTGAACCCCAGTGAATCAATTAAAATGGATTGAACGCTACCAAATGATATTTTTAGGATCTCAGCTATATGTTTTATAGTTATTTTTCTGTCTTCCAAAACCAGATTCTCAACCTTTTTGACATTTTCTTCCATAACGGAGGTTGAAGGCCGCCCAGAACGCGGGTCATCTTTACAGCTTGATCTACCTCTTAAATTCAGCCCCGTACGCAACCGTAGAATAGGGTACAGCATCATCCCCTAATGTCTGCTGAATGTCCGATAAAATTTCCTTCGTAGAATTTTTTTTCAAACTGAGATATTTTATAACCGCACGTAGCTCACTTTTATCCATAATTATGGGTTGCACAAAACAATTTGTTACGTACGAACGAACTGAGAAAAACGAGTGACATGTTGCATAAATGTTGTGTGATTGACACTCTTTAATTTGAATATCGAACTTCTCCCAAAAAGGTTTTATATATATGCACTTCTAAGAACTTTTTGATTGACCCTCGTATGATGATTAAAATATGATTCGCGACCGTAACAAATATGGCTTTACAGAAATAATCATTAGAATTAGCAATACAACTTCTTAAGAAATGTCTGAGAGGTTAAATGTCATGATTTCATGAAATAGTCATTCAATAGGATTATATGTACACAACTGACCTGAAAATTGCAAAAAACGTAAGATAATTTGAATTTCACGGGCTGCCTTGACGCTTTCGCCTTAAGTAATGAATAAAGGAGAAAAATTAAAATTAATAGCTTTCAATTAAATAAAATGTGTATGTTTTGAGATTTGAGCATTAATTTAGATTGAGTAATGACGAAATGCATCACCTTATTAAAATTACTAAAATAAACTTGTTCACTAATAAGGTTCCAGAATTAGTAACTAATAGAATTAAATTAAAAATAATTCTTGTTTGTCGTATTTTGTATTGTATTTTAACAACTTGTTTTATACATGTGAATTGTGCTATTCGTGCAGCTAGTTAAACTTACTTCATGCAGACTATTATTGTTTTTGTTCAAGATTGCACCTGTTAGAACCACTAGGAATACTTAAAACAGTCTTAAATTAATTTTGCTCTTAGGTATACGCCCATCCGCTCCAAAAAGAAGTCATAGAGTACCTATCATCGACCCTAAAACACGTAAGTAGAAAAGAGAGAGATTAAAAATTATTACGTTGTTTGAGCAACTACTATTTACGATTTTATTTTATTTTATTTCAGAACAAGATATTTTCTCAGATTTATATACCTACGATAATAATTTTTTAAGCAGCGAAGCTAACGATCGACACACCCCACAACCACCCGTAAGTACATATATTTATTTAGCCTTTATTAAATAAAAGCAACATTTGATTCTGTTAGAACGTCGATTACTTACATTTATTTCACAAAGTTTTATAATTGAATAAATCATATTAGATGCTATTGTGATTGATTCAGGGAAAACAGTGTATACTGAATTTATCACAATATCTTCTATTGGACATGTAAATATTAAAAGAATAATTGTCTGTATGCAGCCTTTGCTTGACGACAACGACGCGATTATTTGTACAATAAATTTACAATTTGACACAATTCATGGTGCAATTTGATTAGTATAAATTTCATCGAATAAGTTTGTTTTTTGTTATGTTTTAGTACTAAAATGGTGTACGATACTATTTCAGTGTACCGAGTATTCCCAAGAGAATTTTAATTCTTGAATTTGATTTTCTTTAATTTAATCATTATTTTCTTGCATTTCGTCATTATAGTTGTGATTTTTGTGTAACAGGTTTTTTTAAAAGGCTAGCCTGGCTGCCTTGATGCTTGTTAAAGATTGTCTGCACGATGGGAATATTTTTGTAATATTCCGTTTATGTCCATTGTTTGCAGATAGTCACAATAGAATATGCATTTCTTTTCTTTATTGTAGTACTACATTTTTTTAAATGTAATGATTGAAATAGTATGGTTCACATTAAGGTCACCATAGAAAATATTCTTTATTTATTCTTTAAGAATAGACAACCCCCTCATAGCACCAGTCCCACCGCCGCCCCGTCGTCGAGGGAGCGACCTGCCATTAGCTGTCTTTTCGTTAAAAAAATTAATAATGTTTGCACTTCCGCTGGCTGACGATTAGCAAGGAGTTACTTTAGGACGAAACCAGTAACGAAACATAGATCAGTGACAATATATGTGACCACCAGAACATTATCGCTAAATGAGGTTTTTCTAAAACAGCTCTAGTTTAATCGCTTCGACAGACTATTGTAAATTGAGCTCTCTAACAATTTGAACAGTGAGCTATCAACAAGTTTGTTGTAACGTTATATCCATCAGAGAACAACTTCTCTCAGTGACGGTCCTTATAGGCAGTAAATCAGGTATATTCTTGTTTACTCGCCGACTCGTTACTGGTTCCTTGCTCTACTTGCTCCTCTCTACTCTCTAAACATAGGCGATGGGATAGATTCATATTGCCGCAGCGTTAAGAGCTATCAAAGAAATAACTCGATCACAGATGTGGTCAGAACGCTTGTCTTATAATTATTTAATAACCCCTGCTTGTCGTCTGCCGACCCAGACACTAGCTCAACGAGCTTTTTAATGTTTTATGTTGGTGGAACAAGTGCATTGAAGGGGTTAGTAATTAGTCGTAAAAGCGAAGTCTGCATGTACTTACATTTCGAATCAATTCAAATATAAAACTCGAAAAGAGAAGAATAAGCCACCAGTCGCAGCGACTAGTGTTGTAACATGGCCACTGCTCTGTCATGGTACCGTCGGCCACATGCAGTGTTTGGTCGATCCTTTTTTCAGGTAAAATTATCCGACACCTACGGGGGATTGGGCGGGCCTTCTAGAACCGGCCGCTCCCACGACGCTTAGTCTCGAAAAACCTTCAAACAAAATGCATAAGAGATTGCTACTGCGAATTGTGGCGGCCACTAGTGGTCGAAGGAGGATTGCCAAACTATAAAAGTTTGTCTACTCCTCTTCTAGCAATGAATGATATATCAATATCAAGGTCTCTAAGCAAAACACAATGTATTTTTATAATTTCGTGCCTCCGTAATTTCATAAATATTGGTCTAAACCTGCACATTTTACATGATGTTACATACGAATGGTGATGAGGAAATTAATCATTGGCGTCAGTTACAATGCAAATTGATGTTCTACTTAAAGTAACCTTGCTTTAGATATTCATTGCTTTAAAGGCAGACCGAAATAACCATTTTGTCAGCTCCGACAGGACCATGTTTCGGCGGCGCTTATTCTGACCAATACCAATAATGATAGAGATTATTAGATATTAAACTACTTTAAATTGTTTTTATCCAGGAGCCAACACACAGTATCGCAGAAGAATTCAATAGAATGGTCAACGAAGTCGCCAATCAACCTTCTTGTGATAACACACTTAAATCGAATTATGTATCAAAGAACGTAGATGTTGTACCCGTGGCATCTACGGCAAGCTCTGTCCAAACTCAACCAAATGCAATAAGCTCTATAAATAATAATTTAGTAAAGTCTGAAATATTAACTGTTAACGAAAGTAAACATTTAGGATCTGATGTTGCTGTGGAATCAAACGAAACACCAATAGTGTCAGCGATATCAGACAGTCCTGTTATAGTGCCTAAAATGCCTATGAATATTAAGCAACTACAAAAGAATAGTGAACCGACAGTTCAGTCTTTAGTCCTAGATACAAATAAGAATATACCACCTAATAAGCAATTTAAACAAAGCAAAAATGTGCCTCAAGTCGAAGAATTAGAAAAGCCCCCAGAAAATATAATTGTTGCACAAGTAGCAATAGCAACAGTAGCTCCAATTACGACCTCGACAGCGATAACGTCTACCGCCACACCAGTGCCTGCTTCAACACAAATCACTTTCTCTGCCGCGGTTCCAACACCTGTCCCTGTTGTTCCCACGCCTGCCCCTCAGCCCCAGAGGATACGAGAACCCAGAGAAAGAGTCAAATCAGAAGACAAAGAAAAACTCAAAGAGAGGGAATCACAAGAAAAAGAATCGACATCGACATCTAATAAACCTAACGGTCCGACACCTGTAGGTAAGTAAAACTATCTTCTTAACCTATCAATATGTGCACCAGAGATGAGGACACCTTTGGCTATCGTGTTGAAAATAAAATGTTAATATCATTGCTTCCATCGCCGCGGCACCGCCGGTAGAGCACTTATTTATTAGTTTGTTACATTTGCTTTGTTCAGTTGCACACATAAACCTACCGCTTTTGATGTGAAGTTGTATCGTTCCACCAATAAAAATATAATTATTATTCGTGGATTGATAAGGTTATGTTTGAGAAATTGCGGGTCTGTTTCGTACATTTAGCTCTTTCACACTGACTTTTGTTGATTGTGTTTCCGCGAAAGCGGTGAACGCATTTTGTGGAAATAGAACACGATGCAATTGAACTAGCCTTTTTACCGTTTTTTATCTGACTTCTAAATATTAAGAGAAGGATATCTCGTACACCTATTGCCAGACGATGCCTCAACCTGTTGAACCGCATCCACACTGCGCAACACACTATGAAAAACTATATCTTTTATTTGGACTGTTTGACAATTCAACAACACCTGTAATTTCGATGAGAAGACGCAGTTTTTTTTTTCAATTTTTTTTTTTTGATCTATGCAAATTACAAAGCAGTATAGCTATTAATAGGCGGTGCCTTATTGGATTAGTTCATCAAAGTTAACCTACCAACTAACCATAGAAGTTTTTCGATTCGATACTTTTAGGATGGATAAGTAGGCTAGGATAGTAGCATTCCCGTTTGCCGTAATTTTACAAATTGAAAAGGCTTCCTTCGAATTTAATTATACACTCACTGCAAACGCTTACCTACACATAGGTACGTTCAAATAGATTACTTAATCTCAGACACAGATGAATACAGATGGTTCACTCCGCAAGATCATTTAAATAAAAAGCGACTCTTGCTATGACACAATAGAGTGCAATTCAGTACCCTAATTGCGTAATACAACACAATCTGTTTCGATTTGAAACAGATAGCTAATCCATTGCTTCATAAGTTGAAAAAAAAATCTGCTCAACAACGTAAATAACGCAATGAATGTTGTTGAACTGTCAAAATAAAACAAATTAGGCAAAATTGTTTTCGTAAATAAGTTGCGCAATTAGGTATGGGCAGCTGGGCAATAATATAATTATTCGTCCATTAATATCTATCGTCAAGATGACAGTAAATATATGTGATTATTTGTGAAAGGAAATTATACAAGTGGCAGCACAAATATTTGACATCGAAGGAACACCAAAACTATCTGTCTAGACAAGCGTCACCAAAATATAGGATGTTGCATCGGCTTCAATTAAATCAGATATTATTGTCGAGCTGCTCATAGTACCTAATTTATATTTTTTATGCTCGTGACTGTACTGAGTCATATAAAGGACCTATAATAAGACCTTAGAAAAACTTTTTCAAGCTGTACACTATCTAAAACGTTCCTTAACTGTTTTATAATAATTAATTAATACTTTTTTGCAAGGCTCGGATTCAGTTAGAAAAATACCGGTTAACGTTTAATCTTGGTATTGCTCCGAACTTTTCTTAAGAACGTAAAACATTTTAAGAACTTTTTTTATCTTGACCTCAATGAACCGGTTTATTCGATGAGCGGCGTATCGGTAAACGCGTTGCAACTTGTGACTATATGTGAGGATGCCGCGCTGAATATATACTAAGTAAAAGACCTGTTTTTATTGCTCTAAACAGTTTAATCCGAAAAAACTTTATGTATTATATTCGAATGAAACCGAATGTAAAGGTTTTTGCGTCAAGTACATAATAACGGTTTGAAAATTTTACCGGTATCCGAGACTTGCTTTTTTGGTCTTTTATTATTTAATATATTATAATTGTTATGTCTAATATACGACAGTGAAATAAAACAAAGATGTTTACGGACTTTTCATTGGAAACAAAGTTGACCAAATTTGTTAACAATGAATAACTGTATACGAAAAATTTTGCCACTTGTTACCAGCACCAATGCAACATTCCATTTTGCCACCAACATGTTTCCCACAACACAGAACAATGTTGAATGGCTTTGTTTCACAAATAATACCTACGAGGGTTTTTTGATCAGATCAAAGGTCAAAGGTAAGTAAAGGACACTGACCATTTACCATCAAAGTGATAATTATTTACAATCCTCTCTGTAAGGACTATCCGAAACACCGCCCAAGTAAGTTCAGCGATTATACATAGGTTACTTGCTACACTACAGTCAATTTGTTTGAATCCTTCCAGCCGTTCTCAGTTCTCATGCGATGAGGTAAGACACAGACAAGGCATACAACAAAAATACTTATTTCTATCTTACAACTATGATCGGTTCTCGTGAAAATATTTGCTATGTACAAACCAGTACCTACAGACTTTTTAGCTTTAACAATTTTATAATAGTGCTGATTTTCGTGCTGTGTTTGGAGTCGCTTCCGTTGTCACAATTTCTCGGTATATACACAAGAAGTGATCGTCCTGATTCTGAATCAAAAGATTTACTTATTTAATAAAGTAAATTTAAAAATAAAATTTAAAAAATAGCTTTTTATTTATACATTCGTTATTCATGTCAGTGAAGTCAGTGAATAAATGAATTTATAAATAAAAAAACTTTTTACAAAAAAAAACAACCGACTTCAAAAAAAAAAACACTACTTAGTGAAAAATAACTTTAATTTCGGAAGTCGGTGTCTTGGTTTTGAATTTTCGTTCTTTGTCACCGACTTCCGAAATTAAAGTTATTTTTCACTTTGTAGTGTTTTTTTTTTTGAAGTCGGTTGTTTTTTTTTGTAAAAAGTTTTTATTTTTCACTTTTTAGTGTTGTGGTACCTACCCCAAACAAATTCGAATACCACTACCTGCTATGTAAATAACAGTGACAGGAAGTTATCATATCATCCAAATACTAAGTGGGAAAAAATACGTATTATTGAAGCAAACTCAAAAACTACCCAAGCAAAGTTAATAAAATTTATATGGGACCACCTCTGAAGTATGATCTACCAAACAAAAAAAGAATCATCAAAATCAATTCATAATTGGCGGAGTAATCGCGTAACAAACATACAAAAAAAAAAAAAAAACAACATACAGACGAATTGAGAACCTCCTCCTTTTGGAAGTCGGTTAAAAATAGCCTTACATTTTTATTAAGTAACTATATTTAACAATTTTACTACTAAAACATGTTTTTTATAAGAATGTCTACAACCTTTGTTCCTTTTAATATTATATCAACGTATAGCTGCAAAAGATAAATTATCTCAATACGAATAAGAAAGAAAAATCCATAAACACGGCATTCTTCAGTTTTTTACAAAATTAATTATACCGAGTTATTACTCGGTATAATTAATTTTGTAAAAAACGATTATTATCTAACCGCGCGTTAAGAGGCCTTTTTTTTTTTTTTTTTTTGGGTGGGAAATTATCAAATAACTTCTCCCGCTCTGGGTGGAGCGGGAGGGCGTGTCAGACTCTTACTGACTAAAACCCACCCGTGTTCCTTCGGTTGCCCTGTTGCCGGGGGCCACGATTTCCCTATCGGTTTTCTTCGAACCCCCGGCGGGCATTGGCCCTAACGGACCCCGTCAATTCTGCTGACATCTCTTTGAGGCGCGCGTGGAACACAACGCGCCGTCGACCCGGGCTTGGTCCTTATCGGACGGCGAGCTACCCATTGCTCACCGTCCGCAAGCCCGCGCCTACGGTGGCCGGAAATCGGCTCGCGATTCCCGCCCCGGGCGTCTCCTCCTGCGGCGGTTAGGGGCGTGAGGGCGCGAAATTTGCCTCTCCCTCACGCGTTCCGCCTCCTCCTTCGCGAGCATTACCGCTTCGCAGAAGGAGGTGACGGCCTGCCATTTCCTCTCGCTCCGTACCATGGCCTGAACCAGGGCCGGACGCGAGAGATCACCGCCGCCGATCGCCTCCACGAGGACACGGCGATGCCGATACCGTGCGGTATCCTCGGGCCAGCCGGATGGCCATGACCCTCTGGGACGCGTTCAACCGGCGGGCTGGCCGCAGCCTCAATGAACGCGCCCACACCGGTGCCCCGTAAAGGGCCATGGACCGCACGATCCCCGCATAGAGCCTCCGGCAGGAGGCGTTTGGACCTCCCAGATTGGGCAGGAGCCGCTTCAAGGCAGCCCCGGCCCGGTCCAGTCTGGGAGCCAAACGTCGGAAATGTTCGACGAAATTCCACCGGCTGTCGAGGACGAGTCCCAGATACTTCATCGTCGACTCGACACCGATGTGAACCCCTCCCGCCATTACCTGGGAACCCGACGGTGGCGCATTCCGAGGACCATGAAAACCCATGGCCTCAGACTTGTGCAGGGCCACCTCGAGTCCCAGCTGCCGGATCCTGTCAACGATTGTCGCAACCCCGCGTGTCGCTAAATCGGCCGCCGCCTGGTACGACCTCCCCTGCGCCAGGACTAGCGTGTCGTCAGCGTAACAAATGACGCTGACGCCGCTAGGGAGGTCGGCGCGCAGCACCCAGTCGTATCCGATGTCCCACAGATGCGGCCCCAGGACCGAACCCTGTGGGACACCGCACGACATCTCTTGCCGGTTCCACTCTCCTTGGTGACCGGGGTAGATGACGGCCCTGTCCGTCAGATAGGCCTCGACCACACGACAGAGGTAGGTCGGCATCCGGTGAAACCGGAGTGCCTCCCTGATGCAACTCCAGGGCAGGGTGTTGAAGGCATTGGCGATGTCTAGAGACACCGCCAAGACGACCCCACCCCGGGCCACAGCATCCCCCGTCGTGAGGGCCCGCACGCGCATGATGGCGTCCACCGTAGAGCGCCCCCTGCGGAAGCCGAACTGGCTCTCCGCCAGATCCGGCCCCACTCGCACCAGCTGCCCGACAAGGCGGTCCGCAATGACTCTTTCAAAGAGCTTGCCCACCTCATCGAGCAGCACAATGGGCCGATAAGCGGACGGAGAGTCCGCTGGGCGCCCCGGCTTCTTGATGAGGACCAGTTTCCCCGTCTTCCAACGAAGTGGGAACTGGCCCCTCTCCATGCATGCGCTTAGGAGCCCCCTTAGTCGAGGCCCGAGAGCCCCCATGGCCAGGACCCAGGCTTTTCCGGGTATGCCGTCGGGTCCTGGGGCGGTATTCTTCGCACTCATCTTGCGTACCGCCACTCTCATTTCTACCTCAGTCACCTCTGGAGCATCGTCGTCGTCGGTGTGGTCCGCATCGGGCACCGCAGAAGGCGGAGCCATGGGCGGAGGGGTATGATCCCCTCTGGAAGGGAACAGAGCGCTCACCACGTCCCCCACAAGCTGGGGCCGGAGACTCTGCGTCAGCGGGGGGGCCCATGGGCGGAGTTTCTCCCGCACCATTTTGTATGGGCGCCCCCACGGGTCCCTGTTGAGAGTCTCCAGCATCTCCTCTCGGGCCAGTGCCCTGGCCTGCAGGATCTCCGCTTGGAGGGCGGTCTTCGCCGCTCTGTACCCCTCGTACAACTCCGCCTGGATGGCTTCCGTATCCGGAGGGCGGATACGGAGCCTGCGGTGCCTGGCGTACCGGCGTCGCGCAGCTACGCACGCCCTGCGCAGAGCCTCCAGCTCTTGCGACCACCAGTACACCTGGCGCGAAGCACGTCTAGGATGGACCCGGGGCATTGCCATGTCACACACATTGGACATGGCCTCCCGGAACCACTCCGCCTCGTCGTTGATGTCGGCAGGCCTGTTCGGTGATGACACCCAGGCCTGCACGATCGAGGCTTCCAGGAGAAGCTCCCGGTCCAGCTGCTTCAGCGCCCACCGCGGACCACTCGGGGCCTGTCGGACCGGCGCACTCGAGGTCTGGGTGGAGACGTCAAACCGGATATACCGGTGATCGGAGTAGGTCTCCACCCCGTCCATGACGCGCCAGTCAATGACACGCGGTGACAGAGCGGGGCTGGCGAACGAAATGTCCACCACCGATTCACCCCGCATCCGCACACACGTGGGGACAGAACCCCGGTTTAGGACGACCAGGCCTGTCTCCAGAGCCCAGTCCTCCACCATCCTACCCCGTGTGTCCGTATACCGGGAACCCCAAGCCAGATTCTTGGCATTGAAGTCCCCGAGTACGAGCACGGGGAGGGAACCAAACCCGACGACGACTACTCTTAACTCCGCAAGGGAGTTGTGGAACTCGGCAAGAGTTCGGTTCGGGGAGAAGTAGACACCCACAACGACAATCTCCCCGAACCGTGCTGCAACGCAACCCCGTCCTCTCTTGACCGACTCGAGGGACGGAGTACCGGCGGCGGCCGACGAAATGAGGGTCACTGAGCCGCTCAGGTCCTCCACCCAGTCATCCCTGGGCGGGACAAAGTACGGCTCAGCGACCACGGCGATGTTAATCGACCACTGCGCCATGCTCTGGAGCAACAGATCCTGAGCGGCGGCGCAGTGGTTGATGTTCGCCTGGAGGAGGCGTAATGGGGCCGTTACTGGCATTCCATGTCAGCCCCCTCCTCCCCTCGAGCCCCCTGCGAGGGCCCTGCTGCGGCGGCAACGGCGGCGGCGACAACGACGGTGGACGCGGCAGTGGCCACGGTGGAATTGGCAGTGACTGCGGCGGTGACGGCGGTGGTGGCGGAGCGCTTGCCCCTGCCTCTGGCCTCGGCGGGTGGAGCGCAGGCCCTGCTCCCAGCCCGGTGATCGGCCGGCTTGCCAGCCGCCGCACAAACGACACAGTGCGGCGTGGCGTTACACGAGCCGGCCTTGTGACCGGGCTGACCACAGCGGAAGCAGAGGTCGCTGCGGTCCACCTCCGAGGTGCATTTGGCCCCCACGTGGTGACCCACCTGGCAGCGGAAGCACCTCAGAGGTCTGGGCTCCAGCAATTTGACCTGCGCCGAAACCCAGCCTACCAAAAGCCTTTGGCCCTCCCCGGCTATCTTTTTGGCCGCCGTCACGGGGCAGCTCACCCTAATGGCTTGCATCCCCGTGTGATCAGCATGGATGGTGCCTGCCTTGATCTGCTCGACAGAGCACCCTCCAGCCTTAGCGACGGCGGCCACCACCTTTGCCTCCGTCACGGAGTCGTCCAGGCCCTGGATGCGCAAGTCAGCGCACTTGGTGGGCCTGGAGACTCGGGCCTCGTCCGCATTTAGGGCAGCCCGGAGCTTTTCGGCCAGAGCGTCAGCGGCCGGGCCACTGGCCGCACCAGGGACCTCCAGCATCCGGGCCCCGGTTGCGGTGATTTTGATCTTTATGCCCTTTTTTGCACCGATCTCCTCTAGGTCCATCACCTCGTCCACCGTCGCGAACACGTGCTGGTAGGACACGCCCCTTTTCTCCGCTTCCGGCTGCAGTGTGACCACCACAGCTGCGGACTTCGGGGCGCGGAGCCTAGCCGCGACGCTTCGCTCCTTGCGCCGCTGCCGCCTCGCTTTCCTTTTGGCCGCCCTTGCCGCCTTACCGGCCTGCTTCTTCTCCCCGGCTACTTGCCATCCGGCGTCGGCCGGAGGAGAAGATCTGGGAGGCGGAGGCGGAGGCGGCCGTTTTGCCGCCGCCCGGGCCGGAGCCCTCGCCATCAGGGCCGGGGTCTTCGCCGCCTGCGCAGCCGCTGCGCCTTTGGCCTGCCCCTGCCTGCCTTGGCCTGACTTGGCCGCGGCAGATGCAGCGGCAGCATACGACGCCACCGCCCTCCGCTGGTCTACTGCCGGCTGGCTCGCCGCTAGCGGGGGGCGCAGGACGATGGCCTCTAGGGCGGAGAACCTGCTCCGCAGGGCAGCCATCTCCTGCCGCACCAGGGCCAGAACCCGGTCCTCCGCAGGTACGGGCACGGGCACGGGCCCCTGCCCATGCCGCTCCCCTCCCTGCGGCACCTCCCGGGGGCCGGCTGCTCGCAGCCCAGCCAGGTCCGCTCGGAGCTTCTCGTTCTCCTTTCGGAGAAGCTCCATGGCGGCAGTCAACTTGGCAACCTCCGCCCGCATCTCGGACATTCCGTCCGACGGAGGCCCAAAGCGAAGTTCTTTCGCTGCCGCCAAAATAGAGGCCGCGGCCGCGGGTATGGCCTTGTCTTTTGAGGACTGAATCCTCTTCAAGGCCACAGCCCTGATCGCGGCTGCCACGACCTCCGCAAACCTGTCTGTCTGCTCCGAGTTGGAGCCGCCAGCGGCATCCGTCTCACCCCCTGAGGCCTCTGAGGGGACCGCCACGCTGCTGGTCTCTCCAGGGTGGTTTCCCTCCGTGGCGAGTCTCTCGGCTCGCTTGGCCATTTCGGCTGGGCTGGCCTGGCTCGGCTCACCACCCTCCTTGGTGGTGAGTCCTCTACCCACACCCTTACTTTTTGCCCGGGCCTTGCCCCGCCGGCTGGTGTGGATCTTCCGCCTGTCGTCGGCGGAGGACCACTCACCATCTCCTGAATTGGGGCGCTTCCGGAATAATTTTCGGATTATCCCGTCAGCCCCCACGACTTCGCGCCCCGAGCTCTGGCTAGAGCCCTCCGCGCCAGATGCAGCGTCGGACTCCGACCCCGCATCACTCCCCTCCTTTCTGTTTTGTTTTTTTGTTTTTAAATTCTTTTTCATAGTAGTTCCCACGAGTAATAACTTTTTAATGTCTCAAAATTGTGTGGTTCGCACTAGTGACTAATTAAGCTACCCATTAGTCAAGCTATCAACCTCCCTCACGGTGCGCCGCCGCTTGGAGGTTTGGGGTGATTTTTTATAGAGGTTTTCTACCTCGCGGCCCGGGCGATTAAGCCAAGACCCTCGACCCCCGTCAAATGCCAGAGAC
Organism: Agrochola litura; assembly: GCA_949152395.1. NCBI lineage: Eukaryota > Metazoa > Arthropoda > Insecta > Lepidoptera > Noctuidae > Agrochola > Agrochola litura. Next base: position 12,271,293 of record OX424491.1, on the reverse strand, counting down.
ATGACCTTGACACTCTTCGGGGCTACGAGACCAGCGGTGACAGGAGAAAAGACTTCCTCCTGCCCGCCCGACGGCAGGGTTAGTGCACGCCGAGCCCGCTCCTCCTCAAACGCTGCTCAACGAGTGCTCCCTAGTGAGTACCCGTTAGAGCGTTCCTCCGACAGGATATTGGCATACGGACAACGAGACCCCTAACTGGGGAGTCATTGTCCGTACCCCAGGGTGCACCGTCCCGGAGACTGGCCTTCCCCCCGGACGCATCCATAAGGGAACTCCAGCCCCCAGGCACGCGGGGAGGTTTCCTGTCCAAGCACCCCGCGTTAAGAGGCCTGCGAACAACACGGCTCGCACGCACACATTACTACCACGCACACATTGACAATTATTGCTCGATGCAATAGCACTACTAGCTTTCGAAACTCTATGTTAAATTTGGATGTGTTCCGTAATACCAAAAATGATGAATGAAAACTTAATATTTTTCCATATTGCTTTCGATAATTTTTAACTTCATAATATGAGCTATGCTTCTGCAGAAACAATATTATAAATATTGTTGTTTATAACACAGAAAAAACAATATGAAGACATGTCATTTACGCTGTAAAAATGTGCGAAACGAATTCGTTTAAACTTCATTTTAGAAAAGTTTTTTGGAAAAAAAAGATGTAGGAGCTTAGATAAACACTGTCTAAATCCGAATAACAACATAATATGTTGGAAATATGCTCAAATTGCAAATGATTTAGGTATTACGTTTGTACGGACAATTCATGCGTCGCCGCATTCTTAAGATTCTTCCATACAAACTTTAATACTCCCATGTTACCCTTTTGACCCCATAAAGGTTTATTTTCTCTAAATCCTTTCTTTTTAAGTTAGTGGCAATAAATCTAAATACAAAACAAGTCTTCCGAAATTAAAGTTAATTTTTCACTTTGATTTGGTGTTTCTTTTTGGAAGTTGTTTTTTGTTGTTGTAAAAATGTTGTATATAGGGTGACTGGATCTGGTAAATTTAGTACCGTTGAAAAGGCCACGAACTAGAGAACTAACTTAGATTAAAATTAATTATTGAAACTCCGAAGTTTTTTTTAATTTCAGGTCGAATTTGATCGTACATTTTTTTTAAAGTATTTTTTTATTTTTTGGGCGTAATATCTTATTTTTTAACCCTATTTTGAGGGAAGTTCCGACGTATTTTAATCACAAATGTTTATGACTACCAACAAATAATAAAAAAATACTAAAATAATGAAAAAACGGAAGTTATGAAGACTTGAAGGTCAAATTATGGAAAAATCTCAATAAAGTATAAAAATTGACATATCTCCCAAACTATAAAACTTTAGGGAAAGTATGGTTCAATAATTAGTAAATGACCTCCTCTATTTGCGAATTTGCTATGGCGGGTCCAGATCCAGTCACCCTGTATATAGAAGTAGGTTAAACAGTGGTAAAATTTCGTGAGTTTGTTTGTAAGAACTAATCTGTGGAAGTACTCCACTACTGACCCGATTAAAAAGAATCTTTCACTGATAGAAAGCTACACTATTGCGGAGTGCCGTAGGATATGTTTTATGTAGTTTCCGACCGAAGGTTCGGTTTCAGTTTCAGCCAAATAAACAAGTTTCGGCCGCAGTTTCGGTTCAGGCCAAAACGTGGCCGAATCTTCGTCCCGACTGAAACTGGTGATCGTGAGCTAATCGGTGTTGATAGAATACTAACTGACTGACAGATATATAGACAGCGCAGACTTAGTAATGGGTTCCCGTTTTCACCTTTTTTGTATGATACCTAAAAAGTAAGTGTTTACTTATAAATATACGTCATTTAGATTCTTAGCAGATATGCTGGTTTTAATATCAGCGAGTAAGGATTTATTCGTCTTCTGGAAGATTGATAGTAAGGGCAACAGCTTATGCATCTTAGCGACTTCGGTCACAATGGCGGAGAGATTTTCGTTAGGTATGCTAAAATTATGCCATGTTTAGAGTTGAATAGAGTATCTGAAAAATTATTAAATTGCAAAAGCTAACAGTAGCATAACTGTTAAGGCCCTTATTTAAGTTAGGGCCCATTTTTCAATCGTCATTTTGAAATTTAGACAGTTGTCACACTAAATCATCTTGCACTGGGCCCGCATGGTGGATTACGGCCCGCGTGGTGGATTACGGCCCGCGTGGTGGATTACAGCCCGCGTGGTGGATTACGGCCCACTCCCTCTCACAGAGAGGAGGCGTAAATCCCAGCAGTGGGAACATTATAGGCTGATCATGCTACACAAAATCTGGCAAAAGTATTTTTTTCTTTGGATAAAAGAAATCTGTTGTTAGTAAATTTTTTTGTAATAAATCTTTGAAAAACGACGGGTCTTAAAAATAATGTCATTTTAACTTTTTTCTTAACTTCATAAGTTTCGGTTTCGGCTAAAATTAGAAGAAGAGCCGAAGATTCGGTTACGGTTTCAGTTTCGGCTGAAAATCGTGTTTATTTGGCTAACACAGACATATAAAGAAGTGACAAATCTATCGGCAGAAGTATTGAGAATAGTTATGAAAATGCCCTAACACGTGAAAATCTATTCTGTTCTGGCGGCGGCAGTTTTAAAATATTACGTTTTTGACATAACCATAGGGTGCTACAGCAATTTTTTTTTTTGCCTCCCTTTATAATAAGTAATAAAAATCAATTTGAGTGTAAGAATAATCTAATGGCATCAAATCGTATTAATTGTGTCGTTCCCCAATTATCTGCGTAATGAGCGTGATGCGCGTTTTTGGGGAAAATAGGGAGTACCCTATTTTCCCCAAAAACGTACATCGCCGCGCTTTTATTGGGTTCACTTTTACCGGAGCCGGTAGATAGCCAAATGGTACCGGATCCGCCGGACCGGATTGTGAAACCTAATCCGTCACCATAACGTCTGTCGGTCCGGGCTGTAAGTCGCGTGTGACAGTTTGTTTAACTTAAAACTTTCACCTATCGTCACGACACACTATCTATGTATCTCAAGGCCAATCTCTTACTTCAAAATGATTAAAATTTCTAAGTAGGTACGTACAAATTTTGATATTCACGAAATTGTTGTAGACCATTTGTACCACCAGCAGTAACACCATTTTTTAAGTGCCCGATTTAGCTCTCTTTTTACCATCACGCAACAACCTTTCACGCAGTAGCTATTAGTATCATAGAAAAGAGTTTTCGAAACCACCCTTATTTTGCATGCCCTACTGATTAAAAACAAATTGTTTCTCGACTCGCAAAAAAAAATGTTTATTACGAATGCCCGAAAATCCCTGAGACTGACTTTGAACAGTGGAATTAAACAGAAGAATGCAGCTATGCTCACAGACCTTTTGTAACATGGTATGGTTAACAAATCTTCATTAATGTTTAGTGCTGCTCAAAATTTTGGTATTGGGTGTATTACCATGTTTACATATAGCTAGATATCGAGCTTAATTTAATCATTAAAGCCTGATTTACACGGCGCGATTTAATTGCTTGCGGTATTATTGGCGGACTAAGCCTGTCAGGCCACGAGCGGCAAAACTAAATGGGTTACTCCCGTATGGTAACGTTCCGGTTTGGCAACGTTACATATACTTACCTATAGCGATGTATCATGTGCACCAGGTACAGTCAGTACGTTAAGTCAAATTTTTAAGGAATGTAAATATTTGTTTGATATGAAAAAAGTATGTAGTCCTTATGGTATATAGCTATGCTTTTCTTCGATGGTACATACAGCTCCATTAAGTAGTTACCCCCCCCCCCCAAAAGATATGTGCGTTCAAATCCGTGATAGGCCCAGTTGCTTTTAATGTATTGTTTTTGTAAATAGGGTTAACATTTTCAAAAAGTTACTCACTTTGAATTAGCCCGGAGGTTTCAAGAGTACCTACTTGCCGAGCATAAGGTAGGAGGTTCAAATCCTAGGCAAGAAATGTGCTTTTTGTAAAACAAAAAATTATATTGTTTTTCTATTTTGTTTTAGTAATATTTAAAAATAATAATAAATAAAAAATATTAAATGATTATAAAAAATAAAATACTTTAATAATAATTTTAATAAAGTATTAATTTTAATAATAATAATACTTAATTTAATAGTCTTCTATCAGGCGGAAACAAGGTGCGCGCTTTCAACGGTTGGGTCATGCCGGTTCTGATGTACTCTTTTGGCATACTCAAATGGACTCACACCGAACTAGACGCCCTGGATAGGAGGGTCCGTACACTACTGACTGCATATCGAATGCATCACCCACGATCATCGGTAATGAGACTGTATATCCCGCGAAAATGTGGAGGTCGAGGCTTTTTAAACGCTAAGACACTCCACAATCGCGAGATATGCAGTCTTAGGGAATATTTCCTAAAAACCGACGTGGGGATGCATCGAGATGTGGTTGCGGTGGACAAGGGCCTTACCCCGCTCTCCTTGGCTAAAGAGAACTGGCGCAAGCCTGTAGTGCTTGACACTAACGAACGCAGGGAGATATGGCAGAGTAAGGAGCTTCATGGGCGCTTCTTCCGGGCCCTACATGGGCCCGATGTAGATTTACTAGCGTCCGTAGCCTGGCTGCGTTTTGGTGACCTCTTTGGGGAAACCGAAGGTTTTGTCTGTGCAATTATGGACGAAGTTATGATGACGAACAATTACCGGAGATTCATTGTAAAGGACGGCACGGTTGACATCTGTCGGGCATGCCACCGTCCGGGAGAGTCAATCCGACATATTATCTCCGGGTGTTCTCGTCTAGCTAACGAAGAGTACTTGCATAGACACAACCTTGTAGCCAGGATTATCCATCAGCAACTTGCTCTGAAATACAGCCTTGTGGAATCAGAAGTGCCGTACTACAGGTATGTGCCCGACCCAGTTCTCGAAAATGGAAATATCACATTGTACTGGGATCGATCCATCATCACTGACAGGACTATTGTTGCCAATAAGCCTGATATAGTGGTGGTGGATCGAGGAGAGCGGCGCGCAATGATTATTGACATAACGGTCCCGCATGACGAAAACCTCGTGAAAGCCGAGAAAGATAAACAAATCAAGTATCTTGACTTGGCTCGCGAGGTTGTCGACATGTGGGATGTGGACTCAGCAATCATTGTGCCGATAGTCGTATCAGCCAATGGCTTAATTGCCAAGAGCCTCGACCAACACCTAAGGAGGCTCTCGTTGGGCAGCTGGATTAAGGGCTTGATTCAGAAAGCGGTACTCCTGGACACGGCTCGCATTGTTAGGAGGTTCCTTTCTCTGGAGCCCTGACCGCCGGTAGCTTGGACCCTGTTCCCGATACCGGTGGGGATACTATTTTTTATATTTTTAAATGTTTTTATATAATTTTGTTCTAATATTTAAAAATATAATTTATATGTAAATAATTAAATAAAGGTATACTTAATACTTATATACTATATTATATTATATTAAATATTATACTTATTTTGCCAACTGACTTTCGACTAGTGATCCTACTAACGCAAACGATATAAAATAGGAAGCGCTAGAAATAAACAAAAGTTTTAAGTGAACGTATACATCAAACTTTGTAGTTATAACTTATTGAGGGTATGGATTAATTTTATAAAGAAAACGTTATTGGATACCCTCAAATTATAACATCTACCGACTAGACAGAGACCTAAAGATAAAGTGACTCGGATGATAGTAGATTTCATCACAATTCACATGGGCTCGCTGGCTAGTTCGTCAAACTGCCGGTGTGAGTATGCAGAAGTGTGCGATGGTTCGAATCAAAGTTGAAACAATGAAATCTTTTTGAAGTATTCTTTAGATTATTCGTAACGAATTCAATGTTGTAGCAGTGTAACATTTTAAAACTTGAGGGGCTAGCACATACTGACGCTGTGTGTACCTATTTAAGATTGTTGTAGTTTTTTTTTTATGTATCTTGTAAGGTGGCAGAGACATCGACGCGAAAATGTTTACCATGGATTCAGTACATGATTCTGAACGCCCCTGCGTCGAAATTTACTGTCGGTTATTTTTCAAAAAATTGCTGTTTCTTAGAAAAGTGCAATACCTACGCGGTCAAAATGTATGGAATAGCTGATTTTTTAAGGGTTCCCCTGCCACCCTGTATAAAATATAATATAATATGACTAGTAATTATTTAAACTAAGCAATTTGTTTATTCATTCCAAATGTGTATATCTATGTGTGACTGTATAAATAAGTAGAAAATATAAAATTAGAACTGAACATACCAAATATTACTTAAATAAATTCGGTACACTAGAACTTTTTACTCTGACTGTACTTTAACGTGTGCTCAGGTACGTAATATCTACAAACCAATGTATATGTAGCGTAGCCAAACGGGAGTAACCCAACTAAATGAGGCTCGTCCGCCCCGATATGTAGAAAAGTTCGAGAAGAACAGAACGTAGGAATTAGGATGCAAGAGCGAACGAAAGGAGCTCGAACATTTTAGCACCCATCCTAAGAAAGGTTAGATTTTCTTTCCATCAATCGAACAGAAATAGGAGATTCTTTGTCAACTCATGCAGAAAACCGAGAATGCAGGATACAAGCGTGAGCGAAGCGAGCTCAAATATGTTTCAGATAGATCAGATAGATTAAAGGTAAATATTTAAATATACAGAAATAGGAGTTACTTTGTTGACCGAGTATGCAGAAAAGTTTGAGAATTAAAATAATGCAAGTTTGGGAAACAAGATCGAAGCTTGGTCGAAAATTTTATCACCCAACGTTTTATTTTGCATAATGCATACATAGAAGGCCTCCAACGACAAGCTGCATTTTAATTACTTACTGACCATTTTATAATCTTGTCTAGGAATTTAATTAAAAAATACTTTTAGAGATTTGGGGGCCCTGGGTGTACCGCCCCTGACGCCCCTCCTTAGTCCGCTAGTGTGTCAGTGTGTGGCATACCAAAAGTTGAAGCAAGAATAAAAGTTGCAACTTTTATTGTTGCTACAAAGTTGCAATGTTGTTGTTGCAGTGTTTCGGCGATGCAAGTCATTTGTTTCTTCAATTTTATTGTATGTCACCGGCATGAAACTTGTCTGTCTTGAATGGGGCTTAAGATTGAAAATGTATTTAGAGTGAACCTTGGAGCCACTTCAAACTTTGTTATTTGCTCCAAACACTCTTGAACAACCACCTACTTTATTTGCATTATTATACTAAGGGTGGTGGCCATTGCAAAGTGGTCGTCTTATTTAAAAACAGACTCTCTTTTGCTTTGAATTTTACCGATTATGTTAATTTTTCTAACTATTGAAGGGAACCCCCTTCAATAGTTAGAAAAATTAACATAATCGGTTGCTTTTCCGATTTAATTTATTTTCGAGATTTTAGAAGAACAAGAATGTGAAGATGGTGACATTGGTCAGGCAGGGGCCATAGTCCCAGTTAACCAGTTCACTATAGTTCCCAAACCCAAAGCCGATTATCCTTGGTTTCCATATCCTGCAGTTTCCATATCCTGCAATAGTTCTGCACAAACTGGCGGCTGTCGTTGGGTGCACTTTTTTATTACTTACGTAGTGTATTCAGGGATAATCTTCGGTTGGAATGTGTTTCTAGCTGGCCCAGCTACAGCAACGAAACCGGTGTAGACTTGGGTCAACCTGTCTAGTCTCGTAAGCAATAGAATAACGAAGAGCCTTGCTTGATGAAAATTAAAATTAATTGCTATTTGTGTCTTTGTGGCGGAGGTAAAAATTGTTTATTAAATATCTGACAGTAATGTTTGAAAGTAGGGATCCATATCCGTACCACCAACTAAGTAACGAACTCTCAAAAGATAAAGTATGTCTTGTTGTGCGTTGTCTTGACAGAAGTAAAAAAAAAAAAATGACACCGCGGTAATCAACGCGTTGATGTCTTTTACTCCACGCACCGCGGTAATCAATGCGTTGATGTCTTTTTAATGGTCCTTTTGACCATTAAAAATACATCAACGCTGGTGTCGTCACAGTGTCGCGAAATCAATGGTTTAGTCCCATCTCAAAAAAGCCCAACGCGCCTGAAGAAGTTTTCACTTTATATACTATATACATCGGTCAACATCCTATACTATTAAAATTAGCAATTATTGTTTAAGCATATATTTGTAATCACGTTCGCGAAAACGGCTCTAACGATTTCGATGAAAGTTGCAATATAGGGGTTTACTACGGTGGCGAAAAATCGATCTAGCTAGGTCTCATATCTGTGAACATTCGTTTTCTCTATTTTCCACCAGTTACTATTTATGTTCCAACAAAAACATTTAAATATACTTATGATAGACGAGACAAAGCGAACAACATCGTAATCTACTTGCAATTACCAACTGCGGGGTAATTACGTAACAATGGCTTTCATTTTGACAGTTCAACAACATTCATTGCGCTATTTACGTTGTTGAGCAGACAAATTTTTAGAACTTAAGAAGCAATGAATTAGTAATATCAATATCATTCAGATTGTGATTGAAAGTGTGTTACGCAATTGTACGCCGGTCGAACCTCGCCCAGTCTAGTTCTGTGTCTCGTCAAGTCTCGTGTCATACGCCGTTAAAAGAAATTATGGCGAATTGTACATTGTGGTATTGCAAATCGCGTAGTGCTAAAACGACGACTTAATTACGGTTTATTTTCGTTAGTATCTTGTAATTTACCCAGTATTTAGATAAAATAAATAGTTTTCTTAGATATATCAAACAAAAAGTTCATTGACCACCACAGTGAGTTCGTTCTTCGACGATTGTCAAGCAACACCCTAATTGCGTAATACACGATCAATCACAATCTGAATCATTTTGAAACAGATTACTAATCCATTGCTCGAAAAGTACAAAAAAAAATCGGCTCAACAACGTAAATAACGCAATGAGTGCGTTATTTACGTTGCATTGTTAAAATGAAACAGATTAGTGTGAATCATTTACGAAAATGTGTTACGCAATTAGATGCAGACCCGAGCGATCTAGGTACGTAGGTAGCGCTTTATGCCAAGTTTTTTCCCAGATCAGAATAACCTACACTTCAATATCTAAAATCTATAAAAAAATAGGCATGGAAGCAAATCAAAAGTCTTAACTAACGTTCCTGAGGAACTTAAAAAACAGCTCTGGAATACATTTTTACACAGGTAAATTTAAGTAATTTTATTCTCTTAAAAAAAAAACCCATAGAATTGGTTTAGTTTGTTCACAATTTATGTGTCTAAGGTTTGGGTCACATTTACTGCCGCTGAGTGTTGATGACTGACTAATCAATAGCTATTGCAAACTGATCTTAGAGAGGACCTCAAAAACCGAGCGCAGCCAATACTTTTTGAAACTAGGCAGTAGGTAACTAACTTGTTACTGACGCGTTAATAGTAACGGATAGCTCCATGTTCCTTGATTGAAAGCTAATCAGTAATTTCAGTTATGTTGTTTCGTTGGGTATGTGTCCATGTGAGAAGGACATTCGAGTAACAATTTTATTGTAAAAAATGAAAGTGTCTGTCATCTCGAATGACGTGACATAAATAAGAAACTTGGATCATTTTCTGTCACCTAACTTTGCATGCAAATAAAATTCGGCCGAGTAGTACCTATCCGTTTCCGATCGATAAAATTATCCCGTCTTACCTACTGGTATAACTAGTTTATTACGTGCCCGTGCATTATTTTCTACTCATTTAATACTCCTACTAAAACCTAGTCTCCTAGAATATACTCGGTATAGCAATTAGTACGACTTCTTTGTCGTGGCCAAAGGTCATACCAAAAAGTAGCTAATTGAGTCAGACTCGGAATGAGTCCGTAGTGGTGGTACTGTTTCTAAGAATCGATCATGAAATCGATTACCGACATTTTCACATGACAAAAATATTCTTTATGACTATTGTTTCTTTGGTGGTCACTTACGGAGAAATTTAGATCAGTACCCTAATTGCGTAATACAACACAATCTGTTTCGATTTGAAACAGATTGCTAATCCATTGCTTCATAAGTTGGAAAAAAAAATTCTGCTCAACAACGTAAATAACGCAATGAATGTTGTTGAACTGTCAAAATGAAACAAATTAGGCATAATTGTTTACGAAAATAAGTTACGCAATTAGGGTAATGATCTAATTTATATTTACGATTTTGGATCTTTACTATGTTTTATAAGTCTTCGATGAATTTACAGTATTTTGTGACTTTCATCTTGGCAGTTGATACAGCCACTACTTGCAAAGCACTATATCGCGAGTAATGTTTAATTTACCACGTACTTAGCATTACAAGGTATACTGGGCACACTGTACTGTCGCAGGACAAGTATATTATCTCGATGGTGCGCGGTGTAGCATTTATTTGACCACATAATGCTTCCTACTCGGCTTATCGTGTAAAAACATTTTATCAACTTTTCAAGTCATTAATTTTCTAATCCGTATAAAACATAATAGTCATATTCACATAATAAGCAAACACGAGTACGGTACGGCTATACTCTACGAGTCTACGTAATACCTCGATGGTTGGCGTTCAAATTCAGTGTTTTACTAGGAGCACTGAAACTTATTGTGATTTGCAATTTGGTACTAAATAGTTTTTGTTATTCTTAGTTTCATTGTCTGCAATATTTTACGTAATATGATTTGTGGCGAAAAACGTTTAATCGATTAATTGTGCACTTGCGCACAACACTAGCTGCTCCGAACCGCCTGTCCGCATGGAACGATCCAAGATGGCGGCTTTTACCTTACAGTCACTTTGAGCATGGCTGCGTTTTAAATATTTTAACCTTTTTTATTCAAATCTTTTTAATAAATTGAATTCAATAATATATCTTATTTAGTATTAAATATTTATTTAAGTTTTAACAATACGTAATGTGTTTCAAGTGCAAAGTGTGTTAAAAGTCTGACAATATTCTAGATCCTTGAGTGACCTTTTGAATAGACTTTCTTTTACCATATTGTTACATTATCGTATCTTATTTTAACTGTGTGAAGATTAACAAGAAAGTTTAACGGATTATTCTACTGTGATATAATTTAGGTCTCAGTGCCACATAAAGTCTGATATTCAGGTACTGTGCAAGAACTCCCACGTGGAAATATCTCACGTCTCTATTTATAGACCACGAACTTGGTTCTTAAAAAGTGATAGAATATATTAAAAATCGATATAGTAAGGTATTTTGCCATATGTTATTTGCTCTGTAATCATGAATAACATCATAAATCGTACTGTTAAGTGCTAAGAGATTAAAACTACACCGACATTTTATTAGCAACCGGACAAATTCGATTGTCTCTCCATATTTTATGCGATATGTTCGTTATATCCTTCTACTTATAATTTTATCGGACAATATGTTGTCTCGTGTTCAATTTCTCAGTAATGGCCTTGATTTTAGTAATTTGTTCGAAAGCAACAGGTGAAAATGTTTAAAATATCCAAATTCAGTCATTCATCATCAAATTACAACCATGCAATACACTGACTATCACCTAATGAATAATTTTAATACCTAACTTGATACATGTAGTTGTGACTTGATATTAATTCTTATTTTATTTTTTACAGTGATTAGTTCAGTTGATAGCTTGGCAGAAGCTATCATCCTTCCAACTAGTCAAAGTAATCAAGGATTATGTGTGGAGCCAACAAAGAAACAAATACCATTAAAGCAATTTTCACCAGCCCCAGAGGTTGAAACCCCTGCTGCTGTATCATCAAATGTTGAACTTGTAATCAAGAGTGAGCCTGTTGTTGAAACACCTCCCACTGCCACACAACTGTTATCTGCTAGCATTGAAAAAGTTGCCAAGGAACAGCTTTCAAAGGCACCTGAACTAAAAGAAGGATCAAGCGCGATAGAAGCACAAGCTAAATTAACACAGAGTATATCTAGTGTACTGCGCACTAATCAACCTGATTTGAAAATGAAAGATATTAACCTTAATAATAAGACTACAGGTTTGTTCTTTGTTTCATGTAATTGACTTCACATTTTAGTTTGTACTGGATGATTATCTAGTTTATTTTTGTGTATATATCCTGTTTTTTTTGGGAACTGAACAAAAAAAATGATGTTGTTATCATTTATGCGGATTTTATGTTATTTCATTCAATATCTTAGTAGTGGCAGTGTGAATTTTAGATCTTTTATCTAGCAATAGCATAGTATTGATAACTGAGATAAATGATTGACAGTTTTATCAGATAATACCAATATCAAATTAAGATGTTCATCATTATTTTTACTTTTTATCTATGTTAGGAGCAAAGGTACTGTATGATGTTGACTTGGTGCTATTCAGACTCAGCACAGCTTCTGGGAATGGTCCTAAAAATCTATTAATTAGCTTGCTTCTTTAATATTTATTTTCTGGCCTGTTACTTAAATGTTCAGTGACACTTAACTAGCAGCAGAATACCACCTGAATAGAATTATTTTATTTATTTGCGAACAATCGGTCAGAGGGTCATCTTAGATTTCCAATTACACATTTGAGAGGTTTTGTTAATCGGTTTTTATTAATGTTAACTTGTGCAGTGTTTTAATACACACCTGACCTCTGAGAAACCCACTGTTAATGGAAAAGCTGCCATTGGTGCCATAAAAAATGTTTTGACAGGCCACATGATATTTAAAAATAAATAATAATTTAAAAATAATTAAAAAGGCTAAAATAATTGTGTGTAGCAAAATTGTATTGTCTTCAAATTTGATTTATTAATCTGAGGTGCTGCGTGTGAGACAGTATCATAAATGTTTTTGCCTTTGTTAAGTCACACTGCAGAACAATGACCTACTCTTACACTTTCCAAAGCTCTCATTCTTAGCGGTTTTTGCTCTGCAAAATATGTCCAGATTATGACTGACTTTGGCACCGTCTTCGACGGCGATGTCTTCCTTCAGGCGTCCAGTAAGTGACGATCTTTGGCCTTTTGTCCGTGTGCATAACAGTGACATAGCCAGCTCACTCCCACTTCTGGCCTGTTTTTTCCAACTGCTTTGGGTAGGTTAAGACAGACAGGATACACAGGGTAGGACATACAGAAGAATGTTCAGCTTTATTGGATGATTTCCCTTCATATTTTTCTTTAACAAGATTCACATTTTCTTTTTATTCCCAGAAGCTCTTCATAACATAAAAAAAATCGACTTCTTTTTATGCATTGCTTCTGCCAACATTTAATAGGGTCAGCTTATTTTTATGATCTGTAGTTCTTATTAACTCTTCTAGGTCTGAGAGTGTTTCTGAATTCTAATTATAAACTTGTAAAAATTACACAAAGTGATTCAAGTTAACAAACAAAAAGTTTGCAGTTGAAGAGTTATGGTCTCCAGGCATGAGGCTAGTTTGCCAGTCAGTTCAGTTGATATTTTAGTCACTGGACAGTTAAGTACTGATTGGCTTTGCATATGCATCAGTCAGTGAACTGACTCGCAAATTGATCTCCCATTAATCAATGTCCGTGGATAAATAAAACTATTTTAACACTGCCTGTTGCCTACCCCAGCAGAACTGACTGTGAACCTGACATGATAGATTCATAATATTTTTTTATCATTATACCCTGAGGCTTTGTGTTTGGAGAGTGCCCCACTCAGTAAACTTTTATGGACTTTTATAAGAATAAGTTTATATGAACATTTTTATTTTTTGTTAACTGCTCCTAGGAAAAAATACTTTGCAAGTGACATAGAATTAGATCCCCAATGGCATGACAGACAGATTTACTGTGATTATTATTCATGCCTTGGAATAAAAGTACAGTAATAGGACTAAACTGCTTGGAAACCTATTTCAATTGTCAGAATAAGCTGATAGAAACATTTAATTTCATTTAAGCACTTCAGTCACGCAAGTCTTTAGATGCCGATTACCATTAAGAATATATAACCAATAAGGATACATGTGCCCCTAGTGCAAAAATTTCTTAACAGTTTTCTAAAATCTTATATGACTAGGTTGAAAGATATGTTTAAAAAAAACCATCATTCTTTGTTTTCCTGTGTTAGATCCAGATACTGCCAATGGAAACACTACTGATATGACTAAAACTGAGACTGTTAAGGAAGATATCAATAAAAATGAAAAAGTTTTGAAGAATACCAAGAATACTAATAAAAAATCTGCAAATAAAATGGCTAATAATGAGTCAAATGTTAAAGAAGCTGAGTCATATGAAAATGGTAAAAATGAGACTGATAAAGTAGTTAATGTAGAACAAGATAAAACCCAGCCTGCTGAGGAAATAACTACACCGAAATCTGTGCCAGAGGACACTGCAAAGATTGAGCAACAGACAACACCACAAATTTTTGTGCCCAAATACAAATATAATGAAGGTTTGTCAAATTTTAATTTATTGAACTTGACAATCTACAATGTAGATTATCAAGCTCAATAAAATTCAGATTCTACAATATCAGGTTTTTATTTTTTGTATATATATATATTTTCAGATCAATGGTCTCCACTCAATACTGCTGGCAAGAAGTGCTATGATATTGATTTGCTCAAGCAAATAAAGGAAGATCCACTTTCGAAGAACAAGCCTAATGTTCCTCTATTGGAACATTGCAATGTCATTAGGGTATTGTCATTACTCTATTCTGTTATATATGTATTATGTAATAACAATTAGAATGTGATTTATCCTTCATTGTTTATTTTCCAGACCACTCCGATGCAGGAGCAACAACCATTCACGCCTATTTCGAGGCCTATGAATGATTCTCTATTTCCTCCGTTCGCTAAGAGTCCTGGTATGGGATCTAGGAATAACACACCTCGAGAAACTAAGAAAGATTCAAGAAACACAGCACCAACTGGTAACATTTTTCGTTTGGTATCTTAGTGATCATTATTTCTAAATTTGTCTTTGAAATATATTATTTAAACCATTATTTTTACACAGGCAAAGGAAGTGTCAAACTGACCCCAAGTCCAAGTGGTAACAGCCCACATAAACCAGTTATTCATGTATCATTGTCATTGAGGGAGGAAGTCAAACTTAATGAAGTAGATTCTGCATGGAAGCCTACTAGATTCCGTAAAGATTCTATCAATGAAGAAGAATTCAGGACACAGGTAAACCCATGTCTATCCATCTAAACTAATATTATAAAGAGAGATTTGATTTTTTGTATGTTTGTTTGTACGGATTTGGATGAAATTTGGCACAGGTAGACCATGACCTGGGAATATCGGGATACAAATCTAAAATATCCTGTCCTAGGATATTTTAGAATTGTATCCCGATATTCCCACGGGATCGATACTTATGCGGGTGAAACCGCGGGGCGCAGCTAGTTTAATTATAGAGTAAATGATGATGTCTGTTGCACATCGACTTAGCTAAAGAAACTGATCCCTTTATCTTCCCAAAACTTGTAGTGAGTGTCGCTATGCAAGGTCATGCAACCAATATCTGACTGTCTAGTATATTGCCGGTTTGGTCATAACTTATATTTGACCTTCAACTGAGTGAATGAGTAAATAGTCACAAAAACGAATGTGTTGTGATAGATTTATTTTATATTACCCCTAGATATTTCTTTTTGTACCTGTGCTAAATTGAGGTGTGTCACATAAATGTAATGTACCAACCAGATGGCTTGTAATTTGACAAGTCGATAATATGAAAAAATCTAAGGTAAAAGCAGACTAACAAAGAAAACAATTCTTATTAAAATAAACTAAAAGATTTAATGAGCGACATTTTATTTACGTAATAACACTTCTTTTCAAGGTTTATTGCAGCTAGAGGTTAATAAACCTCTGTGCTTGATACCAATAGTGATTCTGTCCCTGATTCTTAGCGATTGTTTACTTTTTGTGGCTCTTATATAGACTGATTCAACACTTTTCTGAGACCAGCGGTTTGGATAAAATTACGAGATAGATGAAAGAACTTGAGACCTTAAATTTAAAGAGTAAGCTGGTAGTGCTTGGCTGCCACCTAGACAGTCGAGACCCATAATTATGTGTTATTGACGTCGCATTACTAGTCTGTCACCCTGTATATTTATTGCTGGGTACAGATTGGTGAAAGGTAACATGCAATGTAACAAAAAAGCTTGGCGAAATTGTTTCAATTACACTAAATTTATACCAGCATTACATTGAAATGTAGTGTTATTAAATCACATAAAATTACTGTTCAAGACTTGACATTATTAATCTTTGGGTTGGGCTGTGTGCCATCTATTGTGCCCATTCTTCCTATTCTTCTTTGTAATTCTTATAATTTAATTCTTTCAGGAGCTCTACAAGAAGTTCAGGGGTATTTTGAACAAGTTAACTCCACAGAAGTTCGATACTCTTTTGGACAGAGTAAAGACTTTGGATATCAACAATCAAAAGCGTCTAGAAGGTGTAATTGATTTAGTATTTGAGAAAGCCATTGATGAGCCTAACTTTTCTGAAGCCTATGCTGCCATGTGTAACAAGTTGTCTGTCCTAAAGGTACTATAAAAAACTTGGTTACACTGATCTTTAGACGAAAATTACTTGGGCCGTGTAAATTTTTTATGATTAATTATTCCACAGGTACCTGCTGACAATCCAACATCACCTGACAAATGTGTCAATTTCAGAGCGCTTATTATAAACAAATGCCAAAATCAATTTGAGACTCATAAAGTGGATGAGCAAATATTGAAATATGAAAGTGAGCTTGCTGCTAGCACTGACCCTGTGAGTTATAATTACAATAATTCTATAAATTTCTCGAATTGGAATATGAAACAATGTTAATTAACTTAATAAATTTCAGGCTAGGAAGAAGGAACTGAGTCTTATGATAGTTGAAGAAAATAGACGTCTTAGAATGAGGTCTGTGGGAAATGTGCGATTTATTGGTAAGTTTGATTTTGATCATTCTTTTTTATTAATCAGTAGTTTGATTTTTTTGAATAGACTAGTCTATAGATCAATATTATTATTTAATTAAATATATAATGTTATTTTTAATGTTTGTTATTATTGTTATGTTATGTTATTATTATTTAATAACGTTAATGTTATTTATTTGTATTTAAATAAGCCTAATTGTACTTAAATTTTGTCTGTACACTATTATAATGCACAATTTCTGCTCAACAGCACTAGCGAAAGTCTTTATTTCATGTGCATCATATTTGCGAATATTCATGAATAAATAAGCATTAAACTAATCCATTGCTCCAACATAGATATTGCGCCTGTTTTTTTCTGATGGATTAGGCTGAAGTATTACACCCAGGTGGTGGGTCTATTTGATTTGAATTTTTATGAAAATATAGCTTAGCTAATTGTTCTATTGTTACAAATCAATCGATGTACCTGTTACGATAACTAACAGTATTTGCTAATGCGACATGCTTTTGATCCTGTGTTTTAATTAGATTTATGGCTCTGCGCGAATTTTGCACGATCGTTATTAGTTCTTGAAAGAAACGAAATTGGGCCACTTTTTATTATTTTCTTGCAATTACATTTCTATACATGATTGTTGCAGGTGAGCTGTATAAATTAAAAATGTTGACATCCAAAATCATGGAATATTGCATGAAGCATCTAATCGAAAAAGTTGAAGAAGAAAAGCTCGAGTGTCTCTGCAAGTTACTTACTACGATTGGTGAGCAAGTGGAAAATGAAGTCCATGGCCAACTTGATAACATTTTCAAGAAAATGCAAGATATTGTCGATCGCAAGTCCAATAAAATAAGCAGCCGTGTTAGGTTAGTTTCGACAAAACTAATTCAAGTGTACTAATGATACTAACAAATAAATTAAAAGCTTTGAATATGCAGACTCGCAGACGTCGATACTTTTATTTAATAAATAATCACGAATGTTGTTGAACAGGTTCATGCTTCAAGATGTAATTGAACTCAGGAAACGCAAATGGGTAGCTAAGACTGTTATTGATTCACAACCTAAAATGATGGATCAAATTCAAAAAGAAGCTGAGCAACAACAGCGTCATATTGAGGTAATTTCAGTTAAAGAAACTACAGATAAATGTTCTCTAAGTAAATAAGTCCAGCAAGTATAATATTAATAAAAATGGGGGTAACTCATAATATTTGGAAAAAACTTATCTGGTATACTATCATGTCTAAATAAATTTACTTTCTCTTTTAGTTAATGAATGCTAGCCCTATGGGAAGCGGATTCCGCCGTGATGAAGGCGGCCGTGGTAAGCGCGGCGACAGTCGTAGACAGAATTCAAACAATGCGTTTATTGATAGTACTTGGAAATCATCCCGGGCCAACTACCCAGTGGACACACTAAAACTAAAGGCTGTAACACAAAAGGTATGCTTATTTCTTAGTTAAATGATGATGGATGGATTTGGATAGGAACGAAGTGAACATTAAGATGCTGTATGAAGTTGTACTATGCTATGCTGTAACAAAAATGGTATGGTAATAATAATTTATTATATATGTTACTGTGAATGTCGGAAATTAGTGAATGTTAAGATGCACCGGTGTATGTCGAAAATCACCAATTTCGATGATGTAAGTCAGAATTTGTTTAATTTTTCACATTTAGTTTTACTTGAATCAGACATACACCAGTGAATGTTAACATACCACCAAAGCAATAATATTAGATTCAGCGATTTACAAAGTACGTGAATGTTAGCACACGCCAGTGTTTGTTCAAAAAGCGAGAAAAAAATATTCTGATTGCATAACTGATTTTGTGGCATGTATTTAATCGATCCCCAAATAATTGCCTAACTACTTATTGTTTTGCTACTATACTAGATCGTCTTTTTGATCTAACCTAAAAGTGCGGTTAAACAGCGCGTAAATAGCCTGAGCCTACACGAGCCGAGTCAGGCTGTTTAGACGGCACGCGGTAACGCCACGTTTAAACAGCATGACTCGGCTCGCGTTATCACGTGCCTTTTACCCGTATACCTTGTGGTTACAAAATTGCGACAAACAAAGGCAGATTTATTTAAAACCGTGATTGATCATCATTAGAAGATAAAACAGTTCTCGAAAACGGCTCTAAAGATTTATATGTAAATTGCAATACAGAGGTTTACGGAGGTGAAAAATGTATCTAACTAGGTCTCATTTCTGGGAAAATTCGTTTTCTCTATTTTGACCCGAGCAGAGCTCGGTCGACTAGTTACTAAATTAATTGTAGCATTTCGTGACTTAATTTTATACTCGCCCGTAACTTCTATTTCTGCAGATATATTTTTTTTCTAAATCATGAGTAGTCATAATTTGGCATGAAGCGTCAGAAGCTAGGTGCACGGTTCCAATTGGTTGTTTCCTAATGGAGAACAGCTGTCAAGAAACTCCACAGTTACTCTTTTAAAAAAACTGTATTTACAATGTTTTCAAATTAGTGTTAATAGGTATGGGAGGACAGTGTAGGCTTGTCAACAAGTATCAGGTAGTTAACAAAACAGAAAATTATCAATGTCAACAAATCTACAATGCAACGCCTACAATGTTTTCACATTCACAACATATAAATGAATCTAAATAAAAGATTACAACTGTAATAAATCTGAATTAATGTCTTGTCACAAAAGCCACTAATGAAGATTCACCAAATCAGGTATGGTGGTGTAAGAGCCCTATCTCACAAAAAATGTATGGTTGGCTGGGCAACCAATCGGATGCCTGGTGAGATACCCACCATAAAGCTGTGAATGTTTTGCTGGCAGCGCGACCATGGTGTCCTATTGAGATATAAGTCTAAGATAACCAGTGAAGGATTATGTAGAGCTATTTTACATGTTTAAGACGAGCGTGCGACATGTTTTCATAGTATAGACATGCCTGAAATCCCGGGATTCATGGAGTTTTTAATAATATATTGTTAATTTTTTTTTTGTGATACTAACGTAAATTATATACCTACACTAATATTATAAAGAGAAAGGTATATTTTAAAGGTACTTGTATGTTTGTATATGTCACGAGTAATATCTGAACTTTGATAAAACTAGGTTCACAAGCATAAAAAAAAATAGATTATTTCTAAACTTACGCGAAACAGGTTGGGTAGGTAATAATATTGTTTGAATATCTAACAACCTTTAACTAATCCGATTTTCTTTCTTAAAGTTTTCGATAAATTCAAATTTCCGGGAAATGAGGTTTGAGGTCATTGGCCCAAAATAACTCCTACCTATTCCGATCACTGATGATAACATTCACTGGTGACTGACCGAAAGAATAAATTACTATTAGCTAGCTTGGTGAACATATACACCTTGTAATGGTTAAGTTTTCTGAATGTTGAATCCTACCAGATTATTAGTAACAAATAGTGGACGATACCAAAAAACCTTATTGTTCTGATCAGCCACGCAAGCAAAATTTGCAACATATTCTCAACCTGGGTTTGTGAAGGGAAAGGAGGTTTCCCTTTCCCTTCACAAAACTTGAACAGATTCTCATTGTTCGTCATATAATCGAGAAGGTACGAGAATTCAACAAGCCGACCTACCTATATGCTTTGTTGAAAAGCATTTAAATCTGAAATGGCCAACCTTATGGAAGACGCTAGTGGAAATGGGCACACCAAAACGCCTTGTGTACCTTCATTGAGAAAGAACTCTACGAAGGAGGAATAGCGTCAGTACGAACAGACGACCACATTTCGGAGTTTCCATCTCAGTGCTGGTGTCCGCCAGAGATGTATTGTATGGCCACTCCTATTCGACACCCTACACAGAGCTCATTATGCGAATCACCCTGGAGTGATGGTGTTGGAGGTTACAAAATTGCGAACCTACGCTGATGACACAACCCATACTTGTTTGCGACTAGTGCTGGACACATGGAGGAACTACTCCTTAAGATGGAGCGCGTGACGTTTTCTTTTCACGTCCATTTTCTTGTCTTACGTTTGTATCAAGGATTAATCGGCTTTAGACCAAGGTGATGATTCTAGACCGTAGAAACAACAACTCGCCATACGTGACACAGATTGCGAACTGCGACGTAGTTCAGTCCTACGTATATCTTGGTGTTATGATTGCGAACAATGGCTGCGTGGATGGTGTGCGTTACCCCAGCTAGAAATTGTCGAAAATCGTCATCTAAGTGCAATAGATAATTAGATTTATAGCTTCTGTAATTGGTAAGCAAATTTTTTAATTTGGTAAACTGATAGTTTTTTAATTATTTGATAAAAACAGTTCCGGCTGAAGTAACGTTACCGCAGCCAGATCTTTTGTTTTTTAACGGATATATTGAAATAAATGTTATCTAAATAATTAGAGATGAATTTTAAATAAATGTTACAACTTAATTTGTGTTTGCGAAGATATTTAAAATCCTGCTGCGGTAACGTTTACATGATTGCTGCATCTCGGAATTTACTAAACGGATGATTATAATTTTTGTACAGTACATCTGGCTAATTAGTTATAATTTGTTACGCAATAAAAGAATCCACAATAATGCACCGTTTGAAGCTATTTTAGTAAGTAGAAATATGCTTCAATAGGTCCTAAGACTCCAAAGACTAACTTGAAACGTTATTATAAAGGTAATTTCTATCTATAAATGGTACTGAAGTTATCATTAGTATCCTATACGTAATTAAAAAGTTATGATGAAACTTCAATTTGTTCCGGCCACGGCGCGCAACTGAGTTATTTGACGACCGATTAACCGAGTTTCCTGTAGTAGTGGTAACTGAATTTATATCAATAATTAGATATACAATTCAATTATATATCTGTGAAATTTCAGACTTGTATACTAATTAATTAACGAGATAATCGAAAAAAAATAAGCGTGGTAGGTAACCCGATGAAATCTAGAATGTTATAAAAAAGCGGCCGCGCAATATATTATACCAACCTATAGATATACAGCTTCTGTAAAGCTGTATAAATATAATTATGTATTGCACTTAGATGACGATTTTCGACATTTTCTGGGGGTACCGCACACGCGTGGATGAGGTGAGACGGCGTATGGCTATGGCTAGAGGGGCAATGGACAAGCTAATAAAAATATGGAGCAATCGCAAAGGCAACTAAGATCAGGCTCGTCCATAAACAGAATGTGGTGCTGGAGAAGAATGCTTGGGGTATCATGGGCAGAATTCCGCACAAACGTCTCCATACTCCTAGAACTCTTGCACATGTGGTTAGCACAAACATTTTGTGCTAACAACGTGCAGCTTCAACACCTTAGCAAACCATTTGCATAGTATATACAGTTTTGTCTTGCTTGGGCAAACTTTAATTTGCACAAGTAAAGATGCAGCAAGTCATGTTGCTTGGTTTTACTACAAGATCACCTTCTTGATTTTTTAAATCACAATGACAGTCATCAATGTGAGAAAAAACAACATGTGTCATGACCTGGCTACACGCTCAATCAATATAGTCTGTCTTAACTTCGTAATGTCATACATAGTAAATTTCATTATTACATGATAAAGCCGTAATTGCCTTACATTATGTTTTTGATATCATAACTCACTTTTTTTAGAATCTGAACAATATCAAATTGGCTCCACATAATTCAGCCTGGAACCATGGCTCAGGTACAAAGAATACTGCACAGGCGAGTAGCAATTCCATGATCAGCATCAGCAAAAATATGTACAGTGTTCTAGAGAATGTACAAACTGATCCTACATCAATTAGAGGCAAGTACTTACTAACACACTACTTAGTTAATTAAACAGCAGAAGAACAAAAATTGTAATATATTATTTAAGGGGTGATTTGCTAGGTTTTTGAGGATCATACTTCCATTCCATTCTTGATTTTCATTTAATCTGCCAAACCTTTAATAGAAGTAAGAAACAGTATAATTATGAGCTTGTGTGAATTAACTCCAAACAAGTAGCTTTTTTTTAGCAAGTATTTGTGGGTTCTTTATTCTTACATTTCTGGTAACATGTTAAAACCTACTAAATAAAATATAAAATGGCAAATTACTTTTATTACTGCTTGTAGTTATAATTTAATGTTATAGTGTTAACAAGTTTTTTAAATGTATTGGTTGTTTTTCAGCTAACAGAGATATGACCCCTAATTATTCAAAGGGAGCATCTATCGAAAGGTCCACATTCAACTCCAGAGGTGACTTCAGTAAGTTCACAATATGATATTGCATTCTAATTTTGATATTTACAGTTAATTGTTATTAAAATTATTCTACGTAAGCTGGGTTATATTGCAAGATAATATTCAGTGTGTAAATCTCAAATATAAAAAAAAAATACCGAAGTTGCAAATTACGCGGCAAGCTACGTACCGACCAGCCGATAGTCTCGCCCCGCCCTTAATGGTATTTGCCAAAATTCCGACTTGACAGTCGTACATTATCATGCCCTTTAGTATTTCTCTCGTTTAACGTAGGACTAAATGCATAATAATTATAGACTTTATAACAATAAAACTGCTAATTTGTCTCGAGTAGTGTCTTTCAACGTGTTAAACCCCTAATTCTGTATAAGTATGATTTAAGTAGGTTTTAAAACAATAATGTACTGTAATTTCAATTACAGCAGCAAGTGGAAGTAGCAGCCGCTCCGGTTCGGTGGGCGTAGCTCGCTCCAACTCCGGTACGCGTAGCACGAGCGCGGCGCCGACTACGCCGCCGGTCACCAACGAAGCCCCGGCGCCCGCTCCGGCGGCACCAGCTCCCCTTCCTCAGGAACCACTCCCGGAGCCAAAGAAGAAGTCGATTAAGTCTATGATAGACCTCTGCATCATTAACTCTGATGATGTTGAAATGGTAGCTGAAGTCAAGCAACTGTATACAGCCCAGTACCATGCTGCTATAGTTACTGAAATACTCAATATTGCTGTAGAAAAGTAAGCACATTATTATTATACTAAACTTTGTATATTTAGCTATTTAATATACAGATATAGTCACATCGCAATTTTGTTTTTTTTTAGGTCAGCGAAGGATATTGCGTTCATTTCAAAGGCATTGCTCAGTTTAGTGACATCAAATACCATCTCCCCTGACAATTTTGTAGCTGGCATCAAAGAAATGTTAGAATTCGCACCTGATCTTTACATTGATATTCCTATGTTATATGATAATTTAGGAAAGATAATTGCACCTCAAATCGAAAAGAAGGTAAATATGCTATTTTGTTTATATGAAATTTTAAATAATATTTAATTAATATGGTCTATGTAATAATCATTATATTTATTTTCAGCATATCACGTTTGTACAGATATTTAGGGTTTCTGAAAGCATAATTTCTGCGAAACATGGTCATCTGTTTTTGAAAGCAGTGATTAGAGACCTTAAAGAAAGTATGGGACCTTCCTTTATAAAAAGCAAATGGCAAGAGTCTGGTCTTCAAATAAACCAATGGATGGATGATAAACTTGTAAGCACCTCGTTTTTTATATCAAACTCAAATTTTTATTTGCTTGCATGTATATTATTCTATACTAAAATTCATTTTGATTTCAGGTGACAACGTGGTTGGAAGATAATAAGTTCGAATTTTTGGAAGGAGATTCAAAGGTTAGCGAAGAAACGAAGAAAATCTTGACGCCAGCTCAAACTCAAAGCAAATTAATTCAACTTATGAATGCTGACGAGACTTGTGAATGTATAAAAGGATGGATACAGGTAGGATACATTGATGCTAAAAAGAAAGAAAGAAAAAGTATTTATTGAGACTCGCACAGGAAATCACAAATTAAACTAAAATACACTCATTAAAACATTAATAAAAAATAAAAACATTAAAAAATAAAAACAATTAAAATAAAAGCAGAAAGTCCTGTACGAGGCCAAAAGGCTCCCATCTCAGCATATGCTGCGACATTTAAGAAAAAATAAATAAATGACGCAGCGCTGGTATTCTGATAGGGCTTAGATGCTTAGAGTGGAATGAGCTTTTAGGTTGTGTAACCATGATTGATATCACAAGTTTCTCTTGACAAGATTCTTTTGGAAGCTTAGAAAGATGAACCACAAATATCTTAACTTAGCACGCGAGGACGTCATACTGTACAATTAGAAATTATTTTCGTTTATAAACCGTAAAAATTGCTGTGAATGTGAATTTATATATAATAAATCATTTCCCGTTGATAGGATAAAATTGGTAACTCTACGAATGAGGATTGGTTTATGCGAGCACTGATTCAAGCAATATGCGAACATGCGCTTTTCGGCCCTGAAGGACGCGATGTACCACACTTCAACCAAGACCGCATGAATAAGTATGCGAGTCTCATACATGACTTCGGCGAGACAAAACAGTCGAGAGAGGCGAGCTGTTTGTTCGGCATACAACAGCTTATACGTAGGCTGGAACATCCGCAAGGTTAGTATAATAATACTAAATAAATTAGTGTTAAGAAGTGGGGCGCAACGAAACTTACAATATTTTTTTAAATAGTAGCACACCAGCATCGGTAACAGATTCACGGACATACAATAACATCTTATATCGTATAGTATACTTGTACACATATACTTAGGTATAGGAAAGTGGGGTAAAATTGGGACGCTTAAGCAAATCTATACTAATACTAGCTGACCCGGCAAACTTCGTTCCGCCTAACAGTCAATGAATGTGCATAACCCTACCTACCCTACTTACCTATCGAGATATCAAAAAGCCGATCCACACAAAATGTATGAGAACGTGAATTTTTTTCATTTTTTTTTTTTATTTTTTCCGTATTTTCTCACCGTTTAACCCTTCCCTGGACTATGACAAACATTTCAAAACCAAAATCAGCTAAATCAGCCCAGCCGTTCTCGAGTTTTAGTGAGACTAACGAACAGCAATTGATTTATATATATATATATAGATTTGAGGATGGATTTGTATTTTTGTATGTAATGAATAAACTTAAAAAATGGTTTTGTCCCATACCTTATCCAAAACCGAGTACCCTCAAATTTGCCCCTTAACAGTAGTACAGTGAAACTCATTAAGTTCTTAGAGTTCCCAACCTGTATAGCCTTCATGGCCTGCAATTTTTTCCTTTTAGACATTGCACGGTTAAAGGCTCCATCAATCCGACAGATATTTTTATATATTCACTATCAGGATAGGTTAAACTATTGCACAGAATAACTTCTATTCGCCCAGAATATCCTTAAAAAAATCGCCCAAACCTGTGTTTTCAACTCATCAGATTTAGGGAAAGCCCACAATTTCTTCATCAGATTTGCCCATTTTAGTCATTATGGGTTAGGCCGCACACGATCATACCAAAATCAAAGGCTCTGAAGATCACTTTATTGGCCCAATTTCGAAATCTGAAAGTGGACTCCTGATTACAGGGCTCCCATATCTGAAAGTTTTCAATATTTTCGGTGTTTTTCCGTCATGTCGCACCTACTCAGCTATCAACTTTTCGCCCTGATATGCTTGCTCAAAAACCCTCTGGGCTCCCCTACCAATATAGCATCATGTCATCATAAAAACATTTTTTTTCTTGGAGCGTGCACCAGCGCCCTTGAATGTTTGTTGACAAACTTATCAGAATGGTCAGCTGCAGCGGGCAAATGCGCGCAGATATTTGAAACGTGTAAGAGACTAACTTGACTTGCCCCGGTTTTACCCCTCCATACCCGGTTTTGGATTAATTTCCTCTACTTACATTGAAAGAGCCATTTCAACTGATTATTTTGCGTATACTTACTACAGAAGATTCAAATTCATTGTAGATATACCCCAAGTGTAAAGTTTTTACTAGCGCGTACACGGTATGAAGAGATTTCGCGCTTTTATGACTTCTAACGTGACGAAATTATAACGACTTATAACGTTATTGTGACCGAAAATGTCAACGTGTCTTCATATATTTCCATACATTTTACTTCCCTGTGCTATTGTGATGCGGGGATGTAGATGTGGACGTCCACGATAATATCGTCATATTAGAAATTATAAAGCTCGGAATGTTTGTTTTTTTTTCGTCGTTTTTTATGATAAGGGTACGTAAGGGTTGCGGAGGTGAAATTTTATTTATCATGGGTTTATATGTACGCACTTAAAGGATACTTGTGGGATCTTTAGGCGCGTGGCCCAAATCTGAACTAACCCCGCTTTCTTCTTTTTCATGTGAAAACTTCTTTAGGCGCGTTGAGCGCTTTTTGGTACGAGGTAAACTTGTGGATTTTTTCAATACATTTCACAAAACAATCGCACAAAATGTTAACCTGCTGCGCGCCACCCTGTCAACGTTTTATGAAACTCATCACGCAAGTGACATTCAACCAAGTTGACCTCGTAATTGCGTTACCGTAAAGCAATTACAAGTCGATTACAACTCTGTCAAATTAACAACAAAAATCGGATCTGATCTGCGAAAATTCCGCATATTTTCTCAATGTTTTTCTTATGACTTCGCTCTATGTCGTTTTTCCCTACTCTGATTCAACAGCTGTGTTATTGGTGCGATGTAGCAATAAATAGTTACTATACACGCTACTCCACTAAACCGAATAACTAATCTATCGATATCCACATCCAACAGATAAAATAGGACCGATAAGAAATATTGTAAGAAAGTAATGGAGAAACGCCCTTACCCAAAACAACTTAAGGTGTAATTTAACTTTTTTTTTTTCTTGTTACAGGCTTAACTTTAGAGATATTCCAATATCTGCATGAACAATATATAATTTCATTAGATGGGTTTATTGCATGGGAGGAGTCTGAAAAGGAGCCAGAGGGAAAAGGTATATTTTGATTTCTTTGTTTATTCAACCATAATGCTGGGGCCCCGCATCTGCGTCTATCGTGACGAAGCTTCGCACAGTGATACGATACACGCAGATGTGACCAACCATTATCGGCTATCGTCGCGATAGTTCGGGCTGCGTAGCACTTATCGCCCGGGTACATAAAAGGGTTTCAGCGCGCTAATACTAATGTGAGTACCGCATTAGTGCGATAACTTTTTAGCGAGCAAAACATACGAAGCTTGGGCACGCATTGCTTCGTCACGATAGACGCAGATGCGGCCGCAGCATTACTAGAAGAAATAAAGGCGATAAACTTAAATGCTGACTTTCTGGTTGCAGGTGTAATGATGAAGGCGTTGGTTTCGTTCTTTACGAACATTAAGGAGGCCGACAACGAGGACTCGTGCAGCGAGGACTGACGAGCGCCGCGCCACGCGGTCGCGCTGCCGCCGCTCTTCGCGCCGGTGATCGCACCCGTGCTGATCGCAGCCACGCCTGACGCAACATCTGCATTCAATGTCTTCTATATTTTTATATATTAGAATCATCCTAAATGGAACTCATAGATTATATTATTATTATTATGATAATGCTTAACCTAACAGAAGCTAGAAAAAAGTTGTATAATATTTTTTAACGCGATAGTTATTTATCAAGATCTTAAATTGAATTTGCTTCAAAATTTTAATATGTGACAGTACCTTTACTAAATTGGTGAAATGCGCCACATTGATTTTGAATGGGTGTAATTTCTGAGGTACATAATAATTATGGTTATTGATTGATTATATAATCATTATTTTATGGTTAAAATAGTTTTATCAATGATGAAATCACAGAATTAAGTAGTCGTTATACAAGTCCACAATTATATAATAATTTAAATATTCATGTTTTAACCGATAATTATTACGCAAGTGCATCATTCTCTGGTTTTTGTCATTGTCAATATACAAAAAAGTCCCCAATAATATAATAATTCAAAAATGCTTGTTTTAACCGATATGTATACCCTGGTTTTTACTTTTATAAGTCCCTAATAATATAATAATTTAAATATGTATGTTTAAACCGATAATTATACAAGAGTTGTCAAGATACACCCAATATTCTCCGTTGTCAAGATTCGCAAAAACATCTTTAATATTGGTTTTAATAAATATTTATTTAAATGTTTTTACTGTTTATAATATTAATTCTAGAAATACAAATATACATGGTTACAAATTGACTTTTTAATGTAAAAGTCAATTAATGGTTTTGCCTACACTGAGGATTTTTTTAAATGTATTATTTAAAACGCCAATCTTATCAGCGGAGAAAGTAATTAACCTTTGGCAAAACCAACATTTTACTGAGATTTAGCCTACCTTAAGCTCTTGATGCATAACTTGTACGCTTTGAACATCCTTGCGAAAATTATTTAAAAAAATTAACTGTATATTCTGGTCTAATAGAAAAATACATTTGGATGCTTTCATTGGGTTAAAGCTTATAATAGTCTTACTACTAGTGAAGTCACTGTTTAGAGAAATATGTTTACTGTTCAAGTTTTTGTTTATGAACATAAAACTGATAGTTAATATATGAATCTAATTATTTACTTAAATCATATAATTCTATAGGTAATAAAATAGCTAATTTTGGGGTTGAAAGAGTTGAATGTAGTGGCGGATTTTTCTACTGGGCGTCCCAAACGTCAGATTGTTGGTGTCTTGTTAATCATGAACGTTATTTTTGTGAATATCATGTTATGGCGATTGGGTTGTTTGATTCGTCTTATAAAATTCGCCACTGCAAACAGTAGAATTTATACAAAACACAACTCCAATTCCAGAAATTGTTAATAATGATACTTAACTAATCACCCGAATAGTAGAATGATTAAAAACTATTTACACAGTTTGCATAATATTATATTGAACATAGTTTAAAAAAAAAGTTTAATTACATGATTAGCTCCCATTTAAAATGCTCTCAATTATTTTCAATTTTTAATATTCAGTAAGTTTTAATTTCATCATTTAAATTTATCCTTTTTATCATTTTAAAAGCCCCAAATTAATATTCTTATACCATGTGACTTTTAATTTAATAGATATTTTTATTTAGTTTTAATTTGAATAGTTAGCTGTGACTCAGTAAGCAGTGATATCTGTCTCAAATCTTTCGTGAATTCAGTTGGTTGGGCGCGAGATGCGCGGCGAGTAGTGCGGGTGAGGGCGGATAGACCGCCTTCGCCTTGGATGGCACGCTTCGCACTCCGTCCTTTGCATGTTAATTTCTCTTAACTTTACTGTCTCCGCTGCTGAGTTTTTATTACTTATTAGCTACTCTTGTCAGTTACTATGTATGTTATGTAAATAAACTTTTTAAAAAAAGCTAATCTTTACTGAGTATTCCTATTAATGAACACCACAATGTAAAACTAATACTAAAGCAATAAATGATAAATTCCTAGCCTTTCAAAATAATTATAAAAAATAGAAAAAATAGTACTTTTATATTCCATAGAAATGTATATTCAACAAGAAATATTAGTAACAACACACGTTATTTATTATTAAATTTTATAAAAAAAAATATAAAATAAATCTCTGTTTGAGGTTTTTGTAAATAAACGTGGTTTTAATTTGTAGTTAAAAGATTTATGAAAGTAACCCATAGTAACTAGAATTAACTATGTATATACCTATATCGATTCGAACGAACACCAACTCTTCTGCTATGTATTGTTTCAATTTATTTAATTTAAATATTGTAGTACCTACGATGTACATGTTTTCTTTCAATCCACTATAGGTAGATTATGAACTGGTCCTAGAAAAAAACGCTGAAATTAGCGTTTCTTTTTTATTGACTAGTTAATTTCAGCGGTGCTCAGAACATGAAAGCGCTGTGCTCTGACCATGGTATCAACTTATACCATGGTCAAGATTAATGATTAAATCTAATTGAGAATTTCAGGTTCGCGGGTGTATGTTTCGGAAATGGCCGAAACATATAAAAAAAAATTGTACCTAATTGGTACCAAATTGTACCACTTTTAAAATAATTTGTACCTCTTGGGATCGCAAGTTATTGCAATAGTTTCCATACACCCGCCATTCTGACGTCAGCTTGGCGGGTGTATTTTTGTGTAGCCAATATTACTGAGAAGTTAGACCTCTCTAAACATACCTCAAGTCAGTGAAATCTCATCGGATACCGACAAATTGAAAAATTCATCAACGGCTATACAGGTTGTTACTATAATGTTTGTTTAACACAAGGAACCGGGGATACTTCACTATAGGGAGAGCTAATGAATGACAGCTCACTTTACCCTACGTTTTCATGGTGAGTTTTTTACAGAATCGATCGCGGCAGGTTTCGACTCCACCGGCACTGGCCAACCGGCATGTCGTTTAGTTGCCTGAAAACACATGACATGAAAATTTATTTAAAAAAGGTAGGTATATTCGCAGATTTAATTTCTTAAAAAAAAAAATTGGTTGTAAATTCTGTTTACGGACGAGTTTTACGTGATAACATCACAAGCTGAACGCTTAGGCCGATCGTGCCTCTCTATCGCTTTTTCCGCGCTCTCGCTTGCACGCTCTGCTCAGGCGGAACGTGACACTTTCGTGCGTGCAGCCGGCGTTCATCGATTTATAAGCCGTTACCACGTCAAAAAAATCTGCCTCTAGATCACGTTACAAACCAAGTCATGTATGGCAATCATAGGCTAGAAGTTATCTTTACATTAACACTCGACGCCATATTTTAGTTTGTTAATAGTTTTATGTCAGGATATTATTTTTATTTTATTAATGTATAACGGGGTTAATATCAATTATATGACCAAAACAAAAAAAAAACTGGCACTCCGGGAGTGCCGACAGAAGTGAAAACTTGAACAAGATCGCCTTGGTGGAAGAAAAATACTTGCATAGAACATAAAGAGCACAATCGCGTCTACAAAAATAAGGTGTCGGTAACGGTGTCGCGAGTTTAATTGTTTTCCCATCTTAAAAATGGCCAACGCGCCTAAAGGATTTCACTTAAAAAAAAATTACTATCGAAGTGGCCATAATTTTGGTCTGAGCACAGCTGCACGCGTAGCATGATAACCATATAAACGGGTTTTGTGGACGGAAGAATAGACTAAATGACAGATTGTGATTGTTTATTTGTCATTTTGTCTATTCTTCCGTCGACAAAACCCGTTTATTGTGGCCATACTAAGCATGCTGACCTCTTGATCAAATTATTCATGTCGTAATAATAAAAAAATCTCCAGGTTAGAGAACGAAGGGTGCTATTGTTTCCACTACCACCGTGCTACCATTACCTAAGCAAACTGAACCTATAAACTTGTTGTCTTTTCACTTTTAGAACCATATTGTAGAACTGCAAGTGGCATAGAAATTCTAACAATCAATCAATCTCTTATTCACGTAGGTCAAGTGAGCTGTCATTCCACCGGATGTGAAGTAACCATATAGTCAAGTATCCATGTCCGTGACTACCGCAGGACCACCAACGCCAATCGCTTCCATATTTAGTAAATAATTAGTACCCAATTGGTACAATTTAGTGCTCGAACGACAAAATTGGTACCTTAGTAGTTTTCGAGAAACTACTTTGAAGGTGGTCCGGCGGTAGTCACGCTGCCTTCAGCAGGACCACCATGAGCGCCGAAAAAGAGAAAAAGGGGGGCATGCTGCAGCTATTCTAAGTATACAAAAATAATTAGTACCCTTAAATGTGATTCATTGCGTAAAAAAAAACAGAACAAGCATTTGTATTTACCGAGAAATCAACGATGAAAACTTTTGCGCGCTCGTTGAGCAGGACCATGACTTTGAATGTTGATTCCAAGTTTAAGGAGTTTGTGCGTGGTACTTCCTGGCCGCGCCACAAACTAATTTTGAATCGGGTTTAATAAGAATAAATGTACCTACTTACATAATAATTATGTTCATTAAAAGCATCATTACCAAGAACGAAAAATAGACGTACAATATTGTTTACCAATGAGTTTGTACATTATTAGACTATTGCAGTGTAGGTACGCGGTGGCGCGGCCAGAAAGTATGGTTCCTAGCTCCTAGCCGCGCCACCTATTTTGTTAAATTTCTCGCAAATCTTGATAGGACAATTTTTTTTTATTATTATGTAGATACAATAATGAACATATTATGTACATTTATTCTTATTAACCCCGATTCAAAATTCGACTGTGGCGTGGCCAGGAAGTACCACGCGAGCTTGTCGCTTTCCTCAAACCTATAGGTATAGAAAATTAGTACCCTGCAAGATAAAATTAGTGCCCAAAATTCAAAATCAGTTCTTAATTTTTTTTAGATTATTTCGATCATTTCTGAAAAATACACCCGCGAACCTGACATTCACAATCTAATTTGGGTTATTCCAATTATCGACCCCAAAAAATCCACCCGAAGGTGGACAAACGGAATAATTTAGATAACTAGTTAACTACTAGCAACTTTAACTTATATTCGTCACAAGATTTCGTTTATAATATGATGTAGGTAGATCTTCGAAAATAGACTTTCCTGTGGCTTTTATTTTCTTTAATATTGAGCTCATGATTCCTTTCAGCGTTTTTATCAATGACCTGTAGTAGGTACCTAAACATAATAGCTGAAAAAATCACCTGTATTTGCAGCAATAAATAATTATAAAGCTAGGCACATTACAGCCGCGGCGCAGCCCATTTAATTTTAATACAAAAAAGTGCGGTGCGTCGCGCCTGTAGAGTGCGATGGTTCATACAAAATGTACGAAAGAGATTTAGGAAGATTTTTACAATGCGGTGCGGCCCGCCCAAATCCTACGCGTCAGCTTTATATTTGCATGCATTTAAGATCATAAGCGGAAGTACCTACTGCCGACCAAACAGTCAACTGGGTCGCACTGTGTGGCCTTACCTGCCCGTTTAGTGCTTCAGGTATCGAGTTCAATTCAGCCGAAAGACGTCCGCTGCTGGACATAGGCCTCCAAGCACCATCACTTCGACCGGTTCTGTGCTTCTTGCATCCAGCGGATTCCTGCGGTCTTCACCAGATCATCAGAGTTCCTCTTATTAGTAAAGGGTGTCTCACGGCAGAATTGGGAGTTGAATATTTAAAAAAGCGTTTCAATTGAGCGCGGGGGAGGAGCGCAGTATATTTCATTAGATTTTTAGAGAAATCTAACTGCCGTCCTTCTCTGTGAAGTCCCAAGTAGGTACCTATAGCTACTGTTCTATTATATTTCAACTAAGAACTTTTTGAGTTCACAGAAATCTTTCTTTTTGTACCCAATTTTGAATCAATTTGGAAATAAATTTCTAAAAAGCGCGTACATACCTACCTAATGTTCACCCACAGCACTAGTAGTACTAGTACTGGTAGGGTCGCAATGAAAGGATGAGTAGGTACAGTCGAGTTCATTAATTATTGGCACTGTCAAGGAATCAAAATATTGTGAGCGTTTGAAAGCTCAATAAATTCTATAGAACCTATAAATCAAAAATATGTCCTTATATGAACGGTTCAATAATTATTATGTTGTGCATTAGGCATGTCTGTGACTACCGCAGGACCACCAACGCCAATTGCTTCCATATTTAGTAAATAATTAGTACCTACCCAATTGGTACTAATTAGTGCTCGAACGACAAAATTGGTACCTTGGTACTTAGTTTTCGAGAAACTCGACTTTGAAGGTGGTCCGGCGGTAGTCACGCTCCCTTCAGCAGGACCACCATGAGCGCCGAAAAGAGGGCATGCTACAACTATTCTAAGTATACAAATAATTAGTACCCATACATGTGATTCATTACGTAAAAAAACAGAAGTGAAACATTTGTATTTACCGAGAAATCAACGATGATAACTTTCGCGCGCTCGTTCAGCAGGACCACGACTTTGAATGTTGATTCCAAGTTTGAAGAGCTTGTCGCTTTCCTCAAACCTACATAGAAAATTAGTACCCTGCAAGATAAAATTAGTGCCCAAAATTCAGTAGTTTACGAGATATACCATGCCATTGGGTGGGGTGGCGGTAGTCACGGTGTAAAATTTTCATTTCAAGATTTCCCTATTAAAAACTGTGATTTCTTCCCAAATTTATACAAAAATCCTAAAGAAGTTATAGCGACCAAAAATTCAATTTCCTAAGTGTTGTATTTTAAGAGAAATTATCTTTCATTACTTTTCCATAGGTACTAAATCTCCGCGTATAACCCGACCAAAATAAGTTGTTAATGGTA
This sequence comes from Agrochola litura, assembly GCA_949152395.1. Lineage (NCBI taxonomy): Eukaryota > Metazoa > Arthropoda > Insecta > Lepidoptera > Noctuidae > Agrochola > Agrochola litura. The sequence goes on along the minus strand of OX424491.1, from coordinate 12,236,347 downwards.
TTGAGCCACAGAACATATATGTATTGATCAGTCTATCTATTACGTAAAAATCGCAACATGAAAACTTAGGTGAAGTGAGCTGTCATTCCACTTGATGTGACTTGGTGCTATGGATTGGCACGATTGTCACCTCACTTTACCTAAGTTTTCACGGTGCGATTTTTACAGAATAGATAGACTGCTCAATACCATGACAACTTAATTTGGTCGGGTTATACGCGGAGATTAGTGGTATGGAAAAGTAATGAAAGCTAATTTAGGAACTTGAATTTTTGGTCGCTATAACTTCTTTAGGAACACAATTTTTTTTATAAAAAGGGGGCATGCTGCATGCCCCATTTTTCGGCACTCATGGTGGTCCTGCTGAAGGGAGCGTGACTACCGCCGACCACCTTCAAAGTCCAGTTTGTCGAAAACTACTTAGGTAGGTACCAATTTTGTCGTTCGAGCACTAATTAGTACCAATTGGGTACTAATTATTTACTAACTATGGAAGCGATTGGCGTTGGTGGTCCTGCGGTAGTCACGGACATCATTAGGCAATAATATGTGATAACCCTTTTCAAAAATATCTGAGCAGGCTAAGCTTCTTATTTATCTCTACATGCATGGGAAAGTCAATTATTTGCCCGAAAAAATAAGATCTAAGGTAGGTCTGTCGAATTACGCCTAGAGGCTAATTACGCCTATGCTTAAAAACTCAGGTTACATAATAGATAAAATCAAACTTAGTGCCTACGCATCAAGGTTCATACATCCCGAAACAGCCCCGAGTCGCGCCCGCGGCGCTCCCCACTCCGCGAGCAAGTAGTGGACTGACATACGTGGTAAGTAGTCACAGTGCCGTTTTTAACAACAGAGAGCGGGAAATTCGCAGTAAGTTTTAATGAAATTTGTAAGTTTAGTTGTAAACTATAAGGCTTATTTGTTAGTATGATTAATCTACCGTTCATAACCAGTTTTTCTATAGTATTAAGCAGTCGATTTTCCATTATATTTTAAAACTTATTAAAAGTGTCCTCGACGGTAATTGCGCCTTTTTTTTTTTTTTTTTTTGGGTGGGAAATTATCAAATAACTTCTCCCGCTCTGGGTGGAGCGGGAGGGCGTGTCAGACTCTTACTGACTAAAACCCACCCGTGTTCCTTCCTATGCCATGTTGCCGGGGGCCACGATTTCCCTATCGGTTTTCTTCGAACCCCCGGCATTGGCATTGGCCCTAGCGGACCCCGTCAATTCTGCTGACATCTCTTTGAGGCGCGCGTGGAACACAACGCGCCGTCGACCCGGGCTTGGTCCTTATCGGACGGCGAGCTACCCATTGCTCACCGTCCGCAAGCCCGCGCCTACGGTGGCCGGAAATCTTCCTGCGATTCCCGACGCCCAGGGCGTCTCCTGCTGCGGCGGTTAGGGGCGCGAGGGCGCGAAATTTGCCTCTCCCTCACGCGCTCCGTCTCCTCCTTCGCGAGAATTACTGCTTCGCAGAAAGAGGTGACGGCCTCCCATTTCCTCTCGCTCCGTAGCATGGCCCTAATCAGGGCCGGACGCGAGAGATCACCGCCGCCGATCGCATCCACGAGGACACGGCGATGCCCTGCCCAAGCCGGGCAGACCTCCACCGTATGCTCCACCGTGTCCTCCGGGCGATCCACACAGTGACGACACCCGGGCGTTTCCTCCCGCTTTATCCTGAACAGGTACCTCCCGAAACAGCCGTGTCCGGTGAGTACCTGCGTCAGGCGGAAGGTGAGGACGCCGTGGCGCCTCTCTAGCCACTCCTCAAAGAGGGGTCTTATCGCCTCAATTGTGGCGTGCCCAGCGCTGGGTTGCGACAATCGCAGTCTCCATTCCGCCATGAGATCCCGCCGGAGCTCTGTCCGCTGTGCCGCGACTTCTTGCGGCATCGGAGTTAAGCCCCGGCGCTTCGCCTCCTCGCGCCACTCCCAAATGTGCGCGAGGACCTTTGCCTCCAGATCCCATGGCGGTACTCCGGCAAGGAGGCTCGCCGCCTCGCAGGAGACCGTGCGGTATCCTCGGGCCAGCCGGATGGCCATGACCCTTTGGGACGCGTTCAGCCGGCGGCCTGGCTGCCGCCTCAATGAAGGCGCCCACACCGGCGCCCCGTAAAGGGCCATGGACCGCACGATCCCCGCGTAGAGCCTCCGGCAGGAGGCGTTTGGACCTCCCAGATTGGGCAGGAGCCGCTTCAAGGCAGCCCCGGCCCGGTCCAGTCTGGGAGCCAAACGTCGGAAATGCTCCACGAAGTTCCACCGGCTATCGAGGACGAGTCCCAGATATTTCATCGTCGACTCGACGCCGATGTGAACCCCTCCCGCCAATACCTGGGAACCCGACGGTGGCGCACTACGAGGACCATAGAAACCCATGGCCTCGGACTTGTGCAGGGCCACCTCGAGTCCCAGCTGCCGGATTCTGTCGACGATTGTCGCAACCCCGCGTGTCGCTAAGTCGGCCGCCGCCTGGTACGACCTCCCCTGCGCCAGGACCAGCGTGTCGTCAGCGTAACAAACGACGCTGACGCCAGTAGGGAGGTCGGCGCGCAGCACCCAGTCGTATCCGATGTCCCACAGATGCGGCCCCAGGACCGATCCCTGTGGGACACCGCACGACATCTCTCGCCGGTTCCACTCTCCTTGGTGACCGGGGTAGATGACAGCCCTGTCTGTCAAATAGGCCTCGACCACACGACAGAGGTAGGTCGGCATCCGGTGATACCGAAGTGCCTCCCTGATGCAACTCCAGGGCAGGGTGTTAAAGGCATTGGCGATGTCTAGAGACACCGCCAAGACGACCCCACCCCGGGCCACAGCATCCCCTGTCGTGAGGGCCCGCACGCGCATGATGGCGTCCACCGTAGAGCGCCCCCTGCGGAAACCGAACTGGCCGTCCGCCAGATCCGGCCCCACTCGCACCAGCTGCCCGACGAGGCGGTCTGCAATGACTCTTTCAAAGAGCTTGCCCACCTCGTCGAGCAGCACAATGGGCCGATAGGCGGACGGAGAGTCCGCTGGGCGCCCCGGCTTCCTGATGAGGACCAGTTTCCCAGTCTTCCAGCAAAGTGGGAACTGGCCCCTCTCCATGCATGCGCTTAGGAGCCCTCTCAGTCGAGGCCCGAGAGTCCCCATGGCCAGGACCCAGGCCCTTCCGGGTATGCCATCGGGTCCTGGGGCGGTATTCCTCGCACTCATCCTGCGTACCGCCACTCTCATCTCTACCTCGGTCACCTCCGGAGCATCGTCGTCGTCGTCGGCGGTGTGGTCCGCATCGGGCACCGCAATGGGCGGAGCCATGGGCGGGGGCGTATGTTCCCCTCTTGAAGGGAACAGAGCGCTCACCACGTCCTCCACAAGCTGGGGCCGGAGACTCTGCGTCAGCGGGGGAGCCCATGGGCGGAGTTTCTCCCGCACCATCTTATATGGGCGTCCCCACGGGTCTCTGTTCAGAGTCTCCAGCAACTCCTCGCGGGCCAGTGCCCTGGCCCGCAGGATCTCCGCTTGGAGGGCGGTCTTCGCCGCTCTGTACCCCTCGTACAGCTCCGCCTGAATGGCTTCCGTATCCGGAGGACGGATACGGAGCCTGCGGTGCCTGGCGTACCGGCGTCGCGCAGCAACGCACGCCCTGCGTAGAGCTTCCAGCTCTTGCGACCACCAGTACACCTGGCGCGAAGCGCGTCCAGGGTGGACTCGGGGCATTGCCACGTCACATATATTGGACATGGCCTCCCGGAACCACTCCGCCTCGTCGTTAATGTCGGCAGGCCTGTCCGGTGATGACACCCAGGCCTGCACGATCGAGGCTTCCAGGAGGAGCTCCCGGTCCAGCCGCTTCAGCGCCCACCGCGGACCACTCGGGGCCTGTCGGACCGGCGCGCTCGAGGTCTGGGTGGAGACGTCAAACCGGATGTACCGGTGGTCGGAATAGGTCTCCACCTCCTCTATGACGCGCCAGTCGATTACACGCGGCGACAGAGCGGGGCTGGCGAACGAGATGTCCACCACTGATTCACCCCGCATCCGCACACACGTGGGGACAGAACCCCGGTTTAGGACGACCAGGCCTGTCTCCAGAGCCCAGTCCTCCACCATCCTGCCCCGTGTGTCCGTAAAGCGGGAACCCCAAGCCAGATTTTTGGCGTTGAAGTCCCCGAGGACGAACACGGGGAGGGAACCGAACCCGACGACGACGACTCTCAACTCCACAAGGGAGTTGTGGAACTCGGCGAGAGTTCGGTTCGGGGAGAAGTATACCCCTACCACGACAATCTCCCCGAACCGTGCTGCCACGCAACCCCGTCCTCTCTTGACAGACTCGAGGGACGGGGTACCAGCGGCGGCCGACGAAATGAGGGTCACTGAGCCGCTCAGGTCCTCCACCCAGTCATCCCTGGGCGGGACAAAGTACGGCTCAGCGACCACGGCGATGTTAATCGACCACTGCGCCATGCTCTGGAGCAACAGATCCTGAGCGGCGGCGCAGTGGTTGATGTTCGCCTGGAGGAGGCGTAATGGGGCCGTTATTGGCACTCCATTTCAACCCCCTCCCTAGCCCCCTGTGAGGGCACCGCCGCGGCGGCAACGGCGGCGACGACGACAGTGGAGGCGGCAGCGGCGGCGGCACTAGTGGCGGCGGCTGCGGCGGTGACGGCGGTGGCGGAGGGCTTGCCCTTGCCTCTGGCCTTGGCGGGTGGAGCGCAGGCCTTGCTCCCAGCCCGGTGATCGGCCGGCTTGCCAGCCGCCGCACATACGACGCAGTGCGGCGCGGCATTGCACGAGCCGGCCTTATGACCGGGCTGACCACAGCGGAAGCAGTGGTCGCTGCGGTCCACCTCCGAGGTGCACTTCGCTCCCACGTGGTCACCCACCCGGCAGCGGAAGCACCTCATAGGTCGGGGCTCCAGCAGTTTCACCTGCGCGGAGACCCAACCCACCAGAAGCCTTCGGCCCTCCCCGGCTATCAGTTTGGCCGCCGACACGGGGCAGCTCACCGTTACGGCTCGCATCCCCGTGGAGTCAGGGTGGATGGTGCCTGCCCTCACCTCCTCGGCAGAGCACCCCCCAGTCCTGGCGACCGCGGCCACCACCTTTTCGGCCGTCACACAGTCGTCCAGGCCCCGGATGCGCAAGTCAGCGCGTTTGGTGGGCCTGGATACTCGGGCCTCCTCCGGATTCAGGGTCGCCCTGAGCCTATTGGCCAGAGCGTCCGCTGCCGGGCCGCTGTTCGCACCGGGGATCTCCAGCATCCTGGCCCCAGTCGCGGTGATCTTCAGGCGAACGCCATTGGCGGTCTCCTTCAGATCAACCGCCGCATCCACCTTGGCGAGCACGTGCTGATAGGACACGCCCTTCTTCTCCGCTTCCGGCTGTAGTGTAATCACTACAGCTGCGGACTTCGGGGCGCGTAGCCTATCCGCGACGCTTCGCTCCTTGCGTCGCTGCCGCCTCGCCTTTCTCTTGGCCGCCCTTGCCGCCTTGCCAGCCTTCTTCTTCTCCCCGGCTACTTGCCATCCGGCGTCGGCCGGAGGAGATTCAGAAGGTGGTGGGGGCGGCCTTTTCGCCGCCTTAGCCGAGGCCCCCGCAGCCTTGGCCGGGCCCCTTGCCGCCGCTTTCGCCGGGGCCCCCGATGCCTTGACCGGGGCCTCCGCCGCCTTGGCTGGGGCCCTCGCCGCCTGTGCAGCCGCCCCACCTTTGATCGGCCCCGACGAGGCTGGTCCGGCTGCGGCAGCTGCGGTGGCGGCGTATGACGCCGCCTTTCGCTGGCCCGAGGCCGGCTGGCTTGCCGCCAATGGGGGGCGCAGGACTATGGCCTCCAAGGTGGCAAACTTGCTCCGTAGAGCAGCCATTTCCTGCCGCACCAGGTTGAGGATCCGGTCCTCAGCAGTCACGGGCTGTCCCTGCCCATGCTGCTCCCCCTCCTGCGGCACCTCTCGGGGGCCGGCTCGTCGGAGCCCAGCCAAGTCCGCTCGGAGCTCCGCATTCTCCTTTTGGAGATGCTCCATGGCGGCTGTCAAGCGGGCGATCTCCGCCCGCATTTCTGACATACCGTCCGACGGAGGCCCGGGTTGGAGGGCCTCCGCAGCCGCCATGATCGAGGCAGTAGCCACGGAGATGGCCTTGCCTCTAGAAGACTTCGTCTTCTTAAAGGCCACCTCGCTGATCGCGGCCGCTACCTCCTCCGCGAACTTGACTGCTCGCTCCGAATTGGAGCCGCCAGCGGCGTCCGGCTTACCACCACGGTGGTCCGGCTTTGTTTTGGCCCGCTCCCGGAGCGGACGGGCCATTTCGGCGACCACCCCACCCTGAGCACTCTTCGCGGCGTCAGGCCGCATCTTCGTGCCCACCAGTGAGGCGGCAACCACCACTTCCGACTCCTCTGTTGAGGCCTCGGATGACGAGACCCCGGGGTCGCTCTCCGCACTGATAATCGGGGTATCAGGCCGTTTGAGGCGACCCCGATTGCCCCGCCCCGGCCTCGAAGCGGAAGCTGCTCCCGCTACCGCTCGTCCTCGGCCTCTCCTCACCGTCGGCACCTTCGCGATCGGGAGGCTTTCCTCGCTCGAGGATTGCCCCGCCGATCCTGTGCGCTCCGACCCGCGCGACCTTTTGCCCCAGAATTTGGAGCCCCCACCACGTCCTACGTCCTGGTCGGACATACTTTGGTCCCCTGAGGGACATGAGCCTCCTCGGCTCTTGTTGCCGTCACCGGCAAGCGGTTCCTTCTCCGCCACTAAAGGCACTTTAACGTCATTTTTGTTATTATTTGTTTTATTTATTGGTTCCATTTTTGTTCCCACGAGTAATAGAGGATATAAACGTCCACCTAGGCAGAGCCTTTTACCTAGGTAAGCCTATATACTGTAGAGGTCGGCAGGTATCTACAGGGGAAGCGCTAACGACTGGTCCCCCACCAGCCACTCATCCTCTCGCCGCGCTTCGAAACTTAGGATTAGGTGGTTTTTTATCTTAGAGGTGTCCTTCCTCTGGGCCGGGCGGTTAAGCCAAGCCCCCGGCGGCGGCATTAAACATGCCTCCGTTCGCTGTCCAGATAACCTGGCTCAGCGAACCCGCCGAAAGTTCTCCCTCAAGATCGCTCTTGAGGGAGAAACGACAGCCGCTTTGGTGCGCCTGCACCGCAGCGGCTGGGTCACGTCCAGTGTCATGACGTCGATCGATCAGGAGCGACCCGCCTCCCTCGTTCCTCCACTGTGCCCTCTGCAAAACAGAGGGACACGCGGAAGAACGTCGAGGAGCATGCTGCTCCCCCGCCCGCAGAAATTAGCCACAAACAATACCCTCTCCGAAAAACTCCCTAACCTTTTCCGAAGAGTATATTGTTCATGCCCAGGGTGCACCGGCCTGACAACTGCTCTTCCCCCCGAACGTATCCATAAGGGACCAGCAGGTATCAGGCACACGTGGAGGTTTTCTGTACGCACCCCACGGTAATTGCGCCTAGGCGTTATTACCCATATCAAATGCTACCATAGGCGCTTTTAACCATCTCGTGAGCTTGTCATAAAAGGACTTTATTTGCACATTATGAAAATGAATTGATTGATCCGCGAAATGAAATTCATTGTTTATATGAAGTTTAAAATATAATAATAAGTTACTTATGTACTTTTTGTGCATAAGTAAAATATATACTCAATAAGTTCATTGTTTTAGGTTAAAAATATGTCAACTGCAAAGAAAAAGCGTGCCTCATGGACACAAAGTGATTTAGATTCTGCTGTTACTGCTGTTCAGACAAACAGGTTATTCAGTTATAAAGCAGCTAGTAGTTATAACATCCCTAGAAGAACATTATCTGATTATTTAAAGAGAAAACTAAGATCAATATTTATTATCGAACAGGAACAAGATGTTGTGAAAAGGATTTTTGCAGAAAGATGATACGCAAACAAGCATTTGTGTTTTGTGAGACATACATTATGATATAACATTAAGCTAACAATTTTAACAAGGAATTAAAATCGGTTTGACAAAAAATTACATACAATAATTTAGTTGTCCTGATGCGTACATTTAGATAGGCGTTTCTACCTCAACTGGGTATAATAACGCCGATAAATATTTTTTTAATTTTTATATATTTTTGTTTGATAATCTGTATACAGAATATTTGATTATGTTTAAACTATGTACAATTGAAAAATAAAATTAATTTATGTTATTACCTTAGTAATTTTAGTTTTTTTTTACCTGGTTGTAAAACTGTGAAAACATGTTGTAAAACTTAAAAGACCTGATGATTTAGATACTCCTGCTTAGACTAATTATGTTTTTAATTACAGAAAACTCTGATTATGCTTTAACAAGAAGTAATTTTAAGAAAACTGTCGTAGGCGAAATTTTACTTCAGTAGTTTAATTGCGCCAAAACGATTGTGTTTGAACTCTGATCATTTTTCATTATTTTAATACACAGAGCAAAAATGTTTTGTGTTTTATTTATACAATAATAAACATACATCTCATGAACACATTCTGTTCTTCATTTTCATTTATTATATTAGAGAAATTTACGTTCATCCTTAAGTAGGCGTAATTCGACAGACCTACCTTAGTTTACATTGTTACAGAAAGGACTAGTTTCCATTGTTTTCCTCGCGTATGCTTTTTTAGAATTATAGAATTTTATTAATTCGCTGAATGACATGTGCTTCAGTTATAATTTTATTAGAAAATGAAAAACATAACTTCATTTGAAGTTATCTAGCCAGTGATAATTAATAATGTTGTAAACTCCTTGACCATGCAATTTTAAAATTGCTAGTAAAATCATCTTTATGACGTAGTACTTAATAAGGTTGAATTTGAATTACAATACCTTGCTCAGATATTATTGTTTTCATGTGTGCATAGGTACATAATTTGAGGAGTGTTTTTACAAAACGGTACCTATATCGTAAAAACTTTTACAAAAAAAACAACCGACTTCCAAAAAACACTACAAAGTGAAAAATAACTTTAATTTCGGAAGTCGGTGTCTTTGGGTTTGAATTTTCGTTTTTTGTCACCGACTTCCGAAATTAAAGTTATTTTTCACTTTGCAATGGTTTTTGGAAGTCGGTTGTTTTTTTTTGTAAAAAGATTTTATATTCACTTTTTAGTTGTGGTACCTACCCCACACAAATTCGAAAACCACTACCTGCTATGTAAATAACAGTGACAGGAACTTATCATATCATCCACATACTAAGTGGGAAAAAAAGTACGTATTATAGAAAGCTAACTCAAAAACTATCGAAGCCAAGTTAATAAAATTTACATGGGACCACCTCGAGAGTATACCCTTTCAAACAAAAAAAGAATTTTCAAAATCGGTCCACAATTGACGGAGAAATCGGTGGACATACATAAAAAAAAACAAACATACGCGACGAACATTTATCCTCAATTATTGTATTGAGATACTATTAATTTGACAAACAAAGAAAAAATACACAACCATACCAAAATAACGACATCAAAAACTACGAGTTTTTTCAACTTTGATACATCTACTGTTGATGTCTCGTTTTGATATAAACGTGATACATTTAGTTAAATTTGCGAAGCATATTATATTACTGGTTTTTCACTGTCGTAGTTACGTCGAATATTATCATCTTCGAGAGTAGAACCCTGGAGCACATCTGCATAAAATGTCAGAGCATCAGGATCATCAGAATTTCATTAAATTTTCAACATCTTCTTTCTTTTTTAGGGTTCCGTAGTAAACAAGGAACCCATAATAGTTTCGTCATGTCCGTCTGTCTGTCTGTCTGTTTGTCTGTCCGCGGTCTAGCTCCGAGACCCTTAGTACTAGAAAGCTGTAATTTAGGAAAGGTTTTTTTGAAAGGTATAGGTACATATTAATTACGCCGACAAAGTGGTAAAAAAAAATTAGGAAATTTTTTTTTTTTAGATTTGTTACCTCCCGTACACGTAAAGTGGTGATGTTTTTTTTTATCCCATAGTGTGGGGTATCATTGGAAAGGTCCTTTAAAAACATTGTAAGTTTGTGAAAACCATTTTTGGATTCAGGGATCCGTTTGCGAAATATTAAGCTTTAAAGAGTTAATTATTTTTAGAGTCAGGTGTCCCCCCCCCCCCCCCTGCCAGCTAAATGGTTGGTTTTGGATGTGTGAAAACTATCACAGCTAAGTAGGCTCTACAAGTTATCGAGTAATAATCGACAAACATGTTTTCCCATACATTCCGTATGGAAGAACATATTTTTCAACTACAAAGTTAAGTTTGTTTTTGGGATAAATTCATCCCAACTACGGAACCCTTCATTGTGCGTGGTCCGACACGCACTTGGTCGGTTTTTGAAGAAAACATGTTGGTTTTCAAAATTAAAATCAAAATATTTTATTTCACATAAACCTACAAGGGCACTTATGAAACGTCAGAAGCTAGGTGCACGGTTCCAATTGGTCGCTTCCTATGGAGAAGAGCCGGCAAGAAACTCCACGGTTTTAGGCAACTGAACACAGTCGAATTGCAAGAAAGATTGGACGCCTTTCTTCTTAATTTCAACTGTCACTGGCTCAGCAGAATATACATCTTGAACACCAACTTCAACATTTTTATAGCGCAGGATCCAACTACAGTATAGTGTAAGTATTATTCGTGTTTGGCTTACCTATTTTAAATGGAAGTTTTGCCTTTATCATATCTTTGGCCTTAGCTTTCATGTCATAACTAAACCAATCTTTACTCCATTCGTTGACATGGCCATGTTTATATAAAATTGAATAGTATTTATTTGGCGAAGGAATAACTTCACGTCGACGGTATTCCTTTTCAACCCTTCCAACTACTCTAATAGGAGGCATAAAGCTATGGCCTCGAATAGGGAAACGTGGGACAGCTTATTAAAAACTTTACTAGAAACCATGAAATTTACCAGCATGGCTTTTTTTTTTTGGGTGGGAATTTATCAAATAACTTCTCCCGCTCTGGGCGAAGCGGGAGGGCGTGTCAGACTCTTACTGACTAAAACCCACCCGTGTTCCTTCAGTTGCCATGTTGCCAGGGCCACAGTATCCATTTTGGACTTTCCCGCGACCCCGGGAGGCATCGGCCCTAGCGAACCCCGTCAGTTCTGCTGACATCTTTGCCAACATGGCTAACATAATGAAATTTTTATTTTGACTACTGCAAGAATCGGTGTACAGTTCAAGTTTCACATTCTTTTTCTTTCCCTTGCGGTATACCTACTTCTTCTAATTTATTCAAATAAGTTTGAAGTTCACAATCAAACTAATTTAAATGCTAATGCAATAACCACCTGATTTTGTTAGAAAGAGAGAGCAAACAAAAATATGAATCAATGTACGTTTGATATATCGTTTTGAAGAAATACGTTCTTATGTAGATGTATCACTTTGAAAAAACTAAGGCACTTCGCTGTACTTTATGATTGACTTACTATGCGTTTGTATTGGCGAAACATCACAACAAAACATGTTGAAATCTCTAGTGCCTGTCAAACTTTGTATGGAAAATTGACAGAAAATAGAGATTCCAACATGTTTCGTTGTGAATGTTTCGCCAGTGCAAACGCACAGTTAGGTATCGTTTACAGACAATTAGTTAAAGACCCTCATGGAACCCTATAGGAATGGAGTACGAAACGACAAAAAAAACAAATTTGAGATTTTGTTTGATGTGTCGCTTTGTAAAAACGGTCCTCAATTGTGAATCCTACATTGTTCAGATAATGATCTTAATGTGGTTCATATACCTAATAATGTGCCTATGGCTGTAGGTATACCTACCTACATGTTACTGAAAAAAAGCAGTCACATATTAATGAATCTAAATCTTGACCATAATTTAATGATGCATAAGTTGTTACAATATTATGAAGTTTTTTGACGTTCATATATTTTTGAAGCTTGAAAGGGCCAATATATTACCTAATGAACTCGCCTGTACCTAATAAATACATTAGTATAATACATTATAATAAGTAGGTAGGTACTAGCTGTTCGTGCCCGGCATCGCTCTGGTGAATTTCTTGTCTATCTCCAGTGGCTGTGTTTAGGCTATGCGTTGCCTGGCAGTCTTTTTTTATTGAGATTTTCATACAAAAACATCCAAGATTACTCACCTACTTTAGCAGTAAAGGATCTTTTGGCGCGTGGCTAAAATCGGAACTAACGCCGCCGTTGGGAAAAGGTTAGGTAGATGATAAACTGGGGTTAACATTCTCTTGATGAAGCCTAGGCAGGACTGTGAGACTGCAAGCCCTGCTAGCAACATCACGGCACACAAAAAGTCGACCGGTGCCTTTGTGTCGCGTAGCTTTTAGGGCTTGCTACACGGCTGTAAAAAATCTTCAAGATACAACAAAAGTTACCTAAATTCGAAGCTATAAGAAAAAATAAGGACGTTATTATGTTTAATTTAATTTCAAGCAGAGTTGCCAAAATATGTGTGCCTCGCGTGAAATGAAATAGATGAAAGAACCTAAACCATAAGGTGGGTCCACACCAGCGCACGCGCATGTACCGTGTACACTAGGCGCTTCGAATGCGTCACATTCTACGCGCGCGAGCATGTTGCGAATGATTCGCGTTGCTAACGGCTCGCGAACATGCCCAAAGGTGTCCATACTACGTTCCTAAGATGCACGCAAACCGTAGGTACTGTTCGTGTCCGCGAGAGGACATTAAACTTGCGCGCGAACTACTTCCTAACCGTTCACGACAAATCCAAAGGTGACAGACGGACAGACAGATAGACACAAGAGTGATCCTATAAGGCAAGCGTCGGCAACAGGCGGACCGCGGTTCATATCCGGACCGTGAAAGGTCGGAACTTGGACCGTCAAATATTGTTAAATAAGTAACTAAGCATCTTTTACAAAAATGTTTTTTTTTTAAACAAATACCGTGCGAGATTAACGGACGCACACCTTGAAGACACTCTTTGCATTAGCTGTTCTCTGCGTGAACCAAACTATAAAAACTGGCCTTTTGTAATAATTATCTTTATTCCAAGAACAAGCTCAACTTTGTAGTTAAAATATGTTTTCCCATACGGAATGTAGGACATTACCTACCTTACTACCTAGTAAAATTGGTGTGATGTGGTCGACTAACTCACAGTACGGGTACCTATATATTTTCAAGAAACGATATATATTTTAGATCGTCACATTATTTTATTACGTATTATATGATCGACTACTAGGATAGGTAATAGGTAGGTACGCTCCAGAAAAACAAAAGTAGATTTTAAACTGAAGAGGTGTCTAATTTATCAGTTGAATCCCAATCAAAAGTATAGTAGGTTGGTAGTAGGTAGAAGTAGGTTGGTAGGCACATATTAACTTTTGTATATGCTTATGCAGAATTTGATGTCATACAACTGCATTATATCTGAAAATTCTTCAGTTACAGATCCTACAACATCTCTCCAATAATCCATTTTCTTGGCATCGTCTTGTATTTGTAGTTTTATTTGTTTTAAATCTGAAATATAAATTAGATACTTAGATAGTGTAAGTACAATAATTTGTTTATATCTACATAGCTGGCCCCCTGAGCCACTTATTTTTTTTTCTGAGCTAGCTACAAACTTCGATACACGTTAGTTATTATAAAAATAATCTATAGTCTATAAATCATAATAAATAAACCTGAAGAGTTTGTTTGTTTGTTTGCTTGAACGCGCTAATCTCAGGAACTACAGGTCCAATTTGAATTAAAATTCTTTCAGTGTTAGATAGCCCATTTATCGAGGAAGGCTACAGGCTATATATCATTACGCTAAGACCAACAGGAGCGGTGGTGCTCCGCTCCTGTTGGTTTGAAGAATGTTTCAAAATCGGGGCTATTTTTTCCTTTTGAGAGCTTCCGCTGCGTGCGCTGCGTAAATGGTTTAAAAAGTTTCGCAAAAATCATGTATGACTGAATTGTTTCCCTTTAAAAGTTCTAAAAAAAAGTCCGCGACAGCATATTATGTCTATATTTTAAGGTTGGCTCACTATAACCTTTTTTATGCTAACCAAATTTGTTCTAAAATAATGCATTATTTGCAAAGGTGTTTTTATAAACATGATATTAATTCTTATCCAAATAAATACGTTATTCATCACAATTATTTAATTTAAAACAAAATTGCCCTTTACATCATTCGATTTCAATGAATATCATAAGAGATTTCGCAGTTTTAAAATAACATCGCAGCAAAACAATGATTCAAGTAGGTACTGCGCGCGCATTTAAAAGAATTCAATTTCCGGTGAAGGTATCGTTTGCGGTAACAATTATAAGGCCCAGGGGAAAACATTTAAGCACGTAGGAATAAAGTGTTTTTCGCACGGGCAACTATATGTTGTTTATGAAAACTTACTTTCTGGTGAAAATCAATATCTACTTCTGCCGGAAGAAAACAAAACTAAAATATAGTGTACGCAGAAGTACTTTAAAATAACATTAGTTTTGAGTTTTTTGAGAATAACCTACAATCTACTTACCTACATGATAATTATAAGATTATAAGAACCAGTACTTTTACCTAATAAAGTTCCACTCTTACTGATAAAAGCGTGATGTTGGTACCTAAAATAGCTCCTTAACGTACCTACGTATTATTAAAAAAAAAACATTTCACCCTTTACGTAAACGAAGTCGCGGGTTAAAGTTAGCGTTAGCCCAAAGTAACTATTCCACGCGGACGAAGTCGCGGGCAGAAGCTAGTAATAAATAAATATGAGTGATTCCGGTGACGAAGTCTGCTACTTATTTATCACCGGAAGAATTAAAGCATATTGTAAAAATGCAGAACTAAGTTTCCTGCCTGAAAAGTTTCGCAAAAAATATCTAAAATCTTAAGTTATTTTTAAGCAATGGAGACTTACAATACAGAGGGTGCAAACACTTTTTCGGAGACTGTACCTTCATAGAATTATCACAAACGAGGCAACCATTTACAATGAAGAGTACCTATTTACTCAATGTTGAAAGCCACAATAAAGTCAAAAGATGACGTGTACATTGAAACCTATCCCAAACTTATTGCATTTTTTTAAAGAATAACAGTGCAAATTACTTTTAACTTTAAATTTTTTGATCTATACCTACTTTATTTTACAAATATACATGTGGTAAAATGTTTATCATGTTGTATTTTTTTACCTTTAGATAATAGATATTAATATGCTGCTGAGGTGAAAAGTTGTATATGATACACGAGACCAAAGTTATTTGCATCTCGTGTCTTTGAATCCGTCGTTGCGCTCAAGATTCTAACTTAGAATATCCTTCGGAAGTCGGTGGCAAAAAACGAAACTTCAAAACCATAGACACCGAAATTAAAGTTATTATTCACTTTGTACTGATTTTCGTGTAAACGTTCCGGGGTGGAAATCCTCATGGATGGCCTCCACCCTGGTGTGGGCACGGGCAGAGGAGTATGTCAGACTTACTGACTAAAAGCACCCCGGTGTTCGGGATCGCACACTTGCGTCGGGGGGCTGCGAGTGCAAATGCGGCTTCCACTGCCCCGGACTGGTGACGGCCCGCCTTATAGGTACTAGTAGCACAAGGTTTTCAGGGTTGCAAACTTGGGTATAAACTACTCCCAAGGGCCCTAACAACATATAAAAAAATAGTAGTTACATGCGCGTTTGCGAAATTTGCGTTTTTTGTGTCGATAAAGACTGGGCTATCGTAGTTATTATCAGTTGTAATATTACCTACATATTTTTGTGATTTTTGTCGGTTAGAAATATTGAACTTACCATCAGTAGGTACACCGAGCGAAACTTGTTCACATCAAAAAAGAAATACGCTACATTACATTGCTACACGGTTTTTTGGTGCGTGGTCAAAATCGAAATTAACGCCGCCATCTTGTTTCTTGAATACATTTCACAAAATATTATTTGCAAAAATGTGGAAAGTACCAACCATAGATGTATTACTTATTTAAAACTCATTGGAGCCCCGGCCGGTGTCAACATCATTCGAGCGCCAAAAGATCCTTGTAGCAGCCTATGTTTAGTGTAATACTTAATGTGTAATATTCAAGGCAATGGCACGTAAAATTTAATCGGAAAGGCAACCGGATGGCGAATGGTATAATCGAATCTTGAAGTGATACCGAACCCCTTCGTACCGTCCGAATGGACCCCAAATGGACGGGTGCGAAGATATGGGAGATGGAGCAAAACATTTTTTTTTGACATGGCATTCAAAATTTAAGCTCTAATAAGTGCAAGGAATTTGTGTGTTTCAATGCCATCTGGTTTTGAAAAAATTCACCCTCATTTTCGGTGATAAATCATCGGTAAGGAGTTTCAAGAATTGTATACATTATATCAATTATAACGATGTTGGGGGGTGGCAACCGGATGGTATTGATATTCACAAATTCTCCGGTACGGGGGGATTCGGTATCACTTCAAGACCCAGATTACCACTCGCCATCCGGTTGCCTCTCCGATTAAATTTTACGTGCCATTGCTTTAACTATAGGTAATAGTTATTTGCACAAAAAAAAAGGAAAGTTGGTTTTTGCTGCGAGTGTTGATTTTGAATCCCGAGTAAGCGAAGGATATTCTAAGTTAGAATCTTGAGCACAACGACGGATTCAAAGACACGAGATCCAAATAACTTTGGTCTCGTGTAACATATACAACTTTTCACGAAATTAAAGTTGTTTTTAATTTTGTAGTGCTTTTTTTAGAAGTCGGTTGTTTTTTTGTAAGTGAAGAGTTTATATATTTTTCTATTTTTAGTTGTGGTACCTACCCCATACAAATTCGAAAACAGTCCCGATATGTAAATACCAGTGACAAGAAGTTATTATAACATCATTCCTAGCTTCAATATGTATTTTTCCCAGTTAGCCTATGCTAACTGGGAAAAATACATATTGAAGCTAACTCAAAAACTACCCAACCAAATATAATAAATTGATAAGGGACCACCAAATGAAAAAATAATTTTCAAAACCGGACCACAATTGATGAAAATATCGATGCAAATGTATAAAAAAACAAACACAGACGAACATAGAACCTCCTCCTTATTCAAAGTCGGTTCAAAACAAACGGCGCGGCGTCGAACTGTGCCTACTTTTTTTTCTCCTAGTTCAAGCACGTCTGAGTGGAAATTTGACCGCTTTCAAATATTAACCACGAATTCATCTACCTATCTTTTGAATGCACAACCTCTAGTATTAAAAGTCTCGTAGTTACTAGCGGTTGAAATGTATGTTTGGGCATGTGATGAGGAGGGAGGAAACGCATGTGACTAAAAGAGTGACGAATTTAAAGTTGGTGGATGGAGCGGGAGAGGAATGATATGAAAGGGAAGGAGTGAATGATAGCGTGACGGTTGACAGGGGAAAGTGGAAAAGAAAACCTGTTGCGCCGACCCTAACATGGGCAGGAAGATGATGATGTGTTATTAGCGGTCGAAATCTTTATATTTTTGTCAGTCAGAAATATTGTGTTAGGAACTTCCAGGGTTATTTTTGAATTTGTTGGTTGCTAGGCGACACTTGACTGTTATGAACTTTTGATATAATAAAATAGAAAGCACAGCACTATTACTAGGTACTGCCCACTAATATGACCGACGAAATGCTGAACAAAGTAATGCGTTTTACTACTGCGAGTGATATGTGGGACGAATTAAACAGTCTTTACGAACGAGGATCACAGGACCGAACCTACGATCTGTGTATTCAATTCTATCTACAAGAAAGACCCCACTCATGACATGGGTTCGCATATGTCTGCGATAAAGAATATATGATCTGAATCAAGCTTTGTCAACAGTTTGCAATCAACTAACAGATTTTTTTTTGAAATGCAAGATATTGGATATTGGTTTCTGTTTTAAATCAAGTTGGCTACTGATTACATTGAAAGATCGTACAATCGAGAACTTGACCACTCAGTTGTGCTCTTACGAGAGAGCTTTGAAAGATAAAAATAAATCTGAAGTTGAAGGTGAATCCAGCACGGAGGTACTAGTAGTAAATAACAGAAAGCAAGATTACAAGAAGAAGTTCAAGTACAACTATTGCGGAGCAAGTGGTCATCGAGTAAAGCAATGAAGGAAATGGATTACGGATGGTAGACCCCCAAAACCTCCAAAGGAATCCACATCAAATGCTGCTACATTGACAAGTTTAGCTTTATCTCTTGGTGAGAATATTGATAAAGACTCATGGTACGTAGATAATGGAGCAACAAGTCACGTAACCAATAGAGGAGATCAGTATGTATCTCTCGAGTACTTAGCGAATCTTACAGAGTACCTAATGACAGCAAATGGTGAAAATATTGAAGCTATCGGAAAGGGCTCAATACAAATAAAAGCTGATATTGATGGCCAAAACGAAACAATTACGCTCACAAATGTTTGGTATGTTCCTTGCATAAAAAAAATTTGTTCTCAGTGCTAGCCGCACAAGATCTTTGTGTAAATAGCTTTTTTGAGTCAAATACTCGATTATGTTTATTTAAGGTTAACGCCGACGGTAAGACAAAGTTAATCGGTACTCGAGCCAAGTATGGAGGTGTGTACAAACTTAAATTACTAGTAATTACACCTAAAGTAACGTTGAAATTAACCAACTAACGGCTAATAACCAACTTCAATTTTATTGTACCATGAACATTTGGGACACCAAAACAAAAGACATGTCAAACAAGTTATGGAAAGAGAATTTGCTATTCAAATCTGAAAATAACAAAGAAGTTTGCGAAGGTTGCGTTTATGGAAAAGCCCACAGAAGGACGTTTGGGATCAGAGAAAGAACTAAAAGACTTGGAGAGCTAATACACACTGATGTGTGAACCTTTTGTGTATTCGATCTCAAAGTATAGATACTTTGTTCTATTCAAGGATGATTTCACTCGTTTTCGTAACGTATACTTCCTACGACAAAAGTCTGAAGTTCAAGCACGCTTGAAGGATTTTCTAGCAGAAGCTAAGACATCAGGACACGTCATTCAAGAGTTGCTAAGTGACAATGGAGGCGAATTCGACAACGAACAAGTATGAAGTACGCTAAGACAACACGGGATTAAACAGAGACTGTCAATGCCTCACACTCCTGAACAAAACGGTTGCGCCGAAAGAGATAATCTCACAATTGTTGAGATAGCAAGAGCACTTATACACGCTCATGATGAGATACCTAAAGTTTTATGGGCTGAAGTAGTGCAAGCTTCAGTGTACATATTAAATCGTACGGGACCTACTTCAAATGTTGAAAAGTCACTATGTGAGTTATGGTACAATAAGAAATACAAAATAAATCATCTCAGAATCATTGGTTGCATATGCTACGTGCATGTCCCAAAACAAAAGAGAAAGAAGCTAGATAAAAAAGCACAGAAAGGAATTCTTATAGGATATGACGCTGATGATGGGTATCGAGTTTATGATACAAGGAACTTTAAATTTTTGCGTTTCAGACATGTAACTTTTGAAGAACTACCTCTGTTAGACCGAGATATACCTGTTAATGAGGAACCTGAAATCAAAAATAATACCTATGAGCTACCTACCTCTTCCATAGATGATCAACTACACTTGGAAGTTAATCAACGTGATGATCACTTGCATTAAAAAAATTGTAATGAAACAGGTGACAGTAATGCAGTAGAACGACAAGAAGAAGACACTTGGTTTGAAACAGGTGATAGTAATGAAGAAGAACGACAGTAAGAAGACACTCAAACTGTTGTTGAAGGTGACAGTCCTGTACTTCGTGATCGCAATCAAATTAGACCTCCAGAAAGATTTAATTTTGAACAATTCATCCATCAAGTCATTGCTGTTCCAGAACCATCTTCATATCGAGAAGCCATGCAAAGTACTAAAAAACACAAGTGGATTGAGGCTATGAACAATGAGATAAGTTCTCTGAAAGAGAATGAGACTTGGAAATTGACACAGTTACTACATAATAGAAAAGCGCTTAACTGCAAATGGGTATTAAAAGGTAAAGAAAAACCCTGATGGCTCAACGAGCGAGACTAGTTGCAGTTGGCTATTCACAGAAAAAGGGAATAGATTACCACGAGACATTTAGCCCTGTTGCGAAACTAAGCACAATCCGAGTATTATTAAGCATAGCCGCAAATATAGGTTTATCTCTAAAACAATTTGACGTCTCAACAGCTTTCTTATATGACAAGGTGAAGGAAGAGAATACATGCGACAACCTGAGGGATACAATGACGGATCTGGCAAGGTATGGAAGCTGATAAGAAGTCTTTATGGACTTAAACAAGCACTTAAATGTTGGAACGAGTGTATTCACGACTTTTTATTGAATCTGGATTTACACAGAGCGAAGCAGATCCATGTTTATACGTGAGACAACGTCGAAAAACAAAGATGTTGCCAGCTTTGTACGATGATGATGGATTCGTCTGATGACGTAGTAGCTGATAATTTTATTGAAAACGAACTCAAATAATGTTTCAAAATAACGACCTAGCCGCCATCATACTTTCTTGGGCTAGAGTTAGAGCGACACAATGATGGAACTATAAGAGTTCATCAAGCCGCCTATACTAAAAAGGTTTTGGAGAAGAATGGAATGAGTGACTGTAAAGCCATTGGAACATCAATAGTTAAAGATATTCCTGTAAAAAAGTTGGCGGAAGAAATCTCATGGTGGGTACAAGGCCTGATATTGCCTATGCAGTCGGAGTCGTATCTAGAACCTTAGATAACCCTACTAATACGAATGTGTTACAAGTGAAGAGAATCTTTCGTTACCTCAAAGGAACAATCGAGACTGGTCTAGAGTTAAAAAAAAACGACTCATGTGTTACAGTGATGCGGACGGGATCATGGAGGCGACAACTTAAGTGGTTGTTCTACTAGCGGGTTGATATGTATGTTCGCTGCATCAGCAATCTCTTGGAGAAGTGTGAAGCAAACCTCAGTTGCGCTGACGTCCGCAGAAGCAGAAATAGTAACTGCCAGTGAGGCGTGCCGTGAAATGATTTGGCTAAAGAGATTGTTTAAAAATTTAAGTTATAAATTAGAAACATCAGTACTGCTCATTGATAATGAGTCTGCAATAAAACTAATTCATAATCCGCTTTACGAATATCATCGCAAGACAAAGCACATCAAGCTAAGACATTTCTATGTAAGGCAATGTGTGTCTGAAGGATATATCCAAATTGTGCAAGTGCCTACGCAAGAACAATTGGCTGATATATTTACAGAGCCATTATTCAAACCAAGCCTGTTAAAGCTTTGCGAAGACTTCGGTTTGAAAAAGAAGAGGGAATGTTAGGACAGCACTTCCAGGGTTATTTTTGAATTTGTTGGTTGCTAGGCGACACTTGACTGTTATGTACTTTTAATATGGCACGCAATAATAATATATATTTAGTAAAAACCAAATTCCACTATATTGAACTTATCACAAGTACGTAAGTACCTACACCGAGCGAAAAGAGCAAAAAGCTGTTGTATTTCGGCTACCAGCTAGGGCTAGGAGGTCGTGAAACAGATCATTTATGTTGTATTGTCAGTGTCAGCTCAATTAGAAAGCCTTGCATTACAATGCGACGGAAATAGTAGATATGTTTCATGATCTCTCAATCAAATAAGTTACAGGTAACTTCCGAAGTACATAATTAATCTTTCTTATAAGTCTGAGATCATTTTTACGGAAAGGAAAAGTAATATATATCTACAAACGCAGTAGTGGAGTGGAGTGCCTGGAGCGTTAATGAAATTTAAAAAATCAAAATGAATTGTTTAGCTAATAATATGTAAGTATAAAAAGGTTACCTATGTACCTATATCAAAATAGCTAGCGTCCTCAATTACAGAGAAATGAAAATGGTATCTATCCAAAGATGCGTTGCTGAAAGGGCCATCCATTTTCATTTCTCTATCTTATAATTGAGGACGCTGCAATTTATCTATACATCATTATTATAAAATAAAGTCGCTTTTAGCGTTTGTACGTCCTTCTAAAATACGCAACGGATTTTGATGAGGTTTTCAACATAATTTAGAGAATATATTCCGGGAGGTATAAGTGTATAATACATTAATATGAAACTTATAGATAATTAAGAAATCGCGATGTTTTGTCAATTCGTAAAAAACCTTGCGAAGCAGGGGCGGGTCGCTAGTCCTAACACATTATAAAACAAAGTCCCCCGCCGCGTCTGTTTGTCTGTCTGAACGCAATAAACTCAAAAACTACCGAAAGGAAAAAAAAAGTTAGACATAAGGATGACCCACAGTACCATTATTATCTTTCAGAATTTGATGAAAATTTCATTGTTACCTATTTCCGAAGCTTTTTGACCGGTATTATTTTAATCTTTATCCAATAAAATATGTTATTTAAATTGGGCATTTCATTTAGATTACGCGTAATTTTGATATGATGTCAAGGCATATGCCTTGACATCATATCAAAATTACGCGTAACTACATAATTATCGTTGACGACAACGCGGGCGCAGCGGTATTAGTCAATGACATTTCCTCGGCTATCAAAATCAAAAAAAAAATCAAAATCATTTATTTGCCTGAATAAGGTACAGAAGGTTGGTAAAATGTACAAAATTGTTCTCTTATTCTGCCTTTAATTTCGGCGTGCAAATATAAAATAAGTTACATTTTATTTAAATTTATTATTGATCATAATCATGCAGTCAAAAACAGATAATCCCATTAAAATTGTATTAAGTATTGAATTAAATAAATGTCAACATAATGAAAAAATTAACAAAAATAACAAGTAATAATAAAATAAAATGTTAATCATAAATGTCAATAATAATCATGTCAATAATAATCATGTCAATAATGGGAGAGATTCGCCACACAATAACAATAACAATAATAACAATTTAGAAAGACCGTGCAATTTACAAAACTTACAATTTATAATCTAAAAACTCATGTACACTATAAAAGCATTTTTCAATTAAAAACCTCGTCAAATTACTTTTAAATCTAGAAAATGGTAGCGTTTTAATGGAATTTGGTATTTTATTATACAATTTTATGCACATAATATAACTGTTTTTACCTGTAAATGTGAGATTCGTCCTCGGTTGAAATAACTTATTAGTATACATAGATCGTGGGGCATAGTAGCTTGTCGCTTGCTGAAAAAGTCTGTTATGTTTGAAAACAAATATACAGGATTCTAATATATAAATACATGGCAGAGTTAGTATTTTATATTTCCTAAAGAATGGACGACATGACTCTATTTGCTTCAACCCAAATATAGCTCTTAGACACTTTTTTTGCATTACGAATGCTTGATCGATCTCCACACAACGACCCCACAGGATAATACCATACCTTAGAGTAGAGGTTATATAGCCATGGAAAGCCGTTATTGCGGCATTTCTAGATACCTCGCAGCTAATACGCCTCAAAGGGTATATAAAATTATTTATTTTAACACAAATGTCGTTTATATGATTTTTCCATGAGCAAAATTTATCTAAATTTATTCCAAGAAACTTGACAGAGTCAGTTTCTACCAGGGCGACCCCTTTATAAGATATATTTAGGGCCTGCGGTTTTGATCGATAGGTATGAAATTGCATAAATTTTGTTTTATTAATATTAACTTTTAAATTATTAGCCTCTAGCCACTCTATAGTTCTTTGAAGAGCACTGTTTATTTCTTGTTCATACGAACTTTTATCGTGCCCTTTGATAATAATTGTAGTATCGTCGGCAAACAGTACACATTTATGATTTATAACTTCTGGGAAATCATTTATGTAGAGCAAAAACATTGGCGGCCCTAAAATACTGCCCTGTGGCACGCCATACCTATTATACTTAAACGAAGATTGGCATGATTCTAACGTTTTAGTTTGGTCATTATAATTCGTTACTTCCACTGATTGTACTCTGCCGGACAAATAAGATTCCAGCCAGTTATATGCCGTTCCTCTGATTCCATATCTGGAAACCTTTTCCAATAATCGTTCATGAGAGACATGATCAAACGCTTTACTCATATCCATGAATAAAACTGTAACAGGTATTTTCTTGTCAATACAGTCTGTTATTTCTTTTATTAATTGAAAGGCTGCCAAAGAAGTACTTTCTATTAAGTATGTAATCCCGGTAGTACGTTCCCGTGGGATATTTTTCTGTTACAAAACTCCAAAGTCAAAACCCCCAGGCGCTCCACTATAGGTAAGTGCATACATACTTACCTACGTTTGTAGATACCTACCTATTACTTTTCCTTTCAGTATCGTAAAATGCTGCAACTTTGCCTGGATTTTGACGTTTTTTGTTCGTATCTCTGAACTTATTTATTATTATGGCTTTTTGAGTTTTAAATGGAAAACAGATCTTAAATGCTTTGCCAAAGAACCCAAATCTTTCAAAGTCTTGCAATTTTTTCGATTGACAAGTACCCAATGTCGTAGGTAAAAGATTGATATTTTTTAGTATTTTTTTTCCGTGTTCATGAGACGCCGTTCTGGGGGGCAATAACATTATTGCCATGAAGGTAATATTTTTCACAGCTAATAGGCAAAATTGTAGCAGGTACCACAACCTTTCCATATGTACCTACAAAAATATCGTTGAAACAAGTTAGGTTAACCCAAAAAAAAAACAGATAATTTTTTAAATACTTTTCACTCCTCTTGCTCAAAAAGGCCGTCATTGTAGAGTACCAGAGCGGGGAAAAAATTGCATTTCTTGCTCTAGGGGAAAAAGTACTTTTTTTTTTAATTTAAAAAAAACAAAAAAACAAAAAAAAAAAAATTACTTGTTCACAAAAAAAGAAGAATATTTTATTTTTGAAAATTGAACTAAATGCGGTTATCTCTTCGGTAGAATGCGAGCATTGCGTTGCGGCTACAGAAGAAATAAAAAAGGCATTGGCGCGAAATCTTTAGAATTTTTCTCTAATTTAATGCTTAAAACAATTTTATTTAAATCTTCGATTTCTGACATTCGACATATTAATTAACCGAGTCGATCAAAATTGAAAAAAAAAAATCGTTTGGCATAATTGTTTTCGAACACCATAACAAAAAAAAAAATGGTCGGCGATTTTTAACACAAATTGAGTAGTGGTCATGAATATTACGTGTCATATTCATCATATTGGACCTGTGTTCGTATATTACTATTATTGGCGCGAAACTTCGACTTTGGATATCAAAAACTTAATTACCACTACTGATTTAACTTGAACAATGGATGAACTCGTCAAATAATTAAATGATGTAAGTATTCACTGCCCCTGTGGTGGAGTTTGGATGTTCGAAATCCCCAATTTTTATGTTTTTAGCCTCGACCTCGACTGTCATCAAAATGGCGATAATCGCATTTACAGATTTGAATTTTATAAAGGTAAATTAATATTGTATTGGATTATTTTATTTTCTCGCAATTGTAGTGAAAAGTAGAGTGTAACACACGGCGCTAAAACCCATTATAACTCGGTTTCTATTTACTCCCTCGCTAAAGCTCGGGAGTAAAACTACCTCGTTACAATGGGTTATTTTAGCCCCTCGTTTAACAATCTACCATTATTTATCTTTTTTTCTACATGTTAACGGGTTGCTACTTACTTCGTTGACTACTTGATTCTCCGCTGGTTAAAGGCTATGTGACATCACATTCATTTGAATATCCCTCTTAAGGATATAAAGATACAAACTAAAAAAGAAGCTAACGTCAAACAAACAAAAAAAAAATCCCCAAGTAATTTAAATAAAATTAAAAGTTATAAAAACTAAAACCCAACTACGACAAAAAAGCCAACAAAAAAGATCCAGATTTTTTATTTGTCTGTCTGATTTCGCCAGTTAGGTACCTATATTGACTGAATGAAATCATATGAAAAATATATTTATGTGTTTAAATATAAATCAATGGCCGTGCGTTAGTCTCGCAAAAACTCGAAAGTGGCTCGACCGATAGAGATGAAACAAAAAAAAACATTGCAACGCATCGGTGCATTAGCTAGTCATTAATACAATCCGACTAGTGACAATCTTAGTAGACCCAGGCAAAGTTGTTTCATTCAAGTTTCCAAAAAAGTGAAACAACATTACCACTTACTTACCTACTCAATACTCAATTTTTTATTGCATTCCATATGTATTACATAGATGGTATAACAAAGTAAAAGATCAATATGGACCCTGTCGGGCACAGCAAAATTAGGTGAGAGGAAGATAGCCCTCTTCCTCTCACCTAATTTTGCTGTGCCCGTAGTAGCAATTCAATATTATTATAAATTATTAGGTGTGTTTAATTGGGTGTATAATTATGTATATATTGTATATTATTAGGTTTGTGTATATAGGTATAGTATATTAGGGATTTTAATTTTATGTATTGCATAAGAATAACCTACTAAGTTATTATGATGATATCATGGCCTTTTCATAAAAAATATCAAACCATACGGAAAATAGACTGTATTTTCTTACTCTAAAACGTTATTTATGCACGAAAGTAGGTACTTTTTCTGTAACCAAAACTGCAAATGTTACAGGGCACTAAGAATTTCCACCCACTCGCAACGGTTTTTGTCGCACAGGTCACAACTGACAGGGAGAGACTAATGGGTACTCTATTAGGAGATTTAGGAGTCTAACGCAACACATATATTTTTTTTTAATATGTATCTCTAATAAGTAGCTCTAATAATATAAAGTTTACTACCAATTGGTAGAAAATAAGAAAAAACTAAGCAAACACGAAATACCGTAATTGAACCGAAATAGGCAATCTTGGGCTTATAGTTGGCAAAGTTGCAGTATTTTACGGTAGGTACTTACATTATTTTTCAGTAGGTAAGTACTTATAAAAAAACTAACTTTTGCAAACCCCACAAGCAATCATACGGCATAATCTCTTTATCTCCACTTCATCTTCAACTTTGCCGACGTAGAAGAGACGCACCAGTTTAGGCATTAGCTCCAAGATACGACGCAGTGGGAATACAGCAAATCTCCACTGATGTATGCTCAATGTTACTGCAATAAAACGTAGATATGGACGTAGGTAGGTGAAGTACATAGATAGAAGACTTTTATTTTAATACAGAAGTTTACCTAGATACCTGCCACACGTGCTCAAACAGGCGATTGAAAGTACCTAGGTACAGTCAGCCCCAAAAAGATTTATACACTGACAAGGAACCAGTTTATTGCCAACAACTTTTATTTCACAAAATTGTATCCACCGTATAGGTACAAAACATGTATACAATTTATATTACCAAGCTCATCTAAACACACTATGACTAAAACAATGTTTACAGTCACAGTGATAGTTTCAGAACAAGGTAACAAGGCTGACAATGTCATACGACTTTTATATCGAATTATACTATTTATATCGAATAACACGTCTTTTTTGTCCTTTTCATTTCATGCATGACGTTACTGACGTTGACGTGTTTGTTTTTTATTGGAAAAAACAAATGGCAAATCATGATCATCATGATCATGACAATCATCATGAATGTTTATTAAGAATGTTGCTTAGGCTTTTTAAGTTGATTAATCACCGCCCAGGTAACACATAAGCAAGATAACAATACACATATTTAGAACATTTTACAGTTCAAAGATGAATATAGTTTGTATAAGAGCTTTGGGAATAGCCAAATGCTGAATTAGGTTGAGTTCGGACCCTTAAAATTCTTAACGCTAAATAAATTCTGTATTTCTGTCCTTCCCTTCTTTACGCTTAATAACCAGTCACCGTAAGATTACTATACAGACGTTATTTAGCATTACGCATTCCAGGTGGCTTAAAGCTGAAAAACAGCCCCGTCTGTAGCATTTATCTGAATAACCATAATCTGTATTGCTATTATTAAAGCAGTACTAAGCTAGTAGCGTTTGAAATAGCTAATTGCTGAATAAAGTAACACCTTCTGAATAATATTGTTCCATAATTCTATTATACAGCTTGATACTGAATAACTGAATACCTACGTCCATATTTTATCTTTAAACTGGATAAGATTCTATGTTTTACTAATTATCCAGCTGCTGAATAAACAATATTATTTATATTTTACTAAGTTTTTTCAGTATAATAGAGAGTTTCAAACTAACTTATCCAAATTAAAGACCATATTTGTATTGTTATAGCGCCCATAGCTTAATACCAGCTTAATTATAATATTATTGTAAGTAAGTATTTATTTTTTGCGTTATGGATCGAAAGTCGTGGAAAAAACGTACATTGTTAAAATAATATTAAAATTTTTGTTCGTTCGATTAAAGAACCCTAAAAATCTGAGTAATGTAGAAATGTGATCAACTATATATTTGTTATTCAGAAGTTAGGGTAATAAAACTACTCTTTTTCAAGTTATAGCTTAGGAACAAGACATGTGTGCACTTTTATTCAGCATTATAAAGCAAAACACTTGATCGCCATTAAAAATCTTTGTAATTTATACTTACAAGGAATTTACGAGATCACCAAAATGCTTAATCTTATAACTACAACATTTTCAACTAGATTCATGTTATTTTATTGGATTAAAATTGCTAGTATTGGCTATTTCGTCACAAGTTCTTTTATCAGACTTAGTATGCGCGTCATAAGTAATGAAATTAAAAACATACTATTCACGACAAAATTACTTGCGCATTAACAATTAACATATAGCATACCTCTAACATGTAAATTAAAATTTAATTACCGATTTTATAAGTCCACCATGTCAAATCAACATGTAAATTCGACATCGAAAAATATTTAATCCAATTGAATTCTTTTCACAATTTGTATGATTTTTTTTGCAAATAAGTGAACAATAATTTAAATGCTTAATACATTCTGAATACAATAACCCATTCGACTAAGCTGAATAGCTCAGTTGTAAGAGCTAAATAAAAACAATGTGAGCTGTTATTCAAAAGTTATTGAGCTAATTGAAACATTATAAAACTCGTACTCAGATGTTACTCAGACGTTATTCAGCTTAGTATTCAGCTTATGCTCTTGATTATTGCTCTTACTCAATCTTTATTCAGCACGTCTGTGTTACTTGGGCGGGTATTCGCGTGTAATAAACATTACAAAATTTTGTCTTGAGCATTGCGTTAATTTGCATGACAATACTCCGCCAGCTCGACGCACTGACTAAGGAGCATTCGCTTTCGTAACCGCTCAACTGTGAGTATTCGTAAGTGTAACATCGATTCAGTTGTAATACTCGGTTGTCCGCACTCACTGCTGCAATGTAACGAATTCGTAACTTTGCAGCAGTGCGCAATGATGTATTACATCATTAAAGGTACGCACTGTAATGCTCGCCTGGACGCATTCATTGATGAAATACCTACTCGAATCTGAACGGTTAGATTACACGCAAATGCTCCCGGTGAGTAACTACCTTAACCATATTATTATTGTCATGACAACGATGTAATCGTTGTCATGACAATAATAATATGTCAGTCTGACGCGATAGAGTAAATGCCAATTTTTTGTGATATCGCATTTTCAACCAAATAATTATTATTAACACCTCTCAAGGTTGAACTTTTGAATTAATTAATAATTGAATGATTACTGTATACATATTTGTGAGACTTATGTAGATTACGATGTTTTGAGACAAAATGCTTAATTGTTTTGGTAAAATAAATTGTATACTACGTTTTGTACCTGTACGGTGGATACAATGTTATGAAACAATGGTTGTAGACAATAAAATGATTCCTTGTCCGTGTATACATCTTTTTGGGGCTGACTGTACCTACACTAACTACGCTAACTTTTGTAGTGAAACGAAAAACTGCATTATTACTATTAGGTAGAGCTGCATTTCCTCAGCTCAGCAGTTCATTCCACACACACACACGAGTCCTACTGAATCTAGTGAGATTCGAAGTAGTGTGGAATTATATGCAATGGTGAGTAGGTATGCGAGTCGCCTTAGAATTAGAACCCACATTGAAATTAATCAGAAGAGGATTGTTTTCCTTTTTCCACGTATCAACCTGACAGAAATTCGTTTGACAGAGATTCGTTTGACAGAAATTGACAGAAAAACGTTCACAAACATTTTGGTAAATCCAGTTGCCTAGCACCGTAGGTAAAGCTTGTCCACTCTGAAATGACGCGCCTGGACGCGCCCTATTACAGCATTTTACGTTCACGGTAATGTGGCACCTAACCGATTCATATTTGATTTGCCGTAGGTACTAACTTATTACGTTAGCCTACATTTGTGATTAATTTAATTCGTATGAACCTGTTGGACTCACTTAATGTATTGGCGTAGCGGTATGCTATATGCCGTATGAAGCAGCTGATGTCGGAATCCTGTCGTTGTCGCATTTTTATGTCGACACCCAATTGCAGATGCACTTCGCGTAGAGGTATACTTGGAGTCAGAAACCGTCTTACATTGTCGTAGTCACGAATACGAACTGTTTAAAAATAATAAGTAGTTAGAATAAATAGGTAGGTCTTACCTACTCTAAAGTCATGTGGTGGCATCTACATCGCCACATACGAACTACGCGTCAAAGACCTGACGTCACACAAAATCCTGCATCGCGCAAACAGAGTTTACCGCACGATCAGCATAAATATATTCATCATAGTAATTCATTTAAGATCTCATGTAAAATGTACCAAAAATCACACCAATAAATGAATTTGAATAACTTTCCCGACATCAATCGTTGGGCAGATGCCCGCCAGACACGACACCCGTCTGGTCGGAAGATCTTCCCTTTTCTATAGAGGATAAGTGAACTTTACACCCTGTTCCTCATGCCTCTAAAGTCAAAGCCGAAGACCTCTAAGTCTATATTATCCACTTTGTACGTAAATTAAATACCCATAAGTATACTAAGTACTATAAGTCTGTTTAAAGTTACTTTTAGTGTGCTTCGGCCAATATAAGATCTTTCACCAGACTATCTATTTACCGCGTAGATATTTCCGTGCATACCTAGGTACCTACCAAGGTACCTAACCCGCATGCATACCTATAGTTACTATCCCAGGCCGAGGAAACTAATGATGATAGCATTTTTTATCAGAAGTAAAGTGACAAAAAAGAATTAAAAAAAAAAAAAAAATGGGAAATTAGTTGCCACGGTTCATACAAAAAGTGAGCGCTGCGTGGTAGCTACTAGCTACGCCGCAGCTTCTTGGTGGCTGCGCGTTTGTGGTGAGAAGGCAGTTGCGGCATGCACGCATAGTCTTCAAAACGCGCTCTTAGATTACGATCTAATCAAACATTGCCGTGCCAGTTCAAAGACGGGAGCGAGGCCGCGTCTTATTTCGATCAAAATTTACTGAAGAACCGGCGCCGGACTGGACTCAGGAACGTGTCATTTCTGGCACGACTCGTTCAGTCTTATTAATGACACCCCTTCGAAAGCAGACCTTCAAACCTCCGGCAGTAGCTCAGGTTACAACGTAAGTACCAGCCTAGTTTACCGATGTCAAGTAGGTATTTAAAAAGGTACTTATTATCAACATCAAACTGACAGAATGCAAAGAGCAGATAGATGTCGGGACAGGATATGGCAACGCGTCGCCAGGCGGAGTCTGGTATATCGTACCCTCCAACACCGAGAGCAGCGTCGGCGCGGCCGGGTATCTGGTCTTCTCTGCATATCAGCTAGAATTCAAAGAAAGCATTACTGTTAAACCATTATGGGCTCCCGACAAGAGACCTTTGCGAGTCAATTCAGCTGCTTGTGTGACTGACTGCTGTCTTCAAACGTATTGGTGCCACAATTGGTACACAACGAACATGTATTCTTTCGTAAATGTCAACTGAACTGACTCTCAAACTGACGTCGCGTCTGGATCCGGAGTCCATTAGGTACGGCACCACATATTGGTTATATTTTAACTAAGTACAAACATCGCCTACTGCTAAAAAATAAAAGCGCTGTAACTTCAAATTGTTGCCATAGCGCGGTTGACTATACCAACGTTATATATACATGTTAAGTCTGTACCTGCAATCGAAAATGTGTTCTTTTGATCACCGGTAACAAAGATAGCAGTGCGCCTCCAGTTCCATCGGCTATATGCGCATATTCTAGAGCAAGAAGACGTAGATTCCTTAACTCCCCAAGACTTCGAAGAAAGGTGTTTCTAGTTTCAGGCCTCGATATATATTGGCCAGATCCTGAAATAAGGTAAAGTTAGTAGATAGTCTGCTAACGTAAAATTAGTCGAACATTTTATGATTTATATACCAGGACACTGGGTAAACTTGTAAGTATAGAAAGTGCAAGTGGTCTTTACAGTAAATAAGAACAGTTTAAGCATAGAAAATACCTAATTACATGTATATACTTGTAGTTCCATAGTTAAATGTTCTGTGGATTTCATTCAAATGTAAGTATTATAATCTTTGATTCAAGTACATTGTAGCAACACCTACCAACACATTCACGCTATTATTGATGATTTTTATTGTAACACTAGCTGACCCGACAGACGATGTTCTGTCCAAATTACAATAATTCATACGATATTTCCATTTTTCAAATTTTTCTTTTTTTAAGACCCTGATTCGGGCAGTTATGAAAATTTTTACACAAAAATTTGCCAAATCGGTCCGGTCCAGCCGCGCCGTTCTAAAGTTATGCGAACATCATTTCATTACCTGACTACAGCGAAGCAAAAAGAGGGTTAAGATTTTGACCGGTATGTAGGTATGTATGTACATCTGTTACCTCGTAACTTCTAAACTACCGATCATAATTTGACAAATGAGGTATCATTGGAAGCGTCTTGATTGAGTGGTGAAGGGTGGGCGTTTGGGGGACTGTCTTTTGTAATTTTGACGTTCGAAAAGTGCTGGTTCTCAGCCTAGTTTGAATAAATTACTTTTGAATTTGAATTTGATCGTCTGCTGGTTATAGGCGATGTAAATGCAATATGGCGCCCTCTAGAGGACAAAGTCATGAACTAAAAAAAAAGTATTAAACCAGAAAATATTTCAGACAGACATCAAGACGTAGGTACAAAAATGGTCAAGGTAAAGCCGTGGTCGCATGCCATTATAATTTTGTAGGTGTACAGGCACGCGACCAAGGATTTATTTGTTTTAAAATGATATACTAGTTGCGCCCTGCGATTTCATCCAAATAAGACTCGTTCCCGTGGGAATATTGGGATAAAAATTATCCATGTCCTATATCCTCCGGGCGATCCATACAATGGTGAAAAATTGACTTGCACTTGACATGCGATTATGTCCGTATTCCGAATTATGCCTTAATCGCTCACAGCGCTCACATCGATACTTTGCGTACCGATTTAGATTATCACGATTATGACAGCTCAGAGCTGTCAACAATTCGGAACGCTCGTGAACGCGCTCACACTGCTCACAGTACTTGCTCAACGTCAAAATTCATAACATAACCCCAAACCTTGCACAGGATGGTTGGATTTCTTTGAGTATACAGCACAAATTTCTTCTTCTTCTTTGTTTAGGTGGTGACTGTAGCCAGAAGCACAATTTCGAAAATGCCACCTTTGTTTAAAGATATGATGCAACTCAAAACAAAACAGCACAACTGTCATTTTTGACAGCGCTCACGGTGATATTAACCTCTTTTAGGGCATGGTCGGCGTTATCGCTAGATGACGCATGTTATGACATCATCTATGACAATTCACGGCATATCGTTATCGCGCTCACGCTAATTCGGTACGGGTGTTAGCACGCTCAAATCGATGACAGCGTAACTCGGAACGCAGCCATAGTCTTCTAGCAAATTCGATACAGAGAGAGAAAGAAAGAAAGTGTGATATCGTCAAAATGAAAATCCAAGATAGAGGCTGCAAAAATGTTCACATTTTTCGTTATGGGTGTCATTTAATAGCGACTTTCATAGTTTTTGAGGGTGCGAAAGTCGATAGAGAGGTCAAAATGTAAATTCAAGATGGCGGCTGCGTACATTACAAAAAGGGACCCTCAAAAATGTATTGGCCACATTTACTCCCAAATCGAAACATAAAAAAAATGTATTATTTGTTGGTATTATAACAATTTTATTTTTACTTATTTAATAGTTACTATAACATTGTTACATACATACATAAACTCACGCCTTTTTCCCATGGGGGTAGGCAGAAACTACAGAACGCCACCTGCTACGATCCTTACATACTCCTTTTATGTATGTATGTATAACATTGTTCTTTTTTAGGGTTCCGTACCTCAAAAGGAAAAAACGGAACCCTTATAGGATCACTCGTGTGTCTGTCTGTCGGTCTGTCTGTCTGTCTGTCTGTCTGTCTGTCTGTCTGTCCGTCTGTCACAGCCAATTTACTCCGAAACTAATAGACCGATTAAGTTGAAATTTGGTACACATATGTATTTCTGTGACCCAAACACGAATGTGTAACGTAAATAAATGAATTTTGAATATAGGGGTCACTTTTGGGGGTCAAACAAGAAAATTTAAAAAAAAAAATTTGCTAACAGTACCGTGTGACATATCAAATGAAAGGGCTTGTTGCGAGGATCTTAAAAACAATTTTTACATAATTTTGAAATAAACAGTTTTAAAGATATTTAAGAAATTCAATGAAAATTGACCATTCCCCCCCCCTTATCTACGAAACTACTGTACCAAAAATTTTGAAAAAAATACAAAGTATGGCTCTTTACTCATAGATTACAGGAAAACCTATAAGAAGTCTATGGTCTTAAAATAACATGGTAAATCTCTCAATATTGTGCGTATAAACTTATATTTCGTCGCCCGGCATCCAATAGGCCCATCTCTCTAGTTACTATAATATCAAAAGTGTTTGACTGCTTAATACACAACTAAATAAAACTGTAAATGTTCATGACAACCAATTCGGGTTTCGGCGTGGTTTGTCAACAGAAAGTGCAGTGTTGTGTCTTAAGCATACTGTAACATACTATACACAGCGTAGGACGCCGATTTATGCTGGCTTCCTCGATTTAATCAAGACTTTTGATCTGGTTGCTTATGACGTATTGTGGAGAAAGATGGAGAAGGATAGGTTGCCAACGGAGCTTAATATAAATATCTTTAAATATTGGTATGGTAACCAGATCAATAGTGTACGATGGGCTGGAACTTTTTCCAGGCCATACAGGTTGGAATGCGGGGTGAGGCAAGGAGGGTTGAGCTCACCCACGCTTTTCAACTTGTATGTAAACGAGCTGATTGGCTCAGCAGCGTCAGAGTGGGTTTTAATAATATTAGCTATGCAGACGATGGTGCTTTTGAGCGCGTCAATCTGTGGTCTCAGAAAATGTGAGCAGTATGCCAAAACACATGGTTTGATTTATAACTCCTGTAGGGTTTTTAAAGATTTTAGTCATTCGTTCTTATTTTTGAGAAATGGCAACACTGCCCAACCGTCAATTGTGTAGGGGAAGGGGTAGTTTATAAACGCGGGCACTTGGCCGAGAGAGCCCAATCTGGTGTGAAGTAACTGTGGTGACCGTATCTATGAAGGAGTGAAGAGAAAAATAAAGTATCAGTATCTACATTTAGTGAGTTTTATTACACTTCAGAAGTGGGATAAGAAAGGTAATTTGAATTTCTTTAAGCTAAAATTTAACATGTGGTAGCCTTAAGCTCGCTGTCCTATTTGGTCGGGGTACTCCCCGATAATAAGACAATGAAGTTTGGGTTTCTAACATGTTCTATAGCCTTGTGGTGTGATTTTATTTGGTCAGGGTACTCCCTGATAATACGATTGCAAAGTAAGGTTATGATTTTGTATTTTGCTGTTAAAAATTAACATGTGTTAACCTGAAGCTTTGTCACATTTGGTCGGGGTACTCCTCGATAATATGACAAGCGTATTGGGTTTTTAACATGTATGGTAGTCTTATGGTGTAATTTTATTTGGTCGGGGTACTCCCTGATAATACGATTGCAAAATAAGGTTATGATTATTTTGAATCTTTTCTATTTGGTGTGGAAATTAAAGTGTTTTGTTACCATTTGGTCAGGGTACTCCTTGATAGTGGTAGCATGCATTAGGGCAACCTTAGGTCGCAGTTTTATTCGATCGGGGCACTCCCCGATAATACGGCTGCGAGATGAGGTTGTGATTTATTGTGAATCTTTTAAAATAGGTTAGGATTAAGCAAGGTTTGTTACCATTTGGTCGGGGTACTCCCCGGCAGTGATAACATGCTTCTGCCTTAACTTTTAATTGCAGTTTTATTTGGTTAGGGTACCCCCTAATAATACAACTGTTTATTGAAGGTTACTTTTAACGTTTTATTAAGGAACAACTGTTACAAAGGGCATAATTTGCTAACATTTGGTCAGGGTACTCCCTGACAATGATAGTAAATAGCTCAGGAGCCTGGTTGTATATTAATGCTTGATCAGGGCACTCCCTAATAGTGTTGATAGACAGCTGGGTCTTACAAAGTGTTGCTTTATCTGTTTTACGTTATACAATTTGTTTTATCGAACATTTATGTCCTTAAATGTGATCTATTCCAGTTTCGCAATGGAAAAAAATAACGGCGACGTCCGGTCGTTGGATGTTTCTCCTCATGGTCGCAAGGACAGCCGACGGCGCCTGCTAACTCCAGTAAGGTGCTCGTCGCATCATCGACGTGATATTTCCGGCGCACGCTTCTGTGGCACTCGAAGTCGCAGCAAGTCACGGAGGCAAAGTTTTCGTGAGAAAGAGCTTGAGTTTGAGCAAGAACGAGAGCGGCTACGTGTACTAGAACAGGAACTGTGCCGGGAACGTGAGAAGATAAGAGAGGCGCATGGGAATCGATCCGGTAGAAGCTATCAGAGGAGTTCGAGCCGTCATCACTCTAAGAGCCGGCTGCACAGCTGCAGTCCGAGCCGGTCGCGTCAACGTGAGCATCAAGCTACAAGAGCCAAGCGGAGACGAGATTCACGTGAGCAGAGCAACGATGGTCTACGTGGCGACGGCGCGTCTCAAGATAAAAGGTCACGTACTCCTTCTTTTTCCGTTAAAGATGTTATGGACTTGGTTCATTCTATTAAACATGGTTTTACATCTCAGCCGTCTACAAGTACATCAGTTTCGAAGAATATTGATCATAAAAACATTCTTCCTAATTTTGATCCTTCAGCGAAAAACCAGCGTATTGACATTTGGCTGCGTAAAGTAAATGAATGCTCTACTGTATACGGCTGGGATGATAAAACAACGATACATTTTGCAATGCAAAAACTTCAGGGTTTGGCCAAAGTTTGGTATGAGGGTCTGAACACAATTTTGCATACTTGGGAAGAATGGCAAGTAAAGTTAATGAGTGCCTTTCCTTGCGAGCAAAACTATGGCCAAATCCTAGAAGATATGCTTAAGAGAAAAAGTAAGTTTGGCGAACCAATTGAAGTATATTATTATGAAAAACTTGCGTTGTTAACTCAGTGTGACATTACGGGTAAACGCGCAGTAGATTGCATTATCCATGGTATCTCTGATAGGACTATGAAATCTAGTGCATTGGCGCTTTGTTGTTCTCAGCCAGATCAGCTTCTCCAATTCTTAATGAGTAACAAAGAAAGCCAGAGTTTAGAACGTAGTTTTGGTAAAAATTATTCTAACCAATCCAATTCTAAAACAAATCAAAATAAGTCTAATCAGTCTCAGGGTCCTGTGTTCTGCTTTAATTGTAAGGAGCGAGGTCACCCTTACTTACATTGTCCGAAGCCACTAATCAAATGCAATAAATGCAGCAAAATTGGTCATAAGGTCGAAAATTGCAGGCAAGATCCTAAATTTGATAATATAGTAGGTAACACTGGAGCACCATCTAAAACAATGTGTATTTCAAGCTCCAATCCTAACTCAAAATTCATAAAGCTGGTTACAGTGAATGGTAGGACTGTAGAAGCATTTATTGATTTCGGTAGCGAAGTGACGTTGGTTAGGGAGTCAATAATTTTGAGCCTTAATCTAGTGCATGATCAGGTCTCGTCAGTTATGAAAGGATTCGGGAATGAGGTGGTACGATCGTTAGGTAATACTTTGCTCGATATAGTGGTAGATGGAGTTGATGCAAGGGTAGCTTGCAGAGTTGTTGAAGATAATCTCTTAGATAAACCTATATTAATAGGCCAGTCATACACGGAGCAACCACATATTCTTGTGTTCAAAAATTCCCACACTTTGCAGTTTCGTAAGTTGCATACTGAAATTCCAATGGTTTATCCCGATGCTAGTAATCTTCAACTTGCTGAAGTTAGGATCGCTGCTGATATCGAGCTTCATGGACCTGCATCCATAAAGGCTCGCGTAGGTTCCGAATTTAGTGGCTGTTTAATGCTGAGCAACAACATCGTGGGTGCTCCAAATCAAGAGGTTGTTGTTTATGGTGGTGTTTACCAGGTCCAGCGCGGGAATTTAGACATTCTTGTTTATGCATTTTCCATCCCCTGTCGATTACGAAAGGAATTTGTTGCTAGTAGAGGAGAAAAAGTAGATTTTGTCCAGAGGATAGTTATTCAGTCTCCAGGAATTGCAGAGTCTAAAGATATTCAAGATAATAATTGTGAACGTGACATTCAGGAGAAAGACGTACGCGTAGGTGATTCTGTATCAAAAGACGATAGACAAAGGCTTATGACAATACTTAAACAATATAAACATTGTTTCGCCTCAAATTTAGAAAATTTGGGTTGTACAGATGTTACGCAGATGACAATTGAGTTGAATAGTCAACGTCCTATTGTCTATCGCCCTTACAGGTTGTCACATCATGAACGTGAGAAAGTGCAGTCTATGATAGGTGAAATGTTGGACGCAGGGATCGTTAGAGAATCGGTATCGGAGTTTGCTAGTCCTATTATTTTAGTTCGTAAAAAAGATGGCAGTTTTCGAATGTGTATTGATTATAGAATGTTGAATTCTGTAACAGTAAAGGAAAGATACCCGATGCCGATTATAGACGATGAGATAGCAAGGTTGTCTGGACAGGCGTGTTTCATAACGCTTGATTTAGCATCAGGTTATTATCAGGTACCAATTTCGGAACCATGCAAACATCTAACTGCGTTTGTTACTCCAGATGGATTGTACGAATTTAACCGTATGCCATTTGGTTTGGCAAATGCACCAGCAATTTTTCAGAGAATGATTAACAAGGTCTTAGGGTCAGCTCGATTCACCCATGCTACAGCATACATGGATGATGTGCTTATTTTTGGTAAAAATGCTGCTGAATGTCTTGATAGGCTCGAACAAGTTCTAAAGCTGTTAGAAAATGCAAATCTTACGTTAAATTTGTCGAAATGTAATTTCTTGAACGATAATATTGATTATCTTGGGTATGAGATTAGCTCATCAGGAATTCGGCCAGGCGAAAAGAAAATTCAGTCCGTTATGAATTTTCCACGGCCAGTTAACATTCATGGTGTTAGGCAATTCCTTGGGCTTGCTAGTTATTTTAGAAAATTTATCAAGAATTTTGCTCAATTAGCGTCGCCAATTATGCAATTGTTAAAAAAGGACTCCACATGGGTGTGGGGCCAAGAACAAGAGAATGCATTTCAGATGCTTAAATCACAATTAATAGACAGACCAGTCTTAGCTATTTATGATCGCGACGCGGAAACGGAATTGCATACCGACGCCAGCAAGGATGGTGTTGGAGGCATACTCTTGCAACGGTGTAAGGATAGTGGTTTTCTTCGGCCAATTGCTTATTGTAGTAGAAGAACGTCACCGGAGGAAAAATATTATCACTCCTATGAATTAGAAACACTGGCTGTTATTCGTTCATTAGAGAAATTTCGGGTCTATTTATTAGGTCAGGAATTCAAAATAGTCACCGATTGTAGTGCTCTTCGTTCCACTTTCATGAAACGCGATCTCATACCTAGGATAGCGCGCTGGTGGCTTTTGCTGCAAGAATTTAATTGTTCAATTGAATATCGACCAGGCACTAAAATGTCCCATGTAGATGCGTTATCTCGTAATCCTGTTTCGAATGATTCAATGACTGATTTGTCTAATCTGTGTGCTCAAGTTATGGTTATTAGTAGCGAAGACTGGTTACACACCCTTCAGCTGGGGGACTCAGAATTGGCACGAATAAAACAAATTTTAGAAAAGGATTTAGATCCCAAGAATCTCCAATATATCAAAGATAATTATGTTGTTCGAGATAATAAGTTGTACAGGTATTTTAACGGCGATAAGGATAATGTTCGCTGGGCAGTGCCAAAGGGGGCAAGGTGGCAAATATGCAGGATGAATCACGACGATATTGGTCATTTAGGATTAGAAAAAACTTTGGAAAGAATTAAAAGTAATTATTGGTTTCCAAAAATGTCACGGTTTGTCAAAAAGTATGTGTCCGCCTGTATTGATTGTGCTTACGCTAAAAAGTCCACAAGTACGAATGAAGGTTTATTACATTCAATCAAAAAAGTAGAGTCGCCGTTTCACACCCTGCATATAGACCATCTGGGCCCCTTTGTCAGATCCAAGCGAGGATACTCTTACCTTCTAGTAGTGGTAGACTCGTTTACTAAGTTTGTGTTTATAAAGCCAGTTCGAAACACGAATACACAAAATGTAATTCGTGCCCTGGATGACATATTCTATACATTTAGAATGCCTGACCGTTTGATCAGTGATCGTGGCAGTTGCTACACGTCTAACTTATTTAAAAGATACTGTTATGATAAAGGTATAAAACACATCTTGAATGCTGTCGCAAGTCCTAAATCAAACGGCAGGTAGAACGATATAACCGGACAATCCTAAATTCATTGAAAGCGCTAACCCTGAGACATGATGAGAGGGATTGGGACAACCAGTTAGGGAAAATACAATGGGGACTGAATAACACTGTCCAAAAGACAACCGCCAGGAGACCATCTGAAGTCATGTTCGGTACGTTCATGAACAGTGAAATCAATCCTAATTTAAATGAGATATCAGACGCGACTAGGGAAAATATAGACGTGACCACTATCCGAAATCAAGTTAAAGAAAGAATAGACACTGAACAAGCAAAGCAGAAGCTACGTTACGATCAGAACAGACGCCCTGCTAAGGTATACAATAAGGGCGATTTAGTCAAAATTACTAAAGTTACTTTTAATAATGATGGGAAGAGTAAAAAACTTCTCCCATCTTACATAGGACCATACCGGGTCACTAAGGTTTTAGGCCAAGATAGATATAAGATAGCGTCTATTCCCGGTTTTAGTAATAGTACAAATAAACGCACTACCACTGTAGCAGCTGATCGAATACTGCCGTGGGTACATATAGATGCGTTACAACTAAATAAATCAGATTCTAGCGAATCTAGTGATGAGAGTGAACATAGTGATGCATAGTGTTCATCAATTTAGAATTCTACAGGACAATTATTACAGAATGTTTAATATTATTGTTTCAGACCGAACGTGAGAATTGATTGGTTCACGTCATCGGTTATTACACAATTGAAGACCTGACGTGAGAATTGATTGGTTCACGTCATCAGTTGGAACCCAATTGGATACCGAGCGTGAGAATTGATTGGTTCACGTCATCGGTCACAATTGGAGGCAAGAATTGATTGGTTTGCCTAGGTGTTTGGAGTCTCTGATCAGGTGTGAGAATTGATTGGTTCACAACCTGATAGAGTACGCAAGTTTAGTAGCGAGAATTGATTGGTTCGCACCTTCACACTAGCATAAGCATACATTTAAAAGTTCTGAATGATTGATGAATAGTTCATTATCAGAGTATAAAACTAGTTCTTTAGATCTAGGTATTTTTGGCGAGAATTGATTGGTTCGCCAAAACTGTTGAAAATTTTTATTTTTGTGAAAAACTGATAGTATTATAATCAACTTTTATTAAATTATGGTAGGATTTTATAAATGTTTTAGTTGAATCAAATAATGTTTGTGGTTTAATAATAACTGTTGTAACAAAATACATATACGTATTTATGTTGTACCTAGTTAAGGTTTTTGTTAATTTATAATCATTAAAATGTTTTATGGACGTGATTTATTGTAACAAAATATTTTACTGCTGTAAAAGTTTATTTAATTTCAAAATCACTTTATTTTTTCTTTTGTCATGAGTCCTCTCAGCCAAGCGTGTAGGGTAATTTAGTTACCACCTGGGGCGTGTATGAGGGCATACACGTCGTCAGGACGGTCGAGTGTAGGGTTTTTAAAGATTTTAGTCATTCGTTCTTATTTTTGAGAAATGGCAACACTGCCCAACCGTCAATTGTGTAGGGGAAGGGGTAGTTTATAAACGCGGGCACTTGGCCGAGAGAGCCCAATCTGGTGTGAAGTAACTGTGGTGACCGTATCTATGAAGGAGTGAAGAGAAAAATAAAGTATCAGTATCTACATTTAGTGAGTTTTATTACACTCCAATAAGTCGGAGATCATGGTCTTTGAGGCTGGGGGTAGACCGGGTTATGTACCACCTGTATTTCTCAATTGGACTCCACTACAAAGAGTATTTACGTTTAAATATCTTGGTAATATACCTATTGACCCCTGACCTCAATGTTGGATTCGATATTTAGCGGGAGCGAAGGGCGTTGTCGGTAAGGGCGAACATGCTGGCTCGCAGGTTTGCACGCTGCTCACTTAAAAAGTCAAAATTACTATGTTTCGAGCTTATTGTACAACGTTTTACATGTGCAGCCTGTGGGCTAGATATATCCAAAGGTCGTGCAATGCCATTCGTGTCCAATACAACAACGCTTTCGGGGTATTGGTGGGGCTACCCCGTTTTTGTAGCGCATCAGGAATGTTCGCGGACGCACATATTAATTGCTTTTATGCAACGATGCGAATGAGATGTGCATCCCTGGTGCGCAGAGTGCGGGCCAGCCCCAACAATATCCTAAAAATGATCGCTTGCAGGCTGGATTGCATGTACATCAAACACTGCAGTGCCATCTCCCATGGGGTGAAATAAATTAAAACTAGATTACGTGGGGGTACTTAGAAAGTTTTGCGATACTAGAAAAAAATATACTACAGGTTATAACTATTTTTATTATATCTTTTCAAAGAACTCTCCATTGTCGTCTATAGGTACACAGTTTCATACCTCAAAACCAATTTTCATAACACATTTTCCAGTCCGCATCAGACACCTCTTCAATCTCCTTCTCAAATGCAGCCAGTGCATCTTCCGGTGATGAAAACTGTTTTCCTTTGAGTTGATTTTTTTATTTTGGGGAACAAGAAAAAGTCGCACGGAGCCAAATCGGGACTGTAAGGAGGATGACCTATAAATTTGAACGGTGTGCTGTCCAGAAAGTCCCTTGTTTTGAGCACCGAGTGAGCCAGCGCGTTGTCGTGGTGAAGCAGTAGCCCACGGAGGCCAGTGTTCGGTCGCTTGCTGCTTGCAGCAGTAAAAACTTCTGGAAAACATTTGGTAACATACCATTCAGGTTCCTATCCATTTGCATAAAATTTTAAGACCTAATATAACTTGGCATACTTTTGTTTGTCCTAATTATATTTTCGCATAATATTATTTACGCATAACAGCTTACTCATATTTTTTTTACGCATAATTTCGCGCCTACGCGATTTTGCGATTTTAAATTACACTCTAGGGGTAGGGTAGACAAGACTACGTGGAGTCGGTTTTGCAGCGATTCGGTTCTGTTATTAACGTTTATAGCACAACATAATGATATACATTTAAGACAATACTTTAATTTTAATTTAGTTTTAAAAATGGAAATCATTTGCATGAAAATCTAAAATAAATACTTAAAAATAACTCAAATTTGTTTCCGTTATTTCTATTAATTGTATGCCTAAATATTATTATGGTAATAGTCATTAGGCCTGGTAACGTTATGCGAATTAAATTTATGCCAAAACAAATTAGCCTTCAAGATAATTATATAAATCTGATAAATCCATGATTCATCACCCGTAATGATATCAATGCGCCGAGACGAGCCTGCTTCAAATTTTGCTATCATGTCTCGGCACCATTCTACCCGAACCTCCTTCTGAGCCTGCGTTAGATTTTGCGCTACCAGCGTGAAACTATCTTCCTTACCCGAAGATGCCCATGTAGAATTTCATGCACACTTCCCAATCCAATCTGCAGTATATGCTGAACCTCTTCATAAATGTAATTCGCCTATTCTCTTGAATTAAAATTTTCACAGCCAGCACGTTTTGTTATGTAACAGCCGTCATAGGACGGCCACTTCTTTATTAGTCCGCCAAAATTACTCGACCATGCATAAATTCGTTGAACCAGCGTAAAACAGTCGCTTTAGAAGGGCTTTTTTCTATGAACGTCATTCGAAGTCTTTCAAACAATTCTTCTGGTTTTAGTCGACATTTAAAATCGTATAAAATCATCGCTCGAAAATGTTCTCGTTGTAAATCCACTTTTCAGTATTTTGATTTTGCTCGTAAAAAATGTGGAGTAGAAAATTTTTTTTATCGACGTTTTCTAAAAATTAAACCTAGCTAGATCGATTTATCGCTCCTGAAACCCTTTGTATACTAAATTTAATAAAAATTCTTGGAGCCAT
The DNA here is from genome assembly GCA_949152395.1 of Agrochola litura. NCBI lineage: Eukaryota > Metazoa > Arthropoda > Insecta > Lepidoptera > Noctuidae > Agrochola > Agrochola litura. The sequence continues at coordinate 12,191,815 of OX424491.1, read as the reverse complement.
TTCCAAGATTCAAATTATATATATACATATATACAAATGCAAGGTATAAAAAACAAAACTATAAAGAAATCGGCAATAAAAAGCCAGCGCAGAACCAACGACATATTGCAAACTAGTTCACAAACGCAAAATCATTACGTGACACAAAACCCTAATAATAAAACATACGCGCATGTTGCAGCCAAAACTGTCAAGCTTGCGAATATTCGTGAGAATTTTTATGCCGATAAAGGTATGGAAGGAAAGTTGGACGAAATGATTAAATTGATGTCGTCATTTAACGCTCGTTTGGATAGACTAGAAAATAGCGCTACGAATGCTATTTCCAGACCAAAAAAATGAATCCGTTAAAAATAATGGCATGGAACTCAAACGGACTACTTAAACATCAACAAGAATTAGAAGTAGTCCTGATCACAGAAAACATCGATGTATGCCTTATATCTGAAACTCACTTTACTAAGCAGTCATACATAAAGTTCCGAGGATATAAAGTGTACCATGCACTGCACCCTGACAATTCTGCCCGAGGTGGCAGCGCGGTTGTAGTCAAAGAGAATCTCTGTCATCATGAAGAAATTAAGTATGAATGCCATGAAATTCAAGCTGTGGCGATTTGTATACAATCTCAACTGTATTCAGTCACCGTAGCGGCTATCTACTCGCCTCCGAGATATAACATAAAGAAAGATCATTATGTAAGGTTCTTACAGAAACTCGGACAAAGATTCATCTTAGGTGGCGACTTCAACGCTAAAAATATGCATTGGGGTTCAAGACTAACCATCACTAAAGGAAAGGAACTCATGAGTGCCATGAAAGAGCTAAAGTGTGAAGCTATATCTACCGGAAAACCAACTTATTGGCCAAGCGATCCACGCAAAGTACCAGACCTAATAGACTTTTTTATTACTAAAAATATATCTAGTAATTATTTAAGCATCGATGAATGTTTTGACATGAATTCAGACCATTCTCCTATAATTTTATCAGTATGGCATCAGATCTTACGCGTAGAGAGCAGTCCTACACTTGTAAATAGATATACAGACTGGGAAAGTTTCAGAATAGACTTGGATAATACAATACAATTAAGAGTTCCATTAAAAACTGCGGAACAGCTGGATTTGGAACTAAATAAATTTACAACTATTATACAGCAAACTGCCTGGAACAACACACCGGAAAAAACACACCGGGTCAAAGCAACCGCCTACCCTGCAGAAATAAGGTGTCTCATAACCGAAAAGCGGAAACAAAGAAATAGGTGGCATCAGACCAGATGTCCACAAGATAAAAGACTGCTAAACAAGCTTAGTAAGCGTCTTACGAAAGAAATTGAGCACTACAACGACACCTTAACAAACAACTACCTTAGCCAATTGACGAGTGATACCAAAACAGGCTACTCGCTGTGGAAGGCTACAAAGTACATGAAACGCCCGATCATACAAATTCCTCCTATTAAGGAACCAAATGGAAAGTGGGCAGTGACGGACCAACAAAAGGCCTTAAGTTTCGCTGACCATTTAGAACAAATATTCCAACCAAACGAAGCCCTGGGTCACAATGCGAGGGTAATACAGAGTGTACAAATTAGTTCAGACATTAAGTTGGTTACCCCAAGAGAAGTATCTAGAGAAATTAAGAGTAATTTTAATCGGAGAAAATCCCCCGGTTACGACTTAATTACAGGGGAAGTTTTACAAAATCTCCCACGCAAAGCCATAGTCAAGATTACCACGCTCATTAATGCTGCATTTCGATTAAAGCACGTTCCTGACTTATGGAAAGTAGCTGAAGTTATAATGATAGCCAAGCCTGGGAAGCCACCTCATGAAACAACATCTTACAGACCGATCTCACTTTTGCCTGTGTTGTCAAAGCTATTTGAGAAATTATTTCTAAAGAGATTGAAGCCCCTAATCGAAAGTGAAAATCTGATCCCCGATTATCAGTTCGGATTTAGAGAAAGACACTCCACGCTCGACCAAGTACACAGAATTACCAATATTATTGAAAGAACACTAGAGGAGAAGAAGGTGTGCTCCACGGTTTTCCTTGATGTAGCCCAGGCTTTTGATAAAGTATGGCATGAAGGCCTCATATATAAACTAAGAACGATGCTGCCTCAACAATTTTCAGACATCCTAGAGTCGTATATAACAAACAGATTGTTTATGATAAGACAGAGAAACGCCTATTCAGACCTTAGGCAGATAAAAGCTGGAGTACCACAAGGAAGTGTACTTGGTCCGGTCCTGTACCTACTATACACCTGCGATATTCCTGAGCTAGAAAATAATTTTATTGCAACCTTTGCTGACGACACAGCTATCATGGCTGTTGGAAGTAGTCACGAGGAAGCTGTAGAAAAGGTTCAAGATTCCATCAATCGTATCTATGAGTGGACTACAACATGGCGTATCAAACTGAATGAAAGCAAGTCTATCCACATTGACTTCACGAATAAAAAGCCAAAATACTTCCCGGTATTCATCAATAACCAACAAATACCATACGCGAATACTGCTAAGTATCTCGGCATGACCCTGGATGCAAAACTGCGCTGGAAAGAGCATGTCAAAAAGAAAAGATCGGAATTAGATATTCGGTACAAAAAAATGTATTGGCTACTTGGTAGACAGTCGCCATTGTCAATACCTAACAAATTGTTGTTATATAAACAAGTTTTAAAGCCTGTATGGACCTACGGTATTCAGCTGTGGGGCTGCACCAGCCAAAGCAATCGTCAAATCATACAACGTTTTCAAAACAAAGTACTAAGGGATATAGTCAACGCGCCCTGGTACATTAGAAATAGTGACCTCCACCGGGACCTCAAGATGGATGTCGTAAACATAGTTATACAAAAATATGCAGAAGCTCATGAACACAGACTTCATCATCACGTGAATGTTGAGGCGATCCAACTCCTTGACAACACTGAATTAGTGCGAAGACTAAAAAGGGTTAAACCTTTTGAGTTAGTTTAGTGCAGAGTAAGTGAACTTAAACTGTAGTGCAAGTGCTGACTTACAAAGAACACGTGAATCAAGTGTCTTCCCCTTAACTTATAGTGAATAAGAAAGACGTTATTGGACGACTTCTTAATTTTATAGTTACATAGCAGTTTAAGTTAATATTTAAATTACTTATTAGCTAATAGGCTAGATTGTAATGTGAATAAAGTATCACAAATTGTGAAACTTTATAAAGGAAAAAAAAAAAAAAAAAATATATATATATACAAGAATTGCTCGTTTAAAGGTACATATTAGATTAATATTATTATTATAATGTGAAATTTTTAACGAAAATCAGATTTTTGTTTTATTTCATTCTATACGTTCAAATAAGTGATCCCGCAATTTAAAAAAGAAAAACGTAAAAATGTCACATTCGCGGTATTGGATGCCGAGCGACGATTTGCAGTTGGAATGTATGGGAGAACATGTTTTTCAACTACAATGTTAAGTTTGTTCTTGGGATAAATAAATTCATCTCAACTACGGAACCCTTCATTGTGCGTAGTCCGACACGCACTTGGCCGGTTTTTGTAGTAGCTACCGCGTCCCCTGCCAAAAGTGACAGACTTTTTTGTTCAGAATATTGGGCTTATGGCTTCTCCAGTGTTATACAGGATGTTAGACAGACGGATGGACATACGAAAATGGCGGATCCGCGGGGACGTCTGCTACGTGTTTAGGCCCAATAACAAGACCCAGGCTACGCGGATTTTTTTAAATGTTTTATTTTATTTTATTCGTAATTCGTCGTTGTTCAAACTTCAAACGTCAATAATTTCATTTAAAAATAACAAAACTGGTACCTTTTTTATTTTATTTTCATCTAGAACTGTAGAATCTTATAAAATTCGTAGGTATTTGACGCAGATGATTGCTAGAATAATTAATACGAAACTACAAACAAATTAAAAATATTTACCGAAAGCCCAATTTTAAACTGCGTTAAAGAGCAGTCCTAATTCTAGAAAAACGTTTTTGGTTTATACCCGTTCTAATAACGGTGTATAATATGCATAATTTATTTTAAAACATTTAGAATAATTCGTAAATTTTAACTGCCTGTGCCTTTTTTCATGGAACTCTACATTTGCGAAAAGTGAAATTAATGACTTACAAGCAAAATTTTTTATACTTGTTTCATTCTACAATATTATACTAGATGAAAAAAAAAAATGGCAGTTTTGTAATTTTTTTAATAAATTATTGATGTTTGAAGTTATACCAACGACGAATGTCGAATAAAATTTAAAAAAGAAATTGAAAACAAAAATTGTCGCCTCGGTCTTTTTATTGGGCCTAAACACGTAGCAGACGGCCCCACGGATCCGTCATTTTCGTATGTTCTACCGTCTGCCTAACACCCTGTATACTCTAAGGCTCTCAAATTTCGCGCCCTCACGCCCCTAACCGCCGCAGGAGGAGACGCCCGGGGCGGGAATCGCGAGCCGATTTCCGGCCACCATAGGCGCGGGCTTGCGGACGGTGAGCAATGGGTAGCTCGCCGTCCGATAAGGACCAAGCCCGGGTCGCGTGAAGCCAATATCTGTGTATGAACCAGCGCTCTAGGCGTTGAGTCGCAACATTATGCGTCCCAGTTTTTAAGGATATTATGAATTTTCTAATGGACAAAAGCTGTTACGAATTAACTGTAGGAACCAGCGCTCTAGGCGTTGAGTCGCAATATTATGCGTCCTCCTTATTAAAGATGATATGAATTTTCTAATGAACAAAGATGTTACGAACTAACTCTTGGTTACTGATGATATTATTTAAATAGTTTCGGCGTGTGTATAGTTACATTTCCTTTCTAATATATATTTAAAACAGGCACAAAAAGAAACTAGAATCATGAACGTTAAAAACATTATTATTAGAATGCCCATAATTTTTTTTAGCGTTCGCAGGTCGTCCACTCTGGATACGATTATTACCCTTGGATATACCTCTGTTCTTTCGCCTTGAAATGGCAGTCGGCTGAACTTTTATTTTTTTGTACTGTGTTGCTCGTATTTTTGCTGCAGCAAATGCGATAGCTTTGTCCTCCGTTTCTATGACTGACAATGTTTTTAAGAATTTACGCAAGATTATCATTTTATTGGGAGTGTAGTTTTGTTTTAAAAAACCAGTAATACGAGTGAATTGAACGTTTATTTCATGAATGGTCTCCTCGTATTTTTGTTTTCCTTCGAAATTGTCATTACATGTATAAATACACATGCCAGAGGAATAGCGCCCACTTTATGCGCAGCGAATACAAATGTGATTCTTATATTGGTCTGATCACAAGACCCACTGGAGTCCACGAAAATCATTTAATTGCCATGGTTACCCAGAAAAAACCTTTTCATTATCGGAGTGATAATAACGGCCACAAAAGGATTTTGTTTAATAATCAGTTGTACACCCTTTCGTTCAAAGAAGGAACATGACTTTTAAGAACATTCAACATATCAAATTGAGAGCGGCTACCGTAGTTTTCACGCCTCCAAATATCGTACATATATTTAATCTGTCGAAGGTTTGGGTTAATTTGGAAATTCGCCAAGGTTTTAATAGATTATCTTCTAAATCAAGTTATATTTAACTCATGGAACCGTTTGGCCATCGCGGGAGTCATTCCCTGATTAAAATAGTCAAAAAAATTCAATTTTGTGTCTTCTTTACATCTCAGTAAATTGTAGGCTTTGGCTACTTCAGTTTTGCGGCAATGAAAAAAAAAAAAAATTTGCCATTACATTCAGTCCATGTTTTAAATTCTCGTCGTTTCGAATTGTATCTTTATTTACTTTTTTATACGTGAAATCTACGTAAGCCTTGCACCCTAAATTTCGAAGTGTGCAGGACAGCTGACATACGTACGTTTTCCTACACTCAAATCTTTTAGTCAGCGGTCTACTCTTTACAATCCAATTAGTACAAGTAACAGAAGACAAATATTCAATGAAGTACTTGCAATCACGCAGCGGCGGCGATCCTTTGCTTTCTTTCCATTTGCACTGAATTTCGGCGCCAAAACTATCGATATCCCTTGATTCGTAGTTTATAATACGATATTCATTACACATCACACTTAAAAAGTTTTTAAAGTCATTTTCTTCTGTCAATTTCATATTTTTTTCTCGTAATAACCGAAACAATCACTGATATTACGATAGTTTATCACGAAGTAGGTAATTGAATCAATACGCGCCGAGGTCAATGTCATAGTTCAACCGGCCAAAATAATGCCAAACGAATGTACCTAAACTATAATGCAATACACCTGTCTCGCTCTAACTCACTCCATATTCGGCACAGATTTATTCCCAGACGCCTTACTTTCTTTTGGGACAATCAATCATGTTGCGGTATTACGCGTAGCTTTAGAAAAGTGTTGAGAGCGAACATGATTGTCCTTTTTGTCTGTTGCATACATGAGGGCCAACTCTGTGCGGTAAAAACCAATCAATTAAGGTGCTGGCTCAAAACAGATTTGTATAATTGTTTTAAAAATTGTGCAGGGCAATGTCTGTGTACTATTCAGCACCATCCAGTGTTGGCTCATATACAGATATTGGCTTCACGCGCCCGGGTCGACGGCGCGTTGTGTTCCACGCGCGCCTCAAAGAGATGTCAGCAGAATTGACGGGGTCCGCTAGGGCCAATGCCTGCCGGGGGTTCGAAGAAAACCGATAGGGAAATCGTGGCCCCCGGCAACAGGGCAACCGAAGGAACACGGGTGGGTTTTAGTCAGTAAGAGTCTGTCCCGCTCCGCCCAGAGCGGGAGAAGTTATTTGATAATTTCCCACCCAAAAAAAAATAAAAAAGTCGTGTAGTTGACAAAACAGATTTTAATTAAAACTGTTTTATGAAAACTCTATCGAGTCAGTCCATAATTAAAAAAAACAGTTTGAAGGATGATTGTCTTTTCCTTGGAAAACAATAAAATGTCAAACAATTTTGATAGAAAAATAAGGTAGAATACAAAAATAAATAAAAAAGGACTATAAAAATTATCGCAGTTCATTAACTAGAAAAACACATAGAAAAAAGGGATATGTTCCAACTTGTGCCTTTACTTTTACTGTTTCCAAGTTGCAAACTCTTCTGTTTTTTGATACCATGTGCAACATTACTTGGTATGATGGGAGTTTATCTCGGCGGACTATTTTCACATTTTTCTGATGTGGCGTACGTTAAACTCAATACGATGGTTAACACAACTAAATTCTAATTAAACAAAATATCGTAGTAGATTATGTTTTTACCTACTGTAGTCGCCAAGACAACCATTCATTGAAACTATAATGTGCTTGCGTTGTCACGGTAACGAATATTCATAAAAATATTTTTATAACTTGAAAATGGCAACAGACGAAGAAAAGTCAAAAATTGAAAAACTTTTGCAAGGATTAGAAGTGCCTGAAGTAAAGTTAACGGAACGATGTTTTGATCTTGTGAAGATTTTTCACCAGAAATTTGGTGGAGAGGTTGAGGCAGAAAGTCGCCAGGAGGAAGACATAAATGACCTGGGTGAGAATCCATACAAAGTTGATCGATGTTTACTCGAAGAAAACGAAAAGAAATTGAGAGAATTATTAGCTGAAACACAACGGTTCGTATTATTTATTTTTATTTCAAAGTATAAAGACTAGACTCCTCCATGTATAAGAACCTAGTTGTGTTTATAACAACAGTCTGTATTATCTTGTATTATCTTAAAGCAAAAAGTTTCCCCATGAACTATTTACTAAAGTAGACCCATGCCCGTTATACACTGTGTGACAAGATTACATTTTTAGAATTAGGCAACGAAATAAAGTACATTAGGAGTTATACAGTATTGACGGTAAGGCATTAAGCAGAATCTATACAAAGAAAATTAACAACTAAACACAGCCAACTGGAGTGAGATAGCTTGTACCCATTAATTTTGCTATACCATTTGTTCTTTTTATGTATTACAGAGCCAAAAAAGCAAATGCTGGAAATGTGCTTTTGACCGGTGCAGATCCTAAAAGACCATGGCGAACCAATTCTAACAAAGAGAAGCTAGTTCGGGTAGACAGTGAGCTCAAGCGGCACCTGGAGAAGTCTTCCCAAATGATTGTACCTCTAGTGGAACAAGAAATGCAGGACCTCGTGAAGGAATGTAAAGATGAAGGGCGAGTGGCGCCAGCTGTGGGAGCTAATCGGCTCAGAGACACTGTTGACGCAGCCAAGAAGAATCTACCGCATTTCCAATACAAAAAGATTTCCAACACCACGGCCACCACGATCATGCCACAAGCTCATGCATTTCATGCTAAACCTGCGCAACCTAATGAATCTTCTACTATTGAGTAATTTATTTCGTTATGTTTTCGTATATGTAAATTTTTGGAAAAATGATTGTAGTACAATTTCATGAACAACAGTCGTAAGTTTTATTTCAACTCACGTAGGCAGATAATACAGTATATCAATCTGTTGAACTCTTGCATCGAAGTCGGTAAGGTTTCGTATATAAATATTATTATAATTATCGTTACCTACGTTATAGAGTTGTCGCTCTGAAAGTGTGCTCTTTTAAGGCAATTGTTACGATGAAATAGTGTCAAGGAGATCGTTGGTAGCGTGCCCTTCAAATAGCTAATGATAGCAAACACCAATCGCTGCTTTAAAAAGTTATGTATTTTGAGCTGGACGTCATGGAGTAAACCAACCCGTCTGGATTCGTAACTCTATCCCTTTCTATCGACCAGAAACAAATACTTCACCGATGTAAGACAGACGCAGCCAGGATCGGTCGCGCAGGTAGGTTTAGGGTTCAGGCCTAACACACTTGATGATGAGGTCTTCACGGTTACACTCACATGACGGTATGAGACAGTTAGTTGTTGGCATAAAGCCTAGAATGTACATGCTATGTAAATTAAGCATAACATATAATTAGCACGTATCGAAAAGGGTACTCGTGTAGAGTAGAGCATGACTTTTTATAACATTGTAAATAAGTCGGCTTTTACATTGTTATATTTCACGGTTTGTTAAAAATATTTATAATAATATTAATAAACGCACTTACCAGTGATGTACGTGTAGTTAATAAGAAGAGGATTCTCGTTGGGCAAAACGAATCTCCACAAGAACAGGTACTTGAGAGTCTGTGCATTGAAACAAGCTAGATGCTGTAGCAGACTAACTCCCTCAAGTCTCAAGGAGCTCAAGTTTTCGAACGATACTAGTTGGAGACGATCCTGAAAACTACGGCAATCAAATTAAATACGTATAGAATATTTTTATTCAACATCCTTTTACATAAATATTAATAAATATTTTATTAAATTAAAGCATTTTCAGACCCTTATTTAACAGGTAAAAGTGTACTAGAACCGTCTAGGGTCGAGGCTTGAGACTTGAAAATTCTAGAAACTTCAAGTAAGAAACTTAAACTTTAAGCCTAAGAGAACTTTGTGAACAAAGGTACTACAAATTTATAGAAGAAATGTACAATAAGTACGTGATATAATTACTCAGCTGGTAGGTAGTAGGTACTTATTGTTAGTTTCTCTTTCCATTTTTTGGAAAGTTTTAACAGTGATTGTCTAAATAGTAAAATCACCGAGAAATCCATATTATCAGAATATCAAACCTCTCTCTGTTAAAAAGCAATCAATATTGATTAAATGATACCTTAGGATGTGCTGTAATTGCCGGAAAAAATCTTTTCTTCTGAAATAATCAAGACGATCGAGCTTGATGATGTTATCGGGAATTACCAGTCGGTCCAGCTGAACCCGAGCTATTACCATTCTCTGTTGCGCAAATAATATAACAGTAAGTGTTTACTTAATACACAAGTTCGTTTTGTAAAAATGTTTAAATAATTGGAGAAGTGATGTTTTAGAATTCGCATGTAGTCAAAATATGAAATTATTTTTTGTTCTAATCACCGCATTTTGGTGGTTTGTGGGAAGCAGGAGTCGAGTCGAGTTAATACTAATTTCGACCACTGACTGCATCAGCCGGCGGTGACCTACGTGATCTTCTTGCTAGTCGTCTCCAGCGATATCAGAGGGTAGAACTTTGCTAAAATTTCTAGAACCGATGGGCGAAGGAATAGATACATCTCCGAGCTGCAGGTGCGGCCAAAATGGACGGCAAATATAAGGACGAGCTAAAACCTCAAACCAAAGTCCTTAGTGCCTAACCTCCCACATTTGAAGTGGCATGTAGGACGTGTCCTTCGCATTATCTCAGGAAAGAAGGGTATATCCCTGGTGGCTGTCATACAGACGTTATCAGACATAGTGAAGCGCGCATTTGCCAAGGTTTTTCCTCTACTACAGGAGCTGATTGACACTGATGCTGTGAGTGAAGACCATTGAAAGTCACTGCTTACAAGGCCCGCATGTTGTGACGTCCTATTTCATATACGCATATCAAGGACTAACTCAACGCTACGTCATAACTATCTTTCGATCGTGAATGGTTTTGGTATAAATATTATGTCCCTCTCCTTGAGCTTTGTATTATATCAATAGGGCAAATACAACGTTGCTCGTAATTTTTTATTTGCTAAAATACTCAACATAATTCATCCATCATCTCACTTTTCTTTAAACCTCACGGCTGCTGCTACATTTTGGTAAGGAAACTAGCTTCAGTTTTCTGGTGATCTGAGCTACCGTTTAATCTCTTAACAATTATGATTGATTTATTTGTTGGAACGAAGTTCTTTAACGCGGCTTGTAAACTTTGAGAAATCGTCACGCTAAAAATAGTGTTAATACTTGCGACTGCCTTCTTCTAATTCCAAGAGTAAAAAAGAGGGACTCTCTCTCTCTCTTCAGAGAGAGAACGCTGGCAGAAAAAAACAAAAGAAAAGAGTAAAGTGATTACAGTGTCGTGGGATAAAATTGTACATATCGGCCCGAGTACATTGTATGGCCGGATAGAGAAAGTGTGAATTTGGTCAAAATGTAAATCAAGATGGCGGCTCTGAAAATTTTCAAATTTTTCATCATGGGTATCGTTTTCATGGTTTTCGAGGGTGTTAAAGTTGTTGGTGGGATCGAAATGTAAATCCAAGATGGCGGCTGCAAAATTTTTGTTATTGTTTTAAATCATACGTGAGAGAGAACTTCGTTCCTGACGGGGGTCCCCCGACCGCATACGTTTTTTTAACCTGAATATTTGTAACAAAACTGCCAGTCTACAAAATCCTGTAGCCGTGGAATAATATTTATAATCCTATAGCTTACCTACATAAAAATTACCAAAGAAATAACAATATTCAACCTTTAGAGTTAATTCCATGGAGCCGTATAATTCGCGTTGATAAGTACTGGATTGCAACTTTAAAGCTGCGTTGGCTCTCCATAAGTGGCTGCCCAGGGGTGCGGACATCTTCGGGTACGGGTAGGGGTACACAAACAACACTTTTTGACAGTGATTGTCACCCGTGAAGTAACGCTGAACCTCGTCAATCTCCCAGTACTCACTTTCTTTAGATCTGTAGTCATTTCAGCAAGTATTTTAACTGAGAGATTAAAATTGCGGTTTGACGGCTTTTGTAGTCAAAATGTAAGTTCTTCAGATAAAAGTTATCAGACGGTGAAAAATTGGTTTTAAGTTAGAAAAAAATCTCAAACAAAGTCAAAACATATAATGTGTGTCTTATTCCAGCATGAATAAGTACTTACAAAAGGGGGTCATCTTCAGTCAACATACCGTCAGATTTTTCAATGTAACGTAGCCAAATGAAAGGGTTTTGAGTCCACTCGTCCAGGGCAAGTTGCCCCGGCATATAGCGGTACTCACGGTGGTCCTTCCAGTACATATTTTCCAAGTCACCCACAATTTTCATACACTTGCAATCCGCTGCATAGAAAGGATGTGTATCAGGTACCTCCATTTGAAATAAGACATTTAAATAAACCTTTTTTACAGTCCGTTCAACCGATTTTGACTTCTATTGCGGTGATGGCATGGCAAATGGCAGCTGCAGTAAACAGTTGGTATTGTAACTACTTTTTTGCTTTTAATGCCATCCTTATGCCTACGGTATAGAAGACAAAATCGGTTGAACGGACTGTAAAAAAAGGTTTGTTTAAATGTCTAATCTTATTTCAAATGGAATATAAGTAACATAGTAATTTCAAATGCGAAAGTAACTCGTCTGTCTGCTATCTTTTCACGCTTAACCCATTAAAGAGATCATTATGAAATTGGCAGATAGGTATTCTGGGACTTTTAAGGATTCCGTAGCTAAGTGGAAAAAAACGGAACCCTTATACTTATTTTAGTTACATAGCCAAACATTGTACACGGTGACTATTTGCACAAATCGATGAATATTGAAAAGGTGTATTCTGTGCACTGTTAAACAATGGCTTAGTGAAGTTACGAAAACAACATCATTAGGAGTGGTATCAATGAAATCGAAGGATGAAAATTAATAATTCAATATTATACATAAGCGTGTGGGGTATCGTTGGATCCCATAATTAAAAAGATTATATGATAATTACTAAGTGACTTTTTATTTAAGTCAATTGTTTTTGTGATATGGAATATTTACGGTTGCAACCGCAGTAATAACTTTGTTTTACATAGTATTTCGCCTTATTTATACAGTCGATACAATCAATACTGTGCATGCGTACCTAAATATTCATCCCAACTACGGAAACCTTCACTGTGCGTGGTCCGACACGTACTTGACCAATTATTTGTATTAAAAACAAAATACACGTAGAAAAAGTAAGTCATGATGTGAAAAGTCAATTGTTAAACACCCATTATAAAATTTAACTACAAAGCGATAAATATATGCGTCGTAGATGGATTGTCGAATTTGCTGTTTTACATAACCGCTAGCTGTTTTACAAAACTGCTCCGTTATGTAAAACCGATGAACAACGTTATCCACATTTAGATGTAATGCAGAATGGCTTATCTGCAGTCACAATATGCGTAAGCCGCACCAAACGTTTATTGTGACTGAAGTGGTTGCAGTAACTAAGCTAGGGTAGCCCGACCAATTGATTTAGGTTAGGTTAGAACTGTGACCAACCGCAAAAGAGCCGAGCGAGCGAAGTGAGCGCTGCCACGGCAGTGGCTGGCGAGCGCTACTTCCAACTTGGTCGCAGTTACTAGGCTCTTTAGTATTTTTAAAACACTAATTATTCGGATTCTCATAAAATCTGATAACTTTGTTAAAATTTTCCTTAAAATCACTGTTTTCACTCATATTAGGTACTCGTTATATTTATTTCTGTTTCGGACGCCATTATTGTAGTTATGACACACCGCCACAAGCGACAAAATTTAGAACGAAAATTTACAATCTTACGTTCAATTTCCCGCTGTTTTACGTAACCTCTAAACGTTGACCAGCTGCATTGATAAATGCAAAATGTTTATGCAATACTGCGTGATATAAGTAGTTCAATAATTATGGAAAATCGCTAAACGTCATTCAGCTGTTTTACATAACGGAGTTGTTTTGTTAAACGGCTAGCGGAAACAGCGGATTCTACAATCCTTCTGCTTTGTACAAGCTAGGTACTTGAAGATATAAATATGCCAACCATTTTCTACAAAATAATATTTCCTACGTTTGCACGCACCCTTATCAGAGATTTATCCATAAGTACTTGTTTGTTCAAATAATTAAAATGTTTTTTCGATTAATTTGGTTTGTGAGTGGTTTTTGTGAATTAGATTTCCAAGAACAAGGTACATTTTTAATGTTTAGTTGTTTTTTTACTTTCATTTGTTTTTTTTTTTAACTTTTTCACAATATTTCCACACAATTTTTAAGTAGATATAGTTAACTTTAGGTATGTATACGTACAACAAAGCTTTCCAATCATTTCGATAATTTTTGCATAAAAATGCGTGTCTTGAACTTACACAGCTACCCTCTACGACAGCGTAGGCTCACGCGTAGCACGGTCTACGAAACATACAGTAAAATGTTCAATCTTGTGTCAGTTTTGTTCAGGTTTTTGATTTGTGTACCTTTTCAAGTGTGCTTTTCTTTAGATTTGGGTCGTATATAAGTAGAAGTATTTTGTAGAGAAACACAAACGGTTTGAGGCGAATAGAAGTAAAAGAGATTGTCACAAAGGTGTAAGTGACAGACACTGTGGTCTACAAAGCCGAATTTTTCTAAATACCGGTGTGGCCACGTACCTTGCAAAATTGAGCAATTTTGACAAAAGTGCCTACGAGCACAAATAAGTTATATTCTGTACAAACGATTGCCTTTTGGCATACCTAATATTTTTACACGGTATTATGGGTAGTTCTCTACCGTACGTAGTTTTTTTTTAAATATCTTAAATAGTCGTCGTAGGTAGAAAGGGTGAATTCTAAGAAGACGCCTGATTCACGTATTTGGGAGAAGACTACATAATGTACACACGGCTACATATTGATAGCCAAACATGCAAGAAAACTTTGGATGAATATTTGAAAACACTGGACTACAGTAGCACTGAAAATCTGCTAAAAAAACTGGTATAAACAGGACACATAAATAATATGGCACACATAACTGTACACAATCAGAAATATATACACATTTACATATACCTATACCTATTCCCAAGTACAAAACAACACAGACAATTCCAATTATATAACTTAATTAATATAACTGCACTGTTTTGTTACCTATACAGTAGATATGTAATCAATCTGCTTAACTGTGCGACTTGTATTTCCAATTTTCCATTTCTCATTCTCCATCTGTTGACCTGCCTAAATTTTATTGTCAAAATAACTTTAAACAATTTTTGGTCCATCCTGGGCTTATTATTAAGTTACTCTGTATGGTTGTCTCATATTCATGAATAAATAAATATTATTATTATTATTATATCAAGCTACACATTTCCAGTTTATGCTGATCTCGCATTGTTTATGATTTCCGAGTACCTACGTCCTGCCTGTTATGAGTTACGGAGCCGAAACGTGGACACTTACGGTACGGCTAATCCATAAATTCAATGTCGCTCAGCGAGCTATGGAACGGGCTATGCTTGGGATCTCTCTGAGTCATCGAATCTGGAACGAGGTGATCCGGCAGAGAACCAAAGTTGTCGACATAGCTCACAGAATAAGCAAGCTGAAGTGGCAGTGGGCCGGCCATATTAACCGTAGAACGGATGACCATTGGGATAGACAAGCTGTTGTGTGGAGACCGCGAATCGGCAAACTTAAGGTAGGACGCTTCGGGCTAGGTGGAGCGACGATCTCCGCAGCGTAGCTGGTAGCAGCTTGATGAGAGTTGCCGAGAATTGAGCTGAATGGCGTGCAATTGGAGAGGCTTATCTATTGATGAGGTCCAGCAGTGGACTGCTGTAAGCTGATGATGATGATGTCACAAGTTGGACGTCTTTCGGTTGAAAGATGATGATCATGATGAATATAAATATTTTTCATCGCTATGTCGCAGACGATAAGGTGGAGGAAATTAATATCTATCAGTTAAGGCTTAGAGTCTAAAAATAACGAACTCACTTATCTAGCATGCTAGAAACGGATGCTATCTGCCATGTTGAGCAAAGCTTGCTGCCCGTCATTATTTTATATGTAAGTTACCTACTTCTCCACCCACTTCTACTGCTAGTCCATACAGTATACTACTCAGTCTTACACTCATCTGTTGTAGTATCTCGACGATTTTTTTCAGTCATTTCCTTTTTATTTTGGGTACTAGTATTTTTCCACTTCTTTCCATTTGTTTGAATTGGCTTTTCCATTTCTATTATTGTTATATCTCAAAAAAAAATTACAAACCAAGTACTTTATTTAATAGACATTAGCAAAAGTATAAAAAAATTGGAAAAATCTATAAAAAATTTAAAGAAAATAAGACATAAATACAGCAATTCCAAAGCAACGAAATTTGAGAAAATAATTTAATGTCTTTGTTACAAAGTAAACAATCAACAACTTGACTTTCCGTCAACAATGTCAGGTCATAGCTGTGACATAGATAGGTACGCATAGATATTTAAAAAATCCCACGCTTGCGCCTATCATCAACTAGCGGAAAAAGTTTTATCTACAATACGGCCGATATAACTTGGCAGTTCCGAACTTCGCGCAGAAGGCTGCGCAATAAAAATTTTTAGGAACCAAATGGTGACACGAGGCGAGTGAGTGAGAGAACATGCGCGAAAGTTTGCAGAGCCTATGTTCAGAACTGCCGAGTTATATCGCCCATATTGTACAAATACACAGAAAAACAGCGGCACACTATTCTATTCATTTTTATTTTCATATCCCTGCTTCATGGCGACCACTGCATCTGACTCGAATCCGAAAAATGGCGGTCCGACGTATCCGTAGTACTATTGAGGTGGTTAGCAAGTATTAAAGAAGTCTGATAAAATCAAAAATTGTTGCTGTGCTAAGAGTGTTTTTCTTTATTTCTTTCGGTTGAGGGTAAAAAAAAACCAGTAGATCATATCACTGACAGCTGAAGAGAAAGCAAGCAGTAGTATCAGTAAGGAGATCTTACTGTGCCTGCCGTCTTCTGCACAAATCCTTGATTGATTACCGCATTTAGTAAAAAAGTCGCGAGACGAACCCTACCAACTGAACATACTAAAGCTGTTTAAAACAATGTGTGAGGTTCAATGTAAACTAGAGAAGCTATTACAAACAAAAGATGTGTCCCCGCGGATGTATCAAGCCTTAGTTACAACTGGCGCCCGAGGCGAGCGACATGTACGCTGCGTTTCGGGTGCTCTTTGATGAATTTCTATGTAACGGATTAAATCACGCGCTGCCGTCCAACAAGTGCACGCGTCATGTAATTCGTTACATAGAAATTCATCAAATTTTATTGTATTAATAAAGGATGGTGGGCGATAGTGGTCCCAGTTCCGCCAGCCACTAACTGTGAATTACTTAAAAGAGCAAATAACACTGAACCTTTTTTATTATGACACCATCAAAATTTATCCCGGAGGACCCGAGCTACGTGTATCTAATAGTAGATTGTTATACAAGGGGCTAAAATAACCCATTGTAACGAGGTAGTTTTACTCCCGAGCTTTAGCGAGGGAGTAAATAGAAATCGAGTTATAATGGGTTTTAGCGCCGTGTGTTACACTCTACTTTTCACTACGATTGCGAGAAAATAAAATAATCCAATACAATCCTAAATAGGTAGTTTATTTTATTTAAATGTACAATTTGTACAATTCTGGATATATTTAACGAGATGTTTTTTTCCGGCAACTTAATTTCAGTCCTCTGTGAAGATGTTTTCACTAGATAATGACATTTTCACTGTTGTAAATTATATTACGGTCACCAATTCAATTCGTAATTAGAGAAAATTTCTAAAAATTTCGCGCCAATGCCTTTTTTATTTCTTCTGTAGCCGCAACGCAATACACGCATTCTACCGAAGAGATTTAGTTCCATTTTCAAAAATAAATGTTCTTCTTTTTTTTGTGAACCAGTAAATTAGTCGAGTCCATAATCATGATTATTCTACAAAAGAATAAAGACTTTTTCATTTTTCAAGGCTCGTAGGAACAGACAAAAATTAAAAAAATATTACTTTTTCCCCTAAAGCAAGAAATGCTATTTTTTCCCCGCTCTGGTACTCTACAATGACGGCCTTTTTGAGCAAGAGGAGTGAAAAGTATTTTTCTCTGTCTGCAACTTAGCTCAGAGACTCTTAGTACTATAAAGCTGTAATTTGGCATAGGTATACATATTAATCACGCCGACTAAGTGGTAAAATAAAAACAAGAAAAAAATTTTTTTTGTACCTCGCCAACCTGCAATGTGGGTTTTTTTTTTCTCGTCTATCTCATAGTATGGGGTATCGTTGGTAAGGTCGTTTAAAAATATTGTGAGTGTGTGAAAACCATTTTTGGATTCAGGGATCCGTTTGCAAAATATGAAGCTTTAAAGTGGTAATATTTGTTGGAGTCATGTCCCCCCCCCCCGCCTTTTTTTTTTTTGGGTGCGAAATTATCAAATACCGTCTCCCACTCTGGGTGGAGCGGGAGGGCGTGTCAGACTCTTACTGACTAAAACCCACCCGTGTTCCTTCGGTTGCCCTGTTGCCGGGGGCCACGATGTCCCTGTCGGTTTTCTTCGAACCCCCGGCAGGCATTGGCCCTAGCGGACCCCGTCAATTCTGCTGATATCTCTTTGAGGCGCGCGTGGAACACAACGCGCCGTCGCGACGCGTCGACGCGTCGACCCGGGCTTGGTCCTTATCGGACGGCAAGCTACCCATTGCTCACCGTCCGCAAGCCCGCGTCTACGGTGGCCGGAAATCGGCTCGCGATTCCCGCCCCGGGCGTCTCCTCCTGCGGCGGTTAGGGGCGTGAGGACGCAAAATTTGCCTCTCCTTCACGCGTTCCGCCTCCTCCTTTGCGAGCATTACCGCTTCGCAGAAGGAGGTGACGGCTTGCCATTTCCTCTCGCTCCGTACCATGGCCTGAACCAGGGCCGGACGCGAGAGATCACTGCCGCCGATCGCCTCTACGAGGACACGGCGTTGCCCAAGCCGGGCAGACCTCTACCGTATGCTCCACCGTGTCCTCAGGGTGATCCACACAATGGTGACACCCGGGTGTTTCCTCCCGCCTTATCCTGAACAGGAACCTCCCGAAGCAGCCATGTCCGGTGAGGACCTGCGTCAGACGGAAGGTGAGGACGCCGTGGCGCCTCTCAAGCCACTCCCCAAAGAGGGGTCTTATCGCCGCAATTGTGGCGTCCCTGCCAGCTAAATGGTTGGTTTTGGATATGTGAAAAAATTCACAGCAGTACTATTTATAAGAAAAACTATCACTGCTAAGTAGGCTCTACAAGTTAACGAGTAATAATCGACCTTCTTGAGATAAATTCATTCCAAATACGGAACCCTTCATTGTGCGTGGTCAGACTTGTACTTGCCCGGTTTTTTATCTAATGATTTAACAATATAATAAACCTAACCTAACATTGTCAGAACTGAATAACCCTGGGACAGATTTTGATGCGCCTTGGCCTGAGTAAAGAGAGAAGTAATGTCTTCAGAACTACAGTGGTTTTCACTGTGGCGGTAGTGGGACCAGCTGTTGAAACTCCCCCTATTAAGTCCTAACCTAACCTAACATTGTCAGAACTGAATAATCCTAGGACAGATTGTGATGCACCTTGGCCTGAGTAAAGAGAGAAGTAATGTCTTCAGAACTACAGTGGTTTTCACTGTGGCGGTAGTGGGACCAGCTGTTGAAACTCCCCCCATTAAGTCCTAACCTAACCTAACATTGTCGGAGCTGAATAACCCTGGGACAGATTTTGATGCGCCTTGGCCTGAGTGAAGGGAGAAGTAATATCTTCAAAACTACAGTGGTTTTAACTGTGGCGGTAGTGGGACCAGCTCCCATATACATTTGCATAGAGGTGGTGCGCTACATGCGGTCACCACTCTTGTTGGTTGCCGGCGTAGCGCGTTAACTCTTGGGTCAGTCTGGAAGGGGTCTGTCAGACTCATACTGACTAAAAGCCTCCCCGGTGTTCTCTTCCCACACTTGGACCAGGGATCATGAGATCTTGTGCTCCTTCCATTATCCCCGACTGGCCGGCCCGCTTTTGCGAGCCACTTCATGCCCGCGGGGGGAGTGAGGTGTGAGAGTCCCCTCGCGTCGTCCAACAGGGTCCAACAGTGTTCACACACTACCTCGGAAACCTAACATAACCTAATCTAACCTATCCTTACCTAACTAACATAGCCGGAACTGAATAACCCCGGGATAAATTTTGATGCGCCTTAGCCTGAGTAAAGGGAGAAGTAATGTCTTCAAAACTACAGTGGTTTGAACTGTGGCGGCAGTGGGACCAGCTCCCATATATTTTTGCCCACTATCCTTTGTAATTGACTTATTATTCTAGCTTTGATTTGATACCAATTTAGTAGGTTTTTAATAAAAAAAATTAAACTTTCCTTTCGTCTAAGACAACCATGGATTAAATGGTTCTAAATTGTCTATACTATCTTCACCTTAAAGCTTTGCACCCATCTTCCAATCACCCTGTATAATAAATACATAAAAAATTAAACCGAAAAGCAAAAAATCAACCTATCAGTCTAACTAAGCTCATAAATGAATGTAAATTACTAATTTTGAGTCTGCGCCAAACAAACATAGGGAATCTCACATGTTTTTCTGTCAGAAATATTAAATATCATCAGATACCTATACCGACCGAAAAGACGTTTCCACGTCAAGACAAACAAAGGGAAAATCCTTAAAAAAAATACATAGTTCTTGGAATTTCATTATATTTGAAAAAATATACAAAGAATTAATGTTATAATTAATTTGTTCTGTACAATTTAAACATATTTATTTAAGAATACTAGTAAATGCGTTATACAAAAGTGATTATTAAACCATTTTCAAATACATCATTAGGTATGCGTCGAAATTATGAGAATACAACCCGTATCTATCTATTAGTTTGCTGTAAACAGTGTTTAATTTAGAACTAGCATATTAGATATTATATACAACATTATAGAACAGTTAGTGCTTAGTTATGATTATTTTCGATATTTTAAAGTCCCGTTTGAGACTTACGGCACATCAGAGAAGTAAGAATTTACTCTTATACTGCAACATCTCTACCTTAGTAAAATCGCTCGACATTGTCAAACGTGTTCTCTTGGTACCTTTGGTTGGTAGATAGGTATACAAATATAATCACGATACATCGTATTACAATATAACAGAGATAACTACTTACAGACAAATATATATCATGTAGTTGAATTTACTATAGCACGATTATTATGAAAATTACCTTCATTTAAAAACCATCGATAGCAAAAAGACGACTAATAATATAATATTTTCGTCTTTGATCAACACAATATTTCCTAATAAAATTATGAAAAACAAATAGACTTTGTTAACGTTGTATCTCATCGATATTTTAAGAAAATTCGTATATTTACTAACCATTTTATACTAACCAACAGTCTTCCACATAAAATACTCGTAAATACGAAGTTTATTTTCCATATTTACGCTAAAGTATCGACAAGATATAACAGAGAAAATTGGACGTGTCAGAATATCAATGGCTTGCTTGAAATTAATAAATAAGCACCCTTTCATCTACTGAAACACTGAATTGTATTTCGGGAGGTGCGTTTTGCATCTATTGTTATAAGAATTGAGAATGCCATCTTAAAACCTGCGTAGAGACAAGTTATAATATTCGATTACAATATAATAACAGTGGTATAGACAGACACTAAAGCACAATTCATTAAGGCATTCTGCGTGTGTTCGTGTCTTCCTTCGATTTTCTATAGGACTCCGGATATTTTTGGACGTAAGTTTATTGTCAACATCGGATTTTTGTTTCATATTTTCAGTCTTTGTAATCCGAATTTGAAATTGGATGGACTTCCATTGATGTCATAAGTTTAAAATAAAATCCAGTATAAACACAGTCATAATCTCTTCTTTAAATCGTACACAGTTAAAATGGCCTAACAACGTATCCATTTAAAAGTGATTAAGCTTATTAAAACAAGTGCAACGCTTGTATATGAAAAGCTCACTTTTCTTTAGTTTACGCAATTTTACGCTATTATCTTTCCTCTTCAGTGTTATTAAAAAATTATGTATCTAGAGATTGTTGCCATAATACAACAAAATTTCGAACTTAACAAAGGAATGCAAGATTTTAGTAATGAAACAGCATCTATAAATAAGGCAGTTTATATCAATGATAACTAAGTCTACTGCGAGCGAAGACAGACTAATATGCGTTATACTTAGGTTTAGTAAACTAATGTTTTTTTTGCTGAATCTCTAGATGATTTTTTATGATTAGTGACTGGCGCTGTATACAAAGTCGACTTATGTTTTGCATTTATAACTAGATTCTTAATTACCTTAATGCAAACGATTTAACAACAGGAGAGATTATTATCTAAGTGTATCAAAACATTAACACACATTATTAAGGCCTCGTAACGCTAATCAAATAATCATATTACACTGTCTCCACTCAACAGTTTCAACCAACTAAAATAAAAAAATACATTCGTACGTAATTTATCGTTAAATAATTAAATCTAGTCAGGTATTCAAAGCTTAATTTATTAGCTAATTAGCTACACAAGGACCGAGTTCCAGTGCTGCAGTGTTCCATTAAAAGACACAAAACAATTTTCACAATATTCATCAGCTGTTTATAAAACAACGGCGGAAACATAATTAAAATACTTTAACCATGACATTCCGCCTTCATAAGCAATATTTTCAGTTACTCAAATTATATAATTATCGCAATAAGGTCGGTAGGTAGTATACCTAATAATATACCACATAATGGCAATAAAAAATCTTAATTATTTTACCACCGTCGTCATATAATTAAACTGTATTCAGAAAATAAATCAGACACGACATAATCACAGCCCAAACATAATAATAACGTTTACAGATGGTACACTGAGATCAGACACATTGGAGTTCTGTATATTTTTCATTTTGTCCCTCCCTACACCTTTAATTACATATCACCCAAGACAAGTGCTCATGGCAATGCTTGCAAATGGACGCACCTGCACTTACCTATGTTGTGGTTGCAGCCTCCCGTTTCGACGAGATGTTTAACTAAACGTTGTGCACTGCTGCGCACGCGCCGCCGCCCTTTACTACATTCACGTGCAAAAAGGAAAAATACTATTAGCTACTAGCTGTTAAAAACTGTTTTCTCCCAGATTTTTGGTTGAAATACTATGATAAAATTATAATACTTCAAGAGACTGCTGTATAAGTGTGCACATCTTCTGCACGTGAATGTAGAAGCTAGTTTAGAACGATGACTACTCGAAAATATTTCGAATCCCATTTACAAATCATCGAAGTAATAAAATCAGAACTTATGGCACACACGAGGAATACTACGACTACAGCATGACTACTAGCTCACTTACAATATTATGTTGAGTGGCATATGGCCATTCGAAAGTTTCATAACGCATACCCACAAACATATTGAACTATAAATCAATTTATTTACTGAAGTTCTTCGGGTATGGAATAGCAAGTTACTTAATTATTTTCTATGTCGCTGAAATACCGTAATATCGCATCAAATCAACGATATTCTGTTGCAGTTAAAAATTCTACTTATTCTTAGATAAAGACTGCCCGAGTTTATAATAAAACATACAATAATTAACTAGGAACATAATATAAAATTGACAAAACTCCAACTCACGCAATAAATATATTTTGCAAGTTCACTGCAAGCAACAATTACCTATCGAGGCACAGCACGTGCTCATTATGTATAAAGTTTGTATCACTAAATTTTTTCTAACTTCTAATTAAATATTTATTTTATCAATATTTGCCTATATTATGAATTTTACGAAAATTAAACTCCTTTTTTTCCCATTGCAAGTGAACTTGCAAAAAGCCAACCTACATACCTTAGTATACCTTTCAAAATAGCACCCCATTCTGATTACTATATATTTTTTAAACTGCGTTCAAAATGATAACAATTTATCGAGATTGG
The DNA here is from genome assembly GCA_949152395.1 of Agrochola litura. Lineage (NCBI taxonomy): Eukaryota > Metazoa > Arthropoda > Insecta > Lepidoptera > Noctuidae > Agrochola > Agrochola litura. The sequence continues at coordinate 12,168,242 of OX424491.1, read as the reverse complement.
TCATTTTTACAAAAAAACACGCTTTACAAAAATTTTGCATGTCATTTTTTTCAGTTGCCTTTAATATTTAATTTTGTAACTAAGTTTCAAGTCAAATACGTCACATTTACCTAACTTCAGAGAGCTTAAGTTTTATTATTAGAAAGGCTTAAAGTTATTTATCATTTAGATCCTATTCGCTACGTTATCTGTTTAGCGATTTATGAGACACCGATCTCGTTACAGTGATTCAATGCCTAATGTGTACAAATATAATATCTACCAATAAATATCTAATTCCGGTAGGTAAATGGCGTTTTCAATGTTTCTATTTTTTTGAGAAGCATGTGAAGCGCCTGTATGATCAATGCTCTGTAGGACGCACGCGCGGCACCGCAGCTCAGATAGCAGGCTGCGCAGGCGCTGCCGGGTGCGTGGACAGGTGTGTGGACTCGCTGCGGCGCGGCGGTGCGGGCGGTGGCCTCTTCTTGATGGGCTTCGGTTCCTCCCGTCGCGGCGGGGGCTCCCCCCGACTGAATACGTTTTCATAGAAAGGATCCTCGACTCCCCCACCATAGTGCTCCTGAACCCACATTGACACGCTCGTCTCTTTATAGTCCTCCGATAAAGGGTATTCTCTAAAACCTAGAACTTCGTGTGGTGTAGTTGCAGGTTCCAATTTACATTTTTGTGCTACCTGCCACTTTTTTCTCATAACCCTTTGCAAGTCTCGAAGGAACTCTTTCGGGGGATTACTGTTCGAATCTGCTAATTTCTTTGGCGACGATAACTTCGTACTTTCATTTCGTTTCGGTGGCGGTGGCTTGCGAGGTGATAACGGTGGTTGTTCCTTTAAATTGAATGATATTTTCTTAGTCTTTTTACTATCGGAGCAAGTCGGTAAGTCATCAGCAAAATTCACTTTTTTCATGGAGCCTGTGCGTTCCTTAGAAGGTTCAGCAGTTACTTTTCTCTGAATGGAGGGACTTCCATTGCTTATTTTCTTCGTCTGAAGTTCGGCGAGACAAGCGCCGTACGCTACGTTTTGCTGACCATAGATACTTTTATCCGAATGTAGGGACGATGTTCGGGATGCTTCTGAGTGAACGCTGTCGAGTGAGGGCTGGCGCGGGAATGTGCGGTTCTGTTCGGCACTGCGCACAGTGGCTCGCGACTGGCCGGCGCGGGCTGCCTGCTCCACCTGTTGCGCCGTGAGTTGGTTCACTATGTCATGGACGCGCCCCGCAGCCGTGTGCGCTTCCATTGTATGTTCTGGAGGAGGCGGAGGCAGACTGAGTTGTGACCCAGTCAGGTCCTCGATGGGCTCGAGCGGAGGTGGCGGCGGGGGCAGCGAGTCGAGACTCAGGGTGGAGCTGAACATTCCGTCTGGTACATCTTCGGTTGGAGGTGGGGGCGGAGGCAAGTCCTCCACAGTGCTCACTGCTGGTGATCTCTGGACTTTGTCGTAGATGGCGGTGTACCCGTATAAGGCGGAGCCGCTGTCGGAGCTGTTCCGGTACATGCTGTCGCGGGGAATGCTCTCGTAGTGTCCGTAGGTCGGCGAGGGCGGGTCATGGCGGACCGGGCTGCCAGTGCTGCTCAGGCGACTGTTTGTTGTGCTGCTAAATACACTTGTCTCTGCGGCATCTGTTGAATAAGAAGATATTGTATTTCTTTGGTAAAATGTAAGATATTGACTATCTCGTGTTCCATCGGCTCCGTATAAGACTTACCGATGGTGTGGTGTCGTTTGAGCGTGGAGTCATCGGTTCGCGCGGGGCGAGGACGCCTCGTCAGTGTGCCCGAGTCGCCGCCCCCCTCATCCTCCACACCGCAGTCGCCGCCTTTCTCCACCATCTCTTTGAGCTGACGAGTCATCCAAGTTAACGGAATGTTGGGCTTCATCGAAGGCTTGCGTTTTATTGTACCTGGAGTGTACAATACACTTGTATGAAGAAAAAATGTCGTCGTAGAAACAAATAATGACTGAAAAATATATATTATGAAGTCAATTAATAGAACTTTCTTCTACCGAGATGTGAAGGTGTTAGTAATAATGTTTAATTACCCATGGGAAATTCGCAGTCGAAAGCACTTTCTGAAGCGGTGCCGCCGTCGGACAGACATCCGCTCGAACTGGACGACGATGCGCGGGAATGTCTGCACACGTTAATAGTTACAATCATTTTTGTTTTTAAACAAACCGTTGGTACTTCATAAATAAAGAAAAATAACATAAATTTGTTGATTTATTAAAGAAGCAATAGCGACAGTAACAACATACAATCAATACAAAATATGGCACTCGCATTTTATTCCTGGGGAAAACATATCATAAACGCAAGCATTTTGAGAATAATCTGAAATTACATTGAGGGAGGTTTACAAGAACAATCGCTTAGAAAATTTAAGAGGTAAATAAAATATCCAGGAAAAACAAAATGTCACACTTGAACATATTTGTAATGGTTTTAGAATCAGATATTAGAACACACAAAAGACTTATCATAATTTTCTTAGACATTTGAAACGTTCCATTTTTATAAAATTTCGTGAGCGTTCACATATCTCTGTACTGAAACCATTATAAATCTGCGTTGATACACAACACGGCCGTGAATATGGCACATACAGCATCAGAAAGAGACAGCCACGTAGGTATGGGTAACAGAGTGACGAAGCATCCTATTGTATAGAATCAAGTCCTTCTACCTGAACAGACAGCTGTGCTGCTGGGGAGTTTGATGCGCCACTTCTTCCCAGCATAAATCACTAGGAAGTGGTGAAGGGCGGGTGTTTTGGGGCATTGTCTTATGTAAAGACGTTCAAAAAGTGCTGATTCTCAGTATAATTTAAATAAATGACTACATATTTTATTTTTATTTTTATGTGTCATATTTACGGCCTGTTCCTTTCCATCTAGCGACATGGGTAGGACACCAACCTGCCACTACTGATATCCGAGTTGGCCACACTGGCATTGCTTGAAGTGGACTGTGCTGGGCTATTGATGCCCAGTGCCGGCAAGCCGTTCGTCTTTGTTGGTATAGAAGTGATCTGTAAAAGAAGTAATGCGTGATAAGCTAGTTTTCAATGAAACTTTGGAACTAATTTATCTCATACTTAGTCATTTGTTTGGAAATATTATGCCCATGGGCGTAACCGGGGGGGCAGGGGAGGGCAGCTGCCCGCCACTAGATTTTGTATGCCTAAGCATAACCTACTGCTGTCGATAAAAGTTGTTAGTCACGTTAAGACTTACTTTACAATTATATTATATTATGCATTGATTTTAGAAAAAAACCGCGCTGCGCGACCAGTCATGTTGTTGTATCATGCACCCAGTTTATTTATATTACTACCTATGAGCTTAGGTACTACATGTAGGGTAAAACATGTGCCCGGTTTTAGAAATTTCGGTTTTGCCTCCCCCCCCCCCCCCCCCCCTACGGCCATGGTAATGCCCCCAGTACACGTTGGGCGAGCCCGTTGACCGGCTAACGTATACTGGGCCTTTTTTGCGTGATTTGCGTTGGCTGAGCTCGGCCAACGGGCTCGCAAAATGTGTACTGAGTGTACTAAACATTTTTAGAAATGGACAGGTTATTTGATACTTACTGAACATGATCGGGCATGGGCAAGGTGGTCTAAATCCTCTTGGGTTAGCTCTTCCACTAACGAACGATAGTTCTCTAGTAACTGCCTTCCATGCTGAAAAAATAAGAGTACATAAACACATGAAGCAGAATAATGCTGCAAAATATAAGTATAAGATTATATAATAAGCAGCTATCAATCGACCGAAATCTATAGCACTTTTGTGTATATTACATACTTAGTTGTATTATTATATAAGTACGTACTAGGTATGTATAGTATATAAAGTCTCAAATACAAATACTACTGTCTCATGGTGCAGTGCGGCTACGTCCAAAGTTTGTCTAAGTTCCCGTTAAATTACTTGGCAGATAATAAGCAAATTCTGATAGGCATGCATTATTTTTAAAATTTATTCAATGAGTAGAGGTTTTCAGATTTTGTGAAACTTTCATGTCTTTTAATGCGGCAGTGTAAAGGTAGAAGTAAGGTCAAATAATTCACTTACTATATTAAAACATAGTATTCTTGCCCGTACCTTTGCTATGCGCATCGCGGTCACCCATCTCTCCAGAGTTCGCTGATCATCAGCGCACAGGAACTTAATAAACTTAACACTCTTTGGTTGCTGCAGCCTTGGGTGCTTGATAGCGAAGCAGTAGTCGGTTGGCGACTTATACTTCTTTTTCCAGTTCAACCCTATGTAAACTTCGTTAGTGTCAAACGTCGCTAGACACACCAGCTCTTTCAGCGTTTTCACCTTATCCTTTGGCGAGTAGTACAGTCCTAGATAATAACAAATTGAAATATAATTAAAGAGGAATGTAATGTTACTAAAATACATGTGATTCGCTTTGGCTTATTCGCTTTGCTTTTAAAAAGACGTAAGGGGTGTGGCCACACAGCGCAGCTTGTCGTATTAGTTACTAACCAGACGGTCGCAAAACGCAGTATATTTTCTTCCATCCTTTTTTGGCATCATTTTTGAGATAGAGTGGTCCCTCCATCGGAGGCACTGGATGGCCTGACACGGACGGTATCGTGCTCGTAGTTCCTCCACTCTGTCCGAAAAACTCTTCTATGATTACTTGTCTCGAATGCTCGTCATGTTCGCTGGACCAACCTTAACATTTGCAATTATATATTAGCAATAGTTCATTGGTTATCTTAATAAGTATGCTTACATCAGGTTGCAGTCGCATCGTGAATTTACCTCTGTCGTCTTCTGTCAACAGGAACTTTTCTGGTGTTTGGAACAGAGATATTTTATCAGGTCGCTCGGCGAATAGGATTTTGTTTTTTGATTCTCTCGTCCATAACATTAAATTGTCGACTAGCATCTCATGGTCTTCATAAACTCGTTCTAAAATGTAGGATAAAATTGAATTAGGTAATTGTTTAACTTAATATAAGTATGAAAAAGTTTCAAGTTTGCGATCTCCTTACCCATGTGGAGGTCAGGCAGGTGTTCAACGATGGCCCACTTTGGTTCCATACTGACGTGGTTCTTGTCTGCCAGTAGTCGGGCCACGTATCCACAAGTCATCTTTTCGTCGACTAGCAGACTCTTGGAAGATCCATCCATTGAGAAGGCTTTGATGAAGAGTTTCTTGATGTTAGCTTCGCGCATTCTTTCCAACGCTAACTTAATTTTATCAGCTTTTAGTTGAAAACTTGCATCCTAAAAACAACGAAAAGTGATATATATATAACTTTATACAGGCTAGTAATTAGAGGTGGGGCATAGTGTTTCGCTGTAGCTACAACAGTTAAGGTAGCTGCCTATATTACCCCATCTAAAATTGCAAATACGTATAAATTGATAAATAAGGTTTTGAAAACAAATAATGATTAAAATTTACCTTCTGAGTTTGATGGAGATTCAGTTTTAACGATTTACATTTCGTGCTAGTGCTACTGGACGCAGAAGATTCACTGGACAGCATGGAAACCTAAAAGAACATAAAACAGTTTGAATGTACCTAATAAATTGAGGGGATGCAAGAGTCTCCACGAGTGGCGATGCTAAGCGTTCGTCTGGCACATCATGAGCAGTCAGCCGCGCAGCCGACCTGCTGACTGACTAACCTTTTACAGCTAATATTCTCGTATAGCTTGTGCCAGTACACCAGAGAAAAAGAATCAGTAACTGTTCTTAAACGATAAATTAAACAAGTACCGGTCAGGGTCAACTGCCCTAACTTCGTCTGGCGTCCTATGTTTGCCTATAATGAAAAAGCTGTAATATTTTTTTCATTTTACTTTGGCAATCGAAACTTAAAGCTCTCTAAGAAAACTCAAAGTTTCGATTGCCATACGAGTAAAATTAAAAGATATTACAGCATTTGACGGTACCTATTTTCCTTCCTTTTTAACATTATTTGTTTACTGTTGGCAGCTTGAGGGATAAAATCCAAAAACCCGTTTTGGTATTAGGATTCCTTTACAATCGCGCTTAATAAAAAAAAAAAAAAATAACGCCTTGGGTACGTTTTAGGTTTAACATACTAGCTTTATATTTTGTAAAAAATCTTTAAAAAGGTACCTATTAGAGGTAGTTGGTAACTTACAGTGTCGCTGAAGGCCGAGTCATTGTCGGGGGAGTCGGTGCGAGCTATGCTGGATGCGCCATCTGCACACTCTTTATCTTGCCTCTGTGAGCCTTCGGCAGCGCCATCAACCCTGGACTTTGATACGGATGACAATGCTGTAAGACGAACAGGATAATATTATGATTAAGATAATTTTATTATAATGAATATTGGAAGATTTCTGTGTGATATTAATACGCGTGTCGTGTATCGTAATGTCAGTGAAGTTTCGCCAATTATTTTAATTTAACTCTTAAAATACTGCATGCAAATATAATGGGTACTTGGGTTACCTGAGGACACCCTGGATATCTCTTCATCGTACTCGGAGTCTAGGGCACAGAGTTCCCCCAGTATGGCGTCCAGGTCAGCATCCTGGGTCTCTTCCAGGTTCGCCATCGAAAACCTGTACGTGTCAATGCGAGGCGCCACGATCTCCAGCGGCCTCAACGCAGAGGTTCCGTCATTCGACGAGTTCAAGCCCTGCAATTAAAATATCAGAAACTCAATTAGTATATACTAAGTCATTTGTAAAACTATTCGCAATTATTCATACAACACCCATTATAGCCTTAGTAACTAATCCCACACCTTAAATAACGCAACAGGGCACAATGAATACAAATGATGAACCCTATCCATGTCCCTATATGTCCAGGAATTAATTATTATCAACACACATACAAGTTGACATCCCAAAACATAGTTGGGAATGCATTGTCTTCAAACAATGAACTTGGTAAGTTTCGATGTCTGTCCTATTGTGTCAACAGTTAATAATTATTACTGATACCAGAGATATTTATATAATATGAGATTACACAGTTATGTATTGTGTAAGTATTTCAACAGAGTTGTCATCTCTTGACAGTCGTCAAGTACCGATGCCGATGGGAGCTCGCCTTAACGATTTAAAGTTGACCCATTAACTATTATCAATAAATTAATATGTACCCATACATATACTAATTAATTGGGTAAACATCATGCCTTTTATTGCCCATTAACAAAACGACGACTCGTATTTAAACTCTGTTTTGAACCGAGTTTGTCATAAAATAAACATTTAAGTAAACAATCGAAGACTTGATAATCAACAGACTCATTAGTCACCACGTACCGTCACCGTCGATGTCATATCCAAACTTTGTTCAAAGCTTTTATTTTCTGTAGGAGAATTGTTAACACTTCTTGCTTTCCCGCTTGCTAATCGGAAACTTCTGTTGAGAGTTGACAGAAACCCTCCGCGCTGCCATTTACTCGATTCGTTTAGTTGCACATCCATCATTATGTCTACATCGCAACTTGCAATGACTCACAAACCAACACTTCACACTATTAGCAAAGCGTGCCAAAAGCCGGCGCTATGTCGCGCGGGACATGCTCCCGAACTATAGCGCGTCCGTATGAATGCGGCCTAAGGACGGAACCGCCTTAAACAAAACGCTGTTCAATTAATGGCATTCTGCACTTTTTTATAAGTAATAAGTTAAAGTCAGATGTAAGTATGCATTTATAATGATTGGTATGTATGGAAACGAGTTTGTTATTTCAACGGGGCACAGAACACGGAGCCTGCGCGGAACTGCACCACAACTTTACCGCACTACAGTTAGGTATTATATCGCTCACAGAGTAGTGACCTCGCCCGTTCACTTCGCCGAAAACAAACTTTTCGCGCCAGCTATGATACGTGTTTGGTAAAATCACAGAACAAAGAGCACTAACGAGGAACTGAAAACACGTTCGACGTCCGCGAGCACAAACCACAACTAGGCAGCGTAGAGCAAAGTGAAGTGAGTAGTATTACAAAATGAAGCATGAGCGCTCGCTGAGTCGGCCGGTCGCGGCAGGCACAGCGCAGGGGGGAGGCAAGTAGACAAGCGGCAACCGTGTTTTGTGACTTGCGCACGTGTGCGCGGGCCGCTACGCTACGTTGTTTGATTCCAGAATGAGTGGCCGAGGCTGGCGCGCTGGTGTGCGTGCACCCCTCGCGCGCCGCACGCTCGCTGGCTCGATGCGCTACCACACTGCCGCTCTGCCTACACTCACTTGCAAACTAAATTATCAGGTTCTGATAATCACCCCGAAATATAAATTATATCAAGTGATGAAATAATTAGGTAGGTAGGTACCTACTTGTTTCAGATTTCTTCCGTATTTTATGAGACTCCAAAAATATTGAAAGTAGGTAGGTACCTATCCTACAGTGCCTCACTATAAATGTTAAAAAATATTAATCATAATTTGGTAAATAGTTGTATCAATTTCTCAATAATGATAGGTACCTACTATATTACATCAGCACGTGAAAATGAAAGAAGGAATCGGCAGAATGACCTAGTTTTATTTGTCCTACTTTTGTTTAAGTAATGGCCGCACCCCGCACATTATACTACCTAAATAAAATGTAATTTTTCAAAAAATACGCTCTACATATTAATCGAAGATATAAAATAAAGGTACCATAATAATAAGTATTCATAAATATTACAATTGAGTGGTAGAGGTCTGTGGTCACACACTACCTATTCAGCTTACCAACTTAGTGCACATATCCACGCAATTAAAATGTCAATTTTGGTACTTAATCGCAATTTCCAAATTATATCTTTAGGCGGAGAAGTTGTACTTAATGAATTTTGTGAATTGTACGGGACTATACCAGAAGTTGTATGAAAAAGCTGGACAAAAAATGGGAAACAGGTGCTGCGTTGGTTGGAAACACCTGCTCGTGCTCAGCCGATACACGACAGATGTGCACGATCCACTTTTATCGATCTCTGACTACAGATACACAGAAATATGCGAATAATAACTTCAGCCTATATTCCATATTGCTCAAATTAGCCTGTGCGTGTTATTAGAGTCCACAAACGATAAACACATTAGTTTTAAAGAGCGAAGAGAAGTTATCAATATTATCTAGGATGCATGAGTTATAAAATATTACATAGGTAAGTGTTGAAAAATATTTATCGAAATCAGAAAATGTTACTTTCTTAGTTTTCAAAACACGCAAAATTAGGAGCATGAGTTAAATAAAAGATAATGATGTGAGCTTTACGAAATTCACAGTTGGACACCCCAAATGAAGCATTCTAAATGGGCGCACATCTGTCGCATTACTAACGAAGAGTTGGACTCACAACTTCTGTGCCGGAACGACTTGCAATTATGTATTATTAATAAGTATTGGCGACACTATTCAATGGGGGAGCTTATCAAATATGATGCAAAAAGAAACAGTAATCATGTCACGAAAAGGTTATTAAAGAAACACCTAAAGGTCTGTTGAAAATCAAGTTATCACATGTTCGCAGCCGAGATATTAACGCAAGCCGCAATAAGCTCGTCGAGGCGATGCAAAATCATGGTACGAGTAAAAGCACATATGCGCGCACACCTGTCCCACGCTGCGCCCGCGCCGGCTGCAAGGCACACGTGCTCTTGTGATCCAGCATCAATCATCCCTTTTAAACTCAAGCAGCCTCTCCGTTTTTATTTATTTAATTAATGAAGGTATACTTACTTATCTTTCGACTAAAATACGATTCCGAATTTAGGCCAGATGCCTCTATTTATGGCGCACGATTGGGTAGAGTTAGGCAACGTGGCGTTTTTCAAAGAGTACCGGTAAAATATTATATCACCTGTTGGTATTAATGTGATGTTAGGTGGTGAAGATGTAAATTCTTAATAGAGGTAGAAGGGCTCGAAACTCTTAGGCCCGTATTGCAGAACTTCACGCAAAACTCAAGCATTAAGGAGTTGATGTGATGTGCTTACCGCAGTGAGCACGGTGAGTTCGCCGAGCCACTCGTTGAGCAAGGCTTCGGGGTCGTCGGCGGCGGCGCCCGCGCCTTGTTCCTCTACCAACGCCATCTGGAACCGATTAATTTTAACATTCATAAATGAAACACAAAAATCACCTACTCTTAAACCAAGCTCTTGCACTACAAGAAAATATGTTTATCATCTTGTTTTAAAACTTTATTGATCTTGTGTCTAGCCGCCGGCTAGCGGCTAGCACAGATTTCATTAAGTCTATCTTTCTGAATCTGTAAAGTAATTAATTTCATCCGCAAGCCGCTTGCAACGGCGAACAACATGTAAAACTCTCCGAGAAACGAGTTGCAGCCGCTTTTTAATATAGGTATTATATTCAGAGAAATTATTTTGTAGTAATTCTTCTTTACCTAGGTTTGACATTTTGCCGAGCTAGTTGCGAAGACTTGAAACTATTTCATTGTCTGAAGAACAAAATATTTCAAGATTATCTTTAATATTTTTTCTGTCTTACCACTTTATTAGAAAATAATGACGTGTTTTTTAAATAAAAGTTCATAATTAAAATAAGAATCCGGGCATTCGTTAATACAGAATTTTCCGCCTCCCTACTGAAATAAATTGCAAGTTCGAATGTCATCATACAAGTCTAAACTCCAAAGTACATTAGTGCAATACCTGTAAAGCTAAATTCACACCTGGGTCGCAGGTATCCTTTATTACAAAACGAATTACACTTTCGATCCTGTTAGGGGCATTAGACAAAAGCCAACGTGCATTTGTTAGTAAATTGTAAACAATCGACTGCCATTCGTATTGTCCCGGGTATCTATTCTCCATTTGGTCGGAACCTCGGAACTGTACCTGTTCACTCTATTGTGTGAAGTGCTAGTTAGCGGATTAAAGTTTAGCTAGAAAAGTTAGTCTGCCAGCGCTAGTTGCTAAGTAGTAAGTAGCAACTAATACTTAGTTGTTACTGCTTTGTTTTGAAGCATTAGCAATGTTCGCACACTTTTAAATGCTTAGTAATAAGCGATTTATATGCAAATTGTAGAATAGTAAATGAGTGTTAGGTGATATTGTTATTGACTATTGTGTTTAATAGGTACATAAAAACTAAGTGTCACTGTAATTTCGGCATGTAGAAGCCTGCCGCACGTTATCTTATCGGCACATGTGCAATTATTGGAAAATAAAGAGAATAGTAAAGTTTACAAAATACACATTATTTCATTCACAGTTTTTCTTATAACAACAAAGCCATATAAAAAAATCCTAGTCGGAATCTATTTTGGAAATAAACAGAATTTACATTGTTGTGTAACTGAAATATACTGGATCAAATTAAATGAAATAGCGAAACTCTGCAGATGCGACGGGTATCGACTATCGATATCTAATAACGAAAAAGCAAAAAAAATAAAATTTGTTTTTTTTTGTGTTATCATGTTTAGATATCGATACCCATCACCCAACACGCCTGCGAAGTTTAGAAAAAAAAAACTGGTATTATAAGTAACTACACTAAATCTGGTCGTTGACCCCAAAAATATCATCAAGTAATTTTTTTTTTCGATTTGTAATTTTTCCTCTGCGTAGGTAACGTTCACGCGTTGCGTAGTGTCGGAACACAGCGTCTACGCAGCACTACGCGGTTTTGACGCCGCAGCTACGCAGTGCTACGCGGCTTATACACAGTGCTACTCGTACGTGGCTTCTACACAGAGCTACGCGCCTCCCAAGACGCTGCTACGCGCGTCCCACGTGGCTTCTACGCAGTGTTACGCGACTTCTACGGCGTTCCTACGCAGCGGTACGCCACATCGACTCGGAATCGACATATCGACTAAGGGAAGTCTGCGGCACCGCCACGGACACTAAAGAATTATCCAATCCATAATGTCAATCAATCCTTCTTGTTATTATGACAATAATTAATTATTGTGCATAAAAATAATATCTATAGGTTTTAGTCTCGGTCTGCATCATTATTATTGTACTATGGTCTCGGTGCGAAATTAAACTTTATGTAAGTAAACACGAGGTTAATATTATCTACGAAGTGAATCAAGAATAACATAAAGAGTAGTGTAAGTGGAGCGCTCGTGGGCCGCGGCTCGCCCTAGCGCATTCTGTTTTTGTTGTCCTAACTTCCATAACCGGGAAGGAAAGTCGGATTGATGTAACATTTTACGTAATACTACTTACAACAATAACACATAAAAGAGATATTTTCGTAACTTCACTACAATAGAGTATCAAGACGGTGTCGTGGTTCTTGATTATACGGATTGATACGTACGACTACCCACAGCAACGGATAAAAACTGCAGCTCAGCAGCAGTATGGTCTTAGGTCTTATAAATATGATGACGTTTGCATAGTTACCTCCGCCTCAGACGTCAGTTCTATTTACTATAGAAAAGGAACTACTTAAGACTTCGTAAAGAAAACTCAAGTCTGAAATGAAAAGCATCAGTCGCTGTGATTGATTTTAAAATTTAGTTAGTCTCAAAAGATTTTCCTTTACAGTTTAGGTTTTGTTCAATTGAATTATTCTGTCATGAAACGTACGGTGTTTTAAATTTCGGACAATCCCGTAAACTGACCGTGTAGAATTTAATAATGTGGTGTAAATGTCGTCTGGCAGGACAAGAATCAAAATTCCCGCATTAATTGCTAAATGGAGTCGACCGGCAGAGTGTTTATTTACTAACTATGTACGTTTATTACAGATCCTCTCGTCATCAATATTATTTTATCAGTTACACAAATACTGTTGTTTATATAATCGGAGTTACTGTTACTGTGCAGTATTTTAACGGTAGTACCTATAGAGTTAGTATTTCTATTGAATAATTTTCTATCCAATCTATATGTCGTGAACTAGTGATGGCCCAGAGGTTAGGCCTCGCCTCTCAGCACACAACCTCGTGCATGAGAGGCAAGTATCAATGTGCCTTTTTCTATTCAAATACATGTACTTTCTGAGTTTATCTTGGAAATTACTGACGTCGGCGAAAGAAAAATATCGTTTGGAAACCGTTATTAATATAAGTCTCAAATCGCCAACCCGTCTTGAGCAAGCGTGGTAATCAATGATCGTGCCTTCTCTGTGTGAGAAGAGGCCTTTGCCCAGCAGTGGGACAGTACTAGACTGGTATTATTAGATATTATTTCTATCCAAAGTGACTTCATCGCTGCACCTATTTTATTGTAATTTTATTATCACTATTATCGATGATGATAAATATTGACTTGTAAATTATTAGTTATTCGCTATTAGCTATATACAAGTTTATGTGCTGTTATAGTATTAGCGTAATGAATAGAGCGAGCTTTCTCCTAAAATATATAGTCGCACTGGCTTAGGGGAAAGTGTAGCAGTTGTTAAGATAAATTAATGCGTCAATTTGACGAGAGTGGTCATCAATAAACAAAGATGCGGGTCGGTCAAACTCACTGATATTATACTAAAACTACACGGCTGAAACGGTGTCCGTATGGATTGAGGAGCCATGTCTCATATTTAAACGTGGGTACTACCAATATTTAGTAGTAAATTAGGCGATTTTGTAGGCCCGATCCTGGAATTTGTAGTAAAACACTTTAAAAGATACACGACTTTTAAGGTGGCTCCTCAATTCAGACGTCTGAATTGAGGTGCCACCTTACAACTCTAAAATTAGCCGACGGATATTTTTGAAAATTTGGTAGTATTTAGTAGTACTTATGCGTAATCTCTACAAAAAAAAATGGGTTTTGTGCGGCTGAATTTGAGATAGCTACAATGTTTTGATTTTTCATAAAAATCCATAAATTTCACCGCGCTGTTTCTCGGAAAGTAATCAACCGATTACAACATACTTTTAGTTTAATTTAGTAGTAAATACGTTCTAATTTGTAGTATAAAAATAAAATGGAAAAACTACATACTTTCGCTAATACAACACATTTTATGTGGCTCCTAAATCCTGACGGTCTATAGAAAATATGTACGTAGCTACTAAAGTAGTTAATCAAATCGGATAACAATAGCACCAATATTTAGTAGAAATTTCTACTAAATATTGGCGTAATCCAAAATCCTGAACATTCAGTATTTCAAAAGATATTAACAAAATAAACATTCCTTAACAATTTAGCGTGGTAAATGAGCCCACGACCAAAACCATCTCACATCGTTTTACGGCCAAAACCGTATAAAATCGTTAGTTTAGATGATTCTGAACCGATTCGATGTTTACCGGTCAGAAACGTCCCAGTTTTACGGGACCCAATTTCTGCGTTAAAAAAAAAACAAACAGTCGGTTTCATCACAATATGTCTGATATTTAAAATATACATAGGTTTCGTAATTTATTACGAAAACGATTGTTTTCATACATTTTTGCGTGTCAAATGTGGACTGAGTGCATTTTCAAAAATTAAAAAAAAAAAATTAATCTATCCATTTCATAACAACCTGGTTCAATCGAAAAGTTTTCTGATTAGAAACGCATTTTTTTTTTACGTAATCAAAAGATTACGGCAGGTCAGTGTCAGGTTGTATCTTGATCAAAAAGAACTTTTCCGTAAGAGATATTTTCTAATGGAACAAATCTATCTTAGGGAGATGTATTAATGACTCAACCTACAAACTGCAAAAAACGTAAGAAAATTTTTATGTCGGTGGCTACAATTGCAGAAGATTCTGAATCCAAAAATTTCTGATATTTTCCGCGTCACTTCTGACCTAAGCGCATTTGAAATACCTATGAAAAAAAAATACCGAACTGTTTCATAGCAATCTGTCTGATTTTCAGAATGTAGTTGAATGATGGATTTTAGATACAGTAAACACAATATTCTGAAACCAGTAGCGTCACACCCAGAAGACCATTAGAGAAGATTAAAAATGAGGCAAAAAATGAAACCCATAGCAACCCGTCTGAAAATTTTGTTTTCAGGTGAACATTGGTCAGTTGATGCGAATAAATAATTTTTCAGAATAAATCGTTTTTACGTACGATTAATAAAGAGCTTACCCGAAACTATCAAACTGAAATTAAAAGTTTTTTTTTTTAATAAATTGGACAAAAGGAAACTGGGATAACGTTTGGAAATAACTTTATATTGAAATAAAAATTCATCTTTTTTTTATAGTCGGACTCATCATCGGTGTCGTAAGCGTAACAAGCAACGCGCTTTAGCCGGGCGACTCCGAAACGTTCATTCTGTTTTTGGAGTTATATTTGATATTTAAAATTTCTGAAAACAGGTTTTCAGTAACTATACAAAAGATTTAAAAAAAAATTAACCAGGTTGCTATGAGACAGATAGGTTACATTTTTTGTTTTTTTTTATAATGCGCTCAGTCCACATTTGACACACAAAATGTATAAAAACAAACTTATTTATAATTAAAATTACAAAAACTATGTACATTTTTAATATCAGGCATATTGTGATGAAACCGTCTGCTTTTTTTTTTTAACTCAAACTCAAAGCATTTATTTCAAGTAAACCAATTACAGGCACTTTAGAATTGTCAAGGGGTCGGTCAGTCAGAAAGATGAAGCTAGTTGCCCATTCCAAAGCGTAGTAGGTACCTATGGAGAAGAACGGGCAAGAAACTCCACGGACACTCTTTTAATACATAGCAGGACATAGCAGAAATAGGCTTCCGTAAAACTGAGACGTTTCTGACCGGTACTTCCTACCGAGTTGGGTTCAGGAATCATCTAAACTATCGATTTTATACGGTTTTGGCCGTAAAACGATGTGATATGGTTTTGGTCGTGGGCTCTCGTACCACACTAGCTTGTTAAGAAATGTTTATTTGTTAATAAGTTTTGAAATACTGAATGTACGGGATGTTGGATTACGCCAATATTTAGTAGAAATTTCTACTAAATATTGGTGCTATTGTCATCCAATTTGATCAACTACTTTAGTAGCTATCGTACATATATTTTCTATAGACCGTCAGGATTGAGGAGCCACATAAAATGTGTTGTATTAGCAAAATGATGTAGTCCATTTTATTTTTATACTACATATTTGAACGTATTTACTACTAAATTATACTAAAAGTATGTTGTAATCGGTTGATTACTTTCCGAGAAACAGCGCGGTGAAATTTATGGATTTTTATGAAAAATCAAAACATTGTAGCTATCTCAAATTCAGCCGTACAAAATTCATTTTTTTTTGTAGAGATTACGCATAAGTACTACTAAATCCTACCAAATTTTCAAAAATATCCGTCGGCTAGTTTTAGAGTTGTAAGGTGGCACCTCAATTCAGACGTCTGAATTGAGGAGCCACCTTAAAAATCGTGTATCTTTTAAAGTGTTTTACTACAAATTCCAGGATCGGACCTACAAAATCGCCTAATTTACTACTAAATATTGGTAGTACCCGCGTTTAAATATGAGACATGGCTCCTCAATCCATACGGACACCTGAAACGGCCCAAAGAACATTGGTACATTTGTACATAACATCACGTCAGAATTCCCAAAAGAAGTAAGCCACACATTATAATACATTGTAGCCAGGCGCAAAAGACAAATAATTTACTAGACATACTTTTTTTAAACAATATGAAGGAACAAATATAGTCATATATTTTACGAATGTATTTAATTACATCTGCTACGATGCGAGTTACGACAGTGTTTTTTTATTGTTTTTTTTTCATCCTTCAACATATTTAAGTTCCACCTGTTGGGTCGCAGACTGAACAGCTTGACAATCAAGTTTTTTTTGTATTCTCGAAAAAGATAAACTTACTTTTTATTTGTGGGTACTATGTATGCATATTTTTCTTTAGGTGGGTTAAGACAGGGAAAATGATTGCTCACCAAATTGACTATCAATTTGAATTCTGTGAGTCTTTGACGGTCGTACGGCCATAATAGGCTATAAAAACACGGCAAATTGACGTGGTGTCTATTACATAATATACAATCTGCTAAACAATTAATTTCGCAAACTTTACATAATAGATTGGGTATGTATTGTAGTTAGTTTGAGACTAGGGGTGGCTCAGACTCTTTTGTGAGGCCGGGTAGAGCTCAAGAATAAACAGTTGAACCGTCAGACGCGCCGGTATCAGGGGGTGGGTCATGCGGCTTACACCCCTCCCTGAAGCCTCAGACTATCGTATTAAGTTACCAAATAATAAATTTCGTTATTGCAACTAACCAAGCACTGCAAGGGCCCGACGTCAATTACAGTGCAATTGATGTGTAGGGGAAGTCTAAATGATCGTTAATATGTAGTTGCAAACCACATGGTACAAAAACGTTTGGCGCTTCGAATGTTATAAGTAGCCTTCCATTTTCAAAAAACAGCATAAAAAAACGCAGCGATTGATCAAACGTACAGGTATGTGTTTTTATCAACGCATCTACCTATAAATACAAATTTTAACCCTTCCCCAATGCCTAACAACACAAATTATTTTTCACGCCTCGGCCCTACCTTTACCGGTCTATAATTATTTTTGGCAACACCCTACCTCTGAATCATTCAGAAATGGTTCATTGGGTTCAAAAACGTTGATGTAGTGGTGTACACACATTTACCGTCACACACACACTATCTCACCCACTCACACCTCACACAACCCCAACAAAATGCTAACTATTTTTACTTTTGTTTAATAATTTATGTCTAGAATTTGATTAATGTTATTGTTTAATTTTTCACTTTCTACTGGAAGGTAACCATAAGTTTGTTAATCGTACTCCTGAGCCACAAGATACAAATGACGCTTAGTTTGTGGCTCACTGAATTTGGCTAAATTGTATTGTTACTCTTTGATTAACAAACTTTATTATTATAGTTGATTTACAAACAAATGCATCATGCGCAATGATCACTGATGACTAAAAACAAGTTGTAGGATATTGCCTTAATAATATAATATTATCTTATTGCTTATACTGGTAGGTATTGCATACATATCGCGGATTGGAGTAATTTTAGAACGCAAATATCAAAATTCAAGCAAGAAGTTATTTAATATTATATTAATGATAAAAAAAGGAAAATGGAGAACGGGGATAGATAGGAAATGAGAATGGGATGTGGTGTTCTATACACTTCTGCTTAACCCTTCGGGGAAAGCTGGCGTGATGGTATGTTACATTAAAATGTAACTTACCATTAGTATAACTACGGATTTAACCACGGAACTCCCTTGGTAAAAGAATTACTTATCACTGTAACCTTGACCTAATGTAATCATATCATTCAAATATGATTGTTATATCATAGCTATTGCGTTTAATATACCTAGCTACTACATGATAATATACGTAAGACTTGCTGTTCAATTCGGTTAGCTATTTAAAACCTTCAGAAATCGGACAGGCACAAAAGAAGAAGATTTAAAACGGGCACCTAAGTAGGTAAATGATGATGATGATTATCAATAAATGTGTCATTCTAGAGGGTTACCTGACCGCTGAAAAACAGCAAAGTTGTCAAAACTTGGAGTTGTACTTTTGTAATAAAGGTATCAATCGTTGTACTACTCCTAATAACTAAAGATTGCGCTAGACTAAACAAATTACCTTGAAGCATACAAATGACGCCTTTGTCGATGTTCCACGGTTCGGTAAAGTACAGGAAAGACCTCGATACCCGACCGTTAGTACCAACCGGGAAAGTCTTAAAGTGAACGAACAATACAATCCAATTTCTTCAATGCTGCACTCAGCTCAGCCTGCACAATAATATGTTCAACAATAAACGCGAACCGTTCTGCAATTCGTTCTCGCGAGCGACCGGTCCAAAGTGCGAGCCACATAAATGATATAGCGGTATTACATGCGTACTGGTTAACCACCACTAAATGAATGAATACTCTATGAGGTCGTGTGAGTGACGTGAGCCATGATCATTATACTAAAAACGTGTGTTACGTCATTTATATTAAACACAAACACGCTCAAGGGAAAAGTAAGAAATAGTTCGCAGAAACAAGTTCTCGGTCACATCTCTTATCGGTTATCATTCCTGGCTATGAATACAATTTGCTCGTTGTTCTACTACTGCAATGATGTTGAAAGAAATGAGTAGGTGACATTCTTCATTAGTACTTAAACTTACTTGTAGGACAATGATAGATTGTTACGTTAAACAATATCTACCTAACGACCATTTGATAAACAGACGTTAGTTTCAGCGTTCACTGTATCGTCGGAAGCACTATTCATAGTCCTAATATTGAGGTTAAATTGTAAAACTTAACATTTTATAAATGTTATTTATAGTGTTGCTAAAATCTCTGCCCACGGTTTCACCTTGTTTACATCAGCAGCGAGTCGATGACTGTTCTTCCGTTGAAGCTGGTTCATAGCGTGAATCATATCGCATCAGAATCATTGTTTGTACAACCGGATTAGTTTATCGCCGCATAAACAAACTAGCAAAAAATATTACGAAATCTCTAACATAATCTCTATCTATGGAGACGCGCTTCCAAACCTGCCTTAGCCATTTAATTAAAATTATAGCTCATTTCCGTATGAGCAAAAATCTATACAGGAAAATTCTAATCCATCAAGTAATTATTTCTACATCTCATACTATTGGTATAGTTTCTATACAACATACAAGATAACAGTTGATTTATATACTAGTCCTTGTCGAACTCAAGCCGAATAGTTTTTATTTTAGCTAAGTTACGATACCTCTTCACTTTAAAAGAAAGACCGGAGGAAACTACTATAATGATTTGACTGGCAGGAATATGGCTGTTATAGGTTTTATTATCCAGTAAATTGAATATAACTACTAACCTACATTTAATTGTTACATTTACCTTTACCTACTTAATGAAATTGTTTCTGAATGGGATTTATAAACAGGAAAAACTAAAACTATACCATGGGGTTTGCATTGCAAAACAATTAATGGCTTCTTCTGAAAGAGAAGTAAATTCTTCTTGTGTGTGGTTAGTGACTGGCCTGGTGTCAGAGTTTTAAAGCCGCCCATAGGCCTCTGGCTTGGCTTCACATGCCGTCGAGAAATATCTCTCAGGCATGCCTCACGATGTTTTCCTTCACCGTTTTTGAAGCAAATGATAATTATACAATATGCACATTAATCCGAAAATTCAGAGGTGCGTGCCTTGACTCGAGACCTATACATAACTTGGCAGTCCGACGGTCACACCACAAGATAATCACTGCTATCGATTTAAATGATTATGAAACATTCAAGTTCATCTCGAAAGATTTTATTACACTGCTTTAGTTAAATAAATTGTAGTTTCAATACTTTAGAGTTCAGACGCAGTGTTCAGGAAGAGGCAAATGTGTACATAAGTAAAAAATAAAACGCGTCGTTTTTCAGTAAACATTCGTATTTTCGCTCACCCTTCTGGGATTATCTTGTTTCCCGCGGCGGGAACGGATCCCGAAGCCAAAAAATTAAATAACAGAAAATTTACTGGTTTACACATACTATAACCGGAGTAGGTACACCCTGAACTAGCGTGGTAGGTGTGAAACGTTTTCAGTTGTTACTGTATTATGAATTAAGTAATCAAAAACTACTGAATTTTGGTAGAAAATTTGGTGGCTTAATTTGTTGCATATTAACCCTACTCCGACGTCCTGTAAGGAATACCCCGAGTTACCAGTAACCCTGTATACACGGTGTAAGGGAAAGCGACTTTGAATTCAGCATATAATTTTAGACCCCAAACGTAGAAATTTCTCGGCACACGGTCAAAACAGCTGTTTGTATTTTAAAATAAAAAACCGCCAGAAAATTTTAACGCTGGCGTGTTTGGAATAATTTATTTATTTATAGTTAATTAAAACGGTACAACATTAACATAGTAAAAAAATATTACGTTGACAATAATTATGTTGTATATAATTTAATTTAAAACTAACATGGAACAGTGGACTCCTTGCAAACTTTCTCTCACAGAACAGCAGACGTACACGCATAATTTCACTCCATGCATCCATAAAAACATCACATTCGGGATTGGCAGTCAGAAGGGCATTCATGTACTAAGTTTAAGGTAATTACCTTCTAGATAACGCTAACAAATATTGTTAATTGATCCTTATTATCACCGTATTACTTGGAAGGTAAGTATAAATAATATCTTCCCATGTTTATATACCTACTAGAGATATCATACATAAACGGTGCAATTGGCATGATTCATGTTCATGCCCTAACATGGACCATCGAGTATAGGTGTGTTTACCCTGAAGGCCAAAATATTCATAATATTGTACCTAGAGATAGTTCAATAATTCTGCTTCATATAATATTATACAAAGTATAATGTTTCGAATAATGTTTATACTTTGCATGCCACAGATTTATTTCAGCCACTGCGAAATTCTAGTCATGCCCTATTCAGTTTGTAATGTTATTGTAAAATAATATTTAATTTATTTTATGCTTATATAATATTCATTGTGTGTTCATCTAACATTCATTGGTATGGTAGTCACAGAATGCCGTTTATGTATAGATACGTTCAAGAGGTTTGATTGCCAATGTCAAAGTAAAAAGCATCATGTTCTTATTAGAATATCATATTTTATACCAAACCCTACAGACGACCAATAGACGTCTTCTGAAATAGCCTCTTCAATAATTCAAGAAGTAATTTGCCCAGGACCGGATTGAGTAAATCTGACGTTCGCGAGACGGCGACAAGCGAGACGTTTCCTGCCAAGACGAGATCTTTTTAACGAAGTAGGTACCTATATAGGCTTTCGTTCATGCTTAGAGCTTGGACAATAATTGACTAGTAATACTTTACATAATCTAGAACATTGTTAGGTACCTACTTAACATTAATTTAGGTTAAATACGTTGTATGCAGTTTAACAGTTATTTTTTAGATAAAAATGTGTTCAAGTCGTAAACTGGCCACGGTTTGCCCGTAAACTGCATGAATGTAAACACTAAATAGCGCGCATGGCTGCACACCTCGTTATGCGCGCGCGCAATTCCGTTTTAGTGCTTCCAAAATAGTTTAGTGTGCTGGTTTCCGTACCATACAGGTAACTACATGAAATCGGGAGTTACGTTGACTAATATTGTAATTAGAACAATTATTATACCGTCTGACATTACTGCTGGTTTCGAGAGAAGCTATTTATTAGCTTTCCAGATTGAAAATTGTTTACGGACCTAAAACAGTGTCTATGCCAGCGTCATTTAACAAAACTGTCAGAGGTCAGAGCCATAATTGAGTAGGAATGTCCCGCATCCAAACATCGAATTCATAAATAACGTTGGTAAACTCCGCACCAACTCAGGTAAACATAAAGAGGTTCATGACGGGTACTTGCGGTGCTCGCCGTGCCCAAATATAGAGCAAATTCCAGCCTGTTGAGGCGACTATTAACATCAGCCCCCCCTCCTCTCTGGTCCGTGCAGACTCGAGACCGCATCAAACGCCAAGGCGCCGCGGAGCCGACACCGCACGGACGTTGCCCCGCACATGCTCCCAGCCCGTATGTCCAGACAACCATTATATTCTCACAAAGAGTTATGCGATTCCCCGCATCACTCAGCTCCTGAGGCAGGAGTAGTATCACTGGCTCGCTATCGAAAGCGAAATGCTCAACTGGAGATTTGTTGCGTCTATGGTCGCGTCATTGCAGCGCCCTCTGATAAGCAGCATTGACTTCACAGACGCTCAATGTTTGACGGAATAAAGGCGTACTTGTAAGTATTTATTATCGCAACATTTTATTTGAATGTAACAAGCGGCTTAGTAGACATTAATGCTGCGAGACAATGGGCCCGTGTTCGTACTTCATAGCATAGACGATACGTTCGTGCGAAAGCTTTTAGCTGCTTGTGCGGCTCGGCCGCGTGACACTGCATATTTTACACACTTAAGAAACGCCTCCGCCCTTAATGCACGTTAGGCATATGTAACATACGCCTTCTTGGACGTGAACACTGATATTGCGGAAACAAATGTGTTGAGCGAAGGGCTTATAAGTTCGTAAGGTTTGGCAGGCACGCTACCAAGTCAAGTGTCGAAAGCTCGCTCGCAAATGAAAATGTGTGATGACTTTCGCAATAATTTTACGTTTGAGCGATAGGTTCCTCCCCGTTTATAATGTACAATTAGTGAACTAGTCATAGATGCATCTTCACTACATATTTTGTAGTTTATGATTAACTAGCTTCCGCCAGAGGCTTCGCCCGAGTGATATCTTTATAAATTATACCCTATCTTACTTAATGATAATATTGCATTCTACTGTTGAAAGAGTTTTTAAAATCGTTCCTCTAGTTTTTGAGTTTAATCATTACAAACAAAAATACAAATCTTTTCTCTCATAATATTTGTGTAGATAGTATTGATGAAACTTAACACAACTGCATGACTAAATACGGAATACATACTAATATACCTTCACACTAAATTAGAAATTTTGTTGTTATTTGAGGTTTTCCTTAAGTCATTTCGGTGTAATTTTTTTTATTTATTAAACAATTAAGGTAGATGCTATGGACAGGTTTAACAAACAAGTTCGCCATGGTCTACCAACAATCTATTGGACGAGGAACTATAAATGGTCAATGTAAAGGAGGTAAGTTCCATATTGTTCCGAGTGCTGAATAACAAAGAATTTCATAACGCGGGGAGAGTGGGGTCTTAATTAAAATGAATTCCTGTGAGGAGCAAGTAGCGGCGTAACGAGCCATTTGCGGCTATTAGCAGAGAACAATTGAACGAACACGCGAGTGCAAGCAAGTTTACTGAAGATCAGTAAGTCATTTATTAACGTTTAAGAAAGAAATTAATTGTTAAAACAGTAACGGCCGCGTTTCTATAACATTTAACTCTCGTTTATCTGTATCACTTTCACGAGGTACGAGTACTTAAAACTGCTGCTATTTCCATCACACGTTCGGATATTAGGACGTTCCGGTATTACTTCCTGTCCCTACGTTCCTGAACCATTGCAATCTGAGGCGCACTGTCGGAATGTCTATTTCCGTGTGCGGTTCCTGGCTCGATTTTAATTAACGGTGATACCTGGGCGTGAGTTGGGTTGCTGGTCTGTTTACCGTTCACGTTCACCGCGGAGCAAGCCCAGTCCATCAAAGTGAGGTAAGTTATTCGCAAATATCGAGGATATTCTCGTCTCGCAGTTGAATGCGTATCAAGAATTCAACATCCGTGAAAATTCGACTCCTATAGAATTACAGAAACAGCAGTTGAAATGCATTTTATAGACTGACGACAGCCATATGAAATATAAATGAACAAACTTGACGCATAATATCGTGCTCAAAGCTACAGCAGTCGTGGGAAAATGATAATTTATTCAACAAATGATTTACAGAAATTAAATTAATTGCTGAGGAAACGCTATGGACAGCCAGCCTTCAGGTCGATATTTATAGTAAGAAAAACTTTTTACAAAAAAAAAAACAACCGACTCCAAAAAAAAAACACATTAAGTGAAAAATAACTTTAATTTCGGAAGTCGGTGTCTTTGGTTTTGAACTTTCATTCTTTGTCACCGACTTCCGAAATTAAAGTTATTTTTCACTTTGTAGTGTTTTTTTTTTAAGTCGGTTGTTTTTTTTTGTAAAAAGTTTTTATTTTTCACTTTTTAGTTGTGGTACCTACCCCACACAAATTCGAATACCACTACTTGCTATGTAAATAACAGTGACAAGAAGTTATCATATCATCTACATACTAAGTGGGAAAAAATACGTATAATTGAAGCTAACTCAAAAACTACCCAAGCAAAGTTAATAACATTTATATGGGACCACCTCTGAAGTATGATCTACCAAACAAAAAAAGAATCATCAAAATCTATTCATAATTGGCGGAGTAATCGCGTAACAAACATACAAAAAAAAAAAAAAAACATACAGACGAATTGAGAACCTCCTCCTTTTGGAAGTCGGTTAAAAACCCTCTTGATTGCAAAATAACAGAGTGTTGACTCCAGCACGTATAGAAACTACTACGTGCACATGTAGAACTAGCAATTTTCTAGAATATATTTTATTGTTATATTAGCTGAGTTTAAAATCGTTTAAATTTGAATTTGGAATGTGGATATTGTTTTTACTAACATCCAATCACCAAAGAGATCAAACATAAACATTGTATAAACAAGTAACAGGCTGGCAAGAGAGAGAATGAAAGTGTGAATTTAGTCAAAATGAAAATCCAAGATAGCGGCTGCGAAAATTTTCAAATTTTTCGCCATTGTTGTCGTTTTCATAAGGGTTGGCAATAAATAATAACCGTGTAAACTACTCCTATACTGTGTGACTGCAGGCAACTGTCAAATAAACGTTACTTATAGGTATTTATCACTATGGATGATTTCCAGTTTGCGATTCACACTGAGTTTTTGTCAAATGATTTATTTATTTAGCAAATTAAATAAATCATTTGACTGTTGCGCTTATAATGTTGGCAGTGAACTTCAGAAAGTTACTGAATGAACATGAAGATCCATTGTGTAGTAACGCAAAAAAATATTGATCAAAATCAAAGAGTTGCTCTCTATCATAGAGTGAAGCGAACAAACGAAGCAAAGAGGTTTATGAAGATTAGTTTTTTCGTGAAATCACGGGTTTCATGTAGTTTATTGCATCTCCATCATAATTATTTTTATTTCGAGCTCGAGGCACGATATCATCATTTCCATGGAAATTAGGATTACCATTCATGTGGAAATTAATAACTCGTCACTTGCTGTATAATTCTCGAAAAGGAACGAAACAAAAATAATTGTACTCCATAATTTCACAGTTTCAGTGCAGTTCAAAGGTGAATTGCAATGCAATCAAACAAATATAACATTACAAATATGACGATGATGAATTGACTGTCGAACGTGCATGGTTCAGTGATTACTGAAGCTCAATTAATTAAGCGATAGCAATTAGTGAAAATCACTGTGTACCTACGTAATTGAAATGATGTATGTTTTTTGGTAACGTGTGGAATACACGTGTCAAATATTTCAGGTTATATTTAAATGTACAGCAACCGTAAAATAATAAATTATATTAATTAGCAAATTGTTTTTGATGAGTTTTATTTCCTAGATAGGTACGACCATCCCTGAGAAGAAATTAAGAAATGTCGAAATCAACTCAGCGGTCGTGTATTGTCTTATTGAGAAAAGCACCAAGATTTGATCGAACCTGTCCTGACAGCAGGCAGATTTAAAACGTTGCGCACGGGAGATCTGACTCGACGACCGATTGCAATCAGCAGAGTATTTGGGAGGGTGGCCAATTTGGGTAGGCCCCTTGAAAAACTCAAACTCAACCATCAAGTCTATGTATGTAAAACAATGGCCCACACACAATCGCAATAATAATTAAAATAATAGAAGACATTACTTAAATTGATAATGTTATTGTGTTCATGAACAATTAATAAAAAGCTGGTGTACTGTGAGTGGTCGGTGTATGCGAGTATGTCGCTGGCGGCGATGGCGGGCCCGGCGCGGGGACGGCAGAGGGAGCAGTATTGATCGCCCGGACGACTGCACCACCTGCCACTGCAACTTGGAAAATTCGCTTTTCTCACAATACAATCGCTCGGACAATACCGCCCACGCGCTCCTAACTCGATCCATTTCTTAGATTACTACGCAATCTACAGCGACGCCCGCAAATTATCTCCTTTTTCCATTCAATTATCTGTAGCTTGCGGCTGATAGGATTCTGAATCGTTTTCTTTTAGCTCAGATCCATTGATTTCAGTTCAACAAGAAAGCTCAATTAGTTTTTTAATACGATCGGATTCTATGATTTTTAATCTGATGGTAAAATCATTGTGTACAAGATAATTCAATTTGAATCTATTGTATGAGCCAAAGAGTTTTATAAAAAAAAAAAAAAAAAATTAGGCCTCTAAAAACATAACAGAAACACTTTTTCTATTAACACAATCCCAGATTTATATTGTGTCCATCGTAGTCCAACATCTGCACGAGCTGTAAGTTCGAGCCAAAGAAACGAGTTAGCGGACTGCGTAGGCGACACGCTGCCGACTTCAACTGTGCTGCATCACGATTGCAATCTTTTACAAACACGTTTTTACTTTACGTGGCAACCTTTTGATTTACCTCCGTCCTCTCAAAGTTATGTTAGCACAGTAAACGCGAACATTCGTACTGATATAATTTACGCGCGTTTGATGAAAGGAAACGCTCCGCATTCCCCGTTTATAAGTACGTAGTTAAAAGTAAAAATACCTAGGAGCAACAAACGTCGGTGCCATGCACCACATGGTACATAAACCGCAATTCAATAAGTATGACATATCTATCTAGTGCTGTAATACACTGCATAACATCGACCTGGTGCATTAATCACACGAAAAATGACGATATTATGTAGATATATTGCCAATTACATTAATCGGTCACATGCGGATATCAAGTATCGAGCGATTGATACCTGATAGTGTTGTGGGAATGTGATTAAGCGAGCCTATCTCGCGTGCATGCTGTTCTGACCGGCAGACACCGACTCATATAGTGCTTAATTAGCTTGGACAAAGGATGGACGGCAGTAGGAAGCCACAGCACAGCATCGATGTTCATAGATAGGTACACCGATAGCACCATCTCAAGCGACAGACAATGGATTATATGCACAAAGGGCTACAATCCCTAATCTGATGTGCGTTGCACACGGCAGATTATGGATTCTCATGAATTTAAAATTACAATACAGCACAAAAAACAAGAGCAGTGGTGGCCTAGTGGTAACTGCGCCGACTTACGAGTCGTGGGTTCGAACCCAGGCAGGCGCTTTACTTTGTGTATTTAATTTCATCACCACTGCTCGCAAAACGGTGAAGGAAAACATCGTGAGGAAACCGGCCTGTCCCAGAAAAAAAAATCGAAGTCATGTGACATCTACCAACTCGCACTGGGCCCGCGTAGTAGATTGCAGCCCACTCCGTCTCGCCGAGAGGAGGCCTGTGTCCCAGCAGTGGGAACATAAGCTGATTATGACAAAAAACGGACCAAAAATGGAAAAATCCTTGAAATCGTAGGATGAGCTGGAACTAGATTTGATGGGATTTATGGATGGAATACAATACAGAGGCCGCAATTTTTTATTACTCCTACCTTTCTTTTTTATCACTCCTGCCTTTCATGTCTGATAAAATATTATTCCACGTTTGGCAGAATCAACGCGAGAAGTGCATTACGTATTTAATGCAAAGTTTTGTTATGGATGTGTACAACAGTAAAATTTGGTGTTAGGTACCTACATACTATATTTTTGTTTTCTAAACTTACGTAGAGCGCCGTGTAACTAGATGCAACAATGAAGAATAAATGTATGAAAGTCCCTGGAAAAGTAATTTTTGTAAAGTATCAAAGGATACCATGATTTTAGGACTATCACGTGTTTTAGTGTACCTATGCGTGTGATTCTGTGTTGCTATGTATTTTCTGGTTAAAAGTTCTTCGTCTAGTTCTAGTAAGTTTAGAGGTATGAGGGACTTTCCACCCTGTTCTTCATACGGGTGACCCATAGTTCTCCAGGTACCACTGTCTAGAATAGCACGCACAATGGGTATGAAAGTTACTCCGGGTCTTCCATATATTTTTGACATGTTACGATCTGAGACAGACATTTTGCCCTTCAGACGTTCTTATAATTTAAAATCGTCAATGTTACTCTTAGATTATTAATAAACGACAAACGATCCCATTACGATATTCGGGGCAAACACAATAATGTGCCCAGAATAGGCTTCTATTTTGGGCACATTATTGTATTTGATTTCTAAGATATTCTTCCGGAATTGAAGCCATATAGGTAAGTCAATTCGCGTTCTTTTCAACAAAACAATAAATTAAAATCGTTAATTTCATACTTTTCTTTTTAAAGTCGAGGAATCCCGCAATGTGACTGTACGTTTATTATTCACGTAGCAACGACGAGGTGGAGGGTGGCTGTCGAAGGAAGAGGGAAGAGGCGCGAGGAGGTAGCGACCAAGACCTTCAACTAGTGGTGCTATTGACCTGCAAATGGTTTTGTAACGTCATGTGAACGTAATCGAGTGTTAACGAGTGCCTTCGTTTTCGGCGGGTACTCACACCGGTGCACAATAACTCGCTGGCCATACTGAGCGTCACACCTCGGTACATTCTAGTCGCTCGCCTCTTGGGGGTATCGGCGCATATTGTTCTAAATTGCTTTATCCTGGTCAGCTGGTTGTTGAGTGATTTCACATCCTGCGTCACCTTGTTAAATTGATTGTTATATAACAATCGCTAAAGAGAATAGAGGTTGAACAAGTGCGTCCACTTTAGTGCAAGTATAAGTTGGCTGCAAACCGAGGAGGTACTCCAGTGCAACAACTTTTTCTCTCGGCGGAGGTTGTGAGTGGTGACAAACACAATGTAAGGCAGGACAATGGTGCAAATTTGGTGGCATCGTTCCTTCCGGCAATGCGCACAAGGTCTGGGTTGATCGGGTCGACGTCCTGCGCCCCGCGGCCCGCGCCTCTACCCCCGCGCCCCGCCAGCTGTCTCCGCCCGGTTATATTTAGACCGGATGGCGGAGTTCTCACTGAAACAGATTCTCCCCTCTGTTTGCATAACGCACCAAATTGTGTGACGGACTGACTCCTTTATTGCACGACAATGATGGCCACCTATTGCGGGTCGCCGTTGAGCTTGATTCGTTTGCATATTATTAGGCAAAATTAAACGCGATTGTTACATCAGCGGTGTATTCATCGGAGGTGAATAAAGCTTCGAAGCTACTAAATCAGGAATCCTCGAGCGCCGACCGGGCTCCATGACCGTCATGACACAATGCATGGAACACATATGGTCGTGGACGTAAACTTTACTAAGATAGTAAATCAAATGGACGATCGATCCCAAAAAGGGCAATGTACCGTTAGCCGTCTAATGCAGTAAGATGCAAACGGCTGTTGCGCTTGCACAGTTAAGCACACAACGACGTATGACATATCGACGCGATTCTCACCACTAATACCGACCAGCGCATTATAGAAAGTAAATATGTCTCGACAGTAATGACTATGTTAATTTCGCCGCGCATGCGCGTTAGTCGGCCTAAACGATACTTGAAAAAACATAGCCGTAGTCAAACAGTCACATGTCGCAATGGTGTCGTGTTGGACATCATTGTTTATTGAACAGATGGAAAATAATGTCAGCTATTTATACTTATCCCGGGATGATATAGGTATTATTAACATTGCAAGAAGTCCCTTATTCTTGCAATGTTACCTATATCATCTTTATTGTTGCTTATTATCAGTATAAATTAAATAACCTTCTAATAGGGAATGCCGATATTTCCAGTAGTAAGTACGTATGCTGTCAAGGAGAATTTATGTATTCATAGATCTATTATAAGGTCTGTTGACATCATTGCCTTTATTATGTTGACCATGTTGACGAGATGCCGCTGGATATAATTCATGATTGACTACGATCTTACATACAAGACGGTTAGTATTTGAAATATACCTAACAACACTCCTGATTTGTAATAAGTTTAACAATTATTATAATAGGTATGAAATTATGAATTATGATAAATCTTAATTTCTAAAACATAGCTACTATTTAATATTGGAAAGGAAACATGTAAAAGAATTGAAAACGGGGTATCGTATTGATAGTATTAAGGTAGCAATATGAAAATAATTATTTCTGTAATTTTTTGTGTTTTGCATGTTCACATTCGTAATGACACGTTTGACGGTCAAAGCCAATAGGTAGTATAAAGTTTGTGGAATAAGTATGTACCTATTATAAAGCCTGCTTGCTGCTAAACAAATAGAATTCGAAAGAAAAACATAGATATTTAGCTAGTGAGTACACACACGTAAAATTTGTTCTCATTTAAAGTTAAATGGAGCTTATGGAGCCATCACACATCCCTTTGAGAGGATGCGTTGGAGTCCAGCTGTCCCCCGGCGCGCGGCGTACACGTCTCGTTGGAGTCCAGCTGTCCCCCGGCACGCGGCGTACACGTCTCGTTGGAGTCCAGCTGTCCCCCGGCGCGCGGCGTACACGTCTCGTTGGAGTCCAGCTGTCCCCCGGCGCGCGGCGTACACGTCTCGTTGGAGTCCAGCTGTCCCCCGGCACGCGGCGTACACGTCTCGTTGGAGTCCAGCTGTCCCCCGGCACGCGGCGTACTCGTCTCGTTGCCCACTAATAGGTTCGTATACATTCCTGATTCACATTGCACACACAAGCTCGTGTCCTAATTGGACTTTCAAATACCATTAATGTGTGATTAACTGGACTTTCTCGTGTTTATTTGTGAATCCTAATTGCCTATACTACCGTTATTCGAGAACACGTGGCGGCGAAATCCTGAATTCACAATCGTTTGTATTTATTACCCTTTAATTCACCTTTTGGGTCAAGCGACGCGCTGTCACCATAATAATGAGTGCGCACCGAAAACATCGACTTTAAAAAGGAGTTTTGATTACGGAGTTGATGTTTTTTTTTGTCACTACTGTTGACTGATCGAGTAGATCAAGGATGATGCACGATCAATCAATCTGCCTAGCCTTTTCCCAGCTATGTTGGGGTCGGCTTCCACTCTAACCGGATGCAACTGAATACCAGTATTTTACATAGAGCGACTGCCTATTTGACCTCCATAACCCAGTACCCAGGTAATACGGATACCCCTTGGTAAGACTGGGTGTCAGAATTTCGTTCTTCTGACGACTCGTAACGACTGTCAAAGATCCACGAATGACAGCCGGGACCAACGGCTTAACGTGCTTTCCGAGGCACGGAGGAGTCTCGGTGTGTAAAGATGGTCATCCATCTACGGACCAACTCCGGCAAGCGACCATTGCGGATGTTATTACTTAGCCACGAACTCCAAGGATGATGCACGAATGACATTTAATAAAAACTTTGAACTTACCCGCTTCTATTAGATGATTTATCGAAGCTGCATTTTAATAAAGGTGATGGAATCTGAAAAAAAAAGTTTTTTTTTAGAAATGCAGAAACAATACCATGCGTGCAATATATGGATGAAAAGTTAAAAGCCAGCGAAGCATCTGTTTGTCCTTTCACCTTTGTTCGTTCGTAACACGGCCATATATAGGAAACCAGCGTTGCGCCAGCCCTGTGTGACGGTAAAGTTATTAAATTAATGACAAAGCTTCGATTGGAGTGCCTGTTAAACCAACAGAATTTGAAATAAAAGTTAACGTGGGAAACAAAAGCGAGGCCGCGATCAACGTCAGCAACGTCTAAAATGAATAAAAACTCGGTTTGGACGTGGTTTACACGTTGGCGTCATGGTAAAACCAATGAAGACTGCCATTAACGGAGCATCGCCGTGTCCTCGTGGCGGTGATCGGCGGCGGTGATCTCTTCGCGTCCGGCCCTGGTTCAGGCCATGGTTCGGAGCGAGAGGAAATGGCAGGCCGTCACCTCCTTCTGCGAAGCGGTAATGCTCGCGACCGAGGAGGCGGAACGCGTGAGGGAGAGGCAAATTTCGCGCCCTCACGCCCCTAATCGCTGCAGGAAGAGACACCCTGGGCGTCGGGAATCGCAGGCCGATTTCCGGCCACCGTAGGCGCGGGCTTGCGGACGGTGAGCAATGGGTAGCTCGCCGTCCGATAATGACCAGGCCCGGGTCGATGGCGCGTTGTGTTCCACGCGCGCCTCAAAGAGATGTCCGCAGAATTGACGGGGCCTGCCGGGGTTGCGAAGGAAACCGAAAGGGAGATCGCGGCCCCCGGCAACAGGGCAACCGAAAGAACACGGGTCGGTTTTCGTTTTCGTTTCTCAATTTAATAAGACAAAATTACCATAAATAAAATTAAAGTACTATATATTCCGCGTCAATTCAGCAAATCACTTGAAAATAATGTGTAACTCCAACTTACAAGAAAGAGACTATCGTTATTATAATCAAATAATTAAAATATCTTACTGAAAACAACGTCAAAAATCATGAATTTGCGTAAAAAATGTAATAGGACTCTTAAGGGAACTTTTACAAACACTCACGGCGACCGACCAGCGGCTTTGAAACAAACAAATGGTTGTGATTCGTTTTCAGATTAATAGATGCGCTGCGCCTGAATTTCAGGCGCTATAGAACCCACGTGCCTCGTAACAAGAGCATGGATTTTACCTGCGTTTGACAAACTATCTGCGTGTCAGCTTCAGCCTTTTGAGTTGCCATTTCTCGTTTTTCGATTCATCGGCATAAAATAAACGCAACGGTGCCAATTATAATTTTGGATGCAATTTAAAAGTGAACGATACTATGTTTTGGGACAAGTGTTACCAAAATTTACGTTATTGTTCAGTGAAGCATTGTTACTAAAAGATTTGTTAAGTAAATGGGCCCTGTGTGTAAACGCAATGACTGCTTATATTTAGATGTTATCCAGTTAATATTAAAATTCATATACCAACTGATTTATACCAGGATAGGTACTTATGATAATAAATGTATTTCCTGAAGGTCGAAAAACAGTCACAATCCGTTTCCCTATCATGTGATATGGATATCCGCTTGGAGATACATTTATTTAAAATTAAATAAAAGATGAGAGACAGAGGAAGACATACTCAGAAACATCTACATAAGAATATTACTTTTTTAATCCTTTATAATCTGGTCTTGTTTATCAGAGCCGGTTCACAATAGACCCGAGGTCGTTTGACTAAACGGAAATGCCAGACCTACACAACCTGCGCCCGCGAATATGTAGATAAGTATTGTACATAAATCTACCACCTACTATTACTGCCTAATAGTATTAAGTAACAGTATACGCAAGATTTATAGATACTAAATCCATTAAAAATTTACATTAAGAAAATAAATATATCAATGAAGATGATTAATCTACGCTTTTTTCCATGTTGCACCTTTAAATACTTACAATTATTTCCCCAATTTATTTCCGTAAAACCGTACAATGTAATTTAGAAACATTTAAATACACAGTTAAACCAATAAAATTTGTCTCACGTAGAGATTTTGCAAACTTTTCTAGGCTGATTAGGGATCCGTCGCGGGCAGTCGTGACCATAACGCAACTTGCAGAACGAAACAAATTCATGCCTCGTTAAGACACGATTCGGTCTTATGGATAATCGAAATGTCAAAACAGTATGAGTTAAGTTGTTAAGCTGACTTGTAAATTAACGACAACTTAAATTTTCACTGCCTTCGTTTCAATCAGATAAGTTTTTACTTTTAATGTTAATTAAATAAAGACATGCAACATAAACTCATATGTATGCACAGCATGTGGAGTTACCAAGTTTACAGAAAGCATTAAAAAGAAATTTCCAAATATATGAGTGAGTGCGCCCACAGTATAAACAAATTGTGTTACGTTAACGATATTCGTGAGCGTGGGTCGTTAGTGAGATATCAGACAATAGAGCTGTGTGTCACGGACGCTGAGGACAGTTCCACGGAACCCACGAGACTCAACACAAACTAGTTACGTATAAATGGTATGGCACTTGACCCACTTCATCGTTCAGACTAAAAAGTTCAAAAACGTGAGGATTTTGTCAATAGCTCTTAAATATTTATTTCTACGTTTTAAATATTCCGTGCGACGATTGGATTCCCGGACTGGAACATTAAAAAACAACATAGATTTTTGGATTCGACGTAAAAATGTAGGGTCGAGGAATACACGATGCCTGACGGACAGTATAACGTTCTATGTCGTAAGTACATACGAGACTACGAGTACATGCACCTTTTCATCAGCTTCCTAGCACTTCTTTAATCGAAATCGAAGCCAGTCAATTGCGAGTGCTATTACATGCTCCAGTAAATTATTCTGCAGTGGACTGGACTGTATTGCGGTGGCAAAGTTGCTCGGACGCTGTTTTGTTTGACTATCGACAAACCACATCACCGATGTTGACGAATAGATTACGCATACGACCGTTATTCGCGTTGGATTTAATTAATAAAATTCAATGTAAGTAACTGTAAGTACTGCAGGCGCATTTAAATAAAAAGCTTCGAAAATAAACTAAAATGTACCTATTACGATTTGAGCAAATAGTTAAGTCGTTACACCTGTTAAATTAAATATATTGGACGGTAGATGTACCCGTGAGTTTTAAAAGCAATGTTGATGAACTATCCCTTAAAATTTTGCTCGACTTAATCCATTAGGAATCAGGACAGTATATCTACGTTCTTACGTAGCGTGTTCGATAGATGATCGGCAGCGCGCTATCGGGTATCGGCTTCGGTATCAACACTTTAATCAGTCCACGTAGGAGTCTTGCATCACAGTTATAAGAAACATAGATAGTTTAGGCACTATTCGGGAAATGCGTAGGCTATCTACATATTTCCGCCCACCCTTTACGGAATAGTGCTGTCCGTTTTTGAAATAACGGCTCGAAAGATAAATTAAACTTAGAATTAATATTCATAGCGCCCTGATTACTTGTTTGCTGTTAGTAATGAGTTCGTGGTAGTGATAAGAATGTTATCTTAGGGGTTAGTATCGCGGAGTTGAATAAGTACTCACACTTTCTTTTTTAAATTACATGAATAATGGTTAAAAATTACGAATAGAATCTATGCTTAATTTTCACGATGGAAAAAACATTTAAAAAATCGAAATATTTTTTTTATGGGTTTTTACTTTTTAAACAAAACTGTAACTTTTAAACGAAATGATCTATCGCGATGAAACAAACTCCATAATGCTTGGAAGTAATAAGGCGACCTCTTAAATTGTAGAAAAAAAATCTACCCTCATTTGAAAATAAACGTTTTTTTTTGCAAAAATCTGTTTTTTTTTCATACATTTTTACAAAAATCGTAAAATTTCTCAATAAGACTCAATATTACGTAAATAAAAAAAAAAATAAAAAAATAGATATTTTTAAATATTTTTTCCGTCCATAAAATTAAGCATAGATTCCCCATTTCGTTATGTGCACAAAATAAAGACTCACACGTATAAGGGTCGTAGCAGGTGCCGTTCTGTAGTTTCTGCCTACCCCATAGGAAGAAGTCGTGAGTTTATGTATGTATATTTAAAAATTATAATATCAAAACCTTGCTTGACGTTTTAAAACATTTCACGAAATAACTAGCTAGACAAAAAAACATGCAAACTCAAAACTGGGTCAAGTTAACTAAAGACGAAGATATAAGCCAAGCGGGAAACATCTGTCAAGTTAACTCGCTTGGGAATTGTTATATTTAAACAAAATTTATAAAATACTCCGTTGGATGACCCAGTTTCAATAAAAATCTAAACAGGCTGCTTTATGTTATCGTCGATAAACTTAGAATTTGCGATAAACGCTTACGTAATAGAGTTTATAAACATAATTATGAAACATATTACTTATGTGCGTAATGCTAATAATAACTCGGCAAAATAACGCGCGATATTAATTCTGATCACACCTTTATTTGCATTATGCTAGTCGGCACGACTCAGATACCGCAACTGATAAGTCGTATTTTAGGGTTCAGTGTTTAACAGGCATCCCTTTTTAGTGAAAAATTATATTTTATATTCATAATTATTACACCATTATAAATTATGTTCTAAATTATCGCTCCCTGAAAGCTCTGAACTTCATTTTTTCATGCGTTCTATCATGCCATATCTACGTTGGCGAGATTTTCTTAGAAATTGGTAGGTTAAATTGGTCGTTACAGGTCTAGGACAAGTAAATATTTCACAATAAACGATAGCAAGATTACTTTTTGCACTTTCTATAGTTTGATTTGATTTCAGTCGAGATATTCGTAAAGGTTAAATGAAATACAACCCAATTAGTCGCTTACTTTCATGGCCATTTAACGTAATAGGTATAATTGTGAACACTGGTATAATAATAAACAAAAAGAAATAAAAAAGACGCGGTTGGTGTGGTGAGCTTCTGAACAAAGAGCATTACTACTTACTTACCTACAACAGCAAGGGTACTATTGCTGCAGCAAGAGCTCAACTAAGTACCACAACAAAGAGTTCTTGGAAACTGATTTCATGTTTGTACCAAGAAATTACATAAGTACTCGTAAATATACGTAAGAGGGTTTTATTCATGGAGGTAGGTGCTGAAAGTAGCACGAAATCTCCACAATTAACAACAAAATATGTATTTATGTTGTTTTTTTCCCCATATTGTTAAAATAGATTCGAAATTTGTTTTTACTAGGTGTGAATCCATTTTAATTTTTTCCATCCTGTATTGGTTCTAAACCTACATTTTGTAAAATATATTCAAGCATGCTTTAATAAATTTTTTTGCCTGCTGGTAACAAGACTACAGCAAGTCAATGTAACCTTCATTTCTGAAAAGTAATTTAAAACTGCTCGCTTTTTATTATCGTAATAGATTTTATGAAGGAACTGTTTGCAGCAGACTCGCTCACGATAAAAGTTGACAGAAATGATACCACGACTGCAGCCTTCGAGAGAACACGATTGTGCTTCATGCGACCGACCAAGAACTGTATAACCTAGCTTACTTCTAATAATATAATTGTTCAAAGAAATATTACTGCATTTACTCTATTTATGTTGACAGCATTGAGTGTAAATAATAGTAGTGTGGTCATTGTTTTCACACGACTTGCTCTGAGTAATGCGCGTGTTTTGGATCTTACCTGTTTCATCTCGATGTTTTGAATTGGAATGACAAGCAGAATCTAGCCAATTTATTTGTCATCATGCCTAACTGGACTGCGGCTGTCTGTGTGAATCAATATCAACAAGTTTTTAAGCAGTTCCAATAGGACATATATATGAATAGTTGACAAGAAAATTAAAACCGAAATTGATTGTTTATTTTTATTACCCTGCGGTGAGGGTCGGTTCGTTCTTTCAGATCAATTATGTCCTTTACAAAGGCTTTAAGGAAGAAACATGTTATATGGAAATCGTATATTCTTAACGTCTAGGTGAAAAGAGACAACAAAACGCAATTTTGATCGATTGAAACTTAATAGGTAATTATGCAGAGCAGTGGTGGCCCAGTGGTAACGACCGCGACTTGCGAGTTGTAGGTCGTAGGTTCGAACCCAGACAGGCGCAATTACTTTGTGTAAATTATTTCATCACCACTGCTCTCAAAACGGTGAAGGAAAACATCGTGAGGAAACCGGCATGTCCTAGAACCGAAAATTCGGAGACATGTGACATCTACCAACCCGCACTGGGCTCGCGTGGTGGATTACGGCCCACTCCCTCTCACAGAGAGGAGGCCTGTGTCCCAGCAGTGGGAACATTTATAGGCTGATGATGATGATGATGATGAGGTAATTATGAATTGAATGTCGATTGTTGCATCCAGAAACAATACAAAGTTTCGTTCGCCTTATTTTTAGGCTCCAGTGATCGTTTTCAATTATACAAGAACGTAGGTACTTGTGTTCATTAGGCGACAAATGTACTGAAACTGGCAGCCGGCGCAGACGCAGACCGTTGAATGTCGAAATGTGGCGTATAGCACGGAGCGCGAGGCGTGACGTCTCGACACATTATGTCCTTCACGAATCCCAAACAACGCTTAAATTGCCAAGTTACTGCTCACTTATTTAAAAAATAAAGGTTGAGACAAGAGATTGCAGATGCAGTTTAAAAAGAAACGACTGACACAAGATTATGACTACATCTAGTACGTGAATGCGTCTGGAGCCTGCACGTTGCATGAATCTTAAGTGTGATTACTTTCTAAGAGCCTTTATTTTTCCATTGCTTATTTTTTAGCTTCAAGTTCGCCAGCTGTGTTGGGCAATGAGTATGTTGAATGCGCGCTCTACTCAAACCCATTCTTATAGTTTCCCGAGGACAATTACCGAGGCCCGGCGGCGCGCGGCGGCACGGCGACGTGCAGATGAACCCAGTACATAATTAAAGTAGTTACACGATTATTTCGTGTGTGTCGTCCTTGTAACGAATACTAGCTCGATGAATCAATTGAGAGCGAGCGCTTGCGATTATCGCCTTAAAGTACTAAAAAACTGATGTCGCTACTGAGATCAGGCGCCGACGCATCATTGTAATACAAGTAACCTCTTGATTTACACGTAGGTAAGGTTTATTAGTACGACTTGAAGTTATGTGACTGACAGTATCTTGTTGAAGTGATTTAAATTGCAATGGCTAGTTGTTGTTGAAATATGGAATTGTACCAACGTGTGAGTATTTGTTTCCGTCTTCCCGACAGGTTTGAACACTCGATGACATATGTGACGATGTTATTATAGTCCGGTGTAACGTACAGTCTAGGCACGTCTCGAGTGATTGTTGGGCGCCGAAACCATCGCCGGAAGGATGTCCCAGGAGGCGGTGCATGCGCTGCATACGGCGCAGCTTTATTAATAACAGTTCGATACTACCCGCACTAACTTATAACCACGAATTTATATTCTTCCGATGTCAAGTAACAGGATTGTGTGACATCAGGCTCATAAACGATAACAACAGTCTGTAGAGCCTACCTCGAATATGTCGCTTCTGATGTAGAGCCTTATTCGAATATGTCGCTTATGATGTAGAGCCTTATTCGAATATGTCGCTTATGATGTAGAGCCTTATTCTAATATGTCGCTTATGATGTAGAGCCTACCTCGAATATGCCGCTTCTGATTTAGAGCCTACCTCGAATATGCCGCTTCTGATTTAGAGCCTACCTCGAATATGCCGCTTCTGATGTAGAGCCTACCTCGAATATGCCGCTTCTGATGTAGATTTATATAACAGTCTCAGATAAAGTATTATTAATTGAAGAACAAGAAAACAATGAGACACAGACAAAATAAAAAATAACAATTACCTTTAATCGACATGAGAGTTGGCTTATACTTGAAAAGAGTCGTGTGGAGGTATTGTATCAAATAAAATGTCTGTCTGTATTGTGTGTGAAAATATCGATCATTTTCGAAATAACATTATAATTATATGATAAACGTTATGCTTATAATATCTAATTATGTCATTATTATTGTTGAATATGTATAATAGGTATTGTGGTTTGGATGTAGGCTTTTTTCGGAGACCAGTCAGTCCCTAAAGAGTTTTTCCCGTTTCATAATTTCAGCATGTTCTGTTTACTGCCTGGTGTTGTGATGAGTTTCATAAGCATTTCAGGTAAAACTTGGAAAATGCTCGAGGTCCTTTACCTACTTATATTAAGATAAAGCAGTATGCAATCAAAATCTTCAAAGATTCAAAACAAATAAAGTTTTACTGAAGAACCGTATTTATTCGTCCTATAGTCCTATATCCTGCACAAAGGTAAGCTTACAAGCTTGGTAAGTAATATTAACTTTTATTGTAGGTCCATACGATAGCGGATTCCATTGGATGGGCGGGGTTTAGTGACTATGTCTAGCTAGACTAATAGCCTTCGTGCTGGGTTCTCATGAAAAAGCTAAATGGGGCCCCAAATCGCGAGACATCTTCAGTCTATGAACTTGGCTTAACTTATTAGATTTGACTATAGATATCGTAACGAAACAGTATCTTGGAAAAACAATTTTCCGAATGCGGAAGAAAGGTTCAATTTTTTTCATTGGTAAAGGTCCATTTAAATGATGCAAGTTTCTTGCCTGTGGCATACAAAAAAAATCAATTATTGTTTAGACGATGCAACTTTTGTTGTTGATTCAACTTATGGTATGCCACACGCAATTTTTTCTAATTTTCTAATTTTATTTTTTTAAACTTAATTTTAAGTAAGATAATCATCTTTTGCTGTATATACTTGCTAACAGTAACACAAATGGAAGAAGTCACTGGCTCCTGAAATACAGGTTCTCTAACTTAGCTCTGGAGCCAGGGTCTCAAATTTTTCTGTAATATTTGTATGGCAATAAAGAATTTATTTATTATTTATTTATTTAATTGAATCGCACCGTGTTTTTTTTTTTTTTTTTCTAATTGCGTAATTTATTTTCGTAAACGATTATGACAAATTTGTTTCATTTTGACAGTTCAACAACATTCATTGCGTTATTTACGTTGTCGAGCAGATTTTTTTCCAACTTATGAAGCAATGGATTAGCAATCTGTTTCAAATCGAAACAAATTGTGATTGATCGTAGGCACATTACGCAATTAGGGTACTAGTTTAAATTAGGACTAGTGCTTTTTATATACAACAATTATTCATTGCAATTTTCTTCTGTAGTCTTCAAACCACAAGACTAATTTATTCTTGTGCTTCAAACTGTAGCTTGTGGTGTATTACTGTATATAACTAGGATTTATGTAACTATTCAGCTGCATTCACAAGCACTAACATATTCAAAATATGCCTCGCCTTCTCGGAGAGTACTCCAAGCGTTATTGTTATGATAATAACGACGTTTTCATCTGACTCGCCATAAAGCTCGACCGAGTAAGGGAATCGAGGCCGTGCGAATCGAAAGAGGAGATTCTTTCAATATTTGGACGTGTCATGTGCGGAATGCAACGCTCTGTCGTCATGGCGCAGCTCGTAGTGTGGCATAGATAAATTATTTTATTAGATGCGACCACACGCAGCCTGACAGTTCGGCGAACCCACTCGCCGAGCGACGCGTGAGTGTTTCATGAGCACGAATATCCAGTAAACAGTATGGCACCGGTATTGTATCGCCATCGAGAATAATTGTAACTTATTTGGAACTCACCTTTAGTTGGTGCTTTTCAGGTTTTACGAAATCAGGGCTGTGAAAAACAGAGTCATACTGTAAAGTCAGGGAAAATTGTTAATCAAATTGACTACCAACTTTCCGAATAGTCAAATCACAACTGTCATTCAGATTGACAGTTTTATGAAATGGCCGTAACAGGACACATTGCTTTGGACGTAACATTTTATAGAGCGAAAACGTTACCTTGCAGAAAGTTTTAAATCGGTATATTTTTATTATCGACTGAAAACTTTTTGAAGAGTTACATTTTCTTTGATCATATCCCGGAAAACTTTTTGAAGAGTTACATTTTCCTTGATCATATCCCGAAGCGTTTACTTCTTATCACTCCGCGTTGTAAAAGTAGATTGCACTTAGTGCTAAAAGCAGCTAAGTTGACTTGAGCTGTTTGATCTTAATTAGGAGCGATGTGATTTACTCCGGCTT
This sequence comes from Agrochola litura, assembly GCA_949152395.1. Taxonomy (NCBI): domain Eukaryota; kingdom Metazoa; phylum Arthropoda; class Insecta; order Lepidoptera; family Noctuidae; genus Agrochola; species Agrochola litura. Next base: position 12,126,156 of record OX424491.1, on the reverse strand, counting down.
CGAGCGATATAAACTGGTCTAAGTTAACTAAGCGTCCGTTATACTCTATTCGGAGTCTAGGTTGCCGATTAAAGTAACATAGTTTTGTAACCGGATTAAAGTGATGGATTTGATGCTTTTTTGACATCGATTATTTTATTATTAGGCAGAGGAAGACCAAGATTTAAGCCCACAAATTTTGTTAACTGCACCTTGCAATTAGCGATTACATTACCTAGTAGAGGTAGGTACTCGACTATCGACTTTTTTCGTAGACCGCTACTGCACGGTAAGTTTACTGATTGAAGAAAACTTTAAACAGCCACTGTATTTTTTTTTTGTGAACGTCTATTGGGTATACCCTGCGAATCCTTCGATCTACTATCACACATACTCCAAGCATCACATAGTACCAGAGATAATTTCCACCGCGTAAAGGCTCGCGCACATTTGGGCGGCCGCACCGGGCCGCAGTGCTGATCGCTCGCTAGGCGTATTTTTGCAGCTACTGATTCGCGTTGCGATGCGACCCGCCTGTAGTGCGCGATGGTTTATACAAAAAGTACTAAAGTGATAAAGCTAAAGGACCGCGAACGCACCGGTGCGTCCAAGTACCCACGCGGCTTACAACTCTATTTGTATTCGCTGTAATGGCTATTATTGTCTGTGAATTTTTGTGTCTATGGTCGGATAGATATTCTCGTCAAATAAATCGACTAAAAGCAAAAATATTAATAGGCAACATTTTAAAAAAATGTTGAAAATCACGTTCCCGCGCGGTAAAATGTCAGTCAAATGTCACTCCCGTTCGCTGTAATAATTCGTTTTTTAATGGTTTTTGTGTGTAAATCGTCGGAAAGTGGTGATATTTTCATTTTGAAGTAAATATTACATCGTTTTAGATAATATTCGCACTAAATAACATCATGTTATACCTATTTTGACCCAAACAAAAAGTGTAAACAAACATTTGAATGAAAACGTGACCGTGCTGTGATTTTGTGGTATTTTGGTGTGTGATCGTCGATATTTTATGTGTAAGTTCCATTTTTTATACAAAATATTAGATTTCTAATAATTTTAGCATGTTTTTTCACCTAAATACGGCAAAAAAATATTTTTTTGAAACGGAGAAAATTACGTAAGCACAAGAAATTCTAGATATTAAAAAATCTAGATTTTTAGCATTTTTTATTTTCAATGTTTGTCTCTAAAAACGCTTTTGTTAGATAACATAACTATCCATAATGTACCCTGCAAAATTTCGTGTGAATTGGTACGCTAGTTTTATCAGAAATCGTTATCACAAAGAACAAAAGAAATGATAACAAAAGCGGGTAATAAAGATAAGTGAACGTTGTTTACAAAGACTGCAACCATTTGAAACGTATTCCTAATCTATTCGAGTAGCAAAAAACATAAACAATACTACTTGAGACGTTATAATGAAACCCGAGTAATTGTTTATTTAAGTGCGGTCGTAAATCTGTCACGGCGCGGACCGCCCGCGGTCCTTGAGCGGTTAAGGGGATTTTTGCAATGCGTTGCGTTGCGGAGCGGCCTGCCCAAATAAGCGCGAGCCTCAATGCACAGGAGTGGAAAAAGTCCAAAAACTATTTCAAAATTTAAATCTGTTCTGCGTTGCGGTGCGGCCCACGGCGGCCATAATGTGCGCTTAGCTTAAAAGGCAGGATACAACGTAAGATCGTGATAAAGCATGTTTGCAAACTGTGCACCTCTATCTCGGTTCCACGTACATGTATATGCAGATGACTTATGACGTGACTAAATTATAATAGTAGGTAGTTGTGTAGCTGCGAATGCAGATGGCTAGTTTTTAGATATTGAAACCGGCCTTGCATGACCGATATTGTGTTTGCTCTTTGATTTGTGCCTAAATTGTACTGAGATATGTGTTTATGAAACACTAGCTGCGCCCCGCGGTTTCACCCGCATAAGTCTCGATCCCGTGGCAATATCGGGATAAAAAGCATCCTATGTCCTAACCCAAGTTATGGTCTACCCATGTGCCAAACTTCATCCAAATTCGTTCAGCAATTTTAGCGTGAAAACGTAACAAAAAAACATACAAACAATCTAATCTTTTCTCTTTATAATGTTAGTTTAGTTAGGTAAATGTTTGTAAACTTGAAAAAGGTCAAAAGTAGCTAAAGTAGGAAAGATCATAAAACATTTTAACAGAAGCTGAGCTGCATTTAAATATATTTATTAAGTTAAATGAAACCAAAGCCACTGATGCTTATTCTAAACGTACATTTAAAACAAGTATAAAACAATTCTTAGCTGAGAGAAGGCTTTTATGTTTCTAGACCAATTTATACTAAACTTAGCAAGTCACAGTGACAGGGTAGTTTTGTTTGACTAAACTTTCGAATTCCTTAACCTTGACGATACTTTTTTTGTCGAATTCAACTTCGCTTGGCAAAAAACAAGCTCAATAAAGAATATTAATAATATTCCAATAACCTTTTTTCTACTATCTATTGTCAGCAAACCAATTTTGATTTCGTTCATAAATGAGAAAAACAAGCGCACAATGCATTTAGATGAAAATCAAATGTGCTGCGCAGTCTATATCCTTTTTTTTAACATGTCGTAATGAATACGATAAACAAAGATAGCAGGAATGTCGTGTTGTAGATACTGACATTTTCTAAAAGAGTGGCTATGTATCGCAAAACTGGATAGAGTTGCATTTGCCCCGCCGACGGTCGTGGCCGTGGGATAGCAGTAGGTATACTATACAAACCTAGACGATCTAGCGGGATAAACGGCGCTTGTTGTTGTCGTTTAACTTTCTGTTAAGTCAAAGTCCATTGGCGCCTCAGTCACCCTCCTGCGAGGAGCGAGGAGCGAGTCCTCCCACGCCATCGTGCATCGCCACGATCGGTACACTACTACCCACATGCGCAGGCGTTGCCGCTTCGCTCATATATCATTGAAAGAACGCTCTAATCATGTTTTCTGAGAAAAAGTTTTGTAGGTGTATAACAATGTATGCTCAATATTTACATAAACACACATATTTACATCTCAATGAATCTTTATATAGCTTCTAGCTACTTTAACGAAATATCGTTTTTAATCAATTTTCTGCTGATTGCTGTTGTGCATTCCAAGAGTTTTAATACCAATTCAATTAGTAATTTGCTTTTCCAGATCAAGTCAACTTTAGCTTTGTAACACAGCACTGTAGTTTACACAGTACTGTGTGAATATTTGTGAAGTTGAAGACGGCTGAAGACTGAGATAAGATTCTTAATCTTATCGGCTGCTAGCGAGAATTACAAGAACGCTGAAACGGATAGTACCTAGCGAGACCTCAGACGAAGACTTTGGAAATAGTATAGCAAGCAAGCAGCAAGTGTAACACAGCACAGCAGTGACATAGAAAAGAGTCGGAAAATCAGTTTAACTCCGCCAAAAGATGCACCGGACAAGCTGGACATGAAGTAACCTGGCGGCGACGTCGTTAAAAGATGCCCATCCATAGACAAATATCACCCGTCTCTCTACTAGTCCATTGCCTACCTACTCAAGGATGCATATCCGGTACGGCTCGCAAATCCTTCAATATCCTAAGGGCACGTCTTCCTTACCATTACCGCGCTACCCGGTCTACTCCTTGACATGCAATGGCCTCAGTAGCCCCATGAAACATGAGGCTCCAGGGGCTAGTGCAAATCATGGGGTTCATTCAATTTATCGAGAATACAGGTAACACTTTTCCTTAACAGGGGTCTTACCACCAGCTCACAAAGCAGTATAATTTTAATATTACTTCAGTGTGAGAAAGAGATGAAGCTCTACAGGACGTATAGCTCCATCTTCTTCTCCCACTGAAGTAATATTAAAATAATACTGCTTTATGAGCTGGTGGTAGGCCCCCAGATACAATATTTGAGTGCGCCAATAATTATGATAGTTTGAAGAACAATTCCTATTAGATACTGATTGTTCTATTGACAAGCGATATTTTCTTGGGTCGGATTGCGCAATTCACAAACAATGCAAACATGGCAACGATTTGTTTTTGTTCATTTTTAATTGATAAATAAACGTTCGAGAATAAACAATGGGCGCTATAACGTCAAATGTTTGTTCAATAGCTAATACGATTCAAATGCCATATCGAGGATGCCATGTAATGTTTTATTTCCTTCAGTTACGTAATGTTCATGCATTTGTTAATTGTTGGTTATACAAGCCAAATGAATGCTGTAACTAACTAATTTATTGTTATATACTTAATTAACTTTGGCTTACTGATAACAACATGTAGATATTTCTACAGTTTATTAGTTAGACTATTCTGAACTCGACCTATACTTTAACCACACTTTGCACTGTTGTTATTCCGCAATAAGAGAAATAACAAAAGCATTGATTAATCAATGTATTGTACTCTATGTTTATGTGGTTGGTGCTTCGATAGGTATTTTGTTATTAATTATATTTAAATGAGTTTGACATAAATTAAAGTGTTATTTGCTCGTATTTATGGTGCTAACGGCAATGATTATTTTAGGATCTTGTTTACATTAGCAGTTTTCACGCCGATGCGACCAGCTAAGCTTTTAAGCTTTCAGTGTTTTAATTTAAACTGTAATAAACATAATTTGCTTTCAAATCACAACAGCTATCAGAGCTGCTAAAATCTGTTGTCTATTCACAGTGTATTTTGCTAACAAATAATCTGTGTTAACTTTCATTAATAGATCTCATTGCTGATAAAAACACTTCCGATTTTGCTATAAAGTGTTGCGAAATGAACGCTCACTTCGCACGTAAGTATCTATACGCGACCCCTTTCATTACCTACCATTCTACAACCAGTTTCTACCTGCTACATACAATATTACTACCGACTCAATCAAAATTAAATCGATATGATAAATTACTTATCGCTTCATTTCAAATTTCAGTTCCGGTATCGAGTGAGAAAAAAAATCGCAAATGAGATATCGATTTTCCATTTCGTTGCGGATTTCAGATTGTTATAACGTGTTTATGTGGAAATAGTTTTGTTAATGTAATAAGGCTACTATACGGGGTGGCATACATCGACGCGAAAACTGAAACCATGGATTCAATACATAATTCTGAAACCCCCTGCGTTGAAAATGTCCCTGCCACCCTGTATTGGCGACTAGCTTCCGCCAGCAGCTTCGCCCGCGTGATATTTTTATAAATTACAGCATTACTCGGTGATAATATAGCATTCTACTTGTGAAAGATTTTTTTAAATCGGTCCAGTTGTTTTTGAATTTATTCATTACAAACAAACAAACATACAAAAAAATCAAACCTTTTCTCTTTTTAATATTAGTTTAAAAATAGCGATATGCATATTTTATGTTACTTATTAGAGTTTTTCTTTTAGACAACCTTCAACGTGTAACACAATATAATGTCCTGAGAGTGCAGTAATTGACGACTACTGAATGCAAATGTTAAAGTTCATTCCTTCTACTGACAGACAACGCACAGCCTATATCTACCGCTAGTTAGTTATAGAAGCATGTTTGGCATAAGAGTTCCATAAAATTAAATAGTGAAAGTGAGCACTATGAAGCTTTTTTGAAAATACACCTCCTGAACGGGTTAAATATTTGATGAACGTTGGTAAGGAAGTCAGTCATTTTTCCTATGGGAAATCCCATCAGGCACAGGGCTTGTGCTTGATAATTTAATAAAATTAACCCTTGCAAGCAAGATATGAGTAAGAAAAGCAAAGGAAATCAGCATAATACAAAGAAAAAAAACTTTTTCATTTCTCATACTCGGAAAGTAGTGTTTATTTGATCCAAGTAGCGGGTGGAAGACGCTGATCCCCACCTTTGGGCGGGAAAGACTCATAGTAATTGCTTCCCTCTCTAGGGCGGGAATGAATTTTAAAAATAGAACGAAATTTGTAGGTAGTCGGCTACGAAAAATTTTACTAAGGGGGTATTACACACACTATCGCTATCATGGATCTGTGATCGAAGATATAATGGAATTGTAAAATAGACAGTGTTCTATGGGTATATACCCCTTGGGGGATATTACACTATCACATTATATCATTTATGTATAGACGCCAGCACATCAAGCTACCCGAAACTGTCAAATTTTCCCAATCAACTTTGAACCTTATCATTCAGCGATAAAGTTGAAAATCTATTAAATAAATTTGACAGATTGTAGTAGTTTGATGTGCTGGCGACTGTACTTATCTACGAAGCTCACAAATTACCCAGGTTATGTCTATTTTACAATTTAGTTATGTCTTTTATCATGGATCTGTCATCGTAGATATGATGGTGTAATACCCCCCTTATAGAAAAATACTGATAAAAAAAATGCTGCAGACTTGTCATTGTTTATACAGCCAGTGTGTGTGAATTAAAAAAATTGCTAAGCGGGACGACCCGCGGCGGTGACGCGGTATGTGTGTTCCATATTTAAAATTAAATAGGTATTTACTAGAATACTCATGTTATTATCAATTTATTAATATTTTAGAAAAACTACAACTTTTTACTTTCCTTTTATTCGAAATAAAAAGTAGAGTGTTTAACACGGGTGAAAGTCATCAATTCCTTTCGACCCTTGTATAACAATCTACTATTCCCACCCGTACGCAAAATACGCGCTTTGACGTGGAGTTGCGGACCACAGTCACAGTTTTCCAACCACTATACCGAAATGCAAACAGGATATTTTCCTAGAGAAATAAATCCTTCCTTCGATTCCTTCGACTATTCCTACTATTCCTAGGATTCCCGAAAACGACAATTTGCATCAATATTTACGTATCTTCAAAGAGAAACTATTTCATCCGGTAGTTTCTACTGAGCCAGTTAAGAGGGTGCCCACTTACATTGATTGAGAGTAAATAACTTGAATGTTGTTATTTATAGAGATGGAGCAGGTTTGCTCATTCCTTATAGACTAATTACGACACATTAACCACAGATTTTCTCCCAAACTCCCGTGTTAATAATAAACTTCGCGTCATAAGGACAACTTCGCAAAAAGTTACAAAACGAAAATTCTACTTTCACCGTTTTTCTTTTGTTGCTACTTGTGTGTGAGTTACCCCGGTCAGAAAATATCGAATATCGATAAAATCATTCATAGGAAGTCATGTGCAAAAAATTATAAAACTGCGCTTAACCGTTTCAGAGATCCAGCAGACAAGTAAACGTTCCCCTAGCAGGATCTTGAATATCTTTACAACCATAAAAGATACGAATACAAATTAAGTAACAACATTTACCTCGTCTAACGAGCTAATTATGTAGCTAATATTTATTTCAATACACCCATTAATAAACAAAACGGTACAAAGCGTTACCACAGCCAGCACTGTTTTTGTCAAAAACAGTTGTGATGTATTAGCACGAAAAATTTAAAAATCTACGCAACAATCACAGAAGCTGATGGCCTAATTATCTATTACACTCAAATGACGATATTCGACATTTTCTGGCTGGAGTAACGCACACGCTACTTGCGGTAAACAGTTGAATCCTCGAACAGTAGAGCAAACTAAAGATTTTAATAATTCGTTCTAGAGTGTCTCACAGAAATCGATCGCAAACTTTTCAGCAGCGACCGAGTAAGTAGTTTGAAGTGGACAGACAGCTTTTTAGTATTGAGCTTAAATTTTAATTAAGATCAGCTCCTTCTGTTTTGAGATTCTCATTAGTTGAGCCTGAGGTTATCCCGAAGACAATTTTTTTGGGGTCTCGCAACACTTTGCCTCTTTTCAGAAGCCAGTTTACCTGAAGAAGCAGCAACAGAGCAGGTAGCAGGATCTCACTGCAATAATATTTTTGTTGTGGAATAGTAGTTTAGCCATGAAAAGGAGTATGTACTAGTAAGATACATATGGGTCCACCCTTTATAGCAGAACTTTTTATGTCATAATATTATTTTGTAGTATAATATTAATTTTCATATCGATAATCATTAAAAGGCAGAACTATCATATATCAAAAAGTTTACAGATAGAATCATCTTTTGGCATACATTCCATACCCATAATATTTTAATTTTTTTTTAATTTTGTAAGTAAGAAGCATGCAAACAAGCATACACCATGCATGTAAACAAGCATGCATGCAGCAAACATGCATCATGCAAACAAGCATACGCAATGCGGGAAGCAAGCATGCAGCATGCAAGCAAGCATGCAACATGCAGCAGGCATGGTTTCTGTCACGGCTCCGGCGCTGCGGAGCTCCGGCGGTCCCACGCGAGCTTATCGTCGCAGATGGTTTTAGCACTCACCACCGCAGCTTCGGCTTGCTCTCCGCGGTAGCCTCAGCCGCGGAGGCGGGCGTTAAAACCACCTGCACCTCAGCTCGAGGGCCGCCTCGCCCCTCCATGCCTACGCGGGTTTAAATTACACTCTAGGGGTAGGGCAGACAAGACTACGTGGAGTCGGTTTTGTAGCGATTCGTTTCTGTCACTAAATTTTGTAGCACAACATAACATATTGTCTTTTTAAGACAATATTTTAATTTATTATTTAAGGTTAAAAATGCTATTTTATAGAAATGGTAATATGCCTACTAAAATTATTCCAAATGAAATTCTGCCATCTTCATAGTATGCCAAGTGAAATTGTACCAAATAATTGTCGCTCTAAATTACGTTATGCTAAACGAAATTATGCGGAATTTTAACTTTGCCAACGGTAATTATGCCAAATAAAATTCTGCCATCTTAAAAGTACCCATTGTAAATATTTGGTCAAACAATAATTACATTAAATCATTTTTATGCCTTTAAAATATTCGTTTAAAGAAGATTATGCCAAGTGTGTTATGCGAAATGAATTTCGGAGCATTAGGATTCTGCCAGATAGAAGGAACCCATATTTTATACGTTTTGCGAAAGTTACCTATAGCAAAGCATAGTAACATTACTATAGAGACCTACAGTCATCGAACTTCTCAATAATTATAATTGTAATAATGTTCGGCTGGTACTTTACTATCGGCACTATCTGTACTGTAAACGTTGTGCCACTTTAGGTAAATATAGGCACCAAATAGACAGTGTTATCTTCCACGAGGAATATCTGGCTAGCCCCGTTCCACGGTCGACGCCCTTGGGCGACGTGGGACGCGAACTAGCGCGCATGCATTCATTATTATAATTGATATAGATTGCTTAGAAATCTACAGATTATGTGAAAATAAACAGAGTAAATAATAAGATAGCCTTATAATCAACACAGCTGTAATTGTAGGTATAACTTATGTTTTACTAGTGTATGAAAGTACATTATTCATAATTTTATTGTATCTTTGTTTGTTTGTAGACATAATGATAAAAAATTGATTTTGATCATTTTCTTACTCGAAAAGACACTCGGTAATCAAAGCAATTCTGTAAAAATTATACGAATGCGTGTTTTTCATTTAGCGCCGAGTGCCATTTGTTTGAAGCATCATCGTAAAAGGACTAAACGAGTGAGTGACAAAGCAAACGCGGTGCATTCTCGACGCATGGCGCATGAGCCATCGCAACGGCTGCCAGTGTGGCGAGAGCGAGCCGCGCGCTATAAATAGTTCCCTATAAAAATACAACATCTTCTGGGAACTTCCGCATAAAGCTAGGGGCTTACAATTTATTGAATTTTTTGCGTGCATCCGTCCTTACTGATAAAACTAGTTTCTTTTTATGGGTGTAAGACAGAGTAGCTTCTACATCGATATCTTAGGTACAAGAAAATCTACTTTCAGAATTAAAAGCGTTAGGCCGAATTTATTATCACCAGGTATATTTACTCTATTTATACATTTTTTTGTTTATTATTCTTGCCATTTAATTTAATAACAAATGTATTGATGAGCTGCGTAACGATCGGCGGCGGCGCGTGAGTCATGCCGCGAGGTTTGTGCGCCGGAAGTCCCTTCCGGCAACGAACATGCTTCACGGTGACGATAAGACTACGTGTTGTGTCGTTGTTTGATATACACTACACTACCTAGGCCTCTGCAATCTGATGTACGGCGTAATCTGAAAAGGGGGGAAACGTTCCACCACTGCAGACATTTCTTAATTTTCCGCTTTCCTCCACGCCAATACCACTTGACAGTTAAGTTTCCTATCTAACCCCTTGCAATGTACTGAACTTTTGGAGTGTTTTTGTTAAGTTTAGTGAAAACTAAAAGTTGGTAGATTCCTACTCAGATGCGGTAGTTTTTGCATTACCAGGACACTTCTAATATATTTAGAAAAATTGGAATTTCTTACTTAACTCATCATCTGTTACGACGCCTCATTGAGGTGGATAACAATTAAAATTCTATTGTGTCTCGTTAATGACAGTTGAAAGGTGTTACTTATTTGTTTTTGATAGACACGAAATAGTTTGACATTATTCAAACCTTTGTGGTGATTTAACTGTGTAATATTACTGTACGGCGGTATCATAAATAGTTTTAATATGAATAATGAGCGAGTTTACCTAAATCACGAGTACCTAAAGATGATGAGTCGTCGCATGACTACCGCCGCAGTCGCTTATTTACAGTTAAGTAAGCATTAAGCATACACAGATTATTTATTTGCATGGTAACATGACATCGGAAATTAACTGCTTGTACTGGGTATGATGGCGAACTCAGTGATCCATCATCCGAACTGACGTTTTAAGTCTCGTTTAATGGAACATTTCCGGCGAAGAGTGCGCGGACGCATTGCTCCGATTGTCGACACTCGGGTCAAGGGTTGACCTTTTATTGTTCGGCTATCGATAAGCGAGGCGCCGCTGTCAACACACATCACTAATGTAAGGCTATTACGCTTGAAAGCTATTACACTCTCGGAACTAAAATGGAAAGTTGCAAAACAAACTGACACTGGCAAAAAAATTACAGTACCTATATTTTATTTTTAACATGCTGGCCGTTGAGTTTTTTTAGTTTTTGGGTTTAGCTTTCTGAATCAACAATTAAAATTTGAACACTATCCAATAAAAAAGTTTTTGAGTTTCCTACTTATTAAACTGTCTTCATTATGCGTTAAGAACACATCGGCTCCCATTAGATGACATTATGCCATCCCTTATAAATTTATAAATTCATTACAGGTTGGTCCTGTGGACATACATCTACTCCAATCTAATGCGTAAGGCATAGCAGGGCGCCGGAAGCTCGTCGCGTGGTTCGGTGCCATATTATACTGGGAGCGAGCCACCCCCCGCGCACCCCGCGTCCGCACCCCCCGCCGCACCCGACCATCTCCCTCGAGGTGAATGAACGTCTTACAGCGGATTTCTATTATGTATATTAGGTATGCCTTACCAATGTTACTCAAAATTAGACTAAAATACGAGGACGAAATTATTCGTCAATCCGGTTTGGTGAACAGCTAAGTCTTTGGCAGTTCCTGAAATTTTCTAATAACTGAATTGCAAAATTTCAATGATGTAAGAGACTGTAATAATCATGGAAACCTTGGTTTTATCTAGCGGATAATTATTAGGCGTTCATGTTTTCCGCAGAAAAGTCAGATTTTATTCAAGTCTAAAATAAGTGTCGTTGTTATAGTAACATAAGTGTTATTTGTTTTCGGCTTAGTGCGGAGCGAGGCAGGCGAGTGGGGGCCAGGGGCGCTCCCTAGTCGCGGCCCGCAACGGGCAGGGCTGGGGCAGTGACTCATCCAAATGTCAGCTGTACGAGCACATTTTGACAATCAATCCCTATTTTACATACCAAAAGCTCCTATATAAATAAATGTTACTTAAATGTAACGTTATCTTAATATTATTATATTTATAAATGCAACAAGATGAAATGTAATAATCCATTGTTCGTTTATGTGAGTTATTGATTTGAGAGTCCCGGCCATATTGCTTGTAATCAATGTTTGGCTAAGTTAACGTCAACTTTTGCGAGAAAGTACATACGTTGGTGCGAGTGTACGACGAAGTTACGCACTTGTTTATGGTACTCTCATTTATAAAAATAAGAAAAAAGATGCTTCTAAATTATACAAAACTATGAGAGATGAATAAAATTTTACCACCAAAAAGTATTCATCAACATGACTAAATAAAAAATATAATTAACTAATAGATTTACCTAAGTTTCGCTGCATCGTCTGGGTTATTTATTTTAAATTTCTTGACATTATATTTTGTTATAAAGTCTAGCAGTAGTCTAGCAGGTACCTACAGTGGGCACATGAAATAAATATTAAGTTCAAACAGAAAGTGGATAAGTATATTATGTATGTATCTACGAGTACACATTTTCCAAATCTGCAAGCTGTACCAAAATTTCCTTTCAGGAAAATAATATTACGTCACAATGGTTCTCAAATCATGGAATATTGTTAGAGGCTGTCGAATTTAAGGTTTAATAATTGAGCTGATCAATCAATCAAACAATCAATCATCAATTAATCAATCTGCAATCTGCCTAGCCTTTTCCCAACTATATTGGGATCAGCTTCCAGTTTAACCAGATGCAGCTGAATAGGTACCAATATTTTACATGGAGCGACTGCCTATCTGACCTCCACAACCCAGTAACTGGCTAATATGATACCCCTTAATACCTAAGACTGGTTGTCAGACTTTCGGGCTTTTGACGACCCGTAACGACTGTCAAAGATCCACGAATGACAGCCGGGACCAACGGCTTTCCGAGACACGGAGGAGTCTCGGTATGTAAAGATGGTCACCCATCCACGAACCAACCCCGGCAAGCGTAGCTTAACCTTATGGATCGACCAGTGCGGCTGTTATTACTTAGCCACGAGCTCCTCGAAAGATGCAACCAAGTAATATCCTAGAGTTCTATTATGCCCATCAGACATTCTAAGTTTGTAAGACTTCTGCATGGTTTATAATAGCAGTTACTTTCTGAAAGGGTCCTGTAATATTGTTTCAGGGCAAAGTGCAAACCTTATTTCGCCCAAAGTAGCTAGATTTTTCCACGATTTTCCACGGCGAGGCAGCATCGTGAGCGCAAGCAATTTCCTGCGTAGTGTCACTCAAAATTGAATCAGTGTCGCGTCGACGATGTTGTTCTCTTTGTGAATATAATGGTAACGTTTTAAAAACTCATAGAATCTTTATTTTCATGTCAAACATCAGAATCGTCGGTACCCGATGTTTTGAAATTAAATTTTATGAAAACTTTTCTCGATTTGGTGTTTTACGTAAGTAGTACTTACAACTTACATGTGAAATACTTAATACCTACAGAACTAACTTTTATAATTTTACTAGCCCACGATTTCGTCTGCGATCCTATGTCCTACTCCAGGGCATGCTCTACCCATGCGCCAAATTTCATACTAATCCGTTCAGCCGTTTTAGCGTGAAAGCACAAACAAAAAAACACAATTTCGCATTTACAATATTAGTTAGGATAGGCAAACTACTTATGCAGATGCAATTTGATTGCAAAATCTTAAAACCACGACCGAAGTCAGGCTGGGCCACTGCCGGAAATGGATTAAAAACACATAACTCAGCAACCAAATAGGTTGTATATGTACTGAAAGAAATACTAACAATGCTAGCTGCGGCCGCGGTCTGCATTGCCGACGCACTACGACTGTATCGAGTTGCAACTCGAATAACACGGACTTTTCACGGACACCGTTATTATTGAATAGTTCATGTTACTGCCCTGCTTGTACTAATTGATAATTATCCTCGTTCCTACCACCGGTTTGCGCTTTATTAACAGGAATAATTGATACAGAAACATGATTTTGTGGGTGTGAAAATTGGATACATTATTGGACACGTTGGGATTTCTAATTGAATATTCGCTTTATGGGAACACCAAATAATGTGGAGTGTTAAGCACAACTAACATACTATTTATAATTGCTGGGTACGTTATTAAATTAATTAGTTTATCATTTCACTAATAGTGATCTTAGTAACTTGTACTTTCGACTTTAAAATGTAGTTTTGATTCTATAGCTTGTGACTGGAAATATTCTGAAGAAACCTAGACCAAAGAAACCTAACACGCAGTCATGCCAGTGGTGGTCAGTGCTCATTCCTTCTCTGGGTGAACAGAGGTCTTTGCCCTGCAGGAGACAGTTACAGGCCGGTATTAATGACTATTGTTCGTATAATTGCATTCAATATTGTTTTTTTAATTCTACTGTTGATATTTCAGCATGGCTATGCTCCATCTATCTATACCTAAAAGAGAAAAACCACTCACTCACTCATTCAATCTAAGACAGACTGACTAATCACGAAATCTCAACAAACATGAAATTTGGCGAACACTAGGCTGATCAAAAAGTAATGATAAATCGGTTCATATTTTCTATACTAATACTAAATAAAGCTGAATGTTTGAACGTGCTAATCTCTGGAACTACCGGTCGGATTTGAAAAAAACATGCTATTTAACATCACGCTAGGACCCATAGGTGCCGAGCAAAAACGAAAAATAACCGATTATCATTTTATTGAGAATTTATAATTTATATGAGGATGATATCATATTAAAAATAATATTTGTTTTATTATTTATAAGAATTATTAATTAATATTATTATTGAAAAAACAAATAATAAAACTAAAATAATAAATCGAGTTAAATAAATTTTTTTTGATCCTCCTAGTACTTTCTTTATATGGCGTAGTCCCGATAAGAAAAAAAGATTATTGGATACTCCAATCCCAAGGTTGCGCTCGGCCATCGCTCCTCGCCGCTAATTTTGAGCCCGCAACCTAAAGGGTTAAATTTGTATGGAAATCTGTCATTTTCAAAGTTGGAGGCATGAAATGAAACTATGATTTCTGAGTAAACATTCAGGTATATTTCCGTTTTTTGAAATTCTGCCCCCAAAGTGATTACGTAAATAGGGGATGAAAGTTTGTATGGAAGTATGTTTGTATACATTGGGGAATTCTGCGAACGAAATCGCGGGCAACAGCAGTCTGACTGCTAAAAAAACGTTAGTTACGCAAAGTTAGTTCTGCAATCGCGTAGTTTAGTTTATGTCTATACATTTCCTTGTAATAGCATGGAGATAGTTTTTTATTAACTTTTTTAAATATTTATAGAAGTTATCTTTGACACTTCTCCATTTCTTCACTATATCATTACCTAAAAATAAAATTGTCTTCGCGGTTATGTTATCTTCGCGGTCAGTCCAGATTTGGACCTATTTAACCGTTTGGACCGACACGACGTTGTTTTTTTTATTATAAAGCAATCATCATCATCATCAGCCTATAAATGTTCCTACTGCTGGGACACAGGCCTCCTCTCTGTGAGAGGGAGTGGGCCGTAATCCACCACGCGGGCCCAGTGCGGGTTGGTGGATGTCACATGTCTTCGAATTTTCGGTTCTAGGACATGCCGGTTTCCTCACGATGTTTTCCTTCACCGTTTTGAGAGCAGTGGTGATGAAATAATTTACACAAAGTAAAGCGCCTTCCTGGGTTCGAAACAACTCGTAAGTCGCGGCCGTTACCACTGGGCCACCACCGCTCTGCAATGGCATGCTACAATTACATTGTCCGCAAATATCGACAGATAGCCTGTCAAACACATATTTGTATTTGTGATTTAGTAGTTTTATAAAAAAAACACAGCTTTGGGTTATTTTGTTATACTGTAGGTACTCACTTTCATTTGTGCAAAGCCTCTCGTTATTAGGGTTCCATACGTCCGAATGAAAAAACGAACCCATATAGGATCACTCGTGTGTCTGTCTGTCTGTCTGTCCGTGTGTCACAGCCAATTTGCGCCGAATCTAATAGACCGATTGAGTTGTTCGGTACACATATGAAGTTCTGTGACCCAAACACGGACGTGTAACGTAAATGAATGAATTTTTAATATAGGGGATACTTCAGGGAGGAAAGCAATAAAAAAAAAAATGTTTATCAAACTGTACCATGTGACACATCAAATGAAACTGTGAGGGTTCCAAATATATTATTTTATCATTTTAAAATAAATAGTTTTAAACTAAATATATGAAAATTTTCCTTCCCCCCTTATCTTTAAAACGACTGAGCCTAAAATTATGAAGAAAAATACAGAAAATAATCCTTACATATTCTAAAACAAAGTTCCCCGCCGCGTCTGTCTGTCTGTTTGTCTGAACGCGATAAACTCAAAAACTGCCGAACGGATTTTCAAACGGTTTTGACCAATGGACGGAGTGATTCTTGCGGAAGGTTTTAGTGTATAATTTATTAACGTTTTGTGTAAATTGGCTGAAATATGACGATTATTGTCGAAGATGTCGGAAAAAATCATGCCGACTGGCAGCTTTACTTGCGTGCGCCGCGTAAACCGTTGGAGATACATGAAATTTATTTTCTACAGGATTGAAGATCTTAAAAAGTTCAACATCAAAAGTCCACGATGGCATATGTCTATCTTGTAAGGATGACCAGTAGCAATTATTATCTTTCAGAATTTAATAAAAAATTAATTGTTATTTCCGAAGCTATTTTGACCGGTATTATATTAATCCTTACCCAATAAAATAGGTTTTAAATTGGGCATTTAATTTATATTAAAATATGCCTTGACATCATATCATTTATATGAATAGTTTAAAAGATATCACAGATTGAAAATTACGCGCAACTACATAATTATGGTGACAGCAACGCGGACGCAGCGATATTAGTCAATAATCTTTCTTCGGCTATTAGCTATGTAATCTCGGTAGTACGTTCCCGTGGGATATTTTGCGACTCCGCGCGGGCGAAGCCGCGGTTAATAATACAGAAAATAAGTAGTTCTATAAATCATAGATTATATTAAAACCGATAAAAAGTCTATGGTCTTAAAACAACATGATAAATCTCTCAATATCATTTGGAGATGGAATGGATGGGAGAAAATGAATTTCTACTAAAATGTTAAGTTTGTTCTTGTGATAAATTCATCCAAACTACGGAACCCTTCATTATATGTGGTCCGACACGCACTTGGCCGGTTTTTTTGGAATAATCATAATTGTAACGTCCTATTAACGGATAAAAAAAAAAACAGATGGTCGATACGTCCTTATTTTGATGCCTTACAATACTCGTCTGAATGCATGTTCTGGTATATTGCCATGTTTTTGACAGACAGAAAAGACAAGTAAAGAAAGAAGAACATGTTACTTATTTTTGTGGTAAGTTACAAAATACGGAGTATTTTCATGACTATTATTAAACCCCCTGTAACATCCGTTGCGTGTTTTTGCTGCACTTTTCACACATCAAATACTTAAACATGTGAAGTGACATAAAATCAAAATATCGTGAGGAAAATTGGACTTCGAATATTCGAAAATGGCCAGCTTTCACAAAGCAAGCGTGGTGATTATGAATCTTTTTATTTATCTGTATGAGAACATGTCCAAAAGCGGGACAACTACGAGCATATAGTGGCAAGTAACCTGAAAATATTGAGGGCCGAATACTGTTACTGGGATTAAGCGTTTCAGTGGAGATTGCTAGCTAATATATTAGATCTACTCTATCCGCATCACCGGCGAGCAAAAGAGACCAGTGTTAAGTAACAGAGTACTGGCGGAATATGACGGGATACGAGAAGTTTATTTAAAAAAAAAGTCTTGGCACTCCGGGAGTGCCGACAGAAGTGAAAACTTGAATAAGATCGCCTTGGTGGAAGAAAAATACTCGTATAGAACATTTGTCCGTCACCTTATATAAATAAAGAGCACAATCGCGTTTACAAAATAAAATAAAAATATTCATAACCTTTAAAGTAAAAATACTTGCATAGAACATTGATCCGTAACGTAATATAAATAAAGAGCACAATCGCGTTTACAGAAATGAGGTGTCGTCATGGTGTCGCGAAATCAATGGTTTAGTCCCATCTCAAAAATGCCCAATGCACCTAAAGAAGTTTTCACTTCAAAAACATTCTCAAATGGAAATGCATTTCATCGAGATTGCACTAGTTCCAAACTTGACGGAAGCGCAGAGGTCGCAACATGTGAGTAAAGCCGCAAAATACACAAAAATTATTTTATCTCTGAAAGGTAAAAAATAAAAATCTCAGACAGTTAATCCTTTGAATGCTGTATCGCAGTTGTAGGTATCAACAATCATGGCGATTATTAATTACAACGCGCAACTGATGAGCCAAGACAATCGTTGATAACCGATGACGCAACTTACATAACAAGAATAAAAACAACCTTTTTCAACCGACTTCCAAAAGAAGGAGGTTCTCAATTCGTCTGTATGTTTTTTTTATTACTCCACCAATTATGAATAGATTTTGATGATTCTTTTTTTGTTTGGTAGATCATACTTCAGAGGTGGTCCCATATAAATTTTATAAACTTTGCTTGGGTAGTTTTTGATTTAGCTTCAATTATACGTATTTTTTGCCCACTTAGTATGTAGATGATATGATAACTTCCTGTCACTGTTATTTACATAGAATACATTCGAATTTGTGTGGGGTAGGTACCACAACTAAAAAGTGTAAAATAAAACCTTTTTACAAAAAAAAAACAAAAATTCAATACCAAAGACACCGACTTCCGAAATTAAGTTATTTTTGACTTTGTAGTGTTTTTTTGGAAGTCGGTTGTTTTTTTTTTTACGTTAACTTCAGGAGTGTGGAGGGAGAAACTAAAGAAGGTTGTATTAATTACCCAGTTGCTATGCTTGCTATTCCTTTGTAGTTGATTAAAACATGACAGTTGGGACGATTACAATGGGTGTTTATTTTGTGATAGTAACTATGTTATGTTTCTTACAACGAAGTTTACGTTTGTAGGTATTCATGAGCCTTCCTAGTTGTAGATACTACAATAATATTTGTATTTAATAGTAACAGCTTATTATATCATTGTTGTTACTTGATAGTAGGTACTTACTGCTTTCTAAAAGCAATAGGTACGCTTCGTGATACCTATTCAAGCTGAAAATTGGTAATACTTTTAAAGGTTTGGTTAGCAAATATATATACTTATTTATTTGCCATTCAACCCAATAATGTCTGCATTTTTTTATTTGATTTGTTGTTTTAGCTGTTATTAAAGCTTTTCCAGAACGCTCTCATCAAATATTATCAAAATACAGTTAAGTGGATACACTGTAGTTAGCCTATTAAATTATCAGATTACTGAGTGCATTTCCGAACTTCTGATAAAGTGTAGGATAACATTATTATCCTTATACCGGCTAGCTCTCTATTATTTGCAACATTGCAACATAGGCAGGCTGCGGTTCTATTAAATCTCGCTGGTGTAAAATTGAGTTTAGCAAAATTCTAAAATATTGGATAGTTATAAAAGTTATGTGAAGGTTGTCATGGTATGGGTTTTTGATGTGGACAAGATTGGAAGACATGTCGTGAGGAGAATTTTGAGTATACAAATATTATCTAATAACAGTGTTGAGGAGGACCAAAGAAATGATGATGTATTGTGTGAAGGACGATGGCTAAAAAGAGAGTGAATGCTGAGATGACAGTTACTAGAGATATATTGGTATTTATATGGGATCAACGGAGGATGATAATGACGTGATGAAAATGTTTCTACTTCTCTCTATATATCTACTCTATACTGACTGGACAGGTCCACTCAAATCTGTGTGGTACTTCTCTCAAAAGACCATTTCAGACACTAATCCACATGGTCCTCATATGGCCTGACCAAAATTATGTCTGGACTTTAAAAGAGACTGCGACCTCTGAGTTTGTTTCGGCCTTTCTTCTTAGAGTAGTCAGATAGAAAACGTGAACTCATCTAGCTTATTTTAAATATTTTTTTATGTGACGTGTAAAAGTGATTCCGATATCCAATTTACAGAAAAAACAATTTCATTTCTATTGTCCATTATCTGTCCATTTGACTTTCAGGAGTAAGTTGACGCTCATCATCCAGCGTGACTTTGAGCAGCATTGTGGTGGACTTAGATACCTATAAGTATATAGTTAGTGATTTCATACAAGGTTCAAACCATGGTTAAACGCAGGCTTGACTTAATGATTCCAACTTCTGATCTAGTAATCTAAATAGGAACAGAGGTCAAAGGCAAGCCAATAAACAAAAAAGCCACGTGTAATAAATTTGTTACTCCGATAAGGAGGTAGCAACTCCTGTGCTATCCTGACAACCATCTAGGAATATCTAATAAGCCTCATTAAATGAGACGATGTGTCGAGATTATGGCATCATAATCGTGCATCGCTTGTTGTAAAATACTCATGTCCTGCTGGGTACATTTCCTTAACCTACCTACTAGATACTGATGACCGAGACGATGACCTACCTTCTAGGTCAGTAGGTACCTAGAAATTATAGGTAATCATCCCGGTACTCCCGGTATATAAACAGTATTTCAACAAATTACAACAGCAAAAATCTCTCGCAACTCAAAATATAAAATTGGTACAGCTCTTTTTTATTTTCGATTTGCCGTCCCAATGCGGAATATTCTCGATATACTCTCTGTATCGACATTGCTCAGTTTATTGGATTTTGTGCATTTCCCGATCGTTCCCCGACGAGATGTGAAAAGTGCAACACAGGTCGGGAAACGTAAACCAATAAACTGTCAATTGACTTGTGAGCTCGCCGTGTTTTCCGTTTAGTTTTGAAGTACCTAAGTACAACTGTTTCTGTAGCGAGAACGTTTTATTCTATTTCGTCACTTTGAATACCGGACTATTGAACAAAAGTTCGGGTGTTTTATAATAATTTGGTACATCTGGCGTGCTTGTCAATTGGTCACGCGGACTAACTAGGTACCTACATGAACTGAGCAAGAACATTGCGCCATCTTAGTTATAACAGCTGTTTTATTCATAAGCAACCAAATGTTTATTATATCCGTGTCGACCGGCTTTTGCGCAGTTTCAGACGGCTCTATTGAAATAGGTCTGACGGAAACTCCTTTGAGAAAAGGAAACTCCTTTCTTAGCGTCAGTGATTTTGTAACTGGTAAACACAAGTATCCACCCTCGGGCATCCAACGCTTAGAGAGTTGCAAGAATATCATTTGAATAAATGAGACACCCACGGAATAGTTAAAATGTGATTGGATAGCGAAATAAAGGCTAGTCTAGGAGAATGCTATATTCTATAAGGTGCGTGAAATATCTGTTTGTACCTACTTACCTATGTTTTCGTTTGAAATTAATGAGGACAAGATAAGGTACTTCTAGGAAAACGCTAGTCAGTACAGGATATAACTAAGTACCTACATTCAGACATTTCTAATATATTGCACACTTCCTGTGCTACTTAAGCAAGTACCTATGAATAGGTACCCACTAAATATAGTTACTATATATATGTTAGGTTTTAAAAACTAAAATCTTTAGGTGCTTACCTATCCTTATGATAATAAGTGTTAAATTGTGTTTTTATTCAATTAGTTCCTGTATTTTTTTAAGTATTTAGCACAGAATATTTTAGAAGACTATATACTTAAATTGAAAACTAAGCTACTATATATTACATATATGAAAAATATGCCACCATATTTAACGTAAATTTTTATGATCTATTAGCAAATTAAAGCATGCGTACATAGAACTCCTAAATTAAACGCTCGGTGCGTGAGTACTCAAATTAAGAGGGTACCTGTTACATTTAATTTAAGAACATCCTCTGTTGGCACTAACAACGAAATAAGCAAATTAAGGCTATTATTGAAAATATAAATAACCAACGACTTATTACAACAAGAAATGGAACACTTACCAGTTTCCAGATACCGCTCCAAGATTGTGAATAACAAACATTCCCAGTCTATTTGCACATACAATTCATAATTCGTAACAGAGAAAATGTCCAGTATTTATTGTTCACTTTTAAAATGTTCACGAAGTATTGGTCTGTCGTCAGAACGTGCACATTCCGTCGATACTCGTCGGTGTGGATCAGGCCGTACGTCCGCAGCGAGCCTCGGCCGGTATCATACCAATCCGATACCTAACTCACTCGCGGCGTGTAGGCGGAAGCGTGACTTTGTATACCACGCATTTTGTACGATATCAAGCTGCGCATTAGATTCTCGCGGTCGGCGACATCTGGTGGAGGCGCCCTGTGTTATGTTGGTAGCATGCTCGCCCCATTGAGTTACTCAATCAGATAACTTGTGATGGCAGCGCCATCTGTGTTCTACCAGTCACACTTCCATACTTCAGTGCGTCGTTCGTCAGTTCGGTACTCCATGTCGATCATTCTAGTTCCGTGAACTGATACCGAGTGGCGCTAGTTGCTACTTTCTAATAAAAAACGATACCTATCTAAAGAAATACATTAAATAAAGCAGAGAATTATAAACTAAATTGATGTTAATTGTGAGCTAGTTTTTAACGATCAAGAGGACCTGCGGAACTAGATAAAGATAAAGATAATTTATTTGTCCAAAACATGAGTATACACACATATGGCATGCAAGATGTTACAATAAAATTTTACCATAGTCATGTTTTGCCTCAACGGCGTACAAATATAAGTAGGTAGCATTTAATCAATTAATTATAAATTTATCCATTGTTCAAATAATTAATAGTCCAAATTAGAAGGAATTTAAAAATTTAAAATGTTCTACAGAATAGAGTCAACAACTCATAATGTATAATAAAAATTAGTCAATTTAATGTTAAAGTAATTAGGAATACACAATTATAAGAATTATATTAATTTATCATTCAGAAATTCGTCAGTGCTGTAGTAGGCTTTCTCTAAAAGAAGGTTTTTTAACCTACTTCTTAATTTTTCCGTTGTATATTCCCTCCAATATTTTGGCAACTTATTATACAGAATTGGCGCCATACAGAATATGCTTTTACGCAGTAGAGCTGTCCTGGATCTAGGTATGCAAAGTTTGCTATTGTCGCGTCTATTTCGAATTACTCTATCTGACAATAGGGAAAATAGATTTAGGTTCGATTTAACAAACATAATGGTCTCTAAAATGTACTGGATGGAAGGGTTAATATTTTATATTTTTTGAAAAATGGTTTGCAGGTCTCAGTAACATGAAGTCCAAACATAGTTCTGAGGCAACTCTTTTGGGTTTTAAAAATGACATTTTTATTTGTTGAATTGCCCCAAAATATAACTCCGTATCTTAAGTTACAGGACACTAAGCCATGATAAGCAGTTAACAGCGCATCAACATTTAACATGGGGGCTAGTTTGTACAGTGCATACGTCGATTTACTTATTTTTTTGCTTAAGGCTTCCGTATGTGCTTTCCAATCTAATTTACTATCTATTGTTACTCCAAGAAATTTGGTTGTGTCGACTTGGTCTATGTTATTATCACAATAGTGTACATTAATATTTGGAGTAGTTGATCTTTGGGCAAAATGCATAATATTCGTTTTTTCAAGATTTATCTTAAGATTATTATTTTCTAACCATTTTATCATTGATTTTATAGAATTGTTAATGTCAGCTTCGTATGTGTCTTTATTTTTACAGGCAATTGTAATGGTACTATCATCGGCAAAAAGTGTCATTGGGTGGTCGATACTTTTGGTTAGGTCATTAATATACAGTATAAAAAATAGTGGTCCTACGACAGTACCTTGCGGTACGCCAAATTTAACTACTCGCTCTTTTGATTTGTGAATTACTTCATGTTCATTACTTTTATTTACTGCCGAGATTTCTGTAAATTGGGTTCTGTTGCTTAAATAGGATTGAACAAGGCTTGAAACATTCCCTCTAATACCGTATGCTTCTAATTTCTCAATTAGTATGTCGTGACGCACATGGTCGAATGCCTGTGTCATATCACAGAATATCGTACATACAGGTATATTCGCATCCACTTTTGGCATGACATTATGTAAAAAATCATATATTGCTAAGTTTATTGTTTTACTGTTTCTGAACCCTTTCTGTTCATTCGCGAGTATATTTTCTTTTTCGAGATAAGTATATAACTTTTTATATAAATACTTTTCAAATATTTAAGACATTATTATAAACATTACATTATTTATTTTTTGACATTATACTAATATGGGCCTATAGAATTGCATTAGTTCTTTATTTTCCTTTTTAAATAGTGGTTTAACAGTAGATATTTTGAGTGCGTCGGGAAAAATACCAGTTTCTATACATAGATTCATTATATGGCTTGAATGCACTGATATTTCTCCTGCTACTGATTTTATAACTTTTGTTGATAGCTCATCGTATCCTACACTATTTGTATTTTTTAATGTTTTTATAGTTTTAAACACCTCGATTGGCAGACATGGAGCCAGGAAAAAAGAATCTTTTCTTTTTTGTATCAATACTGTCGCTTTTTTTCCAGATCCTGCTATAGGATTAATTTTGTCAACGAAATAATTATTGAAAGCATCTGCAATGTCCTTTGGGTTAGTGATAATGTCATTGTTCACACGAATTTTGTCTATACAGTTTTTCGGAACTTTTTAGGGTGACCAGATGTCCCATATTTTACGAGTTGTTTCGTATTTCAGGCACGAATTTTTCATTTTCCCGTTTCACGAAAGCAATACGGGACAGTACATTGTTCCGTAATTTTATGATTCAATGGCATTTATAAAAATACCTATTGGAAAGTTAGAATTTGTTTGTATATTATGTTAAAATCAAAGTTTGTATGTATGGGTTATTTAGTTGATTATTTCACATTTTTCTTTCCAGATAATATAAAAATTGTTATAAAGAAATTTAGCAATTGTATAGGTTATTTAATTGACAATGCTAAATTTCAGAAATTAAAAAAAATATGTTGTTTTTTAATAAAAAAAACGGCCTGTTCCATATTTTAACCTCGAATCCCGTATTTTCAAAACAGTTGTCCCGTAAAACCGGAAATCAGATCTGGTCACCCTATGCGGAACGTACCTACGCATACATAGTAGATCTACTAACTTATTGATTTATTGTTTTTATTTCCCTAGGTTAGTTAGTGTGCCTAAACACTAAAATCATTCCTTGCGTTTCCTAGATCTAACAAAGTAACAACGACCAACAATGATACTACAATCCTTAAATAAATAAAAAACAATACAAAATACTAAAAACTTT
Source organism: Agrochola litura (assembly GCA_949152395.1). Classification (NCBI taxonomy): domain Eukaryota; kingdom Metazoa; phylum Arthropoda; class Insecta; order Lepidoptera; family Noctuidae; genus Agrochola; species Agrochola litura. The sequence continues at coordinate 12,101,133 of OX424491.1, read as the reverse complement.
TATATTTATAAAAAGAAAACATTTTAAAAAAATATCATAAAAGCCCATGGTTTATTTTAATAATTATTATTATAATTAGTACGGTCAGTTACAAAGTTTATTATCACAGTCACTTTCACAATATACAGGGTGGGTAAAAAATCGTGGATCAAACGAAACAGGGCGTTATTTGCAGTAAAAATATCGCAGTGGCAGAGCCCTAACTTGATCACCTTAAAAGTTGTGACAATTTGAGAGATTTTTAAGAAAATACATTTTTTTATAATCGGCAATTACAGTAATTGGCGATTAGTTTCTTCTAGGAAATGTATCATCACATCACTACAAAAGTGCTTTTATGACAGTGGGTACCATGATTTATGAGTATTGGCACTTTTTTCAGTATCTTTTAAGTCTCACGAAAAATATTTTTTTTATATCTATTTATATTTTTTATTCATATTTTTTACTGCAAATAACCCCAACTATCGCCCTGCTTCGTTTGATCCACGATTTTTTACCCACCCACCCTGTTTAATGAAAATTGACAGATGATTCGATAAATTACTTTGTAGCATTTTATACTATAATAGCTAAGAATTAATCCCCTTATACAAAATAACTGAATCGTCTCTTCAAAATCGAGTTCCGTTACCGACTGTATCTAACCACTTCACGGAATCCACTTACCGAAGCTATGACAAGGCAATTCAATTATTTAAACCTTTTTAATACCGATACTGTTGAAGTGTTGACCCTGCGTAGAGGGACGCCCGCTGACGTAGTCGTTGGCGTAGCTGATGTCGTATCCTCTGGCGTAGGCCTTGGCGTAGTCGCTGGCGTAGGCCTTGGCGTAGCCGATATCGTAGCTACTTGCGTAGGCCTTGGTGTAGTCGTTGGAGTAGGCCTGGGCGTAGTCGCTGGCGTAGGCCTTGGTGTAGAGATTGACTCAAACTAAAATAATTATTTTAATTAATATGTCGTTATCGTACTACACTTTTCAATTGTCAAGGGGTCGTTCAGTTAGTCAAAAATAGCTAAGTAGCCGTTGAAAAGCACATATATATATACATTCTAAGAAAGATGATGACCCTTCATATGCAAGAACTCCAGGGTAACGCGCAAAGTGCCCTGCAGACAACACTCAGTTTTTAAATCTAAACTCTTGCTTAGACAAATATAACAGATCTAACCTATTTAAATAACTGTTTAACAGTTAATAATAAAGATAACTGTTCCACGATGCATATCTTGTTTAGGAACCGTTCATTAAAAAAAAACTGGATTATCACACAGTGGACAAGCTCACGGGTTCACAATACACAGTGTGGGTGTTATCTTGTAGACCGTGCTGTCATCCGTGGGGGCAATGCTCCTTGACAAGAGAAAAGAATGCATTGTCACCATCGATATATTATTATGCCAATTAGTTATTACTCTCGAAATGAGTCAATACGACGGTAAGCTGCATATGAAACATCAATCATGCTTTTGCATTATAATTATCCTTCTCGTAATTATGTTTTACGCTTGAAACTACACGTTATTTCACATTATTATACAAAAACATACATTTCTGTATTTCTCGGGTTAAGCATCCACACAATATCGCCCGAAGTGTTTAAATCCCTTGCTTGTAATAGTGGGGGGAGTCTATTGCTATCAACCCGACAAATCCAGACTCCGGACTGCTACTGAGATATTCCTGATAGAAGAACCCAAACACAGTTGGCCAGACCTGTGAATTAAACCCATGACCTCTGCTCAGCAGTATCGCTTGCGACCACTAGACCAACGAGGCAGTTATTATTAAATACACTACTCAACAAAGTCTAGGGAACAAATGCTTGCCGCTTACGTATTGATTTGGGTTGTGTTGCGAGTTTCCTATCGATCAATACAAAAATAGTTAATAACGGTTAAAAACAATTTTTTAACCAAAACGATTTAATTTTTGTGCTTCTTCAAAAACGTTTTAATAAAGGCTTGTGCAGACCAGCGCGACACGCGACGCGACACAAATGCACCGCCCGTCGCGCGATGATCGGTGTCGCGCTGGTCTGCACAAGCCTTAGTGTGCGATTACAGTGGCGCGGGGCGGGCAGCGGGAGCGGGTGGCGGGTCAAGCAGAAAACGCACATTTCCATGGATGAACACAGTAGCAGCGGGTCGATTGAGCGGTCCGGACGTTATTAAATCTTATTAAATCTTCAGTCGTCAGCGGCATGTCCGAACAAATCGAGCGGGAAACGCAAACTGACTTGCGTCCACCCGCCCCGCTCGCGACACCCGCTTGTCCCGCTGCGATTCCCGCTCACCCGCCCCGCCCGCACTTGGTGCACCTTAGTCCAAAACTATGTGTTTGCGGTACCCGCCAGCGGATTCCGCTGCCCGCCCCGCTGCCACTGTAATTTCACACTTAACGTTCCGTTCGAACGTAACCGAAACAAATAATTTCTTAGATTTTAAGAAGAAACCGTTTCGAAAAATATACCGCTATCCGAGCCCTGTTTTGGGGTCGGCTTCCTGTCTAACCGGATGTAGCTGAATACCAGTATTTTACACGGAGTGACTGTTAGTAATTATTTTAATTTTAACACATTTTATATCAATGGAAGCGTAATTTAATACCGATTTTAATTGTTTGATAAAAGGATTGTTAGTGACTATTATTTTTATTTTTATGAAAATCTAAAAAGATACTAAAGCCGAAAAAGTCACTTAGTTTGTAGATTAAAAAAAAACTAACGCCCAGCTAACATTAAATTAAGTAAATCATTCTTAGGCTTTAGCGACGGCTCTACATCGGCGTGTCATAGCTCATAGTATTACGTTCTCTATTGTCACCTGTGAAATATTGCTCCATACTTCGGAAAGAAGTGCAAAAACTCTTCTCCCGTGTAAACATTTTGGAGAAGTTCTCTGAACGCCCTTCTCCTGAGCAAATCATTGGGATTGAGATCAGCGGACTGAACAGGCCACTCTAACAGCAGGATATTGTTCTCGCAGAGCACATTTATCACCAGCCTGACTGAGTGTGCACGCGCATTTGCATGAACTTAAAATCTAAATCAACAGCAGCATTTCTGTCGGTTTTAGGGGTGACTATAGGTAGCACAATCTCGAGACAGTATTGTTCCGCATTTAAATAAACGACGTCCGTTTTTCCACCCAGACGAATTTCTGGCTACACCATAATCGTTCTGCCCTGGTACGGATGAACTTTTTGGGGATTCTGGAGTCGACTCTGGCGACCAGGAACTCGCCGAACTCCCACCCTTCTTGAATCGGGACGAAATCCAAAGTGCGACTCATCAGAAAAAATAACACGAGCCCACTGAGTGTCGGTCCAGTGCAAATGTGCCTAAGTCTCGATTCTTTATAATATTCGACGCCCTCGAACTCTAAAAGCGGTCTGTTAGTGTGAAGATTAACTTCATGCAATCTTCTCCTGGTGGTTTGATCACTGATGACCACTTGGTTCTGAGACTGGAGTCTTCCTACCAGCTGGCGAGCCGATTTGAGGATAGAGCTTAATTGAGGCTTCTCCCTCGCAGTATTTTGCAGAAACCTGTCTTGTCTCTGAGTAGTGACCCTGTATCTTTTCCGGTGACGTTCAGCAACATCTCCTGTAGGGCTGTGACTCGCCCACAATCGGCAAATTATGCTTGGCTCCGTGTTGATAGCGTCTGCAGTTTCACGTTGACTGCGCCCTACTTCCAGCATACCCACAGCGGCACAGCCCTAAGCATCTCTTCCCGCGTTAAATGACGACGTGACATAACGCAGAGTCACAAAAGTTATAAGAAAGCAGCGAAAATTATTTAAACAAGAAAAAAAAAAATATGGGCAGTAAGTAATCTGTAAAGTTATTACGTTTCAAAACGCCGCCCGTACGCTGCGACCCAGTAATGTTTTCCTCCATATTCAGAAATGCTTTTGTTTTTAGGTTTTATTTCTTTAAGGAGATTGACCTAAAGCAGGCCCATGTTATGGTACCGTGTCAAAACTATTAAAAATCAACAATTATGTCGTATTTTTTCACGTTTAATCGTTTTTTATCAACATTTCTTTCACCCTAGCATTGGAGAACCTAATAAATTATTTATTTTACTGACTTTAGGTAGGTACACACGGCTACACATTAAGCTATACATTTCCAGTATAAGCTGACCTCGCACTGTACGGAAATGCTATACAATGCGAGAACAGCATAAACTGGAAATGTATAGCTTGATGTGTAGCCGTGTGTACATCCTTCATTCAAACCTAACCTAAATGTTGCAGATGACAGACTATTCCAATAAAAATAATTGTAATCGATTGAAAATGTCGATACTTCTACACATGGTACTAAGTATTCTTCCACATGGTACTAAGTTTCGGCTTCGAGTATGTTTCAAATGCCCAAATATTCGAATTATCATTTTAACACAATTGTCATAAATTTGGATCAAGTTTATCATGCTTATTGGGAAGCCAGACCAGAGATGTTTAGGACTCGTACCCTGTAATAAGCATGAATTAATTAATAGAAGATTTGCCCTTAAAGTAGACTTCTTAACCGATTTCTAAAAAGGAGGAAGTTCTCAGTTCGTCGGAATCTTTTTTTTTTGATGATATTAAATTGTCTATAGACGGAGTAAAGTCTTATAAATAGTTAGCCAGTCAAAACAACTGTTTGTTTTCACAACAGCCAGTATTATTTGAACAAAAATGTTTATTTTTCTATTCTCAATATGAGTGTCTAATTGCTACATTATCTGAAACTAGATACTTTGTTATTTGCTGGTGGTTACTCATTTACTTTTGTGATCAATGTGCCTAAATACGTATGAGTATATGCATCTCGGACATGTCAAGTTCAAAACTACGCGGGGGCGACGCAGCGCGAGGAAGGTGACATGACAACAGGAAATGAAGAGCCTCTCGGAACGAGCAGTCCGCGGCGCGAACCACATATACAAACGGTCTGTTATGCATGCTGTACCTACCGACCTTGTAGGTCGCAAGTGTCGCGACTCGGCTACTGGCTTCACTGCCAATGTCACACTTTCATGTGAACAGGTCACAGGAAACCGAGCTTTTGCACTTTGAATGAACTAAATTTGAACATCGAACACGCAGACGTAACAGGAAGTTTTTGAATAACTTTGAACTTGTGATGGGTGCAGGAAATCGAAAATTTATTCTCGTTTAATTAACTTTGTATTTCCTTTCGATTCAGTTTTTAACCGACTTAAAAAAAGGAGGAGGTTATATGTTCGTCTGTATGTATTTTTTTAAATGCATTATCATTGATATTGTCGTCAATCGTGGACCGATTTAGAAAATTCTTTTCTCGAGTGGTCCCATAGAAATTTTATTAACTTTGCTTGGGTAGTTTTTGAGTTAGCTTCGATTCGTATTTAATCCACTTTGTGTATCTTGATGATGTTATAATTAAAATACTTCCTGTCACTGTTGTTACATAGCAAGTAGTGGTATACAAATTGGTAAATTATATAAACGGTAACAAAAAATTTAAAAACTTTTTACAAAGAAAAATTTTTAGGTTTCCGTAGTAAACAAGGAACCCTTATAGTTTCGTCATATCCGTCTGTCTGTCTGTCTGTCTGTCTGTTCGCGGTCTAGCTCCGAGACCCTTAGTACTAGAAAGCTGTAATTTGGCATAAGTATACATATTAATTACGCCGACAAAGTGGTAAAACAAAATTATGAAAACATTTTTTTTAGGGTACCTCTCCTACACGTAAAGTGTGTTTTTTTTTTTAACCCATGGTGTGGGGTATCATTTTAAAGGTCCTTTAAAAACATTGTAAGTTTGTGAAAACCATTTTCGGATTCAAGGATCCGTTTGCGAAATATTAAGCTTTAAAGTGCTAATTTTGTTAAAGTCAAGTGTCCCCCCCCCCCCCCCCCTGCCAGCTAAATGGTTGGTTTTGGATGTGTGAAAACTATCACAGCTAAGTAAGCTCTACAAGTTAACGAGTAATAATCAACAAACATGTTTTCCCATACATTCCGTATGGAAGAACATATTTTTCAACTACAAAGTTAAGTTTGTTTTTGGGATAAATTCATACCAACTACGGAACCCTTCATTGTGCGTGGTCCGACACGCACTTGGCCGGTTTTTTATAAATAAACGAAAACAACTGACTTCCAAAAGTTAAGTCGGGTTGTTTTTTTTCTATCGAACTTTTTGTGGAGGAGTACCTATCTATCTCCAGAGTAGAGTACCTATAACAGGTAGGTATAGGTACCTTGTGGGTACTGGGTAGTATATATGTAGAGAAGACTCTAAGCTTCGCAGCTTGGCGAAAAAAAAAATTACACCGGTTTGAAGAAGCTGGGTGTCGGTGTAATGAGACACTGGACACTTAAGACTTTTCAGCTCTATCTATACTAATGTTATAAAGAGGAAAGATTTGTATTTTTGTATGTAACGAATAAACTTAAAAACTACTGGACCGATTTGAAAAATTCTTTCATCAATGGATAGCTAACATTATCAGCGAGTACTATAGGCTATATTTTATCCCTGTACTCCCACGAGAACAGGACCTACGTGCACCTAGCTTCTGACGTTTCATAAGTGCCCATGTAGGTTTATGTGAAATAAAATATTTTGAAATTTTGAGTGTAGTGTTAGACTTTTATGAGAAACATAAGAAATAATATACTATTGTCCAACTTCAGACTGTTACGTTTACTGCCCATAACTTTGAATAACGTTGTGCAGGTTTAATTTGTTTCGAAACAAAATACTTATTTTAAATTCGCATAAACCTACATAGGCACTTATGAAATGTCAGAAGCTAGGTGCACGGTTCCAATTGGTTCGTTTCCTATGGAAAAGAGCCGGCAAGAAACTCCACGGTCACTTTTTCAATGTACCTAATTGTCTTTTATTATTTTTTCACAAATCAAACAAAACAAAAACAACAACAACAAAAAACAAATCTACAGTCTACTAGACCTACAAAGTTCTCACATTCACAAAATAGAAAAGAATCTATATAAAAGAATAAAAACCTATTTAAATCAAAGGACATGACTGCCATTACAACTGTAACAAATCTGAATAAATATTATATCCACAAAAGCAACAAAACCCAATAATAAAGAGTTGAAATTAAATTGTGGGTATATAATGTCAAATAATGAGATGATTACGTCAAGGAAGAATGTAAAAAAATATAAAATATACATCGTAGATTAGAATTGCAATACTAATATTATAAACTGTTTATGTACCTATATTTTGAATAGTTTTCAAGATCCTAGCGTAAATAGGAAGCCTATTTGTAGGGCATACAAAATACTATAGGTACCTACCTATATTGCCTTGACTATACTTTCTCCAATTACTATTGGCAGCTCATACTTCAATTAATGAGCTGTGGCAAGGAGTTTATTAGTTCATGACTCCGAAATTAATACCTACATTATTTTTCATACTTCAACTGTCAGACATGTAATTTGTGAATTTACTTGCAAATGAGGTAAATTCAGAAATTCATTGATCGTTCAAGTTTGGTGTAGTGTAATTGTGTATTTTGTTAGTGTTATTCGAGGTGTTTTGCGGAAACGTGAACGGTACGCTCATTGGTATGCATAGGTTGCGCTGACCAATGACCTTTCCGATAGTTTACTATGCTGCGAGCAACAAGGATGGATCCCATGTACTTACGTCTAATAGAAAACTTATTGCTGGCAACTGACAACGGTTCTTTTACGTTTTATATATTATATTAATAGGTCTTTTATCTTTTACATTGTTTACATTGGGAAATTGATTCAACGAGTATCCTAAGCCGTCTGTCATTGAAAACCACTTAGAAATCCTAACGTCTGAAATTTACTAACTAATGAAACATCACCGTTTTATCATCATGTTTTCTAAAGTTGCTTGTAGGCTAACTTTAGGTAACTTTATTGCTTTTTTCCTTAAAGTATATATTGTACTTTGACTTTTTTTGTTTGTAGGTACTTATATCTGCGTTATTATTCAAGTATTTCATATATTTATTTGTTCAGTGGTCTCGTAATCTTTCTCTTTCAGTATTCATTGTTCTGAAAACCGCAAATACCGAATGCAGTTTACGTCAATCGGTCGTTACAGGTTTTCGTATAGTCATTTAATTCGAATAACTTTTAAGATTTTGGTACTCATCACATAACACTAGTTAGTTTAAATACAGTTCTGTTCTTAACAAAAATGATGGCTTTGTTTGTAAAAATTAAGTAGTATGTGTTGTACTTAATCACTTCATTTTTATTGGTTATCATTTCAACAGCTGGTTAACTTTGAGACTTAACAATTTACTTATATTTGACCACTAAAACATACAGTACGTGATTGATAATCGATGTGTTATTTTTAATTTTTCATAATGTGCAAAATTTTCTTCCAAAACTAAAATATAACATCCTAACCTAACTAAAACTATTAAAAAACTAAAATACTCGTATGGCGTCGATAAATTCCTCCGCATCGCTGTCGACTGGTAATGTACCCAAGAGACTGGTGGCATTGCCACGTTGTATGGCAATGCTTAGTCTCTGGCCAAGGTAAAAAGCCCTTGGGTCACGGGAAGTGTCAACCAGTCATTTGGAGATTTCATTGAACGAACCATTAGCAATCGGACCCCACGGCCCTAGGGTTTCAACCTCAAACGGATCGCCGCTTGAGGTTTTCCGCAGCCGCAACGGCAGCGCCAACATAGCACGCTGAGCCAGGAAGATGGGATGGCGCAAGAATATCGACACACGTTGCGTCCCACACTAAAGGCCTACCCACCTTCCATATAGGATTACAAAAACAAGTGCAGGGTTCTAAATTAGCCATATAAAAAATTTAATTAATTTCAATTGGCTTATAACAGGACTGATGTTATCCTTTAACCGATAATAATTGGATAGTCGATGGCAAAAACTTTGTATAGAATACTTACTACTATTTAGCCCTGAGCCCAGTTCAGTTTAATCCAGTTAAACTGAAACCCGCCAGCACCATTGGAAATGGGAAAATAGTAGGTCAGTCAAGAGATTACTTAAAAGAAAAATAGAAAATTTTTGGTTGTGTGTTGGTTGTTTGTTGGTTGTTGGGTGTGTACTTCGTTTAGTCTGAATCCTAGACAAAGGGGCGGAGAATTATAGCCTTTGATCTACAGTTAGGAGCGGAAATGCCATTTAATTTCTAATAACCTAAGAAAAGTACTTAATAAAAAAGGAAAATCTTTCAGTTGGTAGAACCTAAAAGAGGTGCAGTAGGTAGCTAGGCTCAATAAGCTGGAAGCCTAGGCAACAGTTGCGTGATACCTTGATGCCTTCACAATGAGTGTCAAGTGAATAATAAAGGGGTAGGCAGGACTGTCATTAGTCTGACAGATTAGTTGCGTTTGTGAAGCAAGCGGCTAACAACATAATAAGTGTAATAAGTTACAAGCATTGTTTCGTTCATATTACTGGTCACCACATAGGTATATATACTTAATATTATGAATGCGGAAGTTACTCTGTCTGTCTCTGTTCCCTTTTCCCTGAATGGATTTGGATGTCATCTGGCACATGGGTAGGTCACGGCCTAGGTTAAGATTTATAATACTTTTTATCCCAGTACTTCCACGCCGTTGAAGTTGCGGGCAAAAGCATAAACCAATTTTTCTCATGTACGGGTAATGTCGCTATGCTGTATCTTTTGAAGGGTTTTTCTACGAATTCCAGGACCGGGCCTACAAAATCGGCAAGGGAAATGCCCATTTGATAAAGAGGTTTTGACCAAGTGATGCCCATGAAAGAAACAAGTTATAGTCATTAGGGTTAACATTATAGATAAAGAAACAACCACTATTTTTTACATAGAACTCAGTGGGTCTTTTATAAATTAAAGGTTAATAAGGATAATTATTCCTCTATAACTAAACAAAGTTCAAAAGGAAAGAGATTGCAATATTATTATAAAGGTGGACCACCGGCAAGAAAAAGTGCCCGTGGTCCACCCAGGTGAACTAAGCAGGTGGACCACGACCGAATCCCGATAAAAAACATATATAAAGTTTTGGTATAATCCATTCCGCAATTATAGTTCTTATTTGTATGTCTCTTGTGCCTGTTTTGCGTTGGTATAGATGATGAAAGTGCTTTCTTAATACAGATTGACCACAGTTTACACAACCATATTTGTCGATGCCCAACATTTCGTTCTTGTGGTGCAGAAGGCTGTTGTGAATTCCTTGCCAACATCCAATTTTGGTCACACATCAGACTATTATCTGAAACATAATTGCATACTATCAAAAAATAATTTATACCTAAGTATTAACATGCTGTAGCATCAAAAGGTCTTTATGTATAAATACATTGAATGACATCGGTCTCTTGATACCATTTTTCATGATCATACAATTCATTATTTATGTCTCATAAAATATGTGGCAATGGTTTGAGACAAAACAAACTTCAAATATTTATTCCTATGGTTTCCGAACCAACCGAATTATTCAGTTCAAACCTAACGTAACGTAGCTATGCAGTAAAAGCTGCTGAGTATATACTTTGTATGTTCATAAAGTAATTTACTTGTTGTGGTGCAATCCATTGCTGAAATGTAAACCGAACTTCCACATTGCTTAAGGTACATTTCTTAAGTCTTCGTGTATCCACGCCACAGTTGAAACAGAGATGGCTCCGTGGTAAGCTGGTAAGTTCGTGTAATTCAGGTTCCATATTCGTGTCAGGTCCTTCGCGAGAAACAGGTACGGTATCCATTGGCAAGCTGGTGTCGTCGTGGGATGCGGGTACCGAATTCAATATAAAGCCAAGGTCGTCATCGGGAGCGGTTACAGGGTCCATAATCATAATCAAAGTCGTCGGAAAATCAAATAGAAATACGTACCTAGTCGAAAAAATACAGCACCAAACAGAATGTGAAACATATATATTACTTTCCTCTATGATGTGAAATATCAATGTCAATCAGTTGTCAATTACGATTATTATTGACGTAGGGATGTGATATGACATCGATTTTTAGATAAATCTATATTAAAAAACAAACTGGAAACACGGAATTGGTTCAATGGATCGTATTTAAAATGAAATAACATTTTTTTTTGTCTCTAAAGTTCATAACAAAAGAGGTTACAATTGACGCTGACGAGACGCTGGGACAGTTACATAGATAGACCAGATGCTACACAGCTTAAATGGAGCTTCCCGGCTGGTTGGCCTCGGAATGAATTTGGACAAGATACGCATCGGTCTAGGTTTAGTTATCCAGAATGGTACACATCTGATTTGATAAGAGATATCAAACAAAAGTGGCGTTATCACAAATTATATAAAACAACTGGATCCCAGAGTGATTATGAAATGTTTTCTTGTTTTCGTACTCGGGTTAAATTAAAGATAGCTTCAACCTATGAAGCCTACCAAAACAGACTTCAGAAGAACCTACATGAGGATCCGAAATCGTTCTGGAGCTTTATTAGGAGTAAACAATCTAGGCGCAATAAACCCAAAGTCACAAAGGACGGCTTATTGCTGAGAGAGGAGGAGTGTGCGAAATGTTTTGCCTCGTATTTCCACTCTGTGTACAGTGAGAAGCGGCCGGTCCTGGACCCAGTAGCCGCGGAGCGCGCGGGTGGCGAGGCGGCGGGAGCGGCGCGCGTGCATGTTGACCGCCTCAGCGCGCGAGACCTGCGCACGGCGCTCCTGCGTCTCAAGCCCAAACGCTCAGTAGGTCCTGACGGCATACCACCTTACATTGTCAAAGATTGTCGTATGGTTTTTGAGGAGCCCTTGTTGCACGTTTTCGGCTTGTGTTTGCGGGAGGGTCACTACCCGGACGAGTGGAAGATCACCAGAGTTATCCCAGTCCCTAAAGGGGGTGCAGGCACTGATGTGAGTGGATACCGACCGGTGGCGGTGCTGTCAGCATTCGCTAAGGTATTTGAATCAGTGTTGCATAAAAGTATATACACACAAGTGAGGTCACAACGGTCAGACGCTCAACACGGCTTTCGAGAGGGTTGCAGTACGGGTGGTAACTTGTTGTCATTTGTTAGCTACCTGTCGCCCGTCATTGACGCCGGGGGGCAGGTGGATGTGGCATATTTTGACTTTCGGAAAGCTTTTGACACCGTGGATAACGATGTACTTTTGTGCAAACTCTCTGCTATGGGGTTCACACCGCACTTGCTTAAGTTCTTTGCTAGTTACCTTGGCGAGCGCCGACAGTACGTCGAGTTTGCGGGACATGAATCCACACCTTATTACACATTCTCCGGGGTAAGTCAAGGGAGCAATATTGGACCTTTGGAATTCATTTGAATAATTAATGATCTGCCAACAGTCGTGAAAGAGGCGAAGTGTCTACTATTTGCAGATTACTTAAAGTTATTCCTAAATGTTGAGGGTAGTGCAGACTGTAATCGGCTCCAGTCTGACATTAATAATATAGTCCAATGGAGTAAATTAAACAAGCTGCATTTTGATATTGAAAAGTGTTGTGTAATGAGCTACAGCCGCGCGCGAGCTCCATTACAGCATCAGTACGAGATGGACAGCGAAATTATGCCGCGCGTCTCACATGTACGAGACCTAGGTTTACAGATGGTATCTGAGCTGACGTTCCGCAAACACATAATTGAGATGTGCGGCAGGGCTTTCAGAAATCTCGGTTTCATCTTGAGACAGTGTAAGGACTTTACCGATACAGCGGTTGTTAAAGTTTTGTATAATGCACTTGTGAGGAGTCATCTCGAAACAAGTGCAATTATTTGGAACCCGCATGAAGGGAAATACAGACTCATGTTGGAAAAAATCCAGAACAAATTCACAAGGTTTCTGTACCGTAAACAGTACGGGGTTTATCCCTTTTATCCCCTGATGTACCCGAGTCTGTTCGTCCTGGGCATGGTCGGGTACACCAGGCTGGCCGTAAGAAGGGACGTCGCGCTGGTCAAGTACGTGGCCCGCGTACTGCTAGGGTTTCTGCATCACCCGGAGGTGTTGGCAGTGCTGCGGCTGCGCGCGCCGGACGGGTGCGTAGGTGCACGCCGCCGCCCCGCACTGTTACCTAGGACTAACCTACTCAAGTTTGCCCCTATGTCACGAGCCGCACGTATTATTAATGTTATTACGGTATCGGAGGATATTTTTGGGCAAAACCTGCCGCAATTCATTCAAACGACACAAATAATAATTAAAAAAGGTTTGATAGAATAAAAGTTGTCTTGTTTAGAATAATTGTTATATTACTTAATATTATATAATTCATTGTAATTCTGCTTACAGGATATTTATATATATTTTATTTTAATTTGTGTATATTTTGTGACTTATAACATCGCCTTGGATGAATCTGTAAAGGTGTTATAATTGTGCTTTCAATAAATAAATAAATAATAAATAAATAAGACGAAAGTCATGTCATGTACAATTCACATGTCTTGCTAAATGAAATCCACATCAAAGGGTCGCTTCTCGAAGTTGTGAAGGAGTACGTCTACTTAGAGCAACTCATCCAGCTCGGTAGGCACAACTTTGAGAAAGAAGCCGACAGAAAGATCCAGCTAGTTTGGGCAGCGTTACGGAAACTTCGTCAAATCTTGTCGTCGCCAATCGCCCAGTGTTTGAAGACTAGGGTCTTCAACCAGTGCGTCCTGCCCGTTATGACATACGATGCCGAAACGTGGACACTGACAGTCGGGCTAGTCCACAAATTCAAGGTTGCTCAGCGCGCTATGGAGCGGGCTATGCTTGAAGTTTCTTTGAAGGTTAAGATCAGAAATGAAGTTATCCGGAAAAGAACCGGGTTACCGACATAGCCTGCAGAGTAAGCAAGCTGAAGTGACGTGGGCCGGTCATATTCGTGGAAGGACTGATGGCCAGTGGAGCAGACGAGTCCTAGAGTGGAGACCGCGTATCGGTAAGCGTAGTGTGGGACGCTCCTCAGCTAGATGGACCAACGGCCTTAAAAAGTTGGCTGGAACAGACTGGATACGGAAGGCGGAGGAAAGGGTGTTGTGGCGCAGCCTGGGAGAGGCCCTGTCCAGCAGTGGAATGCGGTAGGCTGAGTTGATTGTAACAGCTACATAATAAAATTAATTTTTTTTCTGTAAAAGTTGCCATCCCTACTTTGAGTCTAGATTAAATCGGCTTTTAATTCCGGAGGTTTTGTTACAAATAAGTAATAGCTATATTTTAGTTACTAAATGGGTTTTTTTTTGTACTTCTCACATTGCTGTGCAAACCATGGCCAAGAATAGGCGTTTCCCTTTACCACTAAATATTGGTAGTACCTGCAGTTAGCTATGAGACATGGCTCCTTCATCCATACGGACACATACTTATCACTTACACGTGCAATAATGATTTTTTTTTAAACTGTGATTATTTTGCATTAAATTCCTATACTACTAGGTTAGGCACAAAAGAGCCACCGGCTACAGCCATCGGCAGCCGAGCAAAATCAAACTCAAAGCATTTATTTCAATTAAACCATTTACAGGCACTTTTGAATTGTCAAGGAATTGGTCAGTCAGAAATATGAAGCTAGTTGCCCATTCCAAAGCGTAGTAGGTAGGTACCTATGGAGAAGAACGGCCAAGAAACTCCACGGACACTCTTTTAATATTTTTTTTTTTACAAAATATTGGTTACATCATTCATGTTGAAATTATACTGAAATGTTCTCACAACAATGTAGAAAGCGTCCGTAATAAAAAGATAAAACAAAGAACAATTCAAAAATGAAAATAAATTACAAATAAGCCGTGGCAGCTAAGAGATGACCAGTCCCAACTGACGGCGCCCGTTCACGAACAAGGCGCATGGATTAGCTCCATTCAGCTCAACCATTTTGAAAGGAGCTAAATGATTCAACACACGCGCCACTATCAGCGAAAAATTTGAGTGAACATGACGTATTCACAGCCGCCAGGGCACATTCAAATCAATGCAAGACATATTACCCAGTAAATGGTAACTCTTTAGTACATAGTGCTCACACCTGTGCTATGCAATTATTACAAAGGAGGCAAAAGTGTGGTCAAAAGTGGCAAAGCACTTCCGAAGTCAACTATTCTTACCCGACATATATCACCTGATATATAAGGTCATTTCATTTATAACTTTATTAGATGGTTCCGGCTTCTCATATGAGAAGAAACAACGAAACCTAATCAGAGACGTTTTCTGTTTTAAGTCAATTCATTGTGCTTTAGATCAATACTAATAACATCGTGTACCTCAACCCTATAAAGTTAAGTTCATGACCAATAAATTAATCTAATAATGAAGAAAATTGCATGCACACGGGATTTAATCCAATTATATTGATAGTAAGGTTTCCTCTCTGATCCGTTGACAGATTTGAATGAATAATTAATTGTGAATAATTGAGTGCTAGGACAAAACTGTAGCTAATCAAATAATCTAGGACAGCATTTATGGCGAACGAAAGTTTTTAGTTTAATAAGTAGGTGTAACTTTTGAAGGGGTGGTACTCAGGCCGAAATCTATAAACGTTACTTAGTACGCACTTTGGATAAGCATTATTCCTGTCACTGTCGCACTACTGTCAAACTACAAGTGCAAGAAAGAGACGGGAGCATGTCTAAGCAAAAGCCTCAGTGTCTTTTGCTCTGACCGCATCTACAGCGGCTCTGTCGGTAGATGCCGCGATCGTCTTTCTGAAAGACAAAAAAGAAAGTATAACATTAACTCTCTCTCTCTCTTCCTAATCGGTCTGTTACTGCAGAAAATCATGACTCCGTTTCAATTTGTCAATGGTTTTTCTCGATCAGTGGCCTAGTGGAGTACGGCGCTGATAGATATCCAGTTGCTTGGATATTTGTTTCGACAACCGTTTTGGACTTCGGCCTCTAGGTCTTTTGCCCTCTGTCTTTTGTCATCTGCTTGTATAAATTACATTCTGTGGATACCTATACCATATGGCTATGGCCTCTTACTTCCTTCGCGTACAAAAGTGTAATAGTTTTGTGTAAACTTCCTTCCATTAAAACACGCTGTTTATAATAAAAATGATAACGTTGACATTATTTATTACCTTTGCTTACTTTAAAGATCAGCAGGCATTCTGCATCATACAGCTGGGTGAAGAGTTGTGTCCCAAAAACCACAAAGGCACACACCTGTATTGCTTTTGGGACACAACTCACCCAGTCGATATTTCATCGTTTTTCCATCATGGGAGAAAGAATAGTATGAGTCCTCTTATCCTTTCTCCCACGATGGAAAAACAAGCCGAAGTGATAACCAGGAAGAAGGTACCTTACCAGGAAGATGGTATCTTTGACTGATTACTAATTAGCTCGGCCTAGATCTTAGCCCAATTCAGATTTAACACTCTTCTTCTTCTCGTGTGGTTAGTGACTAACCTGGTGTCAGACTTTTAAAGCCGCCCAAAAACTTGGTTTCAGATGCCGTCGAGAAATATCTCTCAGGCATGCCGGTTTCCTCACGATGTTTTCCTTCACCGTTTTTAAGCAAGTGATAATTTTACAATACGCACTTGGATCCGAAAAGTCAGAGGTGCCTTGGGTTCGAACTCGAGACCTGTGACTTGGCAGTCTGACGGTCACTGCCACGAAGATTTAACAGTAAACACTTCGTACTACCACACACTGGATCTCGTGCTAGACGTGGGATGGTCGGTGGAGTAAGATTCTGATAAAATGGTAACCAAGTTCAGGTCATATAAATCCAGATTGTCTAAAAGCACGAAGGCCTGATAACATCGTCGAGACGCATAGAACTGAATGGAGCATGGCTTATAGGAAAGGAGGCTCTACTCACCATTGAGTGATTCCAGGCAGAATTTATGATAATGACAAGCAGACACCGTCAGTGTTCAGGGCGACGACGCCGTCGCCGTGCCACCACTGCGCCGCTGGCGCGCCTCTAAGCTGTGTAATATGCAACGTTGCCACCCCGCTGCCGCGGATTGTAGAGTGATATGGCAAAATCAAGCGGAGACGGCGCAAGTGCGATGCCGTCTATACACAACCACTTATCCCGCTCAATAATAAATCCCTTATTTCGTAATTCTCATAAAGCATTGGATTATAAAACTATAATGGCCAGTGTAATTTTGTTTTTTGATTTAAAAACATGATTCATAAATTGATTGACGTCATTCGTGCTGTAATTGATTTTTGTAAAGGAGTGACGATAACTCAAGTAAATTGAATTGCTGGAAGGAAACGATACAAATTCATAAACGAGTTATAAATGAAAATTATATTGATGAAAACACTAGGTTTTGCTCGCGGCTTCGCGCGCGTGGAGTTCGGAAATTATCCAACAGGAACGCACTACCGGTGTAAGAAGTTTTCTAAGTCCTAATCCAGGTCATGCTGTGTGCCAAAGTTCATCCGGTCACCCGCTCAGGCCTCGGTCTCGAAGTCAGCGGGCAGCGGGGCGGCGGCGGCAGCGGCGCAGCAACGCATAGTTTTAAATGGAACCGTTCGCTCACCGCGCCGCGCCGCTGCCTTCGAGGCCAGTTACATATAAATCTATGCATTTGAATGCGCCGCTCTCGCGCCGCTGCCGCCGCCGCCCCGCTGCCCGCTGACTTCGAGTCCACGCCCTAAGGCGTGGAAAGCTAACAGACAGAGTGAATTTCGCATTTGTAATATGAGTAAAGGATTCAATAGCAGCTACAAAGCAGTAACGTAATGGTTATTTTCATTGTCAATTTGTCATGTTTATTGTTAACTAATACGTAAGTGCCCTTAAATTTTTATACGTTACTTATTCGTGAGCACGAAGAAGACGCCAGTTAAGCATTTTATCAGGAAGAACACCATGGGGTTTTAGTCAGTAGGAGTCCAAAAACTCACCTAGACGGTGGGCAGCAATGAGTATTTCTCAAATAAAGAAGCTGCCATAGGAACAATAAACACTACATCAGAACGCTTTCAGATAGCACATCACAATAGTGAACCTCGCCAGGCTCTTCTTTTTTTTCTAGCCCTACCACTGGGTAAAGGGCGGCCAAAGTCCATACATAAACTCTTTTCCTTGGGCCACCTTGATCCAGCCCTCGTGATAGGTGTTTAAGACTTGTCCACTCCTCTGGGCTGGTCTCGGGTCCTCCTTACTAAGTACCTGAAATTCAGGAACACAGAACGGATTAGAAAACTTATGAATATCGTTTTTGACAATGTGGTTTACATAGTTTTATGTAGAACCCCAGTTTAGGCCATCTACCGAAGGCCTTCGAAGTGCGTTATCTAGCAAGTGCGCTGGCAGTCTCAGCCTAATGCTTTTGTGATTGTAAGGTATGTACGATTTGCTAATTAGTAATTAACGAGCATCGGAATCGATAACCTCGATAATGTTGAATGGAGATAATCTGAAGGCACTTTATTTTTTGTAATGAGATGTTTCATTTAATTACTCTAATTTTATTGTGTTTATCTGTGGTCAATATCTGTAATATCAGAGGTAACACTGATGCGCGGCCATCCTAGAGATAAAACTATAATGAGTCATTCATTGCATACTATGATAGTAAAAATATAGATTTAATGGTGTTTCAAGAAAAATAGTAAATGTTACAAATAATCAATTAAATGTATTAACTAATGTAATTAAACAAAAGCATTATACATCAATCTAATGTCATCTATAAACATTAAATAAAGCTGCTAATAAAAGAAACGGCATTAAAGATTTAACAATAAATCCCTTTATCACAAATTATTTAATTAAATTATTGAGCAGTTTTATAATTTTAATTGCATAAGTCCGGTAAGTTCAAACAAGCACCTCATTATTATACCTATAGATGTTTGATGAAGTCGGACGTTAATATTAGATAAATTTGTTATTTAAGTTTAATATCATGACTTCTAGAGACTATTTGTTTCTATTTATATATTTAAGAGATCAATCGCTTTAACATCAGGACATAATTTTTTGTGCACATGATATTTCAAAAGTGGGTAATCGTCCATACTGGAGATGGTCACCTCTTTTTGTAAAATTAAAAGACGCTGAAAGCCGCTGCAGTCTGCGTATCTGGCCGCTTATCAGCAATTCAGAAGCCGCCTGAGCGGGTGAACAGTTATGTAGTTACTGTATTCGCGTTTTCAGGATTTACGTCATCATGTTTTTAAGCAGTTTGACCAAATTTTTCCAATGCACATCACAAGAAAATTATATATCTATAATAAGACATGTCAACGGAAAATCTGGAAAAGGACACCGTGCGAGAACATAAACCAGCGTTTCAGCACGCGTGTATGATGTTTGAAAGTGAGTGGACTATGATGGTATCCTAGCACTTGCAGTTCTGTCTTTTTGAGTGTGAAAAAGGAGTGCCTTTTATCTACATTTAAATAATGTATTGCAACTTTTATCATGTGGTCTTAGGGTCAACGATCAGCAAGGTAATTCAGCATGACAATTTTCACAATTTTATATCCTAGGTACTTAAAACCAAGAATCCAAAGAAAAGAGACTTGTATCTCACTTGTGAATCTACATTTCTAGGCTAAGTTTGTACTGCCCGGTCGGCATTGCAAACGTCGCGTCGTCAAAACAATACGTAGTAATTATGCGTAACACGTACAATAGCAAGCAGGTTGCACGGTCTCAAGAAAAACATCAGTTTTCGCAATAAAATGGGGTCATCAGGCCTCTAACTGAATGAAATAGTGAAAAGAATAAATAAATTAAATAAATGTATCGTTTAATTAACATAACTTTCGAACTTGTTTTGGAGGTTGAAATAAATAATCAAATCTGTAGTAAAAATACACTAAATCGAGGACCAAAACAAGGTCAGTTTTAAAAATACATACTTAAACACTTTCTAAAACCAGAATAGAACTGTGTTTATAGGTAGACGATCTGACACATCCCGATAAGCTATAAATCACATTTCATTTTTTTCACCGAAACGCGTTTTGCGCACAGACAGACAATTATGTATTTTAGATTTTAACGGTACCTAGGATTAGCTTGCGGTATCGAACAATGTGCTAAAAAACCGGATTATTTAACAGTAGTTACCTATTATAATAATCAAATAAACCTCTCTCTTCTATGTGTTAGAAATAGTATTAACGGTCCCGGTCATATTCAATTAGATGCTAAAGATACCCTAAACCAGAAGAATAGACTTTGTTGTCTCACAACCAGTTTATCGGCGTTTTCCACAGCAAGGAACCGTTCGGTAACCTAAAATTTTTGTTATTTATTTATTCATACATAAAATATTCACGTGTTGATAGTCACATCACGCGATACACGCGATAACAGTAAGGCGCTCGACATTCAAAATTCAAAATATTTTTTCACATAAATCTACAAGAGCACTTATGAAACGTCAGAAGCTAGGTGCACGGTTCCAATTGGTCGCTTTTCATTGACTATAAAGGCATCTGCTTACTTAATAAGCAAGTTAGATTTTGCTGCAGCAAAACAACAAGCCATACTACATGCTAAAATACATTTAATTTAATTTCACAAATAAATAGAATAGAAAGTAACAAAAAAACTGGCTAAGTACGTGTTGGACCACGCACAATGAAGGGTTCCGTAGTTGGGATGAATTTATCCCAATAACAAACTTAACTTTGTACTTGAAAAACATGTTCTTCCATACGAAATGTATGGGAAAAAATGTTTTTGCAACTGCAAAGTTAAGTTGGTCGATTATTACTCGTTAACTTGTAGAGCCTACTTAGCTGTGATAGTTTTCCTTTTAATTTCGTTATATAAACTACTGCTGTGATTTTTTTCACACATCCAAAACTAACCATTTAGCTGGCAGGGGGGGACACTTGACTCTAACAAAAACTTGTAGGTACTTTAAAGCTTAATATTTCGCAAACAGATCCCTGAATCCAAAAATGGTTTTCACATACTCGCAATGTTTTTGAAGGACCTTTCTACTAATGATACCCCACACCAGACGGACATGACGAAACTATAAGGGTTCCTCGTTTACTACGGAACCCTAAAAAGCGAAAGCGATTTGTTTTGTTTCATAAAGGTGTTGAATTTGAACTGAATAAACAGGATCCGAGTAGTTTGTCGAGGTTCGTAGAAACACTGATATTGCTCCAGCTTGATGTTTTCGGCCATAAAATGGTATTTTACAAAAGGCTACAAACTTGTTTGACTGCAGTTGGACCCTACAGCAAGCTCAAGGCATGTTAATTGAAGACCTGCACCCCAATCGCATAACACACTACAATAATTCGAAGGCTTATGAAGGAAATCTACAATCCATTGGTTGTAATGTTTGAAAAATTTGTCTGTTCGAACGTTGTTGAAATGCCATCTCTATGCTGAAAGTGCTGAATTAACTGCGAGAGGCTTACCCTACCAAAGGAAAAACGAGATTTTGAAAAGCAATAACTTAAATTTTGGAAGTTATTGTCTTTGGTTTTATATTTTCGTTATTTGCCACCGACTTCCGAAAATTAAGTTATTTTTCACTTTGTAGTGGTTTTTTGGAAGTCGGTTGTTTTTTTTGTAAAAAAGTTTTTATTTCTCGCTTTTTAGTGGGTCAATTTGTAATTTATCTAAGTTACATTAGCCTAATGCCAACTGCTCATCACCTTTTACAAAATATTGCTTTTCCCGATGCAGGGACGTTCATCGTTGAGGAGTTCTCCTGGTACTTCACCATCAGCTCCACTTCTCCATATATGCATTGTGACGAGCATAAATTGCATTGCAACCATATTAAAGTAATCGAATCGCAACCCGTGAAATACTTATTATTGAGTAGTTCCGGTGGCTATTTGTGATCTTTATCATCATTTCCACTTAACTAAATGGTACTTTCCTTGAGCAACTGCACGAGTTACTATAAAAATACCCAAATCGCTATAGGTTTGCCCATAATATTTGAAGTGTTCCCTCGATTTCTCTGAGATGCCATCATCTTCCTTATCATGGTACCACTCTTGAGATATCTCCTTTCCAACAAAAAAAGAATCGTCAAAATCGGTACATAAACGACGAAGTTATCCGCGAACACACATGAAAAAAATTAAATATATACGGTCGAATTGACTAACCTCTTTTTTTTGAAGTAGGTTAAAAAACGGATTTATAGAGTGTTGTCGCTGTCACTCGTACCTTTGCGGTGTTCTTCTAAAGGTTAACATAACATCACACCCTGTTTCCCCGAAGGGTAGGGCAGAGGTGTACTGAGTGTTCACCCATATTTCGCCAGTTATGTTTTTAAGTCCCACAAGTAATAGGGGACGAGCCTATTGCCATCGACCGGGCACAAATCCAGACTCCGGGGCAGAGAAATTCCTGGTGGATTTCAATAACACTTGCCCGACCTGGAAATCGAACCCAGGACCTCTTGCTAGCAGTAGCGCTTGCGATCACTAGACCAACGAGGCAGTTTCTAAGGCCTCGGTCTCGAAGTCAGCGGGCAGCAGGGCGGCGGCGGCAGCGGCGAGGCAATGCATAGTTTTATATGAAACCGCTCGCTCCCTGCGCTGCTGCCTCCGAGGCCAGTTCCATATAAATCTATGCATTGAAACGCGCCGCTCCCCGCAGCACCGCCGCCGCCGCCGCCCCGCGCCCGCTGGTTTCACACAGGCTTGTGTCTGTAGCCTAAAGGTTGTTGTGTCAACCCATAACATGAATGCCCAAGTACTGTTCCTACTTTATGACCAAGGATTTCAACTTGTTTTACATTTTTAGCATTCCTTCGTTATGTAACAGTTCATTCAACTTTACAATCAAGAATCGTAAGTTATAATTATGAAAACATCGAAGGTATTAAAGCAAAAACATTAACTAAAATTATTTTAAGAAATAGGTAACCAACAGTTAACTCTGCATCAAATAAATAGTTAACTAAGCAGGCTTAAACTCATTACGATACAGAAATATGAGGATAACTGAGTTTTGATAATAAAAAACTTTTTACAAAAAAAAACAACCGACTTCAAAAAAAAAACACTACAAAGTGAAAAATAACTTTAATTTCGGAAGTCGGTGTCTTGGTTTTGAATTTTCGTTCTTTGTCACCGACTTCCGAAATTAAAGTTATTTTTCACTTTGTAGTGTTTTTTTTTGAAGTCGGTTGTTTTTTTTTGTAAAAAGTTTTTATTTTTCACTTTTTAGTGTTGTGGTACCCCAAACAAATTCGAATACCACTACGACCTGCTATGTAAATAACAGTGACAGGAAGTTATCATATCATCCACATACTAAGTGGGAAAAAATACGTATTATTGAAGCTAACTCAAAAACTACCCAAGCAAAGTTAATAAAATTTATATGGGACCACCTCTGAAGTATGATCTACCAAACAAAAAAAGAATCATCAAAATCAATTCATAATTGGCGGAGTAATCGCGTAACAAACATACAAAAAAAAAAACAATATACAGACGAATTGAGAACCTCCTCCTTTTGGAAGTCGGTTAAAAACTGAAGTACTTAGAAATTATAAACTGATAGAAAAACAGAACTTATCGAAAGTTACTAAGATTAACCGCTTTGAAAGACTGACAGATGGACAGTGAGTGAGTAGTGAGAGTGTGTAGTGAGTGACAGTCCCTTAGTAAAACAGACCCTTCCAGCACCTTGAAAGAAGAAATTTTATGATTTTTCGAAAATACACAAACTACTAACTACTAAAAGTCAGTGCACTGTGCACTTTTTTCAACCCTTATAGGAAATGAAAATTATTTATTCTGTAAATAGGAAATCGGAATCACTTTTTCACGACATTTTATAAAAAAAGATATTATTTTTTTTATAAAATGTGATGTGTGTTCACGCACAATGAAGGGTTCCGTAGTTGGGATGAATTTATTCCAAGAAAAAACGTAATATTGTAATTGAAAAACATGTTCTCCCATACATTCCAATTCCAACTGCAAATTTAATGTAAGTTTGTACGCAGAATAGTGAGAGATTTGCCATCTTATTTTAAAACCATAGACTTCTTATAGGCTTTCCTGTAATCTAAGTGTAGATTATTTTCTGATATTTTTTTTCAAAATTCTATGCTCAGTAGTTTCGGAGATAAGGGCCACGGTACCCCTATCTCTTAAACTGGTAAAACCGAATGGTCACGTTTAATTTATTTTCTTATATAACTATAAAAATATTTATTTAAATTATTAATAAAAATATTTTTGAGATCATCACAGTAGTAAGCCCTTTCATTTGATATATCACACGGTACAGTTTGCAAATTTGCCCCCCAAAAGTGACCCCTAGATTCGAAATTCATTTATTTACGTTACTCGTCCGTATTTGGGTCACAGAAATTGATATGTGTACCAAATTTCAACTAAATCGGTCCATTAGATTCGGAGCAAATTGGCTGTGACAGACGGACAGACAGACAAACGAGTGATCCTATAAGGGTTCCGTTTTTTCATTCGGACGTACTGAATCTCTATGAAAACTTCACGGAAATTGTTCTACCGGTGACGCGCCTGTCTGCGGGCGCCGTTGCGACACCAGCGTCATGTACAGGAAGCCCTGTACATGACGCTAGTGTCGCAATGGCGCCGGACCGCAGGTTGTATATTTATTTCACCGTAAGATTGTGAGCACCGTTAGTTTATAATCTATCGGTCTTTTTTCCGTTAGATCATAAACTGTCGAAAAATTGTGAACTGTGACAAATCATTTACAATTTAATGCATAATTTTTCGATAGTTTATAATTTATCCAAGAAAAACTGACAAATTGCGAACTGGTAACCAACTTGTTTGTGACGTAATGCACCTTGCGCTAATATTAAATAGCCTGCGTGGCTGCGAGCAACTTGGAAGTAGCGCTCGCCGGCCACTGCCGCGGCACCGCTCGCTTCGCTCGCTCGGCTCGCGCGCGGTTTGTCAAATAATACCGATGGATTATAACCTAACAAAGTTTATAACAATACGGTGACATATGCGAATGAATATAACCCATGCGTCGCACCCGCCGCAACGGCGCGCGGCGGCAGCGCCAGACAAGATGATTTTTTTTATTTTATAAAATGTACTTGGGGCCGGTGCGGCTTCGGTGCGGCGCGCGGCGCCGCCGCCGGTGTGACTCCAGCGCCATGTAGGTACTCATGTCCCTACAGACGGCACGCATACATCAGTCATCGTGAGCTCAACCATAAGCGACCCGACACACTACAATACCACCGGTAAAAGCATAAAAAATAAAATAGAAAGCGTGCTATTGTTTATATTTTTTATTGACATAATTATATTAAGATTATAGTTATGCAAATTGCAGATAACAGATCCATACCTAAATAATATTTTTTGTTATTAATTGCAGTTAAAAATATTAGATAAAATTAATGTTTATAAAAAAGCAGAAATTGTAATTATATAGAAATGGTATTATTAATTAGCTACTCGTATATTCACGATTAAAAAGCAATCATTTAAACGACGATGGTGATAAATAAAATACAATAACTTTATGGGAAATTTTCACACGTTCAATCCATTACGCTTAAACATAAGTACCTAATAACAAATATAACGATGTTTTAATTATTAAGTTAATTATCAAAGGTAAACCACATTATTAAAGTAATAGAATATATATATCGTCACTGGAAAAGCAAAATTACTTAACTGCCATATAAATAATATGGCGGTTAAGTAGTTTTGTCTTTCCAGTGACGATATATAATTATTATACTTATGGGTTTTCCCAAGTTTACGTCAATTAAAATAAATTGGATTCTAAAAAACTAATTGTGGTGAGGGATGCTGCTTTTTTTGTTCAGGAATTGGAACAGTAATTGTGTATTCCACTGTTGAGTTTCAATTGAAACTAAATTGACCACAATCCCATCTCTGTCGATGTCGGCTCGGTTAGCCAATACCTACGGCGACCATAGACAACTACACTGTCCCTGCATTCCGAAATGCGATAAATGTGATAATATTGCGAAACCGATCAAATTTAATAGTCACAATATTACACAATAGCCCTTATATTTTGTGACTATTCAATTTGGTCGGATTCGTTATATTATCACTTTTAGCGCATTTCGGAACGCAGGGTGTATACGACTGCCATACAAGACAGGGAAAATTTCACATTCAATCTAAACCGCGTTCAAGCTATCAGTGTCAAAATTGTTGTAGAATATTGACACTGGTAGCCTTTGAACGAGGTTGAGAAGTGCTGATCGCGTTCAGTTACATTGATGACAACATGGAACGAAAATCATTATAGACACTTACAGTATTATTTACATCTAAGTATGCTTGAAGCTAACCATTTGAAATTGAACACATTTGTTTTTATTTAACGAGTGGTCGGACAATGCGCTATTAGGTCATCAGGAATATCACAGTAGCATGGATCGTGGATGAGTCTGGATTTGTCCCCGGTTGATGGCAACAAGCTTGCTCCCTATTACATGGGACTTAAACATAACTGCCGAAATGTGGGTGTACATACCTACTATTTAGGTACACCTCTGCCTAGCTCTTCGAGAAAAACAGCCATGATGTTATGTTAACGACAATATTCCAAAGAAAATAATGACACTCTAACAGCTCTTAAACGTGGGTTATGCGCTGATCGCGTTTAGTATTGGTGAAATTAGCCCTTAGGCATAAAAAATTGTGCGAAAAAAATAATTAAAGATACTTACAAATACAAAACACAAATTTTACACAAACCCAAAAATGAAGATACGTTATACCTATGTAGACATGAAATGATAATACTATTTCTAATTAGTACAAGAATAAAAATGATGTCGACCAGGGGGCCTACCACCAGCTCTTATAGCAGTATTATTATAATCTTACTTTGACTTTTCGTACCATGACGTCCATAAAATAAGCGTATTGTAATAATGAAACAATCTTATTTTCTTAGCGATTTTAGTGACGTCACCTCTAAAAGTTCATTCAATTCGTACCACGACGTGACTTTTGACAACTAGCAATATTGTTTTAATGTCAAATTTAGCAATCTTAAAAAAGTTCCTCGGAGTCGACGGAAATATTATTGTTTTGCAATTTATTTAAGAAAAAACATTTTCGTGTCATGTAAAGTTAGTCAAATGTATTTATTTACGTAAACTTGCCGAATGAATTGTGTATCTATAGATTTTAGTACATGTGTAATTAATTTCTTGTTTGATGGCGAATGCATACGAAACATTTGAGTTTTTGGAAGCGGATAACGCAGAAAAATAAAAATTCCCAGAGTACCTCTAGCTGCCGCCCGGAAACCCGACTGCAAAATTAATAACAAAACACTAAGTCTGACCACAATATATTGTTTCGAACTATCTTCGTCAAAACATTACACATTTATTTGTTTTAAAACTTATTCACTGAGTAACCTTAACCTTCCCTTGATTCCATGTCGACTTTGTAGCCAGTTAGATCATAAATTCATTAGCAAATATGTTAAAATAAGTTCAACCTCGTAGTAGTTATCCACTTGTAAACAAAAATATCGCTACATCGAGGCTGTGTTCAGAGTTACGTTGCAATCGATTAAAGCGTGCTAACACCCATACCGAATTAGTGTCAGCGCGATAACAACGTGCTGTGAATCGTCATATATGACGTCATAGCATGCGCCATCTTGCGATAACGCTGACCATGCCCTAAATTAATATCACCGTGAGCGCTGTCAAAATGACAGTTGTGCTGTTTTGTTTTGAGTTGCACCATATCTTTAAACTAACGTGGCATTTTGGAAATTGTGTCTCTGGCTACAGTCGTCACCTAATCAAAGAAGAAGAAATTTGTTGTGTATACTCAAAGAAATACTGTAATCCAACCATCTTGTGCAAGCATATCTAAATCGGTACGCAAAATATTGATGTAAGCGATTAAGGCGTAACTCCGAATGCGGCCCAAGTTTCAAATTTCGTTCTGTTCCGATTTATATCATGTAACAGCTTAGCCGTGGCTTATTTTTAATTTTTTCAATTGTTTTTCTTATTTTTCAAAGCCAAATCTTTTAATATTTGTGTCAATTTCATGGAAATTACTCATAAAAATTAGATTCTAATGCAAAGTAATATTTTAAGTAAAAGAAAATAATATTTTGCTTCAAGGCCAATACTTCGTAGTAGCGATTCGGACCAACGTGTGAAAGGGACAGCGCTATACAGTTCACATAGCGTTGTTTCTTTTCTACTATAGCAGGCAATAGACAAATCTTACAAATAGTTCGTTCTTTCCCAGCACTAAGCAGGAATAAAACATTCTTGAACGATGAAGGTCGTGGTACGAATATGAGTTATGTTATTGTAAGCTTGAAACAAAACTCTCCTAAAATAAGATTGTTTCCTAAAAGATTGTGGTCGGCCCCTGGAGTGTTTGTTTAGGTACCTACTTACTTTCAAAACACTTGCCCATATGAACAGAAGGCGCATTATATTTTTAAAGTCCAAAACTCTATCAGTTTTGTTAAAAAAAGACGATTTCGTCTTTACTGTTGATATTTTGTTTATCTAAAACATTTTATTCGAAGATACCTATAACGTAACGTGTCACTTAAATGGTGGAAATGAAAAGATAACTTCATGGAAATGTACAGCGACAGGCTACACACACAGACACAGGAATGAGTGGATGATGATGTTGGTAGATCGTGGAAACTGCCAGCAAATTAAATGCAAATTTACTTATCCCACCCAGTCTCTGACTGCAGCCGACCATGTGTTTATTATTGCATCCTGGTACTGTCTCACCGCCAACGAGGAAGCGACTAACTATTGCCTATTTTCTCGCTCAAGAAACATACAAAAGAGTTCTCGCCAGCAGTGTGAACAGCGATCAACAATTAATTTATGGATCTCTTTTATTGAAATGGTACCTAACTACATCTATCAATTGTACGTTTCTTGAGTGATTAAATAGTATGCATCGCTTCCTCGTTGGCGTTGGTATAATACAGGCGCACAAGGCACCACCTCCACAGCAAGTGAATCGCGTCGATAGTCTCGCCATGCCATCAAATTCTATAAATCAATCTTCACACGGCAAAATCATCATGGCGACAATTTGATGGCACTCCGTAAGGCTACGGACACGAAGTCAGCGGGCGCGGAGCGCTGGGCGGCAGTGGCGGCGGCAGCGCGAGGAGCGGCGCGTTTTAATGCATAGATTCATATGGAACTGGCCTCAAAAGCAGCGGCGCGGGGAGCGAAAACAGTTCCATATAAAACAATGCAATTGAACGCGTTGCCGCCGCCCCCGCCCCTCAATCGCTGACTTCGAGACCGAGGCCTGACTATCACCTCTATTCTTCCGGTTGTGAAAATGGCGCTTTAGCATATTATTGTAAATGTGAGATCAATGACAGGATACGCTTCAAATAATACGCATGTCATTCGAAAACTGTGAAACCGATTTCAATAATATTTGGTTTTAAGACAAGATAAAGCCTCCTGCAGACTAACGCGACGCGACACCGGTATTCGTTCTACTTTGAAGTATTCTTAGAAATTGTTCTGTTAGAGTCGCGACGCGTCGTCGCGTCGCGCTTGTCTGCACGAGGCCTTATACAACTAGGAACCCGTAAATGAGCTACCTAGGTACGTAGGTGTTTTCATTTTACTGGCATTCGGTGTTTGTATGGAATTAATTTCCATATCCTTTGGTAGTTTGTGAGGCTCTCGACGAAAATGAAAAGTGCCAAATTTCATCAAAAATGGATGATAGAAGGCATTTTTCACACAGGAAGACTTTACGACCTGAATTATAATGAATGATTCTTTTATCTGAGTCTTTTGTAAGTAGTTTCTCTAGTATGCTAGAGAAACCACGGACAACTTCCAATCCATACATACTAAATAAACATGTTTAAGAATTAAAAACAGCATGTTGTTGAAAGTGCATTCACAGAGACCGGTCTATTTGACCGGCCGATTGACTGCAAAAGGCAATGAACGTCTGCTATGAACTGTGAAGAGAATTGATTTCATTAACAGATACAACATACATCTGCATCCGGGCGGGTTACACGAGGCTAGTTTTTTAAGCTAGTAGGTATAGCAGGAAAGTTTTAGTAAGCTACTGAGACTGACTACTCTGGAGTCGTGTATACAGAACTATCCTTATTTTTAAGGATATTTGAGCATTGTTAGCCTAGTGGTGTGACCCAAGGCACGCACCTCTGACTTTTCGGATTCATGTGCGTATTTTATAATTATCACTTTCTTCAAAAACGGGGAAGGAAAACGTCGTGAGGAAACAGGAGGAAATTCCTGAGAGATATTTCTCGATGGCATGTGAAGCTAAGTCAGAGGCCCATGGGCGGCTTTAAAACTCTGACACCAGGTAAATCACTAACCACACGAAAAGAAGAAAAAGGATAGTAAGCTAGTGAGAAATAGAGTAAGCTAGTGTGATAGTTTAATAGGATGGAGTTCTACTTTTCAGCTAGTAGTGCCTTGCACAGGGGGCTATTAGACTGAGTTCCGAACGTCGAGATCCGAAGACATACGAAGGTTTTTGATATCGGAAAACTAATTATGGAACTTAAATGGAGTTGGGCAGGACATGTGGCCAGATGCAGTGATGACAGGTGGAACATGGCAGTAACCGAGTGGCGTCCAAGGACTGGAAGATAAAGTGTCGGTCGTCCGGCGGCGAGATGGGCGGAAGACATTGTTGCCATCGTGGGTAGAACCTGGATGAGGCTGGCACAGGAGCGTGGGGATGGGCACAAGAAAAGAGAGGCCTATACCCAGCAGTGGGTGCGAAGATGATGATGAGTGCCCACCGCTGATTTTACTATCCTGGCTTGTGCACTAGCCTTGTGTGGCCGGCGAAGGTAGTATTATTTTACTTTTACTCCAATCGGATTATTTTACTCCACAGCGTATGTCAATACACTATACAGGGTGACTGGTAATTTGACGTATTCCTTCCAGGACGTGATAGTGTGACCCATTTGCAACAAATAAGCACCCCTTAAAGCCTAGGCGAAAAGCTATGGGATTCGAGAAAACCCAATTTTTAGTAATTTTTGAAAATTTCCCAGAATTCGTCACTAAATATCAGTTTTCTCCAAACTCTTAAATTGAATGACCTTCATTGATTGGATACCTAATACTTTAACAAACCTTTTGATGTAACCAAATTTACCAAAACATCAAATACTTAAAAGTTAGAGACAGAAGTTTACTAAACATTTTCAAAAAAAATCAACTTACAGTAAGCGTTCAAAAGTGCATAAGCACGTTAAGAGTCGTATTGCTGTGAACACGCGGTGTAGTCCGTACATTTGTATGTGCAAACAGTCAGACGTCTGTGGTGTGAGTGCCGTACACACACCACAGAGAACGCAGTTTTGCACTACACACTGTCGTATCGTCACGGTTCGCGGGCGCCGCACTTTTTAAACAAAAATATTTGTTAGACACGCATTATACGCGTGACCTTGACCAGTGTATGGCATTGCTAAAATTCGAACGTAAATTATACGTGCAGATAGCAGAAGGCGTTAAGCGTTGGTCTTAGATTCAAGATGTTTAAGGTTCTAATCTCGTAAATCACAACGCTGTTTTTGCAAATATTATTACTTTTATTTTAAATAATAATATTTTTAAATATTGCTGCCTTTTTATTAATGTTGTTATTGCAATAAAGGGTTTAGAATAAAAAAGCGCGTGATATGATATGTGATAATAAAATAAAAAAATATTTATTCGTTATATTTATTTTACTTAAGTATAGTTAACAAACTGCTACAATTATTTATCATTACTTCAACTGAATAAGATGTGAAATAGATGTCTAGAAACTTAGAAGCAATTTGTATTATTTTGACATATTTAAATTTTGAAATATTTTAAATTTTAAATGGATTTTTTTCACCATAAATATAAAGCTTTGATCATGGTCGAAGACATTTTAAGTAGTCTAATATTCTTATTTATTGCTTAATTGCAATAAATAAGAATATTAGACTACTTAAAATGTAAAAAAAAACTACTGACAAAATATTTGATTTTAAGGTTAAGTATAGGCAGTTTCGTTTACATTAATTATTTTAAATTTTATTTGGCTTTAGTAAATATTGGTTGGTATTGAGGTTATAGCTTAAGTATTCATTTACTTTACGAAAAGAAGATTGAAACTAAACCTCAAATTTTAATCCTAAAATAATAATATTACTAAAATAATATTAAACATTTTCGGTCTATCTGCAAGAAATACGACAAACACCATTTCGAAGCGTGCTTAAAAAATTCGTTAGGTACCATAAATTCATGCAATAACGAATCTGTTGTTAATTAAGTTAGTATGATCAATATTTTAAAGTCAAAAACGGTTTTCTAGCTGGTCTTCAGTGATGCAAGCCTTCAGAGTGCACGGCGAACGGTTCATAATGACTTGTTTAATAATTCAGCAAAATATCTCGTTGGTATGAAACCATTTGTTTCATATTCATTCACCATTTGACGTCGCTGCACCTCGATAATAAGCGTCTTCCTCATATCTCTTAACCCTCACAGTATTTCTCTAGAACAAAGAATAACATTGTATTTATTACACATAATACCTAATTATTTATCATTCACTAATCGAATTAAACCTCATAATGAATTTAAAACTTTAAAGGCATCTTCTGTCTCAACAATACCTCTGTTCTATCAACAATGCCTTTGATTAACATTTATGTTTAGTACCTAAAATATGAAATATTTAAATGATAACACTCACACTTAGTCCGGTTTCATATCTTGTGTAAATAACATTCACGCAGTAATATTTATCTCCCTTCAATATATTTTGACTGCATTTTGAATATAATAACCACAACATCGCTAATAGCTAAATACTCGTCACCAACATTATCTTCGATCCAACACAGTTCTATTAAGTGAATACTCGCTGTCTACCCCACAGAAATCGAAATAATTTACTTAGTTTTCTGTGGTCTACCTGCTAAACTTTAATATTTATGTGAACAAGACGAATGAAACAAAAAACTAATGATTATCGAACTAGTCATTGGTTGCAGACAAAGTGAGTGTGTGTGTGTGTGTACTGTGCGTGTCTATAGTATTGTAACAACTTATAGAAGAAGGTCGTAAGTCAAACCGAAGCGTCAATCTATTGCTTTGTGAGATTGCTTATGGACTTTTGGTCGGTACTGTACATGAACTTTGACACCAGTTATCTCAAAATTTTACTGAGGCATGAAGCGTACAAATTCTGGGGAAGACATCTTCATTTAATCAGCTATCTAACGAGGTACAAAGGTTAAAAAAATATTTGGAGGTGCCGATGTAACAGTCGATAATGCTGGCAAAGGTCGAATTTGCGAATTGTTGAAATATTAAAAAAATTGTGTGATAATCGAATTAAATAATTGGTTCATGCCATCCCACTACTTTCTAACCTCCCAGCAATCCATTCCGACGAAACGACGAAACTGAAACCATTGATTCAGTACATAATTTTGAAACCGCCGGCGTTGAAATTTCTCATTGGTTATTAAAAAAAAATCTGCTGTTTCATAGAAAAGTGCAATACCTACGCGGTCAAAATGTATGGAACAGCAGACTTTTTTTAAATAACTAACGAAAAATTTCAACGCCGGCGGTTTCAAAATCATGTACTGAATCAATGGTTTCAGTTTTCGCGTCGATGTCCCTGACACCCCGTATATATATTTATATATAATTCTTTAAGCACACAAATGTACAGTGGCGGACTTAATGCCATAGGCATTTTCTACCAGCCAACCTTTGGGTAATGCAGAGACAAGCAGTGGTAGATGCAATCACGAAAAATTTTGGAAAATATATTTGTTTAAATACGAAGGTACACATATAACTATTACAAATTATATAGTAGCTTGTTATACGAGGGGCTAAAATAACCCATTCGATCGAGGTAGTTTTACTCCCGAGCTTTAGCGAGGGGGGAGTAAATAGAAACCGAGTTATAATGGGTTTTAGCGCCGTGTGTTACACTCTACTTTTCACTACGATTGCGAGAAAATAAAATAATTCAATACAATATTAAATAGGTTATTTTATTTTAAAAAATATACAATTTGTTCAATCTGAATATTTGAGGAAACTTTTTATCCCGGTATGCGGTAGTAAGAAGCTAGTTTTACATAAGAATAAAGACTTTTTCGGTTTTCTAGGCTCGTTGGTTACAGACAAAAAGTACTTTTTCCCCTAGAGCAAGATATACAATTTTGTTTCCCGCTCTGGTATGCTACAATGACGGACTTTTTGAGCAAGAGGAGTGAAAATGTATTATAAATACCTAATTACACATAAATATAAACACAAATAAATACACACAAGTACTAAAACAAATAAGACAAACAATGGGGAAACATTAACGTTGTGATGATACTACCAGCTTACGAATGTGCTCCTGAAATTTAACTTTAAAGGATAATCGCTCGGTTTCAACACTGATTTCCAGGGAGAGCACATTCCACAGAGAGATAAAGAGAAAATAAAGAAAGAAAATAAATTTATTTGACCCACGCAATATTCACACAATAACAAAAAACTTAAATTAGTATTGTGTGCTTCACTGCTGCGCCAAATAGGCCCAGTTCAGCATAAATGCCAGACAACTAGGGGCTGACGCTGAGATAAACTGAACGAAAAAGGAAGAGTGAATAAAGTCAGTGCGGTGGGACATTGAAGAAGACGATTATTTGATGAACGTAGATTTTTATTGAGGTTGGCGCAATTGTACTGAAAGTGTGAGCTAGATAACTAGGGTAAGTGCAAGAGTCCAGAAATGAAAACAAGGTATTCAGCGTCCTTTGCTCACTATGCTGGCGTATGGGCACCCACTTTAAAGCGAACGATGCACAGAGACATAATCATATTTAGACAGATTGGAAACGAAACGAATGCAGTTGTTGAGTGCACAATGCTAGTGGCTTAAAATCTCCTAGCATCGTGTAAACAGCATGCCAAGCCGTGAAAGTAAGCCAGGATATTACTTGTTTGCTATTCTGGCTTGAAAAACTAGCTTCGTGTATCCAGGGCGTAGTTGCGTAACACACTTCCAAACACAATACCTTTCTTTTTGGAAATTTTAAAATGGAAGGGATTAAGATTGTGAGTCAGTTAAACTATAAGGGTGCTAATATTATAAAGAAAGAACGTAACTCTCCGTTTAAAAATAAAGTATCTATCGTTACTAACAAAATAATTAAATTAACTGACATTATTTCTTTATCAAATAAATAACGGAGGTGTTATTCCGGTTTGAGGAAGGGTTGCAAAGACAGCTACATGCTATACTCTTAGATACTCCTAATTAATTTCACATTATTGTTCTGTTTCTTTTTATTATTAATGAAGAACAAATTAGAGGGCACCATTGAATCAATATGGATGTTGAGGAGGACTTAACGGTAGGTGCGAAATAGAGTTTGGTCGCTAGCAGTACAAAATAGAGGACACCATTGCACCAATATGGATGTTGAGGAGGACTTAACGGTAGGTGCGAAATAGACTTTGGTCGTTGGCAGTACAAAATAGAGGACACCATTGCACCAATATGGATGTTGAGGAGGACTTAACGGTAGGTACGAAATTGACTTTGGTCATTGGCAGTACAAAATAGAGGGCACCATTGCACCAATGTGGATGTTGAGGAGGACTTAACGGTAGGTGCGAAATTGACTTTGGTCATTGGCAGTACAAAATAGAGGGCACCATTGCACCAATATGGATGTTGAGGAGGACTTAACGGTAGGTGCGAAATAGAGTTTGGTCGCTAGCAGTACAAAATAGAGGACACCATTGCACCAATATGGATGTTGAGGAGGACTTAATGGTAGGTACAAAATTGACTTTGATCGCTGGCAGTACAAAATAGAGGGCACCATTGCACCAATATGGATGTTCAGGAGGACTTAACGGTAGGTACGAAATAGACTTTGGTCGTTGACAGTACGAAATAGAGGACACCATTGCACCAATATGGATGTTGAGGAGGACTTAACGGTAGGTGCGAAATAGACTTTGGTCGCTGGCAGTACAAAATAAAGGGCACCATTGCACCAATATGGATGTTGGAGGACCAGCAACCAAAAAGATTCGAAGGTTTGTGTCAATAAGTAAAGTCAATTTTGAAAATACCAACCTTTTTTTTAAACCTCTAAACCTAGTGTTTTCTGATGCACCCTTCACGTATATTCAATTAATCAGCGACTGTTTATAGTGTAGGATCTAGATTTTATTAATGTGTTTAAATTTGAGCTCTTGCTTGACCAATGTTAAAAAAACCAAACTACTCAATATAACTCATCAATACAAATACTACACTTGCGTCCTTATTAAAAAAATCATCACCAAATCTGTTCAATCAGACATACAGCTACATATGAAAAATATAACATACAACGTAAGGAATAAGAACAAAATCCAGTTACGACCAGCGCGCGCTGACAAAAAAACAATATTGGTTGAAGGAGCACGGCTGTTCAACAGTTTACCGGAAGATATATAAAAATGTGACAATATAAACACATTCAAGCGCAGATTAAGGCAATAAACCACAACATTTGAAATAACATAAAACAGACTATGCTAAATATCGACGGTTAAGAATCAATAGTGTCTATCTCACAAAAGTCAACTTTACAGTACCTAAATAAAAAAAATGTTGCTTGAATAACCTGTGCCAAATTGGACTTTAAATCCTTTGACTTAAAAAAGTAGAAAATGCAAAAAATTGAAAGACATTATTGATTCTTAACCGTCGATATGCTAATATGTATAATGTCTCCAACACCCTAGAGGTAACTAACTAATTTTAATAGTACTATATAAAATCACTTTGTATCTCATCATCATCATCATCATTTCAGCCGAAAGACGTCCACTGCTGGACATAGGCCTCCCCCAAGCACCGCCACTTCGACCGATTCTGTGCTTTCCGCATCCAGCGGATTCCTGCGGCCTTCACAAGGTCATCGGTCCATCTTGTGGGAGGCCTTCCAACGCTACGTCTTCCGGTACGTGGTCGCCACTCCAGAAACTTTCGACCCCATCGGCCATCGGTTCTGCGAGCAATGTGCCCTGCCCATTAAGTTTGGCAATTCTTTCGGGCTATATTGGTTACCTTGGTTCTCCTGCGTACCTCTTTGTGTCTCATTTTAAGCGAACTACTAGTTTTTATGTTCTTATGAGAAATAAAGTTCTTTAAACCCATGTTACACGGATAAAAATAACAGGGTAAAAAATAAAAGTATGACTCAAATTTACCGCTAGTTCGTAGCCACTAGCACATAGTGACATAGCGTCAAGTGGCAACATATCCTTAGGTACTAAAGGAGTGGAGAGGTATTCCACGGCGCTCATGACAATCCCGGTGATCCGTTCAAAATCCCCTTCCTTCGAGCACCTTTGCGAATCTCCACACAAGCTGGCCAATGAAGGCAAGCCAAAGGCAGGAGTTCTGTTGCTCGTCAGTGTCTACTCCAGCCGGTCCGAGACGCGTATAAGATTATCTCCGGCTCAATGCTTGTTACCTGAAAGCTCGTTTTTTAACGAGCTGTTTTATGACATTTATCAACATCAACCGACAATCAAAGGGTAAAGGGTCGAAAATGAGGTACAGCTCTACTGCTTTTATGGAACACAATGATGCTGTTTCTGTTGTGCGCCCAGTAAAGTTAATTTAGGCTAAGTATAGCCTTTTTTCTCTGATAAGACAGAGTTAGAACTTCAATATGTTTGTAGTCGAAATGCTCAGTACCCAAAAAGTTATTCCAAACAACGCTTTCTTACGGGAAAAAAGCCCTGCATTTTTTTTACTATTACAACGAAAGTCAACCGTCAATTAACCACCAAAAGAATGTAATGGTCACGAGCCTCAATGGTCATAATGCAACGTTTTCGCTTCGTAGGTCGGCAAAACCGAACGCATTTGGTGCAAACTGATTTTTCAATTATTGTTTGCACTAGTCATTTTGAAATCAACTTAATTTACTCATGTGTACCCACCACAAAATTGAGATTGAATTGTGGGTACATGTATGTGAAACGTAACATGAAATGTAACATACGTTCACTTCAACGTATGTTTCATTGCCGTCCGAATACACTTATTTCCGTAAACGATTATGACCAATTTGTTTCATTTTGACAGTTCAACAACATTCATTGCGTTATTTATGTTATTGAGCAGATTTTTTTCCAGCTTATGAAGCAATGGATGACACATTTTTTTTCGATTCGACTTCTAAATCGACCCACCTTGCACTTTTTCGTTAACTCCACTCTCGGCCCCTCGACCCCCAATAAATAATGTGTCCACTGGACCCTTAATGTTTGTATTACTTTTTGGTCGTGAATTCTAATTCGGAACAATGACGACACCAACATTTTGAGTCATCATTATTTTGGTGTTTTAGGCCTTTATGTACCTACATGGAACTGTACGACGGCTCGATCGGGAATTTAGGAGTGAATATGCAAAGCAACATGAAATGTAAACACGTTGAAACAAATTCGCCTTGTAGTTGTGTTTAATTTCATGTTGCATTGCATATTAGACGGCATGTTTGTTTCCGTTTGTTGTTATAGCCTATAAATCTTCCTCAACAATTGGATAATACAATGCAAAAAAATCCGACTGGTAGTTCCGGAGATTACCCCCTACAAACAAACTTACAAACAAATAAACACACAAACAAACACTTCTTTATAATATTAACAGTGATCGGAGTAGGTAGATTGATTTGGGGTCAATGAACTGGCACGTATATATTAGTATGGATATGCCTCCGGGATTCCGGGATTTTGAAATTATTAAGATTTTTTAAGGAATTTCAAATGTTGTAATGTCTAGAATAAAGAATACATCAATATGAATAAGAAATGTTTAACCCTTTTGCTGTCTTTTTAATAGTATATAGGTGATCGGACTCCCAGAAAAGGATAGGTATACTATAAAACAATATAATAATATAATATATTTTAAATGTTTATCTATCGCATTCTATAAATTTCTAATGTAATAGTTTAAAAATCCTTACTTTAATAATATTTGATTCAATCCCGTAAGTACCAAAATTATGATTTCTATTCATGATGCGAGTACGTAAAATCAATCTACCTACTCCGATCACTGAATATTAAGTATAGATTTCATGTAACGTTTCACTTAATTATGGTGTACCCACCATAGCTCGTTAACATCTTCACCAGATAAAAACCACCCTAGACAAGTCTTCAAGTTTCCAATTAACGGCCATACGATGTCCTTTCGAATCTTTTGCGTTTGCTAAGTTAGTAAGTTATGATTAAAAACTCATTTAAGTTGATGATTTTATGTTTGACTAGAGGACGTCACGCGGTTTCACCCACGTAGTTCCCGTTCCCGTGGGAGTACGAGGATAAAATATAGCCTATGTTACTCGCTGATAATGTAGCTATCCATTGCTGAAATAATTTTTCAAATCGGTTCAGTAGTTTTTAAGTTTATTCGTTACATACAAAAATCCAAATCTTTCCTCTTTATAATATTAGTACCTATAGATGATTCACCAAATTTTCAGTGTTCTTGTCTTTCCAGGATTCAAAAACCACATAGGTCTATTGCCTGAAGTACCATTGAAATGACCGACACTATGACTGTCATTTACCTATACCTACTTAGATTATTTAGGAAGGAAGTACGCAATGTGACTTTTACGAATAATTGTTACCTCGATACCGCTAGTTTGTAGGTTAGTGATTGCTTCATTCAATTGGTTAAACACCGTGTCGACGAAAGGAATTATTTCACTTAAATAGCTCAAAATTTTGTGTACAACTTTTGTTATTTTTTTATTTACCTGTAAGCCAAGTACTTTATTGTTTTCTAAACTATTATTTATTCAAGCAAATTTAAAAGTTAACAAATTGTTGTAATAGATAGTTATCCAATCAGTTTTTATACATTTTTTTTTTCAGGTTATCTGAAACGTGTTTTTTTTTTATTTTGTATTGAATCCCGATCGCAGCGTTCAGATTTGTAATAAGTAATTCATTACGCAAATCTTGAATTGCCTTCCTTACCGTTTAAAAAAAATAAACTTAAGCTTCTGTGTCACCATTATAGTGGAACAGGATTATGTCTGAGAAAGCATTATTTAAATGACCTATCAAATTAATACAGAGCAAAATTGTGTCGTGTTCAAATTGCTTCAGAAAGAAGAAAGGTAGTATCGCTGTTAAGGTCCCTAAAGTGGCCTTGTTTCGCTAAATTGTCTATGGAAATGAAGACATTAATAAAGCTTAAATAAATGCTGATTTTCCGGAACGAGCAAGTGGTAGTCATTTTGCTGAGAAAATTTGACGCGATATGAGATTTACATAAAATTATAACCAATTAAGAAACAAATGATTAATAACTGTAAGGTAAAATAATATATCTACTTAAGCATAATGGAGGTACGAAAGTGAATTAATCTTTAATGTGTTTTCAAAAACAGGCGAATTGGTAATGGTCAATGTAATGATAATTTGAAGAAGCAGCTAGATTAGATTTTCTTTATGATAAGGTTATCATAATGAAAATCTACATCGAATGTGCGCATACGCCAACCATAAATAACCATCCTGGCCATATTCTCACGATATTTGGATACGTTTGTAAGAAACGTGCAGTTATGTGAGCCTTTGTTTTTAGTATCTACCTACACAGAAAATTTACAAGAGAATAAAACTTCTGCTCTTCGTCTTGAGCAGATTACATAAATTATATTAAGAACATTTTCAAAATTACCTATTTTAATTTATTAATGTTACTTGTAACTTTAGAGTTACGTTAATCCATTGGGATTCCATTTAGGATTCCACGCAGTCCGCAGGGTACGGACAGAATTAAATTAACATTACACAAAGTAATACCCATCGCCTACTTAAATAGCTATTAGATACGTAGGTACCTGAAAAGATTACGCTACTATTTTACAAAACTTTAGAACAATAATGTTCTATAATGTATAGGCACTGTTTCTGCCATTTATGTAGCACGTCGAGCGCACTTGACCTGCAAATTTCGAGACAATATTGTTTTTACAAGGATAGGCTCGGTGAGTATGCCGTTGTCGTCACGGGTCAACGGTACCCAGGACCTGTAGGTCTTTCAAGAATAGAAAAATTTGCGGAGTCCTCCGAGAAGGGGAAGTGTATAAAAGAGAATGGCGGGTGGGCGCGCGACTCAGTCGCACCGCGGTCGAGAACGTAGCAGTGGCCGACTGGACACCACCGTCGACAACTCAGGTGAGCGTTACCCGCCGCCGTCTAACACCTCCTCCTAAACCACTCGTGTCCTACGAGTAAGGCATTTCGCGCCTTCCTAATTAGTGGTGTTCCTGGCTGGCCGCGCAGTCACAACACGGAGGGCCGCCTACCGCCGCGACTCCTCGCCCGCCTGTTGCCCGCGACGCCCGCGCCCGCACGCTCCGTCGAGCCGCATGCAGCCCGCGTAAGTCACTCGCTAACACAACACAACAAGTACCCGGTTCAATGAGGTGAGTCCCACACTAACATCTCTTGCTAAATTTTCTTATTGTTGTGTTTGTGCTTTGCGATGTGCTGCGACCTTGTCTTTTTTTAAAGTCATAAGTGAACCGCAAATTAATAATTATTTTTCTAATGCTGAGTTATCAACGTGCAGTTAAAGTAAACGAGATGCAATCTACTAATAAATCATTGTTTTGTAGCTTGTTCTATTACGTCAAAAGAAATAAACGAACGTAAATTTAGATAAGCGCCGATGACAAAGTGTAATAAGTAATCAAGTTTTATGGTTATGTGTTGCAACAAGTGTTGAACTCTTAACGAAAGATGGACTCCAAACTAAAAAAAACATAAAGTCAAGTCAAAATGTTCATATAAAATGAAGGTATCGTACAATCCATAAAAAAATGTTTGATAAAACTTGTGATTTATTAAACAAGGCAGAAAATTATCGCCTTTAGTGTAATGTTACGTTTAATTTAGAAAGAAATAAACAGTTGTGCATGAAGCTTGACATTTTAGATTACTTTTTACCTTAAACATGTAACTTGTCGATGTGTTATTAAATATTCCTGTTCGTATTTTCTAAAACGTGCTATTCAAGTGGATATGAATCGAGGGTACTTTACAAAAACGAACTATACCTAAAGTGAGTACTTTCTAAGTTGTGGGTAATTTAGTAACACATTCATTTTGTATAAGAAAAAAAGACTCTTTAATCATAGAATATTCTTGTAATTAAATCTGCCAATACGACGACGTTTCATACTAAATTGTAGCCATTCTATAAAGTGGGTAGGCAAGCGTTATGCTTGTTTATAGTTCAATATCCGTGCGAACTAATGAACATTTTCAATTTCACTTACAGACAAACATCCCGAAAATATGACTACTAATAATATTTGGTTAATTGGCGTCATACAAGCATAAAAATAGTTGACGTATAAAAGTGGTGGGTTGGTACTATTTATAATCAACTTACAAAAATAATACATACATATCGACGGTGGAAATTTCAATTGTCGTAAGGGACAGGAAATACAAATGTCCCTTACGACATTTAAAATTTCCACCGTCGATATATTTTATCATTTAACGCTTAGTTTAAAGGGGTAAACATACAATAGAACAGAATATTCTTTATTAATATTATGTACCTCATAAATTTTATTCTCACCCTACATAACCATTAAAATGTACTGAAATAAGCCGATGGTCGGTCTAGCCTGTAAAGATCGCATTTTTTTAAGTAATAATAAGCGTCGAATATTTAAATAAGTCGCAAAATTTCCTACAATTAAGATGTTATCGCCATTATTGCCAAACAAAACGGCGCAAGTTTGACCCACTTCGATATGATCTCACAAAACATAGCTGTTTACTAGCGAACTATTTAAAAAACAGATTTAATAAAGTTTTTTTTTCAAAGAATCGTTTTACGGATCTATGGAGCGTAATAGCGTGATGCCATTCGATTTAATTATAATTAAATAGACAACAATAATTAGATGTCACAACAGAAGCTTGTGTGTCTTTTGTGTTTGATATAAAAACAGTGTTAATTATGAACGCATACTGTGTTTCTCGGTAAATCGCTGTGGATACGTTTTCAACATTTGTCAACGGAGTATAAGAAAGAAAGAAAAATAAGACGCTTTTCTTTTATTTTGTACTTTGCTGGAGTTTCTTATAAATAATAAAAAGGGTATGCTAAGACTGACGGGAAGAATTATTACTGTTTTTAGGGTTCCGTAGCCAAATTGCAAAAAACGGAACCCTTATGGATTCGTCATGTTTGTCTGTCTGTCCGTCCGTATGTCACAGCTACTTTTTTCCGAAACTATTAGAGCTATGCTGTTGAAACTTGGTAAGTAGATGTATTCTGTGAACCGCATTAAGATTTTCACACAAAAATAGAAAAAAACAAAAAAAAATTGGGGGTTCCCCATACTTAGAACTAAAACTCAATTTTTTTTTTTCATTAAACCCTTACGTTTGGGGTATTTATGGATAGGTCTTTAAAAATGATATTGAGGTTTCTAATTTTAATTTTTTCTAAACTGAATAGTTTGCGCGAGAGACACTTCCAAAGTGGTAAAATGTGTGTCCCCCCCTGTAACTTCTAAAATAAGAGAATGATAAAACTAAAAAAAATATATGATGTACATTACCATGTAAACTTCCACCGAAAATTGGTTTGAACGAGTCTAGCAAAGTAGTTTTTTTTTAATACGTTATAAATCGTAAACCGCAATTTACCTTTCATTCAATGTTACTTGCTGCTACGGAACCCTTCATGGGCGAGTCCGACTCGCACTTGGCTGCTTTTTTTTTACTTGTGTAAGATAGAAGAAGAGAAGGTAACAAATATTACTAAACATTATTAAACAGTATTTAATACTTAACATTATTGTCTGACCACCATCAGCTCTAGACTTGCCCCAAAATCACTAGCCTATTTTGTCAGTACATAGCCGATTAGGAATCCTAATTTTCAAGGGTTTTCCGAGGGTCGATTTCTTAGTTAGTTTCAATAAATTTCTCTTAGCTATTTTGATTTCCATATTACCAACTGAGCGTCTGAATTAATATTAAAATAGTAGCCGCGTTTATATAGGTATCAGCGAAATAGCATAATAATATTATCCATAATAGAAATTAAAACATTGATAATAAAAATATTGTATTTCATGTTATTCATTGTATTCTTGACTTTGCTTTTGAGGGGCAACATATAGCTAAAATTACATGCTTGTGGTCTTCAGTTTCGCAGACGACCAACAATCGGTGGCCGATTTTTTGTAGAAGTTAAATGAAACAGTAG
Source organism: Agrochola litura (assembly GCA_949152395.1). Taxonomy (NCBI): domain Eukaryota; kingdom Metazoa; phylum Arthropoda; class Insecta; order Lepidoptera; family Noctuidae; genus Agrochola; species Agrochola litura. The sequence goes on along the minus strand of OX424491.1, from coordinate 12,056,842 downwards.
AGACCAAATGTATCAACGCACACGTCCTACAAAAAGAAAGTCATACAAAAAAAAACTGACTGATTGTAGGACGTACAAAATATATGCCGATATGCCAATATGCTATGCCAATATGCTATTATATAATGCAATAAATAGCTCGGTATTATTTGACAGTTTGCGCTACATTTTCTTTTCATAAAGCCCACTTTTCCACGCCTTTTAAAATGTAACCAATAACATTCCTGTGCAGTGCACTTAACAAAGTTTTATTGCACCTATCACATTTTATACCTCAAGCAATTAAACACACTAGAAAATATTTTTAAAGGCACAGAAATAAAGTATTCCTTCCGTGCAGTTGCCAAGAAATATCTAAGGGTAGTATTTGGGTGGCAGGTAGCATAATCAGCCTATAATGTTCCCACTGGCTGGGACACAGGCCTCCTCTCGGTGAGAGGGAGGAGGGGTGGTTAGAATAAAGTATTATTCGGTTTTATTTTTATTTTGCCACTTGAGAAGAGTAATGCGCGTCCTTGTGTATGTATAAGTACACCTCTTGGATCGTCTGCGTTATCACTAATACCTCTCATAAAAATGTCTATATTTTCAGAGTAATCTATCCCATCATCGTAAAATTGACGCCGGTAGTAAAAGCATCCTCGTCCTATAAAGGATTACCTTCGGAATGCATTATACACTGTACATTTTATTGATGTTCCTATGAAGATAACACTCGCTCCCTGTTCGAAGCCGCAGTGTCTGACGTTTCATAAGAACCCATGTAGGTTTATTTGAAATTAAATATTCAGAATTTGAATTTGAAATTGTTTCTCAATGGCTATTTCTTACAACTACTAGTAATTTTTACGATTCTAGTATGTTTATGATATTTATTTAATTACGGACTTTTTTCACATAAGCCTAGACAGCTAATTACTCCTGCCTATTGACCTTAAAATTCTTCAAAAGTTTTAAAAATTCCTCTAGAAATATGTAGGTACGAATATTTAGTCAACAATTATTTAATAATTAAAATTCGTCATTGGGTTACGAATTCGACCTTACCCTGATTTTGATCAACCTTTGTTCTAGAGTTCATATTCATACTCACCTATGTTAATTTGTAAACCTTCTTGCAGTTGATAACAAGGATTTTATGATAATTACACTCGTTATGACATTTTTCTTCTGAAGTAATAAATTGAAATTGCTATTAAAGTACATACACCTGCAAGGGTCGTCGTCCTCTATCAAGAGATGGTAGCTCAAATCTCAGGTCATGCAATTGAATATAACCTATTTAGCTATTAAAGTAATATTATATAAGCCACTTACCATTATTTTCTAGTCAATGCGTCTAACGACTTGTTTTGAATTAAAATCAGACTTAATTTTATTAGATACGTTGTTTAATCACATTCAAATGATAATCCGATTTATTATGCCACATGTCGAGATATTGGTTCGGCGTGATGCGCAATTCCAACCAGTAAGTGCATTCGCATTTTCTATAAGAATAGTGTAGGTGCACCTGTAGTTCTTATTGGTGTTGTAGCCTTTTTGCGTGATAACCGACCACTACAGTGATAGTTCATAATGATCTAAAGCTTAACTTTAGGAAAAGAGAAAACGAGTAGTGATGTAATAGGATGTTACGTTTTGCTGACGTGATTTAGATGTTCAGCAACTTCATGCACTAAACGATTACATACTGGAAATGACTCCGACGTTTATCGATTCGGTTATTCGATTATAATTGCAGCTGCTTATGTTCAAGCTATATACACCTCAACCACTCATTCGATACGAAATCTCCGGAACGGAGATCTGAATCACGAAATTGTATATAAGAGTATTTAAAAGGAAGTTTGTGACACCGGTTATGACATCCAAAAGTTATGTGGAAATAGATTGTCATGGTATGGGCATGTGATGGGGATGAACTCGGGAAATTTCTCAGGAAAGTTTTGAGACCAAAGAAACGATGGATGGAAAGGGCTGAAGAATGATGATGAGAAACCTTAGGGACGGGAAGGTGTTAAACAAATTATTTCGATTGAAAAGTAACAGTGCCTATATTATATATATATTTCGTAATTATTGACAAACCCGAAACATCCTATAAGTTGCAGGAAATAATTAAATTATGTACAAGTTTCAAATGATAAAATACAACAGTTTAAACTTTAAATCATTCGTCTTTAGCTGTAAGTGACCTAATATTAATGTACATTACAAAAGCGGCTACAATAGTAATTGTTGTTTCGCTTCAATACGAGTCTCTCACAATTCGGTCGGCCATCTGGACCAATTGAGCGATATTACATATCTATTGATTTACACGCTACCGAATCGAGACATCAAAAAGGCCAATCTAGATACACGTTTTGCTTCTAGGTTTATTAACGTTTAGTGCTAATGCAATTGCATTAAATACAATCATCGTAAACTTGTAGGAGTTTTTCACCAGTTGGCAGAGGGTTCGGCTTTTAATACGTAGGAAATGTACTCGTAATTATGTATGTATGTGGCTTATCACTTTAACAGTTTTGGAATACTTGATTTCGTTCAGTGAGGCTAAACCTAGTTCAAAGTCATCAGCTAGCTAAGGAATGCCTATTGTGTCGGTAGTTCTAACCTTATCTAGCAAAGGGTCTGTGTAACATTATTAAATTGATTGAGATACTTACTAAATAATTCAAGAGTTGAAGCGGGCAACCAGATGTCCAGAATGAACCAATATATTGACAAGCTTTTTTAAATCAATTATTAAAAGTTCAACCTGGATATATTTTTAACCTTATAAAATAACCTCTATATTAATATGAAGTACGATAAGGTAATTGAATACAGATTTTATTCGAGAACGTGTTGAACGTGGGTGACTTATAAAAATATATTTTAGTCTTGTTTTAAATATCAGGAGTATTTAACAACATCATAAGTGCATTTCTGTCGTGTTAATAACTTGCGCACGAGGCGAACTTTACTAAGTTACGTAAAGGCATAGTAAAAAAAACATTGTGAAAAATGAATGTAAACATCAAGAATAACTATTTTCGTCGGAATCGTATTCTGTGACATATTTTTATTTTGTCAATAATCGGAAATCGCTGAGAACTTAGGTGCAACAACTACCTAGCTAGGTACATAAGTACGGTCTATCCAGTACCCAGATAGGTACATGGTAAAGGGTTTAATCACACGGCGTTTTTTTATAATATGAAATATTTCCGAAACCACGCAGGATAGCTTCTTGAAGTAAAAAGCTACATTCAAGCGCATAAAAACCACCTATAAAACTGTTTTCAAAATGTTTTACTTCATGTAGCTAACTTATGTGGTTTAGGTGATATTTAGATTTTTTTGGCACTTTGTATGTGACTTTTTTATATTGCTCATCAGTGTATTTGACTATTTTTGAACGATTAACTTTCTTCTCGATCAAGTAGGTAGTTAAATTCCGGTTTTTTCCTGATAAAAAATAATATTTTGCTCGTTTACTGACCGACTACATAATATTTACACTTCTCTTTACCATCGAGCCAAATAATTTAAGATTACTTACTTAGTTAAATATAGTTATTTCACTATTTGAATAAGTAATCTCAGACACTTATAACTAAATCAATTTGTGAACAGTATTCAACTACATCGAGATTATATCTCTACCAAGTTTCACGGTCAAGTAATGAAATGCTATAGCTACATTGTGAAAGTTTACAAGTTAGCCTGTCCAATATAATATCGGAACTCTAGTTTAAACCTGCTTCATCTAATCTATATTAAAGTAGAAAACTAGACTTGTATCCACCTTTTATAGTTTCTCTTCACATCGATGGCGAGGTAGTCTGCTTCGAGAAATGTATAAATTACAGTTTCTTGCGTTTTATATGAATATTCTCTGCATTCATTAGATAAATGTTATGAATGCTATTTTAAGAATGGATTAGACTAATATTCTGATACATCTAATGAGGTGATCTATTATAAGTTATTGAAATAATTAAGGTAGACTCTACAAAAACGGCTATCGAATATCGTACGTTAATAAATTGGAAAATAAAATTCACATAATAACGGCAACTGAAGTCATAGAAATTCCTCAGTAATCGTTTTCGTTGCCACTTCCATGGAGCAGCTCATTCCTGACGTGATTATCGTGTGCAGCATTTCACCATTATGCATTGCTTTCTAGAAAAATGTTACGCACAATTTGTTATCAACATACATACAAATTATAACGTAGGAGATACACGCGCGATGAGTATAATCGACTTAATTATCAAGTAGCCTGCTGTATACATACGGCGTTAATAACTTATGTGGTTCGTTACCAAGTTTTGATTTGATGAAACTTGCTGATTTGCCTAATTCAGGAGGTGCGGAGTCGTGAGGCGCACGATGCTTTAGCACAAATTGTGCGCATCTTACATAATGGAGGGTAAAACTAATTTACTCGTAGGTTTTACTAGTGCCTTAGTCATAAGCGTCACCTGGATCACAGCAGACTGGTTTTATCTAGATAACTGTTTAAATTAATTATATAGTTAGTATAACTAACGTCAAAAAAAATGAAAAAGAAATGTTTATTTCATCAAATTCTTTAAATTGGAGTCACCTTTTAAGCAAAGATTTGCTTGTATTATGTGGTTCCGCTCTTCCAGTTCACATTGACTATACATATGTGTGAGAGAATTATAATATAGCTCGGTATGATGCTTCCACGTGTTCTATAATGAGTCGTATTAGATCGTTGAGAAAATCTAAACGCATCATAGGTAAATCGATATTTGACACAGTGGAAGGGAGGAAAGTCGACCTTGGTCTGGTGGACTTCACTTTGCATACATATTCGAGAAAACTGATAGTGTAGCTAAGGTTTTATAATGTTTACCAGCCACTTAGGAAAACGCGTTTTAAAAGTGTGTAAATAATTTCTAACTGCCTTATCACAGAAGCCTGCGGAAACATCGCCGTAGTTTCTTATATGAACGTGTAGGAGATTTATTACAAAATAAAAATAACAATCGGTGACGATTTTCATTTTGAATGATTGATTGATTATTCAAGGTCGTTTAAAAAAAAAGTACAGCCGAATTGAGAACCTTCTCCTTTTTTAAGTCGGTTAAAAAGATTTTTACAATGATGTTTATATTAATGATCTTATTCTATTTGTACACAAATGATTACTTTTGTTATTTCGCCTTTAAAAACATTTAAACATTTTTTTATTATCTTTATTGCGTTGACATTAATTAACTTATAATATACATTATATAATTACTAGGTATGTGCAAGTCTTAATATGAACCCACATATTATTTAATGTTGAAGCTTTACAAATTGTACGCTATATTATAATATGTTATCATATAAAGTTTATATGATATATATATATTGAATGAGCAATATTTATATTTGTAATCACGTTCTCGAAATCGGCTCTTACGATTTCGATGAATGTTGCAATATAGGGGTTTACAGGGGCGAAAAATCGATTTAGCTAGGTCGATAGGCTCGATATCTGAAAAAAATTGTTTTCTCTATTTTTTATTTTCAATTTTTTTTTGCCGAGCAGATCTCGGTCGGCCAGGCAGTAATAACATAACATAAGTGGCGGGTAGTCCGCGCAAAAATCTCGTTTTGATTACGGTAGATATTACCTGAGTAGGTCCTTACCTAGTTTAGATTCATATCAAAGTATTAATTGGAACATCACGCGGCCCCTTTAGTTAGGTAGGTATACTATGAATTCCACAGAGGCTAACAATACATTAAACAAAAATAAATACGCCATTAAATATGTAATTAAAATTTGAACCATGTAAAGCGTATATTAAGCTCGGGTAGTCACCTAATCTAAACTTTGGACATGTTTACTTTAGTCTCGATTTAACTTTAACTAATATATTTTTCCCATTACTACACACCACTTCGTATTTAAATTTTCACGTTGTCAAAATTATAAACCTTTATATATTATGTAGGTCACCAATTTTTTTGAATTTTCTTTTTTTCTAACAGCATTATTTACAAATTAATTCAATTAATTTCGTGTACCTAAGCAATTTGTGAAATTGTTTGTTATTCAGAGATGATGATAAAAAAAATATCATCACTATCAAGTTGCACAGATCGTGAAGTAAATCTGCCGGAAAAGTGCATGTACTCCGCTGCACCTTGTAGTAAGTCGCAATAAAAGCTGCAATTTATAAGTACTTAGTATCATTACATACAAGATTACGTCGTCCCTCCGCGTTTCAAAGTAAAGTAGGAAACGGTTCATTGAGTATCGTGCTAATGCTGATAGGTATTAGCGAACCTGACTGGCTCACGGCAACTTATGTGTGTCGAGCAGCTTCCTGACCAGTCAAACTAGTGCGCACTGCACGCGGTAATCGCCACGAACATCGCCGGGGACGATTTCTCATTTCTCTCAATACTAGGAAAACGATTTATATCGAAGATTATATTGTATGTTTACTAAATTAATGTCGGCAGTAGCTAAGACCACCTGTTCTATAATAACATTAATAGAAGCGGCGACAGTTTAGACACGGCGGTCGCCGCGGCGTGTCAATCGTGTCCCGCGCGCCCATTGTCTCCGCCACATAATAATTAGTGGATATTGCACCCTGATTCACAACCACAATGACCGAGATACTCGATTTATTCAAGGACCCGGGGTTCGTAGTTCGTATCTACTTCCTATAGAGTTGACGGACGTTTTAACATTTAACAGACCGCGATGAAACTTACGAATGGCTGTAGAACTTTCTAATTATTTTGTTTTATCAGTAGCATTAAGTTATAGTTTATTGTTTGGTTGAATGTATGAAAGAATTGTGGCTTTTTGTTCTAGTGGGGACGCAGGATACATCGCAACAAGCTACGACATGAGGAACAACGTCAAGTGAGTACCTACCTTGTGTTATTTACTCAAATATTGTTCATCTTTCACGTTAAACATTATCAATATTGTTAGTCTGTTTGCAGTCAACTGTTGTATCGTATTGAAAGTCACAACTGTTTTAATTCTTAAAAACGTGAAACAAAATGAGTATTGCGTAATGGTTTGGAACGACATCGTCAATAAATTAACGGTTTATATCGTGTATACGTGTGATAGTCTAACGCAATCTTCATTAAAATCGTTGTATTAACGACGCTGTTAAACTACACGTGCTTATCACCGCTGGGAATCGAAACTAGCTGTGTTACCTACACTCACTATCTCCAAGCTCCGCGAGGCGGCGGCCTTTAGATAAACTTCAAGAATAAAATATTTTAAAACATTTTACAATAACCACGTACATAACTTTTATTATCGTTCTAAATATGTTTAGTTTACCTATTATCAGTTATGAACGTCAGCTACTCGACGAACAAATTCATTTCTTAACTCTTTTTCAAGTGTAGCACGTCGCGCGTCATACCGAGACATACATCCAAGAGGTGCAATCTCTTCTTAAAACTACGACACAACATGATAATATAATGTAAAATACCTATTAAATATTGCTCTCTTACGAGAATTCACCCACTTATCTCAAAGTTCCCACAATTTATATATTTAATAGCGTGCCTACGGCGCGGCGCGTCACTCACTTGTGCCTACTTGGACTTTCATAAAAACATCTAAATAAGAACCTACTTGAATTTTCTTGGACACAATTTGATTAAATGATACGTTCATGTGTAAACAATGGCAACCCAATCCTTGATCTTTGCCTAGATTCATATCTTCTTCGGACTATACAAAACTGAGGTTAACTTGCGAGTTACCAGCAAACAAACATGGAATTTTAATCAGAAAAATATAAATTCAAATAAGACAAAGAACTTCAGAGTCGTGGATGGAATTGAGTAAGTACATTAATTATATAATGTACTGCAGTGCAAGATTACGTGTAACTATAACACGTAAGAATTCATTAACTTTGATTAGATTTTTTGATTGACTCATTAAGAGTAAATAACAACACGTCGTGATTCTGAAATAGTGCTAATTAACTTCATGTATATTTACGTTAAGGTAATTTTTCATCAAATTTATTGAAAATCAAAATATCACCAATATAGCACCCTGAAATCCCCAATCTTTAAATGATGCATCATATATAGACAATTTGTGACGCGTTGTCGTGTACCAATTGGTATCAAACACTTCTGGTTTTATTATAGCATGGCTGAATGATTAGCACCTTTTCTTCCAAGTGTTAACAGAATAGAGTGTCCTTACTTACGTCATTGTTTTTGTCATCTTCCGCCACCGGCGGGTTGGCACAACCTAATTTAAATACTAACTTTACAAATAATTCACATTGCTCTGACTAACGTAATTTGTGGCGCGAAAACATTTCCTCTGTTCTCGCAGCTATTCAGATATGTTTAGCTGTTCATTCCCGATCGGATATTCACCGGCGAATGTTCAATCTAAAAGCGGGGATCGAATTTTAGGATGAAAGATTTTTATAGTCTACCGTTTATTTTTAGCTGAACCTAAGTTTATTTTTGAGAGATGCATTAGAGCCTTTAACTGCGATGATATTATTCTACAGTAGCAACTACAAGTATTGAAACATCTATCCTGATGTTATAAAGGCAAAAGTAATTCTGTCTGTCTGTCTGTTACCTTTTCACGCCATAACAGCTGAACGGATTTTGAAAAAATTCAGCACACAAGGATGCGGAAAAAAGCTTGTTAGAGCGTTAATGATTTTTTTTCTATCCAGTCGTTTCTAGTGTCATTGGCTAGTCATTGACGCAATTAAAGGGCGGTCAGAATCAACTCATGTGGCGCCACGGCCATGTTTGTCAAACATATACATACACCCAGCCTGTACCGAATGAACAGTCAAGGAGCGAAAATACTAAGCAACTGCTTCCGCCAGCGGCTTCGCCAGTGTAATATTTTTTTTAATAAATTATTGCAGATGTTACTCAGTGATAATTGTGATAATACATATAGCACTCTACTAGTGAAATGTTGTTTTTAATTGGTCCCGTATTTTTTGAGTTTATTCCTATTTATTCATTACAAACAAAAATACAAATCTTTCTCTTTATAATATTAGTGTGGATTTTCAAACAAATTCTTTTCCCGAATGGCGGGCGCATGTTACCTTTTCGGACTGTCATTTTCATTTAAAATATTGGTGATTACGTTGTCGGAAAAATAATGAGGTGCAAGAATTCATTAACCTTAAGGTGCTTAACATTTTTATTCCTTGACTGTACCTAGTGCGATATGTAGGTACTCGTGATGATCCGTCCACTTTTCAGGGCAATGCCAGCCTCTACGCTAATAGACAATATTAGAAAAATAAACAAGCATGTTAAGTCAAATCAGACGCTAGTTTTCCTCCTTCGCATGTGAAAATTTTCAATATATTCTGTATCTAACGTCAAGTTTTTATCTAAATGCATGCTTTATTATCTGAATGGTACCCACCTACTTTCAGCTTAAAGGTTTATCGAATATTATATTTCAATCATTCACATAAAACGGCGGGATACATTTACGATATTTTTTTCGGAAATGTATCCCGCTGTTTTTCTGCGTTTAATTTCGCACGGAAAAATCTATCCTAAATTGTATGACTTAGCGTATTAAACACCATAGTGTTTACCGTTTTAGTTATGCTCACTTTATATTCATAAAAATAACAAGCATTTCAAAATAATGAGTTCATTGTCTAGTGCGGGAAACCACTTGATAGTACATACACATGTACTCAATTTAAGCGATAATTTGGTAGGATCTGATGTTCATCATGACGTACGAGTAGGTTACAATATATTTTTTTTCCAATTAATATTCATGATTTCCTAAAGACAGACTAATAAAGTACCTAGCCAATTTATAAACCGGATGCACAAACTGATAAAATTGCTATGAACGTGACGCTTTATATACATTAAATTAACTACATACGCTTCTTTAATTATAACTGATATCTAATTAAGAGGCCTGCGAACACGGCTCGCAACTACAAATCGAGATGTTTGCAAAATTCAAATCCAAGCACGTTGCGCTAGTGTGTGTGCCGTGCCTGTCGGCGATATACACCTACAGTGAGCAATACTACCACGCACACATTGACAATTATTGCATGATGCGATAGCACTACTAGCTTTCGAAAATTTATGATAAATTTTGATGTGTTCCGTAATACCAAAAATTATGAATGAAAACTGAATATATTTCCATTTATTTTTCGATAATTTGTAACTTGATAATATAAGCTATGCTTCTGCAGAAACAATATTATAAATATTGTTGTTTATAATACAGAAAAAACAATATGAAGACATGTCATTTACGCTGTAAAAATGTGCGAAATTAAATTCATTAAAACTTCATTTTAGGAAAGTTTTTTGGAAAAAAAAGATGAGAATAACAACATAATATGGTGGAAATATGCCCAAATTGCAAATGATTTAGGTATTACGTTTGTATGGACAATTCATGCGTCGCCGCGTTCTTAACACGTAATTCTAAGCAATACCTCTTCGTACGTAAGTAATAGGAATCCGGAATTGGTCATCTAAACAATTCGGACAAATGAAGACTTTTTATAAAACCACAAGTCAGTCACTTAGAACTGTTTGATGTATAAATATGTATAAGAGAATAATAGATATATTATTTTTAAATATGGGTTTTACCCAAAAGTCACGTTCAATGTTACGTCCACATAATTAAAGGTTAGTACCCCACAGTAACTATACACGAGCAGTAATAACTTAGTTAATCGCAAACTTTTAACTGCTAGATCAAGAAGGCGTTAAGGAAAATATTTTTTTGTAAGAATTAATCAGACGAGTAAAAACTAAACGGTTTTTTGTATTTAGCAAATTAACAACAATGCCGCACCACGTTAATTTCACCTTGAAAGCCTCAATTATATAAGTGGCTTGAGTAAATACTAAGTATGATGGCTCTATCGTAAGAACACCTATTGTTATTCATGAAACTGATGTGATAGTTCATTCAACTCTTGAACTTATGCAGCCGTAAGTAACGGTAGATCTCCATACAATCGTCCTGGCACCACGCACCACGCACCACGGCCGGGCCACTCCAGGGCCGCACCGTTACCCACATAACCAATCACATGTATAATTTATTTACGAATTTTATTTGATCCTTTCCTTTCACTAAAAGTCGTTGTGTTCACATTTGGATTAGTTCCAAGCATTGTGTGCCATCGAGAAAGCGGTTTCACTACCTCGTAACGCAGTTTATTGAATAGTTAATACTTTTGCACTATGAAAAACCTTTATCACGCTCCATACGATCAAAGGCAGTCTGCAAATCCTTTAATATAAACAAAAGTAAGAGTGATCGTTTTAATTTACCTTGACAGAAGCCTAGTTTCGCTAACATTAAGACGGTCAAAAAGGTTTATTGACCTCTCTGAAGACAATGAACTTGTCAAACCGGTCTACAAGTGGCAGATAAAAAATCTCAATACGGTAATATCCAATGACATCGGATCTGTTAGTTGCATAACAAGTATTGCGCTGGTGGCGAGACAGGTTGTTACTCCCGCTGGGCACAAGCTTGACCTGCAGGGTACCGCCATGCCACCTCCCACATATAACTATATTGTACCTCTTTTTTGAGCACAACATAATCAATCTCTTTTGAACTAATATCACCCGAAACGACTTCATTTATTTGCCCTTGGAAGACAGAAAATAAACGTAAATAACAAAAGACGAAACGGGGACAATTAACCTGTCTACTTTATCCATATAAAACGGAGGAGTCTCTGCGAAGCTGGGCACTTAATTGCCTTACTGTTTAATATCCTCAAGTGATTTCTTTACCTTGAACGGTGCCCTGTTGAACGTTTTCTGCTTTTTTGTACCAAAAAACCAATGACATCGTCATGGTCGCGATCATTTAATTTTAGTTGCTTGTTAGCGACGAGTCTGACGATGCGCCTGTTAGTAAAAAAAAGCATTAAGTAAATAAAAAAAGTAAGTATTGTAATTAGAATTTTCAAATATTTGAATGTTGTAAGTTAGACAATTTTTTGAATAAAAATGGCAAAACATTGACACCAGTGTTTATGTTCCCATGCAGCGATTATCTCGAGTATATCTATAACAATAGTAGCCTTCAGAAACATCACGACAATTTTATTGTAAACAATCGGTCATCGGTGCTGCAGCCCGGCTGCGTGATAAACGGCAGAACCGTACTTAGCTATACTTACAAGTAAAAATAATCCATCGCGACATTTACTTAGATATGTGAATTTATAATGTCTAAAAAACCGTTGAGTAAAATAAGACAAAGCCGATTTAATGTAAGGAGCGTGGAACAATTAATAATAAGACCAATCAATACAGCATGTTACAGTTTACTTGTGTCTTAGTTTGCCGTGGCTTAGCACTAACACATGTGTTTCAGGTGATTTACGTGAACGACAGCAGTTTTAATGGTACAACAAAAGTTAAATTGACACTAAACTTCTATATGCGCATGTATGAACTATTTTCAAAAGGAAAAAACGGAGCCTATAAAGGATCACTTCATTGTCCGTCTGTGTGTCTTTCAGTCTGTCAAGACCCTTTTTCTCAGGGACGCGTGGAGGTATCAAGTTGAAATTAATATTGAATTCGTAGGTCTACGGTTCCCTGGAGCTCTAAAATTAACCTTCTAAGTCAACGCAATAATAAAATACGGCCATTTATGCGACATATTTTGATACTCGCAAATAAATCAAAACCTATAGGATACTTCCCGTTGACCTAGACTCATGAAATTTGGCAAGAAGTAACATCCAGCTCTCGTAAATCGTTAATTTGTTGTTTTGTTACATAATTTTTTTTTTTGCCGTAGCGAACTTTCATTTGCAGTTGGAGAAATTACCGTGTCATATATCGATGAATCGGAGAACATGTTTTTCAACTACAATTTTAAGTTTGTTTCTGGGATATAATCACTACGGAACCCTTCATAGTGCGTGGTCCGACACGGACTTGGCCGGTTTTTAATTGTATATATAGGTACCTAGCAATCAAAAGGTAATTTTATGAAATCTATTCACATTTAAAATTATGTTCCAAGCGATCGTCCGTCACGCCCAATCATTATTATTACCAACTATCAATTAACTAGTGACGATTGTACAGCATATTATTATCTAAACTTTTGATGATTTAGCCGATGACAGCTCAAAAATATATACAGGATGGCACACTATTCATCACATCATGACTTTTCGTCGGTTATCAAAAAAAACCAGCACTGAATCCATTAATAGGTTGCGTGTCGATGTCCCTGCCACCCTGTATACTTGTCAAAAAACGCAATAACACTGTCTTGTATTGCTTATCAAAATATACACGTATTCGTGTTATATAAACAGTGGTTTGAATCGATGTCGCCTATCCGTGTTTTTATGCAAATGAGAAAGACGCCGCTATTGTTTTGGCAAACAAAGTCCTGAAAACTATAAACCGTAACAGTAGAGAACTGTGCAATTTGGTGAAACAATACAAAACCGTATTTCTAACAAATGTTTCAGCCTCTATTGACACTATATTCTTCGACTAGGCTAGGCAATAACTGCCGACCACAATGCTGAATAGACAATTGAAGATACTGTTATGAAAATAACTTGCTGTATTTTTTCCTTTAACAAAAGCAAAAAAATTTGAAGAATGTTATGAAACTTTTTCGGCTAGAAATCACAGCATTATTTCTTCAACAAAAAAGTAATTATTGGGTATATTTTCATAGAAAAATATGAAAACAAAAGTGTAGGTAAAGAAAAAGGAGAAAAAAATATTTAGAGGTAAACCTTACTTTATGTAATACTGTTATGGTAGAAATGCTATCCTACAGAAATGCAGGAATATTTATTTTTATGGGATTGTCACTATCACACAGTCACCGCAGATTTGTTACCTTTTTCTTTCAATCGTTTTCTCGTAATAGGATATCTGTCAGTGATTTTTCCCGAAGGACCGGATTGGTCCTTTTATACACGATAATGTCTCAAAGCATAAACAATATCCAAAGTCGAAAAACCGACTAACAACATTTCGATAGTGTCTTTTTATGGAAATGATGAGAATACATCGCCACTGATGAAATATGAACTGGCGTAGTTAATTCCCTATTACAGAAACAAACGAACTCCAACTGAAACCGTTTTACAACCGCAAAAGATGTCACTGAAATTAAATCAGAAGCGAGAGACAGACACAGCCGGCATAGGGTGCCAATTGGTATTCCTAATTCACTTTATTGCCTAATGAACTAAAACGACTACCGAGCCGAGGCCGTACTCACCAGGGTCCTATGGTTAAAACGCCAATTTACGTTCAATCAATCGACCTCGACTGTAGCTGTTAGTCTTCTAAGAGCATTAAAACCAATTTTAATTACCAATAAACAATGTAACTATACATTTACTACGCACGGAATCGCGGAATCAGACTCATCTACGCACTGTTATAAAAATCCTATTTTATTGGTTACGAATTGTTTACCACTGATATTTGGATGACATCCAAAAAGTTATTCCGTGCTGTGTGTGATAGGGCAGTTAAACAACGCTATTTGTTGACACTTTAGTTAAATTGTGAGAGATTCTCTTGTGCTACCCAATGTCAAGGTTAAAATATATCATTAATTTATTATTGAGAAAACTTTTTCGATACTTATACGAAAATGATGTCGTTGTACAGAACTTTATTATTCGGATAAAGGAAATTGCTCACAAATGACTGACTGAAGTCTAATGATGTGCTGTTCAGTAGTCCGGATCATGTTGCTCAAGTGATATCGACATAATGTCTATTAACTTTTTGTGTCAATATTGTTTAATACCCCTTTGAAAATTCTAATTGAAAATTTTACAAAAGTTATAAGAGTCTCTTACAAAATCGTTTCAACTTTCAGATAAAATTCAAAGTAAATTAATTACGAACTCAATATTAATTATGAGCTCAATGTTGATAAGCAACTTAGGCTATTAAACACGATACTTGTCTCTGTCAAACTGCATCTCATTGAGGCTATTCATTACTTTTCTTCCTTAAATCAAAGCTTTATTTAGATTTTGTTAACAATAGATAGTACTAAGTAAATATTAGCCTTAATTGGTCAATTTTCTGAGAACGTAGTTTTGGCGTTATAACTTATCACAGCTCCTGGGCAAAATACCATATAACATCAGCACGCTTAGCATGACTACAATAGAAACGGGTTTTATCGACGGAAGAATAGACAAAATGACAGATAAACAATCGCAATCTGTCATTTTGTCTATTCTTCCGTCGACAAAACCCGTAGAAAACCCGTTTCTACGGTAGTCATGCCACGCGTACTGGCCTGTATTTCCCGAAGGGAACAGAGAAAGTGTGAGTTGCAGAGAAGTACCTAATAGTACACCCACATTTCGCCAGTTATGTTTAAGTCCCATATAATAGGCGGCGAGAATCTTTCCCCTATTAAGTATATATATAAGTAAATCTAAATAAAATGAGTGACTCATAAATTATGCAGGTTTATAACCACACCACTGGATTGTCTTAAAATAGGCTTCACGAGTGGCGATCCTTAAATGTATGTAGGTACAAGCGACCGCACGTCAGTGGTCACACTTTGACCTTGAGCTGGCCTAACATAGTACCGAGTTTCAATAGAATAAGAGGCCAGCTTTTACTAGTTTTGTTACAACTGATATATGGCCTATAGTACGTTTAGCGCCCTCTGGGCTGGCCTGCTACCACATTGCTGATTGGCTAATACTTTACCACGGCATATAATTTCCTCACACAGTTCGTACCGACGGAAGAAGTACATAAAGAACAGCACCACTAAAATGTGCCTGAATCCATTTTAATAGGTAATATAGTGCAGTCTGTTTATACCGTTATTTACTATTCTTCTTCTTTGTCACGTTACGGTATACATTTTTTTTAATCATTTAGTACACACGGCTACTAAGCTATACATTTCCAGTTTATGCTGATCTCGCATTGTATAGGATTTCCGTACAATACGAGGTCAGCTTATACTGGAAATGTATAGCTGCATGTGTAGCTGTGTGTACACACAGTAAAATAGATACAGATACGCCATTTATAAGTATTGAGTACAAAGGTACTGCAAATTTCTTAAGAAATTTCTTCCAAGAAATGAAAAATAAATGTAGACAATAGTGTCTGAGGACAAGAAGAAAAGAATATGGTTTTGTGATGTCTTAAACCAATAAGTAGATGACATATCACTTCAATCAATATTATTGCCCATGGAGTCCTGGCGATAGGAAATGCAATTGTTTTAATCGCTATAAAACAAAGAGAATTGTAGCCATTTTATTGTCACTTGTCGTTCGACTTTCCGCTTTGAACACCGCTGTAGGTGATTGAAAACCCCTGAAGCTGTGTGAAAGGACACGGGGATTTATTTTAAGTTGTTACGTGATGGTACAATCATAGTGTTAAAAGTGACTGGCTGCAGGCTGAAGTGCGGTCTTTAAATATATAAAATACCGCAATTCAGGTAACCTTCAGTAGGTACGTGTGTTGGAAAAAGGAAAACCGTATGAAAAAGGAAATGGAAAGATACTGGGTGTAACTATTCTCTTTATTAACGGAAATAAGTTTTATTTTCCGCATTTTTCCGACTTCCACGTGGACGGAGTGTTATACTAGAGCTTATTTGTTGAACAACCCAGTTGAAAATTAATATAGAACTCCAAGGCGTCTTATCTAAGCTAATGTAATAAAAACTATTGCTTTGATAAATGTTGGTCCTAATCACATTTATTCGTGGCTGCCTTGTACCTACCTATAAGGGTCAAGGCAACCCAGAGAGAGAGAGAGAGATAGTAAAAAACATAATTTGAGTTCTTGTGACATTTCTCGCGTTTATCTATACTAATATTATAAAGAGGTAACATTTGTTTGTAAGTTTGTAAGTTTGTTTGTAGGGGGTAATCTCCGGAAGTAATGAACCAATTTAAAAAATTGTTTCACTGGTAGAAAGCTACATTATTCATGAGTGCTATAGGCTATAAATTATAAAGATATCATGCATATTAGCCGAACTATCTCAATTTTTGTCAAGCCAGGCGGAAAAAAATAGCTCTTACAGCAGAGTTATTTGCATGCGCTGCCTTAACCGTTGTATATAATTGAAAACAATTTACAGCAAACTGGTCCGTTTTAAATAGTTCTACAAAAAAGTCCGCGACACCATATTTCTATCTTTTATATTTTAGCAGATATAGTAGCTTTTATGTGTTAAAAAAAGTATTTTTCGTCATACTTACCTTTAGACGATTTTTTAAACAACAAAATATTAACCATATCGAAAAAAATATTATTATGATCACAAGAACATCATAGAGATATGATTTGCCCTAAACAGTATGTCAATTGGTTAAATAGTTTCGAAGATAATATAAAATTACTAAATCGCAAAATGCTGCCATCGATTCACGAACCGCATTAGAACATGCTTTGTACGGACGTTTTATCCATTTACCCATAGATGGCGTTGTGCAATTACGTCATTTTTCTGAATCGCGGTGTTAAGATTTTCCGCGGATTAATGACCCTCTCCAGTTATTGTTTGAAACTTTCGTTGTTGGGTAAGTGAGTTGTACGCAGTTAGTTGGATGTTATTGGTCTTTAAAATACTTTTGGTTGCTCGGTTTCTTAAAGCACAAATACTACTTCGTTCTCATTTTTCGAGTTCGAAGCTGTGGTATTTCTGTTTTTGGGATATCGGACAGTTTCAGCGATTCATGATCATGCCTAACCCTAAAAGGAAATCACAACTTTCCCGTCAGACATGCCAGACAAGAGCAGCTCGAGTACGCCGTACGGATGAGTCTGCTCTTGAAAATCATCAGCATCTCTCGAGGAATAGAGAAAATATTTCGCAAGCACGCGCTGGGGAATCTAGCTCCGAGCGTTCACAGCAGCTTGCTAACCAAAGCTGGAGAACATCGCAGGTCCGTGCTCAGGAATCTAGCGCTGAACGTGCGCAGCGTCTCAGTGATTTAAGGCAGCATGTCTCTGCAACAAGGGATAGGGAGTCTAGCGCTAAGCGCTCGCAGTGGCTCGCTAGCTAAACTGTGAGAACATCGTAGGCCCGTGCTCGGGAATCTAGAGCTGAACGTGCGCAGCGTCTCAGTGATTTAAGGCAGCATGTCTCTGCAACAAGGGATAGGGAGTCTAGCGCTGAGCGCTCGCAGAGGCTCGCTAGCCAAAGCGCGAGAATATCGCAGGACCGTGCTCGGGAATCTAGAGCTGAACGTGCGCAGCGTCTTTCTGATTTAAGGCAGCATGTCTCAGCAACAAGGGATAGGGAGACTAGCGCTGAGCGCTCGCAGCGGCTCGCTAACCAAATAGTGAGAACATTGCAGGCCCGTGCTCGGGAATCTAGATACATACATACATACATATGCAATAAAAACAAAACCCTCCTTTTGGCAGTCAGGAAATAAATCATAGCACTCAGTACTAACCGAACCATACTCATAATTTCATCACAAGTTAAAATGTTTACCGCCCAACGAAGTGGGCACGGGTCAGCTAGTTCTTGATATGAATGGACATTGGCCAAATTATCTCATTTTGAATGATTTTTTATTTATAATTCTTATGCTCCTCCCCTTTCGTTTCATATTTTAATTAAAAACGCAGTCAGACCTATTAATTTGTACCACTTTTGCTGAATACAGACTTAATTAAGTCAAACGATATTCGAGACAGATACAGGCAAAATGAAAACGTTTGCTGATTCGCGAAACTTGGTGTGAGATGAACTCAATTGAATTATGACCAATTCGGGTTTCGGGTAAATAAATTCACATTTTTAAACGGGATCGATAAAAGCAAAGTGAAGAAAACCTTATGTGTTGTTATTGGATAAATATCACACATATTTACCTACCTGTAAATGATATCCTGTTAGTGGTATTTTGTATGCAGAATGGTTAACCATTGTATCACTTTTCTCTTTTGCAAAAACGAGACTGTTAGAACTTAGAGTAGATTTTATCAGTGATTGTTTAAAAATCATTGTTGTAAAAAAAGTTCCCATGTATTTTGACTTGTTCACCTATCTTACTTAAACTCTGCTTAGTTATGAAGCAAAAGAGTCCCTACCGGTGCGTTGATTGGCAGTAGGTAACTTCTTTGTATTGTTTATTACAGTTATGTCAAAAATACGGCCCTTGGGCCGCGTGGTTTTCAAGCGGCCCATGGGCCACGACCAGGGCCACATACCATACCACAAAGCTTTACAAGTCTACAATTCTACAAAATTGTTAAATTGTAGAAAATATTGAGTGACACAGAAATTACAAATACGTAAATTGTAGATTTGTCACAACAATTTACGTATTCATAAGGTTTTTTCGTTAGAATTATGTAGATTAGAGTTTTGTAGTACAGACACTAGTAACATTTACGTAAATTGTAATTATTTAAGTTTTGTGGTAAGTATATGACCCTGACCTAAGATGTTTACTTACTTACGAGAGTAATATTGTATATAGTATCTCAAACCCAATACTAACGTTGATCCCAAAATGGGCTGTTGTAAAACAATATCAGAATCTAGTCATTTATAATGACAGAGCCGGTTTAGTTTTTGAATTGTATATTCCAGTAATCATATCTTTAAGCAAAAATTTTGGGTCTTGCCCGCCAGCTTTGAAAATCGAATTTGACATCCCTGGTTAAAAAATATGAGGTGAATTAAAGTTCCCAAACGTCAGTAACCATAGAGGAAAGTAATATATATCGGTCAGTAACGGTTGCACTTACTTTACGTCAAGCCGCCTTTACTACAACTACCTAATTGAATCTCAGCATATTCAATTGTGTAGTACATTGCATCCTTGAAGGTTACATTATTGTAATTAATTTGTATTAAGTATTTTGTCAGTATTCTCTTCGTTTCGTTTAGAAGGCGTTGAAGGTCTGTTTGAAGATTTGCTTTGTGTGTTAGTATAGGTACTGAAAATAATTTAAACAGACGCTCCTTATTTAAAGGATACATATCTCTTCTTTGTTGCCTTTTCAGTATCAATACAAAATCGGTAGCGGCTAACAAGAAAAACAAAACTTGTTAAGAAAGACGTTTTCCTTCTAAAAATGTTTAAGCCTCTTTGCGACCAAGACTTTAAAAGAGTTTTCTTTAAATCCCCATAAGATCACAAGAAAGGTTGAAGTGGGATCCCCGGCGACTTCTTTTCGTTTAGCACCAAGGAAAATTACGGTTACACGAAAATTGGGTTACCAAAACAAATTGAAAATTTGGAGGCAATTTTCTCCCTCAAAGAACAACCATTCTCAATTTTTTTTTATTTCCATTTTTTACACGACTTTGGTTAATTTAAGCAATACAATCTTTTGCAGGTTTAGACTGGATAGCCAACAATAAGGATTAGTGAAAGATATTTGCGTTGCGTGCTTACTTATCGCACTTTGTCTAAAACTATTATTCTCGTTATAATGTAGGTATTAGATGCTGATAAAACACCGTTAGTACAACCTTCGAAGCCTTGGTGCTTTATAACATAAAGGAGGGTTAGTTAATAAAAGCTTTTAATCTAAATAATCTACCACTTACTGACGCGCACGCTCACAAGTTTAGATTGGAAACACGCTACGTTTCTGTAAATAATAAGTATATAAGGGCTGACATTTCCAACCCCAGATATCTTTTATTCGTGGAATCAAATTGACGTCGGGCAGTGTTTCTATGAATAACTGTCAAAAAATCAAAATTATCTGGTGATGGAAAAATCAGCCCTAAGTGTAGTGGGTTAGTGTAGTGGTTATTAATACAGCCCTAATCCCAGCATTGTTCAAGTGCAACGATGTCTAAACTAAATTAGTAACACTTAATACCATTCCAGTGACTGATCAAAGTTAGATTCGCAATAAATATGCAATCTTTGCATTGGTCACGCCGAAAATTAAACAAGTAGGTATATTGAGAGCCACGAGTCGCGAGGAGTTTGCTTTGTAGCATTAGGAAAGATGCTTAGGTACGATACGATTGACTGTGTTAGATAAAACTCAAAAAGAACAAAAAGTCTGGTTCTGGTTTCAGGCTCAGAACTTTAACTAGTACGTCTATGGATGGAAGTCAGCATTTTCAAGCAGTAAAGCAGAAAAAACGACTTTATCACAGACCCAACTAGACTCATTTTCGTAAGTATCTAAGTACATTATACTAATCGTCAATTGTTTTCAGGCCATCGTTTTGGGGTCAGAGGACGAAAATGGAGAAGCGGCTGATGCTTGCGGCTGGCGTGACGTCTGTTCTCGCCATCGCCTTCTTCGCTGCATTCATCGCCACGCTTCTCGTCCGAACATCCGCTGACATCAACGGTAAGTACTCCAACAACTGAAAGACCAGCAGGATGGACACAGCGTAATGTAGGGTACCTCCTAGCTAGGTGGCGATGTAGTCTCCGCAGGGTGGCTGGTGGCAACTTGATGAGAGTAGACAAAAAATGAATAGCATGCGAGGCCTACGTCTAGTTGGGGACAGCTATAGGCTGATGCCGATGATGAACGGTACAGTAGGTGATACGTGCGTAATTATAATCTAGATTTTTTTTTATTTCACTCTTAAAGTACAACAAAAACACTTAATCTATGAAGTACAATTTTCAAGGTGTTAGATGGTTGTACAGCAGCAAGTATAATGATATACCAACTCCCAAACTAAGTCAAGCTTGTATTTTGGGAGTTAGTGGTTCTACACAGGACTTATATAGATACGTCAGCCTGACGATCCAAATGTGGTGAGATCCCCTACCCTACGCATAGCAATTTGGTACATAGTAAGGTCACCATAGGTACCTATAGCTTGTACGCTAGCAACCTTAAAAACTAAATTAGTTTTTTTTTTTTATAATAGGTAGATACTTCCACGAAAATAATTTGCGATCTTTATTTTGCGGCAATAAAACGATTTTTTTAAAATCATTTTTAGCCATTTCTGTTCACTTTGTTAAAATAGATGCGATCTTCTGTAGTTTAAATCTGGCAAAAACTTGCTTTAACAAGAATACAACACAATACAACCTTAAATTGGAAATATATTTTTAGGGTTACCAAAGGATGCCAACGGAACCCTATTATTAACGCTCCGCTGTCCGTCCGTCCGTCTGTCACAGGGCGTATCTTTTGAACCGTAATAGGTAAAAACTTGAAATTTTCACAGAGTGTGAACTACTATGGCCGCTATAACAAAAAATATTTATTAAAATATTGTTTTGATATCCATACACGAAACATGTTTTTTTAACAAAGTGTGTAGTATTAAATATTGTATAATGCCGACTCGCACACATTAGAGACTTAAAGACAAAACTTAAAAAAATATTTAACCAAAACTCCTGTGGGAACTATGTTTTGTTATTTCTTTGATTTGCTCTTTTGTTTCATTTAATAAATACTTGGTCATAAAATGTATGTAAAACCCCATTTACACGGTGCAAGTTTATTGCCTGTTGCATAACATCAAATTGATGCAACAATTGACTGACACCGTCTAAACAACACGTACCATTGTTGCACTATACGCAAGTTAGTTGCCGTTCTAAACTTGTAAAGGTGTAAACAGCACGAACAATAAAATTTCACGTACAGTAAAATCGCACGTACAATAAAATCGCATTCAATTCTATGAAACAAGTAAACAAATCTTGAGAAGACGTTCAATAAAGTTTAATGAAACATTTTGCAGCGCAAATATGGATAATACTTGAATCAATTGTACAAGGACGAGCAACGTTTAGACGAGGCAAAACTTGCATGCAATAATTGCACTGGTGTAAACAGAAGTCGCATGCAATTATTGAATGGTAAAACTTATATTCAATTTTATGGAAAAAGTACGCATTTAAACACATGCATGCAATTCTTGAACGGCAATAATTGAACGTGCTTTACGGCATGCGACAGATAGAAAAAAATAATTGCAATCCAAGTTCGGATGTAAATGGAATGAGTAATTAGAGAAAATTTTATGTTGAGTGATTCAGTTCCTTTGTTCCTTTTCATAAGGCCACAAGTACTGTGACGTAAGGTCGTTCAACGAATACATTCGACCTTACTGTCATCAAGGTAAATTTTCAATAATTATAGAATTTTCGTCTCCATTTCCTGTAGTGATGCATTTTTTGCGGCCTTTTAATCATGAACTCATGACTAATTTTTCTTTCTTTTTATAATGCACTAGTTCCTATCCGCGTCTTCGTCCGCGTAATCGGATCAGTACTTACAGAGATTACCTTTTACAAACATACTAACTTTACCTATAGATAATTATGACTTATAGTTGTGATTTTCAGAGGGAATCAATGTTATATATTTTTTTAAGTATTTCGATCGCTGATTGTGGGTGGTATTCGTATTACTGGTATCGTTTCTATACATAAGCGATAGATTCACTGATCGCCATTCGTTATTTCTAGGTGTTTTCAGTCGAAATTTCCGGCATCGGATGATATCAGACCGCTAAGTCCATCAATGCCTTAGTTTTCTTTAAAATCTCTAATATTTATATTAGAGATTTAAAAGAAAAATAAGGCACCAATAACCAGTTTCACTTATTTGTATTATAATTTATAATACAAATAATTGAAATTGGTAAAACGACTCTTGATGATAGCAATATTATCCAAAGCTAAATTTTTGTTTCGTGTTATAGAGACAGCGATAAACTAAAATAAAATAGGAAAACAACCTTGATTTAAATATAGACGAACAATATCTTATTAAAAGAACAAGGGCCACATACAAGTGCAAATGCTAAAATCAGCGTTAACAACAACGACATAAAAAAAAATACGATATTACGCATTTTGTACTGATTGTAGTTATTTTAAGAGAAACTTCGCTCCATTGTTATTCAATAGATAGATAAAAGAGGGCAGGTCACGATATAAACCGAATTTTAATTGCTGGTTATCCCGTCGACTGAACACAATTAATTACGTTGAATCTGACACTCGGGCTAGAACTACGTCTTATTTAATATTGAATGGATGTCGGCGACGCGGAAGCGCGGAAGTGCGGAAGTGGATACGAAAACGACGTGATATAATTTGCACATCACTGCACAAGATTTATCTTGAGGAAACTTTTAGAAATCAATCTAGTCACTTTAACAGAGAAAAAACTGTAACGTTAACGCAAGAGAACGTTGGAAAATGCTCTGAAACGGTGAGGGTTACCAAACGCTAGATCACGTTGTGTGGCGAAACACCGCCACGCTCCGGCGCACGCACTCGTGTCGCTGACATTACACTATATAATAACAATATTACAATACAGAGGTCAGTTTTCTCACAAAATTGGGTAAGTTCGATTGAGAAAGACCAACAATAGAACTTTATAATGACAAATATCGATCTAGGCAAGTTTTTGTCAACGTCTGCAGCAGTGACCGGAGTAATAAACTTTATCCTTGCTGTTTCTCCGTTTTATCACCCATAGCTACTTTAAGAGTTACTCGAATTTATGTTCCACACGTCATAAATCCATGGCCAGTTCCTATATCCAAAATCGAATCGTTTTCCTGGTGAAGGTAAGTGTTCGCTGATGTAAAATGTGAAAATAATGACAAACGTTTAGCCTACCATGTAACGTTATTAGGGCTATGACTTATTATTATTAGATATTGTTGCTAGGTAGGTACAAAGACACAGTCACGATGCTTAAATTACACGCATCCAATGTCCAATTGATACAAAAAGTCAAGTGAATCAGTGAATTAACTCTCGGTACCGGAAAATCAAACACAAAAATTTAAGCATCAAAATAATCAAAGCACGTAAGTTTTTTCTGATAAGGAAACTGCCACAAGTGGGTACTGGGTAGGTAAAACAACTTACAATGACCAGCAACCGTTGGTTCACGGAGCTAAGTATTCTTTAAAGATTTCTTACTGATTCACCATAGTACACACGGCTATATATCAAGCTATACATTTCCAGTATAAGCTAACCTCTCATTGTACGGAAATCCTATCAATGCGAGATCCGCTTATAGTGGAAATGTATAGCTTGATATGTAGCCGTGTGTACAGTTAACAATGAGCAGTGTGTTATTTATCAAAACCATTAGATCTTAGACAATAAAGCAATCAGTACGTACATGGAAATTAAAGACATTTTCCGGTGGTGTTCGCCCGTGTTCGTTCCGAGTGTGCTGCAGCAAAGACAGGGTTATGTTTTTCACACCTATGCTAATATCTATGTACCCATATTTGTATCTTTGTATGTGGGATTCATTATCCTATACTATTAAACGAGCAATATTTGTATATTATTTGTTTGTATATAGATTTGTACTCACGTTCTCGAAATCGGCTCTGACGATTTCGATGAAAGTTGCAATATAAAGGTTTACGGAGGCGAAAAATCGATCTAGCTAGGTCTTATATCTGGGAAAATTATTTTTCTCCGTATTTTCACCTAAGCAGAGCTCGGTCGCCCAAAGTTACAAAATAATGAATAATGACATGACAATAATGACATTAGATACTCGTAATGATCATGGCAGCATGGAATTAGTAAGTACCTAATACCATGGCAGTATAGAATTAGTAGATACTATCCTATACTATTAAATGAGCATTCTCTATTTTCACCAGAGCAGAGCTCGATCGCCCAGGTAAAGAAAGCAAAATTTGAACATTCTCACCGCTGGATGGATTTTAATAGATT
Source organism: Agrochola litura (assembly GCA_949152395.1). Lineage (NCBI taxonomy): Eukaryota > Metazoa > Arthropoda > Insecta > Lepidoptera > Noctuidae > Agrochola > Agrochola litura. The sequence goes on along the minus strand of OX424491.1, from coordinate 12,031,112 downwards.
TTGTGAAATGGCGGATTCTAGACATCAATAAGTAATGTCTTGAAACATGTTTTTTTTGTACCATGAACAGAGGTATCAAAATAAAGGGCTTGAGGAGACGACGCTAAATGAAAACGGGTACAAAAAAAATTATTGCAACTTAAAAAGTCGATTTTTTTTAAATGTATTTATTCGTTTATTCGAAACACGTAACACAAAAACCACTACCTTCGATATTTTTGGATTCTGCATGAACAGGAAAGTAACTACTGTGGTTTTAAAAATGGCGACGAGGCCAAGTTCAAAACACGAAATTCGGTCAATAACAACAAGCATATCCGAAAGGTATACTTATCATGTTTGACGCATTAGGGTCAGTAGACACCGTGACGCCACGCGACGCCACGCTACGGGTACTTTTCAGGACAGCTATACAATATTTTATTTTCTCAGTAACAGGTAGGTACACTGTCAGTGGTTTAATAGTGGGAGCACGCCCCGATCCGTGAGTGCCTAAATTCGCCCAGATATTATTTTACAATTTCGTAAAGCCGACGCCCCGTTTTATCCAGAACATTTTTTGTGAGGACAACTGGCTTCTTGAAGCATATCGCGCAGCGCCGCATTGCGTCTTCGTCTCAGTGTGAATTGACCCTAACACCAACACATTGTAGTTCCAAAAAAATCTTTTTTTGCAACAATACTTGCGAAATGTAAGAAGCACTAAATGTTCTCGTAAAACCGTCAAGGGTAACCACAAGCACATTTGCAATATTTGCTACGTTTTTGCGGAAAATCTAAGGGTTTATTGTAAGCTCGCAAAGCCTAATCCCACATCCCACATCAAAATGGTTATGTATGGACAGAATGGATAATAATTTTCAGTTAATTTTATTTACATCCTCTTATGCAACGGGATAACGCAAACTCTAATCTGATTGTTAAGCGAGATAGTGGCATAACTTACGTAAAAAAAAAACACGTCGCCTGCTGCTGCCGCCTGCGGTCAGCCACGGAATTGCACCTTAACAATGTTTTCTTTTTAGTTAGTTTCTTTATTAGTATTTTTCCAAACTTTTCATTATTATCATGTGGGGTTAGTGCTTTCACGATCTCCAAAATTATATAGATAGGCACAGCTTATCAATTACTTGGTAGATTTAGATTCATATCATCGGAGTTAGCTGAACATCGATGATCGTGATATCGAAAACAATTCATCGATAGCAAGAAAATTGTTAATCGACAGATATATGAAGGAGATTCGTAACCAATAAATCTTATTTTACTAGATCTCGTTCCAAGGTGTGAGAGAGTAGAGATTTTTAAGTGGAGAGTTGTTCCTAGAACGCTAAAACTTAGCTGGCTTACAGATTAATGAGTTATAAACTCTGTCGTAGCGAGTAATATTTGTTACATTGCCATAAGCTGAAATTAAACAAAACAATAACGTTTTTAAACGAATCTTTATAAAGATTCAAAAAAGGAAGTTCACTGGACAGTTTTTATATGGTCAGCAACGAAAGTCGATTAACACTCACTTTTGCGTATGAATTATCATCTAAATTGCCTCCTTTTCGGAATTTCAAAGGTTAAGGGTATATTGACCAATTTTCAGCCGTTCTTCTTTTTTTTAAATATAATACTTTCGCAGTCGACTGCACCTACCTGTCAGGTGTATAATAACTAACGTGACTGCCAATAACTGTGGGAGGGTGCAATGTGCAACCCATTTACTGGTGATAGGATAGGTACATTTTATAGAATTTCCTCAGAAATAATTGGATGAAATTACTGATGGGTTTTACATAAATGGGTACGTAAAAGCCATCAGTAATGCCGATCCAATTATTTTCAAGGAAGTGGAATAAAATAATTATGTATCCTATCGTGAGTAAATGGGATGATGGGTTGAAATGGGGAAATTACTTCCCTAAGGCTTTTGCATAAATACCCATTTTCCCCTATAATTTGGTCGTATCGTACCTTTACTAATATAAAATTGGCAAATTATGTGATCGAAAACAGCAGCTAAACTTGAAACTGTTATTCTTTAAGTGATTTGTCCTTTTTGTACCTACATATCTCCTATTCTTGCCTGGCATATTTTATTGCAGCATAATATTCCTTAGTAAAAATTAGATATTCCTTTAAAATTATTAAGCATTTTCTTCACCAACATCTGGCATGAATGTACTCTGTTATAAGTAGGTACCCTAGGACTAGTTCGTCTGACTATTCTTTGACATCCTACTTGCCCTGTTCTGTTTACCTGACCATTGTTTGTGTTCGTTCATTAAGCTCGTTTTATTTGCATTTTAGACATACCCCAGACTAGTGAACTGAGAATTTCGTCGTCCATCCCGCCGGCAGTTGTCGCGAAAGGAGCTCCTGATGATGTTAAGTTTTGCAACTCCCCTGGATGTATCCACACAGGTACGTAAATTTATTGTAAACTTTAAGCTAAGTACAGTACAGTAAAGTACCCAGAGTTTCAGAAAAAGTACCTATATACAACGTGTAACGTTAAATGCGCAAAACCTCAGACACCCTAACTGATTTTTAATTCAATTGACCTATTTCAGAGAGAAAAAATATCAGTAAAAAAATTTTAAAGGTTTTATGTGCTGTTTTAGTTCATAGGATTCGTCTGATAATAAAATGCACGGAAATATCACAAATATGTGTGTGATTTTATATCAATTTTATGTTTTAAATTTAATGTAATTTAATAATGGACTTTGTCTGAAATAAATAAGTAATTATTTTGAATAGAAAAACATTTAATCTTATTGTTAATTAAAAACTGAATACGGATGAACGATACTAAGCTGTAAGCCGACGCTCGCACGGACGTAATAAAATCGCGGCGGGATTTTATCGCGCTCTGGGTTTTCAACTCTCGGTGTTAAGCCAAGCGTTGAGAATCCAACGCGCTGGGACGCACTCTAGTCCCAGCGCGTTGAAAAAACACACTGTTGGATTTTCAACTCTTGGCAATAAGCAGAGCGTTGGAAATCAGGTGCACAAAAAAAATCGCCGCGATTTTATTACGTCCGTGCGGACGTGGGCTTATAGTTGCGAAGTTTAGAAAGTTTATATACATTATGTGTGGTACAGAAACGAATACCTATATCAATCATTTTCAGCCTCAAGGTCTGTTTGTTATGGTCATGACCCAGTACAATATAAAAGAAAAGCGTTGGCTTATTGTGTGTTGGCCATAAAAAGTCATGAAATAATGCGTGCATAATTGGACCAGCAAAATCTTATGTTTTCTTTATTATATTTTTGTAGCGTCCAAACTGCTATTGAACATGGATGAGAAGGTGGACCCTTGTGATGACTTCTACGACTTCGCTTGCGGTTCCTTTGTAAAGAACACGCGGATACCCGACGACAAGACTTCGGTCAACACCTTCTCCATCATCACAGATCAGCTGCAAGAACAGATACGAGCCTTATTGGACGAGCCCATCATTGAGAACGAACCTAGGCCATTTTTCCTGGCTAAAACCTTGTACCAGGCTTGCATGAACCGAAGTAAGTGCCATTATTTGTACAATTTATTACCATAAGTATACTGTTGACATTACAATAATATTAGAAATGCTAGTCACATATTCTTAGTCGTTGTGTTGGCCGAGGCCAACCTGGTTGGGTGGTGGCTAACCCGCTCTTAGATAGATACCAACTCTTTCAAATTAATTTGGTTATTTCAAAAAACATCATGTGCTATTTAATATTTCTAACACAATGACGTCAATGGTGCCGATTCCCTTGTTCACAAACTAAACTAATTTTAAGTTCAGTGCATCTTTTCCTTTCTATTTCATTAAGAAAAGGACAGAAGATAAATTTTAGTTTAGTCCTGTCAAATTAATCAGCGCTTGACGTAAATTGACGTAATTTTAGTAGGCAAGTTTTTAATCACGTCTAAACTTGTATGGAGTAGTGACAGGCGCTGATTAATTTGACAGGACTAAACTAAAATGTATCTTCTGTCCTTTTCTTAATGAAATAGAAAGAAAAAGATGCACTGAACTTAAATTTAGTTTAGTTTGTGAACAAGGGAATCGACACCAATGACGTATGAGAAGAGGGTTTTGCCGACTTTTGCCCTGCAGCTGGACAGTTACAACTCTGTATAAAAATACTACAGTCGTGAGAATTTTATATTTGGTTGTAGGTATAAGGTATTATGTGTTCTTAAGAATCATTACATTTGCCTGAGGTGTGTAAACCTAGTAGGTAACTCATTTGTGACGAGTCGCAGCAGCCGAAAGCAAACTATATTTGATAATTTACCCAAAAATAAAAAAACCGTATCGTAGGCACCATAGGGTTTATTTTAGTGTAGCATTCACATAACTGGCACAATAAAAGCGTGTCAACACAACAGGTAACATCAGAACTAACAATAGTACAGTGCCAGGTGCACTCAACTTTTAATTATATCTTATTCTCTTGTCGTATGTACGACACGAGTTCCATTGGTCACAGCACAACTACTGCCCACCACTAGATAGTTACTATATTAAAATTTAATTTAAAACTTCCTCAAGATTGTTTTAAAATAATTGCTATTAACTTTTACAAACTATTTTCGCATAAAGACAACAAACTTTGGGCCCCAACAAGATAACCGCAAATTGGAACGCAAAGTAAACAAACTTAATTCACTGTCGGTAAACACTTGGCGGGTAGCTCGATTGTTATTACATTTTGAATATAATGCTTCTAAAGTAGTATTTAAGAAATAATTTTTCCAATATAAAAGCTTACGAAACTTTTTATGAATTTGTTTTTGCTGTTGTTGTATAATAATTTGTTGAGCAGTAAGTAGTAGGTACCTGAAATAACGATCTACGTAGGACCTATAGATCATTACGATTTTTTAAATGCAACTTTACACAATAAGCAACTCGTAGAAAGATACAAATGATGTGTAGTCAATATGGGCTTAAAAGAGCTTCAATCAGTAAAAAAAGGATTATGGTCCAATATTAACACAGAGAAGTAAGACAAATGGACGCAATCGCTTGGTACATCGCGTGTTTGAACCTAGCTCAGGATATAATGAACTTAATTACGACAATTATTATTTAACTGTTGCTTAAACCTGTTGTGGAATTAAATGTGAGTGAAAGTGAACTAATTGATCTTACTTCCGCTATTTGCACAATCGGTGATGTAAGTGATGAGTGACTGAGCTTGAACCGACTGGAATTAGAAGTCGGACGAAGAAATGACTCCTAACAAGGATAGCAAAAGTTTTGACTCCGAACTGTATACGTACAGCATACTAAGTGAATGTCCACTAGTGTCAATGCGCAGTTAATCGGAGCACGCTAATATTTTGAGTTTGATAGTAAAGTTGACACAACAAAAGTGACCAACACTTTTTGTTGCGTACTCGTACATATCTTTATTCTTTATGTAGGATGAATCCTGAAGCGCAGTCAAATTCTCAATGTAATTCTGAATATGCAGGTTTACTCAATCTAAATTAAAATATTATAATAACTTTCTTACAAATAACTTATTTCCACCGCCAAGTAATATTAACTATGTTCCGGATTGAAGGGTATAAGGGCGGTACCCCTACTCGCTTTAATCCGCCGGTGTGATTACAGGAACATAAGACATATTTTGTCTCTGGATGTAATTTGGGAAACAAACCTGAAATATCTTTTGTCTTACGCACCTGCTAAGCCTCTGATATTCAGACATCCATAGGCGTCGGTGACGTCGGTGACCATTTACTATAGTCGTCTGCTTGTTTGCCACCAAATATCATTAAATCCCTAACGGCAAATTGTCTCCTAGAAATTAGGACTACCATGTTGTTTTTTCTGTCTCTAATCTGCATATTGTGGTGTATGTCATTAGCTGCCATTGAGTCTCGTGGTGTGCAGCCTCTCCTGGACATGCTGAATAGGCTTGGCGGTTGGCCAGTTCTCGACGGTGACTCATGGAACGAGAAGTCCTTCTCCTGGGAACAGTCCGTCTACAACTTCAGAGGCGCTGGATACTCCGTGGATTACTTCCTCGACTTCTCCATCAGCGTCGATGTGAAGAACTCCACCAAGCGCATCATCGATGTAAGAACACAAAAGTATCAGCTTCGTTAGTTCTTTTAGATTATTGTGATCCGGTCGGCCGACCTTGCAATTGGAATAGGTCCATTTTTTTGTGAGTGCTTGTTATGTATGACCACATAACCACAGTAATGTGCTCGCTCGTTAAAGTTACCTAAGAATAGCAGCTACATTTACAGCGAATTGATTTTTGCTCAGCGAATTGTTCTTTATCACGCGAATGTGTTCAATAATGTGATTGTGTAATACAACTGCTAAGTGAATGTTTTCTAACAGCTGGACCAGGCGTCTCTAGGTTTGAGCCGGGAGTACCTGAACCGTGGGTTTAGCGATAAACTCGTGCAAGCCTACTACGAGTACATGGTTGACATCGCCACTTTACTGGGAGCAAACCGCACCCGCGCCGAGGTGGAACTGAAAGAGTCGCTGCAGTTCGAAATGAGACTTGCCAACGTAAGTCACACAGAAATTCATTAAAAAAAAAAAAACTTCAGTAATACTATAAACGGAACGACCGTTTCTGATAAAACCCACTGATAAAACCTAACCAACTGATGTGAATTTAGGAGAATTTGAATGACCTTCGATATATTTACAAAATTCTACGAAGGCCTATGAATAACATTATAATAATCGTCCAGTCGACCATGGCAGTTATCGCCCAAGGTCTTGATATTTGTCGCATTTGACCTAATTGCGTTGGCGCCTCGGCCGGAGATGTCAATCGAAAGGCGTTGCCGGTGTTAAAGTTAACAACCCAAGACCGAGGGTGGCGGAAATGACGAAAAACCTTTTTCTAAAGTATTGATTGCTTTCACAGATTTCGTTGCCACTGGAAAAACGTCGTAATGCCACTAGCCTGTACAATCCGATGACCATTGCCGAGCTTACGAAGAAGTTCCCCAAGTATGTATGGCTAAACAGTTACCATTTTCGTTAGTAGAATATAATGTAATTGACTCTCTCTATAATATGTACACCATAAAAATTACAGAAAAGAATAAATGTTAAAATTTTACACGGAGTGACACAATGGGCGTTCTTATCGCTAAAAGCAAAAGCTTAGCTGCAAATAACTACTGCAGCTGCTGTTGCTTAGCTTGGTAATAATACAAGTAACAAAAGCAGGTTCAATAGTCAAGAAAGTTATAACAAATATTTTAGAAATCGCGTCGTATCTTCCGTTACGTTAGCGCTGAATAGTTGCATGGCCACTTATGCCATTGTTCAAGATCATAATGAATGGCGTTGGCAATTTGTTATAGGGACACACAATGCACATATACGCAATAGGTTTTTGAATCTGATGGTTCTATTTATTCGAAAAATTTAACCAACTCTAAAGGTGGTTTTATACCGGCAAGGCGAGGCGTGGATGGGATGGGTGAGAATTGAAATCTCGTTTACCCTTTTACACCGAAAGATGTCCAGCGCTATACCGCGCCGTTTCGCGATGGCTAGCGCTGCCTCGCGCCGGCTCGCGATGGCTAGCGCTGCCTCGCGACGGCTCGTGATGTCACGCGCTATCCGCCCGGCCAGCCGTATCTGGCGTGCCGGCCAGTATAGTATGCAGCGATGTCTCGCGATGATCGGAGCGAGCTGGCGCGTGCCAGCGCGAGACATCGCGAGTCAACACTTGACAGAGAGACCGTGCGGGGGTCCTCGATGGCCGGTGCGAGATTCTATATCTGTTGTACAATGTAAATAAATACTCTATTCTTACAGCAATAAAGTTCAATATTGTACTAACAAATATTTCAATTCTCGCCTCGCACATCCTTGCGCATCTAGACCTTTTACACCAAAGATGGGCAGGGCGTGGATAGAAATTTAGCCATACAAATTTCAATTCTCGCCCATCCCATCCACGCGTCGCCTCGCCGGTGTAAACCCACCTTAAAGTACCGACATACCTCCCTATTTGAATCACTAAGACCTGTATTAATTCTAAAAGGCAGGCACTTAAGGATCCGGGAGTCCAGACCACAATACGTCAATGTGTGCAGTGTCCACGAGTTCACGACTATCCTCAATTATCAGGCCCAGTAATTATTAAGAAGTAGACGTAGGTACCTAATTTAATATTATAATGTTTTCACAGTATCCCATGGTTGGAGTACATTAACCGTCTGCTCGCTCCCCATGTGACCATTGGCGAGGAGGAAGTAGCCATCGTCAGCGTACCCAAATACATTTCTGATCTCGAGGTTTGTATCCTATTTGTTTTGCACTGTATTTTTTCCTTCATAGGAAAGCTACCATTGGTTTCTGAAGGTACTTTACTTCTTTTGTGGTAAAATAATAAGGATATGCGGAGACTAGGGGCAAATTTAATTAAACCCACTGGCGACAATTCCACATAATAATTTTCTGCTTTAATATACAAACGTCAACGTAATTTCAGCGTCAAAAGATCCTTGTAGCAGTGTGTAACATAGGACCCGGACCCTGGTCAAAGTGATTTTTCTATCGATATCAAAGTTGTTTTGCTGTCTAGACTATTTCGTTGCCGTATGCGCACGATCATGTTTTTTTTTATACATATTATGGCAAGGGCTGCACACACGGTCTTCAAGTTGCAATCATAAAATAGTCGGTTAATGGATGAGCTATTGTCTTGTCTGTAAACCGTACCTAAGATACAACCTAGTCTAGAACACATTTGGCCCGTTTCGGCCGTTTCACATGCTTCAGCTGCCGGTTATCCGGTGGGTAATAAATAAAAAAACTTTTTACAAAAAAAAAACAAAAATGATGAAATGAAAAATAACTTTAATTTCGGAAGTCGGTGTCTTTGGTTTTGAATTTTCGTTCTTTGTCACCGACTTCCGAAATTAAAGTTATTTTTCACTTTGTAGTGTTTTTTTTTGAAGTCGGTTGTTTTTTTTTTGTAAAAAGTTTTTATTTTTCAATTTTTAGTTGTGGTACCTACCCCACACAAATTCGAATACCACTACCTGCTATGTAAATAACAGTGACAAGAAGTTATCATATCATCTACATACTAAGTGGGAAAAAATACGTATAATTGAAGCTAACTCAAAAACTACCCAAGTAAAGTTAATAAAATTTATATGGGACCACCTCTGAAGTCTGATCTACCAAACAAAAAAAGAATCATCAAAATCTATTCATAATTGGCGGAGTAATCGCGTAACAAACATACAAAAAAAAAAAAAAAAAAACATACAGACGAATTGAGAACCTCCTCCTTTTGGAAGTCGGTTAAAAAGTGGGTAAACTGGTTAATTGTATCTGTACTTGTAAAAGCTTTTAAACTTACCAATATACTACGCCACCAGCTACTCAGAAGGTAGAACATGTGAAAAAGCAACAATCAATACATACATGACATAACTAAGGTGAAGTAAGTAGAGGTCTAATGTGCTTTCATTGTTACTCGCTTCTGCCCACGACTTCGTTCTCGTGGAAGTCGTAAAACACCACAATCTTTGTTTGCGTGGAAGTCGTAAAATACCACCTACTAAAAAAACAGCCACATTTTTATAAAACTTCCCTATATTCTACGTTTGTAGTTTTGGTCTCAGCAGCCGAAATAGCAGGTGACGTACAGTTGTCCGTGTGTGAAGCAGCTCGTCCTGAGGTCGACACCCGCTGCCTTCAGTAGCAATTTCCCATTGCTTGCGAAGTTTTTAGTTTTTACGGAATCAATGAACGTCTGCGCTCCTGCATTTTTGTACTACCTAATGGCACAACACTGTTACACTGACAGTGGCATTCTTACAGATTATTTCTGACGAACAGCTATCACTATAATAATATAACCATAGATTGTAAACACACGGGATTCCTCATTAATAGTCGCCTAACCATAGATATTTATTTTTATTATAACCATAGTTAACAGTCTAGGCCTAAACTTAATGTTTTTCTGTGTAGATACTTTCTACGAACTATCACTTAATAGTTTTACAAAATTCTAAATATTACAAAAAAATACATTAAATATTCCGTTACATAGACAAGCTAATAAAAGCGTGTAAATAAAAGCACAAAATATGTATCAACTGTTGAGAATCGAACTTAGGTTTACAAAGCAGTCGCCGAACCGCTAAGCTATTGTATGATACCCATTTAAAAGATTAAATCTGTAACTATCTGCTATATTCGTTTATTCAGCCACCCCAGCGATGTTTTTTGCGATTATTGACTTTTCTAGTCTCTTATCTCATTTGGTTTCATAGTTTTGTGATTTTTTTGAGTTTTTATGAAAATTGACAATTTTCTTGCTGACTGTACTTTTTAGTCAAAATCTGTGAATTTTTCATAAAGTTAAGAACAGTCTCTTAAGACCGTTTTCTTGTAACACTTATTGCCCATCTCAAAAATCCACCCTGTATATGTCATGGTTGACTGCTTAGCTCCTTATAGGCATAGCGTGATGATAATCATTCAAAAGGTTAAATTTGTAACTGTCTGCAATATTCTAACCTTTTGGCTAGTCTTTTTACAATTCGCAGTAAACTATAGAAGAATACGAACATAAAGCAATATTGCTCTTCCCCCATAGCGCATAGCGTGATAATATATGGCCTATAGGTTGATCAGACTAATAGGGAATATCTATGCAAAATTTGAACAAAATATAACTGGTAGTATTTGCGTGAGAAAGCTTACAGACTAACAACACAATTAAAATCATTCGTATAGATAGCGCAATTCACGAAGACGCGCCCCACTCCGCGATTACTGTACTGTAAGCTGTACTTTAGTACGGCGCGGAGCGGAGTGGGGCGCGTCTTCGTGGATTGCACTATCTATAGGTAGGATTTACTAATAAGAAGCTTCCACGTGTATAGAATACATTCATGCTGGAACATACATTCAAACAAACAGACAAAAATTCTAAAATCTATATTTTGGGCTTTAGAATCCTTCCCATAAAGCCGCAGCAATTTTTTTTTTAAATCTTCAATTTTGACTTCCCTAAGATTTTATTATAATAATTTATTATGTATAGAAGACAAAATATTAATTAGTTAGCGACTCACCCCTGTTTAGTACGGGTGCAATGGCGAAGTGCCAAAACTACGAGATTTCTGTGTTATAGCTAAGTATAATAAATCAATGTATTAGTACCTGGGCGACAGAGCTCTGCTCTGGTGAAAAAAGAGCACGCTCATTTAATAGTAGGTATAGGAAAGTTCATACTAATTCCATGCTGCCATGATGGTAGGTACTTACTAATTCCATGCTGCCATGTCATTATTCTAAGGTAGCCATCTTGTTCTAAACTTTGGGCGACCGAACTCTGGTCGGGTGAAAATACGAAGAAAACGAATTTTCCCAGATATGAGACCTAGCTAGATCGATTTTTCGCCCCCGTAAACCCCTACATTGCAACTTTCGTCAAAATCATTAGAGCCGTTTTCGAGAACGTGATTACAAATAATATATACATATATATATAAATATTGCTCGTTTAATAGTATAGGATACATAAAACATTAAAGAACAAATTATAAACGACGGTGAAACCCGCATCATCCATCGTGTAGATTAGAAGATCTAAGCGATCACACATACAGACACGAAAACCGTCTGTTTTATTCATAGGTATCTACTATGTATAAAATAACACACACGATGAACAAAACACACGCCATACTTAGGTACGATTTGACTAAAGGATCCAGGGGAAGTTTAACACCACTGTACTTCAGCATCCAACCATGTTACGTAAAGGTCAAGTGGCAATCATATTTTATTAATAGAAATAAGTAGGTAATTTAATTAGTAAGGAAGTAAGCCGGTACGAGTCACCGGTAATTAAGTTTTCCCGAACTCGGGGCAAATGTCCGTAACACTTGAATGGAGCTTCATTAATTTACTTTTTATGTATCGATATCAAAGAAGGCTTCCTGCGCTATTCCTGTCGCCTTCGACATCCTCCGACATCCCCGTTTTCGCAGAACATCATAATATAATATACCTACATAGATAGATAGAAATGCCATTGAGAGTACTGAAATTGACCATTGATCGATCGACCATGACGATTCATGGTCGATCCATCCATTCCGATCAATTTGAGACAACAAGGTTTGATCAATTCCGGCAGCTAGTAAATGCCGGCGCAGCATCTAGTTTTACTAAAAAAGTTAAGTGTAAAAAAATAAACGTAAAAATCTACTTACAGAAATAAATATAATTTCATTTCTTAACGCATCGATCAACGTCAGATATTGCACAACACTGGATCGATCTAAATGGCCGATGTCATCGATCTACAAACTTCGCTCTTCGCACCAGAAGAAACATCTCATAACAAAAATATATTTTTGTTTTAACATTTTAGAACCAATTGTTTGTGAGCCGTACGAGATCGTGAAGATGTGAAAATTAAAACATTTTGTTTTTCCCAAAGGTCCTTCTGGCAAGCACTCCGAAGCGTGTTCAAGCGAACTACGTGATGTGGCGTGTCGCGGGCGCGTCAGTGTCGTACCTGACTGACAGCCTGCGCAGGCGCCAGCTAGCATACGTCACCGCACTCTCGGGGAAGACGGAGAGGGAGAGCCGCTGGAAGGAGTGCGCTGATACCACCAGTGTTAGGTATGATGAGTTCTCTTACTTCTCGTTAATTTAAAGCATCGTTTACACGTAAGTAGAGAGTAACTGGTCAGTTTCGCTACCAGAAACTTCTCATTCCTGATACCTGATTTTACTCTAAACTTCCCTCGTTTACAAGAAAAAAGTTAGGTATCTCGACCGTTGAAAGGCGAGATTCGCCAGGCGATTTTAAATCGCAATCAGATTTTTAATCGCACCCGGGGTCTCAACATAATAATTAGCTAGCAAGCTGTCAAATTGTTGTCATATGATTTGGTTGGTTTTGTTTTGATCAGCTAATCACAGCAGTCAACTTGGTTGTGACAGTCTGTTAGCTCTAGTTTTAGTGTTGTGCACTTTCAGAAATCGGGCCTTACTCGTGTACACAGAAACTGCACTTATTTTTTCACTGAAACTCTAATGCAAACCTAGTTAATTTATAATCTAATTTTCAGTTAGCTTTCAGTCGTGGATTTTTGGCTTTTCACGGTTTGTGTAGTCAAAAAAAAAAACAAAATCAAAATATTTTATTTCACATAAACCTACATGGGCACTTATGAAACGTCAGAAGCTAGGTGCACGGTTCCAATTGGTCGTTTATAGCTCAGGTAGGTAGTAAAAATACATAAGGCCGTGAAGACCCATACACGCATATAAATACTTAGGATGACTTAAGAGTTTCTCTGCTTATGATTTGTTCAGAACAATAAAAGACTTGAACGAACGGTGAAAACGCTTCGCTGCCACCCGAAGGGATTTTAACAGTCCTGAATTTTCGCTGGTTGAGAAAGTGACACGTCATATCCGCAAAAAAAATTACTAGCTAATACATTGTCGACCAAGTTCTAGTTACCTATCTAACACACATACTAAGTAGGTATACTGGTAGGTATGCAATCTAACTTTCCCGCGACACGTGCAGTATTGTTATAACATTATGAGGTAGCGCTCAATTTGTATTTACATTACAGTGCAACATGTCAGACTCAATAAACTATAACATAATAACTATTTGCACGTGTCACGGTTTGACACTACTTGTGCAGTAAATTGCTATATAGCAGATGCATCAGATCACGTTTCGGACAGTAATTCCTGAGTTAGAATGTTTGATAAGCACAGACAAACTTACATAGAACAGGACTTTTACAAACAACGATAGGAAAGTGCCAACTTTTTGAAAAGTTAGTCAAAGAAATTTATTTTCCAGGCACTTATTAATACCATGAAATTTTATGAACATTTTAAGTACTTTTTTGGAAAAAATATGTTGGTACTTATAAGAAATTTAAACCACATTAAATCCACAAACTATTTAAGTAGGTATAACGTTAAGAAGGTACCTGTACCTACCTACTATACCAAATGTTTCATTCTAATTCCTACATTTAAAATCACGAAAGTAAGTAGGTTGATGATATTGTAAATATCTAGCCAGAGAGCCAAATAATCTAGTGTTGTGTTTATTTCAGTATGTCGATTGCTGTGGGCGCCCTCTACATAAGGAAATATTTCAACGAGAACTCGAAAGCTAATGCATTGGAAATGGTGAACGATATCAGGTAATGTATCTATTTATATTATAATTCATATATAAGCATCTTATGCAATGCATCCTAGAAGGCATTTTAAAGTGGCCCATAGCAAAATAAAGTATTAATGTTTGCAATAGAAGCGAAAATAGATAAAATAGATTGACAAAGATGAGCAACAATGTTGATGGGATTGGTACCTACATAGTACCTAGTAATCCACCTATTGATACTATTAAGAATGCGGCGACGCATGAATTGTCCATAAAAACGTAATACCTAAATCATTTGCAATTTCCACCATATTATGTTGTTATTCGCATTTAGACAGTGTTTATCTAGGCTCCTACATCGTTATTTTGCAAAAAACTTTTCTAAAATGAAGTTTAAACGAATTTAATTTTGCACCTTTTTACAGCGTAAATGACATGTCTTCATATTGTTTTTTCTGTATTATAAACAACAATATTTGTAATATTGTTTCTGCAGAAGCATAGCTTATATGATCAAGTTAAAAATTATAGAAAAAAAAAGAAAAATATTAAGTTTTCTTTTATCATTTTTGATATTACGGAACAAATCCAAATTTATCAAAAAAATTATATGTATGAAAATTATATGATATGTATGACTGCGATTATTTCTAAAACTACTGAACCAATATTTGTTTTTTTTAAATTTACCTGTAACAGTTTACGATTTAGACGATGAATAAACTGTAAACGAGTGATAATTTTCCCCTCAGACAACAATTCCGCAAGACTTTGAACCAGGTCGACTGGATGGACGAGAAGACTCGTAAGGCTGCGCTGGAGAAAGCTGACTCCATGGCCTCGCACATCGCTTACCCCCCTGAGATGTTGGACAATGACAAACTTACCAAATTCTACGAAGGGGTAAGATTTTTATACTAACAAACTGTTTCAGAAGTGTCAGAGCCGTTTTCTAGAACGTGATTACAAATATATATAAACAAGACAAGTAGGTAAGACAAGTGGTCGTTTACTAGGAATTTAATAGTAGAGGATGTGCAAAACGAGTAGGTATTTTCAATTAGAAAATCCTTCGTATTTATGTTACGTAGGTATAAGTACTCCGTGCGTTCGTGGCCCACTGACTGTCGAAGGTAGCGTAGCCTGGCAAACTGAAATAACAACAGTAGAGTCACTTGACATGAGTCTGACAGTCTCAGGCTTGTTTTTGCGTTTATAAGAGCCAAAATCGCCGTGGAAATGTTTCTTGAAATTGGATCTTGGCCTTTAAAAGCGTTTATACTAAAAGTGGGCAACGTCGCAAATAACGGTCAAATATTTCGCTGTTTTGATTAATTTGGCAATATTACTGTATGGAATTAAGAAATATGGCTAACAAGTGAACTAAAATATTGAATAGGAAATGCAATATATTGTAAACCGAATATTTCGTTTTAGATGTAAAAAAGTATTTGTAAACTTTCCAAATGCGTTTTTTTATACCTAAAACGGTTACAACATCAAATTCATTCGTGTATAACTATTCATCATTAATATTTGAATTCACTAATTAGCCATATTTCTTATTTCCATACGGAATAAATCAAAACAGCGAAATATTTGACAGCTATGTATTTGCGACGATGCCCACTTTCAGCATAAACGCTCGAAGTTTTCGGTTCAGACTCTCGTCGGTAGGTAGTAATCGATGCAGGTTAATCTACTAAAGTCCGACAGTCATTCACCGTCATTTCAGCTATAAGTACCTACCTATTTATTTCCAAATAATAGGTGAGTATTTTAGATCAGTGTAGTCCTGAGTCCTTATCAATAATAAACGATATGTGAAGCCAAGTCAGAGGTCCATGGGCGGCATAAAAACTCTAACACCAGGTTAGTCACTATCACTAACCACACGAAAAAGAACATCAATAATTTAAAAAATATTTTAGTTAATATAAATAAAAATGTCTTTTAAGCTGGAAATGTCATCGGAGAAACTGATGGAGTCCGTCCTGAACCTGACGCTGTTCGGTACGGAGTATCTGTTCGGCAAACTTCGTGAGCCCGTGAACAAGACCGACTGGGTGACCCACGGCCGCCCTGCCATCGTCAACGCATTCTACTCGTCTATTGAAAACAGCATCCGTAAGTTATCATACAGTTCTAAGTACAAGGGTCTTCTAGCGTCTGAATGACATTAACAAGGGGGCGTTATTGGTATCCATTTGTTCAAGTGGAATAGATATTGAACAACCTGGCGGCGTTAGTTTCGATTTAGGCCACGCGCCAAAAGAAAACTTTGTAGCGTTGTAGGTACAAAGTTTTCTTTTAACAGAAAAATATTATCATGTACAGTTTGATTCAAACTTAATGGCAGCTCGGAAGTGCGCTACTCGCTGCGCAGTATCCCACCCCTCACCCCCGCTGACCCATGAATTCGTTACCTACTGCGCAACGACTCGACTCGTGTTCCGAGCCGTTTGAATCAGGGTGTACAAACTACTATATATTCTCGTAATAGCGCGATTGAGAATAGTTTAAGTAGGTAGACCTTATAACAGCTTCTCAACTCAACTGATCTCATGTTGGCATCATTACCATACTTGGAAAACGGATTGGTGATAGAAGTACCTACCTACCTTTTGGTAAAATGGTTATTGCTGTAGGTAGGTAGGTGTAGGTATAGGTACCTATAAAATGGTCTAATACGTCTCGCGGCCCTGGTTTTAATGTTGTTTGTGTATTTGAACAGAGTTTCCCGCTGGTATTCTGCAAGGTGCTTTCTTCTCCGCCAAGCGTCCCGCCTACATGAACTACGGAGCCATCGGATTCGTCATCGGACACGAAATCACCCACGGATTTGATGATCAGGCAAGTATTAGGACGTTTAATTTGCAAGTCAAATCAACGTTCCATCAACACAAAAAGAAAATTTATTTTATATTTACTTATGTGGAATTTTTACATGTCATGACCGAAGATAATGGTTTACTTACCAGCACGCTTAGCATGGCTACAATAGAAACGGGTTTTGTCGACGGAAGAATAGACAAAATGACAGATCAACAATCACAATCTGTCATTTTGTCTATTCTTCCGTCGCAAAACCCGTTTCTATGGTTGTCATGCTACGTATGCTGATCGTTTTCTATTAAGCATGATAAACAGCTCTATTTTTTTCGCTGACTATCCCTTGATTAACCATAATTATTGTTTTCAGGGTCGTCAATTCGACAGGAATGGAAATCTAGTGGACTGGTGGCAGGAGTCAACCAAGCAAAAATACCTAGAGAAAGCTAAATGTATTATTGATCAGTATTCTAACTACACCGTCGATGAAGTTGGACTCAAGGTATATTAGAATTTAACATTTAAGAAAATTAAACTGGAAAATAGCCTCCGGTCTGATTACGTAGGTAGATAGATTTTTGACACTTTGTGTCTGAGAAGCCAAACAACAAAAAAATTAAAAGTAACAAACTGTCAAACTCATGTGAGTTATGTACTGCTGTGATTGGTTGCCTGGCATAACAGCTAATCAAAACACTGGACACAAGTTTGAGTCTCGTACCTATGCTAATTATTGTAGATTAGCCGGGTGTTCGTTTCTAATGCAATAATATCATTGCTATTTTCACATAACGTAGGTATAATAATATATAGGTGTTTGAACATAAACCATTTTCCTAGCTGAACGGAGTGAACACCCAGGGCGAGAACATAGCGGACAACGGTGGCATCAAGGAAGCTTACTATGCGTACCAGGCGTGGACCCAACGACACGGCGACGAGGAACGGCTGCCCGGACTTCAGAAATACACACCTAAACAGGTTCACCATACCTTTTCAGTCTATGTCTTACTTGATTTCAAAAATCTTGTAACCACTGTAACATTTATTTGCTGTAACAAAAACTACAATAATAAAACACTGTGTAATCAATAGTCCAGGTCACTAGACATCACAGATGTAACAACTGCAAACTGAAATCAATCTTCAAAATAGTTTTTGCTTAATGATTAGTTATACACTAGATTACCTAAAAGCCAGTCATGGATATCGCAACGCAATAGCGGTTAGATAACTGTCGGTTGTTTCTAGCTGTTCTGGCTGAGCGCGGCCAACACCTGGTGCGCGGTGTACCGGAACGAAGCCATCAAGCTGCGCATCACGACCGGCTTCCACGCGCCCGGCCGCTTCCGTGTCGTCGGCCCCATGTCCAACATGGAGGAGTTCGCGGACGACTTCAAGTGCCCCGCCGGCTCACCCATGAACCCCCTCAACAAGTGCAAAGTGTGGTAGTACCACCCCGCACCACCGCTCGCCTCTCGAACGCTCCCATGCACCACATGGGAGACACGCTACGCCTACCTGACGAGCTACTCGAGCCACACACACGACAATGAATATTCGAGAAAAATTTATAAATTTCTGTACTTAAACCTAGAAACATTCATAACGTACATGCGAATTATTAGACGTAGTTTTCGGTCATTATTTATGTAAACAATTTTATTCTATAGTAGGTACTTATGTATCTGTAGCTCGACAGTGCTGGGTCGATGTACCTACCTACATCTATTGTACCCTACGGTTAGTGCAAGTTTGCGGGTGTTAAGTTGAATGTTTAGATGTCACCTGATATTTCGATGTTGTTAAACTTGTAAATAGATTAGCTGAATTGTGTTTATAGATAGTTTTATACTCTTCAATCACATGCTACGTCACGAGACACTAGATTTCGGTGAGACTTTAGACTGAGCACAGAACATTAGATATTTGACGGGTAACATACAGTGTATAAGTATTATGCAATCTTGTACATCAGAAGCCCCCCTTAAAGCCTGCATGTAACACAGTTGAATTGTTACACTTTAGTCTTTCATATTTATTCTGAGCCGCAGTTCCAGGCCGCCAAGCAGAAACCATTCGATTTTTATTAATAATATTACTAAACAATTGTATTATTATCTGTAGGAACTATAACTGCGGCTGTTAGTGTATTTAATGTACCTACTAATACTGTATCGAATCGCACTTAGATGTGACTATGAAACGAACAGTGATAATTTAATTTAAAGTTAAGTATACCTAGTTAGTAGCGTTTTTGGATACAATCGTATTGTTGTAAATCATTGAAACATCAATATAAGATCATTTTTATCAAACACTGCTTTTCATTTGCACCACAAATTGATTCCCATTATTTTATTAGGTACCTAGATGGGGACTTAATTGTCTGAACTAAAATTGTATTAAGGTTACACTAGTCCAGGGATCCCCAAACTATTTTGGACAAGTGACCCCTTTTCCAAAATGAACTGAACCTCAGACCCCCATGGCCAAATTACCTACTTTTAAGATCAACCCCCTTATTCATAATGGTCCGCTAACTTAAAACAGCTGCTACAGTGTTATTTTTCATTCTGACTTAGGTCAATAGAAGAAGACAGAGTGAGAATTAGCAATGCTTTAAGTTAGCAGACTATTATGAATAAGGGGGCCTATCTTTAGTTTTTTCCTATTGATAAAAAATACCTAGGTACTAAGGTACCAATTGGAAAACTTTGCACTTGGTTAAGTGAGTAAAGTTGACTTCATTTTCTCATCAAAATTTAACAAAATAAAAAGACATCAATTCAGTAAATATCAAGTTTAATTTATGATTATTACAAATTAGGTACTTAAAGAATCTTAAGTAGGTAGGTGATTATATTTAAAAAAGTATTAATTCGCAAAGAGAATATAAAACATTCAGTGTGATAGATGAACCTGGTGACTATCTACCAATCTAGCTACATCCGGTTCAATATTGGTGAGTTGCAGCCTTAAATCTCCACGTTCGTTGATTTTCAAGCGGTTACTTTGTTTCGTCAAAATGTTTGTTACCACACTGAAGCTTTTTTCAACTAGGTATGATGATGGAAAAGCGATAAGGTATTTTTCAGCAATTTTCCACAATGTAGGATACTGTGTTTCAATGTTGCGTTGCAACCAGAACTTCTGATAGCCTTGCTTGAACTTCTGCTTAAGCTCTTCGTCTGTGCTGATGGTAATCAACTCTTCTTGCATTATCACATTGGCTTCTTCTATGGCTGTGGTATTGTACGGATTTCTTATCCATTGAGGAATTTGTAAATTTAAAAGATCCTCAAACCTCTCCGTAAAATCCTTGTGTAATGCGTCCAAGTGAGTGACATATAATAAAATGTCATCATCTTGAAGCATTTCTGGTAATTTTGACAAATGCAGAAACTGCGAATATTCTTTTCTGCCTAAATTTTGTTTATAAAGGATTAGTTTACCCACGAAGGCCGATATTATTGATTTTGTTTTAATCAAGTTAAGATCGTCACCCTGCAGCTGCAAATTAACTTTGTTGAACATTCCAAAGATATCAGTCAAGTAATAAATATCTGTTTTACAATTGTTCAGATTATCTTTCAAATTCGGATCTTTTTTTTGTAAAAACTCCAACACAGATTCAAAAATGGCTGAAAATCTTTCTAAGCAAGAGCCTCTTGATAGCCCGCGAACTTCAGTGTGCAGAAGTAATCGAGTAAAGAATTCGTCGTTTTCCTCACATAGCTGAGCAAATAACCGAGAGTTCAAAGAATTGCTTCGAATCTTGTTGATAGCATTTATTACATATTGTAAAGACTTATGCAATCTAGGACTCAGCTTTTTTGCTACTAAATACTGCCTGTGAATCACGCAGTGAATGACCAGTACATCAGGCAGTTGTCGCTTTAAGTGAGCTATAAAACCACGATGACGACCAACCATAGACGGTGCACCATCAGTCGCAACAGAAACAATGTTCTTCTATGGAATAGCTTTGTCAGTAAAAAAATGTTCCACGGCCTGAAAAATCGATTCTCC
This sequence comes from Agrochola litura, assembly GCA_949152395.1. NCBI lineage: Eukaryota > Metazoa > Arthropoda > Insecta > Lepidoptera > Noctuidae > Agrochola > Agrochola litura. Next base: position 12,010,073 of record OX424491.1, on the reverse strand, counting down.
TCTGGTATCAGTCTCTAAATATGTAGCAAAAAGCAGTTCTTGGCACATATTTTCATCTTTGATATATCGAACATATCCTAACAACAGAGCTTCATTGCCGGGTAATGTAGACTCGTCCAACTGGAGAGAGAATCTGTTGGTCTGTAAGAACTTGCATAAAATGTTTTCCACATCGCGTCCCATCTCGTCTATGCGTCTCTGAACGGTGTTATTGCTCAAAGGTATTCTCTTTAAAATATCATGTGCGCGTTTGTGCAATACATTGTTAAGGACCTCCGCAATGGCTGGTAAGATAAGCTGCTCTCCAATTGTGTGGGGTTTCCCCGACTTCGCTATTAGTAAAGATATATTATAGGACGCTCGTAAACCATCATCGTCTTTAATAGATGATGACGCAAACATCGATCTTATGGATGGCCTTTTGTCTAGTTTTTCTTTAAGTGCTTGAAAAAATGACAAGGGCTTACTTTTTTTGTCAGCATGTACTCTTAATAAGTGGTCATCCATTTTTGAAAGCTTCATGGCATCGTTACTGAATATTTTTTCACATATGAGACACATCGGCAAGTGTTGATTTAATGGAGATGCAATAAATCCGAACTTCAAGTAGTTCAAACTGTATTGTCTGCATTTTTTGTTCGTGTCCGCCATCATAAAACTCTCAGTAATCCTGCAAATAAAAAAATAAGAAACTACCTAAATTAAAAACCACAATGTATGCCCCACTGTATGGCAATGCTGATGCGCTGTGCCGAATAAAAACTGTTGGTACTTACCCTGTTAATTTTTCATAAACTGCAGATATTGTATGGTTACGCTATTAACTCGCGTAGGGAGCTCAGCATTTTGTAAATTCTTTTTCAGTCACTTTACTTCACATAATAGCTATGTAATAACTTTGTAATCTCTTGACATAAATGAGTACTTATATGAGTTATTATCGTTCAAGCTCCAACGAATTTCAAAACGCAAATGAACTTTCAACCTAAGTGCAAGCTCGTTAAATAGTAAAATATCAGGAACATGTTTGGACTTGCAACTTGATCATGAATTCGTTCGTGTTAAATCGCGTAAGCGTCAAATAGAGAGCAAGTCAAAAGACGTAGGTACGCTCGAACTCATTATCTTGCACAAACTTGTCCACACTGACTTGCCGAGTTTTTCATCTTGTACGAACTTGAGACTTTACATTACTACAACAATGCTATTTCCTACAAAAATATTAATTATTCTTAGTACACGTAACACAACATAAACAATACAGTACCTACCTACCTATCTTGAAAGTTTTAAATAAGAACTTGTGTTAATTTAATAGGGGTCGATTTTTAGACCTCGTCGACCCCCAAAATCAGTTTTCGTTTATGTCGACCCCTAGGAAACCGATATCGACCACTTTGGGAATCCCTGCACTAGTCTGTCATTCTTCCCTACAAACGTAGTATGGTGATTACTCGTCTGTTTGACGGTGTGAGTTATAAAAATAAAAAACAATATAATTTTGTCTTGTCATTATCTAGCCTTATAAGGAAAAAGATTTGAAAAAAAAATTCAAACTTCAACACTAACTTTAACTCGTGTTTGGGCGTAAATAAATAACGTATGTAGTATGAACCAAAATAGAAACCATACAAATAGATAATTTATTCAAAAGGTCGAATAGTTTTATTTTGAGTAGATAGGTCTGTTCATAAAATTTTACGCGCTCGTTTTCTTTATAAATCATCGTGCATTTCACTGAAATATACGGGAGTGTGTATCCGTACGCGCACTAGCTTCTTACAAATCACGTTTGTCCCTTTCCCACACGATGTTGGATGAAATGGCATGTATTTTGATCACGCCCTTCAATGAGTACGGGCGACTAGGGTATCCTTAAGTAAAAAAATCTAATGATTATTCTACCTACGAAGATAACAAATAACTAACGCTAATTCGTTCTACATATTCTATTGGTTTAAAAGAAAATAAGGTTAGTCGAGAAAGGTCTAAGTTGAAAGGTTCATACAATAATTAAAACCGTTGACAAATGAAGAAGTTATAGAACAAAAGTAGCTACTTATTCATTATAAAGAACGCAATAATTCATTAATACCATTACGACTTCGTACAATTTCCGACTCACATTGTTTTACTAATTACTAAAATAAATAAGACTGATTATGACGATCCTTTATTTCATCAGAAAATTATTACACACAGAAAGAATACTACACATGCATTGCGATTCTCGACCAATAACAGAAATAATATATATGTTATGGCGAGTTTAACGCTTCCCACATAGTACAAGCAATGTCAGGGTATTTAAATTCTACGATCTATTACTATCGGATAGCCATGGATAATTCTACTGAATGTTCGAAAACATTACAATGAAATCTTTAATTAATACGTTACATTAAATGATTGTGCGAATCATCGCCAGCTACCTAATAAGATTATGTAGACATGTAGTAAGTATAATCTTAAAATTCCTACTGTAAAGCTGCAAATAAATAAAATCATGAACATCTGATCTGATAGAAGTGACTTTTAAAGACAAAAGATTCTGATTCGATTTTCAAGAAAAGAGTTTTTTATTTAATAAAGGAACTTACAGTTTTTTTTAACTGTCAGTAAAATAAGGGTGGAGCCACAGTTGGTCAGTCTCATCACTCGCTATCACACAATTCTACTCGTACGTACTTTAATCGAATACTACTTGAAATTTTTTATCAGCACCGAAAGCTCTAATGTGTTCCCATCACTGCCTAACTCTACTGTGAATTCATCCCTACAAAACAATTATAATATCTAAAATGCACTAAAGAAACAGCTGCAAGTATAAATAAATAAAAAGTAAGAATATCTGAGATCACAAAAGTAATGTGCTTAGACTGCAATAATACTAAAAATAGCCTGTGGAGGATAAATTCCATGAGGTGTTACAATATCAAGTGACTAGTTGTTGTAAACTGTACAGTGTGTTTTGATCTTAAGCACATACAGTTTTTTTTTCTTAATGTCCCTTGGTAATCATCGCATTTCCGAATACAAACAAATGCTAATTACCATGTCCATGAATTATTGGATTTAATGTGTATATTAATTTGAATTCAGAACTAAGTACTTTATTGTTGTTTTGATTTTCGTGTAAACTATATAGAGCTGTATATTTTTCTATCTGTCGTGCCTGCGACTTTTGCAGATTTCCTCCCATTTTTTAAATAAATTACATTTAGTTAAAAGAGTATTAACAACTCTATATTCTTCCAAGTCGATTGAGAGCGTCCGGTCTACACCAACTGCAAAGGGCAACTGATAGAAATCCGACGACTGACGAAACACGAAGTTTGCCGAGGGACATTAAGAAAATAGAAATACCAAATTCATTTCAAATTGCTCATTGATCCACTCACACCAGTGAAATTCAAATATTGAACCCACTGTTAAATCTGCAGTTACACCGCACTAAACATTTAAATTGTGACAAATATTCGCTCGCGAAAGCCTTTTCATTAATTTTAATTATGAATCAGTCATCAAAATGGGTGTTAGCAAATTTTTTTTATTGTCATATCTACCAACAATACTTTTAGAACTTTGTTCTCATTTTAATTCTGCTTTTCTTAATCCAATACCTACACCACATTCTTTACCTACCAAGCTCCGTGCGGAACCGACACTATGGGCATAATTATTCACGACACGATACAAGGGGCAATACCCAAATTTGTATATATTTATTTGGATATTGTGATAGTTCAGTACCATTTCCGCATGCGGTGATTCTTTCAGCGTGTCGAGTATAATCGCCCTAAGTCCGATATTGCTAAAGCCACTCCAGCCCAACATTAGCAAGTAAATGGTGACTATTCTAACCATTACAACGCACAGCAGTCCTATCGCCTACGAGCACCACAATAACACACGTCCCTCTGTTAAGCGAAAGCGTCATGGTATCCCGCGAAAATCAAATTCTCTTACGTTTTTTGGAGGTCAGTAACAGGTTGTATATTGATCTAAATATGATTCGCAGCCGTATCAAATATTTATTTATAGAATTATAATCACAGAAATTATCAATACAACTCTCTAAGTTCATATTACTCTATTGAATTAATATTTCATGGAATCATGACATTTGAGGTCATTTCTAAATTAGTTTTATTGATGATTCTAACAATTATAATTATGTAAATACTTATTTTTACTGTCGCGAATCATATTTTAATTAACATACAACCGGACCCTAATCTGAGAATTGCAAAAAGACTTAAGAAAATTTGAATTTCGCGGGCTACCTTACCGCATTGCCCTTTAACACTAATACTTGCGAGTTGAAAAGCTGAAACACACTCACTTACAATTCCTGGTCGCACATTCAACCATACATTCCTTCCACTTAAATCATGGCCGATAAGGAATCGTATTAACCCGTTAAACACCGCGACATTAAAAACCAACACAAAGAAAACAGCCTATAGTCCAAATAAAATACCAATAGTCCTTAACTTACCTCATGCCACTATGAACCCTCGCCGCAAATTCTTTGAATATATTGAATTTGGAACTTTATTATTTTTTACCTACTATTAGTGCACTAAATAGTAAATTTTAATACAAAATTTGTTCACAAATTTTGTATTAAAATTTACTAAATTTGTTCACAAATTTCGTATTAAAATTTACTAAATTTGTTCACAAATTTTGTTATTTTTCCCAAAAATGATTTCAATTGTTACCGCGATTTAAGTCCGCGATCTTTAAAAGGTTAAAACCATGATAATCTTTTAGTACTCGTAGTACAAAGATAAAACATTAAGATCAAAAAACACTGCACTGAAAATGCCAAACTAACGGCACATGACTATAATTAAATACTATAAGTAATTAATACTTATGACAACCATCTTATGTACCTTAATATTTAAAATTTATAATAATATCAATTTCGATAATGTCGCACCGTGAATAGTATAAATACCTGTATTTGGGACAACACTATAATCGATAAATTATTATATTTCTATAATAAATACGTCCACGGTGCTATCGATGAGAATAGATATTCAGAAATGATTACACATGAATATATTATGAGGACTTATTCGTCCAGACTCGGTGGGTTGTCTTCCGCGAATGCCACGTGCGGCTTCAGATAGATCAAGAACGCCAGGAGACGATCGTTTTCGGCGTCAGATCCCCTGCAAGGAAGAAGGAACATAACTTATTCGTTGAACATATTATAACCTTCCAAAAGGAATTTTTCAGTAGCAGTCCGGAGTCTGGACTACTTACTGCTGGGCATATAGTAACACGTTCGTCCTCTATTAGTCCTGACTAGAAAGTAAACTCACCTCAAACTCAAAGCATTTATTTCATTTAAACCATTTACAGGCACTTTCGATCTGTCAAAGACTTGGTCAGTTAAAAAGTTGAAGCTAGTTGCCCATTCCAAAACGTAGATCTCTATGGAGAACAACGGGCAAGAAACTCCAAGGATACTCTTTTAAATATAGATATAACAAAATCCTGGGTACATTATTCTTGTTGCTTTTAAAGTGCGCAAAAAAAAATGGGATTAAAAATAAGCCCTGGCAGATAAGAAATGACCAGTCAGTGGCGATATGTTGTTGGTCGCCTAATTCTTCGTCGTGAAATACGGGAGTGATGCTATGTTTTGGTAGATCTAACCTACCGAAGTGAATCGGTGGTCGGGACTACGGAAGACGAATACTGGCGCAGATGGATTATGCAATGAGTCAGTCACCGACTCACCTATTCCGCCACTATTATTGATAACATGTTAACTCTGCTCATAAAAAACGTTTTCCGAAATTAAAGCAATTTTTCACTTTGTAGTTTGAAAGTCGGTTGTATTTTTTATAAAAAAGATTTTTTTAAAACTTTTTTGTGGGTTGGTTTGTAATTTATCTAAGTCACAATAGCCTTATGTCAACTGCTCATCACTTTTTTACAAAATATTGCTTTTCCCGATGCAAGGACTTTAATTGTTGAGGAGTTCTCCAGGTACTTCACCATCAGCTCCACTGCACCATACGAATTGTGACGAGCATCAATTGCTTACCAACCATATTAAAGTAATCGAATCGCAACCCGTGAAATACATATTATTGAGTAGTTCCGGTGGCTATCTGTGTCCTTCATCATCAGTTCCACTTTACCAAATGATGCTTTCCGAGAGCAAATACACAAGTTACCATAAAAAACACCCAAATCGCTATAGATGTGCCTATAATATTTGAAGAGTTCCCTCGATTTCTACAAGATCACATCATCAGATCGTGATTAAATGACAATGGGACCAACTAGAAAGTATACCTTTTCAAACAAAAAAGTTTTTTTTTCAAATCGGTCCAGCCGTATTCGAGTAAACATGGGAATATTCATAAAAAAAAAATGTTCCGAAGAACTGAGGACCTACTCCTTTTTTTGAAATCGGCTAAAAACAACCTTACCAGTCAACAATTCAGTCAACAATTGTTTTAGTGGGAATATTGCTTAAAACAAATAGTTTTGAATCGCATTGATTATGCGTTGTAAGCGTTTTTAGGTATTACTATGATTACTATTGACGCGCTGTATTTCTAGGTAAGTATTAAGTACTATTGATTTAAAATTGCTGTGCGGCGCCCACATTAGAACTCTCACGGAAGAATAGACAAAATGACAGATTCACAAACTGTCTATTTATTCTTCCGTCGACAAAACCGGTTTTTATGGTGGTGCTACGTGCTGGTAGTTTGAGTTCAGCTGACTATGCACTTTATGAAATAACCACTATTTCGTTTTGAATATTATAAAAAAATAGGGGGTCAGTTTAACGAGCTGACAGTGTATGTCATCATGTGAAAAACGTAGAACCGATTCTAGGAATAATTATTATTTTAACTCTAAAAATATATCTTTCATTGAACAATCGCATCCACAGTATTTTGCTACCTGACATTTGTCGTTTATTGCTACATCTTTAAATACAGAATTTTTTTTTAATCAGTGCACAAACTTAATTCACATTCCTTTACTCATCATTATGAACAACATTTACTATGGGACCAAATTTGAAATAGCGAAAAAAAAAATCTGCTGTTCCCTACATTTATGTTCGCATAACTCGTCAAAATGTAGGGAAAAGCGGATTTTTTTTCGCGATTTCAGTTTTGATCCCATAGTAAAAGTTATGCCCATGGTTAAAAACTTACCCCGTATAACTACGGGTTGACTGAACCCGTGCGTAATTTTAATTAAAATGCAATAACATTGGTACACACGGCTACTCATCAAGCTATAAATTTCCAGTTTATGCTGATCTCGCATTGTGTAAGTAAGATTTCCGTACAATGTGAGGTAGCTTATAAAGTTTTTCTCTTTTTTAGGGTTCCGTACCAGAAGGGTGCCAAACGGAACCCTATTAATGAGCATCCGCTGTCCGTCCGTTCGTCTGTCTGCCAGCGGGCTGTATCTCAGTAACCGTAATAGGTAGACGGTTGAAATTTTATGTAACCTATGTTGAATTTGAAAATTCAGGTCCGTTAAATGAAATAGCTTCAAAATGACGCCCGGGTACTTACTCAACATCGATCTCAATAGCCAGCACGGTGTGATGCGGCTTTCCTTCCTCGTCAAACCATCTGGAAATATTCACACAGAAGTCATTGGGAGTAACTTTCATTAAAGTATCTTAACATTAGGAATTCTCTTGGTTTCATGTATTGTAATAGATTGAATTGTAAGGTCATTTAAGATTTGCTTGGCACTGAGGTGCTTAGGATAGATGACTGTTCTTTGCATATCATTATCCCAATGAAAGGCGTTCTGAACAGGGGTCTCTTCAATTGGACGTCAGTAAGCTCGATTAGGCACTTTAGTCTATCTATCATCAGCCATCTAATAAAGCTCGACGCTTCATTGATCTCTCATACCGTTACTGGTGCGAATGGACGCTACTTATAATGTTATCTCATTGTTAAACTCTAGGTTGTCACGATTTGGACTGTTAACGAATGGAAGTACAGCTTCCAAAGAAATGTGTACGTTTCACGGGAATCATTGTTTATCTTCGGAAATATGAACGCGTCATGACGATAGCTAATAAAGAGCTGTTAAAAACATGGGAGTACTTTTGAGTGACAAATGACGATCTGAGACAGGAGTAGGTAACCCGACAGAGAGAAAACTTGATAAAACTCGCAATTACAGGTGCATTAATACAAAATGCTACTACCGCAGCATTGCCTCTGTGGGTTGTTACTCTGTGACGTTCGCGCTACTTCGGAAACACGAATACTTCCGAAGCGCATACTCTGAATACATACATGTCGGCGAAGGGCGGCGCCGCGCAGGGAGCTGCGGCGAGCGCCCATGGGCGCCGCAGCGGGCCGCGCTCCCCGCCCGCCACCTGCGCCGCGCCCAGCGTCGAGCGCACCACGTGCCAGAACCCGCGCACAGCGGCGCCCACGCCGTCGATACGCTCGATGCGCACCCAGCCTAGAATCATAAACTGATGTTTACTACAACTGAACAAATATCAATGCAATCTTCAGTGATGCTGATGAACGCAAATGTTATTAAGTATTAAATTCAAATATTACTGCTTCCTATGTCCTTGGATTATTCGTATTGTAACAAAAGCCACGCAGTCTTATTTTAATAATTATTTCTATTATCTTTATCTAATCATTCCATAACTCACACACAAGTTTTATTCAACAACTAACTTATCGAGAGAAGCCTTACTCACATAAACATAACATCATCATCATCATTATTATGCTTACAACAGTAATCTGCTGAACGTAAGTCTCCCATTTGAACGCAATTTAGTCAATTTATCAATTTACCAGCGAATGCCGACGGGGCGTCAGGCTGGCAGTTGGCGCAGTAGCACCGCACCTGTCCCCACGACACAGCCTGGCGGAGCTCCGGGTACGGCAGCACCAAGTAGTTCCAGTACTTCAGTACAAGGTGCAGGTGTTCACACCCCTCCCCAGACGCCTCCCACTCAGACTCCAAGCTATGACCCTCACCACCCTCCTGGTCCAAGCAAAGAATGCGGTTCAGGTAGTGCAAATACTCCACTGACAGCGACTCAGACCAAAAATCGTCGCGACGTGTCGATTCATCAATGGACGAAGACTGTTCTTCAGTGAGATCGGGCAAGTTCCCAGTCTCCATGGTGAGCGCGTCCATGATCTCGTTGTCCAGATTGTCGACATCGTTTGCCTCCGGGTAGCGGTCATTGTGGCGGATGTTGGTGTCACAGAAGTGCTCATGCGCGTCGTCGCCCACCCGCGAGCCCACGCTGTACGTGTGCCGCAAGCTGCTCGCCCCCTCCTGCTCGTCACCCGCGAGGCTGAAGTTGTGCGTTGAGTGGCTCTTCTGAATACAACGGTTCACTACCTCGTTGTTATCGGCAGGCGGACTGTTGTCTCGATGTGGCAAATTGAGACTCTGCGCCATCGGGGCTTCAGCTGGAATGTCTTGACTTTTGCCCTTACCCTTGACTTTACATTTTTTCAACTTTTTCTTAACAGGGTTTGATACAGGCCCTCCAAAGGGTTGCATCACTGGCAATGGAATTGGTGTCGGAGTACGGAATGGAAGAGGAGTCGGCACACTGTAGGGGATGAAGCTGAGTCCAGGGCTGGGGCCAGCTGGCATGGGTAGAGGCTCCCATTGGGCGTTCATGAGATTATCTTGACTGAAAGCTTTCTTTTTCTTCTTTATCAGCGATTCTGGATCAACAGATTCATCGTCAGCTTCCTCGTCAGACTCGTCATCAAGCGCCTCGTCGCGGTTCTCAGTGATCACCGGCAGATCTAATGACGCACCACTCGCAATGACGTAAGGGTGAAGCAAGACAGATATCTGAAATTAATGAGAACCAGTCCGTGAGTAGTTTTGTTTAGAACAAAATTTAAGTTATATTACAGTACAAGAAATGGGTTTTAAGGTAAGATTACAGTGTCACAAACGAATCCAAGAGTTTAGGGAGAGATTTCGAGGTTAGAGATTCTTAATTCGTTCTCAAAGAACATACATTGCTGACTTACCAATAAATACAAAACTATTATGGTAAAGTGTAGTCAGTTTTTTTTTTTATAGATTCCGACGAACTGAGAACTTCCTCCTTTTTTTTTTGATGTCGGTTAACAAAAGGTGATTTAGTTTAACTAGGAATCGAACCTAATATTTCTTTGTTAAAATATCATTCCCGTTTCTTTGCAGCTCGCAGTGGATTGACGATGACAGTCTACTTTTAATTTTTTTTCAACAGAATCCAACATATTTATAGTAGACACTTTGTCATATTTGTCATAAACCTATAGTTAAATAAAGTTAGGGAATTGAATTCTTAGCAAATTGACTGCAAACTTAAATTGTCCGGAAATTCAAATCACAGCTGGCATTCTTTAACGGTTTTATTAAAAAGGCGCTAGGGAAGGTATTTCATAGAAATACATAGAAACCGGTGTATAGCGGCGACATTGACACTTCGGGGGTCTGGCTTTGTGCCCGATTGATGGCAATACACGGCAAATTGACGCAGGGTGTCAATTTGCCAATTAATTTCCCAGGCTTCTTCTTATCCAGTATTGACTCGGTAAATAAATGTACATTGTATACTAATAATAAAGCTGAAGACTTTGTTTTTTGTTTGTTTGAACTAATCTCTGGAACTAACAGTAGGGTTCGTCTGGTAGCCCAATTCTTGAGGAAGATAAGTGAAGGCTATTTACGACCACGCTACGACCCTAGGAGCCGAGCAAAATAAAAACCGAAAGAACACTAAGTTATAACGCGGGCGGGCGATGCGATGCGACGCGGTGACGCGGAGGGACAAGAAATTTCACGTGGATGAAGTTGCGGGCTAGTATATTATAATATTAAATGAGTTGGGCCCAGTAGGTGGCGTTTTATAGGCCCCCAGAAGAGCAGTACCCTAATTGCGTAATAAACAATTAATTACAATCTGTTTCGATTTTAAACAGATTGCTAATCCATTGCTTCATAAGTTGAAAAAAAAACTGATCAACAACGTAAATAACGCAATGAATGTTGTTGAACTGTCAAAATGAAACAATTAGTCATAATCGTTTACGAAAATAAGTTACGCAATTAGGGTACAGGTTTGTGGACACTTTGGACCCTCCAACATATGGGCAGGCTGTACATACCTGACAAATCCTGCCGTACAAATCGATGGTCGGGAAGACATGGCTGAACCGACGCGGCACGGTGGCGATGCAGCCGACCAACTTGCCGTTGACCTGGAGTATGAGCTCGCTGGTGAAGCGAAAGTGGATGGTCAGGACCGACTGCTCGGTAAGTTCGTCGAGGGCCATACCCATCATGGAGTGGAACTGCGAATGGTAATAGGTCGTTAATTTTGCAACTACTCTTCCTGTCTTTGACTACCTCGTTGATCTAGTGGTAACAAGCGCTACTGCTGGCCGTGAGACCCTTAGTTCGGATTCTAGGGGCGTAAAAAGTGTTATTGGGTTTTTCAATCAGGTATTTCTCAGTAGCAGCCCGGAGTCTAGATTTGTGCCCGATTGATAGCAATAATAGGGGGCGAGCCTATCGCCCCCTATTACATGGGACTTAAACATAACTGGCGAAATGAGAGTGCACTACAGGTAAATTTCTGCCTAACCCTTCGGGGAATAAGGTATAATCAAATTTCCTGTTGGAAGGAGTTCTTAGTTGTCAGTTTGTTGGTGTAAGTACCAAAATAATGACCGTAACACGTCAAAGTTACTCAAGTTAAGGAACGAAATTCTTGACCAACTGGTAAATGCATAATCATTTCTTAATTTTTAGGGTTCCGTACCCGAAACGTGCCAAACGGAACCCTATTACTAAGCCTCCGCTGTCCGTCTGTCTGTCTACCGTAATAGATAGACAGTCGAAAATTTCACAGATTATGCATTTCTATTGCCGCTATAAGAACAAATACTAACAATTAAATGAAATATGAAATAAAAGGTGGGTCTCGTAAGCTTTTGATTTAGAAAAAAAAATCTTACCCTGGCATGTGAGGTGCCATTGTCTAGAGTTCATCGAGTAGCGGACAAAAATATTTTTTTACCTTCAAAAATGATAAAATAAAGTTGAAAGTTGTCACTTTTAGACATTTTTGTACGAGCTCTATCTCAACAACTAAAGTTAGGAATTTGAAACTTCTATATATCATGTACCATACTGTATTTAATGAACAAATACTAAAAACGCCGATTCGTAAGGCATTTTATTTAAATATGGGTGATTTTCTGTAACTGCAAAAATTACTTTGTAATTCATAGTATCATTGCCCAGTGCTCTCCTCTCTTACTTGATCTATGCTGTGCCCGACAGGGTCCATAATTGTGACTTGTAATTATTTCGCTACCAACTATACAGGGTCTCAGGGACATCGACTCGAAAACTGAAACCATGTATTCAGTACATGATTCTGAACCCCCCTTCATAGAAAAGTGCAATACCTACGCGGTCAAAATGTATGGAACAGCTGATTTTTTTTTAATAACCGACGAAAAATCAGGATTTCCGGCCACCGTAGGCGCGGGCTTGTGGACGGTGAGCAATGGATAGCTCGCCGTCCGATAAGGACAAGGCTCGGGTCGACGGCGCGTTGTGTTCCACGCGCACCTCAAAGAGATGTCAGCAGAATTGACGGGGTCCGCTAGGGCCAATGCCTGCCGGAGCTGCGAATAAGGGCCGAAAGGGAAATCGTGGCCCCCGGCAACATGACAACTGAAGGAACACGGGTGGTTTTAGTCAGTAAGAGTCTGACACGCCCTCCCGCTCCACCCAGAGCGGGAGAAGTTATTTGAAAAAAAAAAGGGGGGGTTCAGAATCATATACTGAATCCATGGTTTCAGTTTTCGCGTCGATGTCCCTGCCACCCCGTATACATTACGGTACGCAATAAAGAATTGAGAATTGTGAAACACAAATTTATCTTTACGATTTTTTTAAATTTAAGATGAAAAATAATAATATTCTTCGTATAATTTCATTTATTTACTAAATAATGTACGCGGGTACGGAACCCTTCGTGTGCGAATCCAACTCGCACTTGGCCGGTTTTTATTATTTATTTATTTACCACAGAACCAACAGCTAAACAAATGGATAATGTGGAATGTGGAAACATAGCGCCAATTACAGGTTCTCACAGATAAAAACAGAAAAAGTAGTAGAAATCTTAGGATCACTAACAAGCACGATAAAAAAAGATTAAGTAATAAGTATACATATTATGAAAGAGCTTATTGTGAGGGTCTCAAATATTTACGTAAGGTACAATAAGCACTATGCACTTTTAAAACGTCAGCGTTCAGCCGAGCGCGTGCAGAATAGGTTTTGGTGGTAAATGGGTCAAATGAGAACTCTTTACAAAGAATATTAAAGTTCTTACACGCTCGCACCATTTATGAGTTTTGCCTGTAGTTGGAAGAGGTAAAAGGAATGGAGATATAATCTAACTGATCTCTGAGGAACATTGAAACGTAGTTTATGTAAGAGATCAGGGCAGTCAATCTCATTAGATATAATTTTTAATTATCATTGACTCCGAAAACTACAGCTTTGACAGCCAAAATATATTTATTGGCACTTCACATGGCCGCTGCTATCTTGGATTTTTTATCGACATGATTTCATTTCTTTAAAACTTAATTGTAACGTTCTGAGCTTAGCAGGCCTGAGACATAAGTTTTGCCTTCCCCTTGCAGAATTGGTCAACTAACGCGTTGTATACCCTACCACAAGCCAGCGAAGCGACCCTCGGATTGATTGATTGTTTACATTAAATTCAAGCCAGGCGCCGCCGTGCAAAGTAGCCACGCCATGCCGCTCGCGAGTGAAGCCCAATGCGTTCAAATCATTACGGAATCGTGTGGCTTCGCTCTTAGGTCGTACGTTGATCTAAATCATGTTTTCGTGAAATCATATGTCCTAAGTATTAGAAGAAGCGGAGAGGTCTGTCTAACAGTGGATGCGATAGTATTGATTGATTGGTTACGTAATTAACCTCTCTGCTCGACAAGATTTTGACATGTGACACATCAGTTGACTCAACGGAGTGTTGCGAATTCAGTCATGAAATTCAGGAATTTACATCAACTTTCAGCATTCGAATTTATTAAGAAAAATATGTTACCGCGCCTATTTTATACAATAAGTTTGTGGAAAATATCTTTAATTATATGTTGAGATCAGTCAAACCGCGGCAGTACACTGCGAAAGTTGTATAGAATTGGTATTACTACACCTATCCAAAAGGTAGGTAGTTTAAATTTGCTGAAAATATGTACAGACGCCAGCACATCAAGCTACTACAATCTGTCAAATTTATTTAATAGATTTTCATCTTTATCGCTGACCTTTAAGGTTCAAAGTTGATTGGGAAATTTTGACAGTTTCGGGTACCTTGATGTGCTGGCGTCTGTACATAAACAACCCACTCTCTTGCTGAAAATATGCAAAAAGGAAAAATAAAGATATTATCATTCTCTCTGCATTCTTACTTTTACCATGTTTCATACATAAACTACATAAAAAACACGATCAAATCTTGATAAAAATTACTAAAAATTGTGTTGCGACGTGACACTTCTTAGTGCTGACCCCGTCTACCCAATTTTCTTATATCGATTCAAAAGTAGTACTCAGTTCAATCGATACTCGCAATAAAATCAGTGTGAAAATAGTATTAGAAACTGAATAAAAACTCTTTGGTATATTTTCAATGAATTATTTTATTTTTGATATTAATAATTTTATTAGTAAGTTTACACATACAGTGTGGACAGGGCTGTAACTTTTAAGGGTTCCGTATGTACCTACAAATGAAAAACGGAACCCATAAAGGATTACTCGTGTGTCGGTCTGTCACAGCTAATTTGCTCCGAATCTACTGAACCGATTAAGTTGAAATTTGGTACACATATGAATTTCTGTGACCCAAATACAGAAGTGTAACGTAAATAAATGAATTTTGAATATGGGGTCACTTTTGGGGGCTAAACTAGACAATAAAAAAAAAGTTTTGCAAACTATATCGTGTGACTTATCAAATGAAAGGGCTAGTTGTGGGGGTCCCAAATATTTATGTTAACCTCTCTGCTCGACAAGATTTTGACATGTGACACATCAGTTAACTCGACGGGGTGTTGCGAATTCAGTCATGAAATTCAGGAATTTACATCAATTTTCAGCATTCGAATTTATTAAGAAAAATATGTTACCGCGCCTATTTTATACAATAAGTTTGTGGAAAATATCTTTAATTATATGTTGAGATCAGTCAAACCGCGTCAGTATACTGCGAAAGTTGTATAGAATTGGTATTACTACACCTATCCAAAAGGTAGGTAATTTAAAAATGCTGAAAATATGTACATAAATAACCCACTCTCTTGCTGAAAATATGCAAAAAGGAAAAATAAAGATATTATCATTCTCTCTGCATTCTTACTTTTACCATGTTTCATAACATAAACTATATAAAAACACGATCAAATCTTGATGAAAATTACTAAAAATTATGTTGCGACGTGACACTTCTTAGTGCTGACCGTCTACCTAATTTTCTTATATCGATTCAAAAGTAGCATTCAGCCTAATCGATACTCGCAAGAAAATCAGTGGAAAAAAGTATTAGAAACTGAATAAAAACTCTTTGGTATATTTTCCATGAATTATTTTATTTTTGATATTAATAATTTTATTAGTAAGTATATACATACAGTGTGGATAGGGTAGTAACTTTTGAGGGTTCCGTACGTACCTACCTACGAATGAAAAAATGGAACCCATAAAGGATTACTCGTGAGTCGGTCTGTCACAGCCAATTTGTTTCGAATCTACTGGACCGATTAAGTTGAAATTTGGTACACATATGAATTTCTGTGACCTAAATACAGAAGCGTAACGTAAAAAATGAATTTTGAATATGGGGTCACTTTTGGGGGCCAAACTAGACAGTAAAAAAAGTTTTCCAAACTATGCCGTGTGACATATCAAATGAAAGAACTTGTAGTGGGGGTCCCAAATATTTATGTTAATTATTCTATATTATTTTTGGAACTAAGTTCTTTAACGCGACTTGCAGTAGGAGTAAACTGGCATAAATCGTCACGCGAAAAAATGTTCATACTTGTAACTGTCTTCTTCTAATTTGATAGAGAGAGAGAGAGAGTGTGAATTTGATCAAAATGTAAATCCAAGATGGCGGCTGCGAAAATTTTCAAATTTTATTTTTGTTTGAAATTATACATGAAAAAGAACTTGGTTCCCCCGGTCTTACACGTTTTATTTTTTTAATTTATTATAGTAAATAGACAATTCCCTACTTATCTACGGAGCCATTGAATATAATTTTTTTGAATACTGGAAATTGTTGGTTGATTATAGATTCCTGGAAAACCTATAAAGTCTATGGTCGTAAAATAATATGAGTTTGTTCTTGGGGTAAATTATTGGTAAAAAACATGGATGCTATTCCAATTTGATAATTTTTCATCATGACTACAATTTTCATGTTTTTCGGGGGGATAGTGCTGATATCGAATAAGATGAACATTCTGGATTTTAAGATGGCGGCTATTCCAAATAATAATAATATTGTAGATTCATTCTCATAGACATCAGTTTCATGCTGATTGTAAACTCGATAGCCAAAATCCGTGAAAAAAAATGGCCCTCTTAAGTCCGTTTGTCCGTGCGTCCGGATGTCATACAGCCATTTTACACGGAGACTATTTACTCTATCGATGAAAATTTGAAAAAAGGTGTATTCTTTGCACCGCTAAACAATGGTGTAATGAAATTACGATAAACGTAATATAGGGGATGGTTTAGTTTTTTTTCATCCCTCGGTTATACGGAATGCCCTATACATATAACCGAGGGATGAAAAAAAACTATGCACATAAAGCGTGTATTGTTGGATCTCTTAATTAAAATGATAAATATGTTTTGGGGCTTTACATTTTAAGTCGATAGTTTTTGAGATATTCCGGTTACAATCCAGAATTAGTTTTGTTTATTATAGTTTTTTCGAGAAATACAACCTTATTTTGCAGTCGATAAAATTGATGCTATGCAATATTTATGCGTAATTAAGTATTTATCCCAACTACGGAATCCTTTACTGTGCGTAGTCCAACATACACTTGGCCAGTTTTTTTTATATCGTTGGGAAACAACCACAAAAAAAAAAACAATTTCCATTACTCAAGTAAGAGTAACATATTAAAAACAAAAACTACCAAACACATACAACAAAAAATATGGACGTCATTTAAAAGCGTTTGCGGAATACCTACCCACTTTATAGAATTAATTTATCATCATTCCCAAACAAAATTTTGTTAAGCCTACCTATAAAATGTATACTGGGCATTCTGTAGCAAACTATCAGAAAGTATCAAAACTAAAATATACAGTAAATAATTGTCCAAAAAATTAAAATAGTTTTGAACAGCGAGCGCATTCCGAATTTAAATTCAAATATAGAAACAATTAAGCGCGAAATTTAATAAATGAGGTAAGTATCTATCCCCGTCCTGTCTGTTGACTCGTTTTATACATAATGTCCAAAAAACTATTAAAATTACATTATAAAAGTATAAATAATTATTATAAACAATGCTTAATGTATTTAATGCTTAAAACAATTTTATTTCAATTTTCAAGTATCGATTTCTGACATTCGACATATTAATTAATCGAGTCGATCAAAATTGAAAAAAAAAATCGTTTGGCATAATCGTTTTCGCACATCATTACAATAAAAAAAACAATAATGGTCGGATATTTTTAACATAAATTGAGTAGTGGTAATGAATATTACGTGTTATTGGACCTGTGTTCTTATATTACGTTAAGATTTGGGCATTTTCTAGTTGTTTATAATATTTTTAACAATATTTGTCACATTTTAAATCGTATCTACATGTGTATGTGTGATATTAGTGAAAAGTTAAAATTTAAACACGCACGATTGGCGCGAAACTTCGACTTTGGATATCAAAAACTTCATTACCACTACTTATTTAACTTGAACAATGGATGAATTCGTCAAATAATTAAATGATGTTGTATTCACTGCTCCTGTGGTGGAGTTTAGATGTTCGAAATCCCCAATTTTTATGATTTTTAGCCTCGACCTCGACTGTCATCAAAATGGCGATTATCGCATTTACAGACTTGAATTTTATAAAGGTAAATTAATAATCTTGCACGTTAAATGTGAAAGATTGAATGGTGTAAACATTTGAGTTTTTTATTCAACTCTCTTAATTAACGCACATTCATAAGATTTAATGGGTAGTATAATAAATATTAACATAATCAATTAAGGGTGTCGTATGTGGTAATTCTGGGGTCCAATTGGACCCACTACCGAGCCGGCGGAGGTTTGTGTGTTCGGGTCCAATCGGGGGCGCTTCCGAACTATACGGTTAAGGATCAGTGTTATTACAATTATAACGAGTATGGTTTTTAATCTTATGTTTTCTATTCTTAATCAATACTACTATTATTTTGCCACTACAGGGCAAAGGCCTCATCATACAAAGAAGGAGCATTGACCACCACGCTTGCTCAAGACGGGATGGCGAACTCCACGTCCAAGCGCGTCCTCCACGTCCAAGTCCAGAATTTCTCACAACAACGCTTTAGTCAAAATACTTACAAATGTCCCATTATCATTGAGCAGGTCGCTGGATATTAGCCAGCAGGGTGGCTCGATGTGCACGCCGTTGGACGGGGTCTCGAGTGGCAGTACCCCCACCGCGCCTATGGCTACGGTGCCCAACCAATCGTCGCACGTTTTATCAACGCGGAACTGCAACAAAGTAACAGTTTATGTGTAGATCTATATGTGGGGATAGATCTACGGTGCTTCAAGGATTTTTTGGCGCTCGATAGACTCAAACTCAAAGCATTTATTTTAATTGAACGATTTACAGGCACTTTTGAATTGTCAAGGAGTCGCTCAGTCAGAAAGATTGAGTTAGTTGCCTACTCCATAGCGTAGTAGGTTCCTATGGAGAAGGGGTAAGAAACTCCATAGATACTCTTTTAAATTAGAATATTGTTTACATCATCATGTTAAAATAATTGGTAAATATTGTGAGAACGATGTAGAAAGACGTGCACGTTGAAAGCGTCCGGAGCAAAAAACAAACAATTCAAAAATGAAGTAGTAATTAAAATAAGCCACAGCAGCTAAGAGATGACCAGTTCCAAGTGACAGCTCCCAAACATGACGCATGGATCAGCACCATTCAGCTCAACCATTTTGAATTGAACCGAATGACCAAAACATGCGCCACCATCAGCGAAACATTTGAGTGTAGGCGGACGTCGACAAGGAGGCGCTGTTGATGAGCATTTGTGAAATTGTTGTCGGTGTTAGTTTAGATTTTGGGCACGCGCTAAAGGATCCTTGTGTACAGCCGACTACACTACGTCAGTGGTAACAAAAACAGTACGAGCTTTTATTCTATTGAAACTTCATACTTCGCTAGGCCAGCCCAAGGTGCCAATTTGCGTATTACTACCGAAGTGCGATCAACTGTGCATATAAAACGGTTTCGTGGAAGATTGACGCACAGCCTACATTTGCTAGGTATTGGCAATTTGGCACAGACAATTAAGCTCAACACACACACAAAGCGGGTGACATCCATATAATACAAGGAATTACAATTTAAACAAGCCCGCCGTACTCCCGTCCCGACCCGCGCCTGACACGCACCCGCTTTGTGTGTGTGTTGAGGTTTAATAAATTATGTTTTGATATACAAAAACCAGGTGGTGTTAAAGGGTTTTTCAAAACGCCTAAGCTGATCATCGGGGCGATAAATGTTCTACACTCTCGCTCACTAATCGTAATAATCAACATAAATAGATATTTTTATTTACTCTAGGATATTTTATCTTATTCTCAGGCAGGTATAGTACGACACAACTTAGATGTAGCATGAATTTGAAAATTTGCGTTCATTCATTTCAATTTTGCGAATGTATTTGGTTATATGACTTTACAAGTTATTGCGTTTTCGTAAAGATAATTTTTATTTAAAGCAGTTATAAAGATTGGTGATTTTGGAGGCGCATTCAGTTCGGATGGAGATCGGTTTTACGAATTTTGCCCATGCTACATCTAAGTTGTGTCGTACTGTACACGACTGTCCAAAAATATATGTTTTATCATTTACTTTCTAATATACAGAAAACTATACTTGTATTTACAAAGATTTTTAATAAATGATGATCTACGTAGAGATTTGTAACAAAATAATCGCAATATATAAGATGTATACCTAATCATATTTTTTGTCGCACTGAAACTGATAAACGCCACGAAATAAGAATGATTAATGTTAGTATAATTACCATTAAGCTTTGTAAATATTATGAGAATAGCAGTGCGCATCCTTCGTATGGAAATAATACCTAGTCTTTAATTAAACCTACGGATGGTCTTATTATTTTGGAGTACCAGAATTAATACAATACACTTTGTAACTATTATTTTAAGATCTTACATACATGAGATATACAATAAAAATTTAAATTTGAATAATTTACTGGCTGTTTTAATATGCATAGCTTGTCTTATTTTAGTTTTAGTAATTGTGCTGAGCTGTTAATAATTTGCACTACCGTTAATAACTATTCTGTGTGAGTAACTTGTTTCGTTGGACTAAGTGCCTTTTAACTGAAGAATAAAGACGGCGGTTTGATATATTTTGCTGCTAAAAAAGCTGACAAACCGCCAATTTACTCCTCAGATAAAAGTTATATGAAAATTGAATAATCGGACTTAATGCGTGAATGTATGCAACAGCAATATATAGCATTAGCAAACAAAAACGTATTCTACGGTGATGCTTAGCTTTATTTAAAAGTTGCGATGAAAATCTTCGCTATGCTTGTCGTTTTCTCAGCAAATACCTTTTTATTTCGCTTTAAGATTTTATGAAAGGATAGCAATAGCAAAGCAGGCGCTATGGTAGTGGAAGATAAGGGGCTTTAGATCTGCTAACCAAGGATTACTCCTCAATTACATTTAAAAAAGGGATTTTTGTTTAAGGGATTTTTTAAGGGAAATTAGTTGTCAGTTTTCAAGACTTAAGCACTTTAACCATGTACTTGTTTTGAATGTTGGGTTTTTGATGACATATTGGGTTACTAACACATTTAACCAAGATCTTGATACCTACTATTCGTTTGGGCAACAATTAGCGCAATTCGCAGCTGCTAAGATTAATTCGCATCGGTTTAACATAAAGAATTGAACATATTTTGGTTCATATGCTTTGTTACTTACCCTGAAATTATGTCCGCGACGCAGTGGCTGACTGATGACGGCAATGCCGTCCTTATATCCCCTTAAACGTGCCGCCACCGTATCTGAAATAAAGGAAAGTACAAGGTGATTATTGTTGGGGCTGTATACAGGGTTTGCTGGTACGTATTCGAATTGGATGGCAGCAGAGATATCAGATACTATTGATTACGGGCATTACGCTGCAGCTAACCGTGTTTGATTGAACGCGAGTCTTAAAGTGACAAGTTTCTAAGTTTAGGGCGTATCAGTACTCATATTCTTACTAAAAAGCCAATAGGAAGATGTTACACTACCTGAGCTACACAGCCTGATGTTCTTTCCATGTATGTTGTAAAAAGTGTAGGGCAGTGGGGTGCGGCGCGGAATCGGCTTTATGATGGTGTTTGTTGGTTCACAGGACCCGTCTGCGGGGGGCTCGTCCTGGCTTTCCGAGCACTCCTCTCCCGCGCTGGTACTAGCGCCCGCGCCCTGGGTGGGGCTGGCACCACCGTCGGATGCCGCAGAAGTGGACGGCTCAGCGGACGTCGAGGCCACCGGGGCGTTAGCAGCGGGCGGGGCAGAGCCATGCTTGCCTTTGCCTTTACCCTTGCTCTTGGTCCTGGCTTGCCCCCTAGCTTGCTCGCGAGCTTCAGCGCGAGCGGCGGCTTGAGCCTCCGCAGCGGCTTGGGCGGCCTGTGCTGCGATCTTGGCGTACTTGCCCTTTAGGATTGGCTGCTTGCTCTTGTGACCCATCGCGTCCTCTTCAGTGGATGCGTCCTCTTCTGGGGGTAGTTGTTCGTCAGGTTCCGGGGAGTCTTCACTGGAGAATTCGTCGTCGGGGTCGTCTACCGTCGGCTCGGCAGTCCGAGGGTCACTCTCTGGACACTGGTCACCCACTAAGTTCGTGATATTGTGTTCAAACACGTCATCGTGGCAAATGTGAGTTACCGAAAAGAGCGGCGGTGCAATTGGATGCTTTGGGTAGTCATCGCTGTCGTTGGGAACTGAAATAATATAATTTTTAATTATAATAACATAAATTTTCGTCTGACCTACTTATGTTCTATCACTTTCGAGTGATAGCTGAGGAGTAATATGAAGATTATTAATTCTAAATAATCTCTTGGATGTGTAAATAAGTTGCAATATTAAAAGGCCCGCTTCTGAAGTACGAGGATGTTTCGAAACCTAGGAAGTGCCTAACCTTTGAGATTTTTTCAACTTTTTGTGTTTGTATCTACTTTCTCAGTTTATCTTGGAAATCATGGTGAAGGAAAACATGGTAAACACAGCTACCGTGGCGATTAATGCTCTTGCCTTCTCCGAGAAGTGGCCTTTATTCTGCTGTGGCTTTCATGGTTAAAATAAATGGCAGCAGCGAAATGTCTCGTTGGTCTACAATCGCAAGCGCAAGGGCTAAGCTTGGGATCTTGGGTTCGATCCCCAGGTTGGGCAGAATTATGTTTTTTTCTTAGGAAATTCTGAGTAGCAGCCCGGAGTCTAGATTGATGATTGGTTAAGAGTTCTCTGCAATAACTCAATTAGTTAATAAGTCACAACATATTCCGGTTTATTAAGTACTTTTATTACTCTTAATTGACATTGATAAATTAGGAATATTTAACGGTCTTTAACATATCTCGGGACCCTGGGGTCCCGGACCTTTGGAAGGCGTACGAGGGGCCGAAGCCAACTCGCAGAGGCCCCTTAGACATTTTTAAGTATTGAGGCACCAACCGACGACTATCCCTGTTAGCACAACGTAAGGGCACCCAAGGACAACCCCCGGTTGGTGTAGGACTATTGCAGGATATGGAAACAAAGATATTTTGACTATGGGTTTGGGTGGCTAAAGTTGACTGGTTACCTGGAACTATGGCCCCTGCCTGATCAATGTTTATATGTACATAGATAAAATGGCAGGGGGTGACTTGCACACTCAATAATGGGCCCCCGAAAATGGTCGCTAGCACAAAGTGTCGAAGCGACAAGGGGGCAACATGTCCTGAGGTGCTTATGAGGAGTGGAGAGGTATTCCACGGCTATCAGGACAATCCCGGAAGTACGGTCAAGATCCCTACCAGCATCTTACTGGAATACTTCCTTCCTCCGAGCATGTTTGCTCTTGCGAATCTCCACTCAAGCCAGCCAATAAAGGCAAGAATGAGGTGGGAGCTCTGTTCCTCGTCAGTGTTTACTCTAGCCGGCCAATAAAGGCAAGCCAGAGGTGAGGAACAAGAGTTCTCCCGGAAGATAAGGTCCGTGGGGTCGCTACTGCCCAACAGTTCGCCACATGCTGCCTTGCGGGTTTTTGTATCTCTCTTGGTCTGGCTCCTCACCCTAGACCTGTTTCGTCAAAGTAAACTTTACCGGCACAGACCCAGAGTTCGGAGCGCGCAAGCCCCACCACGACGTCAACGTAGAGATACGGTTTAACTATTATTAATCAGCAATGAGGCATAAATCAACAAAAAATAACCCACATTGTGTCTATCTTAATTGACGCCACTTCTAAGTTGAACTGCTGTATGTGTTGTACTGTGAGAGGTGAGATATTAATATCACTCTCACTTATTATCACTTAACATCTAACAGTTATAAAAACAATATTAATAGTTGTTTTATTAGTCTGCAGAGTCGATCGATTCGATCTAAAAGGTCAGCCAATTTTTTTGTTGGTTTTCCTAAAGTTTGTTCTGTATTATCAGACAAGATATTTTGAGATTGATTAAGAACTTTTGTTGATTTGATGGCAATTGACTCGCTACACATGGTTTATGCCTGGTTTATACGAGCCCAGTAATGTGACAGTACAGTCAGTCCAGCGCTGACTTGCAACTGGGCTCGTGTAGACACTAGTTTCAACCCAGTCCAATGGTGACTTCGCGCCCTCAAGTCAGTCCAGTTGACTAACCTACCCGTCTATTTTCGGAACCAGTAGCTTCTTCCACCACGCGACTGACTTACCGCCGATCTCATCTAAGTACATATGAACCCATGAACCATGACTGGGTCCAAAAATCCGATTTTTAATTGAATCACTTAGAGAAAAATACTATTTATTGGGCGTGTCTAGTAAAAAAATGTTTTACTTACTTGTTTGTTGATTCAGACCAAGGTTGCCCTGGGCCAGTGCCTGTATCTTTGTGATGTGACCGTAGATTTCAATGACCACGTACACTTTCTGTTTAAACAAATAGAAATATAACGATCATTTTGTGTTTTTTTATAAAACGTCAAGGCAATCAACGTGAAATTTACCTTTTTAGGAATTCAGTGTATACTGTTGCAGTGAAAGTAGTGAGTGAATACTCGTACTTGGAAGATACAAGTAACGTGGATGGATGAAGATATATCTAGAAATATTTCCCTTAGTCGGAGTTAGTTAAAACTCTGTGACCTCGATCAGTGTAACCTGGTCCAAACTTCGAGTGAATAAAAAGGTAAATTTCCCTTTAATTCTATAGCATTATAATTATGTTTGATAATGAAATAGTTTACCGTCTAGAACATAAATTAAAGGCAAATTATAAAGCATATATTTAAGCATTTACTATAAAAGCAGCATGCTCCTTTACAGGAGGACACAAGGGGATGTAACACAACATGCAATTTGGTAACAAAAATAAAATGGAATTACAGTTTCTGAAGTAATCACCACTAAGGATCGGAAGAAGTGATTATTTTAGTGAAATATACACAATATGAAATATATCATAAATTTTGTTAGCTAACCTATGCTGTCCCACTGTTGGGCAAACGTCTCCCCCATACTTTTCCAGTTTTCCTTATGTTGTATATATTTTACTAAAATAGCACGTCTTCCTAGATTTTCGTCTGTAACTGTCCTTCATCGTATTTTGTGTAACAATAAATTTTGAATTACATACAGCATTAAACAAAACTAAGCCTCTAGTAGATACCGCTATTCAAATTTAAAGCACAATAACGTGATATTTTCGTTATTATGCCTCCAATTTTAATTGCGAATAGACTCGAGTCTCAGATTCCTATAATGTGTACAAATCGCATGAAAAATTTGTTTGGCAATGCTTTATGAAGTCTAGAATATTTTTAAAATAGCTTGATGAGTTTTGATTACTATTTTTTCTATTTCCATTCAATACAACTTATGTTTGGTCTATTGAATGGGTGAAGCTACCGCCGGTTCGGAAGATGATTCAATGTCTACTGAAGAGAACCGGCACCTTCAGTAGTAACAAATTTTTCAATTAAGTTATACCCCGACTTACATGCATTTATTCGGTCCCGCCCAAGCTGTCACTTCTGCAGTCCGTTTCATTTCTTCGCATCCCCTACATGACCTCTCTCTACCCTATACCTATCCTCATAATACATATTATAATCCGGGTTGTGACTTTATGATCCTTAGATTCCTTTGTCTTGCCCAGCATATCGTCAATATAAATATGTAGTTACTTAATAAAATAAATAATATATATGTACATGAATTACATTAAAAGTACTGTGTTCACTCAAAATGTTAAAAACACAGTCGGTCATAATTTAAATATCTAAAACTGGGTCTAGCAAGATGGCTGGATCTAGCACTTGAAACTATTGCCTTCATAAATAAGGCGCTCATTCCATTTAATATGATTAGTTGTGTAATTCAGCATGATACCTGCCATGGTCATGTAGCGAACACAATCCGGAGTGATAATGAGCCCACAATTGGATTAATTCCAACTACAAACTACATTAAAGGTGGCTTTACAGTCCACTAACTAGGTTGCAAGTTTGACCTTTGTGAGCATGTAATATGTAGTTGACGGATATGATCATAGCACGCTATACATACATTATCAGACGAGGTACCAGTACTACACTCGTGTACCTAACTTTTTAAACACTATGACGGTCGATCTTGCCTTATGAATTTACCCTTACGACAGGGTAAATCTAGATGGCAAATCGTGATGAGCGCTTCTAAAGCACCTAGACATAATTAAATTAATAATAAAAATAGCAACGAGCTTCAATAACAATACTTATAATGAAAGTGCTCGATATAATGACGTGAGTTTTGTAGCAACGTACTTATTTATTCAAGTGAAATCTAATAGATTTGAATCAAGCAATGAATGAGGTGATTTAATTGATTTCTTAAAAGATTATTTGTATTCATTATAAATTAGCTAAATAAGCTTTGTACAAAATTAAGCTACTAATTTAAATTTGTTCAAATAAATTCGATATTATTGTTATTGCAATGTCGGAAAGAATGGCCGTCTTTAACTTTTCTTCGGCTTTCCTACATAAAGAGAGAGAAGAGAGACAATATCAATGTTCATTAGCTTTTTCGACAGTTCAGCGGATATTGGGATACGGGGGAAACCATGATGTCTTATTGGCAGTTAGTTCAAGCGCTGCATACGAACTTCTTTGCTAATAGCATGTTTAAATTGAATTATATTTGAATTAGCATCTTCGTTCTTTTTGAGCGCGTAAACTGTGCTGCATAGAATATGAAAGGATGGAATGTTTGTCTCATGGTATAGCCCCGTAGCAGCAGGGTGGCAAGCATATAGCGTACAAGCATAAGGATCGTATAAGCATGAAATACGATTGCAAACCACCGAAAAAGCCTTATCCACTAAATCGCTGAAGGCGAAACTACCCTACATCAATTATTTCCGCACCTATGCTTTATTAATCAGTTGTATTTATATAACATTAATAGGTAGTTATCACTGCAAAATTCATATCCATAGCGGTGTTATGCGTTTTTCGGAATTTACCTAAATTTATTCGATAAAAGTTACAGTGCATTTTGTAGCACTGTAACAGACATCGACACAGTTCGAGCGGGCAGCTCCGGAAATTAAAACGGCTCAATGTCACCTTAGTCGTAGCGAGTCTTACAATATTGTTCTCCAAATAATTAGGCCACACACTGGTTTATGCCATTCACTCTGCGAAGAATCAATTTAATTATGCGATTCTGGCAGTTATAATATAATAAGGGTATCGCTCCCATTTTTCTTCACAATTTATTTAGATTTCAAGGGCGCGAAAGGAGTTTTAAAACACGCTTACAACTCCAGCATATTGGGCTTAAATTGCCAATTAAAATACAACAACTATTTCCTCTCACCTGTTTTGTTTATCGCCCGTCGGGTCAAACAAAGAATCCTTACAAGCATTGAAATGTGTTTATACAGTTTTCAAGGAAAATTTGTCACAAGGGGAAGAAGCTAATTTTAACCCTAGCAACAGGCTTCAGGAAAAAGCTTACCTTCTCATAAAAATGAAACCAAGTATTTTCTTGTTTCACTTTCATGAGAAGGGAAATACGCAAGTTTTCTTTTACTTTTTATGAAAAGCTGTCATCGATATTTCAAGCTATTTTAAAAATATTGTTAGTAGGATCGCGCAATTTCAGTCTGGTCAACAAGTTCTGTCTTTGCCGTGATCTATATCTAGATTTATAATACATAAATACCAAACATTTTACAGTAGGTATTTTACATACACAGGGTTATTGGTTATACGTCGGCAATCCGTTAAGGGGATGTAGGAGAGGTCTAGTCAGTAAGAGTCTGACACGCCCTCCCGCTCCGCCCAGAGCAGGAGAAGTTATTTGATAATTTCCCACCCAGAGAAAAAAAACAAAAGAAAGGAGAAAATGTATGAAATAAAAATATCAAATAACTCGAAATTTTTTGACATTTGCGTAGGCGTCAAAAGGCGTCATTTGGTTGTAAATGACCTCTGCTACATTCCCTTAATAGATTGCCGACGTATAACCTTTAACCCTGTATATCAGGGTTATTGGTTACATTTTATATTTTTATTTCATACATTTGTTATTGGGTACATTTTATATTTTTATTTCATACATTTTAAAATATAAAATGCTAAATTACTCGAAAATGTTTGAAATTGGCATTGGGGTCATCAGGGGTTATTTGGTTGCAAATGACCTCTCCTACATCCCCTTAACCGGTCGTATTGCCGACGTATTACTAATAATCCTGTATACATACTATAAAAAGTATTGGCATATTATGGGATGATCCAACGTGTAGAAAAATACGTCAAATTAATCATGTTTCGTAATAAATAATGTAACATATTATACGGTATTTTTAATGGTAAATCGTCTTAATTATGCTTGTCCTGTGAGCAAGCTTAACAAAAGTGTACCTTATTGATTTTGAAGAGACTGTGCCGTGTCTTCTTCCGTTTAAAACCCACATCCATTCGCACAAAGCTTTTACAACTTCCACCACGGCAAAAATAAAACAAGTGCCCAGTGTTGCAAGTAGGTTAGTTGTTCAGTCATAGGCCAGGTTGAATGTCAGTAATCGCGGACTGTTTGCAAAGCTTCCACTGCTAGACTCAGGATGGTGCCGTAGTATGGATATGGCACATCCTGGGTCTAGGTGCCCGGGCTGGTTATCCCGCCACCCGTCGGTCGCCAGGCGCCTCGTTGGTATTTGCAGGGTGCACCGCGTGCAGGTGAGGTTGGCTTTCGGACAAATTCCTTTACACCCCTCTATTGTTTTACTTGACTTCAAACATTTATTTCGATTAAATATTTCAAATACATTTCATAAGTGATTAAATTGATTGAATGATTTTATAATTTCAAAGACAACAACTACTATACTCTACAAAGCGGATACAATGTCAAGTATTACATAATTTCTAAAGCTCAAACTGTCACCCAACCCTAGGCCTTCTGGGTTACATAACAGGAGAAACGTGTATTAATTCCCATCTTATTAATACTAACGTCGGGAACTTTCTCGAAAGCTGTGTCGAGTTGTTCTGAGTTGTAGTAGACGATAACACGCGAGTCGCTGACTTTCTTGAGACCGATCCTGTCTCCGGGACGCAGCCACTCGAAAGATGGGACAAACGAGACCAACTCTTGTTTCCGGGTGCCCGGCTGCGAATATTTCATGTATCGCCCTGAAAAATAATATAAACATATTCGAAAAATGGTACTACAACATAATAATTCATTGAAGTAGGAACACAGTGCGTGGGCGCTGCTACCCTGTGCGAGAAACAGGCGTGAGACCATACTTACTTACGAGTGCGTCTGTAGCCACGGCGAAGGCCAAGTCGCTGTACACACGTGACACAAGGGCATTTTACCGCAGAATCGGAGAACAAGTTACACTTCAGTGATAAAAAACAATATACATTGAAAATGGATCAGTGCTCCAAATCCTCTTCAACTCCAAATCTATAGTTATTATTTTTAAAGACCCTGATTAATTTCACCGACCTATCACGTCACAACATTTAATAAGGACTAATATGTTACCGTCAATGTACGCAGTAAAATGCGGCAAGCAGGCGACGCTGGGGGGAAGACTGCGGTTCACGTGCGCGTTCAATATATTGATGTCCGTTATCCCTATGCGGAAGCTGCCAGCGTAAGATGTTTTACAATCGATGATCTTTATCTGTCAAACGATTTATTATTAGGTATTTAAGTTTAGGAACACATATTTATATATATAGTATTTTTTTTAAATTGGCCAGTTTAGGTGAACTTTTAGGCTCAAACCTCAAATACCTCAAATAACTCCCCCATTGCAAGATGTGCCGAACTGAACACCAGAGCTGCCATCGGGTCAGTTGTCAAACGGCGTGCGATAGTGTAGTCGTGCATCAAACAAATGTTGTCGCCGGCATATTCAGAAAAACTCCTACAAAGTAATATAAACGTTACCAGACATTTCTTACGGGCCATTGCAGCATGTGAAACATTAGTAGCCACCAAAAAAAGGTCGTCACTTACCAATAAGGCGGAGGCGGCGACGACAAAGCCCTCGAGTTACTCAGCATAGAATTATCAGAATTAGTACAACCATTATAATTGAACGCTCTTTCCTCGTTTTGCAGTATGGTCACCTATTAAAACGCACATACACTTTATACTCCGCACTATTCATAATTAATGACGATAAAATAATATTTACAATATTTAATATTTTCATACCTGCGTGCACTGCCCATACAGATCGACGACGGCGTATATGTTAAGATGGGGAACGTACCAAGCCTTGCCCATGTCCATTCCGTCCAGATAGTAATGCAGGCTGCGATCAGCGTGCCACATCATACCTGTTTGCGTACAAGAAATTTAAAAAACATTTAATACTCGTCAGAATCGATTGAAGGAAAGGGCCCATCACAGGCGAACAATGCAACAAAGAAGAAAAGCGTTAAGCATGAATGTGGATGGTAAAGGAAAGATGATATGAGTAAAAAGAAAAAGATGACAGCTGATATATAGTTAGAGAGAGATGAATGAAAGAAAAGGACAGACACAAAGACACATAAATTAAGATAACGGCAGGAGAATGACGAGTGAGCCTTATGCAACACCGTGCGACGTCCGACCGGCTGGGTCTACCATGTTAACTTTTAAATGTAAGATTACTTACCAACGCGGCTTCCAACAGTAAGCGTATCCAGATCAAGCGGATATCCGCTGCGCACGCACTCCCCATCTTTCATCATGGCGGCCCCGCTCAGTATGTACGTGTCCCAGTTGAGGTCGGTAGCTGTACCCGCGATGGCACCCACTCCCCCGCTAGCCTCCAAGTCATCCGGACGTATGGCCGTCACACCTGTATAGTATGCTGAGGTTAGCTAGCCAGTTCGCGGGATGTGGCAAAGTCATCATCAAGAGTAGGAGATTCTTTACTATATTATTTTAGATGTGACAGTTTGTGTCGATAACGTTTAAACAGCTGAACGGATTTAGATGGAATTTGGCACCATGTGATGGATTAAAACATATGACCCTTTTAACAGGGAACATGAAGTTCCTCTAGGATGCGAGTGGAACTGAGAGCAATAGCTAGTTACAATATAAATCGGTAATCTATTAAACAGTATTTCAAAATTCAACCACTTCTCATCCAAAAAATCCTGACGTAAATTAGACTATGCGTAAATTCTGTGATAGAAGACATAAAAATGTAATCATCCACTTACCAATCTCGAGGCTGCCGATCCAGCAGTCGACCATTTTGTCGATACGTAGTTCAAACATGTCACATTCACGAAGAGGTCGCGAACTGAACAACACTGCATCGTTGAACTCCGAGTAGACGGTGGCGCGCCAGGCCGTCAGACGGTTGCGACTCAGACGCGCGTTGCGACCGTGCACGCGGTGGAAACACATCTCACTGGACAAACATGGGATTATCTTTGCATCTGAAGTACTTTTACGTGAAATAAAGATAACATAGGTCATTGAAATATACAAATTATTTAAAAGGCATGAATATTTTCATGTTGTGTAGTTACAAAACGAAATACTTAATTCATGTTTGAGTGTATTGTAAAATACAAATTAAATAAACACGTAACAAAGTTCAGAATACTCACGGAAAGATAGTAGCATTAGATTCCGTAGATAATGGCGATTCGGGAGAATAAATAGGTGGTGGAGTATACTCATCCACGATTGTCGCCTGTGCCGCGCGGCCGTACAAATCTAAGTAGACGAGGATGTTTTGTTACAAAATTTGATATAAATAGTAGAAGCTTCTTTTTTATTTGGCTGTTTATATGAACATGACCGCAATAATACATTTTGCCCTAAGGGTAAAAAAAAACTCACCTATAATGCCAAACACGTGTTCAGGTACATTAAACGCGGCCGGCCCCTGATCCACGCCATTGACGAAAAAATGTAGTATGCCCAGTTCTTTGCGCATTACACCCACTGTGTCCCCTTCCTATGACGTCACACAAATTTATTTCAGCAGACATAACAGGTATGCAAAATAAATATTAAAGGTTAAAAGGAAACTTACCACAAGTTTGTTAAGGTTTCTGACATACTGTGGAATTACGATGGAACCATCACGGATAACGTCTTCTCCGGTCACAGCCCACGTGCCGGATCTAGGGAGAAAGAAATTTTGAATTAGGATTCCATAGTCACACCTATTTCCGTGACAAGGACAATGAGAAAATACAGGTAGATGAAGAGGACTTACTTTGCATTGCTCATTTTGAATGGAAACTTTATATCATTAGAAGAATGCTGCGTGACTCCAATTTCAATGCTTCCAGCCCACTTCGGAATAACGAGATCGAGACGTACTTGGAACAGTTCGTTGGTCCTCAAAGTACGGTTCGTCATTACGATTCCGTTGTTGAAGTACTTGAAAGCACTGAAAATTTTTGAAAATCTTAGTGAAGTCCACTGAAAACTTACGTAATTTTCAGTAAAAGGTAAAATGGATACTTACTTAGGCCTATGAGCAGTCTTACCATCGTTAATAATAATAACATTCGAATCACGCAGCGTATGAAATAAAAGGCTCTCTTCATCTATTCTTGGTCTAAACCTGCCTGGAAACACGAGAGTAAATAATAAATCACCCTGAATACAAGCGAATAGCTTCCAGGCATCGCGGTGTATTTTGCAGTTCATAGATAAACAAACAAAAAAAAACTATATTTTTTTTATTAGGTACTTACTTGGTGCAGGGATTTCAGGTGAAGCGAGCACGAGTGGTGGATTGTTGATGTTGCTGTCAATATCTTCGCAAGGATCCACTATTGACACCTGCCAAAACGAAATTCGATATACAATTAAATCTGCATACTCTGTTAATAACACTCCCTTACATTTTTGAAAGTCTGGTTGACCAAAATAAATTACAACGGTTTAACTTGACTTCAACGCTTTGACAAACGATATTTCGACGGCTCTAGTAAATGAGTATAATATAAGTGCATAAAAACTTACTTTGACGGTCATGCCGTAAAGATCCACCACTCCCCAAACTTGCTGGTCTACTTTGTCAGTAGCAACTCCTTGATCGACACCATTGATGAAATAGTGCAATTTACCATTGCTTTTTCTCATCATACCTACCGTGTCGCCTTCCTGTAAAGAAAATTTACAGAAATTCACCTTAAACTTGAATTTGTTTAATTAAACCGGTCAATCTAAATCCAGCTAAGTAAACACGCGAAAAAAATCAATGAATAATTTTTATAGCGACATGTAATTGAAGGATGGGAAGCAGCTTACCCTTAGTTCATCAAGGTTGAAGTTGCCATACTCCATGCAAGTTCCGTGCCCGTTGAGAAGCACCTTGCATCCGGACATCATGATAGTCCCGGAGTCCATGTTAGTCATCGTGGATGGGAACCGTATGGTGGCTGGATTGTGGGTTGTTACACCAACCTATGTTAAATGAATTATGTAAATCCAGTCAGCCAGAAAACAATCAACACAGGTGGCTCTAGACGAAAAACAATAACAAAAATTCAAAATTATTAACGTCCAGCTGATCAAGATATTTAAATATCTGGATGAAAAACGGCCCACCAGCTCGCTAACGACAAGTTTCACATTCGTTTTAGTGTAGTTCAAACCCGCATAAGCTCACAACAGGACTGTCAGTTGCGTATATAACTTGGGGGGGCTAGTGTGAGGGAATAGTGTGTTTAAAAGGAGCCTCACCTCGATGCTGCCGCTCCACTTGTCTACGAGTCTATCTATGCGTATCTCAAACAACTCGTTGTCGTAGAGCGGACGATGTGTCATCACTACGCCATTGTTGTAGTCGTCCAGTGGACGAGCTCGCTCTGCAGTCCTATTATCAATGCTATAATTTAACATAAACATTTTGTTTACCTATTACATCTAATCATAAACAGACACGTTTGAACATCAGCTTCAGTAAAAATCAATCGGGACGTAAGGTCGTATACAAATTCCATAAAAATATCGCCAGGAGGGACGCTAGAATTAAAATTATTTGAATTCGTAAGCTGATTTATTAAATAAAAATTGATGAAAACATGATTCAACAAAACAAGACTTACTTGTTATTACTTGTCAGTTTCACTAAGATCCCACATCTTGGATGAAACCGCAAGCGGTCTTGTGCAACTGTGAAAAAACATTACTCAAGTAACATTTACTACAAATAAAAAACTAATTGGATAGGTACAGAATATGATTATTAAGTACTAACCAAGGGCACAAGCACCTTCGGAAGTCATTGGAATGTAAACATTACGAGTCTCTTTTGGGTATTGGCTTGACTCGGGTGGAAGACCGGCTCCGTCCATCTCACTTGACGTAAGTGTATCATCATTGTTTGGATCCTCTTCAATCTAGAATATTAATACTGTCATCATTCCTAACTCATTCTAGACTAAGTATTTTAAAACTCTGAGTACAATAATAGCTGACCTGATCCATGCTACTATCCATCATGGGTCTTATTTCGTTGGTGCGTAATATGGACACTTGAACGCACTGCCCGTACAAATCAATAACAGCAAACAATCTCGGAGGTAGATCCCTCGCAGCTATCCCGAGACAACGACCATTGAGATAAAATGTTAACTCTCCCTGAGAAGGAAAACGCAACAAACATGAAGGACATTAACGAGGAGTTAATCCGAACCGAGACCTTAATCAAGCAAGATAAAACAATGAACATCACAATAGCAATATATCAGGAAAATTGTAGAAGATACAATCAAGAAACATAAAAACAAGAAATGCCAATCAAAAAGATCATTATACACGGTTATTGGTTATATGTCGCAATCCATTAAGAGGATGTAGGAGAGGTCATTTACAACCAAATGACCCCTTTTGATGCCTATGCAAATGTCACCAATTTTCGAGTTATGTGTTTGTGAGTTTGTGTTTTTTATTTCATACATTTTAAAATATAAAATTACTCGAAAATTGTTGGCATTGGCATAGGGGTTATCAGAGGTCATTTGGTTGCATATGACCTCTTCTACATCCCCTTAACGGATTGCCGACACATAACCAATAACTCTGTATAACTAAACCATTACTAAATGTTTAAATTTCATTCTGATAACTACCTTACTAGTTTTCATAACACCGATGCAGTCTCCTTCCCGCAACGTGTCCAACTCGGGTCCGTAAGAATTGACCAAAGTGACGCCATCTTTCACAATGGAGCTGCCTGACATAATCTAAAAACACATCAACCGTTTTTCCTTGCTCTTGTTCCCACAATAAGCAAGCATAGCAACATTAAAAAACACGAAGTGGTTTATTTCTTCCCCTTGTCACTTACATTTGCACAAATATGCAATCACACAAGTATGCAATTGTATATGCTTATGACTATGCATACTTTTTGACAGGATTTGCGAATTGTTTAAGTATAAGTAAGTGACTGGGTTTCTGTTACGACTATAAACAATATACTGAAAATATGAATAAAACTTACCCATGCTGTATTTCTGAGTTTAGTTGCTGTAGCAGGAAGTTCCATAAACTCGGGATCTAATGTTGTAACACCTATTTCCAGGCTGCCATTCCAAACATTCACCTATATAAAAATACTTACTTATAGTAGTTGTTAAAGTTAAAATGATATGTTAAACATTCATGTTGCTTGGTAACATTCACTGTCCGCATTTTACCTTGTCAACCAGAGCGGGAGAAGTTATTTGATAATAAACCACTCAAAAAAATAAAAACCAGTAGGTGACTTGTCAGTGTTATGTACTTGCTGGTGACAGGGCAAGCACTGAATAACATGAGTGGGTTTTTCCAATAAGATATTCTCAGAGTATTATGTAACACAACAGAAAACAAAAAAACTGACTCCCTAAAACTTGTTCCAAATTTCCAAAATTGTGTTTTTTTAATTTATTGACATCTGATCATCCCTTTGACATTTTGATAGGACCAACCCTATACCAACTTACACCAAAGGAAATGTATAAATGAGCTTTCTAACTTTGATTATAAAACCAATTAATATAGTTAAAGATTTTTGAAGAAGCAGAAGTAACTGCATATAAATGTGGTACTATCGACTTGAGAAATCAATTCAATGATGTACTTCTTCAAAATTTTGCACAAAGGCGCTATATCATATTTTACAAAAGACAGAGATTCAAATTTTGATATCCAAAAGTCAAAGTCTTATCATTTATTTAAAAAATAGACCTTTGTATGGCACTTTTGAATGTCAAAATTTACAATATAATAGAATTGATTCTAGTCGCCCCTTCTAAAAAGGTAGTTTTCGTATGGAGAAGAATACTCTTTTATAATGTTTTACAATATTTTGTATAGGTACCTACATTAGTTAAATAATTATATGTGAAGACGATGCACCTAGAATAAAATTACTATACCACAATAGGTAAAAAGAATTAAAAAGGAAGCAATGACAGATAATTTAACTATGTGATAGATACATGGTGCTCACATATTTACAAACATTGTAAAAGTAGACAATTTTCCTAAAATTTTATAGTTAATATTTCAGTGTGTGAGGTAGTAATCACAGAAGGTAAAATCAATGTCATATGACTAAAAATAATGAACTTGATTTTGTTTTCATTCTAAATTGTTCTATGGAGCGGGACAAGCATGTTTCCAAGCACTCTTATCTTGGATATAATCCTCTAATTTGTAATATGCTTGTTTATAATATTAATATGATTCATGTTGCTTATGAAGATTGGCTGATAAACCCTATGGTAACCGAAACTGTTGATGAGTAGCAATACCTAGACGTAACAATCGGAAAAATATTTAAGAAAGTAGTTATGTTCTCACAGAGTGGTGCAGGGTAGAGGGTGGAGCCAAGAAATGAGAGATTTTTATGCAATTAATACATAAGAGGAAACATTTTGCAATACCCATTTGCGATTACCACCATCCTTCCCATTCCACCCTAATGGAAACTACTTCGAAGAAATTAATTTACTCTCAATTAAACACTTAATTGACAAATTAT
Organism: Agrochola litura; assembly: GCA_949152395.1. Taxonomy (NCBI): domain Eukaryota; kingdom Metazoa; phylum Arthropoda; class Insecta; order Lepidoptera; family Noctuidae; genus Agrochola; species Agrochola litura. The sequence continues at coordinate 11,972,942 of OX424491.1, read as the reverse complement.
GCTTCATTAAAAACTATACAAATAGAACAGAATCAAAGCTCTTTATAACGATTTGTTTGAATTTAAGGCTGTATAAATGGAATAAAAAAAATCGAATAAAGTCGATATTATTTTCTTTGTTCTTTGTCTTACCTTTCTATCAACGGACACTTCAAATATAACATCATCCTTCAAAGGCTCCGAGCTTAATATCAAGCCATGGTTAAACTCTACGAAATTTCTAACAGCTGTAGAGTTTTCATTCAAGAGTGTGACCCGGTCGCCGCACCTTCTATGAAACCTCATCGTTTTCTATATACACTAAACTATGCACAGCTTATAAAGTAATTTAGAATCTTTCTGTACATAATATCAGTTTTAAATCTTACTTTGATGTACTTAATATTCACATTATTTACATGAACATCACGAACAAAAAGTAGCACCCATTAGGCGTTAATTAGTTTTACGATCGCTCAGTTACAACAACGTCAAGTGAATAGAAACTAGTCAAAATTAATATTTTGTAAAATGAAATAATTCCTGCCACGCTCATTATTAACGTTAATTGAAAAACATAAAATTTTATCACGAATAAGCGAAAAATAACACAAGAAAAATATCATATTGATTTTCACTGGCATGACATGACTAACTTTTTCCGAACCCTGGGGTAACTTGGGATCGGGATACTTGCTGTTTGAGCAAAGTAGTACGCAGAGTGTTTTGAAAAAGTTTCAAAGATATTATTGATTTTTACACTGAAACAAAAGACATGAAATTTTTAACCGACTTTTATTGTACATGGTGGGTCACCATTCAACAAGATTCACACTTTTTCTAAATTTTTCGTATCATTGAGAAGCTAGGACAAGGAAACCTTGGTATTTAAGAGGTCAAGAACACGATGTGCCTCGGCGGACGCTGCGAGACTTTATCATTACAATACCATCTGCCTAGAGATAGTATTTTTTTAACACTTTTCATAGCTTTCCATACAAACAACGATAGGTACAAACCAAGAATCAAAATCAAGAATCATTGTGTGAATCATATTGTAGTGTAGATATTGAAGGTGTTACCAGATGTAAAAGTTAATTTATTTTTTTATTACAAAGTACACACGTAAAAAGTAAGTACAGATGCCAGCACATCAAGCTACCCGAAACTGTCAAATTTTCCCAATCAACTTTGAACCTTATACGTCAGCAATAAAGTTGAAAATGTATTAAATAAATTTGACAGATTGTAGTAGCCTGATGTGCTGGCGTCTGTACCTATGTACCGCGATTCATGATAGATTTAGTTTTTTATTTGTAGATTTTATGGGAACCGTTAAAAAAAATATATCTATTCTGGCACGGCTTTTTCATGTATGTAAGAAACAAGATGAATTTAAAAAAAAAGGTACCTAGTCAAGTCTGTATCTACTCGAGCGTCACTTAAAACTTCCAAATTTAAAAAATAAATAATCTCGAAATGTATCAAGAATCGCAGAACATGGATATTTTCGGATACCCCTGGGCATGAGGCATCAGTTTTTTTAACATATTTATTTGCACCTGTATTTTACACATTGGTTATTTGATTCAAGCCTTTTTATTGGAGTAGGTAGGTACAGTCACGAGCAAAAATGTACATACACTTAGCAAAATTCAAAATGATTTTCTCGTGGAATAATGGTTGCAACTTGTCATAAGCCCTATGTAGTGTGGGACTGGGGGTTCCAAAATGCTATATTCCTAACAATATACAATTACAATCAATACAGTAGGAGAAAATAACTCTCAAAAGTTAACAATTGTAAATATATGAATGCTCGTGACTGTACAGATTCGTAATTTTTTTTTCAAGTGCTGAATTTTTATTGATAATGGACAGTAGAAATAACAAACTTAAATCAGCAAATAGGCACTATCATAGTTTATGGAAACGGGCAAATCTATACTAATATATAATATAAAGAGGAAAGATTTGTACTTTTGTATGTAAAGTATAAACTTAAAAACTGCTGGACCGATTTGAAAAATTCTTTCAGCAATGGATAGCTACATTATCAGCGAGTAACATAGGCTATATTTTATCCCCGTACTCCCACGGGAACGGGAACAACGCGGGTGAAACCGCGTGACGTCCGCTAGTCATTAATATAGGTAGGTAAACTAAGAATAGCAAGGGGCCTAATACACTCCCTTCTGATACGCCATACTTAGTTTAGTTAGATGATGATTTGTAGACAGGTGGTGACGATTCCCTTGTTCACAAACTAAACTAAATTTAAGTTCAGTGCATCTTTTTCTTTCTATTTCATTAAGAAAAGGACAGAAGATAAATTTTAGTTTAGTCCTGTCAAATTAATCAGCGCCTGTCACTACTCCATACAAGTTTAGACGCGATTAAAAACTTGCTTACTAAAATTACGTCAATTTACGTCAAGCGTTGATTAATTTGACAGGACTAAACTAAAATTTATCTTTTGTCATTTTCATAATGAAATAGAAAGAAAAAGATGCACTGAACTTAAATTTAGTTTAGTTTGTGAACAAGGGAATCGGCACCAGTGGATTCAAAATTTTCATTTAAATTAGTAACTTTAACACAATGTTTTATACCAGGCCGAGAAAACGTTTTATCCAATCTAGAGCGACACCAGGGATGCTTTAAGGGATGCTTTAACATTCACATGCGTGTGAAGTGTGAGAAACGCGTCACTGTGCGTCACCGTTTGATTACTCCTAGAAACTGACGTGACGGCCGGTATCGATAGTCTCCCAATTTCAGTGACAACTGAATTAGCGCTCGGTCGCCCGGGCACCAATATATTGAGTGAGTAGGTAGGTACAGACGCCAGCACATCAAAGCTACTACAATCTGTCAAATTTATTTAATAGATTTTCAACTTTATCGCTGAAGTTATGGTTCAAAGTTGATTGGGAAAATTTGACAGTTTCGGGTAGCTTGATGTGCTGGCGTCTGTACCTACGGCGAGGCGAATTCTTCTTCTTCTTCAGTGGATGTTCCCATCCCAAATACCGATGTCCGATAATACATCACGTTCTCTTTGTAGGTACCTATAGTATTACAAGGTTAGTTGTGCGCCTCTGAAATCTTCGTGATTCCGAATTAGTACGAATACAAAAACAATTTGAAGGTTTAGAGCTGATAATTTTTCTACAAGTAACAGCTCTATATTTTCATCATGACGCGATCTTATTTCCGAAGACAGACGTTTAATAAGCAAGGGAAATGGCGTTGTAAAAAAATGTTTGGATGTAATTTTTATGATATTTTATTCAATTTGTTATGTAAAATAAGTACCTTACACTACAGGGGAACAAGCAATTTCAGTTTTTCAGCACATAAGAGGCAAGCTAATAACAAACTGGCAGGTTTCTGTGAAAATTCAAAAGACTATTTTATTGCGGGTACATAGAATTTCGTTTATTACAATAAATACTTAGGCACTAAAACTTAAATATACAACAAACTTATAATTTCGCAAGAGTCGCGGAGGATGTTTGTACAATAGGATGTAGGTACATCTTTTACCGTCGGTGATCGGAACTTCAATCTCCTTGCCCGCGACAATGACGTGCTTTTTATATAGGTAACTACCGGAATGTAGTGTAAGAAATACTGGAGATACAGGCAGAACCTGGTGTGGTGCTACGCTATGACGTCATCTGCTACGTCATGACGTCAGTGCTACGCCGTAGTCATCCCAGAGCTACGCGAGGGGAAGATGCGGGGAAGGACGGCAGTCCTGATTGAGCTATGATTGTTAATACACGTGTACCGATTGTTGGTGAAGTAAATAATATAAGTGAATAGAAACCTCATGTGTTGTCTCATTTCTGGACTCTAACAGTTCAGAAGTGGGATACGGCGAATCTTCGCCATCCTAAAGATAGGATAACCCATCCCACAAGCAAATGGAAAGACAATCCCGAGAGCGACATCGTGGCGCGCGCCATTCGCGAACCGCATCCAGGGAGCGGTATCGTGACGCGCGGCAAGTAAAACGAAGAAGAATTGACTCAGAATCAAGACTTGAAAAATTGGAACGGATGGTCCAGAGACTAATTAAATCAAAGCAACCTGACCGCGAAGTTTCCGTCAGTGAAAGAAGTGATACGCGTGGTGGTAGAACGCCGTCGCCGCTGCCGAGGGGCAGCCGATCATGTGGCAATCCACCATCTTTACAACGTTCGCCGGGTACACCGGAGTGGGCGCCGCCAGCTTCGCAGCGCACTTCCGATGCTGCGGGTGCCGTGGCAACGCGAGCAGCGCGTGATGCACCGGGTACACAGGCACGGGCGTCGCCAGCTGCGCAGCGCGCGCCTCATGCTGCGGGCGCTGTGTCAACAAGAGAGGCGCAGCGCGCCCCGGAGGTCGTGGACGCTACCACGCCTGGACCGAGCACGGTCGGGCCCATGGTTTGGTCGCCAAAACAAGGTTATGTAAACAAATTATTATCAGGGTCAGAAAGTATACCCAGTTTTTCGGGTAACATTGAGAAAGATAATATGTCCGCACAAGTTTGGATAAAACGTTTAGAATCTTTGGCTAAGATATTTTGTTGGGATGAACGCTTTTTGATTCATCAAATGACATCTAAACTTTCTGGGAACGCGCGGTTATGGTTCGATTCCCTACAAGAAATAGACTTCAGCTGGCTAGAATGGAAGACTGAACTTGTTAACAGTTTCCCCGAAGGTCGCGGTATAGCCTCAAAATTGTATGACTTTGTTACTGTTCAACGAGCAAATAATGAAAGTGTTTTGGACTTTTATTATAAAAAGCTTTCTCTCGGAAAACAATGCGATCAGCCAGATCACGTTGTCGCGGACGTAATTATTTTTACGCTGAACAATTCATTGTTAAGGGCAGGGGCCCGGGGGGCTGTGTGTCGTGACACTAGAAGCTTGTTACAATATTTAACAGACGCCGCGGGCGACACGAATGTTGCTTATCAGAATAAAGTCACCGATGTACCAAATGTAAACAAAGCTCGGGTCGCCCGAACAACTAAACAGCGGGATGACGTAACTTGTTATAAGTGTGGTACAGACGCCAGCACATCAAGCTACCCGAAACTGTCAAATTTTCCCGATCAACTTTGAACCTGACAATTCAGCAATAAAGTTGAAAATCTATTAAATAAATTTGACAGTTTGTAGTAGCCTGATGTGCTGGCGACTGTACAAAGGGCCATTTTGCATCTCAGTGTTCTAAAACCGATACACCACGCTGTGAACGTTGTTTAAAATTTGGACACGTAATCAGTGACTGTAAAGAGAATAAACAGTGCTCTAATTGTAACCGGTGGGGCCACGATGGGGAGCATTGTTATCGCGCAAAGAAAGAGTCGACTAGCAAACCTTCTAAAGTATTATTTAGAATATCGGATATTGATGTGAATGACAGAAAGTATCACAAAAATGCTATTATTAATAATGTTTCACTGACGGCTTATATTGACTTTGGTAGTGCATGCAATACCATTACGAAGAGCGCGGCAACGCGAACGGGGCTTCAGTTTAGTCAGGGAACTTCCCGTCGAATTCGGGCATATGGGGGTAGCCTTGTTACTCCAATAGGCAAATTGTCAGCACACATAGCTTTAGACGAAGCTTCAGCCACCGTACCGATGCTAGTAGTTGAAGATGAATTACAGGACACAGATTTGATTATAGGCCGGCCGTTTACCGAACTTATATTTTTGTAACGAAAACTTCGGATGAATTAATCATTGGAAATACTGATAATACGTTCAGGCATCTGCCTAATAATAATTCGTCTGTCGACAGGGTATTGAAGTTATCGGTTGTCCGCGATACGACTCTGCATCATGGTCTTAATAAAATTTTAGTCAGCATACCACAGGAAGATAATGACTTCGCATCGGATACAGTATTTGTAAAATATTCTCAGCGTAACGAACCCAGGAGAGAGATAGAGGTACTTGGGTGCCCGGTGTCGCTGCAATATAGCACTGGCGAAATTAATGTTGTTAGGCATAGCAACTCACCATTGACCATTTATGCGAACAAATGTATAGCGAGAGCGCAGTTGGTCACTACTGGGCTGAATACAGATTTAACGGGAGGGGACAAAAATCGTCTAGAACTATTATTACAACAGTATGATCATTGTTTTACAGGTAAAGAGGGTAAAATTGGTGCTTCGTCTATCGAAATGACACTTGAGCTCACTAGTTCCACTCCATTTTATTATCGACCATATAGAATGTCCCCCCAAGAACAACGTAAGGTAAAGCAAATCGTCGACGATTTACTAGAACAGGATATTATAGAACCCAGTAACTCCGCTTACGCCAGTCGTATTATTCTGGTATCCAAAAAAAACGGCGATACTAGGATGTGCGTCGATTATAGACACTTGAATAGTCTGACACGTAAGGATAGATATCCTCTTCCTTTGATACAAGATCAGATTGATCAGTTGAGAGGCCAAAGGTATTTCAGCACACTCGACCTATGCTCTAGTTATCATCAAGTGTGGGTCCACCCAGACAGCCGAAAGTATACGGCGTTCGTGACCCCTTTTGGCCAGTACCAATACAAACGAATGCCGTTTGGTTTGGCTAATGCCCCATCGGTTTTTCAGCGGGCTATTAACCAGATGCTAGGCGATTTGAGATTTAAATTCGCGGGGGCATATTTAGATGACATTATTTGCTATTCGGACACGGTTTCAGAAGGCTTGGAAAGACTTGAATCCATATTGAAATTGATATCGGACACGGGGTTAACATTGCGTAAGGAAAAGTGTGCATTCCTAAAAAAATCAGATTGAATACTTGGGTTTCGATATTACAAATGGCGAAATACGTCCCTCCTCCAGAAAAATAGAGTCTGTTGAGCGTTTTCCCAGGCCACGTTCCGTTCATCAACTGAGGCAATTTATTGGGTTAGCGAGCTATTTTAGGAGATTCATTCGATCGTTTGCCTTAAAAGCACGTCCCTTAACTGTACTGCTGAAAAAGGATGAGCCGTGGCTATGGGACAGGGCTCAAGAGGACTCTTTTAATAACATAAAATCAGCGTTAGTTTCTAGGCCTGTTTTGGCAATCTATGATGAGAATCTTGAAACACAAGTACATACAGATGCTTCTGCCGTTGGAGTTGCCGGCATATTAATGCAAAAGCAATCTTCCGGTGAATTTAAGCCTGTGGCGTATGCAAGTCGGCAGACTACAAATGCCGAAAGCAAATATCACTCCTATGAGCTCGAAGCCCTTGCTGTAGTGATGAGCCTGAAGAAGTTTCGCGTATATCTCCTAGGAAAACCATTTACGGTGATCACTGACTGTAACGCTTTAAGCGCGACGTGGATTAAAAGGGATATGATACCTCGGATTAGTAGGTGGTGGCTTGAATTATTAGAGTTCGACTTTAAAGTTCAGTATCGACCCGGAAAACACATGCAACATGCTGACGCACTTAGTCGTAATCCAACTGACTCAATTGATTCCGTGCTACACCTCGATGAGATCGATTGGGTTATGGCGGTACAGCAAATGGATCCAAAGACAAACGCTATAATAGAGGATCTTAAGCCCACTGCAGACAGCAACGTAACTAAGAACGATTACTGCATGGTTGACGGTCAGCTGTGTAAAGTAGTGGATGGTAAGAAAAGGGTCGTAATTCCTAAATCAGTTAGGTGGCGTATGGTAAAAATGTGTCATGATGATAATGGTCATATGAACCAAGAAAAGGTCATAGGACTTATTCGATAGAAGTATTGGTTCGAAAAGTTAAGACCAGTTCGGTTAAGACCAGTTCGGTTAAGACCAGTTCGGTTAAGACTAGTTCGGTTAAGACCAGTTCGGTTAAGACCAGTTCGGTTAAGACCAGTTCGGTTAAGAATAGTTCGGTTAAGACCAGTTCGGTTAAGACCAGTTCGGTTAAGACCAGTTCGGTTAAGACCAGTTCGGTTAAGACCAGTTCGGTTAAGACCAGTTCGGTTAAGACCAGTTCGGTTAAGACCAGTTCGGTTAAGACTAGTTCGGTTAAGACCAGTTCGGTTAAGACTAGTTCGGTTAAAACTAGTTCGATTAAGACCAGATCGGTTAAGACCAGTTCGGTTTAGACCAGTTCGGTTAAGACCAGTTCGGTTAAGACCAGTTCGGTTAAGAATAGTTCGGTTAAGACCAGTTCGGTTAAGACCAGTTCGGTTAAGAATAGTTCGGTTAAGACCAGTTCGGTTAAGACCAGTTCGGTTAAGACCAGTTCGGTTAAGACCAGTTCGGTTAAGACCAGTTCGGTTAAGACCAGTTCGGTTAAGACCAGTTCGGTTAAGACCAGTTCGGTTAAGACCAGTTCGGTTAAGACCAGTTCGGTTAAGACCAGTTCGGTTAAGACCAGTTCGGTTAAGACCAGTTCGGTTAAGACTAGTTCGGTTAAGACCAGTTCGGTTAAGACTAGTTCGGTTAAAACTAGTTCGATTAAGACCAGATCGGTTAAGACCAGTTCGGTTTAGACCAGTTCGGTTAAGACCAGTTCGGTTAAGACCAGTTCGGTTAAGACCAGTTAGATCCGTCTAGTCAAATCAGTTGAATTTGAAGTAAATCAAAGAGTCCATACCAAAATGTTGGTATGATTGTATAAACTGAATCAGAGAGACTCAGTTTATAACCAGTTCGGTTAAGACCAGTTAGGTCGGTCTAGTCAAATCAGTTGGATTTGAGGCAAATCAAAGAGTCCATACCAAAATGTTGGTATGATTGTGTAAACTGAATCAGAGAGTCTCAGTTTATAACCAGTTCGGTTATGACCAGCTAGGTCAGTCTAGTCAAATCAGTTAGATTTGAGGTAAATCAAAGAATCCATACCAAAATGTTGGTATGATTGTGTAAACTAAATCAGAGAGACTCAGTTTATAACTAGTTCGGTTATGACCAGCTAGGTCGGTCTAGTCAAATCAGTTGGATTTGAGGTAAATCAAAGAGTCCATACCAAAATGTTGGTATGATTGTGTAAACTAAATCAAAGAGACTCAGTTTATAACTAGTTCGGTTATGACCAGCTAGGTCAGTCTAGTCAAATCAGTTGGATTTGAGGTAAATCAAAGAGTCCATACCAAAATGTTGGTATGATTGTGTAAACTAAATCAGAGAGACTCAGTTTATAACCAGTTCGGTTAAGACCAGTTAGGTCGGTCTAGTCAAATCAGTTGAATTTTAGGCAAATCAATAAAAAATTGTACAAACGATATACGTGGTCGTATTACTTCTCAGGATGGCCGAGTGTAAGAAATACTGGAGATACAGGCAGAACCTGGTGTGGTGCTACGCTATGACGTCATCTGCTACGTCATGACGTCAGTGCTACGCCGTAGTCATCCCAGAGCTACGCGAGGGGAAGATGCGGGGAAGGACGGCAGTCCTGATTGAGCTATGATTGTTAATACACGTGTACCGATTGTTGGTGAAGTAAATAATATAAGTGATTAGAAACCTCATGTGTTGTCTCATTTCTGGACTCTAACAGTAGGTAGGTACCACTAGTGGCGCATTCCTTTTGGTGCAGGGATGTAACGGATAACATCCGCATAAATTTTGATATCCGCAAAACATCCGCTTCCTCAACTTTTGATTTGAAAAGCTCCGCATCCTCATAATTTCTATGGGGATGTGACCCCACGTTGTTCGCTCAAATAGTGAATTTTGTTTAAGTCGCTCCGAGCCAAATGTGCGGGCCGGAGTGTGAGTGACGCGTTCCTATTGCCTGAATTCGCAGTGTCCCTCTCCTATGACAGACGATCGGCCGCACGTGGCAGTGGTGGCATGATTGTACTTAGTATCAGGTGTCAAAAACAAGGGCTATTTTTCATACGACATCTGCATTCGCGCCCTCAACCGCATCCTCAATAAGGAATTTTCCACTATCCGTATCCTCATCCGCATCCTCAAACCCGATTATCTTGATAAACTCATCCGCATCCTCATCCGTTATACGACATCCGTTACAACCCTGTTTTGGTGTTGTAGCCTGACAACGCGATATCCAACATCCCCCACCCGACCAACGGACCAATAGGTGATCTTCTAAGCTAGCGAGCGATCAAATTAAAATAAAATTAAAATCAATTAAACAATAGCAGTGAGCAAGATAGAGAGCCGTACTCTTCAAGGCGGTGGTAAGCCTTTCGGAACAACTTTATTTAATTTATTATAAGTATAGTAGGTATAACGCGAGAAAACTCTAACAAACTTGTTTAGAGTTTTCTCGCGTTATACTATCTTTTACAGTTCAAAATTATATTCGTGAGGCGTCAAATACGAGTCTATTCTTATTTGTAAGGCTAAGTTTCAATCAACACTACTTAAACTCTGCCTGAAATCTAAACCGATCTCATTCACTCGAACACATATCATCCACCTGTATGGTACTGACAGGTTATTTAGAAACAGTAAGAGTCTGACACGCCCTCCCGCTCCACCCAGAGCGGGAGAAGTTATTTGATGATTTCCCAACCAAAAAGAAAAAAAAGGTTATTTAGAAACGGGTTAGAGAGAAAATGACCATTATGTCGTCAGTTACATGCAAACGAATAATTCAGCGAATTTTACCTACTCCATCCCAAAGGTGACCTCATGTACAGTGGGCTGCGTCAAATGGGTGGGTACCCCAGTTGTATTAAAATTTTAATGCTACTGGGGTACCCAATTGATGCAGCCCATCGTACTTTACAATCAGGTGAAACTTTAACTAAAACTGTTCCGTAAATGTTAAAGTTATTGTCCCGGCTGTCATCGTGGATCTAATTGACAGTCGTTACGAGTCGTCAGAAGCCCGAAATTCTGACAACCAGTCTTACCAAGAGGTATCGTATTACCCAGGTACTGGGTTGTGGAGGTCAGATAGGCAGTCGCTCCATGTAAAATGCTGGTATTCAGCTGCATCCGGTTAGACTGGAAGCCGATCCCAACATAGTTAGGAAAAGGCTAGGCAGATTGGCAGGTGATGTAAAAATTATTGCATACAAAAAAGTTTTCTTTTATGCTTTCGTAATATCTTGATTTAGGAGTCACAGGTTTACAGATATTGCAGCTTGATCATTTATTAATAAAGTGGTCTGCTTCTAGTCCGGTCAATTTAGACATCCGAGGGTACAAAATTCACACCCAGCTCAAAGTTGGTAGGATTGTTCAAAACACCATTATAAATTAAATCTAAAAAGTCCTCATCGATCCGATACCTGGAAAAAAAATTACTCGGGGTCAAAGGTCACAAAAAAGGGGTTATTTTCAGCAATTTAATCATATTTTTTTTAGTTTAATCATAACATTAATTCAGACCAAAATTTTAGATCAGATTATCTTTATAATAAGGTGGCGTGGAAACGTGTGCACAAACAATATGACGATTACAACTCTTCCAACTTTTTGAATTGTTATGTCTCAGAAACGGTGGCTCTTAGGAAAAAAAGTATTAAGATATTGTATAAAGATCTGAAGAAGTCTGGTCTACAATTTTTGTCTGAATTTATTTTATGATAAAACTTACCGTTTTGCTGAAAATCGCGAAAAACCTGTTTTTGTGACTTTTGACCCCGAGTAATTTTTTTTCCAGGTATCGGATCGATGAGGACTTTTTAAATTTAATTTATGATGGTGTTTTGAACAATCCTACCAACTTTGAGCTGGGTGCGAATTTTTGTACCTTCACTCCTATTTTTTGGTCTAATTTGACCGGACTATTCTCTAATGTAGGTATATTTATGCCATGTATAAAATTCTCACACACCCGTTCTTTGGACATGCAGGTTAATTAGAAAATGAAATTACAAACTTAATTTGAGTCTCCATCGTTGTTTAAAATGATTGGCCTTGATGCAGCTAATGTGCTTTCAACTGTCCCTAAGAGTTGCATAGTTCTAAACCGGAAAAAAAAAGTAACCACAGCTTAAAAAGTTCTGGCAGGTGAAATCGGCAAATATTTGAAAACTACCGGAAGATCCTACTGAAGTCAAGTTGTTGTAGGTACCTGTTTCATCATTTCCGTGTAGCTTTTAACTATTTAATTTGGTGTTTTAGCACGTACATACATTAAATACCAACAATGTGAAAATCTACTTGCCTAGTATAAATCCCATCCAAAGACGCATTTAGGGTGGGTAAGGTCATATACCTACTTATAAAGGTAACTATGGCTAAGTTCGAACCCCTGAATCAATTGGCTACTCCCTTTCAACGTGTGAGGGGTGTGTTCAATTAAATGAATTAAAATGCAGCTGTCTCTTCAAAGAGACATATTACCATCGTGTTAATCTTCAGGCTGGGATAAAAAATTGAACAATTAATTAAAACTAGGTTAGGTAACACCGCCATGCTGTGAACTCTGGCGTACTTAGAAGTAACAACGTGTGATAGAAGAGGTCGTAAACGTCGTGATGTAGCTAAGAGAAAAGTTATGCATTAAGTAGGATCCGCAGACTATGTTATTCTGTAAGTATAGAGTGTAACTGGATCGGAACTTATAATATGTGTCGCTTGCCATGCGAACCACGACACTATTGTTACCCCAAACCGAACAGCTCATGAACTCACAGTACACTGAAGCTCCCTTGAGCACGCGAACGTGAGTAAACCTCCGCCGGGCAAAATACCAACCCGATAAAAAATAATCGAATTACTTACATGTAGGCTATAATCCAAGAAATAAAACAAAAACTCAAACAATAATTTATTACTTTATTTGAGTGAGTGCGCTTTTACAAAATTCGAGAAAATACGGTCCAAAACATTTAAATCGAGTGTACAATTGTGTAGAATCCTAATGCGGTATTGGTCCGCCCGAAGTGGGCGCCGCGTAGTCGCTATTTTTCGAACAAGTTTTTCTAGACCGAATTTTCTCGGATAAACTGAAGAGGCGCGCCCGAAATGTCGCATTATCTGCAGTAGGTATCTACACTATCTAGTGTGTATTTAATGTTAAATCTCTGAATGGAATAAAGTAAAGAATATTGATACTGTTAAATAGAAATAGACATGATAATTTAAATTTTTTTTTAAATTATTCTAGGTTTTATTTTTTTAACATTATGGGTGGGGAAAATGTGCTTGGAACTGTTTTTCTAAATTTCTAAGTTCTTACCTATATCTAGGTACTTAGATGCGTTTTAGTTTTATTAAATCATATTATTTTGATTGATCTACTGCAGAGCGATTGTAATATTTCCCTAGCACAAACACAAGTGGTATACCTACTTACAATTTGAATGCGTAGTACCTATTATTTTAGTCACTGGTCTTAAGGATGCAGCACCCCCTGCAGGCACGGGGCAGCGCACTGCATCCACTTGCTGCAGGCTCCCAAAGTTAGCCTTGAGTCTTGCAACGTTCTGAATACTATGTGAAATAGATGTCTAGAAACTTAGAAGCAATTTGTATTATTTTGACATATTTAAATTTTGAAATATTTTAAATTTTAAATGGATTTTTTTCACCTTATATATAAAGCTTTGATCATGTTCGAAGTAATTAAGCAATAAATAAGAATATTAGTCTACTTAAAATGTAAAAAAATCTACTGACAATATTGTTGATTTTAAGGTTAAGTATTATTTTAAATTTTATTTGGCTTTAGTAAATATTGGTTGGTATTGAGGTTATAGCTTAAGTATTCATTTTCTTTACGAAAAGAAGATTGAAACTAAACCTCAAATTTTAATCCTAAAATAATAATATTACTAAAATAATATTAATTAAACAATTTCGGTCTATCTGCAAGAAATACGACAAACACCCTATTGAAACGTGCTTAAAAAATTCGTTACCATAAATTCATGCAATAATGAATCTGTTGTTTATTAAGTTGGTACGGTCAATATTTTAAGGTCAAAAACGGTTTTCTAGCTGGTCTTCAGTGATGCAAGCCTTCAGAGTGCACGGCGAACGGTTCATAATGACGTGTTTTTAATAATTCAGCAAAATATCTCGTTGGTATGAAACCATTTGTTTCATATTCATTCATCATTTGACGTCGCTGCACCTCGATAATAAGCCCCTTCCTCATATCTCTTAACCCTCACAGTATTTCTCTAGAACAAAGAAAAACATTGTTTTTATTACACATAATACCTAATTATTTATTATTCACTAATCGAATTAAACCTCATAATGAATTTAAAACTTTAAAGGCATCTTCTGTCTCAACAATACCTCTGTTCTATCAACAATATCCTTGATTAAGATTTATGTTTACTAAAATATGAAATATATAAATGATAACACTCACACTTAGTCCGGTTTCATTAGATATTCACTTCACTTTTACGCAGCGCAATAATATTCTCTGATCTGATCTGATCTCTTCAATATATTTTATGCCTGCTTTTTGAAAATAATAACCACAACACTGCGCTAAATACTCGTCACCAATATTATCCACGAGCCAACAAAGTTCTATTAATTGAATACTCGTAACGAACTGTATCTGTCTACCCTACAGAAATCGAAATAATTTACTTAGTTTTCTGTGGTCTACCTGCTAAACTTTAATATTTATGTGAACAAGACGAATGAAACAAAAAAGGAATGATTATCGAACTAGTCATTGGTTGCAGACAAAGCGAGTGTGTGTGTGTGTACTGTGCGTGTCTATAGTATTGTAACAATTTATAGAAGAAGGTCGTAAGTCAAACCAAAGTGTCAGTCTATTGCTTTGTGAGATTGCTTATGGACTTTTGGTCGGTACTGTACAGCATGATTTTAACACGAATGAAATCAGAGATGGCTAGGTTATTCATTTAATCATTATTTTGAATAAATTCTGAATTTTTTTCTTCATTCATGTTCCTTAACTGACCGCCGTCCGTAAGTAGGTAAGTAGTTAAGTGTTGAACAAACAACTGATATGTCTGCTTTTTATTATAAATCTAGTTCTGTGCCTCGATTTAAAGAAAAACATACCTACTAGCTTTAAAGCTGCACCGTAGGTAGATTCTTTCCTACATTAAAAGAGAAAATAATGGATGGATGTAACGCAAAACAACTAGCGACACAAAGGCACCGCTCGTCACGCGACGAGCGGTGTATTTGTGTCGCGTCGCGTGTCGCGCTGGTGTATTTGCAATGGCGACATTATTTTGCCGAATTTACGTGTCTTGTTTGCACTATAATAACTCGATTATTCCCGATTGAGTGAATGCATAATAAACGCGAGACGATAACGTATAAAATATTAAACCAAAGCATATAAAATATGGTATATATCTATCTACTTACGTAGATTTGTTACGGGTATTTCAAAAAGATAATTTTTTTTTTGGAAAATTCTTAAATTTTTATGCATATCCATGAAATCGTACTTAAACATAATAAAATGAATTTAAACTAGAATTGTCTAAAAATTTTATAAAAATTTACGCACCTTAGCTGTACTTATGTATCAATCAATAGCTAATAAATTTTAGTTGGCAATACTGCAACCGATAACGGTGAGACGAGTGACATCGAGGTGCATACCAATTAAAAAGCATCACAGCCTCCGTGTCGATCGGCGCCGGTCGGCTGAACCGGACACGCACCAACAGACCCACTGTTTTTCCTAACCTCTTATGTAGCACTACAAGTTGCCAAACTTCCATTAAAACTATTGAAAGTACACTGTAGCTCACGACAAACACGGCTAAGATGACATATTTATAATTTTTAAATTCATATCCACAGCAACCAAAACAACTCGAAATTAAAAAATAAAATAAATTTAAGAAAACAGGTAAAGAGTGCCTTGTATTGGAAATAGAATAACATATTTATTCAATAGTTGTCATCTCGGTACATTGTACTTTTATGTGTAGTCATTTACAAATATATTATAATATATACTCGTATATTGAATTACAAAACGAGAAAAACATTGGCCTCATTGACTGCTGAATTATTCATAATTCAGCAGTCAATGAAGCCAATGTTTTTCTACCATAGTGAAATATTGAAAGATTTTCGTAACTGATTACCTAATGCAGTGTTCTAATGAATTAAGCTTGCTGAATTTCTTGCGAAAAAAATGGTTTGGCTTTTATATTCACTGTGATTAAAACAAAAATATTATCAACCTCAATATTGCGACTTTATGTAAAGTAAACCGTGTCGTTAATAGTAAAACTTATTTGAATCGGAGTGCCACCCCGTAAGTCTCAAGTACTCTTAATGCCTACACCACACGTGATAAAGGATTTTCTCTTTATAAATAAGTCTTTATCCTGTTTAAAAATAAAATTATTTACGACATTTTACAGTACTCAACTCCTGAAAATGTTTAGATTACATAATTGATTTGAAAGTTTATTCCAGAAATCCCCACCGACAAATCCCTACCAGTGGGGATTGCTATTTTTTTTCCAGAAATCCCCTCTATTTAAAAGGTTAGGTTAGGTTAGAACTGTAACCCCTACGCACGAGCCGAGCAAGCGAAGCGAGCGGGTGCCGCGACAGCGGCCGGCGAGTGTCAAAAACGACAAGAATATTAGAAAAAAAAGGCTGAGGGATTTCTGGAATAAACCGATTTTAATAGGTGCGTGTTTATATTTTCAGTAAATAAATTAAACAACTAGAATTAGAACCACTGCAGCTCGTAGCAAGGTTGTCAGATAGTCAGAGAAAAAATAAACTAAACCTTATCTCATTGCAATAAGACTTATGCAAGCGCAGTCTGATACTAAGTACAGTCAAACAAATTATGTTGGCTTTGTTGTTTGTATTTGTACAGGCATAGATAATATTTGTACTCGTAGGTAATCGACCTTCAACGATCTTAATAATGTGGACCTGAAACGTTTAGGTACAAAATAAGTAAAACCTGAAACGTAAAATTTTTATTTTTGAAGAATAATAAACTTAGGTACAGTAATAATTATTTTAAAATTAAAATTAACTTGAGACTGAGGGTGTGACCGTAGATAATTATGTTTATTTATTATTTTGACCTTGAATTTATTTCAATAATTTTATTTTACTAAATAAGCTGCGTTCTTAGATAAAATGTCGCGTACGTGAGCTTTGAACTGAATGATGTAATTAGCTAGTACTTAAAGTTGGTCTTAATGCACTGAAAAGGTATAAATTACGCTGAAACTGAAAACAAATTTTCACAAAATTTAATGTAGGTGTGAAGTTTATAGAACCAATTTTTATTATGCAAATGAAGGTTCACACGCGACTGCGACTCCATGTTTGCGTGCAGAATGAAAGCGGAAACAGCTGCGACGAGGGAATTAGGGAGGGAACGGGACACGTGCCAACAGGGATATCACCTGAGACCGCCCTGATTACGAACGTAGTCGATTATTTGAATTTATTAATAGTCAACTAAACGGAGGGTTAGTATTATTTAAAAATAGCTATGTTTGTTAGAATTAACGCCAAATCTACTCAGATAACTATTCCGTGAATAAAAAACAAGAAAATCGGATTTGTAATTCTCGATTTGATTTAAGACAGAAAGAGATACGGGAACGTTGTGTTTTATAAGATATAGGCACGATGCATTCGATGATTAGTAGGTTAAGTAGGTGGTCTTAAAGAAACTATACAATTTGATCGGACATTTTGTTGACTGGACTTAGAAACATGGGTAAGTATTTTTTTACTATTTGTATGTAGGTAGTAGGTATGTGTAGACATTGGTTGGGAATAGAAAGATGTTAGATGGCGATGTGCTTTTCACAGGTTCTTTTTTTTAAGTAATCTTTTAATTATAAAAACGTAGTCGTTAACGAATAATTAATACCTTTAGCTAATTTTATGATTGACTGGTTTTATTAGGTATCGCAAAAGTGTATCTTGTTAATTTTTCTCACATAATCTCATTATAACTTTCTGTGAACCCAATAGGAATATATTGTATGTGGCGTAGGGCATAAATATATGGCCCAAGCACCACCATCTTCAAAAAAAATAAACGTACTGAAAATAACCCAAAAGAAACGGCCAAGTACGTGTCGGACCACGAACAATGAAGGGTTCAGTAGTTGGGGTGAATTTGTCCCAAAAACAAACTTAACATTGAAGTTGTAAAACATGTTCTCCCATACATTCCAACTGCAAATGTAAGTTTTTAATAACTTACATTTGCAGTTGGAATGTATGGGAGAACATGTTTTATATAATAGGAGCCGCTCACATATTTTTTTCAAAATTTTAGGCTCAGTATTTTCGGAGATAAAGGAATACATTTTCTTAAATATCCTTATTTTAAAAATATAAAAAAATATGGAGATCCTCACAAGCTATAATATGATATGATACACGGTACAGTTTGTAAAACTTTTTTTTAAATTTTCCTGTTTGTCTCCAAATTCAAAATTGAATGACAAATGACCACCATATTCAAAATTCATTTATTTACGTTACACATTCATATGGGGGTCACAGAAATTCATAAGTGTACCAAATTTCAACTAAACTGGATCCAGTAGATTCAGCCAGCCAGACTGACAGACACACGAGTTCCGTTTTTTCCTTTTGAGGTACGGAACGGAACCCTAAAAACTAGAGCTTTGGGCAAAAATCCATTCCTACGTTCAATTTTTTTTCGTAATTTGATACAATTATTCTGCAAAAAAAAACATACAAGTAAATAATCGCCATGAATCGATCGCCATAGCTGTACTATGTGAATTTGAGTTATGTGACATAATTGTTTTTATAAGAGAATACCTGAGAGGTGCAACAACATACGAAATAAGGAGGGCCATAGTCGTGTCCCTAGCAACAGGCCATTACAATATTATTACAACAAATTAAAGATGAATTCTAAAACAAACATCCATGTTGAGTGCCGTTTATAAGTGCTTGCTTCCTGTCGTAATGCTTTTGCAACCCTCGTGCGAAACAGATCTTTGCGCGCGCATATTCTCCATCTCGCTCTCGCTAAACCATGTGAGGGCGTTACATAAAGAAGCCAGACCATAGAAATATAACCTGTTGCGATATGGTTTATATAGATTTTTCGTAACTTTATTGACTGTAGAATAATTTCAAGTTTTAGTTTCCTGTTCGGTAGCTTTTTGGATATGGACTAGTTCTGTCACATTTTGTTTGAGCTAAAATATGTATAGCTATTTCGCAAAATTGTCGAGATAAACAGCTAACAATACCAAACTGTACTAAAAAAAACTTTTTACAAAAAAAAAAAACTACCGACATCAAAAAAAAAAGCACTACAAAGTGAAAATTTAATTTCGGAAGTCGGTGTCTTTGGTTTTGAATTTTCGTTTTTTGCCACCAGTTTTTTTTTTCACTTTTTAGTTGTGGTGCCTACACAAATTCTAAAATCACTACCTGCTATGTAAATAACAGTGACAGGAATTTATCATATCATCCACATGCTAAGTGGGAAAAGTACGTATTATTGAAGCTAACTCAAAAACTATCCAAGCTAAGTTAATAAATTTTATATGGGACTACCTCGAAAGCATACCCTTTCAAACAAAAAAGAATTTTCAAAATTGACCGAGAAATCGGTGGACATACATAATAAAAGAAACAAACATACGCGACGAACATATATAACCTCCTCCTTTATGGAAGTCGGTTAAAAATAAAGTGTCCATCGTCTGCCTGCTAAGTATTGTAAAAGCTTACTTATTATTTTTAAAAGAGTTACCGTGGAGTTTCTTGCCGGCTCTTCTCCATAGGAAACGACCAATTGGAACCGTGCACCTAGCTTCTGACATTTCATAAGTGCCCATGTAGGTTTATGTGAAATAAAATATTTTGAATTTGATTTGCCTAGCCTTGCTCCAACTATGTTAGGGTCGACTAGGCTTCAAGTCTCACATCATCATCATCAGCCTATAATGTTCCCACTGCTGGGACACAGGCCTCCTCTCTGTGAGAGGGAGTGGGCCGTAATCCACCACGCGGACCCAGTGCGGGTTGGTAGATGTCACATGTCTTCGAATTTTCGGTTCTAGGACATGCCGGTTTCCTCACGAGGTTTTCCTTCACCGTTTTGAGAGCAGTGGTGGTGAAATAATTTACACAAAGTAAAGCGCCTGTCTGGGTTCGAACCTACGACCTACAACTCGGTAAGTTGCGGCCGATCGGTTCGGCCGATCGGTTCGGCCGGTCAGTTCGAGTCTAATCGGAAGAATCTGAATACCAGCTCCCTAATAACGTAACATACTCTGAATCACAATCCGAGAATTTTGAAAGAAATTGATAATCGTATGCTTCATACGTTTGAAAAATTCGTCTGCTCAACAACGTAAATAACGCAATGGACGTGGGTCAACTGTCAATATGAAACCCATTGCAATCAATTGTCGTTTTATGTGTGTTCCGCAATCACCCTGCATTATATTATTTTACATGGAGGGACAGCCTATCTGCCGATCTCGAACAATAGAGTTTCAAATGTTCATAAATTCAAGTTTCATAGTTCCTAACCCTAAGAACCTAGAAATTAAATTTTAAAAAAATGTTATTAATTTTACAGAAACAACTTAACTTCTACGAACTCAAAACTGAAAGCGCGAATCACTGTTCCCCACAAACACCGCAACACCGAGTAATGAATGTACAAGTAATTAAAACACTAATTGAAACCACTGTCCTTAATGAACGCTGCGAGTGTAAAGATCTCTTGACTGAAGCCTCAGACCAAATAAAAAACCAAGACATGTAAGTAATTTTCACACATTTGTGTTTGAAAAGTCCTTATAGTTCTTACAAAAAAAAAATCTAAGCAGACTTATTTATAAACTGGCTTTTGCCCACGGCTTCGCCCGCGTAAAGGTCGGAAATTATTCTACTGGAACGTACTACCGGGATTCATAATACCTATCCGGCCTTTCATCTAAATCTGTTCAGCCATTACGGCATGAAAAGGTAAAAGACAGACAGACAATAAATTTAAATAATCTTTTTTAGGATTCTGTACTTCTAAATAAATAACAGTGGCACTCCGGGAGTGCCGACAGAAGTTAAAACTTGAATAATTTAAAAATATACTTCCAAAATCTTTAAAGTAAAAATACTTGCATGGAAGATTGATCCGTAACGTACTATAAATAAAGAGCACAATCGCGTTTACAAAAATGAGGTGTCGGTAACGGTGTCGCGAGTTCAATTGTTTTTTCCCATCTCAAAAATGCCCAACGCGCCTACAGAAGTTTTCACTTCAAAATTGGAACCCTTAAACCGGTTTCTTTTTTGGACTAACAAAAAAAAATTAATTGTGTTTTTATGGATCATGTGGTCTGCAACAAAGATTTGTGTTTATTTATTTACAGGATGACTTAATTGTCTGTCAAGGTCCCTTTTCTCAGGTACATGTGGAGATATCAAGTTGAAATAGATATCAAAAACTTGGACCTACGGTCCGTTGGAGCTGAAAAGAAAACCAAACTTCAAAGTCGACGCAATAAAAAATACGGTAATTTATGCCGCATATGTTGACATTCGTAAATAAACCAAAGCCTTAAATAGTACTACCCGTTGACTTAGCAGCATGAAGTTTGGCGAGAAGCAAGGTTTTAGAGTTCTAATCAAGAGAAAAATTCGAAAATTGATAATTTATAGTTATATTGATAATTTATAGTTGTATAACAACTCCAACTGTCTTGAAATAACACACACACATAACACATAACATCACGCCTTGTTTCCCCGAAGGGTTGGGCAGAGGTGTACCTGTAGCAGGTACACCCACATTTCGCCAGACGAAACGACGACGACGACGAGGTGTAACTGGCGAAATGTGGGTGTACCTGTACCTGCTACAGGGACACCTCTGCTTGAAATAAATAACATTTAGTCTGTATTTCATTCAAATCGGTCCAATCCAATTTTCTTTTTCAACTGAAAAGTTAAGTTTGCCCTTCAATTCGGAATTGGAAATTCGGGCCGCCGAGCAAGCACAGATTAATTTGAGACGGAACTCTCAGGGCGCGAGTCCTACTCATACATGTCCGGTTTTTTAGGGTTCCGTGCCAACACAAAAATCAATTATAAAAAAACCGGCCAAGTGCATGTCGGACTACGTACAATGTAGGGTTCCGTAGTTGGGATGAATTTATCCCAAGATCAAACTTAACGTTGTAGTTGAAAAAAAAATCTTTCATTCGGAATGTATGGGAGAACATGCTTTTACAACCGCAAATCTAAGTTGGTCGATTATTACTCGTTAACTTGTAAAGCCTACTCAGCTGTGATAGTTTTCTTTTTAAATTCGTTATATAAGCTACTGCCGTGAATTTTTTCACATATCTAAAACTAACCATTTAGCTGACAGGGGGCGACACTTGACTCTAACAAAAATTTGCACTTTAAAGCTTAATATTTCGCAAACGGATCTCTGAATTCAAAAATGGTTTTAACACACTCACAATGTTTTTGAAAGACCTTTCCAACGAAATCCCACACTAAGAGATAGAAGAAAAAAAAAACATCCCCACTTTACGTGTAGGGGAGGTACGCTAGAATTTTTTTTTTTTCATAATTTTATTTTACCACTTTGTCGACATGATTAATATGTATACCCATGCCAAATTACAACGTTCTAGTACTAACAGTCTTGGAGCTAGACCGCGGACAGACAGACAGACAGACGGACATGACGAAACTATAAGGGTTCCTTGTTTACTACGGAACTCTAAAAACGATACCATACTGAAATAAGTTTCGTACACACGTTCAACGCGGCTCCAAATATACCAATCTTGCCATGGGTGTGACATGATCTCCATGATACTTACATACATAAGCATCTTTACCAAGGTCCGTCATGAGCTTTATTTGCCCACATTACTATTACTTATCTTAAGGGTTAAACATTTCAACGAAATTTTAGGATGTCTGGGCAGGTTCTTTTTTAACGTGGCAAATATATATGATAGTTTTTGCTACATTAGCATTCAGATATTTTAAATATTTTTAGAAAACATTGGCAAACTTGACGTCCGAATTTCATGAGAAATATTTTGCCATCTCGCACTACATTGATACAGCCTATGTACAGTAATAGTAAAAAGATTAAAAAAAAAACAAATAATCGACATAAAAAAATCAACCAGATTTAAAAACCATACGGTAACAGTAGGAACCTACCAAACCTTTGTCTCTGACTTAATTTTACATACATAACATAAACATAACATCACGCCTTGTTTCCCCGAAGGGTTGGGCAGAGGTGTACCTGTAGCAGGTACACCCACATTTCGCCAGTTATGTTTAAGTCCCATGTAATAGGGGGCGAGCCTATTGCCATCAACCGGGCACAAATCCAGACTCCGGGCTGCTACTGAGAAATTCCAGATAGAAAAACCCAATAACACTTTGCCCGACCCGGGAATCGAACCCAGGACCTCATGCTCAGCAGTAGCGCTTATGACCACTAGACCAACGAGGCAGTTTATTAGATATCATTTTCGTGAAGATGAAAAGTTTTAATTTCTTTCTCAATCTTTTTATAACTTATATCGATAAAAACCGTGCGTGCACGTGTCGACGTTATAAAGCAGAAATGCAAGATTGACCGTGTGGTGCGACCGCCACACAGTGCGGTACGAGGTGCTTTTCCGTGTCAATATACTTCCCATACCGCATACAACGCAAAATATTTCACTTCTGTGCGTCATGAACATTATTTTGCCATGCAATTTTTTAAATAAAATGATTTCCGTTTCATAACTTATCATCGACATTCATAATTACATTTGTCTCTTTTGTACCTACTCAGGAAATATCCTTGAGACCCCACCGCACCACGGTGAGATTTTAGGCACCGCTCTCTGATAAAGGCGAGTATGGCCTTATACTGTTCACGACGCATGAAACGTGTTATAATGGCGCTATGTAAGGTCATTGGCACCTTGACAAATAAAGGCTTGTGCAGACCAGCGCGACACGCGACGCGACACAAAGGCACCGCTCGTCGCGCGACGAGCGGTGCCTTTGTGTCGCGTCGCATGTCGCGTCTGTTTGAAAGAGCCTTTAATCCCGTACTTTTAGGGCGGAATTTTGGAGCTTGCGCCTCGTTTATAAATGACATAAAAAAAATGTTTACGAATTATATTTCAAAAAGGCATTTTTTTTAAACCAAGACAACCAAAGGATTCTTCACTAAGAAATGAACATGCACCTTGATTCTGACGTTTCATAAGTGCAAGTTTCAAAATTTTGAACATGTGAGTACCCTATACATATAAAAGTAACGATGCTTAATTCAAAAGAAAGACGAATCCGAAGGTAAAGCAAAGCACTGAGCCCCCAAACGTTAACACTTTATATATATACATATCCGTGGGGCCCTGGGTTCGATTCCCGGTTCGGGCAAAGTATTATTGGGTTTTTCCATTAGGAATTTCTTAGTAACAGCCCAGAGTTTGGAAGTTGGCGGTGGGGTCCCCCCGTGCCTCAGAAAGCACGTTAAGCCGTTAGTCCTGTATCTGATCTCTCAACACTTTAACAACCCAGTATCAAATCAAAAGACACTAGAATAAAAATACAATAAGGAGCATTTATGTACCAAAAATACCTTGTTAAGGGTTAAACTGACAGAAATAACATTTTACTTGTTTTCCCGTTCCGTGCTAATCGGAAGCGAGCCAGACGAAATCCGTCGATATACAGGGTAAAAAAAAGTCAAATTACTCGAAAATAGTTGACATTGGCATAGGGGTCATAAGGGGTAATTTGGTTGTAAATGACCTCTCCTACATCCCCTCAACGGATTGCCGACGTATAACCAATAACCCTGTTTAATTTTGATAGATTAATGAGTGGAGTTACCTATGGGGCATACTTGACTAGCGTTAATAAGACAACTGAAGACGAAATTTCTGAATAAAAAACAAATCTACAAGCGCGTGTGTGGTCTAAACATCGCCTATCTATAGTAACATACTTAACTTTGTAAGTAGTCTTAACAGTAGTGATAAACACTAGAGTTTTAAATTACAACATTAAAACGCGGATATCTTTCATCGGATTTATTTTTATTTCGGCGGATATCTTTCACTGCCGGGAATTTGGCGTAGAGTTCACGACAACTGAATAAAATAATTTTCCTTGTCCTCCAACAGATCTGGAAAAAATAATAGATGATTCTTTTAAAGGAAAATATTTATTGTTGTTACGACTTTTCTCCGACATTAGTTCTTAATAAGCCCCACACAAATGTATCCTAAACAAACAATTACTTTCTCGTATTTCATAATGAATTAACTTTTGATAAAACCATACAATACTCTTAGAGGGCAAAAATTGTTGGCAAATATTTCTCATTTTCTTTCCCAGAAGATCATAAGGCAATGTTTTTTTTCCTTTTTTGTAACATAATCCTTTTCAGATACGCGTATTCTGTACACAGATACAATCATATTGACCTGCGTTGTTTGTACTTGTAACCAGTATTATAATGCAAATTTAGAAACAAAAAGGTGATCTAGCTAGTAACAAGAAATTGAAACCTACTTAACAACAACTTGTCGAGATAACTCTAGTATTATTATGTTATCCCTAATAGTTATACAAATTGGTAGCACTATCAATGTATTTATTCAAGACTGATGGTGCGCGTCTGACATTCGCATTACATCCAAGCTTGCTGCTGAACAGTAGTGCAATTCTCTAACACATATCACAGATAGAAGACACACACATCATTGAATACGTGTGTAGTATCGTGTTCCTACTCGTAAAAGGAAATATCAGACCGTCACACGAAAGACACGCGATGTCTATAAATGCACTAGAATTTAAATGGAAAAAGAAATGTACCTAGTTCTTTCGTAGCTGTCCGTAGCACCTTGCTACGACATATCGTAGCAGTGCTTTTTATTTAGATGGTTTTGTATTCGAACTAGTATCGTGTCATGCAAAACATTATTTAATCTGTGATGAAACATTTCGTAGACATCAGTAGTACCTCTTCTTAAAAATTGAGATGGTTTTGTATTCGTATTTAAGAAAAGTGTATTGTGTAATGCACAATATTTTGTAGTTTTAATCATTTTGTAATGTGTACATTTAATAGATTTCGTAGCACCTAACTATGGCAAATTGAAGCAATTATTTTAAAATTAAGGTGGTTTTATCTTCGAACTTAAGAAAAATTTATCTTGAGATAAGCTTCATTTTGTAGTTTTAATAATTCTGTGATTTTTACGTGTCTAGACGTTCACGCTAAGGAGCAAGGACTAGCGACCTTGCTGCGCTAAGTCGTAGCAATGCTTTTTGTTAAGATGGTTTTATATTCGAACTTAAATGTGTGATGACGTGTGATAGACATTTTGTAGTTTTAATCTGCGACGGCCATTTCGTAGACGTCCGTAGCATCTTGCTACGGATCTTGGCTCCGCAATTCGTAGCAATACGTTTGAAATAAAGATGGTTTCATATTCGACATAAGTGCATCCGTGGTGATATTGTTAAAAAGTATATTTTACAAAATTTGGTTTTCGTAATGTTTACATGTTTTACTCACAATATTAGTATTTAATTAATATTTTAGCTTTGAGAAGTAGACCATTCAATATGCTCGTTCCTTGCACTCTACTGAAATATTCAGCTCCGCTCTGAGACTGAAAATTTTAAGTTCTTTGACAACTACTGTCGTAGCAGCTATAAGTTCTCGCGACTCTTATTAAACTTAACTTTCGAACAACTGAGCCTTTAATTCTTCAATAACGAGAAAATTACAGCCAGTGTTCGTTTTCAATTATGGAACCATAAGACTTCAATTGAAAACGTATTTCTTTAATAGTCTACTACTTATTACAATGGGGACTGGAGTAAAACCGACATTGTTCAGCCGAGTAGAAGTGGTTGATAATAATAGTGTCGTCCGATCTTGCTCGCCGCTTCAATCTCGTGAAAATTCTTTGCATAACTGAAATTCCGGGAACTGCATTCTAAGAATTATATTATAGTTCACAATTTGCAGCAGCAAATATTTTTCTTTTATTCAGCCAACTTTAAAACTTCGCTTTGTTTTTTTCAGCGAAAATTCTACCCGTTGATGTCTTCAAGAAACAAAATATTTCCTTTGTACTTGTCTACAAAGAAACCGTTTCCTTACTTACATTTTTGAACATACTTTGTAGACTACTAAATAATTTATAAAAATCATTCTGTAAAGAACGAGTAATAGTATCGATAGCGTGGGAATAAAGCCACGATCGGCAAAAGGATTAGTTATGGAGAAATTAATTAATAATCTTGATCTGGATACACACACACACATATTCATTAATTAATTATATTATCTGCGTTAAGCTGTAAGGAGGACATCGCTACCAGTCGTCCTACCATAATCCCCCTTTTATGATTCTTGCATGATTGGTATCGCCATCACTTTGTAGAAGGGAAAATAAATGTTTTTGTTCTGCCTGGTTAAGAACGCGGCGACGCATGAATTGTCCATACAAACGTAATACCTAAATCATTTGCAATTTGGGCATATTTCCACCATATTATGTTGTTATTCGGATTTAGACAGTGTTTATCTAGGCTCGTCCTACATCTTTTTTTTTCAAAAAACTTTTCTTAAATAGAGTTTAAACGAATTTAATTTCGCACATTTTTACAGCGTAAATGACATGTCTTCATATTGTTTTTTTCTGTATTACTTATAAACAACAATATTTATAATATTGTTTCTGCAGAAGCATAGCTTGTATTATGAAGTTACAAATTATCGAAAAAAAAATGGAAAAATATTAAGTTTTCATTCATCATTTTTGGTATTACGGAACACATCCAATTTTATCATAAATTTTCGAAAGCTAGTAGTGCTACCGCGTCAAGCAATAATTCTCAATGTGTGCGTGGTAGTATTCCTCACTGTAGGTGTATATCGCTCCGACAGACACTCACACTAGCGCATCGTGCTTGGAATTGAATTATGCAAACTTCTCAATATGTAGTTGCGAGCCGTGTTCACAGGCCTCTTAAAATCACCTAAGACGTCATTTCTACATGGTGCTAGAATTTTGTATGGAAATATATGGAAATCTTACCTAATCTTTTCGATCTCATGTTCACTCGTCCGTACGCTTGTCGTCTCGGTACACGATTTTCTATAAAGATGGGTCAATACCTATCTTTATAGAAAGTCAATATAGAAGAGAGGGCAAGGACAAGTAAATGCTTACCCCCCGGTAAGCATTTACTTGTAATAGAACATCGAGCATTCGCCGTTTTTAAATTTCAAACACGACGCTCGATGTTTTGTTATAACCTGATTTAAAAACCAACGAGCGTATTGGTGTAACATTTTATCGAGCAAAAGCATGGCGCGGGCGACGCGGAGTGAGCTGCGCGGGTCGAGGGCAGGTCATTACAATGAACGCAAGGTAGAAAGAAATGTTAAAGGTACCTGTAACATTTCTGTAATGACGTAATGCTCACTCGCCGTGAGCATTACGTCGAACAACGCAGCTTCGAGCATTAGCCCCTCGAGCATTAGCACCTCATCTAATGACGTAATGTTAAAATGAAATAATCCTTCTTTATTCGTTAGTACTGGGAATCTTCATCACTGGCCACGCTGCATGCTTCCAAATTTCAATGTAGGACTTCAAAATAATTGCAACCAAAGCAACTGAAAACTCGACGGAACGCTAATGAATGTAACCCGCACTTGGCCAGTTATTTTCTCATTAGGTGGAATACATCCACTACTCATTACAGTAGCGATGTTTGTATCCAGTACCCAGAATCATAAATGTCAGTCCATTTTAATAAAAAAATATATATTGAAAGTAGAGTCAAAGAGCTGACTTAATTAATGCTTAGTTCTTAGTAGTAAAGTTTCATCTTTCCGTCTTATCATCTGTTGATTTGTAAATTTTCTTTTTTTTTATTACTAGCAAAGAAGTATTAATTGGTCGCTCTTGCGGGGATTTCTAGGACTTACAGATTTTTTATTATTTTTTTATTTTAGTTATTTGCAGATATAATACAACTGCATCCGGTTAGACTCGAAGCAGATTAATCGATTTGCAGATTTAATAATAATATAGGTACCAGGAATAGATAATTATGTGGTTTAATTACATAGTACCGTTTACCTCCGCAGTAAATTGCACTGCAGTTGAACATGAGCCACGCTCTGCCCGGTAGGTAAATCAAATGTAGGTACATAGAGGCTTTATTACGTGTAGTGAATATGTTGTTTCACAATACCGTTTAGATACGATTATTATTATTACTAACACATATTATAGCATGGAATACTTACAGCAATAATAGGTAGGTGTGAATAAACTCCAAAATGCGACTTAGCTGTTGCAGGCAATAACTCAAATCAAATCACATAATTTATTTGCATAATACATGTTAAAAAGATATTACAGGTATAAAAAAAGAAAGAAAGAAAAAGTATTTATTGAGACTCGCACAAGGAATAAAAAATTAAACTAAACACCTTCACCTTAAAACATAAATAAAAAGTAAAATAAAAAATAAAAAACAAGGTAAAAAACCAAAAGCAGAAAGTCCTGTACGAGGCCAAAAGGCTCCTATCTCAGCATATGCTGCGACATTTAAAAAAAAAAAGGTACATTGTATTATTACCTAATGAGGTGTGCAAAATTAACAAGTATATTAGTTATAATCGCAATCTCAGTAGTAGTAAAGCCAGCGGCGCAGACACGGATCTTTTTATCTACTTTCTATAAAGACAACGATGCTATTCGACAAGGTGTGGAGTAATTAAAACAAACCGACCCTTGATGATTTTCGATGCTTTTTTTACGAGTCGTCAAAGATCCGATAATGCACCGCGCGCTGTATTGACCGGCTCTAATATTGCATTGATGATGACGTTCATTCTATATTTTACCTATAGTTTTCAAGATTGTTTATTTTCCTCTAAAAATATGTCATCATTCTTGACTGTACTTTCAACGAAATATTGGAAAAAGAGCTTTCGATAGCGGGACCTGTATTTTGACGTTCATTCACGTCCATCAACGAGTTCGATATCACGCGGTTACTGAAAATGGAAAACTTCGCTTTAACAAATAACGGTGCGCAGGCAGGGAGTAAAACCAATTAAAAAGGTAGTGTATTTATAAATGTTGTAACGCCATTTTTTTTAAATAAAAAAAATAAAAAATGGTACCTACATTAGCACTAAAGTCTTCAGTTTTGTCCAAATAATACCAGCCTATTATTGTCCCACTGTTGGGCAAACGTCTCTTCTCATACGGAGTAGACCGAACTGAAATGGTTCTATTTTCAAACTGATATTTAGATAATTAATAATCTAACAGTCTTTAAATCTATCTAACTAGCCTGTATTGTCCCACTGCTGGGCAAAGGCCTCCCTCTCCCTTTTCCACACAATTTTGTCAATTGCTAGTGTCGGCCAGTCCTTTCAGTAGTTCATACAACTCTCAAAGAAATATACGGATTATTTAAGTTAGTAGTCAATTTGCTTAACAATTAATTTCCCTGATCTTATATACATGTACAGTTTGAAGTGCGCCGGCAACGTTTCCGTTACGAGGTCGGCGTCACGTCTCTCTCATCTTCTATACCTTGAGATACTACTTGACGCCACTTAACAACATTTAATATAAAGTTGTGACCATTTAATAATTTTGTGTTATAATTTTATTAGGTTCTGAGAGGGGTGGTGGCTAAATGGTCTATAGATAAAGTGGTCGATCGATGGTTAAGCTACGCCTGCCGAGGTCGGTCCGTGGATGGGTGACCATTCATTACATATCGAGACCCCTCCGAGCCTCGGAAAGCACGTTAAGCCGTTGGTCCCGGTTGTCATTTGTAGATCTATGACAGTCGTTACGGGTAGTCAGAAGCCCAAAAGTCTGACAACCAGTCTTACCAAGGGGTATCGTGTTACCCAGTTACTATTAGGTTGTGGAGGTCAGATAGGCAGTCGCTCCATGTAAAATACTAGTATTCATCTGCATCCAGTTAGACTGGAAGCCGAGACTAATATAGTTGGGAAAAGGCTAGGCAGAACCCCTAGGTAAGACGGTTTGGTAAAACTGAAAAAAGGGTATATCAGACAGAATTAAAATATCTCATGTCTCTTGCTTCCAATTTTACCGGTATCCGTAACCCTCTCAGATCGGATGTCTGACAAATGATACTTGTCGGCGGGAATAGCGACCTGCCTGTCTGTATGACTCCTTTTGCATAAAATTCTACTAAACTCTACACTACTCCACGAATTAGTATAATTATTTAAAGACTGCCAAGGGACGAGCTTGACTCCTACTGAAAGGACTGGCTGATACTAGCAATAGACAGAATTGTGTGGAAAAGGGAGAGGGAGGCCTTTGCCCAGCAGTGGGACAATACAGGCTAGTTAGATAGATTTAAAGACTGGTAGATTATTAATTATCTAAATATTAGTTTGAAAATAGAACCATTTCACTTGCTCCGTATGAGAAGAGACGTTTGCCCAACAGTGGGACAATAATAGGCTGGTATTATTATTTCTACGTATTTGGATAAAACTGATGACTTTAGTGCTCCTACATTTAGGCTTTTATGTTTTTTTTTTTAATTACAACTTTTACAAATACACTATCTTTTTAATTTAACTTAGTTGGGAAAAGGCTAGGCAGATTGATTGATCTATAAATAGAAAGTACCTTCAAGCAAAATCGTGTGACTGGGTTCTTTTAAACTACGAAACGGAGGTTGATGCTGATTTTATTATAGTTTAGAGTAATTATGACAATAATAATTGACAAATAAAATATAAAACTGATAAAATTGAAAATAAATTGATAAAATTGACTTTGAAAAAATTTGTAAAAATTATTCATATTTTTTTTTTTTTGTAATGCGGATGTGTCGGCTCGAACATTTTCAACGTCCTTTTGGTATCAGCATTTTATTCAGGTATTCATCTGAATCCGGTCAACCTGAAAGCCGACCATAAGATACTTGAGAAAAGGCTAGGCAGAGATGATTATGACTCAAACAATATGTTTTCATAGTCATATAATATAATTATAGTCATATATATAATATAAAATTTGTTTTCATTCAAAGAAATAATAATAAGCACAGTAAAGTCTAAATCTCCTTTCTATTATTTTATTGTAAACCGCCCGAAATCATTATGTTAAGTTTTTGTCAACAAAAAAATAAAAATAAATAGCATATACAAATGAAAAAGACATACTTCGTTCAAGACATGTATGGCTCAAAATGCTCTAATTGGTGTCAACTTTCACCCCATTGGCTTTGCACCCAGCTTCCAAACACCCTGTAGGTATTTCAATTTTCATAACCAATACATTTTTTGATGCCCAATAATTTGTTCCGATTTTTTTTTCCTCTGTATACTTGTACATTATTATCATCATTCTTTATTGTGCTTTTGTCCACAGTCATTACGCTTACATTAGTACGCCTCGCAAGTGTGGAAACCTAATTAGAACATTAATATAGACAGAATTGAGGGAATTCAAAAGCGCTGCCGTGTCAATCCAAAACACTGTATCTCAAAAATACCTATTTCGTGAAAAGGGCTTTTAAAACTTTTTAAACCATACATATAATTAAAATACAGTGTTTTGTATATGCTCATATATCCTTCTACAAACTATAAAATAAAAAAATATTAATATAGGGATAATAATATGTAACTGCCTCGAAATAATCGAATGAGCGCTATTAAGACAAAACACTGTAACTCGAGTTACAGTGTATTGGATTTAGCGTTTCCTACGTTTCTTGCAGTATAAAACTAAGAAATATACTCCCAATTATACACCGTGAAATTTGAATCACAGTTTTGCTAGAACAAACTTTATTCAGACCATGGTCTACTACCATTCTACAGAATCCAATAAAAAAAAACATAAATAGGTTTTGAAAAAACACAAAAAGACAAAGTTGACAAAATGTCAAGATTATCTACTGCTTACTAAATTTCGTTTATGGAGGTACATTTCCCTGTAGACAATGCTGTGTCCCGTGCGTGGTGTCTGTGTTGTAGGGAGTAACGATAATCTTGACATTTTAAACTTTGTTTTTTTTTGTGTTTTTTCAAAAACCAATTATGTTTTTTTATTTTATTGGATGCTGTAGAATGGTAGTAGACTATGGTCTGAACAACATTTGTTCTAGCAAAACTGTGATTCAAATTTCACGGTGAATAGCGCTATGTAAAAGGTTTCACATCTCACCACTGCATGAGCGCAGACGCATTGCAGATATGACGTATTTATTTCAAATCGCAAATGGTTCTATAGATTGCCCGGAGCTGTTAGGTAGTTTAGGATTAGTTACACACTGCAAAACCTAGTTTGTTGCATGTCCCACATTCCAACTCCGCGTACAGGCAGAATTCATTTCTAATCCGTGCGAGCAGAAGTTTTAATAAACTCTCTGGTGAACATGATTTGGATATATTCAACACCAGTGTTTCTCGGCTTAAGCATTTGTTGGTAAAAAGCTTCTTTACGAAAAAGTAATTGTTAGCAAAATCTGATTTTTAGTTTGTAATTTATCGTGTACTATTTTTTTTCCTAATTTATGTTTAACAGGTATTTTGTACCGAACTTTTTTCTCGTTTTTTAACCGACTTCCAAAAAGGAGGAGGTTATATGTTCGACGCGTATGTTTGTTTTTTTTTTTTTTTTTTTTTTTTTTTTTTTATGTATGTCCACCGATTTCTCCGTCGATTGTGGACCGATTTTGAAAATTCTTTTTTTGTTTGAAAGGGTATGCTCCCAAATTGGTCCCATATAAATTTTATTAACTTTGCTTGGGTAGTTTTAGAGTTAGCTACAAAATAGGTATTTTTTTCCCACTTAGTATGTAGATGATATGATAAGTTCCTGTCACTGGTAGCAGGTAGTGGTATTCGAATGTGGGTGGGGTTGGTACCATAACTAAAAAGTGAAAAATAAAAAACTTTTTACAAAAAAAAACAACCGACTTCCAAAAAAAAACACTACAAAGTGAAAAATAACTTTAATTTCGGAAGTCGGTGGCAAAAAACGAAAACAAAAAACCCAAGACACCGACTTCCGAAATTAGAGTTATTTTTCACTTTGTAGTGTTTTTTTTTGGAAGTCGGTTGTTTTTTTTTGTAAAAAGTTTTTTATGTTATGTGTTAATCAGTGGAAACTTGTAAATGGCCTTCAATTTTATATTATTTAAGAATACTTGTAAGTTAGCTGTAGGTAAGTTTCCCGAATAGAATAAAATAAAATAAATAAATATAATAATAAATTTTAGTGTTAGATGTACATTGTAAAATACATGTGTTAACAAAGTAAGAATAAAAGATTAAAATTATTTTAAAAAATTGAGACCTTCTCAGTAATTTCTTTCATTTGATAATTATGTCACACGGTACATTTTGCAAGACTTGTATTCAATTGTGTCTTTATTCAAAATTCATTTATTTACGTTATGCATCCGTGTTTGGGTCACAGAAATTCATTAAGTGTACAAAAAACTTAATCTGTCAATTAGATTCGAAGCAAATTGGCTGTGATAGACGGACAGACAGAAACACGAGTGATCCTGTAAGGGTTCCGTTTTTTCATTCGGACGTGCAGAACCCTAAAAATAGGTCGTTATGGGTTGCTAGGCCGTCTAGCTGATACTTTCGTCTGTGAGCAGGGTTGAAAGTGTTCCTTTATTGATTCAGACGTGGTAAACAAGTGCAAGAGAGAAACAGGTCTCTTAAAAGAAGATATCTGTACATAGTAGCAAACATTGTATCTAAGGCTTCCTGTACATGACGCTGGAGCCGCAGTGGCGTCGGACTGCAAGGTGATAAAAAAACAGTGGCACTCCGGGAGTGCCGACAGAAGTGAAGACTTGAACAAGATCGCCTTGGTGGAAGAAAAATACTTGTACAGAACATTAGTCCAGAACTTTATCTAAATAAAGAGCACAATCGCGTTTACAAAAAAAAAACTTCCAAAGCCTTTTAAGTAAAAATACTTGCATAAAACATTGATCCGTAACGTTATATAAATAAAGAGCACAATCGCGTTTACAAAAATGAGGTGTCGGTATCGGTGTCGCGAGTTCAATTGTTTTTTCCCATCTCAAAAATGCCCAACGAGCCTAAAGTAGTTTTCACTTCAAAAATTCAGATGAATCTCATAATGAGTAGGCGGCGCCGCGCGCTAGTGCGGCGGCGGTTCGGTGCATGGACGATATTTAGGCTAAGCGTATGCTGAAACGCAGGTGATGCAGCACTGCGTGGACCGGCGTCACCTGCGTCTCAGCGCATTATTCGTATACACAAACATGCGGTCCGGCACCGGCTAGGCAAAGACAGTAGGAAAGTTCAGCATCAAAATAAATCACTGGCTATCAATCATTGTTAGGTACCTGGTAAAAATTTGAAACATCCATACTACTGTTATCAATAATCTACAAAGTGTAAAAAGTGACTTAATTTAGCAACATAAAGATCTTCATATAAAATCAGAAGTCAGAACTACAAGGAATATGAAAATCTGGGACAACAAATATTTAAAACTGCTGGGCTTTAGAATCCCTTCAAGTAGCAATGCTAATATTCTCGATTCGTGTTCAAAGAATTTGTAGAACCGCCTTCCTTTGTGGCGCGCCCGTACAATAGATCTTCCAACAAAAGGGGCGAACGTGCTTATGGCTAAGGTATATTCAAAAGCCAAGTGGCTGTCCTAGAATAAATAATCTATATATTTTACTCCATTTTCCGTGCAGGTAATGGATGCCGCAGATGGACTGTCACGGTGTTTTACGTTACCGCTAGCTGTTTTACAAAACAGCTCCCTTATGTAAAACAGCTGAACGACGCGGACGTTTAGCGATTTTCCACAATACGCGGAATTGCATAAACGTTTTGATTTATCAATGCATCGGGTTTTGCCACTCCTGGCTCTGTATGTCATAACAACAATAATGGCGTCCGAAACAAAAATAAATAAAACGAGTAATACGAGTGAAAATTAGCCTAACTCAAGTGAAAACTGTTTTTAAGGAACATTTTAATAAAAAGTTGTCAGAGTTTTATGAGTAAGTAATTCCTAAAAATACTAAATAGCCAAGTTACTACGACCAACTTGGAAGTAGCGCTCGCTGGTCGCTGCCGGGGCACCGCTTGCTTCGCTCGCCCTACTCACGCGCGTTTTTTCACTGTTCTAATCTAACCTAAGCAAAGTCAGGGTGCCCTAGCTTAGTTACTGCGACTAATTCGGTATTAGATGCCACACCAAACGCTTATTCTAACTGCAGATAGGCCATTCGACATTACGTATAAACAATTTTGGGGTAGCAATTTTGTTAAACGCAACGCAATGGCAATCCAGCTGAGCGTTGTTTAGCTGTTTTACATAACGGAGCTGTTTTTTAAAACAGCGGATTCGACAATCCATCTGCGACAGATACATTAGACAACTAAAAGCAAAATTTTATGGGGTAATATGAAAGCACTTAGCTAAAGATTGTAGTTGCTTGTATTTCGCAACCCCCACCTGTTGAAGGCGAAGCTCGCTTCAATAGGCTAAAACAACCTACTATTAAGTTCAAGAATTCACCATTAGTTGCTACAAACATACTTATGATTGATAGGTACCTAGAATGTTTTCAATATGATCTTTTTTTACGATGACTAAGTAAATACTTTCAATTTGTTAAAAAAGAATCACTTTGAACAGATTAAAACAATTTGACTGGCACGTTATAATTTTATTAAAAGTGGTTTCATTAAGCCTTGTTCGTATTTCGTGAAAACATTTTTTCTGATTGAAGGATTGTTTGATCAAATTACTTAGGTAGGTACTTATAAATATAATTAGTCAACCCTAAAAATAACAGCATGACTTCATATTTAAATTAAAAGTGAAATAATCATTCAAATTCCATTAAATCACACACACCAAAGCTGACTCGAATTTCAAAATCAGTATAACAATAAAAATGTAGGGAATAGCTGGACGAGATAAACAAGCGATAATAATCATGATAAAGCGAGTGTGTACTTATACATTTATGAGCACCCTTCATCATGAACGTCATCGAAAGGCGGCAGACAGTTTCCAATTTAAACTATTACTACAATGATTCGCTTTGACAGGTGAAACTTTTGGAAACAGACTCTATTCCAAGTAGCACACGAATTGTAATTGAAAGGATAACGCGAGATGGGCTGCACGCGCTTGAACAGTTGTTCCACAAGGGATTAAGTAGTCGTTCAAAGTACTGAAGTTACGGCGTTTTGTTCATGGTGATAAGAAGTTTTGATGTGGGCGGGGTATCGATCGGCGCCGAGCGAGTGCGCGACCACAGTTCCTGGCAGTAAACAGAAAGCACGCCGTCAGCAGAGACTCGGAGAATATTATCAGTCGAGCGCTGTCGCGGGATGCACACGCTCATCGTGCTGTTGTTAGCGGCTGCCGCCGCGTGCGCTGTCCCTCGCCCTCTCGGTGAGTTTACAACTACATTTTCACTTAAACTGACACTATTCTAATTAATATTCAATTATTCTAGCATTATTTATCTGCCGCTGATAAGCATTTCCCGTATACTTTTGTGTTACATCCGCGAATTATATGTGTATAATAATTGTCTATAATATATTTAAATTATTATGCTTTTCAGTAAAATTCTCCCTGTAGACACCTGTTAGGTACATGTTGCGCTCTTTTGTACTTTTTCTCCATTTTTGTGTGCTGTACCCGTTTAAAAATCAACATGTAGTTAAACCATCGTCGTTTAGTTATAAATAATTATATGTTGGTGTTAGTATGTGAAGTTTTCAGTGTTTAGATTATTTAACAAGAACTAGTCGCAAGCTTGATTTGCATAAAAAAAGTCGGCTTCCATCATGGATTTAGAGCTCAGTTTATATGTTGTGTCAAACCCAAATTGATGTTGTGGATAACGTTTGCAAAAGCCTCGTGTAGGTTTTCGTAAACGTTTCAAATTCAGTAGTTAGATTAATCATAAAGTAAAGGAACGTCAAATGTTATTTGATGTTCGCTTATTTTCACAAACTTAGTTAGAATCATTATTAGGGAATTGAGACGTGCGATATCTGTTTGTAATGTTTTACCATAATGATAAAAAACGCTGTCCCAACTTCCTGGCCGTAGCAATTGTTTTAGATAAATATAACTTAGATTTCTGTTGTGATTATTTAGATATTTTGATGTGTTTTTTTTACTTTTGTTTGATTTGTTAAATATTCTAATTCCTATTTTTTTTTATGATTTTCAATCGTAGGTATGTTTACTATGTATTTACGAAAATATATACTTAAAAGTTTTTATTTTCGATCATTATGTAAACTTTAAAAATTTTTTGATATGATTATGATAAGATATTATAGAAAAGATATTTTGATGTGATTTATTTGACTTTTGTTTGGTTTGTTAAATATTCTAATGCCTATTTATTTTTATGATTTTCATTCGTAGGTATGTTTACTATTTATTTACAAAAATACATACTTAAAAGTTTTATTTTCGATCAAATTTTATCATAAATAAGTAATAAATAATAAAGTGCAGTGCTAAAACATGAAGATTATAAATAAATTAAACAAAAACTTCAGCATAGCAAGAGATGAGATGTCATGTCACGGTACATATTGTCTCAACTTAGAACTAACTTCAAGGTACTACTGCGAATACTAAGTAAAATTATAGAAACATGCGAAGTTTGTTAAAACAGGCTTGAAAAATCATAATTATGAACAACTCGCCTGATTGAATCAGCAACCATAATATTATGAGAAAGCTTTACAGTTTTTAACAAAAAAAAACTGTTTTTTTTTTTAGTTTTTAACAAAAAAGATCTTTTATAGATTAAAAGTTCTTGCCATAAGATTTTGGAGCATTGCACATCGCTTTTATTTAACTTTATTCCAGTCACTAAGAAAACTTTGAAATAAATTACTTTCAGGCTCGACTTATACGAGTACATTAAGTATTTTCACGCAGTAATTATTACAGGTAATTATTTCACAAAAATCGCCCATCACTGACTCAACACACACCGGTGCGATGGTTTTAATACTTTTAATTAAAATAAAGGTTTTAAAAAAGCTTGTTAATTAAATACACTCGTGTGGTCGGGGTGGGTCAGGTTATTGAAAAAGCTTCCATTGAGGGTCAAACTTTCATATTTTTGCCACATATTTTACAACTCTACAATCGTGCCCATATTAGGGCCTCTTGGTAATTTCCTTACAGAGGTCTGCTAAGACGGAGGAGTTCGTACACCGCTATACAGACTTCTTAACGTAGTGGCAACTAGTTGCGTGGTATCGTACAGTCGCGTGGGTCTTGTTTTAAAGAATCTTCAAGACTTTTTATACATTTTGGGATGATTAGCATGACACACGCATAGAACTTAAATACTTACGCCGTTGACAATTCGAAGTATAAAAATAATAGGAGTATCTAATTCACAATTTATAAAAATACAAATCCCTAGGAAAAAAATATTTCCGGAAACAATTAGAAATTATTCATCGGTATTGTATTAGTTAAACATACAATAACAAAATTGTCGTTGCGATTTTAAAAAAGCTTGTTAAAAACCGCCATCCTATTTTGTCTGACTGGGTAAATGTTATTAGGTAAGCTAAAACGTAGAAAACTTACTTGGTCAGATAATAGAAAAAACAAATATAAATATAAATAAACCACCTATAAAAAACCTTTTTTACGAGTCTAAATCAAACGAATCGAAATAAAACCATTTTATGTCATGCCTATCACCTTAGAGTGAATAATACAATCATTGATTTCTAATTAATTGAAAAATATGTGCGGTGACTGATTGACGCAATGCAAGAAGTGGGAATGATTGCTGCTATATGCAAATGAAAATTATATGCAGGCTATTCGGTAGCTGAACAGTTCGCGTTAATTTATTACACTGTTTGGCACAACTGGAAACACTTCCCGGGATAAATTACCTCTAAATACGATATTTGAGTTCGGTGACACGCTTTTACGTGAAAAAGTGGTTAGCTATCGCCACCACTAAGTTATTTTGTTAGATTCAATTATATTTCATATAACGTCTCTGACCACCCTTAAATCTAGTGCCATATACTTTTCTTACAAGGGAGAGTTCATTGAATTATGGCGTAATTTTGATACTGATATTGTGTCCAAATATTTACCACGCCGTCAAGATTTATTAGTAGCATACACGTACTATATGTACACATATGTACTGTTTATTCCTGGACGACTAATCAAGCACGTTCTAATATTTGCAAAGGTACATAAAAATATAAATGAATCAGTCCTCTGGTAAGATAAAACTGGATAAGTTCGACAGAAGTGCAGAACATAATCTCACTGTAAAAAACAAGCACAATAATACTGTGAAGGTGGATTATCCTTTGTTCAGGATCTTATGTACCGCTGAAATTCTTTCTTTAAGGAACATGCAAAGTAATAAAAAGGGATTCCATCTAATCTTTTTTTAGTGTAAGCAGAACTATAATATTGCAAAGTGTCTTCCAAGAGTTGGCAGACTCAGGTTACGCAAAGCATTGCAAGTTATCTGAACTCGGTATCAGTGGCGGATTTGCCCTGAGGCCCAGTAGGCCAGGCCTAGGACGGCCAGATATTAGGGGCGGCCAATCGTGACAAGAAATAACTCAAAGTACCTATATATTCTAAATGTTCGCGCACATTATGGGGCGGGCCGCACTGCATCGCATAGTTAACAATAATAACTTAAAACCATTTAACCCTCAACCTCGGAAAATATTATAAACCAGCAGCTTACTATATTTAACAAAATTTCTGAACCGATTTCGATAAAAGTTGGCAATAAAGTAAATTCATTATGTAGTCTATATGATGGGTGCTGAGAAAAGGGCGGCTGATACTACATGGCCTAGGGCCTAGGGCGGCCAAGCCTGCAAATCCGCCACGGCGGCTGATACTACATGGCCTAGGGCCTAGGGCGGCCAAGCCTGCAAATCCGCCACGGCGGCTGATATTACATGGCCTAGGGCCTAGGGCGGCCAAGCCTGCAAATCCGCCACGGCGGCTGATATTACATGGCCTAGGGCCTAGGGCGGCCAAGCCTGCAAATCCGCCACGGCGGCTGATATTACATGGCCTAGGGCCTAGGGCGGCCAAGCCTGCAAATCCGCCACGGCGGCTGATATTACATGGCCTAGGGCCTAGGGCGGCCAAGCCTGCAAATCCGCCACTGCTGGGTATACTGCGTCACATCACATTGAAATATTCCTAGACCTCAAGGAAATATTTCAAAATTATGGTTTATCTGTCGGGGCCGGCCACAGTGCAATATTACCAAAAATACTTGGTAAGCTTCTGTTACAACATGAATTTTAATATTACCCTATGAGGAAATGGCGTGAGTGTATGTATGTATGTATCTACACATAAAACATTATATTATACACATACGTACAACTATATAATAGGTTAACATAGGTATAATTTTATTTATTAATATTTTATAAATTATATAGACATTTATCTTTTCTATTGCTATATATTCGTAAAACAATAGTTTTTTTTTTAAGTTTTAGTATTTTAATCATTATAACGTAATCTTTTTGTATTTTAAGTCTTTTTCATCTTATAATAATTTACTTAAATAAGATTTCCACCATTTCATGTAGGTACCTATACATTTATTCTGTGTCAAAAAAACACGCTCACTCACATTTTATGTAATTCATTTTAGTATGTCATTTATAAATATAATAAGTTAATTATATTTATTGAAGTAGGTTATACGAAAGCTTCTTTCTTTCAAGCACCTTTTTTTCTTTTCTTACTCTTTTTTGTAATATGTATATGGGTAGGGACTTAATTATATAGCCTTAATATCAAGTTTTTCCTTATTAATATGAAGGTTATAAAAATATATGTAGTTTCACCGTATTCGTCCGCCATATATTTCTCTATTTACCTGTTACTCGCAGTTAACACAAACTCACCATTTAATAAATGTAATATTTATGACGTCTTCAAAGTACTTACATTGGTAAAATTGATCAGATATTAAAAAAAAATAGAAACCTTCTTTGGTAGATTTATAGTCATTACCTATAAATTACGCAGACTACATATACTTAGGCAAATTAAAAATTGCCGTAGAAAAACTAAAACCAAACATAATTAGCGTTGCTGGCTTAAAATCAATGGAATCTGTAAAAACTTCCTAAGTCACGTAATATTTCCCGAATTAAAAAATACGTGACTTATGCTTCGTTCCTACTTTACCTCCTCCTACATCAATAGATGTATTGTTACGGTAGAAAATAACACTGACAAGTTTCTAATAGATATCAAGTACTCATCAATTATACGCCTTTATTTTAAGATGAGTGCAGAAATGAAACATATCTCAGATGATACTGTAGGATGGTACTAAGGTCTGAAATAATAGAGAAATACGTGAAGATTTTTTTTCTTTTACCATTTTCTAAAACAATAGAGAATTATGGAAGAAGAAGACTTCTGCCTACTCCACATATATTGGGATATGAGCAGGAAAACGATGATTCTAAAACCATAACAGGCCGATTAACAAGTCTAGATTTATCCAGAATCTAGGCCAATCTAGAGCATTAATAACTTTGCCGAAAGCCAAGATACGTTTAGGAGAGCTCGGATATAAACACAATAATGTATAAGTGGTCCGACCTAAGTACAAATAAAGTTTATAAAGGTAGACACTTAAATCCAAAAACCTATCTCTGGAAAAACGTAGTCTATTAAAAAAATTGCAAAGATAACATCTATGTCACTTTAACATATTTGTTTGTGTATATTATTCTCACTGCAGTATCAAAAGTCAACATTAACCAAGTATGTAATGATATACAAGCTGGCCGTATAATGCAAACACAGCAAAATCAACAAAACACTGTTAATTGAAAGCCAAATTCGTTTTAATTATAAAGTGCATTTTCCATTAGAGCTGGCGATCCATTAAAGTGTCAAATATAAACATTTCGTTCGACACATTAATTAGCTAGGTACCTGAAATTTCGAAGCCATGTGTTATTACAATCCTTGATAACAATTAGATATTTTAACCGGGTCTTGAGCGGTCTACAACAATAATTGTATATTATGAACGCCAGGCTCGATCATCGGCCGTTTGCCCAGCTGTTTCGCACGTCATAATTTATCAATCATGTTACGAAATGTCGATTCGAAATTTCAGAGTTCTATCCATAATGTATTTTCCAACTATTGGAGTGCAATATGATTGAATGCGTATTCGTTTGATTCACAAAGGCTTAGGTTTCATGTCGAGCACGCAGCTGTAACATAATTGTCTTA
Organism: Agrochola litura; assembly: GCA_949152395.1. Taxonomy (NCBI): domain Eukaryota; kingdom Metazoa; phylum Arthropoda; class Insecta; order Lepidoptera; family Noctuidae; genus Agrochola; species Agrochola litura. The sequence continues at coordinate 11,929,676 of OX424491.1, read as the reverse complement.
GGAAGATGTATTTATTCTATCTTACAACAGAGAAAACGAGTAAAGGATTTCTCGATTAGCATGTAAGTTGGTAGTGCTTTTGATCCAATAATGATAAGTCATGGTTACTAAGGTAAAATACCAACCTGCATTGGGTCCGCGTGCTGATTACGGCCCTCTCCTTCTCATAGAGAGGGGGCCTGAATTCTAGCAGTAAGAACATTAAAGGGAAACATTAAGTTTATCTAATGTTGTCAAGTAAAGAATTGAGATAGCCTAGTGAAGAAAAAATCTGTCTACAAAAGCGCAATTGGGCACTTGGACAAGGTGGAGGAATAAACTTAGCCGTCCTCTCTCTCAGCTCTGAAATATTGGATCCAGAAAAAAGCCTAGTTATTTACTCAAAATGCCCGGTATGTTGAGGTAACATAAGTGTATTTTAGTATAATCCTGCTGCTTCTTAATAAGATATTTCTTATTAAGATTAGCTTATAATATTCGTCATAAGCAGGATTCTAAAAAAAAACTAAAATCCCTCGTCGTCGCTACGTGACAGATTTTCCAGCTGAAGTGGTAACAAAATAAACAGATAAGATTGATGAATATGGTTAGATTTTCATCCAAATTCACATGACGATGAACTCACTATCATACCTACATCTGTAAAAAGGAAGGAGTAAGAAAGCTTTAGTTGCTTACTTATAAAAGAAATAGACGTAACCAGTACCCTAATTGCGTAATACACGATCAATCACAATTTGTTTCGATTTGAACCAGATTGCTAATCCATTGCTTTACAAGTTGGAAAAAAAATCTGCTCAACATCGTAAATAACGCAATGGATGTTGTTGAACTGTCAAAATGAAACAAATTTGTCATAATCGTTTACGAAAATAAGTTACGCAATTAGGGTACTGGAAACCCAGGAAAAAACCAAAACTTAGCCACATAGTATGAAAGTGTCATCAATGCTTCGTTAGTCGCAAAAGTGACTGCTGTGATCGTATAATTCTAGGTTCTGTTTCCAGGTCGAAACAAGTGCTATTGGGTTTTTCTGACAGAAAATTCTACAAAAGGCAGACTGCATTCTTTAGCGGGGGAGAGGCGTGATGTTATGCAGGATAGCATTACATTAGCTACACGAAAGTTGTATATTACTTGTGTTATGCCTGATATTTGACCCAGAATTTGTATGATCTTGAAAGGTATCTCATAGTTTATCAAGTATCTTACATCGAGCGTAGGTGGGATTTCGTTATAAATTGGGTCAAATAGTTTGTTCAATCATCCTAGTTTCGCAAGAATACTTCGCAGTTTACAAATAACGATGCAAAATAACTTTTCCATGACATGAACATTTTTGGGATTCCGACTTGGCTCTCTGAACAACTTGCTTGAAACGGCTCTTGAGTCTGGCTAGTCAATGAAACCTAATTGATGACAATAATAACAGATAAGCTTATTTATCTTTATTCTTGTTATATTAAAGACTACAGTTATAAAACATATCCTAGCTTATATAGGGTGACTGGGAACATCGACGCGAAAAATAAACATCAAAATATTTCAACGCAGAGGGGTTCAGAATCATGTACTGAATCCATGGTAACAGTTTTCGCGTTGATGTCCCTACCACCCTGTATACCTAATAAAGATACGAGAAGGTATTAGAAAAATATAAAGGAAAGGTAAGGTAAGTTCGTAAATCTAGTGCGTTTTCTAAATGATAAGCAGAATTATTATTAAGTTTGGTTTTGGCACACAATTTTCTTATTCATATTCATATCTTTATTTGAATTCCATAATGTTTAAAGGTATTACAATGGCTTAAAGCTACGGACCCTGAAGGACACAGCAAAAAGTATAAATTTAATTTCTTAAAATTAAATTAGGAAACTAATCTTTTAATCCTGGATACGTCAATTCCATGCTAATAAGAACCGGTTTTTATTGTATCGTGACGACAAATAGTCGCCCTGTTTAAAGAAATAAAGCTGTGTGTAGCTTCTTCAGTCTGAAATGACGCATTTTACGTACACGGGCGCCGCGGCTTATACGTACGTACACAATGAGAACCGGTAACACATAGTTTTAGAAAATAGATAAGGTGAGGTTGTTCTCTCTACTGCTCAAAGCGAACTTGCAATAAAGCGACTGACCTTGCTAAATCTTAGAATGTAACTGAGTAAAATTGATTTTTTCGTCATGTGAATAGTTAGCTGCATTATGTGACCACTAGTCGTATCCATCAATATCGGCGCTCACGTGCCCAGAGTGCTCATCTTCAAGAATTTTAGGGCCATCAGCTGCGCCATCATTGTCGCAGCTACCGCACCGAATGGGTCGACAACCAAGACCTTTCCGCAGCGATTACATCATGCCTCGGATGCTGATGCCCAACCAACTGTACGGGTATGAAGACAGTCCCCGCGCGGTGGTACCCACTGAACAAGATTGGCTGAGCAAGGTACGTATTCAAATGGGCAAGTATACTAAATAAAATAACACAAACTGAGAAAAAACAGTAGTAGTGTTAGGGTAGGCTCAAGGCAACATCACAACATCAACTGAAAAGCACTAACACAAACACTAACACGGAAGTTCGGCGTTACTCATCACAGCACTCTTATCTTTGACCGCAGTTTATCGTATGACATCACGCGGTCACTGACGATAGGCGGCGTTGCATCGTAGACTACATATAGTAGCACACAGCTCATTTTTATCAGGTCACAATTAGTCCACACCACGATGCCCGTGTTCATTGATCATTTTCAGTGATGAAACCGTATCAATAGGCACGCTAGGGTTACCCCCGAGTACAACGTTCTTAACATACTTAAAGGGGTGGAATAAGGGGTTATCAAAACTTTCAGACAAGAAAATAGGGTGTTGTAATTAAATAACCTCTCATGTCAATCACATTTTCCATTTATCTCCTGAGATCTAGCTAGGTACCTAATAATATTAATTTTTCATTCAATTATTCATCTGCTATAGCAATTATAGTAGATACCTATTATTATGTTTATTTACATAATCTCAAGTAAGTAGTCTCAAAAAGGACAAAGTGTTGAGCCATAAGATAAAATGAGATCTAAAACACTTGTCTTACGTCCCTCATTCTTTCCCATCACAACGATAGCTTTTTTAATCGTAGTTTATTTTAGGCTTTCAAGTTTTTAGTGAGGGATTCCCCTTTAGGTTATAACATCACTCTTGACCACACAACACAAATAGGTGGTGCAGTAGGTACATAAGTTTGTTTCTGTACTAAATGGTGAGACCATTCAGTTTGTTTCAGCAGTAAATGGGGTTAAGGTCATCTCTGGGGTTAAGATTGACGAAATTTTTGGATAAATCTAAAAATACCAAGAGTTAAATTAATATTAGTGCCTTAATTTTTTCTGGTGGTTTTATGTTATTTGCACAAATGTTGAGTGATAATAAAACTACCCATAAAATCTCCAACACTTTTCTTGCAACCTTTATCTAATAAAGATCTTCCTCTTTGTGAGAAGAAGGCTTTGAGTTTTATTTGAATCTTGAAACGTGTAAGCTAGGATAAGCTGGGTTTCTATTAGAGTTTACCTTTAAGGTGATAAAATAACGTCACTCAAGCACGTGTAGCCAGCGATATTTACTGGAACTAATTGGCTTTTCTCGGCTGGCAACACGGCACTCACGCTTAAGATGGGTTTCAGACAATAGGGGATCTTGTGTATCAATTACCTTAGGTTGCAATAAATTAGGGATAAAGTGTCTGGATGAATGAAAAATCAGATATATTTATCAAGAATTATTGGAGTAATGTATGTTGATTTGAGATAGGTACCTTACAACTATAAATTGATACGATTAGTTTGTTCAAATAATTGCTCATTCAGGTATGAGATATTGCAATTTGTACCAACCGGGCAACCCCACTAACATAAAACGAATAACGTTCGCTACAGGCATTTAGCACAATCATCATGCAATGCCCAGATTTCTTATTACCACGAATGAAATTATTTTATACTCATTCATAATTTAATAAAAACTCGTAGGGAGAAAAATTCCTAGATTTTATTATGGGTAGGGAATGGAATTATAATTACGACTAGAGTCCAAAACTGTCAGTTAAATCTTATTCTCACCGAGGCAGTTAGCATAAATGCATGCATGATAATGTGTTTGCATGTAAATGATACTGTCTGTTGTGTGCGATATATATTAAATATTGTTAGTCACGTAATCGAATGAAGATAGAACCTCGTCATATTTGGCCAAGATCTGTAATAGCTTTATCCTCGAAATCTAGAAATTTCTAGACTGGCAACTCAAGGTAACTGCAATTGGAGGCTACGGAGTTTGTCAGTGGATGAGTGATGTGGGAGGTCAGTCGATAAATGATATCGATTGACTATTTCAGTATTAAAACTGATAGAATAGGCTAGGTATGATTATTTAATAAACACCAACAGTAAACCTAGAAACAATGTTACCCGGTCACTGATAACGATATCTACCGAACAACCTTTGGAAAACCATTTCTGGTTGGAATATCAAACTGATTAGTCTCGTTTTACAGAAAATTGATACTTTAAATAGTTAAAGTCTATAATTGAAAACGCGGGAGTCGTTGCAAATATTGAAGGTTTTAACAACATAATCTATTTGCGCTTTACGACGCATGCCGAAGTATGTCTCTAATTTATTCACTGAGTTAGTACGTTATGTTAGCACAGTAGAAGACAAACTTTTGCAAGATTAGGTTTTTAGGTCGCATGGTCTTTCAATAAATTAAGGGTCTTAAGAATCTTTAAAATCTCGACATGACAGTCTGGTGACACTACCTCAATGCGTTTCATTGACGACCTCCCCAACCTCTCCAAAATAGGATCTGGATTGCCAAGCCGTAATAAAATAGTTTACGAACACGTCCTTAAGTTCACTCTTGGGGCAGGAGTGCCGTGAACGCATCGAATCAGTCGACCATAGATTTCGGTATGAAACGTGACCAAGAGCTTCCTGTACGTCTGTCGAAAATATAGGTGAGTCGATGAGATGAATCAATAAAGCTATTTTAGAAGGGTAGAACTTTTCGGAGCTGTGAGTGGAGCCAGGTTTAAAGTTTGAGCTAGAAAATTATAATAACCGCAACATGTTGGTGTACAAAAATCTTGTAATTGCACTATAGAAGATCCATAGTATGTGAGATTTTTCAAATTTTCTTGCTAAATCGTTATAAAATGATGTTGCCAGCTCTTAGTACACAAAGAGAATAGGGCTGTACTATTTCTTAGTCTTCTTTGAGCGTCGCTTTAGTACTTAAAGTTGAGCGTTCATTCGAAAAACTTTCTCTTATTTTTCCAAGCGACACAGCGCACACTTTCAAACTATGGCTCAAAGTTGTAACACTTCGCTCCTCTAAGAAATTAAAATACAATTTACGCAAACTAGGTCATTCAATGAATAAAATCAACCGAGAACCCGCCTTCCCAGACACAGTGGGATGAGCCACTCTGCAGGTTAGAACGGAATAAACTCATTAAAACGTTCACCAATACTGCTGAGCGTGCTCGACTGCTGGCTGTGGGTTAAGGTGAATGGGAGTCGGGCCTCTGGCTTCAAGCGCTACTGTCACCCAACAAAGGCACTATGCTGGATGACACCACATTCCGGTTGGCTACAGGTTTGCGTCTGGGCGCTCCTTGCGGACCTCCACATCGCTGTCAATGCGGTAAAGGAGTCGACTGCCTCGGAAACTATGGCCTATCTTGCAGCAAGAGCGCTGATCGGATGGCATGGCACATCTTCATTAACGGCATCATCCGTCGGGCTCTTGTCACCGGGGTGACAGCTGTTTTAGAATCCAATGTCTTGGCACGCGACGATGGGAAGAGGCCAGACAGAATGATGGGGCTGGTGTGGGATGCAACCTGTGTCGACACCCTCGCGCCATCCTATCTTCCTAGCACGGCGGGCTATGCTGGGGCGGCTTCTGCAGCAGCAGAAAACCTGAAACGGCGCAAATATTTGAGCCATATGTTTGAGCCGTTTGGGGTTGAAAAAGGAAGGCCAAGTGCTCATCAAGTATTTCGGGATATGAAGCCGTTGGCGACTCTTCACGTGACCAGAGAGCTGCCCTATTTTAAGCCCAAAGAATCAGTATTGCCATCCAACGTGGCAATGCTGCCAGCCTTTTGGTCACTTTTCCCATTGACAGCGTTGCGGAGGAGTTTTTTGATGCCCAATAAGCTCTAGCCCTTTTTTAAAATGTTTGATTATGATATTTAAAATTTATTACTGAGTAAATAAAGCAAAAAAACTTTTTCCAAAAAAAAAACACTACAAAGTGAAAAATAACTTTAATTTCGGAAGTCGGTGTCTTTGGTTTTGAATTTTCGTTCTTTGTCACCGACTTCCGAAATTAAAGTTATTTTTCACTTTGTAGTGTTTTTTTTGAAGTCGGTTGTTTTTTTTTTTGTAAAAAGTTTTTATTTTTCACTTTTTAGTTGTGGTACCTACCCCACACAAATTCGAATACCACTACCTGCTATGTAAATAACAGTGACAAGAAGTTATCATATCATCTACATACTAAGTGGGAAAAAAATACGTATAATTGAAGCTAACTCAAAAACTACCCAAGCAAAGTTAATAAAATTTATATGGGACCACCTCTGAAGTATGATCTACCAAACAAAAAAAGAATCATCAAAATCTATTCATAATTGGCGGAGTAAGCGCGTAACAAACATAAAAAAAAAAAAAAACATACAGACGAATTGAGAACGTCCTCCTTTTGGAAGTCGGTTAAAAATAAAAACATAAATTAATGGGCAACTTGCGCGACAGCTTATTCAATAAAAAAATGAGCGCTAGTTATAAATGAGGAAATACTTAACGAGGTAATAGAATCCATGATTTTTTAAATAAATTGGGTAACTGTTGTAATATTAACACAATTTTGTATTACTGTGAATTTTATAAGCGAGCCCGTGAATTTAAAACACCTGTTAAATTGAAACAATTCATAACTCATAATGTGTCCAAAATGCAGCAAGTAAGTGGAACAAGAATATCCCCGTAAAAAGGATGGCAACATTTGACCTATTTATATGACAAAATAAATAGGGTTAGGGATGCATTTTGCACAGTGAACTAGACAACATGTTTATTAGTACTTAGCATGCATCGTTAACGGACACAATTTGTTATATATATTGAAAACATTCTTACGAAGATATCTAACCCATTTACAAATTGCGGTAGTTCTACATGCACATAGGTTAACTGTCACAGGTTATTTTAGCAAAATTAATTGATTAACTTAAAAATCGAAGCTATTTTGGAGATGGCAAAGTTAACGAGAATATATCGCTACGGACAAGTGACCCGTATCAGACTATTAAATTAATTTCCGTAGTCACTTTGCATACTAGTGCATTTTGAAATTTTGCATGACTACGATGATAAATACGGCTAAAATGTGATAGTATCACTATCACATTTACACTACAACTATTTCGTACAATATTATGTCCGTGCGGCCAACAAATGTTGTGGAATCAAAAATTTATAAGGTTTAAAATGGTTATTACGTTTTGACATAACCTCATAATAGTAAGCTCGCTTTTAATTATCTATGTCCTATAATATTTAATGTTGAAATCAAGTTAAGTATACCAATTTATTAGAGTAAAAAATCGTGTGCAAAGGTAGAGAAAGCTTTGTGCTACGGCGATCCATCAAATATTCGTAGACACTGCTACAACAGAGCTACAAAGCATTGCCACGGGAATGGAAATAAAAAGATTGCTAAAAGCTTCAAAGCTCGGGGCGACAGTACGACGCGAATGAAACCAAAAATAAAAAACTGTACAAAAATAACAACCCTTGCTGTTAAGCAGTAGATATTCCTTTTCTAATTTTCATTGCTATTACAGTCGTAGGTATCGTTTCAAAGATTATTATTTTAACCGACGTCAAAAAAGGAGGAGGTTTATGTTCATCTGTGTCTATTTTATTTACAGACACATAATTCCACATCGATGTTTTCGTCAATTGTGGAACGATTTTGAAAATTCTTTCGCGGTGGTCCGATATAGATTTTATTCACTTTGCTTGGGTAGTTTTTGGGTTAGCTTCGATAATACGTATTTAATTATTATTCGTAGTATTTAATACACTTTGTATATCTTGGTGATGTTATAATACTTCCTGTCACTTTTGTTTACATAACAATTAATGGTATACGAATAAGTGTAGGGTAGATACCATAATATAAATAGAAATACAAAAAAAAACAACCAAAAAAAAACACTAAAATCGGTGACCTAAAATACAGTTAAAAAGACACCGATTTCCGAAATTAAAGTTATTTTTCAATTAGTATTGTTTTTTGGAAGTCGGGTGTTTTTTAATGTAACCTGTAACGTAATGCAACCGTCGTAGAGTATCGTAACTATAATCATGCATTCTAGAGCTGAAAACATCGGCAGAAGTCATTACAGACACGAAATTGTGAATTAATTACGAAATGATTCAACGACAACCTGAACTTTGCCATTAAATAATCAACAAGACTGGATTACCTTACGGGTACTGTCGATTTATTCATCGTTTTAAGGTATTGTCTTGTCAGAATCAGTTTTATGAAAGCCGAAATTTGGAATCATTATTTTGCGCATTCAACCAATTTGATCGCCACCCTAAACTGCTATCAATTAGAGCGATACAGTGCTATACAATTCTTTGAGCGGTAGTCCTGCCTCTGAGCACAAAAACTTATTGTTAATTAACGCTAAATATAACGGTAATCCATATTATTCTTGCTGACGCGTGTAGTCTGCTCAAATTGCCCCGAACAGACTTGTTTTATAAATGTGATTTGAAATCTCTGTGGACAACTAATCCGATTTGAAGTCAAGCGTTGGACGAGCCAATCCAGACACAATCGAATGCGCCCGCTCATCTTGTTACGTATAACACAACAATAACGTTTTGTGTTTAGGGGTAGTAAATAAAATGTAGAAATTACTTTAACACTGGTTCCGATTCTCTTGTCACAAATAGGTCGAAACTAGACTAAAAATCACCAAAATTTAGTTTATGCTTGTCAAACGACGATTTCCCATTCTGAAATAGACTAAAGTGACACAACTTAACTATATTTTAGTTTGACAGCACTAAGTTGGCACTGAGTTAATAATTTAGTGAAAATGGCAATTTTGCTATTCTGAATTTGACGTTTTTCACCAAAAATGTTGATTGTCTAACTAAATCTGACTATTTGTAATCGCGATTAAAAAGGTGTGGAATAAAATATGAACTCAAATTCACACCAACACCTCGACTTCAGGTCCAAAAGCAGTACTGTATCTTTTTTTTCTTTTGCTTATATCTCGAAAATGGTGTGTCCTATCGCAAAAGTAAAGAAAATTTCAAACCCCTTCATACCTACCCATAAACCCCTAAAACTCAACAAGTAGGTAATAATTTTTCATATTTTTCACTCACGCGCCTCCAACTCTAAAAAAATTCACGGGGTAGGGCAAACAAGTACCTCATGGAGTCGCGATTGTCAAATTCGATTTTAGTTGTGTCAAATTTATTATTAAATTTAGAGAATTTTTGTTGCAGTATAGCTTTAAGATTTTCATAGCCAAAAGTAAGGAATTTTAGTGATAGTTCAGTTAGTTTAGTTCGGTTTACTAGAGAATTGGATACGAGTAAAATTGCATTTTACTCGGAAACAAACGAAGAAAATTACCCACATAATTACGTAAACGTAGACTTTGAAAGGAATACACGATGCTACTAGTCATTCTAAATAAATTTTTAAATGTAATTGCCTCTTGCCTGTACAAGTGGGCGGCAAGCTGCGCCATTACACCACACACACCACCATTTGCAACGTCAACACACTGTGTTGATGTTGCAAATGGAATATCGAATACGCTGTTTTAAAAAACCGCTAGATGTTTTACAAAACAGCTCCGTTATGTATTGCCCTTGCGCTACGTTTAACAAAATCGCTATCCACCAGGAACTTATTTATGTATGGCAAGTATTCGTACCAAGTTTCAAGTTTAAAACCCAAGCAATAAGATTTCTCATATAAATAAAATACCCCGTTTTCACCCGTTTAAAGGTTGAATTTCCAAAAACTCCTTAGCTCCTACTCCCCTACATTATAAAAGGAAAGCGTTGTGGAAAAACTTCACGTTCCTAGTACCGGCTGTGTCCTAGTAAAAAAAAAGAAAGAAAAATATATTTTTTTAAGTTTTTTTTTGGCTATACGCTCATATGTCAGTCAGTCAGTTTCTTCTATTATTAAAGTACTATTATACAGGCTCATTATAATACTTATTACAGTAGTAGATAGTATTGACATTCCAGCTAGGAGTACTAGAATTTTGCAAAATATCTCTCAAAACACATCTTGTACATCTGACATTGATCTAATTTACAAAAGCTGATACGTTATTTTACGTTTCATTTATTCTGGCGCAGGAAATCGATCGCATTAACCAAATGGAAGACGATGAGGATTTTACACCATTCGAAGAGGAATTTTCTCGTTGGATTTCTCGGGAACCTTACTTCCCCAGACCCTACGGTCAAGCAAGAGCAAGGGAACTGGCTTATGTTCCTGAGACCGTAACACCCATACCGGTAGAAGTACGGCCCCTGCCACCCCCAAGGGAAATTATATCACCGAAGTTCATTCCGTCGGCACCAGAGATGTCCATTCGCCGCCGTAAGACATATACACCATCTACTTCTACACCATCGGTAGGCATGAACAATGAAGAGAAGAAAAAGACATTTGCACTGACGCCTCTAGATAAGGAATATTACGAACCCGCAGACAAAATTGTGACGCAAAGTAAGTTGAATAACTTCCACGAAAACTTTTTCTTTTATGAACGAACGATATGGCCTTGTTATGAGCGCGAGACTAGTTCCTAGTTAATAATGTGGAGCTACCGCTCGCTGGCCTCGGTAGCCGTGACCTACGACGAAGTATGTCATCAGCTCAACATTGACGGAAGCTGCAGCTTTTCCGCCTGATATAATCTTATAAGTCACCTTTTAGGCGAGATGGGCTGACATTTGCAAGCCGGGTTGGCATGATTTAATTTTAGATTTAGGCTTGGACTCCACCAAAGTGGAGACGAGACGAGAGGAGAGGAGATGTGTTTTAAACAACCAATAGAATTTCTTTATACACACATCTCGTCTCCACTGAGCTTCAGTGGAGACCACTGAGCGAAGAGGTATCATATTTGTATGGCGCAAACGAAGCGGAGATGTGAGCTGTACCTCGCAAGCTAGCGACGACGGTGCGCAGCGCAGACGAAAAGAGATGTGAGCGGTGTGCAATGAGCGGCGCGGCGCCGTAACAGTTCCTCTCTAGCCAGCACACATCTCCGTTCCAGTCTAGCCAGTACGCATCTCCGCACAGCTTCGGTGGATACACCCTACCTGAAAAACATTTTTTTTCGTCTCCGCTTCGGACATCTCCGCACATCTCCGCTTGGGTGTAGTCCGGGCCTTAGACGTCAAACTACATTTTTATTTAATGATATGAAACTTATTTCCTTTCAATTAGCAAACTCCCGACAGTAGGTACTTTTATTATTTTTCGACTGCGTTTTCAAGATGTGCAATCATGTGAAAACAATCACGAATACAATGTATATTTTTCAAAAACAAAAACAAACAACATCAGGTTTTAATAATTACAACTTAATTAAAAACTAATGTTGTTTTATTTATGTTTAAATAAACTTCAGCCAACAATATTAAAATGACACTGAAACACATGGTGCATTTGTTTGAGCGCGATGCCATTGTTACAGAATCCGACGGGCCACACGAAGGCGGTGATTCAAAAACCCACCACAAAGCGGTAAACGTTCTGGCATTCCAACCACCACGCCAGATACGGCAGAATCCTAACCTAGGTAGGACGAAGAACCTAGTCGCTGAAAACTTGGACCGCCTCAGAACTGGACTGTAAGTATTTTATCATTTCTATTCATAAATCAACTCATTCAGTTTTAACACATTTTGAATTTTAAATACTTTACTGTCTTTAACGGCTTTTTTAACTACAAAATTATCTTGAAGTAACATCTTCACTCGTTGACAGAAATCTTCTTACTATTATTAAGTCAGTATTAGCATTCATAGCGAGTATTTTTGTGCAAGTAGGCCATCATTTATTTGAGACCATTCCTAGAAAATTGTTAAGCAATTCTAATTGAAATTATTACAAAAGACACCTAGGTACTAAAAAGTACATAAATCAAAGCGTAGTTAAGCACAAACGCTTGTGATTGTACAATTTCAAAACACATTATAGAACACTAGATACGAGTCTACTTCTTTGTACAACGTAGGCACAATGCATTTTTACTCCCGGCGTTTCCCGACGTCTTTGCCGAATGGCACAACCCGTCGTGACGGTTCAAAACAAAATTGATAATTTATTGGTAATAACCGAGAAATAGACCTAAATATCAGTATTCGAAAAACAAAACCAGTGGAATCGATTATTAGACGTACATAAAAAACTCATCTAACAGAAAAAGAAAACAACACCAAATTTTTAACTAGGTAAATTCTTGATAATTAAGTATCTATGGTAAGATTTGGATGAACTGCATAGAAAAGTATTGGCACCAAAAGGTAGAATTTCTATAATAAACACAGCCGTATGTGGCAGATGTTTGAATTCTCGTGGACAAAACCGCCCAACGGGTTTTAAAATAATTATGAACCGAAGGTTTTATTAACTTCGAAGAATAATAACACATAATGTGCTGAAATTAAGGGTTTACTGCTTTAAATTGTGTTATTAATCTGGTCGATAAATAATTAAACCTATTATTTTGCGTTTTGTATAGCATTTTAATTATTACTTCTGCAGTGAATGCTAGGCTAAAAGTAACTTACAATTAGGGTTTGGGAATCCCCGACAATTTGAAAGTCCCGGGACACGAGACAGTCTACAATAAAAATCCCGGGAAATCCCGGGACATCGACATACGTAAGAAAGAAATTTTTTTTTGTTAATTTTTTTATAAAACATCGCCACTTAACTTGTACCCGAAAATAAAATGTTTTTCATAATTTTGTTTTACCACTGTCGGCGTAATTAATATGTATACCTATGCCAAATTACAGCTTTCTAGTACTAAGGGTCTCGGAGCTAGACCGCGGACAGACAGACAGACAGACAGACGGATATGACGAAACTATAAGGGTTCCTTGTTTACTACGGAATTTTCCCTTTATTTGTGCTGTAAGACCTTGCTTTCTGCCATAATCACAACATTGTTAATTCAACATTGTTAGACTTATAAATCAGTCTTTTAATAAATCAACTAACACTTTAATTAGACTTCTTTGCTGATTTATTGTCTCGTCTCGAACCTCGACCCGAAAGTCCCGGGACTCGAGACAACTAAAATTACGAAATGTCCCGGGATCCAAACCCTACTTACAATATTCTTCTTCTACGAAAAGCTTAGTAAAAGTAGGTCACTTAATGAAATGCAATTATTCACCAAGGATTCTACCCGGCATTTTAAATAAATGATTCGTATTAGTTTGATCACAAGTCATTTAAACTATCAAGTAGGTAATTGCGTAATGATAGACTAACTGCGAGTGTTCATTTTCAAAGAAAAGTACACAGGGTCGTAGGTGGACAGAGTCCGCATTACACGTCATAGCACTTTGACTTAGACAGCGGGAGGTACACTTAAAGCAACAGGAAGAGTATTTAGAACAGGGTTCGTTCTGGGCTATAGACCTTCGAATTTGCATAGTAGGTAGGTAGGTACTCACAATAAGAAACATACGTACGATACGATACGAATACGCTATGCTTATCATCGTACGGACCTGATTGCGAGACTAGCACATTTCAAACCTTTTCGAATATCTTAAGAATTTCTTACGTGATTATTGGAAAGCGGTGAACGAAATCGTGGGAGTAATATTGATGCAACTAATATTTCAAATTAAGTTGCAATATTAGTTGTATCTCTATACGAGAAGATGGTTTATCAGCACTGGTATAATTACAGGGTGATGATATTGAATTAATATAACATTAAAAATAAAAATAATAAGAGTATAAAAGTTACGAATTCTCGAGACAACAGAGGTTATTACCCGTCTCCTCGGAGTGCATGGAACTCTATGCCCTTTCGGGTCACAAGTCTGCCTCTCAATCTAAAATACCTAGACGAGCCATAGTTATCTATACGTACATAATATTATAATCGTAACGAAGTCAACACTGCACATTGAATATTTTTGAAAAATATAGTAATTGCTACGAGGTCTGGGAACGGTTCTAATATCGAAATTATAGTTTTTAAAATTTTTGTCTGTTTGTTTGAATGTATGTTCCAGCATCACACAAATAGTACCGGATAGATTTTGTTCACATTTTGCATAGATATTCCTTATCCTATAAGTCTGGTCCGTCTGTAGGCTATAAATTATCACGCTATTTAATAAGGGGGTTGAGCATTATTGCATATCGCAAATTGTAAAAAGACGAGCCTAGGTTGAAAAAATTGTACAGTCAGCAAGAAAATGGGCAATTTTCACAAAAAACTTTTTGGATCCCAATCGATCCAGTTTCTTATAAGGATAAAAAAACTCTACCAGATCAACTGAGGTTTGAATACTAGAAAAGTCAGAAATTTAAAAAAACTTTCCCATACATTTCGTAGGAAATGAGACTGAGATGAGAGAGAACACAATATACCAGTGTATGACAACAGTCAAATTATTCCATTACTTCACTGGGCTGAATAGGGAACGAATATCAGATAGTTACAGATTTCACCTGTTAAATGATTATCATACGTTTATGGAGCTAAACTGTCAATCATGAAATATAAACATATGAAAATAGTGGATCCGCGGGGCCGTTTGCTACGTGTTTAGGCCCAATAACAAGACCCAGGCCACTCAGATTTTTTTAAATGACTTTATTAAATTTTATTCGTAATTCGTCGTTGCTCAAACTTCAAACGTCAAAATTACATTTAAAACGAAAAAAAAATTTAATCTGGAATATCTGTAGAATCTTATAAAATTCGTATTTGATGCAGATGATTGCTAGAAAATTAAATACGAGCCCTTAACACTTTGGCTGACATTACGACTGACAGAGGCGTTTTTTTTTTTTCGTTTCTATTATGACGAATCCCATAGCCGGATAATTTTATCAAGTCAAAGCAGACAAACCGCCTATACCCGTGTAAATTTGCGTACATTACTAAAAATCCACGTGATCCAGTGTCGTATTGCATTCACTTAAATATTTCGAGACCCGCCGCTCACATCGACGCGCATTGCGTGTGACGACGCGCCTCTGGACGTTAGTTCTCTATACCGCCACTCGTGTAGTGACACGGTACTCACTGTAAGCGTCATAATACAGGTAAACACATGATGGTCCGCCTGTGTACGGTACCGGCTATCGACGGACCGTCATATTACAGGTACCTTGACTTGTTTTTTGCGGCAGTCTGGCTATAGGCGTGGTATTATTTTATATGAAAATTTGTAGTGCCATTTTCGTGGCATCTTCATCTCAGTGTCAGCGAAAGTGTTAAACTACAAACAAATTAAAAAACCCCTACTTTGAACTGCGTTAAAAAAAATTAGTGATAGAGCAGTTTTAATTCTAGGAAAACATCTTTGGTTCATGCCTGTTCTAGCGGTATGCAATATGCACAATTTATTTTAAAACTGACTGGGCCTTTTTTCACGGAACTCGACATTCGCGAAAAGTGAAATTAATTAGTTACAAGTAAACATTTTTTTACACTTTAGATTCTACAATTGAGCTAGATGAAAAAAAAATGTGCTAGTTTTTTTATTTATAAATGAAATTATTGACGTTTATAATTTGAGCAACGACGAATTTCAAATAAAATTTTAAAACGTCATTTAAAAAAATACGTGTGGCCTGACCACACGAATTTTGTTATTTGCCCTAAACACGTAGCAGACGGCCCCACCGATCCGCCATTTTCGCATGTTCCACCGTCTGCCTTACACCACACACCCTGTATATGAACGGCTATTTTAGTCAACTTTCTACAAAGCAAATAGCTTAGCGGTTTGGCGACTGCTTTGCGAACCTAAGTTCGATTCCCAATAGTTGATAATTATATTTTGTGTGGTTGTTCGTAATAAACGTCGTCGTCGTCGTGGTTCTTTCTTTAGAACGTACACAGAAACACATTAAAGTTAGTCCCTTCTGTCATAGAACAGATAAAAGAGATTTTATCTACCTATTCTGTGTCTTCTGTAATCCATATTTATAATAAAAATAAATAGTAGATATTTATTTTTATTAAAAATATGGATGCAAAATGTGCCTGTTCTTTTAATATATTATGGTGTCCACGCGAACGAAGTTGCGGGCAGAAGCTATTTGTGAAATAAAATGAATACCTACAAGTTATTCAAAGGGGCACTAGGAAATCTTAAATTTTACTTCTCGCTGCTTCTTTCTAACCTTAAGAAACCATCACTTTATTACTGAAGAATAATAGAGCAGAATTGAATTATCAGAAACTTTCTAAGGAGGAAACACTATTTCTGCGAAAAATATATCTTAAAACAATAAAAAAAATCTTTTTTGCAATTTTTGTAAAATTTCGTTGATATGTTGTGTAAACTGTTTTGTGGATTGAATAGTGTATACGTTTAGCCAAGCGTCGTTGTTTATTTACAAAATATCTATATACAGGGTGGTAAAAAAGGAACGTCATAAAAAAAATTGATTCCTCATGTCCAGGGTATCCGAAAATACCCCACGTATGTTCCGCGATTTTTTGTAGATTTCCAGTTATTTTTTTTTGTATTTTCTTTTAGAGTTTTCTGCCAGCGGAGCTTCAAAAATTAATATCTTTTCTTCTTGTGGGTATTTTTTTTAGATTTCTTTTTGTGACATAACCGTCTTGAATGTCACTTTACTATGTAAAATAATAAGCTTTCTAACATTCTTGCAAGTTACTCAAAAAAAGTGTCGATAGCAGGGTTTTAAGTTTTTAGTTCTTCCACTAAAAACTCCACTCCATTTTCCACTTTTTCAAAAAAGTGTCGATGAAACATACATGTATTTTCGGATACCCCTGAAAATGAGGAATCATTTTTGCAGTGAAAACTTCTTTAGGCGCGTTAAGAATTTTTGAGATGGGACTAAACCATTGATTTCGCGACACTGTGACGGAATTTACCGACACCGTGGAGTAAAAGACATCAACGCGTTGATTACCGAGGTGCCGATTTTTTTTCTAGTTTTCACTTCTGTCGGCACTCCAGGAGTGCCAGTATTTTTTTTTAAGTGTTCCCTGTTTGGACCAACCTGTATATTAACGCTTTCGCGGACACTGAACGAGACATAGTAGAAGTTTTATTATTATGACGCCTATGGGCGTGCGGTCCGCGAAAGCGATGGTCTTAAAATATACATATAAATTAAATAACGTAAATGTAGATACATGTCCGGAAACCCGAAGTTTAGTTCCTACTTATACACTGACTGCCACGAAAGTCAATTAAATGTTTGGATAATTTTTGGATGTGCATCCTTTCATTGTCATTGTATCAGATCGTAGGAATGCCATGATGTGTTTTAGATAAGTAGATAAAGTAGAAATCCGATTCATAGATAATCATGAAGTTAGCAGTAACGATAAAGGAGATTGGGCTAATCTGCTCTGACGCCCAATAGCGTTAAGATATATACCAATGGATAGGGCTCTTCAAGGATATTTTTTCTTATTATGTCGACTTCTCTCAATTGTTAATACGAGGAGCTGAGCTCTAAATATGGGTAATTAAGTGTTATTAAAATTCAGGTATTCCGTCAATTAATTAACTTTCATTAACTCTGTGCCTTGCACATATCATATTTTATTGCAAACATTGGCCGCTTGGATGCCATTTAAGGAATACTGTTTTTAAAAGTCAGTCGGCCGGATGGAACGTTAAACCTGCAGCACCACAAAACCGTTACAATATATACCAATAGAAAGACCTTATCAAGAGAAATCTTTCATGTTATGAGGACTTCTCTCAATTGACTGTCGGTTTGGAGATACAGAGCCCTAATAGTGAGTGATTAAGTATCATTTAAAATCTGATATTTCGTCAATTCATTAACTGTAATTAATACTGTGCCTTTCAAACATCATCTTGTAAGCCTTTCAACATCCACTTACAGAGGCCTCCTATATGCCGTTTTAGGAACAATGTTTCTATGAGACGGTCGGACAGAGCGTTTAACCTACCGAACAATAACTTTTAATATATATTTTGAGCTCGGAGTCTGGATTTGTGTCCGGTTGATAGCAATAGGCTCGCCCGTATTACATAGGACTTAAACATAACTGGCGAAACGTGGGTCTATTCTAGGCACCCCTTTGCCTAACCCTTCGGGAAATGCAGGCGTGAATTACAGGGTTATTGTTTATACGTCGGCAATCCGTTAAGGGGATGTAGGAGAGGTCATGAGCAACCAAATTATCCCTGATGATGTCTATGCCATTTTCAAGTAATTTTACATTCTATATTTTAAAATGTATGAAATGAAAATATTAAATTTCAAATTACGCGAAAATCCTATAACCCTGTATACTGTATGTATACAATAACCTGTATACCAACTACATTTTCGTTTTTGTGTCTGTCTGTGTGTGTGTTCAATTAGTTCTTCCATTCATAATTAACTATTCTGAGTTTTTAGTTCTTCACCGGAAAATATTCCGGAAAGTTTATGTATATGTTACGACTAAAACCCGAAGTGCGGCTACACCTAGTTTTACCCGGCTACAACTAGGTGCGGCCGGTAGCAGTTGGTTAAAATTAAAATTGAAACAAGTCATCATAGTAACAAATACTCTTCTTAATAAGCATTATCCATCGATATGTTATCGGAAATCTGTATAATCCGGGTACCCTCCACCGACGATCGTGTCCAAGCGGTAGGGCTCGCTTGCGTTTCCGATCACATGATTATTCGTTTACGAATCAAATTGTTAGATGGAGCTGTCCGCTATACTGTGGCGCCATCCATCCACGACATGCATATAATTTATTCCATACTTTGCCTAGGCATTCTATACAATAGTTGTGGTAGTTCTTCACGTACCTAACAACAAATAAATACTTACCATTTTTATTTGAACATTTATGTTCAGTACAAAGTTTACTACCTATTACTTTAAAAAAACACAGTTCCTCATGTTATTACCATTAAAAACAAAGTTCCTTTTATTGCCTTAAATTTTATTATTTTCTAATGTTAAGCATAAATAATTAATACTTAAGCGTTCAGAAATGTTTCATATTATTTTCACATACAAATTTTTATTAAATACTTACTGTTGTTTTTAGTAAAGTTGCTTTTGAGTTAGCTAAAGATGTTTTATTTAACCTTCATTTTAAACTAATATTGTCGTGGCATTCTGTACAATACCGAGGCATTGCATACATTGACTAGGCAGGGTATATAATGATAAAAGATAGATGAAATATTCTATACAATGCCTAGACCAGCTCGGCATTGTATAGAATCACTAGATATTCTATACAATGCCTGGATTACACGCTTTGCCGGTAACACATATATAACAACAATTCGCAATTCGCAGTTCGCAATTTGCAAGTAGTCAAATTTTTGGTATTTAAGTCCAGACGGACTAACAATAAGCAAAAGTATAGTAGCCAAGCCTCTCCTTGAAAGGCTCTTTCCATTGGTATATTTATATTTTATGGCTATTGCTTTGCTTTAGAGCAGATACCCATAGTTCGCTGCCCATTCTCCTTTTGCAAAATCGACAATATAGCGTTTTTTTAGGGCAAATAAGGACTACCGTATACCTGTCTCCTTACTGCCAACCAACCTGCGCTGGTTGAGAGTAAACCCTACTGATGTGCCGGAGACGAGGTGAAGACTAATATATTAAACACTTAGAGATTCCTTAGCCTCCACTCCTAACAGTCCTTAGTTGCGCATGGAAATGAAGTTCGTCCCAATTGACACTTTTGTTGAAAGCAGCCTTCACTTGTGAACGTATTTTCAAAGAAAGCTACGAATACAAGCAATGTGTACACGTGTGCAGAAGACATTCAATGCACTTCAAAAACTCACACTAATTAGATTCGTTTTAAAATTTTGCATTATTGACATCATTTACGAGTGATAGCGTATTCAAATTTTGTTTCGGCGTTTTTAGGTAGACGCTAAAGAACAGTCCTCTTAATGTCTGTGCTCTCAGCTGTTTTGATACGATCCCATATTTCCTGTCAAACTGCAACATATCCGGCCTCAGACAGCTTTGTTTGTTATTGCACGACTCTGCGGCTGACGTTGTGGACTGTAACAAAACGAGTTGATTGATAGATGGGAAATCGAGTTCTAGCTTAACGGTGATGGTTGCAAAGAGCACATAAAACTATGAAATATGATCAAACTGCAACAAAAATTTGCTTGAGCTCAGAAACAAAACGGGCGTTAAAAGGACTTGTCACTTTTGACTCATTAAATTTTGGACAATTATATTTATTTTACTTGTAACCCAATTGGCTATTTTGGTTAATCAATTTCGGTTCGTAATAACTATCATTATTACCATTATACATTAATAGTAACATTGTCACAGCACAGGACAGGAATAAATGCTGTTGTTTTTGGTCTCAGATTAAAATACCTAACTATGGAAAAGTAATTGTATTATGTAGGAATACCGTTTCAAATGTATGACAATCAACTTTATTAAAGGTCTTACATTACATAGATAGATTACTATTTATTAAACTAACACCAATGTAAATTAATTATTAATAAGAAATGCGTGTAAAAAGTATGCTTAGCCGGGAGCGGTTTAAGAGTCCCACTCGATCCGAGGACTCTTGAATGGGCACCCATTATGCAACGCTAGAGTCGAGACGGTACTTAGACGCCGTCTATTCAACAACATACTAATGAAAACAATTTCAACAACAGCTAACAAAGTTATTGGAAATTAAGTATTTTGATGGGGTAAACCAAATTAAAAATGTCAGAAAAATAACGGTATAGGAATCAAGAAATAAAACATGCATACAAATCCACGCTATCCGTACATTTGACGTTGTGGATAACTAAAAATTTAAATATCTATTATTGGGCCATATTCATCATACGAGCATTCATATTGCATAGCATATTGCCTTACCATCTTATTTCGCTATCTCAAGCCAGAACTACCAGCATGTGATCCCATATATGCTTATCTCAGTCACGCAAGCATATTATATAAAACGAGTTTTTTTTACAAAATTATGAAACATTTAGTTTTTGTGTTAGCGTAGTTTTAGTAGTACTGCACTCTCATGGCTACGTTTTAGGTGCCAGTCGTAGCATTTGCATGTCGAGCAGAAAAACAATATTCTCATCTGATTGCTAATATTTAGTACCCAAGAAAATCCCGCGGGCACCGACAAGCCTCGCCACATCCATGTGCTGGAATCGGCGCCGGACCCGGCAGACTCAATCTATGGAATAGCTCTTATTGCTGCCGTGGGTACCGCACTCACCATGGCCGTGCTCGGATTCGCTTTCGGCTGGTATACGTGAGTCGCTGATAATCAACACATTTAGTTGCACTACTCACATCCTAGTGACATTTATCACTCACAGTAGTCACAATCACCCCACAGGCTCAGTAAAAAAGCTAAAGCTGCAGCAGACGTGGACTACCCAGCATACGGAGTTACCGGACCTAACATAGACACATCAGGCGACAGGAAACTGGCACATTCGGCCCACATGTACCACTACCAGCATCAAAAACAACAAATAATAGCTATGGAAAGGTAATAAAATACAAAAAAAAAAAATGTTCAAGTGTTTTCCTTCCAGCTTTGTTAAAACAATTTGAAAATTGCAGAGAATGCCACTTGCTTACTTTTCATTTGATAAAACAGCAGAAATATGCACGGTGAACAAAAAACCGCAGCTATTCAGAACGAAATGAAAAGCTCAACTTTATTTGAATAGTTTGCTCTAGAAAAATAGAAGCCCGTTAGCAGTGGTACAATCCAATCCAAAAATTATGATGAATTGCAACGTTATTTCCGTTGTAATTTACGTTAAAATTTTTAATGAACTTCTTAACTCGGTGCAACCTTGCGCTCGATACTAAATGTTTTCCATGAATAATTAATGACTTAATTTGAACCACTTTTGTTAAACAATGAACTTATGCAGACCTTGTCTTTTCCTAAATAAACAACGTTATTTGCATTATTACGTTGTTTACGTTATAGAGCAAACCCGAAAGTAGTTTGTTCAAAATTAGTGTATTTTGTATTCATCATTAATTCACTTAAGTTTATTTTATTTTAATTAAGGGTCTTTCAATGAAAAACGCTTTAGGCTTTTCTGTATACTCAATTTTTTTTAATTTTTTTTTATTGGTGTGTGCTAAAAGCTTTTGCTGAAACTAGCACATAGATTAATCAATAGAATAAGCATATAATAATAATAGAATAAGCATATGTACGAGTACGTGCACCATTTGAGTAACACAGCTTATACATTTCCAGAACATCATTGTGTACCCGTCCGCTTATTACACCGTCATATCTGTAAGACGGTCGTGTCATGTTTATGTCCAGGTACATGTGTCATCGTGCAGGCAAGTATGGGGGCAATGAATGCATATGCACCGCATATGCTACAAAATCATTGGTCACTTCGCAACACACTTCACTTTTGACATGCAATAAGAGTGTATCAAGTATGTGTAACTGTACTGCATTTTGTAAAAAGTCCGTCTACACATTTCAGGAATGGTTGTGAGCATCGTAACGGCTCCGTGTCTGACCCTGAATCTGAGGAGGAGAATGAGGAAGGAGATTACACCGTGTATGAATGCCCTGGATTCGCTACGGTATGTAATTGACCGTCATTTTACCATTTACCTACATCTCGAACATAATAAGAGAATTTGTTGTTTTGCCTAAAGGAACTGTAATGGCTTTTGGAACTGAAAAGGCTATGGAAACTTAAAAGCTATAGGAACTTAAAAGATACGTAATAGGGACTTAGAAAGCTGAAACTGAAATAATCATAGCATCTTAAAAAGCTGTAGGAACTTAAAAAGCTGTAGGGACTATAGGGTCTTAAAAGACTATAGGGACTTAAAAGGTTATAGGGACTTAGAAGGCTTTAGGGACTTAAAAGGTTATAGGGACTTAGAAGGCTTTAGGGACTTAATAGACTATAGGGTTTCAAAAAAACCCTAACATTGTAATACCTTTGTAAATTATTTCTAAGATTTTATGTTAATAATTTACCAATTTTTAATACTGAATGAATATTTATTAAAAAGACAATAGGAACTTAAAACGTTATAGGGACTTAATAGACCATAGGGTCTTAACAGACTATAGGGTCTTAAAAGACAATAGGGACTTAAAAGGATATAGGGAGTTATAAGGCTTTAGGGACTTTAAAGGCTATAGGAACTTAATGGGCTTTAGAAACTAAAATACTACAGGAACAGAAAAGACTACAAGAACTAAAAAGGCTATCCGAACTTAAAATGCTATGGGGACTGTAATTAAGTAATTTTATAATTTACTGGAACAAAAAAAGTACTTCCTACCGGCATAATAGAGGAGGTCATTGCTGGTGTCTAGATAAGGCATATTAGCAAGTACAACAACCGAACTTCAGTTCCTGAGTTTAACTTAACAGGTCTGTCACTGATCGAAGACTTTGTAGTCCAAAGTACTGACACTTGTTAAGGCTGGCGTTATTCAAAGAAGCTATGAAATCTGGAACTGATCACTCGTTTACTGTCAAAAAAGTATCGGGCTCAATACTCAGATAATTTTCTCATCGTGTTCCGAAGCCGGGAATTAGCTTTGGGTGCTTATAGTTTATGTTTAACATTAACATTGAATTATTCAGGGGATGCGGTCTTCTTTACATCTAGTCAACATAAGACTTGCGTGTTGCTAACGCTCTGTACTTTTAACATCACAAGGAAAACAAGGCATAATAATGTAATGTTACTGTTTGCGTTATAAAAAAGTCTGTAAATATAAAGATGAGCGAAAACGAAATATGCTGTTGGTTGGGGAGTTTTCAAAGTACGAATCAATGGTCCAACATACCTGAAACTTTGAGAAAATTCTTGAGCACTGACATTTAACTAATAACAATAATGCAAAACTAATACCAGCAGTTTTCTAATGATATAGGATTTATACAGCCCGTATCCAGACATTGCGAAGTTCTTCCACCAAAGGACCGCCATAGGCTGAGTAGTTAAAGCCTTAAATAAAAGAGTAGTTCGTGAATTAATGCACTTTAATGCTCTTTCTTTCTAGGAAACTTTATTTTTCATGCACAATCATTTTGAGTGAAATATTCGTCAACAAATTGCTTCATCCTTGTACTGAATATCGGGCTACATATCCACAGACGGGAGAGATGGAAGTGAAGAACCCTCTATTCTCTGAGGATCCGACCCCGGCGACCCCCGGCAAGTGTGAGATAGTGAAGCCCCAGCCCAAGGATTAACTGACTCCCACGCACACACGCGCATCTCCCGCGCACCCACATGTACCTACGCCTGGCGATCGATCTACATACTCTGCAATTTCTTCTTTGTCTTTGTCTATTCTTCACAATCTACGCCACGGTTACGTATTTAGCAGGATCATAACTCACACAGTAGAGTCTAGATGAATGTATACGTACCTATGTTTAGTATTATTACGCTATTTTATATAGTGCATTTATAAAGTGGTTACCCAAATATTATACACCTCAAGTCACCATCTTCTTAGCTTCTTAGCCTGTTGATGGCAATCTAAATAGAGTCAGCTCAAAATCTGACTACCAGTTTGGCACCTTCAGTTCATGTCACAATGTGGAAGGCGAAGTTGCCACATTATAAATGCACAAACTCAGATTTAATAGTTTTCTTTTCGATTTTATTGAGACTATATATGTGAGTACTTATAGTGCAATGTTGCAGTATGGTACAAGAATATTAAAAAATTCTATAGAATTGCACCTTGAGATGTTTCTCTTTTTAATTATATAACCAAAAGTATAGAGTATTTTAAGTGCAACACTAACCTAACGAATTTATTTGTTGTTTTTATTATACAATACTATTATCAATTATATCTGCGTATATACTTGGTAAAAATACAAGGTAACAAGTATTTAAAATAGCGAACTAAAAATATAAGTTTTTAAAAGAACACGTAAATTCAAATGCCGTGTCTTTGAATCTCTTTTGCTTTTATTTCTGTTCGTCCAGAGAGGCAGGAATACCGCAAACGAACCAATGTCCTTTTTTAAAGACCCCCATTTTAACCACTTTTTAAATTGATTCGGCCTAACTATAAGTATTAAGCTTTTATTGATTATTATACAAGGTTTTCAAAATTATTGAAGAAAATCTAGGTTTTTTAGGAAGGCACATTTTAAAAGCTAACTTGTGCATGGTAAATATGTAAATTGATGCCTATATTATTGTACCCCTAAGAAATTATTGGAACTTAGTGAGATTTTAAAAGAGACATAACAAATTGTTTGAAATTAATTATGTGGTTCATGTTTTCCAAAAACATTCTGAAAAATATTTTATTAAAATCTATCAAATTTTTTTGTGATGACATGTTTGTATGAAGTTATGATCGATGCCACGCCTAACTATTGACGATACAGGAATAATTGTATTTACATAATAGTGATTATTATAAAACCCTTTGCATTGTAAATAAGGTCAATTTGCTTTAAAATATATTTACATTATATATTATATGTTATTCAAATTCCTAATATGTAAACAAGTTTCCACTTGTTATACCTTATAGTATTAATAATTATATCATTATTTACTAATATATATATATACATACATATGAAGATTCGTAAATATTGAATTAAATTGTAACCAGAAGCATTTCTTTGCATATACCTGATCAAGTTGCATACCTACATATCTTCTACAATTTACCTTTGTACTATTTCCTAGATGTTTAATATTACCATATGTCATAAGTATTTACTAAATATTGCGAAAATAATCTTGTATAATATGAATAATAATACATACAACACAGAAACCTCACTGTAGGAGTTGACATACTGTTCTTAATATAACAGTTCTACATCATAAGATATTATTAAATATAATTATGAACCTAGATATCACTGTGTAATCTATAGTAGAAATCTTACAGATTCGTATTTTCGTATTGTTGATATATATTTGTGGAAAGGCCTGGCTAGGACTCAACAGCGTGAGTCGAGAGGAACTCGCACCCGCTGCTCTGAACAGAGCTCAATCAGCAAACCGCTTACGTGTGTTGAAACGAATGTACCAACTAGAACCCCGATGTTCAGCATGTACCAGCTCAAATCTCTTTAGAAGAATGTAAGAACAATTAGATAGGAAATTGAATTGCCCCATATTACTGTACTTTTTTAAATTCTTGTTACGTATTACAGAATATACTTTCAGGTCTGATCATTTACCAGCAAATTTAAATGTTTTTAGTTATATTTTGTTACGATTTGAGAGAGATGTATTCATTTATTTTCCAGTCTTTGGATCTATATTTGTTAGAATAGTTGAAATATATAAAATATTATACGAGTACCTATGATAGAAATGAATGTTAAATTAATTGACGTTATCATATTAATCACTTTACTCTTGTAGCAAGTCAGATATTGTGTATTTATTATAAAATTATATCGAGCAGGTATGACCTGGATGTATCGAGTTATTTTTCGAATATTTTACGTACCTTCTACGTATTGTTCTGTCAATTGTAATTGACTGAATATCTCAACGTGCCATGCACCTAGTGCTGCCAGAATAACATAATAGGCAGTATCAGAAGTAAAGGTGTTTTAAAATTTAATTATTTCATAAAACATTGGCT
Organism: Agrochola litura; assembly: GCA_949152395.1. NCBI lineage: Eukaryota > Metazoa > Arthropoda > Insecta > Lepidoptera > Noctuidae > Agrochola > Agrochola litura. The sequence continues at coordinate 11,902,691 of OX424491.1, read as the reverse complement.
TGCCGTTTAATTATATACTGTTTTATTTAATTTACACAGAACAACCGAGTTTTCTTTTACATTTGACAGTTACAATGTACTGAATATCGAATTAGGTAGATATAGTAATACCACAGATAATATAAATACTACGTGTAATACTGAATGTTGTTTCCCTGAAATGTATCAATCCTTGAGAAAATATAATATAATAGTATAATATAATATGTAATAAGAAAATATCTAACTTGAGCTCAGCGAAAATGTTCGGACACCAGATTAACTGTAGTAGCATCGTGTTATTTACTCTTTATTAAACCATAGAAATTACACTATCACAGATTATATCACCAAATATATTAGTGTATCTATTTTATGTGTATTTAAATTAGTTCTGAATATATAATTAGTTATAAATGGATTAATGTGATATATTTCATTACATATATGTATACAATGCAAGTGTTGTTATTAATTAACCCTAACTTACCAACCTCATCTTATTGCCATATTGGTATCTGAAATTAGGTACAAAGTAAGTATAAGCATTTAATTGGGAAGATTGAAAGCGATGAGCATACATCAGGAAACCGTAGTACTAATAGGATGAGGCCTGTGCAATATGGATTTCATAATCATCATCATCTTTTTGCCAAAATTCATCAACTGCTGAAAACAGGCCTTCCATAAGCATCGCCACAACAGCCGGTTCTGAGTTTCATGAAAGATAGAGAAAATAAAACCCCAACAAACTACCGAATAAAAAAACTTCAATCAATTTTCAACATTTCAGAAATAAAAATAAGAAACTGTAAATGTAAATTCCATTAAAACTATGACTCTACATTTCCACAGTTCAAAGTCTTAGTGCTGAATAATTGATACGGACAGCTTACTTTCACTGCTTTCTACGATGCAAGAAGTACCCTTTAATAATTAACCGACTTAAAAAACGTCGGAGGTTCTCAATTCTGGTGTCATTTTTATCTATTTTAATGTTTGTTACCACAGAACTCCGTCATTTGTAAACCGATTTTGAATATTATTTTTTTAATTGAAAGGATATACTTCCAGATTGGTTCCATTTTTGACAAAATCCAGTTTTGATGATGGGATCCATGAGGAATTGAGGGAACTCCTCAAATATTATATTATAAGACATACATATAGCGATTTTGGTATGTTCATCGATAAGTCAATCATTTGGTGAAGTGGAACTGGCGAGGTATATCACAGATGGCCACAGGAACTCCTCAATGATAAGTATTTCACAGGTGGCGATGAGATATCTTAGTAACAAAATTAAACGACTATTTCAAATCATCATCATCATTTCAGCCGAAAGACATCCACTGCTGGACATAGGCCTTCCCCAAGCACCACCATTTCGACCGATTCTGTGCTTTCCGCATCCAGCGGATTCCTGCGGCCTTCACAAGGTCATCAGTCCATCTTGTGGGAAGCCTTCCAACGCTACGTCTTCATCGCCAGAATTTTAAATAAATGGTTCTAATCAAAATGGTACCATCATCTGATGATGAAGCCGGAAGGTAGCGACTGAAACTCCGTAATAAAACAATGTGTCGTAGCCGTGTGTGTGTTTTGTGCTCGGTTGATGGCAATAGGCTCGCCCCCTATTACATGGAACTTATACATAACTGGCGAAATGTGGGTGCAGGTACTATACGTACACCTCTGCATAACCCTTCGGGGATTACAGGAGTGTAATGTAATATCCTCGCCGTGTTTGGGGTTATTTGAATTGTCATGAGATGCACTCTGGCTGTAAATGATTTTAGTTATTCTTACATTAACAACATTTCAACATGAATAATGTAACCAATATTTTGTAACAATATTTTGATTTAAAAGAGTGTCCGTGGAGTTTCTTGCCCGTTCTTCTCCATAGGAACACACGGCTACATATCAAGCTTTACATTTCCAGTATAAGCTGACCTCGCATTGTACGGAAATCCTGTACAATGCGAAATCAGCATAAACTGGAAATGTATAGCTTGATGTGTATCCGTGTGTACGTACCTACTACGCTTTGGAATGGGCAACTAGCTTCATCTTTGACCGACCCCTTGACAATTCAAAAGTGCCTGTAATTGTTTTATTTGAAATGAATGGCTTGAGTTTGAGTATATCCCGCGTCAAATTATGCTATTTGTGTCGTACCTGACACTGATTGTTAGAAGAGAGATTTCGTTGGTTTCGTGTTGTCGATTTAATAATTTGTTGGCGTCCAAATCTGATAAAACCATGTCTTTCAAACTTCTGACACGACTTAGCGCGACATATTACCTTTCTGCAAAGTTTTTATTTGAAACGGCATACTCCTGAGGTGGTCCCATATTTTGATCAAGTTCTGATGAGTTTTTGAGTTAACATCAATAACACGTATTTTTTTTCTATTTAATGTATGTTTATGATGTTATAATAACTTCCTGTCACTGTTGTTTACTTAGCAAGTAGCGGTATAATAATTTGGATGGGGCAGGTACCACAACTAAAAAGTGGAAAATATAAACTTAATTATAAAAACCGGCCAAGTGCGTGTCGGACCACGCACAATGAAGGGTTCCGTAGTTGGGATGAATTTATCCCAAAAACAAACTTAACTTTGTAGTTGAAAAATATGTTCTCCCATACGGAATGTATGGGAAAACATGTTTTTGCAACTGCAAAGTTAAGTTGGTCGATTATTACTTAGCTGCGATAGTTTTCCTTTTAATTTCGTTATATAAACTACTACTGTGATTTTTTTCACACATCCAAAATCAACCATTTTGCTGGCAGGGGGGGGACACTTGACTCTAACAAAAATTAGCACTTTATAGCTTAATATTTCGCAAACGGATCCCTGAATCCAAAAATGGTTTTCTCAAACTCACAATGTTTTTGAAGGACCTTTCTAATGTTACCCCACACCATGGGATAAAAAAATAAACATCACCACTTTATGTGTATGGGAGGTACCCTAAAAAAAATGTTTTTCATAATTTTGTTTTACCACTTTGTCGGCGTAATTAATATGTATACCTATACCAAATTACAGCTTTCTAGTACTAAGGGTCTTGGAGCTAGACCGCGGACAGACAGACAGACAGACAGACGGACATGACGAAGCTATAAGGGTTCCTTGTTTACTACGGAACCCTAAAAAGCAGTTCCAAGAGTTCCAAAAAAACAATTTTTTGTTTTTGTTTTTTATATGGCATCTCGCAGGTGAACCTAGGAGGTTGTCGGCTGCTTGACCGGACTTTCCTGTGGCTGCCTTATTAAATTAAGGCCTCCAGCCAGGGCATAAAACTTAGAATCTAAGCGACTACACGCTAAGGGCACCCCCTGTGGGGTACGGACCTCGCTCGTGGAGGATAGCAAGGGACAGGCTGGATCGGATTAATATTATTATTAGGGGAATTTAAAGATACAGGCTCAGCGACGCGGGCAGGGTCGGGGTGGGGATGGACGGGGAGGTCGCGGCGGGCGTCGTTGCCGAGGACGGAAGGATAAAGTAAGGTTATAGAAAAAAAAAAAAATCGTTTCTAATGACACCAAAATTAACCACCCACCAATTAAAGATATTTCAATACAAAGTATTTAGCACTACATACACCAGATTCTGAAAGGGAATGGCAGGAGTGACTATGCTAGGTAATGCCGTAGCGGACTGCTATGAGCGTCTACAAAGGCAAGTGAGAGTTGCTACGGGAAGCTACAAGACGCTACGAGATGCTACGAGAAGCTACAAGAGTCTACGAGAAGCTACAAGACGCTACGAGATGCTACGGGAAGCTACGAGAGGCTACGAGTAGCTACAAGACACTACGAGATGCTACGAGAAGCTACAATACGCTACGAGATGCTACGGGAAGCTACAAAACGCTACGAGATGGTACTAGATGCTACGAGAAGCTACGATTCACTTTGCTAAAAAATAATGCACACGAAGCTAAATTAAGCGTTGGTCCAGATAGTATAGCATAGTCGATGTATGAAAGATTTGGACAGTGAAAATATTGTTAATCCAAGATATTTTTAAAAGACTACCTAAATAAACACCATGTTTGGGTTGCCTGCACTTTTATCTTAGCTAATTCAACAAGGTTCTGTACTACACAACAAAATAAAATGCATTTTTGTAGGTGTGTGTGATGTCTTTCCCTTGGGATTTAACTTTAATTACGTGTGAATCTACTTATAGTACAGACGCCAGCACATCAGGCTACTACAATCTGTCAAATTTATTTAAAAGATTTTCAACTTTATCGCTGAACCATAAGGTTCAAAGTTGATTGGGAAAATTTTACAGTTTCGGGTAGCTTGATGTGCTGGCATCTGTACGTACGATTTCCACTACCTATAAGTAGTAGGTATGTATTAACAGTAGATAGACAAAATCTTTAGTAGGTAAACTGCATAAAAGTGCATTAGTTCCCAAAACTCGCCTAGATGGCGTCGGGATCGAATTTAATCTCGCTGTATTTTTATACCTTGTTGTTAGCTATACTAGCCTCGAAGTAGCGATACATACATTCACAATGGCCGCGAGTCCATGGACCGCCGTCACCGGAACGTCACGTTCGGTTCGAATAATTTCGTTTCTCGTTGACAGAGTTGACGAGGGCGATGGATGAACGGTGTAAACTGGAACCACGATTTATGCAGACAAGGCTCTTTTTACAAGCCTTTATTATATAGCCTATAGATATATAGGAGTGATTCATACAAAGTAATTTTACACGGGCTATCAAGTTGAAACTTTATAATTATACTCCTTCCGATCAGGTGCCAAAGCATCTACTAAGTAGTTTGGTAGAGATGAACTGATGCAGCAGCCAGAATCAACTCCGTCTGACTGAACTCTTTAGTATAATATCAAGACCTGTAAATGATATTATTTGCAGTGGAAAATAGTATCTTCCTTTTGTAGCGTGGAATTGTTATAGCTAACCAAGATAGGTACTCTTAAAGGAAAATTTGCAACAAAATAGAATTGGCTTCAATGCCCGTGCTGGGCAAAATGCCTGATAGGTCAGAGTGTGAGCCCTGTAAACAAAAACAACCCGAAGTCTTTAATTCTTTGTGACCAGTTAATGGGCTGGTTTATTTGAACATTTTACAATAACAGATGTTGACGAGAGTTGAAACATTTATTCCTTATCGCACTATGAAAAACATTAAATAAACAGGCAAACTTAAACATAACTGGTAGGTGTGGTGTACTACGAGTATGTGCCTAGCCACGCAACCTCTGCGCTAGCCCTCCCGGAAAGTGCGGCAAAGGGAAACTGTATGGTTTCAGTGTAATGGCTTCCTTGAACGGACTGTCAGAAGCCACATCTCGCCAGTTATGTTCCGAGTCCCATGTTATAGAGGCGAGCTTATTCCCACTAATATTGAGCACGAAACTAAACTACACTACTAAGCATTTCCCAATGTTTGTTGTAAAACTGAAACTGAAGTAAACTACCACATAAGCTACGGTTTCCTAGTAGAGCGGTGGCCGCCACATAGTGTCGGGAATTGACCGGCGAATGACGTCACTAAAATATTTTTTATGAAAGTAAGTTGGTGTGTTTTCCTAGAGAGCGTTTTTTGACACCGTAAGGTCAAACCCCGCTACCATCTTTTTCATGACAGCCGCGGCCACTACTCTTCTATTAAACCAAAACTTTCGACTCGGTTTTAAGGGCAGTTTTTTGTAATAATAACTATTACGTAGTCCAATTATATTTCGAAATTCAAATTGGCTTCCTGGACCTTTGTCTGAAGTTAGAAATTGTTTTGTAACGAGGCGGAAAAAAGTATTTTTCTCAAACATGCTTGGATATTCGAATATTATTTTGACAACCTCCTTCGAAAAGAATCGAAATTGCTGTACTGGTTGAATACATGCGAGTGCCCGGCCGGCAATGTTTGTATGAAAATCCATTTCTGTCGTATTTAGTCGCCAAATAAATTACTATGAAAACTCATATCTGTCGTGTTATTTAAAAATGGAACGAACCTTTAATTTCTCATACTCGGAAAGTAGTGTTTGTTTGATCCAAGTAGCGGGTGAAAGACGCTGATCCCCACCCTTGGGCGGGAAAGACTCATAGTACCTAATTGCTTCCCTCTCTAGGGCGGGAATGAATTTTAAAAATAGAACTAAATATGGTTAGGTAGTCGGCTACGAACATTTTTACTAAGGGGGTATTACACAGTCGGGTCTGTGGTCATGGATCTGTGATCGACAATATAATGGAATTGTAAAATAGACATTTATTATGGGTATATATATACCCCTTGGGGAATATTACACTATCATATTATATCATATACCTATCTACGAAGCTCACAAATTACCCATGTTATGTCTATTTTACAATTTAGTTATGTCTTTGATCATAGATCTGTGATCATAGATATGATGGTGTAATACCACCCTTATAGAAAAATACTGATTAAAAAAATGCTACTGTCTTGTCATTGTATAAACAGCCAGTGTGAATTAAAAAATACCTAAGCGGGACGACGCGCGGCGGTGACGCGGTGTGTTCCATATTTAAAATTAAAAAAGACTAATAGGTACTAGAATACTCATGTTATTAATGCCATTGTTAACAATTCATATTTTAGAAAAACTACAACTTTTTACTTTCCTTATATTCGAAATGAAAAGTAGAGTGTTTAACTCGGGTGAAAGTCATCAATTCCTACTCGGACTATAGCGGAATTGGTTCCTTTCAACCCTTGTATAACAATCTACTATTTTACTTCAACACATGGCAACCAAGAAGGTAACTTATCAAAGATTTAATTTAATTTTCGATTAGATTTGTAAATAGAGTGTTTAAAGTAAAGAAGAAACAAATGAATTGCTTCTGGAATTTATAATTTATTTATTTTGTTTGAATTTCCGCGCATTATTTCAAACCTTGCCGCAACCAGGCATTGATGGACTCACATATGTGACGTATATTTTCACGATGGTCCATCAATGCTCTTGTTGCAGGCCGCGACAGTAATGTACTATTCTCGACCGAGGGAATTAACCCAGAAGCCACACTGAGTATTTGCACTTGCAACCCATTCAGGTCCAAAGTAGACAGTTGTAATGGCAATCGAACTACATCCTTTTTAGGGGTCCCAATTTATGAACAAGGTCTTTAAATGACGTAGTACAGCAGTGGACTAGGACGACCTTTTTATTCGATCTTCTATCGTTACGAACCAGTCGTTACGACCATACCTGGGAACAATCTGGTTACGGAGGAATTGGTTAGATTAAAGTTCCAACATTTTTTACGCAAACAATTTTTTATGTTATAACTTAACTTTAAATACCCCACAATACAACTCTGTACCGTTGCATGCACCCAAAAATACAATGTTGTGCGTGTGTTTCAATGCGCGCTGCAGTAGGTAAATAGTATTCACAAAAATAAAAGTCATTTCCCAGCAATAATTTTTACTCATTGTTACTTAGTTAGATGTTAGAATAACAAGAAAAAACGAATAACGTTTTCAGTAAGTTTATACGTTTGGTCATTTAAGCGCTAGATTTGTTTTTGTGTTTTCGTATATGCTTGATTTCATTAAAATGTTTCTAAATAAATAAATAATAAATAAACATATTAATGCACAAATACGCACAAATTAAGGGCTACCGATAAACGTTTATTCTACAGGCGCACAATCATTGGTTTCCGAGAGACAAGATTCTGTAAAACATTAAGAGATTCAAGATTCTGCAAAAAATAACATCTCCAGCAGGAAATTAAATATCTCGAAAACCTTAAGACGCACTAATTTCATTTTCGGCGCACATTTACGCACAAATATTTATTTATTTATTTAAAAACACATACAACTATCATCACAGGCTTGCCTAATGTAATAGTGTAATTATAGTTACATAGAGTTACAATTATATAATTATCAACAACAAAGAGTAATTTTACAAAATGTAGCCCGTGTGAATTCACTCAGAGTACAATTGAAGCAGTCAATCTGTTGTGACACCATATTGAGCGTATGCAGGGCGTGCGTCGTAGTCGCCTCCGTTGCCCCACGCGTCCATCTGGTACACACAACCCAACCGTGCGTAGAACGCCTGAGTTGTGTATTTTACCACTCATAATCTTAAATAAGTAAGTGGCGAAAGCTACTTCCCTTCTTACTTCCAGCTTCTACTAATATAAGCTATCCGCCCATGTATTTTATTTATCTCTCCGGTCATTAGTTAAAAAATTTCTTGTTGATAAAATGTTACTCCAGCAGGATTAGAAATTCCGTTTTTTTTTTTCAAAATGACAGACCGCACAAGTTTTTACTTGGCGCACATTTACAGCATATTACGCTCTAATTATTCGTTGAACTCAATTCATTCTAGTAGAGTGTTTCTTGCTGGGGTAACGCCCACTTTCATGGGTACATACAACTATCAAAGAATCACAGTTGTGAACTTGTGATTTGAATGTAGGTGCGGACAATTTGATTTCAATTTAGTTTCAATCAAAGTAAATTTGCTTAGCTATTAATTTCCCTGCCTTTACATTACTCATGGATGCCATTAAAATGCACCTCTGTGATAAACTTGTAATGGATTATCGTTATCTATTATTTGAATGGATGCTGGAGCTTAATTATATTAGCGCGAAAAATTTGTTTCGTTTTGTAGTATGCCTCATTATTGGTTAATTTTGTCCACTATGATTATTTTGTGATAATTAATATAATGACACTCAAAGAACTGTGGCATCGATAAAATCGTTTCTGTAAACAAGACTTTCATTGATAATGACGTCTTAACGTTGACGTGAAATATCATTTTTATAAATGTTTTTCAATCTCATTAGAGATATCTCACAGAGAACATGTTTCTATAAAATAAAACACCAAAACTTGAGCTAAACATTTTAATAGTGACAAACACGATAGAGAATCTTGATTTAAGACAAAACTATTGAACAATTACCATATAAATGTACTTTATGTACTTCTGCCCTGAATGTAGACAATAACAGTTTTAGAAATTAGGATAATAGGTATTAAAAATACGTAGATATTATAATTTCCATAACGTGAAATGCTATAGCAAAATTCCTCAACCGTGGTTAATTATTTCGTAAACAGTATTTGAATAAAATTTTATACAGCTATAATTTTATCTCGTGTAATCACCATTAACAAAACTTAGAACTAGTACAAAAAATAAACCTCTAATATATATTTAAGTCATCATAAAACTCTCCCTATTTAAATACAGTACTAAAATAAATGCTATAATCTTTTTACCTAGAGGCTGAAAATTAATTGCAGTTCAAAATGGAGCTAATCCAGACAGCACACATAAAGGTGTTGGTACAGAAATAACATTTAACATTCACCAACGCGTTTCAAAATACGTTCAACATTAAATTAAATTCGGAACGAATGTATTTTAAATTCAGATATGATTTTTTATTATATAGGTACTGACTGTTTGTGCAAAGGTGTTTTAAAACCTTTTTTAAATTAAAAGTAAAAGCTTTTATTAAAAGTTACCGATCAATAAGATTAGCTGCTCTCAACGTGTTTTACTTTACAAGACGGTAAATGTTAAAATTTTAAGAAAGTTTATGTACTTACTCGATACATAATCTTTCATCTTTCTCTTCATCAAGAGTAAGATGTACATAATAAGCTTGCAAGAATAACAAGTAAACTCAATAAGAGCTTGTTACAAGTTACATAACTAAGCATCGTTCTTAAATTCACTTCAACGTTATTTTAATTTAAAAGTTTCCTGTATGCTACACAAAGCTGCTATATCACCAAGTTTTATTTAATTCATGTCGGATCCAGATGAGCCACATAAGCTGACAGGCCTAGATAACAGCTGCTATTGTTGGGGTAATAGTCAATCAAGTATACCATGTTTGAGATAGGTGTTTAATTATCTTGCACATACATAGGCATATGACCTATTTCCTAAATGATAATCCACAATAATACTCCACGGATGATCTCTGTCCCAGATTTGTCTATGAACTATTCACCGTGATTTTGTGATATAAAATAGTTATGGTATAGAATTGCTTTAGAATATTTATTAAAATACTTTTATGTTCTTGTGATATCGTTAGATAAGGCTTTAAACTGTACTTATACTGTGTTTTTATCAAATTTAATAATGTAATGATATTATTATATAATTATGAAATAAACAGTACCGAATCCGTACCAAAAATAGCGTCACTATAAATTATAAATCGCTGTGAAACGTAAACGCACCAATTTATCACTCGACTCCGCCGTATCATTTGGTACTCGTACCAAAACAAAGAAGATCGCTCTTGCTCTTTTCTGCTTGTAAAGAACATGCACACTGATCGATTTAATTTCCAACTCATCTCAAAGATGTAAACCTGCATCAACAAGATTTTCCTGTATTCACGAGGACCTCTCATCCACTAGAACCTAATGAGCGCATTATGTCAAAGCGAATGTTGAAAATAATTATATGGATGGATAGAAAATTGTTTAAACGCTTTCAATTCCAGTCTGCTAGACTTGAAATAGGACTAATGGGTATTAGGATCAATCTAACAGAAATAAGAAGTGTGTTTACTCTTAACAATTCTGGCCGCTTACCACTCCCTCTCACAGAGAGGAGACTGTGTCCCAGCAGTGGCGACTTTACAGATTGATTATGATTCGTGAGAACAGCTTTCCTATGTCACTTCACCAACCGATTCCAATGCTCCTTACACCAAAGTTTGATAATGTAAAGAAGTGATTAATTATTTTGATGATCTTTACTTTAAACTTAGTACATATTTAAATTATAAAGTGAGATAACAAAGTTTATTTGTCACGAAATCCTTATTTAAAAGTATCTAATGAAATTAATTTATATTTGGCAGCTTTTTTGGACGAAATTATGTAGTAACGTGTTAAGAATTATATTTTATGTAATAAAGTATTAAAGGGTCAAAGTCCCAAAGTATCCCCAGTTAAAATAACAAATATTAAATTTGACAAAATGTGTAGTTAAATATCAAAACCCGGTATGTCCACTCTAAGTGAAAAGTGAAAAATTAAAGAAATATGTTTTTGGCTAGAGATTATTAAGTTACGAGTTTTTTTATTGAATGATCACTCGTGTTGGAGATTGTGTTTATTAGAATAGAAATAAAAATAATATATAAAAATCTTAAAAATATAAATGAATCTAAACAAACAGGTTAAAGTATGGAGATCCCGTTGTTTGATATAAACTAGCGAAACGTACTGAAGTTTGAAAAAAATCACTTCGACTTGCCGAGTTTACTCCCGCTAAGCACTATACACTCATGGAAATGGCCATCTTAGACCTCCTACTTTACGCTGATTGGTCGCCGCGGACGTGCTTTACATTGATAAACACATGGCAATAGACTTACCGAGATATGAAAGAAATTATCGATTTTAACCCTTATTTTAGTAGTGTTGTTATTGACTTACCCTGATTTGGAAAAAACAAAAATGCATTTTAAATTTTACCCAGTTCACAGTTCAATTTCGAGTAGGGTTACGACTTACCGGGTTTTGATATTTAACTACACAAATATACTTAAATATTCACGTACGATTAAATTTGGGCATAATTATAAATACCTATATTTGATATATTTTATGTGATTCATGGTGCATCCCTAACATAAACACAGGTAAATAATATTAAATTATCTGAAGTTTTATTGAGTAGATAAATAGTTTATAAATATCGGTGCTTCTCTACTAATTAAATTGAGAAAATCAAAACTATTTCAATTTCTCAAATTTCAAAAGAATCACATCCGTTCCTATAAAACGCATTATTAGATACTGTATTTCCTTCTTCTTATTTATACAAATCTACAAGACGTATTGCATGTAATATCTATTCTATTTTTCATAATAAAATACGAACGTTCTAAAAGTATATAAAACCTTCTTACATTTTATATTACCGCAATCTGTGAATGAAAAATCTTTCGATTCCCGTCATCCCGTTGTTTGATATCTGACTAATTCTTAGAAATATCGAACAAAGAGAAAAAAATCTTTGACATATTCTAGCCTAGTTTTTTTTTGCTAACAGCTTAATTACGTAGAAATGCCATTTTGTTTCACTTTCATAGACTTACCTGACAACCACTGGCCCTCCACTACTATACTAGTACCTAATTAACTCACACGTTCAATCATAATTTTTAGCCTCACCCTGTGAATGCAAGTCGTCTCGCGGCTAATGTGTTTTTTGACACATTTTACTATGTACATTCGCGCTATTGCACAATTGCAATGAAAAACTTTCTCAATTCATTACTACCTACCTAAACTTTTAGCCCATTCCGTATGCGAAACTCAAAAAAGCAGTTAGGTAAATTAAATTATAATTAGTAGTACCTATCCTCTCACGCAGAACAGTGACCTCGTATTACAGGTAAAGATAAATGATTATGTGAAATAATTTGACCGCAATATGATTAAGCACATCATTCATTACAATGGGTTTATCAATAAAACTGTTTAGAATTCATATACATGACGGACTCTTATAATATATTAGGAAGGTATGCATTGCTTTGCAGTTCCACAAAATAATATTATATTTGGTATCATCTATTATTTTAGACTAGCTTATCCCAAGGCTTCGTCTGCGTGTATATCGGTAATTATCCTACTGTAACGTACCGGGATAAAAAGTATGTCCTAATAACTGTATGTTCTTAACCAGTACCCTAATTGCGTAATACAACACAATCACAATCTGTTTCGAATTGAAACAGATTGCTAATCCATTGCTTCACAAGTTGGAAAAAAAATCTGCTCAACAACGTAAATAACGCAATTAATGTTGTTGAACTGTCAAAATGAAACAAATTAGGCAAAATTGTTTACGAAAATAAGTTACGCAATTAGGGTACGGGTTATAGTCTGCCCGAGTGCAATTTTTTTTAAATTTCGCATTCTTTGAGCTATTAGAAACGGTAAAAGACAGACAGGCAGAGCTACTTGCTGATTAATAATGTAGATAGATAGTTAATATATAGTATAAAGTATTGATGACAACATGTTACACATGACTATTCAAGATTAAATAAGATGTTTCGAGTAAGGCTAAGAACTCACAGAGTGGTTTTCAGCCACGCCCGCGGCTGTGGTGGGTGCAGCGGGACCCGCCAACAATCGCGCAAGCCGCGGGCATAAACCGTGTCGTGAAATTTACTATCTACATTTCCATGTACAGACACATCAAGCTACCCGAAACTGTCAAATTTTCCCAATCAACTTTGAACCTTACACTTCAGCGATATAGTTGAAAATCTATTTAATAAATTTGACAGATTGTAGTAGCTTGATGTGCTGGCGTCTGTACTACGTGTTCGAACGAGTGTTTGCGGTCCCGCCACCGCGGCGGGCGCAGGTGAAATTCGCTCCTTGAGTTCCTAGCCTAATACCGAGAACCTATACGCTGTACCTGATGGAAACTAATAGTCGCAGTTTTCTATGATTCCAATAACCGATAACCGAAACATACATTGACGCTGCAACGCAGAGCTATCCTCTAACTTTACTTCGAAATCCGAGCGGTGTTGAACTTTGATCAATAATATTGTTGATCAAAGCTGTCGCGATTTAATTTAGAAACAAGAGAAGTTCAAATTGAATTTTACAGAAATATTGTACTATTGAATGTTAATCTCAAACGCTAAATACAATAGATTGCTGAAATGCAATTAAGTAACAAGTATTATTTAATTGAAACAAAAAAAACAGGATTCTTATTTTAATGAACTCTAATCTACATTTGCGTCGAAACTGCATAATATTTTAATTTGTAACAAATTTCTGTTACGGTTAGATAAACCGCAATGCGCAAACGAGGCCAATAAACAACTCATTAACTTTAATAATAATTAGTATCGTTATTATTTTAATTGTTGGATAAATGTTAAACTTACGAAGGTAGTGAGCACGTTTCGTATTAGTAGTAATAAAGGTTGTAAAAATACCGAGAGTTACTTGTTTTTCCCGTTATTATGATATTTTGTTTGCACTGGACCATACCTGGGAACCTTCTGGTTACGGACATTTTGAAGGTCAAAGTTCCAACTTTTTTGACGTTTTTTTTTTTTTACGAAAACATGTTTTAAATGTTATAAATTAGGTACTTTAAATACCCACTATCCTGTACCCTTGCATGTATCCATAAGCCCAATGTGTTACGATAGTTACATTGCGCACTGTCGTAAGAATGCGTAGTTGACGGCTTTTTGATGGGTCTTTTTTCACCCTATATTGTAGTAAATAGTTTGTTAAACTTCGTTAAACTTCGAAAGTAACTGCCTATTTGTCACGTAAGAATGTGACTAATATTATTTTAGAATATTTAACTAACTAAAAGACGCGAACATTACTTCACGCCCTTTTATAATATTTGTAGGTAACTATTGTTTCTTGCTATCATAGACTATTTTCACATAATTATTTTTCATAAGTAGATTATTTTAGAATATTTGATGAACTTGAGGACAAACATACCTAAATACACGTCCATTTAAATTACTTGTATTACTTCTTGCTATCATATTTTTTTTAATATTTAATGAATCCACTAACAAAAAGACGTAAATGTAAATTCACTTCGTTTTAAATTATTTGTTTATTATGTCTTGCTAATATACGTAAATATCACTAGTATGTGAAATATGAGCTGACTTGTAAAAATCCTGTTAAGTATTTCATTTGCTACGTATAACTTAAAACTAAACGCCACTAGACTTAATAACAATAAAAATTCTATTGTGTCTCATTCAGTGTTCTACAACCGATTAATTAACTCTCATAAATACTGCCACCGTCTAGTATCCACCGTTGATACAGGTCGCATATCAAGCAGAGTGCAAGCGATATAGGTCACCGCGCCAAAAAGGCTCCATGGCACAACAAAGGACGCTTCTCGACAGCAATATTATCCATTCAGAGCTATAGCTTAGCTTACATCTCACCAAAAAGCTCTTTACTGCTCGAGTCATTTAGGAGCATACATATTTGAAACATATATAACTATATTTTTTTACACATCTACAAATAATTTACTACCTAACTATTACAGAAAAAGTACCTAATGTAGGTACCTTTACTTATAATTAGTTACAAAATTTACACCTGAAGCAATTGAGAACTAATAGTTTAAATAAAATTAACCGACTAGAAAAATCAAACATGAAATATTACAATAATAACTTGTTTATGAACAAAATATACGAAGTTATAAAAATGAGCAGAACTCAACAACACATAGACATTTAAGTACCTACTTAACAATCCTTAACGATATAATTAGAAATACATTAGAAAAGGCAGTGAAAACAGACAGACAGTAAATGATAAATAACAGCTAACATTACAACCTAAAACTACTCTGAAACAAAAGAAATCAAAGATAGTCTAAGCACAGCCTTTAATTTGAGAAGACGTTAACTTTAACCGAGGGGCGAGCGCCAAATACACTACTATCTATAATATTATATCAGTTAAAGATATTGCATGGTACGAGTTACGAGTATATACTAATATTGATTATGACGCAATCATGGGACAAGCCCATTTAGATAAATGGGCAACTCTCCGAAGGCACTGATTCTTCAAAAGTACGTAACACAGCCGGCTTCAGAAAACAACGTTTTCAGTGGGAACTAAAACCGGTACACTCGCCCTTCGATATCATAATTAGTTAATATTTATAATGAACACGAATAGTAACTTAACAGTTCACATACTTAGAAATCAGAAATTCAAGATTTGATACTATTGGTAAATCAGTTAATCATTTAATTAAAATCATGATCTTTTAGAGACAAAAGTCACGCTCACAGAATGCGGTTACAAAATGTGCGTTTAACAAAATTTATAAATATAACATCGACTGTATTTTCAAACTGATATCATATTTATTACCCTCAAAATAATATATTACAGTTTCAGGAAACCACAATGTTTTTATAAGTACATTATAAAAACATCCGACTCGGACGTTTACAAATACAATAATTAAATATTAACAATAAATACGTAGATTGAACACAACTCTTGTTGTATTGTGTTCCGTACAAACCAAATAATAAAATAAATACCTAATATCATAAATATTATTCATATTAATCTGCTGTTACATTTACCAATACCAGCCAGTTTTAAATCAAGCTTCATAAAAAGTCTAGTATCTACCAATGTTTATTTGTACTTATTTTATGTCGGCGAACTGACGATGTTACTAGTAAACAACTCTAACATAAGCTATGTTTACAAAATCTACAGGAAGAAAACGCTCTCTTACAAATGGCATGTCTGAAAAAACTTTTACTAGTTCAAACACTATATATAAGTGTTTGATCAAAATTATTTGATTTGTTCGGAATACAACATTGTTCCCTCCGCGCTTGGCATACATGATATATATACATATAACAAGAATAATAGCTTGCAGTGATTCTTTCCATCTTATAATATAGGTACACCGTGTACATGCGAAAGAATACAACATCCACTTACTTATTATTGAAAGATTGTGAGTGCCATAACAACAAAAATGTAGCACCCTATACTAAATTTACTTCTAATAAGTACTTAGTACGCGATTCTTATATTATCCTCCTCATTGGTAAACGAGTATTATTTTATTCTGTAACACGCTCTAACAATATAGAATAAATTATTAAACACTACATAATGCTTAGAATTAGCGAATATTCATTGAGAAAATGATATGAACTTTATTGCACAGAGCAAAGTGTTTGAACTTAAACACATTATTGTCAAATATTATTGACTACAAACATTTTTAGACTGAAAGTTAAACATCGTCTCCCTTGTATTGACTACCTATTCCTACTCATGCTTGCTATGATTGAAAATGCAAATCATTATCTATTTGTGGCAAGATTAATTTACAGGAATGATCAGTAGTGATTTTACTCATTGTCAAGAAACATCAGGACATTCTAATTTACAGCAATATTAGGTCAACAAGACGGCAAATTCATGTAACTTGCCGCAGAACATTTTAAATTCAAGAACAGTAAGAACATGATGGAAAACAGCCAGGCCAGGTATCTAAATCCTTAATATTGGCTGTACCACAATACTGTGTTTGTGTTCGGGTGGTCAACTGTACAAAGGATTTACATACCCGCCAAAAGGTGAACTCAGTCATCATTGTCCAGGCCCATAAGCTCCGCAGCCAAGCGGCCTTTGGAGCGACAACACGCCGTCAGAAACAGTACTCTAAGCGCGATCCTGAACTGCGGGCTAAATGTCACCAATATTACAATCTTCCAAAATGAATTCATAATGCCCATCCATACCACTCCGAAATGCAACATGGGTACCTTTATTTCCTGGTCAGTGCAATATTCGTAAAGTTTAACGAACACATAAGGAGCCCAGCTCAACCAGAACGTACACACCATTATGAAGCTCATCCAGTGGCTCGGGTTGGAGAGGTTCTCGGCCAGCGCCGTCGCGTACTCCTTGTCATGGATGGGCACGCCGCTGCTCAGCCGGCGCTTCATCGAGAAGATGTAGTAGTAGTTGTAGACGATGGAGATGACGCTCGGGCCCAGCACGAGGATGCCGAGCGTGGCTGTGTACGCGTACGTCGTGCCCCAGTCCAGCATACATATAAACGTTTCCGTGTCAAAGTTGGCTTCCTTTTTGTAACCTAGTAATGGTGGACAGCAGAGCATTGCAGCTGAAATCCATGTGAAAACCATCCAACATTGGCTTCTAGTGCGCGTTTGTACCTGGTCCATGAGCATTGTTATTAATAATTAGCCTAAAACAGGCGCAGCCTAATCTAATCTAACGTTTCTGAGATTTTATTGGAATAGGGACAAAATCATTTAAAATACTAGGAATATTAATATTACAAAATAATTTTTCATGCTAATGATTTAGTTCCACTAATTATGTAGATGTAAATGTTATTTAACAAGGAACTATTAAAAGAGAGAAAAATGAAATCGTAATCTACTATATTATTGTAATTATTCAAAAGAAGAATCGATTTCGTATAGTTAGGAGAAAGTGGGTTTATTAATTGTTTTATTAAAGGATTCAGAATGATCAATTACTAATGCGAATGCATAAAAGATGCAAGCTAGCTAGCTAATAAAAAAATATTGAAAAGGATAACTACCGTCGCACTAACCGTCTCATAGCGGAGAGGCTTCCGAACTGCGAGATAACGGTCAACGGAGATCCACATGAAGGTGTAGACGGAGACGGACCACAGCGTCACCTCGACGTAGCCGGCCAGGCGGCACATGAGATCGCCGAACATCCAGCGGCCCGTGATGGCCGGGTACACCGACAGCGGCACCACCAGCACGCCGATCAGCAAATCGGCCACCGCCAGGGACAGCAGGTAGTAGTTTATCACTTCGTTCGAAAGACCTGCATTCACAACAAAACATGAACAGTATCATTATCATTCAATACAGCAACCACTTATAAAGTATCAACGTTCTAAAAAAATTTAGATTCCAATCAAAGACGGAATGTTTTTCCCCGACACTTAAGTCAGGGAAAAAATTTCATACTCCGAACTTTGATACTTTATAAATAGTTCTGAGTCTTCGATCAGTAATTATTGAGTAGACCTGATCGATAAAGTTCCAGGTAGAACAACTTTAATTACTCAAACTTTAATACTCCCATTACTCAGGTGTACGATAGTTTAACGTTCAATGTGCTAATATAAACCGTTTGAAAGAAACCTGACCAATTCACAAGATTATCCACTTCAGCACGGATTACATTTTTCCAAGGGATATAAGAGACTAAAAGCGATTACGAATCGGCATCCTATTCCAGTATTTAGTACAAGGACTAATAAAAAATGTATGCATAATGTGTTCCGATACAACCTGTATTGTTTGTAAATATAAAATGTAATGTGTTGATGTTGTTATCACAATGGGGTAGTTGCATAGGTAAAAAAAAGAAAAGCAATTTAGTCCGTCTTTCAGATAATAAAAAAATATTGGACACGTATTTTTTGCTTTATCATATTAATCAAAAATAACTTAGAAAACACGCATTAAAGTTGGGGAGTGGGGGCTCGCTACGTCACAACGC
This sequence comes from Agrochola litura, assembly GCA_949152395.1. Lineage (NCBI taxonomy): Eukaryota > Metazoa > Arthropoda > Insecta > Lepidoptera > Noctuidae > Agrochola > Agrochola litura. The sequence goes on along the minus strand of OX424491.1, from coordinate 11,883,566 downwards.
AGTATTAAATCTAGCAAGGCGTGACGTCATGCCACATTTTTACTCAATGTATCGCCGTAATCTTTTGATTACGTCAAAAAAGAAAAAATACGTGTTCAATATTTTTTAATAATCTATAAGACGGACAAAAAAATTTTGGACGCAGGCCTATTAAATAGGACGGCGGTTTTGGTTAAGTAATTAGTTTATCGAGTTTATCATCCTGATTTTATTTTGTTTGCTTGGTGTTTTTTTGTAAATTGTGTGGTCTCCTATAATTGGAGACGTATACTTATTTATTAATTTAATAAAACTATAAGCACAAGTTAAAATCACTGTACAAAGGTGGACTTAATGCCTGAGACATTTTGTACTAGTCAACCTTAGGCTGAAGCAGAGACAAAACATTGCAGGTGCATTATAAGGGATACTTAGAAGATAACTATAAAATTCAAGAAGAAATACTAACAAAATAATCTTTGTCAGGAAAAATTACGATCGAAAAGCAATTGGTGCGCGGATACATGGTCATATTACGAAGATTGAACGTACTCGGGTAAAAAAACTGGCCAGGTGCGTGTCGGACCACGCACAATGAAGGATTCCGTAGTTGGAATCGAATCTTGTTCTCCTACACATCGATATACGTCACGGTCAATTTACCAACTGCAAATGTAAGCTAGTAATCGCAAAAGAAAATATTATTATGTGATAAAACTACAAATGAACAATTTTCGGACTTTTCCTTTACTTATGCGGTCAGGTCAACGGGAAGTGCCCGGTTTTGATTTATTTGCGAGTATCAAAATATGTCCCATAAATGGCCGTATTTTTTTATTGAGTTAACTTAGAAGCTTGATTTTGTAAGAGCTCCAAGGGAACATAGATCTACGTTTTTACATTAATTTCAACTTAATACCTCCACGCGTTCCTGAGAAAATGGGTCTTGACAGACTGACGGACGGACAACGAAGTGATCCTATAAGGGTTCCGTTTTTACGTTTTGAGGTACGCAACCCTAAAAACGAATCGAATGCAGGTATTGAGAAGGCAGTACACTTGTCATTTTTCCTTTGTTTAACTGTCCTGTATTATAAGTAAGCAGGGTCTGATGGAGATCTAAACAAATAAAATAAATAATTTATCTAAGAAAAACATTGGTTTCATACTTACATTTGCCTTTGAAATTAAGAAAGGAGGCTATGATGAGAATATTGGAGATGACGATCGCTACGCCCATGACGGCGATGATGGCGGCCTGCGTCAGGGTCTCGAAGGACGCGAGCGGGCTGTCGGCCACGCTGACGTCGCCCGCCGACGCCGCTCCGCCCCGCGCACTCATCATCTTGGCAGGCATCGCTGTACGAAACACCACATAGGTAGTTATTGTCTTACATCGTCATTTTATCATCACTATGTACGTTGGGGCTCATTTTTCACAAAGTTGTTTATAAGTGTACTTTATTTTAATAGAAAAACATCAGTCTCGATCTAGCTAAAGAACACCTTTTTTTTTTTTTTGCTGGGTGGGAAATTATCAAATAACTTCTCCCGCTCTGTGTGGAGCGGGAGGGCGTGTCAGACTCTTACTGACTAAAACCCACCCGTGGTTCCTTCGGTTGCCCTGTTGCCGGGGGCCACGATTTCCCTTTCGGCCCTTATTCGCAGCCCCGGCAGGCATCAGCCCTAACGGACCCCGTCAATTCTGCTGACATCTCTTTGAGGCGCGCGTGGAACACAACGCGCCGTCGACCCGGGCCTGGTCCTTATCGAACGGCGAGCTACCCATTGCTCACCGTCCGCAAGCCCGCACCTACGGTGGCTGGAAATCGGCTTGCAATTCCCGCCCAGGGCGTCTCCTCCTGCGGCGGTTAGGGGCGTGAGGGCGCGAAATTTGCCTCTCCCTCACGCGTTCCGTGAGCATTACCGCTTCGCAGGAGGTGACGACCTGCCATTTCCTCTCGCTCCGTACCATGGCCTGAACCAGGGCCGGACGCGAGAATGAATGAATGCGGATGCGGAATGTGTGTCGTCCTGTGATCCTAAATGTGATATTTGTAATAACGTAATATTTGAGGAAAGTGTATAGTGTATGTATCCCTGTCGGATAAAGTGCCACTATTTGCGGCATAATAGTGGCGCTGCCCCGGCCTGGCTAAAGTGCCGTAAGCATTGCATTGTTATTGTCACTATCACTGTATGTCACTTGTTATTTTGTTTGATTGTTGAGGTTAGTTCACTGCCCTTTGTATTGATTGATCTGAAACTTTAAAGTGCAGTGGTTCAACAAACAAAGAACACCTACAACTTCGATTGATAACGTAATTACTGGACGAGCATGTCGAGAAAAATTGCTATCGACTAATTAGTGCCGCATTACGACTAATCAAGACTCAATTCAACTAATTACACCGTTACAGACGAATATTACTCTATGACTAATATGCTGTTAGTTAGGTACACAAAAAATTCAATAACTTTGTTTAAACTGTTCGTAGGCGCAACGGCCTCTCGCGAAAGTTAAGCACCGTCTATTTTTACGGAGACCCAGTTTTCAGTTGCAGGTCATCTTCGACTGAACTTAGACAAAGACCAGACTAACTTTAGGGAACTATTAAATGCCACTTAAACGCGGCGCCACCGGCAATATGACGAGCTGTCTGTGTGCCTACAATGGAATATTGACTTTATATTTATTGATGTAACGATTTGAACTTTGAAAACCCTTGTTTTATGACTATTCATATTTATTAATAGGAAGATACTAAAGGTAGTTTTCAAAAATTGTTGGTCTTTATCTTTTGATGGACTGGTGTAGTAATGTCACTTAGGCGAGATCTTTGTGGCTTATTGACTCTTGATTAACATGTAACTATTATTGGTATTTATAAGTTAACTCACCGCTTACGTCGATTGAAGGTAGTCTGAATACTAAACTGGACCAATCATAGTCCTTACATCAGCATCTGTTAAAAGAAACGAGAAATGATGAGTGGAGAATTTCATACAATATTCTAATCTTGCAATACTTGCGTTTAAGATCATATCTAATTCGATTCTATTTCGGGATGTCGCTATTATGAATGTCGCCATTTACTTATATTGAAGGGCAATCATTTTTCATTTTGGTGAAATAACACAGTAGCAGTAAGCAATTAGCATAGAAGTAACGCCAATAATATTGCAATCGAACAAAATACCGAGGTAATTACCTACAGTCAGCCGCACATCAATGGTAACATTAGTAAAACGACGAAAACCGCCCTTACCACTACGATATAAAAACGCTGTCAATTTTTAATTGTTACTGCAGATGTGCTGTTTACGGTACCTATAAGTACTGTGTGCTACCTACACAAATTCTAAGGTGCCAATCCTAGTGGGGCAAAATCCAGCAAGATTTTAAACTAGTTAAATCTGCCTCACCAAATCGAACTAGTCGGGCAGATTCCACTGCAGAATTTTAAATATTCCACTTTGCCCCACCAGTGGGGGCGGCTTGGTGGGGCAAATTGGAATAATTCGTGTTAAAGATGAAATCGCTAAGCGGCAAAAAGAAAAAGAAGTCCACGTGCCGGTGTCCCACTTCAATAAAGTGGGGTCAGGTTTCGAAACTTAACTAGATCATAACAAACAAACATAATTTGATTATCATTTTGCTCCATGCTTTAGCATAATGTAAAAAAAATCGCAAGCTGTTGATTTTTTGTAATTCCTTGATAATGTCTAGATTATTATAGCAATAGATTTTCTAGACAGAAAGTTATGGCAAACAATAAAACATAGTCCCCTTAAAAACCCGAAGTAAACTTTCACCAGAATTGACTTCCGTAATTCCGTTTGATCATACGTTTTTCGAGATTTAGATCTAAATCAGATATAAATAAATCGTCGATTTTCAAAATCGCCCGAGATTAATTGCATGAATGCACAGAAATGATTCCATTCACAATATCTCCCTTCATGCAACTTAAAATTCAGCTACATTATTGATATTTAGCTCGTTCATTTCTGAACAGTCTGGCCTATTTTCCTCACGCCGCCGCCGGTCATTGGCTTCAACTTTGACCGGCCGCGCCTCTATTTTCGAATTACTTTTATACCATTCCACCTCTAAAAAGCTTATTTTATTCGCTGAAAAACAGTGCATAAAAAGCATATAATCACTATTTCGGTGTTTGAATTTAGAACACACCAAAATATACGACCTTCATCTCAATGCTATACAACCTCCTTGCGAAAAAATACTCGATACAAACTCCTTGTGCAAAGAATAGTCGACAAACAAACTCCTAGTTCAAATAACATCGTCGATATTTTCAACAAGGAGTTTAGCATTAGAATAAAAACTGTTTTGTGTTTCTTTGCTGTCGTTAGTAAATTGGCGCTATTATCCAAAAAAATAAAATTAATCCAATTTTAATGTGCATTTTAATTAATTTAACCTTCCTTTTTTCTTCATTAAATGTATATTTTCTTTCGCAATTTTTTTTCTCTTTCTCGTAGTCATGGTATAAGTATGCAACTCTTGAATAAAACGGATTTATATCGAGGGCCATGAATCACTTGCGTCGCTCAGGATTCTAACTCTTGAATCACTCCCTTCGGTCGTGGTTCAGTTGTTAGAATCCTTCACTTGCTTATGATTCATCTATGGCCCTCGCTTTAAATCCGTCCTTTATTCACTAATTGCATAATATACTATTATTAGTGCCACACGATATTTTCCAACCTTTTAAATTTTTTAAACGTGAACAATTTTTGTTTTTTGTTTTGATGCTTTGATAAAACCAACGCATTTACTAATAAATCTTGTTAAAATACACATCAGATTATTTTCACGGTTTATAATGCTGTATTCGCTAAGAAAAACCTACATTTAAAATGATCCCTAAGCGAGGGCTCCCGGCATCCCATATGCGACTAGGTGAACCCTCCAGGAGGGCTCCTGGCACTGAACGTGTTAATGAATTAATCACAAATGCTTTTCTAATAGACTTAGGCCTAGCAGGCACTGCCATGAAAAATTGCGCGAGATTTTTATCGCAATTCTATAACCCAATTATGGTATAATGTAGCTACACGCACTGGCGATTTAAAATTCGCGCTCGTTCCAATGCCGTCCACTGAATATAAGCCGCGCGAATAAAATTCGGTAATAAGTGCGGGCTAGTTTCTTATCGCTTCTTAGAACTAAGTTAGACAGCCAGCAGCTAGACCAAGGGCTCATTAACTGTAACAGCGTTTGTCCACTGTCACCGACAACGGGACGTCAACGAGAAACAAGATTATTCAAACCGAACGTGACGTCCCGTTGATGGACGTGCGGTGAACACGCGGCCATATTAAATGTATATGTATCGCTACTTCGGCGCCGTCGCGCGTCGTCTCGTTCTCGTTCACGTGGCGGTGGACAAATGGCCTAAGGGCGCATTCACGCGACCGCGATTTTTTCCCGTGCGAAACCGCATTCTCGTCACTCGCGCCGTTGTCTCCTTAGAGACTTTGGAATTCATACTTTATGCCTCTCTTCATAACGTACATATTCATAATGATCGCGTTGCGATCGTGTCGTGTGTGCTTGATCGTTAAGAATATTTACTCTTAACAAGAGGCTTAAAGTATGGATTTCAAAGTTCTTAGGAAGAGCGACGACTGCTCAAACACGATCAGCGTTTCAAATTCGTGTCATTTGAACGCGCCTTTAGTAATAAACCTCTAAACGCAAAGTGGAATCGCAAGGATACCGATAATATCGGCCTTGCATATACCATTATTATGACAAGGCTATTATTTATGGAACAGTGTTACCCATTACTCATTATAATCGACATTTTAAACGTTTTACTTTGAAGAGCAAGGAACAAGTAATTTGTGGAGGTTTATCCCGTTTTTCTAGAATTACCTATTGAGATTTTCACAGTACCTACTTATGAGTGTGCATTCTAAAAGCTGTAAAACATTTCGCTGTTTTGAATAATGTCACAATATAACTAAATGAAATTATGAAATATCGCTCTGTAGTGCACTAAAATATTGACTACTAACTGCGCCCCGCGGTTTCACCCGCGTAAGTTTCAATCCCGTGGGAATACCGAAATAAAAATTATCCTATGTCTTAAACCAGGTAACCCAAAGTATCATGGTCTATCCATGTGCCAAATTTCATCCAAATCCGTTCTGCAATTTTATTTAGTTATTATTTTTTGGCCATTCTTTCGATTGGCATCATAAAAGTAGGGAGGTTTTTTTTTTACATTTAAGTCGGTTCGATTCCCTGCCGAGGCAAGTAATTTTTTGAAAATCTTGAATGCAGAATTACTAACTTTTAAAAATAACATAAAGTCTTCTTTCAGCAAAATACCCTATCTACGATATTTAAGGTACTTCCCTTCATGTCCTATTATTTTGGGACGCCCTGTATATTGACTTTAGTAAATTTCTGAATTTTATTTAGTAGTAGTTCAGTATGATTGGCTGACGACCGGTTTCTTACTGATCATTGGCGCCATCAAGCCTCACGAGTGTGATAACAGGCATATTCGATGACCTGTATCCGAATGTGTCATGTCGACGTGACACGGGTTTGTGTAGACAAACCCCCCAGCTAGGTTGTATTGAATAGTGGGTGGACTTAGGGCAGAAACACACCGATTACTACTTCACTGCTTAGAAACGGACTCGGAATTATTTAGTACTAATATTGACAAATAAATCAAAACAGCAAAATATTTGACAACTGTTTGCGACGCCGCGCCGCGCGCCGTCGTTACCAAGTTTCTAAATCTTAATGAACGCTATGCGACTTGATAACACTTTCAAGCTGTACTATGCTAATTATGTACCTGACTATAATTATGCTTCTTATGCAGCCCTGAGCAATCTAAAAGCCTACAGCAATATTATTGCCGTTGGAACGTTATCCAGAGGATTATAAATATCATGTTCGTATGTTAAAAAATATACCTACGAACAAAGTCACTGTCACTGTGGCCAATTTTGAGAGAAGAAATAATATTGTGTGTCTACGTAAAAACCACAATAAAAGTGAACAGTAATAAAAATAATTATAGAACAATGTAAGTTATTCATATAGAACTCATTGGGGTTAAAATTGTTAACATTACACACTCACGCAACAAAGGAAATAAAGCCTTCGTTGTTAATGGTCTGCTTTTTTCCAGTGAAACTCTATTTGAAACTGGTCCATTCAACTATCCAACAGAATTGAAATGAATAATAATTTTAATGGAATCGTGAAAAAATTACGTTAGCCCGTCAAAGTCAAATAATTTATTTCAAATAGGCACATAAAAGGCACTTGTAATTTTCAGAAAAATAAAATTAATTCTGGTTCCAAAGGGTAGTTTGTCCGTACATTCCCATGTTGAGTGTTGAATTCATTCGTGTTGGTGCATTTTTCTTTCTAGAAAATTACTAATACATTTCCAAAAGATGCCACCCATTGAGTAGGTACTTACGTTTTGGTATAGCATCTTTATGGCTAGACCATTGCTCAAACTTACGAACGGAGATTTCACTATAAACATAGTTGGCCTAAAAAGTTATTAAATTTTGAATATCCAAAACTCTGCATCAACAAAAATACTTAACGCTTAATTGATAATACAAACTAAAATACCGAATAAATGCCTAACCACAACACCAAATCAAAATTTATTACTCGCTATTAGGAAGTATTTTTTCCGAGACTAGTCCGCGTAAATATTTATTATAACAGCTATATTATGCAGAATTCATCCTAATAGTAGTGAACATCAGAATGACTGGCCAAAATGACCGAGCAGCTTTACCTATTTGCTACCTTTGTTTAAATAATTGGTACCTAATTAATAACTGAGAAAATGAATTTAAAAAATGGGCAGTCATTCTGATGCCAGGATGACTGCCCCCCACATTTAGAATCTCCACGTAAGGGCTCCGAAATTTCAATTCGCCTTTACAGAAATTTAGTACTTATTTTTTGCCCTAAAAATCTTCAAAAAGTATGTTATACCTAAGCATATTTTTTGAAGATTTTTACGGCAAAGAATAAAGATTTTTTTTAGAGATTTTTTGTTTACTATGTTAACCAATAGAGAAAGTAAGGTGATTTTTTTTTCATATATCGGCACCTATACATTCTTTGGGTTACTTGCAGTAAAAAAAAAACCCCCAAGTATCGCCCTGTCTCATTTGATCCACGATTTTTTGCCCACCCGGTATAAGGTGGAATCAAATTAACTGCAAATATTTTAAGGAGAGGTTCAGTCTTTGATACTGAACAAGTTTCCCAAAAGTATGTATACATAGGTACGGAAATATGAAAAAAAAACACATTTGTGCAATTGTTCTATGAAATATCACTGGAAATGTATTCAAAATACAAGATGGCGGCGCTAGTTCCGATTTTGGCCACGCGCCACAATAGCCATCTAGCGCTATAAGTATATTATGGTCACGCACCACAATAGCATAAATATATAATATATATTTATATTGAATCTTCCATATGGTTGACACTATCTAATTGTCACATAGACAAATGTAGTTGTATGACTTGGAAGTGACATTGAACCTTAGGGTGAAACAGCAATTCTAAAGTAGACTATACTAACATATTCCATAAATTATAATATTTCAGTCCCATGTAATTAGGAGGCAGGAGCCTATCGCCACCCACCGAGCACAAATCCAATTTCGGAGCTGCTACTAAGAAATATTATTATATTACCAGACTACTTGTTTATTTAAAAAAAACCGGCCAAGTGCATGTCGGACTACGCACAATGTAGGGTTCCGTAGTTGGGATGAATTTATCCCAAGAACAAACTAACCTTTGTAGTTGAAAAAAATATCTTTCATACAGAGTGTATGGGAGAACATGTTTTTACAACCGCAAATCTAAGTTGGTCGATTACTACTCGTTAACTAGTAAAGCCTACTCAGCTGTGATAGTTTTCCTTTTAAATTCGTTATATAAGCTACTGCCGTGAATTTTTTCACATATCTAAAACCAACCATTTAGCTGGCAGGGGGCGACACTTGACTCTAACAAAAATTTGCACTTTAAAGCTTAACATTTCTCAAACGGATCTCTGAATTCAAAAATGGTATTAACACACTCACAATGTTTTTAAAAGACCTTTCCAACGATAACCCACACCAAGGGATAGAAAAAAAAAACAAACATCCCCACTTTACGTGTAGGGGAGGTACCCTACAAAAAAATATTTTTGATAATTTTATTTTATCACTTTGTCGGCGTGATTAATATGTATACCCATATCAAATTACAACTTTCTAGTACTAACAGTCTTGGAGCTAGACCGCAGACAGACAGACAGACAGACAGACAGACGGACATGACGAAACTATAAGGGTTCCTTGTTTACTACGGAACCCTAAAAACAATAGGTACGCAAAGTGTTGGTGTAAACCTATGCCAAAACTATGGCGTCGCGTGTGCTAATACTTGGCAAAAAAATGCAAGCTGTGTCTATTCATTTGATAGTAAACTAAAACTGCAGTTTGAATCGCGACCACTTGAACTTCGTCCACATTGAATGGCTCTATTTTCACCTAACTAGAACATTTTACTCAGTGTCGAATGTCAATCCCAGTCTATTTAACTTCACTTTCACTGTTCCCGCCGTTGTTATTTCAGGGGTAAGTAGTGTGGACGGCGGCATTTTAGCTACAAAGTGTGCTGTAAATATTGTTATAGGAATTTATATCACTAATGATGTATGCATTGAAAGATTGCACATTGCTTCAACAAAATTTAATGTGTTGCGGAAAAAAATAATTGAAGACGTTTTGGATCGATAGGTAAAAGCCTGTCATCGCAAGATTATTCCTATGCAATTTATATCTTAGACGATTGTATTCATTGTATGACCAGACTTAAAGAAGTAATTTTGCAATAATAACAAAGATTCCACAACGACGTAAAAAGAAAACAACTTATTAAAATTACACTATAAACAAAACAAAGCACTACCAACCGTACTCAGAGAGAATAATAATCATCAGCCCGGATCTAGGGGAGGGCAAGCCGAGGCCCGTGCCCCGGGCGCCAACTTCAGGGGGCGACATATTCAAGCGTAGCAGACAAGTGCACCACCCAGCACACAACAACTTTGCAATGAATGAGACGCGCAGCACATTTATAATCTTTCTATTTTTTTTTCGTTTTTACACCAGTTTTGGCGCCCCTGTTGAATTGGCGCATTATCGATCGATACAATTTGATTAATATGTTGCTGCCAAAATTTTAATTTTGAGAAAATTTTAATTTCGCGGGGCTAACTTAGCGCATCCCCATAAAAGATTGGCGGGGGGCGGCAGACGGCAGTTTTTGCCCCGCCTTAAAAAAATTCTAGATCCGGGGCTGATAATTATGAATCATTCTTATCAGCAAATATCAGTAGGTTAATCTATTATATTATATTGTTGACTGAAAATACCCTATAACGTGATTCTAATAATTATAATAATTTTTATATTTTTAAATGTTTTTTAATATTTTTTTTAAGAATATTAAAAAATGTAAATTTTACCGGAGATTCATTGTGAAGGACGGCACGGTTGACATCTGTCGGGCATGCCACCGTCCGGGAGAATCAATCCGACATATTATCTCCGGTTGTTCTCGTCTAGCTAACGAAGAGTACTTGCATAGACACAACCTTGTACTGGGATCGATCCATCATCACTGACAGGACTATTGTTGCCAATAAGCCTGATATAGTGGTGGCGGATCGAGGAGAGCGGCGCGCAATGATTATTGACATAACGGTCCCGCATGACGGGAACCTCGTGAAAGCCGAGAAAGATAAACAAATCAAGTATCTTGACTTGGCTCGCGAGGTTGTCGACATGTGGGATGTGGACTCAGCGATCATTGTGCCGATAGTCGTGACAGCCAATGGCTTAATCGCCAAGAGCCTCGACCAACACCTAAAGAGGCTCTCGTTGGGCAGCTGGATCAAGGGCTTGATTCAGAAAGTGGTACTCCTGGACACGGCTCGCATTGTCAGGAGGTTCCTCTCTCTGGAGCCCTGACCGCCGGTAGCTTGGACCCTGTTCCCGATACCGGTGGGCTACTATTTTTATATTTTTAAATGTTTCTATATTTTTTATATTCTAATATTTAAAAATGTAATTTACAAGTATTCTAATAAAATAAAAGATATAATAATAATATATTAAGTAGCGAGTTGTAGAAGTAACGTATTTGAGAGTGGCAGTAAGCTCAGTAACATTAAATTACACCATTAACGACACATTAGACAACAACACTAGTGAATCGACTCGACTCATAAAAGCGCTAAGCGGGGAATAAAAACTAAAATGCACCACGAACATCCCACACGAAAGTCAATAAAATCCGTGACACCTTTTCGCAAAGAGACAATGAGGTTACACCACACCCTTTTCAGAACACGACCTCCGCACGATTACGTAGTGAACGCGTTGGGGCGACTGAAGGCCTAACGATGCTAGAAATTTAAAATTACGACTCGCGCCGATCAATAAATAAAATTGCAAAAAAAAACGTATCACTTCATTATAATTTTGTATGCGAGATTACGTTAAATCACTGATAAACCTACAACGAATCGTTTAACTAAATCATGCAAAGCTTTCGTAGCCAGGGCAAGCATGCCTCGTGGAAGCGCTACGCCGCCGCACGCTACGAAGCGGCTCCACGACCGCACGTAGCGCTACGCAAGATCAATTCGCAAACTTGAATGCATTCGTAGCCGCAACAATTCGCAGTTGTCAGGTTCTTTCAATTTGACCCTGGATCTCAAAGCCGAAGGTTAAATTAGAAATGTTAGTATCAAGTTTTAAAACACAAGGTCACGGGCACTAATTAAAATGACGTCGCTACGGCAACTGAGCCAATTAACTGCACCACACCACACGAATATTCAGCAAAGATATAGTTATCGACATTTAAGATACGCGTTGGCACTAAACATTTTCGCATCGCGATGTGTGGGACGTAATTTCATTCTAACAGTGTTTTTACGTTTGAAGACACGAATCACAATGTCTATTGGCTTCATGCCAAAATCGTTACTATTGTACTTGCAGAAATACACTGAATTATAGTATTTATTCGCGTAAAGCAGGTTTTTTTTTGTTATTACGCAATGCGTTATTAGTAAACACAGACACTGACATGGACGACATGTTATGAGTTATAATTAAAACATTTTGAGAGCCTAACAACGCACCATTTATAGAGTACGACGTCACTCCGCGCCGCAATGCAATGACCAAATAGTCTGGGCGCCGGGGTGCAAGGTCAAGTACGCTCACGCGATGGATATAAGACTGATGTAACATTATGCACTTACGTAATCGAGTAAACACGATGAGATGCGAGATCACGGATTGAGAAAAATTCTATATACCTACACTATAAATTGCGAGAACACACTGAAATTCGCGAATTTTGCGCAAAAACTATCGTTTTAACCAGCAAGTATCGCGCAAAAGTGACGCACCGCCACGGAGCGACGACTAAGGGCGGTGTTATTGTTCGCGAGGGAAGCGTGAGGCGCACGCGGCAATTTGAAGTCAAGGTTGCCTCGTGGGAGCTCCTCCGGCAGCTGGGCGCTCCAAGGTCATGCCTTCGCTCCGCACCCCCGGCTCAATCGATACTAAATATAACGAAATACCTGTGTACCTACTCACCTCGCCGAACATTCACTCGCTCTACACACGTACGATGTCATTGATAACAAACGCTACTACTACATTTTTGTAACTATCACGTTAATAATGAATTCCCTCATTGTCACGCGCTTTTTTTTCTAATCATGCTTTGCCAATATAACGAAATTAGCAAGGTTTTAAAATAATTTGTGAATATGGTACCTACAGAGAGTTTCGCGGAACAGTTGTTTTTTTATTAAATTGGTTAACTGTATTAAAATTTGAGCCGTTATTTTAGGTTTCCGTCACAATTAGGTACGTTCGATACGGCCGTTTAAGAGATTACAAATTGTTAAATCGATATAATTTATTTTTTTTAAATAAGAGGAACTTGTATTTGTACATTTATGAAACATAATTATTATATCAGTAAACTTTATAAAACGGAGAATAACTCTTTCATAAAATGTTTTTTCCAGGAAACAGTCTCCGGCTCCTGATAAATCCGCCGTGCCTATTTGACTGTTTAACTCTGATTTTACTTTTTGGCATGTTTGTTTGGAAAGTGGCGAAATGCCTCTCAATTAGCTTCGCATATTTTTTTTACATTTTATAACAATTCCGTAATTTCGTGTCGTCGGCGTGGGCTCTACATCTTAGGTACTATTTGCGCATCATCCTCGTCGCGCTCGTATTCTTGGCATGTCGACAAACTAATTTTCAAAGCGTTCTTCCGCTATTTCTCAATTTACTGTGAGCATGAGCACTTTTACTTTGTTCTTATCTTACTGCGATACAAAAGTTACTGCGTTCTGAGGCAGCATTACGTAAATATTTGTATCCATATGGATACAATTACAAAGCTAACAGCCTTCTACAAAGCTATTTCTGAATTTTCTTTGCTTAGGAATTGTAGCAAACTGCATTCATGCATCTTTATTTCTGGAAGCTGGAAGGACGGTTTCCATGGCACATTTAGAACGGGAATGGCAAATTTAGCACGACTTGACCGATGTGAATGCTGCTGTGGGTTGACTCGCGGAGGGCTCGTGGCTAAACGATAACAGCCGACGTCGATCGAAGGTTAAGCTACGCTTGCCACGATCGGCTCGTGGATGGGTGACCATCTATTACTTATGACCCTACGTGCATCGGAAAGCACTATAAGCCGTTGGTCCCGGCTGTCAATCGTACATCTTTGATAGTAGTTAGATATTATACGGGTAGTCACAACTCCAAAACTCTGACAACCAGTCTTACCAAGGGGTATCGTGTTACTCAGTAACCGGGCTGTGGCGGTCAGATAGGTCAATCGCTCCATGTAAAATACTCGTATTTGGCTGCATCCGGTTAGATTGATTGATTGATTACGGGTCAACTCGGGACGGGTTCGGTGTATAGAGCGCTTTGTATGCATCATCAATACTGACACAAAATATTTGATACTGTTTTCCGAATTTCATGGCGATTTCATGTAGTGTAGTAGTGTGCCTAAGTTATCAAAAGTTTACAACCGCGCCGATTTTAAAATAAGTAGGTTCGAACTCATAATTTAAAAAAAAACTGAAGTGTTCTCCGAGTTTTGTTTGTGACTGTACTTACCTACAGAATCAGTCAGTGAAATTTTATTAAAAGGCTATATTACGTTTATTAAAATGTTTACCTACCTTCTCTATACACTACCATGGACATAATTGCTACTACGATACAATGCGATGTACATAGGTAAATAGGTACTAAGTGGATAGGTGCTTAGTTAGGACGCGGTGACGGCGTGCCATTGGCACTTGAGTGTCGTCGTGGCCGCCGCGGCCTGCATCACGATGATGTACTTATACCAGTAAGATGAACAGTAGAATTGTTCATTGTTCAGAGAAACGGCTAAATCTTTTACAGAAAGCTACTGCTGTTTGTCACTTGAGTAATGTTCAACTTTAGTCTGCAGTCGAGAAAATAAATAGATATTTAAAACAAAGTATAGATCTTGCTTAATAATTTTTTCGCAGACTGATAGATTTGAAATCTTCAGTATCAAGGCAATTAAAATTAATTAATAAATATTGTTGCTTCTAGGTAGAAGTAACAATACCATAATAAATGTTTTGTGCTTTTCTTAAAAAAATATTTAGGTACCTACCCAAGCACGCTAGTAAGGAACAAGGCTGGCTAGGAACAAGTTTATGAAAGCGTGCTAATAAATTGATGATTCTAAAAGCAGATGCAGAGCTTTCTTGGTACAAAAACTTTGTTCAAGCCACTCACGTCATTCATAGTGTATGTGAATGGAATTGTAACTACGTATGGAAGGTATCTTAAGGTACTTCCAAAAAGGAGGAGGTTATATGTTCGACGCGTATGTTTTTTTTTTTTTATGTATTTCCTCCGATTTCTCCGTCATTTGTGGACCGATTTTGAAAATTCTTTTTTTTTTTTTGAAAGGGTAGGCTCCCAAATTGGTCCCATATAAATTTTATTAACTTTGCTTGGGTAGTTTTTGAGTTAGCTTCAAAATATGTATTTTTTTCCCACTTAGTATGTAGATGATATGATAAGTTCTTGACACTGGTAGCAGGTAGTGGTATTTGAATGTGTGTGGGGTAGGTACCACAACTAAAAAGTTAAAAATAAAAACTTTTTACAAAGAAAAACAACCGACTTCCAAAAAAAACACTACAAAGTGAAAAATAACTTTAATTTCGGAAGTCGGTGGCAAAAAACGAAAACACAAAACCCAAGACACCGACTTCCGAAATTAAAGTTATTTTTCACTTTGTAGTGTTTTTTTGGAAGTCGGTTTTTTTTTTTTTGTAAAAAGTTTTGATAATTGAAATTCTTCCTAGAAAATTTACCAATTATGGAGGGAGTCAGACTAAAGACCGTTGATTACCTACTTTCCTAAACTGAAGACTGTTGATCAGTACCTAAACTTACCTACATCTACTAGCTGTACCCGCGACTTCGCTCACATACAACCTTTCAATCCACTTTTCCCTCCAATAGGTGCCTCCTAAAATCCTTTCTTGACTTACTTTACAAGTGATGGCAGATGAAAGAAAGAAAGAAGAAGAAAGAAAGAAAGAAAGAAAGAAAGAAAAGAAAGAAAAATATTTTATTTGGGACACGCACAGGAAATACAAAACAGTAATAAAAGATTTAAAAAAAATTCAAATATAAAAAAGGAGCATTTTAAAAACTAACAAACAAAATTAATAACGACCTGTGCGAGGCCAAAAAGGCTCCTATCTCAGCATGATGCTGCGATATTTAAAAATAAATAAATACCGCAGCGCTGGTATTCTGATAGGGCCCGCTGTGATGCCACGGACATACCTACGGACATATAAATCCCACTAGGGGATTACAAAATAAAACAGTAACAATAATAATATAAAAAATCAAAACTATTGTACAAAAAATAAAAAATAAGATGAAGAAATATATAAACCTACAGAGGTATAAAATTCTGTAATGAATATTAATAGTTAGTCGGAAACACCTCTAGTGCAATTCCGTGTAGTGAAGCATCAGACTCATGCATTTCTCATGAGTTTTGTGAAAATGAGACGTTAAATAGTACGAAACTTGAGCTTGTTTCTGTATTTCAAGCTCTACACGTAAATATGATACCTACCTACTGAAACAATTAGGTAATGCTGAATATAGGTAGATAGTATTTAGGTATCTGAATTCCCGTCGGGGAATATTTAATTGACGCTCTAAAAACTGTTATAGGTCTAGTAATAGGCAAAGCCTATTACCTACTACTAAACTACATAACTCAATGAACTTCTTTTAACTTTGTTTTTTTAAACTATCTGTACCGTTCCGGGTATCCCGACCAAACACTTAAATACGGGACCTGTCTATAGATGTAAGGCCGGTTTAGAACCAATTAAACCAATCCGTTTAAAACTAAAAAAAAACGTTTAAAACCGAAATAAACCATTCGATTTAAAACGGTTTTATTGATTTTACCGAGGTGGTATGAGATAATATATGTGATATAACGGAATACCTATAAACTGTGTAAAGATTTTTTAAATGTGTGATATACTGATATTGATATACTTGGGTTTAGTTCTAGTTGGTCCGTCCGACCAAGCGTAGGTATTACCTACCTAAGTTATAAAAACTGTATTGGTAAATAAACTTTTTTTTCATTGTTTTCAAACGATATAAATAATCAATTTGATTCGGTTTAAAACCAAACTCACTCTCTCGCACTCTCGTTGACGTCGTCACTCGTGACTCGACGCAACGTTTGACCAGCTCGCCTACCCTACACACACATGCACATACATAAACTGCGGCGCGCGGCCCCCGCCGCGCCGCGTTTTTGTAGGCGAGTTTTCAACAGTTTAAAACAATTTATTTTGGGTTTAAAATGGCAACATTTGATTTAAAACGTTTTAAATCAGTTGTTTTACATCTATAGACCTGTCCCTTCGGGCAATACGGGCGCGATGTTATGTTGTCATGGCCGCCATCTTGGATTTCTATTTTGACCTCATTTCAGAATCAGCGCCGTTGAAACAAGAATAAGGCGCGCTCCATAGCAACTTCGCTGCGTTTCGCTTTGTATGAAAATTTCAGCGGGATCATCCACTGCGACCCACGGCCATGCTCCGCACGAAAGCTGCTGGTAAAAAAACGAACCGTGGCAAACCTCTCTGTGCACATCCTGTGTAGCAGAATACGGTCTACTTTACCGTATACTTAAGTACAATTGACAATCCATTCATTCTTCTCTTTGACAGCCATCTAGATGTTGATTATAGGATATTTTATTATTATTGTTTCTGCGTTTGTTTTCCACGGCCTAGCCGGATAAAACTGATGGCACGGGCTTATGCCAAGTGTCCATCAGTGGGGTTAAGTGTAAGAGTATGAGATACTCCTTGGTCTTCCGTAGTAGACTGAATGGTAGATGAAACTATATTTGAGTGGGAGTATTGGTGCAAGTTGTCCGACTCACACTGAAGAAATTTTCTAGCTAGCCTGCATGTGTTAAGAATCACTGCTTTCTGCAGCAGGTAGTAGGTAACCTGCCACCTAATAAGGTGGCAGGTTGAGTGAACTAAGAGACTGATGAAGCTGTTTGGGTATTTATTACTCCTGTTGAAGATAGCACTATTGTGACTTTTTTTATAATTATTTTTCAAATTTCTTTGACACATCTCGGGACCCTGGGGTCCCGGACCTTTGGAAGGCGTACGAGGGGCCGAAGCCAACTCGTAGAGGCCCATTAGACGCTTTTAAAGAAATGAGGCACCAACCGACGATTATCCCTGTATGCACTATGCAAGTGCACCAAAAGACAACCCCCGGTTGGTGTAGGACTATTGCAGTACATGGAAACAAAACATTGGACTATGGGTTTGGGTAGCTAAAGTGGACTGGTTACCTGGACCTATGGTAGGACTATAGCCCCTGCCTGATCAATGTTTTATATTTACACGGATAAAATGGCAGGGGGTGACTTGCACACTCAATAATGGGCCCCCAGAAACGGTCGCTAGCACATAGTGATGTAGCAACAAGGGGGCAACATGTGTTGAGGTGCTTGAGGAGTGGAGAGGTATTCCACGGCTTTCAGAACAATCCCAGAGCCCGAAAGATGGTCAAGATCCCTACGAGCACTTACTGGAATACTTCCTTCCTCCGAGCACGTTTGCTCTTGGGAATCTCCACTCAAGCCGGCCAATTAAGGCAAGAATGAGGCGGGAGCGCCGTTCCTCATCAGTGTTCACTCCAGCCGGCCAATAAAGGCAAGCCAGAGGTGAGGAACAAGACTTCTCCCGGGAGATAGGGTCCGTGGGGTCGCTACTGCCCAACAGCTCGCCACATGCTGCCCTGCGGGTTTTTGTATCTCTCTTGGTCTGGCTCCTCATCCCAGACCTGTTCCGGCAAAGTAAACTGTACCGGCACAGACCTAGAGTTCGGAGTGCGCAAGCCCCACCCCCCACGTTATAATGCACATCTAAGCTTTGTGACTCTACCACAAAGATGGTTGATGATCATACCTACCGTTAACTGCACAAGCTCATTCAAAACCGGCATTACTATTGTGTAAAAAACCTTTTCGCCCGTACTAATAAGTCATGCACTGAATTTATTCAGTAGGTACTAGACGTCCTCCCTCCTACTGAATTCAGTTTGCGCGTCGATGGCCCCCCTTACACCCTGTATAGGAGCATTACAGTGCTCACTCTCAATGTGCAGTCACCGTAAATATTCGTGAATGACTCTCCTCTCGATGACTCCTTGGATATACCCGTCCCTTTCTTTCAGAAATATGGATCATGGTAAGGCGCGACAAACAAAAATCGCGTAGTGTAAAAATGTAAAGATTTACGTAAGAAATGTGAGTTCATTGTATTTATCTAGGTATATGAACTACTATGGACGTTTGATAGTATCGTATTTTATTAAAATTATAAGTAAAAGTCTATTAATAGGTACCGGGCTAGAAAAAAAATTCTTACTTTACTATCTATTAGATTAGACTATTTTTATTAACTTTGTGCTAGGAAACAAACAACCTGATATTCGGGATCACACGTTAATTTCCCGTAATACCTAGCTAATTATTTTTCTGCCACCGGTGTAATGAATGAGGTACCTAATTAATGGTTAAATATTTTCTGACGAAAGAGGCTTTAAGCGCGTAAATGGATCAATAGAATGGTAGCCATCGCATGATGTAAACAAGAAAGCCAAACCCCTGCCCAAGGGAACAAAACACGCAAGCGTATATTCACCCTACTTATTTGTCATGACCAAGCCGAATTTTTCATCGATTGAAGCCAACTTAACCCAACCACGATACTGTAGAATGTTTACATTGAACTTACGTTGTATGCGGCATAGAATGAAAAGACGGAATACGTTTAAATCACTCGGGGAGTAAAATGTACGACAGCACTATAGTTTTTGTAAACTTTTTAGACTAGCATAAAAATGTTTCAAACTTACTTTACGTATCTTGCACAGCATGCTCGATGTATACCATTAGCCTCGGCGTTTAAAGTTGTATTTCGCGCGAACTCGGCGCCCTCTAAGATCGTTCACAGTAGCTTAGGGTCGCACTTCACTCGCCTGTGGCAAGCGCGGCAACTATCACACGACTGTAGAGACTCTCACATTGCGGAGCGTGGTGCGCGCGCACCCCCTCGCGTTCTAACATAATTGCCTTACGCCATGTCTTCGCCATTGAAGCAAAATAGGCCGGTTTTTATCACCTAATCCAAACCTCAGCTGACACTGTATGTAAGTGCCTTGCGTATAAATCGCAAGCAACCCTCTAAACAGAGCGACACCGCGTGGTAGCATCGTCGCAATGCAGAAGCGAAAACGCCCTCTCCCACGACGTTGGTACCGACATCATCATTAGTATGCATCACGGACCAGTGTTGCCAACGCTCTTGTATTAGCCAGTATAATTATTTGTGTGGAAATATGAATTCGTACATTAACATTTCATACATTAGACATATTTTTACAAGCTTTTTTTATGTACCTATATGTTTTCTGAGGTTTGACCAACTTTTCTGTGAAATGAAAATAAATGGGGCCAATGACATTAGAAAATAGGGAGTTAAACAAAAAACGACCTTATGTCCTATACAACAAGTTCCAAAAACTGCCATTTCACAGACGATTCGGCCAAACTATGTAAGCAAGAGTACCTAAAAGAAATGTGAATAACATCATAGTCCCGCATCCCTGCGCAGTAGGTGGCGAAGGTACATTAATGTGAGTAGTTGCGCAGCGCAGTCGTCTCAACACAGTGAACGTGTTTGCAAACCCAACACACAGATTGTCTTTTCTACTGTGCGATCAGTGCCATCGACCTGCGCAGACACGTCTGTCACTCGGCGCTAATGTCAGAGCGATGTCGTGGTTCTGACGCCGCCCACTACCTAGCTAGGACAATATACTTCGCAAGTTTTGGTGCGGTTGGAAAATGCAAAATCAAAATGTAAATTTCGTAGGAATTTTATTGAACACAAGAGCACACAAGTGCTAGTAAATACACTTAAGAGTAATGTCGTACAAAGCTTAATTACTATGATATTCGTTCCTCGAGTTGAAATAGCAAAAAAATTATAATAAAGATATTGTAATAAAGATATGATAACAATCATGAATAAGTGCAAGATATGCAACACATATGCAAATTACAGTAGCAGTTCATAAAAATTATCACCATTAAACTATGAAGAAGTAGGTGGACTATCCTCTTCATATTTTTTAGGTAACAGAACATATTATATTAATTTTGTCGGAAAAAAATGGTACACACTTTCAGCATCAGTCAAATATCATAGCCTCACTATAACTATACTTAAACTACAATACAAAAGATAGATTTACGTAGCTTTGGTAATATAAAGAAAAACATTTTGCATTACAATACAAAATATTGATTAACATTGTGCATATTAGAAGAAAAGTTAGTGCTCGATCCTTGCTATGCCGTAGATATTTTGAACTGCATTCATGTTATTTGAAATAGTAGGTAACTAATGACTTGCTTAAACATTCGAGTGCCTCTAGTGGCGTTACTCGGGTCACAGTAGAGGCCTAGCATGCAGCGTATTATGGATCAGTGCGCGATTGTAACGCAACCGGTAATATATCGCAACACAGGCACAAAAAGGTCCGCTCAATATGACGAGAAAAAACACACGACACATAGACACGCGTTTACGTACACCGAATGCAAGCGCATTCGCGACTGACATTCGTTTAACGTAGTTTGAGATTACCGTAAATATGCATTCGTTTTCTCGTTGCATGGAGCCGGCCTTCTGTACCTATCTATTCTGTGGCACAGGCGCCGCGATGCCTTGATTGCAGAAAGGCGGAGACCTATTTCCACAGAACCATTTAACATGAGGCAGCGCCATCGCGCTTAACAAAACGGCGAACTGCTACTTGCAATAGAAAACAAGAAAATTCACGTAGACATCACAATTTTTTTATACGCCGTAACAAGTGCGCATAATGATAAAGTCTGTACTTTAAAACAAAATGATAAAATAGAACCTGTGTTATATTTTATTATTTTGTTTTATTTTCTTACTTATTAATGAGATTGTGTATAGTTACAGAACAGAGGCATTGGTGCCGATTCCCTTGTTCACAAACTAAACTGAATTTAAGTTGAGTGCATCTTTTTCTTTCTATTTATTTTTAGTTTAGTCCTGTCAAATTACTTGACGTAAATTGACGTAATCTTAGTAGCCAAGTTTTTAATCACGTCTAAACTTGTTTGGAGTAGTGACAGGCGCTGATTAAATTGACAGGACTAAACTAAAATTTATCTTCTGTCCTTTTCTTAACGAAATAGAAAAAAAAAGATGCACTGAACTTAAATTTAGTTTAGTTTGTGAACTAGGGAATCGGCACCAATGTTAACATAGAAGACTAACAACATTCTAATACATTGAAGTTTACTATTGTAACAGTTATGCTAGGGTTGAATTATTGCTTATTATTTTCACATTATAGGCACCAAAGACTAAATTCATTAATGTTGAACAATTTTCACTAACTCCTGGAAGTGACTAAATTGAAGCAGGGACATAAAACAGTACGTGACGAGATTCAGTGATATGGAGTTATTTGATTCGTGTATTCATTATTGTCTTTTCTAATCTGGGTATTGTTACAAATAAACAAGGTGTTCATCCGCATCCTCGCCATATTCGTTGCGCAAGTTATACAAAGGATACATCATTACAAAATTAGTTTAAAAATCTTCGGTGATTAATTTAACCCATTTTTAACTCTACATTACAGGAGAGAAAAGAAGAGCATACCCACCGACATTGCAAACAAAACGTTGTCAGGCAAAAAATATTAATGTCGCAAGTAAAGTAGGTATGGGCTTCGGGAATCATTATCTATCTTCGTAAATACGAACGCGCGATGACGAGATCTAATATAGAGCTGTTACAACATGGAAGTACTCGCCTTTTTTGCATTACCATGATAACAAAATTATAAATGTCGATTTTGAACTTTCGGCGCTGAGGCGAGCGTTGAAAATACAACAGCGCGTATTTTGTTTTAGACATTAGAAGCTGAAGATTACCGCGTAACTGCATATATTAACTGTATATATTATTATTATTAAATATTTGAAATATTATAAGCGCAAATACATATAAATACTGTGAGGGCGCAGACCAATAACCTGCATTGTTTGAACAAAACCTGTTTTTTTTTTTTTTAAATATAATAAAGCTTAATGCATATTTTATAAAAACACGACTCAAATTGGGTAGGTACCTAAGTAAGGCAAATGAGATATCACACAGAGTACATACCTAGAAATAAACTAATTAATATCAATAATATAGGACTTTTCAGAGTTTGTTATATAAGCTTAGAGTAGGTAGAGTGAGAATGTTTCAGCTACAATGTTTAATGACTAGGTTTCGGTAGGCCGGAGTCCTAAATTGTAGTTTTTTTGTACAAACGTAACAGTTTGCAAAGGCTGAGATACCGAAATGAATAAACTAGAAACATTATAAAGACAAGTATCAATATTTCTATATATTGAAAACTTACTGGAACGCTTATAGAGGAACTGTAAAATATTTTTAGGCAGAAAGAGGTACTTGGGTGAGTAACAGAATTCTATTTCAGCTGTAAAATGTACACGACATCATAATGTCAAGAGCGACAATTAAGCAAGAAAAGCTCGCGTGGATTGTCATCATAGTAGGAAATACGTAACTTAGGAGAAAGGGGTTAGAGCCTTATACCCCGCCGCCATTTTTTTTTTTTAATGGAGCTCTCTTTTTACCGTCTATTTATGGGTAGAGGATAATTGAACAAACAAAAAAGGGCCAGGATGTATATAGGGAGGGAGGGCTCTATAGTGTCGCATTGCCGAGATATTTGGAGGTAAAGTTAGGAATATACAGATCTTGCAGAAAAATCAAAAGATGGGGTGACCATGCCAGCTTCAATAGAAAAATGTTTGAGCCCCTTCAGGCGACCACAAAAGCCACAAATTAAGAGAGAAGTTCATAACCCAATGAGGTGACACAACGTAGCATTACGTTTTACGAAAAGCGGACGATAACCATACAATAATAACATGAAAAGTATCAGAATCTCCTTTGCAATAGAAGTTAGAATTTACTATTTAATGTGAATGATACGTACAAAGTTCATACAATAATGCTTTACTGCGATAGAGTGTTTACTTGAAGATGTGTCCAACAGAATATTTTAATATTTTATGTTTAAAAAGTTTAAAACATTTTATATTTGATAAAAATGGCACAATATCTATTTACTATTTACTTCTATTTTCATTACTTGTTTATATTTCATAATAAAATATTTATTTTTGCTATGGTTAATTCAACATTTTTGTACGTAACTATGTGCTATGTGAAAATCTATACATTGAAAGCATTTTATTTTAACGTTTCATTAAAATAATGCATATTAATAATATTATAATATTACTGATATTGATTGTCAAAACGTTCCCAAGTTACGGGTTCAATTACAACGTCTACAGTAGGGCATAGTTATCGTTACAAACTAATCTCTACGTTATAGCACCAAGCTAAAAATAACATAGAGTGAACGCGATAAACAGACGTTAGCACTTTAAATAACATTTACGTGTATGATATTTTTACAATAACCAACAAACTGCTGTCTGACTGTACGTCGATATACATTATCTAACAACTTTCGTAACCTTCCTAAATCTTATCTCCATTCACAGTTAAACTCGATGTCACCTATGTGGCCGGGCTGTAAAGGCGGCTTAAGCTTAAACGCGAACAATATTATTTGAGCAACACGTATTAGTGAGCGCAAGAAACTAATGTTTGGTATCATTTAAAAGCGACGCTACAATATTTAGCCTTCCATTGAAAGCCTGATGTTGCCTATAATACAGCATGAATTGTAAACACTTACTGCCAAATAAACATCATTAAACTTTCACAAGCGCGAATGAAAAATTTTTCACGGACTAACTTTCTGCGTCGCTTTTCATTATTTTTTCTGTGTAGTCTGTAGAAACTCCGAACAATATTGAGCGACGCGAATTTGAATAGTTAAAAATTGAGCGCCCGCACTGGCAAGAAATTCTTATTTATAATAATTTAGTAAGGATAAGCTAATTGGCAAGTAAATAGCCTCAAGCAATATCACACTAATTTGTTCATGTATTAATATAGAATTCGCAAAATAACTTATCAGCTCTAGAGTATTTTTTTAGAGTAAACAATATGTTTATTTGTGATATTATCGTAATGATAATCTTAAAAACAATTCACATAATCTGGGAAAAGCTATCTAGCTACCTAAAACAGCGTCATATTTTTTTCAATACATAAATAAACCCAATATTTTACATAAATATTTTAAAGTTAACCAAAAGATCTTGTAAGTATCATAATATTATATGATATGTTTCTTTGTTAAACGAGTCCCATAAAAGTTTTAAAATCGCTAATACAGTAACTGCAATTTGTTTAAGTGAATCGCTAAAATCTTAAAAATAACAATAATTTGGCTGCCCGATATACTTCTAAACTTTATGTATCTGTACAAATACTCAAACGCGTAACATATCAATGTGACGGGTAAATATAACGCACTTGCGTCGTAAATATGTAAAGGATTGCATTATTTGCATTATAATTCGACAGAAATAGTATAAAAGCGTTCAAATCACATTTCAATTGAAAACGTCATCACTGTAAAGTTCCGTATTATTTTATAACCGTGTCAGAATTAAATGAATATCAGTTTAATCGCTGTAGAATTTAAACGGCCAGAATCTACACCCAATATTAAATTTATTTTTAAATTGTACTTTTTTATTACATTGACCATCTGAAACCTTCACTTCGAAAGGTTCGGTAAAAGAATGGTTTTCTTTTACATTTGGTTGCCAAAAGCGCTTTATTGCTTTCAGCTTTGACTGAACCTTTCGGAAATTAGTCAGTCGCATTCAAAGGGAACTGAAACTGAGCTCATTCTGGACGGACATAAGTTGGACACGTCGTAACTTGCAACGGAAGTACGGAACTCTAGAATGACAGACAAACATCAATAGAGTTATGATTACACTAAATGGCGTCATATTCAGATGAGTACAAAACATATCATCGATAGCTCTTAATTATGCACACATAATCAAAAGCTTTAACAACTAAAATATAACTTGTTCATAAAAGGCGTAGTTACTTACGTAGTACAATAATATGATACTTGAATAATGTGATGGCGAGGTACAATCACCAAATAGCTTGCAAGTAGATACATCACTTATTCGAACGACATGAGATTAGCCGGTAAAGGCTTTTTAGTTGTGACATCTTCTATCACCCTCACCCACATCTTCGCAGCGGACTCTGAAGCGGCCCTAAGACAAAAAGGTTCTATTAGAGACTACAATGAATGAATTTGCTATAATTAGCCCTGAGGTCCTTTTGAATAATAATAATACATAGGCTACTTTTCATCTTGGATCGCAGACGAAGTCGCAGGCAACAGCTAGTATTAATATTATAAATGCGAAAGTTTGTTTGTTTTTATTCATTTATTTTTCAGACAAAGTCCATTACATTACATAAAATTAAAACATAAAATTGATATGAAAATATACATACACAATAAAATAATCCTCTAGCAATCAAATTAAATAAAATTAAAATACATACACATTAAAACAAATCAAATATAAAATACATAAAAATTTCATTGAGAACTTATCAAAATACATATAAATGTCATTCAAAACAAATTAATTTTAAATACATAAATAAATAATTACATAAACTAATAAAGACCACACACATTTTTGAGCTTACTCTTAAAGAACCGTAAAATTAACGACATTTAGTTAAAGCAACTTTAAGAGATAGTTGGACAAAAATCAACTTTGCTTTTGCTCTCAAAAGCAAAGTTGATTTTTACGACAAGTTCTAAATAGCAAGCATTTCCAATCTCCATCTACGAAATAACTTAATTTAACACAGAGGAAACTGTATTCAATGTAAACTAGGTTAAAGTTTGAATATCAAAAGCTAGGATAAAAGACAATGGGCAAAAGTCAATGGACAAACGTCCACTATTAACCATTTATTTGTTGCCATTTAGACTGGCTCAGTAAAAGTTACTCCTTATAGTATTAGACTATTCACTGAGATAGGTCTCGTTAGTGGTGGAAATTAGGACTAAGCTCCATAAATGTTAGCCTAATGTGCTTTATTTGAACGCAGCGAGCTTTTAGCCATTACCATAATACTGACTGACTGAGCAATACTCAGTCATCGTAATCGCTAAATAATGTTGGAAAGTATACATTCTCAGTGAGAATACTTTCCAAAACTATATGTATCTTTCACGTTTCACTTTTTTTTATTTAGTCATGGACGTTACCCAAGCCACAAGTGACAAGACAAGAAGACACGAAATTGACCAAAAGACATCCGCATTAACAGAAAACACAAAAATGTGGAAAAGGGAGAGGCAAGCATTTTCCCTGCAGGGGGCCAATACAGGGCACGCCACAATTGCGGCGATAAGTCCCCTCTTTGAGGAGTGGGTAGAGAGGCGCCACGACGTCCTCACCTTCCGCCTGGCGCAGGTCCTCACCGGACACGGTTGTTTCGGGAGGTTCCTGTTCAGGATAAGGCGGGAGGAAACGCCCGGGTGTCACCATGGTGTGGTTCGCCCGGAGGAAACGGTGGAGCATACGGTGGAGGTCTGCCCGGCTTGGGCGGCGCATCGCCGTGTCCTCATGGAGGCGATCGGCGGCGGTGATCTCTCGCGTCCGGCCCTAGTTCAGGCCATGGTACGGAACGAGAGGGCATGGGAGGCCGTCACCTCCTTCTGTGAAGCAGTAATGCTCGCGAAGGAGGAGGCGGAACGCGTGAGGAAGGCAAAGTTGGCGCCCTCACGCTCCTAATCGCCGCAGGAGACGCCCTGGGCGTCGGGGAGTCGCAGGCCGATTCCCGGCCACCGTAGGCGCGGGCTTGCGGGCGGTGAGCAATGGGTAGCTCGCCGTCCGATAAGGACCAGGCTCGGGTCGACGGCGCGTTGTGTTCCACGCGCGCATCAAAGATATGTCAGCAAAACTGACGGGGTCCGCTAGGGCCGATGCCTGCCGGGATTGCGGAAAAGTCCGAAAGAGATACCGTGGCCCCTGGCAACATGGCAATTGAAGGAACACGGGTGGGTTTTAGTCAGTAAGAGTCTGATACGCCCTCCCGCTCCACCCAAAGCGGGAGAAGTTATTTGATAATGTACCACCGAAAAAAGAAGGGGGACAATGCAGGCTAGTTAGATAAGATTTATATTTTAGATAACGTTTCATTGACAACGTTAGAGAACTGGTTTGCCCTACCTACAGGAAAAGACAAACGGAGTCTCATTTCTTCTGCATCCTCACACGTTTGCTCTGCGAAAACGCTTAGTTTGACCGACTCTGGTAAAAGTTACTTACTTGAACTTGTAAAGCGTGCCAGTATGTTGGTTGATCAGCTGGAATGCGTCGGTGCTATCACCGTCAGCCCTCTTGGCGAACCACCCTACCAAACATAGCACCTTGCACTTCTCCTCCCGGAAATCACTCCGGGTTGTCCTGTAGAATAACAACATACATTGTTTGGTTAAGGAAACAAATACATGATCGCCCGCTGTAAATGAATATGATCGCTCGTCAGGGAACGGCTACCACTAGATTTCAGCTTTGCTGTGTGCACTTACGAAGTGGCAAAGTGAAAAATCGAAAAGAGCACGTCGAAATCAATAAAATAACTAATTTTCAAAACTCCCGCACTAGATGACCTACCAAATGACTGGACAACTACACGAGTTAAGTTGCCCTAAATCACTGAGTTCGCTTCCTCGACTCGAGACTAAGCAAACCAGTTTCAGTTAAGCGGTAATGTGTGAGCATAAGATAGACACGTTACCTATACAAATATATATATATTATTTTTGCTTGTCTTGCAATCAGATTAAAAACTATGAGCAGTTGAGTTGTAGGATGATCTAGTAGGGGAGAGCTATTCCTCATCAGGAGCAACTTTCTTATTAGTCAAGCAGCTCTCTACAAGTTATCTAATTGTAGAATGTTGCGTCTTTTGAGTCTGCTGACACAATCTGGTTTAGTGAGTTGAGCGGCCAATTGGTTGGGGTGTCTCTCCAGTCTGGACTTGTATTTTTGCGAACATGAACTTGTACACATACATATTTGAATAATTATATGCATAACCAGATTTGTAGATTTAATTACTCGAAAACACAAAAAGTTTGTTTGCTTCTATGTTCCGTCTGTATGAAGTACAGCCTATTTATTTGCAGACTAAATTAAACTTTGTTGGTTATTTGTTGTATTATTATCGTGACATTAAATGATTAATTAATGTTATTTATTTTATAGTTATGTTTTTTGTTTGACCCGTGCTTTATTTAAAACACTATCTTCTGCCCGCGACTTTAGCCGCGAGCCTATAACCTTCCTCAAGAATTGGGACTATATAATGCAAAAATATTTTTTCAAATCCAACTGGTAGTTCCGGAGATTACTCCTACATACAAAATTACAAAAAAAAAACCACCTCCTCTTTTTTTATTTTGCCTTTCACAAATTAACGTCAAAATAGATGCATTTGAAAATGATGTTCATTAATTCAATGAGACGCATTGTTTTTGTTATTTCTATTGAAATAGATGTCTCAGGTAAACAATAGATTAATGAGTAAATATCGTGTCAAATATTAGTCACTTAACATTAGCACTTACCCTTTGAAAGATTTCGAAGCATAAAACACAAGAATGTTGCCAGCTAGCTGCAGCCAGTACCGCTGCCACGACGACAATGATATTTTCCTGCCATCTTTTAAAATTGTCTTCCTCCGAACGAAGCCTTGGAAATCACACTGAATGACGTCTGCTTTCGATATATCACTATAACAAACACATTCTGTATCAAATCAAAAATATATTATTCCCTATTCCACGATAGCACTAGAATATGAACTAGGTCAGCGTAGATATACGCAAGTTATTCTTACGCAAGTTCCGCATCGACAAGTTGGAACAGGTTTGGACGTCACACTAGCGCTAACGATGAAAGAATACTAGAAGAATCTGTAAATAATTTCAGATCCATAAACGCCAAGCTTTATAACTGGCAATGTAAAATTCTTTCGAGGCATGAGGACGAAAGCAGCAAGATAGCAATACCAGCGTATTATTGTCAGACTATAGGGCAAAGGCCTCTTCTTGAACAGAGAAGGCAAGAGCTTTCTCTATTTATACCTGTTGTGCTCATGAGAATATCCTTTCCTTGAATCGGTTCCAGACAGACCGGATATTGCAATAACTTGCTCAGTTATGTAGAGTGCAAATGGGTATTGACGCTGCTTTGAAGCTCTTATTGCTTCAAGTATTTCTAATATTACTTCGACTATAGTTCTTTTTAAATCGGACGTCCAGGCTCTTATAAACTAGCGCATTTTTTGCGTAGCGTAAATTTGTAACTTCTTCTAACAAATAAATCAGATATCTTATCGTATATTCTGATGTAGTGTCAAATTGAAGTAAACTCAACCTGAAAAACATGTACAAAAGTAATGTTATATATAATGTGAATGTGAATGAAATGGCTGTCATTTTGTTGGAAATGAAAAAAGTTCGGTTGTGTTTTCACGGAAAGTTTATTGAAAGGTATAAAATTTATGACATTAACTCGAAAAAATGGTATCGGTCAAATTACCGCCTCCTGAGTTGATGCACATTTGTGCTCGTTGTACTGAATTTTGAATTGTTGCTCGCAAATCAACCTCCAAATTGGTAACTTTTTTTTCAATGTTGGCTTTTATGACTTGCAAGGTTTGTGGTTTGTTGTGGTAAACGCGAGATTTCAAAAATAGTCTGCAGGCGCCATCATATCTGGCGATCTAGCCGGCCAGTTCAAGTCGCCAAAACGTGAGATCACAAAGCCCGGAAATTTGTGTTTAAAATCTCCAACGTTGCCTGAGCTGTGTGGCTGTGTGTATTGCTCCATTGCATTGTCAACTAATTCTCTATCTGTCTTCAACATAACTCATCATCTGTTACGACGCCTCATTGAGGTGGATAACAATTAAAATTCTATTGTGTCTCGTTAATGACAGTTGAAAGGGTACCAAATTACGACGAAGTCGACCTCATTTGCAAAATTATGCTACATTCACATTATGACATTACTTTTGCTCCACCCTGTATAATTCGACCAGAATTCATTTGATTATCTACAATTTGTGTTCTATAAGACTGTATCAATGCGAGCTAAAAAACCTATTGTGAAGTATATTTTGTGGCTACACATTGATACAATATTACGACAATTAAATGAATTCTTGTCAGCTTTTTGAGGCTGACTGTACCTAAATAAAACATTTAAAGTAATATACAGATAATACAGACCACGAATTAATCAACAAAAAAAATATCTCAAGCTTAATTTGACATTACGCTATTATTTTGTAGTTTAAACCACGGGTTTAAACTTACTTAAACTTTAGTTATCAATAACGTTGCACGTTACATTTTATTTAAATATTGCATGACTTGGCTTGAAAACAAAAGACACTATCCTCCCATGTCTATAACACTTATTTAAAAATATTGTAATTTATTTTTAAAAGAGTAACCGTGGAGTTCTTGCCGGCTCTACTCCATAGGAAACGACCAATTGGAACCGTGCACCTAGCTTCTGACGTTTCATAAGTGCCCATGTAGGTTTATGTGAAATAAAATATTTTGAAACTTAAACAAAGCGATTTAATAAAATAAACATTTAAAAATACCGGCCAAGTGCGTGGCGGACCACGCACAATGAAGGGTTCCGTAGTTGGGATGAATTTATCCCAAGAACAAACTTAACTTTGTAATTGAAAAACATGTTTCCCATACGGAGTGTATAGGAGAACATGTTTTTGTAACCGCAAATGAAAGTTGGTCGATTATTACTCGTTAACTTGTAAAACCTACCTAGCTGTGATAGTTTTCTTTTTAATTTCGTTATATATACTACCGCCGCAAATTTTTTAACATATCCAATACCAACCATTTAGCTGGCAGGGGGGAGGGGGACATGACCCGAACAAAAATTTGCTCTTTATAGCTTAATATTTCGCAAACAGATCTCTGAATTCAAAAATGGTTTTCACAAACTCTTGGTCAAATGGTCTTCAAATATTTTTGAACGACCTTTCCAACGACACCCCACACCATGGGACAGATGAGAAAAAAAAAATCCCCACTTTACGTGTGGGAAGGCAAACTAAAAAAAAATTTCATGTTTTTATTTTACCATTTTGTCGGCGTGATTAATATGTAACCCACCCATGCCAAATTACAGCTTTCTAGTACTAAGTTTCAGAGCTAAGCCGCGGACAGTTCCGTTCAGTTAGACGTTCCTCGTTTACTACGGAACCCTCAAAAGTAGAGGCTAATGGAAGACTTAGTAGAAAGTTGTTGTTTAGTACTCTCATCTTCGCTGAACCGAAGCACGTAGCTTGAGCTTATTACTTCTAAGTCTCAAAAGTTCTTGCAAATACATGGTACTGCTTCAGCATTTTTACTATCTCACTAGATTTCTTAGAAGCTTATCCTCAATAAAAAGAAAAAAAAAATGGTAAACTCTTATTGAAAGCGGAGATTTCGCTCTTACAAAGTACAAGAAAATGCGGAGAAATCTGTATTTCACTAGCGTGGAAGTTTTTGCAGAAAACGCTAAAGCTTTGACCAGAGCGAAACACGCGCGGGATGCGGGTCGAGATTCGGTCGCGCCCATTGTGTCCACTAACTGTACGAAGATGTACAAACTGGACGAATAGTCGCGTGACTTCTTAAAGGGGCCGTGCACGAAATCGACTGATTTTGATCAATTTTGTTCATTAGTTGTGAGAAAGGGAAACAGAATTTAAACAAAATTATTTGTGATTTGAAAAGTCAAATTCTTTGTGTTGTACATAGCGGAAAGGGATTCTTCAAATAAATTGAGGATTCGTGGAAAATCACTAATCATCAACATCATTATATGGTCTACTTGTACATAGGGAACCACTTTTTACAACTTCCCTACAAAAATACCATATTTTTTTAAAAAACCCTGATTAATATCCTTTTTCCTATTATTTAGCAAACCATATCAAGAAATTTAAAAATGACACATTAGTCTTCAGCTAAAACCAAAAACCCTTCAGATAAAATCAAAAATTTATTTAATGATTATACAATATCTTCAATAAGTAAATCAAAGGCGAAATAAACCATATTTTCGAGAGCGCAAAAGTGATGCAACTATTAATAGGTACTGTGACTGACACGAATGGTTTAGCACCACTAAAACTGTACTTTTATAGTTACACAGACTTAATGTTTCAATTACTTCAAGCATATGACGAAAAATGATTTTTTTTTCGTGCACGGAGCCCTAACCATTGAAACAATCGACGCGCGCAGTCGCATTTCGCATCCCACGCCAAATTCGCCTCCGTGTTGCCAGAGCTTAAGAACTTGTTGCAGTTCAGCTCATTCCAACGATACGATCTATAGAAATAAAACCTGACCTAGTGTGAAATAAAGAAACATCTACTTATAGCATTGCATGTTTCCACTTTTCTGGCAAGTACCTATTCTTTGTTCTTTTGAGATCATTTTGACAGTACCGCATAAAGGCTCGTGCAGACCAGCACGATATCGCGGGCGCGACAGGCAGCACGATATCGCGGGCGCGACAGGCAGCGCGACTCGTGTCGCGCCCGCGATATCGCGCTGATCTGCACGAGTCTTAAACATGGCCTCCAAGATACAGGAAGAGTTCTAAGAATATATTTCAAGATACGTGTAACGGCTCCTGCAGACAGGCGCGACGCGACACCGGTAGAACAATTCAAGCTTTCATAGAAATTGTTCCACCAGAGTCGAGTCGCGTCGCGCCTGTCTGCAGGAGCCTTAAAAACAGAATAAACGTATTAAATCTGGATCGAGATATATATCATTGACCTGATCCGATCACCGTATCATCCATCGTATCGTATCAAGCTCCGTATCTAGTTGTGGATGCATCTCCGTATGTCCTTTGATGATCGGACAAAAACCGACTCGACATGGATCGGCTCGTATCGCGTATCGTAACAGAGCGGCGCATCGAGACTGCGTATGATGATCGCGTATCATCACCCGTCCACATAGGCGATCAGGATACGCGTCGGCGATACGGATACGGTGATCGGATCAAGCAAATGATAGATATCTGGACCCGGCTTTATTATTCTTACCTGTGAGGCAGCGACTGAGACATTTTTCCGCCGGATACGGAACTGGGCGACTCCAGCAACGTATCATCGAGCAAGTTGACTGATCCCGCAGGCGTCTTATTTT
This sequence comes from Agrochola litura, assembly GCA_949152395.1. Classification (NCBI taxonomy): domain Eukaryota; kingdom Metazoa; phylum Arthropoda; class Insecta; order Lepidoptera; family Noctuidae; genus Agrochola; species Agrochola litura. The sequence continues at coordinate 11,849,480 of OX424491.1, read as the reverse complement.
CCATTTTGTCGTCTGTATGACTTTTTCCAAATATGCTGAAAGGTGAGTGTGAACTTAATTCATGCTCATATAATGCAAGCACAAACTAAGGGCTCAAAGATAAAAAGCATGGTTTTATGCAAATTATTTTCAAGCATTGTTATTTCAAGAGGAAACGCGGCGACTCGACGCATTTTTCACATTGCGTTGTCCTGAAACTGTTAGGCCCGGACTCCACCAAAGCGGAGATGTGCTGAGATGTCCGAAGCGGAGGCGAGATGTTTTTCAGCTAAGGTATATCCACCGAAGCTGTGCGGTGTGTACTGGCTAGAGCGAAACGGAGTTGCGTGCGACGAGCGTTGGATATTGACCGCTCACTGCACGCCGCTCACATCTCTTCTCGTCTCCGCTGCGCGCCGTCGCCAGCTTGCAAGGCACAGCTGACATCTCCGCTTTGTACCGCCGCCCAGCTCAATCTCGGCGAGGCACAGCTTACATCTCCGCTTCGATCGCGCCATACAAATATGATACCTCTCCGCTCAGTGGAGACGAGATGTTTGAATAAAGAAATTTTATTGGTTGTTTAAAACACATCTCTCCTCTCGTCTCGTCTCCGCTTTGGTGGAGTCCGGGCCTTACTGTGCGAAAAAGTGAACACATCTATTGGTACATTTTGCTGTTTAAATTTATTGCGAAATTAGTATGTCTTGTGGACTATTATTGACGGCGCTGTGGTATAACTAGGAGTTAAGGATTAAGAAGAAAAAAGGATTTTCTGAATCATAATGTAGTGACATGCTGGATATCTATTGCATGTTAAAAGTAGTTGCTGTAGGTACCCATTGCCAGTATCTAAAGAGAAAATACAGGAATATGTTTGGAAGTAGCGTCGACCGCAATTTCCTCTTAAAATAATAGAAAGCTCGATTATCAACACGCGAGCATTAAGCCTTACACAAACGAGGGACTTTCCAACGCATTTTGACATAAGAATAATAATCATGTAACACACACGACCGCGAAATACATTTGCGTTCATTGCGTTACAGACCCGATCATACAAAAAGTCTGTCGTCTTTGTTGCCCCTTGAAAGTCAATGTAAATTTATCTGATATTAAGACTTTCGAAAATATTTTGAGAGTAATAGGTAATATTCTTTTTATGCCGATACGAATTATGAAATTATACAGGGCTGTTCACTAGATACTATTAGTTGGCTAGAAATTCTGGCTAAAAGGGCAAAAAATTATCTGAAGCACGAATCTTTGTCAAATAAATAGTATACATATTTTATAAAACCCTAAAAGTATAAAATTAATATCTAATAATACTCGCATAAAATCAATTCATAGCAGTTTATATCTTCATAATTAAGGGAGATAGATGCATAGCTCCCTATGGCTTAATTACTGCTATAAATAATTTAATAAAATGCAAGCTAAGGACCTGCTTCACAATATCCGATAGGCACTATCCGGTAGATCAATTAAAAAATGGTACAGAATTATGTGCCACCATGAAGATGGTGAAACTGGTCGTAAGTGTACTACGTAGTGCAGGGAAAAGGATTAGTCTGAACACGAAGCATCACAAATTCAGTAAGCACAATCAAAAACATCACAACATTGATTTACCAACAACAAACACAAAGTAGACGCAGTGGAAATGGAAATGTTAAATACAGAATAGCAATGACATGCAAGCTTAAAAATAATTACATAATTGTATTCGCCGGCGTCCAATAGACATAATCATCTTTAAAATTGTATTTAAACTAAAAGTTGGTACAAACAGCCCGCACAACGAGAGTCATGGAGCTGAGCTTTGCCATTGTGTGAGTGGAAGCCGAATCAACTGAAAGACGACGTGTTCATTTTGGTCGGAAATCCGGAAGGCGTCGGCGCGACGACTCGTTCGAATAATTGGTTAGGATACGGCCGTACCTACAAACTCGCAATCCTGTACCAACTGTTGATATAAACGCGTTTGCGTACAAACTCAAAACTTATGTCTTGTTATGCGAGCTATACACCATTACGGCTAGTTTCAGTTATATTACACATTCTTTATTATTATAAACTATATTTCCTATATAAACATAGGAAACTACACGGAAAACGAACGAGACCGTATCAGATTTCCTTGCTACGACTCTTCGGTTTCATGTTCACTGAGACGAATTAGAGCGAAAAGATGGTCCATTAAGTTTAGTTTTACTACATTTTATATCGGAAAGTCGATTCTGTTTTGATGTTTACTCTATTTCATGTCTTCATCAAGAATATCTGTATCATTACATGACTTTTTTAAATAATGCTCCTTTTCTTATACCTAAAAGTAATTTTAAAAACATAATTTATTTTGTTAAATTATATTTTAACTTGAAGCATCCCATGAAATATATGAACTCAATTAATTTATCCGAAATTCGGTGATATTCTCGATAATAGTAGGCAGGTACACGACTACTGAGTAAACAAATAGACAGTAAAAATATGCAATCACGTAGGTATGCAAATACATAGTCTCCTCCCGTAGGTAATCTACATTTGATTATGTGCACTACCTGAATATTATTACGAATGTCACCAAGCATTTGCAGATTTATTTATATCCGAAAATTTCAAGAGATTTAAAATACTCCCCTAAATTGATTACCAACATATATCGTTTATCAAACTTACGCCATAACAAGTACTTAGGTACATTTTCCTTATGCATGTTTGATAAAAACACCTTTAACAAGAAGTTGATCAACAAAATAGTCCCTCCCTTCTAACTAATTGGTTACACTATCAACTAACTGCACTTTACATGGAAGCGCAAATTAAAATTAAACTTTTCGATGAAACTTTACAATAGATACTGCAAATGATTTATTTATAAACTACAACTTTGTTAAAATGAAGAAGGCACATTGAAGTTAAAAATGTTATTTAATAAAAAGGGGTTATGGGAGCTTGGTTTCTGGTTACTATGAAAATACATTAAGGAAAGTTGTGTTGCAATTTTGTTTATTCAGTTCATCCATTTGCAAACCAATTAGCAAAGTAGTGTTCCAAGATGCCTTCTTATGCAAATGTCGAGACACAAAGATCGAGTTCAATATGGAAAGCAACACGACACGTATGGATGTGAAACGTCGATGGAGAATTTCAGGGAAAAGAACACAACTTGAACAAACAGTGTTCTTGGTATGAAGTATTTGTATGTTAACATTACTGTAACGAGCACCCGAGTGGGTTGCAATCAGTCTGCAATTAGGCTCTGCGTTTTATACTGGTAGCCGCATAATAATTATGGCAGGTATGATGATGGAATGTTTTGTTTGATGTCCGGCCTGTTGGCCTGGGCTCCTGTGGTTTATATTTTAACACGACACGAACTTCTTTATACTTATGGCCCTTGGATATCACTCTATTGAACACTAAATTATAAAGAGTGAGCGGGTTTGTCACATCTTATTGAACAAATATTAAGTTCAACATTACCTCCTACGTGTGCCGCAACACGATACGTTTGACTTCCCGTCAAATTTCGAACTTTGTGCCCGGCAAACACAAGAAAGTACGAAAAGAAAACATGCTTAAAATTACTTTTTATTATTTCTACAACCATTTGAATAAAATATACATATCATATATAATCGTTGTCTACATAACATTACAACGCAAGCCTCGGTGTCCATAACTAGGAAAAGACTCACCCAATACCAAAATTGACCTTGTGAAAATTTCTTGGTAAGCTCGCGCTACGAAACCTAGGTGCCAATCGCAAGAGGAAAAATACACTGTAGGTACATAATTATAATTTTGATTCATAAATAAAACATGATTATGTCTCAGGGTTATAATTTCAAAACGCCTTAAATTTTGATTTTATTACATAATTTTATGCCAATGTGTACCGAGATATTTCTTCCAAAATATCGAAATCAAAAATAATGAGTGGAAAGTGAGGGAGGTAGTAAAATTAGATAAATATTAAGAAAAGAAAATAGGGTACTGAAAAAGTAATATAATTATAAGTAAACACATTATATTTCGGTATTATAATTGCTACCAACGCTCGAATATGGATTATCATAGTATGTATATAAATATTTGAGAAAAGTTAAAACAAATATAGCCTACAAAATCTTCCCTAGTAGTGATTTGCAGCTGAAGTCGTCTGTCGTAGAGTTGCAATCAAATCGTAATCGAATCGAAATGCAACACTATTTCCGAATTGGAAGATGTGATAGCCGTATATTACATAATTTACTCGACCTAACGTGCCTCCGACACGACATTAATAGTCTGTATAGATGATACGAGTGAAACTGTCCCATTTCAGATACGTTCGCTCATGTAGCCTAGTTCCAACGTGATTTCATTGATTTGTAACAAGATTAACGACTGAACAGAAAGTAGCATGATTCGGTTTCTGAACAAATTTATTGGGTCACAAATTAAATTGGAGCGAGGATTTATCATTTCACTTTTATCATTGATTGAATAGAACGCTGTACCACACCCACCGTACCTATGTACATCGTATACGATCGGTCAACACAAGTTTAGACTTGTCTCTTGAAATAACTTTTTTCGAATTGCCTAGTACGGGAGTTTCTACAGTAGGTACACTATGGCAATTAAATAATGCACCTGTCGTTATTACCTATATATGTAAAATCGACTAATACCCGTTTTCACCGACAACAAGTGACACTTAAATGAATCCCTAAATAAAAGTGCATTGTTGGATTTTCAACTCTCAACGCCGAATCTAGCGTTGAAAATCCAACAGTGTACTTTTATTTAGAGATTCATTTAGTGTCACTTAATGAAGGTGAAAACGAGCATTAGACTTAAACATTGTGAGATTTATGGACCGGTTATTATTTATAAATACAGGGTAAGTTTCATATATTTTATATTAAATTTCCAACCCAAAAAATAAAAAATAAAATCGTACGTTTTTAAACAGTGCGCAAACTTAAACATGTGTCTTTACTCATAATTATGAACAACTTTTACTATGGGACCAAACCTGAAATCGCGACGTATCTACACATTACATTTTGACGAGTTATGCGAACATAAATGTAGGAAACAGCTGATTTTTTTTTCGCGATTTCAGGTTTGGTCCCATAGTAAAGGTTGTTCATAATGATGAGTAAAGTCACGTGTTAAAATTTGCGCACTGGTTAAAAACTTACCCTGTATTGTGTCATTTCTCAAATTTTTCTTAGTAATTCTGACAGGCTTTACGTATTCGTGTTTTGTTACATTAGCACAGTATTTAACAACATCAAACATCGCAAACGCGCATGTAGCTACGATTTTTTAATACCTATGTTATTATGTTGTTAGGTCCGCTGAGCGTAGTTTTTACCCAAGTTTGCAACCCTGAAAACCTTGTGCTACTTTCATGGTGCTCGAAAAACTGCGAAATTCTGGCACTTGTTTCAGTTTTTAGGTATCTTTGTTTTATATTTTTGTGAAGCAAGCTAAATTTGCTTGAGCCCAACCCACGTACTCTAGGTCTATTGGTTGCGAAGATACAGCTAGTCAAAGATGGGATCTTTTTTCCAAAAAAGTCAAAATATATCGATATATTATGATTTGGTACTTCTCATAGCTGCATCTTGTGAGTATCCATCGAAAATCTAGCTACGTTTTTACCAAAGTGGTTGAAAACATAGCTGAAGAATCCCGCCACAATTGTATCTGACTGAACCATTTCGATGCCACCATCGACCACTGTGGACGTTCCGTTTCCTCGATGATGATAGTGATGGAACAAAGATACCAAAAAACGCTTCCTAAAGGTATAACAAAAAAAAACTGAAACTAGTTCCAGAATTTCGCAGTTTCTCGAGCACCATGGGAGAAGCACAGTTTTCAGGGTTGCAAACTTGGGTGTAAACTACTCTCAGGGGACCTAACAACATAAAAAATCGTAGATACTTGGCGTTTGCCTTTTTGTGACGATTTTGACTGGGCTATATACCTACACAATAGTCTACTATTATACTATATTTTCACTGTGTTCCGTTCACAGAGGCACGAAGTAAACAAAGCTTCGTCGTATCTCGTAAAGCGAGCTCTCGCAAGACAATGATGAGGGAGAGTAGTTCGAAGTTTCCAATGAATAAAGCGTGCATTTAGGTCAATGCAGCTGGAGAGAGTAGATCGTATTTCAATCGATGTAGGTATTTAATTACACGAAGAACTTCTTTCTGCGAAGCGGTAATGCTCGCGAAGGAGGAGGCGGAACGCTTGAGGGAGAGGCAAATTTCGCGCCCTCACTCCCCTAACCGCGGCAGGAGGAAACACCCTGGGCGTCGGGAATCGCAGGCCGATTTCCGGCCACCGTAGGCGCGGGCTTGCGGACAGTGAGCAATGGGTAGCTCGCCGTCCGATAAGGACTAGGCCCGGGTCGATGGCGCGTTGTGTTCCACGCGCGCATCAAAGAGATGTCAGCAGAATTGACGGAGTCCGCAAGGGCCCATGCTTGCCGGGGTTGCAAAGAAAACCGAAAGGGAGATCGTGGCCCCCGGCAACAGGGCAACCGAAGGAACACGGGTGGGTTTTAGTCAGTAAGAGTCTGACACGCCCTCCCGCTCCGCCCAGAGCGGGAGAAGTTATTTGCTACACACTTGTTCCGTGGGACATTATTAGGCACAGCCGGCCGGCAAATCGAATATTTATGTAGGTAGATATACAGGGTCACATTAAATTACTTAGCGAAACTTAGCACACGTGTTGGGTATCGATATCTAAACACGATAAAATAAAAACAAAAACCGGCCAAGTGCGTATCGGACTACGCACAATGAAAAAAAAATGAAATGAATTTATTCCAAGAACAAACTTCACATTTTTGTTGAAAAACATGTTCTCCCATACATTCCAACTGCAAACGTTAGTTTGTACGCACAATATTGTGAGATTTACCATGTTATTTTAAGATCATAGACTTCTTGATAGATTTTCCTGTAATCTATGAGTAAAGAACCTTTCTCCGTATTTTTTCAAAATGTTAGGCTCAGTGGTTTCGGAGATAAAGGGGTTACTGGTAAATTTTCATAAATTTTCTTAAATATATTTTTTAAAGTATTCATTTAAAAATTGTGATCCTCGCAATAAGCCCTTTCATTTGATATGTCACACGTACAGTTTTTTACAATTTTCTTATTTGCCCCCAAAAGTGACCCCCATATTCAAAATTCATTTATTTACTTTACACGTCCGTGTTTGGGTTATAGAAATACATATGTGTACCAAATTTCAACTTAATCAGTCCATTAGATTCGGGGCAAATTGGTTGTGACAGACGGACATACAATACGAGTTTTTCCTTTTGAGGCACAGAACCCTAAGAAGATTTGGTGTTTTTTTTTGGGGTTAAACGACCGCAATTAATATTGTTACTTGAAGTATGAGTTGAGAAAATCGTTTTATTTCGTTTTATCGTGTTTAGATGCCCACCACGTCTGTGAAGTTTACACATAAAAAAACAATTTTTTTAAACTGATATTTCAAGTGACTACACTAACTGTGGTCGACAACCCCATAAAAAAATCCTCAAATTGATATCTTTTTTGTTTTATCATGCTAAGATATCGATACTGTATGTTTGGGCAAAGTAGCTCGGATATAGATGACCGCATGGAGTTTGCATCATCGAACTCCAGCTTTCAAATCCGAATAAGTATGTGTAGTAATTGCTTGTTTGCATCGGCAAACTCCAGCTTTCAAAGCCGAATAGGTATGTGTGTAGTAATTGCTTTGGCTTTGGGCTTTGTAACACTCCTAACCCTAAAGATTTAATGATAGATGTATGAGATACAATAGACGATTAAATAAATAATAATAAATAAATCCTTTATTTCAGACCATGTCCATAATAATTACAAGTACGGTTAGAAAATGTGAACACGAATAAATGTTTTCAGGATATTTGAATCCTGTTTCTCCGCAATGACCTGTAGGATGCTGTTAGTGCTACCCCGGACTCTGCTTAGTAACGACGCGAGCCGCTTGCGCACGATGGCATGAAAGCCGTCTACCCTGGCCTCCACAAACTACTGAGCTTCGATTAAAGCCTGAGCCAGATCTCTCGGTCTGGTGAGGGATGTTTCTGAACGGGAGAAAAGCATAAGAATCCAGCGGTGTGATTGCATAACACATAAATTAATTTAGAAAAATTCTCATTTTTTATTAGTTAGGTCAAAATCAATGAATTGGCCCTAGCCCGAGTCCGTTTAAAACCCAGCCTATATACAACAACGCTTTGCTGATCTTCGTTACTAGTACCACAGTAATTTAGCAATCATCCTCAATTGCAGCGGTTCAGAATCACAATACTACTGATTGGCGACAGGACGTCACGGCTCTAGATATTATGTATACAGCCGTTATGTCTATCACGGTGATTCACTATAGACTTAGCCAAATCAAATGCTACAAAGTGTATTTAGTCAAAACGATAATATTGGTATACATACATAATATCACGCCAGTTTTCCCCGAAGGATTAGGCAGAGGTGTACTTATATTACACCCACATTTCGCCAATAATGTTTAAGTCACATGTAACAGGGTTCAAGCTTATTACCATTAACTGAGAAATTACTGATGGAAAAGCCCAATAAAACTGCCAGATCTAGGGATTGGACCCAGGACTTCGTGGTTAGCAGTAGCGCTGGTGACTACTAGGTCAACGAGACACGACGCAATGTTGTTATATTATATCTATATTCGAGCTTTTTGGTAGCATTATCTACAAATAGACCCCGGATTGATATCTCACTGTTATTCTCTAGTAGAAGTAATATAAAATTAAATTCACTGGAGCTAAATATCTCAATAAACAGCATATAAATCCGGGCCCTTATTTGTATTTAACTACTGTGATTAATTGTAACAAAAAAACAATATATTGCAATCCAACATCAAAAATTACGAAATTAACTACAACAAAAATACTGCTACAAAAGTAACATTTAACAAGAAAAGCAAATAAAGATTTTACGTATTAATATAATCAATGAGTAGATTGACTTGAAGTATATATTGAATACTTAACGTGTCTGTCCATTGTATTGATCTTAGAGTGATGGATAACGTGGTATGCAGAGACAATAGGCCGGGCAAGCTACGCCTGACCTGGCTCACAGTAGATTGTATTATGCTATTAGTGATGCTAGATGTATCCATTGAGTTGAAACCGAACAACATAAAACAGAATCACGCATGTATTCTCAAAGAGGTTAGCCAGAGATGAATAGTAGGTACAGACAGCTCCATTAAGTAGTTACCCCCCCCCCTCCCCGAAAGACATGCGTTCAAATCCACGATAGGCCCAAGTTACTTTCTGTATTTTGCAAAATCATTTTATTAGAATAAATGTATTGTTTTAGTGAATAGGGTTAACATTTACAACAAGTTATTCAATGTCTAAATAGACCGGAGGTTTTATAATCGCTTGCCGTGCTTAATTAAGATAGGAGGTTCAAATCCTAGCCATGAAATGTGTTTTTTGTCATTCATTAATTTTTTTTTAATAGTATTTTTCTATTTTGTTTTAGTTTATTATATTTATGAATAATTAAAAAATCCACAAAAATAAAATATTTTAACAATCATTTAATAATATCTATTATTGCTATTATTAAACAAAACTTTGATCTTATTTTACTACAAAGATATAGAGTATATTTTATAATTTGATTTGATAATTTACAGTTATCATAATATGCATATTTTGCCAACTGACACAAACGGTTCCCTAGACAAATGACATAAAATAGGAAGCGCCAGAAATAAATAATAGTTTTAAGTGAACGTATGCATCATACGTTTTAGTTATAACTTGAGGGTATGGATTAATTTTATAAAGAAAACGTTAATGGATACCCTCAAAATATAACATCTACCGATTAGACAGAGACCTAAAGATAAAGTGACTCGGACGATAGTAGATAATAATTTCATCGCAATTCGCATGAGCTCGCTGGCTAGTTCGTCAAACTACCGGTATGAGTATGACGACGTTCGATAATGCGATGGTTCGAATCCAACTCAAAACTAAGAACTCTTTTTGAAGTATTCTTTAGATTATTCGTAACGAATTTAATGTTGTAGCAGTGTAACATTTTGAAACTAGAGGGGCTAACACATACTGACGCTGACTGTACATACATCCACATTTCGCTTCACATGTTATTGGGGGATAGCGTATTATCATTAATTGGGAACTAATTCAAACACGCCCGGTGTTTGCTACTAAGAATTTCCTAACTGAAAGCCCAATGATACTGGCTGCCTCAGAGACCGAATCCAGGACTCCTCAATTCAGCAGTCGCATTTGCCACCGCTGAAGCTACGAGGCCGTCAAGAATTCAGCAAACTAAAGAAAGCTAGTAAAAGAACTTACTCTAATAAATCGGTAATTTACCTGGACCATAACTGAAAAGTAATCTCAATTGGTTCTGGGTCCATCGTTTCTTTGGTGCTTTAGTTGCTTACACCACAGATTTGCATTGGTAACTACAGATTAAATATTGAATAATAATAATCAATTAAAATTTATAAAGCGCTTATTTACAACCGCGAGTCCTTAAACATTCTAACGATGAGGTTAATTAAAACGATGCTAAAATATTTCCTAATTTATTACATTTCTGATCAAAACGTATTATGTATACTTCTATCAAGCATAACGCTAGGCAGAACGTAATATTGCAATAAGTTTATCTTAATACTTCCAACTTCTCTATCAAATTGTTAACTGTCATCAGGTTTAGAAAACATTGTAACAACAGTACAATTGTTTGGCTGAAGTATGACTTAACTGAATTTATACTGTCATCTATAACTACTGTTGTGAAGAAACTCTTTTGGAACCATAACCATCTCTTGCAGGAACAAGTATAATAATAAGAAATACCCAATAGCACTACAGAAACTTATCAAAACTTTAGATATCGCAATATGCAAGTTAGAGAGATAGAAAACTGAAGAGGTTATCTCTTTCAAGACGGTACTGAAAAAGTATCATTTTGTTCCAGTTTCCAATAATGCCTATAAATAACTCATGGCTTAATATACACAAAAACAAAGAACTCGCCGACATTTGCCGCGATTTTTGAAGATATTCGTAATACTATAATTATTTTTAAGCTTAACAGTGTTGACAATATGAGATTAAAAGTAAAACCAGCATGATGATGGCAGTAGGCTAGCGATTTACCAACCTAATGAAAACAACATGTTGGATGGTTCTACAATTAAATAGCGTTTTTTTTTTTAGTGGCCCTAACTTAGTTTTGATTTAAGAATGAAGATGATGTGCGATTCATACTAACAAACAAAAGATTGAGGCAATTGCCCAGACAAACAATTTATGACATTCTTATGATACTAACATTATTTTGGAATAATATATTAAAAAGCTAAAAAATAAATCATAATTTTGAAACAAAAACATACTATTTTTACCCAATACCGAATATAATGTTTATGTATCAAAAAACATTGAATTAGAAATTAATTTTTCAGCATATCCAAATTAAAACAGGACTCTACAAGGTAGCAATGAGTGTTAATCGGAAATATGAAATATTAGACACAAAATTGCTTTATTCAAATAGTTTGAACGTACTTGGAACCGAGGGATCGGCACTTCCGATGAGTCGGGATGAACTTGCCCTGGTGACAGGAGCCCTGCAGGCGAAGCGAGCCGGATCCTAGCTTGTGGGATGGTGAAATGTTGGCCGTGTTCGACGCTCCCGGGGTTATCACTTCCTTCACGGACTCCTTGGAACCAGCGCAACTGCCCACGGGTGATGGAGGCTCCAATTTTAGCGATAGCCTGTAATAAAATATTTTGTTAGAATTTACAAAGTACTTGAATACTGTTTTAACAAATAAGTTTTATTTTGAAGCATTCAAGCACAGATGTAAAGCTCAGGGGGGTTGCCATACACTCTTATAGCAGGTCAATATTATACAAAATCGCATGAAACTTCGCCAAGCATTTTCTGCCCCTTGACTTGACCTGCACATCACCTGCCCTGCAATTGATTATGTTAGGGATCTCGTTTAAGGAGGATCCGCAATGGCAGCCAGCAAAATTTTAAAAAATCTTAAGCTTTGCAATTTGCAGGTCAGTGTTAGGTTGTATCTTAATCAAAATATTATTCGCGATCATAACAAATATGTATGTATTTACAGAATTATAGTCATTAGAATCATGAATTCATCTCTCTAAGTTAGATTTCTTCCATAAGTGATTTGTTCTTAAGGAACAAATCTAAATTTCGCGGGCTACTACTGCGCATCCACCTTAACTCATTATCAAAAACAGAATCTTTAATGTCAGCTAATCTCCTAAACAAAAAAGTACGAAATAACAAATAAGCTCAAAACATTCGCATGGGTAAATGTCGTAGCACATAAACAGTATTTTTCGCGTTTATTTTTAAATCGCAGGTGCTTTTTAATTACTATTTTAAAATGTGATGCTGAAGAATGAAGAGATTGAGACAAAAAAAAGTGATAAGTTGAAAAGTTAAAAGTAAAAAAAGCAGACCTAAAAAGAATATTGATAAGGAAGAAGACGTTCTGAACGGACCCCAAATAAATTGGGATAATGACAGGGAGAATGATGAATGATGGATGATTAGATCTAGAAAAACAAAGTAAACTATTTTGCTGTGCCTTTAAGACCTCCACCCTAAAGAACTTAACTGTCCCAAAATCGACTAGTTACAGGTTGGAGGGGCTATCAAACACTACTGTGATTACAGTTGAAGTAGTACGGAGAATTACGCTCCGATTCTGGTAACTGAGTAGCAGAATCAGATCATATTCTAGGACTTGAAGATGACGGATGCATTGCGCCATTTAAATGGTAATTGGCGATTGTGGCCTCACTGTACCGACTAGCACACCATCGCATCGTAGGTAGGGGGCCCAGACACTTAAAAGTTCTGAAAATCGTGCTTTTATTTGCGTGACCAACTAAGAATGCAGTATCACTCTTATACCTAAACTATGTTTTGCCCGCGGCTTCGTCCGCGTGATGTCGGAAAATATCCCACAGGAGCGTACTATCAGGATTAAAAGTACTCTATGTGTAATCCAGGTAAGCAATATTTTAATTCCGTTGTACATTATTTTCATATAACTATTGGTTTACACGGCACACGCAAGCTCCCAGTCAACATGTTTTTTTCCGACATCTTTAACAATCATCGTCACATTTCAGGCAATTTACACAAAACCTTAATGAATTATACACCCAAACCTTCCTCATGACATGAATTACTCCGTCCATTGGCGAAAACCGCATGAAGAATGTAGTTTTACATAGTATGGTGTTAATAGGTAGTTAGATAAGGTAGTTTTTGAGTTTATCGCGTTCAGACAGACAAACAGAGAAGGAGAGAGGAGGTTTTTATGATTGGTACCATTAATGTAGTTACATGAAAAATTGTAAGTACGCATAAAGATAATTTAAAACTACAGACCTATCGCGTGCTACCGTTTTAACATTATGTAGTCCAAGAAATACGTACCTACTTAAAATTATAAATATATTGAAAGAAAAAAAATTGTTTATTCTGCACAAATTATACGCAAATTACAAAAAAAAAAATTTATAATACAGATTTAAAAATTAGCCAAAAGTCTCGTATTCAATATTCAAAACTAATAAAAGTTTGACATATTTATATAATACTTAAATTCACAATACTTACTTATACTGATCATCTTCGAGGAATTTCTGTAGTTCTTCAATATAACGTACGCTGTTCAGGTAGTTAGAGACGTGGGGCAGAGGAGCGATGTCATACTCCGACGTTTGGTACTTTTCGAGCGCTTTCAAAACAACTGCCATCTTAGCAACGCGGTGGGGCGAGTCCGGGGGATGTGCGATGTCGATGTAAACAAGATCCGTCAAGAATATACCTGTAGAACACATAAATATGATTAGTACACAAATATAGGTAAATTAAAAAAGGTATGCACTTGGTAATCTTAAAATTATTATTGACATTTCTACTTTCAAACATTACTGTAAGATATTAATGTATGCTTTCAGAGGGATGTCACTATATTTTTGTCACGTGTATATGTCACGTGTATATTTTTGCAATATGAGCGACACTGATTGGGATATAGAAGAATACTCGAAATATTATATATTATACTGTCACGTTTGTATGCTGCCTAAATTATTTGAGATATTCCAGAACTGAGTAGCCAGATATTTGTAACGCAAGATATGTCAGATATTTATTAATTTTGGGAGGTGGCACATCTTTTGAAGCCGATGCGGTATTCTATATTTTGGCGTCGCTTGTCTCATCAGATAGTTTTGGTGTTTCTAAGTCACATATTTTGCCGCTTCTTGTATGGCCTTCCATATCATATAAAATATGTTTGCTGTCTTCTTGAGAATAGATATTAATGAATGAACCATGTAATTAGATATTATTTCCGATCTGTCCTAAAAATATATTTATACTCGTGACAATACTTTCTCCACTCAGAAAACCACCAGCTAATGTCCACTGCTCCACTTGTGTGAACTATTATATTAAAATATAACCAGAGAATATACTTCTGAATTCGAATTAAATAATCGGATTGTGGCCCTCGATTTATAAGCGCTAACGGACAGAAAGTCAGAGATACGCAGTCCGCAGTATTTCATAAAATCAAAATGCATGTACTGCTCGATTTTTTCGATGAATTTTATACTAAATTAGCTTCTACCCGCGACTTCGTCCGCGAGCCTCCTTCCTCAAGAATTGGGCTATCCTGCAAAAATATTTTTTCAAATCCGAATGGTAGTTCCGGAGATTACTCATCTTACAAACAATCAAATTTTTCGTCTTTATAATATTATTATAGTAAGTATATTACAGTATAGATAGCTGGGCCCGCGGATTCACTCGCATAAGTCTCGATCCCGTGGGAAAATCGGGACAAAAGTATCGTATGTCTTAACCGAAGCAGCCCCGGATCCAGGGGAGGGCAAGCCGGGGCCCGTGCCCCGGGCGCCAACTTCAGGGGGCGACAAATTCAAGCGCAGCAACTTTGCAATAAATGAAACGATTTTTTTTCCTTTTTTACACCAGTTTTGGCGCCCCTGTTGAATTGACGCATTATCGATCGATACAATTTGATTAATATGTTGCTGCCAAAATGTTCATTTTAAGAAAATTTTAATTTCGTGGCGGCTAACTTAGCGCATACTTATAAAAGATTGGCGGGGGGCGGCAGACGGCAGCTTTTGCCCCGCCACAAAAAAAATCTAGATCCGGGGCTGAACCGAAGTCATTAGCCAAATTTCATCTTAATCCGCGTAACAAACGAACAATCAATCATTCAAAAAAAACTAATCTTTTCTCTTTATAATATTAGTTTAGATAAATTTCATGAAGTTGTTTATGATTCTCTGAGACTCTTACTTTAATGATTAATTATTGCATCAGTAGCCGCACCCAAGGCGGAATTCCCAAGTTACAGATGTCAAAGTTGTAAAAAAAACTTATAAAAAGTAATTTCATACTGCGTCAAACCCATAGGGAACTGCTTTTAGGATTACGTACCCGAAGGGTGCCAAACGGAACCCTATTACTCAGCTGTCCGTCCGTCCGTGTGTCTGTCAGCGGGCTGTATCTCATGAACCGTAATAGGTAGACAGTTGAAATTTTCACAGATTAGGTATGTATTTCTATTGCCACAAATAATAAAATAAAGGTAAAAATTAAAGGGACTGCTAAATATTGTACGGTGGTACGTCACCCTTCGTGTGCGAGTCCGACTCGCACTTGGCCGGTTTTTGGGATCTTCTTCAACAAAAAAAAATTGTCAGCTGCATGGAAATGGGGAATATATGTCAGTGTGATGATTGTTGCGATGGCACATCAGGGCTAAATTCGAAACTATGGGTAAATAAAACAATTTTTTTTTGTTTTTGAAGGACATTCTGCCGGAACCAGGAATCGAACCAGTTGCATTATCCTTCAAAATGGAGTTCATGGTTCCTTTGGCCATTTTGCCCCATTACCTATCTTTAGTTTCGAATTCAACCCTGATGTGCTTCCGCAACAATCATGTTAATTAACGCGACTGTCAAATTATATTCTCTCCACTTCCATGCAGCTGACTATCTTTTCTGGGAGGTTTAGCTACTTTTTCTGAGTTTTTTAACAACTTTGACATATAGTAACTTTGGACTCCCCCACTATTCAAATTCCTTATGCACCAAGAAAAAACAATTTTTGTTATATTTTCAGCCTGTATGAAATAACTTGGTCAAACTAACGCCACCGGCCGTAATATAAACGTATCAAACACCAGCATGTTTATTTCAATAAAATGTAAGTAAATTACATGATATTGACTGCACGCGTAGGCAAGCCTGTGATCTGTCTAACAAACTACATCCATTGTGTGCCTATTAAAGTTACTCTATGCCGCATTTATCGTCGTAAAGCAGATGTGGCGTGGCAGTTATTTTTAGAAATGAGTAAACTGAACTTGCTTTTAATTTGGAAAAGTTGAAATGGAATGGCCTTCTTAGCTAAATCGATTCAAATAGCTATAGTTTGTTAATAATTGAAACTTCCTGTTCCTAATTCGCTAGCACGTGCTTGCACAGGAGTGGTGATTTTTACATGTAGGTAGGTAATTTCTGTGCAATTTCCAATCATTCTCGTGACAATTTTGCCGACTAGCTAAAATATTCTACTATAGCTAGAGCTTTATAAGTAATACAACTCAAAATTAAAATATTTTATTTCACATAAACCTACATGGGCACTTATGAAGCGTCAGAATCTAGGGGCACGGTTCCAATTGGTCGTTTCCTATGGAGAAGAGCCGGCAAGAAACTCCAAAAACTCCGCCCCTGCTTCGCACGGATTCTACGACTTGACAAAACATAGGAACTTATTTTGATATCTCTTAGCTTAGCTTCAGCATAATTCAATGCAGTACTGGTTGTTTCGATGAATCTTTGGTAAAAACCGGGACTAATAAAATACGTAATTTTAGGGACATCGTCATGAAACATCGTTTCAAGATAAACGTCGCTAAAAATAGTCCAACCAATGAACTCTTCAATAAAGTCACGGGTATTCCCCGGATCATTTGGTAAATAACTTTTTGTTGCAAATAGAATAGAGATAAGCCTGCGTAAATGAAAAATGTCTTTGTTTTTTTCATACATTACTTACCAAGATATGGAATACATGGCAAAGGAATACATCTTAAATATTCCCTCAATGCAGTCCAGTTGTCCTTCTCACCAAACAGTTCCGCGAGTTTATCGAACTGTTGTTTATCCTTTTTAGATAAGCACGTCCATGTTTTTGTCAGCCTGTAAATGAGAAAATACATCAATTATTAAAAGGATATTCATTGACTAGAATGTACATTGATTGCAAATTTATTGAATTAATAACAATTAACAAGGTTTTTGATGTCTCAAACAGCATTGCACCAATGTGCGTCACATGTTACACTGGCGGCTACAATTTTTTTATAGTTAGGTATTTTATTATTTATTTACCTGTATATGCTGGCACTGTGCAACGCGGAGATAACAGCAAAAAGAGAATGCAGATTGTTCAGTTCATGCAGCTTTTTTCCTACTTTGATAAAATGCGCCAATATTTCAGCTCGTGCTTTCGGCGATTGCCCATTTAGTATTTCCTGTACTGTCCAAAAACTGACCTGAGAACAAAAATTATGTTTCATTAATAATATGGTATTATTGTATTTTTAACTTAAAAATTATTATTTCAAGGTCATGAATATAGGAAGTTGTGCTTTTTATCGCAACTGATTCCGCGCAACAACATTGATACTGAATAAATACCGCTTTGTGTACTGAACTCGAAGTAATAAAATAATGCTTGTTACATAACCAGCCTACAGACTGCTAACAGACGCTCTTATTATTAGATAATATAAGAGGACAGGTCAGAGATAGGAACGAGAGCTGTCTCAGTTGCGTAGTACACATTCTCAGATCAAACAAATTATAATCTCAATCCTTATTCTTCTAATAACTGGATTCAGACGAAAGGATGTGAACTATTCAGTGCCGGAAATCATAATCATCAATTACATCGAGCTGCAGCCTCTTAACAGCGTAAGAATACCCCTGATGAGGTCACTTATTGTGTTCGTTATCATCTACAATGATCAATTACTGACATTGTTCTATGCGATGACTTCTTTAACCATTATTGAAGTCAATTACGTTGACTTGTACTATTGCATTGTATTATGGGCTGCAGATATTAACAAATAAATAGCAAACTCATCATTAATTTACTGACCCTGTTAAATCTTTTAGTGAAAGCTACCACGTTGGGCGCCACAGTCAACTTGTTCAGTTTGTTCCATCCGCAAGTCGTCAATTCCTCTGGTCTGATAGATTTAAAACAAGGCAAGTCTAGTAGAGTCAGCTGATTGGCAATATCTTCAGGGGTGATGCGCAGTGCTGAGCACACTATGTCATCCCAGGACTGGTTGATGGACGAAGCAGGCGGTAGACTGCTTGTCTTGTACTGGTACACAGGATCATGCTGCCTACCGGTTCCGTTTTCGCCATGGCTGCGTAAAAACAATACTTTAGTGAGGAATGAGAATTTAAGCTCTGTTGATTAGTATATTATAAATGTGAATTTAATGTTGACCACTAAATGACACCATCATGGCAGATTGGATTTGGATATCTTGGACGAGTACTTTTCTTCAATATGTGTGAGTTATGTATGACTTATGAGTTATGACGTAGTTACAGCTAATATAAAACACGACAGTATTTGATAACATAGTATCCCATAAAATACTGTAAAGCACTGTTAAGTACTGTACTGCCTCGATGGTCTAGTGATCGCAAGCGCAATTGCTGATGAGGTCCTGGGTTCGATTCCCGGGTCGGGCAAAGTGTTATTGGGTTTTTTTGTCTGGAATTTCTCCGTAGCAGCCCAGAGTCTGGATTTGTGCTCGGTTGATGGCAATAGGCTCGCCCCCTATTACATGGGACTTAAACATAACTGGCGAAATGTGGGTGTACCTACTACAGGTACACTTCTGCCCAACCCTTCGGGGAAACAAGGCGTGATGTTATGTATGATGTACTGTAAAGGTTACATGTGACGTACAGGCTGAAAGAAAAATAACTCTGGTTGCATTCGATCATTTAAGCGAATTTGGAATTATTTTAAATAAAAATGAATTGGCTTTTGTTTAATAAAAAACGAGTGTTAGAATAGACGCGTAGGAGAGTGCATGTTTCTCTGAGATAAGATGATAAAAACATACAATACTAGCAGCGCCCCGCGGTTTCTCCCGCATAAGTCTCGATCCCGTGGGAATATCGGGATAAAAGTATCCTATGTGTTAATCCAGGTTATAAACTATTTGTGTGCCAAATTTCATTCAAATTGGTCCAGCCGTTTGAGCGTGAAGAAGAGACAAACATACACACTCACAAACTTTCGCCTTTATAATATTAGTGTGATATATAGTAGGATAGCTTCTGCCCGCGACTTCGACCGCGAGAAATCTCGGCCCCCGAATAATCGCGTCGCATCACATCGCCTGCCCGAACTATTACTTCGTTTTCTAGTCTTTCTGCCTTTTTATATTTTTTCTCGGCTCCTAAGGGTCGTATCGTGATGTTACACAGCCTATAACCTTCCTCAAGAATTGGGCTAGCCAATGCAAAAAAAAGATTTTTCAAAAACAATTGATCATCTATTATACTACGCCCCCACACTATATTGCTCAACAGCTAGCGCTCTTGAAGAGCTACAGTACTTTATGAATACCTAAAATATAAGGCTAAAAAAGATAAGAACTTTCAGACCATTGGCAGTAGGTACTGTAACAACTGTAAACCAGTTTAGTAAACTCGTTTAGTTTTGTGATAGATAATTCAATATGCGTTATAACAGCTGTATAAAAATATTCAATTAGAAAGTAACACATCACATGTATGAAACACGAATATTATTAAACAGAAAAGCTAATAATAAACTTATGTTATGTATTGATAGTCCATTTTGTTTAAAAACATCAGAAGATTTGTACAAGTAAAATGAAAACTATAGTAACATAATAGATAACATTATCTCGAGTGACCTCTTGTATTGTATGCAATAACAATAATTTGTTAAAGAACAATATCTCCCTTATTTATAAACATTCTTTGAGGGTGTTGTGAATAAAACAATATTAAAACTTACTTTCTAAAAAGATTAAAATGTATAATCTAACTTCATTATTTACATTATGAGGCAAGGAGATGTGTAGGAAAAAACTAAATGTTTCCTACCAGTAGGATTTATCACAATGATGCTTTAACTTAATGAACCTTTATGGTCAATCAAGATGAGTTGAAACTCTACTTAAAGAAATGGTTCAAAATATATTACTGCCTTAACAAAAGTAGGCCACCAATTTTGTCTTAATCATAAGAAACTAGCTGTGCACCTGAGTTGCAATGCCACTTTTTTTTTAATGTAGAATTTTTAGGCCAGAAACCCTACCAGGCGTCCTCAGAACACCCTACCAAAATTTTATCAAAATCGGTCCAGCCCTTTAATTTTTATTCTTATAGAAGATAGATAGAGTATAGATTAAATAAGATGTATCAAATATGTGTGGAAAATTATTTGGCTAGAAAGGGGGTGATTACTGATATGACGTCGAATAAAGTAGTATTGAAGACATGCTGTACACACCCCAAATAAATTGGGAGAAAGGCAGGAGAATGATAAATAGTATAGAATAACGGGCTGGTGTCTGCAACTCCACATCTTCCAGAATTATGAAATAAAATGAATCAAATATGAATCATACCCATAGTTGTAATAACAGGCACAGTCATCCTTAGTTATAGTCGTCTGGCTGTTCACGGGAATGTTAGAGGATTTCTTATTACTCTGTTTACACGATGGCTTGGATTCAAGTGGCCAGTTCTCTTCATCTTCATGCTGAAACATAAATGTTATAGTAGACAGATGTTCTGAATTAATTAAAAAACTAGATTGTTGAGCAGATTAACACACTGTCTCCTGTCTCTTAAGTCAATTTGCTATGTGATAGCTATTCCATTATGATAACTGACAAAGAATCAAAGTTGTGATTTGAATTTAAGTCAATATTCAATATGCTTATCAATATCTGTAGAGCCACAAAATGTACTGAAGCGATGCAAACAATGCTTGGTAAATATTAAATAAATACCAAAGAATCATGGTCAAATGAGATTATGTAAGTCCTTTATACTATACTAGCGGACGTCACGCGGTTTCACCCGCGTAGTTTCCGTTCCCGTGGGAGTACGGGAATAAAATATAGCCTATGTTACTCGCTGATAATGTTAGCTATCCATTGCTGAAAGAATTTTTCAAATCGGTCCAGTAGTTTTTAAGTTTATTTGTTACATACAAAAATACAAATCTTTCCTCTTTATAATATTATATTATTATTATAGTATAGAATAGTATAGATAGTATAGATAACATTTGTTTACTGAGAAGATAACAGAAATATCCTTAGATGTCTGTGGAGATGATTCACATCAATATCCATCACTTAAATGATACAGCCGTAGCAGTTCAGAGTCTGGATTTGAGCCCGGTTATTGACAATAAGCTCGCCCCCTATTACATGAGACTTTAACGTAACTGGTGAAATGTGGGTGTACTATAGGTGCACCTCTGCCTAACCCTTCGGGGATTACAGGCGTGATGTGATGTTATGTGCGATGATGTTGAGAATGGGAACCAATAAAAAGGTTTTCTTTTATTGGTTTCATTTGGTTTGTAAACATAGGTCAGGCCAGTGTTACAAAAGCGACCATGATTCTTTGACAAGGACAGTTTGCAGGGCCTTGATATTATGCTTGCATGCTACAATGTCAGAATATTCGTGTTAATTTCATGCTGCATTTTAATGTGTTCTGTTAGAAAATTAATGATCAGGACCCTAATAATACAAAGCTTCTTTATTATTACTAAGAATGAAAGAATCAAAGTTTATCAGCTTATCAAACAATATGTCATTTACATTGTAATTAGTAATGAACAGAGATATGAGACATAAAATCTAAATAAGTACATCATTACAATCATATTATTTAAAAGCTAAATTGATATCAAAAGTGTAATGGAGCTTGTTGCATGTTATTGTTATTAGAGTGCATAGCTACTCAAATATATTAGATTATCAGATTGCTGATTCCTTCCGTTCTTAGCTATTTAGAAAACAATGTGATTAAAAATGAAAGCATAGACAGTAAGCAGACGTTCGCACGGACGTAATAAAATCGCGGCGGGATTTTATCGCACACTGGATTTTCAACTCTCGGTGTTAAGCAGAGCGTTGAGAATTCAACAGAGTGCATCCCAGCGCGTCGAAAAAACACACTGTTGGATTTTCAACTCTCGATGCTAAAGCAGAGCGTTGAAAATCTAATGTACGAAAAAAATCCCACCGCGATTTAATTACGTCCGTGCGAACGTCGGCTTACTGTATATTTTGAAATCCAAATTAAATTAAAGCAATCCTATTGCCATTGAACATGCACAATCAGTGCCGATCCTATCAAAATTTTAAGGTGGTGCGAGGCTCTGGCGCCGTTTCGGATGATTTCGGCGCCCCTCCTTGATGGCGCCCCTCTTTGATGGCGCCCCGTGCCGTCGCACTGCTCGCACCACCCTAGGACCAGCCTTGCACAATGCTGCTACTGCTTATTTCCTAACAATGGGTTGGCCAATCTGAGAATCGAACCCAGTATGTAATGTAAATAATATTCTATAATATGCAAGGAAGTATGTTCATTCTTATTGGATGACTTTATCACAATGAGTGACAGATAGATGCAACATGCAAATTTTTTGGAATATCACCAAAAAGGACAGTAAATATAACTAAAATAATAAGTCTCAGGACTGTGATTTTAGTGATACTTATTGTTTAAAAAACCAATTCTTATGAAATAATGAGGAAAAAGATGAAATAAAATGATATAGTAAAAATATACCTCAACTATCCTCAGGACAGCTAAACTATCACTCAGAATATCCCGCGGCATGATGGCCTTACTACGGCATGTACCTACTGTAATATAAAAAAATTGATGAAAAAAGAATATAATAGATATAAGAATATAAAAGAAAAGAATATATAGATAAACACACCAGATAGTACACAAGTTTACAAGAATTAAAAGTAGATATTTCCCGACTGATGTGCATCAATATTTAACGCACAATGTAGTCAACTTATTTACGATTACAATAATCGGAATCATTACATAAACAGAAGACTGTTCATAATTTATCAACAAACAAATAATTTCAAGATAGCAATGACCAATTTTTAATTAGAAACCGTGTCTTGTTACTCGATGCTTTACATGGATGAAAGGTACGATACTGTTCACTAGGAAGGAACTAATAAATATGTAATAACATGTAAATACAAAGCCACAAATTTATAAATTAAACAAATTAAATTAGCGCCCCAATATACTGAAGTCTGCTGACCTTTCTAACATTACAATGTTTGTTTTCTTCATAAAACTTGTAAAATAAATATATTTTAATTAATTTTTAAATATTACTACTTACCATCGCATTAGATGAATTTAACAACTGAAATACAGGCTTTAAAATAATTAATTTGCATTTGCAATTGAGTGATAGCCAAAGTAAGGTTTCACAAATTTAACTGTAGGGTTGCAAGAGAAAAATAATGTAAAAAGTACAAATGACGAAATAAGTGCTGCCAAACGAAAAACATTTTTTCAAAGACAATCAAATTATATTCAACTTGTCAACTATAAAGCAGTGTATTCAACAGGTGACAATGACCAACGACACTTGTCCGTCTCTAGAGACATTACGTGCGTGATGCCTATTGAGTATTGAGGCAAATAAATGGCGTCTGGACTATGGGGAAGTGGCAGTGGTGGATTTGCCCTAAGGCCAAGTAGGCCCGGGTCTAGGGCGGCAAATCGTGTCAAAAAATTCACTGATGATAACAAGAAATAACTCAAAGTACCTATAGTATATATTCTAAACGTTTGCGCACATTATGGGACGGGCCGCACTGCACCGCATCGTATAACAATAACAACTTTTAACCCTGAAACCTCGGAAAATATTATAAACCAGAAGCTTATTATAGTTAACAACATTTCTGAACCGATTTCGATAAAAGTTGGCAATAAAGTAAATTCATTATTTAGTTTACTAGCGGACCCGACAGACGTTGTCCTGTCCGAACAGCACCACCCGGGTTCAATTGTATTTTCAAACGATCCAGGTACCCATTCAAATATACCCACAAAATCTCATCCAAATCGGTCCAGCCGTTTAAGAGGAGTTAGGTGACAAACACACGTACAGAAGAATTATATATATTATAAAGAAGATATATATGATGGGTGCAGAGAAAGGGGCGGCTGATACTAACTACATGGCCCGGGGCCGTGGCCGGCTAAGACTGCCAATCCGCCACTGGGAAGTGAATCGTGCGATGTTGTCAGACTCTTGTCTCATAATTACATCTCTTGCTGACCCGTCGTCGTTTTATTTAAATTCTAGGTTGGTTTGCTCATCAGGCTCATCTGTCTGTGCTGACCCCAAATGATAGACTTGAGTTGCTTGCTATTTGTTTTATTTGCTTCAGTACAGATTTGCTAACAAAACGGTTTTTTTTTCAAGACTAATAAACATTGAACCATACGAGATCTGAAATTATCATCGATTTACATCAATGGAAATTATATTATAGTTCGACATGATGCTGAAACAAAATGCCTACTTGATTTCCTTGCTATTTAAAAAAAAACATTTTTAGCCATAAAATTGACAGTAATGAATGACAGATGACTAACCTCACTTCGCCATTGGCATTAGTGAAGAAGAACTGAGATCAATCAGATTCGAAATTACATTTATCAAACATGGCTAAACCAGTAGATTTAGAGTTGAAAAAAGCATTTATTGAATTGCAACTGAAAATGGTAGAAACCAGTGAAAAAATACAGATCATAGACTCTCAAATAGATGTGCTGAAGCGTGTCATGCAACATGTAGATATTACTCAGCGAGAGATCAGTACATTCCCATCTGCTACTAAAACTTACGAATCCGTGGGCAGAATGTTTCTTCTCACAAATCTTAACGAAGTCAAGAACAACCTCAAAACCCGAGAGTCTCAATTAACAGCTCGTACAACAGAATTAGAAAACAATAAACAGTATTTAGAGAAAAATCTGAAAGAGAGTGAAGACAACATCAGAGAAATGGTACAACAAAGGAAGGAGCAGAGTGAAGCTAAATCTAACTAAAGACTAACAAGTATTGTCTTCCTTATTTGTGTATTTATTAATGTCATTTGTGTATTTATTAATGTCATTTGTGATAACAATTTGTTTAAATTTTGTGACCTGCTTGACCCCTTGAGTTAATCTTAAGCTTTTTAAATGTTTCTTCCAAAATAGGTTTTAATACAAATAAATACTTTTCTACTTCATTATTGTTTTATTTTATAGGGAGACAGCGGGTAAGAAGCTGTATAAAACAAATAATTTACTTTTTTGCAATTTAATAATAACAAAAAGTTTAAGTTACATTGAAATTTTTATTTATCTCTCATCTTGGATGCTCTTTTACAAAATGTGCCTTTTGTGCAGTAATTGCATTCTTCCAAAAAGGAAATCCAAATAGATAATACTGACTACCTACTCAGGGTTGACCCTACCCGCCTAGAAATAAGCATTTGGCCCACTGCCTCGAAAAGGTTAGGTTTGCTTTTGACTTCACAGGATTACACACAAGATGAGGAGACTGTCGATGACAGTGAAGCTAGATCTAGCTATCATATTATAATTAAATAAAAAGTTCTTCAGAATTTCTACATATTTTTTTTTTGTACTTTCCTAATGTAGTTCGGAAATAGTAGAATAAACCACAGATGAATACAAATGGTTCAGTCCGCATTTTAGGTATGGAGCTACGAGAAACGTTTTGGCAGAACTGATTTAGATGTTTCGATATTTGTCATAGTTATTGACTATTTGCAGTATTTCTCATTACCAATAGAACGAACAATAGACTTACAATTGATTAGCAATGAGTTTGTACATTATTAGACTATTTATTGCAGTGCACGCGGTGGCGCGTCCAGAAAGTATGGTTCCTAGCCGCGAATCTTGATAGTATTTTTTTTTTAATTATTATGTAGGTACAATAATGAACATATTATGTACATTTATTCTTATTAACCTCGATTCAAAATTCGACTGTGGCGCGGCCAGGAAGTACCACGCAACCATCTGCATTAATCTGTGGTATTTTTTCACTCGAAAGTAAATTCCTCCATGTCAAACAAACATGTTGTAACTTAAATGAATGATAGGAAGATGATTATTTATGACATGCAAGAATATTCCTTAATAAAGAGCAGCCAAAAAAACCGGTCAAGAGCGAGTCTGACTTGCGCACGGACGATTCCGTACCTACCCATTATACCGCCATAATAAAATTGGTATCATTTTTATTGGTAAAAGATTGTAAAAGTACCTACCAAAATTTACCTTAATTTTCATTTTTTTTTATTTTACTGAATTTTCCCTTTATTTGTGTTGCTTGCCTTGCTTTTTGCCAAATTTCGTGATTCTAGGTCAATGAGAACTACCATATGGGTTTTCGACCTAAAACCTATAGGGTACTTCCGTACCCTAATTGCGTACCTAACTTATTTTCGAAAACAATTTTGGCTAATTTGTTTCATTTTTACAGTTCAGCAACATTCATTGCGTTATTTACGTTGTTGAGCAGATTGATCGTGTATTAAATACGCAATTAGGATACAGGTAAACTATACAACGTGTAACTTAAATGCGCAAAACCTGAAAACAGTTTGATCAGAATAACGAGCAGAATCAATTGAACACAGACTAAGTAATTGAAGCACTTTTTAATATAGGTCAATTTTTTTTTTTAATCTTAAAAAGTCGCCTTGTCTATTTATTAATAGGTCAAGCCATTACATGCACAGACCCGCCAAAATAGGTAAAATAAATTGTTGTCGACTAATTTAAATTTTCTCATACGCGGGATAGTAATAGATTTTATTTCAATGCAAATACGAATCTTACGAACTAAAACAGCACATAAAATCTTTAAATTTGTCTTAATGATTTTTTTTCTCTCTGAAACAAGTAGGTCAATTGAATTAAAAATCAGTTGGGGTGTCTGAGGTTTTGCTGTAGAAAACGATACGAATTGCGTAGGTACTTGTTCGCAACGGCCAACTAGCCGACCAAGTGAGCGACCTGCTTTCTAATTACGTAACACATTTTCGTAAATGATTAAGACTAATCTGTTTCGTTTTGACAGTTCAACAACATTAATTGCGATAATTACGTTGTTGAGCAGTCTGACTGACACTGGCATGGCCACCACCATCAAGGATAGGTATCAATTTTGATAACACAAAAAAAAATCGAAATTTGTCGCCAAATATCAGAATTTGTCGGTTACTGGTTCAAAAGTTAAAAGGGTTTTTAAGTGGCCGATCTGGAGAGCATCTCCCCAGCTTGGCCCAATTTGAATCTCAAAAACTAGAGCATCTAGCAAAGATCTGTTTTCTCCCAAATTTTGTCGATAATTAGTCGGAATCAGTCGCCAAATATCAGAATCTCTGTCACTGCGCACTGGTTCAAAAGTTATAAACGTTTCTAGGCTGACCTGGGGAGGATCTCTCCAGCTTGGCCACATTTATATCTCACACTAGCGAAGATTTCTCCCAAATTTTATCGCTAATTAGTTGCAATTTTTCGCCAACTCACAGATTTTTTTCAAACTTATGAAGCAATGGATTACCAATCCGTTTCAAAACTATTCAGAATCTGATTGATCGTGTATTACGTAATTAGGGTACCTACAGGTCGGTGACAAGCAAGACAGCAAATTGCGTGGGCATTACTATGAATAAAATTTTCCTCTGTTCAAATTGATCTCTCCATGTATGGTTAGCCTTTATACTATTAACAGCAATGCCCACATCTGAATTTTCAAGGTCCATGGTTGTAAAGACGCTCCGCTCTTGCAATCAGATCAGCCGCTGTGCACGAATCATCAGTAAACGTATAATAGGCACAGCGAGCTACAGCATATAGCGTGACTTACGGTTAGCTACCTTGCCTCTAACAGCCAGAAATCCTTATGCCTAACCCTTATACACGGTCAGGGGGAGTGATATATATGTATACAGCCAAAAATTATGAATATTCCCAGTCGTCCCCACATGGATTGCCACCGGGTTAACATGAGTGTCGAATCATGAAGTGTGTCATGATGCTAACCCACGCATTCTTCACGCGCGCTGTAATCCACGGCCCCTCATCCCATGACACATGGCATGAATCATTCCAATATACCTTATTCCAATATGCTATACAGTCACATTGCAAGGACTACCTAGAATGAAACCGTGAGTGGCCTTTTTTAACCGACGAAAAAAGGAGGAGGTTCTTTATTAAAAGACAGCGAATAATAAACGCGGCGGAACAAATAAGGGCAACTTCCACCTCAAGAGTGACACCATAGAGGAAAGTAATAATAGGAGTGACACAAAATTTGAAGTTAGGAAGAGGATTCGGACATGTATTCGAAATCGAGGGGCTCATATCGAACAGGATGTAGGTATAACATTTTAATAAAGTTTCGTTAAGTACCAATATTTGTTTAGTTTTATTTCCTAAAAATAAAGATGACCCTTACATTGACTTTGATACCTTTTTGGATAGCCTAGGAAATGAGCATATTTTTTGTATGATTAGTGCCAGTCAACATTTTTTGTAGCCTAAACTGAAAATGTTGATAAGAATTATTTTTGTAATGGCTCATAATTTGTTTTTTTTTTAAATTAATGTTGTACTTTAAATGATTGTATTATGGTAGGTTTGAATAGAGCCCATACTACCAGTACTTTTTTAGGGTTCCGTAGCCAATTTAAATGGCAAAAAACGGAACCCTTATGGATTCGTCATTTCATCAAACCCTCTATGGATAGGTCTTCAAAAATGATATGGAGGTTTTTAATATCATTTTTTTCTAAACTGAATAGTTTGCGCGAGAGACACTTCTAAAGTGGTAAAATGTATACCCCCCCAGTAACTTCTAAAATAAGAGAATGATAAACCTAAAAAAATATATGATGTAAGTACCATGTAAACTTCCACCAAAAATTGGTTTGAACGGGATCTAGTAAGTAGTTTTTTTAATAGGTACGTCATAAATCGTTAACCGCAATTTATCTTTCATTCAATGTTACTTGCTGCTACGGAACCCTTCATGGGCGAGTCCGACTCGCACTTGGCCGCTTTTTTTTATAAAGGAATTGAATGTCAAATTCTGGTAAAATATCAATAAACCTTTAAATATCTCGAAATCTACTTAACTGCGGCCATACATATGGGGAGTAAAATTTGTTGTTTTTGAGCCTCCGCCCCTGCCGGATATACGTCGAATTACCAGTACCTAACCCTGTATAATTATGTACCTACCTACCTATATATTTTTCATGTATGTCCTAACTTTTTACAGAGTAGTCCGATTTAGACAATAATTTTTTTATGGATACATACCTGAGAAGGTACTTCGAATCACGAAGTTGTCCCATTTAAAATTGAAAAAGAAAACAGCCAACTACAAGGGTAGAAAAATAGGGTTTTATTGATTTTTCACCTACTGAACATGTGAACCGATTCTGTTGAAATACAAATGTTGGTAGTTCTGATGACACTACAACTTATTAGGAACCTGGAGTTAATCTGATGATGAAGACGGAAGACGGTAAAGTAGTCGAGCGAGCTCCTCAATAAATTACAAGAGCTACATCGTGTTTCATCGTTGCCGCGACTATCTCCGCAGGGTGGCTAGCAGCAGCTGGATGAGAGTTGCCGAGAACAGAGTTGAATGGCGTGCGACTAGAGAGGCATGTCCTTCTTTCTGTACTCCGTGGGCATGTCCAATAGTGGATTGCTGTAGGATGATGACATCATGTTTAGGTACTTCATTAATGTTGATGAGAACTTAATTTAGACCTAACTGGGTTATGACTGTCATCGAGGGTCAGATGGTGGAGACGGAAGGCTGTCGAGGGGAACTCCTTATTTTTCGATAAAATTTTTTGTTTAAAGTTTTTATTTATTTGATTTCTGCTGATTGGAATCACGCCAAACGGCATGACCACGAATGTGGTTTAGTGACAGATTTAACCTATTTAGGAAAAGTTATTTCTAGGCTTCCGATTTCTGAACCCAAATGGGACCTTGTTACTTTAAGCTCTTATCATCATTTCAGCCGAAAGACGTCCACTGCTGGACATAGGCCTCCCCCTAGCACCGCCACTTCGACCGATTCTGTGCTTTCCGCATCCAGCGGATTCCTGCGGCCTTTACAAGGTCATCGGTCCATCTTGTGGGAGGCCTTCCAACGCTACGTCTTCCGGTACGCGGTTGCCACTCCAGAACCTTTCGGTCCCATCGGCCATCCGTGAGCAATGCCCATTGCCACTTAAGTTTGGCAATTCTTCGGGCTATGTCGGTTACCTTGGTTCTCCTGCAATATCTTCTTCTTCAAGCTCTGGTCAACAGGAAAATCGCTGGCGCCAATTGTGTAAACTGTATGGAGGTGTACAAACTGGCGCGGATAGTCGTGTGAATTCTAAATTATTGCAACGATCGACGCGCGATCGCGTCCCTCGCGAATTTCGCCTCAGTTTAAACCGTCCTTAGGGAGACTGTGTAGCCTACACAGTCTCCCTGCATCCTAACCAAAAGCGAACGTCGCGCGTGTACGCGATCGTTTGTATGAATTATGTCTTAGGTACACACGACTACACATAAGATATACATTTCCAGTATAAGCTGACCTCGCATTGCAAGGAAATCATATACAATGCGAGATCAGCATAAACTGGAAATTTATAGCTTGATGTGTAGCCGTGTGTACCTACTACAAACGCGACATGATTGATAGCGCGATTAGGTATGTAAATTCATTTAAGAGTGTCTGACTTGGTTGAGGTCCCCCCCTACATTTGTGTGACTGACACTGGCATGGCCACCATCAGGGATTTTATTTATTTAACCATTTATGTACACACGGCTACACATGCACATCAAGCTATACATTTCCAGTATAAGCTGACCTCGCATTGTACGGAAATCCTATGCAATGCGCGATCAGCATAAACTGGAAATATATAGCTTGATGTGTAGCCGTGTGTACACAAATATATAGACAAGACAAAAAGAACAGAAAAATACGTACAAAGGTGATGCTTATTTCTAAAGAAATCTCTTCCAGCATACCTGCCACAGGACAGAGGATAAAAATAAAGAGATGTAGACACCGTGTGTAAGAGTACAAAGTAAAATACATAAAATCAAAACAATTTACTTAAAAACAAATATGAGAATATACTTGTATACATACAAACATACATACTTCTAAAATAAATATCACTAAGATATTATTAATTATAATTTTAAAAAAATACAAAATAAATACCTACGCAACTATGACGAAGTGGAAAGATAGTGTTTTTCACTCTTCTTTTAAATACTGAAACAGTTTCATAGTCCCATGGTATAATAATATACTTCTTTAGACCATGGACAGTCCCTAGTGTCTGGCGGAAGTGAATTCCACAACCGCACCGCGTGCACAGTGAAGGAGTAGGAGTAGAAGTCAGTGGAGTGTGGTGTGCTTTAAATTTGAATATCTGGATGATGGTTTTTTTTTTAACAACGTTTTCTAAAAATGAAACCTAGCTAGATCGATTTATCACCCCCGAAACCCCTTGCATACTAAATTTCATGAAAATCGTTGGTGCTGTTTCCGAGATTCAGATTATATATATATATATATGTACAAGAATTGCTCGTTTAAAGGTATTAGATAACAATTCGTTGAAATTTGTCGCTAAATATCAGAATTTGTCGGTCACTGGTTCAAAAGTTATAAGGGTTTCCGATCAGGGGGCGCGTAACAAAGTTAAAAATAATTTAAAAAAATAAAAAACACGACTGCCCTGCCAAAAAACGAACTAAAAAGTAAAAAACAAGCTGTATTAGTTAATCTGTATATACAAAGCGAAAGGTCACTCATTTATTCGATGACTAAACAGATCGATAAATAAAATTGTTATTGCAGTCGGGGGGACCTCTTAGATTATAAAGTGTTCCACAGTGTCCCCCGACTGCAACATATTTAGATATTAGATATTTAGATAACAATTTTATTTATCTGTTTAGTCATCGAATAAATGAGTGACCTTTCGCTTTGTATATACAGATTAACTAATACAGCTTTTTTTTTACTTTTTAGTTCGTTTTTTGGCAGGGCAGTCGTGTTTTTTAATTATTATTTTTTTATTTAATTTTTTTAAGTGATTGTTACTATTTTTTTTGGTGATTAATTATTTTATTATTACTAGATATTTAGTTAGAAATTATTTTGTTTACACATTTGAATATGGAGCCATACTGCCGCCATATTAATTTTTTTCAAAAAGAATTATAGCCATGTCACTCGGGATGATGTAAGGATGATCTAACGATACCCCATACATCCAAATCTGTTCAGGCATTTAGAAGTTATGGTGTCACAAAGAAACTCACATACATACACGAACCCTGAAACATTACTCACAAAAAACTACATTAAACACTCCTTTTTGGGAGTTGTGTAAAAATTAAACGCCACCCCGTTTAATTTCCCTTTAATTCTTAACTTGGTTTTATTTTTATTACCTATTTGTTGTTATAGCCGCAATAGAAATACACAATCTGTGAAAATTTCAACTGTCTACCTATTACGGTTCATGAGATGCAACCCGCTGACAGAAAGACGGACAGCGGAGGCTTAGTAATAGGGTTCCGTTTGACACCCTTCGGGTACGGCTTACGCGGGCTACCCTGAAAGGCGCAGGGTCTAAAGGTATCCACAACCAATACATGTTTGTAATTTAAGGGTACAAGTAAAGAATACTAAGGTTATCTTGATCAACACGTCAATTATTTTCAAAATCTTTATTTTTACACAAGAAGAATTGTTTTCAATAATTCTTATATGAATTTTTTTAATACTAGGTTCTTGAATTTTATTTAAACTAAATTATTTCTTAACGAAAAATACTTAAAATTGCTAAAAAAAACGTTGATCGTAAATAAAATAGTGAAATATTTACACAACAATCTAAATTAAGTAGTATAACGTAAAATTTAAATTTATTTAATAACAAATATTACTTCATGTGACCTTATAAAATGGTAATAATGTTCAGTAAATTAAAGCTAAAAAAGCTTAAAAAGCATTGTTATTAATGAATATAATTAAATAATGTTAACATTAAAATATTTATATGAGTATAAAATACCTAGTGATATTGCAAAGACTGCTTCTTTTATTTTATAATCAATAACCATTTAATATATAGATATCATGTACTATAAATTTTAACATTTTACTATTTATAATAAAATATATTTGAGTATATATGGAATGGGCAATACAATAATTGTACTAAAAGCGTATTCTATTCCATATAAGGATAACATATAAACCTTGAGGAAATAGCCTACGCAACTATGGGCATATAATGACACCGTAATCGTTCAACAGATAAGAAAGACAAACGGATTCTCCACTATGCGTGTATTATCTTGACACAGTTTGTAAGAAGCAGTCTCTCATTCAAGTCATCACAGGCTATGTGAATACTATTATAAAATAAGTATAATAATAGTTTATTAAAGATTAACTTGTCATGATATAAAATAAACATTGCCACAATAATGTAAATAAGAATTAATCATAAAATATCTTCACAAAAATGCTACATTAAATCTACAAACAATATAAATTACAATTTCCTATAGCAATAGTCACATTTATGATTATTTATTTAGGATTCCACGTCATGAAGCTATGCTACTGTCAACTTCTCTAGAGCCATGAAGGTCGGTTGATGTCGTACGGTTGTCTGGCGCCGAGGGTCGGCGGGTAGCCGCCGGGGTACAAGCTCATGATCTGTGCGCCTGTTTGCCTTAGTAACTCTTCCTGATGGCGCTGAAGATACTGTTGGTACAGTGGCGACGTCGGGTCGGTTCCAACAAAGGGATAACCTGCTCGAACTTGTGAATGGCCAATGAAAGGAAAGGTGCTCGCAGTATGAGACGAGTTTTGATGAGCAGGTTTCACTAACTTATCTGCATTCGCTTCGGCATTATTGCGTTGCTGATGAGCAACTGCTGCAACCATATAATTGGCTGCCATGAGCTGATTAGCGGTACTGTTGCGGAAATCTTCAATTGTAAAGCTGCCATTATCTCCGTACAGTCCACTACTTAAAGCCATGTTAGTTGATGTTCCAAAATTGAATGCATTCCCAGGCATCATGCTCGACTTCACCGATGATAACACATCTGTCCCGCACGAAGTAGGATGGTAAGCTTGGCTGATCTGTGCTGTTTGTTTAGCGTCAGAAGTTCTCTTCCTTTTATTTTTTGTTTTCGTGTCTATTTGTGGAGCTGCAACACTGGATGTTTTGTAAACACTATTGTCCTTAGTCATTGACATGGATGGCTGGGAATATATACTACTAGATGTGCTGACTGGATGTATTTCTGAAGAGATACTTTGCTTAAACATTTGCGCCATTTGAAATGATTTATCATGGTATAATGAAGCTGCTTGGCTACTTGCAAAACTGGACAAATACCTCTCATCATTAGTATATCTTTCTAGCATTTGAGGAATATTAGGCAAGTTACGCAAAGTATCAAGGGGTAGTGAAGAAGTATTACTGTATGGTGTTTTATACGGATTTGAACTTACTAATGGATGATTTTGTACAAGTTTTTCAGTTTTTTGAGATTTGGCAAGTGTGTCTATATTTTTGGCAATAACATCAGTATCACTTATTGATGATGCTGTAGTCATGTGATCATTTTTAAGATGACCTCTTGGGTTAGGTATTCTTAATTCACCAGGAAGATTTTGTTGCAACTCCTGAGTTCTTTGTAATGTTGGCCTGGCCACATTATATGAATTATACTGCTGTTGCTGTAGGCTTTTATTATAAGCAATTGTATTAGCACTTATTGCACTCATTTCATTCTTCATTTTTTCCACATTATTGGCACTGTAAGGCGTAGAATAATCAGAAGGTAACAATTCTTGTTTGCGCATATGACTTGTCATTTTCCAATTGCCGTAATCTATTGCAGCAGATGAAGGAGTAGTATTACAAGAATACAATTTTTTGTTCGCCAGGTCTATGTCGCTTATTGAAAAGTTGCTAACGCTCTGTCCACTAATATTTTCTACGTAAGGGTTGTGATGTGCATGAATAATATTTTGGTTCATATTCATTTCATTATGGGCCTGACTATGTGCTGGAGGTATATTTCCTGAATTCATGTTAGCTTTAGCAATACTTTTTTGCAGATGTGGGCTATTTAATCCTAAATTAATAGCAATAGCATCAACATCATATCCCTTTTGCTGTGGGTTCATATTCGATTTAGATATGTCTCGTGACAAGTAATCAACTTCGTGTGAATGTGTGTCACTACTGCTCCTGCGATCAATCTCAGGGTTTAAATAACCCATGTTAACCATGTCGACATTATCTTTTTTAATGATG
This sequence comes from Agrochola litura, assembly GCA_949152395.1. Lineage (NCBI taxonomy): Eukaryota > Metazoa > Arthropoda > Insecta > Lepidoptera > Noctuidae > Agrochola > Agrochola litura. The sequence continues at coordinate 11,813,732 of OX424491.1, read as the reverse complement.
CCAATTGGCTTATCCAAATCGATGTTGATGGTATTCTTGTTATTCTGTAATGATTCATTCATTTCATATTTAACTTCCCTGTTTTCAGTGGCAAATTCCATCGCAGCTTTTTCCCGTAAGCTATTCATTTTGGCTAACTCCGATTTTTCACTTAATGCCAATGCTATGTCGTCAACTGAGGTCGAAGTCATTGAATGCAAAGAAGATGAATTTTTCTGGTATTCATTCTTGCTAGATACCATTGTAACTTCTTTGTTTTCTGCTTTTAAGGTGGGAGGTACTGGGGAATGATCTGGTTCATTGTAAGTCCGTTTTTTAACAGGAAACAGTGCAGTTTTAAGATCAGCCATTATTTGTGTAGAATTAGTGGGGACAGGAGTATTTGATATCGATGTTTGTGGCGAATTTTGTACTTGGGAATAATTTGTCGAGTTTTGTGGGTATGGTGTATACGCGGGTGAGAACGGACCAGTATATTGATTTTGTTGATATGAATCTGGAGGCAGTGGAGTGAAATCATCATGAGCACGTGCAGATTTGTTAGTTGCTGGAGTTTTTGTATTATCAAAGAAGGGAGGTGGGTTCTGATTATATGCGGGAAGCGGACTCTTGTTATGGTCCACGAAATAATTCGGCGTCGATGGTCCCGTGACATTGTTTGAGGCGTAAACATGTTGGGAATAAGGCGAATAAGGGGATTGTGGAGCCTCACGTGGACTGCAGCTTTTCTCTGGGCTGCTTTTCATCGATGTTGTATCTTGATAGAATCCAGCTCTCACGGTTCCGTTTATTATAGGATATGTAATCTTTTGGAAATCATCCGTTCTCGGAGATGCGGGCGAGCGCAACAGCGGGGAAGTGTGTGACATTTGGTGTCTGGGCGAGTCAAGATCCTGACTGAAGGATGATCTCTCTGATACGGAACTACCAGTGCTGGTTCTTCTTTGCCTCGGTGTTGTGCCCACATTAGGCAGTGGACTATCTCTGCCTTCCGGATTCGGAGTATCGGGCCCTGTCGGAGAGTCATTTTTGACTGGATTCTTAGGACTGTTGACCTTGGTATCAGTAGTTACATTTTCAGGCACTTTTTCTTCAGAATCAACTTCATCAGGTTTCTTCTTCGCAGCAGGTGCAGTTGGACCAGTACTTTTGGGAGCACCGAAAGCTTTAAACCACGCGCTAAGGTTGGGAGTAGCTTTTTCTTGATTTGGTTTAGTTATCATTTGCGGTTCAGTTTCGACCTCAGCGTCTTTTTTGTTTGGCTGAACAATAACTTCCTCTGATTTTTTCTCAACAGGAGCATCTTCAATTTTCTCTTCTTTCTGAACTTCTATTGTTTTACTACTGTCTTTTTGATCTTCTGTTTTATTTTCATCATTATTCCCAAAGTTGTGATCATTACCTAGAGCGAACTCAACAGCTGGTAAAACAGAACCGAGGCTAAGTTTAGGGCTAGATTCCTCTGCCTTTTGAGCATCACGAACTTTGTTTTGAGGACCAACTGGTAGTACTTCCTCTGTTTTTTCTGTATTTTTATTACTCAAATTAGTAAGCAAGTTACCTTTACTCTTTCCTGGTTGAAGTCTTTCAATAGTCCTTTGAATTTCTCTTCTTTTAAGCAACTTTGGCTCACGCGATGAAGGTCGTTTTCTTGAAATTTCTTTTCTAGTATGGACAGGTTTTTCTCCTTGAGAAAGGTCATCGTCCAGTCGGCTGTTTTCGTGGTCTTCAGTAGAAATAGTTTGAGCTGGACTATCGCACGGAGAACTCACATTAGATCCTTTTGGAGCATCATCAAGCCATTTGCTTATATCTTTTACAGCTTGTTCTAACGCTTCAGAAGCAGACTCGTTCTTAGCCGAATTTTTCTTACTACCTTTTTTAGGTGCAGATTTAGTCTTTATATTTTCTATCGATTCATCTTCAGAGTCAACATCTTTGACAGTAAAATCATTTGTGTTGCTTGATTCAGAATTATCTAAATTGCTTTGACTTGAGGAGAACAAAGTATTGAACAATGAACTTTCTTTATATTTTTCATTTTTAGCTTTCAGTTTTTCAATCGTTTCTCTTAGTTTTTGATTCTTCTCTTTTTCGGGTATATTGATATTTTGCTTTTGTTTATCAACAGTTTTTTGTTTATAGTCAAATAGTGATTCCCATGCATCCTTGGCAGCATGTCGTCTTCTTTCCTTTATTTTATCGTATTTATCTTTGACAAAATCTGGATCAGCAAGTTGATCAGGAGGATCAGTTTGATCCAGTTCAGTGGGCGAAGGCGACGGTGTGTGAATAGAGGGCAATGGGCTGGCACTCCTACTCCTATTAGAACTCTCTAAGGATTCTTGTGAGACGCTACGCTTCAGAACTTCCGTAGGTTCAGGCTCGTGATGTTTGCTCTTTTTCTTCTTTTGTTTCGACTTTTTGCCGTCCTTGTCTTTGTTCTTACCGTGCTTCTGTTTTTTGCTGTGTCTTGTTTTAGATTCGGAGTGGTTAGATTTATGAGAGTCCTTTCTATGATTTTTGGAATGTTTACCATGACGATGATGTCCTTTGCGTTTCTTCTTGCCCTTACTCTGTTTATTTTTATGAGATTCTTTAATCTTTTTTGTTTCTGGTTCAGGTACTTCCACTTCGGGCTTTTCCTCTTGTATAATGTCTGACGAACTGGACTTGGGTTCACCTGAAAATGGAAATAGAATATAAGCTTCGTCTTATAATTTTCATATTTTCCCTATTCAACATCGTTTCAGTCTTTGCGCTATGACCGATTCTCCACAGTAAAATAAAGGAAATGCGTGTACATCTTAAACCTTATTCCGCAGTGTGAAAAGGAATTGTATTAAGTGTGATAAAAAGAATAAGTTAGCGACTGTACATAGCTTAGTTTCCAGTAGATCATCATTTATTCAGCGGTAAAGCCGGCATTACAGTTAAAAACCTTAAAGCCTACCTCCTTCAGAATGAGACTTTCGCTTTTTTCTCTTGTGGTGACTTGGAGATTCATTCGTTTTAAGTTTGTGTTTTCTTGATGGAGTTGGTAACTGATATTCAACAGCAATTTCTTCATCAGATGATGAAAGTCTATGTATATATTTTTCAGTCAGTCGATCAAATGCAGCTTGTAAATTATCTACCATCACAGTATATTCTGAAAAAAGTAGAGTTTATTTAATAACGAGCAATAAGAAATTATGCATGCATGAAGTTATAGTCTACTAGCTTCTTTAGTGCTATTCTGTAACCATCTCACCGTGTTATCTTAGGTGAAGTGAGCGTGGAGTGAGCTGTCAGTTGCTAAGGATTGACACTATTGGCAGCTCACTTCACCTAAGTTATCACGGTGAGATTTTTACAGAATAGCACTACTGGTCACGACTTTGCCTGAGTAAAACTTGTTTTAACATAAAATATATCCTGTGACATTCGGCTATAGTGTAGCTACCTTAGTGAAGAATTTTCGGTATCGGATCAATATAGTTGTCGTCACGTAAAAAGAACTCTGAGCGACAGTGCAGCAGATGTGTCTGCGCACGGGCATAGTCGTGTCCTAAAGTACTAGGCTATTGTTCTATAAGTGCAATTGTTTTATTGTAGAATCATAATAGGTACTTTATTAGCTACTTAGTTACTTTGGAAAAGGCTGGAATCGATAAGTCGCTCAGTGCGCAAGTAAACGGCCAGCGTTCTTTTTATGTGATGGGACCAGTAGTTCTGTAGATTACTACTACCCTACATACTCTCAAATTTTACTTCTTTATCATATTAGTTTTGATATTTTATACAAACCATTATCCTGGCCATTGTACAAACGACAGTTGTTAACAATGAGCTTAAAATCCGCTTTAAACATAGAAAAGTCAGTGTAATAGCCACTGTCAAGGCGTTCTTCCATTTTCCGCAAATCCATCGGCCGCCTGATAACGGCGTAGTAATTGGGCGCATATTCCTCTTCCACAGGGTCCATGAAGGGCCATGCATCGTCATGAGCAGTCAATTGTTTCAGAACTTTATACATGTCAGTCTGGATGTCTTCGTCGGTTTGACCAAAGCTGCAAAAAGTAAAGATGGTTAGTAGCTCTAAAGTAATAGTGAATTGATACGAGAGCCAAATAACAGATAAATACATTTGAGATGTCTTGAGTTTTTTTCGTGTACTGCTCACAGGTTCGTCATTGTCAGGTATTACAATCTGTCCTGTAGCAGACGCCAACGAATTGTTTGTTTTCCTTCCCGTTTTTATGAGCGGCTCTGGTGGCGGTTCTCCTTTGTGAGTAGCAGACGAGTTTTTTAACCGCTTGTCATGGCTTTTTGACGACTTTGCTACTTTCTGAGGCATTTCTTCTTTTGCACTGGATGAACTTTCCGATGAATCCGACGAAACAGATTTAGACCTGAAATTAAAGAGAAGTTATGAATGAAGAAAAATACGGAATTTTCTTTAAACGAGACATTATGCATATCAATGAACCTACTGCAAAAATACTACTATCTAGCGGTCGAAAGCTTCTGCGGAGCAAAGAGTCCACCCAAGTTGATTCTTGGGTTTTTCCATTAGGAATTTCTCTAGCACCCGGATTCTGGATTTATGCATAATGGGAGTAGGCTCAACCCTTTAACTTAAACATAACTGGCGATATGTGGGTGTATGACTAACTCATCTGTGAAATCAGGCGTGATGGCATGTATGAAACTCTCTAGTATCAAAGAAGAGTCGTGAGATCTCAAATGGCTGCAGTTTATTTATCGGGCCTTGAAATAAGCACCAGACTGTCCTCGCGAAGCTTTATTATAACTCAAATAGATATCTACCTACTCGACCTATCATAGACTACCGCTAAACATACATAGTCTCCAAAAAGTTGCGGCCTTGTTTTCCGTCTTACGTCACAGGTACAACTAGCTGATTCACCAATTTGTTCACTGCAGCACTATCTGCTCCAGCGACTACTTGGTTCTAAATGGTTCTTGGTTGCAAATTACACTTTAAAACTTGCAACGTAATTTGGTAACACCCATTATTTCCCGATTAATGGTTAGGCCACCAGTTTTCGGGAAATAATGTCTATGCGATATCCACGTCTTGGCACCATATAACAACTACTTGGACACTCATGACAGCAAATCACGAAACTTAATTGGGTTGTGGCATAACCCTAAGTCAGCCATCAGGTCATTCCATTTAGTCAACTGTGCAATTGCCACCTCGATACCTAGACAAAGGATGTATTCGAATAAGTGACTAGCGGAATTTTCCAAACCCCGTACAGCCGCCTTCTGGACTATGACGGCCTCACAGAAAGAGACCACTACTTTCAATACAGACGTCTCTGCCAATATAGCCTACAGCTGGCAGAGGGGACCATGAGCAACGAGGATCCTTGAACGTATGGGCGTAAAAGTGAAGATGTCAGCAATGCACGGAGAGGATGATGAAGATGCGTTGAGGTTGTTCCGTCGGAGTTGCTCAGTGCTTATCAACAAACTGAGAATTTAGTTCCCTGGAATAATTTTTTTTTAGTTGTCGAGTCTATCTCAGGTAGCTAGACCAACCTGGAGGACGAAGCTATAGGGGAGACTGGCTGCAGCAGATAGAAAGAGGACTAGTGTTGAGGCTAGATCAGCAGAATTCTCTAAAACGAGGCTTCAGAACCAATATTAATGTTAGTTTCACAATAAGGTCACTAGATCGCGCTACTGTACAACACGCTAGATCGCGCTGTCGTTGTCGCTCGCCAAATAGTTAGGTCCCGTTGAACATTTTGTGACTGACTTTTTTAGGTGTAAAGTAGCTTCAAAAGTAAAGTCTTGTGTTTAACAGATAGTAGTTGGTTAGTTGTGGGTTAGTTTATTTCTGTTTATTTATAGTCACTTGCCATGAATTTTTTGGATAAGCGCGGTAGGTTCAATCAGTTTTCTGACTGCTTTGACTACCCAAAGCAACAATGTTTCAGCATGGTTGCGACAGCTGTCGTGTATAGCACGTGGAACGGAATTAATTACCAAAATTTCCATGTTGACTTATGCTTACTATCTGGCAATAGGTATTATGTGAGCGTTAATGGCATGACTAAGCATGAGGAGATTGCGAACATGTTTGGGAGGCACTTTGGAGTAACTTCGCGGCTTCAGTCGGAGGACGGGGTTTATGTCGCTGAGAGTAGATTGTCTGGTGTTCGGATTAGTAGCTTTTCAAAAGAGATACGGAACATCATACAGTCGATGACCAGGGGCAAATCTCCGGGTCACGATGGCCTCGGATTGAACATTTGCAATATGCTGGTCCGCATCTCCCAAGAGTCCTATCTATGCTGTATAGTCTTTGTGAGAGGCAGTCGTATCTATCGACTGATCTGATGAAGACGATAGTTGTGCCCATAGTCAAAAACAAGACCGGCGATGTTTCGGACAAAGATAATTATAGGCCAATATCGTTGGCCACTGTAACAGCGAAGGTTCTTGACGGTGTGCTTGAGCGGAGAGTAACTGGATAGCTCAATCTACATGATGCACAATTCGATATTTTAGAGCAGTGCTGTCCACGGAAACTGCTATTCTGGCGCTCAAGCACACGGTCAGGTACTATACTGATAGAAACACACCTGTGTATGCTGCTTTCTTGGCCCTCTCCAAGGCATTTGACCTGGTTGATTTTAATATATTATGGTAGAAATTGCGTGAGCAAGGTCTTTCGAATCCAAGGTAGGTGGTAGGTAGGTAGGCAAGGTTTTTCGGTTTCTCTTAGACTACTGGTATGACTATCAAATCAACCAGGTCAGATGGTCGGGTGTTTTATCTGGGGCGTATGGGTTGGAGTGTGAGGTGCGACATGGAGGTTTGACTTCCCCGGCGCTCTTCAGTCTTTACGTCAATAAGTTGATCGAGGAGCTCAGCAGCAATGGTATCGGATGTACTATTAATGGTGAGATTGTGAATAATATAAGCTATGCAGATGATTATGGTGCTGCCGAGTCCCTTGATTCATGGACTCAGACGGATGATTGAGATATGTGAGAGATACGCCACGTCTCATGGTTTATTGTACAATGTTCGAAAGAGTCAGCTTGTGGTGTTTAGGGTAGGTAGGTACTAAAAAGCCTAAGACAGTTCCTCCGGTATTTCTCTGTGGTGTACCACTAAGTAGAGTGTCGCATTTTAGGTACCTTCGCCACAGTAAATGAGGACTTGAATGATGACAGTGACATAGAAAGGGAGCGAAGAGCGTTGTCAATCCGATGTAATATGCTGGCCCATAGGTTTGCACGATGTACTAGAGAAGTGAAACTTACTCTGTTAAAGGCGTTTTGCCAGTCTTTCTACACGTGCAGCCTGTGGGTTAGACATACGCAGAGGACCTATAACGTTCTTTGCGTTCAGTACAATAACGCCTTTAAAGTGCTGTTGGGGCATCGGGCATGTTTGCTGAAGCAGATACAGATAGCTTTCAAGCTATTATGCGAAAAAGAACAGCATCCCTGATGCAAAGGTTTCGGGGGAGCACCAACAGCATTTCAAAGGTGATAGTGAATAAGCCTGATTGCCCGTTCCTAGGGCATTGGACCCGTATGCACAGCTGCAGGTCTGGTGTAGCGGGAAGCGGACATAGTTATAGGTTTTTGAATTAGTTTTATTTTTGTTTCATTTGAATGAGACATTTTACTAACATAGTTTTATAAGTGTTACTAATATCAATATGAATCATTTGTGTTCGATTTAAATAAATAATAATTATTATTATTCTTATAGGATATGCCTGCAGTAAATGCAGAGATTGGCTCCGCACGAAGTGCAGCTTTGTTCGGACAATATGTTGTCTCCTATCCAAATCAACGGGCGTTTTATCAAGGTGGAAAAGAGTGATATCGTCAGCGTTATCACTAAACCATATACCACTGGAACGTTGACCGTGGAGACTTTGAAAGTGCTCAGAGAAACTTTCAAGACGATGAGGACAGAGGATACACGTTTACCACTCAGGGGATGACAGTAGGAGTTTGGAAGAGTGTCAGAGAGTTTTTTTGTGGTGGGAACGTTTTAAATAACTTTAGTGGTATATTAATTGTTGCAAAAAAGTTTGTGCTCGCGAGGTCTACTGTTCGCAGAACTACTAGTAGTGTATATCTATCACTGCCATGTCTGTTTTGTTTTTTGGTGAAATTATTAGAAAAAAAATATCGCTTAGAGATCTACTCGGCGTGTGTAACCAACCAACACTGGGCGGCCAACAAAATTGTGTCGATTTTTCGTGCACACATAAAAGGATCTTGGCGCGCTCCGCAAAAAGTGTTCGTTCAGTGCAGCAGCAATGTGTAAACAGCGACAGTTCGGATCCGATTTTTTGGCCCAACATACTGGCGCAGCACCTTGGCCCATGTGTACAGCGGGATTAAAACCAGTTTTCAACGACGACGCAACCAATCGCGTTAGCACACACATTTCTATGATGGTTCTCAGTTCTCACACAATGCAACTTCTCGAAAACTAGTTTTCAACGCACGACTGGTTGTGCAGGTCAGTCGGTCGTGGCCAACGCAATTTTCCATAAAATTGGCGCGTTATGGTGTAAAAGGTGTCTGAATGAATTATTATATTATTATTATCATTACACATAGTTCCTTGCTCTTATTTCATGTTTATAATTTGATGTATATCTGTTATTTATCTAATATCCTTACATTCTATCTATCTATTATTATATTATCTATACATATTATAAAACAAAGTCCCCCACCGCCTCCGTCTGTCTGTCTGTCTGTCTGAACGCGATAAACTCAAAAACTACAGAACGGATTTTCAAACGGTTTTCACCAATGGACGGAGTGATTCATGCGGAAGGTTTTAGTGTATAATTCATTAAGATTTTGTGTAAATTGGCTGAAATTTGACGATTATTGTTGAAGAAGTCGGAAAAAATCATGCCGACGAGCTTTACTGGCGTGCGCTGCGTTAACCGAAAAAGATACATCAAATTTATGTTCTACGGTATTATTCATCTTAAAAAGTTCAACAAAAAAGTCCGCAATGGCATATGTCTATCTTTTAAGGATAACACACAATAACCATTATTATCTTTCAGAATTTGCTAAAAATTTAATTGTTATTTCCGAAGCTTTTTTGGCCGGTATAGTATTAATCCTTATCCAATAAAATATGTTATTTAAATTGGACATTTAATTTAAATGAATAAATGCCTTTTAATCATATCATTTAAATGAATAGTTTAAAAGATATCACAGTTTCAAAATTACGCGGAGCAACGCGGGCGCAGCGGTAGGAGTCAATGACGTTTTCCTCTGTTATTAAGTACGTTCCCGTGGGATATTTTCCGACATCCACGCGGGTGAAGCCGCGGGCAAAAGCGTATACATAACTTAAAGTCGCTTTTCGTGTCTGTCTGTTTGACCGGATTTTGATGCGGTTTTAAACATCATTTAGAGAATTTATCCCGGAAGGTTTGTGTGTGCATTTATATTTAATTTATATGTAATAAAGAAATCTTCATGTTTTGTCAAGCGAAAAAGCCATGCAAAGCAGGACCGGGTCTCTACTATATATATATTTTTATAGATAAATATATACTTTATGTATCTGTTGTATATGTAAATGGTACACCACTGACTACCTGCAGTATTGTCTCTCCTTTTCCATTTAAATCTATCGTTATCGTTTTAATCTGTCGTTGTCTGTAAAAGATCGCTTTTAGCGATAAGACCGCCCATTGTGTCACCCAATGTAAAATTTCTAAATTTATGTCTGTAATTTTTATGGTGTACATAATAAAGAATATTCTGTCTATCTATTCTATCTATAAAATGGTTAAAATTGATACAACTTGAGTTGCGCGTTGCATCGCAGTTGGCAACGCCTGTTGCCAAGTAGTTTAGGTTGAGTTGCTGTCACCCCGAGTGAGAATGGCCTAAGAGTGTTTTACTATGTAATACTTTGGTACTAAATGAAAAAAATTAAACAAATGCATTATATTTAAATTATCGAATATTAGAAGTAGCGATGGTGACATCATATTGAATGGAGAAAAACTGGAATTTATTAATCAAACGGTTTTCCTATGAATCACGCTAGACGAGAAATTACAATGGGGACCTCATATAACATCTCTTGCGGGGCGGCTAAGCTAGGCCGCTCATGCTGTTAGAAAGATAAGGCAGTTAACAGATGTAGAAACCTTGCGTTTGGTACTATATTAAAAGATTAATATTGTGACGGTACATCTAAGAAAATATTATGTATGTAAGAAAAAATCTACATCTTTTTAATAAATTATGTGATAGACATAATTTTAATACTAGAAATAAAGATAAAATAGATCAACCATTTTTCAAATTATCTAAAGTACATACATCTTTTATGGGGAACTTCTGTGTTAAATGTTACAACAAAATACCTTGTGATATATTACAATTAACTGAAAGAAAATTTAAAATTCAAATTAAAAGTACACTTAGTAAACAAGCATATTACAAATTAGAGGATTATATCCAAGATAGGAATGCTTGGAAACATGCTGGTCCTGCTCCATTGGACAATTTAGAGTCTAGACAAAATCAAACTGGTTGCTAATTTAATTGTGTAATTTATTATTTTTGTAACATTGATTTTACATTATGTGATTACTTGAACTCACACACTGACTTATTAGTATTACTTGTAATTTTTTTGGAATATCGTATGCTTTTACAATGCTTGTAAATATGTGAGCACCATGTATCTATCACATAATTAATTTATATGTCATTGCTTCATTTTTAGGGTTCCATACCTCAAAAGGAAAAAACGGAACCCTTATAGGATCACTCGTGTGTCTGTCTGTCTGTCCGTCTGTCACAGCCAATTTGCTCCGAATCTAATGGACCGATTGAGTTGAAATTTGGTACACATATGTATTTCTGTGACCCAAACACGAACTTGTACCGTAAATAAATGAATTTTGAATATGGGTGTTACTTTTGGGGGGCAAATAACAAAATTCTGTATTCTATCTATTAAAAAAAAAAAGTTTTTCAATCTGTATCGTGTGACATATCAAATGAAAGGGCTTGTTAAGAGGATCTTATTTTTTTATTAAAATAAACTCTTTAAAGATATTTAAGAAAATTGATGAAAATTGACGCCCCTTATCTCCGAAACTATTGAGCCTAAATTTTGAAAAAATACAGAGAATGGTTCTTCGCTCAAAGATTACAGGAAAACCTGTAAGAAGTCTATGGTCTTAAAATAACATGGTAAATCTATCAATATTGTGCGTACAAACTTATATTTGCAGTTGGAATGTATGGGAGAACATGTATTTGAACTACAATGTTAAGTTTTATTTGGAATAAATTCATCCCAACTACGGAACCCTTCATTGTGCGTAGTCCGACACGCACTTGGCCAGTTTTTTTATTATTTTTACCTATTGTGGTATAGTAATCTTGTTCCAGGTGCATCGTCTTCACATATAATTATATATTAATGTATATAAAATATTGTAAAACATTTTAAAAGAGTAACTAACGGTGGAGTTTCTTGCCCATTCTTCTCTATACGAAAAGTACCTTTTGGAAGAGACGACTAGAATCAATTCAATTCTTTGTAAATTTTGACGTTCAAAAGTGCCTTTTATGCGCCTAATTGAAATAAATTATTTGACTTTGAATTTATGATGATTTTTACTGTGCTGTTAATGTTAAGGCGATACGCCTGCTAAAGCCAGTATAAGAGAAAGATGAATTAATGCATACCTCAAGAGATTTCTCCGCTTGGCTCGATTCTCCCGTGCAAGATCAGGTGTTTCTTTCCTTTCCTCCTCTTCTTTAACGTCATGCGTAGTCTGTTTAGTTTCCTCTTCCTTCTGTTTTATTTTTTGTAAAACACGACTTGACGTTCTTCTCGGCGCTAGCTCTAACAACCTTAAAAATATATAGAGCTTGGTTTAGTATTACAGAATAAAGGAATTTACATAATTTAATATTATTATTAGTTGTGATAAACAAGACATAAAAACTGCTAATATCGACTAACAAGTACGTATCGTTTTACGAAAACGAAAGCAGGGTTTCATTAAATAAATTCCTTTTCGCAAAGTGGGGAAATAGTACCTTTTATAAAATGTGAAAAAATCGCTGGAATTTAAATGTAGTCACCTAACTATTTTCTTTTAACCATTCTTATAAGATTTTGAGTAACATTTATAGTATTATTAATTAATAGTAGATTACTAATGAGTAAAGCCACAATTCGCCTTCCTAGGATACTAATGAAAACAAGCGTAGCAAAGAGCTTGAATTCTATCACTTAAAAAAAGTTTCGTATAGAAGCGAAACAGGGCGTATACCACAGATTTAGAGTAGGCTAGATACCACAAGTCGACCGACCAAGCGTGCCCGAAGTTTGGGCAATGCACAAACTTGACGCGCTACTACTTTTAGATGTTCATGTTACATAGATGTTCGATTACATTATTTGACTAAGAATTTGAAAATAACTTCTAAGAAGAGACAAATATATAAGCTTGTCCTGTTTCAGGGTCAATAAAATTAGGTTGTTGTGGGTTTATTAACTTTAATTTAAAAAAAAACCGGAAATATGATGTTTATTTTTTTAAGAATAATTCAAACACTTCAAATGTTTCCATACATTATTTTCAGTAAACATACAAAAGTAATAATTTAAACTTATTACTTTTGTATTCTCATTCCTCTGTCATCGAATCGATTTTAAAATCGATTAAAGTCGTAATTTTACGTCAAACAAATTACTATATTTAACAACACACACGTTTACGTCGAGCACATCACTAAATTGCTGGGGTGACGTCATCGTAGGCATAAAAAAGATGACACGCACGAACATGCGGTATCTAGCCTACTCTAAATCTGTGGCGTATACGCTCTGAGACTGTCTGATAGTGGCGCTTTTTTAAGCACATTCGTAGCAAAAGATTCGGTTCTACAAATTGACGCAAAACATCGCAACAGCTGATTATGTTAAGAATTTCTCGCAATGAGCAGATCCTGCAGATTCATGAATGATTCAGAAATGCACGCAATGCACGCGTTTATGCATATTTTTTATATCGCTCTGTAATTCTAATTACTTAAAGAGAAAAAAAAATCGCGGAAGCATTTCTCTCTATATCTTAAGAAAAACGAAAATATTTTTGAAAGAAATCATATTACTGAGTCATCCTATAATTAACAAGTTACTCTGTATTTACAACAGAAAGGCGATGCGCCAGCTTTAAAACTAAAAATTGAACATGGAATTTGCTTGTCTCTTCAATATTACTGTGAAACGCACAGTAATATTGAAGAGACAAGCAAATGGCGAAACATTCATTTATAAAAACATGTTGAAATCTCTTGTTTCTGTCAATCATTTTATGGAACATTGACAGAAAATAGAGATTTCAACATGTTTTTATGTAAATATTTTGCCAGTGCAAACGCATAGTTAAACCCACTTGCACTAAAGACGTTTAGCGCTAAACATATTATTCAAAACATCATTCTGTCTCCGTCATCTTTCACGGCAATAGAACGATGTTTTAAATTCGTATAGCGCTAAACATATTTCGTGAATTGTGGTGCAACCGCGCGGGCCTTACTTTCGGAACTAAATATTTTTTAAACAGTCAGCAAAATAATATAGCTCATGTTTAATTTAACTTCGCAAAAGGTATCACGCTAAGCGATTTTCACTTGTTTTAAATAAGCTAAAAGCATATTAAGCTGCTTAAGGGCCTCCACCGATATGCAAACGCAAAAGCATTTCTTATGTCAATACATTTTTTTGTTAAATATAATTCACTTAATAAAAGTTGACTTTTTAAAGTCCAAGCAGCTTGCAAAAAAGGCGCCAAACAACACATTCTTCAAAGCTACACTGACAATTTGCTGCAATCAAACTGAAAACCGGTTCTGTCGAAATAATCAAGTTATTATTTCCATTATCCATATAAGTTGTACAATGTAGCTTTAATGTACCTCATATTTCCATAAAATCGATATCATAATCTAAAATGAGTATATTTTGGTCTAGTGTCGCGCACTATTGCATTTATAAATTATTCAGATTGTATTAAGTTCGGGCGGCACCACAAATTTTTGCAGAATGTTGCATAACAGCAGCTCTCGTTCTGTGCAGCATAGCAATATTTCTATTGCTAATCTCATCTCCAATAGGTTTCTAGTTCATATTCATGCATATTCCTACGACTTACTTATAAGTCTCCGACGACAAATGGTTGGAGATTGACCGGAATGAGTAGGTAGGAAAACCCAGATCAAATTACACGGAAGGCATAATACAAAAACTCTCTACTATTGGAATAAAAACTGATCATAAACCTACCACATCGATTCAAAATCGCTGTCAATTCAGGAGTCGCAAGAAAAATAATAGGTCTTCCACAAATAGCAATTTTTTTAAGGAATTACAATGCAAAACAGTCTACAACTCAATTTTAGCTCTATACTTAATGGCATCACAATGTACATATGTGTTACTGTCAGCCTACACTATCTCGTACGACCACAGCTGGCTAAAAGGCGTCCCCATGATGTAATTCATGTAGTAATCATTGTTATTTTGTGCTTTGACATCAGTGAAGGAAGAACGTCGTGAGGAAATCTGGACTTTATAGTTAGTCTGAAGTCACCAACCCGCCTTGAGTAAGCGTGGTAATCAATGCTCGTACCTTCTTTGTATGAGAAGAGGGCTTTTCCCTGTAGTGGGACAATATATTATTATTATAATGCTTTCGTCAATGAAGCCGAAATCTTTAGTAACTCCGAAATTTGTAAGAACACTACTTAAAGTTGTCACATAAGACCATTAGACCTTAACATAGTAATCCAGAGGTCAATTATCAAGCAAAAGCCAGCTCAGCCATACAAGCCAATGTTCTAGTTAACCACCACCAATATATAATATGTAACTCATAAAAGTTTAGGGCAGGTCCCCAAATCGGATCCAACGCGTTTCTCTTCGACACAAGCATTGAATTAAATTCTCTATTTTGATTTTGATCAAATAAGAAGTATTTAGATGGATAAATTTAAAATCCTCGGCCATGCCGACTGACGGTGTACGCTGGCCCTTATTCTTTTATATAGTACTTTTGTACGTAGAGCAGCATAGCATTTAAATTCTTATATTTTTATATATATTTATCATCTAACATTGGCTGTCAACAATTCGCATTGCAGGAATGAGCGTTAACTTCCAATTGCATAGGCATGTAATAATAATAAAATATCGTTTTAGTGTAAGAAATATTTAAAAATGTAATTATATATGAAAGAAAATAAATAAACGACATAAAATACCGTCCCTATTGTGACTCTAATAAAAGCACACTTCACCAACACGACATCTTAGCCCTTATGTCATATTAAATTTAAATGTATTAAGATAATGTTATTGTATTGTACATAGGTTTAAAATTATGATTTTACTAGCTTTTGCCAGCTACTTCGCCTGAGTGTATGTCGGAACGAACTAACGGGATAAAAAGTATCCTATGTTAATCCAGGTTATAAATTATCTGTATGCCAAATTTCATTCAAATCCGTTAGCCGTTTTTGCGTGATTGGGTAACAAACATACAAACTTTCACATTTATAAAGTAGGATGAGATTAGATGTCTGATCTTAATGTGATAATTTCCTACTTAAAACTTTAATTTGAAGTACAAATTCATGGATTGATTTTTATGTGCTGTTTAAAATACCAACATCAGTGAAATATTAGCGAAGTATGGCTTTTAACTATAAGGGATTGCTTGCAGAAAACTAATAATATTTGTGATTATTTTGGTTTGGTATGCTTAATGGAAAAAGTACTGTGTAGTTTGCTGTGACTGAAATGATTTAAATGGAAGCTTGAAATTCTTGTTAAATTATTGTTCAACAATGTTTTGCTTTGATTCCAGATGAAGATGTATGATGAAAAATTTCATCTCTGTGATCTAGCTAAAATAATTTTTAACAACAAGCAATGCAAGCAAAAACTTTATTATTTATAAGACTTACTTTATGTCCTTTAAATATATTTTTTGCATTTAATTCATTAATCATCATTGTTTTAATTTATTTTTTGTCTAAGGAATCACACACTAGGGTTATCAACTGCCTGATTTATTACCAGGACTTTGAAAATTTCGAAAATTTTACCACAACTGTGACAAACCAGTTGACTGGGTGCGGGACACGGTGACACGCGCGTGTTCTAAACATCCAAACTAATATTCTATATGCGAAAGTAACTGTTTGTTACGTTTTCACGCCTAAATCACTAAACCGATAGTCACAGATACGTACCCTGGGACCTGGAGAAGGATTGGACCCTGAATTTTTATATTAAAAAAATATGAAATCCAAGATACATGCAGGCGAAGTCGTGGGCACAGCTAGTATAAATTAGTATTTTAAAACGCGGTCTCGCGTGGGTAGATTTTCTTCGTTTCCCCGAGGCCCGTCGCGGGACACATACCAGAATGTGATCCATCTAATTTAATATAAAAACAATAGACATAATAATTGATTGTAGTAACTACAGGATAGCTTGATTGATATGATGTATGTGTGAAGTGAAAGAAATTCTGTAAAAATATTAATCAACACAAAGAAATTATAACTCATCAATCATACAGGAATAATTTCTAAAACAGAAGCTTAAACAATAAAAAAAAAAATCTTCACCTAAATATATTTTTTTAAATTATTATGCGCTTTTTGAAACATAGCTTTGTCAGTTGCAAAAGTAAAGAACTGAAAAATAATATTTAATCAGTAGCTTAAACTGTGAAATAATAAATAAATTTCCCAGTGTGAAAAAAAATTATATATATTGATTCCATTTAAATATGTATTAAACTAAAATTATTTTTTACTGTAGTTATGTATGTATTTATAGCGTACAACATTTTTTGCCTGTTAGTACTACTGGTAGTTTTAACATATTCTTTAGAAATGCACTGACAAAGTTTCCTGTTATTAGTAATCTGTTGTAGCTATCAAGCTATCCTGTAACAGATGAATAGTAAAATAAACTCACCTCTTTCGTTGTAACCGTTCCTTTTCTTGAAAAAGCCTAGGTATCTCAGGCAAAAAGTTTTGTGATAATGAACGGTACAACTCTTTCTCAACCTTGCTAGTCGCCTTGCTGAACTTCTCTGTCAGGTGGGTCCAGTCTTCTTCAGTAAAACAAACCACTTGCCAGACACGTTCAGTGTCCTCGTCATCGAGCCAATCATCACCATAAAACCAGCCACGTTTCTTATTCTCTTTATTTTTTTTCTTTTTATTTTTGCCTTTTTGTTTTTTTACAATGTCTTCCCGATATAATCTTGTGCCGTAGAAGTACCAATATGCTGAATAGTTATCATCCCAGCTGTAGTAAAAAATTACACAAATTACTTTAACCTGCCTTTTATTAAAAAATTCATCAAACAGTCAAATTTTATACTGAAGATACAGTTCTAAATAATATTCTGTAAGAAATTGTTAGTAAATATTAGAAGAAAACTTACCCTAGAGGCTCAACTCTTAAACTTTCAGCTTCAAGGTTTTTAAATAAATCAAAAACATCATCAGCATCTAATCGAAAATCACATAGTGCATACAATATCTCAACCTTGGTACGTAGGGGTAAAAACTGGAAATCAATGTCTGTATTGAATGGGTTATATCTTCCTGTATCTGTACATTTTCTTCTAAACAAACGCCTCAAGTACATCTGTAAAATAACAAAAACAATTAATCAGTCAAAATTCAGGTGTACCCAAATAAACATACCGAATGGTGGTGGTCTACCTGATAATTAAAGGCAGAGATGTCATTGTTGCCCAAACAGCCATTCAAAAGACGAACTATTAACTCAGTCAGGAGAGAACTGGCGGATTCTTCCGTGCCATCTGTCAACAGAGCTTCTTCTAGTTCCTGAAACACAAGTTAGGATGTTAAACGTAATTCATTAAATTGCATCAGCAAGTATTCCATCAACCAAATCGTAGCTGCTTACTTCAATGTCAAAATCCAAAAGGTTGAATGCAGTTCTGAATAAAGAACAAAAGTACGCGATGCTGGGCACTTCCCACCATGACTGAATATCTAGAAACCGTGAGAAATTCATTCAGACATCACTTTTAGGGATACTGTCTTCGAAAAAATATTGCAATTGATATCCCGTCTTAGTGAACCCACCTAAAATACCAATGAAAGATGGAAACATAACCTTAAAACGATACGCTTTCACTGTTTGCTTCTATAAGATTACAAAAACTTCATTTTTAAGTTATTAGTATATTTTTGTAACGATTACTCATCAGTAAAATACTTTATATGAAACAATAGAGAAGAGATACGAATATGCGTTGTGTATATCGAGACACAAACGCCATAACAGTTTACAAGTTGTACATACAAGTGACTCACTCTTAAATTAAAGATTTTTTAAAGATGTTCTTAGAGCACTAAGCAAATTAAATGGAAGTATTTATTTACCTTCCATTTTCTGTGCTTTTATTTACATTTAATCTGTTACATTATCAAATTAATAAATTAAATAGACCTAAAACGTCCTAATTTAACGGAAGTTAGTTTTTTTTTTTTGTTTTTACTCTGTGACGACTGAAGACCTTAATAAATCGACTGTTATGATGATTCGTAGTTTTCGACTCTTCGCAGTCCTATTATAAAAATTAAATAGAACTATGTACTAATATTTTAATTAATTATTATTTTTCTTACTGTAAATAATATAAACCGATTGCATTGAAATAGAAATATGTCTATGACCGATTGCCGTCTTGCGCTGTTTAGTGTGACCAACTGACCAACCACAACCAGTAAAAAGAAGGATTACTGAAAACTAGCCAATAAAGCCCATTGGTCGAAAATAGTCGAAATACAAAAAAAAAATATTTTGTAGTTTTTGGTGTGTATATCTTGAAGTTTTGTTTGTTTATTCTAGAGTAGACAACTCAATAAGGGTTGATTTTTCAATAGTCAGATAACTTTTAGGCCCTAGTTATAACAGTCGCCCGGGCCAAGGCGCGCGCTCAGTACGTTGCGTTTTGAGAGCGCGCTTAGCGCGCGTTCTCGACGCATTGGACGCTCGGCAAATGTAACAAGATGTCCACATTTGTTGTAACTTTTGAACCCTCAACATGCTCAGTTTATCTGTGTTTCTTAAGTTTATTACTGATGCATAGAAAACGACAGTGAAAAATTGTAAAAAGGTCGACTACGAAAATAGTGTTCGCCCAAAAAGGGGTGGCGCACGTCATACGCGCGTTCGGCTTGCATATTACGCGCGCCCGGGAACGGCAGCGCTTGATGTAATTAGTTATACATAGAAATTAATTTGAAAAAATATTAGCCCTCGCGTCGTGGGTTTTCTGGCAGATGTGAAACTTCGAAATCATTATGTAGACAGACGCCAGCACATCAAGCTACCCCTCCACCCCCCCAAAGATTTAAATCCTAGATTTGCCCTCAACATACTCAGTCACAAGAAAAAGTGTCCATACTGAGAAGAGTGAGCTCTCCTGAACGTTTCCATGATAAACTAGTCAGTCTAGTCATTGTGTGTCAGAGGTGTCAAAACGAAATCAAACGCAAATCTTTTGACGCGATAGGGCGAATCTAACGATTTAAATCTTTACCACTATCATCATTTTCTTGACAGCCATCACTGCGGCCGTTAAGTGCGACCACCGCTTTTCTTGGAAACCGTAGCTTTAGCACGAAAAACAAAGTAATTTAAATTATCGCGAGTATCACGACACGAAATCTTAAGTCGCGGAGAATGTTTTATTTTTGTCGTAAGCATCTCGTTTCTGTTGTTGTTTTGCTTCTTTTATTCCATGGTATGTATGTACAGACGCCAGCACTTCAAGCTACTACAATCTGTCAAATTTATTTAATAGTTTTTAACTTTATCGCTGATGTGTAAGGTTCAAATTTGATTAGGAAAATTTGACAGTTTCGGGTAGCTTGATGTGCTGGCGTCTGTACATACTAAGTAACTTTTGCTCGTCAGTGTTCATTGTATAACTTTTTAATGATACAATCAATGTAAACAAATACAATGGCTTGTTATCACAGCCTTAAGGCTCTTTCAAACAGGCGTGACACAAAGGCATCGCTTGTCGCGCGACGAGTGATGTCTTTATGTCGCGCATTCTATTTTTATTAAATGGCAAGCAAAGCCGATTTCGACTATTCTGCCAATGTCTAAAGTGCATTGGAAAAACAAGTGTGTATGATTGAAACAAGAAAAAATGTGTACATCATAAAATAAAATAAAAAAACAACAGTAGACACAAGTAAAATTCTTCGATTGATTGTAGTACAGTTGAACACAATGAGCCTGACACTGACACTCACACTGACACTATAAAAGTTGACCATCTGACAATACAATAAAAATGTCAATAATTTGGCCACGTTCTAAAATTTAAAATGTTGCCATATAAAAAGTTTCAATTAATTCTCAGGCTCAAATTCATGTGCCAAACTCTAGCTTTGATGCTGTTTTGATGACATTACATAAAGTGATGCAGCTGAAATTGATCCGATGATGCAGACAGAAGATAGTCGAGAGAGCCCCTTCACAGTTTACAGCAGTTACATCGTGTTTGGCCTTTTTCATTTAACGTGATGAGAACTTTAGACATACCTGGGGTATGACTGTAATCGAGGGTCTGATGATGGAGATGGAATCTGAGCGGAAGCAGACGGCTTTCAAAGAGAAGTTCTTATTTAAAAAATAATGAAAAAATTAACCACTCTTTAAAAAAACTCAAATAAAATGCCTACAAAACAAGAAACTGAAAAACAAAAAAGAAAAAAAATCCTTTTAGTCATAGTAAGGTCCTAAATTAATGTAGATTACGTAGAAATTACTAATTTTTCAAGCAACGACAGTCAATCAAGCTGCCATTCTTTTTCTTGGCACTTTTTTGTTTGTTTGGCGCCTACTCAAAAATTAGTAATCGGTAAATTTTTTTGTTGTAATTTTTTTGGAACCACCAACCAACTAACCATAGAGTTTTCAAAACCTCTATCATCATCAAAGCGTCGATCATCGACATATTTTTTATCTCACTCGTTTCTCGACTGACTCTTTCTTGCTTGAGTGTCTTGAATGTGACATGGCGTCCATCAAGATATATCACGGCCTTCTGTAAAACTGTTTTTAATGACAGTGGTTTCATTTTGCATTTTATTACTGAGGCCGTAATAAATCGTACATTTGCATTGATGGTAATGCATGCAAGGAAACCTCAGCGAATAAGTGATGGGTATGATATGGTTTTGAATGCTTCGGCTTTAGTCTGTAGATGGCGGTCGCCGATTTGAGTTTTGCTGTAATTTAGGTGAATGTAATAAATATTTTTGTCTGTTTTCAGGTACTTTGAGAAGCATCAGTCCCATCCGTATCAGGTAAGATCCTTCCTCATGCTGTAAACTGATGCAGAAGCATTTCCAAAGATGATGGTTAAACCTTGCTTGAATTATGTACTCCACTCTACGTAATAATTGATCCCGAGTATTCTTTTCCTGTTTTTATCAACCACATTTGACCTATGGAAACTAATATTATAATTACAAGAGTTTCATAGAGCAAAATATTTCTCTTGAATTCATAACTATTTCTTCATCTTTCTTCACATAATCGAATTATAGGTATATTATGTAGGTACTTGTAAAGAGGATAATATTCCATTTATTGGACTTTCTTTTATGAAATGACTAACAATATTTTACTTGTATGGTGTAAATAACAATGACAATGATACTTCAACATGTAACTTAGCTTGTTTATTTGTATAAACCAGCAGCTAAATGGCTGAATTGGTATCAAATTGATATTTCACTGTATTTTGTGGATGGTCAACATATAAACAAACATTTTTACACTGAGCTTTATTTTTACCATTGTTTACCTTTTAGTTGTTTATGCTCACATGAATAAAAAAGTAGGTTATAAAAATACCTGGTCAAGTATTAGCAGACTTGTACAAAAACATGATAAAATTAAAACAATTGACTCTTATTTTTAATCATTATGCTGAAAATGTGTTTTCTTTGAACAGAAATACAATTCAAAAAGTGAAAGAAGGGCAGCCAATGATTATGTCTCTTCTGAAAACCGATACACTCCTCTTCGATCCCCTAATGGTAATGTGTCAGCACATGGTCACAACACACACTCCAGTCAATCAGGCCATGGACATCACCACTACAGTCATGTGGCCGATGACAGAGGATATCCATCATCCAGGAATGCCTACCTGCAGAAGGGTTCTGAAAAGGAGAGAGATAGAGACTACAAATCCTCTAGGAATAAGTATACAGGTAAGATTTATTTACCTTTCAGTTATTACTTCTGTAAAGCATATAAGCTCCTCTTTCACAAATTGTTTATCAACTCAAATCATTACCAAGTGTATACAATTCTTAAATAAAGTTTGAGATTTATAATTTATTTGTAATATAATAAAAATACATTGCACAAGTAAATACAGCTGATTGCTTTTACTATGCTCAATGACTGCATATGCTCACATTGAATATTTAAATTTAAGTTAGTATTGGGAAATTTAAACCATACAAACAAAGCTTTATCCTTAAGATAAATCCATTTTCAACTAAACAGAAAACAATTATGGTAGTCTACCATTTTATTGCGTATAAGTATTGTTTAAATAAAGATGTACTACAAAGCTGGGCTATTTACATGTTATCAAATATTACCCTTTTTGTACAAAAAATCCAAGTAATATTTAATGTATATGTCACTGTATAATTATGAACTTAATTAGTTTATAATCAATCAATATTATTTCTGTTTGATTATAAACTGTCGAAAAATTGTGAACTGTGACAAATCATTTACAATTGAACTCATAATTTTTCGATAGTTTATAATGTATCCATGAAAAACGGACAAATTGTGAACTGGTAACCAACTTGTTTGCGACGTAATGCACCTTGCGCTAATATTAAATAGCCTGCGTGGCTGCGAGCAACTTGGAAGTAGCGCTCGCCGGCCGCTGCCGCGGCACCGCCTGCTTCGCTCGCTCGGCTCGCGCGCGTTTGGCCACAGTTCTAACCTAACCTAACCCATTTGACCCATTTCACAATTTTTTGACAGTTTATAATCAAACGAAAATAAAAATCGATAGATTATAAACTTATGGTTCTCACAATCTTACGGTGACATATACATCAGAAAATTAATATAAAATAAAACAGCACTTATTGAACATATTGCTTTGTATGTTTGTAAAAACTTTAATACACTTCCTACTTTTCTTACTATGCCAAATCAAATATGAAAATCAATGATAGTTACTATAGTTAAAGGTAGATGCATAAAGAAATAATTAATATTTTTGAACTGAATGTGGCATTGCACTGCGATTGAACCACTAGAATAATAAAATTATTGTGTAACAAAGCGAATGAGAAGTATTTACATGAGTTTTTGTACAATCATATTATACTATTGGAAAATATTATTGAATTAAACAATTAACTATTTTGAATGTAATTAATCCAGGTTTTATGTAATTTCAGATAGTGTCAGATCACCGAAGGAACGTAGCAAAGACAGTGAAAGAGAAAGAAGTAATCATGAGCGAAATGAACCTGATAAAAAGAATAGGACTAGTGGCATGAACATTAGTGTTAGTAGGAGTAGTAAATATGACAAGAGAAGTGCGCCTTCAGCAAGCGTTTCTTCTGGCCGTGAGTGGTCAGAACATATTAGTTCATCAGGGAAGAAGTATTATTATAACTGTATCAGTGAAGTGTCACAGTGGGAAAAGCCTAGAGAATGGGACTCCAGGAGAACGTCATCCAAAGATTCAACATATTCATCCAGAAGCAGTAAGTTATTATTTTCTTGTTTTTTTTATTTTTTGTTTCTAGCCCTTTTTAGCTACTAAATTGTGTTTTTTAGAAAACCTAACACATTTGACCCTTTTCATCCCTACAACTGCACACTAATGTAAAGCACAAATATTACGTTGTCCAGTTACATTGATTCAAATATAATTATATATTTCGGTTGTAGGTAATTTTTCACCAAACATAACTGACACTATAACTTGTTACATGATTAATCCAAGTCTATATAAAACTCAAAACCTTGCCTAAAATTGTATCAAGTTAATGAACTGGAATTATAATATAGTAGAATGTTTCTCCTATTTGTAATTGACTGACTGAGAACTTTAGACCTAGCTGTGGTTTCTTTTTTCATCAGTTAATTTTTTTGATAAAAATCCCTAATATTTACTGGTATAGTTTTGTTGTCTTTTAGTATACATATTGAGCCTAGAAAACAAATTATGATAATGATGGCATCAAGAAAAGTCTTGTCTTTTAAAGCCCCATTTACACTATGCTAGTTTCTTACCTGTGGCATACAATAAAGTTGTGATTGTGCAACTTTTATTGTTGCTTAAGTTATGGCACGCCACAGGCAATTAAATTGCACTGTGTAAATCAGGCTTAAGGATTTATTTCATTGCCAGCATTAATAAAATTCTAGTAAAGTGTTTAAAAAAGACATGTAAAATAAGCTGCTAATTTTCATAAAGGTATGTCAAAACCTTTTTTAGTACCAAAATACCTCAGATGGCATTGTTTCATCTCTATCCAAAATTTCTTGATGGAGCCATCCAAGGCATGATTATACTATCTGGCTTGGGTTACTGAACACTGATCTGTCCAGGACAGATTCTTATAATGCATGATTGAGGATTGTTCCTCCTAAAAATCGAAAATTTTTGAACTAGATATATTTTAGGTATTTTATTATTTTATGGCCAGAGATCGCACAAGACATCCCAGGTTTGGAAGGAAGAAGGGGTGATTTGCCCAGCAGAGGGACATAACAAAGGCAAACAAAAAAAAAAAATTGTGCAAAGCATGACCTTAGGTTATGCTACAAACCATTATTACATCCAAAGTTCTAGATAATAAGACAAGTAAATAATCTAAACCATTTTGAATTAAAAAGAAAAAAACTTGGTTACGACACTCACACAAACCCCAATGGACTAATTTAACCTGACTGCAACACAATCACTCCTCTGGTCAAAAATATATGTTAACATCAGCTGTTTGATACTTGGCATGATGATTCGCTTGAATTTACTCGCCAGAAACGAGCGAATCGACACTTTAAATAATATAATATTTTCTTGAGGCGTACCGCACGAATTTCATTTATTTGTAGGCGAATCGACAACTCCAGAAATCGATTCGCCTACAAATAAATGAACTTCGTGCGGTACGCCTCAAGAAAATATTATATTATTTAAAGTGTCAATTCGCTCGTCTCGGCTTCGTGCGGTACGCCTCAAGATAAAATAATGCATATTATTTAAAGTGTCGATTCGCCCGTTTCGGGCGACGAAATTCGTGCGAATCACCAATAAGCCAGCATGTCAATCCCACTAAAGAACACTGTCCTTCAAGATACAGGGTTTTCCTAGTTTAAAGGACAAGTAAGTGTCTTGCTCATCTGTAATAGGCATTCCCATCTTTTATTGAAACAACGCGCTTTCAGTACAAGAATGAAATATTCAGCTAGTATTAAGTTTGAATCGAGCTGTATTTTAGTATTGTCAATACACACTTATTACCTAGTGCGTAATTATTAGTAAACACGACTAAACTAAAACACTAGCGATATGTTGCACACTTGCACTGTAAAGGATGATTTCCCCAATCGGCTCACATCGCATCGGATCGGAACGGATTTTACCATCTTTAAACGATATTAAATCGTATACACAGTGTTTAAAGTCTATATTACCAAGCCGCGCAGAGCAGCTTGACCGCGGGCGTCTTCCGCGACATGCGATCGTAGCCGAAAGTATGTAGCGACGCGCGATCGGGTCCGTTCACCTGTCGTATCCGATCGGATCCTTTCGGCTGTCGTCGCGTGCGCTCAAATCCGTGGCGGGGAAATAAATCATCAATCCAAATTTTTCTTTTCCTCTTTTTATTATTTTCTTTGCAATAGCCAACAATAGATACTACGTCAACTTCAACCATTTCAAAAAATTATAACACGTCAATACGGTAGGAATGAAACTATTTGACTAGGCGCAGAAACAGATGCGTTCGCAAGCGACGGTATGGAGCCGATCGTATGCGTCGACATCCTGCCGGACGCGATCGGCTGTCGCCGCATCCTTTCCGATCCGATACGATGCAAGCCGTTTGGTGGAAATCATCCTTAAGCGATTAGGAAGATGAGTGGGGCGCGTCTTCGTGGATGGCTCTATCTGTACTAAGCCTAAGCTATTTTTTGGTTATTTCATGATTTCTTAATTAAGTACTAATCTTTGAGAGTGGAAGCAGCTGCTGCATTTTTAGGGGATTCGTCATGTCTGTCTGTCCGTCCGTATGTCACAGCCACTTTTTTCCGAAACTATAAGAGCTATGCTGTTGAAACTTGGTAAGTAGATGTATTCTGTGAACCACATTAAGATTTTCACACAAAAATAGAAAAAAATACAAAAAAATTTGGGGGTTCCCTATACTTAGAACAGAAACTCAACATTTTTTTATCATCAAACCCATACGTATGGGGTATCTATGGATAGGTCTTTAAAAATGATATTGAGGTTTCTAATATATTTTTTTTCTAAACTGAATAGTTTGCTCGAGAGACACTTCCTAAGTGGTAAAATGTGTGTTCCCCCCCTGTAACTTCTATAATAAGAGAATGATAAAACCAAAAAAATATACGATGTACATTACCATGTAAACTTCCACTGAAAATTGGTTTGAACGAGATCTAGCAAGTAGTTTTTTTTAATACGTCATAAATCGTAAACCGCAATTTATCTTTCATACAATGTTACCTGCTGCTACGGAACCCTTCATGGGCGAGTCCGACTCGCACTTGGCCGCTTTTTACCCGACTGCCCCAGAAGGAGGTATGTTTGTATGTATGTCTATTTCTTTGGCACGCTCTGTAGCCTAAACGGCTTGATGGATTTTAACATAATGAGGTGTCGTTAGATTCGTCTTAATTGTGGGAGTGACATAGGCTATATAATATTTATATACTGCATCTGCAAATACAAAAAAAGAAGGGTAGGTTAATAAAAAAATATTTTATTTTTTATCAAATAAAAGCTAGTAATAAGTCTATTAAAAATATATTTATTCTTTTTAAATAAAACAAGACAGGACTTCGCGAAATAAATTAACTGTACCTGGTGTTTATAAAGTACATAGGTATTAATTCCTTTCTTGGTCTGAAAGAAAGCAAGAAAACCATTTATTTGGACACAGATCGTGAAACACAAAACACAAATAATAACACAGTGAAAATAAAAAATTATGTTTTTAAAAACAATAGTGTGTGCCTCACGGCTGCGCCAAAAAGGTTCTCTCAGGTCTGCTGTCTCAGCGTTGCGTAAGATTCTCTATTGAGACGGCGCCCGTGTAAAGAGTACCTACCTGGAAAGACTTGGAGAAACCTTAATCAGCACAAAAAAACTAGCTTAGTTTTAGAATTTACTCAAAGATTTTGACAGCAGATTTGTTCTAGCGATTTTAAAATCTGTTTGTGGATCTTCTGGAATTGCTGCCACACTGCTTCCTGCTGACAAAACAGCGCACGCCATGTTTAAGATTCCCATCGATTTAGACAGCAACGAAACGCCTGTTTGTGGGGTATCACGCAACAGTAACAAGGGATGTGTGCTTAGGGATTGCGCTTCGTCGTATGGGATGAATGCATTGTGGCAAATAGGAAAGCAGTGTAAGCTGTAAACAACCCTGTAGGACATCCGCAGGAACCAAGACATGATGGGTGGTGTCATAGTTCTGACTGACAAAGTGAATAGGTCGACTCTATGGTCGAGATTTCATAGACTACGCTTGACCATCATCATTCGAGCTCGGCTTGGCGGGAATTTAAATGCTCAAGAATTCTCCGATGTTCTTCTAAAAGTTGGTTAGTTCCCGCTTTAGAAGATCTTATTGTTTGGTGTACGGGGACATCAGTCGAATACCGTACCAAGAGAATTCTTGGGCGTATTTTAATTCCGAAAATGAACTAGCTGCAGCGATCAACCACAGTATTCTCTCTCAAATAGAAAGGAGTGAAGTGATAAACACCTCCATTAATACTGATGTGGAAGAAGATGATGCCACACATTACCCCGTAGAATTTCTCAAGTCCCTAATGGCAAGTGGACTTCCGGTGTACATCATCCAGCTGAAGGCCGGTGTACCGATTGTGCTCCTTCGGAACTTAACTTCGCCGAAGCTGTGTAACGGAACCCGGCTCAAAGTCATGTCTGCAGAGAAACGTCATCGAGGCGGAAATTCTAACAGGTTGTGGCGATGGCGAGGCAGTGTTTATAGCGCGTATACCACTAGTTCCCGACAGTTACCAGTATAAGCACGTGCAGTTCTCTGGGAGCGTACGCTTTGCGATCAACAAGTCACAACTGCTGGTGACGACCTCAGGACTAGCTGCTTCTCACACGGACAACTGTACGTCGCTTGCTCCCAAGTCACCATTCCTGACTCTCTGTATATTTTGGCTGCTAAGAATAAAACTACTAACGTAGTATAAATAAAATTCTTGTGTACCTACGTGTTTGTCACCGAATTCTTCCTAAACGGCTGGACGGATTTGGATGAAATTTTGTATGTATAGATGAGTACCCGGTACCTGGATGGTTTGAAAATACAATTGGACCCGGTAGGTCGCGCTGTTCGGACAGGACAACGTCTGTCAGATCCGCTAATATGTATATACCGAAGACATCCCGGACGTCAGCTTGTACGAGATTAGGATGGCTCTAAAGCAGCTTAAAAACAATAAAGTGATGACGGAATTACGACCGAGCTCCTGAAAGCCGGTGAAAAACCCATTCTTAAGGCCCTCCAGAAGCTGTTTGATTCCACTGTATTACTTAGGGTTGACCGAGTAACCCCATTATATAATCATTAATGGTTCAAAGGTGGTTTCTGACTCTTGCAGCATCTTGCTCTATAGGATTTATAATTAACGCTTTTATGACACTAATCGTTTTCTTGCTCACTCTTAGGGCTCAATGGAACTCTTTGGATGGTACCAAAGTATTTCACTAACTCTATTTAAGGACATCAGCTGTTAGTAAGTGTTAGTAGACACCTTACAATTACTTATAGTGTTTTGCGCTTCTTAAAGCTGTTACAGTAAGCCTCAAGGTGTTACAAAGCATCTAATTAACTCAGTGTAAAAACATCAGCAGTTAGTAAGTGTTAGCTGACGCCTTACAAATGCTTTCAGTGTTTTACGCATCTTAAAGTTATAAGAGTGAGCTATACAATGGTTCCCACCAACTCCTGCCCTAAGTTATAATATTTTTCTTTGTAACTATTATTCCTCTTGAAGGTTTAATTATTTATCCTTAACACCATAGTGTACAATCGAATGTTATTACCGGAGCTCTAATATTATATAGCATTTATAATACTATGAGCGCCAAAAAAGGTTGCCCTTAGCGCCAAAATATTTGTTGGGAAGGCTAAAAGTCACCCAAAGGGCAATGCAGAGGGCTATGCTTGGAGTTTCCCTACGTGATCGAATCAGAAATGAAGAGATCCGTAGGAGAACCAAGGTAATCGGCATAGCACGAAGAATTGCCAAACTTAAGTGGCAATGGGCAAGGCACATTGCTCGCAGAACAGATGGCCGATGGGGCCGAAAGTTTCTGGAGTGGCGACTGTGTACCGGAAGACGTAGCGTTGGAAGGCCTCCCACAACATGGACCATAGAAATATAAAAAAAAAACAGGAGAAGTGACATAGGAGCGTGTCTGTGTCCGCGCGCCATGATCAAAATGCTCATGGTATAGGCAAATGGCTGTCTCCGCGAACTAGTGCGCTTTCGACCGAGATCGTGACAACATTTAAGAATACCGTGCTGTTCAGTGGTTTCTTGTAAAAATCGAAGCCAAACTAAAATCTTTATAAATCATAGAACCATTTATCATTTAACAGGACAAGTATTTTACTATACGGGGTGGCAGGGACATGACGCGAAAACTGAAACCATGGATTCAGTGCATGATTCTGAACCCGCCTGCGTTGAAATTTTTCGTAGGTTATTAAAAAAAAATTGTTGTTTCATAGAAAAGTGCAATACCTACGCGGTCAAAATGTATGGAACAGCTGATTTTTTGTATTGATTTTGATTTTTTGTATTTTCATGTACTGAATCCATGGTTTCAGTTTTCGCGTTGATGTCCCTGACACCCTGTATTTGTCTTGAAAAATCATGAAAAACAACAAATCATATAATATTTCTTTCCTTTACTACATTATTTTTGTTTTCATATATCACAGCGACTGTACTATTTATGCAGCAAATACATTACTTCTTAATCACTACCTAAGTATGTCGCTTACTAATTGGACAAGCAATGTAAAAATCACAAAACGATACTTTAGTTATGCGGTTGCATCGCGTAGTACGGCCGCTGTCTCTTGCGATGAGCTAGTGATGTGCTTGTGCAGATCCACTAACGTAGGATATCGACAACAATGTCGATTGTCGTATGAATTTATATTACTTTGAAAGTTTATTTTTCAATTTGTCAACAGTTATAGCCTGGTTGGAAGACCGATGTGAAATCTTGTTTTATACTCAGTTAGATTTTCTCATAATGTTGAAATTAATTGATTTACTTACTTAATTATTTTTTTGTGTCGTTTTCTTTATTTATATCATCTTATTATATGTAAATCGTTTTTAGGATTCCGTTGCCAAATGGCAAAAAACGGAACCCTTATAGATTCGTCATGTCTGTCTGTCTGTCTGTCCGTCTGTCTGTCTGTCTGTCTGTCTGTCCGTCCGTCTGTCCGTCCGTCCGTATGTCACAGCCACTTTTTTCCGAAACTATAAGAGCTATGCTGTTGAAACTTGGTAAGTAGATGTATTCTGTGAACCGCATTAAGATTTTCACATAAAAATAGAAAAAATACAAATAATTTTGGGGTTCCCCATACTTAGAACTGAAATTCAAAATTTTTTTTTTCATCATACCGATACATGTGGGGTATCTATGGATAGGTCTTTAAAAATGATATTGAGGTTTCTAATATAATTTTTTTCTAAACTGAATAGTTTGCGCGAGAGACACTTCCAAAGTGGTAAAATGTGTGTCGTCCCCCGTATAACTTCTAAAATAAGAGAATAATAAAACAAAAAAAAAAAAAATATGATGTACATTACCATGTAAACTTCCACCGAAAATTGGTTTGAACGAGATCTAGCAAGTAGTTTTTTCTATCTTTTATTATAGGATACTGTGAATCCCGGTAGCACGTTCCTGTGGGATATTTTCCAACATCTACGCGGGCGAAGCCGCGGGCAAAAGAGCTAATATTATATATAGATAGGTAATGCTGATTCCCTCATTTAGTATTTTTTACAAAATGGCACAAATTGCAAAAAGCTAAAGCTATGTTGTTGTTAGACAATATATTTTTTATCACATCTATTCAAAAAGAGCTAATTCGTTCTTCGTAAACAGGGACTAAAATAGCTTTTTAATCCCTAGGGATTAAAAGTGATTTGAATTTGGAATGTGGATATTGTTAGTAAAAGTTCCAATTACCAAAGAGATCAAACACGAACATTGTATGAACAAGTAACAGGCTGGCAAGAGAGAGAAAGTGTGTTTGGTCAAAATGAAAATCCAAGATGGCGGCTTAGAAAATTTTCAATTTTTTTGTCTTTGGTGTCGTTTTCATAGTTTTCGAGGGTGCTAAAGCCGATAGTGAGGTCAAAATGTAAATCCAAGATGGCGGCTCTGAAGATTTTCAAATTTATCATCATGGGTATCGTTTTCACGGTTTTTAAGGGTGCTAAAGCCGATGGTGAGGTCAAAATGAAAATCCAAGATGGCGGATGCAAAATTTTTAAAATTGTTCGTCATGTGTATCGTTTTCATGGTTTTTAAGGGTGCTAAAGCCGATGGTGAGGTCAAAATGAAAATCCAAGATGGCGGCGGCAAAAAAATTCAAATTTTTCGTCATGGGTATCGTTTTCATGGTTTTTAAGGGTGCTAAAGCCGATAGTGAGGTCAAAATGAAAATCCAAGATGGTGGCGGCGAAAAATTTAAAATTTTTCGTCATGGGTATCGTTTTCATGGTTTTTTAAGGGTGCTAAAGCCGATGCTGAGGTCAAAATGAAAATCCAAGATGGCAGCTAAGAAAATTTTCAAGTTTTTCGTCATGGGTGTCGTTTTCATAGTTTTCGAGGGTGCTAAAACCGATAGTGAGGTCAAAATGTAAATCCAAGATGGCAGCTACGAATAATTTAAAAATTTTCATCATGGGTATCGTTTTCATAGTTTTCGAAGGTGCTTAAGTCTATAGTGAAGTCACAATGTAAATCCACGATGGTGGCAGTGATTTTTTTAAAATTTTACTTGCGAAGGAACTTTGTTCCTGACGGGGGTCGGATCATACACGTTTTTTTTTCTCATAGAGGGTGATAAAAAGTAGAGTGTTCACCTCGGGAGCAACACTATTTTAAGCTCGAGTGGCGTACTTTGAATCCCTCGCTGCGCTCAGGATTCTACTTTAGAATCCCTCGCTACGCTCGGGATTCTACTCTAGAATCCTTCGCTCCGCTCTGGATTCAAAGAAACACTCTCGCCTTAAAAATAGTTCTTTGCTCCCTTGGTAAACAATCTACTATTTGTTATCATGTACATGCATATTTTCTATTTATCAACAAACAAGTACAGCTGTACTCATTGAATGCACATTGTAGCTTCATTCTACATATAAAAGGAAAAGGAGAATGCACTATCATTATTCAATAAAGGTTGAAGCTTGTTCATCTTGACCAATAAACTGGCTGTATAGGGATGTGCCACTGCAAATTGTTATTATATCATCATCACTGTTGGTTATTTTTGTATGTGGTTTAAATGAAAAATAAGAGAGTTGTGTATTTCTTAATATTATGGGATGGATGGTAAGGTGCTAAAATAATTAAGCCCTCAATAGTCTTGTGGTTCTAAGTGACCCAGTTTATAAGGAACACTTGTGCTTAGGGCATCCAAATACATATGTACTTCCTTTAGTTTCTACTAAGATGAAATTTGTATGTTATTTATTTTCAAGCCTCATTGGCATAACCCTTGTCGTTTTGTCATATAAAGTGAACCAAGATGTTAATTGATTGGTCCTTGTAAAATGAATGTGTAATTTTATGATACTCACTAACTGATAGTTCTAACACATTATCTTTTCAAGGCCATGCATTCTGGAATAGTACAGTCAGTATCGAAGCCATCATCCTCCTGCCCTTATCTCAGTTTATTTGGGTTGGTGCAGAATGTCTTCTTCATACTCAAAACTTTCCTCATGACATATTTCTTCATTTCTCCACATCACATTCCCAATTGCCATACAATGTCAACCGATTTCCAATAAGTCAGTATCAAAGTGCATTACCAAATTCTTTTCAAAGGCCGCTTAAGAGAATAATGTATAGATTACACATGTATAGATTAGGGATAATTAAGTTCTGTCATATAGTTAATATGTTCATCTACTTATTTCTAATGCTAACTTATGTAATTCAGAAATTACTAGAGTCCACAACTTATGATGTCAATCCTACTCGTCTCATTGTAATAAATTATTTAACTTTGACAAAATGGCCGGACATTCTTTAATATAAAGTGTTTAGGAGTGCATTTCTCATGAATATGAAAGTAATATTAACACATGAGTATTTCCCAAAAAATAACTATTTGCACTTAATCTTTTATTTGTCTTATGGCTGGTCACTAATGTTTGTTATTATTGTCAATGATGGATACTGTATGTCACTATTGTTTGTTGTTATGTTTTTCCGTACAAGAATAACTTATGACATTAGCCAGTATGCTAAGTGATTGTAGGCCACAGTCCCCAGGATACGCCGACGTCCATTCAAGTATCACCTATACGAGTGTATAGGCTATTTTAATGCACCCCAATGTCCAATAAGGATTAGAGCTAGAAATCCAACATTTGTAGATTTTTCAAAGAAATTAAACAATTTTTTTTTTACTTTTGAACCTTTAGTAACTAACAACCTATATTTACATCACTTATTCGTTTGTAGTTATAAGTAATTTTTGGTGTGAAAGTCCTGCCGCCACGCCGAGAGAGAATGCATTCCTGACACGTGTCAGTTGGACATGATTAGCAACAAATAAAGGCTGCGTTCCGAGTTACGCTGTAATCGATTTAAGCGTGAGCATGAGTTAGCGTGAGCGCGATAACGATGTCCCGTGGATCGTCATAGATGACGTCATGACATGCGCCATCTTGCGATAACGCCGAACATGCCCTAAATTAATATCACCGTGAGCGCTCTTAAAAATGACAGTTGTGCTGTTTTGTTATTTTGAGTCGCCTGATATCTTTAAACTAACGTGGCATTTTCAAAATTGTGCTTCTGGATACCGTCGCCATCGCCACTTATCCAAAGAAGTTCGTGGTATATGCATAAAGAAATATGATATACAAGTTTTGACGTTGAGCGAGCACTGTGAACGCGTTCACGAGCGTTCCGAATCGTTGACAGCCCTCAGCTGTCATAATCGTGATATCTAAATCGGAACGCAAAATTATTGATATCAGCGCTGTGAGCGATTAAGTTGTAATTCGGAAATCGTCCAAAAACATTCGTAAAACACGTAATCTTTTGTACTCAACTGACAGGTGTCAGGATACTTTAGTAAGTAATAGTTTTCGCGCGTAACGAAAGTTAGGTAGTTGTTTTTAGCTGATTGCGGATACGCACCATTGAATCCAGCAACCTCAAAAATGTGGTGGATCCAGCATTGCAATCCCTACTAAATAACAACAATGATTGCGAATTGTTTATCGCAAACGCAACGCGAACAGGTATCGGCTCGCTCGTGGTACCCGACTGTCGATGAGTAACATGCTAAATGGCATATGAAATTTTTTGTTGTATGGCACCATTAATTCCTCCTTACAAAAATGTGGTTATACAACCAGCAGCGTCTATTAACAGGGGCCGGCACCCCGCGCTCACACTGCACCCCGCTAATTCGCGGAGCTGGCAGCGAAGCTGTTAATGCTTAAATTTTATAGCTTTATCTTAGTAGCGAGGCTTTTGCCGTGCAGTGAGACAGTGCAGGATCAAAATAATAATCATTTAAAAATGTTCAGCTACCCTGGAATCTTGATTTAATTGTCAAAACATTTACCTCGTTATCCTTGTTGTCATTCACTCCGTCCAAACTGGTTTGCAGCACACTAGCACAGTTGAGGTTACTCTATGATTATTATGGATTTTTAGCTAGGTATATTTTACAATAAGCAAAGGAATTAAAATTAATTTGTAACTACCTCGACTTCGTCCGCGTAGAATTCGTAAGATACAGAATATACTAAAATAACAGCCACATTTTTATAAAACTTCCTCGGCCCCCGACCCACCAAAATCAAAAGTTATTTAGTAGAATTTTTCGCATTTTTCGAACGTCAAAATGATATAAAACAGTCCCCCAAAACGCCCGCTCTTCACCACTTTCTAGAGCTTTAGCTGGGAAGAAGTGGCGCAACAAACTCTCCAGCAGGCCATCTATCTGTTCAGTTAGAAAAACTTGATTCCATACAATAGTATACAATACAATACGAATGACTTTCATTATTCGTAGTATGCAAAGAAATTAACATTATGAGACAACAGAACATTAAATGAAATTGTTTGCCATATATCAGCTAGCACACGCCAATATATTTACAAATACAAAGAAAACTACTTGAGCGAAAAAAAAGGAAACAAAACTAACTAAGTTACCTAAATAAAAGCTTCCAGGCGTAAGGCTAAGCGTATGCTAAGACGCACGTGACGCAGGTCCACGCAGCGCAGGACAGAGCAGATTTTGTAATGCATGAACGTACTGACAGCTGCGTACGCTGCAGTGCAGGCACGTGCGACGCAGACATGTGTAGCGCAGCATGCGCTCGCGGCCTATGTCTACCTCGCCTGCCCTACCTTGCAAAATCTGTTCTGTGCTGTGCTGCGTCACCTGCATCTCAGCATATGCTTAGCTTAAAGAGCGTGCCCGCTTACATATATGCAATACTGGGTTATGTTCATATAGCTGATACAAATGATAAACTGGGACCATCGAAGTAAAATTAATAAACAGTTAATTACTAATAACAATAACGAAACCATGGTCCGCATCAAATCAGCACCGCGTCGCTTCGCCCGCCTGCGCCCGCCAGGACTTTTTGCCTTTTGCTCGGTTCCTAAGGGTCGCAGCGTAATGTTATATAGCCCTTCCTCATGAATCACTCCGTCCATTGGTGAAAACCGTATGAAAATCCGTTCGGTGGGTTTTGAGTTTATCGCGTACAGATAGACGCGGCGGGAGGACTTTTTTATAATATGTAGTGATGGGCGCTCAAGAGGATCTAAATTCAATCGATTAGACCTCAGTATCAGTGCAGTGTAGTTATGTTGTAATTTCACCAGTAAGTATGAATTTCTTTTAATACGACCCGACCAAAAGGTGTTCAAATTTAAGTGGAGGCCAGTTTAAAGTGTATTTGATTTTATTTAACAGACAGGAGACTTGGTAGGGGAGCCCAGAAGGTTTTTGAGCAAGCATATGCAGGGCGAAAAGTTGATAGCTGAGTAGGTGCGGCATGACGAGAGAACACCGAAAATATGTTTGAAAAGTAGGAGCCCCGTGGTCAGGAGTCCACTGTCAGATTTCGAAATTGGGCCGAAAATAATCTTCAGTCTTTGATTTTGGAATGATCGTGTGCGGCCTAACCCATAATGACTTAAATAGGCAAATCTGATGAAGACAATGTGGGCTTTCCCTAAATCTGACGAGTTTGAAAACTCAGATTTGGGCAATTTTTAAAGGGACATTCAGGGCGAATACAAGTTATTCTGTGCAATAGCGTAACCTGATAGTGAATATGTAAATATCTGACGGATTGATGGAGCCTTTTGGCAAATATAACGAAATTTCATTGATGTGGTCGTTTGCACTGAAACAGTAGTTATTTACGTGTGCGTTACCCCAGCCAGAAAATGTCGAAAATCGTCATCTAAGTGCAATAGATAATTAGATATATAGCTTCTGTAATTGGTAAGCAGATTTTATAAGCTGATAGTTTTTAATTATTTGATAAAAAAAGGTTTTGTTAAATAACCCGCAACACTTTTGCTTAGGCCGCCAGCAACTAGATTAAATGAAAGATCATGAGAAATAAATTTATTTTTAACCGACCATTAAAAGGCGGAGGTTATCAATTCGTCTGTATAGTCCGTGCAATCCACGAAGACGCGCCCCACTCCGCGATTTCTATATATACAGGCTGAATGTTTCAAATCAGCGTAGATGGCTTATTAACGAAAAATATTTAAAAGAGTCTTTGGGCCAATTTTGATGAAAACTAAAACTGCATCATTCGATTTTTGAATAACTCATTTCTCTAGTTAGGAATCGAACGCGTTGATTTTGAAAAAAAAAAACAACCTTTATTAATGCATCGCCCGATGGTGTCGCTAATAAGAATCAAATTCTGGGAAGTAATAACACAAGGCAAAGTAAACACTTTCCGTGTTCGTTTTTATTAAGATCAACTGAAACTAAATTGACAAATTGATCAGTTAAGGTTTAACAATGTGATAAAAATATAATTCATTATATTAAAAACATAAGTTAAGAAGTAAATAACGTCTGCGTTACCTTACCCCAGTCAGAAAAGGTCGAAAATCGTTACCTAAGTGCAATTTATAATTAGATATACAGCTTCTGTAATTTTATTGGTAAGCAGATTTTTAAGGCACGTAAGATATGGCGTCCCACAAGGTAGCGTACTAGGGCCGCCACTTTTTTTAATATATATTAACGATCTTCCGAAAGTAACATAAAAAAAAATGGTTCTCTTTTCAGATGACAGTACAGCTGTAATAAAGTGTACAAATAAAAATAATTATGAGCATGACATAAATAATTGTTTACGTGACATTATAAATTGGCTAGATAATAGTAATTTAGTAATAAATTTAAGTAAGACAAAAGTTATGCACTTTCATCAACGCTGCGAAAACCCAAATGTTAGTATTACTTACCAAGGCTGTGATATTGAGGAAGCAAATAAAGCTAAGTTCTTAGGTATAGTGATCGACAACAAACTCACATGGAAACCTCATGTTGAACAAGTATGTAAGAAACTGAGTAAGTCCGCATTATGCTCTTTTTCAACTTTCAAAGAAAGTCAACAGTGAGGCACTTTTAACGGCATACCATGGACTAGTTGCCTCTGTTTTACGGTATGGTGTTATTTTTTGAGGGCAGTCTACTGATAAGGAGCTTGTATTTAGGATGCAAAAGCGATGCATAAGGTCAATGTGCGGTCTTAAGACAACAGATAGCTGTCATCCTTATTTTAAATCTTTAAACATATTAACATTTCCGTCCTTATATATATTGGAAACGGCTTTATTTGTAAAAAACAATCCAAATCTCTTTCAGAAATTGTCGGCAGTAAGAAAGAATCCAATACGGACTCAATACGTAAATCAATTGTGTCAAGTAAAATGTAAAACCGCACTACTGCAAAAAAAGTTTTTTTTGTTTTGCCCCCCGCATTTATAATAAAGTACCTAATGTTATTAAAAATATGACTGTTTTCAAATTCAAAAGGGCACTAAATAAAATATTAATAGAAAAAAGTTATTACACAATTGACGAATTTCTTAATGATGAATCACTGACTGATTGATATGCTAATAATCCATTTGACTTTTTTATTTTTTGATTACTGCTACCTTTCTTTGACATTTGACATTCTGTTTTAATTTGACATTTACTGTAATTTGAACGATTTGACATTAATTTTTATTATGTATTGTTAAAATTTCCTACTTGTTATTTAAATTTAATATGTCTTTAAATTTGTGTAAATGCCCACATGCATGCCCATGTGACGGTAGAACATGGAGGACTTTCTTAATAAAACATCAATGTAATAATTACCCATGTTTGCAAAGTAATAAATGATTTGATTTGATTTGATGATTTAGTTTGGTAAGCTGATAGTTTTTTAATTATTTGTTAAAAACAGTTCCGGCTGGAGTAACGATACCGCAGTCAGATCTTTTGTTTTCTAACGGGTATGTTGAAATAAATGTTACCTATCTAAATAATTAGATATCAACTTGAAATATAATTTCGATACCGGAAATTTCAATTGTCGTACAGGACATTGTATTCCCTGTCCTTTACGACATTTGAAATTTCCAGTGTCGATTTGTTACGCAATAAAATAATCCACAGTAATGCACCGTTTTGAAGTTATTTTTAGTAAATAGACATATGCTTTAATAGGTCCTAGCCCTTCCAATAAGTGCTCCAAAGACTAACTTGAAACGTTATTATATAGGTAATTACTGTCTATAAATGGTACTGAGGTTTCATTAGTATCCTATACGTAATTAAAAAGTAATTGTGAAACTTCAATTTGTTCCGGCCACGGCGCGCAGCTGAGTTATTTGACGACCAATTAACCGAGTTTCCTATGGTAGTGGTAACTGAATCTTATATCAATAATTAAATATACAGTTTAATTATATACTAATTAACGAGATAATCGAAAAAATATATTTTTGCGTGGTACCCCGACCAAATCTAGAATGTTATAAAAAAGCAGCCGCACAATACATTTTTTTTGTTTATTTTCGACAAAATGATCCATTATGGTTAGTAACAACAAGAGCTTATAAACAATGTTAGTAGGTAAGAAAATAAATATAAATAACAATTAAAACATTTTATTTTACCGTCCCAACCACGATGCTTACCCAGAGCGAGTGCATCGGACACAGAAATTTACTCGAAACGAACTTCAGAATGTCGTTGCTGCTGCCGCGTTCTTTGATCAACAGTGACGACACACGCTTGGGTCTTATTGCGTAAAAGTCGTCCGTACGCTCTTCGGCAAATGCAAAACCGCGGCAACCGCAACAACATCCTGAAGACGTTATTGTATTGTACCCGCAGAGCGCTTTATGCCTTTTGAGTATAATTAAATTAACCCACAGGCTGCTCGTATAGGAAGATTGGCAATATGCTTTGAATAGCCCTAACTTGACTTCAGCTGAGCAACGAGCAAATCTGCGAGCCAACTTATTACCCCGGACCGCCAACGCTCTCTGCGTTCACGTTCAATGTCCTCGTTGTCCCTTAGATCATCGGTGATAATGTGCCCTAGATATTTAAACTTTTTCACTCTAGTGAGAGGAGAACCGTTCAGAAAAAGAGGTGCTCTTGGCAGCATTATACTTGAGACCATGACTCTCAGCATACCGCTCACAAACTCAGAGCTCTAATTGACGGGCCCAGCAGCACCGTGTCGTCGGCATAACTTATGTTATTGACAGCGACTCCATCAATATGACAACTTACGTGCGTGCTACTGAGCTCACCAATCAGGCTATCCATATAAACATTAAAAAGCGTGGGCGAGGAAATTCCCCCTTGCCACACGCCACACTCTAGCTTGTACTCCTTAGACAATCAATCCGCCCCACTTTACGACATTTAATTGATTGTCATACCAAAATTTCAGAATTTCCACTAGTTCCCTAGACACATTTTGCTTACGCAGTTTATCCCACAGGACCTCACAACAAACTAGATCACAGGCTTTGGATAAATCTAAATAACAAGCATAAACAGGTGTCCTACGATCCAAATAATACCTAGCCGTGTGCTTCATACAGAGAATAGCACTCTCAGTGGTAAGGTCAGTATGGAAGCCAAATTGCGCGTGATGCAGGTTCGGGTTCCTTCTTAAATGTCTGTTAATCAGACTATCCATTACCTTAGCCAGAATTGTTGCCAGGGAGATGGGACGATAGTTACTTTCATCACAAAAATCTGCTGTTTTACATTTAACAATTGGTATGACTATAGTTCTCATGAGGTCCTGAGGGAAATAGCTATGACTCACGCACAGGCAGAAAAGCATAGCCAATACTCTTGGTAAATGACTGCCCGCGTGCCGTAAATGTTCAACGTTCAAGCTGTCATGTCCAGGCGATCTACCCCGAGTCATGTAGTCAATAATACTCTTAACATCTTTAGGTCTTATTTGTATAATGGTAGAAGTATCTGGCTGGAGACTGCATTGCGTTGCTAATGAAGACACAAGTGGACTTACCATAAAATTTGATTTAAATATATTAGCAATGTTACGAGGATCCCTCTCAGAGTTAATGCATTCAGCCCGATTCTGCTTTATATTTAGTTTATTAGTACAATGCCAGAATTTTTTAATTTCATTCTTAGAACAATGAGATGCCAAAGTGTCCATTTTAATTTGTTCTACGTGGTCTTGACACCACTTAAGAGCCCATACTACCTCAGCTCAAATTCACTTTTTATCTCGCTCGCACCATACTGCTCGCGGACTGAGTGAGAGCGAGACGGAGTGGGGTGCTAGTGGCTCCGAGGCGCCAATAATTTAGGTAATTGCTTTTTACGGCGAAAATAACGGTAATTTGAAAAAAATAATAAAAAACATGGTCGCTGCTTTATAGTTAGTTCAGTTATTATGCAAAGTTTCATGATCTAATTTGAAGTATTTTTTGAATACCAGCGGTTTATTGTTCGATTTGGAGGTAACTTTGGAAAAAAATCTATCGAGAGAATTTTATGGAATCGTGTTTTCGTCTAACATAGTACTTAACATAAATCCTTAACTTTGACATATATCTGTGGTGTCTGAGAGAAACCTGAAAACTCCATTTTCGGCCTATTGCTGATAAGTGTAACTATAATAGGAGTGGGAGAATCGTAGCGGTAAAAACGTGACTATTCATGATTTTTTATTAATGGTTTGTTACAAATTCGATAACTAAACTAGTCATGATATTATCAAACTTATTTGGACTTAACAGGTTTCTCCCAGACACCACAGATATTTATTTAAAAATTAATGCTGCAGTATTTTCGATATAACGGAGTATCATGCTAAGCCATTTGAGGTAGTATAGGCCCTTAAGTCTAGGGACACGAAAAAAGTATCGATATTTTGTGGTATCGAGTACATTTCCATTCGATACCGATACTTTTGTACTCGATACTTTGCATTCGTAACTTTTACTCAATGAGTACTTTTTGGCAGATATCGTATCGAATAAGAAATTAAGTTTTAAATGGGTAATTTTAGAAATCACCCATTTAAAACTTGCGACCTTACGGCTTATGTTTATGGCAACGCCATCTAGTTCACTCGTTCTGAACCTTCTAAAACATTATATCGATCTTTACTCGAAATCGTTCTTTCCGTTCACAGTTAAATTCCTAACCTTTCCTTTATTAATTTACTACACTAATCAATCACTCATTCACTCACTCCTTCACCGTTGTCATTTCAATAATATTATGAATAATAACTACTCCATAAGTACAGTATCGATACTTTCTACTCGATACCGTGTCCCTACTTAAATTTTCCTACTTTTACACATGGCGTCTTAAATGTATGCAGATGATGGTTTCTCATGCCAGACCCAATTGTTGAAGTTATTTTTAGCCTCCTCATGTGCCTTTTTTCGTGCTTATTCCAGCCAGGTACTGGTTTTTTATTTTGAAAACAACGACGTGTAACAATGTCATAACTCTCTATACTCGCCCCAGTCAGTGATTTTATTACATTGTTGTTCATTAAATGTATACTTCTATGATACTCTAAATTTTTACAATATTTATCATTTAAGATTATTATTGCAAATTTCATGAAAATTACAATAATAATCTTAAATGAATTATACCAATCAAGTTAGTCTTTGGAGAGCTTATTGGAAGTGCTAAGACCTATTAAAGCATATTTCTATTTACTAAAAGAACTTCAAAAACGGTGCATTATTGTGGATTATTTTATTGCGTAACAAATTATAACTAATTAGTAATTTTTGTACAGGATATCTGGCTAATTAGCCAGATGTCCTGTACAAAAATTACAATCATCCGTTTAGTCAATTCCGAGATGCAGCAATCGTGCAAACGTTACCGCAGCAGGATTTTAAATATCTTCGCAACCATAGCAATACAAATTAAGTTGTAACATTTATTTCAAATTGAAATCGAATTATTTAGAAAACATTTATTTCAATATACCCGTTAGAAAACAAAAGATCCGACTGCGGTAACGTTACTCCAGCCGGAACTATTTATCAAATAATTAAAAAACTATCAGCTCACCAAATAAAAAAAAATCTGCTTACCAATTACAGAAGCTATATATCTAATTATCTATTGCACTTAGATGACGATTTTCGACATTTTCTGGCTGGGGTAACGCACACGTAAATAACTACTGTTTCAGTGCAAACGACCACATCACTTATATTCTTGTAACATAAAAACGGTTAATAACTTAAAATTATAGTATTTCGTTTGGTGGTCGGTTAAAAATAAATTTGTATCTCGTGATCTTTCATTTAATTTATTTAACTTGCAGCTGGTGGCCTAAACAGAAGTGTTGAGGGTTATTTAACAAAACTCATAAAAACGAACTATCACTAAGAATTGGGCGATATCGGGTGCAGAGGTCCGTCGTTACAATAAAACCTTGAACAGAAAAGTGTTACGACGTAAATGAGGCGTTTAACGTTTTCGTTAATTTTAGTTTTGTGATTTTCCACCTTTGCAAACTTTTATCAAACAGTTGCCGGGGACCTCTGAATAGGTTTTATAAATGTTGATAGCTTCATGGATAGCCCATAAGATGAGCATGTTTTTCAAATAATTTGTTAGCTTAGTGACATAGTAAAATCCTGAAAATATTAACTCTGTTTATGGTGTATTTTGATGGTGTTCTAATTTTGCTACTTAACTTTTAATAATTACTTTCAAGTGTTTGATATTTTTAGATTTCTGAATACCGAAAAATCTTCACAAAAGGGTGAGCTTAATATTCTAATAGCAACCAAAGCTATTCGATTCGTTGATTTAGAGATAAATGCAAAATTGTGACCTCTGTTGGGTACTTTCCTAAATAAATGAAATTTCGTTATATTTGCCAAAAGGCTCCATCAATCCGTCAGATATTTATATATTCACTATCAGGTTACGCTATTGCACAGAATAACTTTTATTCGCCCTGAATATCCTTTTAAAAATTGCCCAAATCTGAGTTTTCAAACTCGTCAGATTTAGGGAAAGCCCACAATGTCTTCATCAGATTTGCCTATTTAAGTCATTATGGGTTAGGCCGCACACGATC
The DNA here is from genome assembly GCA_949152395.1 of Agrochola litura. Classification (NCBI taxonomy): domain Eukaryota; kingdom Metazoa; phylum Arthropoda; class Insecta; order Lepidoptera; family Noctuidae; genus Agrochola; species Agrochola litura. Next base: position 11,769,383 of record OX424491.1, on the reverse strand, counting down.
ATACCAAACTCAAAGACTCTGAAGATCACTTTATTTTTGGCCCAATTTCGAAATCAGAAAGTGAACTCCTGACCACGGGGCTCCTATCTGAAACTTTTCAAATATATTTTCGGTGTTCTCTCGTCATGCCACACCTACTCATTTATCAACTTCTCGCCCTGCATATGCGCTTGCCCAAAAACCCTCTGGGCTCCCCTACCAACTGCTTAACTCAGGTGAATTAATGTCAGGGATTGTAGCAACACAATATTTCCTGTCACTAAATGATTTGGTAATTTTATCAACGTATCTGTGAACCTCATTAGTTGTTTTGTATCTATGTCTCTATGTCTATGATTATAACAACCTTCTCATTAAAAAGATGATTGGCGCTTTCAAAGTCTATTTTGATTGTGCCAATAATTTTGTTGGTATCGAACTGTTGCTGAGCTGGAGCAATGTGGCTATCGTACTGAGCAGGGTGAATGTTTTTTTTTTCATACAGTTGACGCGACGAGAGAGCAGTGCGAGGCCCGTACATCGCATGGACGACATCAGTATAGCGATGTCAACCCAGGCGGTGTCTCCGGTGTGGCGGCAGACCGGCACCACCCGTCTGAATTGAAAGCGCCCTATGACATGCACTTGACCGGTATTTTTATTGTTTTTCCTCGTTTGATACTTATTTCAATGTCAGAATAATTGATCTCACGAAACTAAGTTGATATAATTATAGATGAATGATAGATAACCATCCCTCATAAATTACCCCATCACGGATTCCGTATTCAAGGTTATTTAACTTAGCGCACAGCCACCACGGTTTTTTTTTGTTTTAATATACAGGCTCTATGGTTGTGGCTAGAGACGTTCAGACAACAGGAACAAATCGGCATAAATCTCAAGCGTCTGTAATTTCACAAACACACTTTGGATCGGAACCCAGCTAAGCGTCTAAGCGGCAGAAACTACATGCACATTGCATAATATAACCAAATCAAACTAGTCCAATGGACACGTTTAAAATTAAGGGATTGAATAAATACTGGTATTTATGTTGTTTAGGTCGGGATAAAAGATCAAGTTCCAGATCGGGAAGGAGAGAAGTTGAAAAATCTAGTAAAAGAACGAATAGTGCCTCTGAGAGGTACTGGAATAGCAGTAGAGATGAAGAAGTGCATGATCGAACTAGACCAAAACATTCGGCGACTCCACACGACGGGAAAGGTGAAACATTCGTTAATTTTATGGCATACTTAGTTTATAAAAGTCCTTGTTAACAGTTTTTTTTTTTTCAATAGATGGACAGTCATTACAAGACATGGATATCTCTCCGGATAGGAGTACGCCACTCTCTGAGAATTCGTATGGAGCAAGAGAAGCAAATGCTGCCGTACGGAATAACGCAGAGAATAATGCAGTTCCGCCTGTTGTTGTACTCGATAACTCGAATCAACCGGTATATTTTTGCTACCTAGTGTTACTGTTGAATTTATATATCATGTCCCTATAATTAATGTTTATTTCTCGGATGTTTCAGAGTGGGTCGTTACTAGCAGCGGCGTTACCGCGGATCGTGGCAGTTCAGCCGCCGGTGACGATACCGCCTGCCAATAATAACGGCGCGACGGCATCGCCCATCTGCGATGGTAATCGCAGCGGCTCGGGCACGCCGCACCGCGACCCGGGACCACCCACGCCGACACACTCGGAGAACACAGACCCACATGCACCACCACTACACTTAGATACAGCGTTACCTAGAAAAAGTAAGTCCTCAGGATTCATTGTTTCTTGTGAAATTATTAGGTCGTATCAGGAAACATTCTTAGATCTTAAAACAAGTTATTAAATTGCAAATTTAAAAACCTCTGATCAACACATGTACCTCACCAAGCAATTCTTACCATGACACGGAAGAGATAGTTTTACAATATTCAGTAGCTCCAACAATATTTTCAAACGCATACGCTCTTGTGGAGCAGGACCAGCATGACATTCTTATGCCAAAAAATATAATATTGATAGAGAACAAAAGAGATGGTTGTAGTTATGATTATCTCATAATTACCTATATTTATTTGAATAATATTCTGAAAATCCTGAACCGTTGAAAATCGCTAATTAAGTTAATTAAGAGTAATGAGGAATTTAAATTGACTTTGGTATGTCAACAATGGAAGTCGTATCTACTTACATGTGGTTTTTAAACAGGTACAATGAGCAAGAGATAGGTACCTATGCAAGCAAGCCAATAAATATCAAAGCAAGCATTTTTATCAGAGATGTAATTCCCCAACTGATAATATGCTTGGCTGCATAGTGTGCGTATTATACAAGCTTTTCTCGTTTCATTCAGTTGAAGTAGGGAGGTGTTTTATTGTAACATTTGAAACAGTACCCAATGAAAGGTGAGTCTATTTTAGCGAGCCTGAAACCTAGTTGAACTAATTGATCCGTATTTATAGATTACTTGAAACAACATATCCTTGAAATTATTATTAAAATTGGTTGATTTAAACACTACGAATTTATAGCAAATATTACCAAAGACAAAATTTTTAAACAGTTTGAAAATAAAGTACGTTTGCGTTTCAGTGGAATGCCTAGGAAGTTATTCGCAAGTTGTGGGCGGGACACTCCACCACGCACCTCCGATGCTGACGCCGTCGCTCGTGAACTACGTTCGCTCGGACCTGACGTCACACGTTACTGGCTGGCCTGCAGATATCCTAGAAAAGCAGGTAACTTGAAAGTTGAAACTATTCCACGCTCATTACATCACTGCAATCGCGTTCTTCCTGATGGCCGCCATCAGTGGAGTCATCCAAGCTCCGCTGTTTCGACCGTGGAGATTGTGAGTAGTTCCGCAAGACAAAACACGCCAGGACTTGTACACTACCTCCGAGATTGCGGGCCGGCGCTGTTTTTTTGTCTTGGACCGCAAACGCACATTATTTCGGACCGAGTTCGCCACAACGTGACGGTACGTTGTGGCGAACTCGGTCCGAAATAATGTCGTTTCTTGGTGATGGCGTTGGTGGACAAACGTCCTAACGAGACAGTTTAATCCTTTCCATATGAATGTGGATGTCGATAATAAAAGAACTAGACCACGTGAGGGACCACGACCACCGGAGACAGCCTACAGATCTGTGACGACAAAGAGGATGATGATGATCTTTCTTTCTGTTGTGCCAGGCAAATAAGTTCACTGAGGAAGCATATCAGCTGGGATGCCTGCAGTGCACGCGGGTATCCGCTGAGCTCAAGTGTTCTCGGTCACTTGTACGCCACACAGAAATTCGGGCTACGTTACAGGAACAAAAGTAAGTACACAAGTTATAATTAGAGACTAGCTGCAGGCCCGCGACTACGCCCGCGTGGACCCTAATACTTTTTCTAAAATAAAAGATGCCTAAGTCCTTATAACATCAACTATCTGCCGGTGAAAGTCCTGTCAAAATCAGTCCAGCCGTTTTGGAGATTATAAATAGCGGGAACAAAGAGACTAAAACACCTTGTATTTCGACATTACAAACAAACACTTCAATTTTATTTATTTGTATAGATAAAGGTACCATTCCGTAACCGACTGCAGGCGGAAACTACAAGCGACGTGTCGACACGACGGATTCTATTCTTTGTATTCGTATGTATTTCTATGAAGGCGACATGTCGCTAGCTACGGAAGGTATTTCATAGAAATTCATAGAAATTAATCGTGTCGCGGCGACACGTCGCCTGCAGTTACCATCTGCGGTCGGCTACAGAATGGTACCTTAAGATGTATAGATGATTTACAGGAATAATGAAACACGGCGAGATTTATGACGATACAAACGAGCCACTGCATCGCTACATTAGTTACATTGCAATGTAAGCATTACGCCGTGTGTAACCGCCTTTAGACGATTATACAAGCTGAAATTTTAATGGTTATTTTCCCGCGACAGAACAGTTTGCCCTCAGTAGTACTATTGATAGAGTTAAACTCAAAAAAAAATATGTTTTTGTTTTCAAATAATTCAAAAAAATATGCATAAACGAAACCGTGAGAAACAATAGTATCCTGTAGACATAACGTAGGTACTTCTCGAACCGCATGTGTGGCGGCGCGCTTCCGACAAAGCGAAGAGCGGTTCGTAAATGTTCAGACCAAAATAAGCAGTCGCGCGTAGTGATACGGCATAAACTAGTCAGCACGAACGCGGGCGGGCGGCGGCGAGCCTCTCCCCACGCAACCCCGCCCCCCCCCCGCACCGCTGGCTAGGACTGTTGATATTTTTAAAAATATCGGAATTTCGATATATCGATATTTTTAAATATATCAATATCGGAGTTTGATATTTCGAAAAAAAATATCGATATTTCGATATATCGGCTTTATTTAAAAAAAAAAAATCGTAAGGCAGCTCAAAAATGATTACACAGTTTATAGTCCAGTATATTTATTAAGCAAATTAAATTTTAAATGTAAAAAAGTGTTAGGTTATAACTATTTATATAGTTCTTAGTAATTATTGTTTAATTTAAATAAGACAGTCATGTGTACCAATATTTTTCAGTAAGAGTTTTTAAAAATACTCTTTGTTTTATATGTTCAGCTGTTTGACTACTACGATTATTAGGCACTAAAAGATTGATTGTAGAAGCAACTCGTTCAGATGCTACAGATGTAGCAGAAGAAATTAAATATTTAACAGCTATTTCTGATAGCACGGGAGTAAAATGTCTACTATCGATCTAAAATTTTAGCGCATTCGATGACCTTGAAATATTTGGCTGATCTAAATACTGCTTTAATTCAGCAGGCATTGTACCAAAACTTCTGCCAGAAACTTCATTGGCATTGGCCAAATTTTTCAAGAGCATATCTTCCACAGACTAAATAGAGGTAGATAATTGGAGCTTAGTTAAATAGATGACAATAAACAATAACTGTAAGTAAAGTAGGTACTCCATATCATAGATTATAGTAATTTTTATACCACAGAGGTATATCTACATAAAATTACATTTCGTTTTAAGATAATAAGTAAACTAGGAATAGAGAAAAAACATAATATAGTGTAAATGAAGTACAATAAATAGATTAAGTTTACGATGATTTTGTAGATTAAATAATTTACGAAAAAAAATAAAAATGTATTTAAAAAAAATATCGACCATCGATATCTACATTTCAATATCGAAATATCGATATATCGTTCAAAAAAATATTAGTAATAAATATCGATATTTCTAAATAATAATATCGATATTTCGATATATCGATATTTTATCAACAGTCCTACCGCTGGCTCCGGCTTTCTCAGTTGACCCGCGATCGTCGTATGACGCGTAATGCGATATCGTAATTTGCAAAAATGGATCGACATTATTAGTCTTGAGTTACAGTTATTCCAATTTGGAGTACGTCGCTATTGTACAATCTGTACGCTAGGGCTAGTTATAACTTTACGCGGAGCCGCAAATCTTGGGAGTCGCTCCGTCTTCACGGGGTTCTGAACCTGGAAAGACGACACATACAACAACAGACTGTGAAGTGTGTATGACTGTGACGTGTGTGTAAACTGTGCATGCATCCCTATCATTTTCGTTGAGTTCATGCACTCCACGAAAACCCGCGCCGGCCACAATTGCTTTTTGTCAGTGATTGATAGAAAATCGTTACTGGGAAGTGTAAGTACCTACTCGTACCTTAGTAAATAGCGAACAGTGAAAAAGTAGCTGTCCTAGTTATTAAATTCATTGTAAATAAAGTTGATTACAATTTTTTAATACGCCATAAATACTTAATTTTTATTGTACCATAGAGACGTACTTCAAATTGGAATAATTGTTATTTCGATCGATTTTATTTACAAAATTCAGAAAATAATTTTATGTTAGAAAATAAACTGGTTTTTTTAGTTTCGTGTTAAGTAAGTTGTAGGTAAAAAAGTATTTATGGCGGTTCTAAGGCCGTAAAAGTATGAAGGGATTTGAAATTGCTTTCAAGTTTTGTTTTTCACAATTCTAAATCCGCTATTTTTGAATATTAAAAAAAAAAATCTTTTTATAAATCTATTGTACAGACGCCAGCACATCAAGCTACCCGAAACTGTCAAATTTTCCCAATCAACTTTGAACCTTACGATTCATCGATAAAGTTGAAAATCTATTAAATAAATTTGACAGATTGTAGTAGCTTGATGTGCTGGCGTCTGTACTACCAAGACAAAATCATTTTGCTGCGGAAAAACAACCATTAAAATTTTAGCTTGTATAGTCAACGAAAAACTTGATGCTCACTTATTTAGGTTATCTCTAAAGGAGTTTGAGTAAAGTTGGCGTTGTTTTAAAGTTCTGCAGACAGCGCTGCGCCGTGGTGCTCATACAAATAAACAAAAATGCTGAAATAATTAAAGAAATACATTGAATTGCCCGAGCAGTACGTATTGCGTCAATGTGACGCGATATAAAGTGCGAGCGAGATCGGAAGGGCGCGCACCATTATTATCTATAAGGAGTCTTAGAATTAGCTAAATAGAACAATATAACACAGCGCAGCTTGTTGTTGATAAGTCTTGTTTTTCTTGACGAGTGTTGTAATTTGTGGCCTACAGAATAATGTACCTGCGGCAGCAGATCTCACGGCTAGAGGAGCTCAAGTCGCAGAACTCGTTCATGTCGGAGGACTAGGACACGGGGCGGGGACGCTGTGCCCCCCCGCCGCACTCCTCGCGCCCCCCGCGCCCCTCGCTCCGCCGCCTCGCCCGCGCGCTGCATTTCCCGCCCTCCCGGGGGAACTTTCACATGTCAATGCTAAACATTGTTCATTCCGTTCACTTTCTATGTAATTTAGATCGAATGATTACTCTTGTGTTGTGTGATTTGATGTTTAAACTTTAAGCAGGATTTTTCAATTTGCATGTAATTCGGATATTTCAATCGAAGTTCAAAATTATTCGGCTTCAATTTGATTTGTATCGAGATGTTGGTTAATCAATATAATTATGTAATTGTAATACAAATGAAGTATGTTTTGATGAAACTATTGTTTATGTAGATAGGTTAAGTAGGTATGCCTAGACAAACGACGCAGCGCGCGTCCAGAAGCTGAGATCATATTATAGTAATGTCTTTCTTCGCATAAATTTAACAAACAAAACTTATTTTTCAAAAATAATTCAACAACTTTGATTCTCAAGTTTTCCATCAGTAACAAAAATCTTAATACAAATAATTAATAGTATATTGTATTATTCGTTGATTCGTAGATTATAAATGATAATTTGTCAATGTAAGGGTACTACAGTCTTTTGTAATGTGTTTACTGTAAAAATTAAATTATTGAATAATGTATTTGGTAGAGAATGATTTCAATAGTTCATACGCATCGTTGTTATATAGGACGTCGCAGTTAGAGGGCACTTAGCGGAACATACGCGGCCTCAACACAGACACGTGGCCGCACGGCACTTGTCGCTGCTGCTGTTCAATTCTGACCAACAAACGTTTATAGAACCAAGTATTTTTAGTTATATTACCAAACTGACTTTCAAGCCGTAATGTTAATTGAATTGATTGAAAAATCTTTAAAACTTTAATTATTTTAGTAAGAAAAGTAACATCGTAAGCTTTGAATTTGAAAGTGCAACACACAGTGAAGTAAATGGATAAATATTTATTTACTTCTATGAGTAACATAGTGAATCATTATTTAGGTAAAAACAAACTCCGGTCTAGGTCTTTTTATTTTTCTAATATTATAGGGCTAATATATTATGTTTGAACTGCTGAAATTAAAACACCAATGCATACATACAAAGGAAATACTACTGTGATATTCATTATTTCACACGTTAATAGAAGTTGACATTTTTATTTATAAAAGGCCTGTGTGGAGCTGTAATTAGGTGCACTCTGTTTATAAATCACTTAACTTATATTTTAGGGCTTCTGAAATCAGGTCTCTGACAAATTCTAATAGAAACCCGAAGCGTCGTACTTCAGCCGTCGTCTTTTTACTGTATTTTAGTGTTAACTAGGGACCTGTCAAATCGCCCGCCGTAAACTTAGGATAGTAATATTTGAAGTTATATAATTAAGCGACTTTGGAACGTCGCCTCCACGCAGGACTTCATTTTAGAAAAAAACTGAAAAAGTATCTTTCGACATTCTGTCAGAGCTTGCGCATGCAACACGCAGTCAATCGTCCCGCGTTTTACTTAGAAACCCGTATCACCGGGACCGACGGAACGCGCAACGCTTGACCGCCAGTCTATGCAAGCTCTTTTATCATTGTGACAATTTTAAGTATGATAATTGATAATATTGAACCGGAATAAATAAATCAGTTTCTGATAATTTTATTATGTGTATTAATTACTTTGCTTCCAACAGATAAATCCTTATTAAAAGGCTGAAGTTACCAAATGAACTGGTTTTTAAATTAGAGTTGTTTCTGGCGACAGCCAGCCATGGTTAGAGACGATACTGTATTACGGAACATTTCGCCGTGCGGTGATTCCATGTTCTGTATTCCCGGGGAGCTTTGGAAATGAAACAAAATAGATTCTATGTACCTTTGTTTGTAATAAAAAAAAATACGTACAGCGTAACACACTACATTATCCTATTGCTCAAATACATAATCTCTAGAAAATCATGATTATCGACTGATGTAGGTACAACAATACGTATAAAAGTAAAATCGTATAAGAATGAAAATAACGAAAAAAACATACAATACTCACCTAATCTATAAAAATCACAATCATTTTTAAGTGTCTATAAAACCTCAAATTGATGGTCCTCCGTTATATCAAAAATACAGCAGCATTAATTTTGAAATATGCAATGGTAAAGTTTAGGATTAATGTTTAGTACATTACTGCCGCGGTCTATAATGACTAATTTGCTGGTCGCGCTGATGATGGCCGACAGTGCAGCGTAGCGCAGCTCCAGGCCGACACAGCGCGGTCAGCGTGCAGCACTTGATGGACGAGCTGAGATAAAGGTCGAGGCCGACACAGCGAGGACAGCAAGGGCTGCAATGATGGCCAAGCTAGAAGGCCTAGAGCGTAGCTAGGCTAGCTCGAGGCAATCATAGCGTGACCAGCGAAGCAGTCATAGTGGGCCAAGGCTTGTATAGTGCTTTACTCAAAAATGCAAGTACCTAATCTAAATAAAACCTAGAAATTTAATTAAAATGACAATTATGAAAAGTACAGTTACTAAAATTCAACGCCGACTTTCCCGGTTTGATATTACTAATAGTTTGCGATAATTTTAATGCGGTGTTTGACTGCTGTATTATTTCTTAATTTATTACGCAAAAAAGTAATTAAATAAAAATAAAATTTTCGCTGAACCGCGCTTTTGTTACTTCTTTGTTTTTTTTTTTAACAATGGTAGTTGGAACTATACAGCCAAATATGGAATAAAATCTTTTTGTACCTATCTCTATAAATACAAACAGCTGTGTTTTAAATAAAATCTTTTTGCATTTGATTTTTTAAAACGTTGAAACGTCAAAATGCGGCCGGCAATGTTTTGCGGGCCTGTTAGAGCGACCAGCAAAACTTTGCCGGCCGCTCCTTGAAACAGAACGGCAAGGTCGACTTTGCTGAAACAAGGTTGTCAAAATAATGACCACATTACATGCATTTTTGAGTAAAGGTACTATGTTTGACGAAAACACGACTCCATAAAATCTAATTTTTTCTCTATAGAAAAAAAAACCCAAGTTACCTCCAAACCGAACAATAAACCGCTGGTAATAAAATAATACTTGAAATTAGAATATCATGAAACTTTGTATAAAAACTGCACAAACTATAAAGCAGATAATGTTTATTTTTATTATGTAATATTTTACTATTATTTTATTATCGCCGTAAAAAGAATTTATTACAAAAGAAATTATCCAAACTATTGGCGCCTTGGAGCTTTCTCCCCGTCTTTCAGTCTCGTTCTAACTCGGTCTGCGAGCAGTATCGTGCGAGCGAGATAAGGAGTGAATTTGAGCTGAGGTATTATGGACTCTTTGTTTTCGCTTCGAGCCTGGAGTTCCCGTAGCGCCGTTGCGCCCGTCTCTACTAAGTATAAAGTTGCATAGCCGAAAACTCATTGTGAAAGCTACTATCGCGAAATACACCGGCTACCTTCCTACATTGTCGCATTGAACTTCAAAAAAAAATCTATTAAACATACATACCACATCTAAAATATAATAACATATCCATTCATACAATGAAAATACACACTACTTGATCTTCAACTGATTATGGATGCTGCTTGCTTAGATAACGTAAATATTAGAAAGTTTCAATCAGTGATTTGTGTGAGTAGAGCTGTGCCCCGTATAATCCAATAGCTTTGTGTTTGACGCGTTGGCAATAGTACGGGCAGAACAAAGTTTGTGCTGTGTCCAGTTGTGGACAATGTACCCGCTCGTTCTGCCGTCTTGTATAACGGCGCTTCATACCGAGGATCAGGCTTGGGCAGTGTCAGAACAGGCTGGAACCATATCACCGGCAATGGAGGATTCATTTGACCTGTCGCACAGAACAATTGTTTAGGGTATCGATTCGTAACATAGGTACAGTATACACCACTAATGTTTAAGTTAATTAATATAGGCAAATGCAAACCAACAGACGTATTTTATTTTGCTCTCATGTTCATGTAGCTTTTAGCTAGTAAACCATTTAATTTTGATAAACATAGGAAAAATTGTATAAATATACTCCTATGCCACAGATCTATTTTTAAGGCAATAAACTTTCTCTTGTTTATCTTTCATTAGATTTTATTCCCAAATTTGATCTGGGCATTGGGATTGTGTTTCTGTTCAATATAGAGCTGAAAAGGCGCAAAGACCAGCGCGTATTCAGCATTTGTTTTCACTTGTCGGTTTCGCAATAGGTCGGATTCTCTTCTCATTTATTAGGTATATTTGTTACGCGTGAACTGGATGAATGTAGCAACCACAATAAGCTTATTATTGTATAGTAACGTATTTCCCTGGATATACTGACTCTACGGACTCTTTTTCTTAGAGGAAATTATTCAAGTATTGTCTTTTGGAATGGTGTGTCTTTTGTTCTATAGTATTAGAACGTCTATTCTGTAATTTTTTGGTGACATATTAATTTGTGCTGGATAGATTTTTTTATATACAGGCTGTCCCTGGAAGAATGGATCAAATCGAATAGAGGTGTAGACAAGGCCATTTTCAAACTTTTTAACCCTGAGAATGTCGCGCTTGTTCAGCAGGACCACGACTTTGAATGTTGATTCCAAGTTTGACGAGCTTGTCGCTTTCCTCATACCTATATAGAAAATTAGTAGGTACTCTGCAAGATAAAGTTAGTGCCCAAAATTCAAAATTAGTTCTTCAGTAGTTTACGAGATATAAAAATAAATAAATAATAAAATAAATGGTGTTTTAATTCAGGCAAAATACCCATATACGAAAAAGAATAAATAAGTAGTAAAACAGTAAAAACATTAAAAATATTAAAAAAATATCATTAAAAATAAACAAAATAATAAATATACCATGCCATTGGGTGGGGTGGCCGTACTCACGGTGTAAAATTTTCATTTCAAGATTTCCCTATTAAAAACTCTGTGATTTCTTCCCAAATTTATACAAAAATTAGTGCTCCTAAAGAAGTTATAGCGACCAAAAACTTAGATTCCTAAGTGTTGTATTTTCAGAGAAATTAGCTTTCATTACTTTTCCATACTAAATCTCCGCGTATAACCCGACCAAATTAAGTTGTCAATGGTATTGAGCTGTTTAGGAGATGTACACTCGTGCACATAAATTTATGGATGTCGGAATAGTAATAACAACAGTTCAATATCTATAATAATAAGGTTCCGTACCAAAATGGTAAAACGGAACCCTTATGGTGCAACTTAGTCTATCTGTCCGTCTTTCTGTTACAATCGGATATCTCAAGAACTACATACTAATGCTATCAGCATTAGTATGTAGTAAAGCTTGAAATGTTGAATAATTTTAGATGACATTTGTCCAACTGTTTTGCACATTTTGCACAACATTTTTTTAAAGTAAAAAATAATCTACACCGACTGAACGGGGGTCTTAAAAATTCGAAGTGGGGCTGGGCTGCTAGGGCATGGGGTATCATATAAAAACGCGCTATTTGCACATTCTCAAATGTTTTTTTAGGCCACGTTCTTTTCGACTTTGACGAAATTTAAAAAAAAAATACTGTTACCCCGTTATTATATCCCCGTGTTGTTATATATTTTTCTGTGTTGTTATATGAATATCATTAAAGAGCAATAAGTATTTCTTATTTATTTCTTTAATGTTTGGATTCTAGTAACTTGTAAATTAGTACAACACAGAAGGTAGGTACTTACAATACAGAAAAATAATTATTCGAGTAACTACCTACCCACGTCATTAACAAAGGTATGTATCACAGGTATTTTTTTTTCTTAATATGTACCTAGGTACATAGTTTGTATTCAAATTATAGATATTGAACTGTTGTTATTACTATTCCGACATCCATCAATTTATGTGCACGAGTGTACATCTTCTAAAATCTATTCCGTGAAAACGGTGAAGTGCATCCCACTTGATGCTAGGGATTGGCACTATTGTCACCTCACTTAGAGCTCATTCCACATAAGTTTTCACGGTGAGATTTTTACAGAATAGATATAGACTGCTCAATACCATTGACAACTTAATTTGGTCGGGTTATACGCGGAGATTTAGTATGGAAAAGTAATGAAAGCTAATTTCTCTTAAAATACAACACTTAGGAATCTGAATTTTTGGTCGCTATAACTTCTTTCGGAGCACTAATTTTTGTATAAATTTGGGAAGAAATCACAGAGTTTTTAATAAATCTTGAAATGAAAATTTTACACTGTGACTACCGCCACCCAACCCAATGGCATGTATATCTCGTAAACTACTGAAGAACTAATTTTGAATTTTGGGCACTAATTTTATCTTGCAGGTTACTAATTTTCTATGTAGGTTTGAGGAAAGCGACAAGCTCCTCAAACTTGGAATCAACATTCAAAGTTGTGGTCCTGCTGAACGAGCGCACGAAAGTTATCGTCGTTGATTTCTCGGTAAATATAAATGTTTCAGTTCTTTTTTTTTTACGCAATTAAACACATTTAAGTGTACTAATTATTTGTATACTTAGAATAGCTGCAGCATGCCCCCTTTTCCGTGCTCATGGTGGTCCTGCTGAAGGGAGCGTGACTACGGCCGGACTACCTTCAAAGTCGTGTTTCTCGAAAACTACTAAGGTACCAATTTTGTCGTTCGAGCACTAATTAGTACCAATTGGGTACTAATTATTTACTAAATATGGAAGCGATTGGCGTTGGTGATCCTGCGGTAGTCACGGACATGCTTTTGGCAAAATCTCATTGGACCGTAGATTGGAGCGCTTTTTCTGCAATCTTAGTTGCCGGCGCCCAGGCGCTAGCCGCGTGCATCACCAACGGCTCCACTGCTGCCGTGTAATTGCTCCGTATGAACCTCTAGGAGCAGACCCCAGCTCACTTTGACCGCTCTATATAGCTGTTTGTAGATTCTACACACGTTAGCGGCATCGATGTCGAATGTGAGCTGCACGCGTAGCATGAAAACCATAGAAACGGGTTTTCTACGGGTTTTTCCGTCGACTAAACCCGTCTCTATTGTGGTCATGCTAAGCGTGCTGGTGGTAGTAAACGAAACATGTTTTTCTTCTTAACTGTATTGTGGCGAACTGAGGATCCGACATAGTGCGAATCTGACTAAGTGAGAACAAATAGTATTCAGGTGCCAGCAGAGCTCACTGACCTGGGAGAGCATCTATAAGGCGAGTTGCCTTCATGTCCCAGCGCCCGGCGTCAATATATAAACCATGAATGTTAATACCGTCAACTGGTTTTTCTAAGAAATCGTAAACATTGGGCCCTCCCTCGTCAACCTGAAACACAACAGGAAAATGTGTTAGTCAACTGTTAATAATAACAATACCTACATAAGTACTTCAATCTAGGTATGTACATATTGTACCTATCAATAATAATAACAACATTGAAGATTGGGCGTTCCCGATTCAGTTAAATACCTATTAATAATTGAATAAGCGTACAAAAGCGCATAAGCACGCTAAGAGTCGTATTGCTGTGAACACGCGGTATAATCCGTACATGTGTATGTGTAAGCAGTCAGACGTCTGTGATGTGTGTACCGTACACACACCACAGAGAACGCAGTTTTGCACTGCACACTGTCGTATCGTCGCAGTTCGCGGGCGCCGGGCGCCGCACTATATGAAACAAAAATATATTTCCATCACTTTTGTTAGACACGGTAACACATACGCGTGACCTTGGCCAGTTTATGGAATTGCTAAAATTCGAAAGTAAATTATATGTGCAGTTAGCAGAAGGCGTTAAGGGGTCCACCCTCTATAGCAGAACTTTTTATGTCATAATATTAATTTGCATAACAGCGGATAGCATAAACTTCATTTCGCAGAAAATCTTTTGGCAGACACTCGAAAGTCAGAATCATCTTTATGCATAAATTTCATATCCATAATAATTAAAAATTAGAACCATCATATCGCAGAAAGTTCACAGTCAGAATCGTCGCTTGGCATATATTTCATATCTTTATCATTAAAAGGCAAAACTATCATATCTCAGAAAGTTTACAGATATAATCATCTTTTGGCATACATTCCATAACCATTTTTTTTTTTTTGTAAGTAAGAAGCATGCAAACAAGCATATACCATGCATGCAGCAAGCATGCACCATGCAAGCAAGCATACACCATGCATGCAGCAAGCATGCAGCATGCAAACAAGCATACACCATGCATGCAGCAAGCATATAGCATGCAAACAAGCATACACCATGCGGGAAGCAAGCATGCAGCAGGCATGGTTTCTGTCACGGCTTCGGCGCTGCGAAGCTCCGGCGGTCCCATGCGAGCTTATCGTCGCAGATGGTTTTAGCGTTCACCACCGCAGCTTCGGCTTGCTGGCCGGCTGAGCCGGCCAGTCTCAGCCGCGGAGGCGAGCGTTAAATCCACCTGCTCCTCAGCTCGAGGGCCGCCTCGCTCCTCCACGCCTACGCGGGTTTAAATTACACTCTAGGGGTAGGGCAGACAAGACTACGTGGAGTCGGTTTTGTAGCGATTCGTTTCTGTCACAAAATTTTGTAACAACATATTGACTTTTTAAAAATATTTTTTTTTTATTTAAGGTTAAAAGTGCTATTTTATAGAAATGGCAATATGCCTACTAAAATTATTCCAAATGAAATTCTGGCATCTTCATAGTATGCCAAGTGAAATTGTACCAAATAATTGTCGCTCTAAATAAACGTTATGCTAAACGAAATTATGCGGAATTTTAACTTTGCCAAAGGTAATTATGCCAAATAAAATTCTGCCATCTTAAAAGTATGCCATTGTAAATTCGGACACATAAAAATTCGGTCAAACAATAACTATGTTAAATAATTTTTATGCCTTTAAAATATTCGTTTAAAGAAGATTATGCCAAGTGTGTTATTCCAAATGAATTTCGGAGCATTAAGATTCTGCCAGATAGAAGGAACCCGGCGTTAAGCGTTGGTCTTATATTCAAGATGGCTAAGGTTCTAATCTCGTAAATCACAGCGCTGTTTTTACAAATATTATTATTTTTGTTTGCAGTAATAATATTTTTTAAATATTGCTGCCTTTTTATTAATGTTGTTATTGCAATAAAGGGTTTAGAATAAAAAAATGCGTGATTTGTGATAATAAAATAAAAAAATATTTATTCGTTATATTTATTTTACTTAAGTATAGTTAACAAACTGCTACAATTATTTATCATTACTTCAGCTGAATAAGATGTGAAATAGATGTCTAGAAACTTCGAAGCAATTAATACAAATTGCTTCGAAGTTTCTAGACATATTTTGACATTTTTAAATTTTGAAATGTTTTAAATTTTAAATGGATTTTTTTCATCATAAATATAAAGCTTTGATCATGGTCGAAGTAATTAAGCAATAAATAAGAATATTAGACTACTCAAAATGTAAAAAAAACTACTGACAAAATAGGTGATTTTAAGGTTAAGTATAGGCAGTTTGTTTACATTAATTATTTTACATTTTATTTGGCTTTAGTAAATATTGGTTGGTATTGAGGTTATAGCTTAAGTATTCATTTTCTTTACGAAAAGAACATTGAAACTAAACCTCAAATTGTAATCCTAAAATAATAATATTACTAAAATAATACTTATTAAACATTTTCGGTCTATCTGCAAGAAATACGACAAACACCATATTGAAACGTGCTTAAAAAATTCGTTACCATACATTCATGCAATACCTAACGAATCTGTTGTTTATTAAGTTGGTACGGTCAATATTTTATGGTCAAAAACGGTTTTCTAGCTGGTTTTCAGTGATGCAAGCAGAGTGCACGGCGAACGGTTCATAATGACGTGTTTTTAATAATTCAGCAAAATGTCTCGTTGGTATGAAACCATTTGTTTCATATTCATTCACCATTTGACGTCGCTGCTACTCGATAATAAGCCCCTTCCTCATATTTCTTAACCCTCACAGTATTTCTCTAGAACAAAGAATAACATTGTATTTATTACACATATTACCTAATTATTTATTATTCACTAATCGAATTAAACCTCATAATGAATTTAAAACTTTAAAGGCATCTTCTGTCGCAACAATACCTTTGATTAAGATTTATGTTTAGTAAAATATGAAATATTTAAATGATAACAACTCACACTTAGTCCGGTTTCATTAGATATTTGTGTAAATAACATTCACTTTTACGCAGCGCATTGATCTCCCTTCAATATTTATACCTATTTGACTGCTTTTTGAAAATAATAACCACAACACTGCGCTAAATACTCGTCACCAACATTATCCATGAACCAACAAAGTTCTATTAAGTGAATACTCGTAACGAACTGCATCTGTCTACCCCACAGAAATCGAAATAATTTACTTAGTTTTCTGTGGTCTACCTGCTAAACTTTAATGTTTATGTGAACAAGACGAATGAAACAAAAAACGAATGATTAAGTATCGAACTAGTCATTGGTTGCAGACAAAGTGAGTGTGTGTGTGTGTACTGTGCATGTCTATAGTATTGTAACAACTTATAGAAGAAGGTCGTAAGTCAAACCGAAGCGTCAGTCTATTGCTTTGTGAGATTGCCTATGGACTTTTGGTCGGTAATGTACGTAGATAATCAAGATTGACGGACCTTCTTCCTATTATTTTGCTTGAAAACGTCTTCCTGCGACAAGAACATTGGCAAGGGATGGAAGTCAAACATAAGTGCGTCGATGGGCACGCGGTATTGGCGCGCGTACGACTGCAGCGAGCCCGTGAGCAGACCTTGTGGGAAGAACAGCCCTGACACCCAGCTGCTCGGCTGGAGACCTTCCACCAACCATTTCTAAAACAAACACAAACAGCTAGCTAGATTTGTGCTTGGATTTAACCGTTTATTAAAATTAACCTTAAAAATATAATGAATTGTAAGAGACGGTCAACGGCATTAGGTTTGAATTGATAACCTCCTCCTTTTGGAAGTCGATTTTCAGGAGGTCTTGTCGCTTTAAGTAATATCTCTGGGGGTATTTTCATGTACTAGTGGGGTAAAGACGTGAAATTTTTATAAGCAAAGTATCTCGCTCTTATCCCGAGACAGGGTGGTCCAACCTCCCAGGTCGACGGCGGGCGCGTTATGTTCCACGCGCGCCTCTAAGAGATGTCAGCTGAACTGACGGGGTCCGCTAGGGCTGATGCCTGCCGGGGTTGCGAGGAAGTCCGAAAGGGATATTGTGGCCCACGGCAACATGGCAACTGAAGGAACACGGGTGGGTTTTAGTCAGTAAGAGTCTGACACGCCCTCCCGCTCCGACCATCTGCCCAGAGCGGGAAAGTTATTTGATAATTTCAAATCCAAAAAAAAAAAAAAAATTGAACATAAAAATGCTCGTATTTTATAACCAAAGCTTATACTGATTAGTCTTGTTAATACATAACAGATTTTATTTTCACATTTTATAATGCCGTATTCGCTAAGAAAACCTACATTAAAATTAGCCCTCCGAGTGGGCTCCCGACATCCCACATGCGACTAGAGTGAGCCCTCCAGGAGGGCTCCCGGGTGGCACTGAACGTGTTAAAAGGAGTATCATAATGATTTTGAAGCATTTTCTGAAGATTTGCGAAAAGCACAAGGTCATCAGCAAATCTTAAACGGGACAAGTAGGCACAGGCACCATAGATATTAATTAACACTGCAATAATTATAGACCCAATCTAAACTATTCACGATGTCTTCTAGGACTGCTGTGAAAAGTTGAAATTGTGTCGCCCAGGGAGCCTACCACCAGCTCATAAAGCAGTATTATTTTAATAATACTTCAGTATGGGAAAGAGATGAAGCTCTACAGGACGTAGGGTAGACCGGGGACAATTAAAACAGGTCATGATTACAACAACTTAAATTTCTCGAAAACCACGATACCTACGTGTGTGACGCGTCGTTCGTTGCTTCTTCGCCCATATTCGGTTTTGTGTTTAGCACGGCTGGTGCGAGAAAGTGATGCAGTTGTGCACAGGACGCCTCGACGAATTTCGCGCCAAAAACTAAGTATTCACGTTTTTTTAATTTTTGTTATTTAACTATTTAAATCTTGTTGTTTGACAGTTTTTCTTATTTTGGAGTATTGTTTATCTATTTAAGAGTGTTTTTATTACTGCTGATTAATGATTAAGTCACTATAAATCAAAATATTGAGTATTGAAGTAGAAGATATGAGATGGGTATGTTTGAAACAACTTGACTGTGGACGTTTGAAACGTTTCAAACGTCCCCGCATATTCCGCATTTTTACCCGACTGCACAAAAGAAAGTTGTGGTTTCAGCAACATCTTTTCCTTCACCAAAC
This sequence comes from Agrochola litura, assembly GCA_949152395.1. NCBI lineage: Eukaryota > Metazoa > Arthropoda > Insecta > Lepidoptera > Noctuidae > Agrochola > Agrochola litura. The sequence continues at coordinate 11,750,400 of OX424491.1, read as the reverse complement.
CTTTCCATGACTTCACAAGTTCACAATCAAGTTTTGCTGTAGAACTTGATCCTCTTGATGTTAGCAACTACAAAAACCAACCTTCAACAAGTAATTTTTTTCCAGAATGCATCAGACCATTTCCTAAAGCACTACCCAGGAAAACTGCAAAAAAACGCAACTAAAAGGAAATCTACTGGTTACACAGATACTCCGGAGAAAGAAAACATCAGAATACAAACCGAAGAAAGGGACAGAAAAAGAAAAACATAAATATGGAAAAAAGAAAAAAGAAGAAGAACAAAACTAACAAAAATAAAAATAAGTAAATCATCAAAAAGAACCCCAAAGACTTCTAGCTCAGAAGATGAAGATACTGACACACAAATTCCGCAATCTCCCGAGTCTGGTGTCCTTGTGTTGTAATGGAGATTAGTTTTTTTGAATACATACCTACGTATGTTTGATTAGTTTTAGGGTATAATTTCCAAAAAATATATTTTAAGTTACCACAGTTAGTTCTCTGAAATTAAATTTCACAAGAAGAGTCAAACCTACATATTATATGGGTCAATAAACGATTGTTATGATTGAAACACTTTTATAATTGAAACATTGTCATGATTGATACATTGTTATGATTGAAACAAGCTGTTTTGTATGAAACTGGATTACCTTTTTTCTCCCTCATGCAAGTGCCACTACAGCGTAATAGGATATTAAGCCTTTCAATAATGTGAAATAGTATTCAATAGCACAAATTAGAGCACTAAAATTATTTAAATAAGAGAGATTTTTAGTTGTTTATGTTGAAGATGTTTTTACATTTGTAATTTTCGAAATATTAATGTTACGTTGACGGACTTGTCACGATCTCAATAAATAATTTAGTGGTAAGTTAAATTGTTAGGACTGATTAAAAACCTACAGTAGTTCCTAAAATATTTTCAGTGTTTCAATTATCCCTACATATTGTTTCAACCGTCCTTAGGATGGGGTCAATAGAACCACTGTGCCCGATCTACTTTAATGGGTGATTGTAGGTTAACTATTCGGAATTGAGATATAGATTATGTTTAATTTAGGAACTAGATAACGACCCTTTCAACGATATAAATACGAGGGATGTGGGTACTATAGATACTTCACTGCACACGTTTTAAGTAAAATTGTTTCAGTTGTCCCCGGTCTACCCTATAGCTCCATCTCTTTCTCCCACTGAAGTAAAATTTAAATAATACTGCTTTTGAGCTGCTGGTAGGCCCCCTGTACCCTAATTGCGTAATTTATTTTCGTAAACAATTTTGCCTAATTTATTTCATTTTGACAGTTCATCAACATTCATTGCGTTATTTACGTTGTTGAGCAGATTTTTTTTCCAACTTATGAAGCAATGGATTAGCAATCAGTTTCAAATCGAAACAGATTGTGGTTGTGTTGTATTACGCAATTAGGTACAGTTTCACTCCACGCTTGAGCCCGTTTAGATAGGGTATGAAATAAATTACAAGAATATTAAAATGGTAACCTCCATGAAATCAATCCTCAAAGTGAGGTCGAATATCCAACTGCCAAGTGACTTTAACGAGTTGTAGCCTTTCTTATGCCACATATTGGGAACTTTGTTGTTCAAGAAAGCTGTAAAAACTTCTTCAAAAGCTTCTGACATCACCACAATACCCTGAAATAAACAACCAAATTAGAATTTATGTTCAGGGAAATTACAGGTTGATAATTAAGCTCATGTTTTTATACTTTCTGTTCCCACCTGCCTAGGTCCCTACCACATCATACACTACAAAAACACACGGCTCGCTGCAGATACCACCGAGTAAGTAGGAACCTAATGTAGATATAACCAACCAGAAATGTTCGGTCTGCCGATGCAAAGTTATAAGTTTGATACTTTTGGCCATGCCAGGATGTACGCTCATCCTGGCATGGCACCATAAAAATGTGACTCAGGCTGGCTGGACAAATCTTCAAAATAGCTCACATTTAACTAGGTCAATAAGGCACTTTATGTGACGGCTAAACACCCTTATTTCAGACTTTGTGACGCTACAGAATCTTAGATAATCGATCGAAAACGTGTCCAGCCAGCTTGAAAAACCACTTTTCGCTGGTCTCTCAATCTCGGTAACGGAAGTGATTTTGACGACGTTTTGCTTATCAACGGGCGTCACATAAATTTGAGACAGGCGTCGAGCTAAAAGTTTTGTGATACGTACAGCGGTTTAGTAGAAAAATGCAAAAATCTGTGTCCAGCCAGCTTGAATTTACGTATAAAACTTCTGGCTGGCACTTCCGAATCTCAATAACGGGAGCGTTTTCGAATATGGTTCCTTTACTAACATTTAGTGACGCAATGTGTGACAGTAATAACATTTGATTTATGGCGTCACATGTAAGGGTTTACGAGAATCAATAAAAACTTAATGTCTAGCCAGCCTGAGTTCAAGCTGGCTGGACACATGTATCTCCGCTGCCTGATTATCCACGGCCGTCGAAATATGTTCAAAATTTTGTGACGGGGACGATAATGATAACCTGAATTTGTGATGGAGAAACTTTGCGTAGGTAGTTTCAAAGATATTGGTGCCGATTCCCTTGTTCACAAACTGAACTAAATTTAAGTTCAGTGCATCTTTTTCTTTCTATTTCATTAAGAAAAGGACAGAAGATAAATTTTTGTTTAGTCCTGTCAAATTAATCAGCGCCTGTCACTACTCCATACAAGTTTAGACGAGATTAAAAACTTGTCTACTAAAATTACGTCAACTTACGTCAAGCGCTGATTAATTTGACAAGACTAAACTAAAATTTATCTTCTGTGCTTTTCTTAATGAAATAGAAATAAAAAGATGCACTGAACTTAAATTTAGTTTAGTATGTGAACAAGGGAATCGGCACAATTGATCATTTAAATTTAGTAATAAGTCTGTGGGAGGTGTTATTTGGGTTGCCATCAACAAAGAAAATATATGTACAGACGCCAGCACATCAAGCATCAAGCAAAGTTGATTGGGGAAATTTGACAGTTTCGGGTAGCTTGATGTGCTGGCGTCCGTACTAACATTAAAAAGTTCATAATATTTCTCTTATATGGAGGGGTCTAAAAATATTATTTCAGTGGTTCCTAGTTCCATATTTTTGTCGCTTTTATTTAGGTGTAGTTTGATGCTGGTTAGATTTTTCTCGGAATAAAAAACCAACGTCCATACAAAAAGCGGACATCTCCTTTATGATTATTTAATTCTAGTACTTAGTAGTAATTAGTCACACAGGTCACACCAAATCTCGAAGATAACTGTCTGAGCTGTGCCTGCCTGCAGCCGGACACAGTTCAAGGCTAGGGATGGTACTTTAAGAAACAATGTTTAGTTCAAACTTTGAACTCATCATTCTTATTTGCTACTTGCTATAAAAAAATATGAACTTACTTTGATTGCTTTTTGAAGCTCATTGAGTGAAACGTGCAGTACTGTTAGCAGCGTGTTAAACCTGTCAGTTTCATGTAACAGCACAGTGCTTAGTGAATGGAGCTGCCCCATAGCATCGGGTATCAGAAGGTTTGGGTTGATGAGAGATTTGTCGAGTTTCTTCGCAATCTTGACTCGCGTCTGGTCACAGATTCGCCAGACGATCTGGTCGGGCGTGTCGCCGCCTCCTCCACCTGCGGTGCGCGGCTGCACGTCAACTATTGTTTGAATTAAAGAACCCGTTTCTTTGTTCTGTGGGAAAGAGAAGGTTTTTGAACTATATTTTTAAATCGCATCAAATTATTGTATAGTTGACTTACCGTTATTGATTTACCACTTAACAACAATTCTCAATAAAATAATATTCAAGGCAATGGCACGTTAAATTTAATCGGAGAGGCAACCGGATGGCGAGTGGTAATCTGGGTCTTTTAAGAACGCGGCGACGCGTATGAATTGTCCATACAAACGTATTACCTAAATCATTTGCAATTTAGTCATATTTCCACCATATTATGTTGTTATTCGGATTTAGACAATGTTAATCTAGGCTCCTACATCTTTTTTCCCAATTTTTTTTTCTGAAATGAAGTTAATTTCGCACCTTTTTACAGCGTAAATGACATGTCTTCATAATATATTATCGCTCCGACAGGCACTCACACTAACGCAACGTGCTTGGAATTGAATTTTGCAAACATCTCGATTTGTAGTTGCGAGCCCTGTTCGCAGACTTCTTAATTATAACTTTATAAGAAATGATGTCAATAAGCAAATCAATATTTTTGCTTTGATGTTATTCTGTAAGGTCCAGTGCTATTTATGTGATACCGAACCCCCCGTACCGTCCGAATTTTTTTTGTACCATTGCTATAACTATAAAACTTTAAGGTGGAAGCTAATCTGTCACTTTGACAAATTTTAAAAGAATCTGTCATTTTGTAACATTTAACCATGGTAAAGCAATAACGAGGTCGACTATACCTACTTAAGCTACGGTTTCCTACCTACAAGAGTGCGGTGGCCGCCACATAGCGGCGGTATTGACGGCGGCAGTCATGAAAAGAATGGCAGCGGGGTTTGACTTTACAGTGCCAAAAACCCTCTGTAAGAAAACACACCAACTTACTTTCCTCTCTATAACGTTTCAGTAACGTCATTCGTCGGTAAATTGCAGACGCTATGTGACGGCCACCGCTCTTGCAAAAATATAAAAGTAGGTAGATACCTCAAATGCTATATTAGCGTTCTCGTGCATACCGAACACTTCCGGCTTTTCAACACTAGGTAATGAGTCTATGTATTCACGATAGTCTTCCAATTTATCTGATCTGGGACAATAATACGTGCCGGATTCTGAGTACAAGTATCCGTCTTCAAGAGTTGGAGGTGAAAAGAAGAGTTTTAAAATAGTGGTCAAGCAACGTTGATCCCACATGTCTGTTACCCGCCCACCGTACGTTATTAGACCTGTAACGATAATTTTATTATAAATGGTACCAGTGTTGTTACTAGCTTCTTTCGAGAAGGTAACTACATAAAAATACAATAATGAAGTGTGTTTTGCAAAAAAAAAATATTAGTGTGCAGGTGCTTACTAGTAATATATTCTAAAGCGTCCCATGGCATGTATCCATCCTCACAAAACATTTGTAAGTTCAGCATGGCGCACTCGCGATCGCTGTTATTGAACTCGTACGTAATGTTCCACCCTAGCGGACCAAATTTCTTGCGCTCCTGAAGTATGGCATGGAACATACAAATGCCAAATAACATTGTACGCCAATCTTGACCCAACACTGAAACAGGAAGTTAAGACCAGGCACTCCAAAGACAATTTTCACGCAAACTCCGCCCCCATGCACCCCACACACTATCTGCTAAACGCTAACTCATCCTTATCCTTACATATATTATAAAACAAAGTCCCCCGCTGTGTCTGTCTGTCTGTCTAAACGCGATAAACTCAAAAACTACCGAACGGATTTTCAAACGGTTTTCACCAATGGACGGAGTGATTCATGCGGAAGGTTTTAGTGTATAATTTATTACGGTTTTGTGTAAACTGGCTGAAATATGACGATTATTGTTGAAGAAGTCGGAAAAAATCATGCCGATTGGTAGCTTTACTGGCGTGCGCTGCGTTAACCGAAAAAGATACATCAAATTTATGTTCTACGGTATTGTTAATCTTAAAAAGTTCAACAAAAAAGTCCTAGATGACATATGTCTATCTTCTAAGGATGACCCACAATAACCATTTTTATCTTTCAAAATTTGATAAAAAAATTATTGTTATTTCCGAAGCTTTTTGACCGGTATAGTATTAATCCTTATCCAAAAAAATATGTTATTTAAATGAATAGTTTGAAAGATATCAGTTTCAAAATTACGCGTAGATACGCGGGCGCAGCGGTAGGAATCAATTACTTTTTCCTATGTTATTATTAGGTATGAAATCTCGGTAGTACGTTCCCGTGGGATATTTTCCGACATCCACGCGGGCGAAGCCGCGGGCAAAAGCTAGTTAGTATCAGTAATAAAGTTGAATTCGCGTGCGCTCTTTTGTCGTGTTCGAGCACGGAACTAAATGTCGTAAGTCTCAATTCTTATTTCGTTTATAACTAAAGTGATAAAATTGATCTAGAGAAAAAATATCTTATATATGTAGGTATAATAAACTGTATTTTCTTACTTTCAATAATTTTTTGACGTAAAAGCCGTGTAATCTTGTTTTGGTTTCAAATAATCTTTAAAAAAGAAATGATTTTCGACAAAAAATAAATCGAGCGAAAATGTTCCAATTACGTAACTGTCTTTTAAGTGAAAAGAAAAAGATCCAATAAATCATATAGGTACTAAAGTTCCATTTTGATTCTATGCGTGACTATTTCATAATATTAGGTTGGGGAAGAAGTCTTTTCGCATTATAGTATGTATGAACTTGTAATAAAATCTCCTTGGCTATACTATTTGTATCTGGCTGGTTTTGGTATCATTGAAAGTTTAAATTTTAAAGAACATAATTCCAAATTCAAATTAGGAAAATGTGTGATTTTCATTTGTTTTTCGTACTGTCAAGATGAGTGAATCTAATGAAGAAATTCGATACTTACATTTTAAAATTTTACTACAAAAAAGGTAAAAATGCAAAGCAAGCCGCGAAAAAATTTTGCGATGTTTATGAACCTAGTGCAGTGTCTGTGAGAGTAGCACAAATTTCGTTTAAGCGTTTTCAATCCGGAAATTTTGATGTCAAAGATGCACGTCGCTCTGGTCGCCCTATTACGGATAAAACGGATGCCATTTTTGAAAAAGTGGAGCGAGATCGGCATATCAGTAGTTACGACGTAGCTGAAGAACTGGGAATTGACCACAAAACAGTTTTGGCGCATTTGAAAAAAAAAATATCGAGCTTTTTTGTGTACTACCCGTACACAAAAAAGCTCGATATTTTGGGTACCTCACGAGTTCACTGAAAGAAACCTAATGAACCGTGTACTCATTTGTGATTCTTTATTACGACGTAATGAAACCGAACCATTTTTGAAGAAGCTGATAACTGGTGATGAAAAGTGGATCACGTACGACAAGAACGTGCGAAAAAGGTCGTGGTCAAAGGCCGGTCAGGCTTCACAGACTGTGGCGAAACCCGGGTTAACTCGCAACAAGGTGATGCTGTGTGTGTGGTGGGATTGGAAGGGCATTATTCATTATGAGCTGTTACCACCAGGCAGGACCATCGATTCTGAACTCTACTGCGAACAACTGATGAGATTAAAGCAAGAAGTTGAGAGAAAGCGGGCGGAATTAATCAACAGAAGGTGTGGTTTTTCATCATGATAACGCTAGACCTCACACATCTTTAGCCACTCAGCAAAAATTAAGAGAGTTTGGCTGGGAGGTGTTAATGCATCCGCCGTATAGTCCTGACCTTGCACCTTTAGATTTCCACCTGTTTCGGTCTCTTCAGAATTCTTTAGGCAGTGTCAGGTTAACATGTCGAGAGGACTACCAAAACCACTTGTCGCGGTATTTTAATCAAAAGTCCCAAAATTTCTATAGCAATGGGATCATGTCCCTACCTACAAGATGGCAAAAAGTTATCGAACAAAATGGTACCTACATACTTTAGTTAAATGTAAATAAACTATATTAAAATACAATTTAGGGAGCCTCCTCTTAACCATGTAATGGCCGTGTCCACAATATGTAGATACCTACAGTCCAAGATTGCGCTTGTAGAATCAACCCATCCTTGATTGATTATGCTGATGCCAGCTAAGTATCTTGACCTTACTCGAAGTCAAGACCAACTCGATAAACTTGAGAGATTTCAAAATGTTTGTATTATAACATAACATAAACATAACATCACGCCTTGTTTCCCTGAAGGGTTGGGCAGAGGTGTCCCTGTAGCAGGTACACCCACATTTCGCCAGTTATGTTAAGTCCCATGTAATAGGGGGCGAGCCTATTGCCATAAACCGGGTACAAATCCAGACTCCGGGCTGCTACTGAGAAATTTCAGATAGAAAAACCCAATAACACCCGCCCGACCCGGGAATCGAACCCAGGACCTCATGCTCAGCAGTAGCGCTTGCGACCACTAGACCAACGAGGCAGTCCTTGTATTATAATTATAACTAATAACTAATAAGGTTCATACTTATTCGGTTTGTGCAAATATGACCATGTTTTCAAATTCCATGTGAAGCTCAAGTGGTTACTAGTTCGACTTCGCCGGAATGCTCATATCTTTTCCCTTTTGAATGCTGTAACTCTTTGTCCCTTCCACCCCTCTCATCATTATGATCAGTACCTACCCTAACTTATTTTCGTAAACGATTATGACTAGTTTGTTTCATTTTGACAGTTCAACAACATTCATTGCGTTATTTACGTTGTTGAGCAGATTTTTTTTCCCAACTTATGAGAACAATGGATCAGCAATCTGTTTCAAATCGAAACAGATTGTGATTGATCGTGTATTACGCAATTAGGATAACTTAAATAAAATAAGCTTAAAATACCAATGCATTCCACAACTTTCTTCGACATATCCTTTTCTATCTAGCACGCGTAGCATGACAATTGACAACCATAGAAACGGGTTTTCTATGGATTTTGTCGACGGAAAAATACACAAAATGACAGATTGTGATTGTTTATGTTTATCTACATTACGTTACGTTTGCGTTTAAGTTAACCTTCGCGGACGGTCAACGGCATTCAGTTTGAAACAGTGTTATAAAACACTGTAAAACGAAGTAAAATAGTGTTTTAGGGGTCTTGTCGCTACGCATAGTATCTCTGGGGGTATTTACTATTGCGATGGCCCCCCGAGACAGGGGTGTTCAACCTGTAAAATTTTCAGTGAATATTTGTAGCCGTGAAAATGGTTTTCTACCCCTGAAATACTGGCCGCCTCCTGACACAAAACATTTATTGAAAATAAAAATGCTTGGATTTTAAAAACAGATTTTAGTTTCAGAGCATAAAGTGATGTACCTATTCGCTAAGAAAACTTACATTTAAGTGAGCCCTCCGCGAGGGCTCCCTTGAAGGAACATTTCTTGTTGTTATGATCTTGTTCTCGTAGCTGTAAAAATCTGTAGTCGTCATTTATTTTCGTTGCTTATATATATATTCCTTTATGTACCAGAATACACGGGAATTTGCAAAGATTTAAGTAGGTACTACTTGGGATATATCTTCTTTGCATTTTTTTTAGAACAGTCATAATGTCTATTACACAGCCCCGGATCTAGGGGGGGCCCGTGTACCGGGCGCCAACTTCAGGGGGCGATAAATTCAAGCGTAGCAGACAAGTGTGTGGTGCACTTGTCAGCACACAGCAACTTTGCAATAAATGAGACGCGCAGCCATAGATATAAGAAATAATTTCTATGCGCGCAGCACATTTATAATCTTTCTATTTTTTTTTCTTTTTTACGACAGTTTTGGCGTCCCTATTGAATTAGCGCATTATCGATCGATACAATTTGATTAATATGTTGCTGCAAAAAAAAATATTTTGAGAAAATTTTAATTTCGCGGAGGCTAACTTATTGCATCTCAATAAAATATTGGTGGGGGCGGCAGACGGCAGTTTTTGTCCCGCCTCAAAAAAATCTAGATCCGGGGCTGCTATTATATGCTATGTTCTATGTCTATGGCGAAACCCGAGGGGCACTAATGTTCCCGGGTACAAACGCCTCCTGGCCTCCCTATTAGCTAGACATCTAACACAGGTAACCATAAGAGACCAAGCACAATTAGAATACACCGTAACAAAACTATCAGAATAACTAACTGAAGCATACCACGCATGTTGTATACTAAGAGCGCCACAAACCAGGAACGAGAGAAGCTCATGGTGGAACGCTGAACTCAGTAAACTCAGAGATGCGCTACGTAAACAATTTAACAGAGCCAAAAACACCAGACTCCCGGACGACTGGGAGATATACAAAGAGACCCAATATATATACAAAAAGCAAATCAGAACCGCCAGGAGGACAGCATGGCGTAAATTCTGTGAGTCCATCGAGACAAATAACGAAGCCACAAGGGTAAGGAAGATCCTATCAACCGATCAGGACCGAACCCTCGGCGCGATTAAAAAACCCGATAACGCATACACACTAACTGACCATGAACCCAGTAAGGTCCTTCTCGAAACTCACTTCCCAGACTGTAGAATCCTGGAGGACAGGTGGGAGGACTGGGAGGCTGAACCAGAATGGACCCCAAGGGATCAAGACTGGTCAAGAGCCCGCAACATAGTGACAGAAGAGCGAGTAAAATGGGCTATCAATACCTTTCAGCTATACAAGTCGGCAGGGCTGGATGGCGTCTTCCCAGCCCTGCTGTAGTGGGGGTAGATTATTTGACACCATGGCTGCTGGAGATCTATCGAGCCTGCATAGCACTTAGACACACACCTTTCGCATGGCGCGAGGTGAAAGTAATTTTCATACCCAAACTTAGCAAAACCGATTATACACAACCCAAAGCTTATAGGCCTATAAGCCTTACATCTTTCTTACTGAAGACCCTCGAGAGACTCTGACCGGCACATCCGAGATGGACCTCTCCGGGTAATACCACTTCACAAACAACAGCATGCGTAGGTACTCCACAAGCAAATCAACAGAATCAGCGCTGTACAGCGTGGTTGGTAAAATTGAATGTGCAGTGGACCACAAATTCTCATTGACATCGAGGCTGCCTTTGACAAAAACATGTTTAATAGTACGAGTATAAACACGGCCCTCGACCGACACGGCATAGACTCGACCCTGAGAGGCAGGATCACCAACATGCTCAACTTGAGAGCTGTACAAGTCACAGTAAATGACACTACGAGAGCCATCGTTGCGAAGGGCTGGCCACAAGGGGGCGTCCTCTCGCCGTTGCTATGGAACCTGGTAGTAGACAGCCTCATCAAAACACTCAATGACAAAGGTTATTTCACCGTAGGCTATGCCGATGACATAACCATAATAATAATATTAATCATGCCGACAAAGTGGTAAAATAAAATGATGAAAGAAATTTTTTTTAGGGTACCTCCCCTACTCGTATGTGGGTATGTTTTTATTTTTTCTATCCCTTAGTGTGGGGTATCATTAGAAAGGTCTTTCAAAAACATTAAGTGTACCTAATAAAACCATTTTTGAATTCAGAGATCCGTTTGCGAAATATTAAGCTTTAAAGTGCAAATTTTTGTTAGAGTCAAGTGTCCCCCCCTGCCAGCTAAATGGTTGGTTTTAGATATGTGAAAAAATTCACGGCAGTAGCTTATAACGAATTTAAAAGGAAACTATCACAGTTGGATATGCTTTACAAGTTAACGAGTAATAATCGACCAACTTAGATTTGCGGTTGTAAAAACATGTTCTCCCATACATTTCTTATGAAAGATTTTTTTTTTCAACTACCTTGTTAAGTTTGTTCTTGGGATAAATTCATCCCAATTACGGAACCCTACATTGTGCGTGGTCCAACATGCACTTGGCCGGTTTTTTATTATTTAGAAAGAATAGGAATAGAAATAATTTATTTAGCAAAAAGAAGAAATACAATGCATGTTACGTTATTACAATTTGTCCTCAATTTTTGTGAATAATGACCCCGATGCTAGGAAAATCCTGGGGGCCTACCACCAGCTCAAAAGCAGTATTATTTTAATATTACTTCAGTGGGAGAAAGAGATAGAGCTATACGTCCTGTAGAGCTTCATCTCTTTCCCACGGTGAAGTAATATTAAAATAATACTGCTTTATGAGCTTGTGGTAGGCCCCCAGAGTGGACGAATGAATGGATTTGTTGTTATAGCGTTGATAGAAATACACAATCTGTGAAAATTTCAACTGTCTACCTATTGCGGTTCATGACATACAGCCCGCTTACAGACAGTCGGACGGACAGCAGAGGGTTAGTGATAGGGTTTCGTTTGGCACCCTTCGGGTACCTACCTAACCCTAAAAACAATCACTGTCATCGTAGCCCAAATCGGTATGGGATGTAATATTATTATTAGATACAATACGTAAAGGTACAGACGCTAGCACTTCAAGCTACTACAATCTGTCAAATTTATTTAATAGATTTTCAACTTTATCGCTGAAGTGTAAGGTTCAAAGTCGATTGGGAAAATTTGACAGTTTCGGGTAGCTTGATGTGCTGGCGTCTGTACCTTCTACTGAAATGAACGAAAAACTTTGGCTGAACATGAACTCAGAGGTGAAAGAAGACGTGAGTGTCATAAGTAAGTGCTTTGGGGAGATTCTCTATAAGATTAAGATCGGGTGGGTACTGGGGTAGGTATTGTAACGTATATACACGCTCTACCATTTAACCTAGTCGACCTAGTTGAGTTTACAATTTACATTGGCAGATACTTTCAATAAATTACTAAAATGATAATATAGGGTAAGTACTTGGATAGGTACCTATGAAACAGACTATTTAGTTAAACTACACACCATGATGCTCGAAGAAATCGTCGTCCATTTCTAAAAGAGCTCTTTTTACATTCGCTTTTAAACCTTTGGGTGGTTCATTTGTAACTTTAACAGAATTCTGCAATACAGATACAGGAAATTTGGGAGTGGGCATTGAGCTTAGAAAGAGGCGAAATTCCGGTTGAGGCATGTCTGATTCAGTATTGAAGTTAGCTACTAAGACTTCTAGAGCCAGCATCCATGAAGCAGCTAAGTGGCAATTCTGAAAATAATTAACAGTAGATAGTGTTAGTAGATAGGTAAATCATGTTTTTATTTGTCTAGATACCCAATGCTCCCTTTGAATTGAGAATCGTTTCTCCATACTTGTAAGAAAATCCAATCGCCTTTGGGTTTAGCGTTGAGTATCAGCTTCTCAGCGACAGGTCCTTGTCCCTGACCTAGCGAGATGGAATGCACACGTTCACGCATGCCCATCTCTGTTGCAAACTTCTGGAAAGCTCCGAAAGGATCCGAGCCAGTGCTTAATACAAAGACGAGTGGGGTTGTTTCCGTTGTATCCGCATAACTAGAACAAGTTAATAAATATAAATCCTTCATGCAGGCTTAGGTTATTATTCTAAGCATGCAGGTCACATAATGATTGCGGTATGCCGGTTGTGAACAGGGACTTGAAAACGAAATTAATTTCGTTCCGATACACAAAATGTTATCTAATAACGCTCCAAATTTTGTAACGATACTAAAACCTAAAAATATATAACGTTACAAAAAAAAAAAAACGTTATATAATATCATTTTTGTAGAACAAAATTTTAAGTAACTCAAACTCAAACTCAAAGCATTTATTTCAAATAAACCAATTACAGGTACTTTTGAACTGTCAAGGGGTCGGTCAGTCAGAAAGATGAAGCTAGTTGCCCATTCCAAAGCGTAGTAGGTACCTATGGAGAAGAACGGGCAAGAAACTCCACGGACACTCTTTTAAATAAAAAAAATTGTTACAAAATATTGGTTCCATTATTCATGTTGAAATTATACATGTGAGAACAATGTAGAAAGACGTGCACGTTAAAAGCGTCCGTAACTAAAAACAAAAATAAAAACAATTCAAAAATTAAAATAAACCGTGGCAGCTAAGAGATGACCAGTCCCTACTGACGGCGCCCGTTCACGAACATGACGCATGGATCAGCACCATTTAGCTCAACCATTTTGAAGGGAACTTAATGATCCAACACACACGCCACCATCAGCGAGACATTTGAGTGAGCATGACACTCTCAGCCGCCAGGGCACATTCAAGTCAATGAAAGACGTACCCAGGTAATGGTAGCTTTATGGAATGTACGTGGTCACAATGCCCACACATGTGATATGCAATTATACAATACAAAGAGATTGAATTTATGCAAAGAAAGATAGTTTTTACAATCTTCATCAGCCGCAACAACACTTTCGAATGCTCATCAATTAATTTATGTGCCCTTGTGGAGCTGGACCAGCGCTAAGCCAAGCATTTTTATCAGCGATGTAATCCCCCAACTTATAATATGCTTGGCAGCATAGTGTGCGTTTTATACAAGATTTAAATTTCGTTTCGTTCAGTTGGAGTATGTGGGGAGGTATTTTATTATAACATTTTAAACAGTACCCCATGAAGGATGAGTCTACTTTAGCCAGTCTGAAACCCGGTTGAACTAATTGGTCCCTATTTCTAGTCCTATAATTGTGTCTATCACCTCTTTTACTGAAAAGACTTAGATGTTTCCTTACATACATGATGTTTTCATAGATATATTGACAAGGTACCGTCATGATGTTAATATCTTTAAACAGTTCCCTTAGAGAATCGCGTCTGCGGAGGCCATATATTGCTCTGATGGCTCTCTTCTGCAGAATAAAAATAGACTCGATATCTGCCGCCCGTCCCCATAGTAAAATACCGTAAGACATAATACTATGGAAGTAACTGAAATAGACTAGTCTCGCGGTATCTACATCAGTAAATTGACGGATTTTTCTCACAGCATATGCTGCTGAACTTAGCCGTCCCGTAAGAGATGTTAAATGAGGACCCCATTGCAGCCTTGAATCGAGCGTGATCCCCAGGAAAACAGTTTTATCGACGAATTCTAGTTTCTCTTTATTCAATACTATGTCACAATCACTACTTTTAACATTTGGTAAAGCAAATCTTATGCATTTAGTTTTTTTCCCATTTAATACTAAATTATTAGCAGTGAACTAATTTTGGACTTGCAGTAGGGCGTTATTTACGTCGTCAAGATTTGATGCACGTCTATTTATCTTAAAAATTAGGGAAGTATCGTCAGCAAATAACACCATTTGAGGTTGGTTTTTTAATAGATGGGGTAGATCATTAATATATACTAAAAAGAGGAAAGGACCCAATATCGAGCCTTGTGGAACACCCATTTCTACTTTTAGACCGAGTGAATTGACACCATTAATTTGAACTTGCTGTTGTCTATCATTTAAATAAGATTTTACTAAACTGAGTGCAAGTTTACCTAGTCCGTAATGCTCAAGTTTCAAGAGTAAGGTTTCATGATTTACGCAGTCAAATGCCTTGGAGAGGTCACAAAAAATTCCTATGGCATCTTGGGCCTCCTCCCACGCTGTAAATATGTGTTTTAATAAAGTGACACCGGCGTCAGTCGTACAACATCCTTTTGTGAAACCATTTTGCTGATCGTGTAAGATTTGGTTGGTGTTAAAATGATTAAGCATCTGATTGAGCATTACCTTTTCGAACACCTTGCTGAATACCGGCAGCACAGATACTGGCCTATAATTGTTGGTGTCTTTACTGTCCCCAGATTTAAAAAGTGGTATAACCTTACTGTATTTCATTTAACGTTATAGGTATCAGTAACATTATGCTTATATCCACTTGTAATAACGTTACAGATTCATTTGTATAACGTTATTCTTAAGAACTTTTCCCGCTGACCACCGCTCTGTCGTCGCCCAGCACCACCACCACCACCGGCCACCCCCGTTATAGCGGCCAGCGGCCGGCTGGTGGTAAGCCACCGCCCCGTATTCAAACATAAGTTCGTACAAAAGTGCTCATTTTTTTACAGACAGTGTTGTGAATGAATGGTTATTGTTACCTACCTACTTTTATTTTCATGTGATAGTGTCATGTTCAGAATTGTTTTTGCCAATTTTGCGTATCGAAATGAATAACGTTATTATTTCGTTATACCGATATATTAATAACGATATATTTTTAATAATGTTTTAAACAGTTTAAGATTCGTTCCGTTTGTTAGTATCGTTATAGTCAATGAATTAATTTTGTTACGATCCTGATGGAACGGTACAAATTATCGTTACCGGAACTTCACGTAACGTTATTTTGAGTAACGTTTCAAGTCCCTGGTTGTGAACCGACCAGTGACTCGAAACAGGTTGATAATGGTGAAGTTGAAAGATAGGTACATAAGTTAGTATACAATCCATTCAATAGTTTTTCTGAGAAATTCTTTAACATACCTACATACATACTCTTATGAACTTTTGTACTTAGGTATACTTGTTCAGTAGGCCCAGTAGACTAACATGTGAACATGTGAATATTATACAATCATACCATCTTTGGAATAGCAAACTCATGACCTTTATGGTGTGTAAAGGGCGGTGGATATTATTTTGCCCGGAGCGGCTAAATGGCTATGGCTAGATCGGGTCTTGATTCCATAGACAAACCACACTGCCAACAGTGCTGCCAACTTACTTATAAACAAGAAGCTAGATACCACGTAGGTAAAGATGTTATATTCCTTCCTTTATCGATAGACTCGGAAAGAAGAGAGAATTCATGAACGTAACAAAGTGCAGTCGGGATTTTTTTTTTGCTAATTAAAACTAGGTGAACGCTTGCTAAGGGCACCCCCTGTGGGGTACGAACCTCGGGTTAGGGCGTCAACCGGAGGGAGGACATCAAGGATGGGACGGGCTGGATCAAAGTTTTGATCATGATTATTAGTCGGGGAATTAAAAGCTACGTGCTCAGCTGCAACAACTGCTGGCACCTCGTTATCGAGCAAGGGTCGGGGGGGAGTATCATTTACTCGGGGACGCGGTCGCGATCGCAAAGGACCTCGGCGGCGAGGTCGGAATGACGGGAGGCGTCTGTTTTTGTACACTGTGCTGGTTTCCCTACTGCTCTCCTGGAGGAGTGTAATGGGGTCGTCAGGGTCGGTAAGGATTCGCTTAGGGCGGCGAGTTCGATTGATACTAGAAGGAGTGTAACTAGCTACCTCGCTCGAAAACCAGAGGGTTGCGATGTTTGGCGGCAGTATCGAAGTAACGCTTGGAAGAGCGTTTGAGAAATTGGTGGATGGTGGGGATTTTTAGGTCGAAATGGAGGATCTCATTCCTAAAAAACCAGGGGGCTTCCGAGGCCTTCCGAAGGCAACGGTTCTGTAATGTCTACATCTTATGGATGTGACTGGGTCTTGCTTGAGCAAAAACAGCACCCGCATAGGTCATGATTGGGCGAATGTACGTTGTGTAAATACGCAATTTGTACCGTAGTGACAATTTGCTACGTGCATTTAGGATAGAGTGTAGCCTTCCAAGGACCCACGCGGCTCGCGCGCGGGCTTGCGTTATGTGCTCTTTTAAGGAGAGATGGTGGTCAACGACTACACCTAGGTACTTGGCTCGCTTCTCCCAAGGGATAGGCTTGCCTAGCATGGTGATGGGTCGGGGGAGACGGGGTTGGGTCTTTTTATACGGTTTCGAAAAGAGAACCGCTTGGCTTTTGGCGGGATTGACTTCAATCCTCCATTTCCTAAACCAGGCGCCGAGTTTATCGACTGCGGTTTGAAGAATGGCGGCTATCGAGTCGGGGCCGAAGCCTCTGTAGTAAATGGCCGTATCGTGTGCGAACAGAGCCAACTGCGCCTTTTAACTTATAGGGATATTGCTGGTGAATAGCGTAAAAATGAGAGGGAACACTACGGATCCCTGAGGAACTCCGGCGAGAATGGGACGGGGGGAGGATAGAGCACCTTTGATTCTATAGTGGAAGGTGCGATTTGACAAAAAGTCTCATTAGATGAGGACGAGACGGTCGGGCACCCCGAGTTTGTAAAGCTTAGGTGTACACCGTGAAATTTGAATCACAGTTTTGCTAGAACAAATGTTGTTCAGACCATGGTCTACTACCATTCTACAGCATCCAATAAAATAAAATAAAACATAATTGGTTTTTGAAAAAACACAAAAAAGACCAAGTTTAAAATGTCAAGATTATCGTTACTCCCTACAATACAGACACCACGCATGGGACTCAGCATTGTCTACTGGGAAATGTACCTCCATAAACGAAATTTAGTAAGCAGTAGATAATCTTGACATTTTAAACTGTCTTTTTTGTGTTTTTTCAAAAATCAATTATGTTTTTTTTAACCGACTTCCAAAAGGAGGAGGTTCTCAATTCGTCCGTATGTTATTTTTTTTTTTTGTATGTTTTTTACGCGATTACTCCGCCAATTATGAATAGATTTTGATGATTCTTTTTTTGTTTGGTAGATCATACTTCAGAGGTGGTCCCATATAAATTTTATTAACTTTGCTTGGGTAGTTTTTGAGTTAGCTTCAATTATACGTATTTTTTCCCACTTAGTATGTAGATGATATGATAACTTCTTGTCTTGTCACTGTTATTTACATAGCAGGTAATGGTACCTATTCGAATTTGTGTGGGGTAGGTACCACAACTAAAAAGTGAAAAATAAAAACTTTTTCCAAAAAAAAAAACAACCGACTTAAAAAAAAAACACTACAAAGTGAAAAATAACTTTAATTTCGGAAGTCGGTGACAAAGAACGAACATTCAAAACCAAAGACACCGACTTCCGAAATTAAAGTTATTTTTCACTTTGTAGTGTTTTTTTTTGAAGTCGGTTGTTTTTTTTTTTTTTGTTTATTGGATGCTGTAGAATGGTAGTAGACCATGGTCTGAACAACGTTTGTTCTAGCAAAACTGTGATTCAAATTTCACGGTGTATATTAAACAGTTGTGCCAAACTTTGTCGAACGCTTTTGCTATGTCGAAGAATACTGCACCGGTCAACAAACCACGCTGGGACCCAACGCTTATGTGTTCGGTGATCCGGTGGACCTGATGCACGCTAGAGTGCTGGGAACGAAACCCAAACTGTTCGTTGGGAATGAGGCCCTTGGTCTCGGCGTAGTCTCTGAGATGCTTATAAATATAAGCCTATAATAGACTTTGCCTAGGACTTTAAGCAGACTAATGGGACGGTAACTACCAGGCTCGGACTTGGGCTTGCCGGGCTTAGGGATACCGATGACGGTGGCTTCTGTGCAGTTGGGAAAGATTCTTCATTTGCCTAGCATTTTCCCAAATATGTTTGGGTCGGCTTATTCCAATATGGATACACCCAAACCTCAGAGAAGAAAGGGCAAGAAACTCCAAGGTTACTCCGGCATGGCGGCATCTAAAAAGGTTTAGAAAAAATATGTTCCACAAGTAGATCATGATCCACACTGCCTTTGAGCTTTTGAGACTGATACATATAATTGACAGGAAACTGCTAGATTTATGCTGGACTGTCACTTCTTCTTATGCGCCTTATTCACCATCCATCTTGCTGTGCGTCCTGCCAAGGCCACGGTTGTGGACGTAGAGTACACACGATCTTGCGCGTATCCAGCGCCAAGCGCGCTGTACGTCCGCTCAAGGCCGCGGTCAGTACGCTTGCCACATTGGGTTTTTTTCCGCGATTTTACCCTAATATTCCCTAAATCCCTGTCAAATAAAATAGCCCTAAGCCATGCATAATTAATAATTTTACCCTAAAAAAGGGAGAAACCCCTAAAAGTGGAAACACAGGCACAATCTGCTGTACAGCACTACTATACGATCCAGCACGCACGATGCACGAACGTCGGAAGTACGTTCACTATCCATCTGCATCAAGAGTATCATCAACGCTTGAAAGGCAACATTGACTAAGCGACATGTAGTCCCATGTCGTTTAGTCAATGTTGCCTTTCAAGCGTCGGTATGTTCCTTGATCTGCATGCACGACGCTCGCGGTGGTGGGGGCGCTTGCTGGATGCAAAATTACGTTATGCAAGTCCAGCAACCAATTTATAGTAATTTCGACGTAAGTCAAGACTATTGACTGTCGTTTTTCGTCGGGCATCGTGCGTGGCTTTGGTGGAACGTAGGTACAGCAAGATGGATGGTAAATAAGGCGCTTTAAGTACCTGCTACACGGCTACCAACCGCGTCCCCGACAGAGGTGACCTTGGTTGGCGACAGGCAGAGCTGTTTGAAATTTGATCGTAAACCACCATCTACACGGTTGTAAACCACCAAGGTCACCTCTGCCGAGACGCGGTTGGCGACCGTGTAGCAGGCACTTTAGCTTATCTCAGCTCCATAGAATTGGTAAGTACTTAATAAATATTGTTAGCTATTAACCATGGAATTAGTAACTCCTTTAGACATACTACCTGATTTTATTATTTCTTTTTACTTTTTGTCGTCAATTGGCCATAAAAACAAAAGTAGTAACAGCCACACGGGTCGATTGATCAGGTAAAGCTACGCTTGCCGTGGTTGGTCCGTGGATGGCCCGACCATCTTTACATACCAAGACCCCTCCGTGCCTCGGAAAGCACGTTATGCCGTTGGTCCCGGCTGTCATTTGTAAATCTTTGACAGTCATTACGGGTAGTAAGCCCAAAAGTTTGCCAACCAGTCTTATCAAGGGGTATCGTGTTGCCTAGTAACTAGGTTGTGGAGGTTAGATAGGCAGTCGCTCCATGTATGTAAAATACTGGTATTCAGCTGCATCCGGTTAGACTGGAAGCCGACCCCAATATACGTGGCCCCCGGCAACAGGGCAACCGAAGGAACACGGGTGGGTTTTAGTCAGTAAGAGTCTGACACGGCCTCCCGCTGTAGTTGGGGAAAAGTCTAGGCAGATGATGGACATAAAAACAACAAAAAAATAAGCTAAAATCGTAAATAGTCAGAATAATATTCGTAAAAATATTATTATCAGTAATTTTCTACAACAATGAATACAATTTTTTTTTTATATTGGTTAAATCATATAATTATATATAATATAATTCAATCACAGAGGGAATCATGGTCACGTGGTTTAGATTTTTACTGATTATTTCGAACTCGAATGCTGAATCGGTTTGGTTCACGATGCATTTTTCAGAAAATATTTTGTAGGTACAGACGCCAGCACTTCAAGCTACTACAATCTGTCAAATTTATTTAATAACTTTATTGCTGAAGTTTAAGGTTCAAAGTTGATTGGGAAAATTTGACAGTTTCGGGTAGCTTGATGTGCTGGCGTCTTGCTGTTAGAAAGAAGGCGTTTATTTCACCGAAAATACTGAATACGTACAGACGCCAGCACATCAAGCTACTACAATTTGTCAAATTTATTTAATAACTGTTTTCACGTAATTTTCAGTCGAAAATCACGTTTTTTGACTGAAATTCAAAATTTTTGTTCTGCAATAATTTCAAAAGCTGCATAGGTCGCTAGCCCGCGCGGAGACGCGTCTTTCGACACCTCGCACGTGCGCCTAGCGAATATAAAAAGGCGAAAAATTATACTGAAGCATAAGGTTCAAAGTTGATTGGGAAAATTTGACAGTTTCGGGTAGCTTGATGTGCTGGCGTCTGTACAATACAGATTGAATGGTACTTCATATTTTTGGAAATTTTCGGTGGCATTTTCATTGATATTTTTCACGAAGCACCTTACTTTGAGGAAATGATTAAAAATTATATAAAAATCGATTCCAAATCAGTTTTTATAAACGTCTTAGATTTTCAAATCCCGTAGGATAGAGGGGTATAATCAAACGAGGCGGGTTCATGTTAAAAATGATGATTCCAAATTTCTAACTTAATCGATAACGACTAATAACCGTCAAATGTCATATCATTGCATGTTGTCTGTGGTCGGTCCCGTTTTTATGCTCTGTGTTCGTTCGTAGCGGAGATCGCATTGACCAGCGTTGTTATTGATACGGCAATTGCCGTATTATACGGCATTCCATGATATTTTTTCTGAAAATACGGCATACGGCAGGCCTCTCATTGCCGTATCACAAAATACGGCAATTGAATATAGGTGAAACGAATCGTTTTTTCACAAGCGTAATGAATAAAATGAAATGAAACTCAAAAACATCTGTCACAACAGGCTGTGCACCACATTAAAGAGAAAAAAATCATCAATGTTGCCAACTAACGCAGACATGACCACTAATTGTCAAAACAAAAATTACCTTCACAACCATTCGGTTGGATAACCTTCTCTTTTTAAAAGTCGGTTAAAAAAATCGATGACATCTGAATTAAAATCAAGGCAAAAAATTAAGGATACTGTTCCATGTGTCGTGCGAGAAGCTAGGACAAATACACATAATTATGATAAACATGAATCTAAAGTAGGTAAAAGAAACGATAAGAAACCTTTATGGAGAAGAAACAAATGATGAACAGACATTTTTAAACAAATACGGCAATTTAGTTTTTTTTCCTTTACGGCAAACCAGACTGTGACATACGGCACTTCAGATTTTTACGATAACAACACTGGCTTTGACGTTTTGTTTATTTTCCTTGATTTTCCTGTTGCTTGTTGCCTTGTTGCCATTGCCCCTTGCCCATCCCTTGTAGTGTGATCTTTTGCCTCTTGTCTTGTCTCAGTGTGTGGTGGTGTTTATATGTTCTGTGTTGTTGTGGTCTAGTCACTTATTATCTGTCATTGATTACCTACCTAGGTTCTTGTTGTTGAAACGACGCACGTGTGGCTAATAAATAATAACTAGCAAGAATTCAATTTAAAATCTATCAGAACTTGGCCAGTCTCTGTAGACTGTGGAAAAAATGGCTGCAGCAGTTGATTCGGTTAAGGTGATTAACAAATTTACGTTGAACAATGGAAGTGAGATGCCTGCTGTGGGTAGTAAGTACAATTTTTGCACTTTTTATCTAACATACTTACCTTAAACTTGTAAGGACCCCATTTACATTGTGTCTACACCTATGACCTAGCGGCCTCTAAGCCATAAAAGAGCGCGAGAGGTTTTAATTTAAATTCAATAAGTGTTGTATATTTGTAACAAAAGTTGCCCCTTAGACGACTCACTGACCGTTGTGGGCTTAAAGGTAATTGGAAACACAGAGTCACTTGGTAGTGTTAATTACTTTTTATGTTATTATTGCAATTAGTTGGAGGTAAAAGTTTCATTTACCACATTAAACTGTAGACTCGCTACTGTAGTTTAAAAACGATCAACATTCTGCAAAAAAATACATATAAATATCTTGGAAAAAATTATCAATATCTTTAGAACTGGCAGTCAGACAACTAATTAGAAATAAAGTGTAACTTTTGTTCTAAAATACGAATTTTGAAACTACAAATACATCTTTAATAATGTCATCACATTAGGCAGTTTGCCACTTATTTAAAAGTTTTAAATAATACATCTATCATGGTTTCTCGCCTTTTCTTATTCGTTTAGTTAGGTTACATTCTGACTGATTTAATTATTCAATAAAAAGGGTAGAAACAAGAGCTGTGATGCAACTACAACAAAAATTATTGTGAATTTTCATTTCAAACGAAAATGGGCTTACAGAAGAATAGCTGCTCACTCCACTGACACGCCAAGAAAGATCCACCTACCTAATAATATTGCAATACTAACATAAAAAGTAATTAACACTACCAAGTAACTCTGTGGTTCTAAAATGACCAGCACTGTATATACCTACATTGCTTGACCATAATGGCTCAAGAAAAATAATGATGTAAACTTCTGCTGCAGGCGACATACATACGTGCAGTTGTACTGAATTTCGTGGGACTTTTTTTATTCTTGATCTTGAATTACAAACACCCAATGGTTTCAGAAACTTTTATAGAGGATTCATATAATGGGTGTAGATAAAGTCTGGTATGCAACTGTACATAATTAGGTATTAAAATTCTCATGTGCTACTATTATAAACCCACATTCATGTTTTTATTAACTGTTCCCAGTATGAACCTATTTGAATGCTGTAAAGTTAAAACACTCTCAAGACTTATTTTAATGTCTTTGAGACACTGTGATGTTATACAATTTAACCTGATAGACTGATTATTAGTTGCTTTCAAATGGTTTTATGGATACATGTAATAAACTTCCAAAATCATTTTATTCTGCGAATTAAATTCTAGATTATTTAAGATAAAGTTGTACAAGTGGTTGAATGAATGCTGCTTCTATTGTTTAAAAGAATTTATGGATAAAAAACGTTGACGTGACATTTTCAAATACCCTCAAATTTTGCATTTTACAAATACCCTCTAATTTTGCATGCTATGTTTTATCCTGGATAAATATGTTTGGGCCATTGTAATTATATTTTAACATCATTGTATACCATGTTTTATGCAAATAAATGATTTATGATTTATGAATGAGTCTAAACTTTTAAGATGACTGACATTTTCCTATTATAATTTGATATATGATTGACATTCTTAATATAGTAATTATGATAAAGGTACCAATTTTATTAGCTTCACTTATTTAATTAATGTAATCAATAATTTTACATAAGTTCTAGGTTTAACAAATTATTTTAGAAACTTAAAAAACTCGATCATCTGTAATGTACTACAATTCTTGCAAATAATTTTCATTTCATTTCATTTCATTTCTGGCTATAGGTTTCATTTTGGTCCAATATTTAAGAAATTAAGCATTATAGAAAATATGTTTACAGTAAAACAAGAAGCACAAGTAGAATTAAATTTTGAGACAAATTTGAAGACAATCAGGTAGTCTGTTGGTTGACATCAAAAGCATTTACTGCAAGAAATGACTCGGAACAAATTAAAGTTCAGGTGAGAGTGGATGGAAACATCTTGAACTAATCCCTGGAACCACCCGCAATCTGTTATGGTTTGGGGGCCGCTGGCCCTAGCTATTCAACCAGCTGGAGCTGTGTGGGCTGGAGCCCAAGCACTGTTTTCCACACATCTTGATGCGTGCTAGGTGTTCAGGAGTACACATCAGTCAGATTCTTTGGAACAGGAATGATTATTCTCACCTTGTAAATTAGGCCCTACTAGCTTTAAGCTAATCTCTTGCTTTTGGCCTTGCAATGTAAACCTCGTGTTTTACTACGAACGCGAAACGAACGAACATAAACACTATTGGAACACCTACATTCTTTCAGATAAAATAGTATCTAGAAATACCAATGTGTTGGGGGGTTTATGAAATTAACGTGACATAAAACTATCTACATACCATCTGATTATGATTATAAATAACCGATTGTAGATTAAAGGCTCGTGCAGACTGGCGCGAGTTGTTGCGCGACCGACGCGACACCGGTAATTCTTCTACCGTGAAGTATTCTTGGAAGTTGTTTTATTGGAATCGCATCGCGCTGTCGCGTCGCGCCTGTTTGCGAGGGCCTTAAAACATGAGAAAAATACGCTTTTTGGCTGGTGTTATAATGTTGTGAATTTTGCTCTGCTATTATTATTAAATAAAGCTACTACAGCCCGAGAAAATCACTAGAATATTCTCTTTGACAATCTTGTTACAGTAGATACTGAACCATATAGTTACCTATGCAAATCTGGCATTATTTATGTTGTGGGAACACCATTATTTATGGTGGATATTTTTTTTGTAGTGGGAACCTTCCGCGTTCGCGATCCGGACGAAGTTATGGAAGTAGTAGACCAGGCTCTATCAGCAGGATATCGTATGTTTGGTAAGTTTTAGTACAAACATATTAGGCTAACACCCTGTATTCACTTAGAAACAAAAGCGGAGCAACATTGTTTCCAGGAACATTAACAAACGATTGGCCAACTATGTTGAGCAATTGTTTCTCAACTTTGTTTCCAATGAATAGGCACCTCAAAGAAACATTGCACCTTTTGGACCTCATCAAACCTGTCATTACCAAAGCATCACTATGATGGTGGATGCTGGC
Source organism: Agrochola litura (assembly GCA_949152395.1). NCBI lineage: Eukaryota > Metazoa > Arthropoda > Insecta > Lepidoptera > Noctuidae > Agrochola > Agrochola litura. The sequence goes on along the minus strand of OX424491.1, from coordinate 11,724,904 downwards.
ATCAAGCTATAGCTTACCCTCGTGAATGTCAGGTTCGCGTGTGTATTTTTCAGAAATGGTTGAAATATATCTAAAAAATTATATATAATAATAATAATTATATAAATAATTGGTACCAAATTGTACCACTTGTGAAATAATTTGTACCTCGTGGGTTCGCAAGTTATTGCAATAGTTTCATACATCCGCCATTCTGGCGTCAGCTTGGCGGGTGTATTTTTGTGTAGCCAAGATTACTGAGGTTAGATATAAAACATGCATGGATATTCAGTACCTAATTGGTACCTCTCTAAACACCTTAAGTCAGTGAAATCTCATCAGAATTCGACAGAAATGGAAAAATTCATCAACAGCCATTCCTTTATACAGGCTGTTACAATATGTATAATATGCATCGTTTTACAGCCAAAACCGTATAAAATCGTTAGTTTAGACGGTTCAATTTGGTACCAATTAGGTACAAATATTTTTAAATATATTTCGACCATTTCTGAAAAATACACCCGCGAACCTGACATTCACCTTACCCTCAATAGTCATCCATGCATGCATCATTCAGTTAAGTGAAACAGCAAAACGTTAGCAACTATCATACATTAACTGCAATTTCCTTTGTATCCTATAGGACTTACTTCATGTGCTCAAATAAAAAGCATCCTATGCTCTTCTCTGTGTTACATTTGAGCTCTATGACAAACATTGCATTGTTGAGGTGTCAAAAAATAAAAAACCAACAAACACACGGTTGGACCTGGACATTTAATATTAGATGTAGAAAAGTCTATATGATGTGGAGAGAGCATAGGATTTTCTAATTAATCTCTGCAGTGCCTTCTGCTGGTGAGTGCTGGCCCCTGGCCCTAACTTACATCTCAAAGTGGCCTAGTCTCGGTTACTATCATTGGTCTGCCAAATATGATTGGTAACAAAAGGTGGACATTGTTTCTTGGTCTTTGATAAGTGAATTTACCATGTTGATTTGCTGTATAATTACCGCACATTTTATTAAAATTATATAGATACTGCTGCCGTCTACCGAAATGAATCACACTTGAAGGAGGCCTTCCGAAGATTGCTCCCACGACATGACTTGGACCGTGATGATATTTTCATTACAACAAAACTCTGTAAGTGCTGTTTTACATTGTAGGGTGGTACAGCAAGTTATTTAAAAGTAGATTTAAGAAACAATCTATACAGTGGTGCCGATTCCCTTGTCACAAATACCTCTAAACTAGACTAAAAATCACCAAAATTTAGTTTATTCCTGTCAAACGACGATTTCCCATTCTGAAATTGACTAAAGTGACACAACTTAACTATATTTTTAACCGACTTCCAAAAGGAGGAGGTTCTCAATTCGCCTGTATGTTTTTTTTTTTTTTGTATGTTTGTTACGCGATTACTCCGCCAATTATGAATAGATTTTGATGATTCTTTTTTTGTTTGGTAGATCATACTTCAGAGGTGGTCCCATATAAATTTTATTAACTTTCCTTGGGTAGTTTTTGAGTTAGCTTCAATTATACGTATTTTTTTCCCACTTAGTATGTAGATGATATGATAACTTCTTGTCACTGTTATTTACATAGCAGGTAGTGGTATTCGAATTTCTGTGGGGTAGGTACCACAACTAAAAAGTGAAAAATAAAAACTTTTTACAAAAAAAAAACAACCGACTTCAAAAAAAAAACACTACAGAGTGAAAAATAACTTTAATTTCGGAAGTCGGTGACAAAGAACGAAAATTCAAAACCAAAGACACCGACTTCCGAAATTAGTTATTTTTCACTCTGTAGTGTTTTTTTTTGAAGTCGGTTGTTTTTTTTTTTGTAAAAAGTTTTTAGTTTGACAGCACTAAGATTTGCTATTCTGAATTTGACGTTGTTCACCTAAAATTTAGATTTTCTAACTTAATCTGACTATTTTTAATCGCGACTAAAAACGTGTGGAATCAAATTGGTTGTCATGAACTTTAAATTCACATTTTTGCTTATATCTCGAAAACGGTGTGTCCAATCGCAAAAATAATGAAAATTTCGACAATGAAACTCTTAAATCCCTAACACTACATTAAGTAATAATTTTTCTTATTTTCCATACAAAAAGTGAAAAATTCCATAAAAAACACAAACACGTCGAGACTGCCCCCCCCCAGCGCGCCTCCAGCTCTAAAAAGATTTACGTGGTTAGGTATCACGTGTGGAGTCGCGTTTGTCAAATTCGATTTAGATGCGTCAAAATTATTTTTAAATTTAGAGAATTTATTTTGCAGAATAGCTTTGAGATTCTCATAGTCAAAAGTAAAGAATTTTAGTGATAGTTTACTTAGTTTAGTTCGGTGTACAAGAGAATCGGCACCAATGTCACTAAAATAAAAGTGATAGGCTTTTTGGTCATTCCATCTTACTTGCACACAACAGATATTATATTTCACAAATTGAGTGGAGCAGTGGGGTCTATTTTTCTATCAAATTCATACCAATACTTCGGTTATGATATTGATTGGTATTTTTTTCATTAGTATTAAGTATGCCTACCTTTCTTTTTTCAAAATGATTCGAAATGTGAGAGGATTCTTGAATACCTGTGAAGCTTAGTTTTTTATTTGTGCATGTCCTGAAATCGTTTTATAATTATAGCACCAGCTGATCATGGAAAGCCAGATGTTATCAAACGAGCCTACACTGCTTCAATTATGAATTTGGGGTTGGAATATGCAGACTTGTATTTGATCCATTTCCCTGGGACACGGAAAATTGCTAATGATGATAAAAAAAATACTGAGCTTCGTCATGCGACCTGGGAAAGCATGGTTGAACTATATGATGAGGGCCGTGTCAATGCCATTGGTGTATCCAATTTCAACAATTATCACTTAGAGCTGCTAATGGAAAGGAATCATGGTGTAGTTCCAGCTGTAAATCAGGTAGATATACTTTATTTAATATAAACACAACATAATATCACGCCTTCTTTCCCCGAAGGGTTGGGCAGAGTTGTGTAATGTAATAGGGAGCGAGCCTATTGCCATCAACCGGGCACTATCTACTCTCAAAACGGTGAAGGAAAACATCGTGAGGAAACCGGCATGTCCTAAAACCGAAAATTCGAAGACATGTGACATCTACCAACACGCACTGGGCCCGCGTGGTGGATTACGGCCCACTCTCTCTCACAGAGAGGAGGCCTGTGTCCCAGCTGTGGGAACATTTATAGGCTGATGATGATGATGATGGGCACTAATCCAGACTCCGGGCTGCTACTGAGAAATTCCAGATAGAAAAACCCAATAACACTTTGCCCGACCCGGGAATCGAACCCAGAACCTCATGCTCAGCTGTAGCGCGTGCGACCACTAGACCAACGAGGAAGTTTATTTAATATATTTAATATACGAGTATATACTCGTAGTAGTACCTACCATAATTTCAGAACAAATTCGATAATTTTCTAATGATGTTTTTTTTTTTTACAAAGGTGGAATGGCACCCTTTCTACTATCAAATGGAATTACTGGAGTATTGTAAGGCAAATGATATATTACTACAAGCATATTGTTCACTTGGAGGAAAATCAGTCGACAATGATGAGTTACTATTGCATCCCTCAGTTACAAAAATAGCCCAAAATCTTGGGGTCACCAATGCTCAAGTTTTATTAAGATGGGCACTGCAACAAGATATTGCTATCATACCTAAATCAACAAACCCCTCGCATATGAAAGAAAATATTTCTCTGAAATTCGACATTTCTCCTGAAGATATGCGGATACTTAGCAAACTTTCAGAAAACAAAGTGAAATATGCATGGGATCCTAGCGTTGTTGTTTAACATACACGTACTAGACGCACCAAATCTAAAAAAGGTGCCAAGAAGAAGCACAAATAAGCTGAAACTTAAATATTTAGACATCATTTAATTTAAATGTCACGGGTTGCGGGATTTGGCGGAGTTTCGGTTGTGTGTGTGTGTATGTTGTGTACAGGTGGTGTATTTAGTTTGAACAATTTATTTCATAACGGCTGAAAATCAAAAGAATAATAGTGTAACAACAGAGATCTGAGCGCTGCTCCAATGGCAGGGGATTCCAAAATTGTAAAAAATAAAATAAAAGATAAACTTAGAACACCCCTATTTTTTTGTCGGGGATTAAAAAGTAATTTAATACTGTGGCAAAACCAGTACCCTAATTGCGTAATTTATTTTCGTAAACAATTATACCTAATTTGTTTAATTTTGACAGTTCAACAACATTCATTGCGTTATATTTACGTTGTTGAGCAGATGTTTTTTCTTAGTGATTATCAATCTGTTTCAAATCGAAACAAATTATGATTTAATTGTGTATTACGCAATTAGGGTACATGCACTCAAAATGTATGGAACAGCTGATTTTTTTGAAAATAACCGACTAAAATTTTCAACGCAGCTGGTTCAGAATTATGTACTGAATCCATGGTCATAGTTTTCGCGATGTCTGCCACCCTGTATAATATCCTACTTTAATGTGAAAATTTGTGAGGATGGATGGATGGATGGAAGTTTGTTACTGTTTCACGCAAAAACTAAGTACGTGTACCCAATCTAGCTCTGAATGTACGAGTATTACAAAGTGGGGTCATCCAAGAGAATTAATAAACGAAGGTAATCTTATGCCGATTGCGGATACTTTTGACAACTTTTTCAACGGCGACTAAAGTCTTAAGTAGTTTACGAGTATTTTTTCCGTTCCCCTTCTTAACACTACCTTCCCTACTCGATGCAGTAGGGATGTCTTTGGGTAGATTTTGTAATTCGTGTTGTACCCAAATACTTAAGGAGGGTACGGCTTATTATAAGGTGATCTCACGTGTTTTCGATATCACTTTTCTTTTGCTCTCTATTAATAATATGTAAACTTAATGTATGTTATATGGATGGACCGATGGACCACTAATGAATGAGCTTATGAAAATTAGGGAGGTAGGTCAGTATCTACACCCACTCAAGTACTGACTGATCTAAAAGGTTTATATATTTTCTAAAGATTTCCGAAATCCACATGCGAAGTTCTGACTATTTTGTAGCTTCAGATGATAATGATGTTAGAAATTATAGGTGTGGGCGCTAAAATATTGCATTCTTTTGTTACGTATGTCATACCATAATTTAGTTATAAGTTTATAACTTAAAATCTTATGGCATAAATATTTGCACAAGCGATAGTTTACTTTAGCGATTTAAAAGTTTGAATTTGGCATTGTATGCGACTTGTTACTGATGCACCGTGCTTTTGAGAAACCATAGAATTAGGTGCTGTGTTTTAAGATGCTTAATATATTAAGTAATTTGAAGAACAAACTGCTAACGGGTATAACACACTGAAAGTTTTCCTGGCAAATTCAAAATCTTGTAGGCTCATTTATTTTGCAGTTACAATACTAACACTTTTTTTGTTTGTATATAATATTATCTTTATTTACTACGAGTATCTACGTAAATTTCCGTATTGTCCTATAAAAGATGTTGTGTTACTCACCGCTTTTTGTTGAAAACAAAGCGGTGCTATCGAATATTCTATGATAATGGGGTTTATTTATAAACGTTGCTTAAAGTTAAGTAATGATTAGCGACTGTTTAAGCATACATTTTTGACGTTTGAACGTCACTTTTGTAAGCAACGTTTATAAATAAACCCCTAAATGCATACCTATACTTACCTAGTTAATCCATCGTTCTAAAAGGTAGTAGATACCTAATATCATTGATGTACTAACTATGCATAAATATGGTGTTTTTCTTAATAAATAAATGTAAATGTACTAGATCGTTTTTCTGTCTACTAAGTTTTAACAATCTGTGCAGGTAAAGAAATAATTAAAACCAACAAAGGCAAAGTATACGTACAGGGTGCTCAGTTGAACGGTGGGACTTTCTATAAACACAGATCCTAAGGTGGTGGAGACATATTCCGCTATTGCAAATACCAGTTTCTCCTCTTTGAGGCATTTTATGATCATTAATTTTTCAAATGGCTTCAGTTTCTCGTTCCAATCTTTCTTCAGGGGCTTTTCATTTTTTTTATCGACGTGGATTTCCTGGAAGCATAAATGTTATGTAAATAGGTAAAAGACAAGAAATTATTCCTTATAATGTTTAAGACTTCGACTATTTTCCGTAAAATTTTCGTTAAATTTCCAGACAAAGTACTTATGTAGGTACCGGCAATGTGCGGGAAAGGCATAGCTTTATTAGTAGTAGTTAGGTACTATGCCTTTTCCCCGCACATTGCCGGTACAGCTCTCGTAAAACAACTCTGCCACTGTGGAATGAGGAGCGAAACGCTGCGCAGTGATACCTTCTCACTTTTAATTTCGATCAAATCCGTAGTGCGTATGTATGTGAGACGCCATCATTCTGTGTCTATGTATAATGCTCGGTACGTATAAACGAAATGAAATCGTTTTGCTTACCAATGGTAGCTTTTTTTTATTCCCAAACTGGGCATATAAACAGATCCGTAAGCTAATTTTACCTGTAATAGCTTGTTCCATATGAAAAGGTCTCTTTGCAAACCTATGAGGTCTTGGCTTCATTATTGGTTAAAGATACAAGAGTCTTCATTTTAACCAATAACGGTCCGTAAATCAGGAATCGGCCAGAAATGGTTCGGTAATGTTTAACGCTTACCTACTTTACGACCCGCTCGCAATTACGACCCTGCGCTGACATTCCGAAAGCCTGGTTTCATAGCGGCAAAGTTATATTACACGAATTGATTCAGGTGCAAAGGTTCTTCAGGTTTACCCGTATCCTAATTGCGTAATACATGATCAATCACAATCTGTTACGATTTGAAACAGATTGTTAATCCATTGCTCAACAACCTAAATAACGCAATGAATGTTGTTGAACTGTCAAAATGAAACAAATTAGTCATAATCGTTTACGAAAATAAGTTACGCAATTAGGGTACCAGATACTTAGGGTCAACGTAGATAGAGCAGCAAAAGGCTTGAGCGGTTTTCATTGATTAATTGATAAATTAACTTAACACTCGTAAGGAGTACCTATGTGAGGATCGTAGTTGGTGGCAATCTATAGTTTAGTTCTGACTACCTCCATGGGAAGAAGGGGTGAGTTTATGAATGTATGTAACTTAAATTCGACTAATTAGAGTTGAAAGTAGCTATAATTCTGTGCGGCATGCGCGCGCGTATGTTAATCCTCGTAGCCACGCGGGCCGTAGTGCGCTTGCACGAGCATGCTCGGGCGTGCGCGCATCAACGCTTGCGAACAGTTGCCGCCGCAGCACATGAGTAAAAACCCCCTACAGAAACAAAGTTCCCAAAGAAAGTTTTCAAATTGTCCATAGTGCATTTTTATAACCAGCATCTAACGTAAACGTAAAGTAACTGTCCCTTGAACTTTGAACCTCAGCACGGAGTGTGGTATTCCGCAAATAGGTAAGTACCTATCTACACATCTGTCTTGCTAGGCTGTTTCTATCTGCCCTTCGTCTGTCGTCTATTTAGGGTTCCGTAGCCAAATCGTAAAAACGGAACCCTTATAACTTCGTCCTGTCTCCGTCTGTCTGTCCCATAGGTATAAGAAAGAGATATGCCCGGTAGTTGAAAATGTATCGAAATCCAATGTCTCCAATTTGTCCCCATCATGTCACCACAAGTACACTTGCAAATCAGTAAACCTAATAGGTACTATTAGATACGAAGTCGCGCTCACACTTGCAATTTATAAATCAGAACGTACTACACAATCAATTATAAACCTTATGCCATCAAACACAGCTTGCATTTACAATGCACCGTACAGCTCACTCACACGAAAACATCTTTGAGCTGTGCAGAAGCCATTTATTTTACATACAGGGTGACAGGGAAATTCGACCTATTCCTTGAAAGGGGTTATACAAGAGGTCATTAGCAACAAATTAAATCTAGTTAACTAGGGGTTAAAACTGGATGGTTACCGAGCTGTGACGGATCTTTGATATTTTTGAAATTTTCTGACTTATTACCAAAAACAATTAACTATGAAAAAACTACTTTACTCTAAACATTAAATTGATACTTTTCTGAAAGCTGAAAAAGGAGTGATCAATAAAATAAAAAATACTTGGCCAAAACTTACATAATCTCAAAAATAAAAGGTCTTTAGTAGCAATAATTTTTAATGATTGTATTTTTTCCGAAAATTTAAGTAAATTGAATTTCCTCCTTAAGAAGCAATGTATTTGCTGCAAAAATAGTATAGTCGCTATGATATTTATGAAAATAAAAATGACGTAGTAAAGGCAAGAAATATTTTACCATTTGTTGTGATGATTTTCAAGACAAATATAGTAAAATACTTGTCCTGTTAAATGATAAATGATTCCACGATTTATAAAGATTTTAGTTTGGCTTCGATTTTTACAAGAAACAACTGAACAACACGGTGTTCTTAAATGTTGTTTTTTTTTTTTTAGGTAGGTCATCTCGTAGTTGACCTCTCAGATCATGACTACTCAACCGGGCTTTCCTGTGGGTGCCTTAAGCTACTACACTTAAAACCTCCAGCCAGGGGTTATTCAACTATGCTAATTAAAACTAGGTGAACGCTCGCTAAGGGCACCCCCTGTTCTCGGAGACGGCCATTTGCCTATACCTACCATGAGCATTTTGATCATGGCGCGCGGACACAGACACGCCCCATGCCACTTCTCCTGTTCTTATATTTCAATGATACGAATGAATATCATACATGCGCCGCACCGCCGCGAGCCGCCGCAGATGAATACAGCTGGTTAAGACGCAGATATATGACAGTGACCTTGAATGGTTAGCTTGCGTGTTCTGTACTGAGCTCACGCAACGCATCGTACGTCCAGCCAGTAATAGGACTCGCCCATCAAGGAGCGCTGTCCCAAATTAGACGCATTATTAATTTATTACACGTAAAACAAAAGGTATTTTAATAAAACACGTACCTATACTAAAAGATCAATAATTTAATTATCTTTAAAATGGTGATTTTTTCAGAAAAATACGCTAGATAGATTTTGCGTCATTCTCAGTTTTTTATCCGCGTTAGACATAACTTTACAAATTAATTTCACTATGTAATATAAACATAATCGAAAATATGCCTATATTAAAATATTGAGAAAATGCTCTAATTTAACATATATTTTTTCCAAATCACTAACACTACTCGTTTAGACGTCATCTTCAGTATAAAATCATTAAAAGTCGGTTATCGTCCCCTTAACTTCGCAAAATCATTTAAAAATAAAAAGCGACACAATAAAGTGCTCAGTTCCCATTACGACTAATTTGTTTCATTTTAACAGTTCAACAACATTCATTGCGTTATTTACGTTGTTGAGCAGATTTTTTTTCCAACTTATGAAGCAATGGATTAGTAATCTGTTTCAAATTGAAACAAATTGTGATTGGTCGTGTATTACGCAATTAGGGTACAGGTCGCACAGCGCTAATGTTGCCTACAGTTATATTCACCTAGAAGTTCCCTCTCTTTCTATTGCGTAACTCTTTCTGTGCGTTTGCACTGGTGAAACATTCACAACAAAACATGTTGGAATCTCTATTTACTGTCAATTCAATGTTTGACAGGAACTAGAGATTTCAACATGTTTTGTTGTGATGTTTCGCCAGTGCAAACGCACAGTTAAAAGAACCGTAACTACATAAGCCAACGTTCGCACGGACGTACCTAATAAAATCGCGGCGGGATTTTATCGCGCACTAGATTTCAACTCTCGGTGTTAAGCCGAGCGTTGAGAATCAAACGCGCTGAGACGCACTCTCGTCCCAGCGCGTTGAAAAAACACACTGTTGGATTTTCAACTCTCTGCGCTAAGTAGAGCGTTGAAAATCCAGTGCACGAAAAAAAATCGCCGCGATTTTATTACGTCCGTGCGAACGTGGGCTTACACTCACTGAATTTAGGCCAACAAGTCGAGCCTGCTGCGTAAGTACTAGTAGCTTCATACCTAAAAAAAAAAATGCGGTCGCGGGCGGATTTTGCTCGAACATGCTCGCGCAGTTGCCGCTCTGTCCGCGCAGACCCTAAAGGCCTGCCAACTGCGTCCCCGACAGAGGTGACCTTGGTTGGCAACAGGCAGAGCTGTTTGAAATTTGGTCGTAAACCACCAACTACACGGATGTAAACCACCAAGGTTACCTCTGTTTGGACGCGGTTGGCAGCCATGTAGCAAGCCCTTAAATCTACTTTTGCTGACTGTAGGTAGTTAAAAAATCAATTAACTTAAAAAATCACTTACCAAAGAGTAAGTTCCAAGTGAAATAGGTATTTGCTTTAGACAATCTTCTGCTAGTCCCTCGAAACTTTCGTCAGTTTCATTCAGGTGATTAACGGTTAGCCACATTAGATCAGTCAACGCTTCAACTGGAGGTTTCTTAGGCGGCACCTGGGATTATTATTAGTCGGTCGGTATACGGGGTGGAGTTTTGAGTCAGGGCAGTAAAATCAGGTACCTTAACCGTTGTAGCTTCAGGAAATCGTTCTTTGGAGAGAGTTTACTTTTTGAACAATTGATAACTGCATCACAGTACATGTTAAGTTTTAGGCATTTAAGAGTTTTATAAAGGGGGTCGAAATTCTCATTATTTTTGCGATAGGACACACCATATTCAAGATATAACTAAGCAAAAAAAATTGTGTACTGTTTTTGCACCTGAAGTCGAAGTGTTAGTGTGAATTTTAGTTCATGACAACAAATTTCATAGGTACCTTTTTAATCGCGATTAAAAATAGATTTAAGTAGTTAGACAATAACATTTTAGGTGAAAAACGTCGAATTCGGAATAGCAAAATTGCCATTTTCACTAAACTAATAACTCAGTGCTATCTTAATGCTGTCAAACTAAAATATAGTTGTGTCACAATAGTCTATTTCAGAATGGGAAATTGTCATTTGACAGGAATAAACAAAATTTTGGTGATTTTTAGTCTAGTTTAGAGGCATTGGTGACACGAGAATCGGCACCAATAACTCGTTAACTTGTAAAAACTACTTACGTATATACTCCATAGGTTTCGGTAGTTAAACAAAGGAAAACAAAAAAAAAAAACACGCCATTAAATTGTACGGTGAGTGATATGTCGAAGATAAATACATATTTTATATTATCTACAAAGTGTGTGACGTCCTTTAGATAATTTGATTTAAGACGACCTCGGGAATTTCCACCCCTAAGCGTTTTTATACAAATGAAGTCGCAAGCAACTGCTATTAAGAGTTACTTACTTAGTTCTGAAGATAACATTATTCTTTAGGTTTAAATTTTTCGGCAAAACTATGCTTTGCGATACCCATCAACAAAGTATGGCCACAGTACGAAAGAGTATAGGTACAAACAGCTCCATTAAGTAGTTACCCCCCAAAAGACATGTGCGTTCAAATCCGTGATAGGCCCAAGTTACTTTTAGTATTTTGCAAAAACATTTTATTTCAATAAAGTATTATTTTAGGGAATAGGGTTAACATTTTCATAAAATTATTCAATATCTACGAGTAAGTAGACCGTCCCGGTTGCAAGACCACTTGACCGTCCAGAAGATTGGAGGTTCAAATCCTAGGCACGAAATGTTCTTTTTGTCATGCATTATTTATTTTTTAATATAAAGTATTTTTATATTTTGTTTTAGTAATATTTCTTAAGAATTTAAAAATCAAGAAAAATAAAATACTTTAAAAATCATTTAATAATATTTATGATTGCTATTATTTAACAAAACTTTGATTTAATTTGACTAAAAAGATTTACAATTTGATTTGATAATTTACAGTTATCATAATATAGGTACATAATTGCCGCAAACGATAAAATAGGAAGCGCTAGAAATAAACAATAGTTTTAAGTGAACGTACCTATACATGAAACGTTGTAGTTATAACTTGAGGGTATGGATTATATTTATAAAGAAAACGTTAATGGATGCCCTCAAATTATAACATCTATCGATTAGACAGAGACCTAAAGATAAAGTGACTCGGACGATAGTAGATAACAATTTCATCACAAATCATATGGGCTCGCTGGCTAGTTCGTCAAACTAGCCGGTATGAGTATGACGACGTTTCGTTGTAGCGATGGTTCGAATCCAAGTCGAAACAATAAATTATTTTGAAGTATTCTTTAGATTATTCGTAACGAATGTTGTAGCAGTGTAATATTTTAAAACTTGAGGAGTTAGAACATACTGACACTGTGTGTACCATCGCGGTCACGCATATCTAACCACTTTGAAAACAAAATCCCTTGCAAACAACACTTTTTTTCGTAGGTAAGCGTTACTTTAGTGGCCGAGCGCTGCAAGCAAGAATAGTCCTTACGGTGTTCAGATATGTGTGTCCACGATAGTACCTACGAAAAAATATTGAAAAAAAAAAAAACGTTTTGTACTAACCACTGATGTACCGGCTGCTCCTCGTAGAACAAAATTCCACTGGTCTTGTTTAACCAATCCGGCATGTAGGTAAACTGCCATGTTTAGAAGGAAACTGAAAACCAGCTTGTGCCGTTCAAATAGTCCTCTGGACACGTTTCGGTACACAGCCAAAGTGATTTCGCGACGTAGGATTTCCAGTCTAATTTCCAGAACGTCATTTTTTTCGCTCTTTTCTATGACTTGATTAAAAACCTGTAAAGATAAGCTGGTGATGGTAACAGTAGCCGCCGCGCAGCAGTAAAAGCAGGTTCACAAGGTATGAAGGTACTAATGTACTTAAGTATTATGTATGTAGTATATGTATGTACGTTTGTGTGTATTTATATGTTTGTATGCCTATGTAATTTAAGGTAGATTGTACAGGGATCACAATTGTTTTTAACACCTTATGTCATGTACCTACTACGAATAATAAAATATACGTAGTGTACCTACAATCTATGTAAATAAATAAACTTTACCTCACAGACAAATCGTGAGTTATGTTTATGTATGGCACATTCTAGATCTCTTGTCTTGGAAGCCCCCGTCATAGTATAAAGAGTTCTAGTAGGCTATCTCCGGCCCAATCCGCGATATAATTGTCTACCATACTTGCCTGTCTCAGGGTTGTCACTTTTAGCTAAATTTTAATTCAGTGCCTAGAAATTGGCAAGGGCCGGGAAGTTCTATTTTTTACTTGTGTTGTTTGGGTTCAGGGTTTGTGAGGTCGGTTTTACCTAAACGATGATGTTCATAGTGTTTATATGAATGACAAAGTTATATTTGCGGTTTATATTTTCTGTTGTTACGAATGGTTACGATTCGAACTTTGTAGGTTATTCACAATTCGTCAAATATTTGAAATTACGATTTTATGACTGTAAGTACTTAGTTACTTTACTATACCTACAATACTGAGAAATCGGCATGACTAAACGTAAACAAAGCATTAGCGGCATATCAATTGACAGATCAAAAGTAGGTACCTAATACATTTTAGTGGGAAAGTAGGCCTGCCTACTTCGTCTGTCTGATAGATAACTAATACAACAAAAAATAAGTAGGTACTTATCTCATCATCAAGTAAAAATTATATGCTGGAATAAGTGACTTAGTTACCTTTTCTGTTTAGTAGGTAATCTACAGAGACAACTCTGGCATCGATGAATTATTTAGACACCCAAACGCACAGCAATAATTTCTCCTGCGATTATCACTCATTTTTCATATATTTATCAGTGCTGAAAAGCCGCGCACACATACAAGCCGCGCGCGGTGCGTTTCTATGAAGATAGCTTACTACCTCTCTTTATACTATGTCCCATGTTTACTCTTTTTTAGTTAAAATTATTTCAAGAAGTACCTACCTATCTAATTATCTTGGACTCAGCGACTTGCAATGCGATTATATAGAGTTTGAAGGGTTTGAAGTTTGAGTTTGAAAAAGTAGTTTGGTTTAAGGCCCATGTAAAATAAAAGAGGAGAAGCTATTCCTAAACCCTTTAGAGTTGGTGCCTAAACTGAACAATTCAAAGACATGGTACCTAACAATTTTTTTTCTTGAGTGCTCTTTTGTCTGTTGTCTAAATAAAAAAATTGTTCCATAGCCATAATATTTACTATACCTAATAGAATAGTACTCCTTAAGTCAGGTTTGTCTTAATACCTAAAAAGCCTAACATCAACAATGTATTATTTAATTATATATAGGTATAATATTTTAGGCCGTGCCTCCGCCAACGGCGCTGGCTCCGAAAAATAACGCCATTGGGAACCGGCGGCATAACATTACTTCCGGCAGCCGAGATTAAAAACATCTGCTGCGGCACATTACATACATTAATGGATACCGGCGGCGGCGCGGCGTTTATGGAATCCCTTCCAGTATTCAGAACTTCAACTAACTAACCCTAACTAAAGTATTTTGTTCTATATAATTCTAGTAGTTTTTAGCACTCGCCGGCCGCTACCGCGGCACCGCTCGCTCCGCTCGCTCGGCTCGTGCGTAATGGGTCACAGTTCTGACCTAACCTACTAAATAACCTTTTTTTGCGAGTAAAAATATTTAGGGAGTGCCTCCGCTGCCGGCCCCGGCTCCCGAATTGGCTGCCGGTGCCGGTTGCTGAATTGGCTGCCGGTGCCGGTTGCTGAATTGGCTGCCGGTGCTGAGTTTGGAAAAAACCGCAAAACGGGGTTGGCAATTTGGCATAAAAATATAAAAAAAATAAGTATTGAAACATTTTTTTTCCATGATTAAATTTCCATAATCAATGATTTCCATATTCCAGTAATCAATTACTAAGTCCCCGGAACCGAATTAGTTAGGTTTTAATATTTTTAGTCGCAAAAAGGTTAGGTTAGGTTAGAACTGTGACTCTCTACGCACGAGCCGAGCGAGCGAAGCGAGCGGTGCCGAGGCAGCGGCCAGCGAGTGCCAAAAACGACTAGAATATATAAAAAAAAATACTTTAGCTAGTTAGGGTTAGTTAGTTGGAGTTATGAATAATGGAAGGGTTTTCCGCTTTTTTTTCAAACTCAGCGCCGGCAGCCAATTCAGCAACCAGCGCCGGCAGCCAATTCGGGAGCCGGCGCTGGCAGCGGAGGCACTTCCAATATTTTATCCATTATTGGCCACATGCCAAGGGTTTACATACTTCGATAACAATAAGAAAATGATAAGATGCCTTCTGACCTGGTTAAAGTACTTCAGTGAGAACTGGTACATAGGGTCGATGTCTGCTAGTTGCGCTACAGCGAAGTACAAGACAGCACCCCGGGTGGCCACCGTGCGGTACTTCTCACGGGCTGCCGATATGTTCAACTCCGTCGCTTCAGTTTCTTCTAAACGAGCGTTTATTATTTCTGATGTTTCCTACAAGTAATGGGTTTGTTATAAAAAATTATACATCCCAATGAGGGTTCTTAAAAGTTCTAAGCTCACCGTGGTTATTTCTGAAGCCAGATAATATTAAAATTGGGCAAATGTACTGCAAGTTATTGACTTGTCCATTTATTTTAGGTTGGGATAGACATCATCATCTGCCTAGCCTTTTCATCTCCTAGCAAACTGTGGGGGAGCTGGGTGTGCCGCCCATACATTTTTTCCCACTATCCTTTATTGCGTATCTGGATTAATCCAAAAGTAATCTAAACTTTAAATGACGAAACACATGATTGAAGTTTTTTTTTAATCAACCCCTTTTTGTGTGAGAAGGAGGAAGCAGTTTATATGGATATTATTTCTCCTTTAATCAATAAATTTAAAATTTTAACGAATAAATAAAACGATCGTAATCATTATTTTTCGAAAACTACCTTTTAAAGGGGGTGTTAAATTTTGTAGAGTAAATTACGAAATCCACGCGGACGACGTCGCGGGCGAAGCAGACTTCCATAAATCTCTATTAGCTGTCATCTCAGTATTATTATGTATTTTCTATCTAGGGGTAAATACTGCGAAATGCTTGTTAACCACAAAAAGCTTGCTTACCATTATTTGTCGTTTAACATTTTTCACATAATAAATTCATCCATTCTTTGATCTTCTTCTAATCTTAAGCTATCTTATAAAGCTTTCCTCCCTCCCTCACCCTACTAACTTAACGAAATAAAAAATATTGCTATGTGTATCCTTACTTTACTCTCGTTGAGCGTTTCTATCAGCTCTTCGTCATCCAGAATGTTCCCAGTCGAAGCGTATAGTAATCTGAGGATTTTGTCTTCAATCTCAAGTAGCGATGCTTTGTCGGCGTTGATACGAATTATAAGCTCAGTTCGTAAAATCTCCAGATCCGGGCGTTCCAATCTTACTACATCGCTAATAACAGAAAATATAGGTAAAAATCTCATCATGAGTTTAGGACTACATTTTTGTCAGACCAGAAAATGGGTAAAGTAATTGGTTTCCTTTTACCATATTATTTCATAGAATTTATTTCCATTGAGATTATATCCCTGATGTCTAGGAATGGTGGTAATTTCCGAAGAGGCAGAAACATTCTATCTATGTTTATTTTCATTAGAAAATGGCCGCTAGAGAACCCTTGAATAATTCTTTAGGGTTACTTCATCATTAAAGAAAATACGATTCCGGTCAAAGAATTAACTCGCATCGACGGCGACAATGCGTGACCAAGTACCTAACTATCAGCCGCTCACTGTGTCACAGGCAGTGCATTCTTTGCACACAATAGGAATGTATGCGTCCGTCAAGATAGCAATCAATTCGAGCATCTCTCCTAATGGGCGTAGGTACCTAACTACCTATCTAGGTACAGTAAGCGCTCAAAAGTGCATGAGCACGCTAAGAGTCGTATTGCTGTGAACACGCGGTATAGCTCGTACATTTGTATGTGTAAGCAACACGATACACACACCACAGATAACGCAGTTACACGAAACAACAATATATTTCCGTCGCTTTAAACATGCTAGCACACACGCACTATGCGCGTGAACTTGACCAGTTAATGGCATTGCTAAAATTCGATAATAACTTAACAAGTGCAGATAGCAGAAAGCGTTAAGCGTTGGTATGGAATTCAAACTGCCTCAGGTTCTAATCTCGTGAAACACAGTGCGGTTTTTTGCAAATATTATTATTTTTGTTTTCGATAATAATATTTTTTAAATATTGCTGCTTTTTTATGTTGTTATTGCAATAAAGGTTTTAGAATAAAAAATGCGTGATATATGATAACAAAATTAAAAAAAATATGTTTATTCGTTATATTTATTTTACATAAGTTAATAAACTGCTACAATTATTTATCATTACTTCAGCTGAATAAGATGTGAAATAGATGTCAAGAAACTTAGAAGCAGTTTTTATTATTTAGACATATTTAAATTATGAAATATTTTAAATTTTTAATGGATTTTTTCACCATAAATATTAAGCTTTGATCATGGTCGAAGTAATTAAGTAATAAATAAGAATATTAGACTACTTAAAATGTAAAAAACTACTTACAGAATAGGTAATTTTAAGGTTAAATATGGGCAGTTTGTTTATATTTTATTTGTATTAATTATTTTACATTTTATTTGACTTTAGTAAATATTGGTTGTTATTGAGGTTAAAGCTTAAGTATTCATTTTCTTTACGAAAAGAAGATTGAAACTAAACCTCAAATTTTTATCCTAAAATAATACTATTACTAAAATAATATTAAACAATTTCGGTATATCTGCAAGAAATACGACAAACACCCTATTGAAACGTGCTTAAAAAATTCGTTACCATAAATTCATGCAATAACGAATCTGTTGTTTATTAAGTTGGTACGGTCAATATTTTAAGGTCAAAAACGGTTTTCTAGCTGGTCTTCAGTGATGCAAGCCTTCAGAGTGCACGGCGAACGGTTCATAATGACGTGTTTTTAATAATTCAGCAAAATGTCTCGTTGGTATGAAACCATTTGTTTCATTCACCATTTGACGTCGCTGCTACTCGATAATAAGCCCCTTCCTCATATCTCTTAACCCTCACAGTATTTCTCTAGAACAAAGAAAAACATTGTTTTTATTACACATAATACCTTATTATTTATTATTCACCAATCGAATTAAACCTCACAATGAATTTAAAACTTTAAAGGCATCTTCTGTCTCAACAATACCTCTGTTCTATCAACAATACCCTTGATTAAGATTTATGTTTAGTAAAATATGAAATATATTAATGATAACACTCACACTTAGTCCGGTTTCATTAGATATTCACTTCACTTTTACGCAGCGCAATAATATTCTCTGATCTGATCTGATCTCTTCAATATATTTTATGCCTGCTTTTTGATAATAATAACCACAACACTGCGCTAAATACTCGTCACCAATATTATCCACGAACCAAAAAAGTTCTATTAATTAAATACTCGTAACAAACTGCATCTACCCCACAGAAATCGAAATAATTTACTTAGTTTTTTGTGGTCTACCTGCTAAACTTTAATATTTATGTGAACAAGACGAATGAAACTAAAAACGAATGATGATTATTGAACTAGTCATTGGTTGTAGACAAAGTGAGTGTGTGTGTGTAATGTGCGTGTCTACAGTATTGTAACAACTTATAGAAGAAGGTCGTATATCAAACCGAAGCGTCAGTCTATTGCTTTGTGAGATTGCTCATGGACTTTTGGTCGGTACTGTACCTACGTCTTATTAGGATAGAACTACTTACATGCTCGAATCGAAGCGCAAATGGAACATTTATAAGAAAACAAAATGTTCTTAATTTTTTTCCTTGTTTGTTTTTTTCTTTACTCTTAAAATGATGTCCTGCCTACAGAATTAAAACTGGGCTACAATGACTAAAATTCACGATAACTAGGATTTTTTTGCCCTAGGCACTAGCGATTTGCCGACCAGTGCAGCTCAATTCTTTGTCTGGAAGCAGAGAAATATTTTTCCGCTTCCAGACAAAGAATTGAGCAGATTTTTGATATTCAAGCATAAAAAATATCTCAACTTAATACACTTGGGCCCAACATTTTCCATCTCCTTTAGGAAAAATTTATATAGCCTATTTATTAATTGATTTGATCTGACATTTTTCTGTGACACTTATAAAATTGACAAATTTTTGTATTGTTTTTGTTTTTAATATGGGTCTAGGAATTTTATTTTTATTTATTTATTTTATGTCACCCGAACCATTATTACGAATCTATTGATACCTCATTCATCAAAATCGGTTCAGTAGTTTAGGCGCTACGGTGGAACACACGTAAAAGCAAACATACATACAAACATACATACATAGACTGCTAAAATCATAACCCTTCCTTTTGGCTTTGCCGTAGTCGGGTAAAAGTAACAGGACATTGAAAATTAATCACTAACTCCAAGGTTAACTTGTTAAGTAAGATGCCTTCATCATATTATTATCAGCCGATATGATGATGATGATGATGAAAGCAGCCTACTTAATTTTAGGGAGCGTTATGGAGTGAAAGAGGATGGGAGTTTTAAGGATTAAGAAAAGTGTATTGAGACGTTGGACACACAGACGGGATTGGCTCTCATAAGAAATCTTAGTCGTTATAGTATTGATATTTGGCTCTATTGGCTAACGAGTTTGCTGTCCACTGCCCAAGGCAAACTATACCTAAAGCTACCACATCTGTGAATGAAAATAGAAATAGCTACAAGTATCGATCGGTAACGTAAACGAGCTATTACGTAGCTATTACGGTTATTGTTGCTGCCCTATGAAACTAAGCCAATTTAAATTGAGAAGCTTGTTTTACGGGCCTGAAAATAACGAATGATAAGTACCTATTATTTCAGTATTTATGATAATGATTAAATTAACAACTAACGCCAGTAACTGATCCTCAAGGCCAGATAGTGTCACGGTGAAGTTGACCAGGGTCACTTGGATGCAGATTTCCGGCAGATAATGAGGGTTCGCCAGTTTGGTGGTTAGGTACAGGCGGAACTCCGTGTCGTACTCTATGTCGCTGTCTCCCAAGTGGATGAGGAGTCTGCCTGCCTGTTGAGTTAATACTTACTTAGTTGAGTTAGTAAACTATTTTTAATGACGTTTCGCTTTATTAAAAGAAGCACGAAGTTGTAGTTAACTGTACAAAGTAAAGGTCTTGCAATAACAAAAGGCTAGCGTAGGCTCGAATAAAAAGTTTCGGGATAAAGTTAGGTACCTGTAGAAAATATTGCTTTAGAAGAACCGGCGCTAATGTGGCATCGAGCGACTCTCCAAGGTCTTCGATTAGCATTGGCCAACCAAGTCGAATGCAATTCTCAAGGATCCGCAGGTAGTTTGGATCGATCAATTTTGTTATCATGAGACCGTTTTCTTTCTCCATATTTCGTATCCATCTGTTAGCCTGTGATTATAAAACTTAGATTTTAAAAATACGAATCAATGTAGTAAGTACTACTTCCATTATAGACACATTATGCCATCCACATGGTTAGGTATAGACCAGTACCCTAATCGCGTAATACACGATCAATCACAATTTGTTTCGATTTGAAACAGATTGCTAATACATTGCTTCATAAGTTGGAAAAAAAATCTGCTCAACAACGTAAATAACGCAATGAATGTTGTTGAACTGTCAAAATGAAACAAATTAGTCATAATCGTATATAAAAATAAGTTACGCAGTTGGGGTACAGTTAATCGACAAATAAAAATTATAAAGGTATTCTGTTTAATATATTCACGCCAATGTGGAGTTGAGATTGGTTTCGGCTTATTCAGAAATAAAACTATCTGGTCTTCTAATAAGAAAGGTGGCAAAACACATTTCGCAAATTGCCAGCATGGTAATGTATTTCGTACTAAGAAAACAAATAGCTATTGCCTTCCTATGTTGCAGCGATGAAAGTACGGATTTACCAATCTAGACTTATCATTAAACATTTTCAACAGACTTCAAAAAAAGGAGGAGGTTCTCAGTTCGTCGGAATATTTTATTTTTATGTATGTTCCCCGGTTATTCGAAGACGGCTGGACCGATTTGAAAAATTCTATTTTTGTTTGAAAGGGCACCTATACTTTAAAATTGTTCCCATTGTCATTTGGTTACTATCTGACGATGGAATCTTTGAGAAATCGAGGGAACTCTTCAAATATTATACGCACACCTATACCGATTTGGGTATTTTTTATAGTAACTCGTGCATTTGCTCTCGGAAAGCACCATTTGGTAAAGTGGAACTAATGATGAAGGACACAGATGGCCACCGGAATTACTCAATAATATGTATTTCACGGGTTGTGATTCGATTACTTTAATATGGTTGGTAAGCAATTGATGCTCATCACAATTCATATGGTACAGTGGAGCGGATGGTGAAGTAGGGTAAACTTGCTCAAATCGTACCTGATCCTAAATCGTACCTGATGTGTTTCTCCCAAACTAAGGTTTCCACAGCGTTCCAAGTGGTACAAAACGTAAACTTAGACCGCCATCTTGCAGGAAAAGAAGCAGAACCCTGTGCGGCTATTCGTTACACAATTATCAAGAAATTTAGTTTTTATTGACAATCCCAGTAGTTTTTTATGAAATTTCATAAGCTCATAGTTCCATAATTATGTGGTATTCGTTTTAGCTCGCAGTATAGTGCAAATACACACTAATTTCTATAATTTTTGTCAACTTTGTTGTTCTCACCAACGTCATTTATTTACGCGGGAGATTTAAAAAAAAATTAGAAGTTTGCCTAATTCGTACTCATAGGTTTGTTCTAATTCGTACAAATTACGTAAAAATTGTTATTCCAAAAAAAAAAAACCGATTAAGATAAAGGCCAAGACTGAAAATCTTAAAAGGAAGAAGAACCTTGGAAAATAAGAAATTTCAGAAAAAAAATACAATCTAAAGAGACTGAAACCTGGTTATGTCTTTTATGTAGTGAAGATCGGTCAGAGTAATTGATGTAAATCGATGGTCAGAGTACATGATACAGTGCAATGAATGCTTCAAATGGGTACATGTGCTTTGCGCAGGTACAGATAGTACGACTTTTTATTATTGTTATGATCATTGCAAGACGATCTCGTAAAGTACGATTAAGGAATATACGGGTATGAATTAAGACAATATAATCTTAAATCGTACTTTTGCATTTATTTTATTTTGTTCCTATTTCTCAAGAAGATGATTATTTTTGTTATTTTGTGTTATACATTATGTTAGGAGAATAAACAAAGTTTTGATTTTCAGTAGTTTTGTTATTTGTTTGCTTGTATTATTCCTATAACAGCATTTTTTTCTTAACAGGTACGATTTAGGAAAGTTTACCTGGAGAACTCCTTAACAATTAAAGTCCCTGCATCGGGAAAAGCAATATTTTGTTAAAGGTGATGAGCAGTTGACATTAGGCTATTGTAACTTAGATAAATTAAACCAACACACTAAAGAGAAAAAAAAAATTTTTTTTTGCAAATGTGTGCGCCCGGGGATGGCAGCGCAGCCACTCACACAAATCGATTCGAGCTACCTATATTATAAGTTGTATAGGCTTCGGACGTGTGTCAGAGCAGGAAGTGCATATTGTTCGCTGTCCTTTGCTTTTGCAGTTAAATGAGTTATGATAATAGGGCTATATACGTGTATGACCTGTTCTTGCGGGTCGATAGTGAGAGGCCACCGCCCAGCCCGTGTCACGAGGATGCCGTTCTCCGTAGATATAGAATCGCGTGGCAGCCCTTGCGAATTCCATGTCCGAATCGTGAACGAGTCAGCCATTACCTCGATCAAACTGAAGACAAAAGATTTACATAAAAACTTTGTGTGCGTACATAATTGATTTGTGGCTAAGATATCTGTCGGAGCTCTGGACAAAAAAAAACAAACAAGCTGTAAAAAAGCTACTTAGGAAATCTTCAGTAGGTGCGCCAAGTTTGGATTTGTGCAATGACCCTGCCCAACTAGCAAAAAAGTCCTATAATAAAAATTATAGGACTGTCAAGACTAATAAAACTCTAAAACTAGCACTGGTAAAGACTTCTATTCTTTTAATACCATTCTACAAGCTTTGATATACTCAAGATCACTTGTTCTTATAACTTAGGCTTTTATTACAATACAGGATTAAGCTATGCGTCTTGTAATACTCAAGATCACTTGATCTTATTACTAAGGTTTATAGTTCACTACAAGATTAGGTTATAAGACAGTTGTAGGACATAAGTGCATGTAGCAAGACTAAAAGTCTTTGTAATAGCATTTAGTGAGAGTATAAGGTTTAATGACATATTATACTTAGGGGAGACCTTAACAATTTCGTAAAAATATAGTAAGTAAGTAAGTAATCATTTATTTACCAAAAACTTAGCCTAGGTAACATCAGTGTTGTTTAAATTATGGGATGGGTGTGGTGGCTATTACAATGAGTAAGACCCCTGCCCTTTAAACTAGGAAAATCCTGTCTTTAGCGACAGTGTTCTTTAGTGGGACTGACACGTTTTAC
Source organism: Agrochola litura (assembly GCA_949152395.1). Classification (NCBI taxonomy): domain Eukaryota; kingdom Metazoa; phylum Arthropoda; class Insecta; order Lepidoptera; family Noctuidae; genus Agrochola; species Agrochola litura. The sequence continues at coordinate 11,701,492 of OX424491.1, read as the reverse complement.
AAAATATTTTTTAATTGTGTAATAATTCTGATGTTAACATATTAATGTATTAATTAAGTGGGTTTAATGGTCAATTGTTTGTGAGTGTGTTGCCATGGGGTTGAACTGATTTGTTGGTGTGTGTGGGGGTGTATCTATGTGTGTATGTGTGTGAGTGAGTGAGAGAGAGTGTGGTATACTAAGTAAAAAAAAATGGAATTTTATACGTTAATTCGTAGAATAAATGAGTAATAATCTTGATCAGAATTATTATAAGAGTAAAAGCATTAATTAGAGCGCTATGAGAGCAATATAACTTTATATTAACATAGATAAGCGAAGTTTAAATTAACATGGAGGCGAATAGTTATTATTAAAATTGAAATAAGCGCTATTATGCTTATAATAGTCTTAATATGCTCTCAGTCAAAATCATTTTTAAATAAGGCGAATATTAAATTAATTAGATTGTTATAAATTTATTAAAACAATTAATTAATTTATTTAATTAAATAATGCATATTTACAATATTAAGCCTTATAGTAAAATGGTAGGTATATAATAATGGTTCGACCTGAACTAGGATAAACCTGTATCTCAGGTGTCATAAGTGCAAAATTACATTAAAATTTTCTAAAATTGATGGTAGACATAAATAGTGAGTAACTTAACAGACTAATGATAGGACAGTACTTAATTAAAAATAATATTTAACTTAAAACAACCAGTAACTTTTCTGTGTCATCATAAGACAAATTTTGTAACCAAGTCGAAATAACATTTTTGCATTGTATCGTTTTACAGACATAGACAAAATTGCGTTTACTTTATTATACAAAAATGGGCCTAAGAATATAAAAAATCTGTACATAAACGAATGCCTTAATCTATAATTATCCATACAGATGTCTTTACGTCTTTTATCAATGAATTGTGTAGCGTTAAGTTTCTAGAGGCGCTTTAAATCAATTGCTGTTCGTTAGTCTCGCAAAAAGTCGAGAACGGCTGTGCCAATTTAGCTGATTTTGGTTTTGAAATGTTTGTCGTACTCCAGGGAAGTTTTAAACGGTGAGAAAAAACGAGAAACTCACAAAAAAAAAAATTATGAAGAAAATTCACGTTCTCATACATTTTGTGTGGATCGGCTTTTTTGATATCTAGGTAGGGTAGGTAGGGTAGATAGGGTAGATAGGGTAGGTAGGGTAGGTAGGTAGGGTAGGTAGGGTGGGTAGGTAGGGTAGGTAGGGTAGGTAGGGTAGGTAGGGTAGGTAGGGTAGGTAGGGTAGGTAGGGTAGGTAGGGTAGGTAGGGTAGGTAGGGTAGGTAGGGTAGGTAGGGTAGGTAGGGTAGGTAGGGTAGGTAGGGTAGGTAGGGTAGGTAGGGTAGGTAGGGTAGGTAGGGTAGGTAGGGTAGGTAGGGTAGGTAGGGTAGGTAGGGTAGGTAGGGTAGGTAGGGTAGGTAGGGTAGGTAGGGTAGGTAGGGTAGGTAGGGTAGGTAGGGTAGGTAGGGTAGGTAGGGTAGGTAGGGTAGGTAGGGTAGGTAGGGTAGGTAGGGTAGGTAGGGTAGGTAGGGTAGGTAGGGTAGGTAGGGTAGGTAGGGTAGGTAGGGTAGGTAGGGTAGGTAGGGTAGGTAGGGTAGGTAGGGTAGGTAGGGTAGGTAGGGTAGGTAGGGTAGGTAGGGTAGGTAGGGTAGGTAGGGTAGGTAGGGTAGGTAGGGTAGAAATTTTAAAATCCTAAACATGCACATTCATTGACTGTTAGGCGGAACGAAGTTTGCTGGGTCAGCTAGTAATATATATAAACACAGTACAGTATATTTTAACATTGAAATATTATTTCCTAATGATTTACCACCATAAAATAAGTAACACTTATGATAAAAAATATTATTTAATTTCAACGATCACTCATAAAGCAAACACTAAACAAAAACACAAAATTCAAGTTTTGGAAAATATACCTACTTATAACCCACAACGAAGTACATTACTAGCACATTATAAACAAGAATTGTTTGGTAAGGAGCTTGTATGAGGCGCTTATAAAACTTATCGTACATATAAAGGTTGTGTGTCTATAATTGTAGGACTCATTAAACTTCTCTAATGCTATTACAATTACATCATAGAAGTTAATAAGACTATGTAAGTTGATTATACTATTATTATAAAAACAAAATGCTCCTAGAAGTGTGCCCAAATCCAGGGTTGTAGCAAGCTATAAATATATTATAAGCGTTAAAAAAATAGTCTTGTAGATAGTTACAAGTACATATATTATTTTGCTAGTTGGGTGGCTTCTTTCGAAGGACTGGAGGGAACTGGTGTTGGGGACGAGGTCTTGGTGGATCACCAGCCTTAGCTGGGACTCGGCACGTGGGCAGTCAGTAGAGAGTGCGGAAGTCTGCTCTGGACTTAATTGAGGCGGAAGGACAGGTTTGGCAGCACGTCTGACCACAAAGCAGCTATTTAGGATCGCTATGCTTTCCCCAATCCGGGGAGGTCTTAGAAAAGGCGGCCCAAACATAGTCCATCTCTCCTCGAAATCGGATGGCAAATCGCAGTCATCTAACTACCAACCATATTTTGCGGTCGCAAGAGACATAAAAGAATACAACGAAAAACTATAAAGGGAGCATGGAATGTACGTACACTCTTAGATGATGAATCTAACCCATGTCCCGAGAGGAAGATTAAGCTGCAATGGTGGCAAGGGAACTCTTCAAGATACAACGTGGATAGTTGGATATTACTGCTATAAGTGAGATCCATCTTAGTGATAGCGGAAACCTTTGCGGACAGTTGGTTGGAAGGCCAGCAGGAGAGCGAGTGGCTAATGGTGTTGCTTCGCAGTGCGTAATAAAATTGCAGAAGTAATCTATGACCGCATAATGACCATACGCTTGCCCATTAATGATACTAAGTAGGTATGTCTACCTCGTCAGTATCTACGCACCCACCCTAACAGCTAATGATGATAATAAAGCAAAATTCTATCGGAACCTATCTCGCTCTGTTTCAGGTTTGATAAACGGTCGCTAACCATTACATAAACAACTTTTATAACTAAACCCCTGTATCTGAACTCCTATCCTATCTTTTATGCCAGCGACCTCTGCGCTGCCACTGACAATTACACCGTAGAAGTGAACAAGTATAGGTAGGGCCTATTAAATTAAAAAAAATATCGTACCATCGGCACGTAAAAGAAGAAGGCATACTCACTTAAAAGTGGCGGAAGCCGGTATCTCCAGCTCTTTGCATTGTACTATCCACTTGCCGACCAGCTCGCGCCTGTAGCTGGAGGGGAAGGCTCCGAAGTACGCGATGCAACCGGCAGCTATTATGATGTCCCCAGTCGTACAATGCAACGCCTCGGTCGCGGCCTGTGGGGTGCACATTGATTAATAGTTTATATTCATCAATTATCCTATTACGAACCCTAACGGCGTCCTAGTAGGAAAGGCACCTTGTCATGAAGTCTAACTACATACATGCGGCACGTAACATGACGTCCAAAAGTAAATGTTTTGAATCCTCTCCCTAAGGGCTCACACTCACACCCCCATGTATGTTCAGCGATTATTTATAGTTAAGGAGCAGTCTTTTTTTAATTTTTGAGTATATCTCATCTGACTTCTGTTGTTTTATTATTTTCCTCATACTGTGGGCTTTAAAAAAAAAAATTGATTATAAATCCTTCAAACAATGTTTACGATCGATAGTAACACTTCTAAATCAAAGAGACGAAAACTTAGTTCAATGAGAAATTTTTTGCTCGACATATCCTTACAGGTTTTCAGTCTCTTAAAAATAAAGTATGACCCCAAAGTAGTTACAAACTTCCACGAACCCTCAGTTTTCCAAAACAATACAAATAGCAAGTAGGTTAGGTTTACTCCCAGAAACGGTACTTTTCGGGACATGATTTAGTGCAATCACGTCGATTACGTCGGGGTCACCAGTATAGACGCATCAGGAACAGGGTGAAAAGATACTGACGAGCCGCGAGCCAGGCTCGTCGGTATATAAAACCTCGGTATTGCAATAATACACCGGCGAGCTTTACCGATAAGACATAAAACCGCGGTCTTACTCGCCTGTCGATCATGGGTTTAACGCTAAATATGTGGACCAATTGGCAGAATCAATAGGACGACAGACCGTACTTCGCTCTTCTTCTTACCATTGCGACTTTCGAATTGATATGGACCCACACCCAAAATACTCCGAAATATTTTATTCCGAATTTCGATATTCCGATTTTCAAAAGTCCGAATTTCAAAATACCTAAGAATTATAATGTCTATTATTAAAAATCACGAAATTTATTTTATCGAAAGTCGTAAATGCGATTTGTTTGTTTTCCGATTTTCATACGTTCGAAGAATCAAATGCTCGATGTGTTCTCGGTCCGAAAAACGACATTCCGATTTTCAATACTTCGAATAAACTGCTAAAATTAGGATTCTGATTCAATTAGTGTAATATTCAGTGGATTAGGCGCACAATGCCACATTCGCAAAATTACATTTTGAAATTTCGTAAAATGTCACATTCTCAAATTGTCATATTCCGAAAACGCCACATCGCAAAATGTCACATTAGCAAAATGCCATTTTCGCAAAATATAATTTTCGCAAAATGCCTTATCGCAAAATACCATTTTCGCACAATGTCAAATAATCAAAATATCTAAATATCACTTGGGACATAGTCAATTTTTTATATTTAGACGTTAAATGTTTTTATGAATAACGCCACCTAGCTATAACTTTAAGAAAGACTTGATTAAGCAAATCGAAATGAAATATAGCAATGCTGCAAATCAATTAACTCTAAAGGTACACCGACAATCAAAAATCAAAATCAAAAGTCATTTATTCAAACTAGGCTGAGAATCAGCACTTTTCGAACGTCAAAATTACATAAGACAGTCCCCCAAAAACGCCCACCCTTCACCACTTCCTAGTGCCTTTAGCTGGGAAGAAGAAGTGGCGCAACAAACTCCCCAGCAGCACAGCTGTCTGTTCAAGTTAGAGAATGATTCTATACAATAGTATACAAAATAACCTACATTATGCAGCACAAAACATAATTCAAATGATAAATTATAGGCCATATGTCAGCTAGCACACGCCAATATACCAACCAAAAACATCGAGGACTATACTCAAGCATTATTTAAAAAAATAAAAAGAAAATAAAACTAAACGTAAACAGAACTAAATATCTAAATGAAAGCCTCCAGATATAAAGGGCGTGCCCGCTTACATAAAGCTGTAATTGGCAGTTATAAATGATAAACTAGGACCATCGAGATAAAAAAAATGAACAGTTAATTACTAGTAACAATAACAAAACCATGATCAGCAAGACGACCAGTCACCACAAGCAGCACCCATTCACGAGCATAACGCAAAGATCAGCCATTACCCCCCTCGCCATATTTGAGGGAAGGAGGCAACCCGACCCCCGACGCTACCGCAAGCAGTGACATCTAAGGGGGCATGACGAACTTGCTGCCGGTTGCTCAGGCAAAAAATAATATGATCAATTGTCGAGGTCGCTAGCTAACCACAAATTGCAATACAACTCATAACAAAAACATTGTAATGAGTAGATTATGTCAACAATAAAATAAAATAAAAATAAATTGACTCGTAAAAAATAAATAAAAAATTGAATCATAAATTCAAATAAAATAAACAATTATATAAACTCATATAAACTGTCAGTAGGTAAGCTAATTCTGGAGAAAGAACATAAACATTGTCTTGAGTTAATCACAGCGACCAACTATTCTTATCATTTAAGTAGTCGTTGATACAATAGTATGCCTTTGAACAGAGGTTGGATTTTACTTTAGTTTTAAACGCATTAAAAGTCAAATCTAGCAAAGAAGAGGGTAGCTTGTTATAAAAGGTTATACCAATCCCAACAAATGAGTTATGAACCTTATGAAGCCGGTGAAAGGGAGCTCGTAGTTTGTCCTTATTTCGAGTGTTAACATTGTGAATATCACTGTTTTTAGTGTATAAGTGTATATTTTGCCTAATATATAAGATGTTGGCGAAAATGAATTGTGATGCCACCGTGAGAATACCAACATCTTTAAAAAAATCTCTTAGAGAAGCTCTGGCACCTAGCTGGTAAATTGCTCGAACTGCTCGTTTTTGAAGAACAAATATATTTTGAATGTCAGCGGCTTTACCCCACAGCAGAATACCATAGGACATAACGCTATGAAAATAACTAAAATAGACTAACCGCGCTGTATCAACGTCAGTGTATTGTCTTACTTTCCTGACAGCATAGGCGGCCGAACTGAGCCTTCCCGCTAGGCTTGATATATGTGGGCCCCACTGAAGTTTGGCATCTACTGTTATGCCCAGAAAAACTGCCGAGTTCACAGTTTCAAGCACCTCTTTATCTAAGACGATGTTGGGTCCTAGATTTCTAACATTTGGTAGAGCGAATTTTACACATTTCGTTTTCTTGGCATTGAGAACTAGGTTATTTGTCGTAAACCAATCCGTAACCATTGAGAGAGCACTGTTTACGTCGTCAAAATCTTGTCTATTCCTGTCCACTTTAAAAATAAGAGAGGTATCATCTGCAAACAGTACAACGTTACAGATATCCTTTAAATAAAAAGGTAAGTCATTAATATATACTAAAAATAAGAATGGACCCAGTATTGAGCCTTGAGGTACACCTAACTGAACTGGTAGCCCGGAAGATTTCACACCATTAACATCTACACATTGGAACCTATTATGCAAATAAGAATTTATTACTTTAAGAGCTTCGTTTTGGACACCGTAATGACGTAGTTTACGCAAAAGTGTGTCATGGTGCACGCAATCAAAGGCTTTGGAAAGATCACAGAAAACTCCAATAGCATTTTGCGAGTTCTCCCATGCGTTAAATATGTGTTTCAGCAGAGCAACACCCGCATCTGTGGTCGAACGACCTTTTGTAAAACCGTATTGTTCATCCTGAAGAAGTCTGTTTAAATTAAAATGTCTTAGCAACTGCTTGAGTATTAACTTTTCAAATATTTTACTGAATGCAGGTAAGATAGAGATAGGCCTGAAATTGCCAACGTCATTTTTGTTACCCGATTTAAATAATGGTATGACTTTACTACTCTTCATGAGGTCAGGAAAAGTTCCTAAATCAACACATTTATTAAAAGTTACAGCTAAATATGGAGCTACTATGTCTATTATATTACTTAATAGTTTTATGGAGATGCCCCAGTAATCACCAGTGTTTTTAGACTTAAGTGTATTAAAAACATTAACTACATCACGAGGTGTTACATGCTCGAAGCTAAATAAGCTACTACATTTAGGCACACTGCTATGCAAAAGGTTTTCAGCTTTAGACGGGGACGAATTTAAGGAGCGAGTCGTAGTTATAGGTATGTTGGCAAAAAATTCATTAAATGCCTCGGCTACGTCGGCTGCTTATACTAACTAATTTACTGTCGACCATAATCTCGAGTTGTTTTTCTTGTTTAACTGACTTACCCGTTTCATTGTTAATAATTTTCCAAGTGGTTTTTACTTTATTATTTGAATTTTTAATTGAATCGCCTAAAAATTTTGATTTTGCGAAAACACAAATATTTTTAAATAATTTTGAATAATTTTTGACATACTCTAAGAAAGGAGTATCAAACCTGTATTTTTTCAAACCATATAACTCGTATAGTGTCGCTCTACTTTTATAAATACCTGGAGTAGCCCATTGGTTAAAGCCAACGGAGGTGCCATTAATGTTAATAGTTTTGGTCTTGAAAGTAGATTGGTACTCTTTTTGTACAACATCAAAAAGGGCTCCATAGATTTCATTAGGATTCTCGTGTTCTACTATAGATGGTGTAATTCTATGAGCTATATTATTTTTAAACTTGTTGCAACGACTAGCTGTATAAGGCCTGCATTCTATTTTATGTGGCTTTTTACGTAATGGCATAGGGAAGCTAGCTAGTAAACCACAGTGGTCAGACGTTAAGTCACTTAAAACTAATTTATTTTTGGCATCACAATCACTAAATATATTATCGAGACAAGTCGACGAAGATGCCGTGATCCTAGTAGGTTCAAAAAACAAGTTAATTAAATTATAAGATTTGAACAAATTGAGAAGTCTAATACTCAATGGAGTATCATCTAAAATATTAATATTGAAATCTCCACATAAAATAATACTTTTATTACTAGATTTTAACCTATTGAGTGAATCCTCCATAACCGATTCGAAACGAATAAAATCCCCAGACGGGGGTCGATAAACGCAAATTATAACGTATCGCTCTAGTTCAACACAAGACAACTCAATAGTGCGCTCGATGGAAAGATTAACTAAATCTAAACGTTGTTTACATTTCAACTTGTTTGAAACAAGAACTAAAGACCCACCGCGGATAGCACTTTTTCTTACAAAAGCACTTTGTACAGTAAAAAAATCATCATTGATAAAAACTACTTCATGTTCTTTCAACCAGTGTTCAGTCAAACATAGCACCTGAACATCATAGTTCTCCATAAATAAACTTAACTCTAGCTCTTTGCCGGACAGACAGACCCTGCATATTTTGATGTACAACATTCAACATATGCGGCTTATCCGTTGTCGCTCCTAATAGTTTAAACTACAAGGGGTATCAAAAGTAGTGTTAGTACCACTACTAACAGTAATCGAAGGTACACTACAAGTACCAGTGTCACTGTGTATATTGTATGCTAAAAGATTAGCAATTTGTCTCCTACAACTAGGTGGCAAATACATTGTATAATTTGTCAGTTTGTAATCAGTAATAAATTGATTACAATCAAAATATAAAATAGCGTCACTGTGACGACATGTCCTATTATAAATTAACATATTTAAATTATAAATGTGCCTATTTTGCTCATCAGACAAATATTTCGAATAAGGCAAGGCACAGAAAATAAATTTACAACTATTGGTCTCATTGAGATGTAATTTCAAATGGACACATTCCATTATGTCCTTTTTCCTTACAGTTAAACTATCCCCATATAATAATATAACAGTAGAACTGGGGTTCATTTTTGTCAATTTAATAGAATTAATTAATTGGCTAAAACTGGCACCGGGTAAACAATTATTAATTACATATTGTTGCGAACACTGATTAATTAGACTACCAAAACCTTGACCAAATTTGTCAGAAAATACATAAGTTGTTAGTAAAATTATTAATTTTATTGACATCCATACAGCTACCTACTGGCTGAGCCACTGAGGTTATAGGTGTAACCAGTTGAGGCTGGGGCTCATGGGTGCAGGCACAGCTAAAAGAGAGGTTATTTGTCAATGACTCACACCTCTCCGCATTGTACTTGACCAGGTCAGCCAACTCATTGGCCTCTTGCAAGCGCTTACTCAGGTCTTGTTGAGAAGCCTCATATTTACTAAAGATATCCTTTAGAGCATATTCCTTAACATATAGATGGCGCATGCGGAAAAATACTTTGAATCATAATTCTAATTATTCTTCTGACATTAATTATATGTGCATCTAATCATTATTAATATTTAAATGATTAAAAAAAAAAAAAATGGGCGAAGGTGGGTACTTCCAATAAAAAAAATATCAGTTTACTCACAAGGAAAATAAAATTAGACAATTAGACTATTTGTTATTCTATTTGTGTTGACTTATGCTGTTTAATAATTAATTACGATTTAAAATAACCGTTTGTCATTTGCACGAATTTCTGCGCAAAGTTATTTTTCTACAATTATATAAATAGCCATTTTATAGGTTAAAACATAATTATGTTACAATTATAATTATCATCAAACAGCGGACCCTGTGCAACTAAATAGTTGATGAATCCTTACAATTTTACAAAAAATTAAGCTTTTTGAAAAAAGTAAAATTTTTTTGTTAATTATGTTTATGAGTCTCAGCGACATATATTATTTCAGTTTACATTTTTAATTTATTTTATGTTAAAATAAATGAAAATGAATAAATGATGTGATTAAATACGTAATTAAATTAGTTTTATTTTTTATTCATAAATCATCAGCTCAGAAGTCACTAAGTGGCTTTAACTTTTAAGAATGTGTCATTTTGAGAAATGACATTTTGCGAATGTGTCATTTTGAGAAATGACATTTTGCGAATGTGTCATTTTGCTAATGTGGCATTTTGCTAATGTGGCATATTGAGAAATGACATTTTGCGAATGTGTCATTTTGCTAATGTGGCATTTTGCTAATGTGGCATATTGAGAAATGACATTTTGCGAATGTGTCATTTTGCGTCAATATGTCATTTTGCGAATGTGGCATTGTGCGCCTAATCCGCGTCATATAAATTCAAGATCTTTAAGTAACGTTTAATGTAATTTAAAAACGTCTACTTTGGTATTAATATTTGTGTATTAACATATTTTTTTCCATCTGTAAAATATACCTGTGTCGGGTACCATCTACTGTTATTGAATCCTTTGGGTTAGGTTAGGTGAGAACAGTGGCCATTAACGCCGAGCCACCTCGTCAAGAGCCACTGCCCGTCTCTCCTCTCTCCTAGCAGAGTTGATTTCCCCCTTTGTACTGACCAGGGAGATCGAATTTTGGTTAGAAGCGCCCTCCACTTCCTTGGTCCCCGAGTCACTTCCTCCGCTGGGCGCCGGCGTGTCCGGGCGCTTAAGGAAGCGCCCTAGAGGATCGCGTGACGTCGAAGGAGCTAATGGTCCACCACTTGCGCGACCTCGCCCTCTCCTGCCTGTCGACACTTTAGCGGCCGGTAGATTCTCCTCGCTAGAAGAGAGACCTGTCAACCCAGCGCGTTTCTCCTCTTTACGTGTGCGTTTACTTCAAAATTTGGAATGACGCCCAGCCATCGCTTCTACAGTCGGTGAGCACTTTGAGCTTAAGCTCGCCACGCTCGCCACGCTCGCCACTCTCATCCTATCAGATGCGGTGTCAGAATCTGACAGCGAACCCACACCCATCTGCTCAACCAACACGATCGGCAACTCCTTCGATTTTATTTTATTTACTTTGTCCATATGAATCCCACGAGTAGATATAGGTCAAAAATGTCCACCGGGCAGAGCCTAGATGCCCGGTAAGCCTACATACTGCAGAGTGCGGTAGGTGCTCTACAGGTGAAGCGCTCACGACTGGACTCCCTCCAGCCATTCATCTTCTCACCGCGCTTCAAAGCTTAGGATTGGGTGGTTTTTTATCTTAGAGGTAGCCTTCCTCTGGGCCAGGCAATAAAGCCAAGCCCCCGGCGGCGGCATTAAACATGCCTCCGTTCGCTGTCCGGCCAACCCGACTCAGTGAACCCGCCGGCAGTTTTCTCCTCAAAGACTACTCCTCAAGGAGAGAAACACGCGCCGCTATGGTGCGCCTACACCACAGCGGCATGGTCACGTCTTCTATCGATCGACTATCGTCGATCGATCAGGAGCGACTCCGTCCCGGTATCTCTCTTGGTCTGGTCTCTCACTTGGACCTTTCCGGCATAAGTAACTCTACTGGCAGAGCCCCAAGATCATTGAGACACACAAGCCCCACCTAGACGACAACGTGGAGACACCCTCGGTGGGAAACCTAACCTAACCCAAGTGATCAGTGCCTCAGTTATAAGTATAACAGTGACGATGATGATTGGATGATTCTAATAAAGAGAGAGATTAGAGATCCGGGAACCTCTTCGGGATAACTGAAGTTTTTGTACCTATATGCGCAATGCACAACGCGCGCGAGACGAAGCTATGACGAATAACCGGCAATAGATTGTGAAGGACGGTGTGTTTGACATTTGAGGCATGCACCCGGTCAGTAAATTTGTCACATTAACTCCGCTTGTTATCGTTTTCTCACGACTTCACGACGAATACCTACTTGCAATGATTCAAGCTCACGCGTAGCATGACAACCATAGAAACGGGTTTTCTACGGGTTTTGTCGACGGAAGAATAGACAAAATGACATTGTGATTGTTTATTTGTCATTTTGTCTATTATTTCGTCGACAAAATCCGTTTCATTGTGGTCATGCTGAGCGTGCTGGTAGGCAAACATTGCTTTTTGTTCGACATGTTCAAGGGAAGAAGTATGAGCAGAAAATATGAGCTACACCATCTGGTAAGCTCGTCTCGTATTATTTTTCAGGTATTTGGTTAGCTTAAGCAATTTATTGAAGTGAAAACTTCTTTAGGTGCGTTGGGCATATTTGAGATGGGAAAAAACAATTGAGCTCGCGACACTTGCCGACACCTTATTTTTGTAAATGCGATTGTGCTCTTTATTTATATTATGTTACGGATCAATGTTCTATGCAAGTATTTTTACTCGCCAACAGACAATCAGTGGAGTAAAAGACATCAACGCGTTGATTTTCGCGGTGCCGATATGTACGTAATGTAATGATACCTACATACATAGGAACATGGTCAATTGTTTTGTGCTCTTTATTTATATTACGTTACGGATCAATGTTCTATGTAAGTATTTTTATTTCAAAGGTTATGTAAGTTTTTTTTTTCAAGTTTTCACTTCTGTCGGCACTCCCGGAGTGCCACTGTTTTTTTTCATCTTTGACATATCTACTAAACGTACGTAGGTACATGTAGTACCCGTGCGTGCTAATGTTTTTTAAGTCTTCAACATTTATCAATTTATTTCGATAACAGTTTGTAACTAGATACGCGTTTCGCAACCGTATTTTTAAGATACATGGTGCTCTCATATTTACAAATATTGCAACCGTAGACGATTATTCCTAACATTCAGCTATGCGGTTACCTTGACGCTATCTTCCCAGCGAGTCTGCTCATCGGCCAGCGCTTGCGTGAGCCGCCCGGCGCGGGACAGGCGCGCCGCTGCCAAGTCTACATCAGCTTGTAACTTGATCCGCTCTTCTTCAACAACCTAGTATTAGTATTTTTAATTTTAAAGATCAAATCAATAGGCTCACGCTCACCACATATTACATGAGAGTATGACACTAACAAAACTGGTGAAATATACTTCCGGAAACCTAATTCGAGCCACACTGCATTTCTTTGTATAAATATATCAACTACAAGCTATTACCTAAACGATGACACCAAAATACTTAAAAACTTTTTCTCTGTCTCGTCATTATTTCGATATTTTAGGCCTAAAATATCTACTCCTACATGGAAATGAACGGTGGAATTTTGGAGTCCGGGAGTGTATAGGTATGGGTGTTCTAGATACTCATCTACCAACTACTATTACATAACCATAGTTTATTATTATTTTTTATTTTGTGATTCCTATTTTAAAACTCGTCCTGTTTAACTAGCATAACGCCATACGCTTAGGTTAATCTAAATAATGATTAGTACCCGGTTTTGAAAGGGTGATTAACATAAGATTAATCAACACACTGTCAAATCACATGTTAACTTACTGCTGTGGTTGGCAGATCTAAATACGGACAGCCAATCTAATAACTTGACATCAGCATTGTTTTCAGAAGGGGGTTAGAATGATTGAATGTATACATTTAAACAGGTGATTTATTTTAAGACATCGTGTCGCCATTGTGAAAAGTTCGTGAACATTTCCACGTAACGTCCAGACGTAGGTACAGTAACAAACAGGTTATTATCACATAAAATATACTATGTAGGTATCTACCAATAATAAATTAAGTAAGTAAAGGTGCAAAACATATAGAAACTATTCCTAAGTACAGATACAGATATGAATGTATGAGTTTTTGTTTTTGGGGAATGGCATCTCGAGTCACAAGTCAACCTTAATCCGATCCAACCTGTGGGTGCCCCAATAAATTAAGGTCAGGGCATAAAAACTTAACTTCGCCACTACACGTTAAGGGTACTCCCTGTGGAGTATGGACTTCGCTTAGGACAACGCTAGGGGGCTGCCCAACAAGAGACAGGCTGGATCGGATTAAGAATATGTCAACAGGGTGGTATCTATTAACTGCTCACCCCCCTCCGCTGGGTTGGTGTAGTAGTGCGACAATTCATCTCTTAGTGTGCAATGTAGGAATACTGTCATATTGCATCTCGCTTGAGCTTAAATAATCAGACTTGCGTGACGAAGATAGATGGTGTAATTGATCAGAAGCCCCACGCTACTTGCCATGCAATTTGCAATGTATTATGCAGTATCAGTATGATAACATAAAGTAGGTATTATTTAAATACAACATACTCTGAGTTCTTCGAACATTTTAGCGAGCTGGGCCTCGATGGCCTCCACCTCTCTCTGTTTGGCCCTGAGCACCGCCATTACATTTTTCAGTATAACTGCTGCTTCTTTATGCCTATGTAACAAAATATTTTACATGTTATTTACGGTGAAAACTGACAAAATATATGCTTCCATAAAAACTACTACTAGGTAACTAGTGGAGCGCCTGGGGGTTTTTACCTCGGACTTTTGTAACAGTGAATAAATTTTGAAGATCGAGTTGAGATTTTGTTTTTATACTATAAATTGCAATGTAGGTGTACTTACCCCTTTTTCAAGAAAAGCGCGATCTCACCTTTTGCGCGAACGCATCTTTTGATATCATTTTCATGTCTTAATAATTAAGGACGCTAGCTGGGAGGTCGCACTTTTCTTCAAAACGGGTACCCTACTGAAGCGATCGAAAAAGCATTTTCAATGCAAATCTTATCGACACCAGAACAGTAGGTATAATTTTGCAGCCCCTGACCGTTATTTTTAATTTTTTCGATATCTCTTTAGAAGTAGTATTTAATAATAGTACATTGATTACCGTAAAATATTTTAGTTTTAAATATTGATGATATAATAATTTGATTTTATTTAAATAATTTAGATTCTTTGAAAACATTCCCAAAAGATACGGTAAAAAACGGGAGGTCAAAAAAAAAAAATTACGTTTTACAAACTATTTTTTGCAGTAGGTATTGTAGCCCTTTTAGTAACGCATCTTTTGATACTATTTTCATTTCTCTATCTTAATCATTGAGGACTTACATAGAAATATTTGTTTCGATTCTCCACCTATCATTCAAATAAATGAAGTCGAAGAAAAGATTTGATAATGGACAAAAATGTAAATTTTATTAATCATTTTCTTCTTTCCATTCCATTTTGAATTTTTATATTTCATTCACTGTAACTGAAATCCGAGGTTTTCATGTTTTTAACGCTCCAGGCACTCTAAACGCCCCGCATTGAAAAGGAACTCACGGTAATCTACTTAGGTTTTCGTGTTGGATTTAATCAACCATGAAAAATGATTGAATAAATAATAGCGAGTGCTACCATACACGGTGCAACTTTCAAGAACAACCAAGGTGCTGTCAGAATAACAAAACCTTATAAAGGACATAAAGCAATATTTACGTGATAATAAAACTGAACCATATAAAAAATGTTGTGGAGGGTTCAGGACACCCTCTAACCCCCAAATAACCTCACATTCTTTCTAGCGAGGCGGCACGTTTCTAACCCAACCCCATAATTTTTTATTTTATTTTATTATATTCGGGAAACTTACACAGTGTTCTTAAATTATATAAAATTTAAGGCCATTTACAAGTTTCCACTGATAAACACGTGACATAAAAAAGTGAAAAAAAAGGTCGGTACAAAATACCTATTAAACATAAATTAGGAAAAACAAAATAGCACACGATAAATTACGAGTACAAACCAAAAATCAGATTTTGCTAACAATTACTTTTCCGTAAAGAAGCTTTTTACCAACAAATGCTTAAGCCGAGAAACACTGGTGTTGAATATACCTATCCTAATCATGTTCACCAGACAGTTTCTTATAACCTATAGCTTCTCCTCTCTGAAATGACGCGCTACATTACCGTGTGCGTAAATGCGGTAGAGGGGCGCGTCATTTATCAATCTTAGTAAAGCTGGTCCCTACCCATACCATACATAATTGAAGATCCAAAACTTAAATTTCTTCTTTTTTCTTTATACTTTACCGGCCTGCAGGTCCACGAGCCCACGACCAAAACCATGACACATCGTTTTACGAACAAAACCGTATAAAATCGTCAGTTTAGATGATTCTGAACCCGATTCGGTGGGCAGTACCAGTCAGAAACATTACAGTTTTACGGGAGCCCATTTCTGCTATGCCAAAAAATATTGGCAGACGGTTTCATCACAATGTCTGATATTAAAAATGTATATAGGTTTCGGAATTTTATTACGAAAAATATTGTTTTCATACATTTTTGCGTGTCAAATGTGGACTGAGCTGAACTTACCGGGGTTATTAAAAACCCGTTTTCAGATTTTTTTATGTCACTTATAATTCCAAAAACCAAAAGAACGTTTCGGAGCTTCCCGGCAAACACGTGGTGCTTGTTACGCCGCTCCTATCCCTCACGACACAGATGATGAGTTAAAACAAAATAAACCGACAGTTAAAATAAAATTATGAAAAATTTTATTTCAAAAAACAGTTGGTTAGGCATCGGCCCTAGCGGACCCCGTCAATTCTGCTGACATCTCTTTGAGGCGCGCGTGGAACACAACGCGCCGTCGACCCGGGCCTGGTCCTTATCGGACGGCGAGCTACCCATTGCTCACCGTCCGCAAGCCCGCGCCTACGGTGGCCGGAAGTCGGCGATTCGCGACGCCCAGGGCGTCTCCTCCTGCGGTGGTTAGGGGCGTGAGGGCGCGAAATTTGCCTCTCCCTCACGCGTTCCGCCTCCTCCTTCGCGAGCATTACCGCTTCGCAGAAGGAGGTGACGGCCTGCCATTTCCTCTCGCTCCGTACCATGGTCTGAACCCGGGCCGGACGCGAGAATGAATGAATGCGGATGCGGAATGTGAGTCGTCCTGTGATCCTAAATGTGATTTTTGTATTAATTTGTAATAACGTAATATTTGAGGAAAGTGTATAGTGTATGTATCCCTGTCGGATAAAGTGCCACTATTTGCGGCATAATAGTGGCGCTGCCCCGGCCTGGCTAAAGTGCCGTAAGCATTGCATTGTTATTGTCACTATCACTGTATGTCACTTGTTATTTTGTTTGATTGTTGAGGTTAGTTCGCTGCCCTTTGTATTGATTGATCTGAAACTATAAAGTGCAGTGGTTCCCTGCCGTACCGTACTATGTTACTCCTTACGTCTTTTAAAATAATGTAGGTACTAGTATGTCGCAAACTGACTGCACTATTTAATAGCGATAGAATGCCGCTTGCGGCACTCTATACACTTTCCTCAAATATTTCATTTCATACATTTTGATAAAGCAGATTTTTTTTTAAAATAACCGACGATATATTTCAACGCTGGGGTTCAGAATCATGTACTGAATCCATGATAACAGTTTTCGCGTCGATGGGGAGGCCATCCTGTATACTTTGCCATATTTGAGTCCATCAAACCAATCCATTCCTGGTTTTGATTATTTAAGTACCCATAAATATTTCAAAACGCAATGTATCTCTGTCTCTGTTAAAAATTTTGTTATATTATTACGGTGTTGCTCGTAGGAGCAACCTAGTACCAAGTGGAAACCTGGGTGATACGGGAATTTTATCGGACTTACTTGATTATCTTAGGCTCCACTTCCTTGAATACTTTGGCATACATATCGATGGCCTGTACCCATAGCACCATGGATCGGCATACCTAAGAAAACATGACATTAATAACCATAATGTAAAACAAAAAAAATAATCTAAAAACTATAGTTAGATAACGGCTTGGCTACTTGTGATGTTACTAAATTAGTGTTAACTTCAATTTCAAGTTTAAAAAACCACAATCCATAGAGGTATCTACCTACCTAAAGGTGGTTTTATACCGGCGAGGTCAGGCGTGTATGGTATGGGCGAGAATTGAAATTTGTATGGCAAAATTTCTATCCACGCCCTGCCCATCTTTGGTGTAAAAGGTCTAGATGTGCGAGGCGAGAATTGAAATATTTGTTAGTAGGTACAATATTGAACTTTATTGCTGTACGAATAGAGTATTTATTTACTTTGTAAAACGGATATGCAAATTTCGCACCGGCCATCGAAGACCCGCACGGTCTCTCTCTTCGTCAAGCGCTGACTCGCGATGTCTCGCGTTGGCACGCGCTGGCTCGCTCCGGCCATCGCGAGACATCTCTGCATACTATATTCTCGGCTGGCCGGCGCGCCAGATACGGCTGGCCGGGCGGCGCGTGATAGCGCGAGCTGGCGCGAGAGATCGCGAGCCGGCGCGAGGCAGCGCTGGACATCTTTCGGTGTAAAAAGGTAAGCGTGATTTCAATTCTCGCCCATCCCATCCACGCCTCGCCTCGCCGGTATAAAACGACCTTAATAGTGGAAAAACCACAGAATACAAAGCTAATGGTCTCTACTCTTACAGTGCGTTCATTATAACTTGTCCCGTGGGTATAACGTCTATGCCTAACAGCCTAAGCCTTCAAGGAATGCAGGCGTAATGTTGTTACCTTAGAAACTTTAATGACAGTGTCTGGATTAAAGTCCTTGTGGGTGAGGTATGCTTTCAGTTTCTTTAGTGTGGCGTCCGGTATGTGATCTTTGTCATAATCTGCAAGCTTCCCGAGGAAATTAACATCTGCTAGCAGTTTCTTTGTTGAATCCCAGTCGGGCCTATAACACAACGTAAGTATTAGTAGACGTAGAATAAATAAGACCTCGAACGAAATTGTCATAACTCGAGATCTCACTCATCGAGATTGCATCCGTATCCACAGACTAGATGCATAAATATTGTCTGTTATTGATTTTATGAACTGTGGACAGGTAGGTAGAGAGATTCGCAACCCTCGCTTCCTTTGATGTCTAGAGGGCAGACACTCAGACAGTACTATTCAATTGGTGAATGTACTGTATTACATTCCTTTTGATGGGGGTGGCCTATATGAATTTATCTTTACTTATATTGAAATTTAACAATTCAATGGGGATGTGGAATAAGGATTATTCGAGAAATATGAGCTAAAGGTAAAGAATAAAATAATAAATATATACCAGCTTGAATTCGTTCAGGTTGATGGCCCAACCAATCTATACATATAATAAAACAGTAAAATCCGGTGGCTGTCTGTTTGTTTGTTCGCGCACATCTCCGGAATTACGGAACGCATTTTCGTGTAGTTTTCACAGGTATTAATAGAATATAGGCTTTGTTTCATTAAAATCGGATGTTGCAAAAAAAAGTTGTCGTCATCACGACGGTATTCTGTTCACGACACGTTGTGCACAATTTCTGAGAGTAACTTATCAAAAAGTACTAGGCTTGCATGAATTCAATATAGTATTACAATCATTAGTATTATCTCACTAATAGGATTTGGATGAAATTTGGCGCACAAATAGTTTATAACTAACAAAAACTACTAGGCTTGCGTGAATTCACGTTTAGTTTAGGTATTTGACAGCTAGTAATTAATAACAAAGTAGGAATTATACTTCCCTTAAAAAATATATTTATTGTTCTAGAAGTCAAAGATAACGACGAATGATAGATAATTTGTGATGTACTTTGGTTATTAATATGAAAATTACACACGTTCATGTAATTGGGTAGTACTAAGTTTCCACATTTGATTTTGCACAAGCTTTAACGATTTTCATGACTTCAGCAATAACATGAATCATCAAATTGGCGGGACCAATGTATTAATCACATAACTTTAATTTGGCACTTAGGTACTACCTGAGTATACCTGAGTATACCTGATACTACTGAGTATATACCTACCTGTACATTTGTAGTACTGTATACAGGTCGTCCCAAAATTATGGGACGTGAAGGGAAAGTACCTTAAATATCGTAGATAGGGTATTTTGCTGAAAGAAGACTTTATGTTATTTTTAAAAGTTAGTAATTCTGCATTCAAAGATTTTCTAAAAATTACTTGCCTCGTCTGGGAATCGAACCGACTCGCTAAAGGACCGCGGACGCACCGGTGCGTCCAAGTACCCACGCGGCTTACAACTCTATTTGTATTCGCTGTAATGGCTATTATTGTCTGTGAATTTTTGTGTCTATGGTCGGATAGATATTCTCGTCAAATAAATCGACTAAAAGCAAAAATATTAATAGGCAACATTTTAAAAAAATGTTGAAAATCACGTTCCCGCGCGGTAAAATGTCAGTCAAATGTCACTCCCGTTCGCTGTAATAATTCGTTTTTTAATGGTTTTTGTGTGTAAATCGTCGGAAAGTGGTGATATTTTCATTTTGAAGTAAATATTACATCGTTTTAGATATAAATAACATCATGTTATACCTATTTTGACCCAACCAAAAAAGTGTAAACAAACAGATAAGAGAAAGTTCCCGTCAATGTGAAAGTTGTGATATTTTGTGGTTTTTCTGTATGGATCTGATCCGTAAGTGTTTTATTTCTTTTCTATATTACATGTATCATCGTATTAGACAACATTTAGAACAAAATAATACAAAAAAATATTTTTTTGGGACGGAGAAAGTTACGTAAGCATTAGAAAATCTAGATTATCTAAAATCTAGATTTTTTGAATTTTTTGTTTTGAATGTTTGTCTCTAAAAACGCTTTTGTTAGATAACTTATCTATCCATAATGTACCCTGCAAAATTTCGTGTGAATTGGTACGGTAGTTTTATCAGAAATCGTTATCACAAAGAACAAAAGAAACAATAACAAAAGCGGGTAATAAAGATAAGTGAACGTTGTTTACAAAGACTGCAACCATTTGAAACGTATTCCTAATCTATTCGAGTAGCAAAAAACATAAACAATACTACTTGAGACGTTATAATGAAACCCGAGTAATTGTTTATTTAAGTGCGGTCGTAAATCTGTCACGGCGCGGACCACCCGCGGTCCGTGAGCGGTTAAATGTAAAAAAAACACCCCTACTTTTATGATGCCAATCGAAAGAATGACCAAAAACTAATGACTCTTCTTAAGTAACATAGTATTTTAAAAGAAACGAACAACGTAAAATGTTTGAGTCAAATTTCAAGAAAGTTATTGATTGCCGACGACGACGTTCGAAAAGTAGTGAATGTTTTCCTACTTGGATTGGTACGAATGGACCGATTAGATGGCCGGCCAGATCCCCAGACCTTACACCATTAGATTTCTTCTTTTGGGGATACGTGAAAGATATGCTATACAAAAAACGATACGAGAACGGGCGAGTTACAAACAGAATTGTGCCATATCATATCGAGTATTCACCATAAAATGATAAGAAAATCAACAGGCAGCGGACTCATTAAAAGATTGGCGATTTGCGTAAGACAAGAGGGATCACATTTTGAGCATTTAATTAATTAATTTACAAAAAAAAATTTATTAAAATGGTCAAGTGGTTAAGTGGTCGCAAGCGCTACTGCTGAGCATGAGGTCCTGGGTTCGATTCCCAAGTCGGGCAACGTGATATTGGGTTTTTCTATCTGAAATTTCTCAGTAGCAGCTCGGAGTCTGGATTTGTGCCCGGTTGATGGCAATGGGCTCGCCCCCTATTACATGGGACTTAAACATAACTGGCGAAATGTGGGTGTACCTGCTACAGAGACACCTCTGCCCAACCCTTCGGGGAAACAAGGCGTGATGTTATGTTATGTTGTGTTAAAATGATTAATTTCACGCTGTTCCTTTCTTTTAAAATACTATGTTACTTAAGAAGAGTTTTTTATTTTTTGGCCATTCTTTCGATTGGCATCATAAAAGGAGGGGTGTTTTTTTTTTTACAATTAAGTCGGTTCGATTCCCAGACGAGGCTAGTAATTTTTAGAAAATCGTTGAATGCAGAATTACTAACTTTTAAAAATAACATAATGTCTTCTTTCAGCAAAATACCCTATCTACGATATTTAAGGTACTTTCCCTTCATGTCCCATAATTTTGGAACGCCCTGTATACGTTCATCTTTCTTATTTATGTTCTACTCGTGGTAGCCAGTTCGATTTTCGAACAATTTATATTTTAGTGCAAGTCTGGTAAATGAATGGAATTAGTACTTACTGTGGTAAATGTTTGCGTGCGATTTTTACTTGAGGTTCGAAACAATTGTTTTTATTATTTTTGTTCATCTAAGTATTTAATTAATGGTCATTATTGTTACTTATTATTCCACTACAAAATCTCTATTAAGTTGCGTAACTAAATTAATTTGTTCGTCAACGGCAACTAAAACCTATAAAGTGAGAATTCTTTGGTCGAGCTGTAAGTACTTTATCAGAAAAAAATCTGGTAAAGTTTTCAAACGAATTTTTAGTTGACGTTTCATATTTAAATCATATTATGCCACCAGTACAATATTATTGCCCGGCTAGACCCCAGGCATTTAATGACTTACTTTAGGTTAGGTTTGCATGACATATAATTTGACGCTGTCGAGCGGGTGGTGTGAAAAGCCTTTTAAACTTGTGAATCTATATCAAAGATGGTCGACCTAACAATGAAGTACAGTATTGAATCAAATGAATCCGTTTGAATACAACGGGCGAAACTTCACTGAAGTTTTAGGTATCGATATCTAATCAAAATAAAAAGAAATCTGATTATGATTAAAGATAGACTAATGTCTGACATCAATTCCAAAGTCTGTGAAGATTTTCCGAACTAATTAAGAAAGGAGTGGTTTCGTTTAGCTGTTGATGGATTCATTCTTTGGGTACTAACTTTGCACCAAGCAGTATACAGACAGGCTCCATGACGAATCGCACGAGTATGGGAGGTTTCTGAAAGGCCTTCAGTTCGTTGATGTCCGCTTTGTTGAGCGCCTTCAGGGCAGCTGCTGCAGCGTCCATAGCGGGCATCGCGAGTGCCAAGTCCGCTTTCGCTTCGTCTGCTATTTGTCTTACCTCATCTGCTTTTATCTAGGAATAAAAGATTAAGATTATTGGCATACTAATATTAAATAAATCATCATTATTAACCGACTTCAAAAAACGGAGGAGGTTCTATATTCGTCTGTATGTAGTTTTTTTAAAGTATGTTTATCGATATTTTCTTCAATTGTAGACCGATTTTGAAAATTCTTTTTTTCATTTGGTAGAAGAGAGTGTCGCGCGTTGCTCACCCCCCCCCCTGCCCCTCCTTATGAATTACATTCAGTTAACTTTGATAGTTCTGAGTAAGCTTCAATACCTAATACTTATTTTATACACTTTGTCTATGTCGATGATGTTATAAAACTTCCTCTCACTGTTGTTTACATAACAAGTAATGGTATACGAATATGTGTGGGGGTGGGTAGATACATCTGAAAACTGAAAACAAAAATATCTTTTTTACTTACTTAAAAAAATTACCGCAATATTAAATAAAAAAAAGAAACACTGCAATGTGAAAAATCACTTTAATTTAACGTTTTTTGCCAGTGATTTACGAAATTAAAGTTACTTTTGAAGAAAAAGTTTTTATTTAGTCCTAGAACGAAGCTCGAAGATGAATCAAGTGTACCTTGGCTGCGGCTTCGTCCTTCAAGACCGCGGATTTGACTTGGTCAGCGGCTTTCTGTTCCACTTTCAGCCTGGCAACCAGAGCAATGCTTTCGTCTGCTTTCTTCGCAAGGATTGGCTCCATTTCACGAACTTGCTGTTCCATCACTCCTACGACTTCGTATGTTTGGTATAGTTTCTGTGTACGTTGAAGTTAAAATTTGAATTTATTTAAAAGTCGTCGTCAAATCTATTTGATATAGGTAAGTTCAAAGACACTAATTCAACGCCATATTATTTCGTTTTCGAAGCTCAAAATAAAAAGAGTGTAAAAATACCCTTAACGAAGCCAAGAGTCACTTGTTCCTCCTGATATAACGACTTTTTTTGTACAGGTTTCGGAGATATGGAAGGTCAAAGTGCCAAAAAAAAAAAACGAAAAAGAAAAATAAAAGACGATATTACAGTTTTAAATGTTACAACTTAACTTTAAATACTCCCACGATCCATATACTGTTGCATGCACCCATTAATTAGCACAATGTTATGCGCATTACCGTCAAAAATAAAAGTCGTTTCTCAGCAATTATTTTTGAACAAAGTTATTTAGTATGATGTACAGAATGACGGCTTCCTGAAGGGTTTTGTTACACTCCGTATGATTACATTGATTAGACTTTTACTATTATATTTAATTTTGTGAATGACTGGGTGGAGTAAGCTACGCTCTGCTTAGCACCGAGAATTGAAAATCCAACAGCGTGTTTTTTCGACGCGCTAGGATGCACTCTGTTGAATTCTGAACGCTCAACTTAACACCGAGAGTTGAAAATCAAGTGCGCGATAAAATCCCGCAGCGATTTTTTTACGTCCGTGCGAACGTCGGCTTAGAATAAGAAGGTGATAACAGCATTAATAAAAATAATTAAAAAACAAAATTCATGTTATTGCAAACAATACCAATAGGTAATTAGGTAACTAGGAGTGCCCTAGATGACTTGTTTTTACCTATACCTTATTTTGCTAAAGGTTGCCAAGGTGCCTGTGATCTTTTTCTAGGTCTGCATCTCAAACCGTGACATTGAAAAGCGTTCTCTACGGAATCTGTACCCTTTGTTTTGTTTCGCCCTTCAATTAATTATCCATGTTTCGGTACCAATATTTATGAGTAAGTATTAGGTGTAACGAGTTTTGCTGAAAGCTACAGTTAATAGTCAATATGTATTGACGGACTGTTATGATTAGTTGTGCCTCGATCTCGAAGGAAATTGTTTTTGATGTGTAAAACCTTTTCTCTGGCTCTCCTGCAATCTGCACAGATGAGACAGCTCAATCTGTGGGAGTGATTACGTGAAAAGGGACGGAAGTGTGTAACAGGAAGTCGGGGAAGCGCGCGCTATTTGATTTGACCAATGAGCGCGTGCGGTGCTAGAGTTGGTCGTCAGACACGACCATGAAGAGGCCCCCGCCCCTTGTTGCTTATTACCAAGGTGAGATGTCAGATGTTACACATCTTATGCGAGTACTGTAAGGCTCACTCGTTGTTTATTCTTATAAATAACGAGCGAGCCTTAAACTTCGAGACGTGCATTACTTCCTATTGACCTTCTTAGGTTAATAGGAAGTGATGCACGTCTCGAAGTTTCGATTTATAAATTGGGTACAATTCTCTTAGGGTAATAGATTGGATCAGTAGTGGAATGCTTCTTTTTTACGGGATTTTCGGGAAACAGCGGGCTGTGTGGTTGCATAAGAGTGATTTAGAAAATCATGAGACTTACCAGCTGAAAATCGTAAGAAATCATGAGATTCTTTTTACTCGAATTAGAACCGGAAGGTGTCAAATCAGTCTGATGTGGAATGGATGGAATCTGATTAACAATCTGCTGTAGATAGTAGGTGTCGGTATTATTCAAATTTTGCAATGGCTTGTTTTCCATATATTTAATCAATAAAACTTTGATTTTGACAGTTTCCAGCACATACATCAGTTTACGGAGCTTAAGGATTGACGATATTACCTCCAATCCACAAGATATTCTCTCCCTGCCGCGGATAATTTGTTGTTGTTTCTTATCTAGCAGGATCATGTACAGTTTCAGCAAATCTAAGTAACTGCTTGGCGTTGTGTAGAAATACCGCCTCATCTCTTGATATAATCGGTCCGTCATTAGGTCCACATCCTATGAATAAACATACTTTTTTTTTCGTGATTGTTCTAATAAGAAATTCTTCATTAATTAATTTTATCTAATAAATTAATAAAATGTATTCTCTTATTTGAGAGGTAATTCGTAAAGAGCGAAATTATCAATGTAGCGTAGACTTTGAACTCATTAGCATCGTTCCAGGTTGACCGTCCACGATGGTTAACTTTAGCGCAAACGTAATGCCGGGAACCCTCCCGGAGGGTCCACTTGCAAAATGTATGGCGGCATGAGCTCGACTAAAATGGGAGGAGTCGAAAGTGTTAAATTGGTGTTACCTGATGCATGGTGACGCAAATTGTAGATATTTGATCAATGATTGTTGGGTTCTCGAGTGGCTGTAGACATTGCTTGGCTACCGAGAGCAAAGCCTCCGGCGGCCATTTCGTAAACCAGTCAATAGTGCAACAGTTTACCAGAGACGGGAACATTCGGCATCGACGTCTACGAAACGTAAAAATAATATTAATTAAAA
Source organism: Agrochola litura (assembly GCA_949152395.1). NCBI lineage: Eukaryota > Metazoa > Arthropoda > Insecta > Lepidoptera > Noctuidae > Agrochola > Agrochola litura. Next base: position 11,675,421 of record OX424491.1, on the reverse strand, counting down.
AGTGAATCTGTGCGATTTACCAATTTTGACACATTGTTTTCTGACCAGTGCGGAACAAAAATCAAACTGAACATCGGTTTGATACTTAAATAAGTACCAAAATGGTGAATGGGAGCATAACCGTGTCTTCATAAGTATAGTTAAGTTAAAGGTCAAAATATTTTCCTTTATTCTAGGAAACTATAAGTACCTACTTAATGGAATGCAATGAGGTACTTTCATCGTTTAGTATAGATAAGTTGTAGGCAAAACAGATCGTGCCCTTTATATTCTCAATTTGCGTCATTGAATTTATGATAAAATATAGGACGTAGCAGCTCACTGCATCGGAGGGTGCAGGCCGGGGCGACGGGTCAGCATTGCATAGCGCAGACGTGAGCCCCGCGCGCCCTTACCGCTGACCTCAATCAACAATTTATTGATCCATCAGCAACAAACCGGCTTGCACTTCTACCAGCCATCACTTAAACTATCTAATTATTATAATATAATGTACCTACAATTCATATTTCTCTTATGTAGGTACTTTTTTTACCAAATCCGACTCCAAATAGCGCTCCACGTTCGTTTTCTGTGAGCTCAATGACGACTAGTGCTCAATTGAAAGTGTTGGCAACGTTCCGAGATCAAGGAAGAAGTTCAAGGTTTCGACTAAGAGGTGTTTGTGTCAGACTCTGGTCACTCGAAACGATTTTAGATAGTTTTTAGTTACTTACTTATTAAACCAGCATCTTTGTCTAAACTACGCAACCTCAGGTAATAATCAGGAGAACCATAAATTACAAGTTTACCTACTCTTTTAAACATGTCGAGCGTTACGCGAAAATTGCTCGATTAGGTCGATTTGCTGTCATCGAACACATCGTAAGTACTGTTTGCTATTTTTCGGGTCAGCTAAGATCTGAATGCCGAATGCATAAGTATGCAAATAAAAGGTGTCAGTTTACCTGAATGCCTCTCCTACGGGACTCATGCATACACAGAGGTGGAGCTTCCCTCGGACTCTGTTAATGAAGAAGTAGTAAACGCCGTCACGGTCAGAAGGGTTGATGTTGCACTTTGCGGCGTCGTTGCGACAGCCGCTCTGCACAGATTCGTAGGTATCCCCTTCGAACAGGTTCGGTACCTCACCTAAGTTACCGATTAACGTTTATTATTAGGCAGCCTTCACAATTATAACCTGTGTAGTCATTGTCATGGCAAATATTTGCATATGGACGTTTTCCCGTCATTGAGGTTTTCTAGGAACTCTACCCATATACATCAACATTTATTTATTTATTTAAATCACAATTATAACACCTTTACAGATTCATCCAAGGCGATGGCGGTAGGCAGAAACTACAGAACACCACCCACTACGATCCATACATACACTTTTTGCTACGTTTAAGTTTATACATCTGCACCCTAATTGCGTAACACACGATCAATCATAAACTGAATCAGTTTGAAAGATATTGCTAATCCTTTGCCGCGTATGTTCGAAAAAATGTCTGCTCAACAACGTAAATAACGCAATGAATGTTGTTGAACTGTCAAAATTAAACAGATTGTGATTGGTCGTGTGTTACGCAATTAGGGTGCCGATCATATACGCACGCCGGTTTCGATCGAGTATATTACGCAATTAGGGTGCCGGTCATATACGCACGCCGGTTGCGATCGAGTATTACGCACCTGACCTTTCTGAAGAACAAGGTCACTAGCATATGACGAATAAAAGAGAAGTAGGTATGGAAGAAAAAGACATGTTGCGCTGACCCCAAATAAATTGGGATTAGGGCAGGAGATGACGATTGTGTCCATAGAGCATAGAGGGCTTCCCGGCGTTTCCAATCACATCTGTCTTGTAAATACCCTTTGTTAGTCGCCTTTCATTCATTCTCTGACCAAATTATCTAAAAATACTCTTTAAAAATTTTGTACATATGAAAAAATAGTACCTACTATATTCCAGAAATCGCCACTGACAAATCCCCACCAGTGAGGATTGCTATTTATTTATCCAGAAATCGACTAGAATATTAGAAAAAAGGCTGAGTTTATTTAAATAGTGGAAAAAAAAAATACAATTCCCACTGGTGGGGATTTTTCGGTGGGGATTTCTGGAATAAACCGAATCAATTACCAGAGTTCAGCATATTATTAATATCTTCGAGGAATTCCTCCTTTGTGATCTGAGTATCAGTAAAGAGGAACACCGTATCTTCATTATTAACTCCAGCTCGCATGTACATCCTGCGAAGATCATCGTGGAACTCAGGCGTATCGTAATTCCTTTTGATTTCCATTCCCATGCACCTGCGCAAAAATAAGATATAAAGCGGACGAACCTAACATGAAATTTGGCTGAATATAACCTATTTTTTTTAGGGAGTGCCTCTGCTGCCGGCGCCGGCTTCCAAAAATAACGCCGTTGTGAACCGGCATGCCGGCAGCCGAGATTAAAAATATCTGCTGCCGGCACATTACATACTCTGTAGCCGGCACCGCTGGACACCGGCGGCGACGCGGCGTTTATGAAAACCCTTCCAGTATCCATAACTCCAACTAACTAAAGTATTTTTTCTATATATTATAGTCGTAGGGAGTCACAGTTCTAACCTAACCTTTTTTTCGAGTAAAAATATTTAACGTAATCTAACTAGTTCGGTTCTGGGGACTTAGTAATTGATTACTGGAATATGGAAATCATTGATTATGGAAATATAATTCTGAAAAAAATAATGCTTTTCTACATATTATATTTTTAGGGTTCCGTAGTAAACAAGGATGAGGAACCCTTATAGTTTCGTCATGTCCGTCTGTCTGTCTGTCTGTCCGCGGTCTAGCTCTAAGACTGTTAGTACTAGAAAGTTTTAATTTGGCATGGGTATACATATTAATCATGCCGACAAAGTGGTAAAATAAAATAATGAAAAAAATTTTTTTTAGGATACCTCCCCTGCACGTAAAGTGGGTATGTATTTTTTTTTCTATCCCTTAGTGTGGGGTATCGTTGGAAAGGTCTTTCAAAAACATTGTGAGTGTGTTAAAACCATTTATGAATTCAGAGATCCGTTTGCGAAATATTAAGCTTTAAAGTGCAAATTTTTGTTAGAGTCAAGTGTCCCCTCCCTGCCAGCTAAATGGTTGGTTTTGGGTATGTGAAAAAGATCACAGCAGTAGTTTATATAACGAAATTAAAAGGAAAACTATCACAACTAAGTAGGCTTTACAAGTTAACGAGTAATAATCGACCAACTTAACTTTGCAGTTGCAAAAACATGTTTTCCCATACATTCCGTATGGGAGAACATATTTTTCAACTACAAAGTTAAGTTTGTTTTGGGATAAATTCATCCCAACTACGGAACCCGTCATTGTGCGTGGTCCGACACGCACTTGGCTGGTTTTTTTCCAAACTCAGCGCCGGCAGCCAATTCAGCAACTGGCGCCGGGCAGCCAATTCGGGAGCCAGCGCCGGCAGCGGAGGCTTGTATTTCTCCAAAGAGGCAAGTAGGTGTGATGTGGTTATAAATAAACAATGTCATAATTATTGAGGCACATTTGTAGTAAGTACATGAGTGACTTACAAAGTATGCATTATTTATTAATTACTTGGTGAACACACGAATTCTTGGGTGAAGCCCTGCTCTAGGAGACAGTTTCGATTCCCTATTTGAGTATAGAGTCTGGCAAACGAAAGTAGAGATTGAAAAAGAGCAGCAAATTTAAATAATATCAGCATAGCAACTCCAAAATTTGTATGACTTACCTGGAATAACCTAATTTGATATTTAAGAATTATTTGTTAAAATCAGGCTACCTATTATGATCCAAATCAAAAGAGACGTTTCTTGACATTTCGAAAAATCATTTTACTTCGCAACAATTCCAATAAAAAAATAAAAAACCATAATAATTTTGATTATATTCACTACCACAATCAAAATCTGCATCTAAAACTTCCATGTGAAAAGATTCATCGAGTCACTGTTTTGTCATTTTTGAGTTTGTAAATGCTGTATAAAGATCACAACAAATCACCAACAACATCTTGTTTTGACAAATTGAGGTTGGAGCATTGCCATAAAAAAAGTTTGTTAATAATTCGAGTGTCTACTTTCGTTTGCCAGACTAACAATATTCATGTTTTTATGCTTGAGCTTCCAATATAAAACAAAACCCGAAAATGAAAATCTTAAATTATTTATAACAAAGGCATGTATTTAATCGAACCTTTAATATTTCTACTCTAACATAAAAATTGCGCCTCTTTTTACCCGACTGCGGCGATGCAAAAAAAAGAGGGTTATGTGTTTGACCTGTATGTATGTAGGTATTTCCATCTCTATGTTCCGTTTGGTACCCGTCGGGTATGGAAACCTAAAAAAAGCCTGCACAATTTTTTTCGTCTTGTATTAAATACAAATAATTATCAAATTTTTAACCTATTCATGTAAAAAATTGAGGTAACTTCGTGAACGTGATGTTTTTATTGAGAAAATTTCAATATTTTATGTTTCTGTTCCATAAAAAGTTTGGATATATCATGTAGCTAGTCATATTATTTTTAACTACACCTAAATCTTATCAATTTTATGAAAAATGAAATTGAAGATAGGCAATTTTGATTAAGTACTTCCCGCTCTTAAAGGTGGCGAAGATATTATGGATGTGACTTTACTTGCACTCGTTGATGTGTCCGGCGAGGGTGGCGACGCTCCTGCGCCCGGAGCCCCCCGGGCCCACCATGAGGCAATGGCCGCGCTCTGCCCGCAGCACCCTGGCTGTCCGCACTATGTGCTCTATAGCATCTTGGAACAGCACCAGATGCATCTCCGCACGCGCCGTCGAATTGTACTCTTCTAAGTACTCCTATGTCATTTGTAGTTAACATTTAAAATCCGAATCGCAATTTCAAGGAATTAAATTCTACCCACAAAAATATAGGGCTAAATATTGCATGATGAAACCAGACAGAATAATACTTGTTCGTTATTTAACTTATACTACACTATGATACTAATGTTTTGATAAAGAATTGATAAACTTTCGTTCCTCCTGAACAAAGATTCAACGAAAATTGTTGTTGTAGGTATAGAAGATCGTCGACATACCATTACATCCTGATTAAAATATGTTCTCCCAAAATATACCTGTGACGTAATCAATCACTTGCCTTCACAACCGCCATAAGCTTAGCAAAATCTGGTATCTCAGCATAGTTTCTGCTTTCTTTCGGGATAGAGGAGTTTATGAAATCACCAAACATTAGAAGAGGTGGTTGTAAAATAATAGGGTCCTCAGGAATTTCTAGTATAGGTGTCTGGAAGTTCTTCTCGCAGATCGTGCACATAAGGTGGTAGAAGTAACTCTTATCTTCGATGTTGATCAGCCGATCGTGGAACACACGAAGACACTCATGATAAAATAATCTGAAATGCGTAATTTTTTTTATTTCCTTTTCAGGGCTCAAGCTTTTAAGTAGAAGCAAATAACACGGGACTGCAATCATAATTGCAATCATGATTGATTAATCCCATTACTTAAAAATGATGTTCGCAATCTGAATTTTCAGTTTTAAATATACGTTGTATAGGAGTCAAGAAACAAATTTCATATTTTTTTTACTTTTTTTAATGCATTACTTATTTTACAACTCATTATTTTAATTTGCGTTTTATTTGTGTAGCGGAACGCAAGCTCAAAACGCGTCGCCTTCGATAATGCCGGAAGTGACGTAAAAAAGTATGTGAATAAAAATCTATTCTTTGCAAGTGCTTGAAATCTCACTAAGTTTGGTAAAGTAAGTGCGCTTTCTGCTTGAATACTCGTAAAGCACAAAAAAATATTTTTATTTATATGATTGGGCTAAAAACCTTTAAACTAGATGTAAACAAAGTAGTAACTTGATAAATGAGGTCACATCATGACCGCGACAGAAACTGTAGTAGAAAATTGTTGAAGTTTCATAATTTTTTTGAGGAACAAGCAGTAAAACGCGCTAGTTGAATTTAATTATGTTAGTCTTTTAATGATTTAGTAGTAAAAAAAAGACATGTCTATTTCCCTATTGGGCAGTTAATTGAAGAACCTGAAAATACGTAAATACCTGAGCATTGCTTGCGGAGCCCTCATGTACGCAGCATCGGCTTGCAAGACTCCCTGCATACACTTGGACAAGTCTCTTAGATTGAACACATAGTGCGACTTGGCTGGCGTCGGCAGCAGCTCGGCGCAAATCTTCAGATACACTTCTACGGCTGCATTTACTATGGGAGCCCCGAGGACTGAGACTTCAGCCACGAAGTCCTCCATGTGACCTACCAGGATTGCCTGAATGGTGGTAAAAAATAATGAAGGGTAATATTGAAGTTTGTGTATGGAATTAGGCGTCGCGTCGGAAGACGGAGAAGAGCGCTGAGTAGAACATTGTTTGCTCTCGGTCAGTGCTGAGTCTTCAAAGTGAGAGGTAGGCTTTGCGCCAAAAGGCATAATGACTATATAAGATAAACTATTAATTTATAAATTAAAGCAACAAAAGGAGTGCTCGTTTCTTCTTATATTAGTGACTAACCTTAAATATAGTCTTCATAGCCTCAGAATTTGGTGCAGAAATATAGAACATCGCAAAATGTCTGACGAATCGTCCGGTCAGTGGGTTACGACCACCGCCGGGCGGGGCGCATGAACACGCAAGCACCACGTCGATGACGTTCTTCCAGTACAGTTTCTCGCGGTCGTAGAGACCGCCGTAATCTAGGAATTGCCTGTTTGTCGGACCGAAATGTATGGTGTAAGTTTAAAAATAATATGTTGCTTAGATTCCTCAAGAGAGATTTTTTTTAAATCTTTCATCTACCGCTCTCTCCCGGTTTGTTATTGAATGGAAAGATTCAATACGAATCTTTGATTCTAACGCTGGAGCCGCATCTGCGTCAATCGTGACGCAGTTTCGCACAGTGATACGATACACGCAGATGTGACCAACATTATCGGTTATCGTCGCTTTAATTCGGGCTGCGTAGCACTTATCACCCGGGTGGCGGCACATAATAAGCGTGATGAGTGGACGGACTAGCGTTGGTCATTTCAACTTGGTTGTTCGTCAACAACTTCTTCAACTTAACTTCGTTGTTTCCGTACTGCGTAGACGCTCTGTCGAAATAATGGAGAGCCATCTTTGATGATTGCACGATAATTCGTTAAAACTATGAAGCCGCTAATGTGACCACCGCATTAGCGCGATAACTTTTTTGCGAGCAAAACATAAGAATCTTCGGCACGCATTGCTTTGACACGATAGACGCAGATGCGGCCCCAGCATAACAGAAACTGTTCTACGCTTTAACTGCTGTACACACATCAAAAGGATCAAGGTAATTTTTACTAATGTACTTGTCGGATCCGGTCATTAGTACGGACACGAAACGAATCGCAAGCGCGCCACTGGCGACATCAAGTGATCTACCCACACCAGAAAGCGCGCTTTTACAGAGTCGTGATGTTTTAAGGCCACGGCGAGGAGGGGATCACATCGGAGTCAAGACGTCGTGGAACTGTTCTCGATTCCTTGTGCTCAGTTATTATGTGTTAATTGTAATTTGGGATCATTGTGTTAATTTGTGATTTTAATAAATGCCGTCGCACCCAGTGTTTGAATAATTTAGCTAGTGTGATTAACTTGATTTTAAATTATAATGTAATCTGAACTGGAAACGGTTTTTCTATTGCGCATTAACCAACACTACTCACACTACGCCCACAGTAGTTAAAATATCGCCGATAATAACGAAAGAGTCACATACCCGTCTCCGACATACTGATATAATTACTTTACACTGTTATAAATGAAGATAAGTATTACCTCAGCAGTTCTATAGTCGGTTGTGCGCCATATATGTCCAGGCGAGGCATATTCACGTCATCGATAAATATAACCACTTTCTTTCCTAATGGAGCTCCGATGGCCTTGCGTGGTCTCTTGTCTAAACGTAACTCTAACACCGCCTAGGAAAGGATGATGAATTATATTAAACCAGATACGATCAGGCTTAATTTCTAGCAATACCCACTGAAGACGGGTCGGAGGTAGTACGTAAAACCTGTTTCTCAGATTAGAGTTTTGAGAGTGGTGATGAAAGAAACTGTACAAACTGCCGGGGTTCGAACCCACGACTTACAACTCGTAAGTCGGAGCTCTTCTGCACTTTTATAGCGGTCTACATGCTTAGCATGACCACAATAGAAACGGGTTTTGTCGACGGAAGAATAGACTATTTTTCCGTCGACAAAAGCCGTAGAAAACCCGTTTCTATGGTTGTCATGCTACGCGTGCTGTAATAGCCAACACGCAGTTAGCAAGCGTGATCAATACTCATTTTTCTTCGTCGAATGAAAAGAACCCATAATAGGCCAACATTATTTTTAAGAAAAAATAGTATACCTGTGTGCGGCCACTGCTGGTCTGGGCTGAAAAGTTCAATATGAACGGTACGTAATAACCACCCAGAGCCATTTTGTTCAGCATTCCTATCGCAATTACCGTTTTACCGACACCTGAAAGAAGGGTGTTAATAGAAACAATATTATTTGCAAACTGTCGCAAAAAATATTTTTCAATTGTTTGCATTATGTATGTTCTAGTAGTACCGCAGTAGTTCACGACCTTATTGGGTAAGAAAAAATGCAAGATCTTTTTCTTTTATCGTAGTATGTAATGGATTTCCTAGCATGCATTTCCAGTTTAAGCTGATCTCGCATCGTATAGGATTTCTGTACAATGCGAGGTCTACTTATACGGAAATTATAGCTTGATGTGTAGCCTAGTTGATATTAAAAATGTACCTGTGTCTCCTGTAAACATGACGGGTTTGCCACAGCCCAGGAGTTTTTCAAACAAATATCCGTACCGAACGGTGTCTATAGTTGGTACTAGAGTCTCAAAGAACGGCTTGTCGGAGTCGTACAAGAACTCAGGAATTATTTCTGCCCAAACTTTTAGTCTGCGCAGTTTCGTATCCATGTACATATCGAAGAAATTGAAGCCCATCGGCATGCTGGTAAAAGATTTAATAAAAGGATAAATATACTACAATAGACCAAAAAGGTTCTTCAAACTCTGTAGTGAGTTTTCTCATCTCTTGTTAGTTTATTAAATAGATTGCTATTACTATGTTGGTCCATCAATCTCAACAGGCATAATTAAATTTGACAGCATAGGTGTTCTAAAAGTAGAGATTTGTTTAGGCTTTCATTAATTAGTGTAGATCCATGTTTGACTGATTTAAATTGGTAAAATAAGACTTGGAAACAATTATTCAAAAAAAGAGTCAAGGCTAAAACCACTAACAATTCTGCTTCCTCGAATTCCTCAAACTGTCTTTTGATGACCTCTTCAAAGAGTTTCCGTCCCTCTTGGAGGATGTTGCCACCGACGGACCAAACGTAGCAGAATATGAAGCAATGAGCGATGTAAACTTTGATCAATGCCTTGTCCGGGAACCGATCACCTGGCTCCGAGAGCAGCGCTCCCAGGAGGTAGCACACCGCAGACACTTTGCTTATGTCCACCTACAACAACATAGTAACATTAGAACAACAAAGTATGTACCTACCTACATTTTCTGGTTCGCAATCCATAGTAATCATTGCGTTGAAGTAATCATTGCGTTGAAAACAGTCACTGAAGTAATTGTAAATTATCAGAATACCCGCGAAATTTCGCGTTGCGTATCTTTAACATCACGCCTTGTTTCCCCGAAGGGTTGGGCAGAGGTGTCCCTGTAGCAGGTACACCCACATTTCGCCAGTTATGTTTAAGTCCCATGTAATAGGGGGCGAGCCTATTGCCATCAACCGGGCACTAATCCAGACTCCGAACTGCTACTGAGAAATTTCAGATAGAAAAACCCAATAACACTTTGCCTGACCCGGGAATCGAACCCAGGACCTCATGCTCAGCAGTAGCGCTTGCTACCACTAGACCAACGAGGCAGTATCTTTTTAATATGTCGAGATTTTTTCACATTCTTTAGGCATCTCTTTAGGTCTTCATGAGCTATCCGAATATCGTGAAAATTGATTCGCTGTTACAATGTAGTAGATGTTGCACGGCATGCAGTACACAGTATTCATATTCTATAATAAACGAAGGATTTTATAAAAGATAACTAAAAAAAGACGTATCATTACTATTGATTGATTGATTACTTATCATTGTACGGTAAGTGTATGAATGTAACCAGCGTCATAATATCAAATCTAATTAAGTATAGAAGAAAGTCTTCAAAAAAATTTACCTGACTGATCCCAAAGCGGCATTTGGTATTTACGTGATTAAGTCCAGTTTGCAACATTTTGAACAGTTCGTGAACGAATTCGGCATTTTCCAAAGTGAAGAGATTTCTCTCCGTCGATTCGTCTATCCAGGAGCGCACCATCGGCATGTAGCCCATCTCGTTTGGGTCCACGAACACCATGCCGCAACGGGAAACTGTGGCTGGTGAAGCTTGAGCTAAATCCGCCACCTATAATAGCCTTTCCTAGTAGGTATTGATTCTAGCTGCTTGCATGAAGATATAAGTTCCCTATACGGACAAGTCGGAATGGATCGGTACCGATCGATTCGGGCACAGTATAATAAAGTAACAGTATTATGTCTTGTCAGTGACCTTGAAGTAATTACCTAAGGCCGCTCGGTAGATAAGTAAACCTTTCGCGTCCGCGTCTGCCGCGCATTCGAGACTGTTGTGTACTGGTAGAGCTTTCGAAGCGCGTCGTTTCGGCCGTTTTCTATGAAGACATAATACTATTACTTATATATACTGTGGTGCAGGTAAAATAGTCCTACACTTTCTGTATGCGCTCGCACCTTAATGAACAGGTGGAAACTTGTCGGTACCGACTACACTTTTTCATACCGTGCACTCGTGGGTTGATCTGTACCTGTATCAGTACCGACCTGTACCGACAAATAGGGACCGGTATATATGTAGGTACCTATCTATATGAAAGCACCCTCTGCCAATAGAGTGTGTCTTTTTAAGCCACTCATGTCGTCTAACTTGGTGTTAACCTGTAAACGTGCTTACTGTATTACTTGGACAATAAACTATTTCTACTTCTTAACTAAATTATATGTTCAATTTACGAAAAAATAATCTTATGTATTATTCTATTTAACTGAAGGTGATCGAATGTCTAGTAGGCAATGGCAAATGTCATTATTTTGTTAGCCTTGCCTTGCTGTGTTGCTATCTACTAAACAGAATAAAACAAGCAACCAAAGGTTAGTGAAGTGAAAGTACTAAACAAAATATTTCTCAACACACTTGCTCAAAAACTGGCTTTATTGCTCGGCTTTTAGGTTCAAAATACGTGTATATTAATATACAGAACCTACATAATAAGTGTATTGTATTGAACACGCGTGCCTTTTAATTTGCATTGATGCACAGATTGAGTTTTAACTAATCACGAGATGTGTGTTTTTTTTAAATCTTAGCAAATAGCTTTCATGTCTTTTTACAAGGCATGAAAACTGTAAATACATAAAATATGATAACTAAACATTGCATTTCATCCAATTATTTTAATATGAAATTTCTATCGACGACATGAGTATGACGTCTGAGGCGCTGATCCAAGATTTTTTTTAACTTCTATTTGAAAATTAGTGCAAGGTTCGTGTTCTGGACAATGCGTCCAGCTCTGAAATAGATAGGAATTATTACCAATGATCGTAATCTTCTTTAATAATGTGAAAGGTACCTCAAACAGCATGTGCACGTAAGGTGTAAGCTTGATTCTCTCAGAGTTGGACAGACATAACATCTTGTTGTCATCTAGTACGGTATTCATATTCTCAATCCACACGGCGTCCACAGGGCCGTCACAGATCAACCACTGGTGGTCTGGGGTCTCATACTAAATATTTACACATTGTATTAAATTGATTGCAAACGAATGCTAATAATAATGTTCGATATTGATCATTGCATTGCGCGCTAAATGCAAGATCATTTTTTTTTAACCAGAGCTGCAAAGTTACGTTACAGTACAGTTACAAAATATATCTAGGTACTTGACTTGGTAAGTTTTCAAAGCTAGCCTCAACAGTTACAAACAAATAATTTTCTTTGAAAACGTGCCAGTTGCATATTCAGTAGCATGGTATTTATAACTTTCTTCCCCTGCATAGAATTTGGGGCCCATTTGGAATTTTGGATCTCAATTCATTTATATCGGCGAGGCCGACGTCCTTTACCGACGTCTTTTGAAGCGAACTTGGGCTTATTTTCACATTTATGTTTTTGTAGGGGTTACACTTACTTGCACAGCAGTACGTAAACTGAGAGGTAAAATTCCATCGTGCCATTCAAGCGTTGCCAGATCAACTTCACCATACAATTCTCCGATACTGAGACTCTTCGGGTTCATTATGTACTTTTGCACTGGTTGATTTTGTGAACCTTCGATTTCCATTTCAAAAAGCCTTTCGTAAGTATCGCCTAACACCTTTAAATTATAAGTGTGGATTATCTCTTTTTAATCGGACAAATTTCTAGGTTGACAAGGAATAAACTAATAATCGTCGCTTACACTCAAGACTACACTTTTGCCGCCACCAGTCGGACCTACTAACATGACGCCCCATCGCACAATCATGGTCTCATGCAGCTGGATCACTTTGCGTATCTGAGTTTCCTCGATTTGAAGTTTTCTCTCAAGTAACATTGTTCCTGTAAAATGGTATGTACGATAAAAGTACTATTAAAGAGACTTATTACTTATTTGCGTTATTTACCCTGCTTTAACACCCATAGACAAGTTGTGACAACAAGTGAACAAGGTGAACAACAAGGTTAACAAAACATATCTGAAACAACTTCAATACATGTATTATATTACAAGTTTACAAGGTATAAACGCGGGGTAAGAATGAGGTTCAGTACCTAAGCTTTTTCACATACCACACATGCCTATCAATCTCACGACTGTATACCCCAAAATTAACAAACCCAACTCAATACGAATCAGAAACCATATTTTAACGCAACTTGGCAAAAGTTAGTAAATCTCAATTTAGTACTACTGATGACCTCTCTTCCATGATGCCGTAGTCTGTTAGTTTTAATATTAAAGTAAGTACATATACATGTAAGCGCTCATCTCATACGCACTAGCGGTTGGCCGCCTAGGCGGTTCGTTTGAGCGGCCAGCCGCCTGACGCGGTTGGAATAGCAGCTGACCGCCATGGCGGCCAACGGCGCTGACCGCCACGGCGATGTTGAACCGCGTCAATGCGGTTGGACCGCTGGCGTGTTGGTCCATATTCGAAATGGACGCCGTCGAGGTAGCTTGTGTTATCTATTATTACTCCCAAAACAACGAAAAAATAAAAAAGATAGGTACTGGATTCATCACTAATACTGGAAACACGCAACGATACTGGCCAGTTCGCATAAGTTGTTTTCAAGAACTGAAGAAGCACGAAGAAATTTTTTTCGGTTTCGGTTATGTTAGAATGAATCTTTCGTCATTTAAAGAATTAAGTACCTACCCCTACTCAATGTTTTTATGACACCATCAAAGGAATTTCTTCAGAAAATAAAAGAATTTGGAATATGGGGGTCACATATCAAATGAAAGGGCTTACTGTGGGTCCTAAACAAATTATTTTTATATTTTAAAAATAAATACTTTTATAGTTATTTAAGAAAATAGATGAAAATTGACCCCTAATCTCCCAAACTATAGAACCAAAAAATTGGAAAAACAGAAAATAGTTCTATGGTTATAGATTACATATCTTTCAATACTGTGCGTAAAACCTTACATTTGCAGTTGGAATGTATGGGAGAACATGTTTTTCAACAACAATGTTACGTTTGTTCTTGGGATAAATTCATCCCAACTACGGAACCCTACATTTTGCGTAGTCTGACACGCACTTAGCCGGTATTTTAAATTCAAGACCTTATTATTTCTATTTTCACATACATAATGCTCAGGTAAGTTCATGTAGACCTATCAATCTCAGTCTGTTTAGCTACCCCAAAATTAACAAAAAACACGAAACAGAAATTTTATTCCAACCCAACTTGATACATTTTGTTAGTAATCTTAATTTAGTACGTACTGATGACCTCATCCATGATGCCGTAGTCTCTCTCAGGGAGTTCAACGCCGGGGAACAGATCCGACAATATGCCAGCGAACAGTATCGTGTCAGCAGCCAGGAACTTTGGCAGGTTGCTGTCATTGAGAGCACACAATAGAGTCATCTCCTCGTGCTGGTCAGGACTCGCCCGCTTTAGGGCACCAGCCATCACCTGAATAAATTAATATCTACATTTACTTATGAATATACACAATACCATAAAGTTTGTGTTGAATTGTTGATAGGTACCATCGCGCCGCGCGTGTCTAGTGTGTTGCAGCGTTACCTCTGCAGATTAAAACCTATTAGTTCACTTTTTCCAGCTGGCCCATCATTTTTTTATTCATATTTTTTCTGACTCAGACCAACAAAAAAAGAAAGACGGCGCGCCGCGAACATTAGAAGTGAAGCCACAAAACCGTGCTCCTGCAAGTAAATACACCCGCTCACGCACACACCTACACTAAAACCATGCTCATCGCTCTTAGTACGTCATGAGTCGTCGTCTAGTTAACATTGATTAAAAAAAATATAATTATGCTTTCCTGTGTAGTGAAAACTTATAAAAACAATAGCAAATCACAAAAAAAGTCTCACGGAATCACTTTTCACCCCTAGGCATTGATGTACTTGAAATAACATCGTTTTTTATTAAACGAATTTTAGGTTACTTGGAACAAATAACCTCAACAAACGAAAGCAGTGACTTAGAGTGCGAGGGTTGCCATAATATGATTTAAATCTTTCCCATTCGATTCAACAAATTTAAATGTGATTTCTTACTTCGAGTTATATTCATGTTCTCTTTTTTATTTATTTAATATTTTAGATTTCTAATTAATACTGAATTAAAAAGTAAATGGATAGTAGATATAAGATAAAGTCGGAATGATCCAGAATGGCTGCCGTCGAAAACTAGCGTGGTTTGTTCCGATCATTTTGATAATAACGACCTTTATTCAACTAATCGTGGACCAAAGGCTATATTATGGTTAAAAAAACTTTTTGTTTGTTACGATTTATCTTGATATTACTTTTTCTTCAGTCAGTGATTTTGTTGTTGTGATCTTTTTGTATTTAATAAAGGTAATTGACAATATAATTACCTATATTATTTCAAAGTAATTTACATAATGTCTTTATACATACCTACGACAATGTTATGATTTACGCTTCAACAAACTTATAATTGAATTTCTATGTGCATGGTTATCGAAAGAAGCTGTATTTAACTTCTTTCAATCCCAAGACACTGTCGCGGGTAGGGTTAACTTACACCTAAAGATATACCCTATAGTAGAACTAAATATATGCAAATTTTAACCCTTACAACGTAGACAGAGAATGCTACACACTTCACACTCTCGTACTAGCGCATTTTCACCCACACTCGCACACGTCACACAATTAGGCGCATTTTTGCCTTTTTCTCTGTATTAAGCTCGTTCATTTATATAAAGTTATTTGATTTTTCTATAGTTTAAAACTAACCTATTTATTTATATTTGTATTTTGAATTTTTTACATTTAATTGCAAATTAATGGATATTTCTAAGGCCCGTATTACAGAACCTCACTCAAAACTCAAGCATTACATAAAACTCGTTTAAAGCCTTGTGATTGGTTAAAACTAGCTTTAAGTAATGCTTGAGTCTTGAGTGAGGTTCTGTAACACGGGCCTAAGTGGAACAGCGGAGTCTTCCAAGGCCCAACACAACAATTCTTGCTTTAAAGGTGCACTTTATAATTGTTTTTTTTTTCTGATGTAATTTTTTTTGTTTTGTTCGGAATAGAGGTCCTTCTAAACAATTGAGGTACAATGCCATACTTAACAATATCTTACTTGTACAATATTAGCCTACCCATAAAATATTATTACCCAAGTTATGGGGTATTTTTTATAAAAATGGCAACCCTTCGACTCACACATAGATAAAAAGGTGGCTTCAGTTTTGATGTTCGCAGCGCGCCGTCTTTCTTTTTTTGTTAGTCTGAGTTTTCTGATTCGTTAATTTGAATACGACTTTAATAATGTTGTAAATTTTTTCATAGGGATAAGTCAGACAATCGTGGAATAGGTAATACCTATTGAAGCAATGAAGTCACGAAAAGGGCTTTGAAGGTTTTGGCCCTAAACATCAGCAAACATTTTGATTTTTTTGAAAATCGCGGTGCGCAATAAATGTCATATATTTGGATAGGGGACACTTATAAAAACATAAAACGTCACTTAACATAACATCATAAAGCATCACGTTTCTGAGATATTCAAAGATAAAAATAAAACAATTGTTATAACTAATTTATTTATTTATTTTATAGTTAATTCATGTCGATTAAGTTATTTATTGTTATCTGAACCAGACAGAGAAATATAACAAATATTATTACTAATCATCTATTTTGTTAAATAAAATCTTTTTTAAAGCAATCGGAACATAAGAATATAATGTGTCGAATTACAATGGTATTTTTGTAGGTAAACATGAAATAATTGAATACCTTAGTGGATAAAACATAAGATTTATTAATCATATTCGGTATAAATAATATCATCCAAGAGGGCAGCGGGGGGATGAATAGGATATTCTTGATGTCGCACCCAAGCCATGTACCATATAATAAAACTTTTTCACTTTTTTATAAAACAAAAAATACTCACCTTACCATCTATCTATATACTAGAAACATGCAAATTTGTTAGGAAATACATGAACGTTTTCACAACCCGCGGCGATAAACATTAAGACCGATCTGTCAGATATAAAAATATGTTAATGTTACCCTCTTCGCGTATGAAACTACATTCCAATAGCCCCTACGTAATGTCCATAAAAATATTTAATAAACTACCAGATGCAATAAAAGATGAAACCAGCGATATGGCATTTATAAATAAGACCAAGCAAATATTAATTAAAAAAGCATACTACACAATAAACGAATACATACATGACAAAAACATTGATTTAATACAAACAGACACCATACATAGTTAGTCGTATAAATACATTAATAAATATTATAATATTATGTTTGAACTTATCAAATTATTATTATATACCTACCACAACCTATTTAACTGATCTCAATTAATGTTAAGAACATAATTATTTGAAATTGTTTGATTGTTACTGAATTTGCTTTTTTATTTTATTTTTATTTGAATTTTATCTTAATTTCATTTTATTTTATTTGTATTAGAATTAATTTTATACTTTTTGCTGTGCCCTACAGGGTCCGTAATTGTACCTTAGCTTTAAGCCATTGAAACACCTATACCTCTACATTATGGAATGCAAATAAAGATGTAAGATGAATATGAATAATACTTACACATAACATGGGAGCAACATCCAAGTGTCCGTTTTCCTACAATGCAATTACAATAGTAGCCAACTATTTTATTCCTGCCTTGCAAAGTATTATCGAGCAAGATGTAGACAAAATGATTGTTTCGGTGTCTTGAGTGGATTCGGGCTCTTAAAAGCCAAGGATCAGAAACGACAATGTTGTATTGACTCAAGTCATAATCGATGGCAACTTTTTCGCGCAATTCATTAAATTCGGCGGGGGGTATACTTTTGTCTCTTTCGCTCATAACTAAAATATTACCTACACATGATGCAATTATGTTTTCATAGTTCAATATGCTTACCTGAAGGGAAAAAACAAAAAATCCTGTTTCTTCAAGGTTCAGTTTTTGACTCATATTTCGGTGAATAACTCCAAAACCTGACGCTTTAGGATATTATGTTTCATTAATTTTTTTGTTTGTATAAGTGTCCTCTATCTAAATATATAACTTTCGTTGTGCACCGCGATTTTGAAAAAAAATCAAAATGGCGGCCGACGACGTTAGGGCCACCCTCCATACAAAAATCTTCAAACCCCTTTGGTATAAAATGTAAAAACTACAAGGTAGTATAGCTACATACATCAATACATCCCATTTTATATAGAATTCTGTAATGCTGTTACAAATGGTAGACATTCTATCATCTAGGTAATGGACGCACCATTACCTAGATCCTATAATACAGTTCCTCACCCTCCTCCCAATGTGGTCTTTTCTCTGGTCTAAACTGGACCTTTCTTATTTGTCGTAGGTGTAAAAACTAGTTGAAAAGGTTTCTTTTGACCTTTAGCGTTAGGGTATCGTTTCGTGGACTCCGAAACCAAATCCGTACTTAACATAAATTTACCATTTGATGTTCCGTATGTTTTCTCGTAAATCCTTTTTTAAGACAAATTACCTATTCCGTGACTATTCCAATCATAATTTTTCTTGTTTTATATTTTCTTTGATACGATGTTTTTTTTATAGAACCCAAAATTAATTAATTTCAATGGTTAATTTCGTTTTATTTTTACGCTATTTATTTGTTTGAAAAATTTTTTTTTTTTTACAGACTGATAACAACTTGTCATAACCGTTGTACTATTAAGGGCCTATTTCACGATGTCCGAATAGCCACTACTTACCGAATAAATTCAAAAATGGAACAGAATTTGTAGGATTTTATCTGCCAAGTAAGTTAACGATAACCTAATTGGAGGTGGTGAAACAGGCCCTTAATGTGATAACCTAATTGCTACTCTGTCTTTTCGGCATTAGAATCGTTCTCAGATCTCGTAGCAATTACTTTTTTCAATTTATATTCAATGTACAGTTTTGACTTCGCTACGATTTTATAGTATAAGTAAATAGATAGTACATAACATAACATAACATCACGCCTTGTTTCCCCGAAGGGTTGGGCAGAGGTGTCCCTGTAGCAGGTACACCCAGCAGGTGTGCAGGTGCAGTATTATGTAGATAATTATAAATGAAAATAATAAGAGCTAATGCAATAATTATTTAAATATTATAGTGTTAAAATATTTGGTGGTAAGGAATGAAAGTGCTGTTAGATAAGTATCTAAGTTATGTTAACATAACTAGCACTACAAACGGGAACTCAAAGAAAGGCGTCAGCTAGTTTTCTTTTATCCAAACGCAAAAGAGCAAAAAACATTAGAAAGTTTTGAGAATTATATATTACCAGTACACTCTTTACAGCTCTCATGCCGAAGTCGTAATGATCTTGTTTTGAAAGTTGTTCGCTCGACAATTTGTACATTTGTACCATCTTTTTAGCCAAACCTTTTGAAGATTCGAACCCTTCGGAGTACAGGATCACTTCAGCAATCAACGCTTTAAAAAAAAACATTTAAAATGTAAGATTAATCGTTTAGCTACCAGAAAAACAGGAAGAATAATTGTCCTGCTCGCCTCTTACCATAATCCGGTACCATCATAGATATAGGACGGAATAAAGCCTTCAGATTATCAGGCAGTTCAGTTCTCCCAGCATAACCAGGATTCATAGTGATAAAAGCAGCACAACTGCGCACCAATTTGATCTCGCGCCCTTCAAACATGAACCTGATGAATGGAGAATTAGTTTATATGCGAAAATAAGCGCATATTTTCCTTAGTTGTAAAATTTCATTTCAAATAGCAGAAAACGGAAAATAGCTCTAAAACGTAGAAAGTCTGAATCATCAGGATGAAACTATTTTTAAACAACGAACTTGGTATTTCTGAGCAATGCTCTGCAAGATCGTCGGGAAACCGCCTTGTATGCAAACAGCTAATTACGCTGGTATTTATATCGGAAATTATTAACTGATCCTCTAAAAACTTATTGACTTCAAATGACACGACGTTTTTTTAAAATTAATGATTCTTTTAGAACTTTATACGCTTCTAATAATGCACACTTTTTTAATAACTGCGCCTCTTTTTCATTGTTGGCCTTTTCTCACAATTGGTCGCAGTATCTAAGCTTGCTTCATCCAAGTTGGTCGCAGTTACTTGGCGATTTAGTATTTTTGGACCCCAAAATAAGAATTATTTGACGGTCACAAAAAGAGGTGCAATCATTATATTAAAGGGTTCAATCATATTTTTAGGAACGAAAAATGACAATTATTTAAGGTTCGATTAAATACATGCCTATTATAAATTATAATAATAAAATAAAAAAGCCATTTTTTCTATTACTACCCAATTACACTTTTTTTGTTTTTTTTTTTTACAAATTGTTTGTGGCATGCGTTTTAATAAAATAATATCTTAATACAATTTTTAACATGCAAAATAAAATTTTGATTCGGTGCATTTTTAATTATTCGAGATTTTTATATTTTAATTTTATGATAGTGCTTAATTGAATTGTAATTGTATTAATTCTAAATTATATTTATAATAGGTAATCAAATTAGAAGTAGTCGTCTCCTCGGCGTAGGCCCCATTTTTTTCCAGTAGTGTCTGTCTCTGGCTTTGGTCATCCATTTCGGCCCTGGTCTTTGTATAAACAGGTCTGCCCATATTTTCCTTTGGCGTCCCCTAGAACTTGTGCCTTCTCTTGGGATCCATTCTATAATTTTTTTGGTCCATCTATCATTAGCCAACCGACATAATATGACCTGCCCAGTTCCATTTTAGTGCCCACACTCTCTCAACAATATCAGTCACTTAGTAATTTTCCTAATTTCTTGGTTATAAATTTTGTTTGATAGTCTGATTCCCAACATGCTTCTTTCCATTCTGCGTTGACATATCGCTAGCTTGTCTTCTTAATATTTTTTTAGCGACCAACTTTGACAACCGTACGTCAAACACGGTAGGATTGCTATTTCAAAGAGCTTTCTCTTAATGCTAATATGTATTGACATAATTTTCATTTTTTTTTCAACCCCCTGTATTTTTTCCTTATAATGTATATACATATTATAAACTTAGTGTAAATACTAAATAATGTAAGGATACGTACCTGCTCTGCCTTGCGACCTTTGCGTTTCTGATGGTGATGAGTTGTTGTGCGATTACGGACAACACCTCAATGTCGATTCGATTGAACTCGTCGAAACAACACCACGCTCCAGAAGTTGCGAGGCCCGAGAAGAATCGTCCCATCATCTTATAGTCCAACCCTGATAATATGAATAGCTAGTAATGACAGACACAGATTCTACACTCCATTCCATTTTATTTTGGGTTAGCGCAGTAGATATGTCTTGTTTAACCTACTTCAAACAAAGGAGGAGGAATTCGATAGAATCATAATTATTTTTGGCAAAAGTTGTTAACCAAAATTGAAGATTCTTTTTTTTTCTTAAATCAAACCAAATCAAAGCGAAAGGGTTACATCGTATATTATTTTACAATCACACTTTTAATCCGTCGGTTTTTAATTTTTTCCATACATACCTTCAGAGCAGTTGAACACGACGCACTGTATCGCCACAGCCTTGGCCATGTCCTTGGTAGTCTCAGTTTTTCCAGTGCCTGCTGGGCCGGCCGGTGCTCCTCCCAAATCCAGCTGTAAGGCTCCCATCAGGCACAAGTAGCAGCGATCCGTCAGTGGCGTTATTACGAGTACACCTTTAATATTTATATGGTATTAAAAAATTGCTTTAGAAACTGTAAGAGGAGCTATAGACCATCGAACTGTATAAACTTCTACTATTGGAATGGGACAACATTAAAATCGCGAAAAAAAATCTGCTATTCTATACAGTTTAGAACAGTGGGTAAATTATTAAACTTTACTATGGAACAGCAGATTTTTAGTTGAGTTTAAGTTGGTCCCATTGTAAAAGTTATTCAGTTCGATGGTCTAAACTTCTAAAGCACCTCTTAAAGGCTTTTTGCTTTATTTAAGTCGACTAATTGAATGATTAAATTACTGATGTTGTGTTTATATTTAGATAGATTGTTGTGTTTTTATTTTTATTGTAAGTTTCTAAAGTAAATTTTTTAACACCTTATACATAAAATGTGTAAAAAAAACCCTGTCCGATCCGAAAAGGGCACATAGGTACTGCAGTAACACTACCCAAAAGTTTTTCTTGTTTTATACTTATTGAAAATTTATAAAAAATTGCTATTTAAAATTCACATTTTTTGTCCCAAAATTACACAAAACCCATTAAAAATTTGAAAATTTTCAACAGGGTTTATAGGTTGACTTGTAGGCATTCGCAAAAAAATTCACTATATTTCTTTTCAATGGGGAATATTACATGGGGCGTGGGAGGCCGAAGCCCCATGTAAAATTCCCCATTGAAAATAATATGGCGAAATTTATATTTATTTTTTCCCTAAAACTTCCACATAAATAGACTCTCAGTACGATACATAAGAACAGCCTGACGGATCGGACAGTTTTTTTTTTACATGTTGCATATTTTTCAATCGGGTTCTTTCTACGCTAAAGCCTACATCATTGGGAAAAAAATTGTGCAACATTTCAGCAACATGTTTTTGTGTAGTGAGAAAAATATTGCTGGCAATAATGTTTTCAGTGTAAAAGTAAGTTACTACATACCTCCAGCGCCTAAATATTCATGGCCATAAACGTACATAGCACTTGACATTCTCGCTACACAGTTGTCAATATCTTTCTCCCAGTAGTAACGAATCATCTTCAACCATTCGAAGTCAGATCTAAAAAAGTGATTGAATCCAATAAACGGGTTTTTATTATACAGGCATACCACTATTATACAGGTATACATCAGGTCATCCTGTATAGGCATGGCGGCTGAGTTTGGGAATTTCATCAGCACGCGTAGCATGCCCACCGTAGAAACGAGTTTTGTCGACGGAAGAATAGATAAAAATGACGTTCCGTGTAGACAGGACGGCAGGAAAGTAGAAAGACTCAACTGCACTTTTTACGAAATTCACTCTTTTCATAATTCGACTCGGAATTCTTTGTTTTGTCATAGGATTCTTTTTTTGTTTGATTCTGGTTATTTACACACACGTATTTACATTATTTAAAAACTATCAGACTTAAAATAATAATATGTATAAGTATATAATTGATCTGTTTGATTCTCAATTTTTAACCGACTTCCAAAAAGGAGGAGGTTATATGTTCGACGCGTATGTTTGTTTTTTTTTTTTTTTTTTTATGTTTGTCCACCGATTTCTCCGTCATTTGTGGACCGATTTTGAAAATTATTTTTTTGTTTGAAAGGGTATGCTCCCAAATTGGTCCCATATAAATTTTATTAACTTTGCTTGGGTAGTTTTTGAGTTAGCTACAAAATACGTATTTTTTTCCCACTTAGTATGTAGATGATATGATAAGTTCCTGTCACTGGTAGCAGGTAGTGGTATTTGAATGTGAACAACTAAAAAGTGAAAAATAAAAACTTTTTACAAAAAAAAAAACAACCGACTTCAAAAAAAAAAACACTACAAAGTGAAAAATAACTTTAATTTCGGAAGTCGGTGGCAAAAAACGAAAACACAAAACCCAAGACACCGACTTCCGAAATTAAAGTTATTTTTCACTTTGTAGTGTTTTTTTTTGGAAGTCGGTTGTTTTTTTTTGTAAAAAGTTTTTATTCATGAAATACAAAAAAATCTCAAAGTGTCGAAGTATCGTATTTAGGAAGAAAAAAAATTACAGTAATATTGGATTTAACCATTTCCTTGGTCCTTGGTAATTTTTTTTATAGAGCCGGAGGCGCGCATGCTCTACGTATTTTATTTAAATGGAATTTTTCACTTTTTGTATGGAAAATAAGAAAAATTATTACCTACATGTTGAGTCTTAGGGTTAAAGAGTTTTATAAAGGGGGTCGAAATTTTCATTATTTTTGCGATTGAACACGCCATTTTAAGCAAAAGAAAATAAGCAAAAAAAAAAAAAGATACAGTACTGTTTTTGCATCTGAATTTGAGGTGTTGGTGTGAATTTTGGTTCATATTTTATTCCACACCTTTTTAATCGCGATTAGAAATACTTAGTCAGATTTAGATAAACAATCAAAATTATTAAACGCTCTCCTGTAAAATCATGATTTTGTAAATAACCGTAAATACTTTGTGGCCGTCGAGTAAAGAGTTTTCTACTGTCTTTAGCATGGCGATAACAAAATCTAATTGTCTTCACGATAGAAAACTTTCTTCTGAAATACATGTAAAAGGACCTAGACAAAGATCGTTAGAAACGAAAGACAAAATGACAGATTCTAGAAAGATTTCTACGGTGCGATGTCAAAAATAGAGAAACGAACACTTTGTATGGAAAGAGCTGTGTCTATTCTTCGTAGAGATAGAAAGCGTCATACTACGCGTGCAGCACGCGTAGCATGACGCTTTCTATCTCTACGACTCAACGTGTAGGTCATAATTTTTCTTATTTTCCATACAATAACTGAAAAATTCCATATAAAATACTGTAATATTTTTGGCTTCCAAAATACGATACTTCGACACTTTGAGTTTTTTTTTGTAGTTGACGTGACTATGAATAAAAATTGAGAATCAAACAGAAAAAAAAATCCTATGACAAAACAAAGAATTCCGAGTCGAATTATGAAAAAAGTGAATTTCGTAAAAAGTGCAGTTGAGTTTTTCTACTTTCCTGCCGTCCTGTCTACAAGGAACGTCATTTTTGTCTATTCTTCCGTCGACAAGACTCGTTTCTACGGTGGTCATGCTACGCGTGCTGCCCCGAGATTGAAGAGATCAGATAGATTAATTTCTTCGAGGAAAAATATCATAATATTTATTTCGTTATAATGACAACTCTTTTACGATAATATTAAGATGAATTGACCAATTGACTATTAATGTTGCTGTTGTTTTGATTTTTACGAACAATGTTTTATGATATAATTTATATACCATAAATGAATGAATGAGTACTCACGGTCGCTGAACGTGTTTTTCCACCATTTGTGTAATAGTATCTCTTGCATGTACATCTATAGTGATGAGAGCGCAAAGAACCTTCCTGAACAATGAAGAAATATCGGCTCGTGTAAGTGCCGCCAAGTCATTCAGATCAGTTATGCACTTCTTCTCATAGTCCATCAGCGCGGTGTCAATGCGAAGAGGGATGCTCAGATCGAATATTTCGTGCACACCTTTGGCCCACATTATTTGGGATACTGTCAGAACTATCTGTTAACGAAAAAACATGTTTTAATCAGATTATTATAGGTAAGGTTAACTTTAAAATACAAAGAAATTAAAATAATTTTTACTTGATTAGCGTGCAACCTAACCCATTGCACTCGTGGTTGGCCTAAGAAATCGAGTAGCGATCTCTTCATGCATCTCTTGACCGATGCGAACATTGCTTCCTCTACTTTTCCAAGCCAGTCCTCTACGTTACCACGCGCTTTAAGACCCTGTCATATTAAAAACAGGTAAAAAGTCTAAGGTATAAACACATATTTTTTTGTGCTGCTTAAATTCTTGTAAAAGTATATTGTGAAGTAGTTCAATAATTCACAAAAACAAATCTAAACGGAAATACGGATGTGCAAGTTTTTAACCATTTGTTATTATGTTTTCACCTCAGCATTTCAAACAAGCAGGTTTTGCTTTTTATAGACAGTGAGCAAAATCCGATTTTGCTGCGAGTTACTTTTTTGAAGTGAAATAGTTATTTGAGCAATAAGAGAGCAAAGTTGTTATTTGCTGCGAGTGTTGATTTTGAATCCCTCGCTGCGCTCAGGATTCTAGGTTAGAATCCTGAGCGCAGCGAGGGATTCAAAGACACGAGATGCAAATAAGTTTGGTCTCGTGTAACACATGCAACTTTTCACCTCAGCAGCGAGAACATGTACAGTAAGCGCTCAAAAGTGCATGAGCACGCTAAGAGTCGTATTGCTGTGAACACGCGGTATAGTCCGTACATTTGTATGTGTAAACAGTCAGACGTCTGTGGTGTGAGTGCCGTACACACACCACAGAGAACGCAGTTTTGAACTACACACTATCGTATCGTCACGGTTCGCGGGCGCCGCACTTATATTTCCATAACTTTTGTTAGCACGCATCATACTCGTACGCGTGACCTTGGCCAGTGTATCGCATTGCTAAAATTCGAAAGAAAATTATATGTGCAGATAGCAGAAGGCGTTAAGCGTTGGTCTTAGATTCAAGATGGCTAAGGTTCTAATCTCGTAAATCACAGCGCTGTTTTTG
Source organism: Agrochola litura (assembly GCA_949152395.1). NCBI lineage: Eukaryota > Metazoa > Arthropoda > Insecta > Lepidoptera > Noctuidae > Agrochola > Agrochola litura. The sequence continues at coordinate 11,649,262 of OX424491.1, read as the reverse complement.
CAAATATTATTATTTTTGTTTGCAATAATAATATTTTTAAATATCCTGCCTATTTATTAATGTTGTTATTGCAATAAAGGGTTTAGAATAAAAAATGCGTGATATGTTATAATAAAAAATAAATAATATTTATTCGTTATGTTTATTTTACTTAAGTATAGTTATCAAATTGCTACAATTATTTATCATTACTTCACCTGAATAATATGTGAAATAGATGTCTAGAAACTTAGAAGCAATTTGTATTATTTTGACATATTTAAATTTTGAAATGTTTTAAATTTTAAATGGATTTTTTTGCACCATAAATATAAAGCTTTGATCATGGTCTAAGTAATTAAGCAATAAATAAGAATATTAGACTACTTAAAATGTAAAAAAATCTACTGACAAAATTGTTGATTTTAAGGTTAAAGGCAGTTGTTCATATTAATTATTTTAAACTTTATTTGGCTTTAGTAAATATTGGTTGGTATTGAGGTTATAGCTTAAGTATTCATTTTCTTTACGAAAAGAAGATTGAAACTAAACCTCAAATTTTAATCCTAAAATAATACTATTACTAAAATAATATTAAACAATTTCGGTATATCTGCAAGAAATACGACAAACACCCTATTGAAACGTGCTTAAAAAATTCGTTACCATAAATTCATGCAATAACGAATCTGTTGTTTATTAAGTTGGTACGGTCAATATTTTAAGGTCAAAAACGGTTTTCTAGCTGGTCTTCAGTGATGCAAGCCTTCAGAGTGCACGGCGAACGGTTCATAATGACGTGTTTTTAATAATTCAGCAAAATATCTCGTTGGTATGAAACCATTTGTTTCATTCACCATTTGACGTCGCTGCTACTCGATAATAAGCCCCTTCCTCATATCTCTTAACCGTCACAGTATTTCTCTAGAACAAAGAAAAACATTGTTTTTATTACACATAATACCTAATTATTTATTATTCACTAATCGAATTAAACCTCACAATGAATTTAAAACTTTAAAGGCATCTTCTGTCTCAACAATACCTCTGTTCTATCAACAATACCCTTGATTAGGATTTATGTTTAGTAAAATATGAAATATATAAATGATAACACTCACACTTAGTCTGGTTTTATTAGATATTCACTTCACTTTTACGCAGCGCAATAATATTCTCTGATCTGATCTGATCTCTTCAATATATTTTATGCCTGCTTTTTGATAATAATAACCACAACACTGCGCTAAATGCTCGTCACCAATATTATCACGGCACGAACCAACAAAGTTCTATTAATTGAATACTTGTAACAAACTGCATCTACCCCACAGAAATCGAAATAATTTACTTAGTTTTTTGTGGTCTACCTGCTAAACTTTAATATTTATGTGAACAAGACGAATGAAACTAAAAACGAATGATGATTATCGAACTAGTCATTGGTTGCAGACAAAGTGAGTGTGTGTGTGTAATGTGCGTGTCTACAGTATTGTAACAACTTATAGAAGAAGGTCGTAAGTCAAACCGAAGCGTCAGTCTATTGCTTTGTGAGATTGCTTATGGACTTTTGGTCGGTACTGTACATATACCTAAAGGTAAAAAAATACAACAAGATAAACTTCGTATTTTTTTCTTCGGAACGAAGTTCCTTCTCACGTATGTTATTAAACAGAAACAAAATTTTCGCAGTCGCCATCTTGGATTTACATTTTGACCTGTCTATCGACTTAAGCACCCTCAAAAACTATGAACACGATACTCATGATGAAAAATTTTAAAACTTTCACAGCCGCTATCTTGAATTAACTTTTTAATGTCATTATCGGCCTTAGCACTCTCGAAAACTATGAAAACGACGCCCATGACGAATAATTTGAAGATTTTCGCAGCCGCCATCTTGGATTTACATTTTGATCTCATAATCGGCTTTAGCACCCTCGAAAACTATGAAAATGACACCCATGACGAAAAATGACAAAATTATCGCAGCCGCCATCTTGAATTTACATTTTAATGTCTTTATTGGCTTTAGCACCCTCGAAAACTATGAAAACGACCCCCATGACTAAAAATGTGAAAATTTTCGCAGCCGCCATCTTGGATTTGCTTTTTGACCTCACGATCGGCTTTAGAACCCTCGAAAACTATGAAAACGACAGCCATGACTAAAAATGTGAAAATTCTCGCAGCCGCCATCTTGGATTTGCTTTTTGACCAAATGCACACTATCTATGTCTCTCTCTCTCTTTCTTTCTCTTTGAATTAGAAGAAGACAGTCGCAAGCACCCTTTCGCGTGACGATTTTTGCCAGTGCACTCCTACTGCAAGCTGCGTTAAAGAACTTTGTTCCAAAAAATATAATAAAACAGCATCTAAATAAAACCTCAATTGATTTGCAATTTTACGGTTTTATGTGTATCCGAACGTTTCATTGTTTGTTTCTTTTTGAGTCTACTAGCTGTGTGGAATTTCAAAATCGAACTTCGATTAGACTTGTATCTCTCGCTCTTTTCGTATCGAAGTGAAAGTGACAGAACAAAGTTAAGTTCATATCTTTCGAATTTTGTGAGTAGACCCAGCACAGTTCTCGGCATTAAAAAAAAAAAACATTAAAAAGTTACTTTGTCTCACGCTAGCAAAACCTGCTTGTTTGAGGTGCTGAGGTGAAAACTTCTTTAGGCGCGTTGGGCATTTTTGAGATGGCACTAAACCATTGATTTCGCGACACTGTGACGACACCAGCGTTGATGTCTTTGTAAGGGAAGCACACAAATCCCTTTCCATTTCCAATATGTCTATTTTCCATTTCCAAAGGGTCTATTTTCCATTCACAATGGGTCTATTTTCCATTTCCAATGGGTCTACTTTCCATTAAAGATGGGGTTTGAATGCTGATGCATGTTGACCTGTGAGTCAGAATACTCATTTAAGATTCGAAGAAGGATACGAACGATAAGAAGGACTCATGGAAGATGAAATTGTATAATAATTTGAAACCTCATAAACTCAGCCAATAATGATTGGATAGTTGACTTAGCTATTGCTTTACGTTAAAAGGAGTCAGCAGAAACCTAGTTGTGTATAAATAAACCTATATGCCTCCATCAGTAAACAAAAGAAGGAATAACTGCTCACCTGTAACGAAAATAAGCTATAAAAACATAGAATCACACTAAATAGGTAATTTCCTCCTTAAATAAGAAAAACACATAAGGAAAATGACATCATAAGTCGGGAATTACATAAAATCCTTTGTTCTGAAAAGTAAACAGAGTTATGTACAGACGCCAGCACATCAAGCTACCCGAAACTGTCAAATTTTCCCAATCAACTTTGAACCTTAGACTTCAGCGATAAAGTTGAAAATCTATTAAATAAATTTGACAGATTGTAGTAGCTTGAAGTGCTGGCGTCTGTACATGAAAACGCGTCATAACTCTGTCCCCCGGCCCCTTGTCGACACCCCGGCGTGTATCAGCTGCACGTTTCCCCTCAGACACCCGAGCCTCTGTAACTCCACCCCAATGATCAAACTCCCGGGGGAATAGGCTGTTTTGTTGGTCGGCGTTCGGTCGCCACCCGCAACGCAAGCTAAGGGGAAAAACTATGTAAAGAGTCGAAAATCATTTTGAAATCGTAGTCGTCAAGGAATCTCAAGAAAACTTTCATATGAGCCCAAGTTCTCTTAAAGCTCGTACCTAAACGCTCATAAGTCGTGTCATATCTTAAAAGTATCTAAGTTTCTCAGTAGTTAAGTAATTAAACGTGTAATTGTAACATTAGAAAGTAATTAAAGTGACAAATTAATCATATTTTCTGATTTTCTGCATAAATAACTTGTGTAAACCATTATTAATTGTAAATCTGTTTTCGGAATATTATAATAGTGCGTCGTATACAAATGTGACTCTAGTTTCATTCAGTTCGCCCTTCAGACACCCCCGCCTACCCGCTATCTAAGTAAATGTTTACGGGATAACTATTGTGGGGTTATTATTAACAACAGTCTTTTTAATGGTCAAAAGGACCATTAAAAAGACAACGCGTTGATTACCGCGGTGCGTGGAGTAAAAGACATCAACGCGTTGATTATCGCGGTACCAATTTTTTTTAAGTTTTCACTTCTGTGGGCACTCCCGGAGTACCACTGTATTTTTTTTAAGTTGTTTCTTGACTTGTTTTGTCACTTCGATACGAAAAGAGCGAGAGATAGGAACAAGTCGAATCGAAGTTCGATTTTAAAATTCCATAGCTAGTAGACCCAAAAAAAAAACAAACAATAATACGTTCGGATATACATAAAACCGTAAAATTGCAAATCATCTGTCAAGGTTTTATTTAAATGCTGTTTTATTGGAACGAAGTTCTTTAACGCGGCTTGTAGACTTTCAGAAATCGTCACGCTAAAAAGTGTTAATACTTGCGACTATCTCCTTCTAATTCAAAAAGAAAGATAGAGAGAGAACACCGGCAGAAAAAATCAAAAGAAAAGAGTAAAGTGACTACAGTGTCGTGGGACAAAATGGATCGGCCCAAGTACACTGCATGAGAGAGAGAGAGAAAGTATGAATTTGGTCAAAATGTAAATCCAAGATGGCGGGTCTGAAAATTTTCAAATTTTTCATCATAGGTATCGTTTTCATGGTTTACGAGGGTGCTAAAGCCGATAGTGAGGTCAAAATGTACCTCCAAGATGGCGGCTGCGAAAGTTTTAAAATTTTTCGTTATGGGTGCCGTTTTCATAGTTTTCGAGGGTGCTAAAGCCAATAAAGACATTAAAATGTAAATTGAACATGGCGGATGTGATTTTTTTTATTTTTATTATGAAACAAAAATTTTCGACCTCTTTTAACCGTCAAAAACTATGAAAACGATGGCCTCTCATAGTTTTTGAGGGTTAAAAGTGGTCGAAAATTTTTGTTTCTGTATTCAATCATACGTGAGAAGGAACTTCGTTCCTGACGAGAAGTGTTGGGTAACTCAGCACATGTGCTAGCACAGTTGTAGCTACTCAAATGGATGAAAAGAGTGACTCACTCTTTTTATTTTGATGTGCTTCCACACACCACAGGGCACAGATTAGAAAAAAGTGCATCGGAATTTTGGCTTTATACAGGGTGGCAGGGACATCGACGCGAAAACTGTTACGGATTCAGTACGTATGATTCTGAACCTCCCTGCGTTGAAATTTTCCGTCGGCTATTTAAAAAAAATCTGCTGTTTAGTAGTAAAGTGCAATACATACGCGGTCAAAATGTATGGAACAGCTGATTTTCTTTACGATGACGTAGTCGTTTTTCTTCTACGACACTGTCCGAGCAGTCGAAACGGACTCGAATAAACATTAGTTCATAAGAAATTATTATGGCATACTTAAAAAAAAAATATATATATACAGTGTGATTCTTCATAATGTGCACATATCGAAATGAGGGGGAGGGAATCTATGCTTAATTTTATCGACGGAATAATTTTTTTTTTTTTCCATTTTTAATAATTTTTTTTTCTCTTTGGCATCTTATTTATAAATTTTACAATTATTGTAAAAAATTATGAAAAAAAACAGATTTTTGCTAAAATACATGTTTATTTTCAATTGATGGTAGGTAGTTTTTTTTCTCAATTTTCATTTTATGTGGACGCCTAATTACTTCCAATCATTATGGAGTTTGTTTCATCGCGATAGATGATTTAGTTTAAAAGTTACATTGTTTTGTAACATTTTTTTTTAATTCCATAAAAATATTTAGATTTTTTTAAATATTTTTTCTGTCGTTAAAATTAAGCATAGATTCCCTCATTTCGATATGTGCACATTATGAAGAACCACACTGTATAACTCAAAATAAACGTAATTACAACTACCAAATTGTGGCGCCATCTGCGATTTGGCTTTGCGTGTAATACGATTCGCTATTCTAACGGTATGAATCCAAGTGAAGAAAGAAAGTGAAGAAATCCAAGCAAACCATCAGTGTCAATAAGAAGCCTACAGCAATTTGGAACAGCTATGTCTCACATTGGATATCATTTCTGATATGGGTAAGCTCTTGCAAACTCTGCTGATTTGAGAAATACACACAACACATCAAAATAATCGTTACCTTTCCTAAATTAACCCTTTCTCCTTCAGGCGACAGCATGGCAACGATATCAGTGGTTAAATCGTCGAACTTTGCTGTCTTGGCCAGTTTGGCTTGTAGCATATCTCTCGTTTGGAAGGACATCTCTCGTTCCACCAGAGTACCGTCTTCAGCTATTTCCATCTCAGATTCAGGCAGTTTCACGCCAAATTCTAACTTAGCAATGGCATCGAAACATTTGCGCAAATGTGGCTGTACCGCATGAGGATTTCGTGTCTGAATACATCATAGTAACTAATTACTGCTTAATATAACCTAAGATCAAAAACAGTGAAAGACAAATAAACAGGGCTAGCGGTTTTGACTCTCTTTTTTGGTTTTCCATAGATTCGAAGGCACTATAAGCTAGAAACTGTCAAGAGTCAATCAAACAACAAACTAACCCACAGTCTTTATACTACATCCACCATCAAAATAATAAACTAATAAGTGTTACCTGGGCCAATATCTCCAAAAGTTCATCATTGGACAAAAAGAAGAATCTTGGAAATGCAACTCGTTTTGTTTCTAGATAAGCCTCTAAACACATCATGATTTGATCGAGCATCTGATTATTTTTCACAAATTCTTCGTAAAGCTTAGGCTGAGTCGCTGCTGGCATCGCCAAAGGTACCTGAGCAAAAGCAATTTAAATATCAATGAAAAATCACCTGTACACTTACAAAATTATAATGACATGCGACCACGGCTTTACCTTGACCATGTTTGTACCTGTCTTGATTTCTGTCTAAAATATTTTCTTGTATCATACTTTTTGGAGCGTGATTTTACAGTAGGCGGGTTTTAGCTTTTGAACTTACTTTTTATTTATCAACAAGAATGTTGATGAGAGATGCGAGGATGTGCACACCAAGGTTTGTCATTTGAGCTAACGGCGATATTCCCTGTTTATCATTTGTGAATTATTTTGGGGTTATAATTTCGTGTGTTTTGCAGATATTTTTTTTGGGTTTTATTGTATAATAGAATAGGTATTAATTTTTTACCCGTGCCGTACGTAGCAGTCTCACTTTTGCTTGTTTTTAACAATTTAAACATTTTTTTTTCTTAGATAATATGATACTCGTATATTTACACATTTGTAATGTGCGCTCGTTAAGCGTTTTCATTTGTTACCCAACATTTTTAGTTAATTACTTTATGTCCTCTAGAGGGCGCCATATTGCATTTTTGTAACGTCACAGCTATAACCAGCGGACGATCAAGACGCTTCCAATGATACCTCATTTGTCAAATTATGATCGGCAGTTTAGAAGTTATGAGTTACCAGATTATCTCACGAACCTATAAAAATAACAATAAACACGTTACCTTAGCTAGTTTACGCATGATATCTTTCCAAGACTTGTCCACCATGCTGAACAGTCTTGTTTCATTCGGCAACTGCCTTTGAATATCAGGCGCACTAAATATGACCTCTAAGTAGACCCAAGTTTGTTGGCAAGTATGCCATTCTTCCTGTAAAAAAGATTGACATTAATCATATTTATTTCTTAACTAGAATCCGCACCGCCTCTGATATCCGTCGAAAAATAGTGGAACTGGTTTTTTGAAATACAATTTGATGCAGTGACAGACACTAGCGTCGCGTCTATCAGACTTGAGTGGTGGCACGGACTTTACAGTCCTTTCACAGTAGACCTCTGATTTCGCATCGCTGTCAAAATCACTGTTGGGTTACTGGCATTGAGAAGTCTGTCAAAATCACAGTGATATTTATAGTCGTTACAACAAGATAGCTATCCCTGCTGCTGTCAGAGGTTAAATAACTAAAAAAAACTGTACAACACGGATATATCGTCCCGTCATATAACAAAAGCCAAAGCCAGCTGTCTTGTTAAAAACCCATTATTAAACTAGAATTTTGCACATTATGATTTTACGATACACCGACAAGCTAAGAAATAGTATGCTATGTGATAAATGTCAAACATTTTCCTTAATTATACAGGGTAAGTTTTTATCCAGTGCGCAAACTTTAACACGTGATTTTACTCGAACATAAATATAGGGAACAGCTGATTTTTTTTTCGCGATTTCAGGTTTGATCCCATAGTAAAAGTTGTTCATAATGATGAGTAAAGTCACGTGTTAAAGTTTGCGCACTGGATAAAAACTTACCCTGTATATCTTTTTTATTTCCGCCGTCCGCGTCGGCCCTGAAATGAAAGCTTCGTTACGTTTGCACAATAATAGAGACTCACACCCAATTATTTTGTTTGTGAGTGGTGTTTGTGACAGGAATTTCCAAGAAAAAAAAAAATTGTTTCACTGTTTCATTGTATTTCTTTTCAACGATTTCTTACTTCTATTTAAATTATTATTTCTTTATTATAACGCGTTACGTTACACAAGATTTTTAGTGTATTTTGAATTATACTTGACCTTACGCCTACAGAATGCATACTAATATGAATACGCTTACCGACTCCTGACATACAGGTAAACATAGTTCAGGAGTCAGAGGCTTCAAACAAGTTTCTGTAACTTGTTATGTCAATAAAGAATTATCTTATCTTATAATATTCAAATTGAACATTCGAAAGTGTATTTTTCAAAAACAATAAACTTTATTTGCGCAAAACTTTGTCCCTGGGTAGTATAGATCCCCTACAACTGCGTAGGCTCACGCGCATCACGGTCTACGAAGCATGTGCTTTTAGTGGAATATTTTTCTATGACGTTTGCTAGTTTTAACTTGAAGTATTGCTGCGAAACATAAACCTGTCTTGTAAATGATTGTAGACTGACTAAGCAGCATCTTTGAGTCTGGTTGGGTATTGAACTACTTATAAGCGTTGAGTATTATTCAGGAGTATATCTAAAAAATATCAGAATAGCGTTACCAAAGTTTTAGCGAACAGCTCCAAGTTTCTCGCCCATTCCTCCACCCTACCCTTGATTGGTCCACAGTTACGGGAGCTGAGTATTGTGCTGATATAAATGTTACCCTCATCGACACAAGTCTGGACTTCTTCTAGTCCACCCAGCACATACACATCTTTCGCATCTTTATGCAATATCACAGGGAACTCTAGAGATGCCCACATTTCTTCCACCTATGAAAGTGATTTAATACATAATGGTCAGCGCTCATAAGCACCGCTCCGACACGGCAAATAACTTGTCATTTAAGTTAGAATTTTAAGTAAAATGAATTAAAGTCTATTTTACGATGGCTATACAGAATAGTGGACGGCTCGCCGGCCGCTCACAGCCCGCGAGCCGTCACACATAAAATACACTATAATGCATTTGATTTAAAAACCTAACTTTAATGACAAGTTATTTGCCATGTCGGAGCGGTACTGTTATAATGAGCGTTGTCCTTAAGTCTTTTTTGCACTGAAACTGCAATCATGAGAATGTTCAACGTTTCAATCTTAGATCACTGTTTAGCTTCTTCAAAGGCAACCCTGAGCATTTACCAGTAACATTCCTTTCTATTTTGCGATTACTCTTCGTTGAAATGTCGGATCTGCAGGTCGATTAGTAGGTCGCCCGCGCTCGTGTTTTTGCTCGATGAAATGATACACAAAGTCGCTTGTTTGATTGAAAAATCATGTTGTAACAAGGCGTCGTGCTCATTGTTCGATTCGTAAAAGGGTGACACATTAAGGTGCTCCCTCACCGGTGAGCATTCGCTTGTAATGAAACAGTTCAGATTCGAGCATTACATCAATGAGTGAGGAGAACCGAGGTAATGGTAACATAGTAATGCTCCAAATCGAATCTTGGATAGTTACACCATAGGCGAATGCTCCCGGTTAGGGAGCGCCTTAAGAGCCGCTTGATGTTTTGTTCCAAGTAAATGCTCTAGTTTATTGTCACCTTAAAGTACTCTCTCACCTGGAGCATTCGCCTGTAATCTAACAATCTAAGCTTCGATTTTGAGCATTAGCATGGGTTTACTCACTTACTGGCGTAATGCTCAAATCTGAACTGTTACATTATAGGCAAAAGCTCTCCGGTGAGGGAGCGCCTTTAAGGTTTATCAGTGTCTTAAAACGCACTTATAGATCTTCTACTTTAAAATTGCTCAAATAAACCTCCACAAATGTTTCCAAAGGTACAAACCAGGGAGAACTTATGAATACCGTACAAACAATTGATATACGTATGCGTACATAACAGCAGTGCAGAGCTGCGAATTTTTTTACTGGTCGATCTATTCCTACTTTTACTTTAAATTCTTGTAAACGGGATATCGCAATACCATACATTTTGCACCCGTTCTCGTTTTTGTTCTAAACTTCAGTGTCCTAATAGCTAATACTATTCATAGACTTCTAAGTGTCGTCAGTAGTTTTGCATTTCTTGTAAGTGACCTGAATAACATTTCGTCTTACCTTCTTCAGCAAACCTTCCAGCCCAGCCTCAGAGCTGGCTTGTCCCGCCACCTCCATCAGCTCCTCAGCATGTTGGAAGGCGTGCAGATCCTCGAACACTTTGAGCGTCTGCTGTTCACCGGGTGTGAAACGTGTTTTCAGAATATCTTCAATTTTAACCCAGTGCCGTGGTTTCAATGCTGGATTCCGGAGATATGACAATACTGGTATCTAAAACATTAAAAATTTCACGATTCTAAATTGTGTTTTCAGTGCCTTGCTGTGCTAACATCTCTTAGTTCCACATTCGTCGAATATACATTTTTTGTGCCAGGCAGTTGAAAGATTTTAGTCATTTAATGATATGTTATGTACCTACTTCCAAATGATCTTTAATGAAATACTGACCTTATCCTTGATAACATTAATAGTTGCCTTACATTTTGGCACGATCTTGTTCGGAGGAATACCTTTGTCAAGTTGATTAAATATCTTGCCAAAGTTAACAGTTATTGTCTGGATTTCCTCGATATCTAATGTATTAAATGGAGCGTCGAACCTAAAAAAACAAACTTATTTGTAGGTAGTTTATAAACAAAATACGATATTCTTTCTTAATGTTTGATAGTGCTTACCAGGAGTTGTACATGTCCATCCATTCTTTGGAAGACTTCCAAAGTAACTGTCTAAGTCTAACGTCGTTTATTGCTTCGTCTAACTGTTCTAACCGTGCCGGTGGTATCTGGAAGATAATTCAATCAGATATACGTTTCTTTTTCTGAAATTGTACCATTTTTCTTTTTCAGGTATGTACTTATTTACCTTAAATATCTTCTGCCACTCTCGTATTTGCTTTTCTCTTGTGGAACAGACATTAAGTTTATCCTGCAAGTCTTGCAAGGTCTCCAATGCTTTCTCTATGTCAGACTTTTCATCGAACAACCAGGGTTCCTGAATTATGAAAAACATGAAAACACTTAAGTTAAACATCATAGATTGCAATTAAAATTTGCAAATAGCAATATGCATAGATAAATCTAGAAATCTATTTTAAGATCACTATTCAGAGGTCTGGTTCCTGTCTGAATCTTGCCGAAATGCCTTTATGATCGCTTTCCGGCTTCCGATAGTTCGGGCCAATTGTCCAAAGGGATGCGAAGTAGACCGACCGAAACTCAGGTTCGATGAAATGGCGAAAGGTTACACACGACCCCTGCATTTTGTAACAACCCTAAGTAACATTCCCGGGACCACAGATTTAGGCCTAAATCTGTGGTAGAAGAAGAAGAAGATCTAGAGTCCTAAACTATGTTTTGTTTTTAACTTTAGCGTTTCTAAACATGACCCTGTTGCTATGAGCAATAATAAACTAAACAATATTTTAGCAGAAGTCTTGCTGATTGGCATATGTTATTTACAGACAATTCCAAGCCATCGGATGATAGCTATGTCTGATCTACATTGTGGACAGCAAAAAAAAAAAAAACTGAGAATGCTAAGGGCGCTTACAGACCAACGACACTCGATTGACGACGAGCGCTGCGGCGTAGTCGCCTTGCTGATGACCGTGGACGACGACGTCGTCGCCGCACCGTCGACGTCGTCACCTAGTTGTGGCGTGTGTAGTAGTTGTCAAATAGTCTCGGAAACCAGACGTATTCTTGCTCTTGTTAAACATTACTGCGTATTAATATGCTTTTTGAAGTTGAAGAAGAATTGTTGCTTTTATTTTGCTGCGTCGTCGTCAACGAAAAAGAAAAAAGCGTACAGTGTGGGTGCATAATTTCCTATCATACAGGGAACAACATAGTCAATTTGTCATCCGCTTTTGCGAAACAACGAAGAAAAATTCTTTAACTACTTCAGAATGTCCATTGCAACATTTGATGAATTGACAAGTATTTTAAAGGATTCAGTTTCACGCCAGGATACAGTTATGCGCAGAAGCATAACGGCAGAACAACAAATTGCTATGTCCATAAGGTAATTATCATCATAATTATCATCAATCCATAGACTTCCCACTGTAGAGCACGGGTCTCCTATTATAGAAAGAGGGAGCGCGGGCCCGCTGCGGATTGGGAAATTCGCATGTGTTTGAATATTTTACCTTCTCCGACATGCAGGTTTCCTCACGATGATAAAGCACATGATAATTTGTGGAATTCTAAACTGCACATACATTAGAAAAAAACAACTCAGTGGTGCTTATGTGTATAAATATAATATACAATACATATCTCCTACCTTAACTCACAGAACATAATTTCAGCGAACCAATACGGTTTTCGATCGGGTAGAAGTACAGAAGATGCAGTTTTAGAAGTAACTGGAACTATAGAAAAAAATATAAACAATAAACTCAAAACAATAGCAATTTTCCTAGACCTTAGCTTTTGACACAGTCTCTGTTGTTCTGTTGTTCGGCAGCAATATCACTTTCTTGGCCCCACTTTGTATAACCGAGTAAATAAACAGCTCAATATATATCCACTGACCTTGCGAGAATGTCGACGAGTCACGGATGAATGGCTTAATACACTTACTTATGAAGAATTGGAAACATATGTAAAAACTTAAACTCACTCTCTAATTGCCCTTTATATGTATAACACGCGCAAACACACACCCCCGGCACAAACTGACACCTCTCTCCCACACATACCACACACACATATATACACTCCACGCTCAAAACTACACAATCCTTCCATACAAACACACAATCTCACATAAAATACGGTGAAATTTTGTTCAGTTTTAATTTTAAGTTCTGATTTTTTCTTTTCTTATTTTATTTCTTATTTTTATTTTTTATTTGATTTGTTTAGTTTTGATTTTGTCTTGAACTTTTTGGAAGAGGGCGTTAATGACTGCGACACAGTATTATTATACTAATGCAGTTGTTATCGAACACAGAGTTTCTGTAAACTGAGTTTTTTGTTTCAATAAAGTTTATATTATTTATATTATATTATATATGAGTAGGTATATCATATATAACATAATATAAATAATATAAACTAAAAGAATGCAAAAAAACAACATTAAATGATGTATTATGTAATGTACCTATTATAGAGCATATATTAATGAATGCAAAAAAACAAAAACAAAATTAAATGATGTATTATAGAGCCATATTAAAATAGATTTGTTATAATAATCGAATCTTCAGGAGATGTTACGTTATCATACGACGACTGCTGGCTCTCAGTTTGAATTGAATGAGTTGTTTGACCAAGAGGATATGATGACGGATGAGGTGACGCAGTAGTGTAACCTGAGAAGTTGAACGCGTAACTACTACTTGTTGAAGGCTGTGAAGGATTTAATAGACTTTTATAATTTTTTATCACATTTATTATTTCGGCTTTCGCATCCAGCTTGTAATCATCGGATTTTTTTGTAAAATCACTATACAAACATAAAAGAAACATTTTATCTTCATCTATATTTTTTTTCAAATATTTTCTGTTTTTTCTCTTGGTTTTCTTCTATCACTCTTTTTTCAAAACGCTGTGATAGTTTTTCAATCAATAAATCATCTTGCGTTTTTTTTTTGGTTGTAGCAGTATTTATCGCTTGCGAATTGTCATCAGAATTCGGTGGAGGAATACTTGCATCAGTCAAACTCCTCTCTTCGTTCATACTTTTCAGGAAAAGCAATTGGTCGTAATAAGGGTATTTCATAGTCGAGGATGCAGCTGACCCACTTTTTTTTCATATTTCGACAGCATCTTGTAAATGAGTACCTGTAAAAAAGTTTGTTTCTTATTTCAGATTTTTGACAACTGGCTGTTCTCTTGAGGATCTTCAGTATGCATACAGATGTGGAATTTCTACTGCGAGTGAAATAGTAAGGGAAGTTTGCCAACACATTTGGATACTTATGAAAAATAGTAATGTACCAGAACTGACAGAACAACGATGGAAAACTTTTGCACACGGGTTTAAAAGACACGCTCATTTTCCCAATTGTCTTGGTGCAGTTGATGGAAAACACGTTAGAATTATTTGTCCTCAAAACAGTGGTTCTTCTCACTACAATTATAAAAATTACTTCTCTATCGTTTTATTAGCTATTTGTGACAGTGTAGATGTGATTCTACGATTTTTGAAGAATCTCCTTTATATACTAAACTTCAAAATAAAACTTTGAACATACCAGAATGGACACCTATAGTAAGTGATGGAGGTGCATTACCATAATATGTGTTTGTCGGTGATGAAGCATTTAGTCTGTCACAAAATTTACTACGTCCATATCCAGGAAAAACCTTTCTCTAAAAAATAGAGTGTTTAATTATCGTCTGACATGTGCAAGACGATATGTAGAATGCTCCTTCGGCATACTGACAAACAAAATGGCGAATATTCCATAAGCTCATTGAAAATGGTGGTAAAAGCATGTGTAATATTGCATAATTTCGTACGACAGAGAAATTTCAAGATACTTACTCTGGAAATTATTGGTTTGGAAGACGTAAGAACAATGGAGGTAAATGAGGTCTGCAAAAACCATAAGAGATAAGTTTGCTGATTTTTTTCTAGCAATGAAGGTAGTGTTCCTTGGCAATCAAATTTCATATAAATATTATATTTGTTTGAATTAACAGACCTATTTGGTATAATAATAAATACTTTACTCACCAATAGAATTGTTTCCATTTTAGTCCAGGGTCGATAATTTTTAAAACCAAAAAAAATCATAATAGGATGAAACCCATTAGAGAAGGAGGGAAATATGATAAAAATGAAAGGAAAAATAATTTACGGGCGATCTGAGGTTGGGAAGGGGATGGGGGTGAGTTTTTAAGGGTAAAAAACGGTTTTTCTCGATTTCCGGCAAAACTAAAAGTCCTATCGAAAAAAGTCAAATGGAAAAGTTGTAGATAATAAAAAGATCTAAAACTTTTGCATTTACACTTTTTTCACATAACCTCAAAATTTATGTGAAAAATTCAAAAAACCAAGTTTTTGGTTTTTTATTTTTATCTTTTACAAAAATTTTTTTTTTTAACGAAATTTTGTGAAAACTTACCTTTTTATGTCCCAAATACGCTGTAATTTATTTAATTAAAAATATTTATTTTTTCACCTTATTTTGAATTAATATCGAAAAAACACCCTAATTTTCAATCGAAAATTCACCCGTCAAAATATCAGCTTTTTTCAAAAAGTTGGTGTGGTTTCTGTTCGTTGAAATCTCTACTTTCCGATGGTGATGACGAAATATATAGTATATAATAGTAGGTATGTATGTAGTAAGACCCAGACCCGCCTAGCCCCTTCCCCACTTCTCCACGAAATACCTTTTGATGGGCTACAATTTTTCGTAGGTCACTCAGGTATATCTACTCAGGTATATATATAATTTATCTCAAAATAGTTATAAATAAGCATCTACGCATACTACGCATATAATTTAAAGAAAATTAGACAACTTTCTCCAAATATTGTAGATGTCTTATTAAATATTAATTTAATTAACTTATTTGTTTGTTTATTATAGTAGTATATTTTTATTTGCATTTTTTTTGTTATCAACGTCACATGTAATCTAACGTTTTTCGAGTAATTAAAGTCTAAATTTTAATAAATAGCTCAAAATTATTTATAATAATTAAAAAAAATTTTTCGAATTCAAGTTTTTTTTTAATTTTTGCATTTTCTGAGAAGATTTACCATAGTAACATATATTTTTTTTTTTACCATCGGAAAGTAGAGATTCCAACGAACAGAAACCACACCAACTTTTTGAAAAAAGCTGATATTTTGACGGGTGAATTTTCGATTGAAAATTATGGTGTTTTTTCGATATTAATTCAAAATAAGGTGAAAAAATAAATATTTTTAATTAAATAAATTACAGCGTATTTGGGACATAAAAAGGTAAGTTTTCACAAAATTTCGTTAAAAAAAAAAAAATTTTTGTAAAAGATAAAAATAAAAAACCAAAAACTTGGTTTTTTGAATTTTTCACATAAATTTTGAGGTTATGTGAAAAAAGTGTAAATGCAAAAGTTTTAGATCTTTTTATTATCTACAACTTTTCCATTTGACTTTTTTCGATAGGACTTTTAGTTTTGCCGGAAATCGAGAAAAACCGTTTTTTACCCTTAAAAACTCACCCCCATCCCCTTCCCAACCTCAGATCGCCCGTAAATTATTTTTCCTTTCATTTATATCATATTTCCCTCCTTTTCTAATGGGTCTCATTCTATTATAATTTTTTTTCACTTTTCATTATTTTTAAAGGCTTCTACCCTGGTCTATTTGTGGTTATATTTTCATAATTTTGAATGACCTATGCACACACCGATTTCCAAGCATTCGTTGTATTAATTTTATTACTATGTTCTTTGGATTTGTAGTTCCAAATACATTCGTGTTTTTTAATTGAAGAAATTAATAAATCGACACTAATTTCGTCGTCACTCATTTTACTCGTAATTTACGTGCGTATTCTAGACTATTTGTTGCCGACTGCACGGACTTACTGCAACGACACAACTGGGCGACGTCGCCGCCACTAGGCGACGACGTCGTCGTCCACGGTCGTCAGCAAGGCGACTACGCCACAGCGCTCGTCGTCGATCGAGTGTCGTTGGTCTGTAAGCGCCCTAACATACGTATTCAATAAAACTAGCGTATTTTCATTGATAGTGTAAAGTTTAAAGTTTTATCAAATAATTACCGCAACTTCATCCCTTAGTTTGTTGACGTCGACCATGAGTTCCATTATATCCTTGCCGATCTGGCTTGCGAACAGTCCCGCTAGCTTGCTGCGAGTCTCTAGTCTTGCGTCCACATCACTCCGAAGAGTTCCCAAAGCCACACTCAAACCTGACGTAGTCAAAAGAATCATAATTGATAATACGAAGCGTACAAAAGTATTTGGTTGAAAAGTGGACAAAACTAAAGCCATAAAAAGAGGCGATACTATTGTAACCCTTCCTTCCGAATCTGAATGCTCAGAACAGAAGGTCTGTGACAAAACTCATGTTTTATTTATTCATTTGCTCTCATGCACATCTCACATTTTACAATATTTTATTGTCGGTTTTTGTACATGAACCCTGTCGGGGGCCTACCACCAGGTCATAAAGCAGTTTTATTTTAATATTACTTCAGTGTGGGAAAGAGATGAAGCTCTACAGGACGTATAGCTCCATCTCTTTCTCCCACTGAAGTAATATTATAATAATACTGCTTTTGAGCTGGTGGTAGGCCCCCAGGGCACTGTAAAACACAATGTTGGTTTGCTGTTAAGTTTGTGAACATTAAGTTATCATAAATTGAGTCAAAACTTATGAAAATACAATTAAATACATTTCAGAAATAAAAATAAAATAAAAATACATGTCTAGACGGTGATATGATCTCTAATTAATAGTAACAGTAGTAAACAATATACAATCAAGGGAGCGTTCAAGTATTACGTAACGCAATTTTTGGTTAAAGTCAAAGTCAAAGTCAAATAATTTATTTCAATTAGGCACAAAAAGGCACTTTTGAGCGTCAAAAACAAAAAATAGAATTGATTCTAGTCCCGTGATTTTTTACCCCCCCTCCTCCCCATGTAACGCGCCGTAACGTTTCAGAAGACCCCCCCTCCTCCCAAATTGCGTTACGTAATACTTGAACGCTCCCCAAACACAATAACACACATAGTCATATTTAGTCACATTGCATTAGTAATGTAGAATAAAATAATACTAAGGAATAGGTTAATTACATTCATGTCATGTCAAGTTATCGTTAATAATGAATTGAAATAAGGTAGGTATGTCATTTCACAATACAAACTATAATAGATTCGATTTAATATCACTGGAATATGCAATATTTATGTCTTTGATCAGGGGGCCTACCACCAGCTCATAAAGCAGTATTATTTTAATATTACTTCAGTGTGGGAAAGAGATGAAGCTCTACAGGACGTATAGCTCCATCTCTTTCTCCCACTGAAATAATATTAAAATAATACTGCTTTTGAGCTGGTGGTAGGCCCCCAGGCCGGATCTAACAAAAAAGAAAAATTTATGAGTAAGTTATTTTGTTATATTAGTGTACACTAGTACAGTATAATTATTATGGCACATCCAGTTTTACTAAAAGACTGTGTATAAAACGTTAACTATAAATACTGAGTGTACGTACAAAAGTTTAAGTTTAAAGACTGAGCATACGTATAAAACGTTTACAATCAAACTTGATGTGCCATAATAACGTCCAAGTACTGTAGGTAAGTAGTTTTGACAACAATTACCAATAAATTAAAATTTCACTAAGGTTGAAACTGTGTGTCACATAGACAAATAGACCTTAAGTGACATTGAACCTTACACTGTTTGTCTACCGCACCGTGAATGTTACGAGGCCATAGTAAATAAATACAGGATGATTTTTTTACAGTCTCCAAATTTTTACATGGTGTGCTACCCATGAATATAAACAACTTTTACTATTGGAGCAACTCTGAAATCACGAAAAAAAAATCTGCTGTTTATACAAAAGTTCAATACCTACTTGACCAAAATGTATGAAACAGCAGATTTTTTTTTCGTGATCTCAGAGTTGCTCCCATAGTGAAAGCTGTTTATATTCATGGGTAGACCACCCTGTAAAAATTTCGAGACTGTAAAAAAAATCAACCAGTATATTCTGTCGCTACTTCGGCGTCGTCATCACGTTCTCGTTGACGTCCCGTTCACGGTGCGGTGGACAGACGGTCTTCGGTGGTACAGCAATTATGTAGGTACGAGGTCGAGTTAACTATATAATAGTGCTTCAAGGATCTTTTGGCGCTTTAATGATATTGACAATCGACAAGGGGGCGTTCTTCGTTAATATTTACAAAATTGTATTGCATAATCAAAATAGTGGCGTTAGTTGTGATTTTGCCGACGTGCCAAAAGAACCTTGTATCTCTATCTATATATATAATATATCTGTGTAAGTAATTGTGTAAGACTTTAATGTTTAGTGGCATGAGGAACAGGGTGTAAAGTTCACTCATCCACCATAGAAAAGGGAGGATCCTCCGATCAGACGGGTGTTGTGTCTGGCGGGCAACTGCCGTACGGTTTGAAGTCGGGATCTTGTATACGGGGTGGCAGGGACATCGACGCGAAAACTGAAACCATGGATTCAGCACATGATTCTGAACACCCGTGCGTCGAAATTTCTCGTCGGTTATTAAAAAAAATCTGCTGTTTCATAGAAAAGTGCAATACCTACGCGGTCAAAATGTATGGAACAGCTGATTTTTTTTTTATAACCGACGAAAAATTTCAACGGAGCGGGGTTCAGAATCATGTACTGAATCCATGGTTTCAATTTTCGCGTCGATGTCCCTGCCACCCTGTATATGTCGATCGCTCGGTAAACTCTAACTGCGCGATGCAGGATTTGTATGACGTCATGTCTATGATGCGTAGTTCGTATGTGGCGGTGTAACCGCTACAAATGCTAAGTCTGCCTTCACATTATTTACGCTTTATCAATACGTACCTAAAAAGTCAGTCATGTCATCAGGTGAGATCGGTATGTTGAATTCTCCCATTAGATCGTAAAGCTCCCGAAGATACTCCAGCCTTTCTTCCAAGAATGCTACTCGCGGTTCAAGTCCGTCCATCAAAAAGTTGAATGCTACCAGTTCCGCAGCAGTTGTAGGTTCCTTAATTATATCGTCGTTAATGTTTTCAATACCCATTACAATTTCTTCAATGACAGCGTGACCGATACTGCACATGAAGGAAATAATTAATAAAACAAGAATAAAGCAAACAACTGTTTGCTCGACGACATTTCAAGCTATGTTACAGTCAGCCTCAAAAAGATGTATACATTGACAAGAATTCATGTCCTTGTTTACATTCGTTGTTTCATAATATTGTAGCCACAAAACATATTGTTTACACATTGGGCGCTTTTATAATTTCTAACGTCACGATATTATCGTGGACGTACACGGCATTACTACAACAAAGGGAAGTAAATGTAAATAAATGAAGACGCTTTTAAATTTCCGTCCACGATATCGTAGCACACCAAACTCTTCCGAAAACATACATAAGTGGCGCCTAAGGCCGTGGTACGTCAAACGAATTTTTCGTTGACGTTAACATCAATGATAAAGCTTCGGCCAAACTAGAGCGACTACAACGTGGGACGCGGGAGCGAAACGGGAGCGTTAACAACGCGAAACTAACGGGGGAATTATCGTGCACACCTGCGCGACTACAGCGCGAACAGCGAACTTCATTTTGTTTAGTGAATAGTCATCAGCCGCACGTCTATAGCTCAGTGTAACACCTAAATTGTTGTGTTATGTCAGTCTCATATTTAACGTCAGAGTCTGGCCGATTCATAAGAGTCTGGCCGATTGAGTCTCAGATTTTATCCTTTTTACGTATATTTTTATATCCAGGATTTTTCAGATTGTATAGAAGAGTATGTTCTCTTACCTTTTCGATAAATGTTCGTGTTTCGTTTCTGTCATTGTGGAGTTTAAATAATAAGACGTCCGTAATAATGTAACGATCTGTACACACGTATGACCACAACACGCGTGCTGCCGCTCACTTCCAGCTTTGCCGACGCGGTGTTCCCGCGTTACGGTCGCGTAGATGTGCAAGGTACCATATAATAACACGAGCAGCGTCCGCCGCGTGGTAGACGCTCCCGCCGCGGAGTAGACGCTCCCGCCGCGGAGTAGACGCTCCCGGTTCGCTTTCCGCCTCCCGCGTTGTGGTCGCTCAGGTTTGGCCGAAGCTTTAAATCGTAGACGTAACTTTCACGATAATGTGACGTGTAGAATTATAAAAGCGCACATTAGGTACTTAATTGTAGTTACACATTGTAATAAGGAACACAAATTGTAGACAATTGTAGGCAAATGAATTCTTGTTGATGTTTACTTATATCTTTTAGAGGCTGACTGTACATTTCCAGTATAAAACGCCGAGCTCTCATTGTACGGAAAGACTATAAGCGCCAATGCGAGGTCTGCTCATACTGGAATGAAAATGTATAGCTTGATAATATATACAACATGTTCCTTTTGATGTCCCACAACTCTAAGGTTATCTTAACTTAATATAGGTGCATTCGGCTAACTCCGAAACTCGGGTAATTCCAGTAATGACAATTTTCTAGAAATCGCAGCAATATTATTTGCTCTAGCAACACTCACCTAGCCGCCATCTTACTAAGCTCCCGCGCTTTAATTGGCTCAAGAGAATATGAGCGAGCGTTGATGTGTAACGCGCCGTATTTCTGAACGAGTAATATATCGCGCGTTTTTTGGATTATCGGATTTACCCGAAGATCTATAATTCAGAAATCTGGTAAGTTATTTAACTGATTGTTTTTTAATTTGATAGATTTTCGTTTTCGTTTACTATTGAGTGGGTTTAAGACACCCTAGCTCAAGGGATTTGCTTTTTTTCGGAATTAGTCGACTAGGGTAATTCTGAATTATGAACCATTCGGATTTGCCCGATATCGAATTTACAAAGAAATAGTAAGTGGTTCCCAATCTTTAAGTTTTTTTTTTATAGCAAGTATAATTGTTTTTTCTTATTGGTATTTTCTTTCAGTTACACCTATTCAATATACACTAATCAGCCGTTTGGGGTTGAAACCCTAGAGCCGGATCCGAGTGCTTATGGTTTGTTCAACGAAATCTCCAAACGGCTGGTTGACACTGTCCGTGACATATGCTGGCTTTTACCTTGGCCAGAGGCTAAGCATTGCCATACAACGTGGCAATGGTCAGTCTCTTGGATACATTACCAGTCGACAGCGATGCGGAGGAATTTATCGACGCCATATTTCAGTTTGTTAACAGTTTTAGTTAGGATATAAAATTTTTATTATTTTTATAGTATGTGTGCAACTGAAAAATAATTAATACAAATATAATATTTTTATGACATGGTATTTCATTACGCTTACATGAATTATTATTAATTAATTTATTAATTATTGTCTTTACTTTTTTTTCAAACGTCTTTATAACTTGTAAAATGGTGTACGTACTGACTAAAAAGTTTAAGTACCGTAGACAACTTGTCGGGTAATTCCGAAATTCAAATATGTCATAAATATGTTTAGTCTGCTGAGAGGTCGAAATCGACAAATATTTTTTTTGGAAGGTAAACCTGTACGAAAAAGGAATATGTTCCCTATGTATAAACTAACAAAAACCCAATTTTAACTGTCATTCAGAATTACCCAAACATGCTTCGGAATTGCACTTGCACAAATTAAAAATAATCTGATTTTTAAACACTTGTATCTAAATACTGAGGACATTTATAAAAGTATTCGAAATAGAGCTTTAACATAACATAAACATAACATCACGCCTTGTTTCCCCGAAGGGTTGGGCAGAGGTGTCCCTGTAGCAGGTACACCCACATTTCGCCAGTTATGTTTAAGTCCCATGTAATAGGGGGCGAGCCTATTGCCATCAACCGGGCACAAATCCAGACTCCGAGCTGCTACTGAGACATTTCAGATAGAAAACCCAATAACATTTTGCCCGACCCGGGAATCGAACCCAGGACCTCATGCTCAGCAGTAGCGCTTGCGACCACTAGACCAACGAGGCAGTATAGGCTGCTTTATAGGCTGTATATTCAAGTAAATAAAGGGACCTAAATAATTAGTATCATTCGCTCCACCAATTTTGAGCGGTGAATAATAATATCGACGGTTGCAAGGCTAATTGATCTATGCGACATTTTGTAAAACTTGCAGGAGGACGGATCAAAGTTTTTTTTTTGGAAAAAAAAATCATAAAAAATCAAGTATTTGATAGACTTTTATTTTTTTAATACAGTATATCCCTAATTAAATAAGGAAGTTTTACAACTTATAACTGTTAAAAATTTTGTATTATTTAAGAAAATTTATGTTGGTTAGTCCAAAATGCATCAACTTTAGTTATTTTTTGAGAAAGGCAAAATGGTTCAAATGCCTACCGTAAATAAAATTGTTGAAAGTTAACTGGCTCAAGCATCGATCTAGAATAAACGAATACGAGAGAAAATGAATTTAGCGCCAAGTCAACTGACAGTTGAATATGCTCAATGACCATAAGCAACATGATGGTGTTGCACCAGAGTGAAGTAATTTGATATAGATGCCCATAAGAGGGACTGCAGGATGAAACAAAATGAGCCCTTGAGCTAGATTATAGTAGATATTGATGCTTAGGCCATCATAATTTAGCAACGTCCATAAGATATTTTTGAGGTTGGTATGCCACTTTATACAATTTTAGACAGTGTCTTGTATATTTTTAATATTTAAAAAAATGTGTAGAGGAATCATTCAAGATGTTGATTCAATGTGTCTTGGAACAAGGTATTAGATAAGATGGTATATCACCCTAAGCCTATGTATGTAGTAGTATCACCACTGTACTTTAGCATTACTTTATAAATAAAACAACAAATAAATTGCTATTAATTATAATTTATTCAAATTCAGTCTTCGACATGGATGCACCTAATTAAAATCAGTCAAACATTAATGTTATAAAGAAAAACTTCAAAAAAACTCTTTTCAGTAACTTGTGATAAATCAGAACTAGAAAAAAATAACAATTTCGTCAGAAAACAAATAAAAGTTAACATTCTCTATCAAAAACAATACAATATCGACATTCTTAATAAGAAAAAAAAACAAACAAATATAGATACAGTATCTATCATCAAAAACCAAAAATAAAGAAAATGTAACATTCTTTATAAATAAAAAAATTATGTTGACGATGACAAAGAAAGAACCTTATGCTACTATCTCATCTTCAATATCTGTATCTATCAGAACATCTTTACCAACGCGGTGCGGAAAGTTAGTATATTCTAGGTGAAAAATTTTGGGAATAACCCCTGTATCACACAGCTTCTTAAGATCTTTGTATTTGGCCGTAGTTATAGGCACAGATGTTTTATACTTCGGCTGCACTACCTTTGGTCTTGAAATTATGGCTATAGAATCGGTCTCAGCATCTTTATCCATGCTGTATTTGACAGTCATGACATTGGGTGACGACTTTTTGAATGTCGCCACCCGAATCTTACTAATCTTTCCGCTTAAATTGCCTTTGAAATACTTTTCTGAGAACTCTTCGTAATTCATGAAATCGTTGTGCGTAAGAGTTTCTACGTAATATGGGCCGGGATCTTTACGAGCCAACTGAAAAACAGTTGGCCACTGCGATGGTGCCCATATTATAGTATTTCTAACAGAATTTTCGATTGTGGCATGGATGCTATCGACAGTCATTTCGGTATGCCCTGGAAGCAGATAATTCATTTGTATGTTTTCAATGTGTTTTGTTTCAAGCAGTGCGCTATGTATGGTGGCTAAAACTATTTTGTTTTTATTCTGCCCTGGGCATGAGTCTGAATAAAGAATTAAATTTGTGACAGACCCACGGGAATCAACTTCAGCAATATATTTTTGTAAGATTGTAGCTATTTCGTTGCCTCCTCTTTTTCCTTCGGTTTCTCCCCACGTATAACAAAATCCATTTCTGGTACCACTTTCGTAAAAACAAAGGTTGTACACTGTATATTTTCTAGTATAAAATAGCAGCATACTCTCCCCATGTGGGGTGTTCAGTACCTTTTGTAGATCAAAAGAAGTACAAAGCATTGCGTTATTTTTCTTGCTTAGTTCACAGTGAAATGAT
Organism: Agrochola litura; assembly: GCA_949152395.1. Lineage (NCBI taxonomy): Eukaryota > Metazoa > Arthropoda > Insecta > Lepidoptera > Noctuidae > Agrochola > Agrochola litura. The sequence goes on along the minus strand of OX424491.1, from coordinate 11,624,090 downwards.
AATCTATCTTTTGATGCCTTTTTTTCTTTTAAATGATTTAACATTTCAGGATTTTCTTTTTCATTCTGGCCTTCAAAACGTAAACATTTGGCACATTTATCCTTCTTTGGAACGTGGAAACCAATATTGAAATCTTTGTTGAAAATGTCACGAAATATTTTTTCACCAACAACATCTACACCCTCTGATGTTTTTGACTGTTTATAAATCCTGTATAGGTTTTTTATGTTTTTAAATTCAGTGGGGAGATATAATCTGGTATTGTCTTTACGACAGTAATGGGATGGTAGTGCTGGTAAACTTTTGATAAAATTAATGGCTGACTCCTTTACTGAGTGAGGTGTTTTATTCTTAGGAACAGTTTTACCTCTGCTCTCCTCTTTTGCCAACCCAGACGATGCATTGGCTAAGGTATAAGTAACATATTTTGGGCTAACATCCAAAGTGTCTACTAGAAATTTTTTACAAACCTTACGTCGGCCTTCACCATCATTAATATAGTAGAAATATGTATTGTGTCTCACACCAGAGTCCTTTGACCTCTTTCGTTTTATGTCAGTTCTAGCAGTCATGCCAACTAGCCAATCTTTTTTTCTTTGAGATGGTAGTCCCCAAAAATAATCAAAGATATGTTTTCTTTTTTCTTCAGAAACATTATTGCAGGCGTTGCCACAGTTTTTTCGTAGGCATGGATTAGGCTTAAGTGATCTTCCACTTACAATACTTCCGTCTTTTTTCACATACTCTTTTCCTTTTTCTCGCAAGTTTTTTGCTTCTTTGCGTTTATTCTTTTTTTTCTTTCTCAATCCTGCTTCACTTACCTTGCCGTCTTCTGATGTTACTGTTTTTTTCTTTTTTTGAGGTTCATTGCTTTCATTTGATGAAGATTCATCCCCAGTTTCTTTCCAAGAAGACGAATCCCATACGAAGTCTTCTTCTTCAGATAGAAAATCGACATAACTTTTATTAATTTTGGTTCTCTTGTTCCTTTTCTTGGATTTGACTTGATCATCATTTGTATCATTATTTTTCTCTGCTTCTATGTCATCTTCATCTGCTTCAAGAGACTTTCTCAGGAACTCCATCTCACTCTCAGCAATTACTTCCGTTAATGTAGAAATAAGTTCAGGTTCTTTTTCGTTTTCATTTTTTCCATTTTTAGATATCAGTTCGTCATCATAGCTTTCTTTTTGTGGAAATATATCACTCGAGTTTTCCTTATTCCACACTCCTTCAGTATTCTCAGTCTAAAAAATAAAATAAATCAGAAATGCTATTTCCACACGGATGAAATCGTAGGTAAAAGCTAGTATTATAATTAATTACATACCGACTCAAATTCAATATCTATTTGTATATATTCTATATTTTCTGTATAACTTTTTTTTTTCGGTTAGGTATTTCTTAGTAATATCTTCTAATAGAGCTTTGGTAGTACAGTCATCCTAAAAGAAAAAAAAAACTTAAATCAACGAAAACTCATGATAGAATAATAAAATTAATAATTATGGCTTTAAAGCTTTATTTACCTGTGACTCTTTTTCCATATTGCTGTTATCTGGGTTTGAAGGAATCGTTTTCACACATGAAAATTTTTGGATTTGGTCATAGTAGGATTGACTTCCTAATAGTGTGAGATCACAATCTTCATCAGCTTCATTATTTTCACTATTTTCATTTTCGGCAGTTTTAGGTACTTCAGTCTTCTGTTCAGACAACTCTTTCACTATCTGTTTCTTAAAATACAACCGGCGTTGTGATTCCATAATTGCTGAAATGAAATTAAAACCGATTTAAGAACATTTTATATTGATAAGTAATTATAGAAATAAACTGGGGATGAATCTTCATCAACTGAAAGCAATGAACCTCAAAAAAAGGTAACATCAGAAGACGGTAAGGTGAGGAAAAGAAAAAAAAAAATAAACGCACAGTGGTTATTCCCAAGATTATTCACCTAGAATACACTAACTTTCCGCACCGAATGCAGACGAAGTACAAAACATCTGTTAAAAAAATTAATTACCTAACTACTCGTATCAGTTTACCTATTCAAGTATCGTTGCAGTAAGTACCTACTTAGTTTTGGGTTAAATACCTATTTAACCCTAAACTAGGTAGGTATTAGTACTGCAAAGTACTTTCACTATTCACTATTCTCACACACAGATTTTCTAATTACGAGTAGGTAGATAAATAATTATTTTTTTCACTCATCTAGATACATACCGTCGTTAAGAATATTACTATTACACAGTTACCTACAAAAGTTATTTCGTGAACAAGTCACGACACGAACCTAGCTTGAATTTAATGTAGGTACCTATTGTAAATCAAAACAATGTCTTCCTTGTTCTATATTCCTATCGTATTTACAGATCGTTTCATTTATTATCACTTAGATAAAACAAAATAATTTGTACTTACCAGAAAATCAACCGTCTGTCTTCACAGCTCACTCGCACACAACGCACCTCCCTTAGTGTTGGCGGCTGACTGACGCGCCCGTGCGGGTGGGTGAGGTACTCGTAATGGACACTTACACAGAGCGCGAAATAAATTGAACTTAGTTTCAAGCGACTAAGGAGCAGCAATCTCATTAATTTGTTGGATAGCCTATGTGTTAAAACCGATTTGATAAAATGATGGAAATGCCAATTTAACAAATACTGATCTTAATCAAAACGTTTTAACCGCCATAATACTAATGAGATAGTTAGGTCAAATTAGCCGAAATGGCATTACTCATTATCCTCAATAGAGGCTAAACGGGTCAAGAGACATAGACAATTATTATAACTTAATGCGAAATGGTTCAAGCGACACGGTATTTTAATGTAGTTGAGTGCAAAATGGGCCAAACGACATAACTTATTGTTTTAGTTTAATGCAAAATAAGCCAAACGACAAAACGACAACCATGGCGAAAAAGCTAAATGCCTTAATCGACACACGTTATAAAAGTACAAAAAATAAAATTGGTTTAAGTCATCGAGTCCTCAAATTTGTCCATTTTTGTGTCGTGTAGATCAATGGGCGTAGAAATGGGGCCTGTTTTGCTGTGGGGGCTAAGCGCCAAAAAAGTGGTCAAAAAAAATTTAAACCTGATTCAAACGACGGAGAAAAATTTGCTGATTCCGAATATGTATATAACTCAATATCGCAAAAAATGTCGCATAGATCAATTAGCCTTGCAACCGTCGATATGATCATACCCTCAGCTATGCAAAAATCCATTCGTAATTACCCGAATGTACCTTACATATACTTATGTAATAATCTATACTTCTACAGGGTCACTGGTAATTTGACGTATTCCTTCCAGGTCGTGATAGTGTGACCCATTTGCAACAATTAAGCACCCTATAAAGAAATCTGGTCATGACGACCTGATTTCCTGCCGTGTGTTGGATTGCTGGGAGGTTAGGAAGTAGTGGGATGGCATAAACCAGTTAATTACTTCGATTATCTCACAATTTTTTAATATTTCTACAATATTAGCAAATTCGCCCTTTGCCAGCACTATCGACTGTTTCATCGGCACCTCTAAATATTTTTTTAACATTTGTACCTCGTTAGGTAGCTGATTAAATGAAGATGTCTTCTCCGTAATTTGTACGCTTAATGTCATAGTAAAATTTCGAGATAACTGGTGTCAAAGTTCATGTACTGAAATGATTTTTGGAAATTGTTAGTAAACTTCTTCCTTTTACTTTTACCTGTTTGATGTTTTAGAAAATTTGGTTACATCGAAAGGTTTATTAAAGTATTAGGTATCCCATGGAAAAGCAATGAAGGTCATTCAATTTGAGAGTTTAGAGAAAAGTGATATTTAGTGACGAATTCTGGAAATATTTCAAAATAACGTAAAAATTGGGTTTTCTCGATTCCCATGAATTTTCGCTTAGGCTTTATAGGGTGCTTAATTGTTGCAAATGGGTCACACTATCACATCCTGGAAGGAATATGTGAAATTACCAGTCACCCTGTAGAAGTATAGATTATTACATGAGTGTATTACATATGTAAGGTACATTCGGGTAATTACGAATGGATTTTTGCAGAGCTGAGGGTATGATCATATTACTACTATAATAATAATATAATAATAATTAAGTATCTTGACCTGGCTCACGAGGTTGTCGACTTGTGGGATGTGGATACAGCAATCATTGTGCCGATAGTCGTGACGGCCAATGGCATAATAGCCAAGAGCCTCGACCAACACCTGAGGAGGCTCTCGTTAGGCAGCTGGATCAAGGGCTTGATCCAGAAAGCGGTACTCCTGGACACGGCGCGTATTGTTAGGAGGTTCCTCTCTCAGGAGCCCTGACCACCGGTGGCTTGGACCCTGTTCCCGACACCGGTGGGCTACTATTTTTTATATTTTTAAATGTTTTTTTTAATCATTTTATAAGAATATTTAAAAATGTAAATTATATGTTTGTAAATGAAATAAAGGAAATATAATAATTTTTATAAGAATATTTAAAAATGTAATCGAATAAGAATTAAAATGAATAAACGAGAATATAACAATTATTAATTATAATATAATTATAATATTATAAAGAGCAAAAGATTTGTATTTTTGTATGTAACGAATAAACTTAAAAACTACTTGACCGATTTGAAAAATTCTTTCAGCAATGGATAGCTACATTATCAGTGAGTAACATAGGCTACATTTTATCCCCGTACTCTCACGGGAACGGGAACTACGCGGGTGAAACCGCGTGACGTCCGCTAGTTATACTATAAATGGGAAAGTGGGTTTGCTTGTTTGTTACGCTTTCACGCTAAAACGGCTGAACAGATTTGAATGAATTTTGGCATATGGGTAGACCATGACCTGGGTTAGGACATACGATACTTTTTATTTTGATATTCCCACGGGATCGAGACTTATGCGGGTGAAACCGCGGGGCGCAGCTAGTATGCTATAAGTTAAAAAAATACCTACAAAAAGTCCTAGAACACGTGTTCCAAAAATACATAGTTACGAACATAATATAAGACTAGACTGATAGGTTATATACTCCAGAGGTATAAATCCATATAAATTTTATTAACTTTGCTTGGGTAGTTTTTGAGTTAGCTTCAATAATACGTATTTTTCCCATTTAGTCTATATGGATGATGTTATAATAAGTTCCTGACACTGTTATTTACATAACAGGTAGGTATTCGAATTTGTGTGGGGTAGGTAGGTACCACAACCAAAGAAAAATAAAAACGTTTTACAAAGAAAAAACAACTGACTTACAAAAAAAACACTACAAAGTGAAAAATAACTTTAATTTCGAAAGTCTTTGGTTTTGAATTTTCGTTTTTTGCCACCGACTTTCGAAATTAAAGTAATTTTTCACTCCTCTTGCTCAAAATGGCCGTCATTGTAGAGTACCAGAGCGGGGAAAAATTGCATTTCTTGCTCTAGGGGAAAAAGTATTTTTTTTTTAATTTTTGTCTTTTCCAAAGAGCCTTGAAAAACGAAAAAGTCTTTATTCTTTTGTAGAATAATCATGAGTATGGACTCGACTTATTACTTGTTCACAAAAAAGAAGAACATTTTATTTTTGAAAATGGAACTAAATGCGGCTATCTCTTCGGTAGAATGCGAGCATTGCGTTGCGGCTACAGAAGAAATAAAAAAGGCATTGGCGCGAAATCTTTAAAAATTTTCTCTAATTTAATGCTTCAAACAATTTTATTTAAATTTTCGATTTCTGACATTCGACATATAATTAATCCAGTCGATCAAAATTGAAAAAAAAAATCGTTTGGCATAATCATTTTCGCACATCATTACAATAAAAAAAAAATGGTCGGCGATTTTTAACACAAATTGAGTAGTAGTAATGAATTATATTACGTTAAGATCTGGGCATTTTCTAGTTGTGTATAATATTTTTAATAATACTTGTCACAATTTAAATCGTATCTACATGTGTATGTGTGATATTTGTGAAAAATTAAAATGTAAACTCGCACGATTGGCGCGAAACTTTGACTTTGCATATCAAAAACTTAATTACCACTACTTATTTAACTTGAACAATGGATGAATTCGTCAAATAATTAAATGATGTAGTATTCACTGCCCCTGTGGTGGAGTTTGGATGTTCGAAATCCCCAATTTTTATGTTTTTAGCCTCGACCTCGACTGTCATCAAAATGGCGATAGTCGCATTTACAGATTTGAATTTTATAAAGGTAAATTAATATTGTATTGGATTATTTTATTTTCTCGCAATCGTAGTGAAAAGTAGAGTGTAACACACGGCGCTAAAACCCATTATAACTCGGTTTCTATTTACTCCCTCGCTAAAGCTCGGGAGTAAAACTACCTCGTTACAATGGGTTATTTTAGCCCCTCGTATAACAATCTACTATTGCACTTTGTAGTGTTTTTTTTGTAAGTCAGTTGTTTTTTCTTTGTAAAACGTTTTTATTTTTCTTTGGTTCTTTGGAAGTCGGCTGTTTTTTTTTTTCGTTCACGCCAATTATTCATAATAAAGGTAATACGACGTCATATTTTTTAATATGGACAAAAACAACCAGTTCTTTTTTAAATATATTTCACGTAAGGGTTACATGAATATAATCACGTTTCATATGCCAGTTGATTCTTTGATATTTTATGGTCTAATACCCGTATCCGGTTCCCGAGAGTTATGAGATATCAAAAAGAACACGTTGTTTCTAGATGTCGCAGTAAGATGGTTAAACCCGTGATATAGTTATATCCCTAGGGATATAGCTATATACCGTAATATAGAATTATGAAAGCGGTTCATAACTGTTGTACTAGGAATATAACTGTGATACGAGCACGATCTAGTCATATAACAATTAGGGCACTCTGACCAAATAGGTTAGATTAGAAATGTGACCAACTACACGCGAGCCGAGCGAGCGAAGCGAGCGGTGCCGCCGCCGCCGCGCCGTAGGGGCCGGCGAGCGTTACGTCGAAATTGGTCGGGGTAACAAAATTATGAATCGCTTTCATAAAACTATATTACGATATATAGCTATTACCTAGGGATTAACTATATCACGGCTTTAACCATCTTACTGCGACATATACAGGTGTCCCTGGAAGTATGGATGGTATGGTCATTTCTAAACGTTTTAACTCTGAGAATGTAATTTTTTTTTTTATGTTTTGGAAGTTATAACCAATTTTTGTTTTTTTCAATCACGTCGTATAGTGCTCAAAGAAAAAATCATTAAAAAACTATCCGGGCTATCAATAAAATTTGTTTTTAGGACGTTGTTGGGGAGTGGGCCTTTCCTTTGGTAATACTTTTACGCAGCTAGAAGATATTTGTTCAATAAGTTTGGCAAAAGAATTACTAAATTTTCGAGCGCTTTTCATGGGTAAAAGTTTCACTAGCGAAAGTTGACCACGGATTAGAAAAACTTGCCCAAGTCATAGAAATTGCTTTGAGGTATGAACGCCATGGTACGGAGCGAGAGGAAATGGCAGGCCGTCAACTCCTTCTGCGAAACGGTAATGCTCGCGAAGGAGGAGGCGGAACGCGTGAGGGAGAGGCAAATTTCGCGCCCTCACGCCCCTAACCGCCGCAGGAGGAGACGCCCGGGGCGGGAATCGCGAGCCGATTTCCGGCCACCGTAGGCGGGGGCTTGCGGACGGTGAGCAATGGGTAGCTCGCCGTCCGATAAGGACCAAGCCCGGGTCGACGGCGCGTTGTGTTCCACGCGCGCCTCAAAGAGATGTCAGCAGAATTGACGGGGTCCGTTAGGGCCAATGCCTGCCGGGGGTTCGAAGAAAACCGATAGGGAAATCGTGGCCCCCGGCAACAGGGCAACCGAAGGAACACGGGTGGGTTTTAGTCAGTAAGAGTCTGACACGCCCTCCCGCTCCACCCAGAGCGGGAGAAGTTATTTGATAATTTCCCCCCCAAAAAAAAAAAAAAAAAAAAAAGGTATGAATCACTGGGATATTTATTCCTTTTAGTTTAAAAGTTAGATAATTTTATTAACAAGCATGTCGTATTTTTAGAATTTTCTAAGTTATTTTTTTTTTTGTTTCGGCTATCTAAAGATTTAATTTCAATTCCTAGGGGCTGAAACCAATGCCTAGGCATTGGTTGCCTATCTGGACACAACTGTGATGTGGTTTAGGATAAAATGTTTTTTTAAACATTTTCGGTAAACTTTTTGCTATCTCATGACTTGAGTCATGAGTCATGTTGTTTGCCTTAGCAAGGAATGTGCAGGAGGAGGGAAACAAATGAAGCAATTGGAACTGGTCGTAAACAATAACGAAATGGTTAAGCTGAAACAAATGAAAATTTGAAACTTAGAGAATTGTGAAAGTACGACCCCCTTGTTAATAAAATTCTCTAACTTTAAAACTAATAAGAATATCCCAGTGATTTATACCTCTAAAGAATCTCTATGACTTGGGCAAGTTTTTCTAGTATGTGTTAAACTTTCGCTAGTGTAACTTTTCCCATGAAAATCGGTCTAAAATTGAGTAAAACTTTAGCCAGTCCGAAGCCTTTGCAGTAATGCTTTTTCTTATTGAACACATGTTTTCTAGCTACGTAAAAGTATTACCACAGGAAAAGCCCATTCTTCTACAGTCTTAAAAAAAATCATTGATAGCCCTGATCGTTTTATTTTTATGATTTTTGTCTCTGAGACTGGATTGAAAAAACAAAGATTGGTCATAGCTTTGAACCGTAAAAATTTGCACTGACATTCTCAGGGTTAAAAAGTTTGGAAATGACCTTGCCCACGCCCCTATTCAATTTGATCCATACTTCCAGGGACATCCTGTATATAGCTTGTCGTCCTCTGTATAGTCGACCTCGTAATTGCTTTACCAGTTTTGACAACAAATCCCAGTAAATTGAAACTTTACTAAAGTTGAAACTATCTAACTGTCACATAGACAAATTAATAGACCTTGTCGTTTTAACCTTGGGGTGAAATAAAATATCCAAAACTAAAATATCCAAAGACTATAAAATATTTTTTTCTGTCCTAAGTAATTAAATCAGGTCACACAATGTACCTACAGTAAATGAACTTACTCAGGTGTTACATTTGCCACGACATCGAATAGTTTTCTCGGCTGCGGTCTAAATATTTCTTGGAACGGACTTAGGCATAAGAACAACAAGCCCAAGGGCTGGTAGCTCACTAAGTTTTCCACAGAATCCATTTGTTGCACAAACTTTTCACACAGCTGTCTGAACTTGAATACATCTCTCTCGTTTATAATTAGGTTAGTATCCATTGCACAAGATTCGCGAAAGTTATCCCTGAATGATTGGTAACGTTTCAAGAAGTTCCACACGGTTTCGTAACCATGTTTAATTGAATAGGGAATGAACGCTATATCATCCAACATTTTTAAATCCTGGTTCATCAAGAAATATAGATTTGGTGCCTGTCCCGCGGTCCATTCGACGGGCTTGCCCATTATTGTGGGCTGCACGAATATTTGCAACGATTCATCGTTTAGGAAGTTGTGAAATGTTCGCACGTACTCCTCCCAGTAGTCTGTTATTTTAATCATGTGCGATGTTAGTACTGCTTCACTGGGATTAAGTATCATTTCTCCAGAATCTAATATGTACGCATCGACTTGGAACAAAGCCCACTGCAAAACGCGTATTTAATTATTAATAAATTACTACTGCACTCAGAGACGTCACTCATAATAATCAATAAATAAACAATTATAACAATGGAATGCTGTCAAAAGTTAAAAATATGAGAACATTATTCTTGAATTTATATGTGCTAAGATATTGATGGTTAATTAAAGTAACGGATCCGCGGCCCTGAGTCTGGCAGTGAGTTTTTTAAAACTATGTAAGTATATGACTTGCGCCCTTACTGTCTGAAAAATCATCGTGCCTCTCACAATGATTTGTTAGGCTATAAAAATTATGTTATAAAGTACCGTACATATAGAACCATATTTCAGTACCTTGCAAGTGGCCGTATCACGAGGCAGAGTTTCAAGCACTATTTCCACATCGGTACCACACAGATCTTCATAGTCGGGAGTGAACCCGACATGAATACGAAGCATATTGGCCATCAACATATTGGACCTTTTTGTTAGTCGGTGTAACATGTAGTTGGTCATATAATCCGCCAACTTTATGAAACTGCAAGCATATAAAATTTAATTGATTTTATTCTGTACCTACCTAAATTATTATTTCTAAGCGAATAAAAAACAGTATTTTTACCATGCTAATCTTTCGCAATATTTTCTCTTGTTCGCTTTCTCTGTGTAAGACATGCCCCCAGTACCTTTTCCTCTAATTATTTGAAAGGGCGGTACATTTCTGTCGTCATACACAAACCCCTGTTGGTACAGAGCCGTGTGACATGATTGGGTGATCACATCCATGACCACTGTGCGATATTCTTTCAACCTGTCTCTTACGTATTCTATACGTTTCATCTGTAATATAAAAATGTTAATCTACTTTCGAAACCTATTCACGGAATAGAATGAAAAATATAAAAGCCAATGACCAAAACCGACGCCGCCTTTTTTTCAGCGGCCATTAACGAAACTTAATAATTAATGATGTAGAAAACAGGAACGAAATGAATTGCAGTAAAGCTTAAAAATCAGTCTGAGCTGAGTGACTTATATCAGTTTATACAGAAGGCCCTTAAGGGCCAAATTTGAAATTATGGGTAGTATCTACAAAGTAGTTAAAGGAACAACAATGACTTCGATTTATGTTTTTTGAATAAGCTTCTGCCTGGCCCAGAAATCGAACCAGGCCCTAAAATGGCCGCTTTGGCAGAATCCTAATATGATAATATTATGAATCACACAAACTGACAATTCATAATATTATCTGCGTTCAATTCATATTATACGCAATTCATCTGTTTCACAGTTTTGTACACTAGGGACACCTACAAATCTGTTTCAAACCAAAACTAATTGTGATTGTGTTGTATTACGCAATTAGGGTACAGGTTGTTTAGCCTTTATTTTACAAATCCGCTTTTTAGCATTGAAACTCGATTAAGTAGGTATCCTAAAGGGCTAGATTTCTAGAAGTTAGGTCCAGGGCTAGGTCAAGGTCTAGGTGACCTGGATGCAATAATTTAATATTCTGACTGTCTAACCTACCTACATAATCGAGGTGGACAATGGTCGTGTTTACGACTTTTATCAAAATTGCCATTTTGATTTCATTTTATCTTTTATTTTTAACAATATTGTTTCTACTTGACCACTTTACTACCCATCATATAGTTTCGGATTCAGCCCTGATGTGACATCGCAAAAATCACCCTTTCTAAACGGAGATGGGTAACTTAATTTGGATTAAATTTTATGGTTTACTGCAACACAATTTTTCTTTAGTAGTTAAATGGTATATTGTATTTTTTATGTTAATGGCCGCCAAAAGAAAACACACCACTGCTCCATACATTTTGGACATTGACTTTTGAAAGGCTCATTCATTGGTTACTGCAACCGTCCATTATATCACATCGAATTTTGGTCCATTATATCACATCGAATTTTGGAAAAGTACGCCGACTTTTTCAAAATTCCATGTCGTTTTCTTCTGTGTCAATCATACCCTGTATTTTTATAATCTACTTTAGGCATCTAGTTGGCTTAGTACTAAATAAATCAACAGGAAAATTATGTACGTAGAGATCTCCTTTACCTGATCTTCTATGAAGTAGAAAAATGCAGTATCCATATCTCTGCTTATATCAACAAATGATTTAGTGTACATTTCACAGCACATCGCTTGTATACTTAGCAAAGCCTTGCCTAACATCGGCGTCAAAATGAAAAGGTTCTTTGCCAACTTGTTACGAGTTTTCGTATATTTTCTGAATATTATAGATTTCTTCCACACATAAAACGCTTTCCAATATCTATATAATTTGAAGAACTTTATCTGGAAATGTAAGGCATTTATTCACAGAAGTCTTAAGGGTGCCTTAAGCCATCTCCTGCGCGTGTTTTTTTGAATACATTACACAAAAAACCTTAAACACAAACATTTATTTTCATACAAAACGTCGTGTTTGCATAGACAAATGTGTTTGGCCACGCCTCTTTGTTGCGATGTTTTTGTGTAAAAACACGCGCAGGAGACCCGGCTTTAGGTACACTTGTTCGGGTCCGGCAAATTTTATTGGGCAGTTTTTGTTGAATAAAGGCTCCTACAAACAGGCGCGACATGCGACGAGCGGTGCCTTTGTGTCGCGTTTGTTTGTTGGAGCCTTAAGCCGACCCGAAGCTATTACGGCTCGTGCCGATTGGCAAACTCCGTTCGGCATCTACCCACACTGTCTCTTTCTTTAGCATAATGTCTACCTACATATTTTCGACTAGCTTCTGCCCGCGACTTCATCCACGTAAAATGTTTTTTTAAGAGGAGGCTCCCTAAATTGTATGTTAATTTGCATTAATATTCTGAAACAGTCACGCATACAATCAAAATGGAACTTTAGAATATGATTTATTGGATCTTTTTCTTTCCATATCTAGGACAGTTACGTAATTGGAACATTTCGCTCGATTAATTTTATATTCGAATATCATGTCTTTTTTAAAGATTATTTGAAACAAAAACAAGATTATTCGGCTTTTATGTCTAAAATCATTATTGATAGTATGAAAATGTTTTTTTTAGTTTATATCCAAATAATAAGATATTTTCTCTAGATCAATAAATTATTACTTAAGTTTGAACGAAATAAGTATTGAGACTTACGACGCGACGTTTAGTTCCGTGCTCGAACAACGCTCGATATTCAACTTTATTACTGAAGTGTTAGCGTTTAGCACATAGTGGATTGGTGGGGTGCATGGGGGCGGAGTTTGCGTAGAAATTGTCTTTGGAGTGCCTGGTCTTATGGTGGATCCGCAGTTGTAGCCCACAAAATTAAAAATTTCTTACGTTTTTTGTCAATTTTCAGATAAGGCAAGGCGGTGGTAAGGTTGTATCTTGATCAAAATGTGATTCGCGACTATAACATATAAAGGGTGTCCCTGGAAGTATGGATCAAATCAAATAGGGGCGTGGGCAAGGTAATTTTCAAACTTTTTAACACTAAGAATGTCGGTGCAATTTTTTACGGGAACACCCAAATACTCCGAAACATTTCCGAATTTCGATGTTCCGATTTTCAAAAGTCCGAATTTCATAATACCTAAGAATTATAATGTCTATTATTAAAAATCACGAAATTTATTTTACCGAAAGTCGTAAATAAATGCGATTAGTTTGTTTTCCGATTTTCATACGTTCGAAGAATCAAATGCTCGATGGGTTCTCCGTCCGAAAAACGATGTTCCGATTTTCAATACTTCGAATAAACTGCAAAAATTAGGATTCTGATTTTGATTCAATTAATATAATATTCAGTTACGGTACTCCCTTTTTTCTCCTAAAATTGTTTGTCCGAAAATAATTACCCATAACACGTTTGCTATAAACTTCAGTAACCAAAATGTTCAGAAATTCGAAGTTTTGTTTTAGATAATTACTTATGGTGTGGTTAAAAGCTGGTCTGATCGTTTTGGGTTGGCGGTTAATCCTACCAAATGTCAGGCTATCATTGTAGGGAGCACTCATAGTATGCGGAAGCTGAATGGCTTAACTGTGCCACCTGTAATGTTTGACAACTTAGTCATCCCGTTTAGCTCCGATGTTAAGGACCTCGGCCTGCATGTGGACACATGTCTTGACTGGCGAAAGCAGGTCACGACTGTAAGTAAAAAAGTCACCGGAACGCTGCGGTCACTCTATCGGTTGAAAAACCTTCTCCCATCACACATTAAGGCAATGCTTGTACAGTCCCTAATCTTTCCCATACTAGACTATGGTGATGTGTGTTGAGGAAGTTTATTGAGGAGATCTGCATTCAGGTCATAACCTGAATGCAGATCTCCTCAATAAACTTGACCGCCTTCTAAATAACTGTATTCGATTCGTCTTCAATCTTCGTAAGTATGATCATGTGTCTGCGCATCGATTGCTTTTAAAATGGTTACCCATACGTCAGTGTAGAGAGTTGAGGGCTCTGTCTATGTTGTATTCTATACTCGACAAACCCACTTCTCCTTCTTACCTCACTTTCCATGTTCAATACCTATGCTCTGTCCATAGTAAAAATCTTCGTTCTACCAACAATCGTATTCTACGTTGTCCTTCTCACCGCTCCGGTTTTATTCACTCTTCTTTCTTTGTCCACGCCGTATTTCTTTGGAATGCGCTCCCTCTGAACATCAGGATGGCAACCAGTCGGTTATCTTTCAAAGTGAAAGCACGTGAACATATTCGTGAAAAGTTGGCAGAATCTTTGCAGCGCTGATTTGCTGGATTTGTTTTCTCCTCTACCTATCGTTATTTCTCCTGACAAAGTTTATTCGGTTTATATGTATGTATTTATGTATCTATGTATTAGTATGTATTCATTTTCAAGTTATCTGTCATTTATGTTGCACCTGCCATGTTTTGTCTCTGCATCACCCTAAGGTTGACTGGTAGAAAATGCCTCAGGCATTAAGTCCGACTATGTACAGTATTTTTTTACTTGTGCATAAAGTTTTAATAAATAAATAAAACTATTCTGTATTTATCGAGGACTATAATAATTGAATCTCCTAATTTTGCATGAAATAATGTCATATGTCCTAAGTATTGTATTACATAATGTGTATTATACAGAATGTTCATTTATAACAAAAATTTTAGTCCTAAAACATTTGCTAAAAATTTGGTTTTAGTGACAGAAACGAATCGCTATAAATCCGACTCCACGCAGTCTTGTCTGGCCTACCCCTAGAGTGTAATTTAGAATCACGAAGGCGCGGAGGGGCGAGGCGGCCCGCGAGTTGAGGAGCAGGTGGTGAGCATTAAACCATCTGCGACGATAAATTCGCGTAAGGTCGCCGGAGCCCCGCAGCGTCGGAGCCGTGACAGAAACTATGCCTGCTGCATGTTGCATGTTCGCTTGCATGTTGCATACTTGCTTGCATCATTGCATGCTACATGTTGCATGCTCGCTTGCACGCTGCAAGCTTGCTTGCATGCTGCATGCATGGTGTATGCTCGTTTGCACGCTTCTTACAGAGAAATATTAACCATATGTTCACAACCAACTGTTTCATTGAGAGATAATACTGATAATAATACATGCAACGCCGGAGTCAAAGCCATATTTTGCATCTTTACTATTTATGTATTGTATCAGTTGGATTTGGTAAAATAATAAATAAATGCCGTCAAATAAATAAATCAAAATGTCTCAAAAAGTTAAGGACAGTCGCCTAAGACCGATTTACTGTAGCTACAAGCGGTTCAGGTAGCTGCCCTTACTGCCCCATCTCAAAAATCCACACTTAGATTTTGCTTGCCGCCCGTTGTACCGAATCATGCAGACCCGAACAAGTGTATACCTAGTACTTTTTTGTGCGTAGGGCAATAACAAAATAAAGATTATGAATATGAATAAAAACCAATTTGAACATTCTTACATCTGTAAGTTTAACAAATATGTTATACTCCTGTTCCCAAGCTGGAAGTTTTGTGAAGACCATCTCCTTAGAATAGTGTGTCACTCCACATTGACTAATTGTAAAAAAATTACGTTTGTCGATGTGTTCATATGGTACAACTCTGGAAAATCGATTAAGTAGTTAGTAATTTACTTATTAAGTAGTTGCAACATAGAACAAGTAAAAAATAACTAAGTATAGCTAGTCGATTTAAGTAACCGTTTTGGAGTTTAAAAAATACTTTAAAGGCTGATCTCAGAAGAACCGGCTCGTTATAATATTTTGAAAACCGTTAAAATGTTGTGAGTCAAAACAAGACAAGTATTGGATCGAGATATATCTTCACGATTGCCGCTACCTATATCAGGCTTCGAAAAGCCAATGTTTTTGCCAGTGCAACAAAAGGTACCTAACCCTGTTGTTGATGATATATCAATCCCAGTACTATGTAACTGCCGTTTTTTGTAACAACTGGCTCGGGCACATAAACCTGCCGATAAATTCTCTAAAAAAAATAACGAGTAAACTTAGAGCTTGAAGTGAGCTGTCAATCGTGTTAAACCCTAGCATCAGTTGGAATGACACCTCACTTCACCTACGTTTTCACGGTGACATTTTTACAGTATCAGCATACTAAGGCCGTTTGTCCACCGCCACGTCAGCGGGACGTCAACGGACGTCAACGAGAACGAGATGACGGCGTCGAAGTAGCGATAGGTACACACATTTACTATGGCCGCGTATCCACCGCACGTCCGTCAGTGGGAAGTCACGTTCGGTTCGAATAATCTCGTTTCTCGTTGACATCTCGTTGCCGGTGGCGGTGGACAAACGCTGTTAGACCGGCTGTTGTACCTAGGTACCTACGGCACATCTCATTTTAGGTATCTTATACCGAATCGAAGGTGATTGTTGTCATTCCCACTTAAATATGCTTTGATGCTTCGCCCTCTTGGGTAAAAAATCACATCACATGAAAAAATACCCACTGTCTAGATAGTGCAATCCACGAAGACGCGCCCCACTCCGCAATTACTGTACTGTTCGCTGTACTTTAGTAAGGAGTGGAGCGAGTGGGGCGCGTCTTCGTGGATTGCACTATCTATAACGCATTACCGGGGAAAAAACCTAAATTCGTTCAACGTGATTGAGTAACGCCATCTTCACAAGTTTTCAAATAGTAGGGCAAAGGCCTCTTCTCATAAAGAGAAGGCACGAGCATTGATCACAACACAGTGGGACAAAAATAGGCTGGTATTCTTATTTTATTATTATTAACATTAGTGGGAAGGTAATATACTTACTTGAGATAATAAGGAGTAAAATAAACATTCTGAGGATGGACGGCATACACCATGTAAAGGAAGCCGACTGATGGATTACTTCTCACGTGGTTGATCACGTCTGATTGCGACGCCACCACTGGCTTCACCTTCAGAGGGTCCGTGGTTACATACTTGTCTAAGCTGTCCTCGGATTGTTGAATCTGAATTTTCTTTTTCTTTTTCTTTTCAACTAAATAAAACAAATAATTAAAAAATTATTACTTTCCCAATAAAAATATATCATTATCATTATTACTGGGTTGTAACGGATGTTATATAACGGATGAGGATATCGAGAAAATCGGGTTTGAGGACGCGGATGAGGATACGGATATTGGAAAATTCCTTATTTAGGATGCGGATGAGGGTGCGGATGCGGATGTCATACAAAAAAAGGCCCTTGTTTTTTATAGTATTTATATTTGTATGATAGGTTGTAGGTAATCATTTGGTAGATTACCGTAGCGCAATTCGCTTGCAAAAAATTTCACTTTTACGAGCAAACAAAAAGTAAACAATAACACGCCACCCGGCACCCAGTAACTCAAATTGTGACATGTGGAACCACAGACGTGCCACCACTGCCACGTGCGGCCGACCGTCTGTCATAGGACAAGGACATTAAAAAAAGTAACGCGTAACTCACATAACGGCCCGCACATTTAACTCGGCGGAGTTTTTTAAAATTTACTATTTATGCGAACAACGTAGGGTCACATCCCCATAGAAATTATGAGGATGCGGAGCTTTTAAAATCAAAAGTTGAGGATGCGGATGTTTTTACGGATATCAAAATGTATGCGGATGCTCCGCAGTCGCGGATGTGGATACGGATATCCGTTACATCCCTGCGTTATTATCTGCTATAAGATTGCAAAGTTAAAATAAATAAGTAATAGGTAAGAAAAACCGGCCAAGTGCAAGTCGGACGACGTACGGTGAAGGCACAAGATGAGTCACAAGATTAAAATACTCTCGAAAAACATTACCCGCCTTCTCCGTCGGGTAAAAATGAGCAGACTGCACCGGGGCGCCAGGCCAAACCGGTTTGAGTCGGCTTAGTCAGAAGATAAAGTTCAGCAGGGCTAACATGACAAGCGCGAGAACGCTCTTTTTCTCGTTTTATCGTAATTTGTCTACGATTTTGACGTCATTCTAATCCCTAACATGACCGCAAACGACGAGTAAACTCGACAAAGGCACTTTGACACTTCTTTATCGCGCGACGATAAACCGATGTTGCAAATTATTAAAAACAAATTATTTTTATGATAGCAACATCGGCTTGAAGTTTTGTTTCATTCATTCAATTTTATGCATGGAATTATGTATTTTATTGAATAAACGTATCTCTCTCTTAATTATACTCTCTTTTAATTATTTATGATTAGTTTTTTATGTAACCGACTTTTTGATTAAAATTAAATGATTTCTTTGGCATGCTGAAATTAAAATACAAAATGACGGTAATTAAAATTAGTGACAAATCGAAGTGTATTATTGTACAAATAGATTTCGTTAATTAATTAATTTAATCACCATAATTGGCAAAGCGACTGGTTATTACTGAAAGTAATAGTCAATAGTCATCTACGTGATAGTGCTTCCCTCCACAATAGTACACCGGTGTACAAACACATATCAAAAAAAAAAAAAAAAAAAAAAAAGTTTGTACAATAAGTACGACTATGAATCTGCCATCTTTTTTCGAGTTTTTTATGTATCATAATTTTGTCGTTTTGTCTACTCTCTATCGTCGTCAAAATCGACGACGACTAGATACAACAAAATGACTGATTATATCGTGTTGAACTGTCAAAAATCGAGATAAATAACGTGTCATGTTAGGGTTTGTCGACAAAACATCAAGTTTGACAGAACGAGTCGAGTATTTTGTATGGCGAAGCTGTCAGAAAACGATAAAACTACAGAAATAGACAAAAATTTGTCGCGCGAGAGTGGATATATGTCGCGTGTGTCATGTTAGGCCTGCAGGGGTATGCCATGTGCCAGCGGCAACGATACGAGCGACGACGCGGAGATTTAAGGCTTGTGCAGACCAGCGCGACACGCGACGCGACACAAAGGCACCGCTCGTCGCGCGACGAGCGGTGTCTTTGTGTCGCGCGACAAGTCGCGCTGGTCTGCACAAGCCTTTAGTTTTTGATTTAAAAATGCCAAATTGTTGTAGGTAGGGTGTGTATTAAGTAGGAAAAGCAAGATTTTAAGTGAAATCTTCTTTAGGCGCGTTGGACATTTTTGAGATGGGAAAAACAATTCAACTCGCGACACCGTTACCGACTCCTCATTTTTTTAAACGCGATTGTGGTCTTTATTTAGATAAGGTGGTTGTTCCATACAAGTATTTTTCTTCCACCAAGGCGATCTTCTTCAAGTTTTTACTTCTGTCAGCACTCCCAGAGTGCCACTGTTTTTTTTGTTGTAGGTATAGGTTCATTTTAAATTCAACAGAAACGCGAGCGTCATTATGGTTGGCGTTCTCGTACCTTGTGTCATGCATGTGTGTGTCAAACTCACAAACAAAGGCTGCGTTCCGAGTAACGCTGTAATCGATTTGAGAGTGCCAACACCCGTACCGAATAAGCGTGATCGCGATAACGATGTTCCGTGAATCGTCATAGATAACGCCATAACATGCGCCATCTTGCGATAAAACCGACCATGCCCTAGATTAATATCACCGTAATCACTGTCAAAAATGACGATGTGCTGTTTTGTTTTGAGTCGCATCATAATTTTATTCAACTTATTAAAATTACAATTCTACGAAAAATTATCTGTACTTTCAAATAATAAATTAAATTTTCAAAAAAAATACTAAGTTTCCGAAAGCGTATGTTCTGCTAAAATAATACGTACGTCCATGTTTTTGTTAACGTTTTGCTTTGAAAGGTAGGTTCGGTTAGAACTGTGACCACACAACGCACGAGCCGAGCGAGCGAAGCCAGCGGTGCCGCGGCAGCGGCCGGCGAGTTCGTTTCGTCACAAGAGAATTTAAAACACCACATCCTCAAAACATTACATGCTCTTGTACAGACGCCAGCACATCAAGCTACCCGAAACTGTCAAAGTTTCCCAATCAACTTTAAACCTTATACTTTAGTGATAAAGTTGAAAATCTATTAAATAAATTTGACAGATTGTAGTAGCTTGTGACGCTGGCGTCTGTACCTAAACAGACCCGGTCTATGTTTGTACCACAGTTTATAAAATGTGTAAGATTAATTCTAAATTTATAACAGGTGAGTAACTATAAAAATGACTAACTGTAGTTTTCGGTAAAACGCAATTTAAGTTGGTGGAAAAATAATACGTCAGCAAATGCTGTATTGATTTTTCAGAATTTTCAGTATTTTATTCGGTCGTTTCTTAAGACCGAATAAAATACAGAAAATTCTTTATTTTGTATTCGCTATTTCGCTTCATTATTTGTATTCGCTTAACAATTGTCGGAAAAATAGTATATAAAGCAGTAAATTTCATATTTTGAGTATGCTCATAATCAATTTTTTTTTTCGGAGGTTTATTATTACTATCCATATCTAAAATTCTAAATAGGACCGCGAAGTATCGATGTGAGCGCTGTTAGCGATTAAAGCGTAACTCGGAATACGGCCAAAGTAAGAAATCAAATCAAAATGGACCGATCGTTACAGTGAAAAGGAGAATATATTGTTTTTGTTTATTGATAAACGAAGAAAGTGTTTTGTGATTGGGAATATTGAAGTATAGAGTACTGTGAAAACCATTCGCGATTAGAACTTAAATAAATATTCAAAATGACTGATAGTGAAAGCGACACATTTAATATCAACGGTTTTAACTTCGAGAATGACAATACAGTGAGTAGATTGATACCAGTGTCCTATTTAATAAAACTTACAAATTGTAAATTGTAGATACAAGTTTCTGTTTAATAAACATTACAAATTTGTCATGATGGAAAATTCACAAAATTGTAAAATTTTATATAATTTTATTCTGTTTAAACATTTTCACTTTACAAGTGTTAGTTTACATATTTGTGGGGAAAACTACTTTATTGAACACATAATAGTAATTAAGTAAGTACTTACAAGTTTAAGGTGCATTCGGGTAAGTACGAAAGATTTTTTGCAGAGTTGAGGGTAGGTATGTTCATGTTTTCATTCACCACTCAGAATTGGTGGAGCGAATGATACTAAATTAGGTCCCGTTTATTTACTTGAATATACAGCCTATAAAGCTCTGTTTCGAATACTTTTACAAAATGTCCTCGGTATTTAGACACAAGTGTTTAAAAATCGGATTATTTTTAATTTGTACAAGTGCAATTCCGAAGCCTGTTCAGGTAATTCTGAATGACAGTTAAAATTGGGTTTTAGTTAGTTTATGCATAGGGAACGTATTCCTTTTTCGTTCAGGTTTACCTATATCGACCTCTCAGTAGGCAAAACATATTTATGACATACTTGAATTTCGGAATTACCCTACAAGTTGTCTACGGTACTCAAACTTTTAGTCAGTAGGTACACCATTTTTACAAGTTATAAAGACGTTTGAAATAAAAGTAAAAATCAATAAGTATAATGTTTAATCAAAATGAGGTACGTAAATGTAATCAATCATTAAGATTCTACATAAAAGATGCAAAAGCAAGAGACACATTCATGTAAGCGTAATAAAATACTATATTATACAAATATTTTATTTGTATTAATAATTTTTCAGTCGTACATGCATACACTGATAACATAAAAACGTTATATCCTAACCTTATTAAAACTATTAACAACCTGAAATGTAGCGTCGATAAATTCTTCCGCATTGCTGTCGACTGGCGGCATTTCCACGTTGTATGGCAATACTTAGCCTCTGGCCAAGGTAAAAGCCAGCCTGGATCACGGGAAGTGTCAACCAGCCGTTTGGAGATTTCGTTGAACAAACCATAAGCACTTGGACCCGGTTCTAGGGTTTCAACCTCAAACGGCTGATTAGTGTAAGTATATTGAATAGGTGTAACTGAAAGAAAATACTAATTAGAAAAAAACAATAATACTTACTATAAAAAAATGAACTTAAAGATTGGGAACCACTGACTATTTCTTTGTAAATTCGATATCGGGCAAATCCGAATGGTTCATAATACAGCATTACTCTAGTCCATCAATTCCGAAAAAAAGCAAAAACCTTGAGCTAAGGTGTCCTAAACCTACTCAACAGTAAATTTTTATATAACTTACCAGGTTTCTGAATTATAGATCTTCGGGTAAATATGTTAATCCAAAAAACGCGCGAAATATCACGCGTTCAGAAATATGTTGCGTTACACATCAACGCTCGCTCATATCCTCTTGAGCCAACTGAAGCGCGGGAGCTTACAGTCCGGTCAAATTAGACCAAAAAATAAGAGTAAAGCTACCTAAATTCCCACCAAGCAGAAAATCAGTAAGATTGTTTGAAATATGATTAAAAATAAAATTTGAAAGTTCCCCATCTTTCCCCTGTATGGAATTTTTTTTATTCAAGGTCAAAGGTAAAAAAAATAGTTTTTCGCGATTTTCAGCAAAACGGTAAATTTTATCATAAAAATACCTCAGACAAAAATTGTTGATCATAAAATTATCTACAAAAAATGAACCAATCCTTTTTAGCTACGAGCCACTGTTTTTGAGATATAACGATTCAAAAAGTTGTAATCGTCATAATATGCATGAGTACGCCACATATATACATCTCTATAGTTATAATATATGTTAAAATATTTTTCTATCGGTCATTGTAACTTACACTTATAACATAAAATATACATAAGTTATAACTATAAGAATATCAGGTAAACTGAAACCCAGTCCCTTAATTTATACGCCATTGTAACCTACCTGCTTAGATAAGTATAGATATGCATGTTTCGTTAAAAATACCAAAAGTAAAAAACAAGTACAATTAGCTTGTCTTCCTCCAACCTCAGTTGCTGCTCATCAACATCTTTTTCGGGTATATTACCACGTTCAAGTGTGACTTGGTTATCAGCTAGACCCTACAGACTGGGGTTGGAAGTTGGTCAACAATTCATTAGAACCAGTCCAAACTTTACTTCCACCTGCGCTGGAAAAACTGCTGAACACAATTTTTTGCAACTGCAAAAAGGGGTGCAGTGCTAAATGTGGTTGCAAAAAAGTTGGACTGTTTTGTTCTCTGGCATGTACACATTGTCAAGGCCGGTCGTACTCTAATATTGAATCACCAACAGTGGAGGACCCGTTTGATTCCAACGAGGCTCCATGCGATACATCGCTATTAACGCAGTTTACATGCGATGTATTGCATGTAAACTGACTCAGGATGAAGATGAAGAAGAAGAAGAAGAACAAGACGAACAAGAACAAGAAGATCAAGAAGAAGAACAAGAAGAAGAATTTGAAAGTTACGACTCGGACGATTAAATTTCACTACTTTTTTTTTAACTTAAATTGCTTTTATCTTTTCAATCTCTGCTTATATCCATTATTTTGCAATAGTTTCAAATTAAACAGGATCACAACTGACCCGTGAAATAGGCCTACTGGGGAAACCCCGTTAAAAAAACGCGCTAAGTACCTCCGCACCTCATAGGTGGCGTGGAATCGTGTGCATATTATGACGATTACAACTTTTTGAATCGTTATTTCTTAAAAACGGTGGCTCGTAGGAAAAAGTATTAAAACATTTTTTGTAGATAATTTTATGATCAACAATTTTTGTCTGAAGTATTTTTATGATAAAACTTACCGTTTTGCTGAAAATCGCGAAAAACTCATTTTTTTACCTTTGACCTTGAATAAAAAAAGCATCACCTTTGTACGTATTTTTCTGTTCCTTCCTTCTTATCTGTTTATATGTGTGTACATAAATTGTTAAATAAATAAATAAATAAAAATCCATACAGGGGAAAGATGGGGAACTTTCAAATTTTATTTTTAATCATATTTTAAACAATCTTACTGATTTTCAGCTTGGTGGGAATTTAGGTAACTTCGAATGTCTAAATTGACCGGACTATTTAGTAAGATGGCGGCTAGGTGAGTGTTGCTAGAGCAAATAATATTGCTGCGATTTCAAGAAAATTGCCATTATTGGAATTACCCGGTTTTCGGAGTTAGCCGAATGCATTTACATATTTTGTAAATTGTAGTACAATTTCTATCTGAAATTTCTCAGTAGCAGCTCGGAGTCTGGATTTGTGCCCGGTTGATGGCAATAGGCTCGCCCCCTATTACATGGGACTTAAACATAACTGGCGAAATGTGGGTGTACCTGCTACAGGGACACCTCTGCCCAACCCTTCGGGGAAACAAGGCGTGATGTTATGTTATGTTATGTAGTACAATTCTGACAAGTGGTCTCAAGGTGTGTCAAAACTTTTCAATTTTGTGCCTCAACTAAAAAAATTAAAATATTATTGCAAAAAAATTACTGTAACGAGTAGTGAAAGTAGTGATGTTAGTGATGGTGAATATGATATGAGATTGAACGGCAAAGGCGAGTTTTTCGTAAAAGGATACATTTTACTTTTAATGTGACAGATTTTACGTTTAACGAAAAATTTCGGGTAAGCAGGACTACCGTCGAATATTTGACAGAATCGTAATTTTATTGTTATTCTCCATGACTTTAGTGATGCACGAAAACAATAAGAAAGTACCTACTCCGTGAAACACTAAAATTCTAAACTCAAGAGTAAGAAATCTACCCTCGTTTATTATTAAAAATCTGCACCAAAAACTTACATTTTATGTAAATTGTAACTTACAACTACATAACATTTGTAAATACAATATTGTCATCGAAATCTACAGGCGTTTTCTACGTAAGTACCTACTTATGTAAATGTTTATTAAACAATATTTACTATTGTAATAATTCTAAATTACTTACTTGTTACTTTCTTACATTCTATTTGTGAGGTTTATTAAACAGTAGGTACATGTAGTAAAACATAAGTAAGTATGTATTTTTTTACATAATTGTAGGATTGTAATGTTTATTAAACAGAGCCCTGTTATACGATAAGTAGGTATTAACTTTTGGTATTACTAACGTCAGAAAGTCAATAAGTTGCGATTGAAATATACAGACGCCAGCACATCAAGCTACTACAATCTGTCAAATTTATTTAATAGATTTTCAACTTTATCGCTGAAGTTTAAGGTTCAAAGTTGATTGGGAAAATTTGACAGTTTCGGGTAGCTTGATGTGCTGGCGTCTGTACACCCATTCAGGTATTAATTTAGGCTTGATAGTTGGCCAAAAAATATTTTTCTATTTCAAAGCATTACCTATGAGTATTGTTTCTTCAATGAACGGCTAACGGCAATTTATCTTGCCCCTAATTATTTTGTTTAACTAATGTTAAAATGTTTATTTGACAGAATGTAATTAATGCAAAGGGTCCAAACACGAAATTTCGTTGTCGAATTCCAATGACATCAAAAATGTATAATATGTCACGAAACTATGAGCGAGTTGAGCAAGAAAGGTTTGCTGAGTCTGCTTACGACCAAAGGAGTATGTTAAGACGAGAGACTTCGCCGATGTCTATACAAAGTGCTTGTGATATACAACCACGAAACTTCCAACGATATGCTGGCATGAGCTCTCGACAGTCGCTGTTCAGTGGCAGAAGTGGTTCAACAATGTCTATGGGGAATATAGGTATGTTGATTAAACTCATAAGATTGTCTTAGTAATAACTAGCTTTAGCCCGCGGCTTCGCCCGCGTGGCTGTCGGGAAATATCCCACGGGAACATACTACCGGCACAGATTACCAGATGAATCACTCCATGTACTTACGCGCGCTAACTACCTACCAGCCGCCGGGTCGGACATGACCCATTTGTATTTTTTTAATAACCGACGAAAAATTTCAACACAGGGGGGGGGTGGTTCAGAATCATGTTCTGAATCCATGGTAAAAGTTTTCGCGTCGATGTCCCTGACACCCTGTAGGTATATTTCGGTCGACTTGACGTAGGTACTTAGTTTCAACTTCTTATGATATGGCTGGTTCTGGTGTATTATGTGCAGTTGATGGATGTAGATCCAGCAAGAGAAGAGATAAAAACTTAACTTTTTTCAGTTTACTTGCTGATACAAAAATGCGAGTAAGTACCTATCTAATTTGATTTTCACTCCTCTTGCTCAAAAAAGCCGTCATTGTAGAGTACCAGAGCGGGGGAAAAATAGCATTCCTTGCTCTAAGGGGAAAAGTTTTTTTTTTTAAATTTTTGTCTTTTCCTACGAGCCTTTAGAAATCTTTAGAATTTTTCTCTAATTACGAATTGATTTGGTGACCGTAATATAATTTACAACAGTGAAAATGTCATCATCTAGTGACAACATCTTCACAGAGGACTGAAATTAAGTTGCCGGAAAACAACATCTCGTTAAATATCCAGAATTGTACAAATTGTACATTTAAATTAAATAAACTATTTAATATTGTATTGGATTATTTTATTTTCTCGCAATCGCAGTGAAAAGTAGAGTGTAACACACGGCGCTAAAACCCATTCAAACTCGGTTTCTATTTACTACCTCGCTAAAGCTCGGGAGTAAAACTACCTCGTTACAATGGGTTATTTTAGCCCCTCGTATAACAATCTACTATTACTACCTATAGTTTTTTAAATAGGTGAATGTAAATTGTTTAAACTTGCATGTTTCGTGTTTTGTATTTTATTGGTAGGTACGTAAGTACTTGTACCACGTAATCTGTGCTTCTACTATGCGTCTGAGATAAGAATAGAAAGGTTAATGACCTCCATTTGTCAACTGCCATTTGAAAATTACGTTTAGCAAAAATCTACTTTGTGCAAATAAATTTTCAATAGTACCTATTTATTATCGTTATTATCTTGTTAATGTTATTTCCATATGATTATTGTATATTTAAAGGCGTGCAAGTGTTAGAAAAGCGTGTATGACGTGCAAATGCTAAAACATTAAAAAGCATTTTATTTCATAAAGTGTACTACAAATACCTACTGACATCTTTATCGAAAGATGCAGGCCGGACAATACATAATAACAACGCGGCGGTGCGCAGCTACAAAGCAAAACTCACTTTACGGTTATAAGGTTAGGTACATTTTCGTTCGCAGCGTCTAGCGACTCGAAGGTGTAGGCAATGTAACAGTAGGTATTGAAATTTTTGTATGGAGTGATTTATCTGGTAATCTGTGCTACCGGGCAGTACCTGGATTACATATATCTAATAGTCCAGGAAAAAGTTATACTCCTACATTATGATTAAATTACGCGTAACAAAATAATTATAGTTGGAGGCTGCGCTCCAACCATAATTATTTTGTTACGCGTAATTTTGAATCTGTGATATCTTTTAAACCATTCATTTAAATGATATGATGTCAGGGCATATTTTAATCTAAATTAAATGCCCAATTTAAATAATATATTTTATTGGATAAGGATCAAAGGCTTGTGCAGACCAGCGCGACACGCGACGCGACATAAATTTATATCGCGTCGCGTGTCGCGCCTGTCTGAAAGAGCCTTAATTTAATATGATACCAGTCAATATAGCTTCGGAAATAACAATGGAATTTTTATCAAATTCTGAAAGACAATAATGGTTACTGTGGGTCATCCTTAGAAGATAGACATATGCCACCACGGACTTTTTTGTTGAACTTTTTAAGATCTATAATCCCGTAGAACATAAATTTGATGTATCTCTAATGGTTAACATGGCGCACGCCAGTAAAGCTCCCAGTCGGCATGATTTTTTCCGACATCTTCGACAATAATCAACATATTTCAGCCAATTTACGCAAAACCTTAATGAATTATAGGTACACTAAAACCTTCCGTAAGAATCACTCCATCCATTGGTGAAAACCGTTTGAAAATCCGTTCGGTAGTTTTTGAGTTTATCGCGTTCAGACAGACAGACAGACGCGGCGGGGGACTTTGTTTTATAATATTAGTAGCTTTTGCCCGCGGCTTCGTCCGCGTGGATGTCGGAAAATATCCCACAGGAACGTGCTACCGGGATTCAGAGTATCCTATGTCCTAACCCAAGTCATGGCCTATCCTATGCCTTTCTTCATCTAGAAATCGGTACTTTCCACTGTATTAAAAGTTATTTTTTAATTGAAAAGTTAAGTTTGTCGTTCAATCCTGATTTGGAAATTCGGGCAGCCGAGCAAGCACAGCTTTGAGACGGAACCTTCAGGGCGCAAATCCTTCTCACACTTGTCCGGCTTTTTAATATAAATAAAACAGGGTTATATGATTCTAAATGCCTTATTTAAAATACTAATTATTCATTTTACTATTATCACCACCATTTATTTGTACTAGTGCCGCCATTGAACACATGTTAGAAAGGTTAGTTTATGACTTTAAATTGTAATACCTAACTTTTGACAGAGAATTTTAATGAATTAAAGACTAAATGTTAATTCAAGATACGGACTACGACTATACTTTCAATCCCTTAAATCTCTTGAAAAGAAGACACAAAATCATCTCCTACCCCTTTGGGGGATGATTTTAGAAAAACGCTGAAATGCGTAATTCTTTATTTCTTAACAAAAGCATAAATTAGAATTTTCATATCCCTAACTTAAGAAATGCTGGATTTGCCATACAAATTCTCATCCCCTGTATCACCCCCTTTAGGATTATTTTTGAGACAAAAAGTACCCTATGTCCTTCTCCAGGAAGCCATCTATCTCTTTACCAAATTTTGTCGAAATCCGTTCTGTGGTTTAGTCGTGAAAAACTATGACAAGAGTTACTTTCGAATTTATAATATTAGTATGGATTAAGTACGGATGAATTCATGACTGACTGCTTAGCTCCATAAAAGTATAGCGGGATGATAATATAATCATTTAAAAGGTTAAATCTGTAACTATCTGCTACATTCGTTCCTTATTCAGCCCAGTGAAGTATTTGAATAATTAAACTGTTGTATAGTGATACTATATTGTGTTCATTTAATTAATAGTAAGTACCTACCACATTAAAAAGTTTTTTCATCATTCAAAGGTACTTATATTGTGATACATCTGCTCTCATTTCCTACGAAATGTATGGGAAGCTTTTTTTGCAATTTGTGACTTTTACATCACGCCTGTAATCTCCGACGGGTTAGGCAGAGGTGTACCTATAGTACACCCACATTTCTGACTTTTCTCATATTCAAACCTCAGTTAGCCTGATAAGTATAGTTTTTTGATCCTAGTAATAAGAAATAGGATCGACTGGCATCATAAAAGTTTTTGTGAAAATTTGAGTGCAAATCAAAATGTTTCAAAAAGTTAAGGACAGTCTCCTAAGACTGTTTTCTTGTAGCGACAACGGTTAAGGTACCTGCCTTTATTGCCCCATCTCAAAATCCACCCTGTAGGTATATGTTATGATTGACTGCTTAGCTCCATAAAGGTATAGCGTGACGATAATCTTTTAAAAAGTTAAATCCGTAACTATCTGCAATATTCTAGCCTTTTGGCTAGTTTTTATACAATTTGCGGTAAACTATAGAAGAATATGCACATAATGCAATATTGCTCATCCCCCGTAGCAAACAGCGTGATAATAATTTTTGAAAAATCGATTGTGACGTTTCCATTATTTGACTTACTAGATATTATTTATACCAATTTTCAAGTTAATCAAGCCACTCAGTAAAATCCTCCACTGTAAAAATGAATGTGTTTCACCCCGTTAGGGGTAGATTTAAAAAAAATCCTTATATTTGTGTTTATTTATTTTCAGTTTTAATTATAATTACTAAGTTTCGAGTTAATCAGACTGCTCGTTAAAATTCTTCCATACAAACTTTGACACCCCCCAATCCTTCTTTAGGGTTTGTGGGGTGTCAAAGTTTGTATGGAAGAATTTTAACGAGCATAGTTCAGAAAAACTAAAAATGGCAAACTTTGTAATTTACAAAGATAAAGGGTTTGTGGGGTGTCAAAGTTTGTATGGAAGAATTTTAACGAGCATAGTTCAGAAAAACTAAAAATGGCAAACTTTGTAATTTACAAAGATAAAGGGTTTGTGGGGTGTCAAAGTTTGTATGGAAGAATTTTAACGAGCATAGTTCAGAAAAACTAAAAATGGCAAACTTTGTAATTTACAAAGATAAGTATTCGTGCCAAGTTTCAAATTTATTAACTCAAGGAATAAGATTTTTATACAAACAAAATCCCCCTTTTTACCCCCTTAAAGGTTGAATTTCCAAAAATCCGTTCTTAGCGGACGTCTACTAACTATAAACTACCTGCATGGCAAATTTTATTTTTATTTTTTTATAACATTTTCAGATTCATCTCCAAGCATCAGTGCAGCAGATATAGCTTTTGCATTCAAGAATGTCAAGTTCAACAAAAATGATTTGAAAGTGATCAGAGATGCATATCAAAAATTATTGAAGCGGCGAATTCGGAAAAGAATTGAAAAAAGAAGAAAAATGAGACTGTTACTGAAAGGCAGAAGAAAATCAGGTGATGACTCTGGAGATGAAGCAGGTGCCTCCTCTTCTGTAAGCAGTGATGACTGTCTGGATGGATTTGACTGACTTCAAAAAAACTTTTAAAGACCGTAACATGCTTAAAGATAGTTCAGATAATTACAGTCAAAATACTTAAAAAAGTAAGTTCTCTGTTGCGTCTAGCAACGTAGACAAAAACACCCAAAATTTTAATAGCACAGTGATTTCAAATCAGTCAAATTCTATGCCTACTCAAAGGGACAGATTTAGAAATGGATTTTTACTGCCATCTCAAAGATTCAACAAAACAGTTGCTTCATCAGCAATATTGGAAAATCCAGAAAAACCTCACAAAATAACAGGAAATAATCTTTTAAATAATGTGAAAAACCATTATGCCCAAAATATAAAAAACAAAAACAACTGTTCAAGTGGTAGTGAAGAACTAGAAATATTCTCAGAAATGACTGCTAAACAGAAAAGAACTTTTAATATTAATTCTCAACGTAATTTTTTTTTCAGACATATTTACAAATATATTTATATTATATTTATATATTTATTTTTTATTTATTTTTATATATTTTTTTTTAAATATTCATTAAAAAACAAAATGACTTAAATAAAAAATATTAAAAAAAAATGTCAGAATGGAAAAATAAAATATTAAATATAAAATTGTCAAGGAGTAAAATTTTATAAAAATGTCAAAATACTTTTAAAACCAAAAATAAAAATTATAAGAAATCATAATTTGCATTTTTACCTGCCCCAAGCCCGATATACGGGTGCATGTGGACCTGCCAGTGCTGTATGAAAGGCCCGTCCAACCTGTTGGCAACAACGGTAAGAAGACTGTTGCCGCTGCCCCGTACTCTACTCGCTATCGAGGTCGCCCTCTTGCGCGTGCTGGCATAAAAACAGTCAATGCGGACGCTCGCGAACATTCCTGATGCGCTGCAGAAGCGAGGCAACCGCAGCAGCACCCTCAGCGCGTTATTATATTGAACGCGGAGAGCGCTGTAGGATTTCTGCAAATATGACACCCACAGACTACTCGTATAAAAAGATGTGCAGTAGGCTCGAAACAAGGTGATCTTCACATCCTTGGAGCTACGAGCAAACCTGCGAGCAATCATATTCGCCCTCACCGACAGCGCCCTCCTTTCTCGCTCAATATCAGCGTCGTCCTTCAGGTCGGACGTCACAATATGGCCCAGATACTTAAAAGTATGTACCCGCTCTAAGGGCACCTCACATAGCCTTACTGGTGGAACCTCCGCCGGACACTTAGAACCCGCATTGAAAACCATAAACTCGCTCTTTTTAACGTTATATTTTAGGCCATGTGTATGAGCGTACGTTTCGCAAATGCTTATTAGCTCTCTGAGTACTCCTATTGACGCGCTCAGCAGCACCAAATCATCAGCTTATCTGATGTTGTTAAAGCAAACATCATGAACATGGCATCCAATATGGCGGCTGCTGAGCTCGGCAACAAGTCCATCAATATACAGATTGAAGAGCGTTGGTGAGCTCAATCCTCCCTGCCTCACCCCACACTCCAACCTGTATGAATCCGACAGAGCTCCCGACCACTTAACATTATTGACCTGGTTCCCGTACCAGTGCTGAAAGATTTTAACAACTTCTGGCGCAACTTGCCTATCGAGCAACTTTTTCCACAACACTTTACGAAACCAGGTCAAACGCTCTGGACAGATCGAGGAAGCAGGCATAATCAGGCGTGCTCCGATCCGTGTAATATCTGACAGCATGCTTTAAACTCAATATAGCACTATCTGTGGGCAGTTTGGGCCTGAACCCAAACTGGTCATCGTGCAAGGTTATTGTATTGTTTAACTGAGCATTAAGCATGCTGTCAAATACCTTCGCGATGACTGTCGCTAATGAGATCGGTCTGTAATTGTTTTTATCTGATATATCACCTGTTTTATTTTTAACAATTGGTACTATGACCGTCCTCATCAGTTCGTCCAGCAAGTACGAATGGCGAAGGCAGAACGTGAACAGCATGGCCAAAACACGTGGCACCTGCATGCTGAAGGTGTTGTGTTGTGTGAATGCTGTCATGTCCTGAAGACTTACCTCTGGTCATACACCCTATGGTTTTAGCTATGTCCGCAGCTGAGAACTTAACTCTTGGTTCCAGGACAGTACACTGTGACTCAGCATCGACCACCTCAGATGGTGGAATACTGCTTGGCTTGACACAAAACTGGGATTTAAAAACATTGGCAATATCCCTTTCAGCACACACGCTATCGACGCTCACTGGCAAATCAGTCCTAAGGTTGTGCTTTTTTGTAGACTTCCAGAAGCCCCGAGTCTTTTTTTGTATGCAACTCGGCTAGGATTCTGGCACTACCTTAATTTGGATATAAAGATCTTACGAGTGTCACACATTTCCTCATAAATTACGCCAAACGTTGGTTTGCCACAATCAAGCCACTCACTAAATTTAAGCCTAGCGTACGAGTGAGCCTCGCTGACGTGCTTATTCCAACCCACCACGCGCTTCGGCCTCCTACCAACGACTCGTGCCTCCCTGCTAACAATGGCAGCCTCCCCTAGAGCGGATCAATCAATAATTAGATTGTGGTCCGAATCACTACACACGCGATCACAACAATTGGACAATACGCGAGGGAAGTCAATACTTCCCAGTCGCCGATGACATTCTTGCCTATAGGTGTAGATAGCATCTGAGCTTTTTTCATCCCATACAACTAAGTTGTCGTAGGACATACTCTGCTTCACTTTCGGGCCAATTATATTGAGATCGCATTCGATCAACAATGGGTAGTGATCCGACCACATAACATCATACTTAACGTTAACATTACGAACAGTTTTAAGAGACGATTCTGTACAGAGACAATGATCAAGCCATCGCCTAGCTCCGTTACAGTCACTGACATACGTGTACGTGTTCGACGTCAATCCCAGCCTATCTACATCAACGCATGAAAAGTGATTATCACTACTGTAGTTCAACAAGTCCGTAAAAAATAGTCCATGCGGATGTGCGTTAAAGTCACCAAGAATATAAACCGCCTCCACATCACTACTGTCCACGATCGCACTTACATACCAGCCCTAAACAATGTGAGAATTCCGGCAGGTTACTCACTGCATCCGTGGGCATGTACACACTCATCACGATGAAAGGCCTGTCACTCGTATGAATACGTATCGCACACACTCTCGAGTTATCACTCGGAACGACCGACACATCACTAAACGCACTTTTTCGCAATAGCAGAGCCACCTCCCCATAGGGTCGCCCACGCAGCATGCCAGCAGACGTGTCCACGGCCGACGTCCCCGTAAAAGGAACCTTGATAGTGTAGATGAATCTAGTCTTCCAGTCAGTAAAAGAAGCAGAAAAACACCTCCAGCTAAAAGTGCTCCATACAAGAAAAGAGCTCTACTAAATTTAAAGAATATCGATCCTTCCAACAATAATGTTGAATTATCAAACAAGTTTGAATTTGCTAAGCCTGTAAGAAGATCTAGGCGATTACAAGAAAAGCTCATTGCTAAATCTTCACAACCTTCAACAGATTACGTGGTACCAATGATGCCAAAAAAAAGGGATCACTCAAATTTTATAGCCATCTAACTTACAAGAAATATCAAGTGACAATCTAACTCAACTTGACCAATCAGAAACAACACAAAATAGTGATGTTTCTTCACGTCCAAGTTTTATTAAAAGCAAGGTTTTCACACAAAATCTAGATGTTACAGAGAAAGCTAATCTGAACACTGATGCTACGAAAGGTCCGCAGAGTAGCGTTTACTCATTATAAAAGGAGAAAAAAAAATCAAGAAAACTGGTTACAAAAAAACCAACCATTTTGCTGGCGGAGGGGGGGACGGGACGGACGACACTTGACTATAATAAAAATTAGCACTTTAAAGCTTAATATTTCGCAAACGGATCCCTGAATGATACCTCGAATTATGCGATAAAAAAAAACATCACTTTACGTGTATGGGAGGTATCCTAAAAAAAATGTTTTTCATAATTTTGTTTTACCACTTTATCGGCGTAATTTATATATATACCTATGCCAAATTACAGCTTTCTAGTACTAAGGGTCTCGGAGCTAGACCGCGGACAGACAGACAGACGGACATACGAAATTATAAGGGTACCTTGTTTACTACGGAACCCTAATAAAATAATGAAGCTAAATGGGATGGAATATCAGTAATCTCAATATGCAATGAAGGTGTCGGAAGTGATACATAGACTGATGAAGAAATATTTAAAGCAGATAATACTATAAAACTTACTACTAAAAATAAAGACATCAATTGTAAAGCAAATTCAATTGATAAAGTTGTAACTAAAACACTAATACCCTGCAAAAGCAAGTTGTGAACCAGTTTAACCTAACACATAACAGTAAGTATAATACAGCTTTATCTTTATTATCCACTAGCTGCGCCCCGCGGTTTCACCCACATAAGTCTCGATCCCGTGGGAATATCGGAATAAAAAGTATCCTATGTCCTAATCCAGGTCATGGTCTACCCATGTGCCAGATTTCATCCAAATCCGTTTAACTGTTTTAGCGTTAAAGTGTAACAAAAAGTCAAAACTTTTCTCTTTATTATTAGTTTAGATAAAATATGTAACTAGCTTTACCCGGCCAAGCTTCGCACGGGTAGCATTTAAGGACTTATCTACCGCGCACCTAACTACCTACCTACCTTCGCTACTTATCCTACCTACCTATCCTACCTACCTACCTACTTACCTACCTACCTACCCTACCTACCTATAAGCCCCAGTAAAGCCCCTGGCCTTGACAATCTCACCTCCGATATTTGCCTTCAATTTGCAGCACATTACCCGAGCTTAATAACCGACATCATGAACAGATGCCTTGCTCTACAGCATTTCCCCCGAATATGGAAGGAGGCCTGTGTCAAAATCATTCCCGGGCAAGGATGACCCAACAGATCTCAAATCCTTCCGCCCCATAGGTCTAATTCCAGTGTTCGGAAAACTACTGGAGAAGCTGTTCATTAAAAGGGTAGCCCACCATGCTGAGGTAGGAAACAAACCGAACCCTCAACAATTCGGCTTCCGTCAACAAAAGAATACCACCCAAGCCATCCATACAGCTCTAGACCATGTACACCACGCCAAACAAAACAACAAACTTGCCATAGCAATATCTCTAGACATAAGAGCGGCATTTGATAACGCTTGGTGGCCTGCCCTCTTCCATCGTCTAAAACATATTGGAACGCCGCAAAACATCTACGGGCTAATTAAAAACTACGTGCAGGATAGAACCGCTACGCTGGATCACGCGGGAGTCCGAGTGCGCAAAACCCTGACAAAGGGCTGCATCCAAGGATCCGCATGTGGTCCAGTCTTATAGAACCTGATCCTTGACGAGCTCCTGGACATGCAACTGCCATCGGGCTGCCATATACAAGCCTTCGCAGATGACGTCCTGCTGATAGTTACGGCGGATAAACCCGAAACAGTGGAGCAACTCACCAACAACATTCTTACCAACATCAGCGAATGGGGCAAACGCATCAAACTGACCTTTGGCCCGGCAAAAACCCAAGTCATCGCCTTCACGCCCAAACACCGCCTCCACGCACAGTGGAGTTGCGGGTAACGAAGCTGCAGCCGCAGCTGCGAAAATGGCCAGTCAGCTTCACAAAGCGCCGGACTACAGCGCATACCCGATGTCATATGTCAAACACAAACTGCGACAATCCAATTTGGCTAACTGGCAAGCCAGATACTCATCAAGTGAGCAGGGACAACACACCAAAACAATTTTTCCTACACTTCTTCAAATTAACAAATTCCGCAAAAAACTTGATCAGAATTTCTACATCACCCAAATTTTGACAGGTCACGGATTCCATAAGCAATACCTCCACCGTTTTAAAATAACTACAGACAACTGTTGTCCCTGCAATGACAACACTGTACAAAGTATCGACCACCTCCTCAGAGATTGCCCCAGATTCGCCATGGATCGCATGCAGTACGAGGTAATCTCTGAGAAATTTGGTATCACGACATATGACATCAGGATGCTAATGCGAAAAGAAGAAGTCTTGGACGCCTTCATCAAATACGCGACGAAAATTATGAGCCAGCTCAAGTACTTCAATGGCACATAGAGCAACACCATCCATATTAAAATAATTATTTAAATCTAACAATAGTTAATATTTATGACATTATTTATCATATAAGAACATCATCACATTGCGAATAATAAATCAACTAAAAAAGACAGCAACTGTATCAAATCGCAGGAACTGTCCGAAAGTGAAAACAAATAATAATTGAAACCTCAACCAAACGAAAAAACCCAAAGCGAAACAAATAATATCAAAAAAAAAAAAAAAAAAAACCTGCCTACCCTACCTACCTACCCTACCTACCAACTTACATACCTACCTACCTATCCATCAAGATATCATCAAAATTCATGCAAGCCTAGTACTTTTTGTTAGGATTTATGGCATATAATATATAATGCAAAATTTATTAATTTTTCTACATATCTTTTTTTTTTTCGTGAATTTTTCCAATGTTTTAATAGTTATTCTGCTATTCAGGGCGGACACAAAAATTCAACAAATTAAAAATCATAAAAATCGGTCCAGCCGTTCTCGAGTTATAAGTGTTCGAACAAACCCGACTTTTATATGTATATTATTTAAATAGAAAGATTAGCAATGGGTGAAAATTACCTGAAATAAATAAATTTATTATTATTAGTTTACTGCGACTTTTTTAACCGACTTCAAAAAAAGGAGGAGGTTCTCAATTCGATAGTTTTTTTTTTGTTACCTCAGAACTTTCGAGTGTGTGAACCGATTTTGATGATTCTTTTTTTATTTGAAAGCTGGTGCTTCCCGTGTAGTCCCAAATTAAATTTTATTAACTTGGCTTGGATGGTTTTTGAGTAGGGTTCAATAATACGTTTTTTTTTTCCCACTTAGTATATTATGGATTATATCTTAAGTTCCTGTCACTGTTATTTACATAGCAGGTAGTGGTATTCGAATTTGTGTGGGGTAGCTACCACAACTAAAAACTGAAAAATAAAAACTTTTATACAAAAAAAATCAACCAACTTCCAAAAAAAAAAACAGTACAAAGCGAAAAATAACTTTAATTTCGGAAGTCGGTGGCAAAAAAGGCGCTTGATTTTTTTTGTAAATATTTTTTTTTTAAATTAATGCTGTTATCCAGCTGCATCCGGTTACGACTGCAAGCCGATCCCAAGATAGTTGGGACAAGGCTAGGCGTATGAGGAGCAGAAGCCAACTCACAGAGGCCCATTAGGTGCTTACAATGGGATTATTGTTATTCTATTCATTCTTATTTTTATTTCAGATGACACAAAAAACAATAGGTACCAAGAGTTTCGTTAAAACATTTTGGGATACAAACTATGAGAGTGATGGAGAATGCCAGTAATTGCCACAGATTACCAGATAAATTACTCCATGTATTTTCTCGCGCGCTAACTACCTACCGGCCGCCGCCGGGTCGGACACGACCCATTTCTCAGTGAAAAAACGATACGGACGGTAATCGCGTATTACGCATATATTTCGGTCGACCTGACCACAGATTAACCTGACGTACTTAGTTGTTTGTTTTGTTTTATTGTCGTTTTGAGGGTTCCGTAGTAAACAAGGAACGCTTATAGTTTCGTCATGTCCGTCTGTATGTCTGTCTGTCCGCGGTCTAGCTCCGAGACCCTTAGTACTAGAAAGCTGTAATTATTTTGGCATAGGTATACATATTAATTACGCCGACAAAAAATTAAAACAAAATTATGAAAAACATTTTTTTTTAGGGTACCTACCTCTCCTACACGTAAAGTGGTGATGTTTTTTTTTTTCAACCCATAGTGTGGGGTATCATTGGAAAGGTCCTTCAAAAACATTGCGAGTTTGTGAAAACCATTTTTGGATTCAGGGATCCGTTTGCGAAATATTAAGCTATAAAGTGCTAATTTTTGTTAGACTCAAGTATCCCCCCCCTGCCAGCTAAATGGTTGGTTTTGGATGTGTGAAAAAATCATAGCAGTAGTTTATATAACAAAATTAAAAGGAAAACTATCACAGCTAAGTAGGCTTTACAAGTTAACGAATAATAATCGACCAACTTAACTTTGCAGTTGCGAAAACATGTTTTGCGATACATTCCGTATGGGAGAACATATTTTTCAACTACAAAGTTAAGTTTGTTTTTGGGATAAATTCATCCCAACTACTGAACCCTTCACTGTGCGTAGTCCGACACGCACTTGGCCGGTTTTTTTTAAAAAGGTAAATTGTTTAAATTTGCATGTTTCGTGTTTTGTATTTTATTGGTAGTACGTAATTACTTCTACCACGTAATCTGTGCTTCTACTATGAGTCTGAGATAAGAATAGAAATGTCAATGACCTTCATTTGCCAACTGTCATTTGAAAATTAATGTGTATGTTTAATTGTCATTTAATTATTAAAAATCTACTTTGTGCAAATAAATTTTCAATAATATTTATAATCGTTATTATCTTGTTAATGTTATTTTCATATGGTTATTGTTTATAATCCCTTCCACTGTCATTAACGAGACACAATAGAATTTTAATTGTTATCCGCCTTTATAAGGCTGCTTAACAGGTGATGAGATAAAGGCGTGTAAATGTTAGAAAAGTGTGCATGACATGCACATGCTAAAACATTATTTTAAAAGCATTTTATTAAATTTCATAAAGTGTACAAAACAAATAAGAAACAAACCAATAACCTGAAATTTTGGTGTACTTAACTTTTGTTTGTCCCGTCTGCAATACCAAAATTCTATAGATTATATTGCTCGTTTTTCTCTTTTCAGTTAGGAGTTTTTGCAGTCGGGACTTTTTGTTTTTTTTTTAACCTAATTTCCAACCAAACGCGCGCGCGCTCGCACGCCTAAGATCATTTAATTTTTTATTCGGAATGCCACCCCTTGCCTATTACGTTTTCGTGATTTCACTAGGTATATACCTACCATTATTTAGCGGTGCACAGAATACACCTTCTTTCAAATGATCATTCATATTATGTGGTGCAAATAGCCTCAAAATAAAATAGCTGTGACTTCTGGACATGACGAAATAATGTCCTTTCCGATTTTGCCATTTGGCCACGAAACCCTAAAAAGCATTTATAAAATAATGTTGTTAAGAGATTTTTGTATTCGTAATGGGTACGACTTACCTGATTCTTCTATAGGTTCTAGTTTCCATGTTTTTTTTTCTTTTTTGAACCTTTCGTTCTGCGCGTCCGTAAATCCCGTCTGTATTAGAACAAGTTATTAGTCTAAGCTCTTCCGACCTGCGAGTCTGCGAACATGCCTAGGTTACGTCTTATTTTTTTTAATAATAGATGTGTAGGTACTAATAAAAAAAACTTAGTACTTAACTAAACTTGCATGATATAAGCGAATAATAAAATGTGTATACTTTACCAGAGGCTCAGGCTCCTTTTTCACATATTCAATTTTTTCCAGCAATTTTTTGTGCGGTATGTGAAAAGGAATCTCCCGCGGTTTTCTATAATTTATTAAGAAACAGTTAGTAGGTAATTCGGTTTTTGAAAGTCTCAAAAATACCTATAGCAATCAAACAAGACTGGAGAGAGATGAGGCGCAAAACTGACGGCATACTCGGCATAGCGTCGGGCAGTGTTTGGGTTTTTAATTTCTCAGTAGTAGCCATAGTATAGTAGTAGGTAAGTAAGTAGTTAGGAAGTTGGCGATAAGATAGAATTATAAGTTACTGAATTTGAACAAGACTTTTAAGGTCATGTACAATAGTTTCGCCGAGTCCAATCCGCAACGAAGGGTCGGTGCTGACACTTACTCGAAGTTGGGAAGGAATCTATCTGGGTCTATAAATTCAAGGTCAAACAGCGCTCTATGGAGCGAGCTATGCTTTGGATTTCTTTAGAGGATAAGTTCTCAAATGAGATTATTCAGAAAAGAACCGGAGTCACCAACATGCGACATAGCTTGTAGGGTTCGCAAGCCTAACTGGCAGTGGGCCGGTCATGTTAGTCAAAGGACCGACGTGGACATCGCGTATCGTCAAGCGTGGGACCCAGTTAGGTGGACCGACGACCTTAAAAAGGCGGCTGGGACAGGGTGGATGCGGAAGGCGGAGAACCTGGTGTTGTGGCGCAGCTTGGGATGTCCAGCAGAGGATCGATCTGCGATAGGCGCAGATGAAATACATAGGTAGGTACTTTATAAGTAGGTACATAGGTAATAGGTAGGTAGGTACTTATTCGTCTGACCGGGGAACCAGAACATAGATACGTTTACCACTTCAGCACCTCACGCACGATTGATTCTACTCAGTGAGTACAATCATCATCTGCCTTTTTCCAACTATGTTGGGGTCGGCTTCCAGTCTAACCGGATGCAGCTGAATACCAGTATTTTACATGGAGCGACTGCCTATCTGACCTCTACAACCTAGTTACTAGGTAACACGATACCCCTCGGTAAGACTGGTTGTCAGACTTTTGGGCTTCTAACTACCCGTAACGTCTGTCAAAGATCTACAAATGACAGCCGGGGCCAACGGCTTAACGTGCTTTCCGAGACATGGAGGCACGGAGGGGTCTTGGTATGTAAAGATGGTCACCCATCCACGGACCAACCGCGGCAAGCGTAGCTTAACCTGATCGATCAACCCGTGCGGCTGTTCCAAACCGTTATAATAATTTATAGTTACTTACCTAGCGTAGTATGTAGGTACTATCTTGATATTTTTCTGTAATGTCTCTATTGCTGGCAATGTCGTAGAGATTGTTCTGCGCATCAAACGTTTGTCCATGTTTGTCGAAAATATATACCGTTTCGTACATAAATGGAAATGATATGCTCTAGACAACGACAACTCACAAATATTACTATTGTGTGCTATTACGAGTCAATCGATGATGACAGTCGTCAACAACTCAACATTTTGTTTATTTCCATGGAAACCAGAAAGGCTGGATAAGAAAGAGCCTGTGCCATAGAGGAAAGTAATGGCCTGTGCACACGATGCGTTGAATGGTAGAACAACGTCATATCAAAAATGGTTTTTACCAATGTCGCTAATTACCTACATACTTTTTCATTTTATTAATAGTATAAGGATCAAACAAAATAGTAATGTAAAAATTTAATATGTTAAATATAAAATGAATTTTTTATAGTGCCATAATCTTTATAGTTTCGACGAACGACCATGTCAAGTCTGTTCACTTCATCGATTTCAAAGTGATTTAAATGTAAAATTTTGTAGGAATAGATATAAAGTATTATATATTTCTGAAAAGCTCATCTTCTGAAGATTTTAGAACAACTAATATGTTTATTATGTTATGTTAACGTTTATGTTAAAATAATAGCAAAATAAAGTAAGATGAAAAAAAAGTTTTTTTTTAACTTCATCAAGACTTTTGACAGTTGCCCACGCTTCCCTACGCTTTCCATTTAATCTTGATGTGTAGCCTAGCTCTTCATAATAACATCAAAACAAAAATCAGCTGCGGATATTTGCGATTTTCGAAGTACTTAATTTGTAAAAATGTGATAAAAGTCAGAAAACGGAAAACCGCTATCTATTGCGGTTTCAAATGTAGACTATTTATATCAATAGTTTGCGGTATGTTTTGTAATTTGCTATTAAAAATTCATAAATATTAGGCCTTTTATCACGTTTGCACTCATATTGCGTGTGAAAATTTTTATCAATAAGATACACACTACCCTCATTTTTCAAATAGTAAATAAAGAGTTGTTACACTTATTTCTATTTAAATTAAAAAAAAAATAGTGGTAAATATACAGACGTTTAATTGCTACGAAAACAATATACTTACGTGTTTTGTTAACTCTTTAAAATGTCTACTTTCTACGCTACTAAACGTGAAATAATATGCCAAATGAACGATTTGATTAAAGTAACTGCTAGGCCTGAAAATTAAGATTCTTATCAATACGGACTGTCTACTTTACATGCCTTTTTTTTTTTTTTTTTTTTTTGGGTGGGAAATTATCAAATAACTTCTCCCGCTCTGGATGGAGCGGGAGGGCGTGTCAGACTCTTACTGACTAAAACCCACCCGTGTTCCTTCCTATGCCATGTTGCCGGGGGCCACGATTTCCCCATCGGTTTTCTTCGAACCCCCGGCAGGCATTGGCCCTAGCGGACCCCGTCAATTCTGCTGACATCTCTTTGAGGCGCGCGTGGAACACAACGCGCCGTCGACCCGGGCTTGGTCCTTATCGGACGGCGAGCTACCCATTGCTCACCGTCCGCAAGCCCGCGCCTACGGTGGCCGGAAATCTTCCTGCGATTCCCGACTACTTTACATGCCTGGATTTGTTGTATGGAAATGATTTTACATATTTCCTACAATCTTTCTGTCCAAACATGGTCAGCCACAAGCGAAGAAAAGAAACAACTAAAGCAAGAAAAGAAAACCTTGGTAAAAAACGTTTTCGTGACGAGCTAGGATTGATCATCGACCAACCACGACAAGGAACTGGTGACACTAATGATGGTAATACTGCCAGAAGATTTTTTTACAATGCAAGCTGCTCTGCTGAAATTACAGGAGTTTGATTAGACGACTTTACTCGTATATAATTCTGCAAGACCTTTCATCAGGTGTAATGATAGATTCTGAAAAATTTGCAGTTATGCTATGGAGACTACCAGAATCTATGTGAGTAATTATGAATAGTAGGTACTACATGCCATCTTCAGTTCACAAAATTTAGATTAATGGAGAAAGTGTCATAGAGCATTTTGCAGTGCTTCCTATTGGTCAACTTTCGGAAGATGCACAAGAATCCTGTAATAAGCATTATAAAAAAAATCGTCTTCATCATGTCAGAAAATGCTCTCGATCAGCTACAAATGAGGATGTATTTCATACTTTTCTTTATACTTCAGATCCGTACATAACCAGCATTAGAAAACCCAATACTAAAAACGGGAAGGAACTTGATGAAGACACCTTAGATCTTTTGAAAGTGAACGAATTAATTTCAGATCCCGAAGTTCACCAAGTATAATACCTATAGCATTATATAGTTAACATTAATCTATATACAATTAATTAATTAATTAATCTAAGTATGTCCAATTTTTTAACACAATATTTAAAAAAATAAACTATTTTTTTATTATAAGTTGTTTTGTAGGTATTTTGGGAATAAGTATATGATAATTGGTTTTTCTAAAGATTGTAATTTAAAAGGATAGTTAAAAAAAAGGTAATTTTTGATACTTTGAAAAATGTTTTATTTTTGTAATGTATTAAGGCTCGAGTGAAGAGTTTAGGACCTAAACTCTCTTTAGGTAAATTCTTGCGATGCTATGTTTGTGCGCACTGTTCACGTAAACATCGAGCGTAGTGATCGCTTAAACAGTTTTGATCCTATAGATGGTATTTTGTTAAGTTACGTAGGTACGCTTAAGAAATTTATTTGGCTCACCAACAATTGAATACACCGATACAAAGATATGAGATACATATGCAATAAACTTATAGACTAGTGTACCAATTTCTTACAGGTAAGCACATCATGCATTATTTATTTGTTGTTTAGTGCCTACTTAAATATAGATGAGTTTTTATACTCACCGAACATAATTATTATTGCAACAAAATTCCAATTTAAAATTTATAATTGAATTTAAAACAAAAATTGAAATCATAATTAAAATCACATAAAATTAAAATCAAAACAAAAATAAAATCTAAATCAAAACAAAAATTAAAATCGAAATTTCCACACTTAAATGATTTTACAAATGTTTGCATATAATGCTTCGGAACTTACTAAGTGAGTCAGAGTGCACATCAATAAGATCACTGCAGCTATTTAATAATTTACATAGACGGGGGATTGGAGAATTAGCCCCAAGAACAGTTCTGCGAAGAGGAGGACATAAGGGGGTTATAGGAGCTCGTGGGCTTTTCGCGGGTACACGGATTTTGATCCTGCTCAACAATT
Source organism: Agrochola litura (assembly GCA_949152395.1). NCBI lineage: Eukaryota > Metazoa > Arthropoda > Insecta > Lepidoptera > Noctuidae > Agrochola > Agrochola litura. The sequence continues at coordinate 11,579,624 of OX424491.1, read as the reverse complement.
GAGGACAGTCAATTTTACTATTCAAAATTTTAAATAAAAACAACAAATCCAGTAAATCTCTCCTCTTCTGTAGGGATATCATCTTGAAATGCAAGAGTCTATCTTTATATGATCGTTTCTTTTTAGCTATCCCGGAAGAGTATGCTAAATGCCACAGAAATCGTTTTTGAACCCTTTCCAATCTTAGTGTGTGAGCGGCATAGTGAGGTCTCCATACAGTGCTGCAATATTCCAACGAGCTACGGACCAAACAATTATAAAGCAAAATTTTTGTCTTGTTGCGACGGAAACAGGTAACATTTCTAATAACAAATCCAAGCATTCTAGAGGCTTTTTAACTACATTTTCAATGTGGGGTACAAATGTTAACTGCCTATCGAACAAAACTCCCAAGTCTCTTATCTGTTCCACTTCCTGAATTAAGTTACCACTAATATAATAAGCAGATCGTGTTAATTTAGTTTTCCTGGTGAATTTCACGTGGTAGCACTTGCTGATATTTAAGCTCATATCATTATCATCACACCACTTAACTAACATGTCAATATCTCTCTGTAGCAACTCAACATCAAGGTCTGATTCAATTACTCTACAAAATTTTAAATCATCAGCATACATGTAACACTCAGAAAATTTCAACTCATTGGCGAGATCATTACTAAATAAGTTAAATAACACTGGGCCAACATGCGATCCCTGTGGAACGCCAGATGTAACCTTATAGGAGCCCGACTGGTAGCCATTGAGGGCAACAAAGAAAGAACGACCATCAAGATAGGATTTAAACCAATTAAGAAGGGAGCCAGTGATGCCGTAAGCAGTTAATTTATGGAGAAGTATATTATGGGGGACGCGATCAAAGGCCCTGCTAAAATCAGTATATATCACGTCAATTTGTTTTCTAGAGTCAATGGCACCTGTCAGGGTCTCCATGAAAGTCACTAGGTTTGTGCATGTAGATCTGGAACTCACAAAGCCATGCTGGGAATTACTGAGGTAAAGTTTCAAATGAGACTGTATGTAGGGACAAATCATGGATTCAAAAACTTTGGCGAGGGTAGATAAAATTGAAATAAGTCTGGAATGTTTGTGTATATTCGTTTAGTATATTTATAACAATCAACATAAAAATGTTTTATATGGAATTTTTCAGCATATCGGCGCGGTGACGCGAACCCATAACTTTATACCCTACCAAAAATCACTCAAAACTATGAAACCTAAAGTCAAAATATAACTAGTGAACCCAGCAGACAGACGTTGTCCTGCGACAACAGCGCCACGCGGGTCCAACTATAGCTATCAACCATCCAAGTGACACAAAAGAATTTAAAAAACATGTAAATCAGTCACGCTGTTTAGGATAAGAAGAATTACGAACACACGTACACCGGTATTTTATGTATGCCAAATTTTAATGTTCTTCAAAAACAAGCAAAGTACTTTAAAATAAAATGTGGATCAAAATGTGGTAGTCGACATCCAATTTCTGGAATATGTTAACATTGGACACGTGCGTGTGTGCGCGCTGCGACGCAACTTCCCAGCGTTCGCTACTGACGGAATGGGTTTTCCGCGATCGTTTATATAGTTCACTTTGCCATTTATTTACGAAATGAAGTAATTGTTTATTTATAATATAAAATTTAGATTCTATTAAACGATTAACTAAAGATTAATATGTAATTTTTAAATTTCTTAAAAGTGTTTCCAAGTATTAGAAAAAAATATTTATTTGTCTTGAAGTTTTCAGAAAGTTACGTTATTTCAACATTTTTTTTCTGCTATATTTTGTATGAATGTTGAAAAAAGTGGTTCCTTTAAGTACAAGTAGACCATATATTGATGTTTATGATATTTTTTAATTTTCAAAATCAAAAGCAGTTTCTTCTAACGAAACGATCAAACGTCAGTCTCGCGTCATTTTTTGGAAAACTTGTTGCGAATTTTAGTGATTTTCCACGAATCCTTAATTTATTTGAAAAATCCCTTTCCCCTATGTACAAGACAAAGAATTGGATTTTTCAAATCACAAATAATTTTGTTTAAATTCTGGTCCCCTTTCTCACAACTAATCAACAAAATTGATCAAAATCTGTGATTTCGTGCGGTGCGGCGTCACGGAGCCTTAAATCAAATCATGTTAAAATTGAAGCACTGTACACTACTCAATATTTGTGTATTTAACAACATTATGTTTAGAAATAAAAAAGTTATCGATTTTTGATCCGAAACAGACCTAAATTTTCCATAGTGAGGCGCGGCGCCGCCGGAGCGGTGTCACTGCGGCGTCCTACGTACAATTTTCCATGGTATGCCACACGGTAGAGCCTATGCACACGATGCGTTGCGGCGCCGCATCGCAAAGATTTCGCCGCATTGGCGGTCACACGGGCGCTGCGGCGCCGTAACGTTCGCATACGCGCCGCATAGCGCGTAAATTATCATGTGTCAAACATCTGTGTTTTTGACAACGCACAAACAACTGCGCGGTGCCGCTCCGGTGTCGCAACGCGTACAGTCACGAGCACTAATATGTATACAATTATCAACTTTTTAGAGTTATTTTCTCCTACTGTATTGATTGTAATTTTATTAGGAATATAGTATTTTGGAACCCGCAGTCCCACACTACATAGGGCTTATGACAAATGCCACGAGAAAATCATTTTGCTAAGTGTACGCATATTTTTGCATATTTATGCAAAAATATGTGTACACATATGTACACATGTGTATGCATATTTTTGTCTTTGACCAGTGCGTGTTGCCAGTGATGACCTATGGTACTGAAACGTGGTCGCTCACAATGGGCCTTATCAGAAGGCTAAAAGTCACCCAAAGGGCAATGGAGAGGGCTATGCTTGGAGTTTCCCTACGTGATCGAATCAGAAATGAGGAGATCCGCAGGAGAACCAAGGTAACCGACATAGCCCGAAGAATTGCGAAACTTAAGTGGCAATGGGCAGGGCACATTGCTCGTAGAACGGATGGCCGATAGGGCCGAAAGGTTCTGGAGTGGCGACCGCGTACCGGAAGACGTAGCGTTGGAAGGCCTCCCACAAGATGGACCGATGACCTTGTGAAGGCCGCAGGAATCCGCTGGATGCGGAAAGCACAGAATCGGTCGAAGTGGAGGTGCTTGGGGGAGGCCTATGTTCAGCAGTGGACGTCTTTCGGCTGAAATGATGATGATGATGATGACGCATATTTTGGCTCGTGACTGTACGTACACTCTTCGCCGCCTCGTCTCGCGGGCTGCAAGTCCGGTGAACGTGCGGTGCGACGCCGGATCGTACCGTGTGGCGTACTATGGATATTTGCATGTAGAACGCCGCAGCGGCACCGCTCCGGCGCCGCGCCACCGCCGCTACGCATCGTGTGGACAGGCTCGTACGTTCCGGCATCGCACCACACGTACACCAGACTTACAACCCGCGAGATGAGGCGGGGAGGGGGGTACGCGTTGCGACACCGGAGCGGCACTGCTCAGTTGTTTGTGCGTGGTTAAAAACACAGATGTTTGACAGATGACAATTTACGCGCTTTGCGGTGCGGCACCGCAGCGACCTTGTGAGCGCCAATGCGGCGAAATCTTTGCATTGCAGCGATGGCGGCGCGACGCTGGAGCGGTGTCGCTGCGGCATCTTACATACAATTATCCATTGTATGCCACACGGTGCGTTCCGGCGTCGCACCGAACGTACACCGGACTTGCAGCCCACGAGACGAGGCAGGGAAGGGTGTACGCGTTGCGACACCGGAGTGGCACCGCTCAGTTGTTTGTGCGTTGTTAAAAACATAGATGTTTGGCAGATATGCCAATTTACGCGCCTTGCGGCGCGGCGCCGCTGCGGCGTTACAACGTTGCGGCGCCGCAGCTCCCGTGTGACTGCCAATGCGGCGAAATCTTTGCGGTGCGGCGCCGCAATGCATCGTGTGCACAGGTTCTAAGAGCCTGCGCACACGATGCGTTGCGGCGCCGCACCGCATGATCCATCAGGTTAAGCTACGCTTGCCGGGGTTGGCCCGTGGATGGGTAACCATCTTTACATACTGAGACTCCTCCGTGCCTCGGAAAACATATTAAGTCGTTGGTCCCAGCTGTCATTCGGGGATCTTTAACAGTCGTTACGGGTCGTCAGAAACACGAAAGTCTGACTACCAGTCTTACCAAGGGGTATCCTAATAGGTACTCAGTTACTGAGTTGTGGAAGTCAGACAGGCATATGCTCCATATAAAAAAAAAAAACTACCGACTTCCAAAAAAAACACTACAAAGTGAAAAATAACTTTAATTTCGGAAGTCAGTGTCTTGGGTTTTGTGTTTTCGTTTTTTGCCACCGACTTCCGAAATTAAAGTTATTTTTCACTTTGTAGTGTTTTTTTTGGAAGTCGGTAGTTTTTTTTTTTTTTGTAAAAAGTTTTTATTTTTCACTTTTTAGTTGTGGTACCTACCCCACACTCATTCGAATACCACTACCTACTACCAGTGTCAGGAACTTATCATATCATCTACATACTAAGTGGGAAAAAAAATACGTATTTTGTAGCTAACTCAAAAACTACCCAAGCAAAGTTAATAAAATTTATATGGGACTAATTTGGGAGCATACCCTTTCAAACAAAAAAAAAATTTCAAAATCGGTCTACAAATGACGGAGAAATCGGTGGACACAGAAAAAAAAAAAAAAAACAAACATACGCGTCGAACATATAACCTCCTCCTTTTTGGAAGTCGGTTAAAAATAGCGGTATTCAGCTGCATCTGGTTAGACTGGAAGTCGACCTCAACATAGTTGGAAAAAGGCTAGGCAGATTGATTGAATTGCTGCTTTAGAACGAAATGATTCCGAAGTCAGTATCTCATTTTCGTCACTGGAAGAACTCATTTTATTATAATTAATTATGTATAGATTTTCCAATAACATAAAACAACCACGATAACAGATAGAAAAGAACCTAACTAAAATTGGCAGGATTAAAGAAAAAATGTACTATAGCTCCATTTAGCCAGCCAGTATGTACTCTCAGCACGTTTTATTCATCGTTTGTACATAATTCGTACAATTCGTCCTTGTTCCAAATTCAAAATGTTTTTATTCACTCAGTGAGTAAAAGAGAGTTTTATTCACTGTTATCGATGAATAAAATGCCCTTTTTCGAGTGGCAATGGTAAATAGTAGGTTGTTATACGAGGGGCTAAAATAACCCATTGTAACGAGGTAGTTTTACTCCTGAGCTTTAGCGAGGGAGTAAATAGAAACCGAGTTATAATGGGTTTTAGCGCCGTGTGTTACACTCTACTTTTCACTACGATTGCTAGAAAATTAAATAATCCAATACAATATTAAATAGTTTATTTTATTTATATGTACAGACGCTAGCACATCAAGCTACCCGAAACTGTCAAATTTTCCCAATCAACTTTGAACCTTATACTTCAATGGTAAAGTTGAAAATCTATTAAATAAATTTGACAGATTGTAGTAGCCTGATGTGCTGGCGTCTGTACAATTTGTACAATTCTGGGTATTTAACGAGATGTTTTTTTCAGTCCTCTGTGAAGATGTTCCCACTAAATGATGACATCTTCACTGTTGTAAATTATATTACGGTCACCAATTCAATTCGTAATTAGAGAAAAATTCTAAAGATTTCACGCCAATGCCTTTTTTATTTCTTCTGTAGCCGCAACGCAATGCACGCATTCTACCGAATAGATAGCCGCATTTAGTTCCATTTTCAAAAATAAAATGTTCATATTTTTTGTGAACCAGTAATAAGTCAAGTCCATAATCATTATTCTACATAAGAATAAAGACTTTTTCATTTTTCAAGGCTCGTTGGACAGGCAAAAATTAAAAAGCAATTACTTTTTCCCCTAGAGCAAGAAATGCAATTTTTTCCCCGCTCTGGTTCTCTACAATGACGGCCTTTTTGAGCAAGAGGAGTGAAATAGTAGATTGTTATACGAGGGGCTAAAATAACCCATTGTAACGAGGTAGTTTTACTCCCGAGCTTTAGCGAGGGAGTAAATAGAAACCGAGTTATAATGGGTTTTAGCGCCGTGTGTTACACTCTACTTTTCACTACGATTGCGAGAAAATAAAATAATCCAATACAATGTTAAATAGTTTATTTAATTTCAATGTACAATTTGTACAATTCTGGATATTTAACGAGATGTTTTTTTCCGGCAACTTAATTTCAGTCCTCTGTAAAGATGTTCTCACTAGATGATGACATTTTCACTGTTGTAAATTATATTACGGTCACCAATTCAATTCGTAATTAGAAAAAAATTCTAAAGATTTCGCGCCAATGCCTTTTTTTATTTCTTCTGTAGCCGCAACGCAATGCTCGCATTCTACCGAAGAGATAGCTGCATTTAGTTCCATTTTCAAAAATAAATGTTCTTCTTTTTTTGTGAACCAGTAATAAGTCGAGTCCATAATCATGATTATTCTACATAAGAATAAAGACTTTTTCGTTTTTCAAGGCTCATTGGAACAGACAAAAATTAAAAAGAAATTACTTTTTCCCCTAGAGCAAGAAATGCTATTTTTTCCCCGCTCTGGTACTCTACAATGATGGCCTTTTTGAGCAAGAGGAGTGAAATAGTAGATTGTTATACGAGGGGCTAAAACAACCCATTGCAACGAGGTAGTTTTACTCCCGAGCTTTAGCGAGGGAGTAAACAGAAACCGAGTTATAATGGGTTTTAGCGCCGTGTGTTACACTCTACTTTTCACTACGATTGCGAGAAAATAAAATAATCCAATACAATATTAAATAGTTTATTTTATTTAAATGTACAATCTGTACAATTCTGGATATTTAACGAGATGTTTTTTTCCGGCAACTTGATTTCAGTCCTCTGTGAAGATGTTCTCACCAGATGATGACATTTTCACTGTTCTAAATTATATTACGGTCACCAATTAAATTCAAAATTATAGAAAAATTCTAAAGATTTCGCACCAATGCCTTTTTTATTTCTTCTGTAGCCGCAACGCAATGCACGCATTCTACCGAAGAGATAGCCGCATTTAGTTCCATTTTCAAAAATAAAATGTTCTTTTTTTTGTGAACCAGTAATAAGTCGAGTCCATAAACATGATTATTCTACATAAGAATAAAGACTTTTTCGTTTTTCAAGGCTCGTTGGAACAGACAAAAATTAAAAAGAAATTGCTTTTTCCCCTAGAGCAAGAAATGCAATTTTTTCCCCGCTCTGGTACTCTACAATGACGGCCTTTTTGAGCAAGAGGAGTGAAAAAGTTATTTTTCACATTGTGACATATTTCTAAATAATAAAGTTCAAAATTATTGTGGTGGGGATATCACAACACAAAGCATGAGACTAAAACATTACAACGTGAAAAATAACTTATTAACTCGGTGGCAATAAAGTCACCGACTTCCGTTATAATTTTACAGACCTACCTAGTATTTTTTTTGGAAGTCGATTGTTTCTTTGTAAAAAACTTTTTAAGTTTATAAAATTGTTTTAATTTCTCTTGTGAATGAAAAATATAGATACAAAGAATCAGTCTCGAATCTAAAGCAACGGAAACCATTGCTTTAGATTCGAGAATGAAAGATTTCTTTGTATCTATATTTTTTCACTGAGACGTTGTCTGTAGAAACAAATAAAGGTCTTACGTTACGACGTTATGTTACGGTCACCGGTCTTCTTGAAAACCGTAGCTTTAGCCAGTGAAGTCTAGAAATAATATTTAGTTACAGAAATAACTACTTTTAGGTACTATTTCAATGTTATTCCTATTCATTAATTAAAATCGGAACATTGCGCCTTGGTCTTCCCGAAAAGCTTTGTCTCCTTCTAGAGAGTGGTCACTCAGTACATTCTCTGTCTATGGCTGGTACACCAGCTGTTAATTTATCCGGATGTGGATATTTCTCGACGGCATGTGAAGCCAAGTCAGAGGCCGATGGGATGCTTTTTATCTCTGACACTAACTACACGAAAAATAAAATGAAAATAAAAGACCGGCTGTCAGTCAATTTAAAGTTCCCGCCGAAAATTAGTAAAGGTGTGTGTGTCGAAACGACATTTTGTTCCATCATAGATGTAGTATTAAAACTATAATAAATATATCTATGGTTCCAACCAAATAAATATACATGATTAATTTAGTACTTAGTTACAGATTGGCAGGTACCTTATATGTGGCCAAGATACATTTAATTACAACGAATAATTTAATTTAAAAATTACAAACTTTTTTAGATGTATTTATTTTATAGACTGAGTAAATAATATACCTCTGCACATAAAAGCGGCGAATAAATTGTGAAAAGAAAAATTGTCTATGATTTGATTGTGATTGTGTGATTGGCGCTATTTTGCGTTTTAATTTAGATTACTTAACTTAAACAGTATTTATTGTGTTATGTATGAAATACTAGTTAATAATAGTTTCCGTAAGTGGGCATAAATCATTAAAAAAGCTTCTTACAAGGTACGTTTCCAAAGAATTTAATCATTTAGAAAGCAACTTTCTCCTTTCGCTTCTGTCAATTTTGTCGATATGTTTTACTAGGTATAAAAAGATTCAACCACTGTATTTTAACAAAGCAAGTAATACTTATTTACTACCGTAATACATTTTCAAATAGTGTTTCGTTTCATATTGTTTATCAAATTCTATTTCCTCTAAATAAGGACTCGAACATTAAAATACTGAAGCCTTAAATACAAGACGTAGATTGCAGATACAGGTACCAAATCTAGTACCTAATTGAAAATAATAGGCATTCGTAATCCTTAGTAGTTGTATATATAAAATAAAATGAGGACCCTTGCAAATTAATATCAATATTTTATGAGTATCTATTCATTATCATTCACCACTTGATTTAATGTTTTATTTACAATAGGTAGGCATAATTATTTACAATAAACAAACAGTTATTGTTAATCGATTATAGAAATTTCTAAAATGATTGAGTGAGTTAAACTAGTTTTTTCTTTACAATTGAATAATAATATAAACATACTTATCTGAAAAACAACAGACTATTGGTCAGTTACGATTTAGCAGTTCAATTAATGTATAACTGCAACAGCGAATTGTTTAAGTTACATAAATTAATCTTTAAAATAACATTATATTGTAAAGGACTTACTCCAATGTGTAGCACTATTATACAAAATGTAAGTTATAACATCAAATTTTGAGAACATAATATTTTAGTAAATTAATAAAGGTGGTAATGATAAAAAAAAAACAGTTAGGTTTTAAATAACACAACTACACAGTTGTTACCAAAATTAATTATTTGATTACAAAGTACCATTTTAGTACCAAGTAGTAGTAAAATTATTTTAGTTCCCTTGAATTACAATCAATCTCTAAATCTAAACTTCCCTTATGACTTCACAGATTGTTAAATGGGTTCCTTAACATAAAGCCTGCCAGAAGCTTCATTTGAAGCCTTTAGTGTTAGTTGTCATTGAGGAATTGAATGGCTATGTATTATTACGCAAGTAAATTGAATGAAGCCTCATGTAGTGGGTGCAATATGAAAGTGCCCCCCGCCCCATCAGAGCCGGCCCCTGTGCCTCCGCCACCCACCGATCTTGCTCCGCTACCACCAGATCCATCTCTCCTGCACGGCACGGGCCTTTCTTATTATGATGTAAGTATTTTTCTAAGTCTTTAGAAATTATTTTTGTTGTGTTGTTTTAACACTAAGATGTTATTGCTTCTTTATGTTAAAAGCATGATTGATGAGATATCAATCTCTTGTATTGTTTTGAGTTTCTACTGTTGATGACCCCTTTGAAAATTAGTCGCTGAATAATAGTGTTTGGTCACACCATATTGGTTTTCTGCTAATTGACTACAAGCAACCATGAAGATTACTAGAAACTTACTGTTTTTCACCTATTAATATATTTTCAGAATGATGATTACTACTCAATGGTAAGAGGAAACAAATTTATGTCAGAAAATACATGCAAACACATTGTAATGAATGGTGGAATCAACTTTGTTGCATCCCAGAAAGTAGATACACCCCAGGTATATTTTGAATCTCTCTTTTACAAATTATTGAAAATGATCAAGTGTTCAATATTACAATAAAATTTTATTTCCCTTTTTAGTTATCAGCAGTACTACCTTCTGGGGTAAAGACAATAACAGCTCTGCCATATGTGAATTGTCCAGCTGACAAGCCAGAGGTTGAGTACAGGGATGGTCAGGTAGTGAGTGCCACTTTAGAAGCCCTGGTAGACATGCTCCGACCTGGAGCTAGCAAAGCATTCACATTCACATTCCTATTATGTTCACGGTTGTTTGTCAAACCACATGAACTGCTGAACAAGCTCTGCAAACGCTACTTCAAAAGCTATGAGAAAATTGTAAGTAAGAAAATGAATACTTAGGGCTTTATGGTCTTCTTTATAAGTAGTGTAGACTCAATATAGTAAAATACATTAGTCTCCTTGTATGTTAATTGATGTCATAATTATATCTTAATTGTAGGGTAAAACAGAAGTGAAGGATCTAGTAGAAAAAGAACTCAATGATATGATTTCCCTAGTAAGGGTTTTAAGCCAATGGACCAGTATGTTTCCATACGATTTTCGTGACGACAGGGTCATGGCTCTTGTCCGCAGTATAACCCAGAGGTAAATTAGGCATTTTTCACAATACATTAGTTGTTTTATGTAGAATATTGAATGCAAATGCGAATGAAAATAATTTAAAACACTTATATATAGATGTGCAGCAGATCATATGACTTCAGTGAGAGTGGAAATGTCAACTACATTAGAAAAACTGCTTGATAAACTAACAGCGCTCGAACAATATGAAGAGACCTTAGTAGAGCCACCCCAGGTGGCATCCGTGGACCAGTTGACACAGGTAAGACTATGCATTAATACTTTTGCACTATACATATAACATTTTTTATTTACTATTCTGTTTGTTTGGGTATTTAAATGTATATAACTTGACAGGTCTTTTTATGTAAATGTGCTTTTATACAAATGGATAGCTTAGAAGTCAAGTGATCCAACTGACTATAAGTAAATATTAAGTAACACGCGTTTTTGGTTATTACGTCCTAATTAATGTATTTTTGTTATGTTTTCACTTTCGTATCCTTTACAAAATCTGATCATCTTAATTTTTAGGGTTCCGTAGTTAACAAGGAACCCATATATTTTCGCCATGTCCGTCTGTCTGTCCGCAGCTTAGCTCAGAGATTCTTCATACTAGAAAGCTATAATTTGGCATCACGTCGACATAGTAGTAAAATAAAACCATGAAAAACAAGGTATGCTTTTAGGGTACATCCCCTACACGTAAAGTGCCCCATGTCTATCCCATGGTGTAGGGTGTCGTTGTAAAGGTCAGAAGAGTCAAGCGCCCCGTTTTTTTTTTCTTAGTTGGGTAATTATTAAATAACTTCTCCCGCTCTGGGTGGAGCGGGAGGGTGTCAGACTCTTACTGACTAAACCCACCCAACCCCGGCCGAGGCATCGGACCCCGTCAGTTCTGCTGACATCTCTTCGAGGCGCGCGTGGAACGCAACGCGCCGTCGACCCGGGCCTGGTCCTTATCGGACGGCGAGGTACCCATTGCTCACCGTCCGCAAGCCTGCGCCTACGGTGGCCGGAAATCGGCATGCGATTCCCGACGCCCAGGGCGTCTCCTGCGGTGGTTAGGGGCGCGAGGGCGTGAAATTTGCCTTACCCTCACGCGTTCCGCCTCCTCCTTCTCGAGCATTACTGCTTCGCAGAAGGAGGTGACGGCCTCCCATGCCCTCTCGCTCCATACCATGGCCTGAACCAGGGCCGAACGCGAGAGATCACCGCCGCCGATCGCTTCCACGAGGACACGGTGATGCTCCGCCCAAGCCGGGTAGACCTCCACCGTATGCTCCACCACGTGTGACACCCGGGCGTTTCCACCTGCCTTATCCGGAACAGGAACCTCCCGAAGCAACCGTGTCCGGTAAGGACCTGCGTCATCGCACTCTCCATGACGCCATGAGATCCCGCAAGTGTCCCCCCCCTGCTAGCTAAATGGTTGGTTTTGGACATGTGAAAAAATTTACGGCAGTAGTATATAACGAAATTAAAAAGAAAACTATGACGGCTAAGTAGGCTTTTCAAGTTAACGAGTAATAATTGACCAACTTACATTTGCAGTTGCAAAAACATGTTCTGCCATACATTCCGTATGGGAGAACATGTTTTCAACTTACGAACTAAGTTTATTCTTGCGATAAATTCATCCCAACTACGGAACTCTTCATTGAGCGTGGTCCGACACGCACTTCGCCGTTTTTTTAGTTTTAACTGTAAGTTATCTTAACTTTTATTATTACTACAAGCTTGTGCCTGCGACAACGTCCGCGTGAAATTTTGGCCCCCGACCCACCGCGTCGCATTGCATCGCCCTCTCGTGCTGTAACTTTACGTTCTTTCTGACGATGTATAAACATTCTTCAAGAATTGGGCTATCAAATGCAAAAAGGTTTTTCAAATCCGACTGGAAGGTAGTTCCAGAGATTAGCGCGTTCAAACAAACAAACAAATTCTACAGCTTTATTGTAATAGCTTAGATAAACTTTAAACAAATTCAAAATACCCATAATGAAATTGTATCTATCTTACTGCCTCTCCCTGTTAAACAACGATTCTACAGAAACGGATTTTTATACAAATAAAACTATACATTTGTGTCACTTGGATCAGTTGTGCATCACAGTATTCTTGTTTTAGTAGGTAGTTTTAACAAGATCCAATGCAGTTAGAATAATCAATGTTTTTTAGGGTTCCTTACGTCCGAATGAAAAACGGAACCCTTATAGGATCACTCGTGTGTCTGTCTGTCTGTCTTTCCATCCGTCCGTCTGTCACTATTTGCTCTGAATCTACTGAACAAATAAAGTTGGAAGCTATACATTTTAATTTCTGTGACCCAAACACGGACGTGTATCGTAATCAGTACAATTTTGAATATGGGGTCACGTTTAGGGGGCAAATTTAAAAATTTATAAAAAAACACGCACTGTACCGTGTGGCTTATCAAATGAAAGGGCTTGTTGTGAGGGTCTCAATTTTTTTTTATAACTTTATTATTAATACTTTTAGTTATAGATGAAGGTAAACCATTCTCCCTTATTTCCGAAACTGCAAAACCTATTTTTTTTATACAGAGAATGGTTCTTTACTTACGATTACAGAAATACCTGTAAGAAGTCTAAGGTTTTAAAATAACATGGTAAATGTCTCAATATTGTGTGTACAACCTTACATTTGCAGTTGGAATATAAGAACATGTTTTTCAACTACAATGTTAAGTTTGTTCTTGAGATAAAAACATGTTAGATAACATAATTATCATCGTACGCAACCCTCACCACGCGAGTTTAACTCGCACTTGTACGGTTTTTTTAACATCATTATTGGTTTCTTAAAAGCCAAAATGCACATACTTAACTAAATTTTGGCCAAAATGTTAGTTGGATCACTTCACTTGGCTTCCAAGTTATCCAAATCTACTAATTGCTGCTCACAATGAACTTTCCATTATTTTAGAAAACCAAAGCATTGTTTACAGACTAGATTATATTAAGATCATTTAGGAAATTGGTTGACCTGTGTTTTTTTTTTGTTTTAGGGTGACATACTTACACTTGGTCTAACACCAGTCGAATTGGCGAATCAGTTGACAATTGTAGAGCTGCATAGGCTTTCGTTCGTTGGCCCTGAGGAGTTTGTGCAAACATTTGCGCCAACACAGCCGTCTCAATCTACTTCATCGTGTGGCAAGGCCTCTATAAGTTTACACCACATAGAAACCAAAAGCACGCGGAATTTGGAAGCATACGCTGATTGGTTTAACAGACTCAGTTATTTAGTGGCAACCGACATACTGAAGGCAGTATACTGTTTTTACTTTTACTCGTGATCGTTCATTGGTTATCTTTTCTTATGTATTTTTCCGTTACAGGCCGCTAAAAGCAAATACCGCGCTCGAGTTATTGAACAGTGGGTGATGACAGCCAGAGAATGCTTCAATCTTGGAAACTTCAATTCGCTCATGGCTATTATAAGCGCTTTGAATATGTCGCCAGTGACTCGACTTAAAAAGACGGTATGCTGTTTTCTACGACTACTTAAGTGTTTATTTATGTTTGTAGAAAGAAATTTAAAAATTAAGATGCTTAAAATTTATTGACTATGTTTTAGTGGAGCCGTACATCAGCCGTGTGTGGTCAACAGTTGCGGCAGCTGGAACTTTGTGTTGAACCTAGCGGGAATCACGCCAGGTAGACTATTCCTTTAAGTCACCCATCCTACCATCATTAATATCATGTAAAAATATGAGGGGATAGCACAGTAGTTGGGTGTTATTCTTTTGATGCATCTAACAATTCAGTATATTGACTCCAATTACCTAAGCAGGACATGTATCCCCAGTTCCCCACATTGACTAGTGCTGTGCTTCTCGCATATAGCGGATTCCCGCAACCTAAACCACGTCATCGCCCCCACCTCTGTCTAACAGTGGACGTCTTTCGGCGGAATGAAGATGGTCCTGATCCAAACTTTGTATAATCGTATGACTATGTATTTGGCGTACCTCTGCTACACATTTTTGCCACAGCAATAAGTTTGGTGTGAACCGCATAGTATAAAATAATAATGTTATTTTCAGATACCGTGCTGCGTTGGCGGCTGCACCTACTGAGACGGCCGTGCCATTGCTGTCTGTTACATGCAGGGATCTACACTTTGCCAACCAAGGTTCTCCTTCGAAGTGAGTTATCTTTTTGTCACAAACCGTCACTTAAAAACCAACTTTGAATGCTTAAGGCCGCGCTCACTTTGGACGCGAATTTGTATTTGTACGTAAACGTATGGTCGGGGTCATACGAATTGAGTGCGCACACTGAATACGTTTTCCTCCGTCACATAGGTAGTGTTCTGGTGATATCATCGTATTCGTGAAGTCCTCTTTGGAGCGCGATGAATAATTTGTATCTTCAAGATAATAATTCTCGCATAACTCGGACACTGCGGCAGCGTCGTCGCTGTCGTAGAAACAAAAGGGTGCGTAATATATTTAAAAAGACTTTTTCACAAAGTGATAACTTCAATCACGCTGATTCCACAAACATTTATGTCCGTAAACCAAGTTAAATAAGTCTTTCTACATCCATTTAATTTTCAACGCACAAAAGTGTTTTAAAATCCTAACAAGTTCGGATTGTTTTCGGTCGTCGGAACTATACGTACGACTAACTCTGCGTGCTCCCTTAGTACTTGGAAGGTCGGGATCGTTCGTGAGTGTTCGTATGTGTCCGCACGCGTAAAATTCGTACGAAAACGCGTCAAAAGTGAGCGCAGCCTAATGCAAAAATTTACAATTGAGTAAGTGGGCTTAGGTAATAGGTAATACGGGCTGGTATCCGCAACTCCACGTCAAAGCGCGTATTTTGCGTATGGGTGGGAAAATCTGTTATTCGATCCACCCCAGCTCCTCAAAGAAGGCCAGCAACGCCTTGGTGTCACTGACAATCTCACGTAGGGTACCTGGGTTACCGAAGTACTTTGCCCTGTATGTGGCGACCGCCGGGCAGTTTAACAGCACATGGGCTGCTGTCTCGTCGTCCTCCATGCAAGCTCTGCACAGCGGACTGTCTGTGACTCCTATGACAAAGAGGTGTTTATTAAATGACCCATGGCCAGTTACGGCAGCTGTAACTGTGTGCAGCTGCTGTTTTGTTAATCGGAGAACCTGTTTCGTGAGGCGGCCGTCGATTGTAGGGAGAGCCTCCTTGGCCTGCCTGCACTCACCGTGGTCCACCCATAGTGGTGCAAGTGGGCTTATAATAGTAACGTTTATTTGGGCAGAAAAATATAGCCTTTTTTTGCTTGGGAAATTATCTAATAACTTCTCCCGCTCTGGGCGAAGCGGGAGGGCATGTCAGACTCTTACTGACTAAAACCCACCTGTGTTCCTTCAGTTGCTATGTTGCCGGGGGCCACGATATTCCCTTTCGGACTTCTTCGTAACCCGCCAATAAAAATATAGCCTAATACAGCATGTATCTGAAAGGTGTTGTGAAAATTAAGGGTTACGTACCAACCATCAAACTGAACCACTTTCTCCATGGGACCTACATCGTAATGGCGAAAAAGAATATCAGTTGTCCCCTACAATAGTGACTGACACAAATCGAAGTAAACAAGTTTAAGTTTTTAATACCGAAGAACTAGGTAAGTCTGCGATAAAAAAATAAAAAAAATCCGAACCCTCGAAGTAACCATGGGGAGCTAAATTAAATCTGCTATCAAATAGGACGTCAAGTGGTGCTCGTTTGATCAAGCGAAGGAAAGTTATAGTGTGTTAGATGACTAAAAAATAAGAGCGTATCGGACCACGCACAATGAAAGGTTCCGTAGTTGGAATGAATCATTCACAGAAGTTACAGGGGGCCCTGTAACTTCTAAAATAAGATAATGATAAAACTAAAAAAAAAATATGATGTACATTAATGTAAACTTCCACCGAAAATTGGTTTGAACGAGATCTAGCAAGTAGTTTTTTTGAATATGTCATAAATCGTAAACCGCAATTTACCTTTCATTCTATGTTACTTGCTGCTACGGAACCCTTCATGGGCGAGTCCGACTCGCACTTTGCCGCTTTTTTCCTTTTGTAGTAGAACCCGAAATAATGGAGTACGCCAAAACGGATTCTGAATTATTATCAAACGACTAGATTCTGCCTGCGACTTGGTCCGCGTGTTTCTTGTTCCCTCGACCCACCGCGTCGCATCGCATCGCCCGCCCGCGCTATTACTTCGTTTTCGCTTAGCGTTCTTTCTGACTTTTTCTAGTTTTGCTCGGATCCTAAGGGTCGTAGCGTGATGTTAAATACCTTTCTCAAGAATTGGGCCATCAAATGAATTTTTTTTTTCAAATTCGACTGGCAGTTCCAGAGATTAGAGCGTTCAAAAAAAAACTTTAGTTTTTTTTAGTATAGATTGTTGGACATTTCGGAAAGAAATAAAAATTATCCGAGAATACGAATTCAAGTACCTAATAAATTATTTTTAAATTTTCTTTTTAGTTAAGTATGTTATTGTAACAGGCTTTGTATGTGTATATGTATCTATGGAAGAGAGAGGTGTTCTGTTACAGGTATTTCCATACATAAAAGAAGGCCTCTATAATTTATTTGTACCTGTTGATTACGAAAATAAACTTTATTACTTATGGTACTTACTTATAAGATATTTTAAACCACTAAAGTACCAATTAACTCTTGTATCCGGAAACACACATCATTAACGGTCGTCGCCTACCAAAAAGAACAATTCAAGATATTTTCTAGAAAACTAATAGTTTTTTTATTACGAAGGTTGCCGGGTAATCGGGTGAATTTCGAGAAGTGTACGCTGTTGGGCCGCCATGTCAGTACGCAGCTGGCCAGCCGACGGCTGACGAGCGAAGAAAGTCCTGTGACGTCACACCCAACCCCCCACCTGTCGGTGTGGCGGTTCCTCAACGATAGACCCACGCTCACTGAGATCGGTAAGTAATACATATAAATGTTAGTTTTTGTAGGCTACCTAATGGTAATGATTGATGGTAATCCATCAATCATGATAATTCAGCATCTGTCATCACCCACTATTCAACGTCTGCTGGACATAGGCGTCGCCCAAGCATTGCCACCATGACCGGTTTCTTGCCCGTTCTTCTCCATAAGAACCTACTACGCTTTGGAATGGGCAACTAGCTTCATGTTTCTAACTGACTGATTCCTTGACAATTCAAAAGTGCCTGTAATTGATTTAATTGAAATAAATGCTTTGAATTTGAGCTTCAACTGTGCCTCCTGCGAGCTTCATCGGGTCGTGGGTGCACCTTGTAGGAGACCCCGAACGCCGTGCCTTCCGGTCCGCATGCTTTTGGTACCAGTAGGCGGAAACAAAGATAATGGTCGAAATATTAGTCTGCAAAACATTTGTTTTAAAATTGTTTAATTATTTACTAACAATTTCGTAGTTTTGAGCATAAATAAATAGAGTAATTGTTATAGGTTGCGGAAATGGATGAGCGTTTCAGATTTATTAAGTTATGCTGTCAAACCTGTGGAGATCTTGCAAGTAAAGGTTTCACTATATTTTTAATCTTTTCAGCTTTGGAAATCATATCTTTCGAGCGTGAGCCACCAGTGGACCATCAGGAAAAAGAGCGCTTGAAACGCTTACGAGGCGCAAGTTAAATCGGGTACGATACTTCGTTTTCGCGGTCGTGATCCCGATACTCTCAACGTTTGATGGGTAAACCACCAGGCGTTATAATGTGTTCCAATTTTAATATCATTACTACATCATCGTATAATTGCCTCTTTTCTGAGAAGAATAGGTACTTATGTACTTAATTTCATTAAAGTCACGTTATATACTTTATTTTAAAAAGAAGTAATAACCACAGACATACGTTCACGATCCATGTATCAAGTGTGACATTTCATGATCTTACCCAATTTGAATAAAAATAAACATTACACTAAGGCGATTAACACACGGCACCGCGCTCCGCCGCGGTAGGCGGTGAAGCGGATCTCATGTTGCATTGGCCTCTAACAAATCCGTTGATGCCTAACACACGTACACCGCCCGACCGCGCGGTCGAGGGTGCTCTCACCTCTCACTTCCGCGGCAGTGCGCAGTGCCGTGTGTTAATCGCCAAACATAACTAAACCTTTTATGGAGGATTGTTTAGTGAATCTTAAATTAATTAATATTTTATAGATGCAGCTCGAAAATGGTACCTAAAAAAAAAAAAAAAGTGACTATATGTATGCCACATTTTTTACTGTATTTTCAATTCATGGCGTAACCGACCAACGATAGTCATATCAACAAACTGCTCAATAAGTTTCAATAACAGTTTACTTTTATACAATTTGCTGGCACAGAAACATTCTGGGAACTTTTAATATTTTTTCTCGTGTGTATAGAGTATAGTGTGATTATGACAGTTCAGATAAATTGAACATCGTAATTCATAATATTACGTACGTATATAACTAGCCGGCGGACCGGATAGAAGAAGATATGTTATAAATGTAACTATGGAATTTACTATATTGACTTTAAATATGAAATACGTGTGATTTTAAAATTGTTCCCATGACTTATTTGATCTTCATTTATGAGGCCATTTAAATCCAAGTTCCTTACGCATCAGTATTTAGCTACCTGTAAAATCTCGCCATTATGATGAATCTCGTAATGTAAGTACTTAATATTTATTTTAACTTTTGCATTCTGAAAATTGATCTCATTTGTGATTGAATTTATATTTTTGTGTAATTTGTGTTCGAGTGTTAAACGAGTATTCGAATGTGTATATGTGTGACGGATTATATGTATATTATGGTGTGGTATTATGCATTTATTGTGCATACAATATATTGCACGCGTTCCTTTTTGTCCTTTGATGGATCGAAACCGAAAGTAGCTATTTTTATGGTTTTCTATTTAGATTATTACACTATTTAGATAAATAGACATTCTAACGTTTTATATTCAAAAATATAGAACTAAAGCACGAAGTTATGGTGTTTAACTATGCATAAGATATTTACTTGGCCGTTAATATTTAAATAAATGTCTACTTAAAGTCTCGAACCCAAGTTAACTGAATTATATTGTCAGCATGGGGGATAGAAAATAACAATTAAAATATTTGAAACAAAAAGATTCTTATGCATCTATGTGTTATGTATGTAGTTACTATGTACCTATTTAAAATCTATGTGTCATATCACATATATATAGCATTAGTATTTACGACGCGATAATCATTCTTTTTTTAATAACTATAATTTACGTAAATAAATGTGTTCACGATTATATCTTTAAGTAATATTTGTACTTAATTTTTTATGTACTTAATACTCATACTTTGTAAGATTGCAAACGATTTCAATAATTTTATGTGTACAAATATAAGTTGCCATGTTAGAGTATTAACTTGTAATTAATTTATACTATGGCCCTTTTCTCTTATTGATTTAATTGATCTGTTTCAACCTCATGTAAGTTATTATATTTTACTTTAATACACTTTGACTGGATCTAGGTTTACGAAATAGGTAACACAAACAAAGTAAAGTTCCACTTCAAAATATTTGTTTATATTGTACTTAAAATAACAATGACGAACTTAATTGTATGTTTGTTACCTACTTACATTCCATTGCATTCATTCACCCTAACCCAGTGTTTTGGAGGCAATAAAAAACAGTATTGGCTTTTGTTTTAAATATGTTATGTGATCCAACCAGTGCGCGATTTAATTAATTATATTTGCAATCAGTGGCAAATCTGTTATACATTGTTACAATTTTCACGCCTCCCCTTAAGACCCGGGCCAAATATGTTTTGATATTCGGATAGCTCATTCATAACCTAAAGAGGTGCCATAAAGAATAAGAATTAAAAATCTAAAAAAAGGCTTGGATTTTCTGGTGTTACTACAATTCAAGAAGGTTATGACAAATTTCAGCCTCTTTTGACGCTGATTGCAAAAACAATTCTACGAATCGAATACTACTCCAGTTTATTAACTAGAACCCTATGTTTAATCTTGTTGGCAATTTTATTACAAATACGCTTTATTATATTCTACTAAACTGCAATAATGAATCTTATTGCCTTCTAAATCTCTATTTTTTATATTTGGACTGAAAATTAGTAAAATACATTTACCCTGTGATATGTGATCTATCATACCTGTATTTTACATTCCTTTTATTATATCCAGCGTAACTCACTTAATTATAATCTTCTCATACATATTTCTAATAAATATATACATGTATGGGCAGGTTATGGTATGGATAATAACTTAATATTAATAGAAAATGTATGTAGTTTTCAAGTTATCTGTTTAAAAATTTACTTGTTACTATCGTAAATTATCTAATTGTCACAAATTCTAAAATTATAAATTAAAATCATAAGATAAAAATATTTAAGAAATAAAATGTCATCATTGTAATAAACAAATATTGTGTTTTTATTATGCCCTTTCAAACTTGATAAAATTACGGAAAAATAGATAATAACAGCCTAAAAATACAAGTGTAGTCTTTATTGCTAATTTTATAATATTATCACACTCAAGATTACAATTTTGATGCTATGTTCTGGTAATGTTAAAGTTGAAAATAACAACTTGATATCTTCTTGAAATATGAATATTATTATATTAAGACTAGGACTGTGAGTTATTATTTATTTTCTATTATTAATCTATGAATTATTTATCAACAATACTATAACGATTTTATTTTAATGTTATAATTGTATAATCTAAATCACTAGCACCAATTTCACTTAACACAAGAAATTGTCTGTACAATTTTAATTAATATTTAAATAGTATTATATCTGTACTTTCTATGTTATAGTTAATTACACCTCATGGGTGTTCCATCGGGGTTTGTTGGCATTTTGGGTTTGCAAACCTTTTTCCTACCCTCAGCGCTACTGACCATGGTACACGTAAATGTAAAATAGCCACAGGATGAGGATTTAGTGTAGTACGTATGAGAATATTGTTTGCGAACATTGTTTTCACCATCAAAGTCACGTGTAACCGATTTAGACACTGAGACATACCTGTTACTGTCGTCAGGTTTGGAATTATACAAAGATCTTAGATTTTTGGCATTAACGTTTCTTGGGAAAGATGGGTATTTGTATTTCACTCTGCCACTTCCTGGACTAAGTGAGACTGTTTGGGCTTGTGAAGGAGATTCTTTTGAGCCGACCACGTATGTTTTGTCCTTGGACGCCACGGATTTCACACTACCTGTGAACCCGATAGGTATGGTATAGCCACCAGTGCCGGGCACACGTTCTCCAGGTTGGTAAATTCTACTTTCATCAGGGCGTTCCGAATTCCTCTGTGTAATTTCTGCATCGTGGTCCGATAAGGAGCCTAACAAAATATGTTGTGTGTTACCACCTGTCGTCTGTCTCACTTCTACACCTTTTCTTTTTGGACTATGAAGAGATTGGTGTGTAGTTTCAGGATCTCTATTGAATTCATTATAACCTGTATTCATGTAGCCTTGTTCGTTGTCAGCAGGATCAGCTCCTTCAGGTCCGTAGCCATCGTCATATTCTTCTGGTTGGTTATCATCTTTGTCGGGA
The DNA here is from genome assembly GCA_949152395.1 of Agrochola litura. Classification (NCBI taxonomy): domain Eukaryota; kingdom Metazoa; phylum Arthropoda; class Insecta; order Lepidoptera; family Noctuidae; genus Agrochola; species Agrochola litura. The sequence goes on along the minus strand of OX424491.1, from coordinate 11,557,379 downwards.
AGATACTCGCTATAGTCGCCCTCAGCATTATACGATGGTTGGAATGAGCGCCTGCTTTCCACTGGCGGTGAACGCGTGGACGCCAATGATCGATCATTTGATGTATGATGATCTTCATGCCTATGATTACCGTATGTATCGTCGCCGGGCGAGTTAAGTGGGTCTTCTTTGTTTGATTCTGTTACGACCTCTGTATCATACGATAATTCCGTGGTTGACTGATCGGTCTGGGGCGCGGCTGACGTATACTCTATTGTTTCTGTGATGTTGTAATTTTCTTCATTAATATTAACATCAATATTTTTATTGTTTTCATCGTTTACGTCAATTTTTTCAAAAGGTAGTCTATTTGGGAAAACTGCGTCTTTGTCTAAACTAGACCCTGCCTGTGCTGCTCCGTTGTATGTTATTCCATATTTGAAGGTGCCATGAAGTTGTGATTGTGACATGCCAGTTCTACCACTTGATTGAGCCGAAGATACTCCTCCACCGACAAATGGAGCTTTCTGTGAGTCATGTGATTTATCTCCTTCTTTATAAGGTGTGAATCCTATTTGAGCTTGAGAGGACGTGCTTCCGGGCCCTCGTGCTTGCGCGTCAGCCATACCTCCTTTGACACTGCCTTGGACTTGCGAGTTAGACGAGTGTAGTATGCCCTCACTCTGTGATCCAGTTACAACCGATCCGGTCTCTAAGCCGAGTTCAACATTAGCTTGTGATTTGTTATTTTTTCCACTACCTTGGGCTGTGCTGGAAGCACTTTTTTTATTTCCAGTTACTTGGCTGTTGGCGGCTTTATTTTCACCAGTAATTTCAGCTTGAGCTGAAAAAGATCCGCTGCCAGTGTATGTACCATGCACATGGGTTTGAGCTCGACCTTTATCATTGCCACCTTTAGATGATGCAGACGCCACGGTGCCATTAGCAGCTTGGTTTACACTCGCTTGTGCTTCTGAGTCATCCCCATCAGCAATCGAATTGGGATCGACGAAGTTTTGTGGTGGACCTAAACATCAAAATAATTGTTGATTAGTTTAAGTAATTATATTTATTTCTCGTTAACTACGTTATTTTTACGACATGGCGCCATGTTAGATTATGCACTTCACTGTGGCTAAGAAACAGAACATTTATTATTTCCAACATTAAGTAGCAAAAGAGATTTATGTACACCATAATATGGGTATATCTATCATATATTATATGATAGATATACCTAAGTGTAGTTTTACATAAAGAGACAAAGAAAACATTTAGATGGATATAGGGAGAAGGAGAGAAAATCCTACTGCAGGTAGTCAACAACACATTGTACCATTTACATTTAAGTACAAAACGCCATCTCAAAACGTGGTTGTCAAGGGTAATGGGACCCTTGTCCCGAATTCTGATTTAACTATGTAAGATAGAAAACCCAGGAACAGATTAATTACAAGACAGTAGTATTAACAGTTGGAAATAATAGTTCACTAATGTGTTTAAGTTACAATTACACGTAATCTACAAAAAAAAAATTAAACTTACCGATCTGATTACCGCCAGAACCCTGAAATCAAGAACACAAAATTAGTATTTGGAAATAGTCTCTTGAGAAATTCTTAGTAATTTCTCTATTGTTGGTCACCCTACAGTGGTGACTGTTAATTGAATTAAATTTCGTGATAGTAATATAATAATTAATTTAATTGAGGTAATTAATAACATGCAGTACAAAAATAAAATATTTTTCAATGATTTCAACTTACCCTTTGATCAGGACCATATTGCCCACCGGTACCACCTCCCACGCCAGTGCCACCAGGACCATATTGCCCACCGGTACCACCTGCAGTGCCAGGGCCACCCGGTCCATATTGTCCACCTGTACCACCTCCAGTGCCAGGGCCACCCGGACCATATTGGCCACCGGTACCACCACCCGTACCGGTGCCACCAGGCCCATATTGACCGCCGGTGCCACTCCCTGTTCCAGTACCATATTGACCGCCTGTACCACCTCCAGTGCCAGGGCCTCCCGGACCATATTGTCCACCGGTACCACCTCCAGTGCCAGGGCCACCCGGACCATATTGGCCACCGGTACCACCACCCGTACCGGTGCCACCAGGCCCATATTGATCACCGCCGTTACCTCCTCCGGTGCCAGGACCATATTGCCCACCAGTACCGCTGCCAGTGCCAGGCCCGTATTGACTGCCGGTGCCACTCCCCGTTCCAGGACCGTATTGCCCACCGGTTCCACCTCCAGTGCCAGGGCCACCAGGACCATTTTGGCCACCGGTACCACCTCCAGTACCTGGACCATATTGACCACCGGTACCACTTCCTGTTCCAGGACCATATTGCCCACCGGTTCCACCCCCAGTGCCAGGGCCACCCGGACCATATTGCCCGCCTGTACCACCAGAGCCTGGCCCATATTGCCCACCAGTACCGCCCCCAGTGCCAGGGCCACCAGGACCATATTGTCCACCGGTACCACCCCCTGTTCCAGGACCATATTGCCCACCGGTTCCACTCCCACTGCCTGGACCATATTGTCCACCTGCTCCTCCTCCAGTACCTTGACTACCAGGACCATACTGTCCACCAGTGCCACTCCCCGTTCCAGGACCATATTGCCCACCGGTACCACCACCCGTGCCCGTACCACCAGGGCCATATTGCCCGCCTGTACCACCAGAGCCCGGCCCATATTGCCCACCAGTACCGCCTCCAGTGCCAGGACCACCAGGACCATATTGTCCACCCGCACCACCGCCTGTGCCAAGACCACCACCTGTACCGGTACCACCAGGGCCATATTGCCCCCCGGCTCCACCTCCGCTGCCAGGACCATATTGCCCCCCGGCTCCACCTCCGCTGCCTGGGCCATATTGTCCACCTGTTCCTTGACTACCAGGACCATACTGTCCACCAGTGCCACTCCCCGTTCCAGGACCATATTGACCACCAGTCCCACCTCCAGTACCAGGACCATACTGTCCACCGGTGCCACTTCCCGTGCCCGGACCATATTGCCCGCCGGTTCCACCTCCAGTACCTTGACCACCAGGACCATATTGTCCACCCAAACCGCCTCCTGTACCAGGACCATATTGCCCATTGGTACCACCTCCCGTGCCAGGACCACCGCCCGTGCCAGTGCCACCAGGCCCATATTGACCGCCGGCACCTCCTCCGGTGCCGGGACCTCCAGGACCATATTGCCCACCGGTTCCACCTCCAGTGCCAGGACCATATTGCCCGCCAGTTCCACCTCCAGTGCCGTGACCACCAGGACCATACTGCCCACCGGTACCACCACCTGTGCCAGGAACATATTGCCCACCTGTACCACCACCCGTGCCAGGACCACCCGGACCATATTGCCCACCGGTACCACCACCCGTGCCCGGACCACCGCCCGTGCCGGGACCTCCAGGACCATATTGCCCACCGGTTCCACCTCCAGTGCCAGGACCATATTGCCCGCCAGTTCCACCTCCAGTGCCGTGACCACCAGGACCATATTGCCCACCAGTACCGCCTCCTGTGCCAGGACCATATTGCCCACCAGTACCGCCTCCTGTGCCAGGGCCATATTGTCCGCCGGTACCACCTCCAGAGCCTGGACCGTATTGTCCACCAGTACCACCTCCTGTTCCAGGCGTTCCTGGACCATATTGTCCACCTGTACCTCCACCAGTGCCAGGACCTCCTGGACCATATTGTCCACCAGTACCGCCTCCTGCGCCAGGACCATTAGGACCATATTGTCCCCCTGTTCCACCTCCAGTGCCAGGTACATATTTTCCGCCGGTACCACCTCCAGTACCTGGTCCAAACTGACTTCCAGGACCGCCCGGAATATATTGACCTCCAGGGCCGTATTGTCCACCAGGCCCTTGTCCTCCTCCGGTACCTGGACCTTGGCTCCCTGTCGAACCAGGCCCACCAGTTCCTTGTACTACACCACAGCAATAATAATTAACACCATCAGCACCTAGAATTGGCCCTGGTAATAATGGCCAATTTCCACCATGATGTTGCCCTGATTGTCCTGGATAGCCGCTCTGAGTGCCAGTCGGATATATTCCGGTATTACCCGGTCTGCCGATTTGATTAGGACCATAACTTCCAACTCCATTTTGAGGATGAGTCAAGGAACCTGGTGGCAAATTTCCTCCACCATTTTGGCCACCTGGGGTGTATCCAAACCCTTGGTTACCTGGCAAAATATTACCATTACCACCTTGTGGCCCACCCTTAGAACCAGTGTATGTCCCTGGAATTCCAGGTATGGAACCGCCTTGTGGTCCACCTGAATTGCCAGTGTACGTCCCAGGAATCCCGGGTATTGAACCGCCTTGTGGCCCACCAGAATTGCCAGTATACGTCCCAGAAATCCCAGGTATTGAACCGCCTTGTGGTCCACCAGAAGTGCCAGTATACGTCCCAGGAATCCCAGGTATTGAACCGCCTTGTGGTCCACCAGAAGTGCCAGTATACGTCCCAGGAATCCCAGGTATTGAACCGCCTTGTGGTCCACCCGTAGAGCCGGTGTACGTCCCAGGAATCCCAGGTATTAAACCGCCTTGTGGTCCACCCGTAGAGCCGGTGTACGTCCCAGGAATCCCAGGTATGGAACCGCCTGGTGGTCCACCAGTAGTGCCAGTGTATGTCCCAGGAATTCCAGGTATAGAACCGCCTTGTGGTCCACCCGTAGGACCGGTATACGGCCCAGGAATGCCAGGTGTAGAACCGCCTTGTGGACCACCAGAAGTACCAGTGTATGTCCCAGGTCTAGAACCACCATTTGTGCCGCCTGCGCCAGGTTGACCTGTTCCATAAGATGGTGAACCAGGTATGCCTCCTGGTTGATTTCCCAAGTTACCCCCTTGACCTCCATTGTTATTTCCATTTGGTATTCCAGTCGAACCATGCATAATTGGTGGTTGCATTCCAAATGGCGTGCCGTCTAGATTGGTTCCAAAACCTGATTGTCCGTTGGGTCCTAAACCTCCATTATTGGTTCCACCTGGTTGATTACCTCGTGAAGGGTATAAATTGGAACCCCCTTGTGTGCCATCTTTACCAGGGCCGAAGCCCCCGGGTACACCAGGATGTCCATATCGACCATAATCTCCGCCAGGTGTCCCGCCTTGATTTACTCCATAGCCGCCGGTTCTAGGGTCGACTATTTGACCAGGGCCTACTCCTCCAAGCCTATTGGGCCCGTTATCGTAACCGGTGCTTCCTGGTGATCCGCCCTGATTGGATCTGAAATAATTATGTAATATATTGACGTGGTACATAAGTACTACTATAAAAAAAAAGATTAACACTTTTATAGACCAATCCTACCCATAACCACAGAGTTAAAGCTATCCCTAATTGTAAAAGTAGGGAATAACCGGCAATATGCGGTTTCATACACTACATACATACATAAACTCATGCCTTCTTCCCATGGGGTAGGCAGAAAGTACAGAACGCATTCGCATTCTTACATACTCCTTTTGCTTCGTTTACGTTTATTCATCGGTCATACACGCGTGCCGGTTGCGAGTACTACGCGCTTGACCTTTCTGAAGAACATTACCAAAAAGATATGTTCTTCAACATGTCCGCAAAATGCGGTTTCATACAATAATATGTTATAAATAAAATACTATATCTTCTCCCTTTAGCACCAATAAACACAAATCTTCAACAATAAATTGGATGACATTGGATCTACCCTGCACTAAATATTCACAGATTCGTGTGTACTTGTATTACCTACTTTTGGATACACTTATTATATCTTGCATTGCGGAAGATTTTTATATTTAGGTATGGCGCTTTTCCTTTAATTATGTTTATACAAAATGTTCTCTACCTTTGGCCGTGGTTACCACGCGCACAATAAGTATCATCAAATATTACTCACTTAACGTAACGTGATAGTCCTAAGGGGCCGTGCACGAAATCGACTGATTTTGATCAATTTTGTTCATTAATTGTGAGAAAGGGAAACAGAATTTAAACAAAATTTGTGATTTGAAAGTCGAATTCTTTGTCTTGTATATAGCGGAAAGGGATTTTTCAAATAAATTAAGGATAAGCGGATAATCACTAAAATTCGCAACAAGTTTTCCAAAAAATGACGCGAGATTGACGTTTGATCGTTTCGTTAGAAGAAACTACTTTTGATTTTGAAAATTAAAAAATATCATCAACATCATTATAATAATTATGGTCTACTTGTACATAGGGGAACCACTTTTTTCAACTTTTATACAAAATATAGCAGATTTTTTTTTTTGAAATAACCATTTTTTTAAACCCTGTCAGTACCATATTTTTTTCCTATTATTTTGCAAACCATAACAAGAAATTAAAAAATCTCACATTAGTCTTCAGTTATCCTTGAAATAAAACCAAAATTTTACTTTGTGATTATACTATATCTTCAGTAAGTAAATCAAAGGCGAAATAAAACCATATTTTCGAGAGCGCAATAGTGATGTAATTATTAACAGGTACTGTGACTGACACGAATGGTTTAGCTGCTAAGCCATTCGTGTTAAACTTTAGCACAACGAAAACTGTACTTTTATACTTACACAGACTTAATATTTCAATTATTTCAAGCTTTCTTACAATTAGATAAGTTATTGACGAAAAAGGGCTTTTTTCGTGCACGAAGCCTTAATATGAATCACTTTCGTAAGAAGATAAATACATCTACTCACAGAACTAAGCTTATTTTTAACCGACTTTAAAAAAAATTAGGAGGTTCTCAATTCATCGGAATATTTTTTTTAATATTTAACTATAATTCCCAACATTGTGATGGACTGTACAAAAATGGGTTTGGAAAACTCGTAAAAGAAGATACTTACATATCACCTGGTCGACCTGGTCGAGTTTCTGCCCCCAAGCCAGTTCGACCCAGACAGTCCTCGCAGCTCGGATCGTACATTGATTGACTCTGGGCTTGTCCCATGCCGCTGTTTCCAACTGAAATAGATATTATGATATTGCAGGGGAGAGTGGAAAAAGAAAACTTGTAACGCCGACGCGTCTTTCCATTCTATACAAGGCCAGAACGCAGTCATAGGAAACTGCTCGCGTATACATTGGAAATCACTTTTTTACTAAGGTCTTCCAATCTATACAAGAGTAGTACGCAAATACTCGCGTATACTTCGTAGTGACCAAATTAACTACCTCATTCCATAGTATACAGAGCTAGTACGCATACGGATTAATCTAGTTTAGATTGCGAGAAATTATGAACTGGTAACCAACTTGTTTGCGACGTAATGCACCTTATATTAAATAGCCTGCCTGGCTGCGAGCAATTTGGAAGTAGCACTCGCCGGCCGCTGCCGCGGCACCGCTCGCTTCGCTCGCTCGGCTCGCGCGCAGTTGGTCACAGTTCTAACCTAACCTAAGCCATTTCACCCAGTTCACACTTTTGTTCTTTTCTTTTTTTTATAGACTATATCTTTAAAACTCTTATCAGGCGTAAGTGATGTAGTATAGTTTGGAACCAGGACGCGCTCGTCCACGTTACAAACTATACACCAGCAATACGCAAAATTCGTGTATACATTGTAATCACAGATTTAAAAATAGCATTACAATGTATACGCGAGCAGTTTCCTATGGCTGCGTTCTGGCCTTGTATAGATTGGAAATACGCAACGCCGACCACAAGTAACATAATGGGACAAGGGCGGGAAGATAAAGACGGTACTCACCAACGGTCGCCCTGGATGAATCAGCGGCTGAATGGGCCTCGGCCTTTCCTTCATCTTTGCCACCTGCACGGTCTATCGCCAGGTATTGCGACTGAGTCTGGCCTCTGTATCGTCCTCGAGGGGAATACGATGCCTCACGACGATCCCTTTGGAATCCTTCCAATACTTTTTCATAACTTCTTCCATCCAACACCCCTACAACTAAAGATTTGCAGAACAAATGCCGTGTTGATCCATTGCCGAAAGGTGTGACCTGATTAAAAAACAATATACTCATGTATAACGCATTGAGTGTTAGATCGCCTTGACATAATAAAACGTTTTCTTTGTTCCATTTACGATAATATAATTGTGAAACATAGGCCAAGGAAACACGGTCAACCTTGACAAAAAGAAGTTATCTCCTAATACAAATGTGATAAATAAAAATACCTACGCTTAGACTCAAACTCGATCATAATAAATATCGTGAGGCTGTAATATTTTATAACATTGAGCATAATCAGTTAATTATGGAACTGTTGCAGATTTTAACTTTCATACATCTAGTTATTAGTGTCGCACAGTAGGACCTATCAAATAAAATATGTACCAAAATCGAATCATTCAAAGAAACAAAAATACCTATGCATTTCTACCCATTATTAAACTATTTTAGGTAAAGAAAGGACTGACAACTTTAAGCCCGGTTTCCACCGCGATCGGAGCGGACTCATTAAGGACTCCGTTTAACTCGCAAGAGTAAACTGCATACTTGTATTTCCACCAACAAATACTCGCAAAGTAAGTATGCAGTTTACTCTACGGAGTCCTTAATGAAATTAAGTGTGCCGGTCTGTTGTGAGGATGTTTGGCAAATTCCATTACTGACTGCATTCCTCACTGTGCCACAAACCTGCTTCATTTATAAATACATTAGGGATTCGCCCCTGTTTCGCACATGTGAATTGGCGAATGGGTCCGCTCCGCTCGCGGTGAAAACCGGGCTTTACTGTGGGAGTAACTGAACTACTTAAGAAAATAAAATCATTTGAGTACTACCCATACTGAGTTCAACAGGATATTATTAATTATAGTAGGTATTCTTTTAATTAACCGGTTTCACTCACACCTAGCGAAACTACTTTTAGTACCCAGATAAGTTTTAATTTTTTTTTGTCTCTAGCAGGCGCGTCCAAGCTATGTAATCCATTCAAACATGATTGAGTAACCAACTCACAAAACTTCATTTTCAATATTAGTTGAATGACGATAAAAGGTCGAGTTTAATCATGTGGTTATTTAATAATTCTCGATTAGAATACGATTGTGCATCAACTTCGGTTAGTATTTAAAGTACCTATAAAAGAAACACCTACCAATGAAGCAATTAACAAAAGTATGGAACGCTTCCGTGGATAGGACAACATGTCTAGGACTGGCTCTTTACAACACAACCGAACACCACGCCTCCCCCGAAGGGCAAGGCAGAGGTGTAGGTACCTACAGCACACCCACATTTCGGCAGTTATGTTTCAGTCTCATGTAACAGGGGCGGTACTTTACCCCGGTTAATGCTATATGCTAGGGGAAAAACCGGGGCATTGATATTTTCCTTATTTAATCTGCTAACCTAAATTAAAATTAAATATCAGCAGATATGTTTTATAGGGTTCTGCAGAAGTAATCTTCTCTAAAAACCGTTACGTTTAAAAGAGTATTGATAAGTTATTAGTGCGTATTTCATGTTAACTAGGTCACAAGCTAGTCGTCGCCTGACTCAGGGCATCTGATATTATTTGTTAAGTAGGTACTATTTATGACTTCATTACTGTTAGATTTATAGGTTGCATAAATCTCAAATAATCTATCTACAAACAGGAATGATAGCATCTTCATAATATGAATTCTATTTGGAGCGCAAAGAACAATAAAATATCGCAAAGCTTTTACCGTCTTATCATAACGCATAATGAGATTATTCAGTCGTTCGCAAAGCAATTCAGTTTATGAAACAAACTTATAAAAACTTTTGAAATTACCGTAATAGTTTGTTTTAATCCTGGGTGAGGTTTCGTATTGCTGATGAAGCAGTTGTTTGGTAAAGTGTCTGAGTAGAGTTCTCTCGCGCCAGCCACATCATGTTTGAATTCGGTTTGCAATGTAAAGCACCGGTGGGAATTAAAGTCTTTGCACACAATATATTGCTGAAAATAATTGGATATTAAACATTACGCTTAGAAGGAAGTTATCACATATCACTTTTTCTCTAGGAACAGAAAATTAAAATATAAAATTCTTACTTGCGACGCTGTGGTAGTACTGGTGTACAATAGCAGAAGAAAAGCGGTGACGAGGAAGAAGGTGCGCGCGGGCCGCGGCCGGGCGAGCTGCGCGACTGGACGCATGCCTGCGATGGTGCGCGCCGACGCTCTGCCGCTCCGCCGCCGGCCCAGGCGCACTGTCCGCCATCTGACCCTTGGCCTAACTCACAACCCGCACTAGATATAAGTTCACCCACCTAATTTCGGCGATAGCAAGCGAATTTGCCACAGTTTAGCTTGAAAATTGAGGAAGTATGACTCTTAACGAAAGATAATATTACAACCTAATTATTAAGTGCTACACATTTCCTTTTGGCGTTTATTTGCTACGTCACTACACAATAAACTTCAGATAGCCGGCCTTAAGAAGTATCAATCGGCTTCTATTTCTCTTCAATATCCAATACCTACATTAATAAAGTAAGTACCTACCTTATTGTTAATAACACGTCTTATTCTTACTACTCTTTTTTAGATAATATTTAGTATAATCCACAAAAGGGCGGATTCCATTCTTTTCATCTTCTCACGGCTTTTAGCTGTGGTGGTCCAGTCTGTCATAAAGCATCTCGTCATCTTCGCTTGGGAGTTCCACGACGTCAGATTTTCTCCTTTGGCACCCATTCCGATGTTAATTTTGCCCTAGCGATCGTCTGCCATTCAACACATGGCGTGCTCAATCCCATTTCAGCTTGGCAGCTTTTTCCCCACATCCGCTATTTGCTTGAAGGAACGTAGTACCTATTGAACGTAGTACCGGGCAAACCGGGGCACGTGACCCGGGCGCTAACTTCAGGGGGCGACAAATTCAAACATAGCAAACAAGTGAAACTTTTCAATAAATGAGACGCGCAGGACAATTTTTTTTTTTCTTTTTGTCAGCATATTTGGCGCCCCTGTTTTATCCCAACACACAACTGATTAACGATCTATATTTGATTTGATTAATGTGTTGCTGCCAAAATTTTAATTTCGCGGGCTAACTTAGCGCATCTCCATAAAAGATTGGCGGGGGGCGGCAGTCAAAAAAATTCTAGATCTGGGGCTGGTATTTCTTACACAGTTTGTAAGTTTGACTCCCAAAATACTGCTCTCCATACGTCACTGGCAAACCGCTCTCGTGAACTTTGATGATTAGTCAAAGATCATGTTTGTGCACCATGTGTGAAGATGGGAAGTATCTATGCAAGTATTATGTTATGGGAAGTTCCCCTTTCATTAAATCTTTCATGTCTTTGTCTTGTCTCGCCTGGAATGAGACTATTTTGACCCAAATCTAGGTAGGTACGTATCGTACGTCCTAGAATAAAAATTCGAAGACATGTGAAATCCACCATCACGCATTGGGCCCGCGTGGTGGATTACGACCCACTCCCTCTAACAGAGAGGAGGCGGCCTCCTCTCCAGCCTATGTCCCAGCAGTGGGAACATTATAGGTTGATTATGCTGTCCGATACGTATTCATGGACGTAGGGTGAACCCTGGCACCCTCAACGTTAAGATGGAGTTTTGGTGCTGTTAGTCATAAGTTTGGTCTTTGATATGTTGTTCTTTAAACATATGTCCGAGTTCCGAGGCGAAGAGGAGATAAGACTATGTCGTCAGCGAAGCGAAGGTTAATCTTCTTTCTGCGACAACAATGCCCTTCTCACATCCTCAAGTAGCAGTCATAAAAGACAACAAAAAATAAGGTTACAAGAGCATGGTCAGCAGTGTCTTCCTTCCTAATAGGATTTCTCTCCACTCCGTACTACTGTCCACAAAAAGACCTCTCATCGTTGAATTAATAATTAACAGTATTTAAAAAAAAACAGAGCGGCCTTTATTACATAATTAGGCAGTTAATATCATCAGGCGGAGCCTAATTCGGTTACTATTTGTTATGTACAGACGCCAGCACATCAGGCTACTACAATCTGTCAAATTTATGTAATAGATTTTCAACTTTATTGCTGAATAATAAGGTTCAAATTTGATTGGGAAAATTTGACAGTTTCGGGTAGCTTGATGTGCTGGCGTCTGTACAATTATTAGTATTATATTCGGGTTAGGTTGACGCAACAATTTTATTGTTTTAGACACTAATATTATAAATGCGAAAGTGGCTGTCTGTTTGTTACGTTTTCATGGCTAAACTGCTGAACCAATTTTGATCGCTATAGGTAGAGGTAGTTTGAACCTTTAACCCTGAGCATAGTGACCATCAACCCTGAAATTTGCAATATTGCTCGTTTGTGTAAGAAATGTCATTAATGATGTCGATACGAATAGGTAGGTATACCTCAAACACGTTCAGTGCCTGGAGCCCTCCTGGAGGGTTCACTCAAGTCATATATGGGATGCCAAGAGCTCTCGCAGAGGACTCATTTAAAATGTAGGTTTTTCTTAGCGAATTCGGCATTATAAACTGTGAAAACAAAATTATTTGTACATTTTAACAAGATTCCAAACCTGATGCCGGTGACTCTCCTCGAGGGTCCTGGAGTCAACTTGCAATATGTATGGCGGCATGGCGTATGAGCTTTATGAAAAATGGATGGAGTCGAAAGTGTTAAAGTATAACTATATACCTAAATAGTTATAATAAAATTAAATGCTGTTCGTTGGTAAGCGCATCCCTTGCTATTTTTTTGTTTTAAAATGTTCGTAATAGTCCGAATCAGGTTCTTACGGAAAGCTTGGAAAAGTTTCCCAGAAAATCTTCAAATTCGTAAAAAACTGATTGTCAATTTTACCCGACTACGGCGAAGAAAAAAGGAGGGTTTTGATTTTGACCGGTATGTATTTTGTATTCATTATTGAAACTGAAAAGGACAACGTCTGTCGGGTCAGCTAGTATTAAATAAAGATCAATTAATTGGTTGATATTTATTTATTATAAAAAAAGTATTAGTCAGTAGGTAAAAAGCGGTTAATGGCGGACTTGGTAAAATTACAGTTAACATCTACATTACAATGACAAATTGGCTCCAAGTTATCTTTACAGGCTTGTTGTTGAGCAGTGATAGGTTACTATTACTATAGATTATTGCTTCTTAAATCTCACTCATTTTATAGTCTTGTTATTTCTGAGCTTATGTTGGGGTCCTTCTTTTTGTATGAGTGCGTCGGGTAGATGAAGTGTTGCGTGTAGTACGCAGCCGAGTGCTGGTCCGCGGGGCTCTTGCTGTTGCTCACTCTGCGGTAGTAGTCGATGGACTCAACGCACTCACAAGCAAGCCTGCTCTCAGAGCCGCTGCTCTCCAACTGATACTTAGGCACCATGATGAGACTCTCCGTGGACTTGGTCGGAGGGCAGTGGCTGTGGCTCCTCGTGTACACGGAGCAGTGGTGCGGGGCACTCTGTCGGTGAGCGTGTTTTTCTTGTGAGTGGTGTTGGTACTCATGGTGACTCTGCGTGCTGCGGCTACTGTGGTTACGCCCGTGACTCTTGGATCGGTTTGATTGTTTCGTTGCAGTATCTAAGTAGCCATACCCAAATCCATAACCTCCAAATGCTTTAGTCGTTAAATTATCCCATGACTTCGGTTTCACATGTTGATGACTACTCTGGTATTGGATTTTAGGCGATGACTTAGTTTCTGTCCTATCATTATCCCAAAAGAGTGTATCGCTACTTAAGGAAGTACTATAACTGGAAGCTGAATTATCACACGGCACGGTGGCATTGCTCGTTGCGTACGACTGAAGGCTGCACTGGCTCGTCTGTGTGGACTCCGTTGTTAAATATCGGTAACGATTGGAGCAGTGTCCCGATTGACAAACTTTCTTAGTCCGCATGTGAGAACCGCTGTCCGGCTTCTGTGTGGATTTGTCAACTTGTTGGCATTTCTCTTTCCTCTTGTGTTCTTTAGAGCATTCTCTCTTTCTTCGCATTTTCTTCCTAGTATTGGGCACGCAATGCGGATCGCAACAGGGACTGGCGAGATCGTAAGCTTCGAGACTGTTAGCATCTTGATTGTTATACGCAGGCATGCATGGAGCGCAACCGTGACTATGACTACTTCTATGGCCTTTATTGTGTTTCCCACTACTTGTTTTGTAGTTCTCTGAAGCCCTGTGACATTCCTGGCTCGGTGTTTTCACAACATAGTGATGGCATTCGCGCCTGTTCCTTGGGGAGCCCACAGTAATGACAAAGCTCCCGGTACGCAGGTTAGGTTGTATGAGGCACGCTCCGTAGCGGGGATCGAGGTACTGGTACATGAACACGTTGGGTTGCGGAGGTTTAGCGGCCGTCACGTTCTCACTGGAGAGTGTCGGTCTACAATACGTGTTGTTTATATTTTCTCCGATGTTATTCTCCTCGTTGTCTGAAATCACATCAGATGGAGACGTTTTCTTCTTCTGAGACGGCAAACTGTGCGTCTTCCAGTTACAATCAAACATTTGTCTTTCTCGAACGGTGAGCTGTTCTAGTTCCCTCATTTTAGATTGCAGGGTTCGTTGCAGGTTGATGTATTTGAGGTGTAGCTCTACTTTTCTCACGCAGTCTTCGAAGATGACGACCATGCGCATTCTGGAGTCACAGCTGTTGATGGCGTCGACGATGGCGGTGTGGTCGGCGCGCTCCACGTCCGTGCCGTTGATGGACAGGATGACATCACCCTCACGCATCCCCGCCGCAGCAGCTGGACCATCCGTCTCGACGTGATCCACGTACGTAATAACTTCGATTTCTTGTTCCTGTAGATAAACAGATACTCCATTACATTGGATATATCGTGCTGCCCTTACATAGTTACAAAAGTTTTTTATGTAATGCTAATGACACACAAACTTAAAACTATTGTTTTAATTATTCGCAGTGTAAACTTGCTAATGCTTGATTACAATGTAACTGAAGTTAAAGCTATAAGATCTAGTTTCAGTATTGAAATAAGAAATACGTACCTTTTTATAATGAATCCCATAGCTCTGCAGCGTGAACCCGTAGCTGCCATTTTTCTTTTCAATGATGATAGTGCGCCTACGCCAATCCTCCTCATTTTTCCCTGGTCTCTCAGATTTTATAGATTCTCTAATCTGAAAAAATATTGAAATTACTTACTGCATAACGCTAGATCTTAAAATAAGCATGAGAATAATGGAATACCCACACTATAAGAGCTTCTTTTGGCACTTTCCTAATTAAACGGGCAATATTTGTATATATATTTGTTTGTACTTATATAGATTTGTACTCATGTTCTCGAAATCGTTACGTAAACCGTTACGGGGGCGAAAAGTCGATCTAGCTCGGTCTCTTATCTGGGAAAATTAGTTTTCATTTCTCATACTCGGAAAGTAGTGTTTGTTTGATCCAAGTAGCGGGTGGAAGACGCTGATCCCCACCCTTGGGCGGGAAAGACTCATAGTAATTGCTTCCCTCTCTAGGGCGGGAATGAATTTTAAAAACAGAACTATATTGGTTACCTAACCAATATAGTTCTATTTTCGGCCTACGTCGGCTATGAAAAATTTTACTAAGGGGGTGTTACACTGTCGAGTCTGTGGTCATGGATCTGTGGTCGAAGATATAATAGTATTTAAAATAGACATTTGTTATATGTTATATCCCCCTTGGGGGATATTACACTATCATATTATATCATATACCTATCTACGAAGCTCACAAATTACCCATGTTATGTCCATTTTACAATTTAGTTATGTCTTTGATCATGGATCTGTGATCGTAGATATGATGGTGTAATACCCCCTTAAAGAAAAATACTGATTAAAAAAAATGCTGCAGTCTTGTCATTGTATAAACAGCCAGTGTGAATTTAAAAAATACCTAAGCGGGACGACGCGTGGCTGTGACGCGGTGTGTTCCATATTTAAAATTAAAAAGACTAATAGGTACTAGAATATTCATGTTATTATTATAAATTAATATTTTAGAAAAACTATTACTTTTAACTTTCCTTATATTCGAAATGAAAAGTAGAGTGTTTAACACGGGTGAAAGTCATCAATTCCTTTCGACCCTTGTATAACAATCTACTATTTCTCCGTATTTTCGCCCGAGCAGAGCTCGGTCGCCTAAAGTTTAGAACAAGATAATGAATAATGACATGACAA
This sequence comes from Agrochola litura, assembly GCA_949152395.1. Classification (NCBI taxonomy): domain Eukaryota; kingdom Metazoa; phylum Arthropoda; class Insecta; order Lepidoptera; family Noctuidae; genus Agrochola; species Agrochola litura. The sequence continues at coordinate 11,541,277 of OX424491.1, read as the reverse complement.
TAATGACATTAGAATAATTATCATCGCAGCATGGAATTAGTAAGTACTGTAGACACTCGCGTGACTGTGGTACCCGGGACGGTGTTGAAATTAAAGGACTCTTGTTTCAAAGGCGTAATTATATTTAATTCATTAGTACAACATAATAATGACACACGCGAGCGGCGCCTGGAGCTAAACTATCTTTTTTTTATCGACAAGTGAAAACTATTCCAAAATCCTATTTTAAATATATCATGACGGATTGTTCGGATGACGTGCAGCATTCTTGCCAGCCTGTACAGTATGAGGTTGCACCTCATCATAAAACCTTACAGTACCTACTATCATGGCAGCATGGAATAAGTGGGTACTATACATGGATTAGTATGAACTTTCTTAGACTATAAAATAAGCATTTTCAATTTTAACCAGAGCAGAGCTCGGTCGCCCAGGTACTAATATTTATCTAAAAGCCACCAAAGATTTCTGTCCCCCAATAAGATAGGTCTCAAAATAACTACTACTAGCAAGCTGATAACGTTTATTTTGTGATACATTATGCACTACTACACATTTATAAATCCAATATTGACTACTTAACTTATTTTGCACTAGGTCGGACAAAGTTCATTGACCCCATTGATGCAGCTTGACAATACTTTCATCTTTAATTATTTATTCAATGGTTTGCTCATCTTATCGCTTAAAATTCCTACTTAACAAAGGCACAGCTTTTCAAAAATTTATTTAAAATAAAAATTACTCACAGAATTGTCCAAGGAGTCCTCCTTCGAGTCATTGGTCAGAAGTTTTTTTCCGTTGCTCATGGTGCTGGGGCATCGTTCATTGAGTTTGGGTGAGCTCATCCCGGCTCAGCCTCACTTGTTGGTGTTATAAAGATGATATCTGGAGCGGCATGGTAGCCTTGTGGAATTAAGTTTAACGTTACCTAGCTAGTGGCAGGGACTTCGGTCGAGGTGCGACAAATCATTAAATTACGACCGCGCATGCGTCAGTTTGGCGCATGCGTAGCTTGTGGACAACCCCTTCTAGACTTTTATGAATTGGCTCTAAAAAGTTGGTTAAACTGAACACTTTCATGACTTTATCAATGTTACCTAGTAGGTATCGATAAATTGTCTTTAAGTACCTTTGTAACTTTTGAGTGCCTATTAGGTAGAGTATGTAGGTGTAGCATACGGATTGTTATTTTCTTAAAATTTTCTCAGTTAGAACATTTAGAACGTTAAATCTTGGTACAGTTTTGTTAATACAAATAGTTATTTCTTAATAGATTAAGAATAAAATTTATAATACGTAGGTACGACCTATACTTATCTGAATTAGGTATATTATTTGTTCATCTTATTCCTAAAATTTTAAATTAACAACGTTTTGAAAGTTAAGGTTTAGTCACAAGGGTGTTTATCTTAGAGTAATGCACGACTGAAGTGTTGGGTATGGGCACGGGGATGTCAGACATATTGTTGTTAAGGGTGAGTAGAGGTGGGATGCTAATGGACTGAACCCCGGCTGACTGTGGGATGACCGCTGCACCGCTATGTATAGCCACAGGAGTCTTGCCGACGGGCACATCCCTCTTAAATAAACTCTTATAGAATTCATTAAAAGGCGTGTCTTTGTCATCCATTATATCAATACCTCTGATTGACCTCTTTGAAGTTCTCAGTGGTTTTGAACCTGAAATAAAAAATATTATTTATTGCGGTTTATAAGTAGTTTAAAAGGCCTTCTACACAGTTGGAACCAACCACCAACAGAGGGGCACCTTGGTTGGTTTATTTTGTTCTATACGATCATGTGGTTGACTCGACTTGTCAGTGTATACTGCGAACGCAACAGATTGCTACGTTTTGAAATATGGCATCTTACCTTACAAAATATTAAAAAAATCGGATTGACATTATAACTCTTTTACGCGCAAGTGACCAAGAAAAACAAGCAAAGAAAAAAAAAGATGAAACAATGACTAAAAGAGAGAACATCATTAGGTCACATGAACATTTTAAAAACACTTGACTCAGGCGACTTTTGTAATTACCTTAGGATAGACCAAAACACTTTTAATGAATTATTAGAAATGGTGTGACCATTGATTACCAAGAAAAATACAGTGATGAGACAAGCTGTGTCTGCTGAAGAACGTCTGATAGGTACTCTGAGATTTCTAGCTACGGGAAGAGATTACAAAGATGAAGATCTCAGATTTAGTATAGTTACATCACATCAACTTCTTTAAAAAAATATTCCTGAGACATGTTAGGCGATATATGTATAAGGTTCCCAACCGCCAACAGTCGTCCACAAGGTCGAGATTCGACTCAATGCCCTCTGTTAGTCCTTGGTAGTGGGGGATGCGCTCGCGACCAAGGTCGTTGCAAGGTAATCAACCAATTATTGGACATCAACCGAGCGTCGTCTACACGGTCAATTTTTATGCAAACTCAACCAAGGTGCCCTCTGTTGGTGGGTGGTTCCAACCGTGTAGAAGGCTTTTAAATTGTTCATTGCTTTGATCAGCATACTGTGGGTTATATAGATAAGTAGATCCTCTGATGCGCGTTGTTTAAAAATAATACTACGACGGAAGAATGTTTATTGGAAGAGTACATTATAATTCAAAATAATAAACAACTCAAAAAGGTTTGACTGCTCCCTTGCAAAAAACTGTCAAGAACAGGCTGATTTTGTCAAAAATAATGTATTGAAGCCATTAGCTGTCACAAGAAGAAAAACATTAAACATACCTAAAACTTTAATGGCATCTTCATTATTTTCTGCAACAATTGCCAGTAGGTATTTATTGCGTTAGCTAAAGTTCGTATCTAAAGAGGTTACATACACTACAATAAAATAACAAGAGTTATTTAGGTTATTTTAGGATAGGTATTATTTACTTCATTCATACCAAAGAACAAGACGAAGATATCCGGATGAACTTGCCTCCTACCGAAAGGACTGGCCCGCAGTGGCAGCAGACAGACGTGTGTGGAAAAGGGAAGCTTTTATCCAGCAGTGGGTTATTAAGAGCTAGATGGATATTTTGACATAATATTTGTTTTTGCTCCCGTAATGTCCTTTGACTTAGTAACTAGAGCAATCTCGAAATTTGTGACTGCCTGTATCTACATTGGTAACGCATGCAAACACAGTCGACCACGAGCTCAAACATAACATTACGCGTTTATTCCCTGAAGGGATAGGCAGATGTGTACAGACGCCAGCACATCAGGCTACTACAATCTGTCAAATTTATTTGATAGATTTTCAACTTTATCGCTGAAGCATAAGGTTCAAAGTTGATTGTAAATTTTTTACAGTTTCGGGTAGCTTGATGTGGTGGCGTCTGTACATAGCAGGTAGATACACTGATACACCCATTTATTAAATGACTAACTGCTACCCGCGGCTTTCCGACCAAAACTTGCAAAACATAAAACAATGCTTCATTAGGGTTGAGGGAAATTTTGGACCTACCTATCTGCAAGAAGAGACTACACTTCTACAGCCTTTTGAATGAAAAACCTCACGAAATAGTAACGTTTCGCTTTGAAATAAGAGAAGCGTTAAAGAAAATTCGTAAGTACCTTTATTTTTTGCAAAATCATCATTTACATCCTAAGTAAATGCATTGAATTAAATAGATGGACTACTAAATATTATGTAAGTAGACGGAATAAATTCATAACCGGCACATGCATTTAATTGTGAAAATACGGAGAAATAGTAGCGAAGGAATAAATACGAGGTATTTAGACTCTACTCATGTTATTATTAGGTATCAATAAATATTTTAGAAAAACTATTTTTTTTTTTTAGTTTCCTTAAATTCGAAATGAAAAGTAGAGTGTTTAACACGGGTGAAAGTCATCAATTCCTACTCGGACTACTTATAGGGAATTGATTCTTTTCGAGCCTTTTATAACAATCTACTATTTCATTTCTTATACTCGGAAAGTAATGTTTGTTTGATCCGAGTAGCGGGTGGAAGACGCTGCTACCCATATTTGGGCGGGAAAGACCAGAAAGACTCATAGTAGGTAATTGTTTCCCTCTCTAGGGTGGAATGAATAAAAAAAAAACCAGCCAAGTGCATGTCGGACTACGCACAATGTAGGGTTCCGTAGTTGGGATGAATTTATCCCAAGAACAAACTTAACTTTGTAGTTGAAAAACATTTTCTTTCATACGGAATGTTTTGGAAAACATGTTTTTACAACCGCAAATCTAAGTTGGTCTATTATTACTCGTTAACTTGTAAAGCCTACTCAGCTGTGATAGTTCTCCTTTTAAATTCTTTATATAAGCTACAGCCGTGAGTTTTTTCACATATCTAAAACCAACCATTTAGCTGGCAGGTGGGGACACACTTGACTCTAACAAAAATTTGCACTTTAAAGCTTAATATTTCGCAAACGGATCTCTGAATTCAAAAATAGTTTTAACACACTCGCAATGTTTTTGAAAGACCTTTCCAACGATACCCGACACCAAAGGATAGAAAAAAAAACATCCCCACTTTACGTGTAGGGTAGGTACCCTAAAAGAATATATATATATTCTATATAATTTTATTTTACCACTTTGTCGGCATGATTAATATGTATAGTATACCCATGCCAAATTACAACTTTCTAGTACTAACATTCTTCAGACAGACAGACGGACATGGCGAAACTATAAGGGTTCCTTGTTGACTACGGAACCCTAAAAAGTACCTATAATAATAAAAGCGGGACTGCCCGCGGCAATGACGCCATGTGTTCTCTATATAAAATTTTATAAAAACTTTATAATTTGGCGGGATACAACTCTGTAAGCTGTACCAAATTCAAAATCTCGGTTAGACTAGACTAATATTTGATTAAAATAGAGTTCAAGCGATTCTGAAATGTTACTATTTTTTACTTTCCTTGTATTCGAAATGCAAAGTAGAGTGTTTAACACGGGTGAAAGTCATCAATTCCTACTCGGACTATAGCTAATAGAAATACCTCGTATGGGAATTGATTCCTTTCAAACCTTAATATTAAATGAGCATTTTCTGTTTTCACCAGAGCAGAGCTCGGTCGCCCAGATATTGAATTTAATCCATGTAGTATTTAGTATGTTACAGATCGTGGGCGGCTGTGCTTTTTTTACCAATGTAGGGACAGGAACTCAGGCTGATTTCAAGATTGCTTTTTTAGTTCCTAAATAACGAGCGTAAAAAAACGGTTCTGTAAATAATTTCTTAAAAATAACCTAAATAAATCTTGTAATTTTATTGTAGGCAACCTCTTTAGATACTAACTTTAGCTACCAACTGGCAATTGATGCAGAAAATAATTTAGAAGATGCCATTAAAGTTTTACTTTTCATGTTTTTTTTTGCTTGTGACAAATGGCTTCATTGCATTATTTTTACAAAAGCAGCTTGTTATTTTTTCAATGTGAAAGACGTAAAACCTTTTTTGGATCGTAGTAATAAATAAAAAAATAAATGCATGTGCCGGTTATGAATTTATTCCGTCTCATAATATTTAGTACCTAGTCCATCTATTTAATTCAGTGCATTTACTTAGGTACTTAGGATGTAAATGAAGATTTTACTGAAAATAAAGGAATTTACGAAATTTTTTGAACGCTTTTGAAAGATGGGTAGCAGGTACTCGGATCAAACAAACGCTAAGTACTTTCCAAGTATGAGAAATTAAAAAGGTTTTACTGTCTACACGTATACTAGTACTAGTATTATATTATCTGTGACGTAGAAAAAAACGGGCCGATTTTTTTTAATAAAGCTACGAAAAGAAAAATCATGAAAAGTAAAACTTTTATGGCATCTTTTAAATTATTTTCTGCAATAAATGCCAGTAAGTAGATATTTTATTGCAAACTAGTTTCAAAAGAGTTTGCACTACGAAAAAGTTGGTAATTTCTAGAATGATTGGTTTCTCAAGCGAGTAGGTCCAATGTGATTTTCTATTAGTATTACCTGTTAATGCAGAAGGTGGTGACATATTGGTTAAATGATTCAGAGTGCTCCAAGGTAGCTGGTTAGGAGCGTTCTCCGAGTTGACAAGCATCGGTGCTACTCCCACCATACTTTGAGCAGTCACATTGGTAAGGAGAGGAGCCGGAATCTTACTCAAATCCAGTCCTTGAGAGCCATTGGAGTGGAAGAATGTCACAGCCTCTTGATTGCCACTAAGGAGACAAAAATGGTAAGAATATTTTGATGAATACTCGTCCTTGCGAAAACATTAAATTAGATATTTTAGGTAGCCAAGCCCAAATTTACAAAATTCGAATAAAACCGTCTATAGAACAGTGACCATAGTGACCACGGTTTTCAGATGCGGGGTTTATTCCGGATTTGACTTCAAAATTATGTTAAAAATAAAATCTGCTCATTGCAGTCCATCTACGTGAAAACGATCATCGTTTTAGCTTAACATTAAACACCCAGTTGACGCCTGTGTTGTACTTTTGTGGCTTCAATAATTACCTACGGTTGTGCCTCGTCGGCCTCTATTTATTTATATCTTAACTTACGACGTACTACGATCAATATAAGTTCATATTTAGACGTTGCTTAGCCTTTGTCTTTGTCGTTGCCTTAAACACCTTACCAAGAGTTACTGTTTTAAGAGGAAGGTTAATCAATCCGCCTGGGATCCTTCAGCAGGAGGGTAGATTTCTTTTGTTTTACTTTGAACTACTATTGATCCGAACCAAGAGATCAAGTAAAATGGCAAAAGATTTGTACTTAAGTTGGACGATATTTTACACAATTTTCCTTTTTTTTTTACTCGTCTGCCCCAGGGTATTGTTTTTCGAGAGTAGGTATGTATGTTTGTACTTATGTCTATTTCTTTGGCACGCTCTGTAGCCTTAACAGCTTGATGGATTTTATTACATGAGCTGTCAATTCGTCTTAATTGTGGGAATGACCTAAGCTATATATATATAATATTTATATAATGCATACAAATAAAAAGGGAGGGGAATGTTTTTGTAAAATAAAATTACAACAATATGGGTATCAAATAAAAGCCGGTAATGAGTCAATTCCATATATTTGTATATTTAAAGCTTGTTGTAGGAAAGCAAATTATTAAAAAAAAAACAATAAACCAGACTGCAAAACACATACCTAACTGTATAGAGACAAACATGCATTAAAATCAATTAAATTTTGGTATTGCAGGCGGGACAAACCTGAAATATGGTGTAACTTTTGTTTGTCCCGGCAATTTTGAAAATAATTTTATTTTTGGCAATCTTCTTATGATACGTCTTCATTAGAGGATAAACTTGATAATTCTAGGTATTGTAAGGTTTTTATTATAAGTTAGCGGACCCGACAGACGTTGTCCTGTCCGAACAGCGCCACCTACCGGGTCCAATTATATTTTCAAACTATCCAGGGACCTACTCAAATATACACACAAAATTTCATCCAAATCGGTCCAGCCGTTTAGGAGGAGTTAGGTGACAAACACATTTACAGAAGAATCCTTACATATTATAAAACAAAGTCCCCCGCCGCGTCTGTCTGTCTGTCTGAACGCGATAAACTCAAAAACTCGAACGAATTTTCAAACGGGTTTCACCAATGGATGGAGTGATTCTTGCGGAAGGCTTTAGTGTATAATTCATTAAGAGTTTGTGTAAATTGGCTGAAATATGACGATTATTGTTGAAGAAGTCGGAAAAAATCATGCCGACTGGGAGCTTTACTGGCGTACGCTGCGTTAACCGGAAAAGATACATCAAATTTATGTTCTACGGTATTGTTCATCTTAAAAAGTTCAACAATAAAGTCCGCGATGGCATATGTCTATCTTCTAAGGATGACCCACAATAACCATTTTTATCTTTCAGAATTTGATAAAAATTTCATTGTTATTTCCGAAGCTTTTTTGACCGGTATAGTATTAATCCTTATCAAAAAAAATATGTTGTTTTATTGGGTATTTAATTTAGATTAAAATATGCCTTTAAATCGTATAATTTAAATGAATAGTATAAAAGATATCACAGTTTCAAAATTACGCGGAGCAACGCGGGCGCAGCGGTAGGAGTCAATGACGTTTTCCTCTGCTATTTATTAGGTATGAAATCTCGGTAGTAAGTTCCCGTGGGATATTTTCCGACATCCACGCGGGCGAAGCCGCGGGCAAAAGCTAGTTATATAGCAAAACTGTGATTCAAATTTCACGGTGTAGGTATATAAAGATGTATGTAAACTTACGTAGCGTTCATGTTAGCCGTTTCATTGTCCGTTTTGTTGGTGACGATACCCACTTGATACACCATGGCGTGAATTACGTACCTGAAAAACGTTTTAATTAACTCTTATCTTATAGTCACAGACAAAAGTAAGTCTAATCGTAGTCTTGTAATGTAATTACCTTATTATTAGTGTTTGGCAAGGAGTTTAGACACTTCTGTTACCATCCGAAAGGCGAAATTATAATATCTATGTAGGTAAAATTTATCAATTTACTGGCACTTCGGTAATGTAACCGCAAGCATGGACGAACATGAGGTCATCTGGACTAGAAAAGAGACTGTGAACTCTGAGTTTGTTTCGGTCGATAGGAAACACCGAACTCATTTAATTTTAAAACACAAGTTATTTTAGACGTTTAATAGTGTTATTTTAAACCATTTACAGAAATAAATATAATTTATCATTATCATGGGCAAGAGATATACCATCAAAATGAGATGATGGTTAGTACTTAAGGCAAAAGCGTCAGGGTAGCCCGCGAAATTCAAATTTTCTTAAATTTTTTGCAATTTGCAGGTCAGTAAGTATCAAGTTGTATGATCTAAATACGATTCGTGGCCGTATCAAATGTTTATTTATGGAATTACTTATAATCATAAAAATCATCGCGAATCAGCAAACGTAAGGAAGGACGCCCTCAGGCTAGGTGAAGCGACGATCTTCGCAGGGTGGCTAGTAGCAGCTGGATGAGAGTTGCCGAGAATCGAGCTGAATGGCGTGCAATTGGAGAGGCTTATGTCCAGCAGTGGACTGCTATAGGCTGATGGTGATGATGATAAAATTCATCAATACAACTCTCTAAAATCTATTGAATGACATATAAGGATTATGCTAATTTAAGGAGTTGTATTGCTGATTCTAATGATTATATAATTCTGTAAAGCCATATTTGTTACAGTCGCGAAGCAACATACAACTTGACACTGACCTGCAAATTGCAAAAAACTAAAGACAATTTGAATTTCGCGGGCTACCTTAGCCCATCCCCTTAAATGTTCGCAGTCGCAAAAAGGAAAACATAATAGTTATGTACATGCTATGCTATAAAGGGGCTAAGGGGCGAATCTCTCTAAAAGAAGAGCTTCACTAAGGAAAAACATCTCATGCAAGAAGAGTATCGCTTTGGAAATACAATATGCCTTTGAGATATTAAAGATATAGATCTATTTAAAACCAAAACACACGAATTTTTAGTTGCGAAATGCTATTATAATATTAATGAATATTTAAATGAAAGATGCTAGGCCTGTTACATCTGATTTATTATGTTAGGAAAACTATTAGTTATTTATTATTTTGAACTTAATTAATATTGATTATTCTAAAATTTAATGTTGGTTGTATTATTATTATTTAATTTAGTTATTATTGATTTATTTTAAATTATTTTTTTACTGTTTTTAATGTGATTTATTGAATTTAGTTGACATTTTATTGATACTTAGTTTTAAATTTTGTTACACACTATTTGCATACCCATATAATGGTAAAATATGGAGAACTTTACTATAACGAAAAATATCTATGTATCTCATAACCATGTTTGCAAATAAATAAATGATTTGATTTGATGATTATCATTTCATGAATAACTCCAAACAGCAATGTGTTTTATCTACTTACATATCTTTATTGGGATCCGTAGAGTTTTCCGGCAGCTCCGTGTCATTGACAGCGTCCACAGCCATGGCACACGAGAGCCATGGTGACACCAGCAATATCAGCACCTGGAGGATAATATCATTGGCCATTGGAAAAGAGGAGGTAAACATCGACTAGGTACTTGCCGATACTAGCCAAAAATTATTTTTTTGTGTAGATTTGAATATTCTCATCTTTAAATCCTTGCGTAAATACAATTGCACAAATGAAAATATATTATAAATATCTAAATATCATGTACTGATTCATGATTCATGTTGTGTACTACCATGCATGTTGCACTAACCAGCTTTTCCATTTTCTTGTTATAGAAGCGTGTTCACAGTGGGAAATTACTAGAGATCCTTCTATATATAGCCTTTGGTAATTAGCTCCTGTATGAGATATCAGACGCCCTTTGCGCTAATTAGAACCGTCATTAACAAGTTTATGATACTCTCGATAGAAATAGTACCTACCTTCCTATTTATTTAGGTATAACAGTTAGCTGTGCAGTAGATGCGCAAGTAAAATTGTTTCATTGTGTCTTTTTTAAACTAAACCCTAGCATTAAAAGTCATTCGCTACAATGCTTCTCAGAAAAAAAAAATAACCTGCCACCAGTAGCACTTAACTCTATTTGAAACGAATCCTTTTCGATTTATCGATTTCCTCGAATTATTGAGCTTTTACTAAAATAATTACGAATTTTAAGTCATAAACATACTTCCAGCTTCCTGAACTCTACTATAGCACTCGTTATGACAGATTACAATCACCATTACATGAAATTAGGGTTCCTTTTGAGCTTGTCCTTGTGCCATAAATGTGATGAATATTTTTTATTAAACTTATAAAAATACCACGTCAGAAAATATGGGTTTTTAAATCAGCTCTACTACGACGTCAGAGTCATACTATCATCGTCGTCCTCCACTTCTGCTTACTCAATACTTAAAGAAGGTGTACCAGAATGTGACAAACTTTTTGAATTCACAATTATTACTGCTAAAGACATTATAGAATCTTTTAAAAGACTTGATGTAAAAAAAACTGCTGACCTTTGGGGATTGTCAGGACATACCGTGTCCTCAATAATTGATGTTATTTCACCATTTTTAGCTATCGTTTTTAAATCTTGTATTGCATCTGGTGTATTTCCTGATCTGATGAAACTTAGCAAAGTGATTCCACTGTTCAAATCTGGCAGCACAACTGATCCCACAAATTTTCGGCCTATTTCGATATTACCAACATTGAGCAAAATCTTTGAAAAATAAATGTTAGAACATTTCAATGCACATAATTTACTTCATCTGAAACAGTTTGGTTTTACAAAGGGTCGTTCAACTACAGATGCGGGCGTGGAATTACTGAAGAAGATATTCAAGGCCTGGGAGGAGTTGCAAGATGCTCTTGGCATTTTCTGCAACTTGTCTAAGGCCTTCGATTGCGTACATCATGATACTGTACCACTATGGTATGAGGGACAAGACTCTTGACCTTCCGACTTCTTATCTGAACAACAGAATTCAGAGGGTCGATGTTAATGGCAAGAGATCTGCAGGATCTGTGGTCACCATGGGCGTTCCGCAGGGTTCAATTCTTGGTCCTTTCTTATTTCTAATTTATGTAAATGACTTACCTTACCACATAAGAGATAATCACAAGATCGTATTATTCGCAGATGACACTTTCCTCATTTTTAAAATCAAACGTCAGTTAGTCAACTTTGGACAAATTAATGATGCACTCTCTAAAGTTGTGCATTGGTTTAATGTAAATAATCTTCTCCTGAACGAAAAAAAGACTAAACTCATTAAATTTTCAATGCCAAATGTCAGGCAGCTATCTACTAATGTTCAGGTTAATGGAACAGTGTTGGACCCTGTTGAAACGACAGTTTTTCTTAGCATCACTATTGACGGTAAATTACAATGGGGCCCACACATAGAAAAATTGTCAGGAAGGCTAGTTGGGCCGCCTATGCTGTTAAAAAAATTAGACAGATAACTGACGTAGATACAGCCAGAATTATTTATTTCAGTTATTTTCATAGTCTTATGTCATATGGGATTCTTCTCTGGGGAACCTGTGCGGACATTAATACTATCTTTGTTATACAAAAAAGAGCTGTTCGAGCCATTTACAACCTAGGTCCAAGAGATTCCCTTAGAGAAAAATTCAAAGAAATAAATATTCTGACTGTAGCCTCACAATATATTTTTGAAAACCTATATGTACACAAAAATACATAACATTTTAAGAAAATGTCCGATATTCATAGTTTAAATACCAGGCATAAACACAACCTTGCTGTACATTGCACACATCTCCACAAAGTGGGCAACTCATTCATGGGTCAATGTATACGCTTTTACAACAAACTTCCCATTGACATTCGAAACTTATCTATAAACGATTTAAAATCTCTATCAAAACCAAACTTTGTAAAAAAGGGTACTATACAATTTCAGATTATTTAGAAGATAGAAAAGCTTGAGATTGAACTGCTCGCTCTGCTAAGCCTTGTGATAAAACCATAAAACTAGACATTTTAATTATTATGTAAAATCAACATATACCAGTTTTAAATACACATTGACATTGTAGAAAATTATATTCAAAATGACATGATTACTTTCAACTTTGTAAATTATTATATTATTTTCATTTATTCATCTTGGTTCTTTTAAATTACATTTTTAAATATTTCTTAAAATAAAAGAATTAAAAAAATATTTAAAAATATAAAAAAATGTATAACGCTTTTACAACAAACTTCCCATTGACATTCGAAACTTTATTATTTTAATTATTGTGAATGTGAGGACTATGTGGATATTATTTTTATTTCTCTCTAATTTTAGTGATGGTCTGGCAGTTTTGAGTAGTTTATGCGGCCTACTTAAATGTCCTTTCTTTGGTATTGTTCGTCGAGTTGAGCTCCTTAATAAGTTCTGAGTTGAGCTCCACGATTACTGACAAATGCTTGCACTGACTGGACAGGTCCACTCAAATCTGTGTGGTTCTTTCCTCAAAAAAGCTTTTCAGACACTAATCTACATGGTCCTCATATGGCCTGACCAAGATTATGTCTGGACTTTAAAAGAGACTGCGACCTCTGAGTTTGTTTCGGCCTTTCTTCTCAGAGTAGTCAGATAGGAAACGCCGAACTTATCTAGCTTATTTTTAATATTTTTTTATATGACGTGTAAAAGTGATTCCAATATCCTATTTACAGAATAAACAATTTCATTTCATTTCATTACTTATTAGTTATTATTTATGAATACTCTGAGTTTTTGTGATAAAGTTGCTGATTTTCCTTAATAGATGATGATGAGATGAGTGAGTAGTGACAAATTTTTCTGTATTCACAAGTGTTCGTGGATCTGCAGGCAATGTATTCGGTATTCGATCGTTTATTAGTACAATCAAACTTTTATTGCTTAATGCGAAATATTATAATTAACAGCCTAATTTTTCACACCATAACGTAAAATGTATCTTGTATGGAACCATTTTCTATAATTGGATCTTCAACTTGGTCAATATTGCTGTAGAAGAGCGATAGAAATGCCTTTACAAAACTTAATTATCATTTAAAAGCATTACTAGCCTACCTTTATGTACAGTAATTATGTTTAAAAAAAGAAAGGATCTCCGTTATAGTACTATTGTGTAATAGATGGACTATAACAGTTATAAAAAACAATCCTGTTCTAAAAAAGTGTATTTGTGATAAGTTTATCATACGACTATAACGAGCGTTAACAAACCTTTTTATGACTATTTAAGCTACATAAATGTAATTTGAAACTCAGCTATATCACCATATCACTACGTTGTAGACTTTTTGGGCCCACTATAGGACTATGTACTGTAACGACGATCTAAAAACCCACAATATTACCCTATTCTTGAGTTTTCATCTATACTATAACGAAAGTTCGTTCAGAACCGTTATATAATATATAATTATACGTTATATAATTATAGTTCGTTCAGAACCGTGAATGCGGCGTAAATCAGGCGTATTAGGGCGACAGTAAACACTGTTATAAAGTTCTATCGTTGTATACTAGTCACATTGGAGGTTGCTATAACACCTGACTATAACAGCTATACAAAGTCGCGAAGTAAACCTTTACTTCAAGTCCTAATAGGTCGTTTTTGCTGTATAAACTTATAGAGCTAAAATGTATTGTCAAACGCTTTAACACAACAATCAGACACCGCCAAAACCTTTATACATAGTTTACCCAGCTTTTTTGAGATATAAGGTTTGGTTATAGGGCAAAATTGCTGGTTGGGCACTGACACAGAACAATCTTTTATTGATCTCTGAGGTAATAACGATATTATCTCTGATTTCGAACTAAACGATTGAGATATGATGACGTTCATCTATCAACTTGTAGAGTATCTACGATATTGGTGTGTTATCAGTCGAGAAAGACACAGTTTTGGGCTATCTGCCCTATCAGTGTGATGCTGGGCCGTGGCGGAGCGCGCCGACCTACATGAGGCGTCCTGCCTTACTTCTGACGTTGGACACGAACACACTCTGCTAACCCATCAAGGCGACTAATAAGACATAGTTCATTATTTATCGTTCGTGGGTCTCTAAGGATACTTGACACCATGGCACTGAACAAAATTATGGTCACCTCCGGAATCATCACACTGGTGAGTGATTTCTCCTACTTATGGTGTTTGTGCATGTGTGCCCAATAGGTTAATACCTTGTTACTACTTTTTAGTTTTATCAATACAGCTGTGCATGCTGGCGATACGAGTACTTATATTTAATTATGTGTAATTTTGGCTGTGCGATGAAATACCTACCTACGAAAGCAACATAGCAGAGGCATCTGTAAAGAAAAAACAATTGTGCAACAGTGAATATTATACTTGCTTAACTAGATAATTATTATAAAGCTCTAATTGAATTTCAACTCCACATAACTGGTGCTAATAGATATAGCCACAGGTAGGAAACCTGTGGCTATATCTATTAGCACCAGACCAGACATATTTATGTGGTCAGAGCGGTGCAGCGTTTAACGATATTGGATAATTTAAGCCTTTCATTAAGCCAGGCTTTTTCATATTTCCTTTGTAACTTTCGTTTAATTTTGTTTGTCAAAAGGGTAGAGAACACTATCCTGTTATGTAGTTAGGTAGTTATACTTTCTAGTCGACCGAACTTGAATATGAAGCGTGAATCCTGTTTGATCTCCTATGAAGATGAAATATCAAAATGCATGCTTTAGAGTTACGTACTTATACATATTTTTGGTGAATACGAAGGAACGTTTCTTAAGGGGGAAGTGTCAGAGTAGCCCGCGAAATTCAATTTACGTTTTTTTTGCAATTTGCAGGTCAGTATCATGTTGTATGTTGATCTAAATATGTTTCGCGGCCGTAACAAATATGGCTTTACTCAATTATAATCATTACAATCAGCAATACAACTCCATAAGTTAGCAAAGGTGTCAAATGTCATGAGTCCAGTAGTTTTTCCTAAGTATCTATACGCCCAAAGATCTGTTCACGAAATTTTACGCGCTCGTTTTCCTTATAAATCATGGTCTATTTCACTAAATAAATATATAAAAAACTAGATAAATAAATACTAAATAAAAAATAAATGAAAAACTTTACTAAATAGCATACCATATTAGCCACGCCACCAACGAGTTCGAGCCGTCGACTAGTGGAACCATAGGATTTGTTAAAAGCAGCAATCAGGCTTCATAACTACACTTGGCCGGTCAGAAAATAAGTTTCGTTTTATAAAATGCCTGCTTTACTTGAAAATATAAACTATTTGAAACTTAAGTATTATCTACCGATCAAACTAGAGCAGGTGAACTATAACACACATTTTAGGAGAAATGTATCGTATACTATTAAATGAGCAATATTTGTATTTAAATTTGTTTCTATACATATTTTTACCTACTCACGTACTCGAAATCGGCTCTAACGGTTTCGATGAAAGTTGCAATATAGGGTTTTACGGGGGCGAAAAATCGAGGTCTCATATCTGGGAAAATTAGTTTTCTCCGTATTAAAAGTTCCCAAAGGTCCCAAAGTTTAAAACAAGATAATGAATAATGATCATGGCAGCATGGAATTAGTAAGTACCTACTATCATGGCAGCATACTGTATAGCATAGTAGGTATACTATTAAATGAGCATTCTCTATTTTCACCAGAGCTGAGTTCGGTCGCCCAGGTACTGTAAGTATAAAATAAACAACGATATAATTCTTTTGAACCCTGGTCAATCCAGGTGAGCTGAAACGTTACAAAAAGAAAATGTTAAAAAGACTTAAGTAGAGATAAGGCCTGTGGCCACTTTGTCTAGCTAATTGAGTAGATACGATACTCTTGAAAACTTGATTAAATTAAAGAGGTGTTCGTGTTATAGTTAACAGTTCGTTGTATCATAATATAAACAATTAAAGTGTAAGTCACATTCTCGATCGGTCGTTGAGTCACGGCCCTTTGTCATTGTCCGATCATGGAAAAATAAATCCCCATGCCTTTCCAATGAGTAAAAAGAAATGGCACGCATGGCAATAATGTAATAGATAGTGTTTCGTACAATGATAGTAAGATTATCAGCTTATCAGTCGAGTTTCTGTCAGTGATAGCGATATAACGCCAAACGTTTGGACAGGAGACGCCATTGCAATGCCGTGAGAAAGATAGATACCGTTGCCAAAGATACTGTACTTTCATAATATTATGGTTGCATACCACCCTGTTCTTATAATTGTGGCAATCTTATTAGCAATCATTGTTCAGGGCATTACATAAGTGAGCATTCAATACATGTGTATCGAATACTTACCGGAGTAAAAAAACATATTTTTAAAATACTTATTATCAATTAAGCCTGGAAGCAGTCCAACATGTGTAACCTACCCACATGTATTACCTATGTGAATATAGGGGTTATTGTCTTCTCTCTTTTTGGAACATGATCACAACATTGTTAATAGAGTAACTTACTTCTTGGGCACGAACTGCAGTATATGTATGCAACATCCTATTCCAAATCGCCATCATCATGTACCTACCCTTTTCCCAACGATGTTAGGGTCGGCTTCCAATCTATACGGATGCAACTGAATACTAGAATTTTGCATGTGTCTAGCAACTGCCTTTCTGATCTCCACAACGCCATTACTGTTAACACGATACACTGGTAAGACTTGAAGCATGGTTGTCAGATGTTTGGGCTTATGACTTTCACACATCAGTATCAAAATGAGGTACCTACGTACTCTGATTGAGATCTGAGAACTAATGAATTCGAGTTTTTAGGAACTCTTTTGTTCTGTACTCAGATTATTATCATATCGTAATTATAATCATTCATGTAGTCATATTCAAACCAATAATATCAGTTAAGTCTGGCAACATCGTAGATATGCCGTAAAATATTTAAAATACCTAGATCTATAGGAGATAACATCATTGCTTACGGGATCCTTATATTCACTATGTTTATTAGAAGCCGTTTATTGGTTACCCGTGGAAAACAAACTTGGACCAAAAGAAAACCCTCTAACAACATATCTTCTATGTATTTTAGAGAAACATGAATAAAATACCATTTTCCGCAAACAACTACATAAGTATAACCCCTCTCCTAGCTGTTGTGCACTGTTGGCAAAGTGTTCTCCCAAGTTGTACCAAAACATTCAATCCTTCATCTTCCGCAGTTAGTCCACCCTAGCTACCGTTTACGTCTTGTGGCTTGATCTTCTCGAATCCATCGAATTCATGCGATCTCCAACTGGTTGTCGCTGCACCTTCTAGAACGTAGCAGCCACTCCAGGAATTTTTACCCCATCGGTCATCCGTTCTGCGAAGTGAGTCAATTTCCTAACTTTACCGTATTCTTCGACCTTCGGCGACGGCAACCTTTGTTCTCCTGCGCATTACCTGATTTAATTTCTTCAATCTTATACTTGACATTATTCACTTTACTTGGGCTATTCTTTCCACACTTTAAGTAGTTATATTTATTGTAATTTCCTAATAAAAATCAAAGCTCTTAATTGCCCGTTAATTTAAAAATTCTTTACCTAATCTAATGAATAAACAATCAGATGAGTTCATCCATTATTTGTGTCGCCTGTAATGAATTTTCATGACTACATTGATGACTAAGATAGGTAGCCTGCATTTGCGTATTTACATTCTTAATACACACTTATGTATTCCTCGTATTCTATGTGTCATTATGTTTATGTGCTGACTACATATCATGTGAATCTAGAACACAACACAAAGGTACTTACTTTTTCAAGTCATAACTATATAGATTTTTATACAGATATATTTTCTTAGTAATTTTTTTTAACCTTATTTATTAGTAAAAAATACAGGAAAATTATCTACACTAATATTATGAAGAGGTAAAATTTGTCTGTAAGTATGTAGCGGGAATCTCCGGAACTACGAGTCGGATTTGAAAAATTCATTTGCATTGGATAGCCTAATCATTGAGGAAGCTATTAAGTATAGGCTATGTAACGTCACGCTACGACACCTAGGAACCGAGCAAAAAAAAAAGTCTGTAAGAACGCTAAGCGCAAACGAAGTAGGTAAAAGCGCGGGCGGGCAATAGGATATGCGTAGGTATGTAAAACGGTAAAATTACCCTGGTATAATACGGTAAAAAATGTAATTTTATGTTTTTTATGGTATTTTACGGTAAAATATGGTAATGTTCGGTAAAAAACGTATTAAACGTACTCATACGTACGGATTTTCAAACGGTTTTCACCAATGGTTTTCACCAATTCATGTGAATGGTTTTAGTGTATAATTCATTAAGGTTTTGTGTAAATTGGCTGAAATTTGATGATCATTGTTGAAGATGTCGAAAAATAATGCCGACTGGGAGCTTTATTGACGTGCGCCGCGGAAATCGTAAAAGTTACATAATATTAATGTTCTACAGTATTGTTCATCTTAAAAAGTTCAACAAAAATATCCGCGATGGCATATGTCTATCTTCTTAGGAAGACCCACACTAACCATTATTATCTTTCAGAATTTGAAAAAAAAGCATTGTTATTTCCGAAGCTATTTTGACTGGTATTATATTAATCCTGATCCAATAAAATATGTTATTTAAATTGGGCATTTAATTTAGATTAAAATATGCCTTGACATCATATCATTTAAATTAATAGTTTAAAAGATATCACAGATTCAAAATTACGCGTAACTACATAATTATGGTTGACGGCAACGCGGGTGCAGCAGTATTAGTCAATGACCTTTCCTCGGCTATTAGGTATGTAATCCTGGTAATACACACGGCTACACATTAAGCTATACATTTCCAGTTTATGCTGATCTCGCATTGTATAGGATTTCCGTACAATGCGAGGTCAGCTTACACTGGAAATGTATAGCTTGATGTGTAGCCGTATGTACGTTCCCGTGGGATATTTTTCGACATCCACACGGGCCAAGCCACGGGCAAAAGCTAGTGGATTATATTAATATCATCTATGTGCAGAAGCAGAGCAGAGGATAGCACCAATTAAAATTTAAAACTTTACAAGTCTTCGGTAATTTATATAAATTACCGTAAAATACACGTATTTTACCAGCGTTTTCCGTAAAATTACGTAATTTTGCAACCCTAGATATGCGACGCGGTCGGGGGCCAATAAAGCCCCACCACGGTCATTAGCATTTTATTTATTCTTTCTTCTTCTATTCATTTTTAAAGCCGGACACACACCACAGCCAATCACGTTGTAGTACACTGCAACATCCTGTTTTGTAATATTTTAAAATACATTGTTGGAATCAGTCTATAGTTAATACGTGTCATAAAATAATTTGTTCAATGTCTTTATTACACATCTTCGTGCCGCAACGCTAAGTAGGTACAATACTTATTAATAATAATACATTAGATAAAGAATATTTTGATAGATGTTATCTTATCGTCTTGCTCTCGTCATAATGTGGCACGGAAATTCTTTAATATATCTATCTATGTATGGCAAATACGCACAATGATCGCTTTACGACATTCCCTACATACCAATCAATGTTATCGAGATAAGTGTTAGGGCGAGATTCACATATCTCACTTTAACTTTACCTACTTATAAATAGGAACGCGTACTTAAAATGCGTTCCATACCTACCAATAAGAACATTATTCTTAGATATGTTCACACGGCTACATATCAAGCTATACATTTCCAGTCTAAGCTGACCTCTCATTGTACGGAAGTCTTATACAATGCGAGATTAGTTTATATTGGAAATATATAGCATGATATGTAGCCATGTGTACAGGTAAAATGTTCATATTGTTATAAGCGAACATGAGCCAGCGTTTCAGTCGAATATGAACATAAATCCCATTGAAATAAAAAAAAATACTTCCGTATGCGACGCTTGGGCACTTTACATAACAAAGGAAAGTTAAAGTGCGGTCTGTGAATCTGCCCTTAGGTTTTGCACAATCATAGTGTGAAAAACACGCATGAGCTACTTACCACCTTTGCGTTAGTTTTAGCTATATTTATTTAGATAATTATACTGCTTTCGGAGATTCCGATTCCAACCATTTACTGAATCCTACGCTGCCGCTGATTAAAATGTTAAAGAGATAATTTATTTATAAGTATTATTGCTTCATATTATTGCGAAGGATACTTTATTAAGTATAAGTGTTTATTATAGGGAAACATTTTGTTTTTGTATAACGAATATTTTCTCTCTCAAACTGCAGCTTCAAGCGACAGGGCAGATGATCTTCACATCTCTGGGCATAGCGCAATATTTCTGCGTGATCGACTTCTTGAGAGGACTCCCCGTTCTAATTTACATAAGAGTTCTTTATTTCCACAGTAAGTATAGCAACAACTTGTAAACTAAGTAACTACAAACTCATATTTTGTAGCAATCAGAAAGTTACTTATCAAAAGCCAAGATCAACTTATTAAAAAAAAACAGTGGCACTCCGGGAGTGCCGACAGAAGTGAAACCTTGAACAAGATCGCCTTGGTGGAAGAAGATTAATACTTGTATAGAACATTGGTCCGTAACCTTTTCTCTATAAAGAGCACAATCACGTTTACAAAAATGAGGTGTCGGTAACGGTGTCGCGAGTTCAATTGTTTTTTCCCATCACAAAAATGCCCAACGCGCCTAAAGAAGTTTTCACTTCAAAAATAGTAGATTGTTATACAAGGGTCGAAAGGAATCAATTCTCATACAAAGTAAGTATTTTGTCGGCTATAGTCCGAGTAGGAATTGATGACTTTCACCCGAGTTAAACACTCTACTTTTCATTTCGAATATAAGGAAAGTAAAAAGTTGTAGTTTTTCTAAAACATTAATTGATAATAATAATAACATGAGTATTCTAGTACCTTAGTCTTTTTAATTTTAAATATAGAACACAACACAACGCGTCACCGCCGCGCGTCGTCCCGCTTAGGTATTTTTTTTAATTTACACTGGCTGTTTATACAATGACAAGACAGCAGCATTTTTTTAATTCAGTATTTTTCTTTAAAGGGGTATTACACCATCATACTATCTACGATCACAGATCCATGATCAAAGACATAACTAAATTGTAAAATAGATATACCATGGGTAATTTGTGAGCTTCGTAGATAGGTATATGATATAATATGATAGTGTAATATCCCCCAAGGGGGATATACCCATAACAAATGTCTATTTTACAATTCCATTACATCTTCGATCATAGATCCATGACCACAGACTCGACAGTGTAATACCCCCTTAGTAAAATTTTGAGTAAGCCGACTACCTAACCAATATAGTTCTATTTTTAAAATTCATTCGCGCCCTAGAGAGGGAAGCAATTACTATGAGTCCTTCCCGCCCAAGGGTGGGGATCAGCGTCTTCCACCCGCTACTTGGATCAAACAAACACTACTTTCCGAGTATGAGAAATGAAAAATTATTTACCTACTCGTCACTTTGTAATTACTTACGCCATAAACGAGTACATTTATCAAAATGTATGAGTTGAAGTCTAGTCTAGTCTCACCGACTATTCCAACCTAACTAAAAGTACGAGGTCAATAATTAAAGATACTAGGAGGTATTATTTCTTTATTTGAATCCTCATGTATGTAATATTTTAGGTTGGTTGTTTCAGACCCCAACAGTTGCGGCTCCAAAGTCAACATCGGTGAAATCAGTGACAGTATCTCCAACCAGGCGTTTGTGTTGTTCACAAATGAACCATTCACCGTATTCAGAACCTTCGTTATCAACTGTACAAGCCTAGGACTGAGCGTATTTTGGTTGATAAGCAGTGTGATTATTATAAGTAAGTTTAATCCTCCCACGTAATGTACGTTGTTAAAAAAAAGGAATATGGAAGGACCGTGACCGCAGCAGGTGCCGTTCTGTAGTTTCTGCTTACTCCGTGGGAGAAAAGGCTTGATTTTGTAAGTTGTTATCAGGCCAAGCAGTACTATTATCTAAGGACCTTTTCAAATGAATAGAATCACTTTTGATCAGATGACAGACTTTTTTTTAAATCTTTTATAGCCGCTTCCATCAGTGTAGAATTTGTCATATCCGTTTCCGATCTCTGAGCTCACATAAAGTGTAAATTTTTCTTACGATACAAATAAGTCCTCTCCTCATCACTCATCCCCATTGGTCACCTGCCTCAATACCGAATAATACGGATGGCAACATGATTTGAAAAAAAAAAGTAAAATGCAATGAAAGTCAGTTAGAACTTTCTTATCACCAGATACGAGTACTTTCTTATCATCTATCTGATGCTGTTTAGAGAGATAAAACCTGCTCGTGTAATATTGGTACTTATAGGTATTCTCTCTCATTCATTCATTCTTATTCATTATTTTCTTTTCTTTGTAATATCTATTCCTTTTGTTGATATCCACTCTCCTCTCCATATTATTTCCAAATAATCCGATTATATTTTAAAGCCTCTAAACAAACTATTCTGAAATAACCATAAGGCTGAGCAGACATCTTATTTATTTTATTTAACCATTTATGCACACAATAAAAAATACGTACAAAGGCAACGCTTATTTCTAAAGAAATTTCTTCCAGCATACCTGCGATAGGAAAGTATATAAAAAGAGATGTAGACAAGGTGTGTAACCGTAGAAGAGAAAACAAAAACATAAATCTAAGAAGAAAAAAAACAATTCAAGAAAAAAATGAACAATTTATTCTTAATTTAATACGAGCTTAGATATTTTTCAGGAGCCTACCTCGGTAGTTGCTGCTTAACTTTTTACGTAACAAATACCTACTGTTAATTATAGTTTATTTTAAACTTGCATCAGCTTACGAGTATTTACCAAAAAGTTGAAACCAAATTTAATAGTTTAGTTGATCATTACGTATTATTTTCTTTTATGTGTAGTGGGTGGAGCAAGGGACAAGCAGACGAAATGCATGCGATGGCCCTGGATAATAACCAGCGCAGCAGTATGTGGGCTGGACTTGGTAGCATCTGTAACTTATGCCAACGATTCATTTCATACAAGGGTGAGGACACCAATAAAATTATCTATTTTCATTATTAATGAATGTGATTTTAGGTATAGCACACACACGCGGGCGTGAATATGACACATGGAGCTTTAGAAAGGGACCGTCATACAAGCACCTATGAGTGACAGGGACGACCCTGTACTTAGCCCTGCGAGGCTGCGACCAACTTAGCCGAACTTTTTCTAATGTCATATATTCACGGCTGGGTAGTGTACTGTCTAGGTTCCTCTTGAACGCTCCGTTGTAACTTCATGATTCTTATCCAAATTCCAGACTCTTCGCGACATGATGGCCTTCATCGGTGGCGAAGCCTTTGGCCTCGGAGGTGTTGTGCTGGACACTGCGTGGACTTCCTGGATAATGGTCCTAATATACTCTCGTTTCGTCATACTCTTCGTCGTCAATATTATCCTTATAATCATCGTTATCGTGGACTGCAATATCAAGGAGCCAGAAACTGAGAGTGACGTAAGAATTTTTTGAACTTGGGTCTCATTTCAACAAGATTTTTGGTGTTGACAATTTTTTATGCTTTTGGACTGTCTGGTAATCTCTATTGCACAGTCAGGTAGCGCATCAGGTTCTGATATAGTAAACTTCTTAAAATATTTGTGTCTTCATTAGGACAACGGATGTGTATTGTGCAATAAAGATTATACCCTATCATCTTATTAACAACGGATCTCTTATAAGTTATGGAACAAATTAACTAACCCTAAATTAACTAGCCTCGAAAAGTTTAAGCAAGTCACCAATTAGGTAATGTTATCTTTCAGAAAATAGAGGCGCCGGCACCAGTTCAAGCTCAAGCAGTTCCTCAAGTACCAGTTCCCGTCCAAGTGTCCACTGCCGTGCAAGCATCTCCTCCACAAGAGCCGGGTCCTCCTACTATCATCACCACCGATGAAGTCAGCGATAGGGATGAGGAACTGGCTAGCTTACCCAGCGAGAGGATCACGACTAGGATACCTCGCGCTGGACTCAGCCGTTCTTTCCGACGGATGAAAGCCTTCCTCTTTAGGAAGTCACCCTCGCCGGAGGTCCATACTAGAATAATTAGATCCAATCCTGATTCTTTGCAAGCATCGCCTGAAAGGTAGGCTTTGTTTCTTTAGCATAGAAGTACATACTTAATAGAACGAGTACACAACCTAGTCTCGTACAGAAATCATTCTCTATTTTTCTTGTTGTTGGACTATCAGTAAAGGGGGATATGATTAAACGCGTTGTTCCGGCTTTAATAATGAGTAAGAATTACATACAATTACACTATCACAAATATGCAGAACCACGGAAGTCCAACACCCAAAAGACATAGTAAACGAAATTAAGTACTTTTTAAATCGAATAATATGTCTCAGATCTCCACGCGCCCACCACCTCGACGTGGACTTAGACAAGAAACGGACGGTGAATTTCCCGGAGAGCCTGATGTCTCTGCCTCAGCGTTTAGAGAATATCATAGCCGAACAGCAGCGGCGGCTGGACCGGGCCGTCATCGACACGTCGGGCCGGACCAATCCGCCGCGCGCGTCGCAATCCATGCCGCATCTAGCCACCACCTCCAGCCAACCAGAGGGACGAGGGTATGCTTCAACAGTAAAACTTAGAAGATAAAAAACACTTAAATACAAAAACATGAATATCTTCCGAGTAAAAAGAGGACATTGAAACTACCATTACAATAATGGATAGTTTCGACGAGTTGTTTGTTATCATCATGATAAATTGCAATCGGTATAGCATGAGAATTTTTAAGAAAAACTGGCATAAGCGCACGTAGTTTACCTATGTACTCGTATTAAAAATTCTGATGATGAAGGAATAGAAACATTAACATGTTGCCTTGGAATTCACTAGCTGCTGTTGATAGTGTGTTTACGAGAAAATAAAAATACTGCCCAGATATAGGTACCTTAACCCTGACTTAAAGAATATCAAAAACCGTTATTTGAATCGATCATAAATATCTCAATCGTTATCATTTCAGTCTCAATGAGTCTTCTGTCTCGCTTCGAGACTTCTTTGGTAAGAATATTTAATTGTAATAACGGGTCACATATGAACACATCTCAGCTGTATCATCTTTCTCAATATTTTATTGACTTTTTCATTACGCAGTGCAGTCTATTGCTTCCCTTCACCAACTTTCCAAAAAATGTGTATCGCATTTGAATGCTCATTCCTGATTAACTGCCACTGCAGATCTATCAATACATGTCTGTTTGTTTTGTTTCCTGACATAATTTTCCAATTAAATTGCATCTTTGAACATTTGGTGTCGGGGTCATCGGTTTCTGCTATTGGTAGGTGAGATTTTGTAGGATAGGAGAATATTGGGTGCAACCAAACCATGGTCCATCAACGTCAACCGTTGCTTGAAGATCATCTCATTTATAACTTACGTACTACTCGTATGTCACGATCTTGTTTATTGACGATGAACCACATTTTGGTTGCACACTTAGGAAATGAAGTAATATCCGATGGTGTGATTGTCCAGAAGGCGCGGAACCACGGCCGAGCTCCAGGGGCAGCTTCCCTGGGCGTATATACCGGCGTCCTCGCACCGCATGCGGGACCAACTCCCTCCGGACGAGGACCTCCCGCCTGTCCCCCTACCGGACTACACCGCCCTCCAGTCCGTTAGAAAAGCATGTAAGTAAATCAAATTTATTACATCTTGGTTTATCAGTGCTGCGTTCTTGTACGGTGTCCTTCAGGGTTGTATTTTTTTCAACACACGTAAAATATACTGATGGGGAAGAATGCCTGACTATACCTAAGCGATAAATGGACACCTGTTTTTTTATATTTCAGCCGTCCATCGAGCCGCATCCAGTTTAAGTTCTCTAACACAAAAGAAAGATTATGTGACATCATCACGGTCTGTGCGTTGTGAGTATTACACATACAAGAAGACTTAATCATCAGTATATATTTTGGCAAGTAAGCCCCATCAAAACTTTTGCTATCTTTTAATTATACCTACAGGTTGAAATTGAATTCATACGCATTCTTCCAGGAGGTGTAAGTTAAATATTTGAACTACATTTACTTTGGGACGAACTCTAAAATCAGGGCACATTGCAGGGTAGTTACAACTGCAGGGCAAGTCAAGATAACAGATATAACGAAAGGCAGATGTTTTTTTTTTCGCTTTTTAGAGTTGTTCCCATTTTTATAGTATCCTAGCGACCGCCCTGCTTCGCACGGTTTTTACGACTTGACAAAACATCGAGATTTCTGTATTATATATATGTATATCAAATAAATTCTCAAATGATTGTGAAAACCGCATCAAAATTCGTCGCGTAGTTTAGAAGAACAACGTGGTCAAACAGCAGACACGAAAAGCGACTTAATATATAATATACATGTCATTGGTGCCGATTCCCTTGTTCACAAACTAAACTAAATTTTAGTTCAGTGCATCTTTTTCTTTCTAATTCATTAAGAAAAGGACAGAAGATAAATTTTAGTTTAGTCCTGTCAAATTAATCAGCGCCTGTCACTACTCCATACAAGTTTAGACGTGATTAAAAACTTGCCTACTAAAATTACGTCAATTTACGTCAAACGCTGATTAATTTGACAAGACTAAACTATAATTTATCTTCTGTCCTTTTCTTAATGAAATAGAAAGAAAAAGATGCACTGAACTTAAATTTAGTTTAGTTTGTGAACAAGGGAATCGGAACCATTGTATACTTAGTTAAAAAAGTTACTCATATTCATAAATATTTTCACCCCCTGGAAGGATACATGTGAGTTCACTCTCAGTCGGTATGCAACCATTTTATACTAGATCCTATAAAATTAAGCTATATCTTACCAATATTACGCGATAGTTCAGGCTGTAGTACAAATAGTTACTTAGCACGGACTTTGGCTTACTTAGTTATGTTCCCGTCTCTATCTTGCACTTGTAGTTTGACAGTTGTGCGATACTGAGGACAGGCACAATGCTTAGCTAAGACACGTGCCGAGTAAAGGCTTGTGCAGACCAGCGCGACTTGTCGCGCGACGAGCGGTGCCTTTGTGTCGCGTCGTGTGTCGCGCTGGTCTGCACGAGCCTAAACGGTTATGGGTCCTGACTCTTCAAACCAAGGCCGGTGAAAAAGGCACTCCATAAAATTATATCAGAAATGGACCAAGCGGAGTGCATCGTCATGTTGTCCACATAAACCCACTCTTCGCCTCCAGCTTTCTATGGGCCCATAACTTTTCACTATTGGACCTAGCTCTCAACCAAGACTACCTACCTAGGGGCGAATGGTAAATGGGAAAATTTGATCGCAGTTTTGCTGTTTGCATTATATTTTTTATAAGAAGTAGAACGCCTATGCCCATCCTGCTGCCCTCTTTAGATTCAATAATCGTTAACTACGTCCATGTGGAAGTGGTCTTTGCGGTAACCAAACCAACAATAATATGTCGTGAAAATCATAGTTAACATGTATCTTTTTCCTTTTCAGCAGCGTTAAATCAATCCGACGTTCTATACTAAGTATTTAAGAGTTGTCAACAGCAGATTGTGAAATTAAGTGTTTTAATAGAACTGTAATACTAACAACGCACAAACGTTTAGATGGATCCCAAGGGCTTGCCGCAAAGTTCTTTGATTTGGGCATCAAAAACCAACACTCGATCGGATCGGTCGCAAGCGCTTGCAAGTCTACACAAGCCAAGGCAAACGCTCTATCCACACGTTTGAATTTGTGATGACTTGGCGAAGTTTGCCAAACGTGTGAAGCCAGCATAACAATCTCAGATTTGTGGATTTGGAATTAATATTAAGTATAATTAAATACATCTTTAAAAAAAATAACAATGTTCGTACGATTTTGGTGGTTGTTATGGTGCACATTATTATTATTTGTGTTGTGAATCGGTAGGTACACTGTTTACAGTCATAGAAGTAAGCTTCGCTTTTCCGCACTTTGGATTGGGTATTTTACGAAAAACGCCCCAAAGAGAAATTTTAATAATTCAGTTATATCTAAGTACTTACTATAAATAAATATGGTTAAGGAACAGTCAGCAAAAGATAAAGTTATAGATTACAGTTGTGAGTTAGTGTGGTCAGTGTAGTGCATAGCTCATCTTGTGACCTATAAAAAGTTTCTTCTTGGCTGAAGGCAAGTTGACTGTACCTCTACCGATACTTACCTATTCAATCTGCGTTGCCTTTTCCCAACTATGTTGGGGTCGGCTTCCAGTCTAACCGGATGCAGCTGAATGCCAGTATTTTACTTGGACCGACTGCTTATCTACAACTCAGTAACTGGGTAATCCGATACCCTTATTGGTAAGACTGGTTGTATTATAAAATTTAAATAATTAGATACCAGTACCCTAATTGCGTAATACAACACAATCTGTTTCGATTTGAAGCATATTGCTAAGCCATTGCTTCATAAGTTGCCAAAAAAAATCTGTTCAACAACGTAAATAAGGCTATGAATGTTGTTGAACTGTCAAAATGAAACAAATTAGGCATAATTTTATTGTTTACGAAAGTAAGTTACGCAATTAGGGTACAGACATACAAAGCATCTCGAATTGGACCCTGTTAAGCAGAATAGATCCAACCAACAATTTTTATGAAATTGAGTTACGTACATGACGAGAATCTACACATCGAGTTTTATATTTGCACAAAAGATCTTGGTGGTCTGATGACATTGCCCTAACAAAAACTACCAGATGATTATAACTTGGCCTGATATTTTTGTTTACACTTCAAAACATCAAATCGCATTTACTCAAAACTAACAAAATGTTGGTTAAATCTATTCTGCTTAACAGGGTCCAATTATTCTTCCAATCTGTGGGTTTAGAATGATACACTACCGATTAACTATTAAGTGATTCTAGGACAGTCTGGTAAATTAGCAGGAGCCTGCCTAGTATTAGCTTAGGTAGTCAGCAGTCGGAATTTTTTATTAGTAGCTACTGCTACTAATTAAAAATACATAAGTACATACTCTGGGGCGCAATAGCATAGCTGAACTTGCTAAATTGAAGATGGCTATTTTGTAAATAACTATTAGACATAAGTTATTTTAACTAGGTATTGCTTGTTTATATAAGTTTATTTCAATCGAACATTGTTACTGACGGAAACAATGTAAAATTAAATTCGATGACACTTTGTAATAAAAAATAATAACTGATCTTGAACATAGTGCAATATCAGGTTATTATAAGTAGGTACTATAAACTTTAGATAGATGACACACAGCTGGAAGAGTTTTCTAATCTCAACGTATTTTGAGGTTAGATTAAGCTCTTCTAGTAATAATAAGCTATGATTCTTTGTATGTGTAGGTAAGGGCAACCACTCGTCAGATCTTAGGTAACACTTGAACTAGAAAAATCAACACTGCTACGTGCTTTCAAAGTCAGATTGTTACCATGCAGACAGACGTGCAGTTGACCGTACCCAGATGGTGTATGTTTAGTTAAGTGCATACGGTGTAATTGAAAGATTTTATAATTATAATAATACAATAAAATTCATATAAAATTTATTTTTAGTTTTGTTTGTGGATATATCCTGTCATCTTACTTAACTAATATCGATTGTGTCAATCTATGGCTGTGGACATACTTTCCTACATCATGCACTGTTAAAAGAAAAATGTATGACTTATAAATTAATCATGATTTAAGATAATCATAAATTAATATTAAAGAATTTAATCCATTCTTTCGAAGTCTAGATAAATTGAATAGACGGTTTGCATGAAAGACAGCAAAGAAATTATGTAAATTAGGATAGTGACTTTAATGCTATTCAGGGTACGCACAACATATCGATGCAGAAAATAAAATGAGTAAAACTGAGAAGGTATACTGATTACGGTACTTGCGATGCAGAGGCGAGGGTGCTCCTCCAGGGGCATTGCCTGGAGGGTTGTGGTGGCGAGTACAAATAAAATCATGATAAAAGCTTTAACTTTAGCGGCCGCATTTTGAAGGGTCACAGTATCTGCCACTGCGTAGCAAGAGTAAAAGAAGCTTCCGTAACGCCATACCCAGTACAGGTAGAACAGACCTGTTACTATGCCGTCAAAGTTTTTCATAACATTTCAGGGATCAGCATCGATGTGCCTGAATGGACAAACCATTGGAATATCCACCTTTTAAATTGTTACCAAAGATTTAAATCTTTGGCTGTTACTATTTTTTACATTAATACAGCGACACTCATTTTAGAAGAATATACAACTGACTGTAAAACATTATTCAAGAAAATGTGATTTGCGTGTTACCTATTGACATCATTGCGTCAGAGTATTTATGTGTATTATCTATGGCGTCAGGCGCAGTGACAGTGGCGCAATGCCTAGTGACTATGACTATGGACCTCGATCCTTTTTCTATAATTCTAGGTTTAATCACTCTTTAACGCTATAAGGTTCTTTTGGCACGTTGCTAAAATCGGAACTAACGCTGCCATCTTGTTTTTTCCCGTTGACAGAGAATAGCTATTCTCTTATTTCCATACATTTCACAAAAAAATGGCACAAATATTTACCAACAGCGCCCGCCCCCCTGTTAACGTCATTGCGTCAAAAGATTCTTCTAGCAGGTATATGGTCTAAAGCCCCCAATACACATCGGGCGAGCCCGTTGGCGTTGGCCGTTGGCTTTCAGGTGGCAAGTTGTTGTTCTGAACACATTTCTATATTATTTGATGTATTATTATAGCTGATAGTCTACGAGCCAGTGTACCTATATATATCTACCTACATGTTCTGAGAGCGAGGAAGTTAGGCATTAAATGACCACGTCCATGAGTACAGCGATACTGAGGACAGGCACAATGCTTAGCTAAGACACGTGCCGAGTAAAGGCTTGTGCAGACCAGCGCGACTTGTCGCGCGACACAAAGACACCGCTCGTCGCGCGACGAGCGGTGCCCTTGTGTCGCGTCGCGTGTCGCGCTGGTCTGCACGAGCCTAAACGGTTATGGGTCCTGACTCTTCAAACCAAGGCCGGTGAAAAAGGCACTCCATAAAATTATATCAGAAATGGACCAAGCGGAGTGCATCGTCATGTTGTCCACATAAACCCACTCTTCGCCTCCAGCTTTCTATGGGCCCATAACTTTTCACTATTGGACCTGGCTCTCAACCAAGACTACCTACCTAGGGGCGAATGGTAAATGGGAAAATTTGATCGCAGTTTTGCTGTTTGCATTATATTTTTTATAAGAAGTAGAACGCCTATGCCCATCCTGCTGCCCTCTTTAGATTCAATAATCGTTAACTACGTCCATGTGGAAGTGGTCTTTGCGGTAACCAAACCAACAATAATATGTCGTGAAAATCATAGTTAACATGTATCTTTTTCCTTTTCAGCAGCGTTAAATCAATCCGACGTTCTATACTAAGTATTTAAGAGTTGTCAACAGCAGATTGTGAAATTAAGTGTTTTAATAGAACTGTAATACTAACAACGCACAAACGTTTAGATGGATCCCAAGGGCTTGCCGCAAAGTTCTTTGATTTGGGCATCAAAAACCAACACTCGATCGGATCGGTCGCAAGCGCTTGCAAGTCTACACAAGCCAAGGCAAACGCTCTATCCACACGTTTGAATTTGTGATGACTTGGCGAAGTTTGCCAAACGTGTGAAGCCAGCATAACAATCTCAGATTTGTGGATTTGGAATTAATATTAAGTATAATTAAATACATCTTTAAAAAAAATAACAATGTTCGTACGATTTTGGTGGTTGTTATGGTGCACATTATTATTATTTGTGTTGTGAATCGGTAGGTACACTGTTTACAGTCATAGAAGTAAGCTTCGCTTTTCCGCACTTTGGATTGGGTATTTTACGAAAAACGCCCCAAAGAGAAATTTTAATAATTCAGTTATATCTAAGTACTTACTATAAATAAATATGGTTAAGGAACAGTCAGCAAAAGATAAAGTTATAGATTACAGTTGTGAGTTAGTGTGGTCAGTGTAGTGCATAGCTCATCTTGTGACCTATAAAAAGTTTCTTCTTGGCTGAAGGCAAGTTGACTGTACCTCTACCGATACTTACCTATTCAATCTGCGTTGCCTTTTCCCAACTATGTTGGGGTCGGCTTCCAGTCTAACCGGATGCAGCTGAATGCCAGTATTTTACTTGGACCGACTGCTTATCTACAACTCAGTAACTGGGTAATCCGATACCCTTATTGGTAAGACTGGTTGTATTATAAAATTTAAATAATTAGATACCAGTACCCTAATTGCGTAGGTAATACAACACAATCTGTTTCGATTTGAAGCATATTGCTAAGCCATTGCTTCATAAGTTGCCAAAAAAAATCTGTTCAACAACGTAAATAAGGCTATGAATGTTGTTGAACTGTCAAAATGAAACAAATTAGGCATAATTTTATTGTTTACGAAAATAAGTTACGCAATTAGGGTACAGACATACAAAGCATCTCGAATTGGACCCTGTTAAGCAGAATAGATCCAACCAACAATTTTTATGAAATTGAGTTACGTACATGACGAGAATCTACACATCGAGTTTTATATTTGCACAAAAGATCTTGGTGGTCTGATGACATTGCCCTAACAAAAACTACCAGATGATTATAACTTGGCCTGATATTTTTGTTTACACTTCAAAACATCAAATCGCATTTACTCAAAACTAACAAAATGTTGGTTAAATCTATTCTGCTTAACAGGGTCCAATTATTCTTCCAATCTGTGGGTTTAGAATGATACACTACCGATTAACTATTAAGTGATTCTAGGACAGTCTGGTAAATTAGCAGGAGCCTGCCTAGTATTAGCTTAGGTAGTCAGCAGTCGAAATTTTTTATTAGTAGCTACTGCTACTAATTAAAAATACATAAGTACATACTCTGGGGCGCAATAGCATAGCTGAACTTGCTAAATTGAAGATGGCTATTTTGTAAATAACTATTAGACATAAGTTATTTTAACTAGGTATTGCTTGTTTATATAAGTTTATTTCAATCGAACATTGTTACTGACGGAAACAATGTAAAATTAAATTCGATGACACTTTGTAATAAAAAATAATAACTGATCTTGAACATAGTGCAATATCAGGTTATTATAAGTAGGTACTATAAACTTTAGATAGATGACACACAGCTGGAAGAGTTTTCTAATCTCAACGTATTTTGAGGTTAGATTAAGCTCTTCTAGTAATAATAAGCTATGATTCTTTGTATGTGTAGGTAAGGGCAACCACTCGTCAGATCTTAGGTAACACTTGAACTAGAAAAATCAACACTGCTACGTGCTTTCAAAGTCAGATTGTTACCATGCAGACAGACGTGCAGTTGACCGTACCCAGATGGTGTATGTTTAGTTAAGTGCATACGGTGTAATTGAAAGATTTTATAATTATAATAATACAATAAAATTCATATAAAATTTATTTTTAGTTTTGTTTGTGGATATATCCTGTCATCTTACTTAACTAATATCGATTGTGTCAATCTATGGCTGTGGACATACTTTCCTACATCATGCACTGTTAAAAGAAAAATGTATGACTTATAAATTAATCATGATTTAAGATAATCATAAATTAATATTAAAGAATTTAATCCATTCTTTCGAAGTCTAGATAAATTGAATAGACGGTTTGCATGAAAGACAGCAAAGAAATTATGTAAATTAGGATAGTGACTTTAATGCTATTCAGGGTACGCACAACATATCGATGCAGAAAATAAAACGTGTAAAACTGTGAAGGTATACTGATTACGGTACTTGCGATGCTGAGGCGAGGGTGCTCCTCCAGGGGCATTGCCTGGAGGGTTGTGGTGGCGAGTACAAATAAAATCATGATGAAAGCTTTAACTTTAGCGGCCGCATTTTGAAGGGTCACAGTATCTGCCACTGCGTAGCAAGAGTAAAAGAAGCTTCCGTAACGCCATACCCAGTACAGGTAGAACAGACCTGTTACTATGCCGTCAAAGTTTTTCATAACATTTCAGGGATCAGCATCGATGTGCCTGAATGGACAAACCATTGGAATATCCACCTTTTAAATTGTTACCAAAGATTTAAATCTTTGGCTGTTACTATTTTTTACATTAATACAGCGACACTCATTTTAGAAGAATATACAACTGACTGTAAAACATTATTCAAGAAAATGTGATTTGCGTGTTACCTATTGACATCATTGCGTCAGAGTATTTATGTGTATTATCTATGGCGTCAGGCGCAGTGACAGTGGCGCAATGCCTAGTGACTATGACTATGGACCTCGATCCTTTTTCTATAATTCTAGGTTTAATCACTCTTTAACGCTATAAGGTTCTTTTGGCACGTTGCTAAAATCGGAACTAACGCTGCCATCTTGTTTTTTCCCGTTGACAGAGAATAGCTATTCTCTTATTTCCATACATTTCACAAAAAAATGGCACAAATATTTACCAACAGCGCCCGCCCCCCTGTTAACGTCATTGCGTCAAAAGATTCTTCTAGCAGGTATATGGTCTAAAGCCCCCAATACACATCGGGCGAGCCCGTTGGCGTTGGCCGTTGGCTTTCAGTTGGCAAGTTGTTGTTCTGAACACATTTCTATATTATTTGATGTATTATTATAGCTGATAGTCTACGAGCCAGTGTACCTATATATATCTACCTACATGTTCTGAGAGCGAGGAAGTTAGGCATTAAATGACCACGTCCATGAGTACAGCGATACTGAGGACAGGCACAATGCTTAGCTAAGACACGTGCCGAGTAAAGGCTTGTGCAGACCAGCGCGACTTGTCGCGCGACACAAAGACACCGCTCGTCGCGCGACGAGCGGTGCCCTTGTGTCGCGTCGCGTGTCGCGCTGGTCTGCACGAGCCTAAACGGTTATGGGTCCTGACTCTTCAAACCAAGGCCGGTGAAAAAGGCACTCCATAAAATTATATCAGAAATGGACCAAGCGGAGTGCATCGTCATGTTGTCCACATAAACCCACTCTTCGCCTCCAGCTTTCTATGGGCCCATAACTTTTCACTATTGGACCTGGCTCTCAACCAAGACTACCTACCTAGGGGCGAATGGTAAATGGGAAAATTTGATCGCAGTTTTGCTGTTTGCATTATATTTTTTATAAGAAGTAGAACGCCTATGCCCATCCTGCTGCCCTCTTTAGATTCAATAATCGTTAACTACGTCCATGTGGAAGTGGTCTTTGCGGTAACCAAACCAACAATAATATGTCGTGAAAATCATAGTTAACATGTATCTTTTTCCTTTTCAGCAGCGTTAAATCAATCCGACGTTCTATACTAAGTATTTAAGAGTTGTCAACAGCAGATTGTGAAATTAAGTGTTTTAATAGAACTGTAATACTAACAACGCACAAACGTTTAGATGGATCCCAAGGGCTTGCCGCAAAGTTCTTTGATTTGGGCATCAAAAACCAACACTCGATCGGATCGGTCGCAAGCGCTTGCAAGTCTACACAAGCCAAGGCAAACGCTCTATCCACACGTTTGAATTTGTGATGACTTGGCGAAGTTTGCCAAACGTGTGAAGCCAGCATAACAATCTCAGATTTGTGGATTTGGAATTAATATTAAGTATAATTAAATACATCTTTAAAAAAAATAACAATGTTCGTACGATTTTGGTGGTTGTTATGGTGCACATTATTATTATTTGTGTTGTGAATCGGTAGGTACACTGTTTACAGTCATAGAAGTAAGCTTCGCTTTTCCGCACTTTGGATTGGGTATTTTACGAAAAACGCCCCAAAGAGAAATTTTAATAATTCAGTTATATCTAAGTACTTACTATAAATAAATATGGTTAAGGAACAGTCAGCAAAAGATAAAGTTATAGATTACAGTTGTGAGTTAGTGTGGTCAGTGTAGTGCATAGCTCATCTTGTGACCTATAAAAAGTTTCTTCTTGGCTGAAGGCAAGTTGACTGTACCTCTACCGATACTTACCTATTCAATCTGCGTTGCCTTTTCCCAACTATGTTGGGGTCGGCTTCCAGTCTAACCGGATGCAGCTGAATGCCAGTATTTTACTTGGACCGACTGCTTATCTACAACTCAGTAACTGGGTAATCCGATACCCTTATTGGTAAGACTGGTTGTATTATAAAATTTAAATAATTAGATACCAGTACCCTAATTGCGTAGGTAATACAACACAATCTGTTTCGATTTGAAGCATATTGCTAAGCCATTGCTTCATAAGTTGCCAAAAAAAATCTGTTCAACAACGTAAATAAGGCTATGAATGTTGTTGAACTGTCAAAATGAAACAAATTAGGCATAATTTTATTGTTTACGAAAATAAGTTACGCAATTAGGGTACAGACATACAAAGCATCTCGAATTGGACCCTGTTAAGCAGAATAGATCCAACCAACAATTTTTATGAAATTGAGTTACGTACATGACGAGAATCTACACATCGAGTTTTATATTTGCACAAAAGATCTTGGTGGTCTGATGACATTGCCCTAACAAAAACTACCAGATGATTATAACTTGGCCTGATATTTTTGTTTACACTTCAAAACATCAAATCGCATTTACTCAAAACTAACAAAATGTTGGTTAAATCTATTCTGCTTAACAGGGTCCAATTATTCTTCCAATCTGTGGGTTTAGAATGATACACTACCGATTAACTATTAAGTGATTCTAGGACAGTCTGGTAAATTAGCAGGAGCCTGCCTAGTATTAGCTTAGGTAGTCAGCAGTCGAAATTTTTTATTAGTAGCTACTGCTACTAATTAAAAATACATAAGTACATACTCTGGGGCGCAATAGCATAGCTGAACTTGCTAAATTGAAGATGGCTATTTTGTAAATAACTATTAGACATAAGTTATTTTAACTAGGTATTGCTTGTTTATATAAGTTTATTTCAATCGAACATTGTTACTGACGGAAACAATGTAAAATTAAATTCGATGACACTTTGTAATAAAAAATAATAACTGATCTTGAACATAGTGCAATATCAGGTTATTATAAGTAGGTACTATAAACTTTAGATAGATGACACACAGCTGGAAGAGTTTTCTAATCTCAACGTATTTTGAGGTTAGATTAAGCTCTTCTAGTAATAATAAGCTATGATTCTTTGTATGTGTAGGTAAGGGCAACCACTCGTCAGATCTTAGGTAACACTTGAACTAGAAAAATCAACACTGCTACGTGCTTTCAAAGTCAGATTGTTACCATGCAGACAGACGTGCAGTTGACCGTACCCAGATGGTGTATGTTTAGTTAAGTGCATACGGTGTAATTGAAAGATTTTATAATTATAATAATACAATAAAATTCATATAAAATTTATTTTTAGTTTTGTTTGTGGATATATCCTGTCATCTTACTTAACTAATATCGATTGTGTCAATCTATGGCTGTGGACATACTTTCCTACATCATGCACTGTTAAAAGAAAAATGTATGACTTATAAATTAATCATGATTTAAGATAATCATAAATTAATATTAAAGAATTTAATCCATTCTTTCGAAGTCTAGATAAATTGAATAGACGGTTTGCATGAAAGACAGCAAAGAAATTATGTAAATTAGGATAGTGACTTTAATGCTATTCAGGGTACGCACAACATATCGATGCAGAAAATAAAACGTGTAAAACTGTGAAGGTATACTGATTACGGTACTTGCGATGCTGAGGCGAGGGTGCTCCTCCAGGGGCATTGCCTGGAGGGTTGTGGTGGCGAGTACAAATAAAATCATGATGAAAGCTTTAACTTTAGCGGCCGCATTTTGAAGGGTCACAGTATCTGCCACTGCGTAGCAAGAGTAAAAGAAGCTTCCGTAACGCCATACCCAGTACAGGTAGAACAGACCTGTTACTATGCCGTCAAAGTTTTTCATAACATTTCAGGGATCAGCATCGATGTGCCTGAATGGACAAACCATTGGAATATCCACCTTTTAAATTGTTACCAAAGATTTAAATCTTTGGCTGTTACTATTTTTTACATTAATACAGCGACACTCATTTTAGAAGAATATACAACTGACTGTAAAACATTATTCAAGAAAATGTGATTTGCGTGTTACCTATTGACATCATTGCGTCAGAGTATTTATGTGTATTATCTATGGCGTCAGGCGCAGTGACAGTGGCGCAATGCCTAGTGACTATGACTATGGACCTCGATCCTTTTTCTATAATTCTAGGTTTAATCACTCTTTAACGCTATAAGGTTCTTTTGGCACGTTGCTAAAATCGGAACTAACGCTGCCATCTTGTTTTTTCCCGTTGACAGAGAATAGCTATTCTCTTATTTCCATACATTTCACAAAAAAATGGCACAAATATTTACCAACAGCGCCCGCCCCCCTGTTAACGTCATTGCGTCAAAAGATTCTTCTAGCAGGTATATGGTCTAAAGCCCCCAATACACATCGGGCGAGCCCGTTGGCGTTGGCCGTTGGCTTTCAGTTGGCAAGTTGTTGTTCTGAACACATTTCTATATTATTTGATGTATTATTATAGCTGATAGTCTACGAGCCAGTGTACCTATATATATCTACCTACATGTTCTGAGAGCGAGGAAGTTAGGCATTAAATGACCACGTCCATGAGTACAGCGATACTGAGGACAGGCACAATGCTTAGCTAAGACACGTGCCGAGTAAAGGCTTGTGCAGACCAGCGCGACTTGTCGCGCGACACAAAGACACCGCTCGTCGCGCGACGAGCGGTGCCCTTGTGTCGCGTCGCGTGTCGCGCTGGTCTGCACGAGCCTAAACGGTTATGGGTCCTGACTCTTCAAACCAAGGCCGGTGAAAAAGGCACTCCATAAAATTATATCAGAAATGGACCAAGCGGAGTGCATCGTCATGTTGTCCACATAAACCCACTCTTCGCCTCCAGCTTTCTATGGGCCCATAACTTTTCACTATTGGACCTGGCTCTCAACCAAGACTACCTACCTAGGGGCGAATGGTAAATGGGAAAATTTGATCGCAGTTTTGCTGTTTGCATTATATTTTTTATAAGAAGTAGAACGCCTATGCCCATCCTGCTGCCCTCTTTAGATTCAATAATCGTTAACTACGTCCATGTGGAAGTGGTCTTTGCGGTAACCAAACCAACAATAATATGTCGTGAAAATCATAGTTAACATGTATCTTTTTCCTTTTCAGCAGCGTTAAATCAATCCGACGTTCTATACTAAGTATTTAAGAGTTGTCAACAGCAGATTGTGAAATTAAGTGTTTTAATAGAACTGTAATACTAACAACGCACAAACGTTTAGATGGATCCCAAGGGCTTGCCGCAAAGTTCTTTGATTTGGGCATCAAAAACCAACACTCGATCGGATCGGTCGCAAGCGCTTGCAAGTCTACACAAGCCAAGGCAAACGCTCTATCCACACGTTTGAATTTGTGATGACTTGGCGAAGTTTGCCAAACGTGTGAAGCCAGCATAACAATCTCAGATTTGTGGATTTGGAATTAATATTAAGTATAATTAAATACATCTTTAAAAAAAATAACAATGTTCGTACGATTTTGGTGGTTGTTATGGTGCACATTATTATTATTTGTGTTGTGAATCGGTAGGTACACTGTTTACAGTCATAGAAGTAAGCTTCGCTTTTCCGCACTTTGGATTGGGTATTTTACGAAAAACGCCCCAAAGAGAAATTTTAATAATTCAGTTATATCTAAGTACTTACTATAAATAAATATGGTTAAGGAACAGTCAGCAAAAGATAAAGTTATAGATTACAGTTGTGAGTTAGTGTGGTCAGTGTAGTGCATAGCTCATCTTGTGACCTATAAAAAGTTTCTTCTTGGCTGAAGGCAAGTTGACTGTACCTCTACCGATACTTACCTATTCAATCTGCGTTGCCTTTTCCCAACTATGTTGGGGTCGGCTTCCAGTCTAACCGGATGCAGCTGAATGCCAGTATTTTACTTGGACCGACTGCTTATCTACAACTCAGTAACTGGGTAATCCGATACCCTTATTGGTAAGACTGGTTGTATTATAAAATTTAAATAATTAGATACCAGTACCCTAATTGCGTAATACAACACAATCTGTTTCGATTTGAAGCATATTGCTAAGCCATTGCTTCATAAGTTGCCAAAAAAAATCTGTTCAACAACGTAAATAAGGCTATGAATGTTGTTGAACTGTCAAAATGAAACAAATTAGGCATAATTTTATTGTTTACGAAAATAAGTTACGCAATTAGGGTACAGACATACAAAGCATCTCGAATTGGACCCTGTTAAGCAGAATAGATCCAACCAACAATTTTTATGAAATTGAGTTACGTACATGACGAGAATCTACACATCGAGTTTTATATTTGCACAAAAGATCTTGGTGGTCTGATGACATTGCCCTAACAAAAACTACCAGATGATTATAACTTGG
Organism: Agrochola litura; assembly: GCA_949152395.1. Taxonomy (NCBI): domain Eukaryota; kingdom Metazoa; phylum Arthropoda; class Insecta; order Lepidoptera; family Noctuidae; genus Agrochola; species Agrochola litura. Next base: position 11,500,349 of record OX424491.1, on the reverse strand, counting down.
CCTGATATTTTTGTTTACACTTCAAAACATCAAATCGCATTTACTCAAAACTAACAAAATGTTGGTTAAATCTATTCTGCTTAACAGGGTCCAATTATTCTTCCAATCTGTGGGTTTAGAATGATACACTACCGATTAACTATTAAGTGATTCTAGGACAGTCTGGTAAATTAGCAGGAGCCTGCCTAGTATTAGCTTAGGTAGTCAGCAGTCGGAATTTTTTATTAGTAGCTACTGCTACTAATTAAAAATACATAAGTACATACTCTGGGGCGCAATAGCATAGCTGAACTTGCTAAATTGAAGATGGCTATTTTGTAAATAACTATTAGACATAAGTTATTTTAACTATTGCTTGTTTATATAAGTTTATTTCAATCGAACAATGTTACTGACGGAAACAATGTAAAATTAAATTCGATGACACTTTGTAATAAAAATAATAACTGATCTTGAACATAGTGCAATATCAGGTTATTATAAGTAGGTACTATAAACTTTAGATAGATGACACACAGCTGGAAGAGTTTTCTAATCTCAACGTATTTTGAGGTTAGATTAAGCTCTTCTAGTAATAATAAGCTATGATTCTTTGTATGTGTAGGTAAGGGCAACCACTCGTCAGATCCTAGGTAGCACTTGAACTAGAAAAATCAACACTGCTACGTGCTTTCAAAGTCAGATTGTTACCATGCAGACAGACGTGCAGTTGACCGTACCCAGATGGTGTATGTTTAGTTAAGTGCATACGGTGTAATTGAAAGATTTTATAATTATAATAATACAATAAAATTCATATAAAATTTATTTTTAGTTTTGTTTGTGGATATATCCTGTCATCTTACTTAACTAATATCGATTGTGTCAATCTATGGCTGTGGACATACTTTCCTACATCATGCACTGTTAAAAGAAAAATGTATGACTTATAAATTAATCATGATTTAAGATAATCATAAATTAATATTAAAGAATTTAATCCATTCTTTCGAAGTCTAGATAAATTGAATAGACGGTTTGCATGAAAGACAGCAAAGAAATTATGTAAATTAGGATAGTGACTTTAATGCTATTCAGGGTACGCACAACATATCGATGCAGAAAATAAAACGTGTGAAACTGTGAAGGTATACTGATTACGGTACTTGCGATGCTGAGGCGAGGGTGCTCCTCCAGGGGCATTGCCTGGAGGGTTGTGGTGGCGAGTACAAATAAAGTCATGATAAAAGCTTTAACTTTAGCGGCCGCATTTTGAAGGGTCACAGTATCTGCCACTGCGTAGCAAGAGTAAAAGAAGCTTCCGAAACGCCATACCCAGTACAGGTAGAACAGACCTGTTACTATGCCGTCAAAGTTTTTCATAACATTTCAGGGATCAGCATCGATGTGCCTGAATGGACAAACCATTGGAATATCCACCTTTTAAATTGTTACCAAAGATTTAAATCTTTGGCTGTTACTATTTTTTACATTAATACAGCGACACTCATTTTAGAAGAATATACAACTGACTGTAAAACATTATTCAAGAAAATGTGATTTGCGTGTTACCTATTGACATCATTGCGTCAGAGTATTTATGTGTATTATCTATGGCGTCAGGCGCAGTGACAGTGGCGCAATGCCTAGTGACTATGACTATGGACCTCGATCCTTTTTCTATAATTCTAGGTTTAATCACTCTTTAACGCTATAAGGTTCTTTTGGCACGTTGCTAAAATCGGAACTAACGCTGCCATCTTGTTTTTTCCCGTTGACAGAGAATAGCTATTCTCTTATTTCCATACATTTCACAAAAAAATGGCACAAATATTTACCAACAGCGCCCGCCCCCCTGTTAACGTCATTGCGTCAAAAGATTCTTCTAGCAGTTATATGGTCTAAAGCCCCCAATACACATCGGGCGAGCCCGTTGGCGTTGGCCGTTGGCTTTCAGCTGGCAAGTTGTTGTTCTGAACACATTTCTATATTATTTGATGTATTATTATAGCTGATAGTCTACGAGCCAGTGTACCTATATATATCTACCTACATGTTCTGAGAGCGAGGAAGTTAGGCATTCAATGACCACATCCATGAGTATTGGAGTGATCGGAAAACATTGAAGTGTGGAGGGAGCTCCTCCATATGTAGATAGTGGGCGTTATTATTACCGATAACAATTATCATGGCGCGATTAATACTGATATCTTGTTGAGTTCCTTCACAAACGAACACTAACTCGACATGACGCGTGTTTAATAAAGCATTGAAAAAAAACGAAAAATGGATATTCCAAAGCATAAAAAATTCTCTTCGCATCTTGTTCTGACGGCGGCGTTGTCGGGAGGGATCACCATAGTAAGTAGACGAAGCTTCATTATTATGTATTTAAGTTCTGTGTTACTCACAATAATAGCGATCGATGAATGCGTACGTGTATGACTCAATTATTACATAGACAATTGCTCTTACGAGCTGTAAGGATCGTGAAAAAATATTGTTTTATATGTGTTAAATTTACAGTCCTGTCCAAATAACTACTTATTTATATATATAGATAATATAATCCCATTAATTATATCTATGTCCAAGGATCCATATTATCTGCCTTGCTATTTTTATCTCTATTGGCTATGCGAAATTCAAATACCTAATCCTTTGTGTTTTATTAAAATGAGGGGCACTTATGGATGTAATTCCCCGCCCTCCAATAGCCATGTACTGACAATACGTACAAATGATATTACATATCTTTAAGGAAAATAAAGATAGGTAGGTTTAAATGTAGGTAGTTTTGGTTTCTTTGCGTCATTTTAGCGCAAATAAATATAGGTATTTTCTTTCTTCCGTACCTAATTTGTTATACCTAATGACTTGCCTCAACTTTAAGTCAGTTATAAGGTCACTATTCCGTTGGCAATCTTCCTAGGTCGTATCATGAATGTTAACAGCTTTTGCACATGTGACCAAATCTGGAATAGTGCAAATATTTGTATACCACTAAGCAGAAGTAAAATAGGTACCTACATAATAACGTTAATGTTTTTTTTTTTATGATTTGACCAGCATCAAATGGTTTACCTCTCAAATGCGAGTTGTAACCTAACTACGTAGTTTTATATCATATCTTAATGCTTAGTCGTAAGGCTCTGTTTTTCCACGTTTTTGTTAATATTGTGGAATGAAAATGTCTAAAATCGTCTTTCTTGGACTTGCGTTTATTTTGTTACACTACACGTATTAGTAACTATCTTGAGAAGGGTAGGTTGCACTAGTCGACGCGACGACTCGAACTCGTTGGTGGCGTGGCTAATATGCAGGCTATTGAATTTACAGTTATTTATTTATTTAGTGTTTATTTATTTATTTAGTGAAATAGACGATGATTTTGTTTGTTTGTTGGTTAGTTTGGGCATATAGATATTATGGAAAACTACTGGATGTATCTACTCAAAATAAAATTATTTGAACTTTGAACAAATTATCATTTCCAACTACATAAGTTATTTATTTACGCCTAAAGATGAGCTAAAAATTGTGTTGAAATGTTTCGACGCTCATAACTTCCAAACCAATATTTTTTTTCCAATTTTGCTTCCATACAGGGCTAGATAATGACAAGATAAATTGATATAATTTTTAGCTTTGATTTTTTTTTTGCAATAGGTACTTATTATGCACGCGATAGGAAATAGGCAGTGTTTTTATTTCATAATTTGTGAAGTTGTTTATTGATTTTTTATGTTTCAGACATTGTCCTTAATTTACATATTGCTGAGTATAGCGGCGCTAATTTTTAGATTTACGGAATGCCAACCAGCATCAAATGGCTCACAATTATTTTGGACATACGTCTCTGCTGCCTTTATTAGAGATGGTAAGCATTTAATAGTTGGTCTAGTAGTCGCAAGCACTACTCCATAGCATGAGTTCCTGGATTCAGGCCATGAGATGGAGACAGGCCTTGTATCTTTTCATAATTAAGTCGTTACCACTTTTAGGCACTGGGTCAGATAAGTTTATGGCACTATACCTACCCCATTTTTTTGACCTGCCTACATTACATTGCCTTGCGTCCAAGAGATTTTTTTTGATAATATGCGCCAACTCCTCCAGGCCACTCATGCCTTTGAAAACGGGAACATGACTGCAATACCATTGTTTTTTTTTAGGTGAATTATGCGACATACAGAACACTTTTAATATTACTCCTGCATACACTGTGTTCGTGTTAGCTGCGATCACATTGACCGTCTCCGTGCTTTGCCTAGCATCTGCTAGCGTGCTCATCGCAAGTAAGTACATATTAGTAAGCAGCTACAATAAATACCTACCACCTATGCCCCCAGATCCGACCAGGTTAAGTAGGCGAGTGTCAGTGGACTCCACCGTAAATTTCAACACCCCATTGCGACACGTCCACTTAATTAAGTACCTACCTAACAACGAAAATAAAATTACCTATTTTATAATTATATACTTGCAATATAAGTGCGCATTATTCGATTCGAAGTTACTGAATTACCTATACAACTGACAGAAGTCGCACCATAAGGGTTCACTTTTTTTCCATTTCGGTACGAAACCCTAAAAATACACAGCAATTCATTATTTTTTTCTTATCTTCAAGTTAAGCATAAAACAAAAGAGAATTGTAAATAGCATAAGTAATCTAACTTGATTTTTTCCGATATGTCAAGGAGATATTTTTTTTATTTGCAGTTATACAAGATGATGGAGCTACTCGCTATCTTAATATGGTCGTGTCGGCTTACGTTGGGACCAACGTTGCCTCCTTAGTTGTAGATTTAACTACAGCTGCACATTTTGGAATAGACCACAGCACGTTATCTGCTCTTCTGGTATGTGAAATCAAGGCGTTGTTATTGTTACATTTGAATAGGAACAGCATAAAAGCACGCTATTTATTTTATGTTCTGTCTTTGTATTGTTTGTCGAGTCGTTGAGCTCCTTAAGTCCTAAGATGAGCTCCACGATTACTGACATATGCGTGCACTGACTGCACAGGTCCACTGTGTGATTCTCTTTCCTCAAAAGACTATCTCAGAAATTAATATGCATGGTTCTCATATGGTCTGACCAAGATTGAGACCTGATAGACTGTGATCTCCGAGTTTGTTTCGGTATTTTTTCTCGGAGTACCTACTCGGATAGGAAACACAGAACTCACCAAGTTTTAAAACATAATGTCATCTTTTACGTGTAAATGTGTTTTTGATCCAACTTATATTTAAATTTATATATATTTATTTATTTTATTATAGATATATATATAAACGCCCCGGAAAAATATTAAAATATGTGCATACTCAAAATATGAAATTTACTGCTATAAATACTAATTTTCCTACAGCTTATATGCGAATACAAATAAAGAAACAAACAAAGAATAAAATACTGAAAATTCCGTAAAATAGATACAGAATTTGCTGACGTAATATTTTTCAAACATGCAAACAAGCATACACCATGCAAGCGAGCATGCAATATGCAGCAGGCATGGTTTCTGTCACGGCTCCGGCGCTGCGAGCTCCGGCGTCCCACGCGAGCTTATCGTCGCAGATGGTCGCGGGCCGCCTCGCCCCTCCGTCCGCGCCTACGAGGGCTTAAATTACACTCTCGGGGTAGGGCAGACAAGACTACGTGGAGTCGGTTTTGCAGCGATTCGTTTCTGTCACTAACTTTTGTAGCACAACATATTGACTTTTCGGAAACTTAGTATTTTTTTTCGGAATCTTTATTATTATCCTATATTTTTAACATAGTAGTAGTTTTTTTTTTTTTAACATAGTGGCATGTGTGTGAAATAGTTCCACATTCGTTTCAACGTATGAATCTGCCTGCAGTGTCTACTATTATGTTATTAGTGTTAGGTACTATTATGATAAGAATCGCACACATTTTTTAACCTGCTGTAAAGTTTTCATGGGATGAATCAATCTATTTTTCGCTTTTAGATTTCCTGTCAGAATAATCAATATTTTTTTTACTTTCGTCATAATTATTATTTGAAACTTGATTGTTCATAGGATGACCCTACCAACATCTCACAAATCTATGTAATCGAAGTGTTACGTCAGGGAGCGTTCCTATTGATGTCCATAGGACTGAAAGGCTACGTCGCTCTACTAATTAATTGGATACTGATAATATTACTGATCGTTTACGTGTTGGAGCATCGCAAACTGTTGAAGAGTGCTGAGGTAAGTTTTACCTACTGGGAAAAAATGCATGGGATTTGGTCCAAATTTCCGATAAACTAACGAGACCTATGTTACCGAATAGTCTATTAAAATATGGAGCAACTTTCATTCTGACACCCAAAAAAAATATTTTAAGTATTAAAAAGTTATAATATTTTATCTACCATATGAAGTGTCGTTAGATTCGTCTTAATTGTGGGAGTGACATAGGCTATTTAATATTTATATATTGCATATGCAAATACATGAGGGGAAGGCATTTTTTAAAATAAATTACTACAATATTGGTATCAAATAAAAGCTAGTAATGAGTCAATTCCATTTATTATAAAGTACATTAATAAAACTAAAAAGCTTAAAAAAACAAGTTATTTAAAAAAGCAAAAACCCGACTAACACGGGACACAAAAACACAAAAACGGGACAACAAAAGTCACACCATATTTGAGGTTATTGGTTTGTCCGGCCTGCAATACCTTACAGAAAAACAAAGTTCAGTGCTTGTTCTTCTCTTTTCAGTTATTTGTTTTTGCAGTCAGGATTTTTATTTTTTTTCTAATAGTTTTTGCATAAACGGCTTGATTGATTTTTACCCGATTACGGCTAAGCCAAAGGAGGGTCATGATTTTAACAGGCTAGGTACTATGTAGGTATGTATATTCATCTGTTCCCTCATAGCTCCTAAACTACTCGTCGTATTTAGGCTATTTGTCGTATAACGTCTTATATAATAGACTATTCAGTGTCATAGGTCTCGTGAGTGGTGGACTTTTGGACCACTTTTACACATTGTCTTTTACAGCCGTAACATTAAATAAATAGAGCTTAGTTTAGTCTATTTACGTGAGTCTGGCGTGACTTATCAGTATCACACAATTTTAGAAATATATACTTGCTTAGATATTTTAATTAAATGAAATTTTCTTTTTAGCATTCCATCCATAAGATGGGGGTTCTGAATGCATTCGAGTAAGTGTACTTTATATTATATACCTTCTTAAAAAAATAGTATTATGCATTGATTGATGTATTGTAGACACTCGTTGGGCCAATGGCCGCAAGCGCGACTGCTGAGCGTGGATTTAGGATTCGGCAAGGACGCGTGTTATTAGAATTTTTTCAATAACAACCTGGAGTCAGGATTTGTGTCTGATTTTTGGCAATAGTCTCGCCCCCTATAATACCAGCCTAGTACTGACCCACTGCAGGGCAAATACCTCTTCTGATACAGAGAAGGCACTAGCATTGATCACCACGCCTGCTCAAGACGGATTGGCGATTTTAGACTTATATCAACTACTAGCTTTTGCCCGCGGCTTCGCCCGCGTGGATGTCGGAAAATATCCCACGGGAACGTACTACCGATACCGGGATTACATACCTAATAGCCGAGGAAAAGGTCATTGACTCGTACTGCTCCGCCCGTTACGCATAATTTTGAATTTGTGATATCTTTTAAACCATTCATTTAAATTAAATGATGTCAAGGCATATTTTAATCTAAATTAAATGCTCAATTTACGTAACATAATTTATTGGACAAGGATTAATATAATACCGGTCAAAAAAGCTTCGGAAATAACAATGAAATTTTCATTAAATTCTGACAGATAATAATGGTGACTGTGAGTCATCCTTAGAAGATAGATAGACATTAGGCCATCGCGGACTTTTTGTTGAAATTTTTAAGATGAACAATACTGTAGAACATAAATTTTATGTAACTTTTACGATTTCCGCGGCGCACGCCAATAAAGCACCCAGTCGGCATGATTTTCTCCGACATCTTCAACAATAATCGTCAAATTTCAGCCCATTTTCACAAAACCAGAATGAATTATACACTAAAACCTTCCGCATGAATCACTCCGTCCATTAGTGAAAACCGTTTGAAAATCCGTTCGGCAGTTTTTGAGTTTATCGCGTTCAAACAGACAGACAGACAGACGCGGCGGGGGACTTTGTTTTATAATATAATATGTAAGGATAAGTCCAGGTTCCCTCAAGATGTTTTCCTCCACCGATGTCAGTAATGTCCAAGATGATCTCAGAAAGTACATAATGTATTGGAAAAGTCACATTGGTACCTACTTGCCCGGATTTGAACAAATTTGAACAAACAAATTACCTACATCTCTGTCTACCCGTACCTATATGGAAACAGGCGTGATGTTAAGTATGTGTTTATGCCTTTATGTGATAAATGTAGGTAATAACAAAGTTGTTACTATTATCAGCCAGCCGAGGAAGCCCGATGACAACAACTGGGCGACGAACTCGAACGCACGCGAACCAGAAGTATATTCACCGTTTGCGAGAGGGTAAGATTTGGTTGAGATAACTTTGTCAAAACAATTACGCTGTCAATAAAATTGCTCAGTCTGCAAGAAGACCGTATACCCACCTCATAAACACAAAACCTTCAAAACATATTCTTATACTTTAAATACTTTGTAATAAGTGCAAACAAATATAGATCTTAAAGGGGAAGCGTGAAGGTAGCCCGCGTAATTCAAATTTTCTTACGTTTTTTGCATTTTGCAGGTCAGTGTCAGGTTTTATGTTGATTAAAATATGATTCGCGGCCGTAACAAATATGGCTTTACTGATTTCATGAAATCAAGACATTTGACACCTTTGCTAATTTATGGGTTTGTATTGCTGAATGTAATGATTATAATTGAGTAAAGCCATATTTTTTACGGCCGCGAATCATATTTGAATTTCGCGGGCTACCCTGACGCTTTCACCTTAAGGTGCTTGACCTAGGTAACAATTCTTTGACTGTGGTACTGCACATATAGATCATCTAGGCCAGGAGTCACGAAATGGCGGACCGCGGTCCGGATCTGGACCCCCTATTCATTAATCATGATCTTTTTTATCAAAATTGATCACGAGACTCCTCTGAGTATTTATCCCTATTAGGTACTAAAAGTTTCGGATGTGGCCGTCCTTGGACAGTTGGAAAGATACTTTTATCGATTACCCATTACCAAACTACTAGACATTTATCTAAATCAAGCAATAATAAAAATCCTAGTTAACTACTTAGTTATGAACATTTTTGTATTTTACAGAGCTCAGGTGAACAATGGTTTCAACGACGATGAATCCGACCGCGGACTAAGACGACCGCCGATGCGATCTGATACCAAGTTTGTAGTTTTAATTATTTTTAATCATTATTTGTGCAAAAGTAAAAACTGCGCAAAGGTAGACTTAAGAGGAGGCTCCGTAAATGATATGTTAATTTGCATTAATATTCTGAAAAAGTCACGCATACAATCAAAATGGAATTTTAGGATATGATTTATTGAATATTTTTCATTCCATATATAAGACAGTTACGTAATTGGAACATTTTCGCTCGATTTATTTTTTATTCGAAAATCATATCTTTTTTAAAGATTATTTGAAACAAAAACAAGATTACTCGGCTTTTATGTCTAAAATAATTATTGACAGTAAGAAAATATAGTTTATTAAATATAGTTGTAAGATATTTTTTAACCGACTTCCAAAAGGAGGAGGTTCTCATTTTTTTTTTTTTTTTTGTATATTTGTTACGCGATTACTCCGCCAATTATGAATAGATTTTAATGATTCTTTTTTTGTCTGGTAGATCATACTTCAGAGGTGGTCCCATATAAATTTTATTAACTTTGCTTGGGTAGTTTTTGAGTTAGCTTCAATTATACGTATTTTTTCCCACTTAGTATGTAGATGATATGATAACTTCTTGTCACTGTTATTTACATAGCAGGTAGTGGTATTCGAATTTGTGTGGGGTAGGTACCACAACTAAAAAGTGAAAAATAAAAACTTTCTACAAAAAAAAAAAAAACCGACTTCAAAAAAAACACTACAAAGTGAAATAGTAGATTGTTATACGAGGGGCTAAAATAACCCATTGTAACGAGGTAGTTTTACTCCCGAGCTTTAGCGAGGGAGTAAATAGAAACCGAGTTATAATGGGTTTTAGCGCCGTGTGTTACACTCTACTTTTCACTACGATTGCGAGAAAATAAAATAATCCAATACAATATTAATTTACCTTTATAAAATTCAAATCTGTAAATGCGATTATCGCCATTTTGGTGACAGTCGAGTGCGAGGCTAAAAACATAAAAATTGGGGATTTCGAACATCCAAACTCCACCACAGGGGCAGTGAATACTACATCATTTTTATTATTTGATGAGTTCATCCATTGTTCAAGTTAAATAAGTAGTGGTAATTAAGTTTTTGATATCCAAAGTCGAAGTTTCGCGCCAATCGTGCGAGTTTACATTTTAACTTTTCACAAATATCACACATACACATGTAGATACGATTTAAAATGTGACAAATATTATTAAAAATATTATACACAACTAGAAAATGCCCAGATCTTAACGTAATATACGAGCACAGATCCAATAACACGTAATATTCATTACCACTACCTACTCAATTTGTGTTAAAAATCGCCGACCATTTTTTTTTTATTGTAATGATGTGCGAAAACGATTATGCCAAACGATTTTTTTTTCAATTTTAATCGACTCGATTAATTAATATGTCGAATATCAGAAATCGAAAAATTAAATAAAATTGTTATAAGCATTAAATTAGAGAAATTTTTTAAAGATTTCGCGCCAATGCCTTTTTTATTTCTTCTGCAGCTGCAACGCAATGCTCGCATTCTACGTATATATAGTAGTCTATGCATTCTACCGAAGAGATAGCCGCATTTAGTTCCATTTTCAAAAATAAAATGTTCTTCTTTTTTTGTGAACAAGTAATGAGTCGAGTCCATACTCATGATTATTCTACAAAAGAATAAAGACTTTTTCATTTTTCAAGGCTCGTTGGAAAAGACAAAAATTAAAAAAAAAATACTTTTTCCCCTAGAGCAAGAAATGCAACTTTTTCCCCGCTCTGGTCCTCTACAATGACGGCCTTTTTGAGCAAGAGGAGTGAAAAATAACTTTAATTTCGGAAGTCGGTGTCTTTGGTTTTGAATTTTCGTTCTTTGTCACCGACTTCCGAAATTATTACTTTAGTTATAAACGAAATAAGAATTGAGACTTATGACGTTCCGTTCTCGAACACGACCAATGAGCGCACGCGATATTCAACTTTATTACTGATCTGTTAGCGTTTAGCACATGGTGGGGTGCATGGGAGCGCAGTTTGCGTGGAAATTGTTTTTGGAGTGCCTGGTCTTAATACCATAGGCATTCTCAGAGACAAAACATACAGGATGCAACAGCTGATTGCTGAAGATATTACTAGAAGAGTAAATAATGAAACCTACTATGTATCTTCATTTTATTTTTCCCACTACATTATTTCTGATTCGTGCTATTCAAATTCAACCGAACCAATGAAAAAATATATTATCGAACTCGGTACTGTTGGTTCGAAGAACAAACTTTCAGTTTCATTGACTCTACCTCTACTAATAACGTACTCTACTAATTCTCTCATAATAAGTCTCAACAAATAAACTAACTAACCAATATATTATATTGTAGGTAGAGTTCATTATAAGAGACTCACCACCATTTGTTTTTGCGAATTTACAGCCGTTCCTACGACCCTTCGGATACGTGGCATCGTGGTCAGCCGAACCGTCCCTTCTCGTACCTAGAGGATATCAAGCGGCCGGCGCCGATACCGGCTAGGCCTCCGCCCTCGCCTGCAGTGGAGGCTCCGTGGTCTCACCGCGATCCGTGGCCGCAGCCGCAAGGGCCGCCCGTGCCCATGCCAGATTACAGTCCGCAGCCCAGACGACTCAAGTCTGCACTAAAACCAGGTGGTTACATGTAACACGTGTTACGAATCAATGGCAGTAATTGATTAAATGACATATTATTGTGAAGTTACCCATATAATATTGTACTTATTTCATTAAAATTATTCTTTGTATATCTTCTGTTCTTATTTTACTTACAAACAAACATTTTTTTCTGATCATGTGAAAATCTTAATCACCCGACCCAATTTGACCATTGGTAAATTCCTATAAAGTACATTGTAAAATTACTAGCATAATCCCTGTTACAATCAGCAATATTTGATTCGCTGTTACAATGAGCAATATTTCTATTTATATTTGTTTGCGAAAAATCAATCTAGCTAGGTCTCATATCTGGAAAAAATTGTTTTCTCCGTATTTTAACCAGAGCAGAGCTCGGTCGCCCAAAGTTTAGAAAAAGATAATGAATAATGACATAAGAATATTGACATTAGAATAATGACATTGCAGCATGGAGTAAGTAGGATAGAATACATGGATTAGTATGAACTTTCCTATACTATTAAATGAGCATTCTCTATTTTCACCAGAGCAGAGCTCGGTCGCCCAGATACTATAGATAATGAAAGAAAACAAAAACTGAAAAGTAACATGAATTTATTTACACTAAAACGAAGTAAAAACTGTAATAAAAATTAAATATAGTATTTTATTTAAAAACTAAAACAGTGAATTTTTCTTGTTGCCGTAAGATATTATCAATTTATAAAAAATTTACGTGTGCCCGCGAGTTCGCCCGCGAACCTTCCCCAAGAATTGGACTATCTAATGCTAAAAGAATTATTCAAATCCGACTGGTAGTTCTGGAGATTACCCCCTACATACGAACTTACAAACAAATTTTACCTCTTTATAATGTTAGTATAGATAAAAATATATTTATTGTTTAACTGTGCGTCAGTTAAACCAGGTCAAAACATCAAAGATGTGAAATAAGTGATAGATATTGAAAAGGCACGAAAATTCGTCATAATTATAATTTTATATCTTATAACAATATGTACAGAAGTTTAATAAGTTGTATGTATTACAATATTAGACTATTTACATTTACACAATGATTTGTATTAAATGTAATATACAAGACGTACACGCTCGTGTATATTTACAATAATTGTACAGTCCCGGTCATTGAGGACAGTAACCAATAAACTAATAGAATTCTTCTATGAAATAATAATTAATTAACACATTAAGAATAGTTGTCTGTGTGGACTTGCGCCGTATAAAGTAGCAGGCTTTGCCTTGCTTTTTTGCACAATGGCACGCAAGTATGTTGCATGCTTTGGATTTGGTCTTGAAAACCTTATTTTGTTCCCGAGGATACATATTTAAGTATATGCCATGTTCATTATAATATGCTAACTAAACTGATCATAAAGACCATTTGGAGCTTTGCATTACTTACTAGGTACTACTACCTGAGTAAAGAAAAATATTTTAATTCAAAATAAGACTTAAGCTAAGTTTCACAGTTGTTCACTAATTAACATAATTATTATGTTCTTTATTGTGTACGAAAATAGAATGATAAATATTGAATTACCCTTGAATTATAAATAACATTGATTTTCGAAACCTAACCTATGATACTCAGAGACACCCATCGTCCCTCAATCGCGTACAGTCACGTCATGTTAGATTCGTTCGTATTTCAAGGGGTTTATTTATAAACGTTGCTTAAAGTTAAGTGACATTCAAACGTCAAAAATGTATGGTTAAAACAGTCGCTAATCATTACTTAACTTAAAGCAACGTTTATAAATAAATCCCTAAATGTTTAAGGACTTCGTTGCCGAGTCGACTCAAACATATCAGAGAATACACAGTCAGTCTTTTGGACGAATTTGTATGTATAGTCAGAAGATATGAGTTACATGATAGAAAGAGAGGCAACTTCTAGGTGAATATAACTGTAGGTAATTAGCGCTGTGCGACCTGAATTGCACTTCATTGTGTCTTAACAAGAGTCGCTTTTTATTTAAATGATTTTGCGGAATGAACCATCTGTATTCATATATGATAATGGCCCTATAGATTCTGTAACTCGAGTATAAGTGTTATAGTAAGTGACTGACTGAACCCGTTACTGTATGAACAGTTTTTCACATACTTACGTAAGTACCAGATTTTCCAACTTGATAAAATAATCTGGATACCGAGCTCAAAACCTACACAGACGACCTCACAAACAATACTATAACAACAAATACAATTTCTAAGCCTTCTTCACATTCGTGTATCACTGAATACATCACATAACTCAAGGCAAGGTCAAAATAAGTTCCGGGTCCTGTATTCACTGCACTTTACATGTTTGCAATGGTCAAAACCTGTCTTGTTCCTTCTTAGACTCGGCCTCTTCAGTTACATCTTCGACAGTGCCTACGATTCCTTCATTGGTTGTTTTAGGGTCAGTCTTAGTCGTGCAAACATTGGGTGGACCTTCTAAATTACCGTCCTCACTTATATATTTACTTTTCGATATAATGACGTTCTCTGATTCCTCACTAGTTTTCTGATCTTCATGGGATAGAGACAACTCAAACTGCGCCGCCAGCTGACTAAGTACTTTTTTCAGATGGTCGAAAGATTCCTTATCATTAGAAACGTTCGGAGTGTCCAGTACAGTTTCACAATTAACGTCGTCACAACTGTTTTCAAAATGCGCTTTCATTGCTTTTAGCTCGCCGACAGTCACGGTCAAATCTGGCTTTGCCAAGAAGGTATCTGTTAAGATGCGACCTTCCTGTGAGAATAGGAACACGGCTGGTATATCAATATCATCCTTTCCGTCACCGGACATCGCGAACAAGGCCGTGCTTTCGTGTGTGGAGTCTGGTATGTTATCGAGGATAATTGCCAAAGAAACTCCAGCAGTTTGCATATGGCGTACTTTCTGAGCAAACGTGCACTGACCTCGTTTGGCAATGCCGAACTTGCCTTCGACTTCGTTTTTGTTTTCGATGGGTGTGCAGGCGTCTATCGGGATGACGAAAGCGACAGTGTTGGTGTACTGGTTGTTCGCAGAGATTTCCTTGCCGAAGTGTCCGGGGCCAGCGGGGAATATCTTGTCATTGACCTTCACACCGGCGGGTACCACACCGTTTTCCATATCACTTAGTGAATTCCATTTGGACATTTCACGCATGAAGGTGAGGCCTTCCGCAGCATCTTTTGCTGATTTTGCCTGAAAATACGAAAATACGTATAAGTACATTAACATTTATTGTCAACGTCACATCACCTGAAGACTAATTCCCGTATTTAAAAACGTTTAAAATCGATCCCCAATCTCAATTAAACGACACACAATGTCAAATGTGATTTACCCCAATTACTTCAAAATCAACCGAAGATGGTGTTATTTGCAGATGACACATCATTGATCTTTAAAATAGATCGACGGTCACAAAATCTTGACGACGTGAATAACTCTATTCTTCAGGTCTAAGATTGGTTTACGGTAAATAATTTGGTACTAAATAAAATTAAAAAAATGCATTCGATTTAAATTACCGAATGTTAGAAGTAGCGAATGCGACATCATATTGAATAGAGAAAAATTTGAATTTATTTATCAAACGGTTTTTTCTAGAAATCTCGCTAGACGAGAAATTACAATGGGGACCTCATATAATATCTCTTGCGGGGCGGCTAAGCTAGGCCGCTCATGCTGTTAGAAAGATAAGGCAGTTAACAGATGTAGAAACCTTGCGTTTGGTCTATTTTAACTACTTCCTCAGCATTATGTCGTATGGCATTTTACTGTGGGGTAGGGCTGCTGGCATTGAATCCATCTTTAATTTACAAAAGAGAGCTGTCAGAGCCAATTATAACCTACGTCGTCGCGAATCTCTCAGGGAACTATATTAAAAGATTAATATTGTGACGGTACATCTAAGAAAATATTATGTATGTAAGAAAAAATCTACATCTTTTTAATAAAATAAGTGATAGACATAATTTGAATTCTAGAAATAAACATAAAATAAATCAATATTTTTTTAGATTATCTAAGTCTAAACAAAATCAAACTGGTTGTTAATTTAATTGTATTTCTAATTTATTATTTTTATAAAATTGATTTTACATTCTGTGATTACTTGAATTCACACACTGACTTATTAGTATTACTTTTAAAAGATTTAGAAATATCGTATACTTTTACAATGCTTGTAATTATGTGAGCACTGAGCACCATGTATCCATAATATAATTAATTTATTTGTCATTGTTTCATTTTTAATTATTTTTACCTATTGTGGTATAGTAATTTTATTCTAGGTGCATCGTCTTCGCATATAATTTTATATTTAATGTATATCAAATATTATAAAACATTTTAGAAGAAGTAACGGTGAAGTTTCTTTCCCATTTTTCTCCATACGAAAACTACCTTTTGGAACGACTTTTACGCGACTAGAATTAATTTAATTTTTTTGTAAATTTTGACGTTCTAAAGTGCCTTGTATGTGCAGAATGGAAATAAATTGTTTAACTTTGACATAAAAATTACAAATGAGATATATTTGACAGATTAAGACTGATATTAGAATATGAACGATCTTAAAAATATGGGAATTGCCCTTATAGTTTCGGCATAGAAGAGAGCATGCAGCAACTTACCGTGGAGGTAGTGTAGAGCAGCTGCACCCTGCCATCGGGTAGCGTGAGCACAGAGATGCCCATGTCAGACAGCGTGTGTATCTGACGCGGGTCGTTGAGCGGGCGCAGGCGAGCGGGCGGCCGCGCCGACGTCGCGCCGAGCAGCGCGCGCATCGGGCGCCGCACCTTCTCCGCCACCAACGACGCCGTATTCGGACATGTCCTGTAACAACATTTATTATACATACATACATAAAATCACGCCTGCTTCCCATGGGGATAGACAGTACCTACAGAACGCCACCAGCTACGATCCTCACATACTCCTTTTTCCTCGTTTACGTTCATACATCTGGTCATACACGCACGCCGGTTGCGAGTACCACGCACCTGACCTTTCTGAAGAACATCACCAATAAAGTCACTATATTTATGTCCTTCTACGGGCGTCCCATTCCGGCGTTTCCACTCACATCCACCTTGTAAATACTGTAAGTTAGTCGCCTTTCATTTATCCTTTCAACATAACCAAACCATCTAAGAATACATATTTTTTTCGGTCACTATCTCTAAATAAATAAGCTGACGAAACGTCACCAACGTGAAACTAACCGGTATTAAATCATGGTGTTATTTAACAGCAAGAGATCAATAACTTACTTCCTATACTTGTCTTCGTCTTCATCATCAAGTTTCAGTGTGAAATATGTAGTATTTTTACCATCGGTAGCCAATGAGAGTGGCAAGAAATGCGCTTCGGTGGTTAACACGTAGTCTTCTAACTTTATTGGCACATCTTTATCTTCACCAAAGAGCATGTAAAGGTACTTGAAGGTCTCGGCCAGTACGAACGAATCCATTCTGTCTTCGTGAATGCGTGTCCTCACATCGTTAACGGCTGCGTATCCGCAAGGTACCCGAGTGTACTGCTGCAATGCTTTGAGTACCGCTTTCCCAACTTGCAGATAATGATCGTCCTCTGTCGCACGGTGAAGGAAATAGGTGGATTCTAAGAACTCTGGCCGCAATGGATGTTGACCCCAATGAACCTAAAAGTCATTAAAAAAATTATTTCAACCAAGTGTAATTGCCAAACTTTATCAGGAATTTATATTCACCTGGAAATCTGAAGTGAAAGCCTCTGGAATGAATGTGTGTCGCTGCATAACTTGGTAAAGCATTTCATGAGTCTCGACCGCAGGTCGCACGTCACCCAACAATACTTGAAGGCCGGGCCAGAAGGCAAGCAACGCGTCCATGAAGTTACGGGACTGCAAATGTGGCCTAAAACATAAGAGCATAAACATATATAATACAGCCAACATTTCGCTAATTATGGTAAGGCCCATGTAAAAGTGTGCGAGCACTGCCAGCTTATTGTCATGAGCCGGGCACATATCACGACTCCGGGCTTCTTCTGAAGAATTGGTAATGGACCTAAAACCACTTAGACCGAGGAGATCGAAATCAGGACCTCATGGCCAGCATTCGCGCTTACGACCACTAGGTCAATTAGGCCAAGCGTAATTTTGGTAAAATTGCACAAAATTATCAAGATCAGTAAAGTAGAATGCTACTATGTTCCACAGGAAATTTCCGAAGAAAACCGGTTTAAATGTTGATTGTTTATGTATGACAGCACAATAAGGCGCCTACAATGTAATGGCAGTTGCAGAAGTAAATTGTTTATAAATATACTAGCGACCCGCCCCTGCTTCGTTCGGTTTTACGGCTTTACAAAACATCGAGATTTTATGTAAGTTTAATATTAACGTATATACATATAAATTACCAATTCTTGATGGTGGATTTGATGGTGAAAACCGGAACAAAATCCGTTGCGTAGTTAAAAGAACAACGCCGTCACACAGACAGACACGAAAAGCGACCTTTCCAAAACTTAAATTGCTGATGTAGGTCACACGGCTGCCAAGGTTAAATAGAACCCAGCTGGCATCTAACGCATGCCGGAGGAGCTAAGGGCTAAGATAACCACACAGTAGGTCCCAAACAGCAGCAAACGACAACGTGGCAGGCTCAGGAGATGGCGGGACGAACTCGACTCTTTTGTTCAGGATTATCCACAAATAGCAGTAAATAGGGTTAAGTGTAAGGAGGGAAGGCAGGCCCTTGTCCTGCAGTGGGACACACGGCTGATAATAATAATAAATAACCCCACCGTCGTATCTCTACGTTGACGTCGTGGTGGGGCTTGCGCGCTTGTGAATTCTAGGTTTGTGCCGGTAGAGTTTACTTTGCCGAAACAAGTCTAGGGTGAGGAGCCAGACCAAGAGAGATACATAAACCCGCAAGGCAGCATGTAGTGAGCTGTTGGGCAGTAGCGACCTCACAGACCCTATTTCCCCAGAGAATTCGTGTTCCCCACCTCTGGCTTGCCTTTATTGGCCGGCTGGATTGAACACTGATGAGGAACAGAGCTCCCACCTATTTTGTGTCTTTATTGGCCGGTTTGAGTAGAGATTCGCAAGAGCAAACGTGCTCGGAGGAAGGAAGTATTCCAGTAAGAAGCTGGTAGGGATTATGACCGTACTTCCGGGATTGTCCAGATAACCGTGGAATACCTCTCCACTCCTCATGTATCTCAGGAATAGGGATTGCAATTGCTGGATCCAGCATACAGCAATCCAGCTGGATCCAGCGCCTTTTTAAACATGCTGGATCCAGCATACATCTTGATCCAGCGATGCGGATCCGCAAACGTATCAATTTCTATTGTTTAGTTTTGAGTTGCCGCCATTTTCGAATCGGCGCGGCAACGTTGCCGTTCTGTCACCATAGCACGTGCCGCATGAAAGGCAACGCCGCCCGCCCCCTTTCCCCCTTACCAACTGTACCGCTTATGTTTGTTTATTTTATAAATCAAAGACAGTTGATGAGTTGAATAACTGCTCTCGTCTCGATAGAAAGTGTCTTTGTGTCACTAAAGTGCATATGAAGTGCGTGTTGGTTGTTGTTTGAGAGACAATTAAAACGAGTAAATAAACAATATATTGTAGAGCCGGGGCAAGAAGATACCATGGAGATAGAAGAAGATCGTGTAGATGATGACGCAGAACCCGTTAAAATGACTTTAGAGCTAGAGCTTGAGATAGAACTTAAAAGAGAGAAGGAGAACTTTAATAAACAAAAGCCAAGTGGTCAATTAGATTACGAAAAGATCCTGAAAAAAGAAATGAGCGTTTATGAGAGCGAAGGAGTGCGAGGTGAACATTTATCAATGGTTTATGAGTATTTAATGACCTTAAAACCGACCAGTGTAGAGGCCGAAAGGGCATTCTCAGCAGCCGGCTACATATGCAGTTCTGTGCGAAGCAGGTTGGGAGATAAGACTATAGATAAAATTTGTTTTCTAAGGTCTTACTTTCAGAGAATTCAAAAAAAGAAGTAGTCTCTTATCGTCAGACTTTAAACTGCTTAATTATTAAGGATTAACGAGCGGAGAGAAGATTATTTCAAAGCTTTTTTTGTTTGATACAAAAATACTATTGAAAATTAAAATAGTGTTATTGTTACGGTCCTTTTTTAAAAGAATGTTAATTAAGTTAATTTTAAAAGAATTTGTGAGACTGATTGCTACTGATTAGCCGTCCTATCATTAAACATAAGCGTAATTAATAAGATAGTGCTTACTTAGAAACATTATCTTAAATGTTATATGAATATAAGGTTATATGTTTGTTATTTAATTTTATGTTGATTATTTTGATCTCAAATTATTAAAAAACCAAAGCAAATTAATATAAGATATCACCAAATGAGTGGAAGATTTCAAAGATTATCGTAAGAAGTACAAATTAATAAAAAAAGTCTTAAAAATGTCGTCTTTTTATTTTCGTTCCACGTTTTGCTGGATCCGCGCTGGATCCAGCTGGATTCAGGTCAATCCAGCAAAAATTCCGCTGGATTGAAAACGCCGCTGGATTGCAATCCCTACTCAGGAAATGTTGCCCTCTTGTCGCTACGACACTTATGTGCTGGCGACCGTTTTCGGGGGCCCATTATTGAGTGTGCAAGTCACACCCAGCCATTTTATTATATTATGTGTATTTTATATAAAACATTGGTCAGGCAGGGGCCATCGTTTTTCAATAATCCTAGATTAGATAACCAGTTCACTTTAGTCACCCAAACCCATAATCCGATATATTTGTTTCCAAATCCTGCAATTTATAGCCCTACACCAACCGAGGCTTGTCCTTGAGTACACTTGCATAGTGCGAACAGGGATAGTCGTCGAGAGGCACCATCCCTTATTTAATTTAAAACATCTAATGGGCCTCTGTAAGGTGGCTTCGGGAAACTCACCTGTGCATATGAACAGCCAACATAACTGGACCTCTGCTGATGTACTTCATGACGGCGTTGTAGTGTCTGTTGAACCTGGCCAGGTACTTCTCATCGCCGAGTAGAATGTAGGCCTTAAGGCAGTATTCGTAGTAGGAGTCGATGCCAGCGCCGACACCGGCGTCCTTGCGTACCCAGTCGCCAGAATGAATGTTGATAACTGTTCCCATCAGATCTGACGTCCTGTAAACAATGTGTTTTTTATAGGGGTGGAATTAAAATGGATTGGTGAATTATTTTAAGTTTTTACATTGCTCTGATTACGTAAACGTTTTTATGCGTTTCTAAAGAGAAGCATGTAGCGAATTTTTGAATACTGACTGGCTCCTTGATGTAAAAATACATTAAGGCCACACAAATTTAATGCATGCTTCTATTTCAATCATTTGAAGTACACAGAGACATAATGATGTTTTAAAGAAGATGACCAATTCTACTATGGACGCTTGCCCCACTCATAAAATATCGAGTACACAAAAACGAATGACCTCATGTAAAAGCGATTTCTCTCTAGCTCTAGAGCTGATCGTGTTTAGTAATTTGGGGTCAAAGCGGGCCTAAGGGCCGTTGAACGTCATAACCTTAATATTCCTTGATCTCCTTACTCACCTATGTCTAATCTTCCAGAGCCTGTCCATAGCCTTGTGCGCCTTCTGTTCGTAGACAGGGTGGCCTGTGAGGCGGGACAGTGCTGCCATCTCGAGTATCATAGTGCCGGCGCAGGCCGTGCAAGTCTCGCGAGACTCTGACATGCCCCGCATGCCGTGGCGCAGGTTTATCTGTGCGATATTAACAATATTTCATAGTAGTTAGATTTTCATAAAAAAATATAAATGTCTATACATTTTTGTGCTTAAAGTATTCAATAAATAAATAATATCCCTCTCATAGAGGCGACCTGAGTCTCAGCAGTGAAAACATTATAAGCTGGTAATGGATCTATCGAATTGTCCAAAAGGCGGATCTTCCAAATTTACATTGCTAAAATAATAGCTATTGTGATAAGTGCGTCTAAGTAGGTACTGTAGTTTTGGCGGATGTTGACCACTTTGCTATATGTTCAGAATTTGCAGGTTCCCATCTCAAATATACTTCCATCTCAAAAACTACTGACTGATTACATATTACTAGTGAACTTACCCTTCCGTGGGGTATTCCAGTAGATGTATTGAATGCAGGCAGCAATCTCTTGCCCAGATTTTCCGCCATTGTGAGCAGTTCTCCATTATACCACTGCAAGGCTGGTACGTCGTTCTTCAGGTTCATAGCCAACACATGGGCTGATAGCAGACCCCTGTAACAATGTGTTTGTATGTGTTATGTGCTATGACAATGCCCTGACAAGTGAAAAGTATGCAGATGACGAAGTGATAACGATCAATTTATGTAAGTACCTATGTATTTAGTTTTTGGTTATGTGTGCATTATTTATCAAGACACAATCCATACCAGATAAGGGCCACACACAGATTAGTGAGACCATAACATACAAGGTACTTTTAGCATAAGCATCGGAGATTATGCTAATTCATCAATTTTGCATCGCGTTTTAGCGACTTTTTGTGTTCGGTCGCGATAACTAAATCGTGCATTTCAGTTATTTCTTCGATGCTGCATAGCATATTAGCAACTCAGATCTGCTATAAAGCTGCTATGCCTTTATTATAATGCAACAAATTACTTTTATATGCATACATAAAAGCCTCTGTGCA
Organism: Agrochola litura; assembly: GCA_949152395.1. Classification (NCBI taxonomy): domain Eukaryota; kingdom Metazoa; phylum Arthropoda; class Insecta; order Lepidoptera; family Noctuidae; genus Agrochola; species Agrochola litura. Next base: position 11,477,652 of record OX424491.1, on the reverse strand, counting down.
TAACTCGCCTTCTACTACGGACATTTCCTGCGTTCGAATCAGATGTAATGAACTTAGATTACAATATCCGGCGCTTTGAATCAATTCAGTTTGTGGTGGGCAATTTAAATTTATCTTAAGGAGGAATTGCTAAAGGAAATGTTTACCCGTCGTTTGTAATTTCTTTATATAGATAAGTATCACTTACTTGTTAAAACAAATTGTTAATAACAAATATCCAATCTTAAGACAGTAGCTGAGAAAAAAAAATTGGTAAAAAAAGAGCTTGTGATTTATGAAAGCGAGCCAAACAGTACATATTTGGCTCGCTTACATAACATATCATCACGGCCTGTATTCCCCGAAGGGTTAGGCAGAGCTGTGCCTAGTACACCCACACTGACTTAAATTATTTTGATGTTACTTGGTGGCACAACCAACTAGGTCATTTTCTATCAAGATAAAAATGGATGTTGGTATATATGAGATTGATAAACTTCACCACTGTTTGACCGATCACCATGAAACTTAGCAAAAATATATATTTTTGCATGGAGAAGATTTTTGCCGACCTCAACGCGGGCGAAGACTCGGCCAAAGTTAGTATATTTTCAACCTTGCGTGTGATGTGATGATACAAGATTACAATTTATTTTATTAATTTCATATACGTGATCGGCTTCTTCGTTAACGCAACATAAATTTTGCAGGAAAACTATTGTACAATTGAATTGGTAAGTACTATGTTTTGTGGATTAATTATCCTTATTTCATGTGGTTAAATAAAGCCATAATGATTCATACCAATATTTATAAATAAGATCATTGGTACTTTCTTTTTTTGCGTAATTATTTATGATATTATTCTACAAGTGGGTATGAAGCCTTTTGTGCAATTTATTTCTTACTACTGCTCTTAAAACGTTGAAAGAAATCATTGTGAGATAAACAGCATATCTTAGAACCAAAAATGCAATGTGACATCCATCTGAGTCCCTGTGTTGGATAAGGGACGGTACATTTCCACTCAAAGAGAGGAGGCCTGAATCCCAACAGTAGGAACCTTGATAGTCTGTTTAATTGTTTATGTATTAGGCCGTGACGGATTCTTACCCGAGCATTCGTATGTTGGTTTCAAAGACGGAGACAACAATGTCGTGGTCGAAAGTGACATCTTTGATGACCAGCTTGATGGCGCGGCTGAACTCAGAGAAGTCTCCTAGCACCGCCAACGTGTCCAAGCTGTCCACTAAAGTTAGAGAGAAGCTGAAAACATAATATACCATTAGGATCAAATATCGCAGAATCAATATTCCCGTTTTCCTGCCGAAAGTACCCTGCCCGGCGACGTTTTCGGTTGCTAACTATGTCGAAAATGATGCGTCGTAGGCTCAAAATGCAAAGGTGTTGTCGAACCGCACTTCCACGCTTACGCCAAAACGCTACCTAATATACGCCTGATATGTATTGTCGGCACTTCTCGGTAATTTAATGAGATTTATTTTATGAAAGAATCGTAACAGGTGGCGTTGTGAAGTCTCTGCCTTACCCCATGGGAAGAAGGCGTGAGTGACATGTATGCTAATGAGATTGCAGGCGTAACTTCCGTCGCAAATTTTTCGAAGATGTGTCGTTAGACTAGTATGTTCGTGGCTGCAAAATTACAGTTTTCCTCTAAATAAATTATAAGTACGGAAATAAGCGCGGTATAGGTTTCTATCGATTCTTCGATTCCGCATTACTGATTCTAGTATGAAGGTCAAGCTGTCCCGAGAGTTTGTTTATTTAATATACTTTCATTTTTGTACTCAATTTTGCAGTTTCATTTCAAACTTGCCTTGGTTTACATCATTAAAAGGCTATATTTTAAATATCAGTCGTTTCTTGTCTAATACATACAACGTAACAGAAAGGGAAGGTATCGCATATACCTACCTATAACAAATGTGTTGAAGAACAAAATGTTGCCGTGTAGTTTCTTATCATCATCTAAAGAATCCGTGCATAGCATAGGTACCCTTTCCTTTACACGTTGAATGTTCGCGTTACATAACATTCAACGATAAAACATTTTAACTCTTTTAGCAATTAACAATATCAAAACATAACATAACTGCAAAAAAAAGTAATCATTCGTTACGTGTATGTTTCCCTTTCTACCTATCTAAATGGTACTTAAACAGCATTAAATAAGTCATAAATTGTAAAAAGAATGCCCTGAACATTTCTATTACTTTTCTTATCAGGGACTTGAAAATTTTCAATAATGTTCAATTGGTCAATTCGTTATGCAACTTATGTTTTGTAAGTGCCTACATACTTTTCTTGGATTGGACAATTGTATATTATTGTTATGGGCTTAAGCCCATTGATAACGAAGGGGAGGGGGCAGGGAAGAGCAGATGCTTCCCTTGTAACTGGGCTGCCCCTCATAAATTTAGCTGTTAATTATATACATATAGTCTGATCCAAAAGTATCCGTTAAAAATATAAACAATTAATTAGATCATAAAACGTACTTGCGGATGCCATTTTGTACTGCCAATTACAAACTGAGTTTTCTGATTTGATTTTTGAATAATTAAACCTGAAATTTTACTTTTAAGTCACCATAAAGATGGTTCTCATTTGCCAATTTAGGTTAATTTTATAACCTCAATTTTCGTCGATGATTTTTCAATAACAGTTTTTATTTTAAATACAGTGATTATAAATACAGATGAATGTGTTACTAATTCTTTTTAGTGAGTGATTGCGTAAGAATTTAACCTGAACAGGGTTTGTTTACACTTTCATCAATACTTTTGGAACAGACTATAGGTACCCCCCCCCCCCCTCCTATCAGGACAAAGGATTTACGCCCATGAGGATTGTATAAATATTGCTATTACTTTCCCAGCGCATCATCCATGTCACCACGGCTCGGCGTGATGCCTTTCCACCGGCCTTTACAGCTGAGCGGCATCAACTCATCAGCAGGATACGCGTTCTCCATGTATGCATTATATGCATGATAAAACATTTTTCTAGCCTCCTCCCTGAAAGAAATACTGTGATTTAATCATGGTCATCGGGATCGGACACTTAATTTCCTTTATAATAACCATTCAGCCTCATTAGCCGAATCAAACCGTATCGTTATCCTAACCCTTACCCATCGGGATCGACGCAAAATGTCTTTTTAACCGACTTCCAATAAGGAGGAGGTTACATATGTTCGTAGCGTATGCATGATTTTTTTAAGTTTATATTTTCTTATGTATGTCCACCGATTTCTCCGTAAATTGTGGACCGATTTTGAAAATTCTTTTTTTGTTTGAAAGGGTATGCTCTCTTCCTGTCACTGATAATTACATAGCAGGTAGTGGTATTCGAATTTGTGTGGAGTAGGTTCCACAACTAAAAAGTGAAAAATAAAATTATTTTCAAAAAAAAAAAACAACTGACTTCCAAAAAAATACACTACAAAGTGAAAAATAACTTTAATTTCGGAAGTCGGTGGCAAAAAACGAAAATTCAAAACCAAAGACACCGACTTCCGAAATTTATTTTTCACTTTGTAGTGTTTTTCTTTTTGTAAAAACTTTTCCACATACAGATCTCTACCAGCCGTCATCTTTGTAGTCACCCTTTCTTTCAAGCTATAACTTTCATCTTTTATAAAACCCATTCATCGTTTCTTTGGTCTTCCCCTATTCTTAAAACCAAATCGAACATAAAGTTTCGAACAAAATTAGGGGTTAAATGATTTTGCTAGTTTTCCTAAAACAAAGAAATTGCAAAACGCAACGAAAATGCCTGGAAGAGCTATTGGGCCATGAAAGATCTGTGGCGACATCTACATCGCCACATGCGAACTACGTATCAAAGACCTGACGTCACACAAAATCCTGCATCGCGCAATTAGAGCTTACCACGTGTTTGACATATATATAACTTCCCCGACATCAATCGTTGGGCAGTGGCCCGCCAACTTGGTCTTTGACAATTCAGCGGAAGTCCACGGTCAGGGTTTGCCAGAGAGCCATGGAATGGAGTATTCTTGGTATTAAACTTGTGGACCAGGTTAAGAATACAACAACCCGTTCCATCGCTATAATAACTGATGTCACTCGGAAAGCTGCCAGGCTTAAATTGAATTGGGCTCTGCCGCATGTCAGACGATCAATGGGCCAAACTTACGACCCAGTGGGTTCCACTTAATGGCAAACGACTTCGCGGCAGACCTAGACGAAGATGGCTGGATGAGCTGGTCTCCTTTAATAAAGATTGGTCCTTGGCAGCTCTAGACAGAGAGAGGTGGAAAGAGAAGAGAGGCGTTTGCCCGGCAGTGGGAAAATATAAGCAAAAAAAACTTAAAAATATATGGTGAAAAGCACATCAAAATCCTGGTAGTTTAGAAATAGACATACACGAAAAAAGATCTAGATTAGAAGTTTTTATCTGAACAATAAATCCAGAAGTTCGCGCATATTCACACAAGACTTGCGTTTATTGGATCAATCAAATTAACCAAAATAATATTCTAACAATTATTTTTATTATAAAAAATCTGTTTCTTATCAAAACAAATATAAGCTTACCGTGGTCATTATGTAGATAAAATCATGAAGTAGTTATGATATGACTATCAGGATGTTTGTTATTAATAAATGTATAAGAAAGTGCCTGGTCATACAGTTTTGTGTGATAGACTCCACATGGCCCATATAGTAGTCGCAAGAGCTACTTTTTAGTATGAGGACGTGGGTTCGTCCCAGTTTGGGCAAAGTGTTATTGGGTTTTTCTATCAGACATTTCTCAGTATTTCTCGGGCACAAAGCCCAAATTCTGGATTTGTGCCCGGTCGATGGCAATGGGCTCGCCCGTTATTACATGGTACTTTATCATAACTGGCGAAAATGAGGGTTACATTTACAGGCGTGATTTTATGTTATGTATTTGCTTTTAGTAAAACTTACAAAGATCTTCTTCTACAGCAGAAGAAAAAAACGATTTATATTGATCAAAAATCCTCAAATATAGAACCAGTATTAACAGTAGGCTATATGTGCCCAGCATCAATCATTTAGAAAGCCAAGCCAATGTAAACTAGGTTTTGTTCACATCCATGTAATAAAGGTTAAGAGGTACAATGGCTATTAATTAAACAACAATCAATAGTTTGTTTGCAATCCTTGACATGTTTTCTTATGGATGTAATATGGTTAGCTTAATGGAAAACAGTTTAAGTTGACCATTTTAACATGTAGCAAACTAACAACCTACATCAAATAGATTCACACATTACATTCCTCTCACAATTCATCCATCTTTCCTTTGCCTTGGCTTGCCTCTCTATCCATCAAAATTTATATTCATCACCCTTTTAGTCACATGCGTTTCCTCCCTCCTCATGCCATACCCATTCCAAGCCAAACAATTACCTTTCAACTGATGGTGATTAAAAATTATCATCCTGATATCATATTTCACCAATCACAAGCATGAAACACCAATCACCAGCAAGAAACACCTATCACCATTCCCAACAGTTTAAAACGAATTCGGTAAACAACCTCATACTTTATATGTTACTACATACAATAGAAAGGTCAAGCCCAAGATCTAGGTATTTGATCAACCTAAATAAAATATTCCTAAGTTTGTAAATTAGTAGCTAACAACAAAAGCTGTATAGTCAACTAGCTATGCCCCGTGTTGTAACCCACCAATTAATTTAAAAGAAATTGGAGTATTTATAAATAATTTATAGGCGCTATTAATTTGTTTTCACTTAGCCTTATTTCTGTCTTTTTTCTCTTGGGCCTTCCTCAAGAATTGAGTTATCAAATGCAATATGAATTTTTCAAATCTGACTGCAAGTTCCAGAGATTTGTGCATTCAAACAGAAAAACAAATTCTTCAACTTCATATATTAGTATAGATATAGGTATGGATGTGTAGCATGTGACCTACATAAAGATATTTGAGTTAAAAAGCTAGAATTGATGTGGTTCAAATAGCAATCCACCAATAGATGACACATTCAATAGGTTTTCATGACAAATTGTGGATAAGGATCTAATTATTAATCAAGATAAATCTTGAGTGTATAACGCAGCCTCTCCCTCGGTTTCCAACAGCCTATTGAAATTGAGCTTTTGTCATTTCAGTCAATCATGTTTAATGTGAAACTTTATAGTTTATTTATAGAAAAATGGTGTCAGGGTATCAATATATGAATTTCACAAACCCAAAGTTAAAGCAGCCTATAACTTTGCTCCATGTACGCAACCAATTATAGTAACATTTAATGTGATACCATCATTATCTGCATCTCATTTACTGGCTGTACATTCTCAAGACCTAACACCTACCAAAACATCATAAACCTCAAAGAATCGTTGATTACAACAGCTGATAAAGGGAATGTATAAACATTCTAAATATTATTCATATTGTTAATAATCCAAATTTGTTGTATGCATAACTTTCTAATAATCGTCCTCAATTATTGAAATATTAAGATTTCTACAAAACACAAAGAAATGAAACTACCTAATTACAGTTGTTTAGTTCAATCAGCTCAAATAAGTTATTTTAATAATTTACCTTAAACTCTGACGTTCTGCTTTTGACATACGCGATGCAGCTTCTTCTTCGGTCTTTACACATATTATTGCTAAAATAAAGACTAATAAAACACGATATGCCATTATCACCATAATCACAATATTTTCAAATGACTAGTACTCTTACTTACAAGTAAACTAAATAACAATCAGTATACGAGAAAAAGTAAAACTAAATTGTTCAGAAATCACTGTGGCTGTAATTACTAAATGGACTAAAACTTCTAAAAGGAAAAGTCTTATCAGTTTAAGAGCTGTACCTAATAAAAACTTCTAGTAGTACACTACTCAGTACACCTACTATTAATCGTCCATGACAGTTGTCAATGATGTCAAGTAAGTCGTAAGTATATGGTTCGCGTGGATAAAGTGTGGTCCAGATCGGCTGTTCATATTTTTAGCTTTTTGAGAAAACATTTCCTTTCAAGCATTTTTAAATCCTATTCTACTGAGTTTCCATTTAATTTCTGAAACTTTCATTTCGTTCATAAAACCTTACCAACATTTTAAATCAATATTCCTGAACAATTAAACATAAAATATTGCAGATCTTTGCAAACGGAATAAAGTTTAAAAATATGTTTGAATATTTCTACTTAAATCACCACTCATTGATTAATTATGGAACGCAATTTGTATTTTCAGCGCAGCGATAAGACCACGTAATCATATAGCTAATATCCAAAGTTTGTTGATCTAAGATATTGATCTAACTGTGCTATTGCACTGGCGAAACATTTACAACAAAACATGTTGAAATCTTTAGATTCCTGTCAATCAAACATGGTATGAAACATTGACAGAAAGTAAAGATTTCAACATGTTTTGTTGTCAATGTTTCGCCAGTGCAAATGCACAGTTAGCGGTGAAAATAGGTGGATCGTTTCTATATACTGGACTGGTGACAGAGGCCTGACTTGACAGGAAATCAGGTTTTGCTTTATAGCGGTTAAGGGACAGGAAATCTTTCACCGGGCTCCGAGAAACGAAAGCGAAGCAGAGTAAACTAGAGAAAAATTCTAATCTTCAAAAATATTCAGAATCTACATAATAAGTGGTGGGTGATAGACGTGCGAACTTAATGTACGCGATTTTTAAGTTCGCGAACTTGCTCGGCTCGCCGTCGGTGACACACGTGAAGCTTGTTCATGCTGTATCGCAATGGTGTCGAATTTTCTGAACCAAACTAAACATTCATTACACAAATGTCGAAACCAAATGGCGGCTCGCGACTCACGGCAATGACAGACGTACGAAACTACGAACCAAGGCGGGCTACGAGCAAAATTTTAAACCTGTTGGATCGCCGACGAACTTACTCAGTACGCGTACTTATTATGACACACGGGTGAGTAATGTAAGTTACATGCTCTGTGAGTAATGTCGCTGAGCCATAAGTACGCGTACTTGCTCGCACGTCTATCACTCTTTGTAGAAAAACTTTCTGACGAACTGACTGAAGCTGGAAACATGTTTGGAGGCAAGGTTCTTTTTGTGACGCAGCTTTACTACCTATGAAAGGATCTTTCGGTAATTATGAAAAGTTGTTTAAAGTTTTGCGTTCGCGCCCTGCCAGTTGCTGCGTGTGTATTTACTATGAGATTAAAAAACCACCAGCGAGTCACCGCGCCGCCGGCGCCGGCGACCTACCCCTACGTCACTGTGTGTGTAGCAAGCATTACAAAGATTACAAATAATAGGGCCTATTACACCATCAATACCGTTTAGATATCCTTCCATAATGCATCGATGGCAAATAGTCTGGCCCAAAATTCAGCTACGACGCAAATTCCTGGTATCGTGGGCTGGCACCTGAATGCTCGGTGATCCATGCTTGCCCAAGATAGGCAAGCGTGTGGTGCCACATTTATAATACTTTCTTTCGAAATGTAGTTATTCGCAATTTATACAGAGTACGCCACTGTCGAAGTCACGTGATTGACTCGTCTCCGCCATATTGCATTTGTACGGTGGTGAGGGATCATTTACTAATGCCCAATTTGTAATTTTATAAATGCTTAAAATAATTGTGTACTCAGGACTGTTGGTGTCTGTTTATTCCTGAGTTTGTTTTATGTTTTAAGTTTGGTTTCGATTCATATAAAGTGTATAGTGTACATATAATTATAAAAAATTGTTCTGGGTTCCACCATTGAAATAACCAAGTAGTGACCGAGTACCAGAAAAGGTTCACCGACAGCGCATTGCAGACTGGACTAGGTAATGTAAAAAATTATTATATTTGGATACATCTACGCACCATAATTTAATGTTTTTGTTGATATTCTTTTGCTATAATGAATACCGGCATCAGTTGTTTACTTCAAAACGTTAGTTTAAGTGTAGAAAACTTTTCATAAATGAATGAGATGCACTTTTAACTTGTATCAATAACATAGATTTGAGGTAAATGTGATTATTCAATGGTTTAAAATTACGTTATGGTATTTGGAGCGAAAGTTCGTTTGTACCTACGTTGACAACATAAGATATTGTGTGTACATCAACAGTATTGTAGGTCTTGGAAAATATAACTGCTTTTCAGCCTTGCTGTGATTTGAAGATATGTGACCTTTATAATCGTTGTGCATTATGTACACGTAGCTTTAGACAGCTATACCATGGAACGGCGCCATTTTGATTGCTAGCGCCTTGCCAGGGGGGGAGAAGGGCGGGTAGGAGGGGCGCCACTCACTACATAAAATGTGACGCTCAGACACTTGGTGTCTCTCTCTCATGATCATCACAAAACTACTCCTCTATGTTGATGGGCACAACTTTTACATGATTATTCCCAATTGTTGATTCAACCCCTAAAACAAAACAAACAACCTCATGTTGAATGTTGTTTTGATTTGACAGGTGTTTTCACATGGAATGTAGATTCATATCAATATGAATGGCAAAGTAAATGGCACTATGGAAAATCCTATTGACACTTCTGCCCCAAATCCACCTGACAGTTTGCAAAATGAAAAGGAAGCTGCCTCAGAAGGCTGTGAGAATGCAAGTAATCTCTGTGAAAATAGCAATAACACTGAGGACAGTAATCACTTAGACAGTGAAAGTAGTCCAGGAGATACCGCTCACAGTGCTACGGAGGATTTGGAAAATGATATTAGTAATGGCAGTGACAGTCAAGAACATGGCATACAATTGTCAACTGAAGACCCAGAACTACCTGAAAATGAAAACAGCAACATAATATTTTTGGAAAATAACTGTGGCAACAGTAATGAATCATACCCAGAGTCGATGACTGGTTGCCGGGTTAAATCTGATGCTAATGATGAAACGCTGCACAAGATCATGGTTGAAAAGAATCAGGAAGCAGAACAAGCAAGGGCACTTGGTAAAGGTACCACTACCATTACCCGAATAACTGAAATCACCCAGGAAGAGGTATGTACTGATGTTTTTTCAAATAAAATCAACTTCTCATTGAAATTTTCAAGTTTTTATAAATATTAAATACTTGAAAATATCAATGAAAAGTCGATTTATTAGGATTTCTTTAGGTAGAATTTTATAACTTTAATAAATTAAGAGAGTTCTTTGTCCAGCTGTTTTAGTTAATAGAGACACACTTTATCTATTTAATGAGAAATTATTTAAAAGGCTGAAATTGCCTCGTCAAATCAGGATGTACCTAGGTACACCTCTCTTTTTACCCCTTCATGGAATGCTATGATAATATTAAAAAGTAGTGACATTATGCTAATTTTAAATTAAACACAGTATGTTTTAAGGAGAATTTTAAGGAACAATTCTGAGTAACAAATTTAGAAAGGGTATACATTTGTATTTCTTTATCAACCTTTCTTTTAGACTGCAAAAATCTCAGAATCGGATAAGTTGTTCTCAAGGTATTAGTACATGAACAGACAGATGCTGAGAAATTGCATTTTACAACATCATGTAGATTCATTAATACATTTTCTTCAATAGTTTGCTAATTTTCAAATAAATTCTCTAAACCTGATACCAATGAGCAAGAAGTATCCTAAAGGTCATCACTCATTATGACAGCACCTCTTCGACACAACAAATAAAATTTGTCATTAAAGTTAGGATTTTAAATCAAATGCATTAAAGTAAATTTTACGATGACGAGCCGCCACACGTCGTCGCGCTGACCGCGCGCTTCAAGCGAGCAGCCCGGTCCCCAGCGAAGAATCGCCTGTAAGCAGTATGCGGCTCGCCGTTCGCACGGGGATCCCTCGTCGCTCGCTCGCGATCCTATATCTAATGTCTGTTCTGCCAATATGGAGAATATTGGATTCTGCTTGTCTTTCTTTTAACATGTTATGCACCCAATATCTCCTTTTTCTTTTGTTAATTATTTTCTTCTTCGTCTAAAGTAAACTGCAAACTGAGTAAACTGAGACATAACGTAGAAATGCGTGCTTCTCAAGCGAGATTACTCACTAATCGGAAACCGGTCTGTAAGCTGAAAACTAGCCGTTGGCGCGTGGACGGTGAGCTACCAACTAATAAGCGGCGCGTTAACAACAAGCCTGTCACCTCACCGGTGTCGTGCTAGGGGTCTACTCCTTAAGCGAAAACCGTAGTATCGGCCGAAGTTACGGGCGCTTCGTACTCCGTCTCACTTACAGACATACCGTAAGTGAGACGGAGAACGAAGCGCCTTCTTGCTGACGGCGCGTTGGTGACAAGCGGTTGGATTTTGAGACGGTGCCGGGCCGTTACTGCGCTGGAGCGGTGCGGTTATAATGAGTGATGGCCTTAAGAGCCCATACTACCTCAGCTCAAATTCACTTTTTATCTCGTTCTCACCTTACTACTCGCGGACTGAGTGAGAGCGAGACGGAGTGGGTTGTTAGCGGCTCCGAGGTGTCAATAATTTAGGTAATTGCTTTTTAAGGCGAAAATAATGTTATTATCATTATTTTCGCCGTAAAAAGCAATTACCTAAATGCAGTTTCATGATCTAATTTGAAGTATTTTTTGAATACCAGCGGTTTATTGTTCGGTTTGGAGGTAACTTTGTTTTTTTTTCTATCGAGAAAATTGTATGAAATCGTGTTTTCGTCTAACATAGTACATAACATTAATCCATAACTTTAACATATATTTATTTCAAAATTAATGCTGCAGTATTTTCGATATAACGGAGGATCATGCTAAGCAATTTGAGGTAGCATAGGCCCTTAAGGCGCCATCAAATTAGCCGCAAATAATCGCGCGATAGCAACGCTGAAACCGCGAGTTTCTACTCGCTGGCGATTTCAAAATCTCGCTTCCACACAGATTTGTCGCTAGCGATTTCAGAATCTGTGTGTGGACGTAAGATTTTGAAATCGCCTGCGAGTTTCCCGCCCGGCGATTTAAGTCTCTGCGTGTGTTCATAGTATTAGTCGTACCTACCTACGCAATTAGTGTTACATACCATATTAAGATTTTAGTTGTAGGTGCTGGTAGGTATGTTCTTAAGGGGGATGCGCTAAGGTAGCCCGCGAAATTAAAATTTTCTTCCGTTTTTGCAATTTGCAGGTCAGTTTCAAGTTGTATCTTGATTAAAGTATGATTCGCGACCGTAAAAAATATGGCGTTACAGAACTATATTCATTAGAATCTGCAATAAAGCTCCTTACAACCAACAATCCTAAAATGTCATGATTTCTTGAAAAGTCATTCAATAGGATTATGTAGAAAGAAAAGAAAGAAAAATAGGTTTATTTGTCACAGAAACACGTGCATACATAAAAGACAAAGAGTAATCAGAGAAGAACAAAAGTACATAATAAATCACGAGCATAAAACAAAAATTTGTCGGCAGTTGCACGACATGACTGTGACAAGAAGTGGAAGCCTTCTTGTCACAGTCATGTCGTGCAGCATGATGCAGTGCTATGGGGGACAGCGAACTTAGAGAGTTGTATTGATGATTTTTCTGATTATAATTCTATAGATAAATGTTTGATATGGCCGCGAATCATATTTAGATCTACATGCAACCTAATACTGACCTGCAAATTGAACAAAAACGGAAGAAAATTTGAATTTCGCGGGCTACCCTGACACTTGCGTAAAGTTCCTTAGGTAAACTAATATTATGGTACTGAACTTAACATCAAAAATTAATTTTGGAGCAATCTTCATTCTACAATTATATTGGTTTTCAATGATTTTTCAACTAATAATTTGAGCGCAAATTCCGGTAAAGTCATTTAGATACCCGTGGGTGGGCTCACATTATTTTTGTTATAAGCATACTTTATTACATGCATAACTTATGTCGACTGTACATTTAATGTACAGTCGACATAAATTAAGCATGTTCAGTTAAGAAAATATTACTGTGGCAGCGCAGCTAGTAGAGACAATATGCATTTGTTTGAGTGTCACACTTCTTGATATCATTATATTAATACGAACACGATTAAAATACGCTTCCTGCATCTTATTGGTCAAAACGCAAGCATCGGGCGATCGAGTCGTAAGCCAAGCTATGCGATTATCGCCTTAAGGCGATTATCACACTGCACCGCATCACGCTGCATGTTGCGTGTCAACGAACTAAAATGAACGCGCGTGGATGCATTTTCTGTGTGTTGGACTGTGCGTGTTTTCTATACAAATGGAGATACTTACAAGCAACGTTAAAACACGCATTCACGCGCTACGCTGCGTGATGCGGTGCAGTGTGCCAATCGCCTTAAGGTGAGCTTGCGGAAGATTGGTCGAATGTACAGTGGGCTGCATCAATTGGGTACCCCAGTTGTATTGAAATTTGTATACTACTGGGGTACCCAATTGATGCAGCGCACCGTACATTAGAATAAGTCTAATTTAATACAATCAGTATTACCATATTTTTTGACGAAGTGTCAGCTGGATCCTGTCATATTTTCCAGTGAATTAATAATTCAACTTTACTTTACGGTACTTTACTTTAATTGGCCGTCCTATTAGGGTATGTTTCCACTGGCGGTGAAAAGTGAGTATGTGCTCCTTATCCGCCGGTGTGAGGGCCGCAAAACGAACTCAACAGACACAAGCCCGAAACGGCGGCGAACCGTAATACGCGCGCGCCACTCAATAGGAACTGCTGACGTAGAGACGGTCAAAGGTAGTTGAAGAACACCGTGTAGTTTAAGTCAGTAAGAGTGACAAACCACCAAAGGGGAAGAACATCAATGAGGAAATCCTCAAAGGCAAAAAAAAAAGTTTGCGGTTGTACTGTGGCGAAAACGAGACGAGCGGGGCGGAGAGAAGATGTGCAGAAATCGAACAATCACGTTGGCTGAATTGCGTATCGCGTCTCTTGTTTCGTCTGTGATTGGTAAATTCCTGCATGTTTCCGCTCCACTCGTTGCCGCCTATTAAAGTTGTATTATTAATAAACTGGTAAAATCTTAATCTAAAAAAATTGCGCTAAATTCAAATCTTGCGTAAATTTTGGGACGCTCTTTATAATCGAATTTCGTACTACTTACTTCATCTCCTTAAATTGATGTTGTATAATTTATGTAGGTCACAGGTTCTCAAACTTATTTCGCAGAAATTTGATTTATTTATTTATTATTAGGCTCTTCAACAATGAGTACAATATTACTTCATAATTAGTACGTTGCAAACTTAGTCTAAGATAACAACTTTTTTTAAAACTGTAATTGCCCCTCATTTTTTACGAAGCAAACCATTTTATACATATTTTTTTTTGATGTAGGTGTTTATTAAGATTTCTCGCAACCTAATAATAGCGAAGAACGCGTCAACAAATCAAAATGTAAGGCCATAGTTGATAAATATCGCCTTAGCGACCTCAAATTTTTTCTGAAGATTTTACTACCCCTTTGAATGCCGAGTGCAGCGCCCGGCGCCCTCAAAGAGGCGTTATCATCGGCGTAATTTAAATAAGTAGAAAAGCGAATTACTAAAAATGCTTAATACCATGTTGTTTAATTATCTGTAACTTTTGTTGCAATAGGTCTCATAAATTAATAAATGTGATTCTTACATTAGCAATTTTTTCAGAATTCTGAGATTGATTCAGATATTGAATCTTCAGATGAAGATATTTTCGAAGGTGAACTCAGGGGAGTAGATACATTAAGTATCAATTCAGATAGTGATCCAGAAGTAGCAGATGACCAATCACAAGAAGGCGTCATAAAAATAAAAGATAGTAATATAATAATATTAGAAAATGAAGATGGGTCTCTCAGTCAAAATGGAAATTCCCACGATTCTCCAAGTCCAGAAGTTCAAGAAATTGTAAGTGATAACGATGACTGTGTAGTGGCCGAAGAAAATGAAAAAGGTAATAGTGATAACAAAGTACAATTGCGCCGTAGCAGTAGAGCAATAAAGCGCAAACGATATAACGACGATGTGGAAAATGGTGGTCGTGAATCCGATTTAGAAGTGGCATCAGTAGCATTTCAACGTAAAAATAAGCCGATTGTTATTAATGACACTAAAGCTTTAGTTGAAATGGCAGCTAGGCAGATGAAATCCAACCAGAACCATACCCAGAAAAAGGAGCCGACGGTTGTTATCATAGACACCAACAAATTGTCTTCTGAAAAATCTGCAGTTTCTAACAAACCTTCTGGGCTACCAATAAGCTCTAGTTTAAGTGCGCAAAGTCTATATCAAAGCATTGTAGCTCGTGGGACGACGGTCACGCCAGTTAGCAGCAAGTCGAATGCAGCCACTCAGAGCTTGTTACAAGCTGCCCAGCCTTCTATACTACCTTCATTAACAGATGATATGTTTGTAGTTGAAGCTCCTTCGTTTATAGTGCCCTATGTTTACGAAAAACCTTCAGTTAAGCCCTTCAGGGAATTTGTTGACTTACTGGGTAAAGAGCTGGATGAACAGAAAGCCAAAGAAGAAAAAGAGTTACAAGAAAAAGAAAACAAAGAGAAAGAAAAAATAGAAAAGGAAAAGCAGGAGAAAAAAGAAAAAGGTGAAGATGTAGAGTCTGAAGAGGAAGCGCAGGCGCAACCACCTGCAACCACGGACGCGGAGCAGGGTGAACAAGTGGACGACAAGAAAAAGAAGAAAAAAGGTAAACATTCCTATATTTCACTTCATGGTAGCGTCGACGAGCGCACTGTTCGAGAATTGCTTTCTTTGACTAACAGACAAAGCAAGAAAAAGACGAATGATTTAACTTGAACCAACTAGTTACCATGATGTTCCATTTCAAGCCATGTGTAGGCTGGAAACAATGTTGTGCAACAATCGCGAATCATTTGATGTTGCGAGATGTTCTTTTGTTTTTTAGCGTCAACAGTTTTTTAGCGTTAACGGCAACACTGGCAAGCAACATTGTTTCCCGCATCACAGTAAATGTACTGCTGAACCAGTGTTGTGCAACTTTGTTTCCAGTGTATTATTCCTAATCCATAAAGAAATACTCCAATTTTTTTCTTTCTTGTTTTATTTAGAAGAATAGTAGGTATATTCACAGTAATATTTTTCATAATGTCAAAATTTAGTTTAGTCTACCACAAAACTAATAGGTTTTCTTTAGCTCAGTACTGCCACTGATTGATGCAAATTGAGTTGCCCCTACTAGTATATTATACGGATGATGTGGTTGTAGCCATGATAATTTATTACAATATTGATAAATATTTTAGAGAAAAAAAAACGTGGCGCTGAAGAAGACGATGTGTCTTGGGATGGTTCAACCAGTACAGATTCAGAGGATGAAATCCTAATGAGTGATGAAGAAAACAAGACTATTATTATTAAAGATAAAGTTGACTCTATGGAAGAGATAAAAGATGTAACAGCCTTAATTGCAGATAAGGTGGTGTCTACAACCAAATCAGATAATTATTTTGACTGTTCCCTTGGAAAGTTTTTTATTAATATTGGGTTAAGTCTTGTGCAGGAATATGTACAAAGTGATTTATTAAAACAACAGACCCGGAAATTAAATAGAGAAAAGAAATCGGGAAATAGCACGAAAAGTACTGAAACTTCTATTGCTTCCCTCATAAAAAATATTGAATTCAGCAAAGAAAATAATGCACCATATTCATTTCCTCAGAAGAAATGCGAATTTTGTAGTTTTAAGACCGAATCTAACTTGGCAATGGCTCATCACTTGGAGACGCCACACATGAAGAATAATGTTTATAAATGTAACTTTTGTGCGTTTGAAATACGAAGTCCTCATGATATTTTATACCACATGGAAGCTGAGCATAATATCAGAGGCAAGTTAGAGAGAGCCCCTGCGTATCACCAGTGCGCCAACTGTCTCTTCGAGGACAACGGCAAGGGTAAATTGGCACGCCACCTCATACCTTGTGCCAAGAAATTCAAACCTGAAACGAATTTGGCTCCAGCACTCGAATGGGAGCCTCCTGCTAAAATACCAAAGGTAAATGCATGAAAAATGTTTGTTGTGATATTTTCAGTAAAAAATGTTTACAGTGTAATAACTTCAGCATACCCCTTTCATTTTCAGATAACTAGATCCCGCAATAATATGATGGGTTCTTACCAAAACACATTCAATCGAAGTAGTATTGGCAGTAATCAGGGTCGGCAGTCTACGAGCGTGTCGGGTATAATGCCGGGTGTCAGTTCCTCATACCGGCCGCGGGGCCGCACCGCCATGTCCGTGCCGGCGCGCGCCATGCCTGTCCATGGTGTGCCGATCTTACGCGGTGGCATCATGGTCAGACACAATGCACCCGTCCTCTTGTCCTCAAATTACCCAGTTGCTGTGAGTACAGCCATTTGTGTTATAAAATCGAAATTGTACAGAAAGATAATAATACCTACAGCAATTTTGGCAATTTTCAAATGAAATACTTAAACTGTTTGACTGTCCTTTAAAAATAAACGTTTTACTCTTTGTTTTAGAATAATGCAAAGCCAAAATCGGTGCATCAACCATCGATTTCTATTACGCCGTTGCCTCGGCAACCGCCGCCTGTGCAGCTGCCGCCGCCAGCGGCTAACTCGAAGAGTTCCTTTGTGATCTGTGAGATTTGTGACGGTTATATAAAAGACCTCGAACAATTACGGAATCACATGCAGTGGATACACAAAGTGAAGATACACCCTAAGATGATCTATAACAGGCCACCGCTTAACTGCCAAAAATGTCAATTTAGGTAAATAGTACATCTAATGCGGCTATTTTGGTGCTTATTTGAATATTTGCACAACTTTGCCATATTTTAATGCAACTAATTCTTGGTCTATTATAGGTTTTTCACCGATCAAGGTCTTGAGCGACATTTGCTGGGTTCACACGGCCTCGTCACCAGCTCAATGCAAGAGGCCGCTAACAAGGGAAAGGACGCTGGCAGGTGTCCCGTATGTGGCAGGGTAAGTAATTATTTACGGGTAGTGCCATCCATGAAGATGCGCCCCACTCTTCTGCCTAAACGCTTACAGTACAAGAGTGCAACATTTCGCTAGTGTTTTAGTATTCTCAATACACACTAATTACCTATGAGTGCGTTATTAGTAAACACGACAAAACTAAAACACTAGCAGTATGTTGCACACTTGTACTGTAAGCGATTAGGAAGAAGAGTGAGGCGCGTCTTCGTGGATGGCACTGTCTTTACTATCCACAAGTTTCTTTGCATTTATATCTATTATTAAGATGAGAGTTTTTAGTATTACAGCATATATTTATTAAAAGTGTATAATCACGAAACGATATGTTCTACCTGAAGACGCGGCGTATAGGTACGCGTCGACTGATTTGTTTACTTTGCATGATTTCCGATAGCATTGCGTCCACTATCCGTACCGCCCACACCGATTTAAGAACAAAGATTTTTTGCGTGCCATGCGTGAGTATAGGGCCTTTGTGGGCCAGTCCATGCGTACCTTAAATCGCTCATAGTTTTTTTTTTAAATTTTGTACTTATTCAAACATGATTTCATAATAAACACAATATTTATGTCAAGTAACATGAAATTTATATAAATTACAGGTATACCAGTGGAAGCTACTGAATCACGTGGCAAGGGACCATAACCTGACGCTGAAGCCAGCTCATCTTTCGTACAAATGCACCGTGTGCACTGCGACCTTCGGAATGTATAAGCAGTTTGAGAACCACGTTTACTCGGCCCACAGCGTGGTTGCCAAGCGAGTCATGGACAAGAGTAAGAGTGCGGCGCCTGCTAAGGCCACTAGTGATTCCCTTCTGAAGCCATTGAAAATTAATGATGAGATTACTATAATACCACAGCCAGTGAAGGCAGCGTCCGCTTCGGCTGAAGACGATGATTAAGGTAATATTTGAATATGTTTTTACTAAAGCTAGCTCAATAGTTTCCGTAGATATCACAATTTTTTGGTTGTTTACCGTTTTTCTTTACCTGCATCTGCATTAGACTTTGGTTATAAGTTATTCCAGATTTTGAAGTAAAGATAGACACATAGATTCTTTATGGTACACCATGAGAAGTTACAAATAAGAACTATTGACTGCAGGAAGATTCTCAACTAGCTCTGCCCATATTTATGATGCAAATTTCTTTAATAACCTACTTGGCATCGACTTATTATCAAAGCAAGTTGTAACTATCGATAATTCGCAGACCATATGTGGTTTGATATGAAGCTCTTAATTATTTATTAAGTTTTTTAATTATTTCGAAACTTAGTTTGTAATCAATGTACAGTTGCTGATTATTCAAATTCAGATTTTCCTTGAAGAGCTGCTACTGCATTATCGAATTGCGAATTTCTGTTCTTGTTCCGTTCGATCGAGCTAAAAATAACTGCTATAGCGCGCCGTGCGAGTGAAAGTACCTACTGTAAGGTGTTAGTCGCAGGCCCTACGCCTCCCACGTCTAATAGCTGTGCTTTGCGCATAAGTAGACGCAATTTTTTATGCTATGCCGAAGGTCTTATTTTAGAATACGAACTGCTGTTATACTATTTTCGTAAATATTTGCCGTATAAACTATACATAAAAAAGCATTCATGCTGTTAAAAAACTCGTAGTCTATTCAATGGCTTGCGTCAACATTTTGCGATTTTATTTTACTGAAAAGATAATATTAAGTTAGTAAAAAATAAGAACACTGCGGCCAAACTGTAATTTTTTAATAACTTTGCTTTGCCTTCAGTTGCTCACTAGCTTACTGAGATATGAGATCGAATTATAGTAATTTAACGTAGGATATGGTCAATTGTCGCGTGCGTTGGCCTCGCCAGGCAAGCTATCGATATGCTATTTCTTAGATGAAATATGTTTACAAAGTACGATAGTATACGCTATGCGATTTAAACGAAACCAAAGGGCAAACATTCGCCAGCGGTCTGCATACGAACTGGATGTTGAATTAAATATAAAATTAAAACAATACAATGTGAACACCTACATAATCCGCCTATAATGCTCCCACTGCTGGAAGTGAGCCGTAATTCACCACGCAGGCCCAGTGCGGGTTGGTCAACGTCAACATTTAATTATCAAGTAATTGTTGTGCATGGCTGAAGTCCCTAAGGTATATAGTTAAAACTGAATTTATAGACCACGTACTAGCGAAATGTAGACTTTCGCTGGTACTCGAGAGTCAAAACTGAATATAGTAACGAACTCTGTCCTCCCAGATTGAAAGCATTTTCAATTTGATTGTCATGAATCTTCAGCTTTCGACGATAATTTATAAATAGTGGGTATCTTTCTGGTACAAAAATAGATTCTCCGAGTGCGACAGTTTGTTAATAACTGCGATTTTAGAAAATGATTCATTATTATGATCACGTTCATTATTATTTTACGTAATGTACATAGCATTATCCTCATGACTGTAAGATCTAAATGTATCGTTGTTGTGTCTACAAATAACTCACTTAGGCCCTTTGTACACGGCACGGTTTCTTTACGGTACGGTGTATAAACCGCGTCGTAGAAAAATGTGTCTGTCAACAAGCTTCCATAGTGATCCGTACAATACCGACGATCGTGCCTACACACGGCGAATATTAACCATAGTTTTTCACGGCAAGAAAACCTTGTATGTACAAAGGGTTTTACAGTACCTGGGCGTTATTACGACAGATCCTTTTTTTCGTTTTAGAAAGAGACGGGTATCATTAACAGAGACAAAGCTCTAATAAAAAGCCCATACTTCTTCAAAAATCGATGTTCCATAGTTACGGTCGGTTACTGTATTAAATTAAATGATTTTTTTAGTTGCCGCTAGCGTGCCTAAGCGAACAATTTTTTTTTGTGCGACATTATTGTGTCATTTATGTCGATTTATTTTTCAAATTATTGTATGTAATTGTTTTGTTCTCAAACTCAACGGAAACTGCTCGAGCAACATGTAACTACATCACACTTGATACTTGTTACAGAAGGGATGGCGCCGGAGCTCGCCACATCTTCGGGCTGCAAGCTTGCCGACGCCGTCGTGCATAAGGTCACGGGGGTAGGGCCATCGCCTGGCATGGTGGACCTTCACTTTACACTCCACTGTTAGTGTACATTCCAATTCGGGCAATAGCTTGATTAAACGCGACATAGTATTAGGCGTATAAATGTTTCATACACAATAAGAGAACTACAGCTACCCCTTGTTGTAACGGCGATGTAGGTATTTAGAGGTCTAAAGGAGTATCATACACTGCCTAGGCTTTAAAAGCCAGTGATATATATTGTTTATATCATAATTCGATGCGGAAGTAAATTTCAGTTTTGGTTTTTTTACAAGCAATGATGCACGGCGGTCATTTGTAATTTTATATGTTATAAATTTGGTAACAAGTAACGTAATTTTGTATAATAAAATATAAATTGGAATGTACACTGATCACGTGGAGCAACAAACTCACGTAAATGCTAAACATACCTCAGCGAATCTTAGATGTATTTTAATTTTTTTATGTAAGATATTATAATGTCATGTTCCGTGAGGGTAAAATGGAGTTGAAATTAGAACTGATATGTTTGAGGTCCGGTTCCCGTGCAGAGATATCCGACGCGTGTTAACATGCGCTACATTCGGTATACGGAAATTATCTAGTTTTCATAGCATGCCTGAATTTGTGCGTTAACGTGCGGTCATGTGTAAGGTTTTATGGCATAATAAGGATCTCTAGACGTCAGATTTTTTGTCATGGGAACTTGGTCTTACGTAGTAAAATAAAAGAATGTATGAAGGTTGTGTTATTGCGTTGGTATATTGATTGAGTCCGTCTTTTATAATATTATTTTACGGAAGGACCTTATTTGGCAATATAATAACTTCACGTGGAGTTCGATATTTGTACCAATGTCAAGCTAATAGCTATTCATTGTTTGAGCATTCAATGAATGTTTGTTTGTAAACAAAAGCGTTGTACATTTTCGAAACAGCTAAATTCACTATTAGTATCAAGTCTTAAGTAAACTGTATGATCTACATACTATGTAGATCTGGTTGAGTTTATGTATGACCATAAGGTTTATGGTGTAACCGGTTTGTGCGCTAAGTTGAATGGCTTTATTTAGGAGTCTGGAAACCCTGGGTTCGAATAAATATTTACAAATTAGCCTGTACAGTAAAAACATAATTCAATAGGAATAATATTGGAAAAGCCGGTCATAGATAGCATGTGAGTCTATCAGGCCCAGTTTTTACAACATGATAAAAACTGGTGCAAGGTATTGCACGACGTCCGCTAGCAAATTTGATTGTGCAAGTTTACGTCTGCGACCGAACGCGGCCCTATTTCTATAACATTACGGTTCACAAGCTACAAATATGTTTTGTCCAGTAGATACTTTGATAGGTTGCTGATTTGTAATTGGGTTTCTGGTGCCAGATGGCGGCCGTGTAAAGTTAGACAGAAAGTAGATCCAAACAAAATAAAAGTTTTGAATATTTAATTAATTGGATGCCCAGGGGCCCGAATCACAACGTATTCCGGCCACAATCTAATAGATAACTTAAAATGTGGAACTAAAATAATCTGTCAGATAAGTTAACTGTTATCTTATCAGGAGGTGCTGAAATAGGCCATAACACTTTTCTATTCGTCTCAAAAGCTGCCGATAAACGATAAAATGTTGCACTGGAAATAATTACTTTTTTTAATTTATCTTTCGTAATAAATATTGTAATTGTAGATAAAGTCATTTTTCGCTCGAGTATTATTAACTTCTTAGTGATTCACATGTTATGCATGCATTGCGACCAATATTATATGTTTCAGGGTAAAATGTATATTAAATCGGATATCATAAGTAAAACACATAGAAGACGTTTCATATCACTTTGATGCGGAATTGTCGTAGGTATAAATTACTCAAACTAATACTTGGACACCGACTTGAATGTTGCGAATCATTCGCTTGCGACAAGTCTGAATGGGTGTGCTGGAAGGTAAAATGTGAGACACGTATTTATTAAATAGCATAGGAAGATTGTCTACGTTGCATTAATTAAATGAATACGCTGAGAACAGCATTTCTGTGTTGTTTTTCATAGATCTTATAATTATTGAAATATTATATTTACATAAAACATTAATTCTTTATTTGTGTAGCTTACTAAACAATCATATACAGATATTATATTTACCAAGTATTAAGTTGGGTGCAATATATATATATTGTAGAATGCCATCTAGGTAAAGGTCTTATTTGCGAAACCGCTCGCCTCATAAGACGATGCGAAGATGACTTTCTTATTTGAGCGAAGCCTATGATTGTCTTGCCAGTGGTTGTTTGATGATGCTAAAGACGCTAGTTTGGTTTTCAAACAGCCTTGGGATCTTCTTCAAGAAGTTGCAGTTTGTCAATACTCTTAATTGAGTTGAACAAAATAATAATATTGTAAAAATATCAATAGTTATTTGTGATTTCAGTCTTACCTTTAGAATTCTTTTAGTGACTTTTCATGTGGGCAGAAAATATTTGAATGCTGATCATGATCCACTCTCAAAGTTGCACAAGTATCGTATATTAATACTATAATAAAAAATACGATTTCTACATTTTGGTAGTTTTTACCATAATTGCAATGTACCTGCTTTTGTAAAATTGTAGCCAATTGATCTGATTGATTTGTATGATTGATTGACTTATATTACACGTAATTAGTGTAAAGAAGCAAGCCAGGTGTCGGACCATTTAAACAAATCCGATACCTTGTAATTTTAAAGTTGGCATAACAAATGCAATCCGTCTGTATATAGTAACCGCACGATATCGGGACAATGGTTCAAAAAAAAAATTGCAACAATATTGATGTCAATATATATTTTTTTAATTTTATCATTCGGCTTATGAATAAATAAATTTGAGTCCTGAAGTTAACTTTAATTTATTATTATTATGTAAAAGTCAACATGACTTTGTAAGGATCCGTCCATATAAGCAATAGCGCCGCGAATACTCCTGTTTTTAGTACGCAACGTAAGCACCTCGCCGTGTACTACCTGGTACGTATCGGGATCTATAGATACGCAGCTCGTGCGTATTTTGCGTGCTTGGTTTGACTTGCGCCGGAGACCCGCTAACTGTTGGTACGATGGTTACGGTCTGCGCGCAATAACAGTAATAGGATACATGCGCTTATTCAGCACATTCGCGGCACATTCGCTTATGTGGATGCAGCCTAACGGTATGTGTGAGCGAGTAAGTCATAGATATTATATTACAAGTCCCAATTTCCATTATATTTTTATTTAATGTGAGTAGCTGTGGTTTTAAATATTGTCGTTTATCGAAGTGGGCGTTTAATACGTATATTTATGTCGCGCAGTGTGATTTTATCATTTTTCAAGTTTCATTTTAATAGCAATAGCTGCTGTGTTAATACATATAAGTTTAGACACATAGCGTTAATTAATATAATATACGATGCCCAAATTTCTCTTTAATGGGCTATTCTTGATGTCTGAATGAGTGCGTCGAAATACTACATGATTGTGTTTAGGATGGCACATTCCTAACGAATTAAGAATTCTTTCATAGTAGTGATACCGGAGGTGCGTGGTAAATATTTATTATTTAAACTTAGGTTGTTAAATTAGCTTTTAGTTAAATTGAGAGTAAAAAAAATAACTTAAAGATTTATTTTCTGCTATTGTGTACTTTTTTCGACAATTGTGTTTCAAACTTGAGTGATTGCGATTAGCAGAACTTGATTTATTTAGGTTTTGAAGATCATAAATATACCTAAACGAACACGATTCAAAAGTTTTGTATCATTTTGTTATCTTGTAAATAACAGGTATCATTAAGTATTTGTAATAAAGATACCTTACCATTATGGATGTTTTATTTTTAACATAGGTAATGGATAATCTGAAGAATGAAGAGTAAGTACTCACTCGGGATTTTCGTTTGATGGTTGTCGACGATATTCATTAATGTATGGTACTTTAGATATTAAAAGTTTGTGCTGATCTTGATATGTTTTAAAACTGAATGGTGATCGCAGTTGTTATTATTGTACACACGGCTACACATCAAGCTAAACATTTCCAGTATAAGCTGACCTCGCATTGTGCGGAAATCTTATACAATGTGAGATTAGTATAAACTGGAAATGTATAGCTTGATGTGTAGCCGTGTGTACCTACTGAAGAATCTCTT
The DNA here is from genome assembly GCA_949152395.1 of Agrochola litura. Lineage (NCBI taxonomy): Eukaryota > Metazoa > Arthropoda > Insecta > Lepidoptera > Noctuidae > Agrochola > Agrochola litura. Next base: position 11,452,499 of record OX424491.1, on the reverse strand, counting down.
CATCAGTGTGGATGTTGTAAAAGAAGATGGCTCACAATTTTCCTGACATTCCTGCCTGCTAAAATATAAAAAAAAACCGGCCAAGTGCGTGTCGGACCACGCACAATGAAGGGTTCCGTAGTTGGGATGAATTTATCCCAAAAACAAACTAACATTTTCTCCCTTAAGGAATGTATGGGAATACATGTTTTTGCAACTGCAAATATAAGTTGGTCGATTGTTACTCGTTAAATTGTATAGCCTATTTAGCTGTGATCGTTTTCCTTTTAATTTCGTTATATAAACTACTGCTGTGATTTTTTTCACACATCCAAAACCTACCATTTAGCTGGGGGGGGGGGGGGACACGACTCTAACAAAAATTAGCACTTAAGCTTAATATTTCGCAAACGGATCCCTGAATCTAAAAATGGTTTTCACATAAGTACAATGTTTTTGAAGGACCTTTCCAATGAAACCCCACACCATCGGATAGAAAAATTTCAGCTCAATTGGTTGAAGATATCTGCTTCAAAATTGAGTAGCAAGATTCCATCACTTTACGTGTAGGGGAGGTACCCTAAAAAAATTTGTCACTGTTGGCGTAATTAATATGTATACCCATGCCAAATTACAGGTTTCTAGTACTAAGAGTCTCGGAGCTAAACCGCGGACAGACAGACAGACGGGCATGACAAACTATTAGGTTTCCTTGTTTACTACGGAACCCTAAAAACATTGCTTATTTGGATGATTAAAACCAGAAATAAACAGACCTGAGTTAGTAACATTACATCTAATCGTAGACATGCCCGCCGTTGAGGATTTTGGCGAAAATCTGGCTATATAACAACCATTAGCACAGACTGACGAGGCTACTACCATGACCCGGCTTTCAGTTATGGCTGTTTGTCTTAAATAAGGCGTTGCTTTGATACTAGGAGCACATTCTGTCCACAGTCGTGCGTCCTGACTCCTGATACGTCATACTCTGGGCGGGCGGCTTGATCTATCTATGCCTATAGCAACTACTACCTACTATGGATCATAGATCTATGGTATCAACTCCTGAAACAGATGGAGAGGAAACCCCAGATAACACGTCATTGTGTTAAAAGGTTTTTTTTGTGATATTTTTTAGTTATCCACTTGTATTACCTACCTAATTATTATTTCTTGGTTATGGAAATAAAGGTTATATTATTATTATTTAAATATCTGTGACATCTCGGGTCCCTGGGGTCTCGGACCTTTGGAAGGCGTACCTACGAGGGGCCGAAGCCAACTTGCAGAGCCTCCTTAGACATTTTTAAGCGTTGAGGTACCAACCGACGATTATCCCTGTATGCACTATGCAACTGCACCCAAAGATAATCCCGGTTGGTGCAGGACTATATTGCAGAACATAGAAACAAAACATATTGGGTTATGAGTTTGGGTGGCTAAAGTGAATTGGTTAGCTAGAATTATGGAAGGACTGTCCCCTGTCTCATCAATGTTATGTAATACACGGATAAAACGGCAGGGGGTGGGTGACTTGCACACTCAATAATGGGCCCCCGAAAACGGGCGCTAGCACATAGTAACGTAGCAACAAGGGACAACACTTCCTGAGGTGCTTGAGGAATGGAGAGGTATTCCACGGCTATCAGGACAATCCCGGAAGTACGGCCACCAGCATCTTACCGGAATACATTCCTGCCTTCGAGCACGTTTGCTCTTGCGAATTTCCACGCAGGTCGGCCAATAAAGGCGAGAAAGAGGTGAGAGCTCTGTTCCTCTTCAGTGTCCAATCCAGCCGGCCAATAAAGGCAAGCCAGAGGTGACGAACAATACTTCTCCCGGGAGATAGGGTCCGTGGGGTAGATACTGCCCAACAGCTACGGGTTTATGTATCTCTTGGTCTGGCTCCTCATCCTAGACCTATTTCGGCAAAGTAAACTCTACCGGCACAGACCCAGAGTTCAGGAGCGCGCAAGCACCACCACGTCTTCAACGTAGAGATACTGCGGCGGTGGTTATTACCTACAAACTCAAAGAAAAACAATATTTAGGTACACACATTCAACGGATAGAATGAATCACTCCTGCCAAACCAACACCTAGATGAAGTGATTCATTATCGGCGAGTTAAATTTGACCACTAACATCTTCAGAATGCTATATTAGGACTTGATCGCGTTCTCTCTAATGCTGGGGCCACCTTCGGGAAACGCCGTTAATTATCGCGATGATGGACGTTAACTCGTAGGAATAAAGTCCATCATCGCGGTAATCAACGGCGTTTCCCGTTGTTGTGGCCCCGGCATAATAGCGATGCCGTTTTTCTCCTCGCCATTGCGTGGAAGTGGTGAACACGCGCCAGAGCGAACATACATTCTGATCTGAAGCTGTTATTATATTGGATCCTCAGGGCGGCCATTGTTTCCCGCGTGTAGCTAGCCCACAGGCTGCTTGTGTAGGAGGTCTAGCAGTAAGCCTTACACAATGTAATCTTAACTTCCTTCTACAACAAGCAAACCTGCGAACAGTGTATTGCTTCTGCGAAACAGCAAGAGTCGCCGGCACTCTCGTTCGATATCTTCATGTTCTTTAACCCTTTCGACTCCACCCACTTTTCATAGAACTCTTACGCCATGCCGCCATACATAGTGGAACTGAAACCTCCGGGAGGGTTACCGGCATAACGTTTGCGCTAAAGTTAACCATCGCGGGCCGTCAACGGCATTAGGTTTAAAACCGTGTTATTAAACACTAAAACGAATTAAAACAGTGTTTTCAGGGGGTCTTGTCGCTATAAGAGTAGTTTCCAAACTTTTAATTTTTTGTGAACATTTGTAATCGTGACCAATAAAAATTAAGCTTGTATTTTTAAAACCAACGCTTACACTAATAAATCTTGTTAAAATTTACATCAGATTTTATTTTCACGGCTTATAATGCTGTATTCGCTAAGAAAAACCTACATTTAAAATGAGCCCTCCGCGAGGGCTCCCGGCACTGAACGTTTTAAGGTCCTCCGTTACGTAATGTCTTAGGTATTTTGTTTGTTTCTTTTTTGTAGGGCTGACCATTGAGGGTGATAATTGGCTCGTATGACTGCTTCCTACCGGGGGCCTTAAAGATCATAAAAAGGCTCTTCTTACAATTTTATTTTAATCTAGACTGTGGCTAACAGCGTACATTCCAAAAGCTCCCTTATGGAGCCGGCCGTTGGACCCAGCAGCACCATATATCATGCGCGTAGCTGAGGTTATAATTGACGCAAACGTTGTCAATCCGACATCCAATCCGTTTACTGCTGAGTCCAGCGATGAGCTCATTGACGTAAGCTACTTAGCGATGGTTTTTAGGGTTCCGTACTTTAAAAGGAAAAAACGATACCCTTATAGGATCACTCGTGCGTCTGTCTGTCTGTCCGTCTGTCACAGCCAATTTGCTCCGAATCTAATGGACCGAATAAGTTGAAATTTGGTACACATATGTATTTCTGTGAGCCAAACACGGACGTGTAACGTAAATAAATGAATTTTGAATATGGTAGTCACTTTTGAGGGGAAAGAAAAAATAAAATAAAAGTGTTTCAATCTATATCGTGTGACATATCAAATGAAAGGGCTTGTTGCGAGGAATTGAAATAGTATTTTTTAAAATTATTTTAAAATAAATGCATTTAAAGATATTTAAGAAAATAGATGAAAATTTACCGTATCTCCAAAACTACTGACCAAAAATTTTGAAAAAAATTTAAGGATTACAGGAAAACCTATAAGAAGTCTATGGTCTTCAAATAACATGGTAAATCTCTCAATAATGTACAGACTTACATTTGCAGTTGGAATGTATGGAAGAACATGTGTTTCAACTACAATGTTAAGTTTGTATTTGGGATAAATTCATCCCAACTACGGAACCCTTCATTGTGCGTAGTCCGACACGCACTTGGCAGGTTTTTTTTTAACCACAACAGGGAAACTCTTTGCCTGCATCTCCCCTGATGGTAAGTGATGATCAGGCTAAAGGTGGAAGCGAGCTTCACCGGATTCCTCACCACAGAGGAAATGGCTATCTTACCTCTAACTGCCTAAACACAGCAATGCTGTTAACATTGTTGATGATATCGACCAATAAGATCGTTGGATTTTCTTAACTTAGCTTTGCTCTGGTGGAAAAGTGCCGCGAAAATCTAGCTTTCAAAGAAAGTAAGTCACCTGTCCCACCGCCGACGAGAAAGTGACTTGCTATCGCTCGTCTTCGTCGCGCGTTACTTAATCGCCGGCGGTGGGACAGGCGTCTTAAGGCTACAGAACAGATCTTCTTCTTTTCGTGTGCTTAGTGACTATCCTGGAGTCAGAGTTTTAAAGCCGCACCTGGGCGACTGACTTGGCTTCACATGCTGTCGAGAAATATCTCTCAGGCATGCCTTCCTTCCTACTTCCTCACGATGTTTTCCTTCACCATTTATGAAGCAAGTGAAAATTATACAATACGCACATAAATCCGAAAAGTCAGAGGTTGCCTTGGGTTCCAACTTGAGACCTATGACATGGCAGTCTGACGGTCACACCACTAGGCCACGCCGCACCATTATCTATGCGCCGCACTGGGATATATAAAATGTACTCTGTGCACTAAAAAAAAAAAAAAAAAATGCTACGCCACTTGGCTGCGACCATAGATAATACACTTAGCTACCACTGCTTAAACAGAACAAATAAAACCTCTTATATCTGTTCTGTGCCTTAGGTCGTTTGTCCACCGCGCACGTCTTGTTGTACCTACTTAGAATTTGTTGTTTTTCTTGTTGACTACCTTTTCATCTGAGAAATGCAGATGGAACATACATACATGCAGTTGCTAAGTCACCCATCACCGATGCTAGTCAAAAGTATCGTGGTTGCTATGGCTCTTAGTTAGTAAATCAGTAGACAAGTAACTCATAGGTAATAATCTTGTTTAGTTGGTAGAGCTTTAGTACAGACGCCAGCACATCAAGCTACAACAATCTGTCAAATTTATTTAATAGATTTTTAACTTTATCGCTGAAGTTTAAGGTTCAAAGATGATTGGGAAAATTTGACAGTTTCGGGTAGCTTGATGTGCTGGCGTCTGTACCAAAACACTCTCCTGAAAGTACATTCTGCATCAATGTACCTACTTAGGTATTGACATCTCAACAGGATACATTTTCTTCTCGTGTAGCCTCCTCGTTCCGTGTGATGATAGGCACTTAGGCAGGTACATATAAGTGAGTAGGGGAACCTGTTTTACCTAGGCCAGTTTTTTGAATTTGGATTTTTTATAAAATAATGGTGCTAGCTACACCTGTCCAAAGAGGACGTATGTAAAGATAATTTAATTGACTACATAATTCATTCATAAAACTGTGTAAATTAACAAAAACCTGGGACCAATAACCACTTGAAAAAAAAAGGAAAAACTGTCCTAGGTACAACAAACCCTGTGTACCTTGGACCCTGCCTGTTGAACCTTGGACAGAGCAGATTCAAATCAAGATAAACACCTTTATTAGCTATTATTTATTTATATTCAGTTAAATCAGTATTAGTAACATTTACTTTAGCATATCACATACATTTGCAATTACCAATAATTATTTGTAATACAAAAAATTGACATCAACATTCAAGTTAAAGTTATTTTGGGCTGCCCATTCTTTTTAAGGCTATACATTCACATTACTTGGGATCAAATCTTAAAATTTTACATTGCAACCTAATATTTTTTCTTGAATTCTAACTCTTCATTGAATAAATTCTATAAAAAGATCCATTAGGATCGCTGAATCAAGCAAAAAAGTCGAAAACAAAAGAACTTCTAAAAAATTTCGTAAACTGATAACAAAAATAAACTTAACAAAGAACAAATAAAAATTATTAATCTTCAGACTTTAAATTACCATTTTGAGATCAATTATAACCTACTTAGATATATAAAATAAAACATAATTAACAAAAATCCCAGTAAATCGCAATTTCTGGAACATAATAGACTTCTCTATTTGAGTTGACTCTCTTTGGCGGGTTAATCTTCCTCTTAACATCTTCGTACGGATACAAATTCAAGTCATCCTTCTCTGGCCATTTCCAGTTTTTCAAAGATTTTTGCATTGATTTTATCAACACTCCCTCTTCACTAAGAGATTCTATTTTACCTACAAAGTATTCTTTTTCATACACAAATATCACAAAGTCTCCTTTCTCATAATTGACTTTATCTTCTTCAATCGGACTTTCACCGTCTTCAATTTCACCACAAGATTCATCCGTATCGTGGAGGGAATAGTGGGAATCTTCAGAGTCAGACTCAATCAAAACTTTCCGTTTTACTTTGTCTATTTTCTTATTTTTCTTATTCTTTCCTTTCTTCAGATTACGATTATCTTTAAGACTAACTTTTTGAACTCTTTTTAAAGCCTCAATTGCGTTTTTCTCTGGTGTGTCCGTTAGAATTCTAGATTTTCCTTTTTGTCTACCTTTTTGTGTTCCTTTTCGAGGTGCTGCTTTTGGATGTGGACGAATCATTTCAGGAGTGATAAGTTTTGAAGAACTTGGAACAGCTTTCTGAGGTGTTTCTGGATGTGAACGAATCATTTCAGGAGTGATAAGTTTTGAAGAACTTGAAACAGCTTTCTGAGGTGTTTTCAAAACATTCAGTAAGTGCAGTTCAGCTTGTTCAGATGGCTCTTGGGACATTTCTTGAATCGACTGACCATCAGCATGTGCACATTCTTGAGGTACAAGAGGATCAATTTGTACTAATGGTTTCTCGAGCAGTGAGTTGTCAGCCTGAGCAGATGATTCTTTCTGTGATGAAGAATCTTGTGGTAATGGACGATCCGAAAAATTTGCAGCCAAAAAGTCAGCCTCTGAGAATATATTCTCATTTAGTGGATGGAAACCTGTAGCCTTAAAACCATTGGCAATATTCGTCGGGGTGAACGCACGTGGAAACGCTTTTCCGACTAAGTCAGCAATATCATATATTGTCAAAGGTTTTCCTATGTTTCCAGGTGTCATCATCTTCTCGTTAGCTGCCTGATTAAAATACGTCTTAAACGGTCCAAACACTGATTTGTCCAACGGTTGCATTTTATTGCTTGTGTGTGGATGGAGCGTAACAAGAACCACACCATTTTCTTTTGCCAGGCGAATAGCTGGAACAGAAATGTGGCTCTCGTGATTGTCCATTAGAACAATAACTGGTCGCTCCTTTGAAGGTCTTGCAAATTTTATGAAATGGTTCATGAACATCACGAAAGTGGCTTCATTAGACCAACCCGATGGATTAGCAGCACCTAAAGTACCCTCTGGTGCTCCATTAATCATAAAGTCTTTAAAATTGACTCTTGGGAATATGAGCATCGGTGGAATAAATCCTCCACCAGCATTACAAGCAGCTATCATCGTAACGGTGGTTCCTCTTTCAGCGCTTGTCACAGATCCTACTTGTTTTACTCCTGTTGGTGCCAGAATTTTTGGAGGGACATGCACTGTAGACAATCCTGTCTCATCTAGGTTCCAAATGTTAGCTGCGTGCAAATCTGATGGGCATTGCGACAGAGCTTTCTTGTAATTATTGAACGTCATTTCAACCGTATGTTGATTAAATGCCGACGAACGCGCCAAACTTGTGGCCTCTGGTTTACGAAGGGAGAGCTCATCTTTATAACGTTTCCTGAATAAACGCAGCCAGTAATCTCCTGCCATTTGTTCGGAGTCCCATGAAGAAGGGTATTTAATTTGATTAGCCTTTGCGAACTGGTACGCGAGTAGTTTGACGTCTTTTAGAGTTAAACCAAACTGAAGATTTGCTGCATCCTTGGTGTATTCTACTAGCATTTTCTCTTGCTCTTTATTAAATACTCTTTTAACTGCAAGATTTTCACGCAAATCTTGCACTGAGGTACCTTCTTTTGTCATGTGGCGATAGTACCTCCTTAAGGTACTTCGGGGAATTTGAAAATGCACGGAAGCACCATGAAGAGTAAACTTTTTTGCCTTTACTAAATTTACTGCATTTTCAATATTTTTTGAGTCGAAAACTGGTCTTTTAATTTTTTTTTTTGCTTCGCGGCATTTTACCTGTAAAACATATAAGTCATTAAAACATATAAAAAATTTGATGACTTATTTTCGACCGAAATGATGTACCTTGGCCACCGGCCAAGGTACATCGTAAGTTGGGTGGCTAAGGTACAACATCGCGACAACTTCACTTCATAAGCTTTATAACCCCACTAAATTTTGAGGTTAGGATCTGAATTTTATGCCGTGTAGTAGCTAGATAAACTAAGAGTTGATACCAAATAAAACATCTTCCACAAATATACATTAATTGAAATAAATTAGTGTGAAATAAAGTCTGAAAAACTTACTTTTTGGGTGCGAAACAATAAACTGTCGTTTTTTGCTGAACTCACTCGGCGCCGGCGAATCGCAACTAACTTCACGTTAAAGTTGTCAAATGACGCTTCAAATGTCATAGACAAAGTTTCTTAAATGCGCGGGATTTTTAAATAAAACACGATTGTTCAAGGTACAACTCTGTCCAAGGTTCAACAGGTTCCCCTACCTACATCCAACGTAGGTACGTGCTGGTCCTACCCTGGAATGGTAGCCACACCACGAAACTAGCTGGGCATTTTTTTGACCACGGCTAGTGCTATCATTGACAGGCTGGTTTCCTTATAATTACGCTTTCATTTAACTACTCCCAGTCAGCTCAGTAAAACATAACTTAGTTCTATTACAGTCATAATTAGTTGTACTGTTGTTGGCATTCGTTACTGCGAGGAAAAGTATTTAGCCGGCGTAGTCTCCCCAACAGCGTGTGTGGTGGGGTCGAGCACAAACCTGGTGCTGGCAGTCAGTGGTAGTAACATGTGGTGGCTGGTAGTGTTGGGGCAGGTCTTGCACTTAGCTGAGGGCATGCACCTCATGCCTGAGCGGCATTATGGGCCTACAACTGAGGTACGTTACTTAGTTAAGTTCGAATTATTTAGCATTAGGTAAGTGTGCAGTGACTTAATTAAGTGCATCGTAAGGAATATACTTACTACGCTTTACTCTTTCATTCCCAAAAATAGTATACAAGTGTACCTACGTTATATAATTCTGTGCGCTGCCCATTGACAGGGCTATTAGGGTAGACTATTTGTACCTAAATCCTATAGTCGAATTCCTAAATCGAAAAGTGTGGAGTGGTTAATAATATGTAATTTTGTACCGATCGTACTTATGTATCGTGAGAGCATAAACGTTTTTGAGCTCTTCTATAGCATATGCGATAATACAGATTTTTTGGTTGACCTTTAAAATATTTCTTGGTTGAACCTACTTGGAAAAAAAAATTGTATCTAATGTTAAATGCTAATTAGCTAATTTGTGTATGTAATACTTTAGAGCAAAAAGTGATACTCACTCTCACTGTAAACATTGCTATTTATGATCATAAAAAGTTCCTTATTCAGAAATCAGTGTACCGCTAAATTGACAAACTAGGTAGGTATGTTATGACCACGATAATTATTACCGACAGGTAAAATTTACGATCATATTTCATGTCTACCACACTTAACATAATATTAACGATACATATCTACGTAGGTATATTTATGACGGCACGGTTGGCGCAGTGGTTAAGCGATTGACTGCTGCGCTGCGTGTCGCGGGTTCGATTCCCGCACGGAACAAATATTTGTATGACCTACAAGTAGTTGTTCCGGGTCTGGCTGTTTGTGTATGTGAGTTTAAATGTTTGTAAACGCACCCACGATACAGGAGAAATTCCTTGTGTGGGGCAACGTTTATTTAAAAAAAAAAAAAAAAATGTATAGTTACAGTCGGAATTATTTTAGTAATTAATTATGTAGCTAGGTGTCTACCTATCGGATTGTTAAATTATTTAAAGAAACCTGGGCGAGCTAAATAGCTCCACGAGGGTGATCCTGAAAAGGTTCTTTAACCTTCTTCATACCTTGACGCATTGGTTTTCAACCAGTTTTGTATAAAACTACTTAGATATCCACACAAATTCCAATTATTTCAAATTCTGCTTGCTTATGTGTCTTAAATATGATGTGAGCGAACTGTTTTTATATTCAAAGCGAAAATGCATTGTATTACGCCTAAAGCGAGTTATTGAACTTCAAGTGTACCTACTGAATGACTGCTAATAACATTGCGATGTTATTGTGCAGACGGCTACACATCAAGCTATACATTTCCAGTTTATGCTGATCTCGCATTGCATAGGATTTCCGTACAATGCGAGGTCAGCTTATACTGGAAATGTACAGCTTGATGTGTAGCCGTGTGTACCTATCACCCAAAAACCAGTATATTCTACCAATGCTAGAGTTTATCATAATTAGTTCATTTCGTTTCAGGTGAGCTGCATCGAATATGCAACACTCAATCGAGATAGAATCGGACGAATGCTCAAAGAAGGTAAAGCTATATTCATTAGGAGTACAATTTTCATATTTTGTAGGTACTTAATTGTTTTTGTAATTTGTTTATTATGTTACGTAGGATGGCGTTCCCAGAACCCAATGTTCAGAAAGATGTTCACCAAACGCTCTGCCACATTACCTGTTCAGTTTTCACTCAATATGGAGCCGATGTCGCGACGAATGGACAATATTATTGACAATATAATACCAAGAAGCGATCATTTGTTAAATGAACACGCAAAATTAGTTCAGGATATAAACAGTTTGCGTCAGGTGGTCTTTATTGCACCTTTTATCGAAGAGAATAAGGACTACGACGAATCAATCTTTCATGAAATTATTGAGACTGCGCCTACTTCAACATCCAGGCCATCGTCGCTCAGACCGTTTATAAGTTCGACGAGATCACCGCCGAGTTCCACCAGAGGAAGTTCGATACCGATCATATTGCTGGGGGGTGCGAGTCAGCGGCAGGTGGTTAAGAGCCAGCCCATTAACTTCGCCAAGCCTACCGTGAGCTTGGTGGGGACGACCATCTCTCCTCTCATCAAACATCCCTATCCTTTCGTGATGCATTCAGCACAGCGGAAGCCGATTAAAATTTGTATGTCGTCTGTTCCCTCAATGTTTTCTTCAACAAAACGACCGCCCACTTTTTGGGACAGACTAATAGATTATTTTATACCCAGCCGTAGTTTAGGTAGGTAGGTTACCTAGATTAATTATTATTTAAGGGTTCTTAACTTTTGCATAATTTCTTATAAGTAGTGATATTAATTTAATGGGCTGTTCATTTCTTTCGTTATTTACGAGTATATCTGATTTTTTATCAGCATCATTCGAATAATCAATGTTTTTCGCATACCATCGTTTAATGAAAATAGGTAATATGTTGTAGGTACGTCTGTAGTTTTTGTCATCTATTGCTTGACGGAAGGCGTGTTTCCCGACGCTATTACATTACCGTGTACATAATACGAATAGGTAACTCTAGATGCATAAACATATCACTTTGTGTCTGTGCACATTATAATGCGTGCGTTGATGCCGCAAATCGCGTGTGCTACCTCTAATTACGAATGCCGATTATGTATTGTCTTCTTTTTTACACTTTTACGCGTCGGAATGGAAAAGTTGAACGTCTTATGTGTTATGACAAAATAATTATTTTTCACTGTGCCTTATGTCATTAGTTCTTGTTGTGTTCTGGTAGATATCCAGTGGGAACTTTTCACTCACCATGTGCGGCGTTATGTCACGTCAACTTTTTAACCCACAATTTTACTGTTAATAAGTACCTACTTTGCTTGGTGACGTGGGGCTACATTTATTTTAAGGTGTGTATCGATGTATGTACGGTAAACCCTCGAACAGCCCTTAGCTACACAATGCTTCTCGCGCTGATGGTCACTGCTTATCACGCTGCCGTGGTGCGAGTTACCGTGCGAGCCAATTCGAAGTTGCTGAAAAATTTAACGGTTTGCCGTGGCAGAGCAAGACGCGCGGCTGCCGCGCATAATCGATACGCTAAACGTGTAAATAATTATATTTTGTTGAAAATCATGTAGCTACACGTAATTGTATTAATTCAGAACGTTCGCGGGACTGTAGAAAGAAAATGTCGTTGTCGAGCCTGATATTTTTTCTTACCAATTAAAATGTTTTATTTGCGGTAGAAGGCAGTTTTATTTCTTTACGATTCTTAGTTGACTGTTAATTTTGAATAAGTGGCATGGCATGCCGGGAAAAATAGACACCAATTTCTGCAAAAAAATCGTGGCAGCTGCTTTAGTTAATGTACCTATTTCCATTTGAAATAAGATTAGACATTTAACTAAACCTTTTTTACAGTCCGTTCAACCGATTTTGACTTTATTGCGTTAGTGGCATGACAAATGGCAGCTGCAGTAAACAGTTGGTATTGTTACCAGTTTTTTGCTTTTAATGCCATCCTTATGCCTACGGTATAGAAGTCAGAATCGGTTGAACGGACTGTAAAAAAGGTTTGTTTAAATGTCTAATCTTATTTCAAATGGAGTATAGGTATGTGTCTGTCTATGTTCTCATAGATTTACAGTATTAATGTTACTTCGATAACGCCATACGATCATGGCGCGTCTTTAATAGTGAAAGTGAGTTTTTCTGTCTAGTAGATAATCTTCGAACAATGGTACATTAGGTAAAGAGACGAAGCAGACGTAGACCTACTTACCTATAAGTAGGTACATCAATCAAAACTCTCTTTATGATCACATTTTTATATTTAGGTAATTGTAACTAACTATATGTACCAACTTATAAACGTTAAAACTAAAGTTAATAATATATATTTTTTTAAATATTTTTATATTATTAACTTTAGCTTTAGTATTTTAATATTATGTAGGTAGGTACTTTCACAGACAGTCATGATATTTCCTTCTCCTGTCGACAGGAGATAGAAAAATTGCTACAACATCTAAGTAGGTACATACAGGTAGTTAGTGCGTTTAAGAAGTTGGTTTACAGCTCAATTGATTTTCAATATTTCACAGTATATTTGGTACCTAATTCGGAGTTTGGCGGCTATTCAATTCACACAATTTTACTAAAGAAATAATTTTAAATTGAACTTAAAACTAGGTTGGTAAGTACCCACTTAAACATTGTCATTGTTTATTTTTTCACGTCTAGCGTGTCCACGACTAATGCTGAAATCAGAAGCAAGAAATAAGCACCTAACAGGTAATTCTTAATAGAATTGCGACTTCTAATAACTACTTAGGTAATTATAAAAGAGTTCTCTAATGATATAAAAGTGTGGTCCACTTATTTTATTGTATTTATTTGGGAAAATAAACGGTTACCCATAACAGTATTACATAAAAATTGAGCTATGGAGTGAATAAATGTATAACCCACGATTTTTTCCACATATTATTAAAACGATAAGTTATCTAATACCTTTAACGAAGCAATTCTTGTATTATAAGTATACCTATGTATAATCTGAATCTCGGAAACGGCTCCAATGATTTTCATGAAATTTAGTATGCAAGGTAGGGTTAGTTTACTTGGGCGATAAATCGATCTAGCTAGGTTTAATTTTTAGAAAACGACCAAAAAAATAATAATGTTGTCATCCCGATATTAAAACGAATGCGATGTGTGCTTACAATTTGAAAGGTACAATAAAATTATATCATAATTATGAATAACATGTAAGTACATGTCTAATAAAATTGTGCCCAAATAAGTGGGTTTTAAGCTCGTTTTAAGTTACCCATAACATTGATATATTGACAGGTTTTACCCCTACCTACAATACTTTTTCATTTTCGACTCTGTAAGTAGGTACTTAATTCTCAATTACTTGGTTGCCATATGTAGGCACATTTGCCTAAACTAAACAATAGTTCGTGCGTAAATTAGACGAATAAAACCGTTGGATAAAAAAATAGTCATTGATAACTTTAATTACAGGAAGTGTAATGTTATTGTAACCTTCTAACCCACTTATTATTTGCCTTGAAGAAAGATAATGTTTATCTTAGTACTATAATCTATACTATGGTTATGCGCAGCTAACGAAAAATTGGCACAGTCAGCAGCGTAGTAAGTTAACACTACGTAACTGTTTTATTTATTTATCAAAACATCAAAAGCGTACGTATATACTTTTACTATAGGAACAAACCTGAAATCGCAAAAAAATAATCAGCTGTTCCGTGGTCGGCGCTGTTTGTTACCCACATTTATGTTCGCATAACTCATCAAAATGTAGGGAACAAACAGCGCCGACCACGTTTCACGTTTTATGTTGACCAGGGGGCCTACCACAAGCTCATAAAGCAGTATTATTTTAATATTATTTCAGTGTGGGAAAGAGATAAAGCTCTACAGGACGTATAGCTCCATCTCTTTCTCCCACTGAAGTAATATTAAAATAATACTGCTTTTGAGCTGGTGGTAGGCCCCCTGTACACTTTATGTGGATATTATTTAACATTAAAATAACAAATTGTCGACCAACTCTTGTATCGAATTATTTTGTGTCAATTTGCATAATGTAGGTAGGTATTTATTTTCGCTGCTGTCTTACCATAACATAAAGCTAGTGACACTATCAGTTACGTTTTTTTAAATAATTTCTCTTTCTTAAGATGTTTGCTCAGAACCGAACTGACGGCTTCCATGCAGTGATTCGCAAAAAAGTAGCATCACTGATGCGTAGAATGTGGGTCAGTGACAATAGTATTCTGAAAACAGTGGTGGAGAGCCCTTACTCCCCTTTTCTGATGAACTATGTGGGGCGAATGGTCAGGTAGCATATTCATTGCTTTATCATTCTCTGCACATCATGTTTTTGCAACTGCAAAGTTAAGTTGGTCGATTATTACTCGATAACTTGTAGAGCCTACTTAGCTGTGATAGTTTTCCTTTTAATTTCGTTATATAAACTACTACTGTGATTTTTTTTGACACATCCAAAACCAATCATTTTGCTGTAGGGGGGGGGACACTTGACTCTAACAAAAATTAGCACTTTAAAGCTTAATATTTCGCAAACGAATCCCTGAATCTAAAAATGGACCTTTCCAATGATACCCCACACCATGGGTTAAAAAAAATACATCACCACTTTACGTGTACTTTACGGAGAGGTACCTACCCTAAAAAAAATGTTTTTCATACTTTTGTTTCACCACTTTGTCGGCGAAATTAATATGTATACCTATGCCAAATTACAGCTATCTAGTACTAAGGGTCTCGGAGCTAGACCGCGGACAGACAGACAGACAGACAGACGGACATGACGAAACTATAAGGGTTCCTTGTTTACTACGGAACCCTAAAAAGTAATGCTTACTTAGTTAAGGTAGGCTATTTTAGTATTATTATTGTACTTATTATTGACTGCTTCGGTGCTACTGCTGAGCATGAGGTCACGGGTTCGATTCCCGGGTCGTGCAAAGTGTTATTAGGTTTTCCATCGGGAATTTCTCAGAATTTGTGGCTAAAAGGCATTCAGTAATTAAATCATTGTTCCTTATCATTGTGCCAAATGAAGCAGAACAAAGTATATTTTTTAAATTATTGAATAAAGCTATGCGATCGAATCTTCTTCTTTTCGAGTCAATGGCACTTTTTAACCGACTTCCAAAAAGGAGGAGGTTATATGTTCGACGCGTATGTTTGTTTGTTTTTTTTTTTTTTTTATATATGTCCACCGATTTCTCCGTCATTTGTGGACCGATTTTGAAAATTCTTTTTTTGTTTGAAAGGGTATGCTCCCAAATTGGTCCCATATAAATTTTATTAACTTTGCTTGGGTAGTTTTTGAGTTAGCTACAAAATACGTATTTTTTTCCCACTTAGTATGTAGATGATATGATAAGTTCCTGTCACTGGTAGCAGGTAGTGGTATTTGAATGTGTGTGGGGTAGGTACCACCACTAAAAAGTGAAAAATAAAAACTTTTACAAAAAAAACAACTGACTTCCAAAAAAAAACACTACAAAGTGAAAAATTATTTTAATTTCGGAAGTCGGTGGCAAAAAACGAAAACAAAAAACCCAAGACACCGACTTCCGAAATTAAAGTTATTTTTCACTTTGTAGTGTTTTTTTTTGGAAGTCGGTTGTTTTTTTTGTAAAAAGTTTTTAGATTAGTTGGGCCCAGTAGGTTGCCATGTTAATACAATAATCTTTGAGTAAATCGACTGAATTGAAAACCCTTTTTGTTGAATCTCTGACCAATGGGCCAAACTTACGACCCATCACGGCAAGCGACATCACGGCAGGCCCAGACGGAGATGGTGGATGAGCTGGACTCCTTCAACAAGAACTGGTTCTTAGCAGCTTTAAGCAGAGAGAAGTGGAAATAGAGTGGGTAGGCTTTTGCCCTCCAGTAGGATATCACAGGCTCTTAATAATAATAATCATCGACACTGGCCTCACATGTCAAGGTTAAGTTATATTGATCGCGATCATCTGTAGGATGGGTTATCGATTTTCTACGACTCCTGATCTTTTTTCGTGGTTCAGAGAGCATGCAAAGCAGGGTGGGTGCAACCGAGTGGTTTCAAAACAGGTCAGTTGGCGTCAACACGCTCTGCTGAACCTTTACGAGGTAACCAGTTCAAGGACAAAGAGCCGAAGGTCTATTTATACAAAGTCGTTTCTATTTTTAGGTTTAAGGGAAATAGGTACTTTGATTTATTTTAATGGTTAAAATAATTACTCATGTTATAGGTATAGCAAAAAAAAAGAATAATGATATGTAAGAAGGTCTATAAATCAATCACAAATAATATTTTTTATTTTACCAAAATTAGGTAGGTATAGGTACTGCTTTCAGACACAGCGAGTTACCTACTATTTACCTTATGTATAGCAAAATAGGTTCAGTGGCTCATATATTAAGAAATTACTTTACAGAACCAAGTAAAATCACTTACCTACTTTGCCTTGTAATATTGTCACATCAATATTGATTAAGAACAAAAATATAATATACCTATTCGAGCAACTCATAAATTACTGACTTAAGTACTAACATACTTATTAATATTTATTATTCCTTAACTTGGAACATAATAAAATAATGAAATTGTTTAAGTACAAAGAATTAATGAATTTCGCAGACGTATAAAATTAGAGTTTATCGAGCTATATCTTCGAAATTTTCTTTATGCATTTAGACATTCTATGTCTTACCTTACATAATACAAAAATACCTCAAATAATACCTGCCTGCGGCTGGACAGATAAAAAAAATGCTTTTCGTTTTAGTGTGCGCAAATTGGCAAGTTGACATCGAAGAAGACGTTCAGTTCTATCAGAGCCGCCAGCATGAGGTAGCCGAAGTAGATGAGGCCGCACGTAATGCCGATCTTCCAGTCCAGCTGGAACTTGTTAAGAAGCAAGCAGCCGTACAGCGCGAACAGCGTCGACAGCAACGAGATGGCGCTGTACGATAATCCTCTCGAGTTTATTGACACCTGCAATTTTGAAATACATAGTAGATAAACTCAACCCTTATCAGTAGGATTCTGAAAATCTTTGGAATTTCTTGTCAAACCTCATTTCAAGTTATTTCATTTACTCTTGTTAATTTGGTTAGGTATCCATCCATCCACCTTCACCGAAATTGACGTCCGCCGGGAACTTGCCCACATCCTCTAAAGCTCTTCTCTCGTGCTTTAATGCAAGCGATGAAAACTCTCTTCATCATGAAATTGATGTTTTATATTTCGCAAGCATGCTAGGTAGGAAATTGAAAAATAATTCGCATTTCTTATATTCCATGCATCTTTGGATAACATTTTTGGAGAAAAAGAAATTCAATATTGTGGTCAATAGCACAAACATTGACAGTCTGTTAGAGAAGGCTTTCAGAAACAGAGTGTTCTAAGTAACACTTGGTCCGGCTATTTTTGGGAAATTCTCCCTAAATACCTAACCCAGCCGGATCAAACGAAAGCAACGGAACACCTACTTTGGAACTTACAGGTTGTGAAACATCGGAAGTAGGTATAGTTCTTATTACCTACATTCAATATCCTTGGAAGTCTATACCTATAGTAATATGTTTACTTTAACGGAACGTACAACGTTTAAGGGATATGAGGAGAATAAGAAAGATAATACAAGAGATGTGATGAACCTACCCAATGATGGCCGGGAACTGTAGGGTAGGCAAGCGATTTGATTAGCCAAGGCAGACCCAGACACAGTAGAATGTCGAATGTGTTTGATCCAATAGAGTTGCTGAGTCCCATGGTGCCGTGACCTGAAAATAGAATAAGTACAATTAATTTTGTTGATTTATTTAGGTATGACTTTATGAATCAGGCTACTAGTAACCCGTGCCTGCTTTTTTTTCATGATTTGAATAAACCTCCAGATAAGTTTAATATAAAATATAAATTTAATATAATTATTATGTAGATAAGTTTAAATATATGAAAGTTTTTTTAAATAAAATTTTTATTTTCACTTTTTAGTTACACCTGTCATACCACTGACTAACTACTTGCTATGTAAATGACAGTGACAGGAAGTTATTAGAACATCATCAACTTGTAAACATATAAACCTTTCGGATAAAAACCGCATCATAATCCGTTAGAAGAAAAACGCGTTCACATAACAGACAGACTCGAAAAGCGACTTTATTTTATAATAGTTATAGATTAGGGATAAATTTGAACGTATTGGACCTCAAAGTAGAAAATAAGAGAGTATTTTTTTAAATAAACTTTCGTTCCACTCCACTTCAATCAATTTCTTTTAAAATCATGTAAATTTTTTTCCAATAATCAAAACCTATTTTTCTATTGGATTATTGATCCAAAAAGATCATTTCTAATACTGTGATATATATGATATGTACATAATTACTTATAAGTGTCTGATCGAGTGTTTGGTACTTTACCTTGCACAGTCACTAACACACTGGAAACTGCTTCAGGCAGGCTGGTACCAGCGGCGAGTATTGTCAACCCAGTTATACTGTCAGGCACATTCAGAGTATCACCTATGGAATATAATAAAATAAAATAAGGAAACGAGGTTATGGGTTCAAATCCGGGCAAAAACCAATGTGACTTTTCAATTCACAATATATGTACTTTCTGAGTTTATCTCGGACATTACTGACATTGGTGGACCTGGACTTAGTTATTAAAAGTCTAAAATCGCCAAACTCTCTTAAGCAAGCGTGTTGATCAATGCTCATGCCTTCTCTGTATGAGAAGAGGCCTTTGCCCAGCAGTGGGACAATAATAGGCTGGTATTATTATAAAGAAAAATGGTTTCCACGATATTATTGCTATATGCCATAGATACACCACAATTGCACAGGCACAAAATATGTAAGATCATAAAATTTGTAAGATAATAAAATATGTAAGATCATAACATATGTAAGATAATAAAATATGTAAGATTATAAAATATGTAAGATAATAAAATATGTAAGATGATAACATTATGTAAGATAATAAAATATGTAAGATAATAAAATATGTAAGATCATAAAATATGTAAGATAATAAAATATGTAAGATTATAAAATATTTAATATCATAAAATATGTAAGATCATAAAATATGTAAGATGATAAAATATGTAAGATCATAAAATATGTAAGATAATAAAATATGTAAGATAATAAAATATGTAAGATAATAAAATATGTAAGATTATAAAATATTTAATATCATAAAATATGTAAGATCATAAAATATGTAAGATGATAAAATATGTAAGATCATAACATATGTAAGATAATAAAATATGTAAGATCATAAAATATGTAAGATGATAAAATATGTAAGATCATAAAATATGTAAGATCATAAAATATGTAAGATTATAAAATAAGTACGATAATAAAATATATATTTTATGATCTTACGATCATAAAATCACGCTTGTATTCCCGAAGGTGTATATATTTCGCCATAGTAATAAGGAGTGAGCCTATTGCCACTAATCGAGCAAAAATCCAGATCAGGAATACCATTCTGACAGATTTCGAATAGAAAATCCAGTAACATTTTGCACGATTTGAGAATCGAACCCAGGACCAGGACGCCCAGCAGGCGCGCGCGCTACCACAACACGAACAAGGCAGTGACAATGTTATTGTAAGATGCAAGTAGGCAGAATTATAATTCGCTCCTGGTTTTGTTTTTTGCTAGGACATTGAATTAGCATTAGCAGAGATTATTATCTGACGTTACGAAACAAATATCAATCAAATAATTAGACAAAGAAGAGCATGGCATTGCCACAAAGCAAGCACAGTATCTGACTCATACCTCTCACTCATACCTGTCACTGATAACTGCTCAAAATGTTTAAAAATGAAACGCACCCAAGAGCATAGGTATTTTGATGCAAATATACATAGGTACTTATAGACACGTCATAAGTATCGCAAAAGCGCATGAATTCTACCCCTTTTAGCGAAAAGTAAAAAGTAACAGACATTGTTAATCAACTGCACCTACTCGTAAGTACCCAAGTCTTCCTAACATGCATCAGGCATCAGAGATCTAGGTATATCTTTTTGTGTTGTCTGGTGTTTCGTACCGAATGCATATTAAGACCCTCCATTTCAAGCTGTTTATAGTAATTACCTAGTACGGTAATCATCCAGGCGACTAGATAGGACACTCCCCCGATCCAGGTAACGCACATCAAGAAGGTCAGTGGATACAGGTGCGGCCAGCGGTTGCAGTCGGGGATGGTCAGCCACAGCACCAGGTTGATGGGCCACGAGAACACCCAGAACAACTTCTTCCAAAAGGACACCTTTTCACCAGGCCACGACCACATAGAGTAGGTACTTAGCGTATCTGTAATAGAACGAGGAACAATGAGGAATAGTATTTTATTCTTAATTAAATTTTTTAAGTCTGTTTTTGCTGTGAGAAAATCCTGGATTTCTTGGCTGCCTAGGGAGGGACTAGGTTCGCGAAGGCTGGCTGCTTTCGGATTACCTGATCTATGGTGAAAGCCGGATATGGTATGCCATAGTAGGTACGACCTGGAAAATAAAGTAGTGACTACCTACTTCAATACTTTATGAGATTACCACAATCTATCACGAGGTCTTGGAGAAAAAAACCTCTGTGATAGACGGACCTTAAATTAAAGTTCCGTTTTTCCTTTTGAGGTCGGAGCCTTAAAAATATCGTAGGTACAGAATAGCTTATTTCCCAGGTGATAACATTTACAGATTATTAAAACCATCCTGGCTAGATCGAGTTGAGGGTAAGCCGTTGGGTGGAAGAGACCAATAACCAGCCACGGCAGTAGACCAAATGGTTTAAACAACAGCGTGGAATATCTTTTTATTAGGAAGTTCTGCTGCTTTATCAAGAGTTTATTTTAGTTCAAAATTCAAGTCATTTATTCAAACTAGGCTGAGAATCAGCACTTTCGAACGTCAAAATTACATAAGACAGTCCCCCAAAAACGCCCACCCTTCACCACTTCCTAGTGGCTTTAGCTGGGAAGAATCAGTGGCGCAACAAACTCCCCAGCAGCACAGCTGTCTGTTCAAGTTAGAAAAAAATATTCTATACAATATATTATATTACAATAGATTACATTCTATATAATAGTTCCACTGTTCTTCCTGAACTGAATCAGTTATCATTACGAAACGAAACAAGCTTGCCGACAAACGTTGTATTAACTTTCGCTTGGAGATATTTTATCAGATAGTTATTATAAAATCTAAACATATTTCTTGCCACCATTAACGCACCCGTGAGAACATACCAAATATCTTCTCTAATAATGCTTTGTGCTGGTGAAAACGGTGAAAATACCTGCGTTCATCACTCGGCTGGCAGTCATTGTTCAAAATAGGCAATTAATTGCTATGAAGTGGCATACCGTGTTTACCAATAAATCGTTTATAATTTCGTATACTTGTATAATTAGGCATATTTTTTTAATTTGAATATTCAGATGAACCACGAGTTTCAACGGCATAATATCTGACAGCTTATGATTTTTGCGCGATATTATACGATCACCTACTTACTTACGACTGCTATATATGAAGACAAAGTTAGTACTAAAACAATCAGAAATCTTTCACCAATCAATCATCATCAATCAAGTTCAATTTCAAATGGCTACAGTTTTAATGACAAAGTGCTTATAGACAGGCGAGTGGTCAATTTACCGAGAAGTAAGCGATATTTTCTGCTTGTTTTGAATGAAAACTGGCTGTATTACCTGAGTCGGTGGAATCGTGCCTCTTCGCCTGCATTGCTGACTCCACGTCGGTGCTTTGAACATGTAGGCTCATGCGCCGGGCGTCTAGAGCATGGGGTTTTTCTAACAGATTGAAAACAAAATTAATGTCAAGATTATTTTAGTAGGCATAGATCAATGAGGCTTGTTAACAAGACATTTGAAAGGATTATACTAATAGTTACAGGCACCTGAATTCAATTACGAAAATAAAAAAATCATCCGCATGTCCTAATGGTCTTATCATCTGGGAGATGCTCCAACCAAGCCATTACTTTAGTTAGCATTTGTTATACTTTTATTAGCGAATCTTTCACAAAGCCAAATCCTGATACTTCTAAGTCTATGGTAAAAATTGTAAAATAGAATAGAATACTCCATAATATGTACACCATAAAAATTACAGATATAAATGTAGACATTTTACATAAGGTGAAAAAATGGGCGGTCTTATCGCATAAGAGCGATCTTTTCCAGACAACCTTTGGATGGAATAAAGGGAGAAGGAGAGACAATGCTGCAGGTAGTCAGTGGTGTACCATTTACATATACAATAAAGACATACAAATGTAAAGCATATACTTATCTATACTTACTGTAATAAGCAACTAAGGTATAATTTCAAAAGTATGGCACATAGCGAGAAAGAAAATGAACCCAGTCATACCAAGTCTGCACGATGTAACTACGACCACCACACCACTAATGTATATTTGCATCCCAGTGCAAGACATAAGCCTCCTCACTTTTGTGCCTCCTCCCATGCAACCTACCTGTTCTTAAACACATAGGTAATTTGACTTACCATTTGCAAGAAGTGGTGTGATTTCTGTGTACGCCTTAGGTTTCTTGAAGGTACAGCACCCACTCTTGAAAAATGCTCCCAAACAGCCATTGAACGCCATCGCTGCATAAAAAAGAAACTGGTAATTACTTTAATAACTCTTCACAATTTGTCAGTAAGCAGTGTTTAGTGTTCATTCATTTAGTTTTGCCAAGTGAACAACAAAACATACAAACACGATTGCTGGGAATACTGAACCCGATAATATTACCAAACATTTATGTTTATTTTCATAGAATACTGCTTACAAGATTACGAACGATAGAAAACTGAAGATCTATTTACTTAAAGATTAGCAGAAGCGTAAATAAATAAGCCATCAGACAATACTAACATTACTCAATTGTATTAGGAACAATAAATTAAAAAAGAAATTCGCAGTCATGAACAATCACTCAAGCATACTTCTGTAAATCAAATCAAACAGCCAATAGTTTTTTTTATCGTTTGAGTGTTTGCAAACAAATGTGAACCATTTACCGGGAGCTCACGAAGTAAGTAAACTTTATTATACAGCCAACAAGTATGACACTTTTTTAAATCTATTTACAGTAGTCTTTGTAGTTATGTTTATATCTGACCCGAGTTTTTAAACCGTTAGCTTCTCACGATTCCTACAACAAAACCTCAGTAGTAGGTTGTACTTAGATGTTCGAAAACATTACTTATTACATTATGTTTAAAAGATTTTGCAAAATAAGTGCATTTGTGTACGAAAACTTATTTATAACTAGCAGACCCGACAGACGTTGTCCTGACAAAATTTTATAAAAAAAAAAATACAGTAATTCATACAAAATTCCAATAGAAAATACTTTCAGTTTTTCCGAATATTACAATTTTCAACTATTCAAATTTTTCTTTTCATTATAACCTAATTTAGACTATAATGAACATTTTAAAACAAAAAATTGCTAATTCTGTTCAGCCGTTCTCAAGTAATGCACTTACCAACGAACAGCATTTCTTAAAAAAATATATAAATTTGTATTTGCAAGGTTATTTGAAGAAATTGTACCTATACATACGTATATCGTATATTGTATATACGATATACGTACGTATAGGTACAATTTCTTTTTTAAAACGTCTGTCGATTAAAAAATATATAAATTATTTACAGGAGATACATGTCCTTTTGAAGGTGAGATCCATGCAGTAGGTACCATTACAATACATGAACGTCACCTTCAAAAGGGCATGTGAAAAATCAAGTATATACATGGTGAATAAACAGTTTTTTTTGAGTTTAAATATTCTTTGCCCATATGCAAAAAAAAATCGATTACACACATCCGTGTTGCGGAGTGTCAAGTCAAGGTAATTAGCGGTGCATTCCATATAATTTACCTAATATGTAGAAAATGTACATGAGTACGAGCAGCAACGCTTCGTGCCAGTAAATCACGTCGTCAAGTAGCGTGAGGATGAGAGCTACTACCGCCACGGCATACATCACGCAATCCCGGGACACCGACCACCAGTCCAAGTCCACCACCTGCGAACCAACCACACTCTATCAATCGAGGAAATCAAATCAATCATTACGTTATTATTCATTTTTACCTCGTGAAGGAAATAGGTAATTTATGTGCACGGATTATATTTGCTATTTCATACAAATGATTTCCATTTTTCATAACATAAAATCACGCCTGGAGCCCGAAGGGTTGGGAAGAGTTAGTAGGGAGCTAGCCTTTTACTATCAACCGGGCACAAATTCAGACTCCGGGCTGCTGCTGGAAAAAATCTTAATGGAAAAAATCAATAAAATTTAGCCCGCTCTGGGAATCGAACCTAGGACCAACGAGACAGATTTCCATTACTGAACCCAAATATGATTTGCCTCATGTTTTCATCGCGGTAAACGCAAAAACTTCAGTAATCATTAGTTCGCAGTAATAACTTTATAATTGAGTAATAATAATTAATTAATTATGAAATCGAAAAAGTACTGAAACTAAGAAACACAGAATTGACGAATAAATTGTACATAATGCAATTTGACTTTGTAAAAGCGAGTCGCATAAAACAAAGATCGCAACGTTCTCTTGTTACAAGATTTCCTATTTTACTATTAAGTATCAACGGTGTGAATTCATTCGTGGATCTTTGACAGTCATTACGGGTCGTCAGAAGCCCGAAAGTCGGACAACCAGTCTTACCAGGGGGTATCCAGGTTGTGGAGGTCAGATAGGCAGTCGCTCTATGTAAAATACTGGTATTCAGCTGCATCTGGTTAGGCTGGAAGCCCCAGCATAGTTGGGAAAAGGCTAGGCAGATTGTGATGAAGGTGTGTATTTAAATGCATAGCCAATTGTCTATCTCAGATGTTTATGTCAGTAGAAGGGTTAAAGAGATAAATGATAAGAGATGACGTTATAAGACAACAATGCGTATGATATGAAAATGTATTACAAATATAGAACAACTGGTACGTTTAAGAGAAAATGAGGTGCACGCTTCCTCTGTATTTGTTTATCAAATGATAATGTATAGAAAGGATAATATTACGTTAAATGTATATGTATCTTTTAAAGTAAGTACGTCAAAGTAGAATGTCAATATTCTCGGCAAAAGAAGAAGGGTAAGGATAAATTATTGGTGATTTTTATTGCTCCATCAGCTTTCTTACAGGCTGATCAGCAGAAAAATAGGTCTTAGTTTATCAAATTCATATCACTTTATTTGTAAATAACTATTTAACATAAGTTTAGAGAGCAATGATAGCCTAGTGGTGTGACCGTCGGACTGCCAAGTCATAGGTCTCGAGATCGAATCCAAAGCACGCACCTCTGAGTTTTCGGATTCATTTGCGTATTGTATAATTATCACTTGCTTCAAAAACGGTGAAGGAAAACATCGTGAGGAAATCGGCATGCCTGAGAGATATTTCGACGGCATGTGAAGCCAAGTCAGAGGCCCATGGGTGGCATAAAAACTCTGACACCAGGTTTAGTCACTATTCAGACGAAAAAGAAAGAAGAACATAAGTTTGACAATCTGTCTGGAAATTCTTGTCTCAATTGCTAATTTGGAAAACCATAAGTTATAACGTTATAAGTCTCGTAGTATGTCCATGATCACGTTACCATAAGATTTGGATTTGGAATTATTAGAGATTGCAGCTGAACGGTTTTATTGACTTTAACGTAATAATTCCTTAAAGCCCCATAATAAGAGAAGACGACAGTGTTGACTTATTAAATGCACGAGACCACATGTAAAAATCAGTTACTTACTTTCCCTGCGATGAGAGCGCAGCAAGCGGGTACAGCCAACACGTTGAACACTGCTGATCCCACCACGGTTCCAACGCCGATGTCGCCTTCAGTCACAAACGTGCCCACACAGTTGATGAACAGCTCTGGACTTGAACTCGCTGCTGCCATGAACGTCGCACCAGCAACATCCATTCCTATATTGAGACCTACAAACACATACATATTAATTAATTTAAATTGTTTCATCGCTTGTATAATCCTTTTGTTTATATTACTCCCTTCTTGTGGTGTGCAATTTAGAGTATTCTACATTTTGTTATATTTAATTTAATTTATACTCAACTTAATTAAATGCGTTGCGTAGATACTGAGAAAGCCTATTGTTCCAGCAGTTCACATTATATAATAGGTTAAATATGGTCGATTAATTGCCAAATGAACGTCGCACCAGCTAGGTACGTCCAAATGCGGTAGATATCTGTTTAGGCCTATATAGAAAGACATGTAAACTTCTTATAAACTATTTAATCAATTCCAAAACAACGATTCTGCTGAAAAATTTTGTAGTTTCCGAAAAAGAAGGTTGTAGCAAAGGCTTCGTAGCAAATTGCTACGGCGTAGCTCAATGCTACGAAAGCCTACGAATTCTTTTGAAAGTTATTTTTTTATACTAAAATTAATTGTTGAAAGATTTCTTTTACTAAGAAATATTATTAAAATAATTTTAAGACTTTCATAGCATCGACCTACGCTGTAAAAATTGGCTACATCATTTTCAATCAAGTTTATTATTTGCCGGTAATACCTCCAACAAAGTCTGCTGTCAAAGACAGAGGGTCTTTTTCTAATAATAATAATTAAAGCTTCCCTCTTTGATCGCAAATTAATCTCTGCATTTTCGAATAGGTTTTATTAGGATTTGTATAGGGCGAGGGAGAATTTTCTACCGACAAAAACAAAAACTTGCTTTACCTCGGGCTTGTACCTCGGGCATGCCTGCCTGCTAGAGACTATACGAGGTGATGCCAGCGAATTCTTGAGATAGATTTTAACGATTATATAATTCTTAATTACAATGTCTGAATTACAAGTATGGGATAAAAAAAGTTAAATTAGTGATTATTTATGACTGTATGTAGTTATGCTCATGAAACCTTCCGTATTATACCAGCTTGCTGCATACCTAAATATTACCGTATCTATCCACTCTTTAATACAAATATTATTAAGATTGTAAAAATTAAAAAACCCATTTAATTCATCAGATTTGTCCCTACGATCCATCGCAGGATTTTACTGCTGATAGAGGGGCGAATGCAAGGATTCATATTTAATTTTTCCACGAAGTGGGGACGGGAGTGGTCTAGACTCTGTGAGTCGCGTCGTATCGATCCGAATTGGTCATTTTTTATTTATTTCGTAGCTCTATTGATTTCGACATCACGCTGACACGAACGGAAAAGAGCTGCAAGAGTAGATACGGGAATTCAATGGATGCCACACATAACACGTGTGCAATGTCACTCCAGTCTTTTTCATAAGATCTCATAAAGGCCTCGAAACGTCTATCACTAAAAAGATTTAGGGTTCGGGGTATGTTTCGTCTTAATATTTTGAATTTCGAACAA
Organism: Agrochola litura; assembly: GCA_949152395.1. Classification (NCBI taxonomy): domain Eukaryota; kingdom Metazoa; phylum Arthropoda; class Insecta; order Lepidoptera; family Noctuidae; genus Agrochola; species Agrochola litura. The sequence continues at coordinate 11,424,585 of OX424491.1, read as the reverse complement.
TTCTATCCTGAGCTTTTGACGGTTACAAGTGCATTTGATGACTGCCGTTAAAAACGCGGATGCAATTTAGTCCTATTACGACTATTATCTATTATCCACAATTCTGTGTCAGAAACTACGCATGTTCGTATTCTAGAACATCCGTCAAACACACTTTGACCTGTAGGACTTCAATGACAAAATTGACACCATCGTGTTCCTAATGTAACGATTTGACTTGTAATTTGAACATGACACGTTAAGGCGGCTCGTTACTGAGCTTGATTAACCTCTTCCACCTCTAATTGATATGGAAGCTACGTGACAATGTGAAGCACGCAAGGAAACACCGAATATACTCATCTACAGCATGCAGCAACGCGGACGTTATGATTGGCTTATTTGAAGAGTTATCTGATTCCTTAATTTTTAAATTTCATGTAATGATCACGGTTCAAAATGTATGAGGATCATAAGGGGAACAGGATGTGTTGTAATTGGCAAACTTACCTTAGAACTAGGATAAATTTTGCTCTCAATAAAATAAAGATTTCAAATCTTGTAAAGGAAATTTCTGAAAAGATTACTTACTATCAGCCCCGGATCTAGGGAGGGGGGGGGGGGGGGGCAAAACGGGGCACATGCCCCGGATGCCAATGTCGGGGGGCGACCAATTCAAGTGTGGCAGACAAGTGCACCACCCAGCACAGAGCAATTTTGCAACAAATAAGACGTGCAGCACTTATGATCTTTCTCTGCGGGTAGTGCCCTGAGGAAATCACTGATTAGCGTAGGTAAAGGTCGTTAAACGGTGTGAGCGGGTTGTGAGCGGGCGCAGTTGATTTCTACCAGGAACTCGATGAGCGCCTCTGTGGTCTATTTTTAAGTTTTACTTTGCGTAGTGGGGTTGCCGGGCGTCCCGCACTTGCCGATACGTGTATGTGCAAACGCGACTCGATTTATTTTAATTTTTACCACAGTTTTGGCGCCCCTGTTGGATTGGCGCATTTTCGATCGATAAAATTTGATTATTAATATATTTATAAGTATGCTAAAATTTTCGAGCTCACTACGTTCACTCTTGCAGCCAAGTAACTACTAATTCTTAAAAAAAATCTAATTCTTAAATCGCAAAAGAAAATATATCTTATCTCAGGCAGAGTGAAAAAATTTTCGCGCTTGCTTCGCTCGCTCTTGACCGACGCGACTCGAACGATACAATTTCTAACACGGTACCTATCCTATAACAATAACCGGTGTCGCGTCGCGGTGTCGCATCGCGCTGACGCTTCGCGTTATTCTGCACGAAGCTTAATATGGCTTGAAAGTAAAATTGTAATTCTAATATGCTATAATCTCACAACTTATATCAAACTCTATTCTGTCATGAATATCAGACACGTACTACTATATTTTAAAAAAAACCGGCTTGGCGGGAGCAGCAGGCGGTAGGTTTTGCCCCGCCTCGAAAAAATTTAAAATGAATCAAACACGTACTACTATATTAAAAAAAAAACCGGCTTGGCGGGGGCGGCAGGCGGCAGGTTTTGCGGGGCTGTTTACTAAATTCCAGAATTACTTAGATAGATAGGTACATACCTACCTGATTCAGAGGATTAATTTCATTTGGATATGCCCACAATATCATGTAGATTTATTAGCATGCAATAGTATCACTAACAATTAGCATAATGCAGTAGTAACTAGTAATGTACACTCACGTTCGCATATCATCTCGATGGCCGGCACGAAATACTGCTCGCAGACCGCTCCCAGCAGAAAGAAGCAATATATCGCCACAATGCAATGTACGGCAATGTACCCCTGTAAATTAACAGCTTTAATTATGTAGATCTGTTTCAGTCTACTGATTCATTTCACGATAACTTTCGATTCCGTTAGATATAGATACCTATTTTAACTCACAATAGTCGCTTTCTTGTTGTTGTCTTAACTGAAATAACTGGATAAATATAGCTGTACTATAAGGTCACCTCTGCTGAACCCTTTGGGAAAACTAGGCGTGATGTTATGATACGTTAATTTAATATCAAATTGAAACTCGTTTCGAATGAATAATTCTATGAATCGATTTATAATTGCAAGCATTGGTATAAAAGATTCTTATGTTTAGTCAAAACAAACCAAAATCAATTAAATCTCGAAAAAAATATGTTGTTCCATAATGAATAATATTTATTTCAATTTTGTTTCAAATAAGAATAATATTTATTTTGATATTGTTTCAAATAAATAGAAGAAGAAAGAAGATATTTCAAATATTGCTAAGTTTTAATTGCGGTACATATATAATAAAAGATATATTAACGCAAGCAGATGCTTTAGTACCTAAGAAAGTTAATAATTGTAAGTACCCACTAGTTCTTATAAAAGTTGTTTACCTCGCAGTTATTTTTTTAATATTGAGTATTGATTCCTGCTTACATGTTTCCTCTGGTAGCGAGTGAGACCATCGCGAGGGAACTCAAGAATCGCCGCGGGAGTACAGTTCCTTTCTGCCTTCTCAACGACGGCAAGCAGTTTACGCGACAGGAGGGCCGCCTCATTACCTGTATGCCACAAATGTATTATATTAAACAATCCTTAACACACAATATATCTTACTACAAGACAGGATAAAGACCTTTACCTGAACGTAAAGAAGATTCTAATATTTCTTGTTCCGAATGATCACTGCCAAGCAACAAATACACCAAGGGTATCCCCAAAACCAAAATCACTCTAATGACTGTCGCAATTCTATAACACTTGTACCGTCTAGTCCTTATTAACATGTTTGCCATTTAAAAAAAAATATCAAGTTACAGTTATTATTAAAAACTTTGAGAAGTTTTAGTTACGAAGTAACAGAAGAATTTATGGCACTGTCAAATGAAATTGAACCGTTTAGTCAGACGCAACTTTAGAGTAGTTAGTTCGGAAATCATTTACAGGTACTTATACAAATAAAAACATCGACGTGTAGCTGCACCAGTAGTCGGAAAGTTACTGCACACGGTGGCTTCTGACGGTCCTTGATGAAAATAAATGATTTATCAATAAATATTATTATTAGTAATAGTGTACTCAGTACACATTCGTATCACTGTTATCGACGGTAATGTAAATAAAATAGGCTCTTTTGATGACTGTACCTAATCTTTATAAGATTATTTTAAATTTCTTTGCTCACATGTGGAAACGATTATTAGATAACTTTATATATGTAGTAGATAATACTGCAAATAGAATAGTCAATATTGGAAGAGAATCGTTCCACGCTTTAGTTTGTAGTGCTACAATGTAACACGTTGGGAATAATACGATCTAATGTTCCTTAGTTTACTGTATGAGAACAACATGTATGTGCAGGCAAGGCAAAATACTAACTTTTTGCTAACATCAATTCCACAATGAATGTGTCTAAATTTTTGTCTCAAAAATCTTCATTATAAATAAATTACTAGTTCTTGCAAGCGGCTTCGCCCGCTTTGATGTCAGAAAATATCCCACGGGAACGTACTAACGGGATTAAAAGAAGGTACCCTATGTGTTAATCCAGTAACAATGTTTTAATTCCGTAGGTAATACATTGTTTCCATAATATAATGATTAACGCGGCGCCAGCCACTACCTAAAGCTTCCAGTTGGCTTGATTTTTTCCGAAATCTTTAATAATCATCGTCATATTTCAGAAAATTGACACAAAACCCTAATGAAATAATACATTATACCTTCCTAATAAATCACTCCGTCCATTGGTGAAAACCATTTGAAAAGCCGTTCGGTAGTTTTTGAGTTTATCGCGTTCAGACTGACAGACTGACGCGGCGGGGGGACTTTGTTTTATAATATTTTGTGAAATACATGAAAATAAGCAAATACGAGGTTCTAATATAACCTATATACTAGTGACATGCCTCTGCTTCGCACGGTTTTTACGACTTGACAAAACATCGAGATTTTATTATAAAAATTAAGTTTAATATTAATGTACTCAGATGAACCTTCCGGAATAAATTCTCTAAATGATGGTGAAAACCTCATCAAAACCCGTCGCGTAGTTTAGAAGAACAACGCGGTCAAACAGACAGACACGAAAAACGACTTTAATTTATAATATGTATAGATCTAATGATCATAATATACATACGAATGAAGTCAAATAAAATAAGTAGTCAAGTAGTCTGTTTAGCGTACGCTTTGTTTACGTTCAAACTAGACAATCTTATCTAGCTGCAGGCAGTTATTGTATTTAGAATAAGACAACTACTACAAGGATTTTGTTGAGTGACATTCTACTTTTATACACGTGTTTTGCATTAACGATCCTTGTAGGCAGACAGGAGTCGGCCACCGGTGGACAACTAAATAACAGCTTAGATATCTCCCCATGGAACTCTTCAAAACGAACAGCCAGGCCCGGACTTAGAGACCCAGGGCCCCTAGGCACTTCGATGTTTGGGGCCTCCCGATTCGAAGCCATTTTGGAAATTAGGGAAATAATCATTTTTTTTCTTAACACATTTTCAAAGCAACTCAATCTGCCTAGCCTTTTACCAACTTTATTGGAGTCAGCTTCCAGTCTAACCGGATGCAGCTGAATACCAGTATTTTACATGGAGCGACTGCCTATCTGACATCGACAACCCAGTACCTGGGTAATACGATGATACTCCTTGGTAAGACTGGTTGTCAGACTTTCGGGCTGCTGACGACCCGTAACGACTGTCAAAGATCCACGAATGACAGCCGGGACCAACGGCTTAACGTGCTTTTCGAGGCACGGAGTAACTGGGTAATACGATACTCCTTGGTAAAACTGGTTGTCAGACTTTCGGGCTTCTGACGACCCGTAACGACTGTCAAAGATCCACGAATGACAGCCGGGATCAACGGCTTAACGTGCTTTTCAAGGCACGGAGGAGTCTCAGTTTGTAAAGATGGTCACCCATCGATAGACCAGCTCCGACAAGCGTAGCTTAACCTGCTGCGGCTGTTATTACTTAGCCACGAGCTCCTCATTTTCAAAGCAACTATCAATTGCAAATAATAAAAATATATTAAATTAAGAAACTACTTTTGACTCAACCCACGGCACTATTCAACGAAATGAAATAAATTAATGAGGTATGTTTTTCTGTAAAAAAAAACTCATTGTATACTTTTATCTCCGCCTGCCGTCAGGCAAGCAAGCTGGTTGGGGTAGTTGGGTTGGTGGGGCCCCTAGGCTAGCAGGGCCCCTAGGCCAGTGCCTTATGTGCCTAGGCGTAAATCCAGGGCTGCGAACAGCACACATATCGGTTGTGTTGAAGATTGGTGGAAGTGTTTGATTAGGGAATTCGGAAATAACACTTAAGCTTTCACTAATACACTCCTATTATTTACCCTTTATTTTTATTGTGTTGCCTCGTTGGTCTAGTCACTAGGCTAACAAGGCCACTAGACTTTAGTGGTCGCAAGCGCTACTGCTGAGCATGAGGTCTTGAGTTCGATTCCCAGTTCGAGGAAAGTGTTATTGGGTTTTCCATCTACAATTTCCCAGTAGCAGCTAGTATCTGGATTTGTGCCCGGTTGATGGCAATAGGCTCACCTCCTATTACATGATACTTAAACATAACTGGCGAAATGTGGTTGTGGTAAGGTACACCGCTGCTTAACCCTTTGGGGATTACAGGCGTGATGTTATGTATTTTTATTGTTTACGACCTTTTGAAATTATAATGGGCTGAATTCGTCACCATGAACACTGTAATTGATCAAGAGTGGAATTCTTTGGATTACTTGCTGTGATTTTCCGATGCACTTGAGACTAACCAGCGTAGAAGGAACTTCTACGCTGTAAGGCAGATAAGTTTATGATGAGATTATGTAGATAATCCAAATCCAACACAGGATATCTGGAAAATACTTGTGATGAAATTAAGCCTACAATAATAACATACATTATAAATAATTATTAAATTGAGACAACGAACGTGTAGTTTCGAAAAAAAAAGACACTAAGTAAATCTGAACAATCGTCAACATTATTAACATAAAAGATAAATATAATGCTTCCGATCCAAACAATAACAAATAGGTTGGTAGGTACACGTCCTAGATATTTTCAGACTGCACACATTGATATCAAATAATCTCTTTCAAGGCTCAGCAATTATGTCGTAAACAATAATACTGCTAGATCTGCTTGCTAGCTGAACCTACTTCAATAAAAATATTCCATTAAAATAATAATCTGTGGATTAAAGGGCCACTTGAAGCGGCTGAGAAACTTTCCACTGTTTGTGAGCTCTGAACATCGTGTAGTAACAAGTATCCTATCAATAACAAATATTATCGATATTTGATAGAATGAAACCCGCGAGACTTGTCAGGTAGTCAGTTTGTCTTTCCGACACACGTATGACTATAAAATAAATAAAAGTAATTCAAAAAATATTCATTCGCATCGCTATTAACAGGAAAAAAGACCATTTATTATTATTTCAGGTACCCATAGAAAAAAACAAAGATGAAAATAAAATATAAATGATAATTATGATTTATTTATAATGATTCGATACCAATTATGTATAATTAAAACTGAAAAATACAGCAATGAAATACGGAATATTTTGCAAATATTGTTTCGTTTGTTGAGCATATTACTCGCCCAAGCAATCATGCAACAGAATCGTGGAAATATTTTTCTTGCAAGTCTGAGAGCAGATAAAGTATACGGTCAATCCATACTAATAATAATATATTTTACCTTTTGATGCCTAAACCATTGAACCGATCGTAATAAACTGAAAGGTAGCCTAGGACCTGAATAAGGCCATAGGCTTTTTTCCTGAAAATACACGCAGTTAAAGTCGCAGGCAACAGCTAGTCAACTATAAAATCAATATCACCGTATCGTTGCAATCAAGAGTCAACTCAAGATTTTCTAAAAGGCCACGGAAAAAGCCATGTAAATATTAGATAACTAGCCGCGCCCCGTGGTTTCACCCGTATAAGTCTCGATCTCGTCGGAATATCGGGATAAAGAGTATCTTATTTCCTAACCCAGGTCATGGTTTACACATGTGCCAAATTTCATCCAAATCTGTTCAGCCGTTTTTGCGTGAAAGCGAAACAAATGAACAAACAAACTTACTTTTGCATTTATAATATTAGATTATCACGCCTGTAATGTATTATACGCACAGAGATGGACAGCACCCACATTTCACCCTATTGCCAGAATCCGGCCACAAATCCTGATTCCAGCCCGCTACTGAAAAAGTCCTAATGCAACGACACAATATTTTGCCCGGCCAGGAAATCGAAAACAGGACCGCTCGTTAGCTGCGCTTGCAATGAGTTACTGACTGACTGAACCTGAGTCAAGGCTGACTTAACGAAGTCAGCCTAAAGTATCTTTCTATGAAAGCAAGGATGGCGCGCACACCTGCTAATAATTGTCAAAAATGTACAGAAATATCGAAAAATTTGATTGATACAAAACAAAACCGTTCGCGGACAAAACTTTTAACTTTGGTCAGACAAAACTATTCGAGGGCAAAACTTTAGGATTTAACTTTAATACTGTTTAAGCTTACCGTCATCTTTAGACAAGACGACAGGACGAACATGCAGAAAAGGAACGAACATTTGATCAATAGATCAGGATCTTTGATCTAGGAGGATTTTACAAAAGTAATTTAAATTCACGTTCCACACGATGATGCTTCATAATTTGATATTATTGGTACAGTCCACCGCACGTCTGTGGTCTTCTTTTTTTCGTGTGATTAATTACTAAGATGGTGTCAGAGTTTTAAAGCCGCCCATGGGCCTCTGACTTGGCTCTAATCTCTCAGGCATGCGCTGGTTTCCTCATGATGTTTTCCTTCACCGTTTTTGAAGCAACTGATAATTATACAATACGCACATTAATCCCAAAAGTCAGAGGTGCGTGCCTTGGGTTCGAACTCGAGACTTGGCAGTCACACCACTAGGCTATCACTGCTCTTCTTTTTCTTTTCAATTGAAACTGAATAATTTCTTCCCCTACGAAAATGTATCACAATATGTTCTCATTCAGCGTTTTAAAATTATTTTCAGAGACTAATAGTATTGGATGATAGGTTTTCCGATGTTGTACACTTCAACTTAGATGCAATAGAGAATTTTCCTTTTCGTATCTTTTACGGCAAACATTAAATATTGACATAAAACAGACGTTGGTTACATTATATCGGCGCATGAGCATATTTCTACTGAGATATACTTCTTCTCATTTATATTTACTTACCCTTATATGAACGCGTAAAAGGCAAAAAGAGAACTCAATATCTGAGGAAAATCACCAAACTAAAGGATGCTACCTTCCATACAAAAATATTGAAATGGAGATGGGGTGGTCACATGCTCCGCGATAGGCACAATAAGTGGTCTAAAGCTGTGACAGAATGGCAAATTAGAGATGGGTCGAAAAGAAATAGAGGAAGACAACGTTAACGCTGGGACGACGACATAGTGAAAACAGCTGGTGCCCTATGGACTAGAGACAACGAGACCGTGATAAATAGAGGAGCCTGGGAGAGGCCTATGCGTCAAAGGACGCGCTGTTCGACGAAGACACCGAAGTGCAATAGTTATGTTTGCTTAATTTATTTTATATTGTAATTAGTTTTAATTATCAGTAAATAAAGGCTTATATTATTTTATATGAACGTGTATGTAAAATGGCAGTTGTATTTGTGGATAGGTAGCATGTAAATTGTTACTCAGCGTTGATCTATTTTTTAACGATCTTTGTTTCCTTTACACCTACATAGGAGCAATATCGTCTTATGAGTCACATCCATGATAGTTGGTTTACTACAAATGTTCGTGCTCAAATCTTTTAATTAAGCCTAATTGTAAAAGTCGCGTGCCGCCGCGCGCTGCCTCTGGAAGGGCTTGTAAATTGACGTTTGACCCCACGGATTATTAAAATCAGAGCTCAATGCGCCCGGACACTTCCTAAATGTTGTAGGTGTCTGTTTTCTTTGTTCGTAATAAATGTGTCCCGATTAAGTCATTGCTCTGTAAAAGACACGTTATATGCTCCAAGGTGGACACTGGTATTGAATGTCGTATTGATACGGAATTTCATCAAAGTAGATCGTTCACCTGGCTGGTTTAAGCTTGCACGAATAACTTTGATTGAGTTTATCTTCATTTCCAAGAAATGGAACTATCTATTGGTATGACAAGCAAATTTTGGTGTTATAAGATGTTCATTAGAATACAATAAGACGTGTGTAGTCGTAGTGGTCGCGTGGAGACGTCGGCCGAGCTTGATGCTCGCATCGGGAGTCACTCCCGCACTGCGCCCGAGCGCCGGCCGACGTACGTGTATTGTATGGAAATAAATAATTGGCCCCCGTATTCTTCTTTTGACGAGCTCTCCGGCGGGTCCATTATGTCCGTTTGAGCGTGAGCGGCGGCATTCGGACGCCAGTGGCGACGTCCTCGGTCGCCTGCGTCGCGCTCTACACGATACTCCTCCAATATGAATACCTCCGATCGAGGTACGAGTCCTATGTCTTACTTTTATCGGGGTCTGAATCGAGAGGATCCACACATTTCTAGCAGCCTGGAGATTCTGTCGTCGGGCCTTCGATCCTGGTGAAGTGCGCGTACCAACACGGCAAGGTTATGTAGAAGGAGGTCGGAAGTGCGTCCAATTCCCGTTCAGCGGCTAGGTCACTCACGAAGTGAATCAAATGGAGTGGCGAAGAAGATTACATCAACGATTCAAGTGTTGAAAGTGAATGTAGTGTCGGTGGAAGCTGCGCCAGCGCGCCGGCGGGTACCGGCACCGCACACTGTAGTAAGTATGGAAGACTGAGCGGCGCTGCCATGGCTACTGCACCACCAGGTACGAACATTAGTTTTGCCATACCGTTATCATACGGAATTATTTACAAAGACAACTGCCCGGTTGTTTAAAGGCGTAGGCGTTACATGTAAATAAAAACAAACATGCTGCTAAGTCCAGTCGTCAATGAAAATGAATTGCAGGTGAATTGTAAAACGAACACGATGCCGAAACAAGATATTGTTAGAAATGGAACTATTGCCGGTAAACATTAGACGGAAGCTATTGACGAAATTGTCGAAACACGGGCGTGGCTCGATGCTCACCCGATGGCTATTAGTCTTTCTGTAAACGAATTAGTGTTGATTATAGCTTAACAACTCGAGTACCTAGCAACCGCACCTTGTTTCACTGGATGCCATCGTCCATTGTAACGACTTCATCAATCGTGGACTGACCTGCCTCACTATCGACAACATTCTCAACAAAAAATGCTTCGAGAGCCCTAGAAATGTTGGTGTTGGTAATCACATTCAATTTGTAAGACATTTTTGATGTAGTACAACTGCTTCAAGGACGAGGATGTTTTCTCATGTTTTTTCGCTCTTTGAATAGGAATCAGGAAACGATGGATATTGTGAGCTGTTAATGAATCGTGGGCAGTAAATAATTGAATCTGATCGATTTCTATTTTTAGAAGGTCTTATAGTGCTTGATCTTCGAGCGATAATTCCTTGAGAAGTTACCCACTTGTCATAAACCGGAGACTAATAACGGACGCGGCGCTGACAAAGACTTGTTGATCGCGATGATGAATGATACAAAACGAGCTATTACATCTTGTCGTATGATTTGATTAGGTAAATTTGATATTATAGCTATTTGCCGCAGTTAGGCCATCGTTCTTAAAGTTAGAAGGGGAGGCAGACTCCGACTCGGCGCCTCATCCGGTCGCTCCTCGCGCAAATTGTCAATTGGTCGTCGTCCACTCAGGGCTGTCAGTGTGCAAGGTTGAGCACCGGCTGTCTTCACGTGATCTTTTTTCTCGTAGCGTCTAAAATCAACTCCCTGATTTTAGGTATCTTTCGGCCTCAAAACTTTTTCAACAAAAATTCACACATCTCTACAGAACCCAAATGTAGACAAAACACCTATTTGTTAATTGCAACCTATTTCAGCATAGTTTAAAAAAAAACTTATTTGTTAACGGTTGGAGAAAGACGCTTTGTATTCGGCAAAGCCATAATGTTCCTTAGGCCATTGAGCAATAGAGAGAGAGAGCAACGGATCGAAAGACGACTTATGCGTCGCTAATGCGGACTTCCTGCCATCTTTGATCTGTCAATTTTCTTCATAGTGCACTCATTGTATGCGAGTGTCTAAACTATAATAACGAGTGGTAACATGCACAATTTGGCACGAAGACGGCTGTGGCTCGGCTACTTAACAAGTAAACGACACGTATTTTCTAAAATCAGTTAATTCGGTTAAACAAGTTAGTGCAGCAGTAATTTGAGACAATTTGCTCACGATTGGCTTGTTGACTTTGCTATTTGAAGGAGCCGTTTTTAGAGTGGCACAGGATGTGCGTTTGTTAATCAAGCACGCCATAGCACGCGGCCCGCCTCGCCGCCTCGCCGCGTCGGGCATGTTCGCAGTCCGCGCGACTGAATGGTCACTACTCTCATACGACTATTGAATTGGCTGTAGGAACAGCCAACTTTAAGTCACTATTCACAAAACAACTTTACTAGCAACGATGCAGTAAGTTTAACAAAGTATATAGACATAGACACACAACTACAACGTCGTACGTCGGATAATAGTAAAAGAGGTACATCTGATAGGTTTAGTTAAATAAAGCGGTTACCGACACAAATATGCGTAAATATTTCGCGTCATATCAAATCAGTTTTGTTTTATTGACAAAAATTACTTGTAAAACACTTCAATATTAGAGTAGATATAGGAGTAGGTACTTACTAATTAGTGTTATCATGGTTTTCTTTCTAAAGCACAGGAAGCACTTTTGTGAGATCAATTAACATAGCAAGGTGACAACAATAGTTTTAATTCAATGTTCGAAACCCGTATTTTTTATACTACAAGATTTGGGTTAGGAAAATGCTAGAATGGACACCTAGAACTGGCCGCAGGATGTGGACAGACCATACGCGAGTAGGATGAATTGAGGACCCGGTAAAGGTAGCAAGGAGGAATTGAATAAGGCAGGTCCAAGGCAGGAAAGAATCGTGTGCAAAGGAGACAGAGATACAGGTTGAAAAACAATAAAATAATAGGAACTCTTCTGAATTAACTTTAAATTTTAAAACGAAGGAAGCTGTTATTTTCTTGTCAAGTTTTCTCACAGTAGGAAAACGAGTTTCATAACGTTTTGGGTAAAAAATTATAAAACGGGTAATAATTTTTACAACTGTTATTTGAACATCAAGGAGGTTATAGTGATCAGTAAAAAAAAATTACGGGCAGTCATTTTATTTTTCGGCCTTTGGTAAATGAGTGTGACAAAAAAACATGAATAGTAATAAAATGAAAATTGGTCGGTAATAATTTCATCCCACAATGTCGGTACAAAAATACTCAATTGGAATGGGCAGATATGTAAATAGTCTGGCAGTTCATAGGATAGGTTGAACTGTGACCAACCACGTGCGAACCGAATTGGTCGCAGTAACTAAGCTAGGGCACCTGGACCAAATGGGTTAGGTTAGATAGGAACTGTGAGCTCAGCGCGCGAGCTGAGCGAGCGAAGCGAGCGATGTCGCGGCAGCGGCCGGTGAGCGCTACTTCCATGTTAGATTTTTTACCGACTAATTCCGATTTTTTTACTAATATTTGTCATGACTCATTTTTAATTAGTTTACTTATCAGTTTTATTGTCGAACTTGTATTTTGTCATTTTTAATTTACCAAAACACGTTTTATGAGAAATAAATAACTACTTAATGCACTTTAGTTACTATTTATTCACCAGCAGTGTGCCTACGTTTGCCAGAGTTCACAGAGCATCAATTACCTACGTATTGTGCGTTTAATGCAATAAATATCGTACGGTTAGCAAATAGTGTACTATGAAATGTAGAACTTAATCTATATCGGACCTAATTTTATGCTTTGAGGCTACATCAGATGTATTTTAGATTAGGCATGAGGTCCCGAGTTTTATCATTTATTTCACAGCAATTCAAAACATGCAAAAGATCATTGGTTTGTCGTAGGAAAATAGATATTGGGCTAATACCTAGTGTTTGGGTTAAGCAAAAGTCAAAGTCAAAAGTTGCCTAACAATAACATGGAAAAGTTTACAAGGTTTTTTCTGACTTCTACAATCGTGCGTACGTAAAACTTATATTTGAGCGTGAAAATATTGATAAATTTCTACTCGGAGACAAATTTTTGCCGGTTTCTGCTTAACTCTACAAAAGAGATCATTTGCTTTCCTATCGATGGTTAAGGAGACCCAAAGTTTAATCCTAGAGTTACAATTAGATCTTTAAGTGCTTGGTAAAAGAGAAAGTGGGATTGTTGAGGGAAATAAGTATATTACCGGCTTAATACCGAATATTGAAACTGTTGCTTTTAGGGGCAGCTCGAGCTAACATTCACCATATTTCATTGAAACAGACTCTTGGGATTTAAAAATATGAGAAATAGAAATCAGGAATACAGACATCTTTTTAAAATTAATTAAATTATTTTGACGAGATGTTTGGGAAATAAAGTTGTCTACAAACTGGCGAATTACGATTTACAAATGCGACCATGAATTTTATCAATTCGTGAGAAAACATTCCGCACAATTAAAAATAGTTAGCAAAATTGCATTATTTAACAAATTAGGTTACAGCCAATCAAACAAAGAAATGTTATCTCGTACGTTATAGATGCTGGGAGGATAAACAATAAGAACTAAACTAATTACACTACAAGATAAAAAAATCAATCAATAAGGGTGCGGGAAGAGGCGGGGGGGGGGGGGGGGGAAATGTTATGAAGTTCCCTGAGAAAGTCAATTTCTGCGTCCAGTAGTCTAGTCGTGCCGTCAAAGATGATAGAAAAAGTTTGTAGATCTTATATTTTTTATTATATCTTTTTCATGACGCTACCACGATGTGATTTGAATTTTTTTTTTTTGATGGATATGATTTTAGGTTCATTTGATAACGCTTAAGGGAGAAACGTCAAGGTAGCCCGCGAAATTCTAATTTTCTTACGTTTACAACTCCATAATTTAGCAAAGGTCTCAAATGTGCTAATTTCATGAAATCATGACATTTGACACCTTTGCTAACTTATGAAGTTGTATTGATTATAATTGAGTAAAGCCATCTTTTTTACGGCCGCGAATCATATTTAGATCAACATAAAACCTGACACTGACCTGCAAAATGCAAAAAACGTAAGAAAATTTGAACCCTGACCTTCCCCCTTAAGTCTAAAAGAGTCGCGTATCTTTACTAAATTGTTGGAACTATAACTTTCAAAAATTTTCCTCTACTATTCCATAAAAAAGGTGAGTTTCGGTTCCAAAACATACGATCCGTTTGATTTTCTAACGAAGCAACTGATATCCCTTATCTCTGCTGCTTAATTAGACTATTTTTGCCTACTTATTGACTGGTACTAGGGAAAATATTTGGAAAGATTTCTCTCCGTAGATTTAGGCAGATCTCATTGGGTTCCTCTTAAAGATTGTTGGCTTAAATCATGGATTAAAGTTTATTTGTCCTTGTTTCCCACACTAGGCTGCCAAAACAAGTTCCAGATTGAACATCAGAACTGTACGTACTCATTTTATTCAAATTACTGGCAAAGTTTGTATACGACATACAAATATTTCTAAGATGGACTCTTAAAAAAATATCAAAATGGCTGCCAAAATCATTCTTAGGTAAGTTCTTGATTCCAACATCAGGCTGCCATGAACAATTGCAGATTCCCTAACAGAACTGAACATACCTATTTTAAATATTTTTATTCTAAATAGGTAGGTACTGACCATGGTAGATAAGGTTGTCTTTTCTCAATCATCGATTCATGCGGAACCAGGTTAAGTCTCCTTGACCTAACATAGTCCTGCATGAATCGTTGAATGCAGTATGCTGATTACCAATCAGATCTAAGAAAAATAGAGACGAGTATGAAATCTATAATTTTTTAATCGAGATTCATGCTTGACACCTTACAGGCCATAATATTCCGGCAAAACTAAGCAGGATTTACAAAGACCCACTCTTATTGAGCAAGTCGTTGTAAATTGTGCTTAATTTAAAAAAATAAAGACGTAGCTCAGGTTTTTGTATTCCAATATCTAACAGTAGTCTTTTAGTTTCAGAGGGCCACCTCCGCAACTGTACGCCGCCGGCTATCGACGACTTCCCGGCGGGTGTGTTCACGGAGCTGCAGAGGCAACACGGGGCCATCGTCCTCCATGCCTTCATCTCAATTTACCTGTTCCTGGCCCTCGCCGTCGTGTGCGACAAGTTCTTCGTGCCCGCGGTTGAAAAAATATGCCATGGTACGTACCCACTTGAGAATATATGTAAGGGACTTATCACACTGGCAATTTGTGAGCGTGTTTCCAGCGGGGCGATAGTTTAACACGCTTGCTGCAGGTGCAAAGCGAGCATGCCACGTGTGGGCAACGTGTTGCAACGACAGCGATTGATGTAAGAGAGAGTGAGAAGACAAGCGAGTGAAAAAGCGGAGAACACGTCGCGTAGTCGCTTCGAACTCACGAAGGGCACGTTTACAAATCACCTCACTGGAAACACGCTGGCAAATCGGCAGCGTTCTACCGCTCTTAAGGTTGTTGTTCTCATTGTAGGTTCTTGCTTTTTAATAAAAGCTATCAGGAGCCTGATGAGAATGAGTGCTTTGATTGTCATGAGATTATTTGTAACTTTCCATTGTAATTTGCAAGAATTCAGAATTTTATTTTTGTCATTTATATGGGGATCAGATATTATCAGTAATAATGACATTACATTCAAGTAATGTCATTACTACTGCCAGTGTGGTGGTTGGAATGATGATGTGATTTAAATGATCTAAGGGCCTGTTTCACCTCCGATCAGGTTCTCGTTAACATACTTGGTAGATAATATCCTACAAATTCTGTTCCATTTTTTAAATTATTCGGTAAGTAGTGGCTATTCGGACATCGTGAAATAGGCCCTAAATATTTTTATTGTTTTACGTCAATATTGGAAGGGATGACAGTAATATTAATGTCATTATCACTGATAGTATGGACCCCTTTAGCCTTACTGAAAGAATAAATAAAAACTTGCTGTGACGACATTCGAAATTTACTTTGAATCATGCTAACAGCTGAAAATATTCTAACAACTTACATAACACAGTTATAATTTATTTTACAACCAATAGGTACATAATTTCATTGATTTACGTTAGCGACCTAAAATGATGATGACGTCGTAAGGAACCTTTTCCCAACAGCTTTCTTAACATTTATAGCCACATACGTCACAGTTATTTTCGAAAACTTTGGTAATCTTAATTTTTGACTAAGTAGGTATTGCTTTATAATCCTTTGGCATAACTGTGTTAGGACAGAAACGTTGACTTACGGAGTTTTTTTTCGATAAGATTATTGAAAACAAATATTTTTGTTTATCACTGTTACAGCACTAAACATGACGAACGATGTGGCTGGTGCCACTTTCATGGCAGCCGCTACATCAGCTCCAGAGCTGTTTGTCAACGTCATCGGCACCTTTATCACGGAGGGTGACATCGGGGTGGGCACCATTGTGGGCTCAGCGGTCTTCAACATCCTCGCCGTCGCTGCATGTTGCGGCATTGGTGCAGGAATGGTACCTATACTCCTTGAAATCCATATTTATAAAAATCATAGAAGGGCATCATTAAATGATGTGTCGTTGCTTCCAGGTTGTGCCCTTAGACTGGTGGCCACTGACGAGGGATTGCCTGGCCTACGGAATCACAGTATCTATATTAATTTGTATAATGCACGATGAGTACGTTCAGTGGTACGAGGCACTACTTCTTGTCATGCTGTATGGAGTCTACATCTGTATCATGTACTACGACAAATCTATTCAGAATTTTGCTAAAGGTTGGTATTTCATAAAGTGATGAACCAAGTAAAGATAATTCATGCGTAATTTTATCACAGAAATGTGTTGTTACACAGGTAATTGGAACTGTGTGTCGGACATGTTGAAGAAAAATGAAAAGCAAGATAACACTGTCGCTGTTGAAAATGGTACGTACAGTAACTTTTTTTTTGAAGATTCTTAATATTATGGACATCTTTGACAGCAATAAGATATCTCTTGTGCTATTATTTAACTTTCCAGAACTTAAAGATGCTAAACAATCTTCACCCGTAAACAAAAACGATTTGTCGGTGGATCGCCACCAACACAATGGGAATATAAAAAGTACGTTATCTCTTTGCCCAGATAAAAATGAAAAACATAGTGAAATTGACACCACAAATTCTGTGAACTTACCAGCCGCTGACGGCGACAAAGATAAAAATATCTGTATTGATATTGAAAGTAAGGCTAATGACGTGGAAATTGCAAATCCCGAGGAGAATGCAGCTGTAGCCAACGTCGATGAGAGTAATAAAGAAGCAGAGGATAAATATGTACATTCTCTATGGAAGTGGCCTACTGGTAGAAGCTGGCTTACTAAGGTATCTATTGTAACAGATAAAGTCCTCAAACTGTCGTACTAATTAACTTAATGTTCTAATTGCAACGTCTTGTTACAGAGTACATGGATAGTGACGTGGCCTATCCACCTGGTGTTCTTGTTCACTATCCCAGACTGTGAGAAACCTCGGTTCAAGAACTGGTTCCCTCTGACATTCATGATGTGTATTGTCTGGATAGGATCGTTGTCGTACATCGTAGCTTGGATGATCACTATCATTGGTAAGAATAGCATTGGCACGTGACATATATGAAATTTTTCCGAATGTCATTTATGATTTCACTGCATTTTTACATTACAGGGGACACATTAATGATACCGGACTCAGTGATGGGCATTACTTTCCTTGCCGCCGGTACATCAGTGCCGGAAGCTGTATCCAGTGTTATAGTAGCAAAACAAGGTGCTGTTCATTTTATTATTTTATGTTCCTTCTACGATCTTCTGGATTTTTCGTCCTGTCTTCAAATTCTTCGCTCGAGAATATTGTTGCTCAATATAATTAAGAATTCACTAACTTATGTATGTTGATATTTTATTTATTATACTGTTTATGAAACAGGCCATGGATCTATGGGTATCAGCAATTCGATCGGATCGAACACATTTGACATCCTGCTATGCCTCGGGCTGCCGTGGCTCATCAAAGCATCGCTAACTCCAGCCGAGCCGGGTCACTACTGGGTTAGAAAATACAACTATTTTAATCAATCAATATTATTATTTAATACGCTTGCGATAAAACGAAATACATACATAAAGTTAATTCTACAATACCTGCACAATTTACATTACATAAACTATTACTCATTTGCATATTGCGAATGGAGCTTGTAACTTAAACTTAGAAATGCACTAGCACTGCGAAATTGCGACACTGAAATGTAATTTGCCCAGCGACTTAACTTTTTTTCGTCATTTTCGCGGGGACGGTCGGGATAAATACAGTTAAATGTTAACAGGTAAAGATCAACTCCATGGGGCTGGAGTACTCTGCCATTTCGTTGCTGTCGACGCTGCTGCTGCTGTACTTGACATTCTGGTTCAACAAGTTCAAGCTGGACGCGGCGGTGGGGCGCGCCTGTCTTGCCATGTACGCCATGTTCCTGGTCCTCGCTACGCTTATCGAACTGAACGTGTTCTTCCCGGTCAACGTGCGCACGTGCAAGAGAAGTGAACTAAAGTCTTAAGCTAGCCGAGTGTTCTGGACATAATGACAAGACGAAGTGTAAAAATGGTAGTCGTGATGTCTCTTGCAACTGTTTCATGCTCATGTGCGCTGAAACTTTACGTGTACTTTATAAATAAGCATTCGGTTACATTTTTATTAGAAAAACTCTCCGATCATGTCTCTATTACCTACACTATTTCTTAGATGAAGACCAGAGAGTAAGCGCTACTTTCATTAGTTGAGTTCTTATTTAATGTTATTTATGTAATTTAGAAGATATGAGAATACGCATGTATGCGCAAGCGCAAGGTGGAATCTTTCATACAATGTAGCTTCCGTTGCCATTCGATGTAGATTAAATAAATGATAGGTATTAAAGCATACTTCAAACATGTGTCAAGAGCATAACTATCCACTTGAGTAGTTGCTGTAGTCCGAACAGTATTATATATGTCTAGTAGTGTATTATATGTCCCCCATTTGATAGGAAAAGCAGGGCAAAATGCGAATATATGACATTCATTTTTAGTAACCTTCACTTTATTTAGGATACCACAAGCATTCTACTATAGGTATCTTTTGTCTTCGAAATCTGTTGTCATAATAATCTCAATAAGGTAAAGCCTTAATTTGAAGAACGGTTAGTTTTCTTTTGCCTGTATATTGCCCTACTTTGTGTCGAATGTGCTTCTACTTTAAGAGTAATTTAGGTATTTTGAGTGTTTGGTACGAAGCACCGTCTACAATCAACGTTCTCTCTCTATCAGTAATCTCGATACAGATAAGTTGATGTAAATACATAATATACGATGTAATGTAACTTTCTTAAACTAATTAAATATATCAATAGATTTTTATTTCTTTTATTGTGTTAATTAGCGGTCAGTGGACCGCCAGAGTGAAGGGAAATGGGCTATGGATATACCTATATAAATCATGTATGTTTTGAATCACTTGAAAGCAATGTCCCAGGTGGCTGATGGGAGGCTGTGTTTTACCTAATTTGCATAGCGAATGGCCACCTTATAAACCGAAGAAGCGAAAGACAAAACCTGCAAGACCTGCACCAAATGCTTTGGTGCAGGTAAGATCCATCTAACCCCACTAAGCATTCTTCACCGACTGTCGTAAAAATTTTGCTTAGTTATACTTTGTAAAATATTACGATAAGCCATAAAACAATGAAACTATTGGTTACATAAATAAAATCTATAATTGACGTCTAAAATGGTAAATACCTAAATATAAAAGAAAAAAAAATAGCATGTTTTTAGCATGTCAGACTTTAGAAAGATTATATATAATAATGGATTGGTTCAGTGACTATCATGATTTAAGAGATTGGGATCATGTTCCTTAAATGTTATGCAGACCCTTAAGTCTTAATATCATGAAATGGCTAGCCGCTAAATAATCAAATCGAAATAAAGTACTGCGTTAAGATTACCTACTGCGCAGCTTTTAATTGAATCTTGCACTCGACGGTCGATCGATACTTGTCGACTGACGTTGGTACTATCAACCCCGTGTAATGTAGCCCGTAGTGGTAAACTATACGTACCTACTTATATAACACTTGCGACCCGCTCCTGCAAGGCTTTCACGACTTGATAAAACTTCGAGATTTTTGAAGTGAAAACTTCTTTGGGCGCGTTGGGCATTTTTGAGATGGGACTAAACCATTGATTTCGCGACACTGTTACGACACCAGCTATCGACCGTTAAAAAGACATCAACGCGTTGATTACCGCGGTGCGTGGAGTAAAACACATCAACGCGTTGATTGCCAAGATGCCGATTTTTTTTCAAATGTTCACTTCCGTCGGCTCTCCCGAAGGGCCACTGTTTTTATTTTTTTTTATTTTTTTTTAATATTTTAATGTATTAGGACCTATCGGTACACATAAACCTTACTGAATAAATTCTCTAAATTATGGTGAAAACCGGATCAAAATCCATTTTTAACCGACTTCATAAAGGAGGAAGTTCTCAATTCGACTGTATGTTTTTTTTGTACTTTTGGTACGCGATTAGTCCGCCAATTATGAATTGATTTTGATGATTGTTTTTTATTTGGTAGGTCATACTTCAGAAGTGGTCCAACATAAATTTTATAAACTTTACTTGGGTAGTTTTTGAGTTAGCTTCAATAAAAGCACAGTGCCGGCAGCAACGCCGCCGGCCTTGCCGCCGGGCAAGCCACGGTGCGCCCGGCTTGCCACACAAAGGAGTCGCCAAACAAAGGAGTGCCGCTCAGCAAAAGCCAGCGGTCCGTGCCGCCGACACTGTGGGTTTCCCACCTAATATGGATGATGTTTCAGTTCCTGTCACTGTTATTTACTTAGCCGGTAGTGGTATTCGAATTTGTGTGGGGTAGGTACACAAATAAAAAGTGAAAAATAAAAACTGTTTCCAAAAAAATAAAAACAGTAGAAAGTGAAAAATTACTTTTATCTCGGAAGTTGGTGGCAAAAAACGAAAATTCAAAACCAAAGAATCCGACTTCCGAAATTAAATTGTTTTCTTTAGTTTATACTGTATTTAAATGAGTTTCCATCATTATCTACTGTCATGGTATATGTAAATCTGAAGTAAATGATTAAGAACTAATGAATGTTTAGGGAGAGAAATAATACAAAGTCTAAATTGAATATTAATTGATTTTAATCTATAACTAAGTATTAACTAAACTTTACTACACAAATTATGATCAATAGTTATTGTCAACATTGTTATTGTTCTTCCTTCCAATTAGAGGACTGCCGCCCATTTTCTGAAACAAAATTAAGAATTAGGTAATAAGTAAAATATCACAGTCACAGTTAATCTAGGTTGATTGATAGATTGCATTTCGTTATTACAGGTCAGTTACTCCAATTGCAGATAGAGTGACAGATCCTGTTTTCAATAGATTGAGGATTTATTAATCGGACCTTGAAGCTAGTCGTTTGGACTGCACCGCCAAAGTGCATGTTGAGGCTGTGCCTGCTAGTTAGGCCGTGATCATATCGATATTAAAACGAATCTGCATCCTAATTCTGAATCATTTTGAAGAATATTGCTAATCCATTGCTTCAATATATTTAAAAAATTTGTCTGTTCAACAACGTAAATAACGCAATGAATGTTGTGTAACTGTCAAAATGAAACGGATTGTGTTTGTTCGTGTGTTACGCAATTAGGGTGCTGGTTTTGTTTACCACCAAATAAAACTTAACAGTTGATAGGCTTTTCCATATTCCTGTGTCACAAAATTACACATCCCACTGCAGGAAAAGAATAATACCATCAAACTATAGCAGTCCATAGCTAGGACAGGCCACCAATAACCACCACAGTACAGTTGCCTGCATTTATTAACTTATTACATAAATAGGTTATGATTAAAATACCAGGACTACATACATCGTAAGAAGAATGCGCCCTCAACTGGTCGAGCTCCCTCGCGTGCATCTCAATGTCGTGCTGCGTGAGGCGCGGCCGGCGACAGTGCGGGTCCTGCGCGGGCAGCCAGCGGTGCACGATCGGCGTCAGCAAGTCCCGATGCACCTGAACAGTGACCCAAATAACCCTACTAGCCAATCTGTTCACACGCCTTGACCACCAATTTGGCTAATCGGCTCTCAAGGGACGGATGGCAATCTTGCACGTTAAATCTTTGTATGGGCACGTCACCGCGACCAGCGGAACATGCAATAGATATAACATATTTTATATGCGGGTTGGTAGGTCGAGTTGATTACAAGTCGTTGGTCTTTATTGGCTTGGTTTTGAATGAATGGAGCATTCGTGTCGGCACTCGGGATCTGACTTTGAAATAGACTAGCTGGTCTCTATATTCTGTATAATGAATGAAATCTAGGTCTCCATTAAATAAGTGCTCATTGAATTGTTTCTTTGGTGACTATCTGTCTAAACTAAGTTACAGTGACTTTTTTAAGAGCAGGTAGGAAACAAAATTGCCTATCTTCAATTAGATTTTTCATGAAGTTTATAATACCTAAGTATAAAATAAAAATAATATGAGGAACTACATGATATTTTCAAACTAGTATAACAAATACATAGTAGCCCACCAGCATCGATAACAGATTCACAGACACACAATAATATTGAATGATATACCTACTTGTACACAGCGATCATACTTAGGTAAATTGAATAGAGCCGTTTCATCTGATTATTTTGCGTATACTTACTACAGAAGATTCAAATTCGAATTATACCTAGATAAACGCCGGGCGAAAAGTTTCTGCTGGCGGGAAGGGATTGTTTTTTTTGTCGTGTTTGATGAGAGGGGTTGTTATGAGATGCGCGGGTGAAATATGTTTTTTGCTTTAATACGCACTCTTAACGACCGCTGCTTGGTCATTATTCCTGTCATTATTGAGCAAAGATAAGAGGATTTGCTATCGCAATATGGTTTTAATAGAATACAGAAGCCCTAGTACCCATTACTTTACTTTACTTTACCTCCCTGTAACATGTTTTACAACGTACCTGTAAGGCCATCTTACAGGTACGTCATGAACCACACCACGTAATAAACCACAGTCACTTTAATTATAGCAATTAATATACATTATCTATTACACAATTATATTACCTACATTGTAACAGCGAATCAATTTTAACGCCTCCCCGTTAAACCTAGGCCAAATATTTTTTTTAAACTGATAGCTCATAAGACTCATAACCTAAAGAGGTGTAAGAGGCATATGAATAGAAAATAAAAAAATAAATTTCGCGGGTATTCTGGTATGATACAAATAAAGACTGCAAACAAAGTATTTTCATAGTAAAATTTAGCACATTTAAAAAAAAACGTGTTTCTAATCAAATCAATACCGAATCACCCCAACTTGACCCAGCTACGCGAGAACATAACGTGTATAATTTATTTTTAACAAACCTGTGGGCGTAACAACAATAATTCTTAACAAAATGGCTTGCTCCAAAACGTTTAAAACCACTTACCATAGCGGGATCATTGGGCTCTGTGAAATAAGAGACGATGGAGCCCACGACGATACATACGGTCATACCGACCAGAGTGTAATATAAGTAGCTCAGCCTGTACATGAAGAATGTTCCCGACCTGTTGACCAACACCCTGTTTATCAATCCGCACTAAAAATATAATAATGACGTATATGACAGACATTGAAATAGAAATGATTATGGAAGGTTCTTCTGACGCTAATGGCGGGTAACTTGATTTCGAAATCAACGAAATAGGGGAAGAAAATGGTTGTGCGAATTATTTTGAAGTAAGACCTATTGCGTAACAGCCTGTTTATGAACCCGCATTAAAAATATAACAGTGACGTAAATGACCAACGACAGATATGGAAATAGAAATGATTATGGAAGGTTCTTCTGACTTTCATTTCGGGGAACCTGATTTCGAAATTAACGAAATAGGGAAGGAAAATGATGTGCGAATTCTTTCGAAGAAATCGTCGTCGCAAAAACCACTTGTTATGGTTACGTAGAAGTTAACTTCAGAAATAAATATGAAGACGTAGTTAACATTACGTTGAGAGTAAAAG
Organism: Agrochola litura; assembly: GCA_949152395.1. Taxonomy (NCBI): domain Eukaryota; kingdom Metazoa; phylum Arthropoda; class Insecta; order Lepidoptera; family Noctuidae; genus Agrochola; species Agrochola litura. The sequence continues at coordinate 11,400,317 of OX424491.1, read as the reverse complement.
GTAAGTACTGTTTTAAGGAGCACCGATATGAAATAAATTATTCTGCCCCAATTATTATAGCGTTACATCTTATCCTAAAGAATACATGCTTATATAAAACTTGAAGTAAGTAGGTGAAGTAAGGTCATGAAAAATACCATCACCTGTCGAATTCGACGGTACTCAGTGTCGTTGATATGGTTGGTAAGGTCGTGTTGTCGGGACAGCCTGCCATCGACACAGGTTTGGGAGTGACCACTATATCTCCTCTCATCATCGCTGCTTGAGTCCCCAGTGAGATCCATCCAACCAGCATCGTTGACGTCAGTCCTCCTGTCAGTGCACCCTGTATAACAAAAACAAGAGAAGAAATAAGTTAGGAGTATTAGAAAATAACATTAAAGATTCAGCATGATAAATTTTCTCATAATGCGGAAGACGTCGTAGACTACCGCATTCTGTTCAGTACTTTTGTGTCTCAAGTAGCTCTTGCTATCAAATCATTAGGTACCTAACTGTCATGACTACTCTGAATAATATTTTTTAGACAATTCCTTCCACTCCTGGGCCATTAGGCCCAGCATGTGGAGTGGAAGGAATTATAATTGTAATTGTAAATAATAATAATAATTATAATTGTAATTATAATTTTAAATATTAATTTAAACCCAACAAAAATACTGAGGTCGATTCGTACAAAATAACCAGTGATTTTGAATCATACCTATATATTGTGACAAAGGTATAAAAATATGTATACCCTAACTATTTTCTCAATGTCCCTCGGCAAACTTCGTGTTTCGTCAGTTGTCGGATTACTATCAGTTGCCCAGTTGCCTAGTTGAACTTGGTGCAGACCGGATGCTCTCAATCGACTTGGAAGTATATAGAGTTGGTAATACTCTTTTAACAATTTATTTAAAAAATGGGAGGAAAGCTGCTAAATTCGCAGGCACAAAAATAGTTTTATAGCTCCATATAGTTCACACGGAAATCAAAACAAAACAACAATAAAGTACTTAGTTCTGAATTCAAATTATAAAACACGATAAATCTAATAATTGATGGACATGGAAATTAGCATTCGTTTGTCTTCGGAAATACGATGATTCCCGAGGGACATTAAAAAAATAGTCAGACCATACTTTTATGTCTTATATGTAGGTATGTATATAGTTTACCGTAGAATTAATCCAGGGTAAAAACAAGCCCATTGAGAACAGCCCCAACAGACTTCCTGCAGTAATTCCAGCCAAGCTTTTCCCGGCTTGAATCAGGGCACCCATATGTTCCACTAAGAAAACCAAGGCCACACATGCGAATCCTGCAAAAACACCATGTGTTAACAACTCATACATATTTATTACAGCATTATACATAATCAACAACATGTCGAACAAGACAGTTTTACGATTATTGGCTATTATGCGAGTAAACATACATGTTTAATAGACATTACATAATTTACATGGATAAAACTAAAGTCATGTCAAATGCCCATGTAACACCCACCCTCATGTAGATCGGAGACTCAACACTCATAGTGGACGATTATGTTTACCTAGGACAAACTGTCCAGTTAGGTAAGTCCAACTTCGAGACAGAGGTCAATCGTCGAATCCGACTCGTATGGGCAGCGTTCGGGAAGCTACGTACTATCTTCTCGTCTCATATATACCACAGTGTCTCAAGACTAAAGTTTTTGACCAGTGCGTGTTGTCAGTGATTTAATGACCATGGCACTGAAACGTGGTCGCTCACAATGGGCCTCATTTGAAAGCTGAAAGTTACAAAGGGCAATGGAGAGGGCTATATTTGGAGTTTTCCTACATGATCGAATCAGAAATGAAGAGATCCGTAGGAAAAACAAGGTAACCGACATAGTCCGAAGAATTGCCAAACTTAAGTGGCAGTGGACATTGCTCGCAGAACAGATGGCCGATGGGGCTAAAAGGTTTTGGAGTGGCGACCGCGCACCGGAAGACGTAGCGTTGGAAAGCCTCCTACAAGGTGGCCCGATGACCTGGTGAAAGCCGCAGGAATCCGAATCCGCTGGATGCGAGAAGCACAGAACCTGTCGAAGTGGTGGTGCATGGGGGAGGTCTACGTCCAGCAGTGGACGTCTTTCGGCTGAAATGATGAATGATGACTTTAAGTGGCTGGTCATGCAGGAAAATGGCGAATGAATTCAGAGGGGAATTTCGTCCCCTGTCATTTTCGTGAGCCATAGTTATAATTAATCAGTTGCCCTAGGGTTTTAATTTCACTTTATTTCCCAATTGAAATGCTACTCTAAGTTATTATAGCGATATGGGCCTTTTATTTTATTTAAATCGATGAAGCACACAAAAACAAATAAAAACTTTTTACAAAAAAAAAAACAACCGACTTCAAAAAAAACACTACAAAGTGAAAAATAACTTTAATTTCGGAAGTCGGTGTTTTGAATTTTCGTTTGTTACCGACTTCCGAAATTAAAGTTATTTTTCACTTTGTAGTGTTTTTTTTTGAAGTCGGTTGTTTTTTTTTGTAAAAAGTTTTTATTTTTCACTTTTTAGTTGTGGTACCTACCCCCCACACAAATTCAAATACCCTACCTGCTATGTGAATAACAGTGACAAGAAGTTATCATATCATCTACATACTAAGTGGGAAAAAATACGTATAATTGAAGCTAACTCAAGAACTACCCAAGCAAAGTTAATAAAATTTATATGGGACCACCTCTAAAGTATGATCTACCAAACAAAAAAAGAATCATCAAAATCTATTCATAATTGGTAGGTAGTTCTCTGATTTCGGTCCGATTTGAAAAAAATGAGAGAAATTTTAGATTTTGAAAATCTTAGTGTGAAATGAAAATATAACGACTTAATAATACTATGTGTAAATATTTTTGAATTGCATCGATTAATGTCCGAGATATAGGTAGCTGAAGTTTTAATTTGTGATGGTAATGATTTTTCGTGTTATGGAAATGATTACTATGTGATGGTAGTGACATAGTGTTTACTGGTAATGACTTAAAATAAGATACAAATTAAAATATTTTTATTTATTTTCTTATTATGTAAAGCACAAGTATTTCTCATTTGTTTACTGTAATAATCGTTTATATTGCTATTAAAACTACACAAATTGTAAAAACAAAATAACAACCAAGGTGTAATCTAAGCAACTAGCCTCTGAGTAATCATTTGTTTCGTTCAGTCTCATTTTCCTTTTTATTATACTTATTTTTTTTAATTACTATTAAATCACAAAATACGAACTTTTTAATTCAAATTCTTTGGCAAATATACATTTTTTTTTTTTTAAATAAGAATAATAATCTCAAAAACTCTTAGCGGTATATTTAAAAGGGTAACAGATATCACTGTACCTGTATCAAATCTCAACTAAAAAAAACTAGTAGTCCTTCTTACAAAAACAACAATCAAAAAAACAATCAAAAGAAACAATCAAAATAAACAATCAAAATAAACAATCAAAACAAACAATCAAAAGAAACAATCAAAAGACACAATCAAAAGACACAATCAAAATATTTGCAAATCATCGACGTCATCATCTTTATCGCTTTCATTTTCTTTTTCTTCTTCTTCGTTCTTTTCATTTATCTCTATTGATTGCTTTTTCTGTTTTCCCACAAAATATCTGTTATATAATTGACCAGTCATTTCAGATTTATTTTCTCTACCTGTTTTGGCCTCTGTCTTTGAAGGTAATGCAACAAATTTTTCATAATGTTGTAGATAGCTAGCTTTTCGAGAAGTTGATGCAACATTACTATAAAAAGGTGTATTTGACCAATGTAAACGTACATCTGAAAGTATTTGCACCTTAGGTGATTTTGTAAGGTATATCGGCATAGTGTCTGTTTCAAAAATATTCTGAGATTGATCTCTTTGTTGTTCATAGTTTAAGCTATCCTGAGTGGTTGTATTAAATCTCTTTGGCGAGTTTGTGATTTCCTCTATTAATTCTGGAGTTGTATTATCATCCAAGAAATCTTGCAACAATCCCTGTTTTGGTTCGATATTCAAGTTAGGTACATCCATATATCCCAAATGATATCCATGGGCACAATCTGTTCCATTTTCGCAGAAAAAGCAACTCAATTTCCTGAAAGTTATTATCAGACTATTTGAGGACCATAGTACTTGATGTACCGACATTGTACCTTTAAATGTCTTTATGTCTTGTGGAATCTTTTTATCCATGATATCTTTTTGCGTCACTATGTGGATCTTGACGTTCTTCATTTTTGCACACATGATATGCCAAAAGTCCTGTAAAGTGCCTACGTCTTTTCCAAATCGTACGCAATCATCTGCGGTACGTTTTATGACGGCTCCGATTCCGTCTGGAGCACCTTTCCCATGACCACTTTCCAAATAATTCCAAGTTACTGTTTTTAAATCTGGAAACTGCTGCTGTAGTTGCGAAATAACAAAAAATATCTTCCGATTGCGGTACTGACTTGACGGGCTATCAGTTACAAAATGTATTGTATCTATGTGTGAAATATCTTTAACGTGTTCTAAAATCGGTATTATATGTGCCCATATGGCTTCAGCGTCATGTTTATTGTAATCACTAATGGTGCACATGCTATGAGTTTTATTTATTCCTGTTTCTGGGTCTAGAAGATATGCAACAGATGTGTGCAGAGTGATTTGCTCAGGACTACTACCGAAGTGTCGAGCTTGTACCTCTTCATGAAATTTGGTAATGTAATTCTCGGAAAAATCCATATGAATCAAAACTTCCCTTGGAGTCAATGACTTTTTTAATTGGTTTATATTTTTATATTGTTGGACAATGTTTAAACAGTGTTTCATGTATCTGGGTAAACAACCTTCAAGTTTTTTAATTAAATTAAGTGGTAAATCTTGTAGTTTTGTCTTGGTTGTCTTTTTTGTAAATTTTTCTATTCCATTTACAGTGTATTTTTCCATTTTTGCTCCCCACTGATAGAAATTTATTGTAGTGTCATTCCGAAATTCTCCATAGTTAATAACTTTCATGTTGCATACATCACAAGTTCTATTCAAGCACTCTTCTCTATGAGTATTGCAACACAGATTTGCGAGTAAACTGGAGCCGTTTGTCTCTTTTATTATTTTATTTTGGTTTAAAGACCTAATTAATAGATCCATGTTAACATGTAGTATACATGAACAAGTGTTCCTATCTGTTATTTTCGGATACATGACCCAAAGTGGACGATATTTACAAAATGTCGAATATCCAACTTTACAGTCATGGGTCTTGAGAAATTTCTCATGAAGATTAATCAAAGTGTCGTTTAAATATCGTTTCTGTTTAACCAGCCCAGCTATTTTTCTAAATTCCTTCTTATCCGCTGCAATTCTGCTGTTACTATCATCTTCTAAAAAGTCTTCTATCTCCTGTTTAATCTTCTGGATCTGTTTTCCTTCGTCTTTTCTTGGTTTTATTGTAAAAGAAGTTATAGTATTAAGAATATTGTGTTTTTTAAAATTTTCCTTTCCAAACATATTGCTAAATTTTTTTTTATCTTTTTTCGGCAATGTTTTGTATCCTTTTTTGAGCTCTTTTGTTATAATTTCTTCAAAGAGAAGCTTTTTCTTTACTACTTCTATGTTTTTGTTGTCTTTTACATTGTCGATCAAAGTGACTACTTTCTCTTCTGTTGTCGGATTGTTTATTTTAGATTCTTTCTGTTTTCGTAATCGGTATAAAGCTTTTTGCAATGCAGCCTTTTGTGTCTGCAATTTTCCAATTTCATTTTTCATTTTCCTCATTCTTTTATTGTAGATGTATCTTATTCGTCTCATTTGTTGGGTTTTTTTATCGCAGTTATTACAAACAGCTGGTTTAGGTTCAGTTTTACTTTGTCCCTCCAAAGGATCTATTTGTGTACATATTTGATCATCATCACTGCTTGGAGGAGAATTTTCGAGAAGCATTTGTACTATCCTTCTTTCGTTCTTCTTTTTAATTAAATATCGTTTTCGATTTTCTCTCCATTTTTTTCTTTGTTGTCGCTGTGCCCTTGGAGTTAAGTCTTGAATATTTTGAAGTTGTTTATTTTCTTTTCGTTTAATATATCTTAATCTTTCTTTTTCCTTTTCTGCCGCATATTTTTCTGGGTCTTTTTTTAACTCTGCATACTTTTCCCGTCTATGCAGTCGCGCTTGAGCAAGTTTTTCTTCACGAGTTTTTTTTTTTTTCGCAACCTTCGGCATAATTTTACCTAGAAATAAAAATAGTCTAAGATCATTGTACTCGCACGCTGAGGACACCACTTTGAAGTATTCAAAGTTATTTAGATGAACAGACTAACAGAAAAACAAACAACAAGGCAGAGAAACAAACAAACAAATAAATAAATGGACATACTGACACTCAAACAAACAGACAGACCAATAAACAGACAGACAGACAGACGAACATATTTGCACCGTTGTCGTTCCTTATTACCATTTGGAACATGTGTAATACAATTTACATTAGTAGTATTTTAAGTAAATAAAACAAAAACAATAGTAGTCGGTCATCTCCATCACTTTAGTGTCATTACCGTCACTTTACAAACTGATGGTAAATTATGGTAAAGACTATCACGGTAGTGACATTTTATGTTATTTTGATTTTTAAATCAATTATATTAAAGGCTATTTGTATAAATATTACTCTCGTAATAATAGTCATCAAGACAAACATTTCAGAGGTACATTAAAAACATTAATCGTGTGACTTACCTAAAATTTCTCAAATACGGTGAAGACCACTAAACCGGCACAAAGGGAATTTTTGATAATAATTACGTAAGTATTTTTTATTTCTCGAGAGCGCGGGTTTCTTACTCTGTGTCTCTGGAGCGACTGGCCGCTGCGGAACTGTGCGGGGGAAGGGTAAAAGAGTAGGATGTCCGTGTAAAAAGTTGTGTACATTTCTTTTCCTGCTTACGGTAGTGATTATTTTTCGGTGACAAAGACATTTTTTTTTTTTTTTAATTAATGCTTTGATTCGTATGTGTGATATTGAAGACAAGTAATCCTTAGTATTAGTTTAATAAATTGAATAAATTACAGATACATATAACTATAACTTCTAAGAAATTTTGAACACTATTGTTAAGAAATCGCGTTAAGGACATCGACGGTAAAGACATTTGTGAGTATTTTTCATTTGTTATTATTTTCGTTTTTATACCTACGTTTTTCTTTTGTTGGAAACACCTCGCTAAATGTTTTCAAATCAACCAGCTTAAATTGAATCTCTCTAAATGTTAATAACTTTTTTTTTATGCAACCGGATATGTGATTGGCACGAAATCAGAGAATCAACTCGCGTAACAAATATACAAAAAAAAAAAAAAAAACAAAAAAAAAAAACATACAGACGAATTGAGAACCTCCTGCTTTTGGAAGTCGGTTAAAAAAAAGAACAAGACAATTTTTCAAAAAGTTTCTCAGTATCATAATATGTATTTTTGATAAATTATAAGTATTTGTACCTAATAAAACACTTGAAACAGTTAGTCTAATCAGGGCACGTTTGCCTGAGGAAAATACTCTTTAACCAATTTATTTATGATTTACTGAAGCATAGATTTATGTTAGGGTAACATAATAAACAACAACATTCACAATAAATAGTTCGTAATGTTATTGTGAACACGCTAAACAGTTTGTTCTGTTTTTTTTTTGTATTTATTAGATAGGTGAGTATTTATGGCAGCGCATTTTCCTTCGGATTTTCCCGCGTGACTATCAACTTCGACTATCTAAATTACGGGTTTACGACGTGAAATGAACATTTTAAAATGGCTTAATTAATAATTAAATTATTATGTCTTCAACTTGTTTTATAAAATAATAATTAACGTGAATCAGGCTTGCAATTCTGTGTTTCAATTTAAACGAAAAATTACTTGCAAGTGACCTGTTTTCAAAAGAAATTACGTAGAAAATGTATGAAACGGTCTGATAAATTCATTATTTGTTGTAGAGTAATTCCGCAGAAATCGGATTATGATTACCTAGCGGAAAATTAAAATGAGGTATCGGAACTCGAAAAAAGCTGAAAAATCTAATACGAATTCCAGACGAGATATTAAAAAGAAAAATCAAAGATCGTTCGAGGCAAATTTTCAATTAAATACTACAACCAATTTTTTTGTTTTTTTTTTCTATTTTTCCCCCAATTTGTTATTTAGGTACGTGTATTTGTAACTGGGAATAAAAAATTAAAATGCTTGGATTTTAAAACAAACGCATATACTAATAAATTTTGTTAAAATATACATCAGATTTTATTTTCACGGTTTATAATGTTATATTCGCTAAGAAAAACCTATATTTAAAATGAGCCCTCCACGACGACTCCCAGCATCCCATATGCGACTAGGTGAACCTTCCAGGAGGGCTCCCGGCACTGACCGTGTTAAAAAAAGGTATTCCCATGTCTTCTGGGAAGGGAGTCGGAATAGGTAATTCGTAGGACTAGTATTCTCTATATAATTGAAACCAGCAGGATAGGTTATACATATAATTAAATAGTTAGAAGTAACACGGCTAAGGTTACATACAGGTGAATGCTCAGGTGAGGGAGCGCCTTTTAAATATCCTGCTGTTTCCAATTAAGATCTCTCTACACTACCTAGCGGTTGAACGGCCTGCACAGACATCTTGCAAAGCCCTAGCCGTTACAGTGGAATCGTGGATTGTTACATACAGGCGAATGCTCCCGGTGATAGCCTTTACAGATTAGCGTAAATTATTGCATTATTAGCTTAGCAATTACTCCAACATTTTTCCAGAAAACCTGTGATTCTCACGCTCATGAATCTCCGTAACTACGGAAAATGAGTAAGAAACAGGATTAATTTATTGTTCAAATTTGGTCTATGTAAAATGTATTTAAGTTACTCGTTCTTTGAAAACACGGAACGAAAAAAACTGCGGTGAAAATTAAAAACATTAACTATAATTCGTTTAAGCTGTTTATCAAGGCGTTAATGAGTAATGATGATAGCATAGTAACATTACTACCGGAAAAGGAAACTAGGTAGAGTGTAACTAAGGTTGCCAACCACACTGAACTCTAAAATACTGTTTACTGTTCAACAAAAATAAAGTATATGAATATACTGTTTTCACTGATATCCAGAGCTATACCTAAATAAAAAGTTTCACTTACTATATCAGAATACCTTTTAGATACTAGTATTATAGTTTGTTCTGCCACCTCAGTAATCACAGAATGAATGTATTCGGTGATAAATGCTAAGTGGTATGGCAGGAATAGAGTTTCAATACATTTAATAAAAAAATTGCTTCTCGTCTATTCGGTGAGGCAAAGCCTTCAAAATTGGTGCTCAATTGATGAGTTGCGCGAGTAGCACTTATGAATTATTTATCCATATAAACATTAAAAAAATCTTAAAATATACTGTTTATTTTCCCATTTTGACCATATTATACTTTTCAACACACTTGCTCGTAAAGTGGCTCTAATTGAACCGCTTTTAGGTTCATAATGCAGCAAATTAAACACGCGTGCTTTTTACTTTATATTACCGCACTAGTGCGGTAATGTGTGCCACAGATAACTATTTACTAGTCGAAGTATCATTACTTTATGACATGGCAGTATGGAATTAGTAAGAACTATCATGGTAGCATGGAATTTGTATTTAATAGAAATTGACTTTGGTGAAGCTTTTTACCAAAGGCAAGCGATCAAAACCAAGTTTTTATTTAAAAAAATACCATAGTCAAACCAAGGGCGTTTAGTTAAGAACCTATGATACCTCAGCTCAAATTCACTTTTTATCTCGCTCACACCATACTGCTCGCGGGCTGAGTGAGAGCGAGACGGAGCAGGGTGCTTGCGGCTCCGAGGCGCCAATAATTTAGGTAATTGCTTTTTACGGCGAAAATAAGGGTAATAAAAAAAAAATTAAAAACATAGTCGCTGCTTTATAGTTAGTTCAGTTATTATGCAATGTTTCATGATCTAATTTGAAGTATTTTTTGAATACCAGCGGTTTATTGTTCGGTTTGGAGGTAAGTTTGTATTTTTTTTCTATAGAGAAAGTTTTATGGAATCGTGTTTTCGTCTAACATAGTACTTAACATTAATCCTTAACTTTAACATATATTTATTTCAAAATTAATGCTGCAGTATTTTCGATATAACGGAGGATCATGTTAAGCCATTTGAGGTAGTATAGGCCCTTAAGGTAAAAAATTATCCTATGGGCAAGTTCGTGGGTACTATACTTACATGGAATTGTATGAACTATCCTATACTATTAAATGAGCATTCTCTATTCTATTCAAATCTCATCAAAGAGAGTTACTTATGCCTTTTTATGCCTACTGTGTAAATAAATAAAATATCATAAATTAACATAATTTTTCATCAAGTTTTATATTTTTCACTACATATTATCCTTAATTTACATGTTCAAAACATTATTTAGTGTTTTTTAATTTGAATATAGGTTGTTTAGCGGTTTTTCTAGTGCTTTACACGCCCTTCGCCAGCGGAAAAAATAATACCAGCGCGCCATTTTCCATAAATATTTGTTATCATTTTCGTCGTGTGGTTAATTATTATCAAAAATATGAAATCTAAAGTATTGTCACCAACCAACGTAAAAAAAATTTTTAAAGAAGCTCCGGATAGTCAGTTCCTACCTGGCAACAAAGGTTAGTTGAACTTTATAAATCTAAATCATCTCTGTAGTTACGTTAATGTAGCATAAGTTCTTACAACAAGTCTGTTTTTTTCCGCGCAAGTGTGTTGTAAAACGTCATACGAAACGCGTGTGCATTGATCATTACACACTCGGTTACCTTATCGTGAATAAAACTGCCTCGAGTGTAATGACCAACACAGTACACTTGTATCATAATGTACTATTATTTCTTGTACAAAAAGTTGGCAACCCTAAGTGTAACTCACACAGGTAATTAACATCACGATGTGTCGATCAAGATAAAGAAACGGCAGTAGGTATACTACAATAATTATGTTTTAACTACTTTATTTTAGTTTTTATACTATAAGACTCACTTCAACTTGATTTGATCTACCTACATCATTATGTTTTTAATGTATTTTTTCCAATTAACATAATTATCATAATCAGCCTATGAATTCTATGATTGATGATCATAATCAGCCACTGCTGAGACTTAGCCCTCCTCTCTGTGGGATAATCGCTCCGTAATCCACGAGGTTGGTAAGGTAATATTTCCAATTATTTTTTTGCTTAACTAAATTAGGTACATTTTACTCTCCCAAATAATTATAATTTATTTGTAAAAATCCTGTTTTAATTATTATTGATAGTGTCATCCACGAAGACGTGCCCAACTCTACAAGCCCCACGCTTACAGTACAGTAATTGGGGTTAGGAAGAAGAGTGGGGCGCGTCTTCATGGATGGCACTATCTATACTTTGTAAATGGACGTTATACGCACCAACAACCACCACAATCATCTTCATAATGAAACTGGCAGCTCTTTCCGAAATAGGTTTATTGTAGGCAGGACGGATGAGATCCTCAAAAATCACTCCACACATCGAATTGAGCCCGGTGGACATAGAACTAAAAGAAAAGAAAAGCATTAAAACAAATGACAATCATATAATTAACATCTAATATCTGCGGGCTACGGAAACATTTCAGGAAAAACTTTCATTTGTTATTGTCAAATTGAACACAAAAATTCGATTTGTCATCATCATCATATCAACATAGGTAAGTTGTCCACTTGTGGACATAGACCTTCACCAGGTCGCAGCTCCAACTTATTGGCACACTAGCCAGCAGGCAGCTTTAGAGACAAAATCTACTTAATAAAATTCATTTATTCATTCATTGCTTATTTTTTATAGACTCAGCGGATTAGGCTGTGCGTTGTCTACGCACAACCTAAATAAACCGCTGGATCAATAGGCATCAAATTTTGCACAAGAGTTCCGTATAAAACTAAAGTGAGCACGGAGGAAGGATTATCAGTCAGGTTCGCCGACCGAGGCATATTCTTTCCGACCCAGATGACCCCATTACACTCCTCCAGGAGCAGAATAGGGCCACCAGTACAGTGCACAAAAACAGACGCCTCCCGTCATTCCGACCTCGCCGCCGAGGTCCTTTGCGATCGCGACCGCGTCCCCGAGTCAATGAAACTCCCCCCGACCCTTGCTCGAAAACGAGATGCCAGCAGTTGTTGCAGCTGAGCACGTAGCTTTAAATACCCCGCAAAATAATCATGATGAAAATATAATTTTGGTCCAGCCTGTCCCTTCTTGCTGTCCTCCCCTCAGCGATGCCCTAAGCCGAGGTACGTACCCCACAGGGGGTAACCTTAGCGAGCATTCGCTTAATTTTAATTAAGAATAGTGTAAACGCTCCTGGCTGGAGGCTCTAAGTGTAGAATCTTAAGGCCACCACAGGAAAAATCCGGTTAAGCAGCCAAGACCTTAGTGGTCAATAACTGCGAGAGGCCATATTAAAAAAAAAAAAAAGAGGAAGGATTGTTTTGTGTTTATCGTTTGTTTGTTGCATAATCCTTCGGGGAAACAAGCGTGCTGTTATGTGTGTGAAAGTTTGTATGGAGGTTTTATCATTTTTGTTGATGGGAAATCCCATCGGGCGATATTGTTAAAACATAAATTATAAGTCAGTGACCAAAAATGGTGCAATTATATATTTTTTTCGCGGCCTCATATAAAACATGGCTAATTAGATGCAGTATAATACGACGAACAAAATTTAATAAACAGTAACATAACCTAAAATCATTCTGTACCGAGTTATATAGAAGAATTACTAAGTTACATAAAATTCAGGTTCAAATTATATATTCTCGGACTGCATTTGTAGGTAAATCGTTTTTCAATTCATTTTTTGTAGGTTTTTCCAATACCAATTAAGGTTGTAACGATGACCGCGGTATAAAACCAAATGCACCAGTTCCGCTAGTGATTTGGTCATTGTTCTTTTTAAATCTGATTTTAAAAAAACGGCGTATCTCACCGGGACTATACCTCAGGGCTGCACTAAAGACTCCGCTCATGAAGATGCCAGGCAGTGCAGGAATGGAGCCTGTAATAGTCATCACGAAGTAAGGTAACAGTTGATCGCTCTTCCTGATAGCCCCCGTGGACAACGGGTCGCACTCCGCAAACGTAGCGTAGATCACCAGACCAGTGTAACAACACAATGATACGATGATGAATATCCCCGCTGCCATTATAAATATAGTTCTAAAAGAAAAAAAAAACACTCTTTAATATACTTATATGATTTTAAGGGTACCTATAAGAGGCATTTAAAAGTAACCCAACCTATAATGGGTGCAACAATGGATTTTTTTCAAATTGGTACCGCTTTTTAGCACTAAGCTAAACTGTCTGTCTTTGAAGAATTCAAAGAAAAATCTGGTAAGTAGATTACTAGACTCTGTGTAGTAATCTACTTACCTACCACATTACTATAAATCAGTGATCTCCAAGATTAACTTGGCAAGCCATAAAAATATAAGGCATCGTTAAGTAAGTTGTAATACGTGCTTAGTGACTAGTTTTCAGCTTAACACTTACATTCGAGCTCGTCTTAACGAAGACAAGGCTAGACATCTCTGCACCATGGCCTGATTGACCGAGCACGAAGCAAGCCAACTGAAGTAGTTACCGAACACAGTCGACCAGAAGGTATGCCTGATAGTAGGGTCCACGTTCATGCTGCAAGCAAGTCAACAATAAACAATCTAGTTCAAACAGAAAACAGAACTTCAAGCAACCTACTCACTTGAAAAACTCGAGTCGATCTCCTTTTTTGTTTATATCAACCACATTTGATATCCCGCCTAAACGCCACGTGCCGTAGGCAAGCACAAATATTACGCCAAAATACATAAGTACTGTTTGCAGAGTGTCTGTCCATACTACAGCTTTAAGCCCTCCCTGCGAAATTGGAGAACGAGGTAATGCCTAGTCAGCTATTAAAACTATTTTGTATCATCTGTCCGGATAATGTAACAATGTCTGATACAGTTGACCTCGTTGCCAGACGGTTCTAGACTATAGTCATTTATTTGTTACTGGCGGGGAATAGGGTCAACATTGAAATGAATAACAAATCGATGTACTTACAAGAGTTGTATAAAATATACACACGAGGCACACGATGGGTGTAATTAAATGTAAATTAATACCAGTCACTGCAAAGAAAGGATATACGTGAATAATCTTAATGCGCGGAAGCATACCTACGTACAACAACTGAAAGAAACATAATACCTTGACTGAATGCCAGAGCGGGCACATATATTACAATAGGTATGTACAGCATCATTTTAATAATAAATATTATTGATCCCAAAAGTCGCACCTTTTGATTAAATCTCAATCGTAAATACTGAAAAAATCACACAAAACTGAATAAATGAATGCATGAAATCGCATGATAATGTTATGTTTTAAATGAGTTCACTAAGTACATATTGTTCTTTGATAGAATTACACAATTACAGCACAATTATGTTAGTACGTAAAGTTAATACCTCATACGTTGAAGTGATCTGCAAATTATAAAATACAGGCAGGTAAACAATGGCTATAGTGAGTGAGACCGCCCATTCCGAGAGCACTATCGTCCACAGTTGTGTTCCATACGTGTACATTTCAGCTGGCAGGCCCAGCAACGAGATACCCGAGATATAACTAGAAATAATAATGATTCTGGTTAAGGAAACATCACATTCGCAAGATAACCTACAGATATTGTGAGAACCGTTGGCATGGCTAGTAACAAATATAGGTACCTGGCTATCAGCGACATGGATATGGGGAACATCCCCATGGTCTTCCCACCCATAAGGTATTCAGAAGTTGTATTCTGTTTTTTGCTCGCGAAGAATGCGAAGTACACCCCAATGAGGGCCGAGCAGAGGAGCATCCCTCCAAAGACGAGGTAATCGAGCCAGTCGAAGTATATTAGCGTCATGATTTGGTTTGTGTGAGCACTGAGTGTGATCGCGCGTCCGTCCACTATGACACTTAAACTCCATCTCGGTATATAATAGGCATTTACCGAGCGGAACTTGCAGCTGGAACGGTTCTATATTTATCCTTGGAAGGATCTCGGACTGACCCATTGGAGGGATGAGGTTGGCTAATTGGCCAGTTACCGGCGTAGTCGCATCTTGTGTTGTCCACGTACGGATGGCCCACACAATATGTTAATAGCTGGCCACGTCACTCGCGTATACAATTGAATGCACTGGACGCAATCTTCTGATTGCTTTTGATTCATAGAATTCTATATTTAGGATTGTTATACCAGGTAAAAGAATAACACAATTGATGATGTCAAGGTATTTTCAATAAAGTAAGAACTGCATTACCCTAACAGGGTTATATTCGAGGACTATAAGTATTAGTCCTACAAATGTCTTATGGATACAAATAGCTGAAATTGTTGATGTTACAAACCATACATTTACCTAATGCGGTTCCTGTAAGCACCCCTCGACTCCAGCAATTATTGATTCTTATAGTAGACTACCATGCTCCTTTTTTGCATCAAGACAGCAAAACAGCTAAACAGTTAATCCTAGCGGTTTGATAGTGATATTTGTGCTTTTTTTTAGAAGAATGGTACCTATTTTGTGAAGAAACGTTACCCTATTCCTCCTCCTCTTTATACCCACGAGAGCCTTTAGGAAGAGAAGGGTTTACGTCATGGTTATATGCGCTAATTTTGTCATACTGGAACCACTAATAAGCTCAAACGTGGTTCCTGTGTCAGTAGGTATCTCATATGGACTGCTCATTCTAATGACTGTCAGATTTTATAGTGTAAACCAGTGTGCATGTGTGTGTGTGTGTGTTTATGCACTTTCCGTGCATTTTAAATTTTTTTCAAATTCAAATAATTTATTTTCTCTTCACAAACAATGGCATATTATAATTTAGACAGACTTGAAAAACATTGACAATAGTTTGTGAGAGACTGGTGTCTGCACTAGGAATACCTGTATCGCAGATCATCAGGGTCCCACCACACGGTATGTAAACATAATCAATTAGTTAGTAAAAGTGAAGGTATAGGGCATAACATAACATATAGACTCAGAGTTTTAAACAATATAAAACAAAACAAAAAAATAAGAGAATTAAGTGCAAAAAAATAATAAAAATGCTTGAACTTATTATTATGTGTCGGGAAGTTAGAGGGATGGACTATTTTGGATGAGTTAGTAATTCCTCAGTTGCATAATAATCCAAACCAAGGAGCCATTCAACTAGAGCACTCTTACAAGCCTTTGTTGTTAGGTGATAGATCGTGGTAATACGATTTATTTTATTATATAAATGGGAACCTAAGAAAGTATGAAATCTTTGAGAGAAGCTCGTTCTTAGGCCTTTAGCTGTTTTGCAAACTGAGTATTTTCTGCGTTTTCCTGAGATAGAGAGGGGATCAAATATTATGGAGGAGTGCTTCTTTAGAACAGTGTACATAACAAAAAGTTGCCTCACTGACAAGACTCTAAACTGTTTGTATAGATCTACTGTAGGATACAAGTATGGTAGAGAACAGGCCACCTTTAGTACCACCCGTTGAGCTCTTTCCAATGTTAAAATGTTTGATTTGGGAGCACCACCCCATGATGTTATGCAGTAAGTCAGAAGAGACTGACACATTGCATAATATACCCACCCGTCAGCTACGTGGCGAAGATTTTTGAAAAGAAAGATTAATTTGCGAATTCTTGACGTGAGGCTGTCTAAATGTGGTTGGAAGCTTAAATTGTTATCAATTATAATTCCAAGGTACTTAATCGAAGTAGTCTTTTGGAGAACGGGACAAAAGCAGGCGTCAGAATTAAGGTCAATACAAGAGTTCGCTTTAATGTGGAAATGGGATAACAATTCATTGCCTTTGTTAGTGAGAGAGAAAGCTATAAACTTGGTCTTGTCGACGTTAAGGGTAAGGACATTATTTGTTAACCAGGCTAGGACCGTATCAAAACCTTTCTGTGCGTAATTGTAGACATTACCCCATGAGTCTGCTGTGAAAACTAGTGCCGTATCATCGGCAAAAGATATGATTTTACCATGGGATAGCTGTAGCTTACAGAGATCATTAATATAGGCAAGGAAGAGGGAGGGGAGGAGGGCATTCTCCAGAACTTTCTCAAAATCATCAAAGGCGTGGATCTAAACTGATTACGAGGAAGCTGTTTTTTCAAAAATGTCTTCTTTCATAAAATCTAGCTTTAGAATTAAACTTATTTGGGCCTAGCTGTAAATCAAGATTTTTATTTTTTATTTAACACATTTACAAGACTTTGGCTGAGCTCCTCTAGAATATGAGACTTGTCGCAGAGGTTTTCAGGGAAACAAAAGATGGATAGAAATTAAAGAATCAAATCACATTTATAAATATTTTATTGAAGTAAGATTGATATTACATGTTTCTGGCTTAAACATTAAACAATTAGATTATTAAAAAAGTAGCTGTGCTCCGGCTGTATACGTGAGCGTCCAATAAATGGATGAGCTATGAATCAGTTAAACACGAACATCGATCCAAGTGACTACTGGTTCTACACATACATTAAATATAATGATTATAGATGTTATACGACATGTATTTCACTTATTTAACATTCAGAGATGGTAAGTAACATACGAGTATTGATGGTTAAATACACATTTATTTCCACCTACTTATTATTCTAGAATATAATATGAAATACATTTATATGGAATTAGGTTAATTGTGCCGTGCATTATGTTTTTATCGATTGTTCAGCGAGAAGATACAAGGCGTGCCGTCTGTTCCTTGCACGGACACAGTGATCGGAAAGTAACTTACGATATTGAATTTTCACCTACTTATTAATCTAGATTATAATGACAATTATGACATCAACATTAAATTGAAATAGTTCAACAGTGCCGTGCAGTGCCTAGATCAATATTTGCGAGTTGATTTGTGCTGTCATTGTATTGCACGGACACGGTGTGATAACATAGACACATTTAATTGCTATGGATTAATTTCATATTATATCAGACATTCAAGAGATTCCCAGTAACATAGACACTTATTTCACTACTATGGATTACATTTTTTTATATTAAGTTAGATAATACATAAACATGATTGTTAAGGTGATGTGGGTGTACCTGCTACAGGGACACCTCTGCCCAACCCTTCGGGGAAACAAGGCGTGATGTTATGTTATGTTATGTTATGATTGTTAAGACGGGGTTTTTCGAATTAGGAGTAATTATCCAGTAACATAGACACTTATTTAACTTCTATAGCATATTTTAAGATATGCCGTTTACCCAATACTATTTCTGCCTCTCTCTACCTGCGTGTGGCAAAATTTCGACTTATTTAGTAATTATGATTATGTTCATAATTACGGCTTAATCCGGTAATCAGTAACATAGATACTTATTTAAGTTCTATATCTTATATAATATAAATAATATGCTGTAAGTATAATTATACATATCTACTAGTTCACTCCTCTTCCATTACGTACCTCAAGACAAATGTACACTTACTAAATTAAGCTATTATGTATGGTTTGGTATGGTATTATAATTCTATTGTATTTAAAATATTATCGTAGGGTGGTGATTCGGAAAATCTTAAAAGGGGACCATCATTCCCATCACATCCAATAAATGACATTTAAAACAATCAAGTGGGGAGGCAAGAATATTATAAATTTATTAACAGATTTTTGTTAATAAGGTAAAACGTTAGATTTATTTTTAAGTATTGAAATGGATGGATTTAAGGCGCCATCTCCACGGGCGAGAAAATCGTGGCGATAGTCTCGCTATGCCATCAAATTCAATAGAAACCAATCTCCACAAGACGTCATCGCGGCAAAAATTTTAAGGCACTGCGTGAATATCACCGCGATTCTCTCGTCTGTGGAAATGGTGCCTTAATGATAGAGAGAGGATAGAGAGTGAAGTTAAGAGTTTCCGAAGAACTACCGTACTATTAGATATCTACTGCCAAGTTCTAAATCTTAAACAGATACAAATTATGAGTATTTTGCCCCGATCTTGACTAGTTACTTTATTCCCGAAGATGTTTCCAACTAAGCCTTTTCCATTCGACAGATGTTGCCTTCTCTGCTGCATCGCGACATAATATTCGGCTAGTGAGGTATATGGGTTGCCTGACAGGTACGAGACTCTGAAGGTGTAAGGGCTTACGAAGCTATACATTATAGAGCAACACATCTGAATATAACCTAGTAATAATTTAATGTTACCCTAAACTATCTGATTGATTTAATAAAATCATGTCATTATCACTACATATTTACCTACAACTTATAAATAACAAAATATATCTTTCGACGACATCTGTTTAGTTTACAAATAATTCTAATACATCTTTTGTATGTACAACTTTTTGGAGGTATCGCTGGTGTATCTCATGAAATTTGTACACTAATAAAATAATGAAAACTTAAATTATTTCAAAAAGGACGCATGGGGAACTATGCACACATCATTGTGATGGTATCTTTCTACATATTACGAAGCACATCAACAGGACAACTACCTACGGGTACCATGAAAGATATACAAGAAGCGACTATGTCATATTTCTTTTTAGTTTTTTTTTCCTATTTTGTCTTTATATTATTTTTTTGTTATTTTAATTCTTTAATTTAAGAAAATATATTTTCTTTTACGCTATTTCTACCTATTTTTATTTCTTATAATTTACTTATTCTAATTTTTTTTTTGTATTTTTTTTTATCTAATTAAAATTATAAAAATTGCTTGTGAAAAAGCCACCAGCCTGTTCAATAGGTATAATAAAATGGTTTTAAAAATAAGAATTTGTCCAACTGATTGTTTTGAACCCCATTAATATTACCATATATAATATAATAAAGAATAAATTAAGAATTTACTTCGATGAGAAACCTGGAAAGCGTATAGAATGTAACGTAATAATACTGTGTATTGTTGATTTTTTATACAGCCTTAGAACGATAATTATTATTTTCCATCACCACATTGGTAAAGTTACGAAAGCCTTTTCAAGGCTCCGTCTGAATTCTCAGGCGCAGCTAGATCCGGAGAATGCCTCCTGCCCTCGACCAACATGGTCCATGTCATGTCCTTGCTGACTTTCCCAATCGCAAGTTTTTAACTTAATTGAAGAGAACATGAATACTAGTCTTGTGCAAGTCCAGGGCTAGTACGTACCTAATTTGGAAAATACCTGATAGGTATACGTTGGGAAATTATACCTGATTCGAAAACATGTCAAACTAAAAGTTTAAATTTAATTTTATAGTTCGAAGTCCACAATTTTCAGTTCTGTTGAAAGAAAAGAAGAAAATAAGAATTGATCCGCTCCTTGCATAACCATGGTACCATATTTAAAAAGGGCATGTACACACTGCATTTTCTATAGAGCTTAGAAAATAATAAGAATAAAACGCTCGACACCAGTTGTTCAATATTGGAAACTTGAAAGTTCTAATTTAGGATGGTTAGGATGTTACAATGCTAAATTTATTTAAGTAACTAGAAGAACTCGTTATTATAGACACGATTTTTTTTTTACTGAAACTAATTATTCAAGTTTGAGAATCCGGTTCCAAGCCCATGACAAGCGCTGCCGTAGCTTCAGTATCGAGCGATATGAACATGAACACGGACTTGGGTAAGATTTACGAAAACCGTAAACCAAAACCAATGTCCAATGAATAATTCAACGATTCTGGTTTACATCCAAAGCTTTGGGTGACTAGATCGCAAGACGCAATGTTCTTCGATACCGATGTTACCAGCTCAATACCCGTCCAGATTAAGTAAGCTCAATAATTTTTTGAACATATCTGCAGGATATTTCTTTGGTTTGATGCCAATGAAATAGATTTTTTATTAATTGTTTTGCTGCAAGACTGTTTTTAAACGAGTTCTGAATTGTTGTCTCTGACTTCAGACTCGGGACAGTCACATCTGTAGCTTCTGAACCAAGTACCTTCTGAACCAGCATGAACTTGACTATGACTTCCGTCTAAAGTCAGTGTTCTAAAACGATAATTATTGAAGACTGAAGCTATGGATAACAGGACTAGTAGAAGCAATGTTCTATGAGACCACTTTTTCCAATCCACTCAACAGTTGTAGTTTCCGTGTCGAGCAAGCTCAAATTTTTGACATTGAAAGCCCATCATTAGTTTAATGTTGGAAAAAGTTGTTTTAGCGTAATTAGTCACAAAATCACAAACGCACCTGATAATCTTTTTGTTTTTATGATGTATTTTTTTACTCTTTCGTAATATTCTTCCATTTTGAGGTCGTGTTTTAAAGTTTTGTATTTTGTAGATTCCGACTTCAAACCCGAAACAATCGCATCCGTAGCTTCTGTACCAAGCGTTATCTATACGAACTTGGGTAAAGTTCTAAAAATATAGCACCAAACCCAATGTTCAATCAATAATTTAACGATAATGGTTTAAGACTGAAGCTATGTGTGACACGTTCCGTAGAACGTGTCACACATAGCTTCAGTCTTGTAACAACCACCTAACCACGAAAGGCTACGAAACCATTATTTCGAGTTCGAAGCTTAAGCGTTAACTTTAGTTTTTAGATCGAGCATACTCAAAATGCTAGTCAAGTTCGGTATCAAATAACACATTCGATTCGAGATGATATTTAAAAACTGCCGTCACTTCTGTTCCGTATCTCCGTTATTTTAATTCCGAAACAATCGCATCCGTAACTTCTGCACCAAGCGTTATCAACACGAACTTGGGTAAAGTTCTAAAAATATAGCACCAAACCCAATGTTCAATCAATAATTCAACGATAATGGTTTAAGACTGAAGCTATGGGTGACACGTTCCGTAGTCGTGGAAATTACCACTTAACCACGAAAGGCTACAAAACCATTATTTCGAGTTTAAAAGCCACTATAGATTTATGTCAAGCATACTCAAAGGCTAATCTCTAAGTTCCGAATCAAATAGCGTTAATTCGCTTCGGGATCCGATTTTAAAACTGTCTGTCACTTTTGATCCGTAAATCCGTAATTTTAAGTCCGAATCAATCGCATCCGTATCTTCTGTACCAAGTGTTATCAACACGAACTTGACAATGACCTCCATCTCAAATCAAAGACAATGTTCTAAAACGATTATGGTTTGCGACTAAGTTATGAATAACAAGACTAGTAGAAGCAATGTTCTATGAGACCACTTTTTCCAATTCAAAATTCACTCAACAGTTGTAGTTTCCGTGTCGAGCAAGCTCAAATCTTTGACATTGAAAGCCCATCATTAGTTTAATGTTGGAATAAGTTGTTTTACCTTAATAAGTCACAAAATCACAAACGTACCTGGTACTTTTTTTGTTTTTATGTTGTATTTTTTTTACTCTCGGAATATTCTTCCTTTTCGAGATCGTGTTTTAAAGTTTTGAATTTTGTAGATTCCGACTTCTAACCCGAAACAATCGCATCCGTAACTTCTGTACCAAGCGTTATCTATACGAACTTGGCTAAGGTTCTAAAACTATAGCACCAAACCCAATGTTCAATCAATAATTTAACGATAATGGTTTAAGATTGAAGCTATGTGTGACACGTTCTGTAGTCGTGGAACAACCACCTAACCACGAAACGCTACAAAAGCATTATTTCGAGTTCGAAGCTTAAGCGTTAACTTTAGTTTTTAGATCGAGCATACTCAAAATGCTAGTCAAGTTCGGTATCAAATAGCATTCATTCGATTCGAGATGATATTTAAAAACTGCCGTCACTTCTGTTCCGTATCTCCTTTATTTTAAGTCCGAAACAATCGCATCCGTAACTTCTGCACCAAGCGTTATCAACACGAACTTGGGTAAAGTTCTAAAAATATAGCACCAAACCCAATGTTCAATCAATAATTCAACGATAATGGTTTAAGACTGAAGCTATGGGTGACACGTTCCGTAGTCGTGGAAATTACCACTTAACCACGAAAGGCTACAAAACCATTATTTCGAGTTTAAAAGCCATTATAGATTTATGTCAAGCATACTCAAAGGCTAATCTCTAAGTTCCGAATCAAATAGCGTTAATTCGCTTCGGGATCCGATTTTAAAACTGTCTGTCACTTTTGATCCGTAATTTTAAGTCCGAATCAATCGCAGCCGTAGCTTCTGTACCAAGTGTTATCAACACGAACTTGACAATGACCTCCATCTCAAATCAAAGACAATGTTCTAAAACGATTATGGTTTACGACTAAGCTATGGATAACAAGACTAGTAGAAGCAATGTTCTACGAAACTATGTTTCCAGCTCGGAAGCAACTGCTGTATGGCTTCGGTCGACATTATGAAACTCGGTCTTTTATGATACCGCGCGGACGAAAGTCTCGATACAATAACCTAAATCAGTGATTCTGGGCTTTCTGGGCTAAGATACTGCTATAGGAATGCACTGTTTGGTAGCAGGTATTAATGTTTCAGAATTACCTGCACGCCTATAAATTGATTTTCAACGATAAGTACGCGTCGCATGACAACCATAGAAACGGATTTTGTCGACGGAAGAATAGACAAAATGACAGATTGTGATTGCTTACCTGTCATTTTGTCTATTCTTCCGTCGACAAAACCCGTTTCTATTCTGGTCATGCTACGCGTGCTTATCGTTGAAAATAAATTTATATTAATAGAGATTTTGAATTTCTGTTTCAAGCAAGAACGAGACTGATCGAATTGTCATGATCTCAACAGGTACCGATTGTTCTTTTGCGCAAAATGGTGGAGCGTTATGCCAAGGTGTACAGGCATAGCTTCAAGAGCAAAGACTTTATAAAGGGCGCTCTAATGAAGCATGAAAACACTTTAAAGGTTTTCGACGCTCACCTATGACTTGGTTCACTTAAGATGATATTACGGTTACGATGGCAACGCAGTTTTTTTAAATGCCGTGTGTACATGACCCCTATTTTTTACTATGTTAATTACAACTACCTAATACCGTGAAATTATCGTCGTTTTCACTGCGAACTAACGTAGGTATAGCTTGTCCACTCTGAAATGACGCGCCCCAACACCGCAAAATCACATAACCGTGTACGTCAGTTATAACTGTGTTTTAGTAGTACAAATAGTCAAACCCATTGTTAAGTCCGATGAAGTGTAAACGTTAAATGTCGGAATTTGAATAAACGTGACATTACAAAGTCAGAAGCTGACATTGATCGAGGCAGTCAATTCTGCGCAAACAGATCAAGAGCAGTAAATATACTATGCATTGGTAGTAGTTCGACGTAAAATCCCGTCTTATTTTGCAATAAGATGTTATTATAATTTTGATCATTAGCAATAAATTCTTAACTGCTATCAGTTCATCGCACAATGAAAACGATGACGATGTCGCGGTGTTTAAGTTTAAATACGAATTACTTCTATAATATATGAATAAGGCGCTTACACGGTCAGCTTGGTACATGTACAGATGCCAGCACATCAAGCTACTACAATCTGTCAAATTTATTTTATAGATTTTCAACTTTATCGTTGAAAGGTAAGGTTCAAAGTTGATTGGAAAAATTTGACAGTTTCGGGTAGCTTGATGTGCTGGCGTCTGTACTAACGAATGATCCAGTCAGATCGTGTTATGGTGGGCTCAAACTTGTGCAACAGTGCAATCCATGAATATACATGCAGCATAAGGAATCAGTGTCATTTGTTTAATAGGTGACCTCGGCTCTTACAGTGCTTTTCACGGTTGGTACGATTGACTCCCTCTAACTGTAAGATTTTTGCTCGCCATTCTATTGTTGCTCACTTCTGTACCCAACATAACGTGCTGGATTGATCGATTTATCACAGTGTCTGATATATAGTTATCGATATATAGTTCTCTTCATCATTGATGATGAATCGTGCTTTAGCAATGACTGTAATGTACGCCATACTTCTTCTATCTATATATAACTTATTATGTACCTATTTTAATATCAGCTTTATCACAAGGCCCTGTTTATTCTAATTCTCTGCTCATTTCAGAGCTTATGCAGTGAACTGTCACACATGCATATAACCTATTGTAATATATTATATAAACGAAATTAAAAAATCACTATTTTCGGTTCCTGTGCTTTTTATATGTACAACTCTTAAGTTATTTTATGGGAGAAAATACTTTTATATTAATTTGTTTAATTTACATGTCACATAGACGAGAGTTGACCAATTTGAAGTGGATGCCAAATAAATAAATTTCTGTGTACTTACATTATTTTAATTACAGACTACTTATCCTAGATCGGCTTCAGCTCCGGCTAGAAGCCTCATCGCATATTAATGCGGGATATGTACACCTTATTCTAATAGACGAATACTATGCTAAATCTTATTGTAAGTATAACGTACTTAATAAAACGAATTTGAAGATTTAAGGATACCACTTCTAAGTACTTCCAATATAATTCACAAACCGTATCTCATGAGATAAATCAGGGATAGTTACTCTACCTACTTACGTGTTTGGATAAAAGCTAATTAGAATAAAAAATTACGTTATTGTATGGTTAGTGATCTAAGATATTGACTATTTTATTTATGGATTATGACATAAGTAGAATAGCTATCAGATTTAGGATGTACAAACTTTTAAACATATTCTGAGTCAATTATTTCAATACTTGAAATAACCTATTACTTTGTTAAAGAAGATAAAGAAATAAAAGAAAATAGACAACATAACCAATGACATAATTTAGTAAAAAGATAAAAGGAATTATGTCTTCCTACGTTTTATTATTACCATTAGGTACCTATTGGGTACCATCCTAGAGCCGAAACTGAAATGTCTCATGTGCCTGATGAACCAGAACGCAGCAATGCTGCTTGGTGGCAGAAATAGATAGGTATGGTTTTGTATGTACATTGCACAAGTTGTGTTCGTAGTACAAGATGGAGTTGCATTTTTAGGTGCTACACAAATGTTGACGTAAATGACGTCATGTTACGGTATGTTTTTTTTATAATACTCATTCTAGACTTTTTACAACTTATCAACCAAACCTAACGTAAGTAGGTACCTATAGAGTTTGAAAATTGAGTACGTAAACCTATAAGTAATTCAAATCAATCTGCCTATAGCCTTTTCCCAAATGTTGGGGCCGGCTTCCAGTATACCAACATCGTATATGAAGCGACTGCCTATCTGACCTCCACAACCGTGTTACTGGGTAACACGATCCCGCGTGGTAAGACTGGTGGTCAGACTTTTGGGCTTCTGACTGCCCGTAACAACTTTCAAAGATCTACGAACGAAAGCCGAGACAAACAGCTTAACGTGTTTTCCGAGGCACAGAGGGGTGTCGATATGTAAAGGATGGTCACCCATCCACGTACCGACCGCAGTAAGCGTAGCTTAACCTTCGATCGACTCGTGCGGCTGTTTTTACATTTTAGCCCCTTAAGTACAAGTAAGTGTTGTAACAATAATTCACAAAGATAGGTCTCGTTGTTGTTTCAGTTATTGTTTGAATTATTTTTATTTTTTTTTGTGGAAACTAATGAAGAATGAATTCATAACAGCATCTATAAAAATATTGTGTCAAGTTTCGTAGTAG
Source organism: Agrochola litura (assembly GCA_949152395.1). NCBI lineage: Eukaryota > Metazoa > Arthropoda > Insecta > Lepidoptera > Noctuidae > Agrochola > Agrochola litura. Next base: position 11,373,668 of record OX424491.1, on the reverse strand, counting down.
ATTAGTATTTTTTTATTTTAGAATTTTATTCGAAATTCAAACTGTGCCTATCGAATTAGACTAATGGCATTGGCAACCCTATGTATCGCTGTAATCCTGACTACCTGGTAACAACAAGCTATCTAGCAACACCCAATTCAAGCGATGTCATTTGTTGTTAAAAGGACTACAATGGGGACCGATTATTATGTCGAAATCAGTGCCGCGACGACCACGACCATCTGAACCACACTCTCGTCAAATAGATCACTCACACGTCGTTTATACATTATATTTAGATGATTATTCGTACCGAGGTGGAAAACGAACCCTGAAACTTGGTCGAGATAACACTACGATGATGTCAATGAACACTATTTCTAGTATCTTACGCGGGAACTATTACTATATGACACAATCAGCTTAATTTTAATGATCAATCGTTTTGCATATCAAACAGTTTAATATAAATTGTCACGAAGGTGCGTCAGGTGATGATACAATACTAAGACTATGTTTAAGCCAGACTACCAATTTAGAGAAATGCGGATCCGTGGAAGCTATAGTTTAAGAAAAACCTTTCGGTGTATTATTATTAAAAGACTGAACTTCTATCAGTATTCAAAGGAATCATCTAAGTTCTTACCGCAATTAGCAGTATGTACAAATTAGATTTTAGGTGAAAACGCTTCACAGGAAAGTTGAGAGCCAAACTCAATAAGTTCCACCCGAATCTTAACATTTCCATCTAGTAATTAGGAGACCATGATTTCCAAAAATCTTATTAAACTATTTGAAAACTTTCTACGCTTATTAACATATTACACTACAGAGTTGGAGTACTCGCTATATGTGCAGCCCCTGTGTATCCTATCAGCTATGAGCTAATGATGCAAGTTGCAGCACTGTGCCAGACACGTCCGTCGACTAGACGATGTTATCTCTAACCTAACTACCTATCTAACGCTACTTGGTAGTTCTCAACGAACATCCCTACGCATGCATTACATTAGTTGACAATTTTTACACTATTTCTAAGATTTCAAGTGCCAATTACATCTACCAGAGTATTACAAATATATTTTATTATACAAGAAACAGGATCTCATCCACCTACTTGCATAAGAAATACTTTCCATAAATCTCTACCATCACAGACTTTTCTCAATCACTTAAAGTCCTTTTACTTTAACTTGATGCCTTTGCTTTACCTGTAGAGCAGATGTTTTCAATAATTTGATATTACTATAAATTTTGTTAAGTTGTTAATGAGGCCATTCTGAGCACAAATGACTAATCATTAAAACCATTAGAACAAGACAGTGTATGGGAAATTACTTCGTGCGGTAGTAGGATGTTTGTTATGGACGCTAATAATATTATCTGTCGATGTAGAAATAAGTGTACCTTTGAGACAAGCACCAGGGGCTGCTGTAACGCTACTACATCCACAAACATTAAATATAACGAGCCCCTGGAACTTCTCGATGACGTTTATTTCTACACTTTTACAGATACGTCTGGAGACGTATCGTGTTTGTATAGGTGTATGCACAGGTATTCGTATATAACATGTACTCCTACGTTCCTAAGCAATCAAAATTACGGATCAGCTGGCGAGTTCAAGTCCAGACGCGATTTCCTGCGGTCTCTGCCGATGGACAACTGTCCTGAAGTGGACCTTTGTATGGAAGAAGACCGCGGACGCGCCTGGTCAGACTTGGACTTCTTCACCTTACTGCCCCCACTAGCTGGTTGCTTACCTTTCAACGATGACACTGATATCACGACATCAGTGGATACTCCGTCTTGCTCTAAACACACAAATAATATGTCATCAATTCCAGAAACTTACTGTTACAGCTGAAAAAATATAAAGGTGGAACATACCAGTACGTTTGATGACTTCTCCGGCGTTGTTCAAGAAGAATTTCGGTTTGGAATCCTTTTCTTTTTCTTTTTCCTTGTCCTTGTCCTTAAGAGATTCCTGGTGATACAAGGGCACCGTTGTAGAATAGTCACAGCCAAATCTAAATTAACATAATAAAAGATAATATTGATAAATACTACCTTTGATCTACTAGATTTGGAAGCAGAGTCAGTGCTTCCGCGCCACCACGGTCACTGAATCTCACAGAAGCCCCGTCCGGGCTCCTTACCGGGGGTGGAGGCCTCGGCCTCCACGATCTCGCCTTCAGGCTTCGGCGAGCCGGTCCCGGACGTGGTGGCGCCCCTGTTGGGTAATACAACATGTAGGACAAAAGCCCTATATTCGTAGGAAGTAAAAGTTATACCATGAATACGAGGCTTTACATAACACACGAAACTAAACAAGATACAGTAATCAAGGGTACATACGTCATGTCAACCCGGACGGTATTATTGTTCTGTTGGTTGCGCATCGCTAGTGTCGACACCATGGGCGGGCGTTGCGGCTTGTTTGCCAGCAGGCGCTCTATCTCAATCATCACAACCGGTGTCAGTTGCGGGACGATCTGCTAATAGAAGAATATTTACACGTTGTGCACCTGTTATCTACCCAAGACGTATTGGAATGAACAGTACCTGTAGTGCGTGAATGTTCTCCTTAAATTGTTCAACGCTTGTGGCGCCAAGCAGGAGACAGTTAACTGATTCATTTTTCAAGCACCAGGCCACTGCTAATTGACCCATAGTGCAATCTGTTTACAAAAAAAGGCATCGTTTAAAAAATATCTTGAGCTCTGTAAAGTAAAATATAATGAATAATACACACTCAATGTATTCGCCAGGTTGGAGAGATCACGGAGTTTATCTCCATAAGTGCGTGGTTCTTCTCCGGCCACTTGTTCCTTACTGCCGGTGAGACGCAACTGTAACAAGCATTACATTTATTATAATGTTCACCAAGCCACCGTCTTTGATTATATAATGAATTAGGGACTGCTACCTCAGGAACTGCAAGATCCTCTTCGCACCAGCTGAAGGTGCTATATTTCCTGTTGAATCGTGATTTAGCGAAAAGTCCCGTGATTTCTTCACGGCCAAGTCCCTTACCTGTTGTGATGGCAGACCATGCCATCATACCTAGTAACCAAAATGTATGTATTAGTATTCCCAATACCAATATTTATTAAATAAATATTTGTATATACATTCAGGTTACCCACCGACACCGATTTTGTGATACAATTCGGGCATATAGAGCTCGGGTTTTTCCCTGCAGAACATGTGGTATTCTGTTTGCTCAACTATCGGAGTTATGCAGTTGAACTGCCTGCAGTTGCTGTATGCATCCATAATCTACGAAATAAATGGCCAAGTGTTACCACAAAAGGACATTCTATATTGGAGTCAAAGAAACCAACTAGTCAGATATTTCGTACCTCCGCAGGGGACCAGCGAGCAGTTCCCCAATACATGACCCATCCTTGATTAATCACGAAGTTCATTGCACGAACGAGTTCTGTCGAAGGATTACGTTTTCAGTAACTGTACAAACTAGCAATAAAATTAATTCATTGAAAGTATATATATATTTGATGTGACGATATATATTTGTTATGAAAGTATATATATATATATATTTGATATGATAATATATTTGATATGAACTGACCTTCCATCGGGCACACCGGATCGACTTTGTGCAGGAGCACTACATCAATATATTCAACTTGAAGCCGAGCCAGAGACGCCTTAACACTCTCAACAATGTGTTTACGAGAGAGGCCTCTTTCATCCGACCTGTTATTAGTATGAGCAAACCTAGTAAATGGAGAGTTTACAGTATGTTAGCAATTAGCGAGCGGGAAGCACATCGAGTGAAGCGTCGGTGAGTCGTTGTGTACGCAGCAAGTACCCTAACAGCAAAGTCAAAGCTTACACCACTCATCTTTACGTTGTACAAAATACAATTACTCCTTGGACGCTATACTAAAAATGTAATAGGATATATTAGTAAATACAGGGCGACAACATCGATATGCTGAGATAGGAAACCAGGAAATCCTCTAACGCAGAAGGGATGTCAGCAGGCTATAACATCTATATCAAGAAATGCAAAGGAATCGATTAGTCATAAGTGATCGGTTTTGCTAATACACATCTAGCCTAGAAACATCAATCTATAGAAATCTCACTACATTTTAATTACTCCTCATTCCACGTTGAACATCTAGAAAAGTAAGTGACAAACATCTATGTTGTAAATCGTGCGATTAATCAATCTATGTTCTATGGTATGGTACAGTCAGATATGGGATGTAACTAAAACTAGAGCTTACTTGGTGCTCCAATATATTTTGGTGGTGATAATGATGCTCGTCCTCCTTACGTTACGTTTCTTTAATACCTTGCCGAGTTCTGCTTCCCCTTTTGCTATTAAATGATAAATTTTGTTGTTTACCTCCGAAATTATTACTAAATCAGTAACGAACACTAGTATAGTGCCTAACGATGTCCGTAAGACATCTCGAGATTAGCTACAATTAGAAAGAAGAATTTATTTCTTTGTGATTTTTCAAACCTAAATAACCTTGTAGAAATATGCACAAAAAATCGATCACAAGAGAGCCTAATAAAAACTGAGCAAGGGCAACCAATACGTGATTTTAACTACAACATAACTAAAATAACACATGTATATGAGTTAATTTAAAAAATAATACCGCTCGAGTTCTGAAAAGATAGGTTTTAAGAACTTTATTCAAGGAAATCGGTAAGTTATACATCACACAAGGACACATAAAATATTAGAAACAGCACAATGGAACTTATGTAACTATTCCCGAGATGAATCTGCGACACCTCTAAATAAATATAAAAATTAAATAAAATAAAACAGTCAATCAGCTAACCGCAATGTGCTTCAGATAAATCAAAGAGATTGATTCCATTCTCCAGGGCAGTCATAATGACGTCTTCGGCGCATTCTTCATTCAGCATGGCCCATATCCCTAGGCCGATGTTAGGCACCCTTAGGCCGGACTTCCCTAAGTTCTTGTAACGCAGTCCTGGGGTCACCACCGATGGCATAGTGGTGTGATTCCCCATATACGTTGACACGTGCCGGGACACATTTACTTCACCAGCTGTAAACAAAACGCCATCATAAGCTTCCACAGATATTCTTAAATTCTCTTCTACTATATTGTCATTGAAATTGTCTAGATTAAATTTTTTACGCGTATTCTGTGTTCCTTTAATTTCTTTTTTTATTACCTAGACTGAATCTTATAGCACGTGTTGCGCCATCCCCAGGTACCATTGGACAAGGGTAGGAAGATGATGACTGAATCTTAAAGCAAAATGTCCTATTTCTACGGAAAGAGATGAGAAAATCCACAAGGTGCTAATTCAGTTAATATTGAGAAACTATTTCTTTATTTAATTGCTCTTATTTGAGATGGTTTTGGATTTGATGGGTCATAAGATGCTTTTTAATTTACAAATACATGTCATATCGTTTAAAATTAAGATAGAATATATCAAAAAATAATAGAACACGTAAACAATTGAGATTTAGATTTGGTTTTCGAGCCAAGAAAACGATCAATCTTTTTATTTTTGTAGTACGGAACACTTTTTGAGTAGGTAGATAATCTTCAAGATATATCTTTCAGTCTTCCCAGGGTTATATGTCAACTGCTGAATTTAAATGTATTTTTTTAGAACAGGAAAATACAAGTCGACGCCATTCTAGAAACATCGGAAGAATTTTACATTATGGACGAGATGTAACTTGAATTACAAAATGTTCGAGGAGTTCTGTACTGTTTTTCATAAGTGAGGACGTCTGTTCGTACGACCGGCCTACTTCAGGATAAAACACCAAGTAAGTTACTTTTTATATTTTCTTCAAAAAGATTTAACAAATATCTATTGGTTTTTTATATATATTTGATTGGTATTGTAAGTATCAGAAATTCATGTTATTATAGTCATATTATATTTATACGGTTTTAACCTACCTTGATCCAACATCTGTTGTGAATTTGCACTGAAGTCGTCCATACAATCCAGGGACGCAATGGGTGCCCGACACCTAAACAAATATAAACATTTTATAATTAGTTTTGTCGCCAACTCCAGTATATTGTGATCTTGATGAAATACGTGATATTATATTTTAAGATTTATTTAGTGTTCAGAAACACTTTATAATCTTTTGGCTGCTTCTTTCTCGACCTTCCTGGTGTAACAATATTACACAACTAATTTACTTTTTATTGAAAGCGTGGCGGTGTTTTATAAATAACACCACTGAAGAGCTAAGAAAGTTTGAATCTGTCTAAAATTCATTCATGTAATTTTTATTCCGCCAGTATCTATCTATTATTTTATCTACATTTCGGTCGGTGTCATAACTTTTGTTGCGCTGTTTATTTATTTTCCCCGTCTTATTGAATAAGAATATTAGTAATCAGTTAATCGCTATTATTAATTTTGCCACTGATAACCAGTGCATTATAATTATCTATTAAATAAGGACCTAAGAGATATTTTCGAACGTTGACTGGCGGTATTATCCCAAAACATTATCATTGCAGATCGATCAGGTTACGGCAACTTTTTTCCCTCTGTGTAATTTTTCGAAGTGAGGTTTTTTTGCTCTAAATTATTTGTTTAATAAGTATTTGTTTATTTTTTTATGGAACGCATTTGGAATTTAGTTGAGTTTAGTTAAGTTTTTTTTGTTACCTATCATTTTAATTCTGAATAAATTATAACTAAGTTAAAAAAAGAGTTTAGCTTTCGTTTTTTTTTTCAGTGCGAGTTATGTTGATGATTGATCTAGGTTATACTTACAAGGTTTCTCACTAGGGGTCACTACTGATGATTAAATATCATCTATCTACTTACTTTAAGCGAAAAATTATTTACTAAATAAAGTCATAGCTAATTTGAAAATGGGTCTGATCTAAAGCATTAATATTTCCATGTTCTAAAGCTATGATTATGGCAGCAGTTCGTTGCTGTATTGCGTGATTTCTATTTTTTTAAATTACCTAATGAGTTAATTGAATATAATGAAATTAAAATTAATAATCATCTATGTTACTTCTTTCGAAATAACTGTGACATGCATGAAAAACCTAAAGACGTAATGATAGTTCGTGATGACGTACTCTAAAGGATTCTAAACCATTGACCCTAAAACGATGGATCTATAAACAATATCGGAACCAAAAAGGACGAAGTAAACAATTGAAAAAACACTAGGATTATATTGAAAGCAAGGAAGTAGGTGAAGGCAAGGTGGTGAAAAGACAATGTGACACAAAAATATTGTATATCACCGTACCTGTGAGTCGTGGGTCGGCCAGCTGTCTCGTCCATCAGCATGAGGCAAGCCAAGCGGTCGTAAAACTATCGCCGCTCATGTCTTAGGCGGCTGACAACTTACTAGCTACAGGAACACCATCGTCCTCTCATAGTTACGTAACGTTGTAAATTGTATCACCGTCTAAGATAGAAGCTGTCCGTGATACCTACTCGCATGCGAAGGTCGCGGTGCGCGATGCTGCGTAGTGCGCTCTCAGCTTTATTTGCCACTGGGAGAAGACATAACAGTATTGATGACTACTGCAGTTCGCGTCGGCTGAATCGCTTTAGGCAATGGACTGTGTTCGTAGTCGGCAAGTCATGCGAGTATTCGCTCAGCGCAATGTTGTCATGCAGGCGCTGGTGGTGGCTGTAGCGGTACGTCTTCTCCCTGCACGGCGGAGTCTGAGCATACAGTTACCGATAGATGGTGGGCATGGGGTTGGAGTCGACGCTGACGCTGTCCGGCGGGCCCAGCGGCGTGTGCGGGGTGCACCGACTGATGGTGGACTCGCTGCGAGACATCTGCGAGCCCTCCTTGGCGCCGCCGACCTCGGCCCCCTTGCATTGCATCTCGTGACGCCTCATTCTGCTCCTACGCTTAGCAACGGCATCTTATCTCCCTACAAACATCTTATCTGTAACGAAACGTTCATACGCCTCCGCACTCCGACCCACACAGAAACAACCCCACAGAGTCAACCCAAGGATAGGACACGGCGGGTTTAGTTAAGTAACACACTTAGGGAAAGTAGACACAGAGACGCATGCAAGCCCTACGCTAACATCTAGTCAGCTAAGGGTACACAAAATCGGGTGATCCACGTCGAAATAACATCTAAGCGTAGAACTATAGTCGCGTTTAACTTAAAGAAACAGTAGGGACGAAAAAACTGTCGTTTAGTGATCGCGAAACCGATCCGTTTCCACCAGGAGTGTCGCACTCACCAGGGTTGCCTGGAGGTTCTACGTACTCAACATCTGATGTTGCGGTGCGACACGACGTCAAATAAACTGCGAACCTAGTAGACTGTATTGCGGGTGCGGGGAGCGCGGCCATGGCACACGGGGTGGCGGTGCGCCCCGCCCGCCGCGCCCGCCGCACCCGCCGCGCCGCCTCGCGCCTGCGCGCTCCACCCTCACCGATCTGACCTATTTCTAGATTCAAGCCCGGCCGTCATTACAACTATATTAATTATTTTTTGACAATATTTTTCCATTTAACATGTTTTAAAATTTCGAAATATTATGTACCTATGATGGCTAAGCTATGTCCGTTTTATTCTACTTTGCTGCCTCTAAGTATCGGCACAATCAATGCGTTACGTAACTCTTATGCCTGTACCTGGTGCAGTTGGCTAGATCGATCTAGGCTTCCTGGCCGGGGGGGGAGGTTCTCACAAAGAGCGCTAGGTGTGGCCGGTTACTCGAATCGGTACATAGGTAATAATAAACTAACATTATATATACGTGATTTTTGCGTGTTATACCAACTGTAATGGTCGCCCAAATTTTATTTTACAGGTGATTTCAACTTCAATTTCAACATTAGACTTCAACAAATATTTGAAACACAAAAACATAATTTTTATTAAACATTATTAAAATACTTCTTTGAATTTGTTTTCCTTGGCAGTAGTCCAATTAAAGAAGGCTGTCCTGTTGACGGCCAAAGGTAACTTCCATCTGATGACATATTAAGCTCCTCTGATAGTATTGCAGACTCATAGAGGATATACGACTCCATTGAAGCTTTCTAATAAAAATCAATGGCTCAGCCGTCCCGGACATACCATTACCAAGTCTGTATCATCCCATGCAGATTACCGGGTTGCGTCCTGCTGTCACAAGAACTTGAAGATGTTACCTGTAAGACTAATTCCACTCCCTAAGCAGATACCGAAATATTCTTTGAAAATTTTACACACATTATTTCATTCGCTTTGCCAGAGTAAAAGCGTAATTTAATATTTGTGTGTCTTTGATTTTCTGCATAGAACATTCGGAACCGGCATTAGCAAGGGCGTTGACCTCCACTTACCCATAACAAGAGGCTGGATGGTGTAGCTCATCATCTGCATTTGAACTAATATCAAGTGCGGAGTCACGCCACGTGTGCGTGATGACGTTGCACTCCGCATTGACCATAATGGTACAACCTCCTGGCTCACCGCAATCGCTGTCCAGTGATTCATCTGGACAATAAAGAATCAAAATTAGCAATCAAATCATCCAACAAAAATAAACTCTCTTATCTATGAAAACCGTGACTGAAAAAATTTGCAACCTACGTACCCTACCCTATTCTACTCGAGTTGTATGAATGAAGACAAGTGAATGAAACGCATGACGTAGGCAGCATGTCGTCACGAGGCTAGTGGTGTGAAAAACCCATTAAACCGCTCGTAGGTCGTCTTACAAAGGCCGAGCTGAGGGAATGGACACTGACACACTCTTATAATGTACTAGTGATGTACCAAGACAGTGAAATTGTATGAAAATATTTTGAGATTTTTGGAAAATTCATTGCTACAATTGCTAAGTAATAGACATCAACGCCCATCGCCGTTAAAAATTTAAAAAATATTTGAAGTCCTGGTCACTCCTTTGTTCTGAAATCTATTTCTAGAACTAGCTATGGCAGGGATTTACCTCGGCGGGGTCCGAATCTGCTGAAGTTTAAGGTGATGCCTTCAACGTCGTCGATGCTCTGGCTCGATTCAGGCTTTGTGAGCTGCGTGCTGCAGGATTTCCTCAACATACTCTGAACAGAAAATTTTATAAAAAATAAGTAGGTAATTCACATGTAATCACCAGCACTTCTATCCCCCCACTTTAGTAAAAAAATAAAAGAATATTAACTTAGACGAGAAGAAGATCAATCGCGGCCGACGACTGGGCCGCCTTTGTTTCGAAGGGCACCGCCCTAAATAATCGACGATTATTCCCGATTTTCCACAAATTTCCCCAATTTAAATAATTAGCAGAACGACACACTGGAATTATTAACCCTGAACCCCATTCCCATTAATTTAGATAGAAATTTAAATAATTGAGACACTCAACGGAACGCGCTCACAAGCCGACTTGTTGCAGCAAAGACCGTGTTGCATCTATTGCATAGTTCCTCCCGGCGGTAACTCCCGTGCAATTTTTATAGGTCAATATATTCGCGCATGTGTCAGTTCTCAATAATTTATGTCATGAGCACTAGATACAGTGCCTGGATGGCTGGATAGCGGACCTCGCAATTGGCCGGCGCGACGGGTGCAGTATATTGATTTATCCTTCCGGAACCCAACAGATATTGAGATTGTACAGTTATAAATGTTGGTCGGCCATATTTCATGTAGCATACACAGAAACAGTTATATCTAGACAACGGTGCGCGGGGTAGCTACCTGTAATCTCTTGCTTATCAAATTAGTTACTTGTTGATTTGTCAAGCTTATTTACACATATGTATGTTCGATAAACAGAATCGAATACAAGTTTGAGTTAGTTTTAGTGAGCGTACCTATTATCCCAATTAAAATCATGTAGCGCCATAGTTGTACGCAGATAGAGACAGTGGAGAAGATGGTCATTGAAACATGGATGACCAACCGTTTTCACAGAAGAAGTAAGTCACAAGTTTCTTTACTGCATGCCAAAATACTTTAAAAGAGTTTCCTATTTTTTCATTCTTTCTGTTTTCCTTACACCCACATTAGAAACCACTTACCTAAACCCTATAAAAATAATCCATGCGGGATTCGAACCCGCAACCCGTAGTGCCGTCTAAAAGCTATCAAACGACACAGCACACTTAGGAACAACTGTTTAACGACACACTTTACGGTTCCCGCCAACAACGTCGACAATGGACGCGGTTTAATGATTTAGAAATAAAATAAACACGCAGTTTATTTAAAGTTATTTTTGCTGCATGGAAATGCTTTATGACGCATAGAATAAGTGTTCGTAGGGCGCCGCGGGGCGCTACTGCCCCTGCCTCCTAACAAATTATGTAGGTCATCTTAGTACCTACTTCTAGATCAGGCAGAGCTAGCTATCCTACAATACGTAGTCTACGAATAAATTAAAAACGACGTTAAATTATAAAACAAGTACAGTGTTTGCATTTCTTCCGGTTTGATCAAAGAAGAAACAGGTGAAAATTACCATAAAATAATTACCGTCTTCACGCAGTTCATTGCGCAATCACATCAAAGATCATCAGCCCATGAACCTGCGATGGGCATATTTTTGCGTTGCACTTGACGCGCATGAGCTTTAGAACAAGATGAATCAATAATAATATCCTATTAATAGGCATACTGGGCAGTTACCCTGTGGTGTTTGGTGGTGTCCGGGATGGACGGGCGGCTGTGACGCAGCCGGGCAGCCTGGCGCTGCAGGTCGCACAGGCGGTGGTGCGACCACGACGTGTTCATCCCCCGGAGCCCTTCTACAGCCTCCGCTATCTGTATTATCCAAAAGCATCAATGCCACCTCGTTGCGAAGTAAGTACATATTTTAGTTAATTATTTTAATATTTCTCAGTAGCAGTCCAGAGTCTGGATTTGTAGCAATAGGCACAGCCCGGTTGATGGCAATAAGCTTGCCCCCTATTAAATGGGCTTTAAACATAACTGGCGAAATGTTGGTATACAGTATATAGGTACACCTCTGCTTAACCCTTCGGGGAAACGAGGAGTGATGTTATGTTTGTTATTTAAATATTCTTGTGTTCATACTACCCTTATACCTAGTAGAAATAAATCAGGTAAGTACCTACTACTTACTTGATTTTAATATGCTTGTGATTATTTCTTCTTGTCATACCTGTGAACCTAACATCTCTTTGCGGTCAGAATCTTTCTTCTAACACAGGTGTAACAAACACCTTTACTGCATATAGCTGTTTGGCCCTGGCCCAAATTTCGAACAAAGACCTAAATAGTTAAGAGCCTTAACATACCTAATTCCAATCTTCAGGCTGCTCCTGATATATCGGAATCGAACCCGAGAAGTTTTGTAAGCAGCTGAACCGGTAATCCACAGATACGGCTTAAGGGTATTTTATCCTATAATTTGCATCCCAAAAAGATTTAAAAATGGTCTTGAATTTACACCAAGTTTGTGAAGTTGAAAGTTTCAGATTATGGTTATACAATGAATACATAATGCGATATTGTTCAACAAGTGGTTGTTGAGCGTTGTCGCATGATAAACCGCTGTAAGCAGCTCTAAAGTTACTGAAATTTGATGAAAGCAAGTTAGATAAGATTGAGGTTAAATGCTTAAAATAAAGGTAAAACATATATTTTTTTGTGCTTGAATTTATTTTAATAAGTATTGTTTATTTATGTATTCTTTATTATTGAATTCTTATACTATGCCATAGGCCCCATTTCTCAAAATTTCCTGTTCAGCCCAATTGATAACCAATACATTTAGCTATAAGGATCATTCTCTAATGATTCCTATGGCCTCATTCCTTTGACTCTCCAAAAAATCAGGCTAATAGAAACAGCTTCCTTTTGTCATTTTACCCTCACAATTGGGAAAGAGAATGTAGAGACGATGAAAAAAGTGGTTAAAATTTATATAAATTTGTTTCTTTATGTATTTTCAGCGCCACCATCAATCCATCGAGGTCGCTATAGGAGAGGTCGTCTGACAACACGGACGCCGAGCGGAAGGAAAGGTATCGAATATACATAACGCTTCAGAAAGCGTTTATTATTATACTAAGTACCTACTATTGCAGTAGGTACCTAAAACAAGTCAATAATATACCGTATACAAAGTGTAATTTAAATAACACAAAACCACAGATATCCTAACTAATTTTCATTATACGAGTAGGTTGGTATGTAAAACCGAGTAATTTTTTTTTTTAAATTAATGATACCGGTAAACTGCCCTAACTTCGTCTGGCGTTCTATGTTTGCCTATAATGAAAAAGCTGTAATATCTTTTTCATTTTACTTGTATGGCAATCGAAACTTTGAGTTTTCATAGAGAGCTTTAAGTTTCGATTTCCATATTACATCTTTTTCATTATAGGCAAACATAGGACGCCAGGCGAAGTTAGAGTAGTTGAGGTACCTATTTTTGGTTTCAACTTGTTCTAATCAATACCTATTATATAACACTGAAGAAGTCATAAGCGCAATATTCCGAACAAAAAAGTCTGTAATTTTTGGCGGGGGACGCGGAACCAACTACAAAAAAAAAAAATATTGCTGCTCGCCCAGAACGAGAAGTCCATACCATTGATTTTTTTAATCGATATCGATATTGATTCCAAATTTTGCTTGAACCCAGAAATAAAACAGCTGATGCATAGAAAAGTTAAATTTTAATAATAACAACTATTCAATAAAAGTTAAAATATAAATTATGTTCTAGTACCAACACACATAACGTACATAACGCCTACTGATTTTTAAAATGAATGAATTTTGAGTAAATTTGGCGAATATATTTTTAAGGGACTTTTTTCTGTAATGTACGCAGCCGCCATCTTTGATTTACATTTTGACCTCACTATCGACTTCAGCACCCTCATTATTTATGACAATGATACCAATGACGAAAAATATGAACATTTTCGCAGCCGTCATCTTGGATTTACATTTTGACCAAATTCACACTTTCTCTCTGTCTTCTTCTAATTCGAAAGAATTAGAAGAAGACAGTCGCAAGTATGAACGCTTTTTCGCGTGACGTTTTCTGCCAGTTTACTCCTACCGCAAGCCGCGTTAATGAACTTCGTTCCAAAAATCATTTTCTTTAAACAGCAAAAAATACTAATTCGTCATAAGAAATTATCGATATGTCAATTTTGGTTTCATACATGACCCCAACCCTACGGCAGTCTCGCTATGATTTTTGCTAGAAGACATAATCGTTATGATATGACCGTGCTAGAACATTTGTTCTTGTACTTTTACAGAGGGGAAGTGTTCGTAAGGCTTCTCCAGTGTTATTTATATACACTAAACCTATAACTTACCGATTCTAATAATAATATTGTTTGATTAAATAAAAATAACCTACCTAAATCGATCCTATTCTGGATCCTGAACAAACTACTTGCAGGTTTTGAGTTGTTTCAATTACCACTTGTACCGATAAGTTGAAAACTATTTTATGGTTATTAAAGTAAATCGAACGATTACAATAGCGATTTTTATAGAGACTATACTTTGTTTATTATAACTTATAACATTAGACAAAACTGGCCCATAAAGGAACGAATAACTATTGTACCATTTATTTACGTAGAGCAGCTCATTGATACATAAAAGCTGTATTGTGTTGTGAAAAATGTTATTTAATTAATTCAATGTCTTTCCTAAAAATGGGTTTTATTTGTCTATTGTCATAGAGATTACAACGCGATCGTCATCTGTTTCAAACAAGGCACCAAGGCGAACGTGAACAACAAAAACATTAGTTATGGCAGTGTTACCTCCCTCTTCTTATCCTCTTCAGCTTCGATCGCCCGTTGGTGGAGGAGGTTAATGTCCAGCTGCCTGATCTCCTCTGCCTCTCTCGCTTGGCATTCCTTCTCCTTGAATGTTATTGTTAAATGTGTAAATGATACAGTAAGAACATCAGAAACAGCTTTACACACGGAGTTGAGCTAACTACAGTGAAAACCGTTTATAACGACTTCGCTTAAAACTTCGTACCGGTTATTACGACGAAATTTTGTGGTCCCAACATTTTTGTTTACTTAACATAGTTTTTGGTTATAACGACTATTGGCTATAACAATCCGTAATCCGACGGTCCCTTCGAAGTCGTTTTAACCGGTTTTCATTGTAATACTTAATTTCTAAACTAATAGCCAGACTTACTTCAAAATCTACCAAGTTAGAATCTTAGGCGTAACTTACAGCCTACTTGCAGTTCTCATTACACTTCTTATGATTATGACGCAGTTATAATTATCTACCTACTTACATAGAGCAGTGCATAACACACAAAATGCTTACCTAAGGTCTGCTTAACTGGTCGTGCCGTGCACGAAATCGACTGATTTGTATCAATTTTCTTCATTGTTTGTGAGTAAGGGAAAAAAAATTATACAAAATTGTCTGTGATTTGGAAAGTCGAGTTCTTAGTTTTGCAGGTGGTTTGAAGGGATTTTTCAAATAAATTAAGTTTTCATGGAAAATCATTAATATTCGCCAAAAGTTTTCCGTTAAATGATGCGAATGCGAGACTGCGACGTTTGATCATCAGTTTACAAGAAACTACTTTTGATTTGAACATTAAAAAACATCACTTGTTTCAACGTCGATACAAAATATAGCAACTTCAATAAAAATCAGTCCCCCGGCCAGTTCACCAGTCAATAATGTATTTTTTCCAATTACTTAGCAAAACTATCAAGAAATTAAAAATCTAACATTTGATCTTCAGCTATCCTCGAAACAAAATATTTTTTTTTAATGAAAAACAATATTTTCATTAATTAAATCAAAGGCGAAATTAACAACATTTTCGAGAGCCCAAAAGTGATGAAACTAGTTAACAGGTGCTATGATTGACACGAAAACTATATTTTTACAGTCACACAAACTTATGGTTTCAATTATTTCAAGCTTTCTCACAATTAAATAAGAAATTGACAAAAAAGGGTTTTTTTCCTGCACGGACCCTTAACCAAGCATACAACTACATGTGTCTAAAGCTGTCTCTGAGTTATGCAAACAAATCTTTATCTAATAACAGAATTCGGGAATGTCACAAAAGGTAAACAATGTCTACCCACGCAACGATGGGAATGCTTATTCATATTTCATGATATCATGCATGTGTAGAAATAAAACTAGATACCTTTTGTAGCTGCTTCTCATGTTCAAGTTTCTGCTGCTCGAGCTCTTCCTCTGGTATCGGCGGGGTCTCGTCTCCACTGGATGCATGTTTGTTCCCTAAACAGCTCAGCAAAATATAAATCGTCCAAACAAAACAACTCCGGGCAAAACAATGTTAAAGGGACCTACCAGTAGGAGGATGATAGGATATCCAAAACTGATGAGCCATCGTTACGAACTAAACAGCACGGTTAGATTAACTACCACCTTATATCTGTCAAGGCTAAAATGCGTTTACGGCACGCAATACCGAACGAATACTGAAACACCGTAAGATTTTATTCATAGACGTTTATTTTCATGGTAGATTCACTACGGAGTTACGTTGTGTGTAACCGATTGGCGAGGAGCCAACGTGCTGAGTCGCTGTAGTTCTGTCCGTCCCTTACGCCAAACTCGATAAATAAAGAAAATTCTTATAGTATTTTAATATGAGCTAAAAATTATGGCGTTTATCTCAAAGTAAATTCTATCTCATAGAGTGTCGAGTTAAATCGGATTCACCATTATAATAGTTAGGTAATTACATCTTTAAAGGCAATGAGTTCTAAGAATATGATAGCAATTTATCAAATTACAGCCTAGTAGGTACAGGTTAGTGAAGCCACTAACGATGTGATACTCACTTATCACAGCTCGTCAAATATACGTATTATTTTACATAATAGTAGTTAGTTGGGAAGTTCCTGAAACTTTAGAGTCATAAACTGAAATTAATTTTGCCTGTGTTTTCCCTGAAACAGTACCTACATTATGACATTGTAATCAAAAAGACTTATTCATTTTTATTTGCATAACACCTACAAAGCAAAGTCCCCCCCGCCGCGCCGCGTCTGTCTGTCTGAACGCGATAAACTCAAAACTACCGGATGGATTTTCATACGGTTTTAACCAATGGACGGAGTGATTCATGAAGGTTTTGTGTAAATTGGCTGAAATATGACAATGATTGTAGATGTCGGAAAAAGTCATGACCACTGGGAGCTTTACTGGCGTGTGCCGCGTAAACATTGCATGAAAGGCACGCAGACAGTTCATAACTTGGATTAACACATAGGGTACTTTAAATCCTGGTAATACGTTCCCGTGGGATATTTTCCAACATCCAAGCGGGCGAAGTCGCGGAAAAAAGCTAGTTTAGCGTAAATTCAAATAATGCCGAATCTATACCTACCTAGAACTATTAATAACAGCTAATTGATTTAACATGTAATTTTAATATTGTAAACTAAAAGCTACATATTCAAAGTGACAGCTCACAGGGGTTAATAACTGTGTCCCTAAATCTATAGTTTACTTTTACCCTTTTACCCCTTCATCTATTTTCTGTTGAAGCTGATTCTATATGCAGTTCTAGGTGTAAACAATATGTTTTTGAGGGTGGGACTGGCAGCGTGCCAAACCTAGATGGTTACGGACGGAGGGCTGAAAACATTTGAAGAATGTTTCCTTTTCCTTTTACATTAAAAAGAAAGAAAGAACGAAAAAAAATACATTTATTTATTGTTTGATTTTATTACATTATTGCTTTTTTAATGCAGCATCTTTTGTAACTATTTTGTTTATTGAAATGTAACTAGCTAGGTTAACCTACATAACAGCTACCTATCATTTAAATACCTATGTGGGTAAATAAATTAATTTAATTACAAATAATATCAACCTATTATTGTCCCCACTGCAGGGAAAAGACCTCTGCTCATACAGAGAAGGCACGAGCATTGATCACCACTATAAGCCCCAGTACCCAAAAAAATCTGCTCACCAACGTAAATAACGCAATGAATGTATGAATGTTGTTGAACTGTCAAAATTAAACAAATTAATCATAATCGTTTACGAAAATAAGTTATGCAATTAGGGTACAGGTTTCCTCACGATGTTTTTCCTTAAACGATTTCAATAATGTCCAAGATAAACTCAGAATTCAATTAATTATTATTTTGATCTATGAATTTTAAGACAATTATGTCAATTAAATACATACATTGGTGCCGATTCTCTTGTACACCGAACTAAACTAACTAAACTATCACTAAAATTCCTTACTTTTGACTATGAGAATCTTAAAGCTATTCTGCAAAATAAATTCTCTAAATTTAAAAATAATTTTGACACATCTAAATCGAATTTGACAATCGCGACTCCACACGTGATACCTAACCACGTGATCTTTTTAGAGCCGGAGGCGCGCAGGGGGGGCAGCCTCGTCGTGTTTTGTATGGAATTTTTCACTTTTTGTATGGAAAATAAGAAAAATTATTACCTACATGTAGAGTGTTAGGGGTTTAAGGGTTTTATAAAGGGGGTCGAAATTTTCATTATTTTTGCGATTGGACACACCGTTTTCGAGATATAAGCAAAAGAAAAAAAAAAGATTCAGTACTGTTTTTGCATTTGAAGTCGAGGTGTTGGTGTGAATTTATAGTTCATGACAACTAATTTTATTCCACACGTTTTTAGTCGCGATTAAAAATAGTCAGATTTAGTTAGAAAATCTAAATTTTAGGTGAAAAACGTCAAATTCAGAATAGCAAAAATGTTATTTTCACTAAACTAATATCTCGTTGCCATCTTAGTGCTGTCAAACTAAAATATAGTTAAGTTGTGTCACTTTAGTCTATTTCAGAATGGGAAATCGTCGTTTGACAGGAATAAACTAAATTTTGGTGATTTTTAGTTTAGTTTAGAGGCATTTGTGACAAGAGAATCGGCACCATTGTACCTAATAGTTGTCGAGCGCACTAACAAACAGACTGACAAAGCCACGTTGCCTTTCATATTATACTCGTAAAGGCTTTTCATTTGTTCTAAGAAGTCTGTTCTAAGTTTTCTCATCATTTACTTAACTAGGTACCTACTTTCGGTAATTTTTTAATCACATAACTGATTAACTTTGTAACTAGGGCACACACGTGCTTTTTGCAAAACAAGCTCTAACCCTGCGTGCAGCCAAGTCGAGTGTAACGGTCATTATTCAAATTAAAAGAGGGGTGCACTGCGGCAGTCACCCACAGGCCTTGAACTTGAATGAGAACATTACGAAAATGGAACGTGGGTCGCGATTGGGTTAGGGTAACCTATACACAGCGTTCGATACGAAGATTTAAAAAAAAAATTGTGGTTCTTTGTTTTTTTTAGCTGGTCATTGAAATTGGTATTCTTGAACAGGTATTACCTACGGATATTGTACGTGCCTAGGTCAGATTACTGTTGTGGTTATATTGTAACTATGTCTAACCTATAAATATCCTACCAAGGACCCTGAGATAAAGAGAACTTAAACTTTTTTCAGACACCTTCTATTATGAGTACCTACCTACCTGTCTTTAACTGCGTATTAAATACACGTTGTACATTTTGTTGAAGTGAAAACTTTTTTAGGCGGGTTGGGCATTATTGAGATGGGACTAAACCTCTCTTTATTTATATTACGTTACGGATCAATGTTCTATGCAAGTATTTTTACTTTAAAGGTTTCGGAAGTATTTTTTTATTTTTTTGTAAACGCGATTGTGCTCTTTATTTAGATAAGATTACGAACCAATGTTCTATACAAGTATTTTTCTTCCACCAAGGTGTTCTTGTTCAAGTTTTCACTTCTGTCGGCACTCCCGGAGTGCGACTGTTTTTTTTTTAAATCGTAACTTTTCGTGTCTGTAACCACAGTGTTCTACTAAACTACTCAACGGATTTTAATGGGGTTTTCACCATCACTTAGATTTTTTTTGCGGAAGGTTTATGTTCCGAGGAGTAGGTAGCAGCTACCGCTAGGGTATACCCTCGAAGCATAAACAGGTCGGGAAGGAGGTCGGGACAGTGATTTTGGTACCTACCTTTTTAATAGTCGAAGTAAATTCTAAACGATAACTACTGGCGGGCTATTTAAATATTTCGGAAAAACGGCATAAATTTAACTACTAGGTTTAAGTAAATAAAAAAGAAAGAACGCCTGACCCTTATATAACGATCACATACTGCGAATTTCACAAAACCGCTACAAGACAGCTAAGTAGGTAGGTACTTATGATAACGGACAATTTGCATATCTAGTGCCGCAGCGACATTCCCACGCGAAACAAATCAATATCAAGGGGCACGTGTTTTATTACCATCGGCTTGTTTATAGCAGCACCCTAATTGCGTAACACACTTTTCATCACAATCTGAATGACTTTGAAGGATATTACTAATCCATTGCTTCTTAAATTCGAAAAATTTGCTTGCTCAACAAAGTAAATAACGCAATAAATGTTGTTGAACTGTCAAAATTAAAGCCATTGCTACTGTAGGTGTGTTACACAATTACCCCGCATTATAGCAGCTGACCCCTTTAGTACCTACCTCCCAAGTTTTCATCCCTTACTTACCATACAAAAGGAATTCGCATGTCCATAGCACCAAAAAATACAATAACTTAACCGTTTTTAAACCGTTCTTGGTAGACTCGATTTGAATTATCTGTATATCTTAGCATTTTTTACTTAATCTGCCATACAAAAGAATTTCACATGTCCAAGGAACCACAATTTTTTAACCGTTTTCGTCGTGCAAAACAGCAGTTTTTGCACACAAGGAAAGTTGAAGTGATCTGGCAACACAACTGACCAAAAAGGGGTCCCAGACGGGACTGTGTCACACTTGTTAGTGCCTCAAGTGTCCGCAGACTGAGTACCTACGTAGTACAGAAGGTCTCAACAAGGCCATTATGCAGACAAAGTCACAGAGTATCAGATACCTACAGAGACAAAGCTATGGCTCGTGGTGCGGCGGTCTAAGAGGCAAAATAGTATACTTAATAGGTACGGCTACCTACCTACTTTAGGTACAAAAAATAACATGAATACGAAAAGCTTTAACTTTATTGAGTAGCACTTCAAACTTATTTAATTATAGCTGCCTATTATTGTTAGTTCAAACTTTTTAAGCATCGCATGCGTCAGATCCTCGTCTATTAATTTTTATCGTTTATTAATTACTAGCTTATGCCCGCAGCTTCGCCCGCGTGGATGTAGAAAAATATCCCACAGGAACGTACTACCGGGATTACATAACTAATAGCCGAGGAAATGTCATTGACTAATATCGCTGCACCCGTTGTCGTCAACCATAATTATGTAGTTACGAGTAATTTTGAAACTATTATATCTATTAAACTATTCATTTAAATGATATGATGTCAAATTAAATGCCCAATTTAAATAACATATTTTATTGGATAAGGATTAATATAATACCGGTCAAAAAAGCTTCGGAAATAACAACTGGTTACTGTGGGTCATCCTTAGAAGATAGACATATGCCATCGCGGCCTTTTTTGTTGAACTTTTTAAGATGAATAATACTGTAGAACATAAATTTTATGGAACTTTTAAGATTTCCGCGGTGCACGCCAATAAAGGTCCCAGTCGGTATGTTTTTTTCCGACATATTCAACAATGATCGTCAAATTTCAGCCAATTTACACAAAACCTTAATGAATTATACACTAAAACCTTCCGCATGTATCACTCTGTCCATTGGTGAAAACCGTTTGAAAAAACGTTCGGTAGTTTTTGAGTTCAGACAGACAGACAGACGCGGCGGGGGACTTTGTTTTATAATATGTATGTAAGGAAGGATTTAAATAAATTTAATACAGACCTACCTTGGTACATTAATGCTGATTCCTACTTTTGTAGGTTTTCACAGGTGTGGGTCCGAATGTAGGTACCTGCCTACTTATATCTCGGAGCGTTCGGGCCCTAATTCGGTACGAGTCCGGTATACATACTCCCCTCAGCTTACCTTAGAAAGAAAGCTAGATGGAATGTTGTGTAGATAATAAATTATATAAATATGTAGATGCCTACATATGTATCTTATCTTATATGTGGATACAATCATTTTATTTTTTGATTTTGTTGGAATATTGATTGAATGTTGTCAATTCCTATTTCTCTGCTTACCTTAGAAAGCTAGATGGAATATTATGTAGATTATAAATAATATTTTATAAATACCTATGTACCTTTAACCTGTATGACGATACACTCATATATTTTTTTAGATTTTGTCCTTGTTGCTCAGATCTAATTTGTTCATTGATATATTGATTGAATGTTGTCAATTCCTATTTAACTCATTTAGATTTTATATAATGATTTTCCTTTATTACTTATTTTACTAATGTAGGATATTGTTTTTTTGCAATCAAGACACTTTCCAAGCAGAACTAAAGAATTTAAAGGACTCAAGTAGATAATCTAGATGTAGACCATATAAATCATGTCTTATGCGGGGCTTTGACTGATGTAGTGAAAAAACACCAGGTGTTTTTCTTTTTAAAACTTTCTTTCTTTTTAGAAAAAAAATTTAGAAAGTAAGTTTAAACAGAAGGCGTTGTCGTCAGAAACTTTAAACTTAATACAGATGAAACATGACATTTATTATTTATTTATTTAATACTTCAAGCACACAAATGTACAGAGTTACAGAGGCGGACTTAGTGCCAAAGGCATTTTCTACCAGTCAACATTTCATAGTGCAATAGATAAAAAACCGGCCAAGTGCATGTCGGACCACGCACAATGTAGGGTTCCGTAGGTGGGATGAATTTATCCCAAGAACAAGCTTAACTTTGTAGTTGAAAAAACAAATCTTTCATACAGAATGTATGGGAGAACATGATTTTACAACCGCAAATCTAAGTTGGTCGATTATTACTCGTTAACTTGTAAAGCCTACTCAGCTGTGATACTTTTCCTTTTAAATTGGTTATATAAGCTACTGCCGTGAATTTTTCACATATCTAAAACCAACCATTTAGCTGGCAGCGGGGGGGGGGGACACTTGACTCTAACAAAAATTTGCACTTTAAAGCTTAATATTTCGCAAACGGATCTCTGAATTCAAAAATGGTTTTAACATACTCACAATGTTTTTGAAAGACCTTTCCAACGAAAACATCTCCACTTTACGTGAAGGCACCTCCCCTCAACACTAAAAAAAAAATTTTCATTATTTTATTTTACCACTTTGTCGGCATGATTAATATTTTATGTATACCCAAGCCAAATTACAATTTTCTAGTACTTACAGTCTTGGAGGTAGACCGCGGACAGATAGACAGACAGACGGACATGACGAAACTATAAGGGTTCCTTGTTTACTACGGAACCCTAAAAAGACGTATAGATAAATATGAATAAACAAATAAATAAGTCATTATGGAAGGATTTAAGACTGTATAACACAAATATAATTGTTGATACAATAAAACCATATCGAGGTCCAAAAGTGTTTCGAAGGAAAACTTGCACAGATTCCAAACAGATCACTAAGCTCACGGATGACAATAATAACATGATGACTGACCGGACTCAGATTGTATGCATTGTCCAGAAGTTCTACGAGGAACTGTACGCATTTCAATCTCTAGAACCAATTCCCCGCGAAAACTAGAGCACCACCTATTGAACATCAAGACTCGGAAATCCTACCACCTATTTTACCATGTGAGGTTATAAAAGCTCTACACGACATGAAGACAGATAAGTCTTCTGGTGAAGATGGAATCACCGTTGTGCTGCTACGAGCAGGTGGCGAACCAGTTCAAAAGGCCCTCGTGGAACTTTTTAATAGGTTTATGTATGCGATCCGTACCCCAGAACAATGGAAAAACCCTCCTCTCTCAGATACACAAGCTGTTCGCTAAAATACTTACTAATCGGCTTGATACAACCGGCTCCTGTGCATGGCTTTCGTCGATTACTAGAAGGCCTTCGACAGTGTCGAGCATTAGGCCGTGTTCCACGCTCTCCATCGCTGCCATATCAATTCCCGTTACGTGGATGTGCTGCGGGAACTATACACCTCGGCCACTCTGCAGTTCCGCTTGCAAACCCTATCTAAACTCGTACCGATTAAGCGAGGAGTGAGACACGGCTACACCATTTCACCGACACTTTTCACAGCAGTCCTAGAAGACAGCGTGAAGAGTTTAGAATGGGAATATTGCGGTGTTAACATCAATGCTGTTAAAATCAATGAGGTGCCTACCTGTCCCAATTAAGATTTGCAGATGACTTAGTGCTTTTCGCTGAAAATTATGATGATTCCCAGAAAATGCTTCAAAACCTTTAAGATGCCTCTTACAATTTAGGACGAATATGGCCGGGACGAAGATTATGGCAAACATCTTCTTCTGCCTCGTTGGTCTAGTGGTCGCAAGCGCTACTGCTGAGCATGAGGTCCTGGGTTCGATTCCCGGGTCGGGCAAAGTGTTATTGGGTTTTTCTATCTGAAATTTCTCAGTAGCAGCTCGGAGTCTGGATTTGTGCCCGGTTGATGGCAATAGGCTCGCCCCCTATTACATGGGACTTAAACATAACTGGCGAAATGTGGGTGTACCTGCTACGGGACACCTCTGCCCAACCCTTCGGGGAAACAAGGCGTGATGTTATGTATGTTATGTGTTTAACAATTCAAATTCTTCTGTAAAAGTCGAAAATCAAATGTTGGAGATGGTTGACCGGTATGTCTAACCAACATTTCTTGGCCAAGTTTTTTTCTTTTGGCAAAGAACATCAACTAACAGAGACATCGAGAAGAATACTAATTGGGTGGGCTGCATTTAGAAAACTGGACGACGTTCTGAGATCAGTCAAAATTCCAGAATGTCTGTAGTCCCGCCTCTATAACCAGTGTGACTGTGTTCTGTCCACCATAACGTATGGTGCTGAGAGTTGCACAGAGAGCCATGGCGCGTTCCATGATTGGCACAAGGCTAATAGACCGAGTTCCATACTTCGAGATCCGTAGACCTGCGAAGGTCTTCGATATCGGAAAACGTAAGGAACTCAAATAGAGTTGGGCAGGACACCTGGCAAAGCGTAGTGTTGTCAGGTGGAGTAAGGCTGACCAAATGGCGTCCAAGGACAGGAAGACGTCGGTCATCCGGCAGCGAGATGGGCAGACGATATTGTTGCTATCGCGGATAAAATCCGATCAGGCTGGCACAGGGACGTGGGGATCGGCACAAGAAAATAGAGGCCTATTCCCAGCAGTAGCTGAAGTCGGACTGTGGATGATGATGAAATTCCAAAATTTAAAAAAACATAAATCTAAAAAATAACCTTAATTTCGGAGGTCTGTATCTTTTTTGTTTTTTTTATTTTCACTTTTTATTTGGGTACCTCTACTACCTACCCTACACTAATTCGCCACTACTTGCAATGTAAACAATTGTGACAGGAGTTTTATAATAACATCATCAGCAAACACCAAGTGGGTTAAATACATGTTATTGAAGCTAACTCAAAAACTACCCAAGCAAAGAAATTAATAATATTTCTATGGGACCACCGCGCGATCTTCTTATACAAAATTAAAATTAAAAATCATAATCGGTCCACAGATTGATGAATGATAAGTAAGAGAAAAAGTTTTTATGCAGTTTTGAAGCCGATATATAATACTGGCCACCATTTCGGTATCTCCATTGTTCCAAATTTGAAATCACGAATATAATAATAACAACTAAAAACCGGCCAAGAGCGTGTCGGATCACGCACAATGAAGGTTCCGTAGTAGGGATGAATTTATCCCAAAAACAAACTTAACTTTGTAGTTGATAAACATGTTCTCCCATACGAAAAAAAAAAACTTCACCACTTTTACATGTAGGTATGGGAAAAATTAATGTTTTTCATAATTTTGTTTTACCACTTTGTCGGCGTAATTTATATAATTATATACCTATGCCAAATTACAGCTTTCTAGTACTAAGGGTCTCGGAGCTAGACCACGGACAGACAGACAGACAGACAGACGGACATGACGAAACTATAAGGGTCCTACGGAACCCTAATAAGAGAAGAAAATCGGAGTTTGGTAGCTCTACTTAAAACAGCAACAAGTTTTGATTGAGTCAATAGTTCTGTCGTTATTTGTTTTGTTTTGCTTAAAAAGAATTTCGAAATTGATTTTCCATATTTTTTTATCCATTCTGACGTTCAAAATAAGTCTTCAGTCTGGGCTTAGTCAGCGAAACGAAAATGCACAACTTTATGTAAGTCGTTATGCTGTTCAACGAATTTACTATCAATACCTGGAGACTGGCGAATTCGTGCGCCGCCCAGGAGGACCACGAAACCGGGTCACTACTGCACGACAATATCGGTTTATCTTTACCACCAGCCTTCGAAATCGTTACGTGACCTCAGTACAGGTCCGGTCCAGGCTTTGAATCTTTCATGGACTCATTATTTGCGCTTGAACTGTTAGAAGGAGACTCGAAAGACGTGGCTTGAAATCTCATAAGCTAGCTAATGGTCCCCAACTGACACGAGCTCACAGAATAGCGTGCCTACAGTTGTATGCGTACATGTCAAACATGTGTGCATTGGACTCGACGACAATGGAGCCAGGTTCTTTTTACGGACGAAACCAAGATTATGCTGTATGTCAATAATGGACGTAGAAAGACTACCGAAGACAGAGAGAACCTTTTCAGCAATGTTGCATTGAAGAGAAGGTTAGTTATGGTGGTGGGTCATGGACAGTCTGGAGCAGAATTTCCACAGAAAGTAAAACTGGCCTTGAGGTTGTGATGGGTTGTAACCGATACATTGGTCAATGCCTAGAGGGTCATGTGATGCCATATGCAGAATTTGTGGACCAGGATTTAATTTTATAGAAGATAATGCAAGGGTGCACTATACCTGCATGACGTTAGTATCGCAGTAATGGAATGGCCAGCAAGAAGCCTTGATATGAATACAATAGAGTACTTATGGGATGAGCTGAGGAGGCGTGTTCGAACTAACCAATCATCAGCTCCAGAAACTTTGCAGGAGCAGAAAACTGCCATCTTGGAAGCATAGGATAGTGACATTAATCATTCTAAACCGAATCGCATGACGGCCGTCGTTAATACTCTTGGATTACTAAACAAACGACAATTGTTTACATTAAAAATTGCACGCTAATTTTGTCCCTGCGAAACGAGAAAAGACAACAGATTGCAATTAGGTAAACTGTTTTTGTTTTGTATTCCGATTTCAAATTTGGAACAATGACAAACGGAAATGATACCTTTATTTAAAAAGATAGAGACCTATGCAGGGTGGCTTGGCTCGATTAAACACGCTTCTATTATTAGCTTCCATTGTAATTATCAAACGAACAATGGTAATAAAATCTTGGTAGTCAAATGTACTTCTAGTTCTAGCTGTACCTATCCTCGAAATGAAACTTTACATGTGTATGTAGTTCAGATGACAATACTATAATTTGGTATCTTGGAGCTGATCTGATCTTCAGTGGCTAATACCCCTCGAGTTTGGGCTCATATGATTCGTTTTGATGAGTCCAATAGATTGCACTTAGTGTTGCAGTGCGTCTGATGATGAAGCCAGGAGGTGGATAGTGGACCTCTTCAGTGGCTACTAGTAAATCGGTCAAGCCATGACTTCGTTGACTTTAGACTAATTAACTAAATTATTAAACTAGACTATAAAAACTATTAAATAAAATATTTAGTTTAAAAAAAACTTATAGTTTTGAGTGCTTGTTAAAAGCGTGTTTTTTTGTTTTTAGGATTCCGTTCGTCCGTATGAAACAACGGAGCCCTTACAATAGGATTACTCGTTTGTCTGTCTGTCTGTCACAGTCAATTTGCTCCGAATCTAATGGACCGAATAAGTTGTTTGGTATGTACCTACACATATGAATTTCTGTTACCCAAACACGGACATGTAACGTAAATAAATGAATTTTGAATATTACTTTCGAGAAAATAAATGAAAATTAACAATTCCCCTCTCCTTAGGTATCTCCAAAACTACTGAGCGAAAAAATTTGAAAAAAAAAATACATGTAGTAATGTAGTTCTAGGTATAGGTACTTACACATACAGGAAAACCTTTATGTAGTATACCTGTGGTCATAAAATAATATGGTAAGTCTGTCAATATTGTACGTACAAACTTACATTTGCAGTTGGAATGTATGGGAGAACATGTTCTTCAACTACAATGTTAAGGCTTATGCAGACCAGCGCGACACGCGTTTATTCTTGGGATAAATTCATCACAACTACGGAACCCTTCATTGTACGTGGTCCGACACACACTTGACCTGTTTTTTTTCTATAGGTACTTATCTGATCTGCAATCCACGTAGATTCATCTCATTAATTATTTTTTAAACTGGACCCAAATTCTAATAACTCTCTTTTCACACGACACAGGCTGCCGGGTAGCCGGCGGTGATGGCGCGCGGCGGGCGTGGTGCTCCGGGCCTATGGTATAGGTACACACGGCTACACATCAAGGTATACTGGAAATTTATAGCTTGATGTTTAGCCGTGTGTACTAGTGCATGAGACAGCTTTCACACGTACCGGCCTATTTATTCCATCAGATTTACCCATACCTATTGCTGGGATGACCTAAGGCTGGCTAACCGGCATCCTGTGCTGAGCGTATGAAAAGAACTCTTTACCTGTGCACTGAGGGGGACCTTAGATGGTCACATATCTAGTGTAATAATTTGTGACAGTCTAATACTAGGTACACACGGCTACTTACCAAGCTATACAATTCCAGTATTATGCTGACCTCTCATTATACGGAAATCCTATATAATGTGAGATCAGCTTATACTGGAAAGGCATAGCTTGATATGTAGCCTTGTGTCCATAAGGAGCGACGTTAATGGACGTGAAATTTTTAAATTGCCAGCTTGTCGGCGGCAGGTGTAGCCATACCGGGTTTAAATCACGTTTTATCGCTGTCCTTTTTTTGCTCAAAGCTATTGCTATCAACTTCAACTTTACGACTTTCCCTTTCTAAAATGTAATTTTGAACATAAGTGGTGCAAGAATTTTAAGACAAGTCGCACCTTATTATATAAGGGCACCACTCGAAATATTGAGGTTTTGAGTTTTTGTGTTAGATGGGCTCAATATCAACTGTTCTACTACGGAGAGGGTGGTGTGAAAGAGACACAATTACAGCATTCGCTTTAATATTGTCTTTTTTCTCTTTCTGTGAATGCCAAGTGGTAGAACAGTTGATATTGAGCCCCTTTAACACAAAACCTCAATATTTCGAGTTGTGCACTTATAATTATTATTACTAAGGGTGCGAAGTGTTGCCACTATATTTATCTGGTTGAGGTTTTTTTATCCATGTTTTGATGATGGCTTTCAATGTTAATTTAGTAAATTAATACGTAAAAATATTATTTAAAAAGACATCTTGCTTGCAGACAACAAGATATGAAATCCTATTTTAAATTATGTACACTAAGTGAGAATGTCTTCCAAAGTCGTTCTCAAACTTGATCTATCCTTCAGAAGTACACTCAAAGGAAAAAAAAAAACAAATAATGTCTACGGTTGACGCCTTGACGCTTAGTTGATGATTTTTTCAATTTTTATTCAATTTACCCGAAAACTTTGTCTTAGACTCGTGATTAGATCAGATTACTAACATTATTACATACAATATTTACAAATGATTATATTTGGCTCTGAGCAAACCTGGACGAAATACTTGCCTGAATATAATGCGCGTTTTATCATTCTGCATGTGCGTGAAAGAAATGTCAGTTTATTAGAATGGTAAAATACGTAATTTGTGTTACTTACTACTTAACAACGGTTAAAAATGTAAAGAAGTGTTGACAATAATTTTACTATGTGATGGTGTGTGTGATAAAACAGATGATCAATTCAGTTGTAATGAAACGAACAAAAGTATAGTGTCGGTTAGTTAGTTTTTGACAGCCGGCAGGCTCGTCGTAAGTGACTTACGATTGGCTTCCTATAAAAATGAACAATCGCATAAATGAACCAAATCTGGTGAATCTCTCAGGGGAGTTGTCCACATTAAATCAATTAGACGCGAAGGAGTCGTTGGCGCTGAGTTTTCCCTTCGATCACATTTACGCATGCCACTCCGAGGACTCAGAGCAACGACAGGCACATCTTGAGAAGGAAGTGAAAATTCCTGCGCACCCTGATGATAAGGAGATAGGGGCCGCTGGGGAACCAACACTTGAGGTCCACCAACTCTCAGAGAGATTAACTGCTGCTGAAATTCAAAACAGAAGATTGAAACACTTGCTTGTGTATCATTTAGACTTGATACAACAACAAAATGAACTTATCACTAAAAAGGATAAACAAAATTCTGAACTAAAATTGGAAAATGACTCTGTAAGTATATTTTTTTTACCAGAAAATGAAATAGTTGGCAAAAGTGCACTTTAGACATTTTCAGATCTTAATCTGGTTCATGTGTAGATTACTTAAGTGGTACAAAGAAATTTTGAATCATTAGCTGCTAGCTTTTTCTTCAAATTTTGATATGAATAATTTAATATCACATGATAATAAAAGAGGTGGCATTAAAGTTGATAGATCTTTGTCTAATCTGTCAACATTCTCAAAACTTGAAAAACTTCAAATTCAGAATATGCTTGTAATATCACAAATTTATTATCTGTCACAGACAAACAAACCATTTTTTGTTTTATTTTTAAACAATATTATTATTAAAACATTATAAATTAAGTATATCCTGTGTTACTTCTTAAAATTATTAATAAACAAAACACATCTTTATAGAATAGTTGAAATGAGCAACTGAAAATCACTTTTATTTTAGGTTATCATAATATTCAGATCACTGATTGACATTTCCTAGCATAAAACTCCAATAAAATGTATATGCGCATTTGTCTGCTGTATAGCGAAAGAGTCTAATTACCTATTATAGGATTTCCTGCAAAACTTGAAGTTTGAAGTGAAATTGGTTCTAGCAAACACATTAAAAAAAAACTGGTATATTAACACATATTTTATAAAATTATGTCATATTGAATAGTCTTAGTAACATTTCTCATTCTAATGTCTTAAATAACATCAAGTTTTGGCTGGACGCTATTGCAAAGAAAAAAATAGATAAAGCACAAACAAGCATTATTTAAACAAAAAAGCAAGCGAAAAGACAAAAAAATGCTAGTGTTTACATAAATCTGTGCGAATTTTATTTGTCTTCTGGCTCTGCATTTGCAATAACAGCTTGCAATATTGCCCAATCTTAAGTCTTTAAATAAAGCATTATGTAAAAAGATTAATCTACAGTAAATTAAATTTAAAACGCTCCTGCCTGGCTTAATATATTATGCAGTGCTAATTTAAACAAATCAAAATTGTAAATAATACATATAATCTTACTGATATTAATTTTGAATTAAGTAGTTTTTATTATTTATTTGTTTTTAGTTTCTATTCCTAAGCCATTGTTTTACTTCTGCTTGCGATGTATAAGGCTGTGCTTTTAATAATTATTTCCTTTTTATGATGGAGAATTAAGCACATCAGGTTTTAGATCACAGCATAAATGTGCTCATAGCACTATGTGTATGTAAAACTTAGGCTAATTGCATCTAATTTAATTTCAATAGTAATGTTTTATTTACGCATTGTACATTAACATTTGCAGCTTAAAAATAAGGTGACTCGTATGGACAGAAGGATAACTGTGAGTCAGAGGCATAACATTAATCCTGCACCCGTCATAAATGTGCCACCTCCAAATGTTTCAGCAAGTGTCAAGATCGAACCCGGTGCTGGTGATAGTCAGGTAATTTAAAATTTATTTAAACTCAAAGCATTTATTTCAAATAAACCAATTACAGGTACTTTTGAGTTGTCAGTCACAAAGATGAAACTAGTTGTCCATTCCAAAGCGTAGTAGGTTCCTGTGGAGAAGAACGGGCAAGAAACTCCACGGACACTCTTAAAAATCAAAATGTTTTTATAAAATATTGGTTACATCATTCATATTGAAATTATACATGTGAGAACAATGTAGAAAGACGTGCACGTTAAAAGCGTCTGTAATAAAAATATAAAAACAAAAACAATTCAAAAATTAAAATAAACCATGGCAGCTAAGAGATGACCAGTCCCTACTGACGGCGCCCGTTCACGAACATGACGCATGGATCAGTACCATTTAGCTCAACCATTTTGAAAGGAACTTAATGATCCAACACATAAAATCAGTTGCTTGTGCTTTTACTGGAATCTAGAGTAGCTACTACAGTTTCATCTAAATCCATTGAGCAATGATTGAGTAACAAACATCCAAACAGCAAAATCCAATGAATCCAAAGTCTGACCAATATATCAGTAAGATTATTAATATTTCTAATTTCTAATAATAATACTTTTTTTTTCAGATGGTGTTTAATAGTCTAACTGAATTTTTGGTGCCAGATAATAGAACAAATCCGTATATTTTCAATAATGATATTGCCAAAACGAAACCTTTGACGCCGGACGCCTTCGATTTGAACAGACCTTCAGCAACAGGTACTCGATTCTTGCATTTTGGTATTTTTTTTTAGTTGATTTAGGTTTCTTTTTAGGGTTCCGTATGTCCAAATAAAAAAATGGAAGCCTTATAGGATCACTTGTGTCTGTCACAGCCAATTTACCCCGAATCTAATGGACTGATTAACTTGAAATTTGATACACATATGAATTTCAGAAAATAGAATAAAAAAGTTTTGCATACTGTACTGAGTGACATATCAAATGAAAGGGCTTACTGTGAGGGTCTCAAACATATTTTTTTATTTAATCCTATCCTATCTAATATTATAAATGCGAAAGTGAGTTTGTTTGTTGTTACGCTTTCACACTAAAATGGCTGAATGGATTTGGATGAATTATTTTATTTCTGTAAGTAGGTTTGTACAAACACTACACTTCAATCATATTTTGAAACTAGATGAGGTCGGCGTTTCCTATCTGACTACTCTGAGAAAAAAGGCCGAAACAAACTCAGAGGTCACAGTCTCTTTTAAAGTCCAGACATAATTTTGGTCAGATCGTGTGAAGGCCATGTAGATTGGTGTCTGAAGTGGTCTTTAGATTAAAGCACCACACAGATTGAGAGGGCCTGTCCAGTCAGTGCACGCATTTGTCAGTTATCGTGCAGCTCAACTCAGAATTTAAGGAGCTCAACGATTCGACGAACAATACCAAAAAAAGGACATTTGTGTAGGCCACATAAATTACTCAATGTGTAATTGATTAACGTAATGGTTGGTAAGGTGATTGATTTTGCACATGGGTCGTCTACCCATGACTTGGGTTACGACATAGGGTTCATTTCAAACCGCAGGGCGCAGCTAGTTTTAAAATAGTTTTATAAGTATTTAAGAAAATAGATGAAAATTTACCATATCCCCCCCACCCCCACCTCCAAAACTACTACTATATTACAGGAATTTGGACTCCTTATTAAAACATTTATTCTGTAAACAATTTATTGACAGAAATAAAAGGATGGTGAAACCCTCCTCCAAGTTCTTCCAGGTATATCAGTGCGCCTCCTGGAACCAGCCCTTGTTCTACCTAACAAATGAAAAAAAAAAAAACTAGTAAAGGAACAGTTCCGAAGGCGAAGGCAGACGCTGCCATTTGCGGTCTGACGTCGTATTCGGAATTGTATCTTAGATTCCCTAGACTGACAAAAAATGGTCGGATTTTTCCCTTTGTGTTTCCCATAGCCATTTGTACTGTTCGAATCTGGAAATCTATTTCAAGGTCTGACGCTAGAGGGCAGAACTGAACCACAAAAAAACCGATGTGGTTCATGCTAATAGCGTTTCTGAATGTGTTACCATTTGCAATAAATGTCTTCCTTTTTGTAGAATAAATCAATATTTGAAATTCTTAAATAATATGCAGTTATCTTGTAAGTATTTGTAAACGTCAAAAAGATTGTGTTAGGTCAGCTTAGGTACCTTTAGAGAAAAATTTGGTACAGCTTTGAAAAGCCCTTCTGAAGTCAAAGCGACGTCACGACGATGGTAAAAGGCGCTGATGTATTTTGCGATTAATGCTTTCATTGCCGCAGTTTGTAAGCCAGCGGCGCACAGTGGATCGTCCCCATAGAAGAGGTCGGACGTAGGCAGCTTGTGAAAGGAAAATCGAAATTTAAAAAAAAAAAATGCTATCGTATTCCTTTATCAAAAACCTACAAATATTGTAATGAGACTTTTTCTAATTGGACTCATATTTCAGGAGAAAATCGATAAGTGTTTTCTTGTATGGAAATGGACACTAAAGTCCCCCACCGTCTGAGATTCGCCTTGTTTCGGGTAGTCATTTCTATAATTGGTATCTATCTACTAAATGCCACATTTTGTCCAAAGACACATGGTGCCCCAATGGTGCACTTTCTGAGATTATAATCGATTTTCGTTTTATCATAAAAAAAATACAATAGCATGACAAAAATACCATGAAAAACTTGAATTTTCATTATGATTGAACCAAAATAATGTGTGTATGTCTACCTAGCAGGGGCGAATTGTCCATATAAGCCGATTCCTACCGGCTTCCCTTTGGAAATTCGGAACACAACCACTCTATCGTCATTGAATAATCAAACTATAAGTATTTGATATACCATAAAATTAAAATACCTATTACAAAACGCCTACATACATTAAAAATTGTCTTAATAACCCAACAACAAAACACTGCGCTAAAATAACTCGTAGGCGCGTCCGGCTTACGCTAAATTCAATTTCCTTACAAAAAATAAAGTCATCATGACGTCACTTCGGTCACGTGATCCGCGGTTTCTATGAGCCGAGTAAGCCGGTCTGTAGCGAGTTATTGTAGGCACAGAGTAGCAGAAACGTGCGCGCGGGAGCGAGAAGGAATTATTGCTATTGCACCACCTCTTTCTGGCACACGCATTTGATTCGGTAAATTTCGTAATGCGTTCGGCTAGGAGTTCGTAAAAATTTCATCATTCGTTTGACAAATATATTATAAGTGGTTGTTTTTTGACGTAATCGCATTAGAATCTTATTAATTTGCATTTTGTTCGCTCAGTATTAATTGAATTCATATGTTTATCAATACTACTAGTATTAATATTTGTTTGTAGTTATAGGACAGTGATTAACATAGTGTTTTGAGAATGATTAACATGGTGTTTTGTGTGTTGTGAATGTAAAGTACCTTGTAATTAGGTATTTGGGGTAAGTAGATAGTTTAATAAGCTGAAATTACTTATTTAGAGTAGATTTGACAACTAATTAGTACGATCTTATGTGTGAATGTGTGAATTTTGTGAAGAAACATGCTTTTCAAGGTTATGTTTTGAAAATACGTGCTCGCCCCGATGTGACTATAAATCTCCAACGCCGCGATGGTTTTTTCAAAAATTGTAATGTTTCCCTTTACGATAAATATCAATGACTGACTGGCAGTCGTTCCCGTGTTTAGTTTTGTTAGATTGTAGTTGAATTCATCAAAAAAGATGTGCAGACTGAAAAACATATTCGTAGCTGTTTTATGAGTTCGGGAATCGGGAATTTGTATGAAGCTCATAATAGAAAAGTAGTATATCGAAATGTAATGAAATGAAATTTTGATTGATTGATTGATGTACGGTAAATAATTGTTTT
The DNA here is from genome assembly GCA_949152395.1 of Agrochola litura. Classification (NCBI taxonomy): domain Eukaryota; kingdom Metazoa; phylum Arthropoda; class Insecta; order Lepidoptera; family Noctuidae; genus Agrochola; species Agrochola litura. The sequence continues at coordinate 11,338,011 of OX424491.1, read as the reverse complement.
TTTTTTTTTTTTTTTTGTTGGTTCGGCTTACCTCCTCCATAAAGTCACCCTGCGCTACTGACCTAGGTAGGTACATTTACTTCCAAAATAGTGCATATTGTCCTAACTAATATTATAAATGCGAAATTGAGTTGGTTTGTTACGTTTTCACACTAAAACGGCTAAACAGATTTGGATGAAATTTGGCACATGGGTAGACCATGACCAGTACCCTAATTGCGTAACTTATTTTCGTAAACAATTTTGCCATTTTGACAATTCAACAACATTCATTGCGTTATTTACGTTGTTGATCAGATTTTTTTTCCAACTTATGAAACAATGGATTAGCAATCTGTTTCAAATCGAAACAGATTGGAAATATAAATAATCGGGCATTAGAAATAACAACGAGCTATCATGTATTGAGTAGAGTAATTGGATTACCATACCCAATAAAAAGGTGGTTTGAATAATAATAATGAAAATTTATTGCTACAAAGAAACGAGAAACGTACACATACACACATTATTTTGGTTCAAGCATAATGAAAATTCATGGTTGTTATGGTATTGTATTTTTCATGATAAAACGAAAATCGATTATATCTCAGAAAGTGCACCATTGGGGCAGCATGTGTCTTTGGACAAAATGTGGCATTTAGTAGACAGATACTAATTATAGAAATGACTACCCGAAACAAAGCGAAACTCAGATGGTGGGGGAGTTTAAGTGTCCATTTCCATTCAAAGAAAACACTTTTTATTTATTCTCTCCTGAAATATGAGTCCAATTAGAAAAAGTCTCATTACAATATTTGTAGGTTTTTGATAAAGGGATACGACAGCATTTTTATTTTTTTAAATATCGATTTTGATTTCACAAGCTGCCTACGTCCAACCTCTTCTATGGGGACGATCCACTGTGCGGCGTAGCAGACATTCGGCAGGATGGTGAGTCTGTACCTCTTGCGGTGTCGTGGTTATTAAGTTAATATCGGCTTCTTTAAGATCTCAGGGTGAGTAGACCAGTATGCCTATTTGTAGGAATTAAAATTAAACATTGTGGGTTGAGTATTGTGAATCGATAATGGAGGTTTCTGCGTCGCACGTTTTATTAGCAATTTCATTCGTTGACTTACAATAGCAGAAGTAAGGAACTTTTACCCCTCATAAACTTATTTATAGACTACAATTGACTAGGATTAATAAATGAATTACGCAGTCACTGGGTGGCCACGTGAAATCCTAAAGGGCGCGAGAGGTTCATAAGTTAAATATTTTTTCTTTCATTTAATGAACATACGTGTTTTGGAGTACACCTTTTATGGAGGATTTGTAAGGCAAGGGAAAATTGTAGGTAGGTGGGCCGGTATCGCCTGTAGCCTTGGTTGACGTGGCTTACGTGGTAAAACTCTAATGGACGAAAAAAATTTTTCCTTGTAAAAAAAAAAACAGTCTCACTCCGGAAGTGCCGACAGAAGGAAAAACTTGAAAAAAAAAATCGGCACCGCGGTAATCAGGCGTTGATGTCTGTTACTCCACGCACCGCGGTAATCAACGCGTTGATGTCTGTTACTCCACGGTGTCGGTAAATTCCGTTACAGTGTCGCGAAATCGATGGTTTAGTCCCATCTCAAAAATGCCCAACACGCCTAAAGAAGTTTTCATTTAAAAAAAATGGTAGTAGATACCTTGGTTAACAAGAGGTTAAAGTGCTGTTTTGTTCCAGACGTAACAACCTATCTACCTGGGGACATAGGCGTTCCTTCAATTTTGGAAAATAGCAGCCTGCAGTGCGATAACTTCAGCACAATGATTGAAAATAAGCGTTCGTATTTGAAAAAAGAAATCAAGACTGAACCTCGAAGCGAACCCTTGTACACTGTCAATACCAACAGGTTGTTCAGTATATTAGAAGTTTAGTCTTGGTAGGTCTAGAGTATTACTGTGGGAACGAATAACGAGTATTTTTTTTTTCACTTACAGCGGAAACACTGTGATCCAAAAAATACAGAGGAATCGAAGAAGAACTTCTGGAGGGTTAGGCAGCCTAAGTCGGCTGCCTAAAACTCCAGTTGTAAAAACTGAACCTCCGGATAATGGTAAGCCTTTATTAACAAGAATATGTGAAATATAAATAATGTGTCTAACTTTAGTTTAACAAGCCCTATGCAAACAAGGAATATTTATTATTGAACAATTTGAGGTTCAAAACATACTAATTTAATGTTTTGCTTTAGTTTCTAATTTTACAATATATTTCTAGTACTTATCATTTCACTTCATTTTGTTTCAGTCAATATGTTCGAGGAGGACAAAAACTTTGAGCGCACATTCAGTGTAAATAAAAAATCTAAAATGATAAACACGTATGGCAAATCTAAGACCTCGACTATTCCAAAGAAAACGCCTCATTACACTGGATCACTGTCAGATCGACTACAGCTAATAGATACTACCCCTACTGGTGAAGATCCTTATCAACTTGGAGAGGCTGACATGAGGGAGCAGTCGCCTATCCCGAAACTTATGCTTCAAAAAACAAACCACGGTAGATTGAAAATATGTTCGGATCTTATGGGGGACAGTATGTTGCCCTCTAGGCGTATATACGATGCGCCAGCAACTGAGACAAGTTCTAAAATGCCAAATAAAATAAAATTAGAGAAAAGGTATAATTTGCCTAATATAATTCCCTATTCGGCAGCGCAAACAACTACGCATACATCGACGCATACGTCGAACACGGCTTCAGACGCGTGTACGCATATGTCTACGTATACGCATGTTCCTAAGCCGTCTGCGCATACATCAAAGCATGCTGCTACATTAACTCCTAAGCAGACATCGACCCACACTCCTAAGCATACGTCGACGCTCACGTCTACTAATGCGTGTACGCATATGTCGACATACACGCATACGACTAGGAATACGACACCGCGTTCTACAACGTCCTCACACAAGAGTACGCATAAGGCCACGAAATCCCAGTCTGGTTCACGAAAATCCTCGCATACAGGATCGAAAAAGGCCGCGCATAAAACTCCCCTTACTACCCCACTTACGAGCCCACTCATGGCTACGCTGACGCCGCTACACGCGCTCCCGCCGCTGCACTCGCTCCCGCTCCTGGCCTCACACACGCCCTCGCACGGCAGCCTGCACGCGGCGCTCACGGCCGTACGGCCGCCTCTGGGCTCAGGCACTCGTACAATTACCGAAATTAAAAAAGAATCTCTTGACTCTCCGACGTCGCCGACGAACCTGTTTATGCAGCAACCAGATCTGGACCGCGTAAAGAAAGAGCCTGATTTGGACTGGCCCTTTAGTTACTCGACGATGCATCCAGTGGGAAGCGAGACAAGTTTATGTGATTTTTCGTATGGTGAAAACTCGAATTTGACGACTTTGCCAGCCTTAGATGTTACGGATTTCCGACAATTAATCGAATCCGATGCAGCAGCGGCGGCCGCAGTAACTGCATTAGAAAATATAGATTCGCTAGATTACAGCGCAGTCGAGAAGATTGAAAACGATAAGATTAAAAAAGAGGGAGTACGGAACACGAGCTTAGGCGCGCCTGGAGTAAGTACTGTGTCTCAAGTGGCCAATTTATTTCTGTGATAGATAATAAAGCAATTCTAATAAAATTGCAATTTTCCAGGAGGAAACCCCGGAAAATCGACGTGGCATGGGGAGCAAACGTGGAAGGAAACGAGCTCTGTCAACTGCAGGGCTTGGCAAAAATGCGAAGCAAAATTTATTGAAACCCGTCGGGCCCAAGCCAAAGATAGTCAAGGGAAAAGGTAATGTAATAGAATAAGAATATCTGCGCCAGGCCTTTGTTGCCGAGGTAATCCTTACGTATTATGCTCACGCTTAGGCCACTGGCGACCGCGATGGCTGTGCGGGTTGCGCGCTAGCAAGCTATGCCGCACTGGCGCAGTCAACCGCACGTCCATGGAAACAATTTATATTGACAGCGCCTTTATGTCGTAGCAGTAAGAGCGGTTTCCGTAGTTCAAGTGTTACGATCCAGCGTGTCAGTGACATGCGGTTGACCGTACTCCAATGACACGCGGTTGACCGACCTCCAGTGTCCTCGCGGTTATTGAATTTGCTACTAAGCGCCGTACGCGTTGAATTCAAGGGGTTAAGAAGTTTAGCGTGGAGTTAGATAGATAGAATATTCTTGGAGTTGGATACTAACTCTGAAAAATATAACCATTTAGGCGTATAAGATTAATTAGTGTATCAGTTTTAAATAATATCACAGTATACGATTTGTTAGAGTATTCTGCGTCGATAACATGGTTCCTACCTATGCGATGTTGTGATTGAAACCCACCTCTAACTGCTGTGCAAAGTTGCAAAGCTTACTTTGCTGCCATCGCAATTTTATTCTGGTTTTATGTTTGGATTTCTGTTAAGAAAATGATGCTGCATTCAAACAATCTGTATGAGCTATGTTAATTTAATTTTCAGCTGTGTGCCGCGGCAAGAAATCTCCTCTGCCAGGAATGATGACGAGAAAACCGTATCACACCCTGGTAGGAGACCCAGACCTATCGTGGTACCTCGGCTTGGATCCCGACGTTAAAATGGAAGATATTGATCAGGGAGACTGTAAAGCCTCCACTGTAGAGGTAAAAAAAGGGCCAGGTTGTGTCAAAAGATTTTTAATAACTTTAGACAGCGAACTTAAAGCAAGCAAATGTAAAAAGGCTGAAAGTAGTAAAAACTTATTTTTATTACAGGTACCAAGGTGGCGAGAAAAGCCATTCACTTGTGTATATAGCTTAGAAGGCACAGAGAATTTAGATGATAAGGTTTTTGAAAAGCGGCACCAAAAACTAGAAGCTGAGGAGCGGAGGCAATTAAGGTAAGGTTTTTACTCAAACAATCAATAAATATTTATGATTGCGGTTATTCTCAAACAACTCGTGGATTAAGAACTAGAGTAGCGTAAGGCCAAAAATTCAAAAAAAATTTTTTTTCACCGTTCGCTTTTTTAATCCCCATATTTTTATGTGCCAAAAAACTGGAGCGATGTAGTGTGTAGATTGCTTAGTACAAAAATAACGTATAAAAAAAAAAGATATTTGCTTACTGCCAAAATGAAGTGTTTCTACTTACAATAATCTTGACATTATTTTGGCAAAAAAGTTACGAGCACAACGATCGAAACTCGAATTACAAAGCGAATAGGACAGCGAATATGCCTTCACTGTAATTGCTTAAATAACGTATCTTGTCATACGTTTTTAACGCAGAAAGTTTGATTATGTAGTCTAGATTTGTTTCGTGCCAAATAAGCGTAAAGTAACCGTTACTGCTTATGGGACCTTGTTTCGTGCGCTTCCGTCATTTTTCTCAGTGCCAAAAAAACGTAAGGGTGTGATACGCTACTATGGCACTAAATAATTAAAGTAATGCAATCAGTTTTTATGTCAATAATCGTGTAAACGCTATATACGTTCTTTTAGCACGTAATAAATCTCTGTTGGTCTGATTCACTTTCGCGTCTAATACTACTGTACATTAATTTGACACCAAAAACCTTCGAAAATTGTAGTGGCGGCTAGTGCGGTTGCTAATTTTTTCATTAAGTATTTTAAAGCACTACTATTTAACGAAGGTCTGGAGTCGATCTGATGATGGAGCCGAAAGACAGTCGAGGGAACTCCTCAACGATTTACAGCAATTACCTGGTGTTTGGGCTTGATTAATTTGTATTGATAAGAACTTTACACCTAGATGGGTTGTGACTGTCATTAGGGGTCTGATGATGAAAACGAAGGACAGTCAAAGGAATTCCTCAACGTTCCTTGTTTATAGTAACTCGTACAGTTGCTCTCGGAAAGCACCATTTGGTGAGGTGGAACTGATGGTGAAGACCACAAATGGCCACCGGAACAACTCAATAAACAGTATTTCACCGATTGCGATTCGACTACTTAGTATGGTTGCCAAGAAATTTATGCTCGTCACAATGCATATGGAGACATAGAGCTGATGGTCAAGTACCAGGAGAACTCCTCAACGATTAAAGTCCCTGCATCGGGGTAAGCAATATTTTGTAAAAGGTGATGAGCAGTTGATATTAAGCTATTATAACTGAGATAAATTACAAACCAACCCACTAAAAAGCGAGAAAAAAACTTTACAAAAAACCACTGATTTCTAAAAAAACACTACAAAGTGAAAAATAACTTATGTTTCGGAAGTCGGTGGCAAATAACGAATATGCAAAACCAAAGACACCGACTTCCGAAATATAAGTTATTTTTCACTTTATAGTGTTTTTTTTTTTTGTAAAAAAGTTTTTATTTTGATTTGAAAAAACTGAAAGCTGTTATGATTAAGAACTGTAAAACGAATACTGATGAGGAGACTGAATTGGTTAAAAATCAAATGGCTTCAATATCACAAGGACGACCCAGAACATATCTATTTTAAAAATATGACTTGGACAGCGAAAACTTCAAAAAATTAAGATATTCAGAAGGGGCAAAAGAGCAACCTTGCCCTCATCGAGAGTAATTTTGCAAAAAGCTTACAGTGATCCAATAGCTATATGATATATCAGCAGATAAGTACAATTTGCAAGAGCTGTGTCGATCTGGAGTTATTCCTTCAACATAATTATCATGATTTTTACAGCCATTTGCAGGTCGACCACGAATAATTATTTTTAATTACATTTTTAAAGTAGCCACGAGGGATTATTAATTTTAGAAGAGTTTCGTTATTATTTTTAAGGCCATTTTAACGGAAGTTCCGTTGCATTCCATACATTATTAAATTTATGTAACAGCCAAAATGACGTATGTCAACCATTTTTTGAAAAATAAACTTTATTAAAATAAAAACGTTTTTTGATTGACCAAAAAGTTACACTATTCTGTAGCCGATAAATAAAGCTTTATTATTAGTAAAAATAAGATATCTAAATACTGTAGATTTTGCCATAAAAGAGCTATAAGATTACGGTAGGTAAATTTGAAATGTTTTTCGGCTCTCCAGTGAAGTTGTAATTTTGCCCTTACGCTACTCTAGTTCTTAACCCACGAACTAGCATCTGAAAGTCCATTCAAATTTTCAAGCGATTTATTGGCTGTTATTTTCGTCAACCAAACAGTTAATTTGTTTTACATCAGATTCATTTTTATAGATATTTTATTATTTTTATCAGATTTCAATATTTATAACTAGCTTTGCTCGTGGCTTCGCCCGCGACCGGGATAAAAAGTATCCTATATCCTTAATAAACCTATTTAAGCCGGCGAGAACGAAGTACTAGTAGTATTTCAAAGGTTTTTCGTCAAACGAATGATAAATTCTATGGTGCAAAAAGTTGTAAGATGCAAAATGTGCGCATCTCGAAATACCAGAGACACAAAAACTATAACAAATACTAAACATATGGTTTTTGTTATTTTAATCGACCAATCTAACAATTAACATGAGATCTGGCCGCAGGTTTACTTATCAGCCATCCTAGACACTTAGACAGGACATTGCGATAAGTCATTTCACTTTAGTTTGCCTTAAGCACTTCGAAATTATTTTACAACAGTCGTATATGGTCTATTCCAAAAATATCTGATGAGAATGTAAACAAACTATGTTGAGGTTCAATAATTATGCAATAAAAAAAACTTTTTTTATATAATAACTAGCGGACCCGACAGACATTGTCCTGTCCGAACAGCGCCACCTACCGGGTCCAACTGTATTTTCAAACCATCCAGGGACCCACTCAAATATACACACAAAATTTCATCCAAATCGGTCCAGCCGTTTAGGAGGAGTTAGGTGACAAACACATTTACAGAATAATTATATATGTAAATATTGAAAAAGCATCGGCAAAAATTAAGGTATAAAATTAGCTTCATTTGATGATTTTAAATTAGAATTTCGAGTTTAAGTATTCAAATAATCAAACCCATCAAAACAACATATACAAAAATGCAAGTCTCGCAACGCAGTTTTTCTACCGCAAAAAGTTGTGAGATCTAACGTAAAATGCAAGTCGGTTAATTTATTCAGTACCTATCTATTAGAGCATCTATCCAACAACTTTGTCATAAATTGATACCTAATTAGTTAACACGTAGATACCTTTATTTCTTTAATAAATAGAACGACTTGACTTACTGACTTGCGGCCATAGTTGTTTACTTCTTTGGTAAATTTTGAAGAGCTGTTTTTTTACCAATTTATTTACATTTTCAACAGATACTTTCAGACTTTAAATTACTACATAAAACACCATCATTCACATGAATCATCATTATTTTCATTCTATTTGAATTAAAATCGGACGACAAAAGGATATCTCGTGCTACTGGCTGAGACTTGAAAAGGCTTTCTGAAACCAACTTTATGACCGTATTCATATTTTTTATTATATATTTATGTATGTATGCTACCGTATACATATATACGCCATTTCGTTCGCGACCAAATATATTTAAAAAAAAAAATTGAATATTTGCTAGTTGTTTCTATCAAAATATAACTTAACAGAAAATTTCGTAATTACTTCAAAAACTGAAAATTCAGATGGCCCAAAGAATGAGCGAAATTGAATGAACTTTGTTATGCATAGTTTTAATTGTATCTAATAACCTAAACTTGGAAACACATTATGTTCGTTTATAACATAACTTTAACAATGGGTAATGACCGACTTTACGTTTAAAAAATGACTGAACCGTTTTTTTTTTCACTTTCCATGTAAAGAAAACGTCATTTTAGGTTATAAGAGTGGAAAATAATACTTTGCAATATTCCAATATAACAAATACCTTTTTGGGGTTTATTCAAATTCTAACCTAACCTAATACTTTTACTATGGTAACATTATTTTACTTCGAACTGTCAAGTTACTGAATACGATTAAAGTTCTAAGTTTTGTGCTTTTTTATTTGCCATTGGTTTGGTGCCGATTCCCTTATTCACAAACTAAACTAAATTTAAGTTCAGTGCATCTTTTTCTTTCTATTTCATTAAGAAAAGGACAGAAGATAAATTTTAGTTAAGTCCTGTCAAATTAATCGGCGCCTGACACTACTCCATGCAAGTTTAGACGTGATTAAAAACTTGCCTACTAAAATTAGGTCAATTTACGTCAAGCGCTGATTAATTTTACAGGACTAAACTAAAATGTATCTTTTGCCCTTTTCTTAATGAAATAGAAAGAAAAAGATGCACTGAACTTAAATTTAGTTTAGCTTGTGAACAAGGGAATCGCCACCATTTTCCTACTATCCAATCTGTTTTTCTGTCAATGTGTTTGTTTCTCTGTTAATGTTGCTGTTTCTCTGTCAATGTGTCTTTTTGATTTTCAATGTGTCTGTTTGCCATTTTTCCCGTCTGTTTATTTCTTTTCGTTCTCTTTAGCTTAGGACCAGTTTGGCCATACTCTGTTAGTTATTAAATGACCTGTTAAAAATTTAATAACTAACAGAATTTGGTGAAATTTCGCCTCAAGGCAGAAGTATTAGAATGTTATAATTTATTATTGACTTTATCGATTGATGATACTAAACACTTCGCTTTTGGTTCGGCTCGATTTCCGTTAATAGCAAGTGACTTCAAAAGTAACGACATTTTTCTGTTGCGTATAGTTAGCTATCTTCACTTTTTAAATAGTGTAAGTTTGTAGACTAGCAAATATAAATTTATGTACGTTTTCTCAATGTTGCTCCGATGGAATAGGCATAGGTCCCTATCTACTAAATGGTGTAATAAGTAACTTAGAAGTATCATCAATTTAGGTAAGCCATTATAGTTAGATTTCATTTTGAATAATAAAGGATAAAAAACTATTTTCAAAAAGTTTCAAGTAAAACTAAAACCATAAACAATATGGTACCTATAGTGTTTAGTCACAGTCACTTTGATTAAGTGGTAATTAATCCTGAAGCGTAATGTTATTAGCTAAACGCGATGTTAGGATATACTATTTTCTCCTAGGCTAAATTGTTTCAATAGAAGTGCGTTTGTTCCAAAGAGTTTAGCCAAAGCCAAACTAATTTGTCGAGCGAGTAAGAACAAACTGAGCCCTAATTATTCTCAGTTGGTTTTAGTAGGACGAGTGACTCCCTAACTTAGATTAAATAATCGTTAGTCATTTGCCTGAATAAAGATAATCCCGATGACAAATCTTAACTAGAATTAATTTCACAGATTTGCCTTTAATTTAACATATTTTTGTGGGCAGTTAAAATCATAAGCCATAATTTGTCAGAAATTGCACAATCTTTACAACAACTATTAAAAATTTATTAAAATATTTGATTAAAAAGCCCGCAATCGGTGAACGTTCAGTGACATTTAACATTTTTAGAGACTAGAACTAGCGCCTCTAGCGGCGATTTTTAATCTTACCCAAAATAGCAAGGGCGGGTTCTCTAGCGTAAAAAACCCTTGCTTAATTGGTACTTGCACTTCTCCGGCTACTACCGCGGCAATCGTTACTCAATTATCCTAAGCTAAACGAGTTTTTGTGTGCTTTGGACGATATAGTTTGGTCTAAGCTAAACTTACGATCCAAAAACACTGAGCGAACTAGTCCGACCGGATTAGTCCCGTAACATAAGTATAACTTGCCGTAGGTACCGTAGATAATCGTAATCTCAACGCAATCGTAATAACTTTCGAAAGTAAGTTGTTCACCGACTGGCACTCATGGTGCCGCGGTCTCAGCTACTTCTCGAATGTTATTAAAGTTGCAATTATTTTTTTTGTTTTTTTAACAAGCTGAATACTAAGGAAATAAACAGTAAGTGTTTACGGGATTATTAAAAAAAACTTACACAGACTTCTTTAAATTCTCCCGAAAGTGTTTATTGTCTTCTTTGGTCTTAAGACTGTCTTACGTCAAACAAGTCCACGGTGGAAATTAAAACATTGTAATGTTTTCAGATGGCATATGCGACGGATTCGTGAGCAAAGGCATGTGGAGCGTCTTCGGATGAGGCAACGGGACCCCTGGTACAACCACTCTCATTACCAGCCCTCAGTGTACACGATCTGGCCGCAGCCCCAAAGGGATGTGCGTATGATCGAGATAACTGACACTATCCCCGTCATGGCCTTCGGGGAGGACCTGCCAGACATACCGCCTGCGTCAGTATACATTACAAATATAAGAAAAAAATCGGTGCTTTTTAAACATACACGGTTTACATAAAATGGTAATAAAACGATTTACTTTTGAAACACCGAAATGGTTTTACGAGACTAAACCTCACGTCGTAAATCCGGGATAGCTAGGAGCTAGGAGACACAAATACGGAAACCGTGTGTGTTAAAGGCACTCTTTGTTAATTATTTGCCTCACTGGCACTGCTAACAAAACTGTATTTTTCTAGTGACTTCGTTCTACCTTGGGTGAGAACGTCAAAACCATTGAAGAGATCGAAACGTTCGAAGACGCTTCACTGATGGTTTTTTGTTTGCGAAGTATTCGTCGCCGGATATAGCGCCTGGATGTGGTCTCACGCTTCTAGCTTATAACATTTGATCTTGGCTACCAGTCTAACTAGATAGCGGAGAAACTATCTGACCTTTCGAACAAAATTATGTTATCGGAGGACACCGATACCCTAAAACTAGACTGGCTGCCAGATTTAATAGGCCGATATGACTATAAAACTGTTTTGTCGTGCGGACATATTATTGACTATAGAAAACGTCATTGCAACTGTTTATAAAGTCATACCGACCGTATTATAGGCAAGTGAAATAGACATTAAATTATCTACTTTTAAGGTGTAACTTATAGAAATCTTGACTTGTAAAGAGTATGATTGAAGCGTATGGAATTTCTTAAAAGTCCTCGTAAATCCGGAGGCTGTTGAAAAATTAAAGCAATCAAATGTCATGTTAATAAGTTTTTGTCATTGTTTTTGTTAGAACTTCCTTACATATTTGTAAATAATGTACTTACGACACGGTGTAGCTTAGCTAACTCCTACAATTATAGTTAGAATTTTGCCGTTGAAATGGGTTGGGCATTTCAACTGAATTTTCATGACGTTTGAACTCTTGTTTTTCTGCCGTTAATATTTGTTCCATAATTTCAGTCAATAGATGTTTGTATCGAAGCCAATTTTATAAAGTCGACTTTAAATCTCGATTTAGAACTGAACAGAGATTGTTTATTTTTTAACCATGACGGGAAAGCTCTTGGCCTGCATCTCACCAGATGGTAAGTGATGATCAGGCCGAAGGTGGAAGTGAGCATCACCCGGAATCCTCAACCACAGAGGAACTGGCTATCTTACCTCTTTAACTGCCGAAACACAATAATGCTGTTAAAATTGTTGTTATGGCGACATACTTAGATAAGATGGTGGTAGCTAATCAGGCGGACTTAGAACAAGCCCTACCAACAACCAAACCGAGCAGAAATTTTGTCCCCACTGGGAATCGAATCCGGGACCTCTGGGTCTGAGACGTGTGGTGTAACCACTAGACCACAGAGGCGGTTATCTTATTTCGCATGCTTATCATTGCTAAATTATCGCCTAATTATGTCCATGCTTGTAACAGCGTTACAAACATAATAAATGTTTTAACACTGACGTTGTAATTTAGTATTAAAAATTTAAGATTAAAGGCCATACATAATTTTAATATTGAAATACTGAAAACTACTACAAACGAAAATAAGGACCACTACTACATTTGAAATAAGATTAGACATCTAAACAAACCTTTTTTTTTACAGTCCGTTCAACCAATTTTGACTTCTATACCGTAGGCATAGGATGGTATTAAAAGCAAAAAGTGGTTACAATACCAACTGTTTACTGCAGCTGCCATTTGTCATGCCACCAACCCAATAGAAGTCAAAATTGGTTGAACGGACTGTAAAAAAGGTTTGTTTAAATGTCTAATCTTATTTCAAATTATTATTGAGTCCGTGCAATCCACGAAGACGCGCCCCACTCCGCTCCGCGCCGTACTAGAGTTCAGCTTACAGTACAGTAATCGCGGAGTGGGGCGCGTCTTCGTGGATTGCACGGACTATAGATCATTGCAGATAATTTATTTGGTTTATATTTTGTTTGAACTGTGTCCATTTTTTTACTCAATTGTCACTGTACTAGAGATATTTAGACGTAATAAACGTGGTGCTCCTGATGATTGATGCAACACTACGCCCTTCGACTAAAGAATAGTGACCCCGTTTATGAACATTTGTACGACTGGAATTATGGGATAAAGATTAAACACTTAAGAAATTGTATGTAAACCTACACAATCAAACTCAGTACAAAGATCCAACTTAGCACTACTTTAATTTAGTAAACTATAACATTAGTAAGTGTTGTCACAATTGTTTAGATGAGCTTAGAGAGATTTATGCCAAAACTTACCAATTAATCACAAGAAATTTCAATAGATTTTTAAACGTTAAAGAAACTTTTAAAGTACTTTAACATATATTTTAAAGGCGTTTGAAAATCCGTTAAAATCTGCTTACTTGTTGGTGAGACTGCCCTAAGTATTATTGCGAACAGGCACAGTCCCTTACACATTGTTTTAATGCTGTAAAGCGGTAAGAGACAACTGGGCAGGTCTGTAGGTGTCGTATTAACTATCTAGTTGGTTCGATAAACTAGCTCTCTAAGGCTGTGTTTGTGAGACAGAGTATGCTTCGCATCCAACACATTCGACTGTTCCGCAAACGCAGCCTAAGGGGCACATCGCAATAGTTTTAGTACACACTGCTCTGGCGAACTAGTGCGATGTCGCCCTAATTAAGTCGATACATTTAGGTGTTTATTACCTATTAATTGTTTTTTGTAAATATAGATTGAATGATGAATGAACTGAAAAATGTAAATAGCGAACATATAGAATATGTTCAAATCATCGTCAAAGGGTTATGTTTGAGCGCGCGTGAACTTCTTATTTGAGTGAGATGTATAAAACTATACTTTCGTATTTTTAAACTAATTTAGTATTACGGATTTCAATAAGATAAAATTCATAACAATAAAGGCCGGTCATATTTAGAACAAAAACATTAATTCAAGTCATCATGTGAAAATTCGACCTGTTCTTTCTAACCAACATTTCTCTACATACTCGACTCCTACTAACTGGAGTAGATAGCTATCGACTATCGTATCTAGGTAGGCAATATACGTCAAATTAATTTCCTTATTCGCCTTTCTTTATACAAACTTCCGAATTTATGGAAGAAATTTATCAACCATCCATTTCTGCACGTGATTAGGATCGCCAAATGGGCAATAACGTTTTACGAGGAAAGCCATCCAACTTTTCCAGTTATCAGATTTCAGAATGCTCAAATGACAACTGGTACCGATTGCATTGTGAGTACTCTAAGGGCAAGAAAGCTCTCGAAAGAGTTCCACTTTGGGCTGGTCGATAAATCTAGAAAACCCACAGCGGTCCATGGGTCAAAAGGTAAATATGGAAATGACTCATTCCCAGTTTCTCGAGACATCACCACTCCTCTCTTGTTTGCCGATCATTAGTTACGACCAAAATTTTTTTTTCTAATTTACGGAGTGATTATTTCTAATTCTTTTAAGTTTTCTCATTCATTAATTTTTAATTGTCTGGTTTATCCAAAGACTTCTAATTATTGTTGTAAGGTATTTGTGATGGTATAACTATAATGCAATAACTCGGTTACTGCAAAGCTAATCAATTCAAATAGCTCACAATTAGTTTTGAGTTCTCAACATTTTTTATTTCTTTACATCATTAGTAAAATAAAAACGTGTCAATAAATATATTTTATTAATTATAGGAAGTTAACAATACAAGCAAATTGTTAAATGCAATATTTTCGCATAATAATGTACCTACATATTTGTAAAATGACGGACAATGTACTTCAAAATTAAATAACTTGTGGATGTTTTAAACTAGTCGTAGAAAAGAAATAGCATGAAATGTTAACTTTTTTAAGCTTTTTTTTGTCGAATTGCAGCCCTATTAATGATTCACCTAACTACTTACAATTATCTAAAGGATAGAACTTAGGTATACATTTCGAACCAACGTATTTTTCTTAACTGCAATGTACCTTAATGAAGTCTCGTCTTGCTTTTATTGCAATTCCTTTTTAACGTTGGCAAGCAGGTACTGGGCGGCTAGAACTTAAAATAATCGTTTTACACAGTCAGGCATATTATAACATAATCGTCGTTACTTGTAAACGTAATAGATGGTCATTCGTAAACAAACTGTTGGCGCTAATTATATTCGTCATGTTCTAGAATTATGGATAGGTAATATAGCTAGAAAATTACTGTTCTTGTTCTAGTAATTTAGATAATGTTTGCCTATTAAAAAGACACGCGGGAGATAAAGAAATCTGTGATTCTAGAAGACTGCGCTGGAAAAAGTGGGGGAAAAATATTACTCTGACAATAGAATGGAATTATGATTACATTTACAATTGAGCGGAGCGACGACTCGTGTTCACGTTTTTAAATACAGAATTAATACGTGTACGTACTTTATAGCGAATCAAAAACCTTACCTTATCATACCATCTTATCTTTGCCTAAGCGAGTATCTTACCTTATAACTTTTCTTTAATATTTGGGCGTGAAAATTAATGCTCCTAAAAAATTTCACTTTGAAAATATAACACCGTGTTAATTGGGCTCTATTAGTGTTAAATGCGATAATAAATGTAAATACTGGTTTCTAAATTATTATACATCCCCATGACATACAAAGAAACACAAGTGGTTGTAAGATAGTGGTTAATTATATGTCAGAGTTGTCGAAGGTTATTATTATGGGTGTTTAATGTTGATCAGTAGGCTTTCAAGGGTCTTCCTGAATCTTTGTGTTAAGGAGGAACCTTAACACAAAATTTCAGAAACAGCGAATTGAATTAATACAGCTTTTCATCACTAATTACGCACAAAATAACATTAATGAAATCTAAAAAAAAACACGCACGTTCACTATTTATAAAGGTAACTACTTAGTACAGACAATTTTTTCATTCGTAAGTTTGAAAAACCCGTTGCCCTCTTGGGGTTAATTTATAAAGTAATGAATGACGTCTGCTTACCATGTTAGAGGCCATTAGGGTCATGCCACACCGAGACGTGACGCGTCGTGACGCTGCGTGCACTCTTTAAGATAGTGATACAATATTTAATTTTATTTACTATACATTTAATTAAGATAATTCGAAAACGGCCCGCGGCGATGCGCTACGCCGCGCTGCGCCACGAGAGGCCTCGCGGCGTAGCGCGACGCAGCGTTGCTTCGTCGGTAGGCGCAGCGTGCAAGAGCGGCGCTGCGGCGACCCGCGAAGCCGCGTGACGCAGTGCGACACCGCGAGGCGCAGCCTGAAGCCGTCGTGGCTACTTGACTACTACATATTAGCTAGCGGGGTGGGAGCTCGCGGCGAATGTAGACACGTTCCGCAGTTTCGTGGCGTGTCGTTGCACCGCGTTGTGTCTCGTTGCGCGTGCGAGGCGTAGCGCTACCAGCGACTTCACGATGCGCCTCGCAACGTCGCGATGCGCCTCGCAACGTCGCGATGCGTCTCGCAACGTCGCGATGCGTCTCGTGGTGGCGCGCTGCGCAGCGCGAAACCATTGGCTTCTTCAAGCATCGTCGCGTCGCGTCCCGTCTCGGTGTGTACTGACCCTAAGGCTGCCTGTTCATTGACGCGGAGCGAGGGAGTAATGTGGAGTGGAGTTGCGGACTGTGTCTGCATTGATGCGGAGCGAGGTAGTACGGAGCGGAGTTGCGGACTGTGCGGAGCTAGGCCGAGTTCACGCGACGAGTAATTAAAGCGGGCTGCAATACCCCGCAGCCCGTTATTTTCCATTTCTCCGCTCCGCTCCGCTTCCTCCCGGTTTTGTATAAATTTTTAAACTAGTTTGCAAATCCCTAAGCTGTTCACTGAAGCGGAGCGGAGATATTATGCAATTCCATTGTCACCGTGCCAGTTAATATTGGAACAGTTCCGCTCCGCTCCTCTCCTCTTCACTCCAGTGGACAGTCCACCTTAAACGTCTCTTCAAGCAACGACTTATTTCAAACATTACTGAATTTTAAGCAAATAAACGCCTTGTGTCTAATGAAATTTAATGAATATTATTTTGTGTTCAGTATGATGCAAGATATCGCCTTAAATTGACACTTTCTTCGTGGTGACAATTTTGTTAACCTAGGTTTCTTGCAAGTATTGTATAAATAAATGTAGGTACCCGATGTGTCGCGAGTAGTCCTTTGTAAAATCATAGGTTAGGGCTGGTTTTATCATATACATGTACAGATTATCTGTAATTAATCACATTATTTGGTAAATTCATGTGGTTGTCTTACGAAGTTAACTTATTGCGTTTTACGTAACCGCGACACCTTTCAATTTATATGTCCAATCTTTTTATATAATTTTGAACCGTGATATTTTCTAAATACATTCCTTACCTTATCTATGAAATTTGATCATTATTATTCGGATAAAATGTACTAGGATTATTTTTATCTCGGTAGAGTTGTTTTTGGCCATTCAATGTGGTTTCTTGTAAGATTTTTTCTTGCTTGCGAATAACTTGATAAGGAAATTTATTTATAACCCTTTTATATTATAGACGTTCTTCCTGTGTTAGGAAAATAGCTGTATTATGGTTTGACATAAAAAAGCTCTTTTTCACGGATTAATAATTGAAACTAGTTGTTATATTTATGAATATTTTCCATAAAGAGATATTTCGATTTGTACATAACGTCATTATTTTGTCGTATTGCTATTGCGCGATATTGCGTATTCCTAAACTTTAATGCCCGTTCTCCAACATATAATTATTATATAATAGGACCTACCTACCTGGTATCGAGTAATATTATCAAATTGTCAATCAGCTAAGTACCTTTATTTCTTTTGTATTTAATTAAATGGGGTTAGAACGCCGCGTAATGTTTCCGGTGTTTACACCCAATTTCATGTCTGTATAAATAAAGCCTTCATGGAAACCAGTTACGAAACCCCGGTTTCCCTGACGGCCGAAGCGTGTCATTGTCTTTGGGGTAATTCAGTGTACTTATGTACTTTTTACCATAACGGTTAAAGCATTATTTTATGTTTTTTTCTGTTCTCTTTCCGACAATTTTTAGGTGTGATCAATCTAAAAAAAACTCTTAAGGTTTTTTCGGAATACAGCTATAATTTGATTGAGCGAAATAGAAGGTATGTGTATGTGAAGGTAGGTGGTACAGACGCCAGCACATCAAGCTACCCGAAACTGTCAAATTTTCCCAATCTACTTTGAACCTTATATTTAAGTGATAAAGTTGAAAATCTATTAAATAAATTTGACAGATTGTAGTAGCTTGATGTGCTGGCGTCTGTACCTAACATGTTGTTTTAATTTACTAATGAGGCTTACGTTCAAGAATAATATAATAGTAGTTAAAAAAAATCGCAACGTGTTTTACGATTTTTTTTAAGAACCTACCTATTGTAGTCTCCATCTCAATAATAATAATAATAACGTCTATAATGTAGTTAGATTCAAATTTTTCAGGTTCAGTCGGTCAACATTATCGGTAATAATCTCAGTTTTCAAAAGATTAGTAATTATTTTATTCTGGTAACATAAACACAATAAATAGAAATATTCTATAATTTTAGACTAATTCAACCATTGTTTAAGGTGCATAGGAATTTGAATGAGGCTGAAGTAAGAAGTCTCCTTCATTATGCGTAAGCCAAATATAAAACTTTTAATTAGCATTACGAATGAAATTGAGCTTGTGGTATTCTTTAACTATTTATTGGGGTAAATTCATTTTGTAAATGAGTCATTTAGGCATATTACATATTGATTCATCATTATGAAGTTATATTTTAAGTGAATAAAGTAATTGTTGTAAATATTTTGGAAAATAAAGTACCTTTTAATTATTACGTAATTACTTTGTTAGAAAAAACGATCCTAGTTAAATAGCTCTTATGTCATAATAAAATTTATCTAACATTCACTTATCCCTACAGTCCACTTTTAGGTACATAAACTTTAGAAAACTTAGTTTATAAAATTCCGTTTTAACAATAATTGTAAGCAGTTTTATAGTCACAATATTATTCAAAAAATCTCTGCAAAGTTGATATGATTGACTGTCGTAGATAATAATAATTATGTAAACTACACTGAAATATGTGTCATAAATTGTAATGCACCTATACTTACCTACCTGTATTTAATTATAATAGAAGTATCTTAGTTCTTCAGGAGTATATGGGTATGAATTAAACAAAACCAGGAGTCTATTTACGATATAGGACAATTTGACTCATAAGTTATGTAGTGTGTGTAAGAGAACTAATTAATGCTTTAATCTCTGTTTTGATATTCTACGTTTGATTCAAGATTATGTTAAGATCAAAATTGTATTGTTGTACGATAGGTTCCAAACAATTGGAATTTAAAAAGGTTCGTTTCGAATATTTTTCTTTGTTATTATTATAAAAATATCGAGTAAGTAGGTATAATATTATTTTTGTATTCACACTGTAAAAGTTGATGGATTGTAAATAATCATGCCAATGACGCATGAGATCTTAATTGAGACCGTATTGGTCTTCTATTATTTTGATTATAATGGAAGAATAATGTAATTAAATGTTAGATTTTTGGAATTGTTTTTCATGTGTCGGGAACTTATTATTATGTTGAGTTAAGTATTTATGACAACGATGTCCTGTATGCATTTTCATCCATAAGGAAGCCACAAGTAAGCGAAGTTGACACTATTATTTTTAAGTACACACGTGCTATTTATTTTTGGTCAATATTTTCTTATTCATAGTCATCTTACTAAACTAGCTAGCTCTGTTGCTTTGCGAGAGAAAGACGGGGATATGCTTATAAAGCGTTTTTTAAATGTAGGTAATGTTTAATGAATAAGGAAGAAGTAAAAGGCATTTCGATGCCCGGGCGTTTTAGTCCGCATTTCTATTCCATTATTAATTATTTTTTAAGACTAGTTGCAATTACGTCATCTACAAAATTGTTTTTTATTAAAAAAATATTAATTATTTATATTCCTCTTAGAGCCGTTTTTTCAACCGACGGATTACTTTGAGTAAATATGGCGGTCTGGCATATTTTCTGTATTATGGGCTGATTTTTCAATCGTCAAATATAAAGTATCAGGGGAATAAAAATGGCGGTTTGACAGCTTTTGTATAGAAAGTTTAAATCAAACCGCAATATTTATTCTTCAAACAAAAGTTATCCGATTATAGAAAAATCTGCCCTTGAGCTGTTAAATGTCATACTTATTCTTCAGATAAAAGTTATCTGACGATTAAAATAATCACTAAATTCAGCCCTAAATTAACTTGGCACGGTATTCAAAGTAAATAAAGTTAACTGACGCTTATTTTAAGTTGACATTCTGGTTACTTGTGGCTGTAAAGTAGATACGACGGACTTATGTTAAGTTTAAGTATTATGTAGATTACGATTGTTGTTCAAGAGTAAGCTTATTATTATAATTTCTTAAACAATAGTTGTTAGTGTGTAGCGTTACAGTGCAGTTAAATTGTTCCACTCATAGACACAGTGGTACGAAGTAATTGTTAAATGTTTTCGATTATAACCGAGTTTTGCTGCACTGTCCACTTGGCATAAAATAATAAGATCTCATTAATCGTTAATTAATAATTGGAATTTATCTGTTCTAATAGATATTATGGAAGTAAAGTCGGGTACACTTATCATGAAGTGTATGTACAAAATAAATATGGTTACTAACGACATTGCACCGACTATAAACAATAGAAAATTGCATATCAATTTAGGCAAAATGTAACATCGGCGTCTTCAGTAAAATTTGTCTGAATATAGTACCTTACTGTTTGTTTGTAAAAACTATAGTTGTACACTATTTTGTTTTATTTTTTATATTTGGACAAAAATATGTAAATTAATCTGCTGTGTAGATACTATTATAATGTGGCATTTATTAAATAATCTTAAAATATATTATGGTATGTTTCAGTGTACAAGTTAGTAGTGTATATACCACTATTAAAATTAGGTAGCTTAAATATTTATCTTCCCGTATATTTAAGACTCCTAACTTCGGTTTAATTACGAATTCATGTGATACTTCAGACTAAGTTGTATAAGTACATGGAAATAAAGGAACTTCGTCTCTAGAATATACCCAGATTTTAATTTAATACTTCTATCTTCCCTGATGTTCTCTATGAGGGTCGTGGTGAGTGAAAGAAATGTAAAGAAAACTGTCTTAAATTACCGATAAAAGTGCATTTAATGAAACATCAAGTTACATAAATATCGTGGTTTTCACAGTTAATACGCAACATAATACATTAATATAGCTTTGTGATGTTGTCCTAAGGTACAACTAGTAATAAAAACATAATAAGTACACCAATTACAGTAGTAATAAATAACGGACTCTGTGAAGCAAAGTCACGCAATACATCCTCAGTAACACTAACATCGATTAATTGATTAATAATGTCAAAGATAGTTATTCTAACACCGAAAAAATTACAACACCAGGTTATTTCCATATCATTTAACAAGACGGAAACATATAACTGCAAATACCTATTTATTACCTGACCACACAATTATCACACAATGATGACACCCTGATCACACAATTATCACACAATGATGACACCCTGATCACACAATAATCCACGACTGTTGATACAAGTTTCCGATCTTTCAATCTGCTAACATAATGATACTGAATTATATTCGTCTCATTCACTTACATACCTAAGCATAAATACTAACATGAACATGAATTATTTATTATAATAATGTACCTACGCACATTACACAACGTTTCTGAAAGGCTAAACATGAATAAAAAAACAAAAATTTGATTGGCTGTTCTTACTTCAGCCATTACAGCAAAGCATGTTGAAACCGGGTGAATGTCGCTTCCACCGTCGACCTGATCATCACTTACCGTCAGATGAGTTGAAGGCCAAGAGCTTCCGCATAGAGGTAAAAAAACAGCACGTTCTCCATAGCTAGCAACTGCAAATTCATAATTCGCAGACGAAACATATGCGTATGACAAAACTAAACAGTCGTATTAATAAACCGACAGTTTACGTTCTAATGAAAAATTATCAAACGCACGACACGCTACGCGCCGAGTGTGGATCATTACAATAAAAATATGTGATGTCAAAGATATGATGGTTCTTAGATATAGTTCAGTCATGGCTCTAATTCTAGAAGTCATGTTAGCCTGGTCCAAGAAAGAACGAGGCCGTAATAGTAGAAAAGAGCTGCAAATAAATATTACATAAATATACTCTGTCTTATATAGGTACTATGCTTACTTAATACTACATGATAAAACATATTGTGTAAAAAATAAGACATTTGATGGAATAAAGTTGCGAAAAAACAATTTATAAAAAACTAACATAATTACATTTTAATAAAATTCAAATTATTTTCAAAATGTCAAAATGTTGTTGAGCTTATATTTATTATAAGTTCAACTGCTCAACAATAAGTTAAAATTAGCACCAGTAAATATAGTAAAAAAATAAAACGTAACCAGATACAGCGACTAGGGTAGCTAGTCACAAAATAAAGCAAGGAATTTTAACAAAATTCCTTCAATCAAGATACAAGCACTTAACAAGTCTTTTATTAATAAAAAATATTTGCATTTATAATATACACTGTAAATTATTGTTTTTATTCCAATTTTACTACTACATGAGCTAATTATTAATGTCTTGTAGCTTGTGGAGAACAAAAAAAAAAAAGGATACCATACACAAATTAATGCAACTAATTTCCGTAGGCAAGTTATCCGTTTGACAGTGAACGTCGATGATTGAGATGAATACTAGACTTATATACCATACTTACATTTAAGGTTTCTTATCTAATCTATAAAATATTGATTCACAAAATAGAGCAATAGATAAATAATTTTAGCAAATCCCAATGTCAAACATCTCTGATTTGACAGAAAAACACAATGTATTATCTTAATACTTGCACCGTCCCTATACATTTATTTTAATTACAGGTAGGTACTTATAATTAGAAACTCTTTCTAAATGAGCGGTTCGTATAGCAGATTACTGTTGAGCTGAAAAATACATACCTAAGGTGGTGCATTTTTTTTTGTTGATTATTACATTTTTATTTATTTTAGCAATTTGGCATATAATAATGTTAAGCATAATTTTAAACCATGTAGCCTTCTAATAGAAACATTTAACGCATCTGACCCATTTTAAATGTAAGAGTAGCAAAACGTAATACTATAATAATTTTATACATTGAATTCTAGACAACTAGACATCAGTTACACTTAAAAATAAAGATAAAATTTTAAAAGTAGGTAAATTTCTGTGAAGCAATATACATACTTTCAAACGTAACAGTCTAATGAGGGTTTACATTTCTATCCATTGCCAGCCTGCTAAATTAATTGTTAATAAAAATAATTACTAATAATAACTAATGATATCATCCTTAAACCATAATTTAAAGTAAGATAGTAACTTTGGTGAAAAAAATTGCTTGTGAGTAAGATTGTGTGTAAATATCATAAATTTTGATAGTTTTAAACGTTATAGAAATTAGCTGTTTCATCTTCTTCAGATTCTTCTACTTCTATTTCTTGTATTGCTGGTTCTTCTCGCTTTTGTTCTTCCTGCTCTTCTTCATCATCAGTGTCTTCAAAATATAAGTTAACTTCAGCATCTACACATTCTTTTAATAGGCTGTCGAGTTCCTCAAGCGTACTTTGGCCAGCAGGAGTATTTAAATATCCCTCCATTTGTGCAAGACGTTCTGCTTCTAACCTTTTACAACCTCTGGTAGTTTGTGCATCCTCCACTGTTCCTCTGCGTCCTACATGCATCTTATACAGGGTATGTTCTCTCATTGGCTGTAAAAGAGCAACACGCTAATTATTACAGGTATTTTTTTTTAATTATTAGTTATGTAGTACAAAGTATATTTTAAAACCAAAAAGATACATAGGAAATTACTTTTAAAACATAGTTTGAGAAAAACGGTTTAAAAATATTATACACTATTGTACTCAAACTTAGTTTCAAGAATTTCACGATCTATTACCTAGTTTTTAAAATGTAAGTAAATTTGTCAGAAACAATAAGT
This sequence comes from Agrochola litura, assembly GCA_949152395.1. Classification (NCBI taxonomy): domain Eukaryota; kingdom Metazoa; phylum Arthropoda; class Insecta; order Lepidoptera; family Noctuidae; genus Agrochola; species Agrochola litura. Next base: position 11,313,832 of record OX424491.1, on the reverse strand, counting down.
AATATTTGTATCAAACTCAAACCATTTGTTTGAACTAACAACCAATCCATTTTTTACAATCTACCTACCATTTCACATTCTCCATCTGTTGACCTGCCTAAATTTTATTGTCAAAATAACTTTAAACAATTTTTGGTCCATCCTGTGCTTATTATTAAGTTACTCTGTATGGTTATCTCATATTCATGAATAAATAAAAAAAAATAAAACCATTTAGAGACACTTTTGAACTGTCAAGGAGTTGGTCAGTCTGAAAGACGAAAGCAAGTTGCCCATTTTAAAGCGTGGTAGGTTCCTATGGAGACGAATGGACAAGAACGTACATGCAATACTTTTATATTATATTACATACTAGCTGACCGGACAGACGTTGTGCTGTTTCCTAGAACTTGATTGCAGCACCACCTACCCGGTTCAATTGTAAATCTAAACCATCCAGGGACCCGCTCCAACACACAAAATATTTCATCAAAGCGGTCCAGCCATTTAGCAGGAGTTGAGTGACTTACATACGTACAGAAGAATTATACAGGGTGATTGGTAGATGGGTGCAAAGCCTGAAGGGGGTGATATCTTAGACCATTTAGAACGTATTAAGCTAAACTTGTCTTAGACGAAGTCTGTTTCTTGTATTTTTTTTAAACTTAAGGTTTTTAACAATAATACTCATTTTTTTTCAATTAATTGTTGAGTGTCCAGTAAAAGCTGTTATGTTATTATTTTTTATTTATGTAATGTGTGATGATTACTCAAACAAAATAATTCCCAAGCATCTGTGTCATCAGAGATACATTCTACGCCATATTCAAGTTTAAGAAACTTTTAAAAAACAAGAAAATGTTTTATTTACGGCATAATAAAAATAAAAAAATTGCCTCAGTTGTTCAAACCTTTGAAAAAACATGCTTGCCCTTTCTGTTTTAGGTTCTATTTACGCAGATGTCTCATCAACTCTTGGAATTAGGATGTACAAAGCAAATTGAGTATGAAAATTGTTATTTTCGAACAGATCAATAAAACATTGGTCTTCTCATTGCCAATATTGGTATTTCGGTCTCGTCCAGAAGCTCTGGGAGATTTTGATTTTGGAGGAATTCCAGGTAATTTTCTCCATTTAAATTATCTGGCAGGAAGTGGGGACCAATCAACGTTCGGCCGATTACTCCTGCCCATACGTTAACTGAAAATTTCCTTTGGAACGACACTTGCTTCTTCCAGTGTGGATTGTTGTATTTGTCGGTCCATCGATGAAGATTATGAAAATTGGTACTTCCTTCTTTCGAAAATGTTGACTCATTGGTCCACAAGATAGATTTTAAAAACCATGCATCTTCAATGTCACTATTTAACAAAAATCGGCCAAGTGCGTGTCGGACCACGCACAATGAAGGGTTCCGTAGTTGGGTGAATTTATAAAAACAAAAACCAAACCAAAAACAAACTTAACTTTGTAGTTGAAAAATATGTTCTCCCATACGGAATGTATGGGAAAACATGTTTTTGCAACTGCAACATTAAGTTGGTCAACTATTACTCGTTAACTTGTAGAGCCTACTTCGCTGTGATAGTATTCCTTTTAATTTCGTTATATAATCTACTGTTGTGATTTTTTTCACACATCCAAAACCAACCATTTAGCTGGCAGGGGGCCCCCCCCCTCAGCCAGCTAAATGGCACTTGACTCTAACAAAAATTCATCATTTCCCAAACCTTGTACCTACACCCGTGCCGTGGAAAGGATATTTGTTTTCTCGGTGCATCGTATTCCACACCTTCCATACCGAAATGTTGCGGTTTCGAGCTACTACTCTGACGCTCGTAGTAGGATCTGCATCAAAAGCTGTAATAATGTCTTCCTCGAAACTTGTGTCTTCCCGGGTTGAGTCCAGATTCCGCGTGATGGATTCCAACTTCAGAAAGCCGACGAAATGTGTTGTAAAACACTCTGACATTAGGTAATCTGCGATTCGGACATCTCTCTTAGTACATCCGTCGCGCCAAAGATCCATTACCGTCAGCTCTGCCAAACATGAAGACGATATCCGCATATTCTTCATCCGAAAAGTAGCCATAGTCGATTGATCACACAAATAAAAGTCCGAAATCAGTGAAGGAGCTCACAGCTAAGGCTCAACAACTTAAACACCTCCAAAATCAACACGTGAAGGAACGCACAACCACATGCGGTGAATTGTGTAAACACGAATTTGCAATTAAAACGTCTTGTTACAAGGGCAGTCGTTACTGGACTAACTGAGGGTCCGAAGATGTGACGAGTCCATCCACCCGACTACTCGGGTACTAGTACTAGTGTACCTAAATAAATAACGACTTTATATCCTCAGCAATTTTGCTGATTTTTCTATTGAATAATAACAATTCACTAGACGCTACCCGAGAGTCGAAAAAAGGGCAAGTTTGTTATCGTCGCGCGGCGGCTTTTGTTATGCGAGTTCCCAGAATTTGATTGGTGTGCGTGCACCATAATTCTAAGAATGAATCAGTTATCAGTTCTAACAAAAACAATAGTGCATTTGCAAAAATTTTGCATTATTTTGGTCTATTTAAAAATTAAATATTCGATCTTAATTTGCTTTGTAAATCCTAATTCCAAGAGTTGATGAGACATCTGCGTAAATAGTACCTCAAAAGAAAGGGCAATAACCAAGCATGTTTTTAAAAAGGTTTGAACAACTGAGGTTATTTTTTTGTTTTTTTTTATTATGCCGTAAACAAAACATTTTCTTGATTTTTAAAAGTTTAAGAAACTTTTAAAAATCAAGAAAATGTTTTGTTACTTGTTTTGTAACTTGAATATGGCGTACAATGTTTCTCTGATGACACAGATGCTTGGGAATTATTTTGTTTGAGTAATCACACATTACATAAATAAAAAATAATAACATAACAGCTTTTACTGGACACTATTAACAATTATTTGAAAGAAAAAATGGGTATTATTGTTAAAAACCTTAGTTTCAAAAAAAAAAAAAACAAGGAACAGACTTCGTCTAAGACAAGTTCAGCTTAATACGTTCTAAATGGTCTAAGATATCACCCCCTTCAGGCCTTGCACCCATCTACCAATCACCCTGTATATACATGTAAAAAGATTTATTATACAAGAACAAATTACCTCCTTCGGGCTAATTATCTCAGGAGGAATTTTGGCATTCTGGGTGAACACAAAAGGTTTGTAGAACGAAACACTTGGGTCTGGGGTAGCGGTGAACCAGTGCACATTTATGTTTGTAGCTGAGAGACATGACACCTGAAAGAAAATTATTTAAGTAACAATGTCATAACAGATGCTTTCAATACTGATTGAAAAAAATTTGATATGTGCTACCTGACTTCCCTGAGTAGGGAAAGTGTCATCACAACCTCGGCAAATGCGGCTCTCCCTGTGTCTTAAAATGCTCATCATGTCTTTTACGTGAAATGCAGATGAAGCAGTTGCCTCTTTCAACAATCTTGTACCTTCTCGCTGCCTCATTTCATCACCACCTGATGAGTAACATCTCATGAAGTTGAATTCACCCTGGAAAATTGAAAAATATTAGAACCTAGATCCTTCAAAATGCTTGTTGTGCATTTTAGAACATACTTTTCCATCCCAAAGGCGCAGTCGCTTAGTCTTTTCTATTAAGTTTTCTGTTTGTTTATCCATTTTTGTAGTAATAGTGAGACCATTAGAAATATTTCTGTAACCAGTTGCTATTTTTTCAGCAGCCCATATCTTGCCACTGGTCTCCAGAACCCAAGCTTCTTTGGGGTCTGCGATCAAGAAAGAATTGTGATAGAAGTGGCTATCATCATGCTCGGAGCATGGACCACCTTGACCATACTTCTCAAGAAGTGATGTAATAATATCCACGGCTCCTTCAGCGGTATCTGCTCTCTCTAAACCAAGGCTGCAGGAATAAGAAAGATTAAATATAATTCAATAAGTATAACTAACAATTCATTGGAGTTCAGGAGCAAGCAGCCATGCTAAAAGCTTAATTAGTCAATTTATGGATACACTAGCCTATTAAATAATTGGTGCCATTTAATTGTCTTGATGACTGAACATTTAGTTTAGTCAGTGTGCTTATTGCAATGATATAAATGACTAGCTTTGTATACTAGCACTAGAGGACTAGAGGAGTCACAAAAGGCCAGCCTCCAATATTGGTCCTATTTATTATCTTCTTCGAAATATCGAAACAATTCTTAATTCATGAACTAACCGCACTAAGTCCATCCCTAATAAACGCTTCAGTCGAGCGTCTCCTTCTCCTTCATTGTTTTTTGTCCATACAGCCTCATTGCCAATGACCACATTCTTATCATTGGCACCTATCTCGGCCCCCCACATCCATGCTGGTTTGCTCAATATGACGGAGTGCACTGGAGATATCCCGTCTACTGTTATATAGGTGCACTGCAATACGAAGAACCCATGTAATTAAACAAAAAAAACCAAACAAGTGCTAGTAGGAATCGCACTGCGGGTTCCGTCTCATAGGTTCTGGCCGAATTTTTAAATCCGGATTTGTAGTGGACATTTTCATTTAAATGGTGTCCCATACACCTTTGTACATCACCGTTGCTGCTCCAACTGTAAATGTAAGTTGGTAATCACAAAATCTATTTTAATATGTTTATGTGATACTAGCTTTTCCCTTTGCTTCGCCCGCGTGGAGGGCGGAAATTTTCCCACGGGACCGTACCTACTAACGGGATAAAAAGTATTCTATGTACTCCTAACCCCCGTCATGGCCTATCCATATGCCTTTCATCCAAATCTGTTCAGTCGATAAGGCGTGAAAAGGTAACACAGACAATTTTTTTTAATTATAGATATATTTAAATAATCTTTTTTTCGTTAAGTACATAAAACATTTTTTGAAATACTCCAGCGCCGCCATTGACCACGTAATACATAGAGGTTAGCCAAGTTATTTTTGACTTTAAATTGTTATAGCATTTGGCCGAGTGGGCGATTTAAAAAAGAAAAAATTAAATAGTTAATTGATTCAGGCGTGACCTTGCGGAAATCCATTATAAAATATAATATACGTGGATATATTTCGTAACCTGTTCCGCTTCGCTATTTCTAAAAAACCCTAAAACAAATCGACAACAATCCTCAGGATGACGATTGACTTGTCACGAACCCGAACACGGCGTTGCCACGGCGAGCGTTGAACGCAGAGTACCACAGCGAGCGCTGAACCTGTGGCTGAACGCAGATTACCACAGCGAGCGCTGAACGCAGAGTACCACAGCGAGCGCTGAACCTGTGGCTGAACGCAGATTACCACAGCGAGCGCTGAACGCAGAGTACCACAGTGAGCGCTGAACGCAGAGTACCACAGCGAGCGCTGAACGCAGAGTACCACAGCGAGCGCTGAACGTAGAGTACCACAGCGAGCGCTGAACGCAGAGTACTACAGCGAACGTTGAACGCAGAGTACCACAGCGCGTTTCAACTCTTTAGAAATAGCTAAGCAGAACAGGTTACTAAATATATCCACGTTTATTGTATTTTTTTTATTTTTTATAATGGCTAAATGGTACCTCAAGATACGGACTATTACTATATTTGCAATTCTTTAAATCTCTTAAGAACAGGTATACAACATTGCCTGTGCATATTTAAATCATCCCCTATTTTACCCCATAGGGGATGATTTTTTCAAAAATGCTGAAACACATCATTCTTTATTTCTTACCAAAAGCATAAATTTGAATTTTCATAGCCCCAACTAAAGAAATGCTGGGTTTTTCCATAAAAACTATCATCCCTTATGCAGGGTGACTTGTAATTTGACGTATTCCTTCTAGGACGTGATAATGTGACCCATTTGCAACAATTAAGCACCCCATAAATAAAATTCACGGTATTCGATAAAAACCCAAATTTTATGTTTTTTTTAAATTTCACAAAATTCGTCACTAAATATTACTTTTCTCTAAACTCTCAAATTGAACGGCCTTCATTGCGATCATATATAGATGATTTTTGAAAATAGTTAATAAACTTCTTCCATTATTTTTGAACTGTTTGATGTTTTTGAAAATTTGGTTACATTGAAAGGTTTATTCAAGTATTAGGTACCCAATGGAATCGCAATGAAGGCCATTCAATTTTAAAGTTTACAGAAAAGTGATATTTAGTGATGAATTCTGGGAAATTTTCAAAGAAACAAAAAATTGGGTTTTCTGGAATCCCATGAATTTTCGCCTTTATTGGGTGCTTAATTGTTGCAAATGAGTCACACTATCACGTTCTAGAAGGAATACGTCAAATTACAAGTCACCCTGTATATCCCAGGATTATTTTTGAGACAAAAAGTAGCCAAATTTTATAAAAATCAACTCGGTGATAACTACAACTTATCAATTTTCAGACATTTATCTTTCCTTGTACCGTGAGACTTTACTTCTTATTTTGATGTGCCTAGAATTTTGTCCCATACTTCCCGTTGACCTAGGTCAACGGGAAGTATGGGACAAAATTCTAGGCACTCTTGCATAACCAAGTTGTAAAAAGAAAAGCCTCCCAGAAAATGTTGTAACAGCTGCCATACTTAACTGCTGTAAGAACTGACTGGACAGATTAAATGTCTCCAAGCTGTTTGAAACACACGCATCTGTTAATGTGCTGCTAGGAAATAATAATAATTGACCATATCATTTGATTGTGTTGACTTAGAAGCTTGAATTTTTTTAACCGTCCAAGGAACCGCAGACCTTTGATATTAATTTCATATTGATACATCTACCCGTTCTTAAGAAAAAGGTTCTGATGGACAGACCTGGTTTTTCTTTGATACGTAACCCTATTAATAGGTTTTGATGTACAAATAACAACATTACTTACCTTTAGTTTTTTATCTCTGATCCCGCCTTTGACTAAAACTACTTCTTGTACTTCATGTTGAGGACGATCAGAGTTTTTTCCAAATAAGACTGTTTTGTTTTTGGTTAGCGGTGGCAAAACAACAAATGTATCGCAAGATTTTGGTATTTTGGACAGCATTTTTCAAAATTTTATTTTAATACTGAGTGGCAACAAGTATAATGCCCACGCGCGTCCTTAAATGTCGCAGTGCTGCGTAATAAAAAGTATTTTTCCTTTATCTAGGCCATAGACTGCAGTAATACGAATAAAATAAGAATTTTTTACCAAATAATTAAGAGGCCGCGCAATAAAAAGAAAACTAGATCAATCAATATTGTAATGAAAGGTGACAAGGGTCAATGACATTAAAATTTGAACCCGCGAAGTGATAAACAAAATATGGCAGTTTATGGCAATAATTGAATTATTTTACAATTGATGAGAGTGCTTTCTTTTACATTAATGAGCTTAATTTTTTTGCTTTTGTTTTGACACAACAGATACAACGAAATCTCTCTTCAAACAACGACGAACGACTGAAGAAGCTGAAGTCACAGATTATTAAGACGAAGTTTGTGTAGTTGTCAGCACTGGTTGTAAGGAGTGTTGCCGTTCTACAAAATTAAAAGTCCCTAGATGATCTGAAAAATTCCGCCAGATATGGGAAAAATATTTTCTAGGAATCCGCTAGATGTCCCTATATTGTTTAAGATTTTTTTTGTATGTTTTTTCGTTTCCAAATGCTTTTTAAGCTATTGCATAGCTTTTATCGCGGGCTTTGAGCGCGGCGACCGAATCAAGAAATTCCGTAACGAAAAAACCTAACACCCCCCACTCGGCCTACCATGTAATGATGGATGATGACATAAAACAAAAATTACGTTCCCACGACAACATCATCTTCATCCGTCATCACCCCAAGTGTAGCGTTGACAAATAGGAAGTATGGAGGTTACAAATGCTATGCAATAGGTAGCTTTACCGCGGCAGTCCCCAAGTGACACACGTTTTTTTTTGTTAAGTTTTGCGTACAGACGCCAGCACATCAAGCTACCCGAAACTGTCAAATTTTCCCAATCAACTTTGAACCTTATACGTTAATGCGATAAAGTTGAAAATCTATTAAATAAACTTGACAGATTGTGGTAGCTTGATGTGCTGGCGTCTGTACATTTCAGAGTCGCAATGACCAGAAAATGCTTTAGTTGAGTCACCTGGTTTAAACCAATGTTTGAACTCTTCATAAGTTTCCCACTCGGTTCTATATTTCTGAATTTTTTTTTTCGTCGGAACTGCAATGCCCATCATAAAAGTAAAATAAGTAGTAGAGTTAATTTCACGCACAGTATTCACACTATTCACTAACACTACTTTAATGAAAAATTACTGTATTCGTAATACAGTGCGAATAATGTAGTGCGAATGAATGAATATTATTATTGATATCAATTCGTAATTTTGTCTCATCTATTCTTATAAGCGAGAAAGGCAACAAATGAACGAACAAATTTTGATCGACTCTACAGTTCGTTTATAGCAGGGGAATTCCCGTTCAATCTGATTCTATGTTAGTATTTATTACCAGCGCTAGACTTGAAAATCGGTACATACGGATATAATTTACTTAATTTTTGTTTGGAAAGTCATGACTTTTATTTTAAAAAAGTCGCCTACCCTAAGTGTTAAAAAGTCACTAATTTTTTTCGAGTCGCTAGATCGAGAAAAGAAGTCCCTATACACATACAAAATCCGCTAGATCTAGCGACAAAGTCACTAAAACGGCAACACTGGTAGTAAGTCAGGTTCAAATGTCAAAATTACTTTTAGTTAGTGATGATCCTTTTGATCTCTCATGTCGTATAATAGTCGATTATTACACAGTATTGAGTATCTTTAACATATCTCAGAACCCTGGGGGGTCCCGGACCTTTGGAAGAATTCGTAGAGACCCGTTAGACGCTTTCAATTAAATGAGGCACCGACGATTATCCTATGCACAGTACGCACTAGGTATGCAAGTGCACCCAAGCAAGGACAACCCCGAAAAAAAGAAAAAGAAATTGGATTATGTGGTTGGATGGCTAAAGTGGACTGGTTACCTGGAACTATGAAAGTTCCCTGTCTGAATAGCCCCCTGCTTGAAATACAAAGTTGATTGAACTTGTGATTTACAAAAATAGATGGCGGCAGTAGTGGCATGAATGAAAGTTTTCGTTTACCCTGTTTTTACCTTTTTACAAGCTAGGTATATTAGCTTGCTTTCTTCTCATAGACTACTATATATGTTCTTCTTTTTCTACTTGTGGTTATGAAGTTTCGTTCGCGAAGACTTTTCTAGTTAGTTGTACAGGGTAAAATTTTAACCAGTGCGTAAACTTAAACACGTGACTTTACTCATCATCATGAACAACTTTTAATATTGGACCAAACATGAAATCGCGAAAAAAAAAAACTGCTGTTCCCTACATTTATGTTCGCATAACTCGTCAAAAAGTAGGGAACAGCTGATTTTTTTTGTATTAGTTTTATTTGCACCATATGATCAGCCTAGTACTAGCTTCGCCCGCGTGCAGGTCAAAATTGTCGCACGGGAACGTAATCCCAGAATAAAAAGTATACTACGTCCTACTAACCCAGGTCATTTCATCGAACTCCGTTCATCCATTATGGCGTGAAATGATAGCAGACAGACAGATTCTTTTGGATTTATAATAATAAAAGAAAGCATGGAAGCATATGTAAGTAGGTATATGGGTAGACAGCCGAGAAAATCTCAATCTTCACAGTAGTAGGTAGTAGGTACTAGGTAGGTACATAAGCTGAGTGTAAAGAGTGAACTTTTTCTCGGCTACTATGAAGAACCGGTGCGGTGCAGCAACACCTGCCTACCAATTTCAAAATCTGATAATAGTTCGTCATTGGAAGTTGGTGCTACCACCAAACCCAAATTTTCTTCTACCGGACAGCGTCGTCGCTGTGCTCCTGTTTAATGGGTAGGTACCTAACCGCCAGTGTACACACGGCTACACATCTAGCTCGCTACATAGCTTGATGTATAGCCGTGTGTACCTAAAGCTGGGTGCGCATGACATTTTTTTTGTTGGAGTCATGTGTCCCCCCCCCCCTGCCAGCTAAATGGTTGGTTTTGGATGTGTGAAAAAATTCACAATAGTAGTTTATATAACGAAATTATAAGGGAAACTATCACAGCTAAGTAGGCTTTACAAGTTAACGAGTAATAATCGACCAACTTAACTTTGCAGTTGCAAAAGCATGTTTTCCCATACATTTCGTTTGGGAGAACATGTTTATCAACTACAAAGTTGAGTTTGATTTTGGGATAAATTCATCCCAACTACGGAACTCTTCATTGTGCGTGGTCTGACATGCACTTGGCCTGATTTTTATCGTACACACGGCTACACATCAAGCTATACATTTCCAGTATAAGCTGACCTCGCATTGTGCGGAAATCGTTTACAATGCGAGATGTGTACAATGTGTGTACATTCGTTAAGGAGTTATTCGTAATATTATATTCACATTTCATGACAATTCATATTTTTCTCACATTTCCGTGAATCGACAAAATCAAAACGACGCCACCACCGGATAAAATGGTTACCCGAAATGTCACAGGAAAAATAGAAATAACCCGGCCTAGTGCGTGTCGGACCCCGAACTGTGAAGGGTTCTGTAGTTGGAATGAATTTATCCCATGTTTTTGCAACGGCAATAATTTCGTTAAATATTCCTACTACTGCTGTGAACTTTTTCACATACTTATTCAGAACCAACCATTTAAGTAGTTGGCAGGGGGGCATTTAGTTGACACTTGACTCTAACAAAAATTAGCACTTTAAAGCTTAATATTTCGCAAATGGATCCCTGAATCCAAACATGGTTTTACAAACTCACAATATTTTTGAAAGACCTTTCCAACGACTCCCCACACCATATGGGATACCACTTTACGGGTAGGGGACTAGGTACCCTAAAAAAAAAACCGTCTGTCTATCTGCGGCTTAGCTGAGAGACTGTTAGTACTAGAAAGCTGTAATTTGGTATGGGTATACATACTAATCACGCCGACAAAGTGGTAAAATAAAATCATGAATTTTTTACCTACCTCCCGTACACGTAAAGTGGTACCTATGTTTTTTTTTCTCGTCTTTCCCAAGGTATGGGATGTCATTGGTTTTATGTTAGAGACAAGTGTCCCCCCCACCAGCTAAATAGTTGGTTCTGGATATGTAGAAAAAATTGTAGTAGTATATATAACGAAATGAAAATGAAAACTATCATCGCAGGCTAAGTAGCCTCTACAAGTTAACGAGTAATAATCAACCAACTTACATTTGCAGTTGAAAAAACATGTTCTCCCATACATTCCGTAGGGAGAACATGTTTTTCAGCTAGGTATAATGTTAAGTTTCTTCTTGGGATAAATTCATCCCATCTACGGAACCCTTCATTGTGCGTGGTCCAACACGCACATGGCTTGTTTTTTTTGTTATGGAACCGGGCCGTGTCCGTACACCCAGCGAGCCCCAAGATTTAATTTGTTCCTCGTCATTTCTTGCAGTAAATACGTGTGATGTCGACCTCCAGCCAGCGGACTACTTCCTAAATAGGCGGCTGATAGTCCTCAGATTAGTCTCAAACTTTAGTTCTACTTGTGTGCTTCCCATTTTACTAGAACCCATACCGCAAGCTGTTGCATGTTTCCGAAACGCATTCCATCTGATCGTACTATCAGCTAAACAACTTCTTCTTGGTGTGTCGATGAGCACTCACACTCTGCCAAGGGAACTATCCGTAAATGTAATATCTAGCTACCTATGGAGTTTTCTAAAAGATTGCTGACTAGGATGTGCTGACTACTTAGTAAGTACCTAAAATAATGTAGTTTCAATTGGAATACCAACAATACGTAGGTAGGTAGAAGATTTTAAATATTGTTGAATACTATCTATAAGAACCCATAGCTTATTAGTCAGTTCTATTCTATCTACGAACTCACTTTCATTTCAAGCATACTTGAAAATAACCAGGTGTATTATGATTTTATGAAGCAAGTATATTCACCGTCAATTAAAATGTTTTCGCCCTCGGCTCGCCCAAAGAAAGCCGTGCTCGTAAATCATTTATGTAAATCAACAACAACAATGAAGCAAAATAATATAGAGAGTGCTCTATGGAACGTCGCACCGGATGTACTAGCGACTTCCCGCCGGTTTCTGACGGTTTTACCTCCTGTTTCCGCTACGGTGGGTAGGTTACCAGCGCACCCTGCTGCGAACTTGGCTGTGTGCTCTTAAATATCATATACTTAAGTTGTAGTATTTATGACCAGGTAGATTGTCTGTGCCCGGAGTTCTATGTAGCGCAGACATAAATGTACCTATAGATTTAAAGTTGTGTTTTATACCCTGTTATGTACCTAAGTCAGCGGCTGTTTTAAAACTCGGTTTATTATTTAGAGAAATAATGAAATGTGAACCATTGGTTTGTCTTGTCCTTGTAACAACCCAGCCATAGCCTACAGCTCATTCTGAATCTAAGTACATATATTTACTGTTAGTACTTATTCAGCTTTTATATTTTTTATTAAGCTCTTTGATTTTATGGCTATCTTACTTATGAAATGTACAGGTCATAGAACTTTTAACCTATTTTTCGGTACCTACATTACCTATCTGAATTACCTGGAGAAAACCTAGATAATCTTGAAAGATTGCACTAGTTTGCAAGTCAGTATAAACCATATACTCAAGAGCGTGAGCGTCAGCCTTAAATCCTAAAGCACACACTTCGTCTATAGTATGTAGATTGTAGGTACTAAATAAAGCTTGTCACACAAGCTTTATTTGCTATTTTCAGTAAAGATAATCGTATTTATAATCCATAATCAGCCTATAATGTTCCCACTGTTGGGACACAGGCCTTCTCTCTTCGAGAGGGAGTGGGCCACGGAGTATTCTACCCGAGCGGGCTCAGTACGGGTAGGTAGATGTCATATGTCTACAAATTTTTGGTTCTAGGACATGCCGTTTCCTCGCGATGTTTTCCTTCACCGTTTTGAGAGCAGTGGTGATGACATTATTTACACAAAGTGCCTACAACTCGTAAGTCGGGAGCACCACTCTGCCGTCCTCTTAACTAGAAATACGTTAACCCTCAAATGGCCAATTTTTACTTTTTAATTGAAAGTGATAGTGTTCAAAATTCTCTATCTTTCTGTCAAAGATTTTTTTTTACAATATAAATAGTTCCAGAGATATGAAAATTTTGTAGGCCGTTAAGTAACACAATTTATGATGATTCCATCACTAGAAAGCGTCTAACCCACACTTCTTCTTTAAGAGTTTCTGGACAGAAAGGATTCTTTAGGATACACAGAACAGAATGTCAATTGATGTGTCCAACAATCATAGTTTTTAAGAAACAACGATTCTCGCGTTTTTTGTTTTTTGCCATTTTCTCAGAAATAACTTTTTGGGCTTAACGGCCTTCTACTCGTAATTAAAGGACGGCAGCACTGCTTTTCGTTATAATCGTATGTCTCAAGTTAAACTAACCTATACTACTGCAATCATCATCTGCAACGAAATATTACGCTAATTAATTGTTGCAATAGGAAATGTTTACGTTATTTTTAATGCTTTTTAACCAACTTCCAAAAAGAGGAGGTTCTCAATTCAACTGAATGTTTTTCTTTTTCTCCGCCAATTTTTCCCACTTAGTATGTGGATGATATGATAAGTTCCTGGCACTGTTATTTACATAAAAGGTAGTGGTATTCAAATTTGTGTGGTGTAGGTACCACAACTAAAAAGTGAAAAATAAAAAAAAAATACAAAAAAAATACCTACCGAGTTTTTACTTATCACTACATTACTGTTTTCCCAAAAGTGTTAGGCAGAGGTGTTCATATCGTACCTACATCCAAATTGAACTAGTTATGTTTAAGTGCCTAGTAAGGAAGGGGGCGAGCGTATTGCCATCAACCGGACAAACGTCCAGACTGCTTGAATGTTTCCACAAACAAATTACCTGCCTATGTCAAAGCAATAAATGAACACACAAATGCGTTGAAGCAGTTTTTCAACTTTTAGAATCGGTTCATGGTTTTCATGAAAATAGATCAGAAGGTAGGTAGGTAATAGATACATAAACTAGTTTAAAAAAAACTAAGTATTTTTTATTGCAGTAAAGAAACCATGTTGAGGTAGCCGCCTCATTCCATACACTTTTATGCCAGTAAGTTTTTAGTAGGATAGGACTTGATTTATTTATGCATCATTTATCATTCCCAAACTTCGGATTGAAGATTTGACATTCTTGACAGGCCTCATTTAATCTTCTTAAGTGTCTAATACACGCTCTACTGAACTCAGAGTCAATTCAGCACTGAACTGAACTGAACGTGTCAAAAAACTGTAATGTAATAACTAAATTATTTGAAGTATTTTATTAAAAGCACCTATCAAGGAAGTAAGAGCGAATGCCAAGGAAAACAATTTAAGATCTAATTAAAAAAATTGCGGTGCTTACAATCTGATCGAGAAAATTTGTTTCTGTTTACATTCTTATGAATTCTCTCGAAGTAAAAATTAATATTTCCGTAGCAACAGTTTGATGCCAAGTGTTTCTCGTCTCAATGAGTTTTTATTATAATGTGCATGAAATTAATTTATAATTTCCCCACGGTGCACGTGTATATGACTGTGTTCCTATTACAAGCAAGTTGACGGTTAGTGGGTTTGTACCAATCAGCGCCTTGGTGCAATGCAGTGTGCCGTACCTATGTGCTTATGTTTACTCGCATATGTTTGTATGATAATAAGTAAATAATGCCACATTTACGGTGAGAATTTGAATGGATTTTCGTGGCAATTTGAATATATTTTAATGAGCGCGCGTGAGCCGGTGCGGCTTCCGGTCCTCTATAATTATATCAGCAGTTAAGTAAAACCGGAAGATTCACCTTCCGCCTTTAGGGGCTTTTCTTTTTGGACTTAACTTTCGATTCGAATTTATTGTTTCTTTTACATTTATGAGGTAAAAAAATTCGCGTGCATTTAAATATTTTCAAGTAGCTTTGTAAAGTGTAGTGCACAACCCTCAGCAACATTCTAGTGGATGCTACATTGTGCTATTTACGCGCTGATGCGTCCTATAAATTCATCGCGTTATGGCTGTGTCTAAGTGGTTCCCGGCCAATGCACCCAGTATTACCAGCTTCCGTACAACTTGTATTTAGTACCTACAGATCTATTGTGTACACCTAGCTTCCGGATTTTGAAGAGCTTATTGTTTCGGACTTAAACCAAGCCCAGCCGCCGCTTCGAAAATGATAGCGGGTTTATTAAGTAAGTGATTAAGGGCTGAAGAAATAAGATAGGTAAAGTAAGATTTAGTTTATTATAAATCCCTTTTAAATAAACATTTAACGTTTAAAATATCCGTATAATGACTGGAACATCATTGAATCGTAAAAGATGTAGAAATAAGTTTCTTTCGTGTCATTTGGCGATATTGGGGGGACAAGACACTGATCGTGTAATGGCCTACTTAAGTTCGTTTTGTGGCTGTTAGTTCCTCTTGTAGGACCTTTCTTCTTAAAAGCCTTTTAATATATCGGGCGCATATTTGTTATGGTATTATAAGTGGTAATAAATTGACCATTTGCATTGGGTAGTAATAAAGCTCCAAAAAAATTAAAATATGTGCATACTCATAATATGAAATTTGCTATAAATACTAATTTTCCAAAAACTTATATGCGAATACAAATAAAGAAACGACCGAATAAAATACTGAAAATTCCGAAAAATCAATACAGAATTTGCTGATGTAATATTTTTCAAACATGCAAACAAGCATAAACAATGCATGCAGCATGCAAGCGAGCATGCAATATGCAGCAGGCATGGCTTCTGTCACGGATCCGGCGCTGCGAGGCTCCGGCGGTCCCACGCGAGCTTATCGTCGCAGATGGTTTTAATGCTCACCACCGCAGCTTCGGTTTGCTGGCCAGCTCCGCCGGCCAGCCTCAGACGCGGGCAGCGAGCTTTATAAAACCACCTGCTCCTCAGCTCGCGGGCCGCCTCGCCCCTCCACGCCAACACGGGCTTAAATTACACTCTCGGGGTATGGCAGACAAGACTACGTGGAGTCGGTTTTGCAGCGATTCGTTTCTGTCACTAACTTTTGTAGCACAACATATTGACTTTGCGGAAACTTTGTATTTTATTTTCGGAAGTTTAGTATTTTTTGGAAATTTAGATTTTTACATTCAATCACAGATTTTCGAAAGTTATTTTTTTTCGGAAGCTTTATTATTTCTCATTTACATTTGTAACGTAGGTAGGTATCAGTGGTTACAGTTATAATTAGGGTTCGATATCTAAAGGATGCCAACAGGACCCTATTAATAAGGCTCCGAAATTAAATGAAATTGTTTAATCTGTAAATAGGATATCGGAATCACATTTACACGTCATAAAAAAAAAAAATAAGCTAGATGAGTTCGTTGTTTCCTATCTGAGTACTCTGAGAAAAAAGGCCGAAACAAACTCAGAGGTCACAGTCTCTTTTAAAGTCCAAACTTAATCTTGGTCAGGCCATATGGGGACCATGTAGATTCGCTGTCCGTCCGTCCATTACAGGACTGTATCTTTTGAACCGTAAACCGTTCACTTGAAATTTTCACAGATTGAGTACTACTATGGCCGGTATAACAATAAATTATAAACATAAAATAAAGAAACAATTATAGGGGGTACAAGAAAAGAATGTAGTGTTAAATATTATACGGTGGTACGGAACTCTTCGTGTGCGAGTCCGACACGCACGTGCCTGTTTTTTTTATTTCGTAGATATTCGTAGTTAGGGCTGCCAATATTGGACATTAAAGTCAAAATCAAATAATTTATTTCAATTAGGCACATAACAGGCACTTTTGAACGTCAAAATTTACAAATAATTGATTCTAGTTGCCCCTTCCAAAAGGTAGTTTTCGTATGGAGAAGAATGAGCAAGAAACTCCACCGTTACTCTTATAAAATAGAATTTTTACATCTGCATGATGTGACTGACAAGTAGGTATATAGTACTCATGATAAAACTATGATTTTGTTAATAAAGCTGGCAGCAAAAGCAATTATTACCGTATTATTAATTCCAAATTAATCAAATTAATATAATTGATACAATATGAAATTGATTAGCTACATTTTAATTTTTTACTAGCAACATTTTTGATGACTTTTAGAACAAAAATAACCAAAACATAGATAGGTAAGTATAGTACCTAATTTTACCTAAACCTGAGACTTGAGTCTGTGGTAACAGCTCAACTTCTAATTATAAAACCACTTAATCCAATTACGTACATATAAATCCTTTAATAAAACTAATTGAGTTCTGAAGCACTTACCTAGTATACGTAGTTAGTACCTAGTTAGTTAACACCACTAGCACTAAGTCGCCTCACTCATCGCTAATGTAATTTGTTGGAGAGTCATCGGTGTGAATTTCTCGTACCTAGTCAATGCATTCAGAGGCCTTAGCACTAACGCGCGACATAAACGAAAAGCTAATTCAAATGTTTTTTTTACAATTACCAACAGCATTTGGGTTTAAATTTTTGCGACAAGTTCAGATCACCCATAGATATGAATAGATAAAGTCTTAAAACTTATAAGTAATTTCAATATTGTGTGCGAAACGAGTATTTTAAATTTTAGGCACCTGTCCCACCGCCGCCCGTCCCACAAGAAGCAGAATAGATGCAGGTTCTGTGTCAGTAAAAGAGACACATATTTAAATTTTTGACCGCTGACTGTTCACACTGGCCGGCGAGAACTGACTCTCCATCACTTAGTTTGTCGCAGCGACAAGAGCTATCAAAGTAAATACTCGATTAGCGACGGTCGATTGACGCGCAGAACACTCGCTAAGTGAGTCTCGCTTAGTAAATACGCATACTAGCAAGTGACAGGGCAGTCTTTCTAGTCATCGCACTCGCGCAGTCGCTTACTTATAACCCAGCGACAATACTATCAGAACTGCACTCGCTGCTCATCAACTCGTTTCTAGTTGCTAGCTCTACTCATTTCTCGCTAATCGTCGGCGCGCGCGGTGGTGCCTTTAAATCGTTCGAATTAAAATTACGTTTACTCCGCACGTTCGTGATAGGCCCACAGGTACGGTATCTATTGTATATTTCTAGTTTGTTTTCTTTTGACAGGTAGGATTACAGAGCTTTTGGACGAATCGCATTCTTTGAGCCGTGTCTATCGGAGCAGCGCAACAAGTTTTACCAATCTACTGGAAAGAGAAAAAAGAAAGAAAATACATTTTTTTAGCACAGACTAAAGGCACACAATACAATATAAAATATATATATATTGTGCTATGGAAGAAATTTGCAGGAAAATGTGCTTCACGGCTGCGCCAAAAACTCCCAGATAAATATTCAAAGAGATACCTTTATCTATAAACGTATGATTTTTTGTCGTTGCTTGTGATTGATTGATCAAAATAATCTGCCTGCCTAGCCTTTTCCCAACTTTGTTGTGGTCGGCTTCCAGTCTAACCGGATGCAGCTGAATACCAGTATTTTACATGGAGCGACTGCCTATCTGACCTCCACAACCCAGTAACTGGGTAATACGATACCCCTGGTTAGATTGTTTGTCAGACTATCGGGCTTGAAACCGACCCGTAACGACTGTCAAAGATCTACGAATGACAGCCGCTTGACGTGCTTGATTGATCAAATAATAAAAACCAATATTATAAAAAATAAAAAAATTGGGTCAATTTCTGAAAATTGCTAATTTCGATACCTAGATCAAAAGCTCTTAAACAGACAGGGGTAAAATGTTTTCGTAGAAACAGTGAAACCGCCACTGCCGTCGGTCAATTCGGAGCAATGAGCTGTCATTCCACCTGATGCTAGGAATTGACACTATTAACAGCTCACTTCACCTGCGTTTTCACCGTGAGATTATTACATAATAGACCGGCTGATCTCCAGCTTTGACCATATTAGTTAAGGTTGCAGCTGATTTAAAGTTTAAATGACATTGATGATGATCTGGTAACAAAGTGGTTGCTAATTTAATTGTGTAATTTTTTTATTTTATTTAATTGATTTTTCATTGTGTGATTACTTGAACTCACACACTGACTTATTAGTATTACTTGTAAAAAAATAGGAATATCTTATAGATATTTTAGAATGCTTGTAAACCGTGTATCCTCATAATTAATTTTTCTGTCATTGCTTCATTTTTAATTCTTTTTACGTATTATGGTAAGTATAGTAATTATGCGTTTATGTCTGATGTTTTGCGAGAGTAAGTATGCTAGGTTGTCCTATTATATGATAATATTTGAAATATTTTTGTTTACTATACCTGTTTCAATTTCTATGTTAATTAATGTAATTATTGTACCGTTTTAATTAACAATAAACAATAGTAATCTTATTCCAGGTGCATCGTCTTCACATATACATAATGTATACAAAATATTGTAAAACATTTTAAAAGATTAATGGTGGAGTTTCTTGCCCATTCTTCTCCATACAAAAACTACCTTTTGGAAGGGGCGACTAGAATCAATTCTATTTGTTGTAAATTTTGACGTTCAAAAGTGCCTTTTATGTGCCTAATTGAAGTAAATTATTTGACTTTGACTTTGATTACAGGTCGATTCCAGTTTATCCCCCACACGCGTTTATCCCGCTTTGTCCCAGGATTAAAGATCTCTTGTACCAGCCTGCCACCTACAACAATAGAATATCTGGAAAATATTTTGTTCAGATAGATGGATAGACGGCATCAGACTTAAATCCGTAAAGGGTCGGCCTGTAATCTTTTCCTAGTATCTTTTTCATTCTTTTGAAGACAGGATGTAGGTTTTACCGCACTTGTACGCAAATAGAATCGAAGACTGAGTGAGGGTTTAGCGTGAGTTTTATACATTTAAACCGCGCTCCAAGTATACGTGGCATCGCAAACGAAGTAAAATAAAATAGATGTTTTTTTATATTAATAATACTAACTACGAAGGTCATTTAATGTTAAGTGACAATTTCACGAATTTATTCAGTTCCAAACAGGTTTAATTGGTAATGGAATTTACGATAGATTTTCCCCAATTCCCGTAATCCGATTGAGTTTGCACACGTGTATCTAGTTCTGATGAGAATACAATTTGATGGTGACTGGAAATATACAGGGACAATTTAAATTAGCTAGCGAAACTCCGCAGACGTGATCGGTATCGATATCTAAACATGATAAAAAAAAAAGATTTGATATTTTTTTGGTGTCAACGACCGCTGTTATTTGAAGTGCGAATTGATAAGATCTGGTTTTTCGTGTTGTAAAGTTTACACAAAAAAAAAAGCTTTTTTTTGTGTAATCATGTTTAGATATCCTCTATTTGACCTAAACCTTATATTTATGTTGGTACATCTAGCAATGAAAATTTTGCTGAACTTAGGTTTTAGTAATTATTTGTAAATGCTTCAATGAGCTTACACGGATGGTATATAAGGCGGACTAATGCCACAATGAATTCTATGTCCACCTTTGATAATACTTCATTTTCTTTTGTGATCAATCCACACAAGAATTCTGTTGCTTATTCTTATATATTTCCAGACTTATTAACAAACTACTATATTGTATACTTTTTACTGTCAAACTTTTATTCCTTGAATACGAGGCTTTTGGCTACTTTGTGTGTGTGTGTGATTTCATCTATTTTTTTCTTTCGATACTTAGGTCACATTTTATGAAACTTGCAGGATTAAATGCGAGTGCTCTGGCTGGGACACGTGGTGCAAATAAAGACTAGGTACCTATATACTTACTCGTAGTGTGCTTAATAAAACAATTCTTTTCCAGAAAATGGTAGGTACATCTTCTTGTAAATAATATCTAGATATCAATCTGATTCACAAACTGCACTAGAACGCTTCCCGCAAGCTAAACAGAACGCACTAAGTTGATTAAGTGGGTTAGTTATGCACTGAACACTGCAATAATTCAATTAGTTCCGTTAGGGAAATTAGGGAATATTGTCAAGTACATAATACTACACCTCTTAGAACTATTATAAATACATCTAATACTAATAATTTAAAAATTATTCCTCTCTCTGGAGCCGCCGGTAGCTTGGGCCCTGTTCCCGATACCGGTGGGCTACTATTTTTTTATTTTTAAATGTTTTTATATTCTCTTTATTCTAATATTTAAAAATATAATTTATAAGTATTTAAATGAAATAAAAGGATTTAAATATTACCTACAAGAGACAATGGTAGTAGGTATGGCTTGTCCACTCTGAAATGTCGCGCCCCAATAGCACATTTTACGCACACGGTAATGCGGTAGTGGGGCGCGACAAACAAACAATATAATAGTACATTATGATACAAGTGTGCTATGTTGGTAATGATCAATGCACACGCGTTTCATACTACGTTTTTCAACACACTTGCGAGGAAATAAACAGACTTGTTGTAAGAACTTATGCTACAATAACGTAATTATAGAGATGATCCATTTAGATTTATAGATTTATAACTGACCTTTGTTGCCAGGTACTGACTATCCGGAGCTTCTTTTAAAAACTTTTCAACGTTGGTTGGTGACAATACTTTAGATTTCGTATTTTTTATAATCATTAACCACACAACGAAAACGTTAACAAATTTTTATGGGAAATGGCGCGCTGGTTTTGTTATTTCCGCGCGCCGTGCTAGCGATGCGGGCGCAAGTGTAAATAAAGGCACTGGCAAAACCGCTAAACAGCCTATATAAAATATATAATAAACACAAAATAATATTTTCAATACGCAAATTAAGGTTAATTAATATGTACCTAGTGGAAAATATATAATTTGTTTAAATATTATGTTAATTTACCATAAATTATTTTATTTTTTTACACAGTAGGCATAAAAAGGCATGAAGTCTCTTGGATGAGATTTAAAAAAGCGCACATCTCTGCTCGGTTGAAAATAGAGAATGCTCATTTAATAGTATAGGATAGTTCATACTAATTCCATGCTGCCATGATAGTCTTACTTCTACTTATCGTACTATCCTACTTCCTACTTATAATATATTATATATTATAATAATTATAATATCCATACTAATATTACAAATTCGAAAGTCTCTGTCACTCTGTCTGTCTGTATGTTACATTTTCACGCCTAAACCACTGAACAGATTTCGATAAAATTTGGCAAGGAGATAGATGGCATCCCAGAGAACATAGGCTACTTTTTGTCTCAAAAATAACCCTACGGGGGAGATATAGGGATGAAATTTTGTTTGGGAAACCTATCATTTCTTAAGTTAGGGCTATGAAAATTTAAATTTATGCTTCTCGTAACAAATAAAGAATTACATAAAATAATAATTACATTAAAAAATCTTTTCTCAAGTGTAAAATACTCGTAGGGGATGATTTTAAAATTCACATGTAGTTAGTTTACTCTTTACCGGCTCACTCGGTCAAAAGTTATTACAATTTAAATTCATAAACTAACCTTTCTAGCATGTAGGTATTATGTGTTCAATGGCGGCAAGAGTGGGGGGTATTAACAAATCAATGGTGATAATAATAGTAAAATTAATAATTGGTATTTTAAGAAAGGCATTTAGCATCATATATAAAACTGTTTCATTTATTTTTAGGGTTCCGTATCTCAAAAGGTAAGAAACGGCAACCTTATAAGATCACTCTCTTGTCTGATACTGAAGTTTATAGTTCCTATTAGGTGTATAAAAATCAAGGTCCTGAGTCAACACGATAAAAAGATATGGGCAAATTTAGATTTTCGCGAAAACTTATAAGTACCATTTACCTTAATTTTCAAATTAACAATTCTAGGTCAACCAGAAGTACCCTATAGGTTTTGGGTGGAAAACCTATATGGCAGTTCCCGTTGACCTAGAATCACGAAATTTGGCAATAAGTAAGGTCTTACAACACAAATAAAGGGAAAATTCCGAAAAATAAAAAAAGTTGAAAATTAAGGTAAATTTTGGTACTTACAAGTTTTCGCAAAAATCTAAATTTGCCCATATCTTTTTACCAATAAAAATTTTACCAATTTTATTATGGCGGTATAATAGGTAGGTACGGAACCCTCGGTGAGCGAGTCCAACTCGCTCTTGACCGGTTTTTTTTTTATTGCGTTGACTTGGAAGTTTGATGATTTTCGTTACAGCTCCAAGAGACCGTAGATCTAAGTTTTTGATATCTATTTCAACTTGATGCCTCTACGACGACGTGTTCCTGTGTCTTGACAAATAACGAAGTCATTCTTTAAGGGTTTCAAGTTTTCATTTTGAGATACGGAACCCTAAAACAGATTTATTATCTGCCTGTTACCTTTTATACCGTAACGGCTGAACGGCTTTAGATGAAAGGCATACGAATAGGCTAGGACCTGGGTTAGGACATAGGATACTCAGAATCCCGGTAGCACGTTCCTGTGAGATATTTTCCGACATCTACGCGGGCGAAGCCGCGGGCAAAAGCTAGTTTTCATATAGAGCGTTTTCAACTGTTTCATTTTTGTATGAAACAGCAAGTTTTCTTTTCGAAATTGTAGTCTCACAGTAAATAAGTTTATAATTGAGTGCTACACTATGTATGTGTGATGTTTAAAAAATATGCACATATGTACTTACTTGCGTAATCCTTGATGCAGCTGCTGTTACACTCTATGTACCTTTATTTTATGCTATGTAAAACGTACAAACAACCGCTTTTATCAATCTTTAGTTCCTTTAGATGGAAAAGCTTCAAGAGGAAACAGCAAACTACTGAGGAGGTAACTCGCAATCAAGCATCAAAAGGAAAATCAGACTACCTTCCCATAAGTGGGAATGGCGCGTCCGTAGCCTTATTTGTGACGCTAGCTGGAAGAGGAGATGGCAGATACAAGTAATATTTGCTACAGAACTACTTTCGACTTAATCGGAAATATCTTATAAAGAACAGTTGGCTGCAAGTTAAATCTGTGCTTCGAATTCCAAGTCGAATGGATTTTAATCGATTTTTCGTTTAGGAAATTAAGTTCTGGGAATGACAAGATGATGTCAAGATTATTAGATGTCAGCATTATTCATTTAGCAGCTGATAAGACAGGCAATCTCATCACGATATTTATCAATATGAGATGTCATGCATGAGTGGTCTGGAACGGTAGGTATGTACTTACAACGCTCAGCGACGCATCCGAGATTTAAATATTGCTTGCTCGCAGTTATGCGTACTAATGTATTGCGTCGACAGAGAATTTGCGTCGAGAGAACTATTTCGTTCCAATAAAGGAGACAATAACCGGATACACGATATTTTTTTCATTTCTTTCTCTATAGAAATAAAAATCAGAAGTAGAGGATAACTTTGTTATCTTAGATTTCATTTCTCGGATTTCAGTGTTACGGTCGTTTTACATCGTTCATTTTGTTCGGTTTTGTAAAAAAAAGTTAAAAGAAAATAAAAAGTAAATGCATGTATTAAACCAAAGTTAACTTACTGCTGTTACTCGTATTTAGTACTTAACAGTTAATTGTGGAGTTCATTGTTTAAAAGTTTATTTTTCGTATTTCGTACGTCTTCATGTATTAGTGCATATTAATTTATTGATAAATCCACCAAAAATATAAAATAAGTTTATACACGAAGCACTATGAAAATATTACGATACATTGTAGGTAAATGGGTATCAAATTGGGAACATAATCCGGGACGCGATACATCCTTCAGCTGGATTTTGTTCCCAATTTAGGCTCAGACCCTGTTTTGTGTAAAAGTGTTTGAACTTTACCTACCGTAGCTATAGAGTATAACAATGGAACCAGAATAATAACAACGAAAACGACAGTACGAAGGAAAAAAGTAGTAATAATAGTTCCGATTTTGTTTTATTAGTTTATATTATTACATCATGTTATAGCCATAATTTAAATGTAACAATTATACTTTAATGTACATAATTATACTTAGATATATATGAAAATATTAGATTTTTAAATTTTTACTCCTTATCGTTTCCTAATAATATGAATTGGTAATCAACTTCTTAAGTGATTTCAAAACTGGTAAAGTAACGCTGATTTGTTATTTGCAAATCCCACTTGACCCTCTTGCAGCTCAATGGGTAGGCAGGCGTATTATTTCCAGATCCATGTAAATGAGGACTTTTTTTATTACTCTTCTATAGAGGCCTCTGTTATATTTTCATCAATATTCTCGAGTTAATACTTTCTTTTGGGTAAGTGATTATACAAAGGTCAAAACTTGTTAATATAGGGTAAGAAAAAATTTAAAAGGAAAAAATATATTGATGTATTTATTTCATACACTGTTAGTCAGAGGAGGCCTAAGGGAGTGGCGAGCAGGGCGATGGCCCAGCACCCTAATTGCGTAATACACGAACAATCACAATCTGAATCATTTTGAAACACATTGCTAATCCATTGCTGGGGAGTTTGTTGCGCCACTTCTTCTTCCCAGCTAAAGCACTAGGAAGTGGTGAAGGGTGGGCGTTTTTAGGGGACTCTCTTACGTAATTTTGACGTTCGAAAAGTGCTGATTCTCAGCCTAGTTTGAATAAATGACTTTTGAATTAGAAATACTTCATAAGTTCGAAAAAAATTTGTTCAACAACGTAAATAACGCAATGAATGTTGTCGAATTGTCAAAATTAAACAAATTAATTAGTCTTAATCATTTACGAAAATGTGTTACGCAATTAGATAGCAGGGCCTCGCTCTTGCAGGGGCCTCGCGCAACAACCCGAGTAGAAAAAGTTGATTTATAAAACTTTATTTTATTTTTAGTAAATAGGTACCACAAAAAACCAATAAAATACTTTTGGTATAAACAGTAATTAACGACATCATAATTAGAGATTGCAGCATTAAGTGAATATTTGTATTTTTATTATAATTTTACTGTGAACATCATTCAAAAATTTACCTATTACAATTTGAATCTCGCGCCTCGCGCATTAGCAAACAAAATTAAATGCGCAGAAAAGGAGTTTTTCGGGGTTAAAAATTACTAAAACATGTTTTAGGAATTCAATGACCTAACATCGGCTTTCGGCTCCTGCAATTCCCTCAATTAAAAATTACGTAACTCATTCGTTAGTTTATCCTATCCTACTATACTATTATAGACGCGAAAGTTTGTGAGGATGGATATCCATCCATCCTACTACTTCCCGCTAAACGCAAAAACACGTTACTCTTTCACGCAAAAACTGCCAAACGGATTTGGATGTTTGGCAAATAGATAGTTTATAACCTGGATTAACACATAGGATACTTTTTATCCCGATATTCCCAAGAATTATAATGCTTTAATTATAGAATTTAATCAGACGTTTATGAACCTAAGTTTATAAATTTTCTAATACAAAATTTATTTATTTATAAATTTTCTAATATAAAATTTATTAATTTATAATTTAATTTCTCATCAGAAATAGGTACCTAGCTACTTTCATTTCACATAGGTACTTTTTGCAAAGTACAAGGGCTTCGCAAAGATCTGCCGCCCGGAACCCCCTTCTGTAAGTCAATTAGCCAAGTTCCTAAATAGGTAGTTTTATGAAAAAATTTAGTAACAAAGTTTTTACATTGCATGCTACATGCATTATCCGTATTGTTTAATCAGATCACTAATTGTACATTTTGAGTAGGCACAATTGGTAGATCCATCAGATACACAGCTATCTGCATTGCTTGATTACGATTAGGTACTAATAAAAAAATATAAATCTCTTTGCAGACCACATGATCCAAAAAAAATCAATAAAAAAATAATAAATTAAAGAATAAAATGGCACTATACAGACACATACATAAACTTACCTATGCCTTATGCAGTGTATGCTTGTATTCCTATTGTATCCAATAGTATAATTTGCCATCGAACAGCTGAGCGTGACTATGCTTCATAAACCATCATTTGCACGAAAGTAACAACTGGAAAAAAACCGACCATTATATTTCGTCTTTATTTTAAAATCATGCAAACTTGTTCGCTACGTTTGGTTTTCAAGACTAAATTATTCAGGTTTTACCGATTCGTAGGTAGTTTTACAGATTAGTAGATCTTAGTAAAGATATTTTAAAGTATCTAGATCACAATAGTTAACATTATTGATTTCAGAAATATTGACATGGTCTGGATATGCTTTCTATGCTGTTTTTTTTGCAGAATTTTTTCAAAAAGTTCTGCAAAAAAATCAGCATTGAAACTCAATAACTCTGACAATGATTGACAGAATACGATGGGAGCTTAATTCACCTGTTCTCTTTTCCGACTAAAATACAAGGAAACGATGAATTAAACAATCAGCTGTCAGTTTTTAGGGTTCCGTAGTAAACAAGTTACCCTTATAGTTTCTGTTGTTTCTGTTGTTTCTTCTGTTTCTGTCTATCTGTCTGTCCGCGGTCTAGCTCCAAGACTGTTAGTATTAGAAAGTTGTAATTTGGCATGGGTATACATATTAATCATGCCGACAAAATGGTAAAATAAAATTATGAAAATTTTTTTTTTTTCGTGTACCTGTTAGTGGGGATGTTTTTTTTTTCTATCCCTTATTGTGGGGTATCATTGGAAAGGTCTTTCAAAAACATTGTGAGTGTGTTCAAACTATTTTTTAATTCAGAGATCCGTTTGCGAAATATTAAGCTTTAAAGTGCAAATTTTTGTTAGAGTCAAGTGTCTCCCCCCCTGCCAGCTAAATGGTTGGTTTTAGGTATATGAAAAAATACACGGCAGTAGCTTATATAACGAATTTAAAAGGAAAACTATAACAGCTGAGTAGGCTTTACAAGTTAACGAGTATAATAATCGACCAACTTAGATTTGCGGTTGTAAAAACATGTTCTCCCATACATTCTGTATGAAAAATTTTTTTTTCAACTACAAAGTTATGTTTGTTCTTGGGATTCATCCCAACTACGGAACCCTACATTGTGTGTGGTCCGACATGCACTTGGCCAGTTTTTAATAAATGTCACCGTCTATTTCAACCAGATGTAGTTTAATAAGGATGGTTAAAAAAGCAAAAATTGACCGTTTTAAATCAATGATTGTGTTTGGTTTTGAAGTTTTAGTAAATAAACATATTATGTATTGTAAATATCGGGCGTTAATTCAATCGTAAAGTCATTGAAATGCCAAAGACATAGGGGACCCGTAATGAATGTCTTCATTCGAAGGTGTGGGCAGCTTACTAGTTTAATTAAGCATCCTATGAGCTATTCCTTAATTATCCTGCGACCAATCACTGCAGAATGTGCCTCATCTCTCGGGCAGTCCTCACTAATTAATTTAATGTTGTAGGTAAGTTATTTAGGTAGGTACAATATGCGCAGGTAGGTATTTAGGTATACGTTTAAATATTTTGTTTTTAAACTATTTACTGTCAACATTACCTCTTATAGGTACCCAGAGTATTTACGTTTAGGTAGTACGTTATTCAAATTGTATCTATTTTCGGCACTGCTTTCCAACTACAATAACGATGGACAAATTGTATTATTCTATAAATATACTACACTAAATAAAAGTTCAATAGAAAACATAATCTTTTTTAGAAGTCAGTTAAAAATAAACTGC
The DNA here is from genome assembly GCA_949152395.1 of Agrochola litura. Classification (NCBI taxonomy): domain Eukaryota; kingdom Metazoa; phylum Arthropoda; class Insecta; order Lepidoptera; family Noctuidae; genus Agrochola; species Agrochola litura. The sequence goes on along the minus strand of OX424491.1, from coordinate 11,285,247 downwards.
TTCTGCATGAATGGAATCCTATTTGCTATGTTGACACGGTCGATAGGCTGCCTCCGATCGGTACCTACCTATTCAATTCATACATCGAGCTGAATTCATATATCACAGGGAAATATGAATTATAATTCTGTCTTACGTACACAGAGAAATATTTTTTAATTAGGAGCTTTGCTTGCTACATCTATACTTACTAATCGAGACTGCTCAGTTCCGTTCAATACAGTCCTCAGCAACATAGACTAGACTAGGAATTATTATTATCTTGGAATCCAATCACAGCTACCTTTATGGCGGCTTTCCAGCTTTCAGCTGTTAGTATCCCTTCGAACTAAAATACAAGAGCTATATTCTTTGTGGATATGTTTTTCTTATTGTTTAAAGAACATTCTTCGTTGACTTCAAGTGATAAATAAGTGTGATTGCACTTGCATTGCTTAATGGCTGTGTATGTCACCAAATTATAGAAGTTGATTAAGTAGGACTGATCGAGTAAAATAGCTATTAGAGTTCTTAAGTGGGCGGAGCCATTCTCGACAAAATTAAATGTCATCCGTGCCTTCCTTTCGAATGTATTTCCGTGACTGTTTATCATCATTTATTTGTCCACAAAACCTTCGGTTTCCCTGAAAAGGAAATAGTAAATTATTAATTATAATAGTAGTCGTCATAACGTTATTATTTTAAGCTCAAACGCAATTATTGCAGATTCATTAATTACATTGACAAAATTAAATTACGTGCAGATACATTAATGCATGGGCGCAATCTAATTAGGTATGAAATGACGTCACATGCTTAATTGATGTCATTCAAAAAGCGACAATAACACACATCTGTGTTTAAATGAAATACATAATGAGGATTCAATAAATATAAAATGATTATTTGTGTAACGAATCATTTAAACTCATTATGTAAATTTATCGATAAAGTAACAATTTTTTTGCAACTCTGTATATTTTTTCTATACCTATTTCATGAGAATTCCAATTCTTCAATCCTGTTGTCCTGTGCTATACAAGTCCATAGATTTGTTTACATAACTTACGGTTTAAGATACTTTATTCACTCAAAAAGAATTCAATTATAAACTTCTATGAGGAAAAAGATAATAATTATTTGACGGTTTCACCGTGTAAAACAAAAATTAAGAAAAAAATACAAAAAACAGCAGGTAAAAACTTACAATTTAAATATTTTTCAAAACATGGTGCTTTATAGGCTTTAAGTTGGAAGAGATTTTGTCTTGAGATTAAGTTATTTAGCCATGGTTTATGTGTGCTATGACCATACCGTAAGTTATTATTAGTTAACCTTATCCTTCTTAAAACAACGTTGATTAACCAAATGTAGACATGTCGTGTTAGGTAATGATTTAGTGAATTGAAACGCCTGTTCTGTGTTACCTGCCGACCTTTTATGTAAGGCCTGAAACAGACATTAATTAAACTAATCACATAATTTTCTGAAGTTGTCAGGAAGTGGCATAGTAAAATATTATTAAGACAACAAATTGAAACTGCAGTACTATTCGATTTTATTCTATTCTACTACTTGGCTTTGCACTAAATTCTGTCGTAGACAATACTACACAGACCGCGTAGCGCGTAACGCAGCGTACTGTAGATAAGTAGGTATTTAACTGTCAGAAAAAGAAAACCTTTTTAATTTCTCGAATTAGCAATGGAAATAAAGTTTGAATATTTTTAAATAATTTAATGTCCAGTTAAACCTAGACCTTCAGGAAGAAGCTTGAATTGCCGAATTATTTACCATTAACATTTTCCCTTGGCAGCTTTAGGGGTATAAGGATGAAAACATTATTTGATGTTTTAGGACGAGCTCCATTAAAATTGGCGCCCCGAAGAGTCGAGAAGTCTCCATCGTCACTATATGCAAATGTATGTATATTTGTGTTTAAGTGTTTTTGTTACTTTCGTGCCGATCACCGTTCTTTTTCATGACCTCATTATAAGACACTCAAGTGTCTTTCGCGTCTACTTAAGGTTATCGTGAAAAGCGATGATGCGAATTTTATTTTACACCACCAGAGTTATCTTCATAAGTAAAAATCCCGTTTTGATACAAAATAATTACTTTCTAATGCACCTAGTGTGTGAATATTAATCAATTGATAACAATTAGGCATCACAACACGTTACAATTATGAGATGCGATTAGCTGTTTACTTATGAAGGTCGTGTGAGTAAACAATGAAATTATTCATAGGAGCGTTTCCGTAACAATGTAAACGTGGTGATGTTGTCGACGGCCCACACGGCCCACACGGCCAATGCGGCCCACATAAACGCTTGCCACGCGTTCTGACTGAATACGCACCCCATTTGTACGCTTAATCACACGCAATTAATGTTAGATATTAATCAACGTATATTGAAACACGTAGTATCTTGGAGAAGTTAGCATGTTTAGGTCTAGCTGAATTTTTGGGTCTCAATGGAGTTGGTGGGGTGTGAGGCGGCTGTTTAGTGGGTTCGGGGGTGTCGGATATTACAGGGGAAGTCCCGAAGCCATCGATCATCGTTACTGTCAGATGAGCGAAGCGCCTTTTAACGAGCTAGGTGGCCACGACTTGTTGGCCAGGCGGCCACGCACCGGCTTATCACACCGCGCACCTATAGCTGCTCAGTCGTCACATAATATAATACTGATTGCCTACAAATGACCATTGACCGGTGTCCATCAGCCTAATTGAATAGATAAAGTCGAGATCGGACTCGTTCAACGTTATTCATTAGCGTGCCGTTCACAAGTTTCCTTCGTTAGCTCTGATTCGTGAATTTGTTTTAGTACAGTTGGTAGTATATTCGCAAAACTATGTTGTAAAACCATTTTATTTGCAAAAAACCTGGAATTATTCATGTGTGCGATAGCTTAAAAGTAATTCGTAGAATAACGCGAACATAACATAATTTGTTCGATGTTATTATCTCATAAATCTACAACAGAATATTTTCAAGAGTTTTCTGGGTAAATATTGAAAGTAGTACCGTGTAACATTTGATTTGATTGTTCTGAACTTCAATTGTTGAAGAGTCATCAGTTAGGGAGCGAATGAGAAAACTTTACTGCTCTGAGATCTGTCACCAGATTTATTAACCGTTGATACTTATATATTTTAATGAAGTTTTAATATTACTTTACTTTTGATTTTCAAATATTAGGCAAGAAAGTCACAAGACAGTAACTTGAAAAATAATTGTTTTATCACCCGCTTACATGAAGAAGACGGGTGATAAAACAATTATTTTTCAAGTATAATTAATTACTTACCTTTTTTCAACCCGCTAAGACTCATATTTTCACGATGTCATGAAAAGTTTAGGTTATAGGATAGGTATAAACTACCTGAAGACAATAAATTAATAAATGCAGCCTTATTTTCTAATACCTTGTTTACATAAACAAATAAGACTGCATTTATAAGTGTATATGTGTTCAGGTACTGTATATTTTTGGTTTCCTGAAACAACTTAAATAGGAGAAGACACTCTACTAGTGACAGGAGTTCTTACCTAGCTCAAGATTCAGGGTGTTTCGGTCCCATAAATTACCATATGTCAATAAAAAATGTTTTATGATAAAGTCGCCTATAAAATAGGTTGTTGCATCAGTACAGTTGGTAGGTATTTTTCACTCAGATCAGTCTTTTTTGTCAATCAATACCGCGGAAATCATTTATATTGGTCTCAATCTCCATAACGAATACATTTTCATGGTTTAACATGACAAAAGATGGTCGTATTATTGTACTGTCATCATAAGTCCGTTGAGTTGAATCGATGAGGATCAAAATAATACTCGTATATGCATCTACCTACATATTATAAATTAAAGTCGCATTTCGTGTTTGTGTGACCGCGTTGTTATTCTAAACCATGCAAAGGAGTTTAATGTGGTTTTCACTTTAATTTACAACATCTACTCCGGAAAGTTGTGTATAATAAATTAATATTAAACTTATATATAATAAAGAAATCTCCATGTTTTAACAAGTCGCAAATACCGTGCGAAGCAGAATATAAAAAATTAGCAAACCGACACAATTATGATTAAATGTGCATGTCTGTTTGTTTGCCACGTTTTAAATCTGTGTAATTTGTGAATTTTTGCAAAAAAAATAAACGCTTTCAATTATATATAATAAATTATATTTGTAAAATATTATTAATTTGAATAAATCGTCGAAAAAGTCCAGTGATAGTAACTGCATAATAAACACATTACCTATACAGTAGGACAATTAATTAATAAGAGTTACATTTTGAAAATATACCTAACAAAATTGCAGGTACCTATGTAAAATTTAATAGAAGAAAAAGCTTGCTCTATTTTGGTATAAAGTATTGAAGTGTCGTATCGTCTATTGATAAGAGATCAGATTAAGTTTGTTATGGGCACGAGAGTGAATCGAATCAAAAAAGGTTTCTTGAAACATCGATATACTTCTTAGACATTTACAAATTTAGAACAAGCCGGAAGTTAAATTTGAGTAGTATTCGGTTTTAATTTTTTTTCTTTGCACATAATGTATGTTGTACTTATTTACTAACTGATGAGTACATTATCATCATCATCATTTCAGCCGAAAGACGTCCACTGCTGGACATAGGCCTCCCCCAAGCACCGCCACTTCAACTGATTCTGTGCTTTCCGCATCCAGTGGATTCTTGCTATAGAGCTTGTAGAACTAAACTACTATAGAGCCTTAAACCTGCATCATTTTAAAATGCAACCTCCGCGAGTCCGTTACAAGTTGATGGCATAGTTACGAGACAAACATTAATTTGTATTACAATATAAGAAAAAACCGGCCAAGTGCATGTCGGACCACGCACAATGTAGGGTTCCGTAGTTGGGATGAATTTATCCCAAGAACAAACTTAACTTTGTAGTTGAAAAAACAAATCTTTCAAACAGAATGTATGGGAGCACATGTTTCTATAACCGCAAATTTAAGTTGGTCAATTATTACTCGTTAACTTGTAAAGCCTACTCAGCTGTGATAGTTTTTCTTTTAAATTCGTTACATAAACTACTGCCATGAATTTTTCACATATCTAAAACCAACCATTTAGCTGGCAGGGGGGGGGGACACTTGACTCTAACAAAAATTAGCACTTTAAAGCTTAATATTTCGCAAACAGATATCTAAATTCAAAAATGATTTCAACACACTCACAATGTTTTTGAAAGACCTTTCCAACGATACCCCACAAAAAGGGACAGAAAAAAAAAATCCCCACTTTACGTGTAGGGGAGGTACCCTAAAAAAAATGTTTTTCATAATTTTATTTTACCACTTTGTCGGCATGATTAATATGTATACCCATGCCAAATTACAACTTTCTAGTACTAACAGTCTTGGAGCTAGACCGCGGACAGACAGACAGACAGACAGACAGACGGACATGACGAAACTATAAGGGTTCCTTGTTTACTACGGAACCCTAAAAACGGTAGAAAATGGCTGAAGAGTTGACATCGCATAAAAATTAAAAAAAAACGTAGATCCGATTTAAAAAAATCCAAGTAAGTTATACTATAAACTTGCGTTTTATTTACTTCGGTACCGTTAGCTCGGCGAGAGCTAACAGTACCTACCAATAAAATGGTAGGTACTGATACCCGCTAACGACTGAGTTATCAGATTGCGGACCCCGTAAGTTATACTTTGAATAATTGGAAAGCTCCAGTTAACTCAATCACAGCTTGAACTTTGTTACAATTGGACCATTCGTCGCGGTGTTGTATGTAATTAAATCCTCGAAGCTCCTTCTGAATCTATCATGGAGAAAGTTTTAACTGTCAATAATTCATTTAGAACTTTGCTCTAACTTATACCTTCTTTAGGATCAAAGCGTGGCCGTATTCTTGATACGATTTAACTAAGTTACTTCAATCAATCTCTGCATACTTATTATTCTATACAAAAGTTTGTGGAAGCTGCTAACAATTGTCTATTTACTAAGTTTACTTCAACAGTTTTGTACCTAGACAAAATGCTAAAGACAAGTACTGTATTTCTATTTTCTTAATGTCCCTCGGCAAAGTTCGTGTTTCGTAAGTTGTCTGATTACTATCAGTTGCCCTTTGCACTTGCTGCAGACCAGACGCTCTCAATCGACTTGGAAGTATATAGAGTTGTTAATACTCTATTAAGTTAACGTAATTTATTTAAAAAAAGTCGCAGGAACAACAGAAAGGAAAATAGTTTTACAGCTCTATATAGTTGACATGGAAATTAGCATTCGTTTGTATTCGGAAATCAAATGATACCCGAGGGACATTGAGAAAATAGAAATACTGTTCAGCCAGTGTATCCTGTAAAAATCTGTCATTAGCATCAATCCGCAGCATCAGGTTGAATGACATCTTACTTCAAGTTCACTTCACCCAAGTTTTCACGATGAGATTTTTACAGAATACATCAGTTGATCACTGACAATGCGAGCTATCTTTCACCACGTTCCATTCAAGTGCACGAGCACTGAGGTGCACTCTAGATAATGCAGCAACCCAATTATTCAGCGTACTAATTAGGCTGGGTCAGCAATATACCTGCTGACGACGGAGAACACTGAACGTTCCCAGTGATAATCAAGCGTTGCAGCGCTTCAATTATTAGCTAGCCATTTACTTGTTATTACGCTGGAATTTCTAGCCCCTCCATTCCTAGATACTCGAGTCGTAAGTGGCGCAATAACGTTGACTGTGCCGGCCGAGGGTACAATTGTATTGTTATAGGTACAAGAGCTTCCTCCACTCATAAATAGCAGCGCGGAAATCAATGTCGACGTTGTGCTCGTGCCTTTGTTTTTCTTATCGCAGGGTTATGTATGTGGACCAGTAATAGTCGGCGAAAACATGCGTGTTTTCTGTTTTGCCGTCATTTTTCTAGAATTCCATTCATTCTGGCGTAGATATTGTGGCAGCACTTGTATGACGACAAATTTTTATATAAAATTAAACAGCACGTTAACGGCTCGTTGAATATCATTAGCATTAACACACCTCTCATATTACGACCGTGGATGGAACACGTGACCTTATTAATATTTATAAAACCGAGAAAATTGTACAAATTAATTTCAACCAGCTGTCTGCATGTCAAGCGCGAGTCTATTTTAAACTGCTTGTTCATCTCGTTATTAACGTTATTGCAAAAAGTCCGGCTTTTTCATCCCACTCTAGAAAACATCCCGAAAACTACTAAATAAGTTTGCTTCATCTACTTAAACTTTTCTAGTTCACAGTTATCTTTGAAATAAAACTAAAGAAAAGTAAATAAAAAAGTTTTGGCCGTTACACGGATTGAGATCATACAGCAAAGAAAAACATTTACTGCGTATTCTGCGAACCACAGTTTTGTATTCAGCTTTCTGAGAGACTCATTAATATTTCATTGAGTACTGCGAAGATGTTAATTTTCTGCGTTTATTGTATAACATAACGAGATAAATAGGACTTTTTAATTGTTCTCAACCATGTCTCAACGCTTTTCGTAATTAAATTAGTTTAATTTCATTATAATGTTATTCGTAGGTAAGATGGGGCTAAAGGTACGCCTCTTAAAAGGGCTACTTTGCTTAATTTGTGGAATTGTCTGTTGATATTACCTTCATAAGCAAGGCTGGAGGGCTGGAGGGCTGGGAGGGCCACAACGATTGCGATTACCGGGAAGATGCTTAATAATTTAAATATTGTTTTTAGGATGTTCGAAATATTATGGAAACAATGGTATTTAATCATTTTAAACAACATTCGTTTCCGTGCCATAGCAATTTTTAATGGCTTAGTTCCTGGTTGTATTTATTTGTTCACACACAATATCTAAATAACAGGATAAAAAGTGCACGGCTGACATGCCTACGTGGTAACATTCATCCAGCGCACAATTAATTTCTATTCACGTAACTAATCAGTGAAATCCCGTATAATAGAAAGTGCTTTATATATCATCAATCAATCGAAGTAATTAATGGTTGTGTGTTATTTCACGAACACACTGACGGACTAATTTGACGTACGTCAGCGGTGACATCATCCAGCCGCACGCACGGCGCACGTCGTGCCGTGGTTGTTGCGTCCGGTAAATCCTACACGAAATTATGTACGATGTTTTACTTCCGGCAAGCCAACGCACTATCGTGCACGGACAGACGGCTCGGATGGGATTAGAATATACAGGCTGATCTTGAAACGGAAACGGAACCTAATCAACCACGTCATTGATTAAAATCGACGACGTGGTTGCTGAATTTTGTTGACTTCTATAGTTTCAGATTTCTCCATACTGAATTACTGAGCCATCTCAATGAATTATTAAGTGTACGGATTGTAATAAAAGAATTCCCATAAACCTATAAAAAATGATACCTACTAAGTATTCAAAACAGTATTTGTCTCCATTCAATGAAAAAAGTGAATTCATCGAAAAAATTACAAACCTTCAAATTAATATTCAAGAGAGCCACAGTGTGCAGCAGTTCTTACAGTGTCATACTAATACAGAGATCAACATAATTAATTATTCAAGTTCGTCCAATTCGGTTCAAACAGCTCTGTCCTTAGTATCGCATTGCATATTGTAATTTAATGTGCAGATGTAGCCATTATTTAACTGTAGTACTTAGGATACATGTATAGAGTTCGATCCACCTTAACTGGGAGCTCTTAAGATATAGAATGTCTATCAGTCACTGGAAATGCCAATTGTCGTTGAACTCATTTGACCTCTTCGTGTACGTACTGCAGAATTAGTTTTGAGCTTTTCTTATGTAGTTTTCTTATAAGTTTTTTGTCCTGTCCGCCCTCGTTTGACTTTACATTTCTTTAAGGTGATCAGTACAATACTATAATTTATGAGGTCAAAGCTTCAATGAATATATCACTATTAAAAAAATACCTCACAAAATGTTATTGATTTAAATTTCTGTGCGTTTATGTCGTTTCTTCTAAAGGAGCTCGTCGTTTGCTGCAAAACGTCCACAAATAGTAATAGTTACTTTAGCTAGCAACTTTGTAGCATAAATTTAATAATGCAACAATCATCTGCCTTCATAACAACAAAAGTGCGAGTTTTTTGACTACGCCATAGCTACGCCGTAGCGCTGTGCTACGACAGCTACATAATCGCTACGCCAGCTACAAAACCGCTACGCCTCGAGACAAACGTCTTGAACTTTGTTTTTGTCTGCAACAAAGCCCCAATTCTGTTGAATTGTTGCGTAACAACGCACCGACTAAACTAAAACATTGCTTTATTATACAAAAAGGCAAAACAAGAGAGGTCAAAAGCATGAAGACTTTCAAAATTTCCTTTCAAGTTTCCATGTTACAATTAGTAAGTGTCTTTCGCCGCCAAATTAAGTTTATTATTGAAATTTGTCGTGTACACTAACATCTTCACATATTATATAACCTTTATTTTCTCGGAGCACTCCTAACTAAGGATTTGTGAAGTATTTACATCAAAGGTTTAATTTCGTATTACATATTATTGGTGGTATTTCGTTTTGCTACAGTCGAGTCGTGCTCAGAAATAGATATTAAATTATTACGTAGCGACTACTCAAATGCGGGAAAAAAACTTTACTAGCTGCGAAATGAATGAACCATAGATATATTTGAATTAGTTTGAATTAATTGATATATTTTGATCCATAATTAAGTTAGTGTCAAGTGTTCTTAGCAAGTGTTACAAGTTAAATTTGTCTTTTGCAGCAATTGTTGGTTAATTGTTTCTTAATGATTGTGAATGCAGACTTTTTGTAATTTCAGACATCATCTCAACTTAATTGATATTTAAGGCCCGTATTTTAGAACGATGCTAGTTATGAATCTCAATTTTAATAAAATGAACTTTGTATTCATGCTTAGTAATGTAGAACTAGGCCTTATGATGTCTTTGACTATCTTAAATAAACTACTAGTACTACTAAAAACCCTGAATTTAGGGACCTACGTTCTTAAATTCACAGTTCTTTAGTACATGTTACGCTAATACTCCCAAAATATTAAAATGATCTCCATGTGGTTTTTTTATAAAAGGTTAACCTAAGGTCTCATGCACACAACGTTTTGTACGCGTAACACGAGTTTAAGACGCACCTTAACTACGCCGTAAAGTTCCACAGCGCTGATTGTTGGCGTTCATTCCGGCGTTCATACCAATAGAAACGCGCGTAAGCATCGGAAAAAAACGTGTTTTTTTAGTTCGTGTTTTTTTACAATCAAGTTGTCAAGTTTCTGCGCATTTATTGGGTATTGGATCGTGCTGCTGTATTTGTGTAGATCCGTGGCACGTACATATTGTCTTTCAGTACCGTTTAGCTCTCGTTTAAAAACATTGTGTGTATACACCATAATTTAATTAAGAAGTGATCCTAAAATTAATTTTAATATTGTTGTTTTACCTTACCCTTACATCGTTCAAGTTAGGTACAACTTTTTGTAACAAAAATGTAACCACATTAATGTAGTAAATATTTGAGTATGAGTTAATTAGGTACGTAAATGGCTAGCTTTTGTTTCCAACTAAGCTAAGTGAAAGGTTGCTGGTAAGAGAGGGTTGCTCTCCCTCGTTAAGTCAAGTGTATCATCATATTTATCAGGCGGAAAATTCATTGCAACCCTGTTCCCGCTGCGTTTGGTCGACGGATTACAGAGGCTATAAGTCCATAAGACCCATACATCACCAGAAGCAGTGGAAATTTTACTACCATGCATTTGTAAATGGAAATTGTTTACTAACTACTACGTGAAACAAACTTAGATATAAATGAATATGGTAAGTTAGAAAGTTCGAAACATTGAAAATTCCAATGCATTATTCAATAAAATACCCTGGTTCTATGCGTTCTGAAATGTTTTAAAAGGAAGAGATGGTATCTACACTACCTACTACTCGTACATCCTAAGCAATGATGTCACACTTCATGAACGTCGCAATAACTTCACACAACTGTCCGCTCCATGCGATAAGAACACAAGCCTCGGAAAGCAGTATGTTATGCCTTTTTTATTTAACCTATATTGTCTTAATACTGAGCAAAGGTCTGCACCAACTTTAAAAAAATATATGTTGGTCCGTCGCGCCAGCGTTTCTTAGATCTGCCACGGTGACGACGCCCGTTTTTAGGCACCCACTGTGTGACGATCCTGGCCCATCTGTCTTGATGCATCCTATATGTGTGGCCTACCCCGTTCCGATTTCAACCTCGCAGATTCATCGCTAACATCGGCGATGCCTGTCTTAGAGCGTATTTTAATGTTGCGAATTTGGTCGATGAGTTTAATTTTATAATTGCTACTTTACATTCTTTTTATAAAAACATCTTTACTTTTCCTTTCATATTTTTATTGTAATTTTATTAAGTCCTATTTGTTTTTGGTTACATTTACAAAACATGCATGATAAAATGTTATGGAAAAAATAAAACTTCAATAAATATAACAAAAAATTGAATTTTTAAAAGATAAGCTTTTAAAGATACACCGTAAACGGAGTTATTTTGCTAGTTATTAATAACCGAGCCTATTGCAATCAACCGAACACAAACCCGGGCTACCGGTTACCACTCAGAAATTCATATTGGAACATTAAATACACATATAACTTATTACCTATCATACATATCATACATACATACACATGCATGACGTGACTTTCGACGACTTGCGTGATATGAGAAGCTCGTGGCTAAGTACTAACAGCCCCACGGATCGATCGATCAGGTTAAGCTACACGTGCCGGGGTTGGTCCGTGGATAGGTGACCATTTCTATTTACCGAGATTCGTCCGTGCTACGGAAAGCACGTTAAGCCGTTGGTCCCCACTGTCATTCGTGGATCTTTGACAGTCATTACGGGTCGTCAGAATCGTCGAATAGGCATTCGCTCCAAGTAAAATACTGGTATTAAGCTGCATTCGGTTAGATTGGAAGCCGACCCCAACATAGTTGGGAAAAGGCTAGGCAGATTGATTGATGCATGACGTGACTTTGATACTCACAACTGTTGTTAATGTTCGCAGAACTGCAAACAGGGTGTAAAAAGACCCATCAGAAAGCCATCATAATATCTATGCAATCTGTACATCAAAGAAAGTAACATAGTACAATAATAATTGCTAGGGAACGATTTTCAGTTTTAGTGTGAAAAATCGCTGTTTACTAGAGCGCAATGTTACGCACCCAAAACATTGTGCTTCTGGATGCATGGAACAGTACCAGTGTCGTGGGGTTATTTAAAGTTAAGCAATAATATTTAAAACATGTATTAATTACAAAAACGCCATAAAAATATGGAACCTTCAATATCTCCGTAACCAGAAGATTAGACACGTCTTTAGTACCGATGTAGTTTGCAGAATTACCTAATTACAGTGACATCGGAGCCACTCTGAGATATCTGTCCGTATTCAATATTATAGTTTCCTATTAATTCGATCTTTCTAAGGAAATTCTGCCTCGAGAATTGCCATAATGGACAGCTGCTGATATTCAACCTCATCAAATAAATCAATCATGTGAAAGAAAACATTTTAAGAATTTTCAGTTTCATGACAGTTTTGTCCCTCCAACAAAAGCATGATTTGTATGACATTGCAATGGCACTAACGAATTGTTCCGTCTCTTTTGTTGTTGCCGTCTTTGTATAATCAGAAAACATAGCCATCATTTATCTTTTTCGTCTTTCAATAAACAAAACATCCATATTTGGCGTCTAGTTAGAGGTCGTTGTTTTGGGACAGCCTGAAACGGACTGCCGATGTTTGTTGACGAAACAGTACGTGTTCGTGTTGTAGAGATAAACAAATCAGCGGCTAGCTTGTAGCTGGAGGGCATCGTTCATTGGTGCAATAACGTATTGGATGGAAGATTGCAGTAATGTGTATGTAGTGACATATTGCTGGCCCACTAGTCATGCTGACCCACTTTCACGGTCTGATGTTTTCAACTGATTCGTCCTATTCAACCACGCAATTTGTTGTTCTTTTTAGTTTGCTATTTTTAGGGTATCTCAAAAGGAAAAACGGAATCCTTATAGGATCACTTCGTTGTCCATTTGTCTGTGAGTCTGTCAAGACCCATTTTCTCAGAAACGCGTGGAGGTATAAAGTTGAAATTAATATCAAAGACGTAGATCTATTGTCCCTTGGAGCTCAAAAAAATCAAGCTTCTTAGTCAGCGTAACAAAAAATACGGCTACTTATGTGACATATTTTTATACTCGCAAATAAATCAAAACCTACAGGATACTTCCCGTTGACCTAGAATCATGAAATTTGACAGGAAGTAAGGTCTTCACAGCACAAGTCTGTAAAGGAAAAAGTCCGAAAATCGTTAATACTTATTAGTTTTATTACATTTTTTTTTTGCGATTACAAACTTACATTTGCAGTTGGAGAATTGACCGTGACGTATATACATAAATTTTAGTTTGTTTTTGGGATAAATACATCCCAACTACGGAACCCTTTATGTGTGGTCCGACTCGCACTTTTCCGGTTTTTTATTTGTTATTATGATAAATGATTTTATTTCTGTAAGTAGGTTTGTACAAACACTTTTACTCGTCAATCATATTTTAAAAACTGGATGAGGTCAGCGACTACTCTGAGAAGAGAGGCCGAAACAAACACAGAGGTCAATAGTCTCTTTTAAAGTCGAAACATAATTGTGGTCAGATCATGAGACTTCTAGCCGAGCGTTTGCACTGACGAAATATTCACAACAAAACATGCTGGAATCTCTATTTTCTGACAATTTTCCATACAATGTTTGACAGGAACTAGAGATTTCAACGTTTTGTTGTGATGTTTCGCCAGTGCAAACGCACAGTAAGATTAATAATTGTTTTTCTCGTATACCATTGCGTTGGCGATGGTATTTTTAGTTTGGCCAAATAAATTGAAGAGTTTTGTTTAGAATCAATTTTAATATTAAATAACGCAATGAATGTTGTTGAACTGTCAAAATAAAACAAATTAGGCATAATTGTTTACGAAAATAAGTTACGCAATTAGGGTACAGGTCCATTTTGTCAAAATATATTGATTAGAAGTCTAGAGGAATTCATTCAAAATTAACTGCACTCTATCTGGGTTGATGACAAGGTAGCAAATATGAAGTAGAAACATTGTTGACGAAACTGTGAAAATAAAGTGAACAATATGATATTATTTTGGCCGTCTTTATCGCTACTTACCAGGTACGACGGAGCAACACAAGAACTTAATAATGTCCTTGACCCCGTGACCTTAGTAGTACAAAAACTCAACTCGTTATTACCAAAACAATAAGATCTCAAATACATTACAAGTCGCCAATTAATCGAAACGCCAGTGGTAATATAATAATGGGGATGTTGTGTCAGTCAATAGGAAAGGCGCGTATTATTGTGTCAACAATATACGATATGTTGGTACGATTTGATTAAATGTTTGTCTTTACGCCGGCTGTCATATTATATATTGTACATATCGAATGTACATGATCATTAGCCAACGATGTTCGGACGAGAACATAATGCCTTTACCGCGAGTTAGCCCAGGTACGAAAGGGCGATTTTTTCCAGCGGCGAACAACGCGCTGGGACGTACTCTATCAGATTCTCAACGCTCGGCTCAACACCGAGAGTTGAAATTATTTACGTCCGTGCGACCGTGGGCTTACAACGTCAAGGTAATTGCGTAACACACAAACATTATGACGATTCAACAAATCTGTTTGCATTATTTACGTTGGCGAGCAGACGATTTTTTCAAACATATGAACCAATGAATCAGAAATTTATTTCAAAATCCTTCGCATTGTAAAAAAATTAAGTTACGCAATTAGGGTGCATTGTAATTTGTAGTTGTTAATTCATTCTCCATCTCTCTTTAACTAGTTAATATAATAGTGTGCTCATGCCGTAGTTAAAATGTTAGCCAACAAGTAACCCATTGATTTATATCTCATTAGGTAATTCATTTCTCATCGCTTCTTATTATTATTTCCGTGTGGTTAGTGACTAACCTGGTGTCAGACTTTTAAAGCCGCCCATGGGCCTCTGACTTGGTTTCACATGCCGTCGTCGCGCGACGAGCGGGTTCTTTGTGTCGCGTCGCGTGTCTCGCCTGTTTGTAGGAGCCTTAATTTCGAACACTACTTGTTTGCTTCGTTGGTCTAGTGGTCGCAAGCGCTACTGCTGAGCATGAGGTCCTGGGTTCGATTCCCGGGTCGGGCAAAGTGTTATTGGGTTTTTCTATCTGGAATTTCTCAGTAGCAGCTCGGAGTCTGGATTTGTACCCGGTTGATGGCAATAGGCTCGACCCCATGGGACTTAAAACATACCTGGCGAAATGTGGGTGTACCTGCTACAGGGTCACCTCTGCCCAACCCTTCGGGGAAACAAGGCGTGATGTTATGTTATGTTATTTTCAGAACGGCAATAATACTAATTTAGTTACACAATCCTGTTTTGGCTACAGGGCTATGGCACTGTAGTTTACTATTTATAAATAGTAAACTAGGTTTGGTAAATATTACTGATATATTGAAATAATCACAAGAAATAGACACTGGTGCCGATTCTCTTGTTCACAAACTAAACTTAATTTAAGTTCAGTGCATCTTTTTCTTTCTATTTCATTAAGAAAAGGACAGAATATAAATTTTTTTTTAGTCCTGTCAAATTAATCAGCGCTTGACGTAAATTGACGTAATTTTAGTAGGCAAGTTTTTAATCACGTCTAAGCTTGTATGGAGTAGTGACAGGCGCTGATTAATTTGACAGGACTAAACTAAAATTTATCTTCTGTCCTTTTCTTAATGAAATAGAAAGAAAAAGATGCACTAAACTTAAATTTAGTTTAGTTTGTGAACAAGGGAATCGGCACCACTATTCTTTCCAATAATGTTTGCCAAAGGCTAATTAATCGAAGAAAATCTGGGATAATTGACGGAAAAGTTTCATAGATACTATTATTTTCTAGTTTGAAATTAATAACAATACATAAACAATATCTTTAGCACGATTGTTATGAAATCAGAAGCCAAAACATTTGTTTTGCAATAAAAATATTTTCAAAATCGAATGTCACGAACATGTATAAACGCAGCAGCACTAGATTGGAGGCAAATCCATTTCCTCTCTCAGTGTACTCAATGCGTTTCGTTTGTCTATGTATTTATACTACGAAACTAAAGTTAATTTTTGTATGAAATGAAACTGCAAAAATACGCTCTTGTGTTTGTCTATCTGTCTATATTTCTGAAGACTAGTTTCCTCCGTCTGTAAATTTTTTCCCGAGGACTAATATTGGTGCCGATTCTCTTGTCACAAATGCCTCTAAACTAGACTAAAAATCACCAAAATTTAATTTATTCCTGTCAAACGACGATTTCCCATTCTGAAATAGACTAAAATGATACAACTTAACTATATTTTAGTTTGACAGCACTAAGATGGCACTGAAATATTAATTGAGTGAAAATGGCAATTTTGCTATTCTGAATTTGACGTTTTTCACCAAAATTTTTGATTTTCCAACTGAATCTGACTATAACTAATCGCGATTAAAATGGAATAAAATCAACACCTCGAGGTTAGGTGCAAAAACAGTACTGAATCTATTTTTTTTATATCTCGAAAATGGTGTGTCCAATCGCAAAAATAATGAAAATTTCTACCCCCTTTATAAAACCCTTAAACCCCAAATACTCAACATGTAGGTAATCATTTTTCTTATTTTCCATACAAAAAGTGAAAAATTCTATATAAAACACGTCGAGGCTGAGCGCCTCCGGCTCTAAAAAAAATTCACGGGGTAGGGCAACCAAGTACCACGTGTGGAGTCGCGATTGTCGAATTCGATTTAGTTGTGTCAAAATTATTTTTAAATTTAGAGAATTTATTTTGCAGAATTGCTTTAAGATTTTCATAGCCAAAAGTAAGGAATTTTTGTGATAGTTTAGTACGGTGTACAAGAGAATCGGCACCATTGACGTGCAAATAAATTTAATATTCAGCATGGATATAGAACACAGACTGCAGTGAATTTATGAATTTAATATTGACGACCTCTACTCGTCTGTTACTATAGCAACCCTGCAGTGCTGAGGTCTCGTATTCGGGGAATGCGTTTGTAAGTTACATAATAATGAAACCTATTGAAAGATATTTTGAAAAATATCTTCTAGAGTCATCATCATCATCATTTCAGCCGAAAGACGTCCACTGCTGGACCTATGTCCAGCAGTGGACGTCTTTCGAATCGAGAATCGCCGATTCTGTGCTTTCCGCATCCAGCGGATTCCTGCGGCCTGCGGATTCTTCTAGAGTACCTACATATTAATAAAATATCCTCAAATATTTTTCTTTCACCATTCAAACCGCGTCTAAGACGGCCACCGTAAAAAATACCGCGCGTATATTTGAAATCTTCGTGAACGGTCATTTTAAGAACGTTCCCGGTCATGATGACACGTTCTCGAAATAATGATGGCGTTCTTCCTTTTTGATGCATTTCTGTATTTTTTCAATTTAATATTAATCAACTTATACCGAGACCATTGTAGGTACTTTTTTTTTTGGCTTTTCATAAAGTTTTCAGAAACGTTCCCGTTGTCTATGCTCGCCCAATTAAAATTGTGTTTAAACACAAGTTTAGTGACAATTATATTATTGTAAAGTAGCCAATCTTACCACATGGATGCTTTTGAGCCTGCTAGTCTAAAAAAGCTGCTCTGTAAAATCCACTAGATTTCTGGCAGAATAGCTAAGCATGCCGTTGCATCCAATCTGCAAGTCGATTGACATGTGAAGAGCTGACTTATAGCCCCGACATTTGAGACTTGTAATCGATGTCTTGCTTACATGTCATGGCGAATTAGATCCCCGTGTTGTAACATGTTCAGTTTAGCCTCGGGTTAGAGTTTTATTGCGGCACAATTATTGATGATTGATATATTTTGCTTTCATTTGAGTTCGGCAGTCATTAAATTAAGAAATGGTAATAGTCTATTAATCAATGATCATCATATTTTTTTTTTCATATTCTCCAGCACCACCTATGATAACATAGTTACAAGAGAATACTTTTTAAAACTTCGCGTTCTGTTACAAACGAGGACTTATCTAGATAACTATGTTCATTCGTACATATATCATGGTCTGTTTAACATTCAATCAAGCGGGAAAGCCCCGCGTGACGTGGCATGATGTGATGGGACGAGACGCGAGTTAACCCTCCGTACGCCGCGCCGGGAGCCGGTTCTTTCCCAACTAAATTGTCCAACTGAGCATGAAGTGAAAGAAAATCATAATGTATCAGCAAACACTGTTTCCGCCACATTTGAAACTAATAGCAACATCAAATTATATAATATTATGAACCCTCATATTGTTAAATCTGTTCTGATTTATAGTTAAGTAAATAAAATAGAATAACTAACATAGTCAGTGTGCTACGTGTAGCTTTAATTTTTCTAGAGCACTTAAGTTTGTTGGTTAACTCGGCTAAAGCGTCCACAGTAGTCCGCTAACATAGCAACACACTTAAATGATTACATAAGTTATTCGCGAAAATGCAGCGGTAAACGAGGTCTGCGTAGTCGTGTCAAAAGAAGGTACTAATTGTTACGTAGAACTCAAGAACTCGTGTCGTGAACTCACAACGGTTTTATAAAAGTTAATACCGCTATAAAGCATTTGCCATTGCTTCACGCCCTTCTGCGGCAGAATAAAATGGATTGTATTAGCTCTCTTTGACGAATGCAAACATTATAACTGGATCAAAATGTTGTTATCGTAGTTGGAACTTACTTAAGGATTTTTTTTTTATTAATTGCCCTTTAACGTCATCAATGTACCAATATATGGCAAGGTCCGACTCCAATCGAATTTTCAGGCACTAGATTTTCGAGAATATTCTAAGACTTGTCATGGTTAGTTAGTCAATTATCTGTTAAATGGCATTGTAAATAAATGATGAGCATGAGGCCTGGGTTCGATTACCGGATCGAGCAAAGTGTTATTGGGATTTTCCATCTGGAATTTCTCAGTTGTTGTCCGGTTGGTGGCAATAGGTTCGCCTCCTATTACATGGGACTTAAACATAACTGGCGAAGATGGGTGTACAATAGGTACAGTTCTGTCTAACCCTTCGTGGAATGGCGGCGTGATGTTATGTTTATGTGTTAAATAAATAATTAATGGAAACTTTCAATTTTTTTTAAGCACCGTGCTAAAATGGATGCTTAAAAAGTCACTTTGGTGTCTGTCTGACCGGCTGTAAGTACCTTATAAAAAGTCAATTTACATTTGCAGGATCAGATTTTAGGAAAATAAATTAAATCGGGTAAAGAAGAACTGTACTCGCATAGAAAAGATAACGTTTAAGGCAACGTTTTTGGAGATTATCCAGCAGAGAATTAGGGATACATTGTTGTTTTATTTTGAAAGTTAGGCCCGTCGTCCACGACGCTACTCAAATATAACGTGTTACAAACTCAAATCGCCAATGTCACAGCACTAGTGTTTCAATGGAGGTCCATACCGACGCAACGCAACTTACTACTGCGTTATTAACTAGTTTGTGATTGGTTGCAGTTGTAGTTAGGTAGTTATGCAGGTTTATCATACTATGATTGCTGACTGATTTCTACTTTGGCACGAGTCTTAACCGAATAATAAGAAAAACTCATAGGCAGAAAACACCTGTTTTCATCACTACCGCAAAAAAATTGTCATTTAGTAAGGAATTTTCTACCGAAGGGCTCACTATTTCAGACTTTAAAATTAATTAAAGTTGATGAAGATTAGAGCCGCTTTGAAATGTTGTGTTTGGGATTATAGAAGAACCGCATTCCAATTTATGAGCTGCTCTCTTACCAAGTTTATTTAAATTAATTATTGATTGGTGCTTAGAACAATCTTGCGTTCTGTTACGTTTGTGCTTACGGTACAGAAAGTGTTTTGATTTTACTTAGTCGTAGTGAGTTATAGAAAAGAAATATTACAATTTATAACGTAATTTCTTTAAAAACACAAGAGGGGTTTTTAAAAGAAATAACGTTATAAATTGTAACTAACTTAAATATAATAGTGCAATAACTGCGAATAACATCAAAGAACACGTGAGTTAAAGAAAATAAAAATAAAAATTTAATTTATTTATAAAATTGCACTATTATATTAAATTCGTTTATAAAAACCAAGTTGCCTTACAGTGTCGTAGATATTGGTATTAGAGCTGTAACACTGTAATCGTGTAAAGGGTCTACTTACCTAATAATAATTTTCTACACCAGTAAGTAATATCTATAATTATCTAATGTGATGGTCTGAGCTGTGCCTATAAATAGGTCACTTCCTGTCCTCGGCCCGGTGATGGCTTCCGGTGCGGAGAAAATGATACTGTATCTAGGCCCAGTCATCCAATATAGGCAAAATGTATTTCAGAGAACGCTCAAAGGGTAGTAAATCATTTGATACACTTTTTTTAACAATTTTACTAAAATTACATACAGTGCATACATAATCATTTGTTATAATAAAAACTTAATTCTAAAAGTTACTGCCTATCCTAAAAATATGAAGTTATTTTAAAATTTTCCTACCATGTTTTCTTTAGATACAATAACATGATATTTCGGGCAGTATCAACATTCAGTGGGATAGTATAAATTAGCAAAGAACTTTTATGAAGTAGTTGTTGCCGCTATCTCGTTTGCATACTTCAACCTTCCGCTTGCCTCACTCGGGAGTGGAATTTCGTAAAATCCTTTTTTAATGGACTTCTGCACCTTTTCAGGAACGTTATCTCCATAATTTGATGTTTTTATCTGCAGTAGTTCAGACTGTCCGCTATTCTTTTGCCAGCTTAATTGTCACGAATCTTAAAGCCTGATTTACGCGTTGCGATTTATTTGCCAGTGGCATATCCTAATTTGAAGCAAAAATAAAAGTTGCAACGTCTAAACAGTATTTAGACGATGCAAGATAACTGTATTAAAAAAAATGCCACAAACAAGAAACTTGCATCGCGTAAATGCAGTAGCACCATGGGGTTATACGCCGCAACCCCTTCGTTCTCCCCAAACTAAGGATTTACCAGGAAAAATAATGGAAAGTAGAAAATAATAGTTATGTAGATTTAACAGATAACTAAGTTCAAAACTCTAGTGGGACATTGAAAGGTTTTATGAGCTTTGTTAATAGCCGAAACTGTCTCGTTGGTGTAATGGTTGTAAGAGTGACTGTTTAGCGTACCCGTCCTGAGTTTGAGCCTCGTGTGAGACAAAGCGTTAATAGGAGCACTTATTGCTCGGTTGCTCGGAAGGGCGGTAAGACAATAGGCTGTCCTCCCACACCTCTACCTCCGCTTTTGAAGAATGTAGTCGTCATGTTATTAGTAACTTTAATTAAATTAGTAACTAAGTTTGAATCTAATAGAATCGTAGGTTCTATTATCTTCAGGATACAGTTGGAGCAGGTATCTCTGTTGAGCATTTAAGCTGTTATTTAATAATGGTTTTAAAAGAAAGATGCCTGTCAGCATGGTATGTGCCAAAATACCTGGCGCACTTATTTTATTTTTGAAAATCGGTATAAGTATATTTCTTCAAAATGAAGAATGTGGAAAATGAACTTTATAAAAAATGCATTGCACGTTGTTCACCGACCTTTTAAATATTATATTCGATTTTTTTTCACTTGTAGAGTCCTAGACTCTCCTCATATAAATCAATAACAGTGTGTTCTTGAATCTACTAATGTAACATCAATAAATGAGGAGACGTAGGCATAACTAATTTGCAGTTATAATTGAAAATCTCCTCAATTAAAGCCAGAGTAAAGTTAGCTTTGGCGTTGAGTACCTACTTTAACTTATTAAAGCTGTTACTTTAAGGCTCTTTCAAATAGGCGCGACACGCGACGCGACACAAACGCACCGCTCATCGCGCGACCAGCGGTATCTTTGTGTCGCGTCGCGTGTCGCGCTGGTCTGCACAAGTCTTTAAGCTCCACTTTCAAAATGTATCCTATACTTCTATTAAATAACAAAATTAACACTGGTAACGTTAACGAACTGTTTAATGTCAAACAGATATTTAGAAATGAGATTTCATACGTCTTGGATCTGTTTAAACAAATATTTGAGGGCGGCAACATAAATAAGGAATTGAAACTTGCTACAAACAGTGAACTGTAGTACTACGCAACAAAGTAATAGTAATGTCGGATAAACCGCAGTCCGCAGTTGTTGACGGCAGCTTAACGTACTCGCGGAAGGTCATATCGCCAAAGGGGCGACACAGTCATACATTAACGGTCACAATAAGTTCAAAGAGTCCGCATAAAAGGTTGTTGCCTAAAGCTTTTGAGCTTCTCGTCTTGACGTTCTGGAATATTTCAATTTCAGAGTTTTGCTTTTACAACGACGTGACCTTCGGGATCGGTGAAATAACAAAAAGATTAGAATACTATTTATATCGGCTGCCCCGCGAGACGAGAATTTTAACAGAAACGGCGTGATCCTAAAAGCTTTGTACTTAACTGTAATAACAAGTACCAAAGACATTTGTCGACATTTACGTAATTATTAAAGTAAACACTCCTCAACTGTGTTTAGTTCTAATTTATGAATGTTTAAGTATTTGGTTGAAAGCTTTATTATATTAATTCGAAATGCGACCAAAATTCTGCGGATTTCAAAATGTATTCATCATTTGTATAGGCCAGAATTTAAGTCCAAAGCTAAACGACCACGCTGCAACTTTTATTTGTTTTTAGCTGCGAGAGCGTTATAATGACTGTCGTTAATTTTGAGCTCGGCAGTCCCAACGATTTTGTTAGATCTCAGTTTTTATTATATTTGCAGAAAGCGGAGCCAATGTGAACAAAAACCTGTTATTGTCCTTTCCACATTTTATGTTTTCCCTCGTTACATATTTCAGATAGTTTTATTGTTGAAATCAAATCATTCCGCCATCATAGATTTCAATAGAATTCAGTTAAAGTAGAGAAGTAGTTTTCTTTCGCTGATAACAATGAATGTGTATTCTGTATTTTTCTGTCCTTTTTGCTTCCAAGATATTCGAGCAGTCGTTGCTGTCAGAGACTTCAATAATAATTATTATTGCCGGCAGAGCCAGGGCTTTTGTAGCAAGTCTAGCACGGGCATTGTTTGTGTACCGTGGCGGTGGCCGCACAGTAAAACTCGGAACTCGGGATTAACGATTGCATTTGACAGAAAGCTCCGTAGACGGCCACTCCGTTTTATCTAGCGCAAACTAATGCCAAAAGCACTATAAGTAGGTATATGGATCTTTTTAGCGAAGCTGGAGCGGAAATTGCTAGCGTTAATGGTTAAAAAAGAATGGATTCTTTTATTTTCACAATGCGTTAAGAATTTCTCTTGTTTCACAAAATAAAACGATAATAACGTACTGTGTAGGGGTTCCATGTCTGTCTGAGTATGGGTAACAGCGGTCACACAAGTAGGCAGGGTCGGCAAGCCAGACTGTTTATTGGGAACTCCGGACTTGAACGAAATGGGCTAAATCCAATTACGGTTATGTCAGCCTTTCGGATAAGCCAACAAAAAATATTATTTTTGATAATGTGACCCGGGCACGCAATAGTGAATATTTAAAAAAAAATGATGACATGCAAATGGTTTAAGAAGTAAGTAAGTAATCGTTATTATTCACCATCTTTTCGTTGAGGTAATTTTCGTTAATTATGACTTCTATTTATAATAAATCAGAATTTAATAAGTTGATATTGTTATCAGATTGCGTATTCACGATAAAAATCACATATGCTAACTAAAGTCCAATTACACGCAATCACACTGAAAAATAATCACCGCGTGCGTTCTCCACATAAAAGTTAATTTGTGTGACATTATTTTGTTTGTTCACGAAACACATGATTAAATATCACAAAGCACCGCATCTCGAATGATAAACGCGATGTCATGACATATCCTGTGACGTCAATAAATACTCTTCATGTGAGGCGACGTCATTCTTGTCACGTCACGTCAAGTCGGGACGTCCGCGTCATGCCTCGTCATCCGCGACTGCTACACGCGTTGTTGACTTGCCAAAATTGCCTTGTTGTGATGAGCCCGTGACTTTTTAATGTAAGCCTATTTTCTCCTTTGGAATCTCTTTTATCCCTAAAGATAGATTTTTGAAGTGGCCGCTTTGTACACGCCGCGGTGTAGTTGTGAGGGAACTTTTTTGTTACCCTACGCTTATTAGTTTGTCAGTTTTCTTTCTGATACTATGCAGTATAATACAGCAATATGTGTTGAAGTGTGAATGTATGGAAAAAGATACGTTACTCATTATAGGAAAAATCTGAACATAATCGCGGATAATATTTATATTTTTCAATTAACAAAATAAATGAACAGAAATGTTTCAATTCTTGATTTGAATTATTTTGACTGCCTCATTGTAAATGCAAGCATGAAGACCAAAACTCTATAAACTTATTTTTTTTATGTGGGGCAGGTGTTTGTATTTGAGGGTATATTAAAACTTTGAAGTTCGTTATAAATATGCATAAGACTGTCATTCAACTTTTTATTAGTATTTGTCACTCCTAGTTGCGCCTACGATGTTACGAGTTGTGAAATAAAAATATTTTTAGGGCCTGTTTTACTGTGTCTGGATAGTAACCTTTTATTGGGTAGATCTAGGTATCTAAAAAACGGAACAGATAAGTTAAATGAAACTAATCATACATACATAATTTCAAGCCTCCTTCCCATGGGGGTAGACAGAAACTACAGAACGCCACCATCTACAATCCTAACATACTCCTTTTTCCTCGTTTTCGTTCATACATCTGGTCATACACGCACGCCGGTTGCGAGTAGGTACCTACTACACACTTGACCTTTCTGAAGAACATCGCCAATAAAGTCACTAAATGTCATATGAAACTTATCAGGAGGTGGAAAAACAGTTGTTAAAGTAAACACGTCAATTTCTTTTAACTTTAATTAAATTTATCTTGCGTAAGGCTTTACATTTTCAATGAAATTTTGCTTAAGAGAAATAAACTGGTTATAAATAAATGAGTTATTCACGCGTTTTTTTATTATGAAATGATTGGTTCATCATAGTATTAAGCATCTTGTGTTTCACAATTATAGTGTGTAGTTTTTGTTTAAGTGTTTCATTAATTATAATTTCAGATGGTGTATAATTTGCTTTAAAGTTTGTCACCTCTGTAATCATTGCGATCTTTTAGGGTGAGTTACAGCAAAGGCTACGTTATTGTTTCTGTAAAAGTAAATTTAACAGTAACATTAACATTGACCATATAATTTAACTATCTACTGTTGGACTGTCATGTAAAATGTTAAGAGCGTTTAAACTGAAAGTGGGCAACGTCGCAAATAGTCTTCAAATATTTCGCTGTTTTGAATAATTTGGCAATATCACCTACTGTATGGAAGTAAGAAATATGGCTAACTAAAGTTCGTTTTTTTATCCCAGAGACTAATTTGACATTTCAAGTGATTGTTGTTTGTTTTTTAATTTGGAGTTTGACATTTGCACCTGTCAAATTAGTCTCTGGGATTAAAAAACGAACTGTAGTAGAATATAATATTAATAATGAATTGCAATTTTAACACTGAATTTGATGTTGTAACCGTTTTAGGTACAAAAAGGCATTTGAAAGTTTCCAAAAACTTTTTTACATATAAAACGAAATATTTGGTATTACGATATTCATTATTGCATTTCATAATCAATATTTTTGTTCACTAGTTAGCCATATTTCTTATTTCCATACAGTAATAATGCCAAATTAATCAAAACTGCGAAATATTTGACAGCTATTCGCCTTATTTTTCCAAAATGCATGCAACACTTTAAGCTAGCTGTCATCATGTTTTTTTTTTATACATAAATACATAAACTCACGCCTTCTTCCCATAGACAGAAACTACAGAACGCCACCTGCTACGATCCTTACATACTCCTTTTGCCTCGTTTACGTTCATACATCTGGTCATACACGCACGCCGGTTGCGAGTACTACGCACCTGGTCTTTCTGAAGAACATCATTAATAACATCTTTACATTCCCTTTTTTTAATTTCCGGGAATTATTAAGAACATGAAATTTAAGTTAAAAATTATTCTGTTCTTAAATATTTGGCAAACGAGCTCACAGAAAACTCAAAGTTAGTGAAAATATGAAATTGGCAATTCAGGAGGAATACCCTATAGCAATTTGCTTAAGAAAGCTATACATAGCTTTCATAGTTTATATTTTTATAATATGAATTCTTCGGTTCCTCGTTCCTTCTTCTATTTAATAAAATTACAACGTTAGTTGAGTTAATTAAAGAGAATTCGATACTTATTTAATTTACTACTGCGAAAATATAAAGCCACATTTTTAATAATTATTACACAGATTACTAGTAACCCGCCCTTGCTTCGCTTGGTTTTTACGACTTGACAAAAACATTCGATTGATTTCTTTGTTATATGTGAGTTTAATATTAATTATTATACACATAAAACTTCCTGCAGAAATTCTTTAAATACTGGTAAAAATCGAATTACCTACACAGACACGAAAAACAGCTTAATTTATAACATGTAGATATTTAAAAAAATCCTGATAATTACGCTGTTATTATACAGAAATGCAGCGGATGCCGACACGACTAATTCAAAGCCCGTCCGATATCCCCTTAGCTATGGACGTAAACGTACTTAATACACCTTTAAAACCTGCAGTTAAACCTGGAGTTTGAGTTCTAGTAATATGAAATCAAGGTATTTATCAAACAAAATTCCTTTCCGTTACTAATACTATTGTTAGCTACAAGTGCTATATCTGAGATCTTCCTGAAAGAAATTCCAATTAGGTACACTATTTTCTGATCCGAGAATCGTTCGAGCTTATTCCGAGACAAGAAAGATTGAAGTAGTTCGTTATCGAGCAAGTTGTTGTTATGAAGCTAGTATTACAAGGAACAACCTTTTATAATTGCCTTGTTTTTGTCCGTGACCTTGGTCTCATTTATTTCTTACGATCTATTTGAATATAAAACACTTTCAAGTTATACTGATTTTCTAAAAAATCCCTTTTTTGTTCTTCCACAAATGATGAAAATTATCTGCTTTTCACGTTGCAATATCCTGTAGTTTAGGCTGTGCGGTCTGTCAGAACGTCAATAATATAGAAGGCTGCATAATAGCCTTTACGAGCAATATCTAAATACGTCCGGCGCACCGTGGTGGCCAGTCAGATTCGCAACCACTTTGCATTATAAATATTAATAGAATGAAGTACCCTATGAGATAAATCAAAGATCAACAAAAATATTACTTTATACTTACTAAAACATACAAGATGCTTAAAAATATCTTCATATATTTACATCGAGCCAAATCTGAAGCAAACATGAATATATCAAAACAAACAGAAAAGTATATCTGTTATGCGAGTGCCGCGCAATATGTAAGATCATTTTAGACTTATCTGTACCAATATTGGCCCAACTTTCGATTAGGAATATGAGAGTTTTCTGTACCGTAAGATACTGCGCCTTCTTTTACATGCACTCGACAAATTCTTTAATACAACGTGTCGAAGGATCAACCCAAGTCCTATAAAAGTAGTTTGTTTAGAGTTCTTGAAAATCGTTGTAGCAAGATTATCAATTTTCTCAAACATGCTTGAAAATTCGAGCTTTATTTTGACAACCTTCTTCGAGATAAAAAAAAAATTGTACTGGTCAAATAAATGCGAGTAGGCGGCCGGCAGTTTTACTATTAAAATCCTTAGCTGTCGTGTTTAGTGGCCGTATAAATTACTATGAAAACCCTTATCTGTTGTGTAATTTAAAAATGGAACGCACTTTTTAGTTTGAAACATGGGAGCCAAAGAGGTAAGTTTCATTTGTTTCTTCTTTACTAAACAGCTCAATTTTGCTTGCAAATAGAGCTGTTTAAAGTAAAAAACCGGCCAAGTGCATGTCGGACCACGCACAATGTAGGGTTCCGTAGTTGGGATGAATTTATCCCAAGAACAAACTTAACTTTGTAGTTGAAAAAATTTTTTTTTCATACAGAATGTATGGCTGAACATGTTTTTACAAACGCAAATTTAAGTTGGTCGATTATTACTCGTTAACTTGTAAAGCCTACTCAGCTGTGATAGTTTTTCTTTTAAGTTCGTTATATAAGCTACTGCCATGAATTTTTTCACATATCTAAAACCAACCATTTAGCTGGCAGGGGGGGGGGGGACACTTGACTCTAACAACAATTTGCACTGTAAAGCTTAATATTTCGCAAACGGATCTCTGAATTCAAAAATGGTTTTAACACACTTACAATTTTTTTGAAAGACCTTTCCAACGATACCCCACAACAAGGGATAGAAAAAAAAAAACATCCCCACTTTACGTGTAATGTTTTTTTTCATAATTTTATTTTACCAATTTGTCGGCATGATTAATATGTATACCCATGCCAAATTACAACTTTCTAGTACTAACAGTCTTGGAGCTAGACCGCGGACAGACAGACAGACAGACGGACATGACGAAACTATAAGGGTTCCTTGTTTACTATGGAACCCTAAAAAGAAACACATGAACATATTGGCTCATGCAAAATTATCGTTGTTCGTTATTGATTCTGAAATTTACTTAGTTTGAATTTCCGCGCATTATTTGAGAAAAAGTCAAAGTCAAAGTCAAATCATTTATTTCAAATGCCCCATGTATGGCACTTTTGAACGTCAAAATTTACAAAATATTAAATTTGATTCTAGTCGCCCCTTCCAAAAGGTAGTTTTCGTATGGAGAAGAATGGGCAAGAAACTCCACCGTTACTCTTTTAAAATGTTTTACAATAGTTTGTATAGGTACGTACATTAGCTAAATAATTTAAATAATTATATGTGAAGACGATGCACCTAGAATAAAATTACTATACCACAATAGGTAAAAAGAATTAAAAATGAAGCAACGACACAAAAGTACTATAAAAGCCTTGGCCGCAATCAGGCATTGATGGACTCACGAATGTGTGCCTTGGCTTCGCTTCATCCCTTATTTTCACGTTTGTGCATTAATGCCCCTGTTAAAAACAAATGAGCCAACTAAACAATAAGAACTATGAAAAGTAAGAATAAGAAGATTATTAAAAGCAATAACTAATTTGCAGTAAGGATAATTGGTCATAGAATTAAAACTAGCTCTCACCCAACAATAGCGCATTCAGTAGGTACATAGTTTCCTAAATAAATAGAAAATTAACCAGCTATTTTGTTGGGACTTTACATTATGAAGAAACGGAAGTTAAGCTGTCAGCAGTCGAGTAATTAGTCTGAAGCGAGGGTGTAGTCACAAATGAGAATGTAAGTCTGAATAAGCGGTGACGACGTGACGTGGGGCACTTTCTGGACAATTGAAACGCTTCCCAAGCGGACAGAGGCGGCACACCTCTTATGTACCCTCATATATGCGAGGCACTGTCTTTGGCAAGAACTTTTTGGCTTGCTAATAATTAACTAGACGTAATGGTGGCCCATAACAGTTATTCGCGATGCTTAGAGAGAAGCTTAAGTAAGTGCACGAGCCGACAATCTAGGACACTGTATTTTGGTTTTTCATTAGATATTTTCTTGAATTGACTGCCTCAATCGTCTTCGCGTTCGATTCTCACGTCAAGTAGTGTTATTGGGTTTTCTATCAGGAATTTCTCAGTAGCAGTCTGGAGTCTGGATTTGTGCCTGGTTGATGGTAATAGGCTCGCGCCGATGGACGATGGGAGATAAACATAACTGGAGAAATGTGTATGCATGCAGGTACTATAAATACATTTATATCTGAACCTCCTGGTATTACAGGCATGATATTATGTTATATTCTTTCCTTTTCTCATTGAGGCAAGCATCATGTTAGTACCTAATAATTCGAACATAGATTTTGTACATAACTATGTACAAACTCTTCCACACACAGTTCCACAGACAGTCCTAAAGTCACTGTGCAAGCTAATTTGTAATTTACACTTGGTACACCGCATCTCTGTAATTTGACTCAAGAGAAACATATGTGGCACTCATTTGAATATTATCATTGTCTTAATATACAAAGACATCGCCACAAATAACGGTCTGATGATATTAAGGGCATGTTTTAACCACCTTTAAATAAACGATCTCGCAAAGCTGCAGGCTTTAAAATATAACCTGACCACGCATAAATTAAATACAAACCATTATTTTGGATACAATTACAGTAGCATGTTCAGCATATTATTTTTGTTGAAATAGGTACTTAGTTCATTTTATTGTAAAGAGAAATTAAATTATTGTTAAAAATGAACTTAAGCAGTACAAAGGTACTATGAAAAAAGGCTGGGAAACAAAAATTATCAAGTCTGATGCTAAAATTTGTTTTCATTGGGGGCAAAGAAAAAATTACCTAGTGCCTCATGAATAGATATTCAAGGATCATAAATGCGTAAAAAGTACAATTGGAGGCCATTGGAGGTTCAACATGGTAAATCTTCTGTAATAATAGTAAAAAATAAAAGCGGCATTCAAAAATCCTTTCAAAAATGTAAATGGGTCACAGCACCATAATAATATCTACATTACATAAACATACATAACATCTCGCCTGTAATCCCCGAAGGGTTAGACAGAGGTGTACCCATAGTACACCCACATTTCGCCAGTTATATTTAAGTCCCATGTAATAAGGGGCGAGCCTATTGCCATCAACCGGGCACAAATCCAGACTCCGGGTTACTACTGAGAAATTCCAGATGGAAAACCTAATATCACTTTGCCCGACCCGGGAATCGAACCCAGGACCTCAGCAGTAGTGCTTGCTACCACTAGACCAACGAGGCAGTCATCATTACGAGTTATTTTACTATGTACGGTACTTGTAATATCGAAAAAAACGACAAAATAATAATATGGTTCGCAAATAGTTTTGGATTTCATTAGTCTTATATTCTGGCGAGCTGAGTCCTTGATCGTCGTATTTACTACATAATTATATTGCATGAACATCATTATATTAAGGCTATTTTAATTACATTTTAAAATATTATTTTCCTTGGCACGTTGCATACTGGTAATGCAGTTTGCAGGCGATTAGACGCCGGTGGATTAGAGTTTTTCATTATTTTAGCAAATAAGGTACCTACATTTAGGATCCTGTAATTAGTGCTTTAATGCACTTAACACGAACGAGTTTTTTTACGGCTGACGATGGTGATGTTCACCTGATGGCCGCCGAATATTAAGATGGGCAACATTACACAAACCGCTGATGCGTACCTCAGATAGATACATTATTTTTCTTTAAGGTCGTCTTTATGTTTTGAAAAAAGGCCCGCTGGTAGTTATAGTACGTATTTATACCCCAATCCACGCTTAAACTGATAAACTCAATTCCTTGAAATGCACTTTTAAGATGAGATTGTCTGGTCATCCGATTTGCGACCGTAGATAGAATATAAACAGAAAACGCCGCCGTTTCCTCGCAAAGTCTCAACTTAATCCTTTTGTGACAAGTATTTTTCATTCAAAACCTTTTCTTCCTCCCTGTGTACCACCTCCTTGGATTATGTTTAAAGAATAAAACGTATGCATTAATGCTTCATACAGATGAAATGTAAATAAGTGCGCATATTTTTGCATTTTAGATCAATTCTCCACATGCAAATAATAGCTTTAATTTACATCCGCAAAGCGCAGGAGTGGGACAATCAGATTTAATACGACTTAATTATGATCTATTATTTGCGCGCTGCGTCATCATCATTGACAGCCTTGTTCCACTGCTGGGTTCTCTCCTGAGACTGCCTCCCTTTTGTTTCACGTTTCCCCGGTCTGTACTAACCATAACAGAATTCTTAATAATTTTGTTTTATTTTATACTGTAGGTAATGGCCTCCCTTTCCTCGTCATGTCTTTCATTACACATTTTTCTAAACTAATATTATAAAGAGAAAAGATTTGATTTTTTGTATGTTTGTAATAAATACACTCAAAACTACATGACCGATTTAAAAAATTCTTTCGCTATTAATATGCTATATTATCACTGAGTAACATAGGCTATAAATTATAAAGATATTAGACGGGCGAAGTCGCTGGCGGAAGCTAGTAACAAATAAAAACATATTCAGTTAAATTAATTGCCCTTTCCGCCGGCTTGTATCTACGTGTTAAAAAAACATTTCGTTTCACAGCTGCTTGGCCTTTATGTATATTATGCTGTGTTTCAATAAGGCATCAAATTAGGTTTCATATACGGATCCTAAAATTTTTTCAACATGAACCGATTTATGTAACGGGAACGATTCAGCCTTTTTACGGACAACATAATTTTGTTCGATCTGCTGCGTTCGCTCGTTATATTTTATTATGTAGGTACATTAAGTAGGTAGGTACGGTTCATTAAATTGTATATGATGCGATTCTTTATAAAAATTTGGTATAATTTATATTTTTTGGTTTGCGTAACTACACAGGCACACAATTATATTGTGTTGTATGGAGTGACAGTACATGCCACGTAACAAAAAATTTCGGCTACGCAAAACGGAGATATGACCTTTCTTTTATGTTTTCAGAAGCTTAAATACATTTTGACGTTTTGAAATTGGTGAAAATTCCACTATTATTTATTTAAATAATTAAATATAACTGTGTTATATTTTAATACTAACATGATTTCTTTAAAATATGCACATAATACAAACAAAATTAGCAATTAGGAACATAAATACTGTAAAAATATAATACAAAAACGGCTGTCCTACTCAATTATTATTTGTAAAACACAGTCATTAACGGGCAGCCGTTCTGGTTGCAACAGCTTGTAATGAAGCAAGAATGAAGAATTCTTGTCTAACAGCTGGACTTCTCTTTGTACCGGAAACGGTGACCACATCCTCTATAAACTGGCGTCCAACATCGGTCATTGAACTATTAATCAAAAACTTTAACGACGTCTCGGACAGACTCTCCAAAATTAATTTACATTCGGCATGCACCCTGATTAGATACTGTTGTTTTGGTCCAAATTTTATATATTGTCTACGCTCTTCCCCCTTATGGAAGCAGTCACACCTCTTGGACAAAATTGACCAAATTATTCGCAGCACATTAACATCCATTTTAAATGTGGCCCTGGACGACCGAGCGTGGCTGCAAGCTACACTACCCATCCGTTTTGGTGGCCTCGGCGTCCGCAAAATTACCAGGTAAGCTAATATAGCTTACCCGCGTTCCTGTCCTCTGTCCACAGCACTGAAAAGTTGACCGGGAAAATTTTAGCCCCCTGCCTGGTTAACTCTGAAGTGTCGTGCTTGACCGTTGCGGAGAACGCCTGGAAAGCGACTTGCCCGAATACAGATCGGCCCGTGAACCCATCTTCCCAGAGGCAGTGGGATGAGCCGCTCTGCAGGTTGGTACGGAACAATCTTATTAATCAGCAGTAGTCCACCAATACTGCTGAGCGTGCCCGCCTGCTGGCTGTGGGTGAGTGGGAGTCGGGCCTCTGGCTTCAGGCGCTACCGTCACCCAACATAGGCACTATGCTGGGTGATACCACCTTCCGGCTCGCTACCTTGCTCCTTGTGTGGCTCCGCATCGCTGCCAATGCGGTGAAGGTGTCGACTGTCTCGGACACCATGGCCTATCCTGCAGTAAGAGCGCAGGCCGGATAGCACGGCACGCCAACATCAACGACATCATCCGTCGTGCTCTTGTCACCGCCGGAGTGCCAGCTGTTTTAGAACCCAATGGCTTGGCACGCGACGATGGGAAGAGACCAGACGGAATGACCATAATGCCTTGGAAGGTAGGTAGGCCTTTGGTGTGGGATGCAACGTGTGTCGACACCCTTGCGCCATCCCATCTTCCTAGCACGGCGGGCTGTGCTGGGGCTGCTGCTGCAGGTGCGGAAAACCTCAAACGGCGCAAATACTCCAATCTTATTGGGACTTATATGTTTGAGCCGTTTGGGGTTGAAACACTAGGGCCATGGGGTCCGAGTGCCCACCTTGTTTTTCAAGACATCGCCAAGCGGCTGGTCGACTCTTCACGTGACCAGAGGGCTGGCCTATTCTTTGGTCAAAGAATCAGCATTGCCATACAACGTGGCAATGCTGCCAGCCTTTTGGGCACTTTTCCTATTGACAGCGATACGGACGAATTTTTTGATGCCCTATGATCATTTCCCCGCCCCCCCCCCCCCTTTTTATATACTTGTACATATTATTATTTTAAATCTGATAGTTTTTAAATAATGTAAATACCTTTATAATTGAATTTTGTGAAATATATAAGTGTCAGATATTGTGAAAGACTATTAAATGTATAATACTGGACAATATCGGTGTTAATTTAGTAATAACGTTAAGGAAATACATTAGCATTTATATTAAAAGAGTGATAAATGTTTATTATTTTAATTAAAGCTTTACATGATAATAAAGGTCCATGATTAATAATTAGAATTATAGTAATACTAATAGTCCATTTATTTGTGAGAATATTGTTACAGATATGTTACATAGTTTTTAAAATTCATCATATGCTGCCGTTTCTGGCGTATAAATACATTGTCAGGGTTTTGTTTAGTTTATTAGATCACACATTTAATTGACATTGAATGATATTTATTTGATAACTTGAAGCAACAAACAATAATTAATCTACTTATAAAATTATCTCTTCATAGATAGTTAGGTCTGTACTTATACATATAATATTAAAATTTCTTTGCCAGCCTTTTGGGCACTTTTCCTATTGACAGCGATATGGACGAGTTTTTTGATGCCCTATGATCATTTCCCCGCCCTTTTTATATGCTTGTACATATTATTATTTTAAGTCTGATCGTTTTTAAATAATGTAAATACTTAGATATAATAACAATTAAATAAAATGTTTTGTAAAAGAATCACATTGAATTAAATAAATTAGGATAACATTCAAATTGCAAATTAGTCAAATATGGAAAATAATAAAGCTTCCGAAAAACAAATTAACTTCCGACGATCTGTGGTTGACTGTAATACGATGTGTTAAAATGAATTACTTACCGAAAAATTATTACAAAATTAATCGACAAAAAATGTTGTATTTAAAAAACAAACATGAGCTTATTCAAAATACAATTCTACGAAAAATAATCTGTACTTTCAAATAATAAACTAAATTTCCGAAAAAAATACTAAGTTTCCGAAAACGTATGTTCTGCTAAAATAATACGTTCGTTCATGTTTTTGTTTACGTTTTGCTTTGAAAGGTAGGTTAGGTTAGGTTAGAACTGTGAAACCACAAAACGCACGAGCCGAGCGAGCGTAGCGAGCGGTGCCGCGGCAGCGGCCGGCGAGTGCCAGGGTCCGTTTCGGCACAAGAGAATGTAAAACACCACATTTCCAAAACATTACATTCTCTTGTACCTAAACGAACCTGGTCTTTGTTTGCGCCACAGTTTATAAAATGTGTAAGGTTAATTCTAAATTCATAATAGGTGAGTTACGATAAAAATGACTAAATGAATATTACGTCAGCAAATGCTGTATTGATTTTACAGAATTTTCAGTATTTTATTCGGTCGTTTCTTTATTTGTATTCGCTTAAAAGTTGTCGGAAAATTAGTATATTAAGCAGTCAATTTCATATTTTGAGAATGCTCATATTCTGATTTTTTTTCGGAGGTTTTATTACTATCCGTCAAATATTAGCTGTAGTAATGTCAAAAAGATTTAATTAAGTCAAAGAGATAGTAAGAAGAGAATAATATTGTATTATTATTAATAAAATCTTTAGTCGATTAGTAGCATTTACTAATGAGGTACTTCAATTAAGAGGGTCTAAGTACCTAATAAACAATACCTACCTGCACTGCTACAAGGATCTTTTGACGCTCGAATGACACTGACATGGGGGCGCTGCTGGTAAACATTTGGGCTAACTGGTTTGTGAACTGTATTAATAAAACAAGTTGCTGGCGTTAGTTCTCATTTTGGCCACACGCCAAAAGAACCTTGCACCGCTACACTGAACATTTTAACCATGGATTGCCGTAGTTTTTCTTTTTTACTCTTCTTCTTGAGCTCCCAGTAGACGTTGGGCGAGCCCGTTGGCCGAGGCCGCTCGCCCAACGCGTACTGCGGGCGTAAGCGTATCGATGGCAAAAAGTTCAAACATATTTCGTGTTTTTTACTTTATTTGACTAAACTTATAATGACACAGGTCTAATTATACACCATTATCGACAGGTAGAGGTTTTTCAGGCATTACGATAAAGCTGAACTTCAACTAGAACCACAACTCACGACAGTAATTCATAGCATAATAATAAGTATCTAAAGTATTACTTACAAACAACAAAGAAGAAACAAAACGAAGATTAACAATTGATACAAAGTGTACTACTTAATGTCATCGAAAAACAACAAAACGCTTACACAAACAGATTTGATATCATAATTATTATTGTTGATAACAAAAGCTTGGCAGTAGTCGTTGGTCCCGAGACGTTCTCAGTTGCAAATTCTATTTGTTTCGAGCTCGAAAGGTTTGTTAATGGGAGTCATTAATTTAACGTCACCAATCCGACGCTCCCAGCGGTTGGCGAAATTTCTTATTCGCGACCCTTCAAATGCAGGCAGTTTAAGAATTATACTATAAAATGCTTTATGAATAACGTCGTTATGTCATTGAGGAACTCTCTGCTAATGTTAGGTATACAAAGCTATACGGACATCCCGTTGCCATGAATTCAGCACATAATTATTCATGATCCCCCAGAGTAGACATCATTCGTCGTTTACTGATAAATTGTTTTTTTTTTATTTGCTCTTCTATACATTTTGACCGTGTAGATGCTTGCTCTTTTGTATAAAACAGCAGATTTTTTTAAGAAATTATATCGGCGCTTGTGGGTGTAGAATCATGTACCTAATGAATTCACGGTACCAGTTTGCACGTCGATGTCTCTTAACACCTGGTATAAGTAAAGCTATGTAATTGATTTCACGAAGGCGCGGCTCGCTGAAGTGTAATTTTTTGATGAGATTGCTCGCAGACAGCTGAGAGCACAGCATATAATCGCATAAGCGGGATGTTGCCGCTCTCAATGCCTCGAAGCACTTCTTTTCCGATTAGTGACATTTCTTATTCCCAAGCCTTCAAATGCAGGCAGTATAAGAATCATAATATTATGAATTTTATACTTATACTATCTTTAAATTCTTGAAAGGCATGCCTTTCAAGAAATCTCTGCTGAAGCATATATAATTGAATAGCGACACCCGCCCGCTTCGCATGATTTTATTTCTGTATGATATTTAAGTAAAAACCTGCCGGAATGTTCATCTGCCTAACGCAACTATTTAGGGGACGGCTTCCAGTCTAGATTACCGGATGCAGCTGAATTTAAAATGGAGCGACTGCCTATTTCCTGACCTCCACAACCCAGTTACTGGGTACGATACCCCTTAGTAAGAACAGTTGTCAGACTTTCGGGCTTCTGACTACCCGTTACGACTGTCAAAGATCTACGAATGATAGCTGGGACCAATGACTTAAGGCGTTTGCCGAGACACGGAAGGAATACCCTTCCGGAACAAATTCTCTAAATGATGGTAAAACCCGCATCAAAATCCATAGTGTAGTTTAGAAGAAATAAGAGGTCACACTCACAGACAGACATGAAAAGTGCCTTTATTTTTTATTGTTTATAGATTCCACGCCTCCCTGGTTCATTTTATAAACTCAAAGCATTTATTTCAATTAAACCATTTACAGGCACTTTTGAATAGTCAAGGAGTCAGCCAGTCAGAAATATGAATTTGCCCATCCAAAGCTTAGAAGGTACCTCTACCTATACAGAAGAACGGGCAAGAAACTCCGTCGACACTTTTAAATGATATTGTTACAAAATATTAGTTACATCATTAATTT
Organism: Agrochola litura; assembly: GCA_949152395.1. Lineage (NCBI taxonomy): Eukaryota > Metazoa > Arthropoda > Insecta > Lepidoptera > Noctuidae > Agrochola > Agrochola litura. Next base: position 11,247,225 of record OX424491.1, on the reverse strand, counting down.
TGAAGATCGATTACCATCAATCGGATTTGGAATCGAAACAAATAATTGCAAAAGCAGGAAGGTACCACCCTCCTCTCATTTGAAAACCCTCGAAGTATTCCTAATTGCGGTTAACAAAATTTCTCATTCACAACTCATCAAATGCAGGTAATTTAATTATAATATCAAAAAATTACGAATGACAGGGAATTCCACGGCTAACCTTTATGTATGCAAACTCAATTGCGATACTTGAATAGAAACCAATTGTATTCAATTTGGGCGTCAGTGGCGAGTGAAATACTACGCGAGAACAATTCATGCCACCCGCATAGACGGAGAGCTTACTGATTCCTATGATTTACATCTCACACCATGTATCACAGCCACAAGTAACTAAATTGCCGAAAATTTTAATGTTCCAACTTCAATTGCTTCTGAAAAATCGTATCGGATGTATCAATTATGCTTGTAATAATTTTGTGGAGAAAGGATTTATTTATCATACTTTGTTATTTCTTGTCAATACAGGAAATAGCATGACTAATCGCTGTTTAAATGACGCGTTATACGTTCGTACCAAAATCGTGTCAAAAGCGTAGCAAAAGCGTAGCGCGTAGCAAGATGCTACGACATGGGTCTTTCACGTTTTGTCTACGGAGTACGTTTGTATACTTACTTATTGCAAGTACTTGTATTATGCTACTCGGGTGTATCAACTGCGCGTCAAGTCAATCTAGACGTGTGAAACTTTTGTAAATTTACATACTTGCGAGCTTAAGTTACATAGCACTCGCGGTTGTCCTTATTTCTTCGTAGCATTTTTAATTGTCACTTAAATCGAGCTCGTGACTACTTTGTCAACTTTTCTCTATTTATCATAGTTTCAGTTTTCAATGTGAAATATCATTTCAAAATCTTGTTACAGTTTATAAAAAATCCTGTAATTAAACACGAACTATGGAAATTGCTGCTGTAATATAGGGGCACTCACTGGGGGCATTGCTTGTTGTGACGTCATGTCAGGGATGTCAGTGGTGTTAGCGGCTGTTAATTGAAATGCTCTTCTAAACCAGACTTGGTCTGGTTGTGGCAATATTCATCACAACTACTCGTATACGCTGTAAATATCGCCGACAAAATTGAGAGTGGCACTACTCCTAATGAATAATTTATATTGTTGTACAAGTAATTAATTTATGGAATGGAATAAAATTAAAAAAAAAACATCAATAGGTATGAACATGTCCTTACATATTATTAAACGCATCGTTTCCCTATTTTTCCGTTAGATATAGATAAAATAGCAAAACCATATATTCACGACTTCTTCCCATGGGGGTAGGCAGAATCTACAGAACGCCACCTGCTACGATCCTAACATACTCCGTTTGCGTCGTTTACATTCAGTTTATTTTCGTCTTAAAACTTAAGACGAAAGTTAATGTTAGTTATTTAAAGTTATTTTCCTATTACTTAAAAATAAATTCTGTAATAAAACCCAAAGCACTGCTGAAACGTAATGACTAATGTTTAACAAAAGCAAAAAAAAAAAAATTAAAACAAACAAACAACAACATTTTTTTAATAAAGACAAGGCTACGGAAAAACAAAATCAAAAGAGTTCCAAAATATTACTTATCATAACGGCCAACGATCGAAATTCAAATAGCACAAATACGCCTGTCGTATTAGAATGTGCATGTATCTGAATATATTTAGCGGGGCGTCCGAGATAGACGGGAAAATTGGCCGAGGGGTCCCCCTCCCTTTCTGCCAGACAGCCACGCACCCTCCCTACCTGCGGGCAGTAGAGACAGCTGCTAATCAGCAACTTCCTGAGACAGCATTCTAAATAACACGGAGACACTCCGACATTATTTAATGACAATTTATTACACGACCAACCCCGCCATCTTACATATTTATTTATTTACATTTACGCAACACTAGGGCTGTGACACGAAACAATAAATGCACAGCGTCGAATGTTTATTGCCCATACATCTAGCGGTCAAGTATTCGCTGTCAGCCCGAGTCGAAAGATATTGAACGCTTGAATGAAAACTTGCAGTTTAAAAATGAATTCTGAAGTTCTGAATAGTTGCTGACTGCAACAGATGTGTGACTGATTATTTAATGGAAAACATATTTTACATTGAATATTGAAATAGAATATTAATATTAAGGGAGTGCCTCCACTGCCGGCGCCGGCTCCCAAAAATAACGCCATTGGGAACCGGCATGACATTACTGCCGGCAGCCGAGTCTAAAAACATCGGCTGCCGGCACATTACATACTCTGTGGCCGGCACCGCCGGCTCCCATAATGGATACCAGCGGCGGCGGCGCGGCGTTCAGAACTCCAACTAACTAACCATAACTAAAGCATTTTTTTCTATATATTCTAGTCGTTTTTGGTACTCGCCGGCCGCTGCCGCGGCACTGGTCGGTGCGCTCGCTCGGCTCGTGCGTAGGGGGTCACAGTTCTAACCTAACCTAACCTAAACTTTTTTGCGAGTAAAAATATTTAACCTAATGTAACTAGTTCGGTTCCGGGTACATAGTCATTGAATAAGGAAAAAAAATAATGGAAAAAGATAGGTAATGCTTTATTACATGTTTTTCTAAAATGCCTGTCCCGCCTGTCTACTCAAATATGTCAAATTGTCAACCCTGTTTTCGGCTTTTTTTTTCAAACTCAGCGCCGGCAGCCAATTCAGCAACCGGCGCCGGCAGCGGAGTCACTCCCTAATATTAATAATACATACAGATGCGCTTTAATCTCAATGTTCCAGGAATTTGCTTGGTTTTGTATCTGTAGCTGAAGCAAGTGCTGTGTAATAATTACTAATTACGCGCGATCGCTAAGACGCGAGGATTATAATAAAAAATCTCGTAATAAATGTTGGGCCACTATTCAGCAGTGTTTAATAAACAAGTCACTGTCTCGCATATCAAAATATCTAAAATAATTGTAATAAAAGTCATGCGAATTATTGAAAAAAAAATCTGAAAATGTAGGCTAACCGTATCACGTTTGCCTTCATCATCCAAAACTCAATAAACTTCTTGCGAAACTGCACGCTTTGTTAGTACGGCAGATGATATTTTAGTCCGTATTTCCGTAGCCGACCCCGCGGCATGTGAAATAAACTTAGATACAGGTTCCTAATCTGATAATGGCTCGCCACCACCGGTGCGCAGTGACGCCACCCGACTCGACTCGACCTAGACAGTTTTAATTCCTAGATATTTATTTTTTGTCTGTTTCCATATGGAAACAGACATGGATATATATCCATGTTGAAGCGCTCTCAAAACCTGGGCAGGGTTTATTGGGTTTTTCGCTGTTGTGTTATATCAGTGTGCTTTGATTACCGTCCCGGGAGTGCATTAAGGTATTTTTTATTAGGGCTTTGCACCAAAACGCGGAAAACAGACCAGCGGAGTCACGCGCGGAAGCAAACGATGTAAATGGACTGCCTGATACACTATTCGTCGTTTTGCTTTTCCTGGGTTGTGGTATAATTTGATATGCGCGGTCTGCACGACGCTGTACGTAATCATTAATTAAACAGTACGGTACTAGGAGACGCTGTATGAAACTAATAGTAAAATACAATTTCATTTTGCCACGGTATTTCAAAATATTCGTCAGGCTACAGCTTAGACCAGTTGTAAAAAGTAGAGTCGTAAAGAGCAAAAACTTTATGTACCTAAGGATTTTTTTCGGTGGCTACATACACTGTTTTAGATGAGGTACTATTTCCTGAGACAAAGACGCTCGGCACGGTTTAATGTAGTGCTAAGAATCTACGAATTTTCACACAAATAAATTGTGAGCACATACAAGATTTATTAAAATAATTATTTGTGAAGCGACTCGGCTCGGTCACGGTCGCTTCATCATCGCGATAATCCCAGGACACTACTAAATTATTCACAGACAAGAAGCGCCATTTTAAAATGCCATTCGAAGCTTAACCCGGCGCATTGTGCACAGTGGTGAAACGAATTTAATGGATTTTGAAAGTCCGTGTTAAACCAATATGTGAGAAGCAAAAATTTTGATGCAGGTTACACGAAGGCGAAAATTTCACTTTTTGTATTTTCACACGTTTGCGGCAGCGATTTAGAAGCCTTCGCGTTTTGTACAACACCGTATGTAATACGTGCCCGACTGTTATTCGTTCTTTCTCGCATGGAAGGATATACAGCCAATAATTCCGACTGCGGTACTAATCAGTATCAGACTATTCGACACGCTGCTGGCTGCCATTCAGCCCGCATCTCTTCCTCCATAGGATGGCTATTATTTTTGGGAATACAACAATATTTTATAACATTTATCATATTCTCTTTATAAATAGATTGTTAAGGAATGTGAATGCTGAAAATATAAACTTGGAATCCCAATTTAAGACTTCACTCAGGAACTAGAATAAATAACATGGTCGCAATTAACCTGAATTTGGGTAGCTACCATAAAATTGGTATAAACGAAATAATGCATTTAAAAACGGAGCCTAATACTCGACTGGTCTAATAATAAAGTTGACGGCAAAACTGTTAGTACAGCCGTAAATCTTTAATAGTGAGGAGGCTATAGGTAGGAAATTACTGGTTTAACTCAGGTTCGCAAAATGGATTGCTATAATAAAGTTGGAATTTCGCAAGCGTCCATCAAAAGTGAAAACGAATGGCCACCATAAGAAGGCTGACCATTTATCACGTTTATCTAGATTTCGCACCGGACCGCATCATTTACCGCACAGAAAATCTATAGCCGGCACATTTCAAACACGATTAATAGATAGTATCCTACAAGCATTTTGTTATTACGACGTGAAGCTCACACCCGAGACTAAATTATTATTTAGATCATCATATTTTTTTTTCACTTCATGTTATTATTCACAAAGGGCTGGCAAATTGTACCTACCTAACTATTAAATACACTTTACCAAACTGTGCAGTAACTCGGTGCAGTGTTGGTTATTCTCGGCCGGCGCTCTTAAAGTTCTGCCCACCCATAACCAACTAAATTCGTGAGGGAAATGTTAATATGTATTTAACTCCACACAAAAAAGTAGTCCCCATATAAAAACGCCTTAAAAGCCTTTATAAAAGGGTGATAAACTTTTATGAGCCTAAAGAAGTCTTTAAAATATTCAAATATGTTTTAACAACCAAAGGACTGCATGCATATTACAGATTTGGGTAGATATGCTTACGTTATGATCGTGAGATCCTATATTACAGTGATGGTGCCAGTAGCTTCGTGAACATTATTTAGAAAGTTATTAAGAACGTCGATATCTAAACCCACACTGAATGTTTGAAATATTAATCCTCCGTCAAAAAGCTGCAGATACTTAGGTATAGTATAGCGGCGACCTTTGCGATAATGACTTACCTGAGATACGAAGTCAATGCGGCCTACGGCGGCGGCCCGCCCGTCTTCCACGACGCAAACTAATTCCGAATTCAGCGTGCGTATACTTTTGATGTGTAGAAAAAGTGTTGGTCTAGCCACATAAACCTGGCAGCACTTTGGTTGAGTTTTCCGTGGCTGCACCACAATGAATTATAGCATAATTTGTTCTGGTTGGCTCCCACACAATAAGGATACAACACGAGGTGAGAACCGTGAGATGTGTACCGTATGTAGAACGGGAATTGATGAGGAGATATTTGTCGCGTTTTGGGGTCGTGTCACTTGTTGGATCACAGTACTACAATAAGTTACAAATACGAACATTAATAACTTTATATTGAGATTTTCAAAGATTTTGAAGTAGTAGATATTTTGTTATCTCAATCTAAACTTAGTACTGTGTTATCAATCTTCACGACCTTATTTGTATACTTGCATTCTAGCAAATACATAATTTGGTTTGAACAATAATAACTACACCTACAGAGTCAAATTCATTTATTAAATAAATTACGTGATCCTTGATTTATTTCGAAAACTAGCTGCGCCCCGCGGTTTCACCCGCGTAAGTCTCGATCCTGTGAGAATATCGGGATAAAAAGTATTATATGTGTTAATCCAAGTTATAAACTATCTGTGTGCCAAATTTCATCCAAATTGGTCCAGCCGTTTGAGCGTGAAGAAGAGACAAACATACACACTCCCAAACTTTCGCCTTTATAATATTAGTGTGATAACAATTTACATATTGATAACATAAACTTAATTGAGCGTGTATGTACCTACAAACGTATAATAGGAACGTAAGCCTATTAGAGAAATGCAGGCTTAGACCTGCATGCGCCAAAGGGGCAGAAAATACGTGCAGAATACATTAATAATCCGATTAAAATGATAACGAGTGAAATTCTTCACAGAGCAGCAATACTATGGCTAGTCATACATTAAAATGTAATTAAAAACTTATTAATTCAGTAATAAGTTATTTTGCCAGATATGTTGAGTAAAATAGATAAAGAGACGGTCTCGGCCAGATGAAGTTTCCTCTGCATCTACTGCGTGAATTTATTGTTTTAGTATTTCGCAGAAGCGTTTCGCAGTGAAGTTGAGGCAAATTTGTGAGGCGGTGAGCCGGCACTACCTACGTAACATTGTAGCAACTAGACGTAGAATTTTAAAAGCAGTACGAAAAACTTTTAGAGACGTTTTGGCAAACAACTAACAAGTGGGACGGCGAAGTGGCGAGGTTGTGGCGCATCTGAAGTCCCGATGCGCCGAGCATAAAGCACAACTAACTATTGTGATATCTATCTAGATATGCGCCATTTGTCTGTTGTTATAGCGTGTCGTCGGTCGATTCATTCAAGACTTGCGGTAATTGAATACGTCGTGCTCGAGCCTGTCACTTCTTTCTATTCTTAGTCGCCATAGTTTCTTAGAAAATTGCATCAATGTCGATTTCCTTCTGCGTTGGAACATGGAAATGAAATCGACTTATTCCGACCGAGTCTTTTATGTTAGGATAATAAGATACACGTGTATACGTAGTCGACGATGATAAGGTACTTACAGTCTTTGAATTGAAACATAAAAACGAAATGAAAGTTACTTACAAAAGTTGATGTTTATTTCATTCGTTTCCGCCGTTGTCAGGACCATAGGTGAAAGAAAGTTCCGGAAAATATTAATTGTTTTCCGTTTTCAACGTTGCTAGCAGTTTTTGTTGGAGAATTTATGGCACGTTGTAACAATGTTGTTAAGTGCAAAGGTATCAATTAATGACGCCACTTAGCCCGCCAGGTTCATTGATTCGAAACAGATCCAGCGAGGAGCTGCGACGCGTAGACAGCGTGGGTGTTTAATTACACTCCTATAAATTCTGCGACGACTACAGAAACGTTTCGCTGTTAATTAGAAGCTGCAAAACACTTTAAGAAGCACAATCGCATCTCATTAGAATGTTTACTCCTTTTCTACATTTTGATTATTCAACAAAACGATAAAATACGAAAACCACAGACTATTTCACTTATGAAACTTACCAACTGATCGCAGTTCAAAATAAAACACGCCACGAGTTCCCAATCGATCATGTAGGTAGCTTACAACTTTCAGTCTGAGTGGAGGAATGTTAGTTAGCATTTCGGTCAGTCCAGCGCAGAATATTAAACGAGCGCTATCGAGTGTCGATTACAAAAACATGTTCGTATAACATTGTTGTCAGTGGTGTTGAAACAGCTCACTGAATACGGGTTCATATTCAAACGTGCCTAAATAGTTTAAAGCCGATATTCAGTGAAATTTTCCCAAAAAAGCATTTCCAATTGTAAATTCCTTTACAAAAAAAATCGGGTTAAATCAGCTTTTTAGGTGTGCTGGCCACAAACAGTCCTAGCGATTGACGTGATTAATATAATACGGTACGGCGCAAAATTCTGCGCTATCTTGTCATTCGTGTTACAGGTTGTTTAAAAAGTTATTACTAATTTTTAAAGGTTAGCCTACAGCGTCATTGCTTCCCTCATAATAATTTAACACTCGCTGAATATAAAAGTAACTTTTCCAAACGGATTAACAGGATATTGAATATTTCAAGAGATTGTCAGATTGGGTGTACCCACGCGTGAAGGTAACCGTAACATGAGAACCTACCTACCATTATAAATATAACCGTGGTATTTGAATACATCCTGCCCCGGAAAGGGTTAGTCATACCTACTGAAAGGTAATTAATGTATTGGTTAGGAATGTAGATTACGACATAATCAGAGATTATAAATGTTCCGTGTAACTACACTGCATTGTATACAGATTTATAATAACATCTTTTATTGTATTTTTTTACACAATCTGAAAACTGGCGTAGAAATGTCAAACATAGTATTTGGTAAAGCAGGTGGTGAAATGTTAGAGGAGAATAAAGGGTATGTCGCGCGTCAGCTTTTAATAGTTGTTACATTGTTGCAGCGGTGACGCGCCAGGAAATTGATGTCTCCGTCTTGCCAGCCGCCAGCCGCCAGCCACCGTGCCACGGCTGTGTCTGCACAACTAAATAAAAAAATATTTCTGATATTTCACCGTAATCCTTTTAAGATTTGCCGAGTGACTGGTTACGGTAATAGCCGTGCGAAAGCGTCGTAATCAATCATCGATGACTATCGACTAGAGGGGAGGCCAGAGTCGTTTTGCCATTACTGAAAAATGAGGAAAATACACGCCCCCAGGACGATAATGTTCACCGAAGTCAACAAGACGAGGCGATAGCTCAGTTAATAACCACTGCGTAACGATCTTGCAAATTGGAAGTGAATTAAATATTAATTAAGTATCATCTGTAGCTGGCTGAGCATGAACTGTATTCGTTATCCAATCAGCAGTTTTACTTTTGTTATCAATATCAACGTCGGCGACGGCTCCAAGCCCTCAAATAAACGTACTTAGAGTTTTGGTTTCGCCTCTCTCATCTCTTGCTTAAATAAACCGTTCATTGATTCGCGGCTTTGAGATCCTCCTCGTGATAATTGTATTATCATTACGAATTTTCTTTAGCTGATTTAAGTAAACAGAATACTGAATGAATAATTCAAATGCTCGGCAGTAACACAATCATGTAGGGTGTTAGTGCATTCTAAATTATTACATTAGAATAAAGCGGTAAAATATACTTTTAAAATGACGCCGGTTTCACCGACTGCATGCCGTGGCTCGGAAACGCGGGAGCCGGGCTTCGTAAGAGATAAAAGCCTTCCCGCTTCACAGGTGCCGTTTATCAGTAAACCACTTAAAGCAGCGCTCCTCGCTGTTAAACTATTTTCACTCGGAAGAATACTTCTTAAAAGTATTTTTTTTAAAAGACACTGTAAGAGAGAAACTAAAACTTTAAAATTTCAATTAAGAATACAAAGAGATTTTGAATATTGTAATAAAAGATTCATAACTGTCAGGGCACCCCCCTTACAGATAAGAATCTTTCTTTCTTTTATTAACCGGTTTGCTCCCCGGAACTGCAGTAGTTCTGAGTGAAACGAATTAATTTTTTTTATTGGATCCACCTCACTGCACGTAAGGTAGAATTAATTAATGTCTTATATTTTCATGAATTTACTGAATATTTAAAATGACTTAGTATCATTTATTCAATCACCAATGGACCTTATCAGAAGGCTAAAAGTCACCCAAAGGGCAATGGAGAGGGCTATGCTTGGAGTTTCCCTACGTGATCTAATCAGAAATGAAGAGATTCGCAGGAGAACCAAGGTAACCGACATAGCCCGAAGAATTGCCAAACTTAAGTGGCAATGGGCAGGGCACATTGCTCGCAGAACGGATGGAAGGTTCTGGAGTGGCGACCACGTACCGGAAGTAAGACGTAGCGTTGGAAGGCCTCCCACAAGATGGACCGATGACCTTATGAAGGCCGCAGGAATCCGCTGGATGCGGAAAGCACAGAATCGGTCGAAGTGGCGGTGCTTGGGGGAGGCCTATGTCCAGCAGTGGACGTCTTTCGGCTGAAATGATGATGATGAATCACCAATTGTTTGAATGACTTGGTTAGAGGACTTGGGAAGTATTCAGCGAGTAAATAAGGCAAAATAAAAGCGTAAGTTAATAACAAATCTCATCTATGAATATGGACAATATTTAATGAAGATTTTTCTCTACTTCATCACAGAGATATTTGCATATTTTATTCGCAGTACTGGCAGTGCATCCTTATTTCGCGGAACTTTCCTTCCTAGTTTATTATTTTCCAGAAGAACGAATAGAATAATGAATGGACAAGTATTAGGAATCTGAATATGAAAATCGCAGAATACGAGTATATTCACAAGTAATTTCAAAATTCAGTCTTCATAAAAAGGAAATTGTGAAACGTACCTACGCTTAGTTTTAGTTCGCCGTTGAACGTGGTGTTAAAATTCATTTTGGTATTTATTGATGTGGAAAAACAATCTGATTTAAGCGTAAGAGTTTCCGTGTGTGTGCTATGTATATCTTGTACCTATTAATAATCAAGACTTCTTTCTCTTCTTTAGAAGAGGGAGTTGGGGTAGAACTGTTTATAACAAATAAACAGTTGAATCGGGGGGCACGGCAGTGCCCCCGCCAAGTTGAGCAAAACAAACACAAAGGCGCAGCCGCTAGCCGTACCATCTTTTCTCGAAGCCATTCAGGATATTTCCAACCTGCTATAACTTCGTTGGGGATAAAGCTAGAAGCCTGAAAATAGAATGTCTTAGCAATCGCACACGGCAATAGAATCCACATTCTACATACAACAAAATCTACCTAATATTAGCACTGCGCTTTATTTAATTAGGACTATTTAAAATAGTAGATTACCCTATTCTTATGTGATTATGTTGCCGTGCAAAACATTATATTTGTTAAAGAAATAAAGATGACAAATAGAAAGGTACTGAATAAATTAACAGACTTGGTTTTACATTAGATCTCACATCTTTTTGCGGTAGAAGAACTGCGTTGCGAGACTTGCATTTTTTTACATGTTATTTTTTTGATGGGATTCATAATATCATCACTCTTATTTTTTACTTTGTTATATAACAACTAGATTCTCCCTGCGACTTCGTCTACGTAGTCTTTAAAATTGGGTCCAGAGAGAAAAGAAAAATGTAAATAATAAAAACAAAAATGGAGAAAGAATATTACCCGTTGGTATTTGACATGGTAATAAGTATCCTACGTATAATATATGTGTAATAGTAATTTTTGTGTGTCAAATTTCACCCTAATCCGTTCAGCCGTTTTTGCGTTATTGAGTAACAAACATCCAAACTTCATCATGGCATTTATAATATTTGTAGGATTGCTTGCTGCAGTGACAGATCCACCAAAGCGTGCTGCAAGCCAACAACATTTAACAAACTAACTTTATTCTAACGTATCCTTATATTTTCCCTTGGTTACTAATCTTCGGTGCTGACTGGTAATTGGTGACTGTTAACTAAGGTGGCTCTTGAGCCTCCGCTTCTAATCCGTATAAATCCCAGCGATTTGTTACGTTTTGTTCAGTAATTTCGTCAACGTTTTTTACAACTGTACCTTTGTAATGCGTCACAAAAATGTACCGTTCTTATAAAAGTTTTTGTTATGCCCGCCATTTGCACCTCCTCACTCGGCTTGTAATCCTGTATATCATTTTAATACTATTGCGACATTATTTTATTATGTCTTGTGGTTTGAATGCGAGTCTTTTGATCTTTTGTTCGAGACTCTATAGTAATCCAGTAGTCTTTGTTTTAAGCAAATGAAATAAGAACCATCCTTACACTAAAATAACTAATTTAATTCCGAATATAATTATTTAACCTCAAAATAGATACTAATCCCCGAATGAATCTTAAAGTCGTTACCCCAATATCATAATCTAAAACTGTTTAATAAAACTACATGTTTACAATATTTCAGGGATAAGGAAAATAATGTCAAACACCAAGATATTTTGTCAGTCATTTATATTTCTTTGCCAACATCAAATTCAATATTCTACACCATACCATCACATCTCCTATTCCCCACATAATATCACAATTCAATTCGTATTCCTAATATTTACCATAAAACTAATAGGTTATCTTAATTTACAGTAGATCTCCAACCAATACTATGCCAATCTATCTTTTTACCGACACAGCCACTAAGCACGTCTTATCGTCACGAGCGCCCAACCCAGAAGGGCGTTCCCGCGCTATTTTTTGACACATTGAATCTTTGGGTGTTGCTAGTACAATATCCAACAATTACGTATTAATAAATGGAAACCTAACACAAGGTAAGGGCTGATTTAATTTAATTAAAGAGTGCAGTCAGTCGTATAGCCTAAAGTCCGGATTCTGTGCCAAGAGCATAGCTGCCTTTGACTTTGTTATCGAAGTTCCTAGTTCCTAGTTTCCTCCTAATATTTATCTCAATGTTATGCTTAGCTCTCCAAACCACGACTTATTTAAAGACTTTATTTTACTGTCGGCAGATGTGCTTTTATTAAAGTTTCTTCCCGGACAAAAATAAATAAGCACGGAAATGATTGTGCCTCGTTTTCAGCTACGGACGGCTCACTTTCAGTCCTTTTATTTAACACTAGAAACGGAGAATTCAGCTAGGTAACGAAAAAAGAGCATAGCTACAGAAACTTAGTAATAAGTTTGGAAAACATCTTTCCACTGAAGAAAGTTTGTGTAAAAGTACGCTTCCTTTATATTGCAGAGGTAGTCTACGAATTATTTAGGTGATGGGTAACGAGGACACCTAGCTGTTTGTTATTGCAGTAAAAAAGGGCAATAGAAAGTTGTGGTCCCTGGCAGATAGGTAATATTGTAGTGTAACTCCCTGGAAAATAACTATTACCACAAAGTGCGAACAAATTGTGAGGGGAAAAGGAAAATATTTGTAGTTCTAGTGGCGCTCATCTCGGAAGTGGATACGATCGGGTCCGCCGCGCTGTTTATATTCCTAGTTCACTTATTTGACTTACATAAGAAAAATAAGCCTACAAATTGTGACAAGAATCGTACAAGGAACCTACGACTCTGTAGCATAAATATATTCGTTGTTATACAAACGAAACATAGGTAGCATAGAATACGAGTATATACATTCTTTAACTTGGAATAATGAACCCAATATATTGTACACATTATAATATCCTCTTTTTACTATAAACATTTACAAATTGTTATTTATTCTAAGAAGTTATAATATTAAATTTTATAAGTCTGCACATTTTAAATATTGTTACAAAACTACACAAACTAAACAAAATGAAAATTATAAATCAATCATTTTATAACGGCGGGGCCTAAACGATCAATTATATTGCACAATATCACTAATTGCGCAGAAGTTTGAGCCATTTTCAATTTTATTGCACCATATTTTAATTGCACCGTGCGGCAATATGATTGAATCATCCCTTGCACTCACACGATCTATTATTTTCACGATATAACATTGACGGCTCATATGCTTTAATGTTTTCGCGTGAGCAAGACCTGTGCAATTCAATCCTACACGGTGCAATTGAAATATGGTGCAATAAAAATTAAACTCGATCAAACTTTTATTCAATCATTGCGCAATCTTAAGTAATAACCTTATACGGTCAAAAATATTGCGCAATTCGTGAAATTTTGCAATATAATTGTTCATTTAGGGCCAGCCTTACTGAAAGTATATTGTAAGTGATTGCCTAGTGCCGTGAAAAACAACAAAAATTGCTACTAAATGCTCCAACTTTTCTGACAATATATTTTGTAAGCTAGCAGAAGTATCAATAAAACAAACGACTTACAAGTTGACTGAAGTTATACACGCCTCGTCATTACGCGGCCGGAGTCGCGGGCAAGCCTTGTTGTGATAACAAATGGGCATCATTTGCACCGCTCGATGCATTGTTACTCCTTATTTGGATCATACGATAGTTGAGCAGACTCCTAGATAAATACTAAACGAACAGGAATATAGATACTCGTACAAAGCAATTTGTTTTAATGGACTACAACTCAATAAAATATCGGATATCCACTAAACACCTAGCTCAATATATATCACACATTATTTTATTGTTGCCTCTCCCTTTGCAGATATTAATTTGTCCACATTCGTTACCAATTAGTAGAAATGTTAAGTTCATTAACGTATTGTGATGGATTTTAGCAATGTTTGAGACTTTGTTGGGTTTATTTATTGATAACACATAACATAACATCACGCCGCAATCCCCGAAGGATTTGGCAAAGGTGTACCCATTAGTATATCCACATTTCGCCAGTTATGTTTAAGTCCCATATATGTATGTGTGTTGTATTATTTTCTGCTAAAAGTATTTTTTTGTTATTATGTTATTTATGATAAATATTCCTTAACCTTACATATTATAAAACAAAGTCCCCCGCCGCGTCTGTCTGTTTGTCTGTCTGAACGCGATAAACTCAAAGACTACAGAACGTATTCACCAATGGACGAAGTGATTCATGAGGAAGGTTTAAGTGTATAATTCATTAAGGTTTTGTGTAAATTGGCTGAAATATGACGATTATTGTTGAAGATGTAAATGAAATGCTCAATTTAAATAATATGATACCGGTTAAAATAGCTTCGGAAATAACAATGATATTTTCGTCAAATTTTTAAGGATGGCAATAAAACGATATCTCTTATTATCGCTCCATCTCAATTCTTTCTATGTCTAAATTGTTAGAAAAGATAATAAATAGCAGACTTACAAAATACATGGAAAAAATAAATGAACAAACTACTAATCAACTATGTTGGGGTCGGCTTCCAGTCTAACCGGATGCAGCTGAATACCCGTATTTTACATGGAGCGACTAAGATGTACAAACCTGTAGAAAATAAATTTTATATATCTCTAACAGTTTACGCGGCGCACGCTAGTAAAACTCCCAGTTGGAATAATATTTTCCGACATCTTCAACAATAATTGTCATATTTCAGTCAATTTACAAAAAAAACCTTAATGAATTATCAAAACCTTCCTCAAGAATCAGTCCGTCCACTGGGAAAACAGTTTGAAAATCCGTTCAGTCGTTTTTGAGTTTATCGCGTTCAGACAGACAGACAGAAGCGGCGGGGGACTTTGTTTTGTAATATGTAAGTCTAAGCCTTGTCATCACATCATTTATATGAATAGTTTAAAATTACGCGTAACAAAGTAATTATGGTTGACGGCAACGCGGGCGCAGTGGTAGGAGTCAACGACCTTTTCCTCAGCTATTAGGTATGAAATTCCGGTGGTACGTTCCCGTGGGATATTTTTATTTTTTCGTGGCCGAAGCCGCGGGCAAAAGCTAGTATTAAATAAAAAAGAAGGTTTAGACGAAATTATGATACTCATCGTAGCATATCTTTGTTGGCAGGAGAATTGTGCACACTGGATACCTCAACGCATATCAGAAGGTTCCAGCACGTCTTAGCGCACTACCTCGTTATCTACGAACCTCCTAAAGTAGTTTGTAGACAAGCGTGATGTCGCCGTAAGAAGCAATCGAGCTACAAATGAGATTATGCACAAGTTTTGATGAGGCGTTGTTCCAACGTGCTATGTAGGTAGAAGGCTTAATCTGTAGGTACTTGGCAACCAGTTTAACGGAAACACCTCGACAAACTTATACGGCTGGTCACACTTTATTGATCGATTTCAGAATTCATGGGACAGGTAAAAAACCTTGTTGTTTCCAAGTAACGATTTCACACTCTGCTACCAACAATCATTAAAAAAAATATTGCTAGCAGGTAAATTTTTCCAATTGCTGTTGATATTTTTTCGATTCGATTACTTTTTGCTTCCGCGTTCGGCGGGCTGATAGTTCAATTGCATCCGATTTTGCAAACCAATTAAAATTGTATGAAATCGACTCAATTAAAATTTAATGTCCTTTCCGTTTATCCTCATGTTATCTGTGTATCAATGCAAATTCAGTAAAGAAGGTACTTAACGAAAAATTATCTTCTATAATATGTGGTGTGGTGTGTAATATGTCTGCTAGGTTTTTTTTTCTAGTTGATAAAGGATGATTTCCACCAAACGGCTCGCATTACATCGGATTGGAACGGATTTTACAATCTTTAAACGATATTAAATCGTGTACACAGTATTTAAAGTCTATATTACCATGCACCGTGCACAGCAGCTTGATCGCGGGTGTCTTCCGAGACACGCAATTGTGGCCGAAAGTATGCTGCGACGCGCGGTCGGCACCGTTCGCCTGTCGTCGTATCCGATCAGATCCTTTCGGCTGTTTTATGATTATTTTCTTCTTCTTCTAATGCAATAGCCAATAATATAACGTCACCTTCAACCATTTTCAAAAATTAGAACACGTCAACACGGTAGGAATTAAAGTATAACAACTAACTTTGACTAGGCGCAGAAACATCCTGCCGGACGCGATCGGCTGTCGCCGCATCCGTTCGTATCCTTTCCGATCCGATGCGATGTGAGCCGTTTGGTGGAAATCATCCTTTAGTAGGTAGGTACTTATCTAAAAAAGTAATATGTAGTACATCCTTGGCAAATGATAAACTGTCCCTTGGCTTTGAAGACTTTTGTGAACTAAGTTATTGTGATGTCAAGAAAGAAGTTTAATTTTCATAATAATTTCTAAAAGGCCTCGCTCACTTTAAGGAATAAACTTAAATAGTCTTATTTTTAGGGCCCTTTGTTAGGTATTTCTTACAGTAGATATAGTTTTACCCTAACATAATTCTATTTAAAAACATTTTAAATGTGAACCCTAATGACCTCATAAAAAAGCAAGCTAAATCATCAAAAACGGGCACAGTTGTTAATATCGCCACCGCTGTACGTACGTACTTACACAGTTACACACATCCAGCGATAACAACTGCGGTCTCACAGCCGCGTCAGCATTCAATCCGGACAACCCAGTAATGGCCACATTTTGTTATATTTTTGGTCGCGTCTAGAAAAAAGACCCTTCTTTTGTACACTTGTAACACGGTTAAATTGAACCCATCTGAGTCTGACAGTTATGAGGTTTAAATTAAAACTCAAATGGATCACCCATCATTTAAGAAATAAATCCTAGATATATATAACAGAGATGTATATTACAGACTTGCAAGCGTCTAAGTTTTAACTAGGCTAAGTAAAAATAGAATAGATATCGAACGGTCTGCAGTATTTTATTTATAAATGAACACAGAATCCAGCCTAAACCGAACTAAACTAACCTTTTCCAATTTAATAATGTCGGTTTCTATTTCAAGTCGGCCTTTTATGCACAATCACACTATTTTTGTACCTATATATTCGTTATTTTTTTTTTTTTTTATCTGACACAAATTTATTTTATTTAGGTATACATTTACACGTTACATTATAAAACTGATTTACATCTGTCACATCACACTTTCAGGTCCAGTTGAAAACCAGCGTCAGGCACTTATTGTTGTCTGGCATTTTTGCTGAACTGGGCCTTTTTGGCGCAGCCGTGAGGCACACTCCCCTGCTAATTTCCGACATCGCTCTTTACACTTTTTGTTTGATTTTTATTTTTTATTATTTTTTATCTACTGTTAATTATACTGTGTGCTTTTTTGGTCTGTGCTAAATAAATGTATTTTCTTTCTTTCTTTCTTTCTTTCTTCATATTTTGTGAACAGCGAACGGAACAAGTTAAATACAGAAAAACTGTTTCTTTTGCTAGGAATTTGGCAGCGATCTTAACCGAATATTAAAATCAAAAACCGAGAAGAGAAGAAGCTGTGATCAACAATTTGACACCACTTGTATTGTCACTGATTTACGAATGCATCTTACGATAACCCATGTTTTGTGGCTGCCCGCCCGCGCTCATTTGTAAAACAGAAGTAAAACTGTTTTGTGGAAACCTTTCCGGGTGGCTCGCCCATAGATCGTTTGGACCGTTTGGCTCAATGGCAGGTTCGATGTCAGGGCTGGCGACACGATCTTAACGTACCTAGAACCTCCATATTTATCAAAACGTAGGGAGGTAACAACATTCGGTCTGCTTACAACCCTGCTCACCTATTCAATGAGTTCAGACTGTTTTCTCCTTCACCCCCGTTTCGTTTGTTCGTAATCTTTGATCAAAGATGTAACATTTTCATGTTATGAAACTACATGTGTATGTAATATAGAACTCTTTTATTTGGTTTTATAAAGATTCCGTTGATAAAAGTATTGTGGTAACTGGCTTGTATCCGGACTGAAATCATATTATATTAGGGCCGTTACAAAAATCCTTTATACAATATTCCATTTTGTACCTATACAACCTTCATTTTCCCATCATTTTGCCACCATTGTCCTATTATAAATTATTACCTAAAGTTATATTTGAAAATAAAATGTTTTTTCCATTACAAACATAAAGTAAAATGCCAGAGAGTGGCAGGATTGTTACCGGGTTTCAGAGTGGTACCTGCGGATGATATTAATAGCTAACATCGCATCGCTGTCCGCTGAAACGTGTCCCCATACATCACCGACCTAACACATTTCAATGACGACACTAGCAAAGTGCTTCGCCAGGAGCTCGCCACTAACAAATGTGTGTGTGACATATTATTACCAACTAGATATCCGGAACAGATTTATAATCTCCTTGTCCTGAGACATTAGAAACGGGGGCGTCATATCCCACAGCTACTCATACTCAGGCTATGTTAAGGACCCTACAAAGGCATATAGGTAAGATAGGTATGTTCTCAGATTTGTATATTTATCAGCGAACCGACATCGCGTAGGACGGTTGCTTGAACATTGTTTCATTTACTTTTCTCAAACAGAATGATAAGAACAAATATTGTAGGAGGCCGACAACAAAAGACTCATGTAGGCGCAGTTACGTAAAGAGGATTTCTAAGAACTTCTGTGCGGTGTGATTTTCTCAAAGAACTAGGAAAGATATTATTTTCCAACGGTCCACAGTCGAGACGGAAATGATTCGACCGTCTTAGAAACAAGTGTCATTACCTAAGTACTTCGCTTTGTAGGTATTCAGTTCATAAATACATGTTTTCACTCGTAGAAAACAAATAGCTTTACACCGAACTGCGTTCGTTCAATCAACCGCGAATTTTCGTTCAAAACTCGTTGACGTTGATGCGTTAATGAAATCCAGCTCGTGTTATTGTTATTCGGTCGTCCAAGCGCAGACACAAAATTAAAATACGATCACCGATGTGCGAACTGGTTAACATGAACGTAACTTTTTAATGAATAGGCGTGTTTGACAGCACAATGTTTTTTTAATACACTGGTACATGTTGGGAACGCCGTGTTTATCTTTAGCTGCTACATATAGACAGGCCTTGACAAAATTATTAACACAGTTAATCCCGTGTTGGCGACCTTAGCAGAGTTACCATTGGGTATTGAAGTACCTACTTTATGAAAAGAAAACTGCACATATCATGCTCTCAGCCCTAAGTTTGAATCAACATTCACGAGAAGCGAGAACGAATTTCGTTCTTCGCGGGAACTGTGGATTCTTAAAGTATCAAACAAGTAACGTTCAAGTCGCATAAAATAAGTAGAAGTACACTGAAGCAATCCGCAACTATTGGTAGGTGCTCGACAGAATATCTCTACATTGACGGAGTGTGGGACCAAGCATTTGGCAATGACTTAGTTTCTGCGATATCCAGCATCTAACGCATTAGCCAGAACACACAAGTATCTCGACTATTGGCAAGTAAACTTTCTTCAAATTGAGATTTAGTTCTACGCTCCGTACAAGCTCTTGTGTGCAACTTGCAGGAGCAAGAACAATGCGTCTAAAACTTTTAATTAGGTACGTAGGTATATTAAAAGTGCCGCTTAAACACCGACGTTTGCAAAGCTTTTTAATTTATTACAACGTTTTCAGCGTCGGGATTTTAAACATGCATCATGCAAATAAAGCTTACCCTTTTATTTACAGTGTTGGAAACGCTTAATAGTTTATTGGGGTAGCCGCATAGTTATAATTTTCATGTTAACTCTCTCAGATATTTAGTAAATAGTCTCTGTGAACTATTTGTTCAATTAAGGTTTGTTTACATAACGTATTGCTTGGTAAAAAACAGTACAAAAACTAAAATACTAACAGAACTGTAACCAAAGAGCGTAGAAACTCAAAGACATGTAGAACGTAACATTTTGCCGAAATGTTATAAGTTTTTAGCCAACAAAACAATATAGTCCCGAAGACGCCATAGAGCGACAATAAAAATAACTTTATCTGATTTCAATATCGGGCGTTCGGGAAGTTTTCAATACTGGCCCCTTAGTGGCCGAGTTGTAAACTATAAGTGTAGATATTGGCTTTTATTTTACGTTGTTCACTGAAAACCCATTCAACTTTAGTAAAACATGATATGTATTCAGCATTTTATTCAATATCGCCATACTTATTTATGTTTTCTACGAGAAAGTAAAGTCCTATTGTGGAAATGAAAATTGGCTTCTGAATTTTGTCGTGACTTCGGTGAGATTCGAATCGATCTTTTCAGAAAAGCACTACGGAATGCTGAAAGGAAAATTCATATGTTGTGTGCTCAAAACGCTTTCCGTCCTATGGAAATATTCGGAGATTAATGAAAAAGCGTGCAAACGTCCGTCGGACGTACGTAGGCCGTGTGTGAGTGCATAGTAAAAACAAAGGTGCAGGACAACAGCTGGCAAGCGCGACGCAAACTTCATTAAGGCCAGCGGTGCCGACGCACAGGGCAGCACCCAGACAAATGCTTGGACAAAGGACAAAAGAATTTAAGCGCTTTCTGAGACAAAAAACACGAGATAAAAGTATACCATAAAGGTGTGTAGGTACCATAAAATATGTATATATCATATTGTCTAAGTAAATAAATTTGTTTAAATTGTTAAAAACAAGCAAAAGTGAGACTGTGCTACGTACGGCGCGGATGTAAAATTAATACCTATTATACAATAAAACCTAAACAATTATTTTTAAGCTGCTCTACAAGTACTTTATCACGAAATTATAACCCCAAAATAATTGAAATAAAAAGTAAGTTCAAAAACTAAAACCCGACTACTGAATATTTCAGACAGAAATAAAGACATAGGTACAAAAATGGTCAAGGTAAAACCGTGGTCGCATGCCTGTACACCTATAAAATTATAATGGCATGCGACCACGGTTTTACCTTGACCATTTTTGTACCTATGTCTTTATTTCTGTCTGAAATATTTTCTTGTTTCGTACTTTTTAGAGCGTGATTTTTCAGTAATCGGGTTTTAGTTTTTGAACTTACTTTTTTTGTTAAACTTGTGATTTTGCCCGTACTTTTCTTATAGGTACGAGCAAAATCACAAGTTTAACTAATAGGGTTCGTTTCTAAAACTTAACTATTTTTAATCATACTATCAAAAAAATTTACAAAACCGTGAATTGTCTTCGTTCATTCAAAACTGGTTATTTCGAGGTTCCAATTATGTAACCCATCTCGACAAACAATAGTTACGACAAAGTCTAAAAAAAAATGATCCAACCACTTCTGAATTCGGGCTCCACCGTCGAACGTTGGATACTCCGGCAAGTTTCGCATGCCGTACACCAAACCACGCTCTTTCGCACAAAGAGAGTATTCCCTCCCCATCTGCCTACTACCTGTCTACACTGATTCCACTGAAGAGTTTCAGTGATACGGTTGGCTTAATTAAGTGCATGCCACGTTTCTGTTCATGATTTCCAATGATTTCCATACAAATTGGGGTTTGTTTGTTCAATCAAGTGCAAAATATGTATGGAAATACCAAAGCTAGTTCCATGAAGAGTTTTCATTTAATTGTTATTTAAACCAATCCATGCACAACAGCACACAATTTCCACCATTTTTTGAAAAAAGTCGTTTTTCGTCCGTGAATAATGAAGACTGGAATGTGCAACGGGTTATTTATTAATAACCTTGCACATTCCAGTTTAAAATTTAATATTTTCCGACGTATTCGTCGGAAAATATTAAATTAATATTTTTTACAGATTGTTACTGAATATTTTATGATATCGAGTTTATTTTATTTTTAATTAACATTTTAAACGTCTGTATTTTGATGGGATGATGTTTTAATTACTTTATTTTTAATATGATTAATATTATCTAGCTATTTGATAATTACGACATGACTCGTTTAATACCAATGAATAGTATACACACAGTCATAGGCTATTCAGTAGGGTGTAGCCAAAGCTTTTTATGTGTATCCCTAACAAACAAAACTTTCCTCATTATAAGTTTGGTTTGTAATGGTAACGTAGGTATTGTACAAATAATTGAATAATAAAAGGTTCAGAAGTGAAAATTATTACCACAAAAAGGTAATTAACTTAGGGTAATAAAATATTGATGTAATAACTTGAGTAATGTAACTTTTTCACATAAATTAATGTAAGTCTGTCTTCTTAAAATGAATTTGATTATTAGCGGCGTCATATCTAGCTACTGGCCGACACCAACGTGATATATATATACACATTCATCAAATAGTGAGGGAAAATGAAGAAAAAAACTAATATTCTCGCACGATTAAAGAAAAAGTTACGGTTCTAGATAAAGTTCTTGGAAAAATCAACTAGTTATCATGTACATAATATGTAGTAACTACTGTAACTACTCGTACATAATATGTAAGTTGACTGGCAGCCTTTCATGAAAACTCTTGATGGTAGGTAAATATAAAAAACCGGACAAATGCGAGTCGGACTCGCCCACCGAGGGTTCCCTACAAATTTGTAGGTTCATATTATAAATAGTTCAGGAATCGAGTCTCGTAGTTTTTTCCGAGCTGTTCTCGAAATTTAGTTTCTAAAACCTATAATTACTTATAGATATTATTGTGTTTTATGAGTAAAATTGTGGTAATACTAACAGTTCAGAATACCAAAATCATTTAGGTACCTACCTACTTTAAATAAAGACTATATTTTGTAGGATTTAATTACAAATGTATAGTTTTCAGATTTTCCCTGTACTTGTAGTATAAGACAATATTGCTTGTCAAATTTAATAGTTCTAAGGCAACGGAAAGTATCCTATAAATTTTGATTCTCTTGAGAATGTCGAAATATACGTTTTTTGCGGCATAAACAGCCGTATCTTTTTTTACGTTAACTTAGAAATTTGATTTTTCACAGCTTCAAGGGACTGTAGACCGAAGTAAATGGTTTTAATTTCAACTCAATATCTCCACGCGTTCCCGATATAAAGGGTCTTGACAGACAGACGGATAACAAAGTGATCGTATAAGGGTTCCGTTTTTTTTCCTATTGAGGTACGGAACCCTAAAAAGGTATAAATACTTATTTCAATTTTACAAAGTTTGCTACCTAACTAAACTGTAGACGGAAGTTGACCCTAGCCTTACCTTTCAAAGTATATACAAAAGAAAGATTTCTTAGAACGTGGGCTGTTAAACATGTAGTTAAAAGTTTAAGGAGAAAATATCGCGAACTTAAAATGTTCACAAACACGACTAAAAGTTGTTGCAAGGAAGTTCAAACTTAGTACGTAGTATTATTGATTGTTTTTTCTTAGAGTTCCGTACCCAAAGGATGCCAAAGGGACCCTATTATTAAGGCTGGTTTTACAGCTGTCCGGGAGACCCGCACGGGCCGCCCGCACATGGGAGATCCGTGCGGGTAACGCCCGCAGTGCTCTGATACGAGGGAGTTAGTACGATACGGTTGCTAGCGTTGTACGGGCTCTACCCGGAGCGGGTCGCATACGGACCAATCCGCGTCGCTGTAAAACAATGTTCTAGCGCCTCACGTGTGTCTCCGTTCCGGGAGCCCATACGGGTGGCGCGTGGGTGGGCAGGTCTCCCGGACAGCTGTGAAACCAGCCTTAGACTCCGCTGTCCGTCCGTCTGTCACGGGCCTGTATCTTTTGAACCGTAATAGGTAGATACCTCAGACCAAATAATAAACCAAGACATAGCGCTATCATCAGTGACGTGAAGCCGGTTTCGTAAACATGTGTGCACCCAGTGAGGTGTAGTTTGATTGTAAGTGATTGTAAATGTGTGCGCGTGCGCAACACCTCCGCTCTGTGCATACACGCATGCACAGAGCGGAGGTGTAGTTTTGGCATGTTTCACTGTATTGTTTACAGTGCAATGTCTTGGTTTTTTATTCGGTCTGGGGTAGACACTTGAAATTTTCATAGAGTATGTACTACTATGACCGCAATAACAACAAATAAAATAAAGTTAAAATGAAAAGGGGTCCCCATACAATAAACATTTTTTCGGCGTATTTTTTTTTTAAATATTTAATAAATATGTAGTGTTAAATATTGTACGGAGGTACGGAACACTTCGTGTGCGACTCCGACTCACACTTGGCCGCTTTTTTTGTTCATAAGTAGAAATATCAGTTTGTGTTCTAAAGTCATTAGTGCTTTTCTATGATATGATCAAAAGAAAAACAATGCTTTTAAAAATAAAATTAACGAATCAATAGCAATAAACGACTTGCAGCTTAAAAGCTATTGCGACACTTGACATGAAAATAAAAATACTGGTTGAATAATAAATATAATGTCAAGTTTAATATGTATACTTACATGTTCAATGAAAAAGTTTTATTTTGGTCCTTGTGAGGTTTATCCGTAAAGAAAATCAAGAAATCATATTTTTGAGCCGTTTGGGGTTGAAACACTAGGGCCATGGGGTCCGAGTGCTCACCGAGTATTCCGGGACATCGCCAAGCGGTTGGTCGACTCTTTACGTGACCAGAGGGCTGGCCAATTCTTAGGCCAAAGAATCAGCATCGCCATCCAACGTGGCAATGCTGCCAGCCTTTTGGGCACTTTTCCCGCTGACAGCGATGCGGACGAATTTTTTGACGCCCAATGAGCTCTTGTCTTTATTTTTAACTTTTTCCTTTACATACTTGTACATAATATATATAGTAGTTAGTTGTAAATATGTTTGTGTATATTATATTTTATTTGTTAAGTTTCAGTAGTTCGTTGTAAATATGTTTGTGTATATTATATGTTAACATAGTAAACATTAATCACTAAAAAATTAAGAACAAAAAAAAAAAAGAAATCATATATGTTTTTATTCAAATCATTTTTATGTGTCGCACGTCAGTGGTAACAAAATCAGTAAAAGCTTACAGAGCTTTTTTTCTCTACGCTAGGCCAGCTCTAGGTCAAAGTGTTGCCACCGAAGTACAGCCTACTATTTATGTTAAAGAAGCTATAAGGACCTGCACAGCTATTTACAACCGTTCGTTAAGCTTCGTCCGCGAGCTTATTACCTTCCTCAAGAATTGGGCTATCCAATGCAAAAAGAATTATTCAAATCCGACTGTTAGGTAGTTCCGGAAGTTAACTCCCAAACAAATAAACAGATACCTCTTTATAATATTAAGTATAGATGTATTTCATATCGGAAAACATAACTGTACTTCAAAATATCTGTGAATATACTTTACGAAATCGGAACAATAATACCCTGGTGTAAGAGTATTAAATGATATTTTGAATAGGCATGTGAGCCAGTCAACACGTATTATTCTGAAAATAATTTTCATTTCTCTTTGAGTATTTAACCATTGTTTCCAGTTTCCAACGATAATATTATTAACCACAATCTCGAATATGCTGGAATATGGATTCCTTATTTTGTATTGAGTAATGGGGAGCCATAATAATCATCACCCAGAGTGATTGTTAGAATAGTGAAAGTGGAAACAATGCTGGCTGCATTTAAAATAAAAAAGTTACATTTTCAAACGTCTAAATTAATCAAGTAGTCTGTATCTACACCTACGTCTTCATAATCGTCAGCCTTGAGAGGCCGATTCATAAGAAGGAGAAGAAAGTGCCATCAATTGTTTAGTAGGAGGTGAATGTTAGAGCTCACACACTAACACCCACAATAAAATGTTAGTAATAAACTACGTGGTTTCTCTAAGCGGAGGCCGCATAACCAGAATAATGCAGTTGTTGATGAATTATGAATAAACTCATATTCGTAGCACCAACCTGTTTTATATTACCTACACGGTGCCTGAATTCTTTCAACTGTATTTTCTATGTATATTTTCAGACATTTATCCCACGATTTCATTAAATAGTTGTTAAGGGGTGAAGCAAAAATAAATAGGGTAGTTGCCTAGGTAAAAAAACAGAAATACTATTTAGTCCGGCTTTCAGATAATAAAAAAAATTTAGACACGTATTTTTTGCTTTATCATATTAATCAAAAATAACTTAGAAAACACGCATTAAAGTTGGGGAGTGGGGGCACGCTACGTCACAACGCACTATTAAATCTAGCAAGGCGTGACGTCATGCCACATTTTAACTCAATGTATCACCGTAATATTTTGATTACGTCAAAAAAGAAAAAATACGTATTCAATATTTTTTTATTATCTGAAAGACGGACTAAAAATAAAAAATTTGGAAACCTATTCTTCATTTCTCGTGCGGTTCGTAGGTTAGCGTCTAACTACAATTTAATTTTCCGCAGAACATTTTCCGAGTACAATATGTGAAGTACAGTAATGCCATCAGAGAGTCCGAGCTCCGGAAGCCTGCATAATGCATATATGAAGCATACGAATACGTTACAAGTACATGTACGTATACCACAATTACATTAACATTAAAGGGCTCGGAACATTAAAGTGAATCCATCTCGCAAAGCTAAATTTATATGTAGGTAACTAATAAATTAGTGAAACGTTTGTTAAGTCGATGAGCCTTAGTGGAAAGTCGCTACTAATTTGTTACAATGTAATCACGTAACGTGAAATCATAATGAAGATATACCTTCTAAATGTTCGCGTCTCCGAATTAGTACACGTGTCTTGAAATATTTAGATACTTCATTCAAAGGGCACTAATAACTTAGAAAAGTCCCTTCTGATAGACCGGGCCTCGCTACAGTCGCTACTGACAGATGTGAAGGAGCCTGAAAACGATTTTTTAGGGAGATAAGACCCTGGCGGGACGATTTTTTGTTCCAAAAAATCTCTAATCCGTGAACTGTCTAAAAACATAGGCAGGCCTGTTTTCACAAAACTAACAAGGTTAAAAGCCATATAAATTCATGATACAGAAACACTTTGAAAGCAGATTTAAACCCTTTAAGAAGCTGTTTGTGTTTTCTTATACTTGAAATATTTGAAAGACAAAATCTGAAGTTAATCGGACTCAAGATTAAGTCAATAGAAAGTCAGATTTGTGTTGACAGGATCTGTCCCTGAAATTGTGAAGTGTTCAAATTTTAATTGACTCTTCCTTAACTTAATTTAATTTAGGTATAATTAACGAAGATTAAACATGTTACGGTGCTTACATATGCGTTAATTATAAATACTAATGTAGTCGGTCAGTCCGAAGTCTCGCGAAAGTCCCGGCATGAAGTTTCTACGTTCGTTCAAATATTTACCTGATGTGGTTACGTGCCTTTCTATAATACTCGTTAAGATGAACTGTGAACTTGTACATACACGAATCTACGTTATTTATTTTCTTAGACGATTGGTTTACGAACTACTGCTACTACGTCACGGAACATGGCAATAAAATCCATCTACAAAAATATTGATGAAATTATTCCATGTTTTGGAAGAGTGAATTTTTTTTCTCTCCGTTGCGTCGTCATAAGAACTTTTAGGAGTAAATTGAAAATGGAGGACATGCCTGTGTATCCATAGCAGTAGTAGTTTCAAATGTCCATCGTATCTGCTGCAATCGCAAATAATTTTATTTGGTTCCCATGAACGCGTATATAAAGGAGTTTAGCCAGAAACGAATAGACCGCAAGTACCATTTTTTACTGCAGTAGAATCTTTCCCATTTAAAATATTCGTCCAGGTAAGTAATGACGCTCTGAATTGTAACGGTGAGAAACTTATAATATATGTACCTATGATGTGATTAAACATCAATATTACGGCCGGTTGGTTCGAGCTCTAATGTTTACAATGATATAACTAGACACATGTATAATGCTATAACTTGGCCGTTTTCTTCTTCAAATAAGTGGGCAAGGTTGCGAAGGGGAGGTATAAAATAATTATTTATTTACATAAAACACTTAGCGTAAACAAAACCATACATGGAAAAGGAAAAAGCTACTTTTGACAAAGTTATACGGTCGCTAAGAGTTAGTAAAAGTACTCCTCTGGTAAATTCTCAACTCATAGAAGCCAACAAAATCTTATTGAAATGAGATAGTATTTCCCGGCGTTTTATTTATAAGGATATAAAATAGGTATATTTTCTTCGGGTTGGTTCGATATGCGGACAAAATAACATTTGTATGAACAGTCTAGGGTCAGAATAATCACAAGACGTACTCCGTGAATATTGTGTTTTCACATTACAAAATCTTTTAGTAACTTTAAGTTATTACTGACTAGAACAACTTTCAGCGTTCGTATACCGAGCACAATGTTTGTACACGAGATTTAGTTCTAAGTGTTTTGAACTTTTAACATAAGACTGGTCCTTGCAGAAATGTGGGCCGCAGAGAAGCCTCTAGCCATTAGTTACTCTGTTCTAAAACTCTGCGTTGTAATTTTAAATTTAAAACATGAGGAATGAACAAAGCCGCATACAGAAGAAAGTGGAGTGTCGAAACTTATACAGCTGTCGCGACATTACACTTAAATTTTTCCGTCCACTGCAAAAACACTAGACTGGTAACGAAGCGAGGCGCTGCATTCCTCACTCAAGTCTACATTGTAATGTGTTTCATATTCTGTTCCAAAAACGTAAAAATTGTGAAAATAAAAATATAATGAGAATTTTTTTGCTTGGTAATGAAGTTTTATGAAAGATATCAAAACCCGGACGCTTGTGAAACAATTCTACCGGAAAATTGTGGATCACGAAAGGACATGATAATATAAGAGTTTGAATAACGTTTTTATGCATTCCACTTTATTGTACTTATTCATGTATGAACATGCCACTTTTGGGTTAAGCGAAAAATGCCGGGACAGCTCCATTGGGATTTTGTTTTATTTTTTACTTCACAGAATTCTTCTAGGAATCTTACAAATTCGCGAAAGTTTTCTATTTCCCCCCGCCATTACGTGAGGATAGATATGAGTGTGATACGTATACGTATCTCAAAGCTGAAATAAGTTTTCCATGTAGGTTTGTGTTCATGTCCTACATAAATGGAAAAAAGTTTTTCTTGTCGTTTCGTAATATTGTGTGGCGTGGGGTGGCCGCGCGCCGTGTCATCGTCGACAAAGCAGACGTTTATGTTACAACACCATTATCGGCAGCTGGTTTCTTGTTGCCTCAATTTCCTTGTGCTATACCTATAGGTACACATCTTCGTAAAATAATAGATCACTGTTAGGGTCACGGATAGTAACTACTAATTACATCACATATTCTGTTATTTTCCGTACATAGCAGGTTAAGATCCATCTGGGAAGCTAATTGGAAAGCTTTTCGCCGGCCCCACAGGCACGCCAGGCACCAGGTAAATTATAAAACGACCGGCCTGTTCTGACAGACGAATCATACACTTTGTTGTTTGCTTTACAAAGTTTTAATTTTAAAATACTTCATTTGAGTTGTTTTGTTTAAATAACTCACATCAACATGTTTTAAGCTGATGTAGATACTTATTCGTTTGCTTGTGAATAATCTGCATTAAGGATTTACGGCTTATGTAGAATCGAGAGAGATTTCTTGTGAGAAAAGGAGGCGGTCTGAGAGAGAATTGAGTCGAGTGGGGGTGGGAGCTGTGAATGTACCTCAACCGTTCGACAAACACAATCACGTTTAAACCATAATGTCATCGTGCCACTTGAACAAGGAAGACCTTAATTGACAAATGCTTTGCAGAAAATCTGATTTTGGTACTATTAGAGTTGCTTTCGTATCTCAATGTTATTTGTTCTTATCATAATGGTCCAGTTCACAGGTTACTGACCCGTATTCCACTGCACTGACCACAATTGACTCTAAGCAGTGAATTTCAGGCTGTCTCGGGGGAAATCAGGGATCAAGATGAACCCACAATAAGTTTCTTGGGCCAAAAGATATGCTTGCGGCAAGAAAATAAAGCAGCACTGTAGTTTTATGTAACTACACACCTACATACATGCACACGCAGTAGACACTGTAAAAAAGATTGTAAGAGTTTGATGTGAGTTATATATTTCATAACACGAATATTTATTTTCTTATATGCACTTAAAACGTTTAATAACATTCATAATAATATAGAAATGTGACCAACATGGTGAATTGGTTTATCGCATTTAAAACCATCGATTTCGTTTTTCGAACGTCTTGTTTTGTTAATAGGAAAAATATGAAAAACCCTAGTAATAAAAATATAAGAAAATATTAGTGCGCTGCAATTTGCAGTCAAGGCAGTCGGTTTAATACTTTTCAATTATTCTCAGTAGAAAGTTATTGGAAAAAAGTTTGAAAGCTGACACAAAGATTAAAAGCTTGTTGCAGTTTTTGTTACTTCTAAGTATAGAGCCTACAATTACTAATGAACACTTGATACGGTTCACGTTTATTTGGATTCTAATTTAATATCGCTTAATATATTTAATGTTCTTTATTAGTCTCTATCGCCGATGCAGGATGGAGGTAAACTTGAATACCCTTCTTAAGTCTTTGTTCTGATGTATCTAGCCAGCTGAAACTGTAAGCATATAATATTATATCAGTCTTCTTAACAACGTGGCTAAAATCGTGTTCGAGAAAAAACAAGCAGATACAGAATGCTGCTTGCAATGTACTTTAGAGGTATAAATCCCACAGTAGGTAACGAATGAACTCCTGAAATGTTCAATCTTACTTTGCGCTTTTAAGAGCTTTCAAATTATATTTGTAGAGTACCTGAATAATGATGAATAAAGTAATTTTTTTCTTCTCTTTTTGGTTAAAAGATTTACAAGACAAGTGCTGAGCAAACTGGGTCAGACGTTAGAAGGTCGTCAAAATGCGTAAGAACCTTATACAGTGGGACTATTAGTTAGATACTCGTAAGTATTTAGACAAATGTTCGAGTTGAGCGTATTAACGACCCTGATTTCGGTTTTACTTCTCCATTTGGGACAAAGCGATTGAGCGAATATCATCCGTTTGGGATCCCAGATTATGTGTCCTGAATAACGTGTGAGGTGCTTGGAGTCTTTAACGACTGCTGGTCCCTCAGTGAGATTAATAAGATTGATTGCCGAATAAACCATTTTGAAACCCATCACAGAATTGAACGGCTACATAATGCAGTAATCAATTCGCTTTGAAGTAGCGGAGCGTGTGTCTATAGTACGGGAGCAATGATATATTTGATGCGAAACGTACCTACTTAAGATTCGTAAAGAGATACACACATAGAGTTTTGCCAGAGACGTGCTAGAGTGGGGACAGGCTACACTGCACACATTGTCTCTGAAATGTGTTCAGAACGAGCCAGCCACAGAGTACGACGATGTAAAGTAAACAGGATAATGCTCAGAGCCGCTGAACGTATATTATGCCTTCTGTACACAACTGCCTCTTAGGTCACACTTGAGCGGCCATCGCTCAATTCGTGTACAAGAGGTCTGTCTAAGTACTAGTTTGAAGTGTGGCCAGGATCAGCCATTGTGTACAGGTGGCGTTAGATCGGTACATGTATCGTGCTTTTCAAAAGCTAATTAGGTTTAAGCGCATGCGTGGCTTAGATTGAACTTTCCATTCAGATATAGTATTAATAACAGAAATACATAAATTACTGTGTTTAAAAAATGTTTGACGTTTGTATACTGGCTGTTTGCTTACGTACTACGTTTAGTAATTACAATAATAACTTGATTAGGTACATACCTGCCTACTTAGCATGTTTAGGTACTCATCTATGCTTAAGTTTATTCATCCACCTACATCCTTAAGGGCTACGTAATTGAATTTAATGAGAAAGCTTGAAGACAGGTATGCGTACTCCTCTGCCTGATAAACTTCATTAGCTTTCCTACATAATTACCTATACGAAGATAAATGTGTACCTAAATCACGTAGGTATTTGTTCCTGAGGTGTGTAAAACAGGATAATAATAAAGCTTCCGTAAAAAAATTAACATTAACTTCCGAAAATATGTGGTTGACTGTAATACACTAAATTTCCAAAAAAAATACTAAACTTCCGAAAAAAAAAACAAAATGTCCAAAATTTTGTGACAGTAACGAATCGCTGCAAAACCAACTCCACGTAGTCTTGTCTGCCCTACCCCTAGAGTGTAATTTAAACCCGCGTAGGCGCGAATGGGCGAAGCGGCCCGCGAGCTTAGGAGCAGGTGGTTTTATAACGCTCGCCGCCCGCAGCTCCGCCGGCCAGCAAGTCGAAACTGCGGTGGTGAACGTTAAAACCATCTGCGACAATAAGCTCGCGTGGGACCGCCGGAGTCTCGCAGTGTCGGAGTCGTGAGAGAAACCATGCCTGCTGCATATTGCACACTCGCTTGCATGCTGCAAAAATATTACGTCAGCAAATTTTGAATTGTTTTTCGGAATTTTCAGTATTTTATTCGGTCGTTTCTTTATTTGTAATCGCATATAAGTTGTCGGAAAATTAGTATTTGTAGCAGTAAACATATTTTGAGTATGCGCATATTTTATTTTTTTTCCGGGGCGTTTATTACTACCCTTTAAAAAATATATTTTCAGTCATAAAACATGAATTTAATTCCACATTCATAAAAGTTTTCATTAACATTATTAATAAAACGCATACAACTGCAGTAAAGCAAGTTGGTACTTCAGAACTAAAACGAAACAGTTCAGAATTTAATTTCATGTCCGTTATTAAGGTCCCTTGTCAAGAGTACATCCTTACCCTCCGCGGGAACCCTACTCGTAATTAATGTCAAACTATGACAGGTAACACAACAATTACAATAATTACCGTTTGGTGGTGATGTCGATCGTAATGTTAGCTATTAAATGAAGCAACTACTAAGACAGTATTGTGTAAATATTAATAGTGTTACAGTCAGACAGCGATTGAAAATGATCTCTGTTGCCACCGCTTCCGTCTTCTATCTAGGAAATAAAAAACCAATAAGTGTAGACTATAACATTATTTCTGAGACAAGTATGTCTACGTCTAGGTTCGAGGCCATATTACTGGTAGGATCATCATAATTCATATAACCCGCTTCGTAGAAAATGTACAATTTTAACTCCTGAACGTGATTTTATATCACGGAACTATTATTACTACAAGCATTCAGTATTCTTATCACAGCTCTTATCCCCGGTTTACTACGGCAAATATTAAATTGAAAATCATGCGTCTTCCCATCCTTCCGATCTACTTTAATATGACAATGAAGCTTTGTCCCTTAACACAGCTGTATGTTGTCGTTGAGAACAAATATAGCTAGTTATAGTAGGGGTCAAATCAGATTTAGAAGTTGTGTACGTGCGGTTTGCTGCGGATTAGCGAGATTACCGGAACCTTCAAACTCGGAATGTTTTGCGGAATAGCCCGTTACAATGGGATCTAGCCGGTAACCCTTGTGAATTGCAGCCAGCTGAGACCTGCCAGCGGCGGCAAGGCTTCGGACACTGGAGTACGAATAGGCGAGTCATGAAAGATCACAAGTACCTATGTGGTGTTAGCGTGTAATGTGTGAATAACCTGTGTGCTGAGCAAATTAATGATATTTTGACGTTTTTTCATAGACTTCAATGCAAGTGGGCGACTATCGATTGATCATGTCTGCATGTATCAATAAAATTTCGGCAATGATGCACATGGCTGTGCTGTTTAACATAGGCACCAGCTACCGACGACCCCACTTGAACATTCCACATTAAAACTCAATATTAGTCGGCACCGCATCAAGCTTAAGGGTCGTCTATGGGAAATCGTGTTATGGGTTTTGATAAGTTTATATAGAAAACATAAAGTAGTAGCCACAAAAAAAAAATCGTGTGTCTAGCTGAAGAGTATCACTAGTCAGTGAAAAAATCGGATTGAGGATAAATCTTGTAGATGATTGTTAAAAAAAAAAACACTAAAAACGTGCAAAAAGCTCTGCCGTATTTTGATAACTTTGGCGAAAATAAGAAGTCTCCTGATTAATATTAATTATACTTGAATAAAGACAACAAAGAACAGTGAACCCATAGATTTTTTCTATTTTCCATAACATTACTTCTGTTTTGCGTAAAATGTTCGGAAATGTTCGGAATTTTCGCGGTCACAAAATGTAACCTTGATCTGACGGTGAAAATTCCGAAAATTTCCGAACATTACAATATTCTACAAGGTTTATCCTCTATCCGATTTTGTCACTGACTGGTGAAACTCTGCAGCTAGACAGACTTTTTTTTTGTTGCTACTACTTCAAGCTTTCTATATAAACGTAGCCAAAACCAATAACACGATTTCCCCATAGCCGACCCTTAATAACATGATTGCCAACCAATTAAACAGAAAGTGCAGTTCAAATAGTTGCATAAAGCCATCGGGCCGACCACAAACGATTCCTGGTTCGTGTGAAATAGGACCATTATTACTTGTAAGCTTTAAATGCAAAAGTCGAGGGTGTGCTCAGACGACTGCGTTACAAACTTTTTGTTAAATGCCAACTAATTGCGGTTCTACCTCTTATTTTCTGCAATAAAAATAAAATGTACGAATGTATATTGCTTTTTTCTATTTATGTGTAAGTATTTCTTTGCCATAGAGAGAAGATCAGTGGTGGCCCAGTGGTAACGGCCGTGACTTACGAGTTGTACGTCGTAGATTCGATCCCAGACAGGCGCTTTACTTTGTGTAAATTATTTTATCACCACTGCTCTCAAAACGGTGAAGGAAAACATCGTGAGGAAACCGGCATGATCTAGAACCGAAAATTCGAAGACATGTGACATCTACCAACCCGCACTGGACCCGCGTGGTGGATTATGGTCCACTCCCTCTGATAGAGAGGAGGCCTGTATCCCAGCAGTGGTAGGGAACATTATAGGCTGATGATGATGATTTCTTTGCCTTTTCATTTTATTTAAAAAAAAAACACGTGGTTGTTTAAGTGCATGTATGTCTTCTGTATTATTTAGCTAGTTCTCACCCGTATGGCAAAGAATAATGTTTTTAAAATGTGAATTAGAATTTTTGATGTACCTTCAGAATATAATCTACACAACTGAAGCGACCCGATCATTTCTATATAATAAGATCGTTACTTTAAAAACTATTGTTAAACTACATAATGTAGGGCACACTGGAATTCAACAGATTTGCACGTAACAATAGCAATCCACAATGGTTCGCAATCAATACGAGAATCGGTATTCAAGTGAACCTTTTCTTGAGGTTTCTTTTCAATTTGTTGGCCATCATAACAGCGCCGTTGATCATACAAAACCGTTTCTTTTGATGCTCAATGGAACGCTGATCTCTTAAAGCAGTTTCGCTAAAAGTACAGTAATATCTTACATAAAGTAGGTAAGAACTTGTACTATGTAGATACTCTTTACAAATGTCAACTGTGGTCCATCACAGAATAATTATAGTCAACGCCAAACAGGGTTTTTGCTTACTAACTTTCACGTCTTGACAGGAGCTAAGTGTGGGATGAGATGAAAAGCACGTTTTATTTAGTACCAGCACTGAATTTGCATAGTGACGACGTTAGGGCTGGAGCCGAGCGATTATGTGTTTCCGGCAAAAAGTTTCGCTTGTGTATCCCGCGTTGCTCATATACATTCAGCTAGAAAATCACGCGGCGTCTCATACTGCCGCAGAGCACTACAGAGACCTCTTTCTTTGAAAAAGTTAAACGAAACACATTAATATTCAACTTATTAAGATATCCTAAATTCCAATGTATGGAACGGCACTGTTGAAAACTTTTTAATACCTTTATGGCTCGACTTAATATTCGATGTTAATTTAGCTCCAGCAAGTTAAATGCAGACAGACCATTACGTCGACAACCGACCCATTATATGTGAAAACTTCGGCTAGATGAGAGCCTAGACTCAATTTATTACTCGATGGTTGATACCCATTCGCAATTACAAACCTATCTAGTTGATGTATTGAGTTCTATCATACAAAAATTCATGCTTGTCCTTCACGTTGGAGAAATCAAATAGTGAATTGACAAAGTGATGTTAGATCATGTGATGCAAAGTTGAAATGAGTTTTCTGAGAAATGATAAATACACAAAAATGTATGAAATGTACAGCGATATTCACACGTCGTATGTTAGAGATAATACGCTCACGTGGGAGACAAATGCTCTCAACGTGGACTTGACATGAGGCTGTAAAAATAAATAAAGGGAGCGGCGGTGGCGTCTTAAGCCTTACACACACAAACACTTACACACACACATCATTGAATAGGATTACAGGCACGGTGGAAAGCAAACAACCTGACAATGTGCCCAGAGTGCCGGCACCCTTCAGGACCGTTCTTAGAGCAATTACAATCGTTCCGGATCCCAATACTGTCGCTAAGATTTATGTAGCTTACGTTTAACTCACCTCTACAGTTCAGAGGCTCGAGGTTACCTACATTCGAGCAAGATATGTGCCTAATGAAAAAAATTAAGTTAAGTTAAGTTATTTCAGATATAATTGTAAAGCTCGTTTTTCAATGTACAAAAAACGTTCCTGGAACGTAGTTCTATTTTATTTAATAAGTTTACTTTTGCATTAAGCGCAGGCCACATTGGTAACGATGCTGAGTTCGTTTAGTTACGCTCATATAGCTACCGCGTGTTTACATACTTCGGTTCACACCGCGAACTGTGATATGAACCGAATTGTGAAAAGACGCAGTAGCTACATGTACGAAGCTAACCGAACTGAGCTTCGTTCCCAATGTGTCCAGCGCCTTTCACATTTAGATTTAGTCTCTACCTACTACAATTATTATTATCATACAATGTTCTTTTCTCTTTTTTACACTGAAACCTGACAAAATCAAAGCCCGATAATGTTGCAAGCGATATTTTTTCTTTTTTACACTGAAACCTGACAAAATCAAAGCCTGATAATGTTGCAAGCGATATTTTTTGCTGCCGGAGTGCTGAGAATGGAATATAAAATGTGAGAGGTCGAATTGTTGCAACTCAAATATTACCTTTTCTCCTATCTGAGATAGAGCGAGATTCATGCATAATTTGATGATACTAATTTGTATTCCATACATGTAAAAGGAAAGATATTACATAAGAACCTGTCAGTTCTATTCACAGAATTCAATTTGTCATCGAATTCTGTGTGAACAATCTGACACTGAGTAACAAAGTAAAATAGATACAAATTAACAATGTAACGGAATCAGAATTGGCAAGCCGGAAGCTCATTTAGATCACCAATATTGACTTGAATTAATCATTGTGTACAATGATCGTTATGATTTTAACAGCTGGCATATTTGGCATATTATTGAGAATAAAGAGTAATTAAAACTACGCGGCAAACACATTGCCGCCATTAAATAGATCGTGTGTCATGCCTCACGATCAATTTCGCTTCGATTACATCAATTTATGATGATCATATCAGTCTGGCCAAATGGCTTTTCGCCAATCCTGCTATGTTATATTTAGTGCGTCTACTTTACACTGTTGATTTTAGTAGTAGTGTTACTATACTAAAAATAATAAAATCACGTGAGACTTGAAGACTTTAATGAACAATAAAGAAAAAATATGCAGAATACACTTTTCTTTTTATGAACCGAAAAGAGAAATTAAGCATCGTGCAATACTTCATTCACTTCATGCTTTGACAAAAAATTTAAAGTGAATAAAACGATGTCCACAAAAACTCGTCACAAGTTGCGCGAGCGAAAAAAGTCCGTGACCTTTTGCTTCTATTACTTTTTTCTACAGTACAGAGCAAATATCGAAACATAAAATAATAAAACCTCCAAATTCCCAAAATGGACATATAAAATTTTAAAGGACTCAAACGTTAGGTTAGGTAGAGAATGTCGTTTACATTTGAGCATAAAATCATGTTGGTGACAAAGCAATTTTATTATACAATGAAGGTAGGTAAGTGGTTTGACGAAAATCCCTGTGTTGGTGATAAACCGATTAAAGTTCGTTTTTTAATCCCAGTGACTAATTTGACATTTCAAGCGATTGTTGTTTGTTTTTTCAATATGGAGTTTGACACCTGTCAAATTAGTCTCTGGGATTAAAAAACGAACTGTAGTTCTACTTATTGCAAATATTTGATTGTTTTTCATGCAATTGTATGAATGTGGATAACAAAGATTTTATTATGGAGTCACGTAAATATTTTGTAGAGTGAATCAAATTGTACACAGGCCATTAATAATTTTTCCCAAGTGCGTATATTACACAATATTGGGTAAATACATTGATTAAAATAAAAGTTTTTCCTTTGATTTTTGCTTTTAGTTTATTAGTGAAAACAAAAGAAAAGCTTTTATTGACCATTCTCCGAAATATTATGATTAGATCATTAATTATTTGTCCAAAACATGAGTATGCAAGATGTTTTTATTAAGTTATCTCACAGTCATGTTTAATAACTACATGTTCGTGCCCGGCGTCGCTCGGGTGAGTTTACGAAAATACCGGTGGATTAACCAAAAAAAACTTGCATTCAAACCTTGTACTGAAAACTACCAAAATCAACAAAAAAAAGTTGCCAAATCGGTTGAGCCGCTCTCAAGTGATGATCTTTCATACTCGTACATGCGTTAGAAAATTTGAATTTCGCGGGCTAGCTTTGCTGATCCACCTTAAATAAGTTGATGTAGTTGGCTTTTTCCCTTGAATTTGTTGAGTAGTGTATTTTAGTGCCTTGTTACTACATAATTCCATGAAAATTTCAGCCATCTGGACTCCTGTGAAGTAAAAATGATGGAGGTGTATTGAAATACCTAGTTAATTAGAAAAACTGTATCTGACAGAGACACGATAGCACCAACTAGTAAAAAAAACACAAACACTTTGATGTACCATCGGGGTAACGAATATCTATCCACTTTGAAAACAAAGTCCCATGCACGCGATCCTTTTTTTCGTAGGTTAGCGTTACTATAGCGGCCGAGCGCTGCAAGCAAGAATAGTCCTTACAGTGTACAAATATGTGTTTCTTCGATAGTACCTATATATGTCAAGTACCTGTACCTATATCAATAGAGTCTTAAAGAACTACTTATAGAAATAAATATCATTGCAATATCATTTCATTACTTCAAATTAGTTTTGTTTTTTTTTTTTAGTTTTCGACCCTAGAATAGTTGGGAAAACGCTACGCAGATTGTTGTTAGTTTTAGGTTATACCAAATAATAGGTAACACAACATCATGCGTGTATTCTCCGAAGGGTTAGGCAGCAGTTTTACCACAATAGCGTGGTATATTAAAAAAAAAATAGTCGATGGTCATGTCCTGGACAACTCAGTTTCTTGACATCAAAATGGGAAAAAATATTTTTAGAAGGGTTTGGACATGTCATTTTTTATGCATAAGGTGCGATTTATTTTCCAGATCTTCTATAATACTGCCCAAACCCTTTTTTACCTACTTTAACAAATCAATTTTATTTTTACTAGCGTG
The DNA here is from genome assembly GCA_949152395.1 of Agrochola litura. Classification (NCBI taxonomy): domain Eukaryota; kingdom Metazoa; phylum Arthropoda; class Insecta; order Lepidoptera; family Noctuidae; genus Agrochola; species Agrochola litura. The sequence continues at coordinate 11,207,712 of OX424491.1, read as the reverse complement.
CCCCTGCTTTGCATGGTTCTTACTACTTGACAAAACATCGAGATTTCTTTATTATATGTCACTTTATATGAATTTATCATACACATATCATAAACCTTCCGAAATAAATTATCAAAATTATGGTGAAAACCGCATCAAAATCCATTGCGTAATTTAGAAGAACAACGTGCACACACAGACAAACATGAAAAGCGACTTTAATTTATAGTAATAATATATAAAGATACTGAACTGCCCAATGTCATCACACAGTAAACAGAAATTATTCGATTTATATTTTTACTTTACAAAGAACAGACTGATCGAGTAAGTATTTCAGTTTAATGACATAAATTAATCAATGTATTAAGCATTGTGAAACAGAATTCATACTGACAGTGAAGATCTTATATTAAAATATTTTTTAAACGTACTTCAATACAATTTTGGAGATTATTCAGACCCTATCAGGGAAAAGGCGAGTTCTGGATCTGACACTAACATAACATAAAATTTTACTACCTAATCTCTTTGAGCTAAAATCGTTATAGGATAGGGGACAAACACATAGTTGAACCTTGAATTTTTCAGGCATATTTCTGACCGTCGTCCTAGTTTGCATCACACATGCGCTACGCACCTACAGTAATTTAAGTATCTCAGTATTCGAAGTAATCAATCAGTAAGTTTAAATATTGTCAAAAGGTCTTCATTATAAAATTCAATGAAATTTTAAATTACATGGTAGTTATTTCGCAGTACGAAACCACGAAATGGATAGCGAAAACATACACACAGAAATTCAAAGCTTTTATTTACCATAACCCTATTTATTTTTTAGTATCTGTCTAGTACCTATCTGTTATCAAACTATATTTATTTTATGAAATCATTTTGTCACTCCCGTAACTCTGTGAACTATTAAAAGTACAATAAATCTGGATCACAGCGCAGTTTTATTGCAAACGCTTTTTGTCACAGAATTTAAAATGCCTATGTGACAGCTGATGTAAATGTCGCTGGATACTCAAAACAAGTTAAATTACTCATTAATTATTAATTGCAGGCTTTATTATTTGTTTTCAAATGTAAGAACATCAAAGGTACGGTACATAAACAAGGGCATGGCTGTTAAATTATTGCTGACGTCACGGAATCACGATATGGCTCCGACTGCTCGACTGCCACGAGGAAAACGACTCAATGAAACAGGATGCAAGTAAATTCGAACCTCTTTTATTAAAATAATGAGGTGAGGTCGTAAATACCATTAGGTGAGGAATGGAGGAAACACATTAATTCAACCTTATTCCGATAATGTATTTGTAAACCTTGGAACCTACTGATGAATACCAATGTCGATTCTGAATTGTACACCATTCTTTGAGGCGTTGGTTTATGCCTATACAATTGAATGTAGGTACCGAAATGAATTCGTATACTTTACGTACATAACACCTCTAGCACTGAAGCGAACTACTAACTATTTTAACTAACACAAATCTCGCAGTTTCCAATTCATTTCACTAATAAAAACGTCTTTGGTGCAATCACGTCACCGAGACCAACTAAGTAGTGTAAACTAATTAAAACAATTAAGTCAGAGGTTCCGTAAGCAGCAAGCGATCACGGATCAACTTTTAGCTCTCGGGACAAGTAAACACTAATCACCTAAGCAAATTTTCTTAGTTTGTGACTCAGTTTCAGGTTCCCTATTAAATTTGATTACTGAACTGAAGTTTCATGTTATAAAATTGATTAAGTCTGAGCGACGATCGCCGGTCGGTGCAAGGATGTCCAGACACTTTGGTATTTTTAATATTCCGCGTTCAGTAATTGGTCTGTCACCGGTTTTGATTAAACCAAAGAAGTCGAGTCGCGGTGTTGGCGACTACTAATTATAATGGACAAATAGACTAAAGGGAAATGGCAAGACCGCTGTTTAAACATTGTGTTCATGCTCTGGTCTTATTTTATTAAATCAGTGCCTCCTTACTCTGAGTTTCACATGTAGTATTAAAACATTAATAATTACAGTACAGCCAGCATCAAAATTAAATAAAAAAATATGCTCATGTTATTACGAATAATGTTTTATGAATGGAAATTTTAATCATTAGGTAAATAAATAATTACTTTTCCGAATCATTAACAGACCGACTGAAATTGAGTGTTATTTGTGGTAGTTCGATTAAATTTTTTGCACAATATAAATAAATAACTGATTCGCAATTAGGAAGCCCGCAAAATTCAATTATATTTTGATCAATGTACAACCTGATACTGATCTGGAAATTGTAAAAAAAACGTAAGATAATTTAAATTTCCCAAGCCGACTTGGCGCCGTCGGCGTCGCCTTAAACTATAATAAAAAAATCTGAAGAACGAACATAATTTTTTCCCGATCTGTTACCTCATAACTTCTAAACTTCCGATAACAATTTGACAAATTAGGAATCATTGGAAGCGTCTTGATCGTCCGTTGGTTATAGGGTTATGTGACGTCAAATTAAATGCAATATGGTGCCCTCTAGAGGACTAAAAAAAGTCATTGCAAATTATAATGGCATGGTCCCATGCCAGCGGTAGTCGGGTTTTTTATTCTATAAGTACCAGTAATTATTGTAAAGTGGTAGATGCGTTTAAGAGCGAGCTTAAGAAGACATGTGGTGAACTGTGTGTTTTGTTGTTTACGTTGTACATCATTGTTCATGAGAACCTCGCTTTCTAGTCTAACAATGCTGTGACAAAGTAAATAATCGTGGCGGTAGGAAGGACGATAAGCGGCCGCGACGCCCCTCGACACCATGCTTCATCCTTTACATATTGTACTACACAATAAATTCGGATCATATGTGATAAGAAAACTACGACACAGAAGAATATTTATACCTACGACTATTATTGGATTTTCTATCCGGCGACAATGCTTACTATTCTACGACAGGTAAGGAGGTTAACTCAAAGGTGAACACATCCACCTTTCCGTGTCTGAGATCAGGCGGAAACCATAAAAAAGTTTCATGAGGTAGGCTGAACAAATGAAACTTACATATAGGAGAAATAAAAATCAAATCGGACGTTAATAAAGTCGCGACAAAACCCAACGGGGAAATAAAAAATGCAATGAAACTGAAACAAGAACTGTTTTGCGGCTTCTGGTCAGCCCAGCAGACTTACAATAATAAAGCCTAGCCTTCATGCTGTATTTCTTTGGGGAGAGAGAAAGGTCATACCCCAGGTCATACCTAATAGTACGTGGGTAGGTATGTAGTTGCCCTAGAGGCCAAGCTTTTGGAAAATGCTTTTTTGCTTGCTAAGATATCTCGAGATGCCTAGCCTTGTTGCCCACCAGCAGCAAGTAAGGAAACGCATTTGTTTTCAAACAATAACAATGGTACAACAATTTTTACTCTTTATTTAGCTACAAATATTAGGTAGCTCTGAAGTTAGGTAGATAGGTATTAAGATTTTTGTTAAAACAGGTTAATAACCTAATTTACAAAGACAACAAGGTCATGATAAGTTAATTAGGTAACTAAAGTAAATATCTTCAAATGTTTCAGAACCATACCCAAAACTTCATAAAATAACATAACAACTTATCATCAAGATTTTATCTACAGATGCTTAAGACGTGTTAGAAACAATGTTTATAACAACATTTGTCGCGGAAAACGGCACCTTTGTGTAAACTGTGTAAGCATTAAAATTGTTCCCTGTACAATCTTCTCGCAAAATCAGTTTAGGAAGAGGACGAAAATCTCCGGGCACTGTTTGGGGCTGTCAGTATGCAACAACAATTATTTATTGCGGGCTGCCGAGAATGTCCCACGACGCTATATTTCCGCTTAACTTTCCAAATGATTTATTTTCATATGTCGGAATAACGGAACTTTAAAAGTTTTAACGGCTTCACGTGTGTTATTAATCAGACTGTTTATGGACCGTTCGTTGCATACAATATTCATCAATATGCTTGTTAGATCCGTCAGTTTGTGAACTGACAGTATTGTTCACATTTCACGCACAATACACGCTATTCTTACATAGGACTTAAATATTACTGGCGATATGTGGGTGTACCTATGTACCTTAGGTGCACTTCTGCGTAACCCATCGAGGATTCTAGTCGTGATGTTATGTTATGCTATTGTTGCCATATTTTGTATGAACATTTCCGGAAAATTTAAAACTGACAGCACTCACGTGAAAAAACAGCATTCAGGGAAAAAACTACGAAAATTTGTGTTCAGAACATGTCAACCATGACGTCCGGCAATTTTCTCGTTGCTTTTACCTATTCCTAAATTCAAGTTCCATGCATCACGTACACAGCGATGACAGCATTATAATGGGAGCATGAAGTCCTCATCTTGCTTCTTCTTTCTCTCGTACAAAAATATTAGTTTATGTTTATTTAGGTATTTATATTAGTTAAGTAATGTCAGACAACCCTGTCTCGAGTAGGTACATTCTTATTTCACACTTTTATTACCCATTAGAATCTCTTCCATCCTCATTTTATATTCCCTTTGAATTGTCTCCACATTAAAGGATAATACCATTTTAATGCAGCTTTAGTAGATGCGTCCTGTGTTTCTATGTTTTATTAAAATTGGTTTTTACTAACCATTGGGTTTAAGTTGCAACTACGTTTGTGCACGAGGGCGGCAGTAGTTACTTATTACTTACAAACTCCTTGTATTACATACTAGCTGGAGGGGCTATGTTTGCGCGAACTAATGTTTCGTGATCTCTACAGAGAATATATTGCTGCGAATTAGAAAATTTTCAAACACATTGATCATGATCAATGTGTTTGAAAATTTTCTAATTCAAGAGGTTTCAAGACACAGACTGAGGGTCGCACTCGCAATCATGAAACCGAATAATATAGACAGAGGGACGCACTCGCGGTCATGAAAGGAATAATAAAAAAAATCTATACAATTATTAGAGATACGGATAAGAGACGATCATATTTATCAGTCGGTATGCATTTAAGCGGAAATTGCAGAGTTTTTTTCAAAATAAATAGAGTAGAGTCATCTCAACACCTCTCTCCCTTGAATTTGTATATATATATATATATTATAGATATATATTATATTAAATGTATGTATGTGTATTATAAGTTATAACCTATTTATGTACTGTTGTTCCTACATTTTATTTCTAATGATATATTTTTAATAATTTTTTCTTTGTTCCTCTCAAACAGAGCACCTGCCATCTAATCTCTTCACCACCCTTGGTTGACTGGTAGAGAATGCCTATGGCATTAAGTCCGCCTTTGTACCTTTTTGTGTGTGAGAAGTTTAAATAAATAAATAATAAAATTTTTGCTCTTTTGCACTTTTTAGGAGCTCGTGGCCAAGTAATAAAAGCCGCACGGATCAATCCATCAGGTTAAGCTACGCTTGCCGGGGTTGGTCCGTAGATGGGTGACCATATTTACATACCGAGACTCCTCCGTGCCTCGGAAAACACCTTAAGTCGTTGGTCCCGGCTGTCATTCGTGGATCACTGACAGTCGTTACGGGTCGTCAGAAGCCCAAAAGTCTGACAACCAGTCTTACCAAGGGGTATCGTTACGTATTACCCAGTTACTGGATTGTGGAGGTCAGATAGGCAGTCGCTCCATGTAAAATACTGGTATTCAGCTGCATCCGGTTAGACTGGAAGCCGACCCCAACATAGTTGGGAAAAGGCTAGGCTGATTGATTGATTGCATTTTTTCGTTACACAGAGAGTAGCCTACCTAAGGGGTATACTATTATAGATAGGTAAAGTTAACGATTCGAACTAATCGATTTAGAGAAAATGAAGACCATTCCGAGGAAGTCGGGTAACAAAAAACAAGAAGTGAGTTCACGAGGTTCGAAGCAGGGATGTTACGGAAGTCGTTTTACCGGAACAGGAACCGGAGTCGGAGGTTTTAAATTCGATTGATCGGATTCGGAAACGGATCCGGAATCGTAGTGAATGTGGAAGTAGAAGAAAGATGTGTTATGGGAAGGCTTAATGAAACATTTGAAATATACTTCAGTTTCTTTAATCAGTCAAATATTAGCGATAACATCCACAAACAAAACAATAAACTGAGACTTCGAGCGCGAGCATGAATAAAATAAACTAAAATTACACTGGCGATGAGTTAAAACTTGTTTGTACGCGCTCGAACTTCGGTATAACTCCGAAACAAAATTATCGGAACCGAAATCGGAATCGGAGGTGTAAAATTAATCGGAAGTTCCGACCTTTCGGAACCGGAACCAAAGCTCCGTAACGTCCCTGGTTCGAAGTAGTACCTACCTACTGAATTTCTTATTTCAACTACAGTAAGTTCAGTAAGTAATTACTGAAGTTATGATAATTACTGTTTGTGGTGGCCATGTGATCCCAACAGTTCGATGATTAGAATGTGTAGTAAGTAATAGAAGCGTCTCATGTGTCTTATATCAAATAGCGAAGGTTATGTTACTGCTAATTAACACCACCACATCATACGAGATTATTCAGTCATTACAGTGCGTATACGTGCGTATCGAAATTATAGTAGGAACAGTCAGTAGCAAAAGTCGATTAGTTAATACTTTTACTAACAAAATATTTTATTAAAAACCGAAGTAAAATTTAAAGCTAATATGAAAAGGTAAAAAGCAGTTTAGGTACTGAATCATTTGATGTTGATGTTAAATGTAAATGCGACAGTGTTAATGGACTTTTGACCGTACCAGTAGAAATCGGTCTAATGATCTATTCTGTCCGAAGCATTTGATAATCCTATCCTAACTAATATTATTAATACGAAAGTGAGTTTCTAAGTTTGTTACGCTTTCATGGCTAAACAGCTGAACCGATTTTGATGAAATTTGGTATGGGGATACCTTAAACCCTGGTGAAAGATATAGGCTAGTTTTTAACGACACACCACACGAGCAAAGCCGCGGGTGGAAACTAGTCGCAATTAATCATATTCATATACTTATATTATGATACAGTTTACAAAAAAAACATAGGTACATTTAAGTGCATGTTAAACTTATTGATGAGAAAACTCGTGATATTTGTACCATGTTTGTTTACAAAATTACACATGAGGAAATACTCCTTTAGTTGCATACACGATATCCGCTACTGCAAAAGACATGTAAGTCATGTCTTTTGCAGTATTAGCGGATGTTGTGTTCTTTGTAAGGCCGCATCTCCTACACTAAACGTATAGTCAGCCACCAACTAAGTATACGTTTAGTGTGTACGTGGTATAAAGGCAGCTTTTGCGATGTCAGAAAAGAATTGGCAGCTTAGGCCGGCTGCCGACGCGAACAAAAACATTATTTCACACCACCTGCTCGCTAATGTCAAATTATATGTCATTCAAACCTAATCTAAAGCAACTCATTAAAGCCCTAGGCTCTAGCCGGGCAATTATATAGTATTGGATTTCATTACGGATCATAATGTGACTTGAATTTGGAAACTCAACGAAAAAAATCGTACGAAAAACTATACCATAAAAAATACTCTTTTCTATAAGTAGGTTACAGGTCGACCAAAGAGTCCTCACTTTATAGGTATTAGTTGCCGTCAACGAACAAAATAATGAAATAAAGCGACTTAATATTAACAACATTATCCATAGTGGAATAATAAGATTAAAAAAGGTATATTTATTAAATAGATCAAACAAAAACAATTACAACAATAAAAACAATTGTTCTCTGTATATAGCCAGAATTATTGAATAATTTGTACCTATATTAAACTCGGCCTTCCGCTGTTTCTAAATCATCTGTGGTGGTAATATGTGCATCCCAAATTTGCAACAGCTGATAGGTTGCTGTGGCGCGTATGCCCGTTAGCATGTTAGATTTGGGCGTCATATTTACGATATTATTTATTGTTATATTGTTTTTGATGAAATTTGATCAAATAAAGCATGAGTTTGAATTAAAAGTGTATGAAACTACTACGCCCACAACTAGGTATTCCCCAATTATTTAACAGTTAAATAAACTATATTAACTCGCAGTAGGTGCGAAAAGTACATTATCTCCTCGGGGATAAAGTTGTTTTCGTCTTGGGAGAGTTTGAATCCCGCACTTCACTCATGATTCCAGTTTTAACTCGCTCGGGAACCCTAGAATCCTTCGTTGCGCTTGGGATTCAATATAGCGCCCGCGACCTAAGACACTGCTTTATCCCCTTAGTGAATAATCTACTATATCTATCCGCATTTGAGGATTGACCTTTCCTACAGACCGGTGCATTGTTTGCTTTGATTTTAATCCCGTGTAGACTTTGTATTCCAGGCCTGGATAATACTGTAGACTGGACATAGACTACTTCAAATGCTGTAGATTTCCACAGAACCTTTTCTATGTTCAGCCAGGAAAAATAAAGAGTCAACAATATTATTAAGCATCTTTTTTCGATCTATCATATTTCTATCTCTACTTCCAATCGATACGGTTCAGTTATCTTCTTTGCTTCATCAATTTTTATAGCACAGCTCGTGTTTTAAATAAATCTTGGTTATATTGAAAAAAGATAAATAGGTAGATAGTGCATGCATTGTATCTCTGCATACGAAGTAATTTCCGTTTGTGTAACAGGTGCGTTTATAAGTATTATTTGTTACAAAATACAGCGTCATTTAAAACAAGACAGACGTATTTAAATAAATATGACTTTTTTATGAATTAGGATTTACTGTTCATCATTTTACATTTTTAAACATTAGGTGGGTCCAGTCACGGGGAGAGCCGAAGGCTTCTGGTGGGTTGGGTCTCCGCGCAGGTCAAACTGTTGGAGCCCAGACCTCTGAGGTGCTTCCGCTGCCGGGTGGGCGACCACGTGGGAGTGAAGTGCACCTCGGAGGTAGACTGCAGCGACCACTGCTTCCGTTGTGGTCAGCCCGGTCATAAGGCCGGCTCGTGCAACACCACGCCGCACTGCGTCGTATGTGCGGCGGCTGGCAAGCCGGCTGATCACCGGGCTGGGAGCAAGGCCTGCGCTCCACCCGCCAAGGCCAGAGGCAGGGGCAAGCCCTCCGCCACCGCCGTCATCGCCGCAGCCGCCGCCACTACTGCCGCCGCCGCTGCCACCTCCACCGTCGTTGTCGCCGCCGTTGCCGCCGCGGCAGTGCCCTCACAGGGGGCTCGGGAGGGGGTTGAAATGGAGTGCCAATAACGGCCCCATTACGCCTCCTCTAGGCGAACATCAACCACGGCGCCGCCGCTCAAGATCTGTTGGTCCAAAGCATGGTGCAGTGGTTGATTAACATCGCCGTGGTCGCTGAGCCGTACTTTGTCCCGCCCAAGGATGACTAGGTGGAGGACCTGAGCGGCTCAGTGACCCTCATTTCGTCGGCCGCCGCTGGTACCCCGTCCCTCGAGTCAGTCAAGAGAGGACGGGGTTGCGTGGCAGCACTTTTCGGGGAGATTGTCGTGGTAGGGGTATACTTCTCCCCGAACCAAACTCTTGCCGAGATCCACAACTCCCTTGTGGAGACGTAGACGACGACTCTTGATCGTCGTCATCGGGTTCCGTTCCCTCCCCGTGTTTGTCCTCGGTGACTTCAATGCCAAGAATCTGGCTTGGGGTTCCCGCTATACGGACACACGGGGCAGGATGGTGGAGGACTGGGCTCTGGAGGCAGACCTGGTCTTCCTAAACCGGGGTTCTGTCCCCACGTGTGTGCGGATGCGGAGTGAATCAGTGGTGGACATTTCGTTCGCCAGGCCCGCTCTGTCGCCGCGTGTAATCGACTGGCGCGTCATAGAGGGGGTGGCGACCTATTCCGATCACCGGTACATCGGGTTTGACGTCTCCGCCCAGACCTCAAGTGCGCCGGTCCGACAGGCCCCGAGTGGTCCGCGGTGGGCGCTGAAGCAGCTGGACCGGGAGCTTCTCCTGGAAGCCTTGATCGTGAAGGCCTGGGTGTCATCACTGGACAGGCCTGCCGACATCAACGACGAGGCGGAGTGGTTCCGGGAGGCCATGTCCAATATATGTGACGTGGCGATACCCCGGGTCCACGCTGGACGTGCTTCGCGCCAGGTGTACTAGTGGTCGCAAGAGCTGGAAGCTTTGCGCAGGGCGTGCGTTGCTGCGCGACGCCGGTACGCCAGCCACCGTAGGCTCCGTATCCGCCCTCCGGATACGGAAGCCATTCAGGCGGAGCTGTACGAGGAGTACAGAGCGGCGAAGACCGCTCTCAAGGTGAAGAGCCTACGGGCCAGGGCACTGGCCCGCGAGGAGTCGCTGGAGACTCTGAATAGGGACCCGTGGGGACGCCCATATAAGTTGGTGCGGGAGAAACTCCGCCCATGGGCCCCCGCTGACGCAGAGTCTCCGGCCCCAGCTTGTAGGGGACGTGGTTGGTGCTCTGCTTCAACATACTCCCTCGCCCATGGCTCCGCCTATTGCGGTGCCCGATGCGGACCACACCGCCGACAACAACGACGATATTCCGGAGGTGACCGAGGTAGAGATGAGAGTGGCGGTACGCAAGATGAGTGCGAAAAATACCGCCCCAGGACCCGACGGCATACCTGGAAAAGCCTGAGTCCTGGCCTTGGAGGCTCTCGGGCCTCGACTAAGGAGGCTCCTAAGCGCATATTTGGAGAGGCGCCAGTTCCTACTTCGTTGGAAGACGAGGAAGCTGGTCCTCATCAGGAAGCTGGGGCGCCCTGCGAACTCTCCGTCCCCTTATCGGCCCATCGTGCTGCTCGACGAGGTGGGCAAGCTCTTTGAAAGAGTCATTGCACACCGCCTCGTCGGGCGGCTGGTGCGGGTGGGGCCGGGTTTGGCGGAGAGCCAATTTGGTTTCCGCAGAGGGCGCTCTACGGTAGACGCCATCATGTGCGTGCGGGCTTTCACGACGAGGGATGCCATGGCCCAGGGTGGGGTCGTCTTGGCGGTGTCTCTAGACATCGCCAATGCCTTCAACACCCTGCCCTGGAGTTGCATTAGGGAGGCACTACGGTATCACCGGATGCTGACCTACCTCTATTGTGTAGTCGAGGCCTATTTGACGGACAGGACTATCATCTACCACGGTCACCAAGGAGAGTGGAACCGGCGAGAGATGTCGTGCGGTGTCCCACAGGGATCGGTCCTGGGGCCGCTTCTGTGAGACATCGGATACGACTGGGTGCTGCGCGCCGACCTCCCTAGTGGCATCAGCGTCGTTTGCTATGCTGACGACACGTTGGTCCTGGTGCAGGGGAGGTCGTACCAGGCGGCGGCTGACTTGTCGACACGCGGGGTTGCGTCAATCGTCGACAGGATCCGGCAGTTGGGACTCGAGGTGGCCCTGCACAAGTCCGAGGCCATGGTTTTTCATGGTCCTCGGAATGCGCCACCGTCGGGTTCCCAGGTAATGGCGGGAGGGGTTCACATCGGCGTCGAATCGACGATGAAGTATCTGGGACTCGTCCTCGACAGCCGATGGAACTTCGTGGAGCATTTCCGACGTTTGACTCCCAGACTGGAGCGGGCCGGGGCTGCCTTGAAGCAGCTCCTGCCCGATCTGCGCAAACGCCTCCTGCCGGAGGCTCTATGCGGGGGTCGTGCGGTCCATGACCCTTTACGGGGCACCGGTGTGGGCGCGTTCATTGAGGTTGCGGCCAGCCCACCGGTTGAACGCGTCCCTGAGGGTCATGGCCATCCGGCTGGCCCGAGGATACCGCACGGTCTCCTGCGAGGCGGCGAGCCTCCTTGCCCGATTACCGCCATGGGATCTGGAGGCAAAGGTCCTCGCCCACATCTGGGAGTGGCGCGAGGAGGCGAAACGCCGGGGCTTAACTCGGGAATCGCAGACAGATTTCCGGCCACCATAGGTGCGGACTTGCGGATGGTGAGCAATGGGTAGCTCGCCGTCCGATAAGGACCAGGCCTGGGTCGACGGCGCGTTATGTTCCACGCGCGCCTCAAAGAGATGTCAGCAGAATTGACGGGGTCCGCTAGGGCCGATGCCTGCCGGGGCTGCGAAGAAGTCCGAAAGGGAGATCGTGGCCCCCGGCAACATGGCAACCGAAGGAACACGGGTGGGTTTTAGTCAGTAAGAGTCGGACACGCCCTCCCGCTCCACCCAGAGTGGAAGAAGTTATTTGATAATTTCGCAACCAAAAAAAAAATGAAAAGTGGGTCCAATCAAGGAGCGAAAATATAAGCAAATTTTAAACAGATTTTTTTCCCCCATATCGGGGGCATGTCACCTTTTATCGTTTTCATTCAACATGTGGGCGATACGTAGGTAAATAAAAAATGAACCTTACGGTGCTTAACATTTTCATGGCTTGACTGTACAGTGTATATGTCTAAGGCTTTGATCAATGGTGTGATACACCTTCGCCACATCCTCCTCCTTTCCTTTTTAAGGCCAAGGCCACGACATAGAGCGGTGCGCCTTGCGGCGCAGGGCGGCACTCAAATGTTCCCGCGCTGCAACTCGCACCGCGGCGACTCATGGCGCTGTAAATAACTTCTAACATCTTTTCTCGCCGCGGTCGCAAGACGCAAGACGCGGGTCGCGCAAACGGTGATGTCGTGGCCAAGGGGTAACTGGGACAGCAGTGATAACTTTCCGACTACTTAATCAGGACTTTTATTGCAATGTGAAATTCAGGAAGATAATGTACCTTTTTTAAAGCATTTTGCCAAGAGCTGGGACATAACTTACCACCCCTAAGATACGGACAGCCTCATGTTAGTGAAACGAAGGGTTAAAAGATACAAAAAGCACACCAGTAAATAACGAACAACGACGGTCAAAATGGATAGGTTAAGTACACAAAAAAAATCCTTAGATCCGACATCTCTACCATTGTTATTATTTTCAGAAAGACGCCAAACCTTTTGGAGCCATTACCTTTGCTCTTTCTACTTTTTCCACTTTGTTTCATCTCGAGTTACGCTTCATTTCTTGCTAGCGACCAATATCAACATATTAACAACATAACTATTAATGTTAGACCAACTTTATCTCATAAAAATGTCTCCTCACTGCGAAAAGTAGGGAACTTTAGCAAGTTCTTCCCTGGCTGGATATGAGCCACAATTTATGGCCTACAGTTTATCTATTAACGTTTAAGTTTCTCTGTGTGGAGGTTAAGAGTTTAACGGTATTTGGCAATCACTACAAAGTTTTACTTGTTCAAGTAATGTAGAATAAGAATATGGTAGTTTAAGCCGACGTTCGGACGGACGTATTAAAATCGCGGCGGGATTTTATCGCGCACTGGATTTTCAACTCTCGGTGTTAAGCAGAGCGTTGAAAATCCAGTGCAAGAAAAAAAATCGCCGCGATTTCATTACGTCCGTGCGACCGTCGGCTTAGACTACCTGCGTCCTCATTTTTCTTTTGCTATAGTAGAGGATGCGACCTAGGAACGACCTTCACCCATGGATGAAAAGTATTTTAGAAATAAATCTTTAGTATGTTAGAAATTTATGAAATAGTATGAATATAATATAAAGAATTTTTAATTAATCATAGTCTGGCCATGAATTTTTTAGCCAACCCACTCGCGATATATTTTTTAACATACTAAATCTGATATAAAATACTTTCATCCATTAAACAGATGGGTGAAGGTCGTCTCTAGGTCGGATCTTAGACCATTATATTTCGCTGCCGTGGAAAACATCTCTGGTGTATACATAATCGTCATCATTTCAGCCGAACGATGTCCACTGCTAGACACCTCCCCAAAGCACCGCCACTTCGACCGGTTCGGTGGTTTCCGCATCCAGCTAATTCCTACGGCCTTCACATATTTAATTTATTTGTAAATACTGATATATATATATACATATATATTATACATACATACAATACTTACCACAAATAAACAAAATTGAAGTGTCTGTTTGTAATGTCAAAGTTACAGCTTTTTACTAAATGCATATTATGAACGTTATACGGTACTTATAACAAAAAGAAAACTATTTTGTTTTTGTCTGTCTGTTCCGGCTAATCTCTGAAACGGCTAGACCGATTTTGACGGGACGTTTCACTGACAGATACCTAGCTGATGTTATAGGAAGTAACTCAGGCTACGTTTATTTTAGAAAAAGAAAGAAGAATTAGCGTCCACGCGGCCTAAGCCACGAGTAGCAGCTAGTCTACGATAATATCGATAGACAATCGCGGTCTTGAAATTGTAATAATCAATCACACGAAGGTTCCTGAGGATCTGATTAGAAAATTCCCTTTAAACGAATTAGAATATTATCTTTCACCTGCTACTTCAAGAACTATTCAGTTTCAATAATACCAAATGAAATATCAAATCCCTCGGAGACACTCGAATTGGCAAGCAATTTTCTTCAAATTGATTATTTATTAATCACTAACATTTAAAACAGGTCATTGATAGGAATTTATGATGTGTTCTTTGTAGTGACCGACCGCCGAAGCTTCATTTTTGATATAGTTTCCGCTTTTTCGGCCAAAAAGTCATGATTCGGCCAAGCCAAAAATCAGAAGTTCGTGAATTATCGGGCGTCATTCGGCCTACTTCGTAAAGCTCGGCAATATCAGTTGATGTTCGGCTAACTACGGGGTGAATCGGATCTGCTCATGATTTCTTTTCAAGTCTTTTATTTCCTTATTTGTGTAAAAAAAACAAGATTTCAGTGTACAGCGGACATATTAATATTTTTTAATGTCTAAATTTTTTTCGTTTTGCGGCTTCGTTTTCGGCCGAAAATAAGACTAAAGCCGAAGCTTCTTTTTCGTTTTCGGCTGAAAATCCATTTTCGGTTGGACACTACTTCTTTGTAGTATGTACTTTAAGTACGTGTAGTCGTAAAGCCTGTTGTGATAAGTAAACGTAGAGTGGGTCTAGGTGCACCTCTATTTTACTTCCTTTCCGTAGATTAGAGGGTGGTTATTCTTTCATCTATACATATTAAAAATTAAAGTCGCTTTTCGTGTTGTTTTTCTAAACCACGCAACAGATTTTGATGAGGTTTTCACCATCGTTTAGAGAATTTATTCCGGAAGGTTTATGTGTATAATCCGTTGATATTAAAGTTACATAAAACTAATAAATCTCAATGTTTTGTCAAGTCGTAAAAACCGTGCGAAACAGGAGCGGGTCGCTAGTGTGTAAATAAACTAAAAAAAATTGATACTATATGTTTCCGCGGTCAGCAAGGTACAGTCAGAACAATTAATTGTTAAGCAAACTGACACCCTACGTCAATTTGCCGTGTTATAACCATTTCAATCCGATCCCCAAGAACAGGCTAACTGTCTAGTTTAGAGCTCACTGACAACTAATACTAATGTAACCTAGCTGTAGGTAATATTTTAAGCCGCTTATGATATTTTAATTTGTGTTCAAACCTGGGTAAAATAAAATCTCTTTTTACCCGACTACGGCAAAGCCAAAAGGAAGGGTAATGATTTTAGCAGTCTATGTATGTATGTTTGTTTTTACGTCTGTTCCACCATAGTGCCTAAACTACTGAACCGATTTTGATGAATGAGGTATCAATAGATTTGTAATAATAGTCTGGGTGACATAGGCTATAGAAATTCTCCCTACATTTGATATGTTGGACTTTAAACGTACATTTCTGACCTCGAAAAAAATTCAATTGAGATAATCATATCATGTTTGGTACCAAACAAAAGGTCTTGAGGAGCACATTACAAATAAGTTTATATTTCATATTGTCTTGTTAAAAACAAGCAAAAGTGAGACTACGCTTCGTACAACGAGGCTGTAAAATTAATACCTACCTATTATACAAAACCGGCCAAGTGCGTGTCGGACCACGCACAAAGAAGGGTTCCGTAGTTGGGATGAATTTATCCCAAAAGCAAACTTAACTTTGTAGTTGAAAAATATGTTCTCCCATACGGAATGTATGGGAAAACATGTTTTTGCAACTGCAAAGTTAAGTTGGTCGATTATTACTCGTTAACTTGTAGAGCCTACTTAGCTGTGATAGTTTTCCTTTTAATTTCGTTATATAAACTACTGCTGTGATTTTTTTCACACATCCAAAACCAACTATTTAGCCGGCAGGGGGGGACACTTGACTCTAACAAAAATTAGCACTTTAAAGCTTAATATTTCGCAAACGGATCCCTGAATCCAAAAATGGCTTTCACAAACTCACAATGTTTTTGAAGGGCCTTTCCAATGATACCCCTCACCAAGGGTTAAAAAAAAACATCACCACTTTACGTGTATGAGAGGTAAAAGAAAATGTTTTTCATAATTTTGTTTTACCACTTTGTCGGCGTAATTAATATGTATACCTATGCCAAATTACAGCTTTCTAGTACTAAGGGTCTCGGAGCTAGACCGCGGACAGACGGACAGACAGACGGACATGACGAAACTATAAGGGTTCCTTGTTTACTACGGAACCCTAAAAAAAACATGAATAAAATAATACCAACGCGCAGTTAATCAAATCTTTTAATATCAAGCATACAAACGGACAAGTATAAAATGTATTTTTTTTTTTTTAAATAACCCGACTACGGAAAAATAAAAGTGATCTAAAAAGTACAAAACAAGAAAATATTTCAGACAGAAATCAAGACATAGGCACAAAAATGGTCAAGGTAAAGCCGTCGTCGCATGCCATTATAATTTTGTACGTGTTCCTGGCACCCACATGGCATACAGGCATGCTTGCAAACTTATTTTTTATATCATTCTACTGTCAAAGAATGATAGTCGTAATTTGATTATACGGACAATTTAATTTGCTTAACAATTAATTTCCCTGGTTTTCGTATGAAGGTAGATGTACGTTTCTTGAATCATCATAACGATGAAGAAGACACCAATTTAGTTAATCCACGGATTATTTCGTTAATCTACGTAGTAACGGTTTCCTCACTATGGCGGTAACGCGTATGTAAAGTTATCAATTTGAATTGTTACAGAAGAGATTAGTAGTTATAGTATTATATTATATACCTAGGTAGGTAGGTATATATATATATTCGTTCAACTTCAAAAGGATTAAAGTTTATGTTAGACAGAGCGCACATTAGAAGCTTAACAGTTTGGTCAACTTTACTCTTGATTAGTGGCTTTCGTAGAACATCGATGTATCATAACTAGACTGAACAGGTTTGTCTTGAATCAAAAACGAATTCTTGTCAACTTTGAGTGTGAGAAGTTTTTTGGAGCAAGCCATCACTGATTTTATAGAGCTACTAACTTTTGACCGCGGCTTCACTCGCGTGGATGTCGGAACATATCCCACGGGAACGTAATACCGAGATTTCATACCTAATAACCGAGGAAAAGGTCATTGACTCCTACCGCTACCCTCGCGTTGCTATCAACAATAATTACTTTGTTACGCGTATTTTTGAACTATTCATTTAAATGATATGTTATCAGGCATATTTTAATCTAAATTAAATGCCCAATTTTAATAACATATTTTATTGAATAAGGATTAATATAGTACCGGTCATAAAAGCTTCGGAAATAACAATAATTTTTTTATCAAATTCTGAAAGATAAAAATGGTTATTATGGGCCATCCTTAGAAGATAGACATATGCCATCGCGGACTTTTTTGTTGATCTTTTTAAGATGAACAATATTGTAGAACATAAATTTTATGTAACTTTTACGATTTCCGCGGCGCACGCCAATAAAGCTCCCAGTCGGTATGATTGTTTCCGACATCTTCAACAATAATCGTCATATTTCAACCAATTTACACAAAACCTTAATTAATTATACACTAAAACCTTCCGCATGAATCATTCCATCTATTGGTGGAAACCGTTTGAAAATCTATTCGGTAGTTTTTGAGTTTATCGCGTTCAGACAGACAGACAGACGCGGCGGGGGACTTTGTTTTATTTTACAAAAATGTAAGGATGTAAGGATAGCCGAAAGTCTATCTAATAATTTAGACTCAGTTTGCCCATAACCTTAAGCCCCATTTACACGATGCATGTTCTTGCTTGTGCCACAGTATAATAAAGTAACAATATTATGTCTCGGCAGTGACCTTGAAATAATTACCTATGGCCGTTCGGAAGAATAAACCTTCCACGTCCGTGTGTAACGGCCGCGCACTTGAGACTGTTGCGTTCTGATATACACTGAGATATCAAAGCGTCATTTTATATGAGAGCATAATACTGTAACTTATTTATACTGTGTCTGTGGCCTGTGGCATACAATAAAATTGAAACAACAAACGTCAAACAACTTGCATCGTCTAATGACTGTACAGACAGTGCAATTTTATTGTTGCTGGAACTTATGGTATGCCACAGACAATTAAATCGCACCATGGTTATCAAGCTTCAGGTAGGTAGGTACATACCAATAGGTATGCCCCTATACATACCTGAAGGGTCTGGCGCCTTATGGTGTGTACACAAATGTGAAACGAAACATAAAATGTAACACACGTAAATAATTCGCCTAGTTTGGGCGTGTCACGCGCACGAACCGCGCTTGCATGCGACGAGTAATTCACATCGTGCGCGCAGCGATCGATTTTCTTAGCTTGCAACGGACAAACAGTGTGCTCGTGGCAGCAGCATGGACGGTTGTTGTGTTGTTGTTAAAGTTCGTTACAAATGCACGGTTCGTGCGCGTGCCACGTCCTAACTGATGCAATGTAACATAGGACGTATTGAAATGCTACATTTCACATATCGTCGACCGTAGGTTCAATTGAGGTAAAGGTTAAAATTACTTAAAATGAGTCGAGTAAACAGTTTTGTTCAGAATTTTTCGCTCTATCGAATGGTGAATATGAAAAAAAAATCTTATTTTGTCCCTTACCTCAATTGAACCTACGGTCGACGATATGCGTACCCACCTTTAGCTAGCACGCCAGTCATAATATGCGTGTAGAGTATACTGTAGAGTCTACAGGCATTCAGATATATTATATTATGATAGGCGAGCAGGAGACAGCGAGTTCGATACATGCCTTTGCATGATTGATGTTAACCCACTCCTAGCGTATTTTGCTTTGTCTGCGAGGTTACTTATTTGCAATACATACAGATTCAAGCAATACAGACCAGGAGAACCTTCTAATCAAAACATTAACAGAAACATTTGGGAGACATAAGTTGTTTCATTTGAATACTAAATAATATACACAGAATGTTGTTTGTTGTTCTATTCTATATCTATGTAGACACTTGTACAATCCCTAAAGTCTCCCATTGGTGACTCTTAATCTCAGGATTTCCGAGGCCAAGAGATCGACCTCGGCTCCTAGACTGCATTCTTTAGCAATGTTACAAAATGTACTTGAAAATAAAGTCTTTGTTTCTCTCGGAGTAAAGCTAAGCTACACACTTGATGCTGCTCCACTGTGTTGATGGTTTATATATTTAATGTAAGTATTATTTACGTCATACACTACTTACGGCATGAATTCAGCATGATATGAACGATAATTTCAAACATATACAAAAGTCGATCAATATAATCCACCCAAAACTCGTCGCTTGTCAATCTGACCAAACTTTCGGTTTAAATTAACATTAAATTGATGGTGCCCAGCCTCCATTTTGCTGATAAGTTTATTCAATTTTCGAAAGTCAAACGGTATTGCATAGAAACTGATTGTGAGTTGTCTGAAAAGCTAAAGACAAGTAGGCAGGTTTATATTTCTAAATAATTTTCAAAGAAAAAGGTCCCAATATAGGCCCTGTCTGTAACATCAAATCATAATTTAAGATTGAGTTGGAAGCGGGAACCAATCCACAATCATATCACACCCTCATCAAACAAAAACATAAATCACATTTAAAGCGTGCCTCGTTTAGCTGAACGCTTCGCAAATTACCGAGACGTTTTTTCCTTTCGTACAAACTGCACTTGGGTTATAAGGGACGGTGGTAACTGGCACATCGCCATACTTATCAGGCGGTTGCTCGCAACCCACGCATCACTAGTCCAGGCACGTACACTAAATCTATATTTCTCGCGGAGCATGAATGTAAGCAAGTTTTAAGAACATCTGCTTGCGATGTCTGCCCCGGGAAAATTGAAATGATATTAAATCTATGTATGTAGTAACATGAGTAGGCACACGCATAAAACATAACAACGTTAGGACGCCACAACACAATCTTATTGAACAAATGTAGCATTTTCATTCAGTAAACATTCCCAGCTTCGCACAAATACAATTTTACTCAACATGTGAGGAGGAAATTGTTTAAAGTTTTTTGCTCATTTTGTTCTCCGATCGTTTTTAGTCCCGTGTGAGATTGCAGGCGCGCATTTTCTGTATGATTTTCAATTGAAAGAAGATTTATTTCCTGAAGCTTGTTTTACTAACATTTTCATATTCCGTTTGTCATAGCTGCAATTTCAGTTTTATCAAAGAGTTCTTTTATCGATGTTTTATGAAATGCTTCCATTATCATACGGATGTGTTGAACGCTGTTTGAATGCCTTTGCTCATATCGCTACACGATATGGAGCAGAAAGTTTAATTCCTCGCGAATGTTAAAACTAGTTACAGCAGCCAAATAGGGAATTAGTCACATTTGCATATAGATCGGGAACTAATTACAGGCAAAGATTGCAAATACATGACAACATGTGAAAAAAAATCTCGTGATAAAAACAAAACAGAGCGTCGTTAGTGAGATCAGCAGGCAGATATTACTTCGCTAAAGTTTATTTTTGCACCGGATCTGTCGCGAAGTAAGAAACGAAACTTGGCCGATACTAGACAATACCTATCTTTCTTTTTCTTTTCAAGATCTTCTATCTACTTTCTTAGCACCCATTTTACCTACTCTTACGGTAGTGTCCGGGATAAACTTAGTTTTCTAGTTGAAAAAGCCTAATTTTGTTCTGTATTTTAGAGATTTTATGTTTTCATATTAATTAGTCAATGTAATTCTCAGAACAGAACGAAATTAAAATAAAATATTTAAATTAAACAAAAAATAACAGATTCCGTTTAAGAATCCTACTTTCGAGCAAATGCCGTTTATAATGCGCTTAATTATTTTAGTGTAGGCACGTATTCATTTTAATAAATGTAATTTACAGAACTAAATGAAAAATTCATGGCTATCGGGAAAAGCACTCGTTTGGTATTTAGGAAGGCAGTGTACAAATCACGAAAAAAAAGGAGTTGTAG
Source organism: Agrochola litura (assembly GCA_949152395.1). Taxonomy (NCBI): domain Eukaryota; kingdom Metazoa; phylum Arthropoda; class Insecta; order Lepidoptera; family Noctuidae; genus Agrochola; species Agrochola litura. Next base: position 11,186,589 of record OX424491.1, on the reverse strand, counting down.
TTTTATAGGTGCTTAATCTAAACGTTTATTTATCCTTTTGTGGAATATGTGAATGGCCATAAAAATAACGATTTTTATGAAAGAAATTTGTTAAATTACTGAAAGTTTAATTAACTTACACAATTTTTTGCCGTTGTTAAAACTTCTCTACAGCGTTCATTTATTATAGTAAAAAACTGATAAGGATAAACAACTTTTATCAAAATTTTAATATCGTTTCTTTGTAAATATTAACAAGTAAATACAGGCCTAGGTCCTTAATTACTTTTCATTTAGTGTATCGGTCGGAATTTTTTTTGGTCCCTTTGTCAAAAATAGGTAAGTATATAACTTAATTTATATCTTAAAATATCCTTTAATCGATTTGACTACGTATAGTCAAACCTTCGATTTGGTTGTTGTTATTTTGGTCAGGACGAGCAGAGTTATTGAGATTTTCCATCAGGAATTCGTCGGTATCAGCCCGAAATTTGAACTTTTGCTCGGGGAACTTATAGGGACTACAGGAGCTAAACGCAAGATTTATTCCTAAAAGTATATGATTCACTGCAGTAAACAGAAAATATATGATATTCTTCAGGATATATGCTAGTTAGATAGTGTGTTGAAAACATAATACAACTAATTTGATACTATAGAAAAAATCACGAAGATCCCTCTAAAAATTTATTTTATCGATTAAAAACTATATTAATATACATGCAATCATTCTGATTTTTTGTCAGATTATTCTACAAGCAACATATTGACGTGACATTATTTTTATATTTTTTGTGAATAGATAAATTGCTTCATATTTTGCAATAACTACCAGCGTTGTGTCATCGCGCTTCTCTTTCTTTTCTATTCTTTGTAGTCCGACAGTAACCGCGCTTTAGTTGTTGTCAGCCTCTTAAGCATATCTGGCGAAATGTGGGTGTAGGTAGGTAGGTCTAGTATATTCCTCTGCTTACCTTATTCGGGAATAAAGCCATAATGTTATATGTTTTTTTTTGTCATCTAACGCAACAACCAAAATTATTTAAGTTTATTAATCGTAACACAACATCTGTTATAAATAACCCTTTCACAAAAGACAGATATATTCAGCACTCAGCAGTGAGCTCCATGACGACTGTTTGCCAACTTCCCGAACAAAGCTAACGGTGCACGACACCTACTGCATCACCTCTCTCTCAATACACTTCCGTGGCATACAATCTGGCAGTTAGCAAGCAATGTAAAGTGCTTAAGCTGTTCAAGCACCACCCATCGTATTGTGATTAAAAATCAATATCGGACAGCCGGACGATTGTTCAGTTTTATAGCCGTTCCTTAAACCAGCAGCTACAGGGTAAGCTCATAGCTGGACTTCTATGAAACCAATACAAGATTCAGTGTACACAGTGCTCTTTTTCTCAATCTGAATAGAATACTAGTTCTTGGAATATGTGCTTCATTTTTAGAGCCACTTATTTTGCTTTTATGTTACCATTTCTAGAAGGTTAGTGATCAGATCAGGCTATTCTATCTAAATTGTTTCTGATAAAGTTTATTGAGTGGAAAAGATAATGTTTCCTTGAGCCACCATCGCTTTTTTATGATGTTGGTCTCGCTTGGTAGCCAAGAGCTTGCGCTTCGCTTAGAAACTTAATAAAACGCAAGCGGTTGTATCCACAACAAGCTCATGATGCCGTAATTCTAAACCAGTCATTTTCAAAAGTGTTATCCATTTTTTCTTGTCCGTACTTCCAGGTTATTTATTGGTCGTGTGGAATTCAGAAAATTTTAAAGACTTTATTTGAATAAGGATGCTAAATGAAAAACAAACAAAAATCGTTGATCACACGTTATTTAGCCACGCTATTTGTTGTATTTTATTGGCGGTCTGTTTTGCAGCACAGCCGGCAATGAATACCAAAAATAAATGTGTAAAGATCCCCCACAGTCGACAATTTTTTACGTAAAATTATTGCAGAATCAGGGGTAGCGGTTTGTTGAAACAGAACCCTTAAAACTTCACACACGCCTTCTGAATGTTAAGCGTTAGCAGCTGAGCAAGAATATAGTATGCAGATCGGACAGGACGACACTTTCAATTCATACCTCATGGGAAATAATGCTAACTCGACCTTACTAAAGGTAAGTACTCATAGGACACTCTCTACATTGATAATAATACAGAAGTGGTCCACCAAGGTAAGCATAAATCATTTGAACCATTCTTTTAAATCAAGTTTCAGCTCATCTTGATTGACTGTTCGATTCATAAAAGCATCATGCTGTGTCGAATCCCAGCTGGAGGCATAGACGTTGTTTCTTTCTTACCATTCCCAAAATGTAGTTTATTTATCTTTTATTATAATAATTATTTACTAGCATACTTCAAGAACGAGTTGCTCAATTACGGCGGTTTGGAAGCGCTCTCTGCGGTCAGGTTGCCGCAATCACATAGGTGTTGCACAGTACACTCCCCACAAGTGTCTGCTTAGCTATAGAGAAGCTTCTAAAGCTGCAGCTAGTTTGCAAGCTTGCAGCTTATGGATACTTTGCAGTTTAAGTTGTTGGACAAAGAGTTTATAGAAGAAAAAACAGCAGTTTCTTTAAAGAAATTCCAAATAAGATTGCTTTTTTTGGTTTTCAATGAATCTCGAAATGAAAAAGTGCTATTTTATTTTCCACTGATACACTGTAGGTACTTGGTAAAGGAGAAAAATAAGAAAATATTTGACTGGATCGGAAAAGTAAAGCCAATGCGAGCAACCGACGTAAATTCTAACCGTTAAACAGGGCTATTAAAAAAAATACCCAACAGTAAATTTTCTAAGGATTTTAATTAAAAAAATATACAAAAGCTTCCCGAACCGATCGACCTCAAACACTTATTCACTTAATTAAACGCAAGGCACAGGAAAAAAAATACAAACATTTAATGAGAAATTCAACGTTTTATGTTGGCAAAGCTTATTAATTAGGAAGACGTCGATTTCCTCGTAGTAACTCAATTATGAGGCGCTAAAAGCTTGTTCAAGCAGTACTCAGTAGTGCCTGCGTCAGGTAACCTGGAGAGGTGCACGAGACATTTTCAAAATATACTTCCGCAATGATTCAAGCACCTCTTTAGCAAGAAGAAAATTTAATAGACTGTTCATTATACACTAGCTTATTGAAACCCGGGCCTCGCCGTCCCGATTCACACAAAAATACCCCGGTACAATATTTGTAAAGGTAGGTATCGATTGTTTAATTTGTGTAACGTCTTCATGCTACAAACGGTAGGTATTACTGACCCCCTACTAGTTAGCGTAAAGCTTTTTTGGATGATTGCCAAATTTTAGAAGTGGAAAGGAAGGGTAAGATGCTTAAATTACTATTTTTACTGACACACTGAAATTTATGTCTGTCGCCAAGATATCCCGAGTATCTTGCAAACTCGATTTAGAGACGTAACAAAGAATATCTGCTGGAATTTTTAGGATCTGTTTCCAGTAGGTACAGCAAACAATACAATAGGAAGCTCATCGATCAGTTTCACAAGTTTCCGTTGAATTAGTAGTATTCGACAAGTCTTTATTTACTGGCAGCGAGGAATGGTTGCTGCCTAACCAGGCGCTTTGCTGATTACTATTGATCGTGGTTAGTGTGTCAACAATGGGAAGCTACTAATTATTCTGTACAACAGAATTAACAAATACACACTAGAGTTGCTTTATGAATAGCAGCTCTAGTTTGTGTTTGTCGAAATATAATAATATCCTGTGGTACGTACCTGTTACCTAGTATCACGGCAATTAGTTGAAAGCCTTTCAGCTTTAATATGCGAAACATTTTGAAACTTAGCAAGTGTGCTAGACGTTAGGATGAAAAGCGGAAACCACGAACTGACTTAAGCATATAAGATGCAATTAAGGAAAACAACTTTTGAACAAGGTCTACTCCTGTGAAGTACGTTTTGTATATTTTTCCAGCGTCTGCGTGTAGCTACTTACGTATATATTAACTTTACATTCGGACGGTCATTCTAAGGTCATGCATTGCAAAACGTCTTTTAAAATAAAATTTAAAAGAACGTTTTGTTATCTAAAGAGGCATCGTAATATAGATACACAAATAAAAACCCTTTTCCTCTACTCAGTTATTTTTATAGAGGACCTTGAAATACCAAAAAAAGTTACCTTTATTATTTCAGAGAAGAAAATTTTAATATTTTGTAACCCTCCATTACGTAATAAGAAAGTTTGAATAATTTAGGCGTATTTATTTTTATACTTACTATAATGCCTTATAATTCCATTTCCTGGAAACAGCTTTTTCATTAAATCTACCATCAGTGTGATTTTTGAAGACTTTTTACTGATTGCTTAATTGATTTTCTAAACCTTAGAACTCTGCTTACCGCTATGAAAATTAACGAAAATATACCTAACTACATACCTGCCTATATGTAGGTACCTGCAATAGAAGTTATAAAAACGTTTACCTCGTTGTTGAACAGAAAAGGTGATATTGAAACACATGTAGCTTGACTTTTTGAAGTTATGACTGACGCCGCCTCCCCTGGCTTATTAGCATGTACGACTGTACGTGAATGATTTCGGTTTGAACGTTTCAGAGGTACAATTGAGCGCCCCCATGGTTTTTTGTATAAAATAATTACAGATTAAAAAAAAAACTGCTATCGGCAGCAATTTGTATATCGAGGGGTGAAAGGCTATTTGGTTTAAGCGACATCTTGGGCGATATTGAGTTATATACATATTCGGAATCAGCAATTTATATCGCCCAAGATGTCGCTTAAAACCAAATAGCCTTTCCAAGATGTCGCTTAAACCAAATAGCCTTTCACCCCTCGATATGTATTTTGAAAAAAAACCGGCCAAGTGCATGTCGGACCACGCACAATGTAGGGTTCCGTAGTTGGGATGAATTTATCCCAAGAACAAACTTAACTTTGTAGTTGCAAAAAAAACTTTCATACAAAATGTATGGGAGAACATGTTTTTACAACCGCAAATTTAAGTTGGTCAATTATTACTCGTTAACTTGTAAAGCCTACTCAGCTGTGATAGTTTTCCTTTTAAATTCGTTATATAAACTACTGCCGTGAATTTTTTCACATATCTAAAACCAACCATTTGGCTGGTAGGGGGGGGGGGGGGGGGGCACACACTTGACTCTAACAAAAATTTGCACTTTAAAGCTTAATATTTCGCAAACGGATCTCTGAATTCAAAAATGGTTCTTACATACTCACAATGTTTTTGAAAGACCTTTTCAACGATACCCCACACCAAGGGATAAAAAAATAAACATCCCCACTTTACGTGTAGGGGAGGTACCCTAAAAAAAAAAACTTTTCATAATTTGGTTTTACCACTTTGTTGGCATGATTAATATGTATACCCATGCCAAATTACAACTTTCTAGTACTAACAGTCTTGGAGCTAGACCGCGGACAGACAGACAGACAGACGGACATGGCGAAACTATAAGGGTTCCTTGTTTACTACGGAACCCTAAAAAACATATTAATATTAAAATTGACTTCTCGTACATAATCCTCGTGCTTAAGAGTAAAGATAGTAATTTAATCGGGAAATTGCTTTTTCAGTCTATCTAAATATCTAGCTCACTGCGAACTAAGTACCATCGAAGAAACCTATAACTAAGCAATTTGAAAACAAAATCCCGTGCACACGACCCTTTTTTTTTCGTAGGTAACCGTTACTATAGTGGCTGAGCGCTGCAAGCAGAAATAGTCCTTACGGTGTATAGGTATGGGTTTCTTCGATGGTACATATGTCTTTCCTAGTAATAACGTAATAACATTTTACTGTGCACTAAACAGCTCTTTATTGCTTATATTATTTAAAAACTCATCTGGTACCATCGTACAATATGGAAAATAAAGTTTTCCGAAACTGAGTCGCAGGATCCAATCAGTCGGCACCGCGGTGCGCAAGTATCGAGTCGTAGGCAGTATAGGCAGTCGCAGGTACCGACCTCGTTCAATACGCTACAATCATACACGTATAAATTATGCCACAAACTTTGTTTTCCGCTTGCTACTTTCACGTCACAACTCTTACATACACAATATTCGACGTATTTTGTTAAATAACTTGTGTGACAACAACGTTTTCGATTCAACGTTTATCGGCTTACAAATATAAAAAATAAAAGACATTTGATCTAAAATCAGCTCAGGATAATTGAAACCAACATTTTCTTTGATATTATTTTTAGAATAAAGTTATTATGATTTTTTGTGATATTGTGTATGTTCTACGTTCCTCACATCGCCAGTCAGCACCTGCACAGTATGAAATTAGATATAGCCTAATGATCGGGGAATTCCGAAGGGAAGGAAGATAGAAGACGTTTACAAGATTCAACGCAGCAGTGATGTTTAATTAATTCATACCATTAGTTATGTAACCAATAACTAAATATTTATGCACGTTACAATAATCCCATGTGACATTTGTTTGACCTAGTTGCTTAGCTAAGAGATACTGACAAAGATTCTGTGCGCTATGTAAGTTCTAATACCGTGAATGTTTAGCTTTATACGTTGTGACAATATCTCTTTAAACTTAGCTCCAGAAACTGAAACCTGAGTTAGTTATGACTACACTATGTACTTTGATAAGGAATTGCGACAGCTATTTAATATTAAATGGTATTCGTGACTGAGCTCTAAGATGAACAATTTGAAACTCTTAATAACGTCTTGCATTCCGAGTAGCAATTCCTAGCAATAATAAGGTTTGTTATTTTATAGTTTCTTATTGGATGGAATTACTCGACAAAAGTTTGTTTAGGTACCTGTATTATTTGGGATTTAGTAGTGGAACCAATGCCTGTTGGTACAGGCGTATTATTTGCGAAGACTGCATATCGGCAAACGTATCTACTATGTAGGCCCTCAGACTATGTGGGGTAACATTCTCCGCAAGTCGGCTACTGTTTGACCGATGGTATATATAGTAGCTATTACCGCAAACGTTGTACATAACTGTATGTAGGTGCAGCTGTGGTGTGTCCGTCAAATACCAAATACCTATCATATTTAGTGTCATGCTTGACACCACTGAACTAATATTATTAAAGATACTTTGCCATACATTACAAATAAATGATGATAAAATGGTAGCTTATAAGGAATCCTACGTGACTCGAACAACCTGATTAACAAAACCAATTTGTCCATCTACCAGGATGCAGCCGCATACTCGTGTCCAAACGAGTGTTAATAACCGAATAAATTACAGATTGGGTTCGTGACTGTCGATATATCATTGCGTTGCAATGGACTTTGTATATCGTAGTTCTTAATTACAAATAATGTCACCCCGGGTTTTCATTAAAACGAATACGAGGGCAACGGATGCAATATGTCAGCGAGGGTCGCTTGAATTTAATATATACCCCGGTCATCCCTATTCAGTGAAAACATTCAACAGTTTACGCCGCTTCGCTGGTCGCCGCTCTTGCTTGACGTCTCAGTCTAAATGGAACACAGTCTTTCTCAATTTTATCGGAATTTATTTAATGTGTTTTAAGATGCTGCGTTCCTTTGCTCCTTTTCTTAGTTACATTATCATAGACATCGTACGTTTACGATTGTTTTTGAAACCTGTTTTATTTTCCGCTTTCTTGTACGCCTAGTGGATGTAATAAGGCAATGGATTTTTATAGATTTGTTGTTAAGTATAAGGTCAACATACGTATAAATAAAATCTGGGTCTAAATAATACCTCCTTGGAATGCCGAAGAAAAACACATGAAGAAGACGACGTCGCTCAAGTCTATACAATAAACTTGTTTTTGTATTTCCTACATACACTACATGGGACAATCTGCCCATTCATTGGTGACCTTTGATCAGATTACTGCCATATGTCGCCACATTCAAGATTCCTTTGCTGTTCTCACAAGAATTTTCACAAAGAAAATAAAATCGGAGATATTGTAAATGCAAAAATACTTAACCAAATAGTCTATTCGTAACATTTCTGTACACTAATAAAAGACAGTAAAGGCATCAGAATCCAGACAAACATAATTAGCGGGAGTACCCGCTGATAGATTACTCAGACGCCGTCATCTGCCGACCATCAGCGAGAAACTTCTACACGCTATGAATTATCGGCCGAGCTACTAATGAGAGAAGTGGTGGCATTACAAGTAGCTATCGGGCCAACTGTAATAGATTACCGATAGATCAACGCCCTGGGAACGATACCGTGGCTTGATACAGAGAAATACATAGATACATACTTCCGCAGAACTACATCTCAAAGCTACAATAGCATAATGAGGGCGTGAACTCGTTTTCAGATGAAATCTAAGAACACGACTACTCGGCAACAATTCAAATTCCCAGTTTGCAAGTGTACGTTGTTTTGTGTTGTTTGATACAACTTTAGACACGGTCTTATCGGTTTACTGTCTTACATTTATGTTTGGACTGCAGATCATTAATTTGCGGTTCTGTTATTAGTTTTGCAAACAAACTCGTACACAGAAATGTGCACCAAATAACCTACATTAGTATTATTTGCACAAAATACGAGATACAATTTTTTTTTATTGGCCCTTTTATACTTTTCAATTTGTCGCTCGCGATTGCAGTGGCAAAATATTGGAAACTTTTTTTTTGTTTGTGAAATTATCAAATAACTTACCCACCCGTGTTCCTTCAGTTGCCATGTTGCAAGCTCAAAACTGGTAAAAAAGTTTTATCTAGTTTAAATATCCTATTTCATGTGCGAATAACCAATTGCCTAAGTAAGTTCAAAAACTTATAATCTACTCCAACCGGTAAGGTGAAACTAGCGAGAAATTCACGAGTTCGAACTCAATCTGTTGCACAATAATTGACAAACCGTAGCACAAGCATAATTATATTATTTAGCTTTGAACAAGGTGTTACCAGGAACTCAAGTAGTTTGCAAACCTCAATACTAGTACCAATATTCAATGAGGCAGCAGCGGTATTTCGCAGATTTAATATAGATGGACATTCGAACTGCATTCTGTTTACTTGGACAAACCCACTCTGGGCCCACGTGGTGGATTATGGCCCACTCCCTCTCATAGAGAGTAGGCCTGTGTCTCAGCAGTGGGAACGTTATAGGCTGATTATGCGTTCCTTTAACGAACAGGTTTATTGAAAACATGTCTAAATAAACTATTGCATTATTTGTCCAAATATTGGTTTAAAATGTCGACACTATCTTAACTATAAAATCGTTTTTTTGTCCAGAACGCGTAGAAGCAGGCTGCGTAGCAGTCACATAGGCTCGCGTAGAAGCTGCGTAGCAGTCGCGTAGGCTTACGTAGAAGCTGCGTAGCAGTCGCGTAGGCCTGCCTTCGAGATTCGTAGGCCTGCGGTCGAGTCGGGTGGGCCTGCGTAGAATCTGCATTCCATTTGCGTAGACTTGCGTTCCAGTCGGGTAAACCTGCGTTCAAAACGCGTAGACCTACGTTCAAGACTCGTATATAGGCCTGCGTTCAAGACCCGTAAATGTATATCGTAGACATCGCATAGTTTCCTACAAATAAAAACGATAAATAATATTTTCTTTTAAAATGAGATAAAAATCCTGCATTTAAAACGTCAGACTGCACGGCCCGTCTATTCGTAATCGATGCACATAGTCGATGCACGATGCAATAACGGATTACGTGAACATTTTTCAGCCGTTCACATGAATAAAATATTTTCGTAGAAGCTTCTAAGGAAACTTGTTAATATATTTTAAACATTTTGCTAATAGGTTTTTGCCCTAAAGTCTCTCTCGATGGGGCTTAACATCACTTCGCCTCCTTGCGTTCACCATCATGCTATCGAACTTCACTATTCATGGATTACTCGCTCTAGTTCCGAAGATATTGTTTCCTTCAAACAGGATTATTTGTTGAACAATGAATAGTAGGATTTCTGCTTGAGAATGTACGTTGATACGCGCATATTTACGTACTAATGAGGTGTAATAAATAGCCTTTTGGGCACTTTTCCTGTTGACAGCTATGCATGTTATTTTGATGCCCTACGATTCATTTCCTACTTTTTATACATGTACCTACTTATTATTACTATTTTAATACTATCAGCTCATTAATAATTTGTATACATTTCACTGTAAATGGTAGCTAAGTATTGTCTTGATTAATTATTTTCATTACTGTCGTTTGAGTCGGTTCGCTATTGAATGTGTTATTAGTGAGTACCTATAAAACGATTAACATTAGTCTAAAAGAATAACACGACGTCCCACAAAATCTATGCTGGCGTGAGTGACAGTGTAATTTCCATGTAGTTAGTAATCACAGGGTGGGCTTTTCCCCGGTCACCCCACTTGGCCAGTTACCAGGAAACCCCAGGTTACTACAGTCGAGTATTTTTCAAACAAACAAACCTAATTATACCTTTGTCTGAAGATTGACACTAATTAATACAATTCCGTAACCCGGGGTTTGTGATCGAACTAACGGGAGATCCGAACAAAACATTACTAGATTTAGTCCTGATTCCTGGAATCCGATTTCAAAAAGTCAATACCAATTATTGTAGGTAGGTAACTGTTGTTAGTATCAGCTTATGTGATTAGTTTGACGGGTCCTATGTAAACCAAAACACTGGTAAAAACATTACTTTTCAGGAGATCGGTAAAGGTTCTAAAGAGTAACTTATTCATAAATTGATATAATGTATAAACGAGGTTCTCGTAGTTGTACAGATAGTCTGACGGAACTGGCTCAAAAGTCAATCCAGTTGAGAAGTTGTGGGTAAAATTGTAAATGCTTGAATAATCATGCACATTGATGTGTCTTAGAAATGTTTGAAACACTTTTAAGACGATCTATTGGCACACGAGCGCTCCAGCAGTCTGTCGTCATGTAGGTATGCTTAGCCGTAAACACTAAGCTGCGACAGCGTACAATATGCAAACAATAACTTTGCTAAACAACCAAGCACCTTAGAAAATAATCTCCATCAAGTTATTGCTGCCAGTACATAATACCTCTGTACTGTACTGCTCTATTTTTTACTAACAAATTATAACCGTCATACAAAGAAGTTTGTTTGTTTCTAAAGAAAGATTATCTGCTAAAAGCCTTTGTGTATACCTGTACAAAAGAATAATATGTGCATTAGGAATACGTATGTTACCTACTTTCTTGTAACTTGTCTAACCAGAATTTGAAATTACTTTCTTTATCCACACTATCAATCTGACTAGCCTTTTCCCAACTATGTTGGACTCGGCTTCCAGTCTAACCGGATGCAGCTGAATACCAGTATTTTACATGGGGCGACTGCCTATCTGACGTCCACAACCCTGTAACACGATACCTACCCCTTGGTAAGACTGGTTGTCAGACTTTTGGCTCCTGAATACCCGTAACGACTGCCAAAGATCTACGAATGACAGCCGGGAACAACGGCTTAACGTGCTTTTCGAATCTCGATATGTAATGGATGGTCACCCATCCACGAACCGACCGCGACAAGTGTAGCTTAACCTTCGATCGACTCGTGCAGATGCTATTATTTAGCCACGAGTATATCCACACAACAGTCTAAATCATTTTAAATGTCATCAAAATAAAATTTAATCAAAATATTTAATTTCACAAAAACTCACATGGGCACCTATGAACCGTCAGAAGCTAGGTGCACGGTTCTATTTGGCCGTTTCCGATGGAGAAAAACCGGCACGAAACTCCACGATTACTCTTTTAAAAATAATTGACTTTCAATATTTTCAAATAACTGTGTTAATAGATAGGGAGGACAGTATAGGCCTTTCAACAAGTACCAGGTAGGTACTTAACAAAATAGAAAAGAATCTATATAAAACATAAATAAATTTATAAAAATAAAAACCTGTTTTAAACGAAATGACATGATTGCTATTACAGCTGTAATAAATCTGAATAATTCAAGTTCAAGTTAAGTTCAAGTTATTTATTTCATAACAAAAATACATTTGTGGCGAAATATTTGCAATTATCATGTCCACAAAAGCCACTAATAAAGAGACATGAGTTAGATCCCCGAGGTACAGGTAACTACCAAGTTTGGGAACCACCGTCCAAACCAGGGATGTTACAGAAGTCGTTTCACCGGAACTGGAACCGAAATCGGATGTTTTAAATGTGATTGATCGGAATCGGAACCGGAATCGAAACCGGAGTCGAAGGTGGAAGTAGAGGAAAGATGTGTTATGGGAAGTCTAAATGAAACAATTGAAATATAATTCAGTTTCTTTAATCAGTCAAATATTAGCGATAATATCCACAAAAAAAACAATAAACTGAGACTTCGACCGCGAGCGTGTTTAAAATAAACTAAAATTACACTGACGACGAGTTAAAACTTGTTTGTACGCGCTCTAGTCACGTGCATCGCTGCGTTTCGAACTTCGGTATAACTTCGATTCATAATTATCGGAACCGAAATCAGAATCGGAGGTGTAAAATTAATCGGAAGTTCCGACCTTTCGGAACCGGAACCGAAGCTCCGTAACATCCCTGGTCCAAACCCACTGACTAAAAAGATATTATAGTTACAAATAAAATAATGATGTTATAGTTTTAAGTTCATCTTTGTGACAATGAACAAATAAAGTTCTTTATCTAAATGTAAATTAATTATATGTTTTCAGGAGAAATTACACATTCTTCAATTGAGTTGGCAGGCAGGTATCTAGATTTTTTTAAATATCTTAATAATTGATATCAAACACTGGCACGGGAATAAGAAACATTCTATGATCGTTTTAAAATTAATCTTTTATTTTTCAGTAGTGTCAACATTGTATCTACTAAACCTAGGCAGCGAAATGCGTACATCTTTTATCTCGTTTTGTTTGAAAAAAATTGTTCGGAGCAATGGTTCATTTAACTGCCCGTCATGTCAACAGGATCTGCAATCCAAACTACACAGTACGCCTTTTAGCTGAAAAAAGAAACCACCGTTTCATAGGTACACACGGCTACACATCAAGCTGTAAATTTCCAGTATAAGCTGACCTCGCATTGTATGGAAATCCTACACGATTCGAGATCAGCATAAACTAGAATTGCATAGCTTGATGTGTAGCCGTGTGTACTTCGTGGCTCGTTATTATTTTTCCAATACTTTTTTAGGGAAGTTGCTACACTGAAATTTTAACCAACTACTTTATTTGTTGATTCGCTAATTAACGCCTGACACCTTGTCAGTTTAACGGACCGTTAATGGTTTGTCAATTTTTCAACTTGTGATATATATATCACCGTAAGATTATGAGAACCGTAAGTTTATAATCTATCGGTATTATTTTCGTTTGATTATAAACAGTCAAAAAATTGTGAACTGGGTGAAATGGGTTAGGTTAGGTTAGAGCGAGCAAAGCGAGCGGTGCCGCGGCAGCGGCCGGCGAGCGCTACTTCCAAGTTGCTCGCAGCCACGCAGGCTATTTAATATTAGCGCAAGGTGCATTACGTCGCAAACAAGTTGGTTACCAGTTCACAATTTGTCAGTTTTTCATGGATACATTACCTATAAACTATTGAAAAATTATGCGTTAAATTGTAAATGATTTGTCACAGCTCACAATTTTTCGACAGTTTGTAATCTAACGGAAATAATACCGATCGATTATAAACTAACAAAGTTCATAATTATACGGTGACATATATATCCCACCTACCCGTAGACGTCTTAGAAATAATTTAACTCTATAACATGAAAATATCAAGGGTATCAAGTATTAAAATCCGTCTATTAAATCGAAAGCTTTATTGAATTAAATTTTATCGTAATCATAATGCGTGCAATCTGACATATTTTAATAGTTTTTCTACCAAATATGTCGGTGTTACTAGCAAAAGAATGTGCGCAAATATCAAATTCCGACTTCATTTCGAACCCATTACGGGCATCTACCTAGCTAACCTGGTCTTAAAAAAATAACATTAAAATCTCATTTACGTTACCCTCGCCGAAGTACGAAAACTGCGCGGTATAATATCCCGGGTTTAACTATTTAAGTGTATATTATTTCTAGTTTAAAATGAAGCTCGCCCGGTTTTCACATTTTTCGTTGCTTATATTATTATTTAGTTCTATTACTAACTTTATGATATTCAGGTTCACCTATTCTTTAATTATTTTCGCCATTAGCTAGCATTCTCTCAGCCCATTTCAACTTTAACGGGCCATATTATTGTTAAGGATTTAAAGCAGGAAACCATACAATCACGGTGTGCCGTGTCCACGACTAGTAACTTCTGTATCAAGCTCTCGACTAACTGTTCATCGATAGCTTCTCATTCATGACACTTTAATAAATAATGATTAACCTTTTCAGTGTTTGTAAATTGCCTACTTGGTTCCTATTATCCATGGCCACAAATTTTGTTATATATAAAATAAAATAAACATTTATAAAATAATAAGGAATTTATCTACCTCATATCTAGCTCGACTATAACACTAAAGTCTACATTCAAAGCTGTGAGACAATTTTATACCCATCATATCGTTTGCAGTCGCTCTATTCTATTTTACACCTTAGAACTTTATTGGTCGTCAAATAAAACCTGAAGCTCCTAGCTAGACTTGCAGTGGTATACTAAATATCTTCATCAAACTACACGTCTTTTGTTAATCTACTGAATAAAATAAAAATAAAAGATACTTTCCGTACATCCGGGAACCGATAAACCCTTTGAATTTATTTGAATTGCAAACACAAATGGTCTGTCCAGATGTGCATGTCTGCGTCGTGTCCTTTTCGCAGTTTGTCCAACAGTCAAAGGCGGTCTCGATAAATTGGATTATCTGGTGCCGATGACATGATGGGTGGAGGCGACGACTGAGGCAGACAATGGCTAAGTTATCTGATAGCTAGATACATTTGTTTAGCCGCTACAGACGGCGCCGTCGTCCGCAAACCCCGCTCCACTATATGGCTTGAGCAGGTATGATACATATCAGTAGTGTCGAGAACCTCCTCTCTAATCGCTATGTTGTTCTACTTCAACTTGATGCATTTACCTACCCGTGTTTATTGCTTTATCGGTTTCTGACAAATATTTATGTGAAAATATTTTGGTCACATTGGTTTATCCTGCAGATCAGTGAAGATTTGCGACTGATCATTTGAGGGTAGGCACTTACAGAAGCAACGGTTCCTTTGAAAACCATTAATAGCAAGAATTAGAGGAGTCAACCACGAGCCGTTACTGACGTTAGTAATATTCTTGGAAAAAAAGAACTTAATGGACGTTTTGCTAAAGCCACCGATATTATTTTCAGAGAAATCCTACTTCCTAAGAAAGAAACTAAGAAAGCAGAAATTACCTAATTTTGACACGATTAATTTTGTGATTGGCGTTTTTATTAAAGAAGAA
The DNA here is from genome assembly GCA_949152395.1 of Agrochola litura. NCBI lineage: Eukaryota > Metazoa > Arthropoda > Insecta > Lepidoptera > Noctuidae > Agrochola > Agrochola litura. Next base: position 11,171,196 of record OX424491.1, on the reverse strand, counting down.
AGAAACGGTTTCCAGACCGCGGGACTACTCGTTGGCATTAAAAATTCACTTCATTGTTATTTCGATGTTGGGCCAAAGTCGGGCTTATACAAAGATTTATCTGGGTAAAGTTGAGAGGTCGCGGCGTCCACATTGTCGTCTATCTATATTGAGTCGGGCGTTCACTGTCGGCTCGGCCACCAACTATCTCTGCAGCGACATTCACTGCATTTTAGAATTCAATTGAGCTGACTTCGTGAGTTTTCTCTTTAATTCGCTCCGACCATCTTGTTACACCGCTACGAGCACGCAAACTTCTCCTTCCACATTTCCAATAAAAAAGACCTGACTACCTACTCTCTGTTTTAAAATTTAAGGTAACTAGCTACTGTGAGTCGAGACGCAGAGTATAAATGAAGGTTTAATAGTTTTAGGTACCTAGGTACAAATCAAAGTAATTAACGAATTACTATGAAAAACCTCTAAGTATTTTCAGTACACTGTTGAAAAAAAAAACTAAACAAGTGTTTCATATTTGAATTCAGAAGAAAGTAATTGAGGTTTAATTCTGTTAATCGAGCCCATTAACTGGCGGTATCACGGCACTGCCGCCGCTGCCCCTAATGGCCTTTTACCAACGCATTTACCTAACGAATGACCTAGGACGGCGCGTCCTGCCGCCTGCCGCCTGGCGTCAGCACGTTGCCACGATTTAAAACCCAATATACGAGTCCCGAGAGCACCTCCACCACACAAATACAACCTGCTCATAATAATTTGGACAACCAAATTGAACGGCCCCTACACTATCGTACTCAACACGAGTTGCTGTAAAATATTTGTACGAAAAGGCTGAATTATATTAGTGAGCCATTTTATAGGCCGCATGACAAATTCGGATAACAGTATTCTGACAAATACATTTGTTTAAAATTAATGACTGGCATAATATTAGTGGTATGAAACAAAGCACGCAATTAATCCATGAATGCTAGTGAAGTCACGCGATGGGCGGCTGGCGAACAATCATCTGAACGATTTATATACACACGGGAACATAAAACAACTAAACTCACTATTCACTAAAAGCCGGCTGGAACTAATAATAGGAACCACAATATTATGTGCGATTCCGAAGTGGTTTATTACCAAACTGAATGAGTTCAGTTTTTAAAATAAATCACCAACTTGCAGTTACGAAAACTGCTTTAGTTTGACAAAATTATGTGGTATCGGTGGTCGTAGAAATTGGTTTCTCGGAACTTGGTCGTTATGAATCAGAATGCACGGTAACAAACAATGGCATAGCACAAGTTCCATGATTCCAAGTAAGTCGGAATATAAAGGAGCGAGTATCAGGAACTAAATTGACTTCAACATTCTTGAGTTCCGAAACTTCAAATCAACTTTTGGGATGAAGTTTGTGTGGAAATACTTTTAGGCTAATTAATATTGCAGTAGCTTAACTTTGCCGCTCAACTCAAACCTTAATTATGTTTTATTGGGAAAGAGATACTTTAATTTTGGCGTTTAACATTTCGGATTGATGAAATTGTATTTATTTTGTGGGTAAGGTATTGGTCCACAAATATTGGTCTGTGGGTAATAATGTTTCGCGATTGTATCGTATGATGGAAATCATCAAATAAAGTGCCCATTTATTATTTTCTGTGTATTTTCAGGATGTATTTTCTTTCATGCTCGAAACCACATAAATCAATTTTGTGAATATGTAGGTATTATGTTATATTTCTAACATTATTAGAACTGTATGTCCTGTGTGTTTATTTCTGTATATTTTCCTTTATAAACAATTACGTCTTCGGACCGTGATCGCAGTACATATATGTGTGTAGTCGTTATTAACTCTTGGCAAATTCTTTGACACATGTTCTAAGTAGCCACTTACAACCTTAGTAACAAGTGATGAAGAGTGTCTTCTCTTTGGCCAAAACGACCACAATTACATTTTATCAGATAAACTCTTATTTTATTAGTAACGCTCCCAATTATTCATCATCTGTCTAGCCTTTTACCAACTATGTTGTGGTCACCTTCCAGTCTAACTGTATGCAGTTGAGTACAGTATTTTACATGAAGCGACTGCCTATCTGACCACAACCCAGTGACTATTGGTAACACGATAAGCAAGATGCAAGATGCCTTGGCAAGACTGGTTGTCAGACTTTGGGGCTTCTGACGACCCGTAACGACTGTCAAAGATCAACGAATGACAGCTGTCACCAACGGCTTAACATGCTTCTGAAGCCCGGAGGAGTCTCGGTATGTAATGGATGGTCACCCATCTATGGACCGACTTCGGCAATCGTTGCTTTACCTTGAAGATCGTCCCGTGCTACTGTTATTATTTAGTCGCGAGCCCCTAAACCCTCCCAATCAATGGTTTTAACTTCTTTAAATCCCTGCAACTAGGGTTGCCGTGACCGGCTTAAGCCGGACATATCCGGCTTTTTACAATCGTGTCCGGCCAAATATACGCAAGTCTGGCCTGTCCGGCTTTTGTTAGGCTTTTGGTCAACCCCGCCCCGCCGAAAGATGCCTGATTATTGATTGTTTTAATTACTTTCAATGTTCACCACATTGAAAGTAATTAAAACAATCAAAGAAGACTGTTATTTATTGTTTTAGTTACTTTCAATGAAAAGAAGTTACAAATTACTTTAATAAGAACAAAATGTGATTCATAATTAAGAGTACCTAAGTCTCAAATGAATAACTGTAATAAATACACAAATGAAAATATTCATTTTTTTATTTATTTTTGGAATCTGTTTATCAGGATTTCAGGGCAAAATGTCCGGCTAAATATGAATCTGTGTCTGGCTGTTCTATTTTTGGGCCTGACAACCCTACCTGCAACAGCAAACTTATGCAAATTCCAATTATAGAAGGTAAATTGAAACCAATCGTGTGTGTCTAGAACATTACATTAAAAAGTCTGCAATACTAGCAATACAAAAGGATTTTTTTTTGATTCAAAAGTAAAGTAAATGAAAAATATATAAGTAGTATACATGTTCAAATTTTGTTACATTTTATGACGCATGGAGTAATGCATGCTAAGTTTTTAAGGTTATGGCTTCTTGGCGATAGAAGGCGTACTTTAAGTAGGTACCACTAGTCTATCTCTGCAATCCTTTTAACATGTAAGTAATAACCCTGAGTAGTAGATACTCGGAGTAAATATTCTTAAGATACGGGTCCGCTAGGGCCAATGCCTGCCGGGGGTTCGAAGAAAACCGATGGGGAAATCGTGGCCCCCGGCAACATGGCATAGGAAGGAACACGGATGGGTTTTAGTCAGTAAGAGTCTGACACGCCCTCCCGCTCCACCCAGAGCGGGAGAAGTTATTTGATAATTTCCCACCCAAAAAAAAAAAAAAAAAAGAGTGAGACAGGGTTCATATTTTTGTTTACCTATATCGATTTTGTAGCCTTTTAACTTTTGTACTAACAATTATGTATCATTTTAGTATATCAATCACTGTGGTCACCCCGTGTCCATGTAATAATTTGGATGAATAAACATTTAAATTTTTTTAGACTCGCTTACAACTTATTGGAAATGTAATAACCTCAATTGTCAACTGAAACATTTAACATTTGTATTTCGTATATAAGTATAAAAATAATCAATTCTTCGCTCTAATGTTTCTACATACAGAGTGATTCTTCATAATATGCACATATTGAAATGAGGGGAATCTATGCTTAATTTTATAGACGGAAAAAATATTTAAAAAATTATTTTTGTTTTTTTATTTTTAAGTACATTTTTTTTTCTCTTTGGCATCTTATTTATAAATTTTACATTTAAGTACTGTAAAAACTTATGAAAAAAATACAGTTTTGCTAAAAAAACATGTTTATTTTCAATTAAGAGTAGTTTTATTCTCAATTTTCATTTTATGTGGACGCCTAATTACTTCCAATCACTATGGAGTTTGTTTCATCGCGATAGATGATTTAGTTTAAAAGTTACACAGTTTTGTTACAATTTTTTTCTTTCCATAAAAAGTATAAAAAAATATTTAGATGTTTTAAATATTTTTTCTGTCTTTAAAATTAAGCATAGATTCATAGATTCCCTCATTTTGATATGTGCACATTATGAAGAATCGCACTGTATATTTCTGAATGTCTGTGCCTAACAATTTTATTATAGTTTCAAACTGCTGTAAAATTATGAATAATGGAATTAACTTAGCGTTACGGTAATCTTAAGCTTCAAGCAAAAAACCGAATAGAATTATATGCTCCATGAAAAGTCCTGCGAACGTTTTGTAAAACTTTAATTTTACTTTAATACATAACATTTCAGTGACGTCATATGACGGTAAATTTCGACGCTATGTAGCGGCCACCGCAGTCTTAGGAAACCCCATTTTTAGGTCGAAATTTAAACGCCACACACTCGCACGCTTGTTGCGTGCACCTTCTATCCACCTGATCTTTTTGAGGATAAAAACTGCTAAAAACTTAGTCACATGTAAATAATAAATATGATTTGATCCCCATAGTACTCGCTATTAAGATGCTGACAACAGCAAAACCGCGGTCACTGTCGGACTTCACAGAAAAGAAAGCGAAGCGCGATGACACAACGCTTGTAATTTATTGCAAAATATGAAGCAATATATTGATAATTGCTTCATATTTTGCAATAAATTATTTTTGTTTTCTCATTTTTGAGTAAATAGATATTGATCTATTTACTCAAAAATGAGTTGAGTAACCGAAAATAAAAAACAACTACGTTCTGCATTCAAATAAGATGTTCTTGTTATTAATTAAAATACCAACGTACGTTGATATTTAATACAGATATTTTGGATTGGAACTCAAGGTAAAAGATTAGTTTACCATTAATTTGTATCGAGTTTTTTTTTCAGTGTGTTTCGGTATACAACCAAGTTCTGAGAAACATATTCAAAGATTAACATATGTTTTTTCTGCTACCTACGACAAACTATATAGATTTTATTTGTTTAAGACAAGCCTACTTTAAACATTTGCCTCTCGTCAGCGCCTTAACCTTGGAGTAAGTAAATAGCTGCTTAGTAATAAAAGGAAAATATTAAAAGCCACAGAAATAAATTACGACTTATTTAACGGCTGATAAATCATTTCATGGCGTTACTTGTATGTATAAAATGTATAATAATAGGTCTCAACCAGTTCCAAGGTTTTCATCACATGATTGCTTTTAGACATGCTTTAAGGTCATGTTCCAGTACTTCCAGTGCCTACTTAAATGTTTTTTTTTTTCTTTAGATAAATACAACTACATGTAGGTATATTTTCGGAATTAATCAATAACATGTAATTCATAACTAAATAATTATAAATTTTAATATCTTCAAGTACATTTTAATCGAATGAATTCAATCAAATTCTAATAAAATAAATCTAATGATACAAATGGTTATCTCTAATATTGCTTCCTATCTCCGGTTCCCAGCGGTCACCGTTCGTGAGTAGTTTCTCTTTGTTATAGAGGAGTTCCTCACGAGTTTCTGTGCTGTATTCGAAGTTTGGTCCTTCAACGATGGCGTCGACAGGGCAGGCCTCCTGGCAGTAGCCGCAGAAGATGCACTTGGTGAGGTCGAGGTCGTAGCGAGTAGCGCGGCGGGAGCCGTCTTTACGCTCCTCAGACTCGATGGTGATCGCTTGCGCCGGGCATATGGCTTCGCACAACTTACAAGCGATACACCGCTCTTCGCCTGACGGGTACCGACGCAGCGCGTGCTCTCCCCTGAACCGCGGAGATAGGGGACCTTTCTCGAAAGGATAGTTAATCGTAGCTGGCTCTTTGAAAATATGCGCTAATGTTACCGCAAAACCTGAAAAGACATGTTTAATTTTAAACCAGTGAAATGGTTGGCTTTAGGTATATTTAAAGAGCTAAAGCAAATAAGATCAACTAGTCGTGACTAACTGAGGCAAAATATAAAGAAGACTTGTAGTGGTTATATTAGCAACAACAACAAACATTTTTTTTAAGATAGGTAAGTCGTTTGTTATTATCTTATACATTTGGGATTGCTTTTATCCAATTCTAATTTTATCGCTAATACAAGTAAATCCCTGATTTCTATTACTGATGATATGATACCATCTCGGACACGAAAAAGGGTGAACTGTTGAGGCGTGTCGCGAATTAATTAAAGCTACGTGTCTCTAAGAAAGACTTGTCTTGGACGTCTAATAATATAAATAGTGATAGAACAGCTATTTCATACAACTTGAACAAGTATCAAGTAAGCATTGCATCCTTATATGGTTGCAAACATTTTTCATTCTTTTTACCTATTGTAGTATACGTAGGTATAGTAATTTTATTCTAGGTGCATCGTCTTCATATATAATTATATAACTAATGTACCTATACAAAATATTGTAAAACATTTTAAAAGAGTTACGGTGGAGTTTCTAACTCATTTTTCTCCACACAAAAACTACCTTTATTATGTTTTAATAGGTACTAGCTTTTGCCGGAATTCATAGTATCCTTTGTTCTAAATCAGGTCATGGCCTATCCCATGGCGTATGAATTTAATCTAAATCTGTTCAGGCTTTACGGCATGAAAAGGTAACAGACAGGCAGATAATAAATTCAAATAATCTTTTTAGGGTTCCGTACTTCAAAATGAAAAATTGGTACCCCTGTAGGATGACTTCGTTATCTGTCAAGTTCCTTTTTCTCAGGAACGTGTGGAGGTATCTAGTTGAAATAGATATAAAAAACTTCAGATCTACGGCCCCTTGCAATTGTAATGAAAATCAAACTTCCAAGAAGACGCAATAAAAAAGTACGGCCTTTCATGCCGCATATATGACACTTGCAAATAAAACAAAGCCTATATGGTACTTCCCGTTGACCAAGCAGCATGAAGTTCGGCGAGAAGCAAGGTTTTACAGTTCAAGTCAAGAGAAACATCTGAAAATTGGTACTAATTTAATTTTTTATGGGTATTAACTGAAAAGTTAAGTCTTGAAGTAACATTTAGTCTGTATTTCATTCAAATCGACTCAAATTCCACTCTACTCTTTTAAAAGTTCTTTTTTTAACTGCATAGTCAAGTTTGCCCTTCAATTTGGAATTGGAAAGTAGGGCCGCCGAGCGATCACAACTTTGAGACGGAACCCTCAGGGCGCGAGTCCGGCTCATACATGAGCGGTTAAAAAAAAACCAGATTTGTAAATGATTCTAATTGTGTTACTTAAAATAATAATTATTAATTTTAATATCTTCACCAACTATTTGTAATACCTACTCTAGTACCGCCATTGACTACGTAATACTTACATGTTAGAAAGGTTATTTAAACCACTTTAAATTGTAATACTAACTTTCGCCTGAGTGGGCCGATTTTAATGAAATATAGATACTAAAATAATGTTATTTCAAGATACGGACTATGACTATATTTCCAATCCCTTAAATCTCTTGAAAAGATGTAGGTACAGTCAGACCCAAAAAGATGAATACACGCACAAGGAACCATTTTATTGTCAACAACCTTTGTTCCACAACATTGTATCCACCGTAAAGGTAAAACATAGTATATAATTTATTTGACCAACCCCCATGACCAAAACATGGTAATCTACATAAGTCTCACAAATATGTATACAGTAATCATTCAATTCAAAAGTTCAACCTCGAGAGGTGTTAGAATTAAGTATTTAGTTGAAAATGCGAGGTCATAAAAAATTGGCATTTAATCTACCGCGTCAGACTGACATATTATTATTGTAACATCTTAAAGTAGTTACTCAGAAGTTTGTATGTATTTATTAGCTTTGTAGGCAATTTTTGATTATAATTTGAATTGGAAGACACATGTTGATACTCAAAATCAAAAGTTAAATAAGCAATCATATATGCCCTACATATGCTGGCAAAAACGGTAGACACTTTTACTGTACTTGCAGCATATCATGGCTACGTGGGATCCTTGATAAAGTATGGTATTATATTCTGGGATAATTCCACCAATAAGGACATTGCATTCAAGGCGGAAAAGCGGTGTATTAGGGGTATGTTTAATATCAACCAGACTGATAGCTGCAGACCATATTTTATCAAATATAATACATATATTGACATTGCCGTATGTCTACATTTATGAGATTGCTATCTTCGCAAGAACTAACAAACATCTTTTTGATAAGTACAGAAGTAAGTGGCATAGTGAAAAAAATTGTTACAAATCTAACAAGACGGCCTTATAATATACTAAAAGCATTTTCAGTATGGCACCGCGTATGTACAATCACTTACCGAAGTCTATCCAAGAAACTCCATCCATCGATGAATTTAAAAAGAAATTAAAAGGATTCTTGCTATTTAATTGTTATTCAGGATTATTTAATAGAGGGTGTACGGGCATTTTGTTTTCAGAAATAATGTTGTTGATGTGACATGTAATGAATGCACTAATTAATAATATTATCTATTATTATTACTTTAACATTTATTTACAAATGTATCTTGACATTCTCATTTAAGACATGACATCAAATTTTGTATAATAATACAAAATACAAAATAATAATGTCACTAGAATACTAGTGACATTATTATTTGCTAATGTTTCATTATTATTTGCCAATGTGAAATTACCCAAAAATGTGTTATTAATTATAAATTATTGTTGCAATTTTTTGTATAAATGTTGTGATACAGTCAAAGCTTGAGATTTGCATGCCTCAAGGCGTAATATGGTTGAACTATGCTTTATTTTTTATTAACTTTATGTAATTACCCACATAAGCAAATAAATTATGTTGACTTGAATTTGAAAAAAAAAGACGCCCTCTTCCATACTAAAATCGGCATAGTGTTTTGGCACACGGATAGACCATGACCTATATTAGGACAAAGGATACTTTTTATCCCGGTACCACCACGTGGGAGAAGCCGCGGGTGGGTCAGAGGACCATCTTAAGGGGTGGTGGCAAAGGCTAGTACTGTTATATGCAACCAAAGTATACTCACCTCGCATTATTTCCGTCCAAAACACAATTTGTGCTATCCGGTCGATGACGTCACTGAATCCGGTCTTTGGTGGAACGTCATTGATGTAGATCCAGGTCGTCTGGTATTTGGTTCTTGGACAGCAGTAGAAGGGAGGATAGATCGTGGGTGGTGGGAATGGGGGCTTACAAGGAGAACACGGGGGTGGCGGGCATACCGCGGGACAGTTTACCTGGTCCTGCTGCTGCCAGCGAACATGCTCACATACCACTTTAGCACTCACGCAATTTTGAGGTCTCCATACACCACGTTTAACTAAAAACATTTTCTTTAAAAATAAATATTACTGTAATGACGTTGGATATGAGACCATAGATAATCACTTAAATACGCATAGATATATCAAGTAAATACGGGACATGGGACATTGACGTTACTGGATCGAAATTCGATTGTGAAAGTCTCATAAAGCCTCCTTTTTGAAATATTTCGATAGACTTTAAAAAGGTTTTCACTTCATAGTTTCGCTATCTTCAAAATGCGGGCATGGGCTGGGAGGCTGGGAGCATGGAGTTGGCTAGGAGTTACATTGAAGTCTATTTAAAGTATATCAATTTCCTTTTAACTTAACTGTAGCAAATAAGTTCACAAGTCTAAAACGTCTATTATTCGTGAACGGAATGGCAACGACACAAACCTTATATTAGGTTCTACTATAAGTAAGTAAAACTTTGATGAAAATACTTTGTTTTCGCTACGTCTGACTACGAGGTTGTTTTCTGTCTAGCATATTTGAAACTTGTAAACTTTAAACCCAAAGAAAAGATGGATGGATTGTGTGAGGAATGATATGAAAGGGAAGGGGGGAGTGAATGATAGCGTGACGGTTGACAGGGGAGAGTGGAGAGAGAAAACGTGTTACGCAGATCTAACATGGGACAAGAAGAGCAGGAAGATGATGATAATATTTGAAACTTGTCGAATGAAAAAGAGACTTGTGTAAAAGAGTAACAAATTTCGTTCCTTTATTAAATGAGGCTGATAAAAGCAGCTTTAATTAATTCTTCATATCAGTAGCCTCAAAAATATGAAAAACATTATCAACTTAAATCCGTTATATCCAAAATAAGAAAATAAGGATATGCGTTTATTATCCCCGACAGAACAATTATCATTTATCATTAACAAAATAGGTGATATTCAATAATCAAAATGGAATCCGTGCGCCTGCTGCTTACATATCTCTACGATCGAACTTTCAGCGGATCATCGGATTACTTATCACTCAACTACATTAGAATACAACATTCTGTTAACCAAATTAGCGAAGTGAATGAAGGGAAATTCAGAGGATTGCAGTATACACTGGCACATTGCTTCAGGCATTCGAAAGTTACAGCCAGTTAGTTCTCCTGAAGCAGTGGCCCAGTTGTCTTGAGTACTTGGCGTGCAATCGTTCAGTGGCTCACTGCTCCTGACATGGAACCGCATTCTGGGACCGTATTCAAGCATGCGACTGAAAAATTCCACAAGAAGTTTTCCTTCTCCTTCTTCCTTCTCGTTTTCCTTTTCCTTATTAACCGTAACTTTTACTGACGCCCGATTACCTACATAACAATTTTTTTCTTCTAGCTTATGTCGATCTATGTTATATACGTTGTGTTATTGTGTTTGAACATGGTTTGAACCAACATCTTGTTGTTACGTGTTGCTGCAAACTGTTCGTTGCGTCGTGCTAACTACTCTGCGGTTAGTAGTTCTGTGTTTGATTGACATATGGGTCACCACGCGGTGTATTTGCCGTCTTCGAGCCGTGCTTCACTTGTTTAATGACCTATATATTTTAACAAAAAGCGAAACTTTAACATTTCGATATATTATGAACTTTTATTTTGTGGTGGTATGGATATGTGAAGGAATAAGGTGCATGTAGGAAACAAGCAGACAAAAAATTTTTAAGCTATTGCATAGTGCAGCATAACTCTGCATTATCAAACTTTTTTACGCGTACATCATAGGCCGCCTTATTTTTTCTTCTTTTCAAGTTGACGCAAATTTAAAATTTTTAAATGAAAAGAATATTGAATTTTTTCTGGGTTGACATCAGTGAGTCGTCAGCCAAGAGAGTCCATGGATAGACACCAAAATTTAACTCGTTGAAGATTTATATTGAAATTATTTCCTGAATATTCGTGAGCAGACAAGCAGCAAGTAAATTTAAAGCCGTTGCTGCCAGCTGGTGTCGGGGATACGAGTATTCTCCCCGATCCCAAATTGTTCCTTTGATTGTTTTACTGTGAGTATTCCAATTGGTTCATCATCACCCACTATCAATCTTCACAATTTTGCCTTGCTTTCTGGTCCTAATATCCTGTTTATCTTGGATCCAGTCAGACAAGGCCGATTCCGGCTCCACCCCCAGGCCAGGGACGGCTACCTATTTGGTGCGGGTTCCCGCCACATCACGCTTGGGCCAGAGCCAGCCAACCAGCCCTATCCACTGCGGGGTCCCTCCGTATCCGCGTTTCGCCTGTGGTCCGGGCAGAAGCCGGTCGTGCGTAGCCGAGCGCCGCGGCGGGACGAAGGACGGTCGGAAGCGGTGCGCGGTGAAGTGCCACCCTCGAGCGGATCAACCTTTTTTTTTTCTTTTTCTTACTCTAGCTATTTATTCTTAAATCTAGTTAGCGCGTTCTAATCGTTTTATCTAATTACGTAATCCGATGTTTAGGTTCATCGCGACTACTTTTGATATGCGTGCGTCCTATATGACGTGGGGTCGACATTAGCTATTGGCGATAAATCCGCGTCGTTTCGTCGTACACCAAAATTAAATTACGAAAGTCGATGAGCCTAGGTATAAAAATTTAAAATTTCTCCCATCCCTTGTCATAATATTTTCCCAAAAATATTTCGCAAGCTGACGGCTACTCATTTTCTATTTGATTTGTTTTATTTATAATTGTTTGTGTTTAGTTTTACAAATCTAATATTATACAGTGTTATTTTACCACAATTAAACTTTTCATTTCTTAACCTTACAACGCACTGGGTTCGATCCCCGGGTGTCGTTGGATATGTGGCAAGAGAACCCATAACTTATGCTACAATAGCTTTTATCGCGGGCTTTGAGCGCGGCGACCGAATCTAGAAATTCCGTAACGTAACGAAAATAAAACCTAACAATATTCCGCCTGCCATGTAATGACGGTTCCCATGACAACGTGATGTTGTCATGGGAACGTAATTTTTGTTTTATGTCATCACGTCATCATCCCAAGTGTAGCGTTGACAAATAGGAAGTATGGAATTTACAAATTAATGCTATGCAATAGCTTTACCGCGACAGTCCCCGAGAGCCACACGTTTTTTTTTTTTTTTAACAAAAATATTGACCGACAAAAACAGAAACTGAAAAGCAAAAACAAAAACCTTTTTAAGTAAAACTAAGCTTCTAAATTAATGTAAGTAACTAATTCTGAGGCGGCGCCAAACAAACAATCAACGAAGATCAATCAAGTTGCCATAATTTTAAGCTTTAGGTTCGTAATTAATTTGCTTAGTAAATGGGACCAACTTAAAGGTATATATTATATCCTATGAGCCTATCCAAAAAAAAAGAATCGTCAAAGTCGGACTATTCTGTAAAAAGTTATGCGTGGTCCTACATACACAAAAAGTTATAATTATAGGTATAATTATACGCGTCGCCATTAGAAGCTCCTCCTTTTTTTCTTTGGTTACACGTTCAGTGTCGGGAGCCCTCACCTAGTCGCATATGGAATGCCGGTAGCCCTCGCGGAGGGCTCATTTTAAATGTAAGTTTTTCTTAGCGAGTACAGACAGCATTATAAACCGTGAAAATAAAATCTGATGTATATTTTAACAAGATTTATTAGTATATGCGTTGGTTTTAAAATCCAAACACGTTTATTTATTTTTTGTTCACTTTTATTAATATTCACAAAAAATTTAAAAGGTTTCAAACTACATATAGCGACAAGTCCCTGAAAACACAATTTTACTTCGTTTTACAGTGTTTTATAACACAGTTTTAAACCTAATGCCGTTGACCGTCCGCGATATTTAACTTTAGCGCAAACGTAATGCCGGCAACCCTCCCGGAGGGTTCACTTCCAATATGTATGGCGGCATGGCATATGAGTTCTTTGAAAAGTGGGTGGAGTCGAAAGTGTTAAAAACGTTAGGATTGTGACCGATAAAAAGGTTAGAAAAGAAATAAGTCCTGAGATGATTATTAATAGAGATTTAAGAATACCAAATGAATTGCGATAATGCACGACGATGAAGATGATAGACTTTTATCCAGTAGTAATTAAATGCGAAATACCTACCCGTTTTGTTTTTTGGGAGGATAATAATACCAGCCTTTTATTGTCCCACTGCTTGGCACATGCCTCTTTTTATACAGAGAAGGCATGAGCATTGATAACCACGCTTGCTCGTGGCATTGACGATTTCAAACTTATATTAATCAATATAAGTTTACACTTATTTAATATACAACGTGTAACGTTAAATGCGCAAAACCTGAAAATAGTTTGATCAGAATAACGAGCAGAATCAATTGAACCACTTTTTAATATAGGTCACATTTTTAAGAAAATCTTCATTTAAAACGTTGCCGTGTCTATTTATTAATAGGTCAAGCCATCACATGCGCAAACCCGCCAAAATAGGTAAACAAACACAAATTGTTGTCGACCAATTTAAATTTTCTCATACGCGGGATAATAATAGTTTTTATTTCAATGCAATTGAATTAAAAATCAGTTGTCTAAGGTTTTGCGCATTTAACGTCACATGTTGTATAAGTTTAATAAATACTGTCTCGTAATCACGAGACAGTATTTATACAGCGTATACCTCTAATTCCCTACGTTCCCTAAGAGCGTATGCTTTGTGATGATTTCAATATGTCACAGGGGCAGGACAAGCTGCTACCCCGACCTCAGGACAAGCTGCTACTCACAAGGATAACTGTACGTCGCTTGCTCCCGCGTCACCACTTCTGACTCTCTGCGTATTTTGGCCGATAAAAACAAAACTACAAACGTACGTAGTATACAGGGAAGTTTTATAAAAATGTGGCTGTTATTGTAGTATATTGTAGTATCTTACGACTTCCACGTGAACGAAGTCGCGGGCTGAACCTAGTATTGATTATAATTCCTCACGATGTTTTCCGTCACCGAGTAACTTTATCTTGGACAGATAAACTTAACGACGAACGAACAAAACTAGGTTCCTAAGAATTGAAAAAGTCACATTGGTACCTGCCCGGATTTGAACAATCTCGTGCATGAGAGGCGAGACCTTTTAACCACTGTGCTATCCATTCTCATAATGTTCTATGTGACTCTAAACCATGGAATTAGTAAGTACTATTTAAATAATACAACGTTAAAACTCATACTATGTTTACCTACGTGGAACTGGGAACATTTAAACGAGGATTACATTAAAAGTTGGAAACATGTTATCTCAATACACAGGAATTTTGTGAGTTTGGCATTACAAAATTAATATTACTAAACTAATCGCAGCCTGTGTGTAGTTTAATTCTAATATTTGAATCTAGCTATTTGATAAGCAAATATAAATATATGTATAGCAAACACCGATGGTCGAATAATATGGAAATCATAGTTTTAAGCCCAAACTTCCGATCGGAGTTCACTATGTTAGTTACATCGGAAGTGTGAAACTTGATTTCAAACAAACCTTCTAGTAATTAGTTGCAAGCGTAAATCGGATACATTGGTTTCTACTGCTCACTCTCATATACTGTTAAACCCCATAAATACATTTTCTTAAACTAATTTGTAAAGATGAATGAGGAGCTAAGTCATCATCATCTTCCTGCCCTTGTCCCATGTTACTTGGGACACGTTTTCTTTTTCCACTCTCCCCTGTCAACCGTCACACTATCATTCACTCCCTTCTCTTTCATATCATTCCTCACACAATCCTTCCATCTTTTCTTTGGTCTTCCTCTCCCGCTCCATCCATCAACATTTATGTTCATCACTCTTTTAGTCACATGCGTTTCTTCTCTCCTCATCACATGCCCATACCAGGCCAAACGATTTCCTTTCAACTTTCAAAGTCACTGGCGCCACTTTTAAACTTCCCCTTATATACTCATTTCTTACTTTATCCATTTTCGTCACTCCACACATTCATCTCAACAGTCTCATCTCCGCTACATGCAATCTTTTTTCATCCGTGAGATATGGGCACAGGACTGGAAGGACCGCCAAAATCATAAAACAAGTACTCTGTTTTGGTCCGACTTAATCTCAGGCCAACGGTCTCCAGTCTTTCCCACCACATCTCCAATCTGCTCTGGACCTCTAAGCCGCTCTCGGCAACCAGCACAAGGTCATCGGCAAACAGCATACACCAGAGAGCCTCTTCCTGGATATCTGACGTACGAGCGTCCATTATCACCAGGAAGAGGTAAGGGCTGAGTGCCGACCCCTGGTGCAAGCCGACAGACACATTGAAGCTGCCAGTAGCGCCCACTGTAGACCGGACTTTGGTACTGCATCGACTGTACATCGCTCGAATCAACAGCACCTGGCACACATTTCTCCTTAAGGACCCATCACAAAACTTCGCGAGGCACTCGGTCATATGTCTTTTCGAGGTCAACGAATACCATGTGCAAGTTTTTATGCGCACCTCTGTATTTCTCGCACAGCTGGCGGATAGCGAAGATGGCATCCGCTGTTCCCCGACCAGGCATAAAACCGAATTGGTTTTGTGAAATTTCACTCTCTTCTCTCAGTCGCCTTTCAATAACTTTCTCCCACGCCTTCATACTATGTGACATTAGCTTTATTCCTCTATAGTTGTTGCACTCCAGCACATCACCTTTGTTTTTAAAAATAGGCACCAGTAATGAATTAATAATGAACTAAGAATGAGGAGCTAAGTATAAGATTTTCTTTATGTATACATATTTAACGTGGAAAAGGAAAAAATAATCTCTTACGAGACTAAAAACTCACGTCACAACATTCCTGTATCAAGCAAGCAGAAGCTTAAAACAAGTTTCAAAACAAAATTTTTAATCTTTATGACTAAACTGAAACTAGCGAGACGGACAGTCGAGTTTTACTCAGGAAGTAAAATCATAAATTTTCCTAGATGGTGATGGTCTTCCAAGGAACAGTAAATAAGTAAACTGTGTATCTGGGAATCTGGGAAATTAATTAGTAAGCAAGTTGGCACCCTACGTCAATTTACCATTTCATACAACTGTCAAAGGATGACAATTTTGCTTTGAATACATTAAGTTTATGTCGAGCTGTGGCGCAAACTATGTCCCTCCTTTTATCCTGCCCTCTGTGCCCCAAAAAAATCAGCCATAGAGATGTCTGCGCTGCCACCGACGATGCCGTGAAAGTGGCGAAGTTTTGTACCAACAAAATCTAATTCACTGTCGTGCCATCGACATAAGAAGAAGTTGTCAATTTACCTAACAAATAATTTCCCTGAAGTTACCTCCAGACATTAATATTTCAGTAGCTATAATATCACAAATACTTGACTTATCGCAAACGATATTAATATTAGCGTGCTTAACGAGTCTGTTACGATCGCTACACTATTCTATCGAAGAAAGTTTAATCACGTGTTCGTTTCGCGTTCGCCTCGCGTTCGCGTCGCCATCGTCGTTAGTTGGTCGTTATGCTAATAGCCTTGAGCCTGTGACGCGCCTGCTCGTCACCGGTTCATCGGATTACAGATATTATTGTACCTACGGCTGTAGAGGCAACTGGGAACAAGAATGGCCTCTTTATCTTAACTAGTTTACTGTAACTGCTGCTCGAATAAAGAAACACCTAGGTATTATTTAAGTTATTTGGTATCAGCTAGTCTGTATTTATTCCCCATACTTATTTCCCATACTGATCGTACTAGCTTTGATAACGGCCATAGCAAAATTCGTGTTTTCTAGCTAATAGACAACATCAATTTATTTAAGAGCTTTCAAATTCAAACATACTTTACACTCGAAGCGCTCTAAAGCAAATCTACGGAAATCCGGTCGTTTTTTAATTTCAATTCCATTATTCATATTCTATGCAGCATACAGGAGGCAGTCTATTCATATTTGAATATTTAGATGAATATTTCATAATACACAGTTTCAATACATAAAACCTTTGATATCTAATACAGACAAAATAATGTGCCAATAATTTCTTATGGAAAGTATAAATTTACAACGCCCACGCTAAAATAAAACCAGCAGGACCTATCGAGTTTCAATTTAACGTAACCTTGTTGACATTAAAATATGAAATAATTATCAAAATCGGATAAATTAGATTATTTTTTATCTACCTAATCTGTCGCAATACAAAGGTCATGACAATTATTCAGAGGCCTGGCAACGGATTAACATATGTAACTACGTAGGTGCTTTGGATATTACACTTGAGCTCTCACGACGACCCACTAAACGACCCGCTAAATATAATTAGCACTAAGCATAATTAAAACGTCATTTTGGCTCCGTCAACTTCATACGATTGAGAGAATACAATAATGTTATTATGCTTAGGGCTGATTGTACAACATAATCGGTTGGTTAAATTGCCGTGAAATTGGGCTAGGTGACTGTTCATTTCAATAATTTCATACAAGTATCAAAATCGGACGATCTGACACAGCTCAGGAGACCTAAGTTCAGCAGTGACGATAGGCTAAGTTGACACACAATTTATCTTGATCTTCATTTGAGGGTCAGAATTCGATCTTTGTTGCTAAGCGACGCTGCCAAGATAAAGCTCATGAAACACAGACCGTTCATGCCTCCTGCTACTATGTTGTTATGAGAACATTTATTACAGTCGTTTCATGCAGTGTAAATGCTGACAATACCTAAAACTGTTCTATGGTAAGTACCGTTAGAACTAGTTTGAAGGAAATCTTATCCGGGACTCATACTCGACTCACGTCGCCATGACAAGACTGTTTTGCTGGCCACGACTAAACTACGCACGTTTATTTTGCTTCGTTTTGTATGAAAATGTAAGCGAGATCGTCCACTGCAACTCACGGCTACGCTAGCCTGGCAAACAAATGAATAGCTCAACTAACGTTACCTACGTTAGTTGAGCTATTCATTTGTTTTAGATGTAGCATAAATTTGAAAATTTGCATTCATTAATTTAAAATTTTCGAATGTATATGACTTTACAAGTTATTGCGTTTACGTAAAGATCATTTTGATTTAAAGCAGTAATAAAGATTGGTGATTTTAAAGGCACGCTCAGTTTGGATGGTGATCGGTTTTACGAATTTTGCCGATGCTACATCTAAGTTGTGTCGTACTGTACGTAGATAACCTCTCTTTGCACATCCTACGCAACAGTAGAATTCTGCCTAAGGCTGACTGTCCCCTGGAGCGGAGAAGAGAGTAGCGGAGCGGAACTGTGCCAATTAACCAATGGAATTGCATAAAATCTCCGCTCCGCTTCAGTGGATAGGAATTTGCGAACTGGTTTAAAAATTCATACCAAACCGGGAAGCGGAGCGAGGAAGCGGAGCGGAGAAGTGGAGCGAGTAAGCGCAGCGGAGAAGCGGAGCGGGGAATCGGAAAAAAACCGTCAGCGGGGTATTGCAGCCTGCTCAAATTACTCGTCGCGTGAACTCGGCCTAGCTCCGCACAGTCTGCAACTCCGCTCCGCACTACCTTGCTCCGCTCCACTACCTCACTCCGCGTCAATGGACAGGCAGTCTTAATGTATTGTCTAATAGCACAGGTTCCCAGAACTCATTTTTAGGTGTTGAAGCGCATTAATCCTGGATATTAGAGAACGCAAATCGTAAGCGTAGTGTACGGTTCACACCTAGATGGATCCACGATACCTACAGCAGGAAATGTGGTTATTGATAGCGAAGACACACTTACAGACGCCGTTGGTAACCTTTACATCAGGAAATTCATAGCAGCAGTCTGGAGTACATGGGATTTAAACATACCACAAATCTGCATAGTCCTCATAAAGCCTCACCAAGTCTATGTCTGGACTTTAAAAGAGACTTAACTCTGAGTTTGTTTCAGTATTTCTTCTCAGAGTTGGTTAGGAAACACCAAACTCTTCTAGTTCTAAAACATAATTAAATTTTGACATGTAAAAGTGTATTTTTAAACCAATTTACTGAAATAAATTTCATTTATCATTTACCTGGTGAATGTGGGTAATGTGGTGCCAACCCCACTAAGAAAAAGACGTGTGATGTCATGTATTGTAGACACGACCGAGTGTTAGATAAATTAGCCAATATAAGTAGGGAATGCGATCTCGATTTCACGAGAACTCAAACCATTATTCGAGATTCAATCTCGTGAGAAGATAGTCTCGACCAAAACGGTTGGACTCGAACGAGATTTCGAGACTATATTATAACCTCGACATCTCGTTCTTGGTTAGCCATTTCCAAAATAATAATAATTAACGGATTTATGATTGTGCGTGTGAGTTGATTATTTGCGTTAAGTAAACGATGTGCAGATAATCATCTAATTCAGATGATTGAACATACGTGGGGCCGTCTGCTACGTGTTTAGGCCCAATAACAAGACCCAGAAATTCGAAATTCGTCGTTGCTCAAACTTCAAACATCGATAATTTCATTTAAATATAACAGAACTGGCAACATTTATTTTTATTTTCATCTAGAATAATATGGAAAAAAAAATTGTTTGTAAAGATTTAATTTCACTTTTCGCAAAAGTAGAGTTCCGCGAAAAAATGGCCAAGCAGTTAAAATTGGCGAATTATTGTAGTTGTTTTAAAAGAAATTGTGCATATTGCATACCGTTAGAACGGGCATGAACCTAAGATGTTTTCTAGGAATTAGAACTGCTCTATCACTCTTAGTTTGTATTTTTTTTTTTAACGCAGCTCAAAGTCGGGCTTTCGGTATGTATTTTTAATTTGTTTGTAGTATATGGGCTCGTATTTAATTTTCTAACAATCGTCTGCGTCAAATACGGATTTTATAAGATTCTGCAATTATTCTAGATGAAAAAAAAATGTTGCCGGTTTTGTTATTTTTAAATTAAATTACGTTAGTATTTTTAGTATTTTTAAATTAATACGTTTGAAGTTTGATCAACGACAAATTACAAACAATTGTTTTTTTATCTTTAAAAATTATCCGTGTGGCCCGGATCTTGTTATTGGGCCTAAACACGTCGTAGCAGACGGCCCACAGATCCAGCATTTTTGTGTGTTCAACCGTCTGCCTAACACCCTGTATATAAAAGAACAGGGTATGTTCGTAAGACTCTCGCAAAGCCCAAACCGCTAAAGATAGAAACTTGATTTTTCGACAGTACTTGTAGTTTGTAGCATGTGCAATGTAAAGCATTTTGCGAAAATCAACCCTTAAGGCCGTTTGTCCACCGCCACCGCCAACGGGTCGTCAACAAGACCGAGATGACAAAGCCAAAGCAGCGATACATACATTTACTATGGCGCTCGGGTGACGGACGTGCGGTAGACACGCGGCCATTGTAAATGTATGTATCACCATCCGCCCATCTCATTCTCATGTAGGAATGTGTTTTTGAATTTTACGAAAGTCAATCATTAACTGAGTAAAAAGGAGTACTTAATCAAGTTTTAAGGGGAGGTTTTTACTGCTTGCTTCGATTAATTCGTAAATTGATATGAATAATCACACAGTCAAATAGGTAATGGAAATGTATAAACGATTTTTCAAAACTCACCTCCTGTCGTTGTGAAAAGCGGGAAGACAATTTTGTAAACTTGGCACACATACTTTTCTAGGTAAATAAAAAACCCACCTTTAAAGAGTAGTTTTGAAAAATTAATCAAGAGGGTGTTAAAGTTCGTAGCGTAAAGTACTAAATCCACGCGGACGAAGTCGCGGGCGAAATGCTAGTTACGTGTAGATAAAGGTTGATTGTTTTGTTTCTTTTTCCAGAGTTTTATTTCAAAATATAGCACCAATAGATAGTATAGATTAAATTTTCATTAACTTTAAATATTTTTAATTACAAACACATTATTTTAAATAGTTGGTCGAAAATCTCGGAATCGAGATCTCGCCATTTTGCCGGGCAATAAGTATCTTGAATGGCCAACCTCAACTCCAGACTTAGCACGCGAGATCTCGAGTTGCCAATCTCGACCCGAGATTGCATTCCCTAAATAAAAGAAAATATTTCACATTTCTAATGTTGCACAATTTTCACAATAGTAAATTTTCACGTATTACTTGGCGTCTTCTCCCGGCACTCACCACAATCGTCAGTAGTAGGGTAGTGCCATCAGGAAGTGCCAACCAAGTGCCCAAATATCCCACAACTTTCACGATATTACATAAATCGAGCTGTTTGCGAGTGGCTGTATTGTTCCTCTAATTAGAATAATATTTGCGTGATATTAAATGTTTAATTAAATTACTGGATTCATAAACTTACGATCCCTGAGGAAAGTAAGTATAGGTATAGTGTCCGTTAGGATAACTTCTTGATTTGTAGTCTTTTCCTAATTAGCAGCAATGGATGAACTTGTCATGATGAACATCCATTCACCATAATCACCACGCTTTATAAACAGATTAGTGTATGTTTTTATACGAAAATATAGTTGTCATTTTATTTCTTTTACAATCGACGTAAGAAATGAAGCAGCCCGAATATTCCGAGAACCCTCACACTTTGTTATAAATACGTTTTATATAACTGGTTAACTAACATCGTAAAATTACAATGTAGTGCTGAATTGCCAAGCCCTCGTGTACGTTGTTGTTTGCACAATAAATGGTAAGGGGTGTATTTAAAGAGCCTCCACAAGTGAGGATACTTAAGTACGTCCGGCGCGCCCTGGACTGTCTACTTTGCCTACTTAAAGGTTGACACATCTTTCAACAACTCTTGTCTGGTCGGTTTTTGTATCAAACTACTTACTTAGCTATAGCAGATGACTCTTAGGCCGAGACCTATAAACGTCACAGGTTCCCGTCTCTGTCTTGCACTTGTAGTGTGATATTAATAACGCTTAGTTTAAGTGCGTGCTAAGTAACGATTATAGATCTCGGCTTTAGGGCAAATATTCGTAGTCGTATTAAACGCTAGCTCACGTTCGCTAATACGAATACAAACGCTTCCTTTATTTAGCAAAGTAAATTCAACGTGCGTTTTGTACTGCCCTTAGGACTTTCAGAAAGTGATGTTCTATGTTGCTCTGAGATTACTTAAAACTAAACTTGATACCTTGAAAGACACGACTGTCGACAATCTGTTTACTCAGTTCTATACGAAGCATGTGTATGTTCTGCTCGTATAATATAAGCTCTTCGTGTAAATGTGCTACATAAACTGACCCCGGGGCCTTAATTATTTGTTTTGTGACTCAATAAAACCAGTAATACGAAGAAAAAATCTTTATTAGTTCATAAATAGGAGATTACATTCAGCAGGACATTCAGTTTAGTGCATGCGAAGATATAAACATAATTTCTAAGGTTTATAACATGTTTATTCTAAAATCAGGCTGACAGAAGCTGAGAAAATCACCGTCATATTTAGCTACCTGCGTACGCTGTTCACCAGGTCCACCTTTAGATTCACCTCATCTCTTAAAATTTCTTCCTGTATATATTAATGTTTTTTTATTTTTTGTGGGGATATTCTCCCTAGACGGATCTGCTACGATAAGTCAGAAACCCGAGAGGTTCGCACCTCCGACAAGTACGTTTTTGCCCGCCTTGCTTTAGCGGGTCTCAACACCTCGTGAAACGTTCTAAGACTGCATTTTTTCCTAACTGGTCTACGTACGGCATAACTGATCGTGCCTTTCTACACCCTTCTGCTTTTATAATACTGGTGGAGTGGGAGGTTATATTTTCTATTTTCCTCTCCGCTACCTCCAAAAGAGGCGATGGCATCCCGCGTTTTCGCTCCCGCCCGACCATGGATTGAACCACAGCCGGAAGCGAGAGATCAATGCCTGAAGATTACTTGAAGCAAATCGTTCCAATTGATGAGACCGTGACGTTCTTTCTTTTCAGTTTGGTCTTCCCATGTGTGGTAGGCGTTTAGATCTTTTAGGCTACCTTCCGTAAGCAAATATCTCGGTCTTGTGCATGGCTCAAAATTAGGGGTCCAGACACTATCAGTAATTATACATTAATATTACTGTCGTTCCGTCAAATATTGACGTAAAACTATGAAAATCATCATTATTCCAATCACCACACTGTCATAAGCGAAGACATTACTTGAATGTAATGTCATTAATACTGATAGTGTTTGGAGGCCTAGGATTTTTATTTGATGCATGTGATTCATCTATCAATCTGTCTATTTGGTGTTCAGAATGATTCAAAGCTCTCTATTTATCTTTTGACAGGTTAATTTATTTTTTCCGAAAGGAAAAGACACAGTTTGCACCCTCATTGTTATCTGTGTTAACTATTTGCCATGCACCGATATAAAGTTGTTAAAATCGGTGTTAGATGAGAAACTTTGTTTAAATTTGATCTGACGTGCATTTTGACTGGGAAATAGGTCCTTAGAATAGAACGCCTTTATGGGATTTGATTTTATGGATTTTCATATAGATAGATAAATTTGGTTTGTATATTTTCCGTAATCGTATTATGCAAACCATTACCTATTATGTTATGACCATCCATAAGACTTCAAAAATTTTATGTTTGAAAATAATTAAGCGTTGAAATTCAATAGTTATTGTTTTAAAACATTTTAAATAATATTTTCAGGCACACGTTATTTTTCAGCTTTTGCCAGACCTTCTGCAATTCTGATTATATTATGGAACATCAAACATGTAGATTGATTACATTTAAAAATCGATTATATCAGACATTAATACAAATTATAAGGTATCTTATATGATTGATACCTATCTACTTAGATTATCATTAATATATTACTATATAAGTTGAGATATTTAATGCTAAGTACTCCCGTCTAAGGACGGACACATAGTGGTTACAGCTACCGGATTTTTTTTGTGGTTGTTTTTTTTCGTTATTTTTTTGATAATTGGGTATACATTGATAATAATAAGTAGCTGGTGCTATGGAACGCCCAGTTTGGTAAGTAAGTAAAGCTAAAAAACCATCTTACTAATCTTCCACCCCTGCAATTTTTTATTGAGAAAAAATACGACTTAATCGAAAGTAAGGGTCCTTTGGAAATCTCAAATCTCATCATTATAATACGATGGCGCTATTTTGCTCGATCCGTTTATTTTCCCACACTTTTATAAATCATTGTTATTTTCCCGTTATTTGGTTGTCATCATCATTGATTCAGATCATTAACCTTAATGTTTTAAATAAAATAAAATTGTATCGTCCTCTAAACCTAATAAAGCGCCCTCACATAAATACAATACTTTTCTCCCCCCTTTAACCAACGATACTTTTTGTCAAAAATTTCTTGGTTTTATTGATTCTTTGTTCCTTCCTAGATAACAAGTTTAGTCGCCCTCATGTCTGGCCCTTCTCGCAAAAAAACTGGGCACGCCCGGATACGTCCATCAATAACTATCTATCCCTTAATCGCACACCTTCATCCACTCCACTTCACATACGCATTTATTAGCCATGCTCTCCAAAGTACCCGTAAAGTTGCTGCTTAGTTATAAAATTAAAAATAACTTGATAACAATTTTCAAAGAAATTTCATAACAACTGAGTACTTAGGTTAACCTTTATATATATAAAGCTGCCCTCACACGGCCGCAACGAGTAATGTAACATATAATGTTAAGTGAATCGAATCGTTTAGATGACGAACGGGTTCATGCCGAATACTAAAATAATCCTCTATTTTGGTAACTTTCTCTGTTTTCTTTCGATTTCTTACGGATAAACCAATAAATTTTCACTCCTTTGTTGCTATTACCAAAAGGTGCTATATCCGTTTTTATGATAGTTTTGTCGATACGATTTCAAATAAACGGCTTATTTATATACTTGTTTTTATGTTTTCTACTTCCCGTTATTGCCCTCTACCTGATGGTACATACCCTAAACAATTTAGTAAGTGAACGTATCACGCCAATAACATAAAGTTCTTTGTGTAAAGGCTTACGAAACTATTGCGGAAATTAAATTGGAATTCGGAATTCAGCGCAATTCAATTGACTTCTTATGTTTTTAGTTCACATTTCTACCATAGATAAAAGTTTTAATAAAATACATCTAGGTTTCTAACAGATTTTTAAACTAAAATAGATACTTCCTATAAATTATCGAAAATCTGTTAAGAAAACAAATGAGGCTGGAACCCCTGGAATGTGCAAAAAGCGGTTTACTCTTTGATGATGATAATTTGGTTACCGCGATAAATTGTTGAGTGTGGCGGTGACATAGCTCCACATGAAGGCAGCGGAATGCCGCGAGCGCCTGTGGGTGCGCCGCAAAAACCCGGCGGATGGATCAGAGCAAGCTACGCCCTATCAATAAATTATGTGACGCTCCCAACTCCGTGCACTCCAAGGATTTACATACACGGCTTCACCTAAACTCTCTCAACACTTCTTAAGCTTCCTTTTTGCCGTGCTGCTTCTAAGTTCCCATTTCCTAGTCAAATATCATTGATATCCTACTTTCTTGAAGAGTTTACATCAGATAAGTACTTTACCGTTTCATAAGCGATAGAAATTAACTAATTATCGTTTTAAAGTACCTTGTTAAAGCCCAAATGGTGCTTGAAACTGATACTTCTTATCTCAACAGCCTATAAAGAACTTTCAATTAGTGGAAGTAATTAATAGCCAACCGAATTAAATATCAAGGTGAACAATTAGTATGAAAAATGAATATTAACTTTGAAGAGTTAGTCAAACCTATTAACAACTTTTCTAATTTAATTATGTACCAGATTTTTCGTACAACTAAGCAGCAACTAAGTATTTAGAAATTTTCTAAAAACTATAATAATTTGCCGAGTGGAAGATTCGCAGATGAGACTGGCCAGAATATGTAAAGCATAATCAGCCTATAATGTTCCCACTGCTGGGACACAGGCCTCTCGAGGGAGTGGGTTGTAATCTACCACGCCGGCGCTGTTTGGCGGGTTGATAAATGTCACATGTCTTCGAATTTTTGACTCTAGGACATGCCGATTTCCTCACGATGACAATAATTATGTATGATCTACGGCTATTACACATATTATGTTTAAATATACATCATAATGGTTAAAATGCATCATTCAAAGTAGAAGGTCAATTAACGCGTCACTGAGTTTGTTTATTGACAGTCAGTGGAGGAAAATATGATATACTTGTGTCTGGATGTCCTCGACCCCTCGCGATTGAGATTGTTCCATCTCAAAGCAATGATGTTTTCAGTCTCAGCTTCAGTGTTTTTAACCAAAGCTACCCCCGTGAAGTGTGAATCAACCTTTCATGTATTACATTCTATTGATACCTACGGTTGGTATATTATGAGTATTTGGTATTATATGATTTTATATTAAGTTGTCCTTACTTACTAAGTTCTTATTCTAAGACAATGAATTTTGTCATATTGGTTAATTAAATTCGGATGAAATACTAGTTACCATAAGTTAAATACCAGCTTAACGTTCGATCCTTCTTTCTGTTGACGCGATTACTTACATCAGGATCTAGATATTCCAATAGCCAAACGGATATGTAATTTTATCACAAGATAGACCCATTTCAGTAGGTTCAACTCATTATAAATAAAACTTAGAAATAATTTTCAAAGCGAAACGATCGATCTTAAAGCATACCAAATTAATTTTGTCACAACATCACTGTATTCCTCTAAGGGTCGGGCAGATTAATTATGTAAGTTACTATTTAATAAAGACGTTTTGATATCTCGAAATGATTACATTTGTGATTGATAGAATACAAATAGACAGTTAATATGTTTAACTTTTATCTCAACATTCTTGTATGTACAGCCATCTTGAAATAAATACAGTTTCGAACACTCCGACAAGCTTATAAATAAAGTTCCAATAAATAAGTATTTAAAAACTAGGGGGTATTCGAACCCGTTTAATATAACTAGTTTGGTGTTTGGTTCCTTATAGTGTTTCATATGTATGTACATCTTAGTGATTAGAAATCTTATATCATAACCTTACAGATTTTTCTGATAACAGAAGTTCTCGACATCTCTACTGCTTCTAAACCTTTGTTGAATATATTATTACTAGGCCTCCGCGCGACTTCATCCACGTGGTTAGTGGTTTCGTCCCCTTTACACCGCTTTCTAAGTCATACTTCCAAAAAGCTTACTTTGTGGTACATCACCCTTTTACCTACGTATGTAAATAAACCTATACCTGATACTTCAATTATTCCACAAATGACGTGTAGGTAGTTGGTATTTGCAGTTGGAAATGCAAGGGAACAGTCAATAACTTTATTATTGACTTTGGTAGTCACTTTCTCTGATTATAGATTATAAAATCCCCAAAGGTTTCTTCTGCCATTATTAACCATGCATTATCTTCCCATTACGATCTTTCCTGTAATCAACAGTGTTTCGGAATTGTCTGACCTCCTCCAGCAATATCTAGGTAATGCTGAAAGGAACCCAATATAGATGTCAAGCAGGCTGACGACCCACCAGGCGGTAAGTGGTAACGCCATTTCAAAACACCTGCAACACTGCATTAATGGAGACGAATTTGATGCCTCATGTGCCCGTAATTTGATCGGCACCCATACCTTTCAAACTGGAACACAGCGATGCTGTTTGGCAGTAGAAATGGGTATGGTGGTAGTGCTTCCCCGGTCGAGCCCTTTCACATGGAACTCTACTACTACTTTAGTGGTGTAAAGACTTGGATGAATTTACTTAGTGCTGGAAATTGTCTCATTGATTCCCAAAGCAAGGTGGCATGTTGTACAGAATGTTAGGCAGTGTTGCAGGTCTTTCTTTTTATACAAACAGAAGACTCTCGAAATATAGGACAACGGCCATATTTTTATATCTGGTATCTTCTTTTCTTCGCTCTTGATAATTTCTCCCAGATTTTCTTTTAATTGGTGGGATCTTCGCGCCTGACCAATCTACAACCCTTACACGAGCGACCCATCCTGCTGCTACCAAATCTTCCCCGCGATTCTACACACACGATCCCCCAGAATGTCGGTCTCTGATATTACAAAATCTGTATAATTATGACTGAATAATATAAACTTGATGAATATGAGACGCAAATGATTAATATGAATGTGAATTTTATGATTAACCATTTCTGTCCTATTTACAACCAATCTTGTTCCTTTGTCAACTCATCCATATGCATTCATCCATGAGGTCAAAACTATGGCCAACTCGTAATGTGACACTTGGCATTGTTCAACTGGTGAGTAAATGTCGACTTCCGAAGTGGTAAACATACAGCCTGGCACGAGCGGTGACTGGTGACTCGTATTGGTACCGCACAAAACATTAACATAAGGAACGACCAAATATTAAATAACATTTCTGTATCCAATCTGCCAAATTCGAAGCAATCATTATAATTAGGCATGTATATTAATAATCATTTACGGCCACTGTTCATAATTTATTTCGTTTATTTACATCGAATTTCTCAGAAAATATGTCTCTGTCTATTCTAATTTGATATTTACAACTACTTGGTATTTGCTATTTGGTGTTCATCCTTACACGGCAGCGGCTTGTTTGTGCACGCTGCCCAGAACAAAACTAAAACTTATACTAGGTAGATATCCGTTGAACTCAAAATAACTTAATAACCTATGATTTTTTTTGTTCGTATTTTATTGTTTTTTTTTTCGTAACGCCATCTTAAAATTTTCTCGGTTGTAGTTATGATTTAACAACTCCATAATAATCTCGCTATTTGCTTCTGAAACATACCTACTGGAGTAAATTAATTAATTGTAACATACCTATTAATCACAACAAAAATAATTTTGCTTTATCTATAGAAACATCGCCTTGGGAACTTTTTGCATGGCAATCTGTAAATAAGTCTGTGTCAATCGACGGGTCCGAAACAGATTGAGTGATTTATACTAATGAGCCTCACATCCATCCATACACACTCAGAAAAGTCAGATCTACGAACACAACTATACCTATATTAATAAACTATAAATGAAAAAAAAATCCTTAAAACTATAACTATTTTCACTTGGTTGATCCAAGTGAATTTCATAAGAAATACGCAGAGCCTGAATGAGTTACATTCAATAAAATCTATATTTCTTAAAGTAACATACACAACACAACACTATGATAAATAATAAGAACCTGAATAGAGTTAATATAAAATATACGTTAAACATTTTTTAATAAGCAATTATACAATAGGTAAACTAAGTTTGTAGTTGCACAGATACAAACGGCCAATTATCATCATATTGGAGCCCCATCGAAACTGGGTCTAAGAAACAGTCAGACACTTGCACTACAAAAATCAGCACTTTTTGAACGTCAAAATTACATAAGACAGTCCCACAAAACGCCCACCCTTCGCCACTTCCTAGTGCTTTAGCTGGGAAGAAGTGGCGCAATAAACTCCCTAGCAGCACAGCTGCCTGTTCAGTTAGAAGAACACTACGAAATAAAGGCGACATCAATGTAAATTGTCATCACTGAGATGCGATTAACTGTACTAAAAGACACTTAATATATCATTCTGATTTCAATAATCCTCGAGAAGAATGAATAGCCCAAAAGTTAAACTACTTATTCAAGTTTTAATCTATGTTTGGTTTAACAGTTACAGCTACTCTTAAGCTCTTTTTGAACACAATGATCACCATTCGATTCGACACGCACCTAAAGTGAATTTAATAAAGACTTCTACAGCTGGGATGGTTTGGCCACCCTTTTGTATGCTTCTTCCATTCCCCAATTAGCATGGAAGTTTAACGTTTCCATAGAAGTTTGTTATTGTTAAAAACAAAAGGCTTAATTTAGCTTCACCCGTACCATAGTATCTTCCAGTACGATTCACAGGTTGAAGACTAACTCTAATTAATTTTGCGGATGGATAGATCCTATATTTTTTATTCAGACCTGTAACAGTGGAGTTCCACTGAGACTGTTACTGTCAAGTGTTACTCTGTTACTGCGTCTTGTTAAAAATAAAACCCCAATATGATAATAGGTTTTGCCAGAAGTAACCTAAGGTTAAGAAAAAGAAACTCGTCGGAGTGTTTTACCATCATACTGTTTTGTATAATCATGTAATAACTAATAATATTGTACTAATACTAATAATATGTTACGTATATGACGTGACTATGGTGTTTTTAATATCTATTTAGATGACCATTAGACGTTCTTTTATAGTGTGTGAACACGGCAGGGTTAGCGGTAATTTCTGCTTATTTACTGAGCCTAGCCCTCGGCCGTTGGTCTGGCTAATAGTTAACCTTAATAATTATTATGTACATCTACCAATTTTTCACATTACTTTTACTGTTCAGCAGGTATTTACAAATAATATTTATGTATGCTGTTATTATTATTTTTGGTAACTATGTATGTACAAAATTAAGACTCATAGCTCAAATATATGACAAAATCCTTTTAGGTTAAACCACCAATGAGTACACATAACATGTTAACAAAAATGACATGTGCTCACGTTTAGGGACGGCGACAATTATCTGTAATTCTGTACCTAGATGTGGTCAAAATAATAGAAAACAACATAATGTAGAACATTGAATTGTTTAATTACGGTACTGAACAGTTTACTTACCTTCTTGGATTTGTAGCGATAGGTGATCCAAATTTGGCACTGGAATAACTAAAGATTATAATGTCGCTGTGATTTTGATGACATTGAAATGTAAGATGTAACAATGGATATCTATAGCTTTTATTAAATACTTGGTAGGTAGTCGTAATTATGAATAGTTCGTAGAATATTCATAGTTTTGTAACTTGTTTACTGTTTTTATCTGGATTAGTAAAAGTCAAAAACTGTCGCCGTCCGTAAAAATACTATAGTAATAATAATTTGGAAATAAAAATTTGATATAGATTCTCTTTGGCACTATGCCATTATTTTATACAAATCTGTACACTTTATTATTAACATCACATAGATTTTTACAGACTACCTAAATGAGCATTTTTTAATAAGCATATAACTAAATTGATTTCCGCTCCGAGACTGAGAATTTGATAATTTGATTATCCTATATTTATAAAACTGTACGTTATGTGTATAAGCTACAAGAATTTGGGTTTTAACAGTTTTTATATTGTGGCAGTCCGTGTTCCAAACTGCTGTAATATTTATGTGTTCCATTACTTTCGTTATCGCCCAATGAAATAATTGTGTCACAGCCGAATTACTCATTTACCCGCTTAATAAAAAGTTAACCTTTTAAAAAAACGCTGGTGTATTGTTTTATTTTGCTCGCATTCACAATTTGGACAGGGTTGACTGGACAAAAAGTTTTTCTTTCTAAAGAGATGCAAAATTACACCTCCTTTATGACTTTAGTTCCTACTTCCAGCGAACGCCATCGCCAAACGTACGAAAATAGGTCAAAAATTCGCGGAACGCCAGTGAAGGGGAGTATTAGAAAAAGTAAAATGCCTGCCTTTATTTTCTTTTAATGGCACAAATAGCTTCACTTCTTATACGTCAATACCGAGGTACCCCAAAGCTGTAATTTTCAATCGACGTTAGAGGTACCAGCCGAGGAAGATTGGCAAACCATATTGACATAGCATGTGTGACAGAAGTTTTGAAGATTTGTGTTCTTTATTTTGTTGCTAAAAATACATATGCTAGTTGATTATGTCTTGAAACTATTATTAACAGAAGTCCTATGAACTTCCGCTGGAAGTTATGAAAGGCAACCTAGCCATCAGTTCGACCGAATTTGATGCATAATATCACTCTTACACGATAACTTACAACGCACATTGCGATTGGAAACGTAGACAATTCGGCTGCAACCTTGCATAAATAAGCAATTTACAATGCAAAAGTATTCGCACTAACCCAAATAATAATTTAGCTTTGCCTATGTTATTTATAGCTACGCTAGTATCTAGTCCTGTTTCAGGTAAAGTTTTATGCTTATATATACAGTAAAAATTTTGTTTGTAGAAAAATATTTTTTGGTAATTTTGTAGACGAGGCCTAACTAACTATTCAAAATACAAATCATACAATAGACTTCAGAAGTAAAGATAGAAATACTAAGTAAACACTTCAAAGTTCAATTTCTTTGGCTTTACACTAGATCGTCTTCGTACTCGTATCACATGTCATTTGAGACGCACTCCACCATCGGCGGGTGTACAGCAGGTCGGAAGTACTGGCGGCGGGCGGCGTCGCAGCGGTGGGCAGACAGGGAGGCCAGGGGCAGCGGGAGGTCGTACGCACAGTGCGCGGCGTGATGCGCCTGGCGAGGCGCTGGTGCCGGCGGCGAGTGGGCTCGACGTTAGCTGCCCTTGGCCACCAGATGGTAGGGCGCGTGGATGGTGGCCACGCTACCCAGCTCCGTGTGGCCCAGCAGCTCGTCAGGGTGCTCGTGCTCGTGCTCGCGCCGCTTCTCCTCGTTGGTGTAGTAGTGCGCGGCGCGGCGGCGCGTGCAGCACAGTGCGCCCGCCACGGCCGCCAGCACGGCCACACACAGCAGCATCAGCCCCGCGATCACGCTCATCTGCGCCTCGTGGGTCGTCGGGCACGGGTCCAGTCGATCGAATGACATGTCAGAGAAGCTCACCCCTCGCAGACGTAATGGGGAATAACACTTCAGGTGTCGCAGAGTTGCATTGAGCACAGTCGTCGTCATATACACGAGCATAGTTCCCGCCGAGCACTGATCGCAGCGCCACATGTTTTTTGCCAAATTCACTTGAGCTATCGCTTCCAGTCTTTGCAAATCCAGCTCAGTTAGCGTTTGTAATTTGTTATGCGATATATCTAATCTCTGTAAAAACTTTGTCTTTGTTAGAAGTTTGTATGGAAAGTTAGTTAATTTATTCCAAGATATATCTAACGCCACTAGGTGTTCGTTGTAAGTAAAAAAATTCGGTGGTATGTCCGCAAGCGACAGATTTGCAAGACCAACGCCGTGAATTTCTGGTAATATCTGGAGTAATATAGCAATTTCATTTAGAACTAAGTTGTTTCCGCTGAAGTTGATAGTTTTCAGGCAATCCACGACTGGTGCAAAAGTTTGTAAATGAAATCTATCTATTTTGTTGTGACTAATGTCTAGGTGCGTGAGGTTGGTGAGGTTGGCGAGCGCAGCGGGCGCCAGCAGCGCCAAGCGGTTGCGCGCCAATGACAGCACGCGCAGCTCACGATTGCGCCCGAACATGTGGTCTACGATCACAGACAGTTGATTCCCATCTAGTTTTAACTTCTTAAGCCTTTTTAAGCTTATAAACTCGTCTGAAGTCAAATATTTGAATTGATTCTCTCCCAAGTCCAACTCCTCCAAATTAGAAACCAAATGGTATATTTGCGTGTTGACCCGGCTCAGGAGGCATCCCCTACACTTAAACACTCGCAGGTATTGAATGTCCTTAAATACTTCTGGGTTCAGTTCTGTAAGAGGGTTATCACTCAGGTCCAAAGTTATTAATTTCGCCAACATCCTGAATAGTCTCGGTACCAATGTAGTAATTTCATTATTTGACAAAGTTAATGTTCTCAGTGCAGTTAAATGTCTGAAGGTTTCGCTCGGCATTTGTTCTATGTTATTATGATCGAGGTACAACTCCGTGAGATTTATGAGACCTCGAAAGTTGTCCGCTCCAATGCTGGTGAGGTTATTGTGAGTGAGGTTTATTAACCTGAGGTTTTGGAGGCCCCAGAAAGAGTATTGACCGATAGATGGGACATTGGAGTTAACGATGTGAAGTTCTCGAAGGTTGACGAATGGGGTGGGTTGTGTGAAGATGGGGCCGATGGTGAGTTCGTTTTGTTTGTCAGGAGGTGCGGCGATGATGATGATGTGCGCATTGCGGTCGATGTAGTCGACGGGCACCGTGCGCATGAGGCCGCGCGTGCAGGCGACGCGCACGGCGGCGCCGCTCTCGGTGTCGTAAGTGCTTCGGCACGTGCACTCATCGGGGCACGTCACCTCCGCGCCGCTACAACTCATCATCACAGCAGTCGACGACCACAGCAGGAACAACAGCTGGCATCTCGTATTTCTGTAACAAAATAAAATGTATGTAAAAATCAGATACAATACAATAAATTGCACAGTGCACACTGAAATTTTCCTATGGTAAAGTCAACAACTTGAAGACTAGCTTCAAATACAATGGCAATTGTGTGGCACGGGCGTTACGAAACAGTTCAATTCAATTATTTAATAACAATTTTTACATCGTGTCTGAATTTCTATAACTAAATATATATATTTAAATCATTACAATTATCCAAACTACATAAAAATCAGAACAATAATAAAAAAGTTTATAAGTTTAATAATATTAAAAAAGTTTTAAAAACAATGACAATTGTGAGGCACGGGCGTTACAAAACTGTTTAAAATACAATGATAATTGAGTGGCACGGGCGTTACGAAACAGTTTTAACGTTCTACAGGGTCAAATTAAATTTGCTAGCAAAACTCCGCAGACGTGATGGGTATCGATATCTAAAAACACTATAACGAAAAAAAAAAAATCTTTGCCCCTATAATATAGTCACTTGAAATATCAGTTTAAAAATCAGTTTTTTTTTCTTCAACTACTTCAAGTGCAGAACACCAAATCTTTTTTCTTTGTTTTATTGTGTTTAATGTCGATCTCCATCACGAATGCGAAGTTTCTGTATAGGATACCAAAAAAACGGAGTGACGTAGATACCTAATTATAAGGGTGGTGAAGTTACATAACAAAATATAAAAACAAAGGAAAAGTTAGATCTATTATATTTATACCTACATTTTCTGTATAAATATTTAACGTAAACATTTCAATCGCAAACAAATGTAAGTAGGTATTTCCAGACATGCAGTTATTAAAATCGCATTGGCGCCGTTTGATTATTCACTATTAATTTCCTGTCGCGTCAGTACAATTATTCGAAGGGAAACATTTAAGTGCTCATACACACGAGTGGCACGGGACAACGGCAGAGGCAACGTGCCATCGACAACGTACCGTGTATTTGAGTATGGTGCGCAAATACAGGAGCGGCACGTTGTCGACGGCAGACGCAAACGTGTCGACGGCTGCAGTCGCCTCTGTCGTTGACGCGTGCCGCTCGTGTGTATGAGCACTTATTGAGACGAATGCTATACGTGCTTTGTTATTAAGTACAATATTATGAGCTGATTTCCTCGTTGGTCTAGTGGTCGCAAGCGTTACTGCCGAGCATGAGGTCCTGGCCTCGATTCTCGGATCGTGAAAAGTGTTATTGGGTTTTCCATCTGGAATTTCTCAGTAGGAGCCCGGAGCCTGGATTTGTGCCCGGTTGATGATAATAAGCCTGCATCTACCTTACCGTTCGGGGAATACATTTGTGATTTATGTTATGATTTTTATGAGCATTCTACATTAACCTTACACCAGCATTACACAATTATATTCTTAATCCAATGGCAGTACATCCTTCGTTAATCTAAGATAAACTAAGTTTACGTAGGGCTTAGTTAACAGCGATAACTTATGGTTTCCGTCTGAAGGGGAGAGAGCTTGTTGAGCGATCCAAGCCTTGGAATGTGCTCTTAATTACCCTCCATAATTTATCGGCAATAAAACTATGTTAAGGTCGTAACAGGTAAAAATATTGTTAATCCGCCCATTAACACGGTAAGTGTAAAAAATGCTCGAGTCCTGTGAACTTGGCACGAGATTACAGTCTTGTGAAATATGTGCTTCGCTTTGTCCGCGGAATCAAAACCCCTGAAAAATAACGGCCAGATAACAAAAGGCTTTTTGACGCGCCGACTAAGCGGCATCCATTACGCGAATTCCGAAATATTTATTCGCACCTTAATGAAAAAAAGAAATTCTTTTGTTAGTTCCATCACGACCGCAAAGCTTATTTTAATTTTAATTTACATTACAAAGATGTTATCTGAACTAAGAAGGGTTCATGGTGACTTTGGACAAGGAAGATAGATTTAGACAGGATTTAGTATGATATTTTTTGTGGAACTTTTCTTCTGTGAGGAAGGGTATTTTATGAACTTAAATAAAAAATCATTTTGCAAAGCTCTTTTATACGGAACAGTATTTAATTAGCTCTTTAGAACAAGAAATCTGAGTTTAATTATTAAGTTGGAATATTCCCTTGAATTATTATGATGTTATTACAAAACACTTCGCATATTATTTTACTTTTTTATAGAGAACTAGTTTATGCCTTTTTCATTTTTTGTTTTGTTAGGAACCTTCTCCGATGCTCACATAATAATTTAACAAAGTTTCATCTCAGTTGGTCGACCCATTTTCGAGTTTATGCGAGACTAACGCACGGCAATTGATTTTTATATAAATATAGATTGTTTCTCTTAACGGTCAAAATCCGCCGTAATTAGTTACCCTATCTTTTAGGCTTACAAGGGACATTGGTCCAACACACAGACTATTCAGAGAAAAATTTATAATGTAATTAGCCATAACTTATTAACTTGTTATCGTTTAAATAACTATGGAAATCATTTTAGATTTTTTGATTCTAAATTCCTCAAAGAAAAGGTACTTCCTCGGTCCATTAAATGGCAAGCAGGTGATTGGTGCCGTAAAATCTATTATTCTCTGTATGAACCGCTTCAGGCAACAAAACTTTGTTACCTATATCGTTGTTAAACAAAGTTGTAAAGTGAAGCTCTGTTGTTTTATCAACTGTATAGGAACAGTATCAAACAAACAAGTTGTGTACTACATTCAAGGCACACAACATTTCATATCTTCTCGTAACTGGCCTCCACAGTTATATTACAGAAAGGTATACTGAATCGTCCAGAGTTCTTCTTAATTCACTTGATCCTAGAATTTACAAATACTATATTTGTAAATTATTGTGTTGATAGGTATTAAGATGCCATAGGATTAATAAAACGAACAGTTAATTAAGTACCTAGTTAGTAAGTAACAGAGCTGCTTCATTAAAAAAACCATGACTAGATTATATTAATAAAATTCTAACACAATAACAGACAATTTGTGTCTGGGCGACTAGTTACTAGCTACGCCAGTAATGCGCCAGTAGACAGCCTCGTCCGGGGACGTCTCGTGAATATGGATCAGGTATTTAAGAGAGCAGGACATTGCCACTATGTTGTCGAACAATTGAATAAATCCAACCTTTACAGACCAAAGGGTTTAACGGGTTACTGGAGCCAGCTTTGAATTTCGTAACAGGCTTATTGTTATTACAATGTCGTTTTTTGAATTTCAAATTCAATATTACCCTCCCTTTTATGTAGGCACATTCTTTCATAACTCATCTTATTAAATCCATAATGTTGTCCTGATAACTTAAGTTATTTTATGGTAATCGTGAAGTGAAAGCAGAAAACAGAATGCGGCCTGTTTAATATGCTGCGCAGGATTCGGCTGACGCAAACAGGATACGTCAGAGACGATGCCGAATGGGCGATCCAGCCTCGTTATCTTGAGACTCGCTCGTTACCTATTACCATCTCTGAATCCACATTACTGTGTGCTACTGCGGTGCCAACATTCATCATATTTATAGGCGTGAAGTTACTTGATACTTGTCGGAAAAACACCGCGATTTTTCGCATAAGTCTACTTTTGTAAGTATAAACTTAGCCACCCTTGTTATTATAAGCTCAGAGTACCGACTACGATTTACCCCCGTGGTAGACCCTGACCTTGACCTTATATTTTCTTTCCACCATAGGTATCTGCTGGCATTTAGTTAAGAGTCATAAACATTTTATACGATAACAAACAGCACTTACACAAACATAGTTCAATATTATTGTATTATTTCAAAATAAACAGAAATCTCTTCATTTTGAACAAACTGTTTAAACTTATGTTGAAATCCCAACTTTTCAGACAGATTTGACAAGCAAATCAGCTCATAACAAATGATCATCTCTGTAATTGATCCATTAAATACTAAAGCGAGGATAAAGTCTTCCACTCACTGACGCTGGCCCAATATTGACGCTGCATTCAATCCCGAGGCACTATCAGCCAGTACTATCTGCTAGTAAACGCGTAAATATTGCATAGATCAGGGAGGCAAACCTATGGCAAGTCACAGGCATGTCATTCAATTTGGTAGTTATTAAATCGTACTATTTATTTCTCTATAGTTTCAGTATAACTGTGTTCATTAGACATGCTAAATCTTAAAAATAAATTTTGCTAAATTTTAAATATTTTGTTTTTGAAATCGCGTTAATTTTTGCAGATCTGTGACACTGGCATGGCAAGGGCAAATTTTTAAAGTTATTTATGCATGCATATGCGATAGGGTTCCCATCACTGGCGTACATTAACGGAACATTTACCAGCGACTGCATTTCCGGTGGTGTCAGCGAGTAAGTAATTACCTGAACATGTGTGTACCGGGTATAGGTACCTATATCACAGCAGCCTAGTGTCAATTTGCTAGTAAAGCCAACGTGCGAAAGCTTCTCCTAGTTCTGCGAAATTGCGTTACAGGTAATCTTTGATTCAGAATACTGAAAGTCGAAAATAACAATGTACTCTTTGGTACAGCTATGGATAAGTATCTGGACCGAGTTACTTAATACTGCGTGCATCTAAATTATAAAGTGGTTGTCTTCAGAAGCTCTTAAGGCTGAAATGTTTTCTTCATGATAATATGTTTACTAAACATTTTTAAAGAAGTACTTTCAGATAGAACCTATCTTATTTATTCATATAAAGTTACCATTTACATAGAGACATTTTTAAATTATGTTGCGACATGGTACGTCTATATTAGACCTGCCTGATCTATATATCTTACAAATACTTATACCTATACCTACTACTCAGGCTTTATACCTAGTTGAGGTCAATTAGGTCACAGTATCTTCTATCAACAACTTACTTAACTCATGAAATTCATATTAAACAGGTTCATCGGCCGTTGGAACCTTAAAAACTTCTTCTAATTTATTAATTCCAAGACCAAACTTTTCTCATTACAGAATTCTCACAGGTCTTGTTATTATAATATTTTTATTAACTATTTGACCACAGACTCCTCCGAACTCTATGATTACTTAGTATTTCTTTGAACTTCGTGATAAGCATACATTACTCAGTAGAAGTTCGAAAAGAGACTTCGACTGACATAATAGATAAAAAATATTTTGAGTTTTATGTGCGTTGTTCAAATGATTGCCTACGTTGTTATGTTATCGCACACATTTTCATAAAACTACTGGAATAAAACTTCACGATTCTACTAAAACCGAGCTATTAAAAGCTATCCATTATGGAGCACATCTAACATTTGGCGTAGCGGCTGAGTTCATCAAGCCTGAATTTAAAACTATTTTATCTGTCTGTATGTAGAGTTAAATTATCGCATTTCGTACGTATGTGTGTATTTTTTTCGTGATGTTGGGTCACGTAGTCACGCGGGCGTGCCACGCGGGCGTGCCACGCGGCCCACTGTCACGTACTAACTCAGTACCATAGCCCATAAAGTCGGGAAATCGCTGCCCGAGCCACGACCACTGTCGACCATTGTCGTCACTTTTATGGATAACGGGAACAGGATACGTAATTATACACGTAGATTTATTTTATTGACAATTGGTGAACAAATCTAATTTCGCTTTATTTGGTCGGTGACGTGAGTTGGCTTAATTAAACAGTCGTCCGCCGCGCACCGCACAGACGCATAAAGTATCAGAATGATTGTGAACCGCGCACTTCATGGGAAAATTACAAATGAAAACGCAAATGAGATTTATCAAGTGCGTTTCAACGTTGATAAAGGAAACATCAAAGCATTTTAATTTATTGGAATCTATTTGCGTGAGTGAATACCTACATACATAAGTACGTGAACCAACCGAAAACCTAGGAGCTTATGTGAGGGACAGCTGAACAGATCATTACTCCTCGTACTATCAGACGCGCCAACAAAGGATACAACGACACCGACAATGGCTGAAACTCGTTCAACTTTATTCGCATTTGCTTTGAATTTCGTTCCATTTTGAAGATAATATATAAAATGTGAGCCCCCGTCTCAGCTAGGAAGCACTATGAGGGAAATCCGCGCAGATTATAGTTCTTTGGAAAAGATTTTTCTTCCAGGAAGTAAAGAACTAGAGTGAAAAAGTAAAGGAATAAAATGTAAGTATTCGTAAATAAATTAATATCAATGATGCCACACAGGTTTTGCTAAGTAATAAACGAGCACATAAAATATAATTCGTTCGGGAGCTTTGTCTCTAGTGTGGCCCGAGTGCGGCATCAGATTATACGAGCAGAGCGTTACGATGCATACTTATATCGTAAGTTTTACTAATTAAATATTCCGTATTCCTTATATTGCCTTCAACGCTAGAGGAATAATAAAAAGATAGTTTATGGTGAACTCTCTAAAAGGATTCAAAAGCTGCCATTATTAAAATTTTACGATTAAAATTCATCAGGTAGTTGAGAATTTGAGAATTAAATTTTAAAAAATACCGTAACCTACTCTCATCTCTTTCTGCACGTATCAATAAAATAATGAAAGTTATGGACACCGAAGTTTGTACTTAGGTCATCGTTTTACGAGCTTGACCAAGCATGAAAAATGCATTTCAAGATTTACGAGCCTTTTATGCTCAGATTCCGGGACACCCGAGCAAAAATGTAATTTGTAAGGCAGCCCGTCTTTCAAAAACGATATGTGAAATGGATAAAACTACGAAATATATGCTCGCGTCTTGAGTATATCATGCGGAATACTTTAAACGTTAAAAGAGGAAAGTAAAATTGTAAGAATGGTAACAATCCACATTCTCGTGAGTGCCACCTTATCCCAGGAGATCGAGCGTGAGCGAAGTGGACACGGTACCAGCTTTAGATACGTTTGCACGATTTCTATTCACTCGTAGAAATATTTTCAAGTGAATTCACATAACTCCCTGTTGCTTGCTACTAGGAAGTCAACGTCACTGGCCAGTCCACAAAGGCGTTTTCATCAAAACTACCCCCAGCGAAATACTTTGTACTTAGTTGTGGTATTACTGAGCATGTCGCGTCATTTATCGACGTAACCTTATTATTAAATCGGTACCGACTTAATAAAAACACTGCCATGCCTCGTTCGACAATGTTTATGACATATTCAATTTTATCGGGGCCCTCCTCAATTTTTTATTTTGCTACATCTTTATCGTGATTACTTATATTTCTGTAAATATTCTTGCGAAAGCGACTCTTTACTTAATACAAATGGAATTCATACGATGGGTTTGGGCAAGGATGTACCTAGTATTGAGTGCTTTGGGTAGGCAAAAGGTATTACCGGATTAAATGAGATCGTTATTAAATGTAGGTACCTATCATCGGGACTCATCGTACAAGTTCGATTCCACGAATAACAAAGGCTAGCAATGGTCTTTTTTGTGTGCGGCTCGAGTACAATGAGATAAGGCGTTATATAAGAATCTTCTCCGTGGGTCAAATCGAAGGACTTTATCGTTATTATTTATCTCCGAAACACATTTGCAGGAGCTTCTCTTTATATCCTTTTATTTTACATGACGACGACGCGGCACAAATTGATTTCTCTGTAGTCCCTCTGGATACGGGTTCAATGGAAAAACACATAGTCATGGCCTAATGATATTGTACTAACATCTTATGGAGTCCTTCAATATTATTGAATTACTTGTGACTTGACCGCTCAATTTGAAAATACACTTTCTGAGTTAGGACGCCCAGCAGTCACGTAGTCATTTATATCGCCCTCGAATACCAACTACTATATCAAATTCGTTTAGTGTCTCTAAAAATGTAGGAACATTAATATCGAATTAAATCCTATGCTTGAGTTGTACTAAACACGAATAAGAGGTATGCAGATATCAATGCCAAAATTACATTGAAACATTATTAAATATCGTCGCTCAGCATCTAATACCGCTAATATAACGTTTTTGACGAAAATCAGATTTTTGTTTTATTTCATTCTATACGTTCAAATACGTGATCCTGCATTTAAAAATGATTTTCGTCAAAAATGTCACATTCGCGGTATTGGATACCGAACGACGATATGCAATACCAAAAACAAACAGACATCAATGGACTCAAAATAGTTTCAAGAATCAATTAAGTTTGTAGTCTAATAGCGTTGGGCTAGATTTTTTGTTTTCGTCCTTTCAGTCCGCTTATTGAAACCCCGCTTAACGAGTGTATTTGCCAGTTCTTTGCCAGTCATGCTAGAACTTTTATTTAACAAAACTTGGTTACTCTTTTCGTTAGAGTTAACAGGACGTGATGCAGTAGTTACCGCTTTTGAAACAGTTGTAAGTTGGACACGTCATGAAAAAATCTTCATGTAAATATTTTTGTGAAATCTATTCAAAAACTCCTTTGAAAAGTACAAAAAAAAACGGAATATTTTTACACGGATCCAGCACAGGCTGACGTCAATTATTATTGCGTCTTTTAGCATTTTTTTATTATAGGTGGCTATTTCTTTTGTGAACGACACACCCCAAGCAAGATATTCAGTTTGCCTCAATAGCATCAAAAGCAACAATCTGTACAGCACAGCTGCCCCGAGGGTTCCGAATCACAGTGCAAATTGCGTCGTATTATATACGAATACATCTTACTGTTATTAGACAACAGACGAAATACTGCGTCGCAATTCTACTACGTTTTTACCACTCGTATATTACATTAATCCGGTTTGACTATACATTTTGCACCAACTTTAGGGGACAACAAACGATAATTCAATAGAATGGTGGATTGAACGAGAGCAATAGGATTCCTTTCGCACCCATTGAAGTATGGGATCATATTATAAAGGATGACATACACGTGTAAGCGTTAGTAGGTAATATTTTTCTTTTGTCGTAAAGAGTTATAGCCATTAAAAAGGCGTTCGTCCTCGACCGCAATGTATACCTAAAGCTACATTCATTATTCGGTAGGCTACCTACCTTATAGGTAGGTACCATTAGCCATTGTAACGACGACACGTGTGCGGTAACAAAAGTGTGACAAAGGACGATAGCACAATCTCGTTCATAGGCATAGGAAACTTAAGACGACCGGCGCATTTATTCGGCCAGTCATTGATATTCAAAGCGAGATTTTAAATAGAATAAAGTTCTTATTATGCGTGTGTGTCGGTGGGGGGGGGGGGGGCAGACCGCGACGGGCAAGCGGTTGAGCGAAGCTCCCCCTAATAAGAATACCGTTAAGGGTAATAGGGTAGGATTTGGTACATGGAGAAAAGATTACGCACCCGCCACAGACCTTTTCACTAACCACTGTCTTGTTTGTGAGCCACTGCTCTCTGACAATTCGCTTAAAATACAATTCTAACTAAACAAATAAGATACAAAACCCAACGAATTAAATAAACGTTCATTTACTTAAAATAATGAAAAGCCTTTTCTATGAGGATGGTATCCATTTCAGTAATACAGGATAGGTATTCATCAATATAGCAAAAGCGATTGTTTTAAACAATTCGAGTGCCGACATGTCGGCTCGCAATGAGAATGAACGGTTTCATTTATACTGTCGAGGGGTTTAAATTAATATCGAACCTTACATAGAATAAAACAGTAAATTACAAGTTTATTAGATTCTTACCTATGTAATATTCCCTCCTGCAAACAACTGTTTATTGTGTGTTCATGATATTGGATTGTGGAAATTGTAATACAATTGGAGCCTATGATAAATACGGGTGTCATAAATAAACTTCAAAGCTGTTAACAATATTCATCGATGATTAGTATCGCCGCGCGCCGGTGAGTACTGCTACAAACAATTATTTATCTTAAATTGTTCGAACATTTTCTCATAATTGCCGATTTTCATGTGAACGAGAAAGTATTTAAATCGACTTCAACGCTGTGGATTAATCCGTTTTTTTTTAAATCCCCGAGCGCTGCGCCCTGCATCATGGAGGTCTCAATTAAAGAAGTTTTAATAACTACAACAGAAAGTTTTTCCAAACTTTTATCGGATTATAGAACTGTGTATGTTGAAGCCTCTCTAAAATCAGTGGTACGTTTCATTCGTGTATTGAATTTGAAGAGATTTTTCTTTATGCGTTATGTACACAGGGTTATTGGTTATATGTCGGCAACCCATTAAGGGGATGTAGGAGAGGTCATCAACCAAATGACCCATTTTAACTCCTAAGCAAATGTAAAAAAAAATCGAGTCATTTGACATTTAATATTTTTAAATCATTCCTTTTGAAATTTAAAGTGTCTAATTACTCGCAAATGTTTGACATTGGCATAGGGCTCACGAGAGGTCATTTGGTTGCAAATGACCTCTCCTACATCCCCCTAAAGGATTGCCGGCATAAAAAAACCAATAACCCTGTATTTAAATGATAATTTTATATAATTTACAATGATATGCAAACAAGTACAGTTAACTATATCTTAAAAATATTTTTTTTGTAAAGTTATTTGAAATATCTTTTCGTCTTGTATATATGTTACGGCTAAAACCCGAAGTGCGGCTACACTTAGTTTTAGCCGGCTACAACTAGGTGCGGCCATATATAATAGCAAAGTCCTCAACTAGAAATTGTATTGTGAGTGCATACAGGCTCTGCTAGGCAGCAACCTAAGCTGAACCCTTGCATGAAGGTAATCTATGCATGTTATACCTCACTCTTGTGGTCGTCTCTACAAACAGTTCAACTCATAATACCATCACTAATTAATGGTTCGTCGCCAACAGACGTCTATTATTAC
The DNA here is from genome assembly GCA_949152395.1 of Agrochola litura. Taxonomy (NCBI): domain Eukaryota; kingdom Metazoa; phylum Arthropoda; class Insecta; order Lepidoptera; family Noctuidae; genus Agrochola; species Agrochola litura. The sequence continues at coordinate 11,126,286 of OX424491.1, read as the reverse complement.
AAAGGAGCGCGATTCCTCTAAAGTGATACCTCAACATTGATAGATATTAGGTACCTAATAATGACGTAAGGGCTCACTAATACGACCCTCGATTACAATTTCAAGGGTTAATACAGTGCTTTGATATACCTACCAAGATACTGTTGGCATTTCAAAGTATATTTTGTACACATCAGTTTAATTAGGGTGTGTACCTAAAGGATGTCAACGGGACTCTATTACGTACTTAAGCTCTGTTCGTCTGTCACAGTCAAAGTGTTATCATAATAACCGTGATCCAGTAGGATACACAGCAAAAAAAAAAACAAAAAAAAATGTCGCGGAAAAAAATTATTTTCAACGTTTTTTATTATTTTCTTCTTTATCTACCCTACCTGTAAATGCGAAACCCGTAGTACACGAATCCACCTCGCACTTGGCTGGTTTTCTAAAACATCGATTACCTACTTCTTCAAATATTAACTTGTCAAATGACGAGACGCTTTCATCGTTTAAACATATTTAGGCTGTGAAGCTATTTATTTGCGAACTTGAAATGTCCACAAAACTTCAAAGGAACGTATTAGTCTGTTTATTGGCTCGGGATTTACTAAATATACGAATCAAATAGTGTTTGATCACCTCCTAGCAAACATTTATGGGTTCAACAGGGGTCAATTTACCCTATCGTGTGTAATTATGGTTTTTTAAGTTGTAGATATAAGTCCATCGCTTTCCCTCAGGCGTAATCGAGGTCAAGAAAAAGCGCATTCAGCGAAAAAAAATATTTACATCGCATCGGCCATTAAATTTTCGCTTAACATTAAATAAACATAGGTGCTCAAATCTTAATTTTTCTCCTTATCTGTACCGGAGAAGGTACTCGTAACTAGATTGAAAGGAATTTATACGAAATAGATTAATGAAGGGCCTCGGCCTTTGATCTCTAAATAAATATAATACTGTATTGATGTGTTTCGAGTGCCGGCTCAATGGCTCATACACAGATGTCAAGGCATAGTTGAACAGAAATAGAGGAGTTGCGTGCGCTTGGATCGAGTTGCTCAAGTGCGTTGCGGTTGCGGTGCGGCCACGGGTATGATTCCCTCCTCAAAGGATTTAAATACGTGTTTGTTCGTTTATTCGCTATTATATTTTGACCTCTGCATTGTTACATTGTTAGAGGTTCTTTGTTTACCCAGTTTTCATAAACATTCAAATCTTTTGGTATTTAATATTTTTTATCATTATTGAAACGACTTTAATTTTGTTTTTAACATTTTCCGCTCATTATTTACTGAAGACGTTGCGGCTAACGCCCAGAAGCAACCTAAATCTGTTTTTTATTGAAGATTACAAATTCGTTTCACAAAAACTGTGTGTGGCGGGCAGCTGTTACTTATCTTTTCATAATTTTTAAAACGGAATACTGATTTGTATGTAAGTAGGTACTTGAATACCTTTGTTATTTACCTCTCCCCACCTGAATATTAAATAAGTAATTAGGGTGGGTTTTCAAAAAGAGTTCCGAAACGTGTTTTAATGACCCTACAATAATTCGAAGTCGGACTTTTTTGAATACAGTCCTTTATTCGGCCTTTTTGAGTGGAAGCAAAAACCAGTACAGAGATTATTTGATACGCCTTTGTTGAATTCGCGCATGGTGGCATGACGTGTCTTTTAGGTTTTTGTAGCGGTCTCTGAAAAGGGCAGCCCAGCTGCCCAGGTGTCAAAGCTAATAAACGAAAAGGGTTGGATCAGGGTGCAAATGCAGCAGTATTCACGTCTAAAGCTGACAAGGTAATACAGACACTATTCATAAAACTGGTCTTGCATGAACTCCGTTTAAGTTTAAAGTCACGTTCAGCAATTAAAGTTGACGTAGAGTATAAACAGTGCATAAACAGTGGTCGCGGCTCCCCAGCCCCGTAATAACTGGTTTCCTTCAATTTTACAAGTAGCACGAAACACACGACAGCCTGAAGTCCTGAAAGTTCCAATCTTGCTATATAAACATGGCTTATATAATTATGTTGTTATGGTTGGTATAAAAATTATTGTTAAAAAAGTGACTTTACAAAACATGGAAACAAGATGACCTATTTTGTTCTAGGTCTAGGCATCTTCTTAAATTTAACAATAAAGCAGTCAGAAGACTGCATGAGATTGTTTATAATATTAAGTGGGATTGGAGACAGAAATAGGTCATCTTGTTTCCATCTTTTTTAAAGTTCACTCTTTACGCAGTAGGGTTTATTTTTATTTTACACTTTTCGTTAGGATTATTCTTTTTATTATTTCTCATTTCAAATTACATTTAAACAAATAATTTGTTTATATTTTTATAATCACCTTTTAAAACCCTTTATTTTGAAACCCCACTCGATAGGTTTTAAAGTCTTTTTTTTTTACTTATATTTTGTACAATACACCCAGTGACACTCACGCAATAAAGACGAATCTAACGACATATCATTCATCAAAATTGGTTTAAACGATTAATAGTTACGAGGGAACATAGAGACGGACATACATGTGTACCTACATGCATACATACAGGTCATACCTATTTTGGTTTCGCCGCCGTCGGGAATAAAAATACATAATTTGCTTTTAATTGGAGATAATTAAACAATATACTCACGTTTTGTGAGTTCTAATCTCCTAAATAAATAACATCTGTGCAATTATCATGTAAAATTATGTTTAATATACTGTGATGTTAATTAATATCATCTTCATTTTAAATTTAAAACCCTTAGCCCAGTGATCCTGATCCTTCTGTTCAATAGAATAAGAAATATATTATAACCTTCCTGAAGGATTCTGTAAATGGTTGTGAAAACCGCGTTAAAACCTGTCAAGTTGGTGAAAATTTACGTCTAATTGAATACCCAGACAAACGGCTTTGTTTTATCGTATTTAGCGGTTCGAAATATAAACCAAGAACAGCTCATCGCAATACCTCCGTTGTATTAAAACAGGTTGTGTATTTAATCCTTTAAGCCATTAATAAAGTCTGTGGAAGGAATTTGTCAAGAGGGACGAAGAGCTTCGCCCGATAACTAACAAAGAGCTCTAAATCTGTTATAGGCCAAATGAATGGATCTCCGGTGAAGAATCTCAGCATTCAACCTAATACCACCGGAGTAGGGACACGCTCCCGACGACCACTGACGATTCAACCTGCGAATCAGAAAAGGGCATGCTTCTCTGTTAATTTGTTAGACAAATAAAGTCCTTAATAAGCTGTGTCTTAGATCTAATACGATCCCATTAAACTACATTATTTAGCTAGACAAACACTATCAGTCAACTCAAAGCAAACCTAACTTATCTACATATACTATTAGTTTATGCGTTTATTGCACTGCGAGTCTGTATGTTTCCCTTGAGATTAGTTGTGACTGAAGACATTATTGAACCACACATACTGAGACTGCAATACAGTGGCAGCTCAGTACAGACTCAATTTAAACGCTGGAATGGAAACTGGCGTAGGATCGCACTTTCCTGTGACGGTGTGAAGACGATGCTAGCGAACGAGCACTACCATCAGGTGTTTGGAAAATAATTTACTGTACTATTAGATTAGTTAGGCCCCGTACACACGGCGATGATCCCACGATGTTTTACTGTATAATTTTGGGGATCACATGGCAGTTTCATACTGCATTCGTTTTTTTAATTACCGTAAAATATCATACAATTACAGCGCCGAGTGAACGGCCGCTTGCAAAAGTACAGAACATTTTAAACACGACACAATACTAGTTATACACCATCCTTAGACAATAACTTAGTAAAACGTACGAGAACATGAGAGACGTACTTAACGTCCTTCTGTGCGCTTATTATTTTGTTCGAGAGATTAGTTTGCTTGGTTTGCTTGACCAGGCAGATTGGCTAAGTCTTTAGTATGTAAATATATCAAAGCAAACGGTGATGTGGGCACAATTAGTTTCAAATGAAACAGAACAAGATGAAGACCTTAGATGACCTTAACCCTTTACATAACCAATCTGAATCTCGTCGTCTGGCCTCGTGCGGTCTCGTGCGGACTTGTGCGGCCGCGACTTCTCGTGACCCACATTAGCACCGCACGGGATACGAAACGGTTGTTTTATTCTCCTTTTTCTTTACAAATGGGAAATCGGACCCACATTATTACATGTCTGTGGAGGCGTAGATACACCGAGAACTTCTTACGATTTTACGATCCACTCTTGTTTAAGATTTATGTTAGCGCAGAAAACTCTTTTAAATACACTAGACTGGAATTTGAAATTGCCATTGTAAAATGGTGTAGTAATTTACGACTATCGAGAAAATTGTCATTACTTTCATATTTTTTTCTAATGGACTAATGTAGTCTCAAAACTTTCATTACATCTCTGCCAACAGTTTTTGTTTTTCGCACTCACAAATTAAATTAGAAGTTGAATACTATCCGGAGTTTCATTACCGACTGTATTAATGTCAGACTATGAACACTAATTCGAAAATACCTGCAAGGTACGTTCCGTAGAAAACATGAAAATGAGAAGTACGAGCATTTAAAGCTCTTTAACAGCGAGTGGAAACTATTTACCTTTCTTCGTAAAGCGGAGCAGGTTCATCCATTTCATAATTAAGGCTATTCCGTTCCCCCTTTTTCCCCTATTTAGCTATGTACCTACTTGAGAGCAAAACTCCTGAGGCATGCGGTTTAATGTTTAAGTACTTTTTTTCTTTTACTCGGAAACAGAGTGGCAGTATACCACCCCCGAACCGCAAGAAAATATTAAACAAAAACTTTTAACGTTAATAAGCCAAGCGGTTCTGCAACAAACATAACTAACTGCTCGCCAAATGTAATCAAAGTTATAAACATGGCCCAAACGAGTACGACAAGAACCTCTCGATTTGTACCAAAATGAAAATCGTTAATAAATGAGAATAGTTTGCGACAGTTGGTTAAGCCGCAGATCACCAAATTGTGCCTACTTCAGAACTAAGCCGGGCTTGTACCGAGTCCGCTGTAAAAGTGTACTGCTATTGACCTACATCCACTTCAAAGGAGAGACAGGGTTAATTTGTTACCCTTGTCCAATTGTCCAACCGCTCCGTTTACAGAGAGGTTATTCAAAGATGTTTTCACGTAATGCCTAAACATTGTAGGTAAATGGACGCGTTACCGTCAGGGGGCATATCAAGAAACATTAGTAGTAGCTGCCATTATAAGATGCTCGGCTAAACATTTTAGTGAACTTCAGTGGCACCGAGTGAACTCGCTTGGAAAACTAACTCAGCTTGAAATACTAACGAGCGTTATTGAACGTCACCAGCTCGCGACTTCGTCTGTCAATGTTCATTAAACAATATGTAATTAGGTATAATTTGTCATTTAAACGCAGTTAGAGAATATTATAATAGTTTTAAGTATATATGGAATGCAACATTTGTCAAAGATTTGAAAGGTAAGAACATATAAAAACACGTAAAATTAACCGTAGTCTGCATAAAATTTCATTTTGTAGATATGTTTTCTTTCGCAAGTAAACATGGCTTCCCGGTGTTCCAAATTTCCAATGGGGCGTTGCGAGAATCCATTTTAACGTTCAGTTTATTCACAAAGTTAAATGTGTTAATTAAGTTATGGATATGCGATACCTGTGAGGGGTAGCCCCACACGCCAGACGTCAATATATGCACGTCTGTCTATCAAACAGTGATTGGCAACATGAAACTCAATATTTGATTTACACTCAGTATTCTACTATGAATTTGATACCTATTGTTTCGGATTGGTAATAGGTATTTATTATTCATTCAATTCAGTAAATCTGAAAGAATTTGTGATTTTTCAGTGGACAGTAAAGGATATAGCAGTGTATAGTCAAAACCGTTTAAAACGACTTCGCTTTAAACGACATACCGGTTATAACTACGAAGTTTTGAGGACCCAGCATTTTGTTTACTTAACATAGTGTTTGGTTATAACGACTATCGGCTATAACAACCGCAATTCGACGGTCCCTTCGAAGTCGTTATAAACGGTTTTGAGTTTAACATGCACTTAGGAAACAAAGTGCAGAAATCCTGCTGCACTCTCAGAAGCACTCACTGCACTGAGCGGTCAAGCGATCTTCTGCATAACTTTATCCTTCATTTGAAAGATTTGCAACAAAGTAGTCGCCGATCAATACAATTATTCTACAAAGAAACTAAGTGCCTGTGTCTGGGTAACCTTATAAATTGCATTACTGGCGAGCCGACAGTTTGCTGGCAAAGCTTTCGACACGTGAAATAGTTTGATTCTTTTAGTTAACTCTACATTTTTATGATTAAATTCGCCTTATTGTTCTACTAGCTATTGCCCGCAGCTTTGCCCTCGTGGATGTAGGAAAATATGCCACAGGAACGTACTACCGGGATTCAAAGTGTTGTAAAATGTATTAATTCAGGTTATAAACTATAGGTATTTGTGCCAAAATTCATCCAAATCCGTTCAGCCGATTTTGTTCGTTCCCACACCTCGTAACAATGACTTTTTTCTATTGAATGTACAGTTTTGACTTCATTACTATTTTATTATATGTATGGATAGATGATACAAAATTTCCAAGAAAAAACGAAATCGAAAATTTGTTTTAGTAGACGCAACATAAGATAATCTCACATCATCTTTTGCATTATAAGTGAGCGAGTGTGCTAAGTGATTCTGTCATATCTTAACGAGATAACTAACTGCAAAGTTAGAGAAATTTACGTAAAGAAAGCAATTCTTTGACGCTGATGTGAGATTTTTACAATCCAGCATTAACCTGGCGTTCTTTCAACTTTTGTTTTTAGTTTTAGACACAACTTTATTTTGGAGTGATTAAGTAGCAAGACAATTCTAACTAAAACTAAAACTTAAAATTAAAATTTAAATAGTATTACTTACGTACTTTATACCGCTACCCGTAATTAAAAAATCCTTATTTACAACCCATGGTGTTCAGATAAATTATGTACCACGTCTTCCAATATTATAGACATGGAGATAATAAACAAACATGTCATGTGGGTAGGTACATCATGGCCGTAATATCACATTCGATTAGCCGAATGCATATTTCATCAGAACCCAACGTTAGGGGCTCTCTACCGAGAATAGCAAATATGTAGATACTGCTAAACCTTGGGGAGTTAAACTGGCTGGTAAATGTAAATAGCTTTATTCTCTAAAAATCTCAGACAACTAGCCATTTCTGCCGGCTGTATCTTGTGTTATTCACGAAACTCCGAGGCGTAAGCGGTGTCTTGGAACAAAGTTCAGGCGTTCCGCCATTAAGGTAGCTACACTATGGGATTTACACAAGTTTCTTTTCAGTGAGTTGATACGAGTAGCGGCCGAGGGCATCATTATATCCAGACCTTAGCTTAGGGACCTTCTACCTCCGACAATAAGAAGAATTCAAACTCCTAACAATGACCTACATTATTTCGCTGCCTTTTTTTAATTTCACCCTCAGCTAAGTTAGGCTCTTGCTGTTTTTAAACAGTTCCATAGATTTAAGAGCTCATAAACTTTTTAAGAGCATTTGAATAATTTGATTAGCGTTTGAGCTAGTATCGGTACGGAGAATCTTAAATACCGAATCATCTCGACTTACTTACAACTTATTTAAGCAATCTTTAAAACGAAAAGTTTTTCAATTTAGCTATTTTGAACCGACTTTAAAAGGAGGGGGTTCTCAATTCGTCTGTATGCGGGGTGATTCATTGAGATAGATCAGTATGGAAAAGTCTGAAACCATTACAGGTATAAAACATGTTCTTAGAAACCACGTCGTATATTTTAGAGTTAGAAAAACTGCATTCAAAATTTCTCTAAAATATAGGTTTTTATTTCAAAGATGCTATTATGGCAACCTACATAATATGAACTACACTATCATAAAACTGTAAAAGGTACAGTAAAATACCACGTAGAAAAAAACAATCTCCAAAAGTAATACCATGTTTGATACAATAACGCAATCTAATCGCACAAAGGAAATATCAACAACACAAAGTCTTTTATTTCACCAAAATTGAACGCAGATAGTTTTATGAATCGTAGCGTAGTGCGCATAAAACGTACATTGATCACCCTTCATATGCGTACGCTGTATCTGAAGCCCCACGACCATGGGGTGCGACTGTAGGGGTGACTCTATAGCAGGGGTCCTTTAATACCCCTCTATGATTCGACACGAATGAAACTAATCAATATTTTTCCGCGCATCCAAAATTCAAGGTTGATGTTTATATTTTTATCGAATCGCTGACAGCTTTTATAACTTTTGCAATTTTACTCGTAGGTATACTTATGTAATTTATCTGATAGGTTCAGTCTGTCCAGTAACTTTATGCGCTTGCAATTTCTAGCTCTATTAAAATATTGCTATTCAATCTCAGAAAATATTGCAGCTATTATAAGTTGAAAATCTCTTAAACTCGTAAATCTTTCAAGTCGTCTAATAAGATACCTTCTGATAGAAGGGTATCTCACTATAGTTGAAGTGTCGGGACCACGGAGCAAGGGACTCACAACTTTCCGACAAGCGCGGAGTTATCGCGGATGCAATAAGCTCTACAAGGACTTTACCTTATTTTGTTTTATTTTTAAAGGAAGACATAGTGAGGAAACTGGCGTGTCCTAGAAACAAAAATTTGAAGACTTGTGACATCTACCAACCCGCACTGGGCCTGCGTGGTGGATTACGGCCCCCTACCTCTCACCGAGAGAAGGTCTGTGGTCCAGCAGTAGGAACAGTATAGGCTGATTATGCTATTCCGCTAGATAAAATATCGACTCCTTAATAGTGACTATAGCATGTTTCTTTGCTTTAATTATTCATTTCATAAGTATTCGTTGCATTACTAGCAGCTTATAGGATTTAAAAAGTACCTTTTTTAATTATTATTATTAGGTAGGTACATTCATAATGAATACTAGAGTCAATCATGTACTTAATAAAAATCTTAAATTAATTCATTCGCTGACAGACAACGCTGGGTTACAAAAGCTTTGCACAAGTTTTCCTTATATAACGAAAGTGAGCAAATAGGAAAGATTTTTGAAAATTCTAACCCTAAGGGGGTGAAAAGGTCGTGTATCGTTTGTATGAAAAACCTTATTACATGGATTACTAAACTTGAAACCTTGTGCGAATGTGTACTAAAGTTTGACGTTATTAGTATTTTAAAGAGGATGTTAAAGTTTGTATGGATGCATCGAATCGCTTGGTCCGATTAATTTAAAACTTGGTATTGATGGTCTTGCCAAAGACATCAAATTTATGTGTTTTTAGATTCCTCTAAAATCAAGCCGCTACTAGGTGAAAGAAGTAATCAAGTTTGACTAACATGAAAATTGGTTTTAATAATTTTAGGGTCAAACTAAAGAAAAATACAGAACATTTTTTTTTAATCAGCCCCTATTGGAGTGAAAAGGGGGAAAACAGTTTCGTTTGAAAATTCCATTCCTTTGGTTTAGAAACTTAAAACTTGGCAGAAATAATTATCTAGGTAAATAATAAATGGGTGGTTCTACTCAGGAGGGACGAACATGAAGTGATTTTTGGCAAATCATTTTTTTTGGCATCTAAGGTCAAAAAAGTAGCTTGATTTATTTACTAGCGTGATACCGGCGCACAGTGCGGCCGACCCATACTTGGGAGTGGTCAAAATTATTTTTAACAAATTAATGATGTAGAATGACTAAAAATGTCTTAATTTATTTAATTATCATTATTTTTGTTCATAGGCAGTCCTTTTTTTTATTTTTAGGTTCAATGATAAGTATTTGTTATAAATAGCGTTGTAAATGGAATGTACACACATTTAGTACGTCAAAATTTCCTGTTTTGTAAGATATTAACTAATCAATTGTTTGTTGTTCTCATCTCATTTAGTAACGATTCTCATGTATTCCATTAAGTTGTTGTTGTGACCTTTGAACATGTATCTATCGCTCTTAATGATCCTGTTGATTGTGAGAGCGTATTTAAGACGTCCTTTCTTTCATTAAAAGAGAGGGTCCAGCCCATCCCATCTTTGATGCCCTCCCCCCCGGTTGACGGCCTAAGCCGAGGTTCGTAACCCACAGGTGGTGCCCTTAGCGAGCGTTCACCTAGCATATAAGCTTAGTTTGTAATACCCCTGGCAGGAGGCTTTGAGCTTTTTAGCTTAGGTCGTTCTTTTACTGATCTCAAACGGGCCAGTCAAAAAAATAAAATAAACCAAATTTATGGCCATTTAAAAAAAACATGGGCCCAGGAGACTGAGGCTATTAACAGGATACTGAGTATTGATACAAAGTAACTTAAAAACCGTTGTAATTATTTAAATAAAATTATGTTTTATTAATAAAAAAACTTTTTACAAAAATAAAACAACCGACTTCAAAAAAAAACACTACAAAGTGAAAAATAACTTTAATTTCGGAAGTCGGTGTCTTTGGTTTTGAATTTTCGTTCTTTGTCACCGACTTCCGAAATTAAAGTTATTTTTCACTTTGTAGTGTTTTTTTTTGAAGTCGGTTGTTTTTTTTTTGTAAAAAGTTTTTCTTTTTCACTTTTTAGTTGTGGTACCTACCCCAACACAAATTCGAATACCACTACCTGCTATGTAAATAACAGTGACAAGGAGTTATCATATCATCTACATACTAAGTGGGAAAAATACGTATAATTGAAGCTAACTCAAAAACTACCCAAGCAAAGTTAATACAATTTATATGGGACCACCTCTGAAGTATGATCTACCAAACAAAAAAAGAATCATCAAAATCTATTCATAATTGGCGGAGTAATCGCGTAACAAACATACAAAAAAAAAAAAAAAAAAACAAAAAAAAAAAAAACATACAGACGAATTGAGAACCTCCTCCTTTTGGAAGTCGGTTAAAAATAGTTTAATGGCACAGGTAGACCATTGTGCGTGGACCATGACGGCCGTTTGATGGTTATTCCAACCAGCCCACCTCCCTCCAGAAGTTAATTAAAACTCCTGGTCTGTTCAGAACATCAGTGAAAGATCTGGGTGACCTGAGGGTTTCTGCTCTTATCTGGGTGACGCCTGTGCATTCAAAGAACACGTGCGCGACGGTTTCCTCAGCCTCCATGCACGCCCTGCACAGAGGACTGTCGGTTATGCCTATTGTGTGGAAGTGTTTGTTTAGCGAGCAGTGCCCCGTGATGGTCCCCTTCACTAGGCGCAGGCCGTTCCTGTCGAAGCGTAATAAAGCCACCTGCGTATTTGGTTGAAGGGGATTGGCACGATAGGCTCGGGTCCACAGACTGCCGTGCTAGAGATTAAGTCAGAAATGAGGTAGAGTCACTTTTGATGCAACCAATTTGTGACCACTGACGATATAAAATACACTGAACCCAATCGTTTCCCGTGGTATCTTCACTATATAAAGCACCACAGATAAGGCAAAAACAATCATCCGATTCTTTGTCATTTGCTCTCTTTGCTTTTCCAGCTTTAGAACTTTTTTTCTTGTAATTTTTTTCTTGTTTTTTTTTGGGTTTTTTCTCAGTTTCTGTTAAAGAATATAATGAAATGGTTTTTTACGTATTCAAATATTACCTACACACATTTTACATTTTCATCTAAAAACTTTAAAAAATATGATTGTTGTTAAACAATAAATAAATAATAATGAAGTTTTAATGTTAGAAATCGGAGTTTTTGCTTCGGGAAATTCCCTGCTTATTAATTTATGATAACTATAATAAATAATATGTAACTAATCAAATAATACATAAATGTATCAATAATTAATTAATATATCATTTTATAATTTAAAGGGGGTAGAGGGATGTTCAAGTTCGATGAGAAAAGTACCTACGAAATTCTAATCTTAAGCTATGTTGTTTTAAATATTTTCTTACTTGTATCAAAATACTTGGGTTTCAATTAATTCGATTCTGTGAAAATAATGCCAACTGTTAGGTATAATATATATACTCGTATATACATATTTATAAATATAGTTCTTCTATACCTACGTGTGTTTATCACCTAACTTAACTAACCTAACTACTTTAGATGAAATTTTGTGTGTATATTTGGGTGGGTCCCTGGATAGTTTGAAAATACAATTGGACCCGGTAGGTGGCGCTGTTCGGACAGGACAACGTCTGTCAAGTCCGCTAATATATTATAAATACCTACAAGATATTATTTTTTATTCAAATGCAGATCACTTCCTGCTCCTGGCCTGCCATAAAGGCAAACGCTGCCGGCATTCGCTTACTTAATGTTTACGATTGCAAATAAATTCTTCTTTTAAGTACCTAATAAGATTACGAGAATTTGAGTTGTGGAGAATAAAGACATGAAACCGTAAATAAAGCCAGTGTCAATAATACAGGGTGGCAGGGACATCAACGCGAAAACTGTTACCATGGATTCAATAAATGATTCTGAAATCCCCTGCGATGAAATTTCTCGTTGGTTATTTAAAAAATAATCTGCTGTTTCATAAAACAGTGCAATACCTACACGGTCAAAGTGTATGGAACAGCGGATTTAAAACGCCTTTTTTTTGGGTGGGACTGACTCAAACCCACCCATGTTCCTTCAGTTCCCTGTACATTGCCAGCGGCCACGGTATTCCTTTCGGACTTTCCAGCGACCCCGGCAGGCATCGGCCCTAGCGGACCTCGTCAGTTCTGCTGACATCTCTTTGAGGCGCGCGTGGAACACAACGCGCCATCGACCCGGGCCTGGTCATTATCGGACGGCAAGCTACCCATTGCTCACCGTCCGCAAGCCCGCGCCTACGGTGGCCGGGAATCGGCCAGCAATTCCCGACGCCCAGGGCGTCTCCTGCGGCGGTTAGGGGCGTGAGAGCGCGAAATTAGGCAGTTTCACCCCTGAATTACTGATCGAGCAACGGCCCACTTCGGATACTGTCAACCCGATTGCAAAAACAGCTAAATGGATTACAAATTGCTGTTAAAAAATACATGGTGTTCTATCGCAGCCTGCCATCCAGCCTGGTCATCAATAACGCAACGCCGCCGTCAAATCCTAGTATGCAGATTGAAACTGAGTGTTAGGAGGAACGGCAAAATTTATGTATGAAGGTCGATTGGCAGTTACGGCCCGGGTGGTAAACTGGAGAGTGTCGAAACGATAAAGAGAATTCAGAAAGGACGAAGGTAGAGCAGCCCAACGATAAGTGGTATCATAATGGTTGTGCAATTTGTGACAGCCGAGCTCGGAATAAACTTCGTAGTTTGGGCGTACGTAGTTTTCTAGTTTTAAAGTTTTCTTTTCAAACGTGACGTCTGATATACGATTTATTTGGGGGTAGTTTGACGTGAAATGTTGAAAATTACACTGAAATATATTGTCCGAACTAAAATTTGGACGTAACGAAAAAGTTTGTTTCTATTTCTATTTTTAATTTTGATCCAATAAAGCAATTTTCCAACAGCGATATGCCCTGACAAAGCCCCGTCTGACTTTTTAAAGCATCAAAATTATCAGGTTTATTCCATTTGGTGAGTTTGACTGGCAATACTGGAATACGCCGAGTCATACGTCGCCGTCGAGATTCCAGTTTCAATCTAACTGAAGTTGACCTATCGGCTATCACGTTACTATTGCCAATATTTCATATTACAATATTGCAATCAACACTTGAATATTTAGAGAGCCCATCCTACGCATAATCGATAGGCACCAGACGGCTAGCGCTCCTCGCGTGTAGTTTCTATATCTTAGCTTTTATCATCACTACTTATGTTATTAAAACTTCTACACCGGTACTACTTTTCCCTGTATAAAACCAAAATGTTCTCTTTTCGAAATCAAACTTTAAAACTTTCCAGTTAGCCAATTTTATGCAGAATGCAAAAGGAATATTTTTATTTTTTATTTTAGAGGTTTTTGAACAATGTAATTTTTGGGTAAGTTAGTTAAAAAAAATGGTGTTTACCAAATGTGAGTGGATAAATTCATTTTATACAAGACTAGTTCGTAAAACCTACCTGCGAATTATCCAGTTAGTAACATTTTGGTATTTTCCTAATGTTATATTTTATTAGAATTAGCAATAAGCACCTCCGCAATTAAATTCCAAATATTATAACGAGTTGTAAATTTTTTTTTTTTTTTTTTTTTTTTTATTGTTTCAAAATTGTGTAAAATGTTGGTAAAACCAACTTTGTTGCGATAAAGATCCAGAAGCTAGAGATGGCGCGTCGTAAGACGTGTCGTCTTTGTTATTTCTGTTGTGTGGTAACATTGTTTGGTGGATCGCGCTGGGTGGCAACACTGGCAACATATTCAACAATGTAGTAATGCGTTTACGTGCTCCGACTGTCCGCCGATGCAGACGAAGGCAGTGGCAAACACCGTGGGAATATACAGGTACAATGTTTCACTCCTGTGTACCTGCTCCCGAAATGCGCCGCCTCGCCGCTGTGAACCATCACCCCGGTTGTTCATTGCCGCATATTAAAATCTGTCCAGCTGCTTTTAGAACAGGATATTAAAAGTTAGAGACCATCGCTGAAATATTCGAATATTTTGTCAGCTTTCCTGTTCTCTATTATAAAACAGCATGAATATTTATTACGTACTTACCAAATATTTGTTGCTTGTAAATCCCGACACAGTCGTGAAAATGAACATTAGCTGTTACAATATTTGAAATCGGAAATTCTATTTTCGATACGACGTCTTTTCTCATGGGTGTCGTAAGAAGCTAGGTAGGAACTGTAGCAAGGAACGTACCTAAGACAAAAATTGAGCCTTCACCATGACTTATAGATTAATTTATCACCGACAGGGCCGGATTAGCCAAGTGCAAATGCTACAGGTCCGAGCACTTGGACGTACAAAAAAACAAGTCATGGTACCCTATACCACATGTAGAACTATTGTAATATTATATAAGAATGGTGAAAAGAAACCTAACTTCTCCGAATCTAGTTTGTCTTGATTCTTCAGCTTTTCCATATAAGTCTACAAAGCAATTACAATTTCTGTATAAATTGTCAAAAAATCTCTCCGAGGTGGGGTCCAAAGAGTTTTCGAGCTCGCTTCGCTCGCTCTTGCATCTTAGTTTCTCTTCATTCATTAACTTTTCTGTATAAGTCGAGAAAGTACAGGTAACTCCTATTTTTTTATAGATAAAATAGGTCAGTTTAAAAACATTTCATTTTTGTTGGCGGTGGTGTCTAATTAGTTTTGGGTAACCTCTCTGAGTGTGGAAATTGTCACTACATTGTTGTATTGGGTTACTTGAGAAAAACAAGTGCAAATGGTAATAGTAAATAAATAAATAAATGTCAACAAGACACCTAACCAGGTTTTTTCTAACTGTAAAATAACTGCTGGCACTGTAACTAGATCGAGTGGTATAATGTGATATCAATTATTATGTATTGTTTAAACATTATGTTAATTATAAATAGAAAGCCAGAGGTCTCATGACAGGTTTGTGGACTTACCCTTTCTGGTGGTAACATACCGGTGTTTGAGTTCCCTAAGACAGACAGGGCTCAGTTACGCGATGACTGATTCATGCATGCCAACTGAGACAAGACCATTCAAAGCTCTTAGGCTACCTTTGAGTGAACCTGTAAAGCCTCTAAAGGCCATTTCAGTCTAACAATAAATGACGCAAAGGGCGCATCCAAGCGGCTAGGTGAAGGATCATCGTCATAAACTCCTAATAGACAATCCACAGTCGTGAAGGACATTACCATAATCTCTTGTACTACCTTGACGGATGAGATTAGCAAAAGAGGGCAGGTACCGACTGCTAAAGCTCTTGAATTAATCGCTACAAGGTGATAGGCCTCCAATATTTAATTCCAATTGGTATAAGTACAGTCAGCTTCAAAAAGATGTTTATATATACAATATGTAAAAAAACCTGTCGGATCCGAAAGTGGCACAATAGGTACTGCAATAACATTAAGTACCAAAAAGTAATAAAAATTCTTATTACTATTGAAAATAAAAAAGTTATTGCTATTTAAAATTCACCTTTTAGTACCAACATTACCCCAAATACATTAAAAATTAGCAAATTTTCAACAGGCGTAGTACCCGCTAAAGGACGGCCGCCCGTGCCCCATGAAATAAACCGGTAAAATTCCCCATCGAAAAAAATGTGGCTTTTTTTTCTATTTTCCTGAAAATTTCCGCATAAATAGACTCTAAGTACGATACTTAACAACACCCTCACGGATCAGACAGGGTTTTTTACATGTTGTAAATACCTACAACGACAAGAATCCATTTGATTGTCTGCAATTTGTTTTACGTAATACTGTTTCAATATGTACCTAGAGTTATAGGTAAATATTATCCAATGTGCAATATGTTTTGTGGTTTCACATTGATTCATGTTATGTGTTCCCAAATTGTAGACATTTAAATCTTGACGATGTATATTCTGTTTAAGGCTGACTGTACTAATAGGTATTAACAGTATTACCCCATTTCTAAAGAGCTGTCGATTATTCCGAAAATTCTAATTCCTAAATTCTTGATTTTGGTTTCTTGGACAAGTTTTAAGGAATATTCTCTTTGTTTCTAGTTTTCTAGCGACCTCATTTCTTTGAATGATTGAATACCCAACTCCAATTCTTAAACCAATAATAATTCTTCTTACCTTATTATTCCTAAACTACTTGAATTAAGCTTCCCAATTTCGGAAAAAGTAGGATTCTTGTTTCCTAATACCAAAAACCGTTTATAAGGAATAAACGGTTTCTGTATTCTGTTTGGCTTTATCTGAAATTCAGAGATCTAATAAAAGCAAAAACCTATAAAAATGTATGCCTGTGACATACGGACGGACAGACGTACATGGCAAAACTATAAAGAATTCTTTGTTTTACGGAACCCAAAAAACCACGAGACGCTAAAAGGTAACAAAATGATGTCGTATTCCACAAAATTTGTTTTATAAGTAACCTTTTTTTACAAACCAATCATACAAGAGATATTGAGTGTTATCCTTTATAATCCTTTGTCTGAATGTGATTGGACCTGATGGAAAGGGATTATAATGATCTTTAATCCTAGCAATTAACATAACTGGCACGAATGGAAGATTAGTGCAACGAATGAAACATTTTTTGTAAATAAAAGAGTAATTTAAAAATAAAAAGGTATAATTTTTGTGTGTAAAATTATTAACGAATATTTTTTTTTACTTTTATACATTTTTAAGGGAAAAGTATCAAAAAAATTACTCAATTTCTATCGCTTCTAAGGTAGCAATCCAATTATTTTCTAAACCCCCAATTATTACTGCTATGAGGCAGTGTGCCGATAATTAAAACAATTAGAAACTATTACTGCTAAGGTCAAACGTTAATAAGATATTAAAAACCGCCATAAGTACCTCAGTAAATACCCAAAGTTACTGAAACAACGTTCAAGTTAGTTACTCTTATCTTTTTGTTGGCTTCCTGTCGTCTAGAAAGAAGATGTCTGAACATTTTACGTAACTATAAAATATTAATTAAGCAGGTAGGAACGTAGGTATCCACAACTAAATTGGTTCAGTCTTTACTTAAAGAAAAATCTAAGCTTTTCTCCCCTGTAGTATTCAGATATTCAGGAAAGCTCCTTATCGCAACATGGCATTTTTCAGGTGTAGGTTATTGTAAAACCGCGCTCAAACCATAGCTTATATATTTATAATAATGTCTTATTAGGTAGGTATTACAGTCATCAAACTACAGACGAGTTCCCCATTAATTAAGAGCTTCGATAAACGTAGTCAAATTACCTCAATTAGTTTCTAGAAATCTTCATCATACACTTCGGACGCACTTATCCGACTTTTGATCTTCATTTATTTAGAATTACAAGAAACTCTCGGAAGAACTCTTTAAGTACTGTGTCAATTTAAAAGTTCATTGTACTGAATTTCCTCGTAAGATGTTTTAAACGATCCCTCTTTAGTCTCATTACGTCCTTAAATTCAGTTGAAACACGTTCAGTATATAAAATTAGAGCTGTATTTAATATACAATGGATTCTTATAAGCCAGAACAAAGCTGGAAATAAGGAGAAAGCAAGTAAAAGCACCAGATGCCGTCAAGTGGTCCCCGGTGCAAAACCTCGCTGAGCCCCAAAAAAGCGCTGACTGGAAACAATCAGACGTTGCTTGTCTATTGAAAATGTTCAAGATTCGGCAAAGCGATTTAACAAAAGGTGAAATTAACTCAGAACTGAAGAAACATTCTAGGTATGGACAATAGCAATGTTGCCATTTCCCCTACTCTACGAAACGAGAAATATCTCATTTAATATTAATATTAAAGAGCAAAACCCAGAAGCTAAGTTCCTATTTGTTTGAATGCAACCTTTCATTTAACAAAAGAATACCTTAATCATGAAACATAGAAATACCTGGTTACGCTCCGTAAAGGAAAATAGTGAGCTTTAGACATTATTCCCACAATCGCGAAAACTACGAGACGAATAGAGCTTCACAAAAAGGCTGTAGTAACTAATCAATCACTTTCCGATCAGAAAATATGAAGCGACCGCCTTATTCTTTCAATAAAAGTCCGATTACATACTTGATTAACGAATCATAACGGAGATATAATAGTAGGTTATATTTTATTATTTCTTTCTTTCGGATTTTTTTTTCCAACAATTGCATCGCCAAACTATTCGACCGACATTTTAAACTAATATAAAGCTTAGAGAACCGCTCCTAAATAATGTAAATCCGTGCGGAAATCACATCTAGACCCCCTTTATTACTGGACTAGTCGGTTTTAAATTGCATATCTTCAAGACTTTCTGTTATGATTGCAGCATCTTGATAAATAGCTCATGGCTGGCGGCCAGCGTCTCCAGAAACGCAGTACGGTAGTCCCTAGTTCATCCGAGATACCTCGAGTTTCTCCTGAATAAATTCGTTTCAACTTTCTTCATGACTGCTCCATTTTTCCATTTAATTCTCTTACGGATACCTACATTTTGTTAAGCTACGTGAATTTGTTAACTAGAAACCGGAATCAATATAATTATATATTATAGTAAAGCTATAAGTATATCCATTTTTTGTAAAGAATAAGTACTCGTGTAAGCCTACGTATTAATTTACACCCTTTCTTCTTGAGAAAACCAATTACTTCCATCAATTCAGAATTTAAACTACATACGTCTTGTAATTAATTTCTCTTTGACGTTTGGGTCTTTCATTGTTTGCGGTTACAAAGTAATTATCATTTGTAGAAAAATATTAAATAATCATTTCCTGCTCCTGAGGAAAAGAAGTTGGAAAACGTAGAAAAGTATACAAAAATATAAAATAAGTAAGTAATGCTAATTGAAATATTCATAATAAATTATTTATTTATTTAATACATCCGACGGATTTGTATGATTGGATTGTTCCGCGTCCAGGAAACTGATTTATTTTCCAATTACAATTTGTTGTTCTTTGTTTTAAGTTAGCGCCCTTCAGCCGGAAACGATTGACGAAGATTTAGGAACATAAAAACAAAACTGCGGAAAAACAGAAGTAGAAAAATGTATCGCGTCTTCAACCCCTCGTACCTACACCGCCGTTATACATTATCCTGGCTTCGAAAACCACAATAAAAATAAGTAGAATAAAGCGTAAGCCGTAAAAAGTTTTGTTTTTCCTATTACTAGCCCCTCCATTTATTTTATTCTGTTTCCGGAATCACTTTTGTCGTCTTTAACTTACTTCCCCAAAAGTTATGATATTGCCAATGATTGTACCTAATAATATTTTAATAAAAGAAATTCGCGAACAAATAATATGAAGTTAAAGCAAATATTTTTCTCTATAACGCACAGCCCAGGAAAGTATATCGCTGGGGCAATATCAATAAGAATTCGCAAATAGTAAATTTGCTATGTGCGAAGCCGGAACTAATACCGAATTATGGAAATTCTGATGAAAATAAGTTTTTCCTTAGTAAAAGTATACGTACCTCATAAAATACCATTCTGCTTTCCCGCTGGGCCAGCTTTGCTTCTTCATTTTGCACAGTTAATTTATTTGAGGTGAGAATAAACTTTGTCCGAACACATTGCAAGCGCGGTACGCTGTGGCAGAGGAGCGTTACAAGCGTGGCGGTATCGCGGGCGCACGTTCGTGACTGAATGCTATGAGCAGCCGGCAACGGCCACTGGATAGGGTGGCTGCCGGCTCCCTCGTCCCTCGCCACGCCGCGCCGCTCCGCGTTGCGCCGCCCTCGCCGCCTAGCCTCACCAAGTCTCCCCTCGAAGGCATTATTCTACGCCGGACACTACATTTAAGCAAAAAACAAAAATCTACTTTGGCTTTTAAGTCCCCAAAATTGCTTGCAATTACATGAATCTACCCTATTTAAGGGAGAAAAGTTAAGTTTTTTTTCAAGCGGTTATAGTGGAGAGATGCTTGATTATAATAATTGTGAGCGAAATGTAGAGATATTTTTCATTCAGGAAACTAAGTATTTAACATTACTCTCCTTCGTTCCTCTGAATGCAAACTGTAAACAAATTGTGGCTCTTCAATTATTTTTAACTGCATTAAGATAAACACCTAATTATGATCATCAAAACGGACTGGCAAAATTATTTACATCAGTCTTAATAACATAAAGACTGAGACGATGAACAAAACAATTATTGTACCTATAACGATGTCTTCTTCATGGCTGTGGAAATTAGGAAGAGCCATATTTCTCAGGTACCTATCAGCGGAAGTAGGTTATATAACAGGAAATAATTTTCGGAGTAGCTATTTGTTGTTATATGTTTTCCTCATTCAATCAAAAGCTCTCCCATAAGAAAAGCTGACCACAATATACGTAGTTATCTCATTAGTTCTCGGCAACGTCTACTGTTGGCCTAATCTTACATTCAATCCATAGTAATAGCGGCTCTACTTAGAAGACAATTTAAAAGCACTTCAATTAGCCAACTTTGACTGAATCTCAAAAAAAGGTTTTGCATCATTTGACATGCAAGTGGTCTAAAAATGTAAATAATAGTCTAGACCACTTTACCGAATTTGAAACTTACAACAATTTCGTGTTCAGCAGTACGTAGGTACCAAGTCGGTTTCGGGCGACTTGGTACATCACTTAATATTTTTCTGAAAATAATAGTTATGTGCGAATTGTTTTAAATTTTGTTTTTGTTATTAATGTATCCAGGATGCACCCTGCGAGCCGGACCATAGTAATTAAACTTTCCACACGTTAGCCCCACTAGCTACAACAGTGTTACTACAAACAATACCTACTTAAAGATTTATAATCCCTAATCCGTTATGTTTACGGGTACGGACCCGACCCATCTATGGATTCATGTCAACCCGTTAAACTGTACGTAGATATGGGCTTTATAGTGTACGTCTTAGCCACTCAGGATAATGGCCCAATACTACTTTGTTTACAGCCTACAGTCCCAACTTATATTACCTATTAGTCTTTAATTGGAACCCAGACTTTATTACAGATCTGCATCTCAAAGGAGGATGGACCTTTGGCCTTTTTGTATGAACTGTGGTCTAACTTACAAACTTTCTACAGTTTTTGATGTGAAATTACACGCGAGGTACGGGTGGCACGCGACGAGACAGGAAGGTTCTGGGGCATGACATTGATTTTAGAAACGGTTTTTTTAAAGCTTTACCATCCCATCATAAGGACTACAGAATAATGTAGCATATAAAAAACTAGCA
Source organism: Agrochola litura (assembly GCA_949152395.1). Classification (NCBI taxonomy): domain Eukaryota; kingdom Metazoa; phylum Arthropoda; class Insecta; order Lepidoptera; family Noctuidae; genus Agrochola; species Agrochola litura. The sequence continues at coordinate 11,104,583 of OX424491.1, read as the reverse complement.
CTTCACCTGAGACATTGTCTGCGTGGATTTCATACTCCACCTTCGAACTTCAACATGTTTAAAAGATTTTTTTTTAATTCTTCGTTGCGAACTTTATTATCTTCCTTAAGAAGTATTTGTGCCAAGTTTCAAGTTTTTAAACCGAGGGCATAAGACTTTTCCCCCTTTTCACTCCTTATGGATTGATTTTCGCAAAATCCATATATGGATAATAGACCATTACCAATTTATGTAATGGTATCTCTTCAAGCCTTTACATTAAATTAAACCGACGGGGTTTATAGTTTACATTGGACCATTTTTAAGTCATTGGGTTTACTACTGAAATAAATACTACAATATGTAATGGTCGCACTTCACTATTCATGTTCACACTGTAAACCGCTGCCCCAGAAGGGAGGAATTACTCTACTGTTTCTAAAACATGACAAAAACATTTTCTTTTATTTATTTATTAAAACTTTATGCACAAGTAAAAAATACTGTACAAAGGCGGACTTAATGCCCGAGACCACCTTCTACCAGTCAACCTAGAGACAAAACATGGCAGGTGCAACATAAGGTAGGTATAGATAACTTGAAAATGAATACATACTAATTATTATTTATTTTATCTAAACATTATTTATAAAACAAAGTCGCAAATCGTGTCTGTCTGTGGTCGCTTAGATCTTCTAAACTAAACTACTGAATCAAATAGATGTTGAGATGGTTTTCACGATAATTTTGAACATTTATTTCAGAAAGTTTATTATGTGTATAATTTTTAACATTTCGCCACAACCATGCGAAGCTTAGTCGAGTAACAAGTAATTTTATAATTAGCAATGCAATGTAATCGGCTTAAGTACAAACCTACCGTTGTTTGAAACTTCACTGATAGTCTTAGCAAGTTTCATAAGTCAAACAGTGGTGGAAGGAGACGGTACTGAGTAGATAATAATTAAAATAAAAAGATTTATCTGCCTTGTTGGTATACTGGTCGCAAGCCCAACTGCGGGCATGGATTCAATTCCCTGGCCGGATAAAGTGTTACTGTGTTTTTCTATTAGACAAACAATGAGCCTGGAGACTAGATTTCTGCACGATATATAGGCTTGACCCTTATTACATGGGACTTGAACATAACTAACACCTCTGCCTAACCCTTTTGAGAAGGGCGTGATAAACCTAATGTAAGTTAGAATTATGAAGGTATTTTGTGCATAATATTATCTTAGGTTGATTAACCATCGCTTAGTGGTGAGTTTCAAGCCATTCTGGCGCCATTCCAGTGCGCTGAAAGGTCCACTTGCCGACTAAGTCTCTTCTACTTTGCCCGTACTTGTGTATTTTCAGCAGATAGGCTCTCATATCGGCTTTCACGACTTCCTCCTAAGTAGGTACGGCTATTTAGGTTCTCTCACAGTCGGTCCAGCTATTATCAAAAAACTCGTAGACCTCACAAGATGGCTGTTGTGTTGTTGACAATATGAAACTGAAAACCTCGTAAGAGGTCATTGTTTTCATAATTATAAACAAATTTTATTATAGGACCAACGCAGAAATCCCGAAAAAAAAACTGACCCCAGCAGTAGATTTTTTTAAGTAACAGGTTTTCTGTTATTTCAATTACACCTTGTATATTTCTGGGGAAAATTGCATGCAAGTGTGTGGGTCATGTTTCCACTAGCTACATGCAACACAAAATCCATGTCGCTGCAAAAATGTTGCGCTACTTTTGTTCAGACCGAATATGCCTTTTGTATGTGGCGACTAAGTAGTTCACCACATTCTCCCCCGCTGCGTTCTAGCTTGAGGTGTCGTAGTCCTGCAGATAGCCAGGTGGTCTCCTATTCTTGGTAGTCTGCCGATTTGAAGGAGTATCTGGCTCAGCACTTTCTGTAGAAACAAATGAGGACTCGCTTTCTGTTTCTACAGTTTCAATACGTTCGCCTTCTTCTCCAACCCTATTCTTACGATTTATCAGCATTGCTACTAATATTATCACGAAATACCTCGTGTATCTACAAAAATCTTTAAATCACTCACTGACAGACAACGCATAGAACCGCTGGATCTAGAAGCATGTTTGCACAAGAGTTCCATAATCGGAAGTGAACTTAAAAAATCCTTCCTTAAGTTTCCACTAGTCGACGGCTCGAACTCGTTGGTGGCGTGGCTAACATGCATGCTATTTAGTAAACTTATTCATTTATTTAGTATTTGCTGATCTAATTTTATTTATTTAATTATATAGGTATTTAGTTATATATTTAGTGAAATAGACGATGATTTATAACGAAAACGAGCGCGTAAAATTTCATGAACAGACCTTTGAGAATATAGATATTATGGAAAAACTGCTAGATTTATCTACTCAAAATAACATTATTTGAACTTTTCAATAAATTATCTATCCCTGTACGGTTTCTTTTTGCCATTTTCATACTACATGAGTTATTTATTTACGCCCAAAGGTGAGTTCAAATTAGCGTTGTTGTGTTTCGACCCTCATAACTTCCAAACTAATACTTTTTTCTCTATTCTGCTTCTATTCAGGGCTAGATAATGACAAGGCAAATTGATGTAATTTTTGGTTTTGAACATACACCGTCAAACAGACGAGTAATCACCATACTACGTTTGTATGGAAGAATGACAGACTAGTGTACCCTTAAGGAAGGATTTTTTTTATAGTTCCCTGAAAAAGTCAAATAAGAGATGAAAGTTTAAATGGAAGTTCGTAATTTTTGCTGATGAGAACGATATCGGACACACAGCTTGTAATTTAATAATACATTATGTAAAGGTATTCAATTCAGTTTCAGAACTAAACTATAATCTTAAAAAAATACTGTCATTTACAGATGCAAAATGCTTGACAATATTAATAACTTTACCTGTATCTAATTGAAGAATCCGTCATCCGATGCCTGTTGTTGACACAATTGTATTAAAGTTCTAATTGCTTGATTTTACGATAACAAATTGCCAAGGACTATTCATTGTTCTAATTATAGAAAGAGCTCAACAATACAATTATTTGTGAAGTGTTTTTTTACAGATTATCTAAACCAATTATTTTATTAGTATTTTTGTTAAAGCCACGCAGGAAAGCTTGGGTAAAAATCAGTACGTAATAAAATTTACTTTCCTAAACTTTAATAAGTATGCTTACTGATTTTTAACCCTTCAAAGGTTGATTTAAAAAACCCTTTGGAAAAGTTATATTAACACCGAGATTCGGGCAATTTCCATCAGAGTACCTTTGTTAATAGCGAGGTATTAGCGTGTTTGAACATTTGAACATACATTATATGCTCATTATGAAATGCACCAGGCGATCGTGAGCGGTTTAGCAGACCCTGTCTGTACAAAATGCCATAAATTACAAGCAAAAAAAGTAGAAGGTTTAAGGGTAGTAATTTTACACCAGCAGTCTGTGGGCTAATCATACCCAAAAAGCAGACAGCGCACTGCGCATTCAATATAATAACGCCTTCAGGGCGCTGTTGAGGCTTCCACCTTACTGTAGTGCGTCAGGGATGTTCACGGATGCGCGCACTGACGATTATTTCACGATCATGCGCAAAAAAGTGGTATCAGTGATACGCAGATTGAGGGGAAGCAGCAATAGCATTCTGAAGGTGTTTGCAGAAAGGCTAGAAGGGCCTACAATGGATACATTTATCTAACTGCATGTCAGACATGGGACTTGATAAATCTTCCTTCTCTAATCTTGGCTGTATTTTTATTGTGTATTTGTGTTTTTATTTTTGTACTCATGTGTGTCTAAGTGTTACTACTAACATAGTTTTTTAAGTTTGTACTGATTACTAACACTCTATGGGCCGTCGACGCCTGAAAATAAACGATTTTTATTTATTAAAGCAGTTTAAGGTTAAGCTCATTGGGGCATAAACTATTCATTTCAAGGCATCTTTATTGCAGCTGACAGGATATTCCACGTTAAGGATCCTCGTTTAATAGGTACCTACTGACTTCCAGGGATTCAATAAAATTAATGAAGGAAAAATATTTTCATGACACTAGGTCAATCACTCAAATATCTTGATTGATAAGGCACTTTCACGAAGATGTTTTATATTGGGTGTTCGCACTTTGTCCTTGAAGAATAAAAAGCTCACGTGAACTTTTTACAATTAAATGCCTATTTTATGCCACAAAAGAAATTGTCACGTTTTTGTCACATAATTTCTTTACAGATTAAAGCAAATCGAGTAGACAGTGGACGTGGTAAAAGTGGAAAATTGCCAAAGTAGAGCGTCATTTATCAACGCCATTTGGTGACGTTTCGCGCCTTCGGTGAATCTTAATGGAATAGACATCACAACTCCATGTGGCAGAACCATGGACCCGAAGGAAATCAAGTTAATGTCGACTAATTTTTGTTTAGACCAATGGAAAGTAGTACAACCTAACATAACCTAATATCCAACACTACGCATCTCTTGTACTGTTCTAACGTGACGAACTTTATATTTGATTTCAACCTTGCCGTTACTCTTTTAAATTTGGTTGTAAGAAATTAAACTGAACGATTATGTTATGATAAAGAAGTGAATAATAATAAAATGAATATCATGTTAACCTTTGAAAAAGCTATCTCAATGCAATATCTCCTCCGTGTCAAACTCGATCCAATAAAACGGTCGGAAAACTCTCAATGCGCCCATACTCCATATGCACTTGAAATTCTTCACTCTCAACATGTCATCAAAATTCTGAAAGCTTCTCTTTGAAAAACAACGTCACAAAGCCCGTGGAAATAGGAGTAAATAAAAATCTTCCGTTGGCAGCAATTCGCAAAACAGCAAAGCTGTTTCAAGCCATCCGATGGACACGAAGACCCCGGTGTGTGTATTTCCATAAACTATTTGTTAATGTATTTACAGTGACCTTATTCACTAGATATTTGTATTATTTCTACCGGACGCTAGTCGAGGTTATTGAATATGATAATGAAAGTATTTGCATTTATTGATAGAATACATTTAGCGATCAAGTTGAGCGGAAATCGGCGACAGCATATGCGGAAATCGGCGCTAGGCGGTGTCGCACCGACACCGCCTAGCGCCGCGCCGGCTTGGCAATGTGCAAACGTACCAATCTTGATGAAGTGATGCTAATCATATGCTAATGCTTTAGCCTTGGAAATGCTTTAGATATTTTGTTATGTCGTGAAGATTAAGCAATACTCGTAGTGTTTTCTTGGGTAAACGATGATTGTATTATCGCTGCGTCTTCGAAAAGTGATTTTAGAAGTACGCCATCTTTAGGTTTTTCAGGAAATTCAGGTTCATGATCAGTACTTTGACAAAATTCAATTCACTGTAAAGGTTTTGTTAACAAAATTATTGACTAACACACGACTAAACATCAACAAATCACAACTTCTTCAAATTCCACATCCAATCTATACTAATTTTAATTTTTAAAGAGATAAAGTCGCGGATAGAAACTAGTCTGAAATACTTAAAAACAATCTAATAATGAGAATTATCGACCAACCTAACCAAACCTTAACAATACAGCCTTTGCCAGCCTATCGGATCAAATTAGAAATAAGAACAAAAGAAGTCCATTTTTAGAGAGCCGACTCGAACTCAAAGTCTTCAATTACGTCTGTTTCAGTCATTCTCCATTAGTGCCTAAGTGTATAATAGCAATTCATCTGCCAAAATTAATATTTTGAGTAATTTTCACAGAAACATAAGCAGGCGAAATTTCTGCCACGTAAAGATAGAAACCTCGTACGCAACGTATGCAACGCAGGTAGGAACGTTACGTGTTTCTAATGCATAGTTTTTTGTATAAAATCAATGTCATAATGCGTTGCACAGTTTGTTTCTACGCTTATTAGTTGAAGCTTATTAGTATGCCCAGATTTGTCTTGCCAGCGACATCCAATTGTGTTTTGCATGTAACTACCGACACGTCAAAATACCGCTACGATCCGTCGAACTGCTATCCATTTAGGGCTGTCAGCTGCTGCACCTAAGATCTACTCAAAGCACTGCATCAATTTGGAAATTTCAGAATGATCAATCAATCAAAGCATATTGATAGATACGTGCAAGATTAATCACTATTAACAGCGACATGAAGAATGCAGCATTGTTTTCCAGTTTTATTAATCCGGCAATATTCGCGGCAAAAATTTTGTTGAGTATAAGAAAAAGAGCAGACAAAAAAAGATAGATAGATTGTGTAAAAAACGATATAGCAACGAAGATAGTGAACACAAAAATGACGGCTGATAGAGACGTACCTACGGAAGAAACAGAGGTTCTTCGCTGATCTGAAATAAATTGGGATATACAGAAGGATGATGCTGTTCGCGGCACACACGGACTACATTTGGACAGTTTAGGATATAATTTTCTAAAAAGAGGAGATACGATTTAAGCCATTTTCATTCCTATGTGGTTATGAATAGAATAAAATAGAACAGAATACATTTATTTGCTTTAAAACATGATACATTAAGGTCTTATAATATAGTTACGATCTTACATGTTTCGCCATGGACTGGCATACTAATATTTATTAAACATGTATAACTATACAACACACTTTTTTTTAATTATATGTCTAATAACATTGGTTATTAGGATTTCGTATCTACTTAAACACTTAACAATAACAAATATTAAAACTATAATTAAAACTCATTGTATTATCAACCCTACTCTAATCAGTTCCCAAATGGCCTGACACGTACAGCAGGTACCTACATAGATTGTTTAACGTGATTACCGACTGCTAATGCTTGTCTTTTATAAATATTCATAGCATTCTAGTTATTATTATATACATATTGAAAGCCGTAATCGGAAAGAGGATTTATTGTCCTTAGTTTAGTCATGTATCCTAACAAATTAATACTATCGACATATGAGTAAAAAAACGTTTGTTAACTCTGTGCTATCGACGTCCACAAGTTTTAAATTTGTTTATGTAGGCACTGTGTTGAATAAAAACGAGGTTTGCTGGCTGGGCTTGCTCAGTTTGATTAAAAACATTTTCAATATCAATAGATGTCAATCACAAATTAAGCCGACCATTGCAGAGCCGCACATTTTATGCAACGCAAACGAAAATTGAAAAAACTAAAAAACTGAAATAAATTGTTTCACATAACATATAAACTCACGCTGCCCGTGGGGGTAGGAGAACCTACAGAACGCCACCAGCAACGACCCTTACATTCTCATCCTCCTTGTTCCACATAGAGCCTCGTGCAGACTGGCGCGAAGCGACTCTTACAAACCAATTTCTAAGAAAACTTCACGGTAGGACAATTACCGGTGTCGCATCGTGCCGTCGCGTCTCGCGTGTCTGCACGAGGCTTTAATCTGCATATATCTATGCATATTATAAATTAAAGGTTTGGATGTTTGTCTGTGTGACAACGATGTCCTTCTAAATTACACAAGGGATTTTGATCTGGTTTTTACCATCACTTAGAGAATTTATTCCGGAAGGTTGATGTGTATAATACATTAATATTATACTTGATAAAGAAATGTTGATGTTTTGTCAAGTCGCAAAAACCGTACGAAGAGCAGGTCGCTTGTAAATTCATAAAACATTAAACTTTTTCTATTTTATCCTTAAACACATAGGTATTAAGGTATTAGGTAATACATAGGTATCCTTATCCTTACATATTATAAAACAAAGTCCGCCGTGTCTGTGTGTCTGAACGCGATAAACTCAAAAACTACCGAACGAATTTTCAAACGGTTTTCACCAATGGACGGAGTGATTAATGTGGAAGGTTTTAGTATATAATTCATTAAGGTTATGTGTAAATTGGCTGAAATTTGACGATTATTGTTGAAGAAGTTGGAAAAAATTTTATATTGGCGTGCGCCGCGGAAATCATAAAAGTTACATAAAATTTATGTCTTACAGTATTGTTCATCTTAAAAATTTCAACAAAAAAGTCGTCGGTGGCATATCGCGTCTATCATATGTCTATCTTCTAAGGATGACCCACAGTAGCCATTAGGCGCGGCGCCCACTATCGGTGGGCATCGGTACGGCTCGGGCGCTTTACGGCGGCTTCGGGCGCCTGAGGGCTGCTTGGAGCGGCTTCGGGCGCCTCAGAGCTACCTCGGCAGTCGTAAGTATACCTAAGGACGCCTAGGGTGGTTTCGGGTAACTCGGGTCGCATTTTCGTGGCCAGACAAGTCGCAGAACAGTCATAACGTTCACCGCGCGCGCCTCCATTAGCTTAGCAACACCCAGAGGAAAATAAAAGACAACAGCCTCATTAATTACACGTATAGGTTCGTTTTATTTATTTATCGTAAATCATTAAACAAGTTATGATAATCATCGAAAGTGCATCTTTGCTTCCAAAGCTTATTTACCCAAAATATTCTTTTTTGCCTTAAGGGTCCAAGTTTCTCTTCTTCTTCAGCAAATGAGAACTAAGTCCCAATCCACCATTATAAATACACACGTACAACTGTTTTCACGTAACGTTGCGACGTGTCTGCCACCCGAACTATTCTTAGTTTTGGCGAAACCAGCCTCGGCGTCCTTAGGTATGCTTACGACTGCTGAGGCAGCTCTGAGGCGCCCGAAGTCGCCCCAAGCAGCCCTCAGGCGCCCGAAGCCGCTGTAAAGCGCCCGAAGCCGCCGTAAAGCGCCTGAGCTCCACCGAGCCGTACCGATGCCCACAGATAGTGGGCGCCGCGCCTTATTATCTTTCAGAATTTGATAAAATTTCATTGTTATTTCCGAAGCTATTTTGACCGGTATCATATTAATCCTTATCCAATAAACTATGTTACTTAAATTGGGCATTTCATTTAGATTAAAATATGCCTTGACATCATATCATTTAAATGAACAATTTAAAAGATATCACAGATTCAAAATTACGCGTAACAAAATAATCATGGTTGACGGCACAGCGGTAGGAGTCAATGTCGTTTTCCTCGGCTATTTGGTATGTACGAGTAATCCCGGTAGTTCGTTCCCATGGTATATTTTTGACATCCATGCGGGCGAAGCCGCGGGCAAAAGCTAGTTAAGAATATAAGTGAATATGTTTAGAGATTGAAAAGAAAAACGAAAAATACAATTTACGGTTTAATGTTTTATTCACGACTTCAAAGAAATAAAGCATGCGAGACGTGTTACAAATTTGACAGACGATAATAAAATTTACCTACCCACATCGAATTTCAATATTCTTAACTTTAGTAAGAAACGTTTCAAATAAAATTACTCACGCCTTCTTCCCAATGGGGTAGGCAGAAACTATAGAACGCCACTTAAAACGCTCCTTACATACTCTTTTTACTTCGTTTTCATACATCTGGTGTATGACCAGATGTATGACGCACGCCGGTTGCGAGTCCTACGCACCTGACCTTTCCAAATAACATCACCAATTAGGTCACTAATACTTATGTCCTCCTAGGGCGTCCCCTCCCGGCTTTTTCACTCACATCAAACAAAAATGATTGACAATAACCACTCTTTAGGTCGCCATAAAACCCAGTGCTTTTAAAAAACTCGACCTACCACGTAAAAACACAATATTATTATGTACTATATACCTACCCTTATACCTGTTCAGTTGGCACTACAATTTTGTATTAGTTGCTGTAATCGCAGCCTCGAATCACACAAAAACTACGGCAAGTTGGTCGCGAGGGAAATAAATGTCTCTTTTGTGAGGATAACTGCCCTAACTGCTAATTAGAGACAGATTATGTAGCTAGGAAAGTTCTGAACGGTTATAGATAGAAATTGTAAAGAGAAATGCCGTTTAGTATCATGGCAGGACTAAGTTTTGTAAACGTTTTGGACTCGTTATTCATTCGTTGCATTGCGATATGGCTTCAGTGGTAAACAGGATGCTGTCGAGTAATGTAAACTTCACTTTACTATGTTTTTGTTTTTTAGTTTAAATTACATACATGGTATATTAGATGGTTCGCCACGAGAGGGAAAACGTGAAAATTAAACTTTATATAAACGTTTACAATCAACAAATTATGACTACACTGCAAAACCTATTTTGTATTTCTGTTATGTTTCACTAAGTATAGTCTCTACTAATATTTTAAAGAGAACATATTTGTATTTTTGTATGTAATTAATAAATTGGAAAACGACTTATTTCACCGGTAAAATTATTTCACCGGTAGAATGCAGTATTATCACTGAGTAACATAAGCTATCATTTATGAAGATTTCACGTGGGCGAAGCCGCTGGTGGAGACTAGTATAACATAAGTATAGTATGTCCGTACCTTCCTAATTCCTGAAGGGTTAGTAGAAGGTAGTGGTACTACTCTACATCCATCTTGAAAGTTATGTTTAGGTCCCAAGTTCCCAACAGGAAGCGAGGTATTAACAAGTTTTAACAATGTAGCCCTTTTGTATTATCTACGCAAAAACGAAACGAATTATTATACCATTTAATTACTGAAAAAGAAAGATCACTCATAAACAGCGATAACTTTGTCGAGAAGTCACAAACAGGAGTTTACTGACCTTACGACAGTTAAATACAGGAGATCAGAAAGTTATAAGAGGCTAAAGTAAAAAGTTGTTCGTTAATTTCACCCAGACGTTTGACTTACATTTTCACAAAACGGAGCGTACCAGCTGATTGTAAAGGGTAAATCTACACTAATATTATTAAAAGAGAGAGTCAATTTTGTAAGTTTGTGTATATGTGGAGGGTAATCTCGGAACCACAGATCCTATTTGAAAAATTCTTTCACCATTTGAAAGGTACATTATTTCAGATGAACATAGGCTACATATTACGTAAATATATTATACAAATAGAAGTATTTAACATTACTATTGAAATACTGTCTTGACTTTATGCAAGCCTAGTACTTTTTGTTAAGTTACTGCTCAGAACTTGTGCACAACGTGTCGTGAATAGAAAACCATCTTCACATGAAAATTGCTAGTATATATATATTTACCTTTTACTTTTTTAATACATATAATGGCAAAAGTAACTTTCGTGTGTTATAAAATTACAAAATTGGGAAAAGACCTATTTCATAAATCATGCTTTCGATAATAATACTATGTTCGTAAAAATATCTAACAATAGTTTAGGAGAAAATGGCCGTAGAATCTTGATTACATTTTACTATGGCCGCATGTCTACCGGACGTCCGTCATGTTTACCGCAAATAAACAAATTTTCTTTCTTTATTTTTTTTCTTTCTTCAACGGGACGTCACGTTCGTTTTGAATAATCTCGTTTCTCATTAACTTCCCGTTGACGTTGTGTGGTGGGCAAACAGTGTAAGTATTTATGCTTGTGACTGTACGGTCAAGGAAGAAAGTATTCAAACTTTCCCTTCCCACATGGCAAATGCATGTCACCTTTTCGAACTGTCATTTTAAACTCAAAATGTAGGCAATACGCTGTCGGAAAAAACAAAAATCTGCCTAGCCATTTCCCACCTATGTATGTTGAGGTCAGCTTCCAATCTAACCGAATGCAGCTGAATACCAGTACCCATTTTACATGGAGCGACTGCCTATCTGACCTCCACAACCCACTTACTGGATAACACGATACCCCTTTAGTAAGACTGGTTGTCAGATTTTTGGGCTTCTGACTTACCCTTAACGACTGTCAAAGAACTATGAATGACAGCCAGGACCAACGCGTGGCAACAGCTTAACGTGCTTTCTCGATAATGTAATGGATGGTCACCCATCCACGAACCGACCGTGGCAAGAGTAGCTTAACCTTCGACCGACCCGTGCAGCTGTTCTTATTTAGCCACAAGCCCCTCTGTTGGAAAAACAATAAGGTGCAAATAAAAATTGGTGGCACTCCGGGAGTGCCGACAAAAGTGAAAACTTGAACAAGATCGCCTTGGTGGAAGAAAAATACTTGTATAAAGCATTGGTCCGTAATCTTATCTAAATAAAGAGCACAATCGCGTTTACAAAAAAAAAACTTCCGAAACCTTTAAAGTAAAAATACTTGCAACGTAATATACAAAAATGAGGTGTCGTCATGGTGTCGCGAAATGAATGATTTGGTCCCATCTCAAAAATGCCCAACGCGCCGAAAGAAGTTTTTACTTCAAAAATTAACATAAGGTGCTTAACGTTTTCATCCCTTGACTGTACAACATTACCGTCGCGAGTGAATGGGATCCAATTACTTCGTCATAATCACTACATGGTTGAATGTTTCATATTTACGTGTTACTGTGTTCCCCATTGCATATAAATTAATCTGAGGCCTTTGTTGTCAACTGGGTCCCTCGCGCCCTGAGCCGATTCAAATGCAAATTGAAAATCGACCTCCCACCTCTATCATTCCTCTTTCAAAGCCTTCCCCTTCTTAATTACCAACTTCACACAGATGACTAAAGCTGGTCCACGTACTTTGATTTCTTATATACTTGTTTTGTGATCCCAGACCTTACAAAACCCAAGCTGTGGCACCCAGGAGCCGAGACTAGTAGTGCAGTCAGCCTCAAAAAGATGTTTACATTTAAATCGACAAAAAATAATTTAATTGCCTATAAAATCTTTGTTCTACAATTTTGTATCAATGTGTAGCATCAAACCTAACCTACTTAATTGCAGCTACACAAAGTTTTGTTTATTCAAAATTAAAATATATATTTGACATAATGATAAATATTTATGAGGCTTGGTAAGCGTGATCATATCTGTGTATCGCTCCTGTTTAATTAGCAGATGTACGTTATTATAATTTATTGCTAAAATTGTAGATTTATTTGCGAATTTTGAGTAGACGTGCGCTCAGCTCTTTCGTGTCAAAAGTGGGCTCGCCTCGCTCGCTGTATCTTAAGAGCGCTCGCTTCGCTAGTTCAGCTCATAAAAAGCATTCTCAGTTCTAATCTATCCTGCCTTACCGAGAAGGAGCTAGCTGTAATAAACCCTGGCTAATCGGTGCTAGCTTTTCACCAGTAACTGCCGCGGTATACTCGCTTCGCTCACTCAGATCGAGCGCGGATGTTACAGTCCCAATCAAACCCTCACCTATATAGAGGTGTCTTCTTACTTAGTCTTCTGCCGTTGAAACCTCCTCATGTTCTCGTAATCTTCACACATAGGTACTTGCACGATGATACGGACCCGCCGATTGATAACATGACGATTGTTGATGATTTTTTTAAGTTTTCAGGTATTTGGCCTAACTTTTGTATTCGCTTATAACTTAGATTTTTTTAGGCTTATTATGTTGCTTATTATTATGTTGTTGTTGTTGATATAAACTTCCTTCGATTATCGTTTTTTTTACAATTTCGAGCAGATACAGCCGTTAGGAGGCGAAATCTTTTTATTTAATAAGATTTTGTAAAAAAAAACTTACGGCTTCCGATACTGCCGTAGCCGTTGTATTTGCTCGGCACTAGATTTTTGCGGCTCATTGCATTCCATAACATGCAAGCTTAGTTCGATTGTTTGTTTTATTTCTGGCCAGATTTACGACCCGTTATGAGACGAAATCTGAAATTATTTTGCTATTGAAATGCATTTTCAACTCTATTTCAGCCAATATTTCTGTTATTTCTCTTGGTTCTGGTAGTACTTTGTCAAATCTTGACAACGGCACCAGAATCACCGTTCTAGCTAAACTTCTTTTTGCGCTACGAATTGGAATAGCGACACATACCTACTCAAAAATAGAGGGTCGCCCGCATGGGCCCAAACTCGCAATGTGACGTCATAGGCAAATTGTATCTCGCCTCTAAATTAGTACAATTATGACCTATAATTTTAATGCTCAACCATTAGGCATTTAAATTCTCGTAGTTATTAGCGGTTGAAATCTTGGATTTCTAAAGAACGAATAGTGGACCGTTGGATTTTCAACTCTCAGCGCTGAGCCTAGCGTTGAAAATCCAACAGTCCACTTTTATTTAGGAATTCATTTAAGTGTTACTTAGTGAAGGTGAAAACGGGCATTAGTCACCCCTGCCATTTTATCCGTGTAAATATAAAACATTGATCAGGCAGGGGACATAGCCCTTCTTCATAGCCTTCCAGTTCACTTTAGCCACCCAAACCCATAGTCCAATATCTTTGTATCTCAGTAAGCCCACTATCGCACGGTCACAACAATCTCGGATATGGGCCTTGCAGCGGCGGCCGAGCGGCGGTCAAACATAAAAAATGAAAAGCTGCTTAATTTAGATCGCAATAAGGTATAAATTCATAATTACTCAAGGGGGTCTACTAATGTTAAAAACAGATTATACTATGTTTAAGTAAATAAATGGACTTCAATGATGGTCAGCCGTCTCAACCGTTTGAGAATACTTATACTAGATTACTACATTTTCTTTTACAAAATGTAGATCACAAAAGAAAATGCGGTAACACGCACATCATGTACTTTTAAGTATATGTCAATGGTACTTCAGCTTCAATAACCAAACATAATTATCTACAAAACATTTTTATTATTTAGATATTGCAAAAAGCCTGTCAATCAAAATTAATTTCCAAAACAATATGACGTATTGTTCATCGTTTTTATTTTCTTTTCTTCGTACAGGCGCGAGTTATACGAAAATATCAATAATAGCAGGGTATGGCATGAAAAATTACTGTCCTAATTGGTAGGTGCCGTGAAAACTGCACTTTTACCCGACTACCCCAGAAGGAGGGTAATGGTTTTCGATGTCTAATTCTTTGGGGCACGCTCTGTAGCCTAAACGGCTTGATAGATTTTAAATTATGAGGTGTCGTTAGATTCGTCTTAATTGTGGGAGTGACATAGCCTATTTAATATTTACATATTTAATCTGCAAATACAAAAAGGGAGGTTTTTTTAAAATAAATTACAGCAATATCAAATATAACCCAGTAATGAATCAATTCCAAATATATAGGTACCTATTAATAAAACTAAAAAGATCAGCCGTTTCAGCCGAAATAAAGAAAATTATTTAAAAACAGAAAACCCGATTGCAAAAACACAACTGAAAAGAGAAAAACAAACAACATCGCAGGCGGGGGACAAACTAATAACCGGAAATATGGTGTAACTTTTGTCTGTCTATCTGCGATACCAAAATTCTATAGATTTTAATGCTTGTTTTTCTCTTTTCAGTTAAGTGTTTTTGGAGTCAGGTTTTTTGTTTTTTATTTGGGTTTTAAATGTATGAAAAGAAAATCTATACAATAAAGTAGTAACGAAGTCAAAACTGTACATTTAATATTTTTCGAAAAAAGGAATTGCTACGAGGTGTGGGAACGAATCTGATGCCGAATTTTTATCCGTTTGTCTGGATGTATGTTCCGGATTGGCGCAAAAACGGCAGAACGGATTTGGATGAAATTTGGCACTTTGATAGTTTATAACCTGGATTAACACATAGGGTAGGTACTTACTTTCAATCCCGATAGTACGTTCCCGTGAGACATTTTCCGACATCCACGCGGACGAAGCCGCGGGCAAAAGTTAGTTTTCAATATTTTGATAGATTTTATCCGATTTCTAAGAAAATCCTTCACATAACTCTAACTCAAACTCGAATCATTTAACTCCATCCATTAAAGCAGGCATTTTGAATTGAATTGTCAAGGAGCCGGCCAGTTAGTTGGAAAGTTAAAGCTAGTTACTCATTCCAAAGCGTAGATTGAAGGGTATCCAATAAAAATTCAGATATTATTCACCACCATAATCCTTTTGAAAACTTTCACATAACTTGCGGCATTTGTTTATGGGTTGCAGCATGAGGCACCTGTCCCACCACCCTCCGACGAGAAAGCGACCATATAGCTTTATCAACGATTTTGTCGCTCAAAAAACGTACAAAAGATTATAGGACCCGTGAAAGTAAAAGAGATACATGTATATATTAATAAACTAGCTTTTGCCGCGGCTTCGCCCGCGTGGTTGTCGGAAAATATCCCACGGGAACGACGTACTACCGGCACAGATTACCAGATGAATCACTCCATGTACTAGTTTACGCGCGCTAACTACCTACCGGCCGCCGGGTCGGACACGACCCATTTCTCAGTGGGTTGCCGATAGCCGTGAGGCGCGTACGTATACACATATATTTCGGTCGACCTGACATACTTAGTTTCAACTTCTTATGATATGGCTGGTTCTGGTGTATTATGTGCAGTAGATGGTTGTAGATCCAGCAAGAGAAGAGATAAAAACTTATCTTTTTTCAGTTTACCTGCTGGTACAAAAAAGTACCTAAGTATCTAATTTGTTTTACTATCGTTATTTAAATAAGTAGGTAAATTGTTTAAACTTGCATGTTTCGTGTTTTGTATTTTATTGGTTACCTACCTTAATTACTTGTACCACGTAATCTGTGCTTCTACTATGGTCTGAGATAAGAATAGAAAGATCAATGACCTCCATTTGTCAACTGTCATTTGAAAATTACGTTTAGCAAAAATCTACTTTGTGCAAATAAATTTTCAATAATATTTGTTATCGTTATAATCTTGTTAATGTTATTTTCATATGATTATTGTATATTTAAAGGCATGCAAGTGTTATAAAAGCGTGCATGACGTGCACATGCTACAACATTAAAAAACATTTTATTTCATAAAGTGTACTACAAATACCTACTGACATCTTTATCGAAAAATGCAGGCCGGACAATACATAATAACCACGCAGCGGCGCGCAGCTACAAACCAAAACTCACTTTAAGGGTCGTACAGACCAGCGCGATATCGCGGGCGCGACAGGCAGCGCGACCCATTCCTGAATCCAAAAATGGTTTTCACAAACTCGGAATGTTTTTGAAGGACCTTTCCAATAATACCCCACACCAAGGGTTAAAAAAAAAAAACATCACCACTTTACGTGTAGGAGAGGAACCCTAAAAAAAATGTTTTTCATAATTTTGTTTTACCACTTTGTCGGCGTAATTAACATGTATACTTATGCCAAATTAGAGCTTTCTAGTACTAAGGGTCTCGGAGCTAGACCGCGGACAGACAGACAGACAGACAGACGGACATGACGAAACTTCCGGGTTCCTTGTTTACTACGGAACCCTAAAAAGTCAGCTATTTCATAGAAAAGTGCAATACCTACGCGGTCAAAATGTACGGAACAGCTGTTTTTTTTTTTAATAACCGACGATAAATTTCAATACAGAGGGGTTCAGAATCATGTACTTACTGAATCCGTGGTAACAGTTTTCGCGTCGATGTCCCTGCCATCCTGTATGAGCCGCTGGTACTGGTGGATACGGCGAAAACGCTAAATAAGAAGGAATACTGCATCACGACTACCACAATATTGTAATTTAAAAACTACCGCCGCTTTTCCAATTTTGAAACTGATTCTTAATTCGCTAGAGTGAAAGCATGTATTTAAAACAAATGCTTTGAGTTTGAAACCAGAATAATTTTACTGGCAGCCTGCATGATGTAAGGTTCCCCTTAGCAAACAACTTTTACAAAACCTTTTCTTTCCCTTCGTACAATATCCGCTGTAATCATAATACCAATAGTATTTAAGCTACTAAGTACCTACCATTTCAAATGAGCCACCACAATTTTCGTAAAAGGAGTACGTAGGACCAAGAATTAAAAATAGGTACCAGTATTTCAATTTTAAATTTTAAAAGCTAAAGTTCGCTACCTGCTCAGTTTCTATTTTTGATTTTTTTTATTTTTTAGTTTCTATTTCTGAAATTTTGGTAATAAAGCTAATACTGAGATAGCTAATGGCATAGCTGAACCAGAACCAGAACCAGTTCAATTGTAAGCTTCAATTGTAATTAATCATCTAGTCCAGCTTTAATTGTAATTTTATCGGCACGTAGCGGGATAGAGTTATAAAATAGGTAATAAGGACCTACAGTTCAATCCTACGCTGTCTAATACCAATATCTATTTTGTCTTATTGTTGAGGTGGGGTCGATCCATTGCCTTTACCAGGAAAGGGAAAGGCATTCACTTTTCGGCCTTTTTTTACGAAAATATAATGATTGAACGACTTTTATGATAGCATCATAAATATCATAATTATTAACATTCATAATCGCCACAGCAAAAGACATACAGTTTAGTGAGGTGTATTTTTTTTTATTCATTTGACTTTTCTTTAATTTCCTGATTGGTGCTGACCGTGTTGAATGATCAAGCTTTAGGCATTAAAAGGTGTCTTTTTTTTGTAAGGATTATTTTCATGGACAATCCTACTAGTTTCTGTATCACTTCTCAAAGTGAGCCACTCAGTGGAAAAGTCCGACAATTCTTCAATCAAGTGTAAAAATATCTGAGACGCTCCCTTTACAAAGCAAAGAATTTCAATTTCTTTCAGACTTATCTGGAAGTAAAAGAATATAATGGAATTTAGGGGAAATGATTAAATTGCACAGAATAATCAGCTGTTAATGTGAAAAAACTGTACCAAAGTTTCAGAAGCAGACATTTATCGGTTAACAATTAATGAAAATTATGAATTTGGTCGTAAAAGATCACGCTGTTAGTACGAGTGTACATGAAATCTTGATTTCTGACTTTTGCAAGTTGAAAGACAATTAAACTTGTTGTCAATTTTCAACCCTTCACGTTTCACATAGTGCTAAAATCAGCTATTAAAACCCAATGAGTACTTACAATTTTACTATGCAAAACGCAGTTGTACCTACAGTGTTCCACAATAAACAAGACGCACAATTTCACTTTCATGAGACATTGCATGCGGCGCGTAATAAGAACGAGGTGCATATCGAACAATGAATGTACAGACGCCAGCACATCAAGCTACCCGAAACTGTCAAATTTTCCCAATCAACTTTGAACCTTATGCATCAGGAATAAAGTTGAAAATCTATTAAATAAATTTGACAGATAGTAGTAGCTTGAAGTGCTGGCGTCTGTACCTAAATTTCGTATTTTAACGCCCAAAAAAAAAGTCGACGTTTCATTTTCAATCGGTCAGAAAGAAAATCGCCTATGTGTAGGATTGTAGGTAAGTAAATAGGTAGTAATTTTGTATTTTTAGGACTTATTATTTTTAATCTAATCTCTCATTGCCCATCGTGTAACATAAAGCCGCGTCCAATTTAAAAGCGATCATCGCTTGAAAACGCGATCGTTCACGTGCAGTCGCAAAAATGCGTAAGATAGTTGAAGTCGTGATATAGTTATATATATCCCTAGGGATATAACTATTATAGCTATATACCGTAATATAGTAATATGAGAGCAGTTCATAACTGTCTGACTAGGAATATAACTATGATACAGGCACGATCTAGTAATATAACTATTAGGGCACTCCGACCAAATAGATTAGGTTAGGTTAAAACTGTGACCAACTACTACGCGCGAGCCAAGCGAGCGGTGCCGCGGCAGCGGCCGGCGAGCGATACGTAAAAATTTGTCACTATAATAAAACACACCGTTACCGACACCTCATTTTTGTAAACGCGATTGTGCTCTTTATTTAGATAAAGTTACGGACCAATGTTCTATGTCAGTATTTTTCTTCTACCAAGGAGATCTTGTTCAAGTTTTCACTTCTGTCGGCACTCCCGGAGTGCCACTGTTTTTTTTCTCATGTTGAAACTTATGTGAAGCAGGAGTAATTACACGATTCCAGCTAAACCCTCATGAACGTCTATCAAAAGGATTCATAAAGTTTTAAAAGCTTATAAAACGTTTCCCGGCAATATTCATTTTGAAAAAGGCTTTATTAAAATATCAGGTTCAAAATAAAAGAAGTTTTAAAAATAAAACGATTTGCAAGCATTCCTAGAATTGAGTAGGTATGCCTTTAATAAAAATTAAAAAAATAGAAAATTAAAAAGTTAAGTAGATATTATATTATATTGGTAACTTTTCCTTCAACTACATAGACATCAGCACCTTATTAATTGCGTAATACACGATCAATCACAATCTTTTTCATTTTGACAGTTCAACAACATTCATTGCGTTATTAACGTTGTTGAGCAGACACGTGTTTCGAACATATGAAGCAATGGATTAGCAATTTCCTTCAAAATGATTCAGATTATGATTGATCGTGTGATTTAGATCGGGGTTTGTTGTGTACCGTGCATCCCATCAAAAACATTCATGTTAAAAATCACGACAAGTCTCGTAACTGTTTTATAAGTATTAAAAAGTTCTTTGATCTATAATGCAGAGCCAAGTTTAGCATTCTCAAAACCTTAGAGTCGGGGGTTTTTTATTTACATTATAGAATTTATTCATAACTAGATTTTGCCGCGGTTTCGTTAGCGCGGAGGTCGTAAAATTGGCTATCCCGCGGAAATTTACTACAGGGTTAAAAAGTATCCTATGTCCTAAGTCAGGTCCTGTACCCTAACTGCGTAACTTATTTTCGAAAACAATTTTGCCTAATTTGTTTCATTTTGACAGTTATTTACGTTGTTGAGCAGCTTTTTTTTCCAACTTATGAAGCAATGGATTAGCAATCTGTTTCAAATCGAAACAGATTGTGATTGTGTTGTATAATTGTATTACGCAATTAGGGTACTGGTCTATCTGAGTGCCAACAAATTCCGTTCAATCGTTTTTGCGTGATTGAGTAACTATCATCCAAACTTACCTACAAACTTTCACATTTATAATATTATTATTGCTTAGGATTTACGAAAAACTCGCAGTATCCTTTTTTATACTTATGAGAAGAATCAAATGTAAAACCTAAGTATAGTCCGCGCAATCCACGAAGACGCGCCTCACTCCGCTCCGCGCCGTACTAGAGTTCAGTTGGCGACACTGAAAGTTTTTAGAACTGGTCACTTGTAAACAATTTAATAAAAAAAAACAGTTCAAATTTTGAAAATGGAACTCTTTGCCAATATTATTATCTAAGTATTTTATTAATTTGTCATTTTGTTTACGATTTGGCAACAAATTGAAAATTGTCTGTGTCACGTCAGCATCAATTTAACGCGAGAAAATTTTCGTACAATGATTTTTTATGACTTTCGATGTCATTTAAGTCAACAATAAAGTTATGATAGACTTCGATTGGCCTTTCACGATAAAGCTCCATCTCGTGCCACTGTTTACAACTGGTTTAATGAGTTTAAACGTGGTCGCACTAATCTCACCGATGATCTGCGTGAGGGACGGCCTTCTACGGCGACGACTGAAGATAACATCAGTGTTGTGCGGCGTATGATAGAGACTGACAAAAGAGTGACTTATCAGCAGATTCGGACAAACTTAGACATCGGTATGAGTCAAGTGCACAAAATCCTCCATGAACATTTAGATGTCAGGAAGCTTTGTGCCCGGTGGATACCTCATGATTTGACAGAGGCCCAAAAACTCCGTCGTGTTGATTGGTATCGTGAAATGGTTCAAAAATTTAACGGAGGTGACTCAAATGCTGTGTTCGACATACTTACAGGTGACGAAAGCTGGATTTATTGTTATGATCCTGAAACTAAGAGACAGTCTGCTGTCTGGGTGTTTTCTTCCGGGAAATTGCCAACTAAAGTGAAGAGAGGTCGAAGCGTGGGAAAAAAGATGGTGGCTTCGTTCTTCGGAAGGACAGGTCATTACGCAGCAATTGTTTTAGAGGATCGAAAAACAGTTACTGCTGTACACTAACAATTGTTTGCCACTTGTCTTGGAAAAAGTTCGGGAGAAACGACCTCGCAGTAGGATCCTCCTTCACCATGACAACGCCTCATCGCACACCGCCAAGCAAACAATCGACTACTTGGCGACGTCAGATTTGGAATTACTGGGTCACCCGCCCTATAGCCCCTACCTAATTTGTTTTCGAAAATAAAAGAAAAACTTCGAGGAAAACGTTTTATGGACGCCGAGGAAGCAGTGGCTGCGTTTCAAAATGCCGTCGAAGAGACCCCTAAGGACGAGTGGGTAAAGTGCTTTTCTCAGTGGTTCCATCGGATGCAGCGATGTATTGATGTAAATGGACACTATTTTGAAAAGATATTATAAAACTAATAACTTGCTAGTTTGTTCAGTTGTTGATTTTCTAAGAACTTTCAGTGTCACCCTCGTACAGTACAGTGGTAATCGCGGAGTGGGGCGCGTCGTCGTGGATTGCACGGACTATACACACAATCCACTTAGAGGAAAACAAAAAGGTGTACCAATTTATTTCTATAAGCATGTAAATACTTGCTAGAATATAATTTGGGAGACTGTTGGTAAATTAGACAAAACTGTTTGTTTTCAATTAGCGTTTCGAGTCATACATTAAAGCTAGACTACACCTAAATTCAGACTTGTTAAATCAACATTTTCAAGCCTCAATTCCGTAAGGAGTTGGATAATGATGAATCAACACCTTTGAATAGTTAGGGGCAACGAGGCGCCACAGACAAAACGGTTTTTCTTTTCGACAACTTTTACAATCGAATTATTTTATTGCGATTGTGCATCCTGTATTTATAGAGTGAAATATGTACCTAGAATCAGAGAAATTATTTAGCAAATTAAGACCCTATGTCAATTTGTAGCCATTTTATATAGCTGTCAAAGAATGACAGTTCCGATTTTAATTTGGAAGTCAATTTGTTTAGGGGTAGGTTACCTTTACAATCTTGGCGGTCGCGACCCGACAGTCACAACCGCCAAGACCCGAATTGTACCCTTATCCAAAAATCTAATCTATCTTCTAATAATAATATAATAAATAAATATATAAAAGCGAAAGGTTACTTACTCACTCATTCATCACGAAATATCGAAAACCGCTTGACGTATAAAGATGAAATTTGGCAGAAAGGTAGTTCATAGTTAGTAGACGTCAGCTAAGAAAGGGTGTCTGGAAACTCGACCTATAAGGGGATAAAAAGGGGGGGATTTTGTTTCTATGAAAAATCTTATTCCTTGAGTTAATAAACTTGAAACTTGGCACAAATACTTATCTATGTAAATTATAAAGTTTGCCATTTTTTGTTTTTCTAAACTACACCCCCTAAAGGAGGATTGGGGGTGTCAAAGTTTGTATGTTTGATTTAAAAGAGTGTCCGTGGAGATTCTTGCCCGTTCTTGTCCATAGGTACCTACTACGCTTTGGAATAGGCAACTAGCTTCATTTTTCTGAGTGACCGACCCCTTGACAATTCAAAAGTACCTGTAATTAATTGGATTCTTTGAAATACCTAAACTTTGAGTTTGAGTTTTAGTTTATGGCATAATTTTAACGCGCGGTCTGATTAACTCGAAACTCAATATTTATTCTTAAGACTGAAAATAAATAAAAAGGTAAATCAGGGATTTTTTAAAATGTATCCCTAACGGAGTGAACATTCATTTTTACAGGGGAGGATTTTACTGAGTGGCTTGGTTAACTTAAAAAATTGGTATAAATAAATCAATAACTCAAATAATGGAAACGTCACAAAAATTATTATCGCGCTATTTGTTATGGGGGATGAGCAATATTACAATAAGAACGTATTCTTCTATAGTTTACCGCAAATTGTAAAATAAAATATTTACAAAACAAAAAACCCGACTGCAAAAACACATAACTGAAAAGAGAAAAACAA
This sequence comes from Agrochola litura, assembly GCA_949152395.1. Taxonomy (NCBI): domain Eukaryota; kingdom Metazoa; phylum Arthropoda; class Insecta; order Lepidoptera; family Noctuidae; genus Agrochola; species Agrochola litura. Next base: position 11,081,073 of record OX424491.1, on the reverse strand, counting down.
GCATTATAATCTATAGAATTTTAGTTTTATTAAAAGCTTTTAGTTTTATTAAAATAATATTTATATTGACTCATTACTAGCTTTTATTTGATACCAATTATGATTTTTTTTAAACCTACCCCTCCCTTTTTTTGTATTTGCAAATGCAATATATAAATAATATATTGCCTATGACACTCCCACAATTAAGACGAATCTAACGACATCTCACATGTTAAAATCCATCAAGCCGTTTAGGCTACAGAGCGTGCCAAAGATATACATACTTACATGCTCTTGTAAAACATTACCCTCCTTCTGGGGCAGTCGGGTAAAAAGGCTAGCCAAAAGGTTAGAATATTGCAGATAGTTACGGATTTAACCTTTTAAAAGATTATCATCACGCTATAACTTTATGGATCTAAGTAGTCAATCATAACATATACAGGGTGGATTTTGAGATGGGGCAATAAGGGCAGGTACCTTAACCGTTGTCGTTACAAGAAAACAGTCTTAGGACTGTCCTTAACTTTTTGAAACATGGTGATCTGCATTCACAGATTTAGAAAATAATGTACAGTCAGCAAGAAAATGGCCAATTTTCACAAAAACTTTTTTTGATGCCAGTCGATCCTATTTCTTATTATTACTAGGGTCATAAAACTATATCGGGCCAACTGAGGTTTGAGTACTAGAATGTCTGTCTGTATGTTACCTTTTCACGCCTAAACCACATGACCTGGGTTAAGACATAGGATACTCTGAATCCCGATAGCACGTTCCTGTGAGATATTTTCCGACATCCACGCGACCGAAGCCGCGGGCAAAAGCTAGTACCTTATAATTAAATTCCCTGAGTTTATCTAAGGAGCAAACTCATGGTCCACACACAATACTCACTTACTCAGCCAAAAATGACTATAACTATTCATAATCACATAGTAGCTTCTGCCCGCGACTTGGTTCGCGTGGAGAAACAATTTATCATACTAAAATAACAGCCATTTTTTTATAAAACTCCCTCGGCCCACCGCGTCGCATCGCATCGCCCGCACTTCGTTTTCGCTTAGCGTTTTTCTGCCTCATTTTTTCTTTTTGCTTTTCTCCTAAGGGTCGTAGTGTGATGTTACAGCAAAAGACAAAAGATCTTGACAATTCAAAAGTACCTAGAAACCTTCAGTTTATTTCAAATAAATGCTTTGAGTTTGAGTTAAATAGCCTTTAACCTGCCTCAAGAATTGGGCTATCAATTCAAATCCAACCGGCAGTTCCAGAGATTAGCGCGTTCAAACAAACAAATAAACTCTTCAGCTTTATTATTTCATTAGTATAGATTATTTTATTAGTACAGATTAAGTAACTATGCACTTGGGTTGTTAATTGAATGAAGCAAATACGCGCTTTAACGTGAAGTTGTGGACACCAGCCCGTCTTACCAAAGCCTAACCCACACTGCCTTTATGAATAGCGCTTTTATCGTAAAGGATCCCGCAAACAGGCGTGACGCGATTCTAATAAAACAACTTCTAAGAAAACTTCACGGTAGAACAACTACCGGTGTCGTGTCGCGCGACAAGTCGCGCAGTCTATTCGAGTCTTTATTCTGTAACACATGGTATCTTATGTACCTATGACGCACTGGTGATTTAAAAAACGCGCAAAAACAGTTTTTGTATCCAGCCCTAGCAAACCGTCCCAGGCAAAATATTTTGACCGCCCCGTTTTTACCGCCTAAAAAGCATATAAAATAAAATACCCAGTTGGTTTGTATTTCGTATCTCTATCTGTTACCGCATATTTCCCGAATTTCAAACCGAGTTGAAGTTTATTTTTTATTTTTGGTATGTAGTCTACCGCGTACCTATCAGGCCATATACGTACCTAAAATCTACTTTTTTCATGAACACACAAATATAGCAACGGTTAAAGGATTTTTTATTATACAATGATGGCAATACCAAGAACAAAAATCACTGAAGAATTCTGTGGGCCAGGTGCTCTCAGTCCTACAGCAAAAACATGGAAAAAACAGAGAAGAAAGAGAAGTTAAAGTACCTATATTCCATTTGAAATAAGATTAGACATTTAAACAAACGTTTTTTACAGTCCGCTCAACTGATTCTGACTTCTATACCTACCGTAGGCATAAGGATGGCATTAAAAGCAAAAAAGTGGTCACCAACACCGACACACCAACTGTTTACTGCAGCTGCCATTTGTCATGCCACCAACGCAATAGAAGTCGAAATCGGTTGAACGAGCTGTAAAAAAGGTTTAGTTAAATGTCTAATCTTATTTCAAATGGAGTATAGATAAGTAAAGGTAACAAAAAACTAGCGATTTTATTATCTAAAATAAAACCATATCATTTTGGTTTTAATGTACGCGGCAAGCAATTAGTATTACCCAAAAGATATGAATAAAGTCTTAAACTAAATAAATAAGTATTTTGTGCGAAACAAGTTTTAAGAACGTTCAAAGCCCACAGCTTGGCATGATGCACATCCGCGAAACAATTAATCTTATTACAAAAGTTAAACCACACTTTACCCAACCATGTTTATAATATAATAAATTAATAGTACCTTGGTTCGCAAAGCTTCGTAAAAAAAAAAACATTTTTGCAACAGCTTTGTTAAAATTCATAATATTTAAAAGGAGTCCGCAGTCTGAATAACAAAGACACTGCTCTACTTAATTTTATTAAAATATCGACAATCTTGAGTCTACGTTGGTTCTCGATAAGGTAGGAATCGAAGGAATGTCAAATAGTTAATCCCTTGAGTTTTAGTAAAGTACCTAATAGTTTCGTGGTTCCTGGCAGCCCTGGCTGGAATGAGTGCCAGCTGAGGTGCAGAAACTGGTGCCAGTTCGTCGAGTGAATATAAATCAGAGTTTAGGTTCGAACTTCGCTCTCGTCGCGACGATAAGCACGCGTTCATTCGACTGTAATTTCCAGAGTTTGTGTTCTGTAGGTACTTCCATCTACTTACACCTACGTACATAATAATTTAAAAAAACCACCACGAAATCGCCGCTGAGAATTTTATCAAACGGCGCTGAAAATATATCCCTGTATTTTACGGAATCCACCACGTTGATTTTCTACCTTTTATTTGTATTTTTGTGAGAGAACCGACATGTCCTAGAACCAAAAATTCGAAGACAAGTCACATCTACCAACCCGCACTGGGCCCGCGTTCGATTTCAACCCACTCCCTCACGAAGTGAGGAGGCCTGTGTCCCAGCAGCATTATACTAATGTTCCCAACATTATAGGCTGGTTATGCTACGCTGATGCTACTTATTTGTATTTCTAGGACAGTTGCATCAGTATAAAAGGTAATTAGTGAAGGCCGATTAAATACAGTTTTTAATTTAAAATTCTTTAAGTATTCAGTAGGTAATGTATTTGGTAATGTTTTGTTTCTTTTGTTACAATAATACAACAATTGACAACAATAATTGACAAAATTATTTAGATTTTTATGTATTTATTTTGTGCTTTTATGATTTAATTAATTTAAAGATTTTAATGAATTTTTAATTTTATTTGTAATATATTGATAATTTTAAACATTTTAGTAATTTAGAGTCTGAAATTTTGATCTTAGTAATGATAGTGTGATTGTGGTGTTTATTTGAATACTAACATAATTCTTAAGTATTTCTACTAACAAAAATATGGATCATTGTGTCTGAGTTAAATAAATAAATTAAAAATAATATTCTTCTCTATATTTTCATGAATTGCAAAGGTTCTGTTTGCTCCTATATTATTGATACAATAAAATAAGTCAACTGCCCAATTAACATTAAATCCGAAATTACTTCAGGAACATGATAAAATAAAATCTTTAATTAACACATAAATCGGCTTTTATGGGAACGAGAATCAGGTGATTAGCAGAAGACATTGTAATTGCTATTACAATCTGAACACCTTAATGAGCGGGGATTAGAATTGTAGATTTGGTACATTCGATACAAATTATAACGAAATGACGGTTCGTATTTGATTTTTTTTTTTGATAATATCGTAGTGTCGGCTCTCTCATTCGGTCTCAGTTCCCATACGGCCATACCTATTGCTCACCGAACTGTAGCAACAAAGAACTGAAAGGATTTTATCCTCTTTGTAAAATACTTTAACTCCATGACAAAAGTGTATTACACAGTGTAGCCCGGTGCAGCAGGGCAGCTTCAAAGGACCGTTGCACATAGGACTTTGATATGCTGAGAGTGAATACACAAATCGCGAAGGCTTCTGATATAGGTAGGTACATGCAGAGATCAATCTGGACAAAGGAATCTCATCCGATCGGTATGACTGAATGCATTCACTTTGACTGTTTAGTTTCATCAATTTACTTCTAGTAATAAATAGAACTGCCTCGTTGGTCTAGTGGTAACAAGCGCTACTGCTGAGCATGAGGTCATGGGTTCGATTCCCGAGTCGGGCAAAGTGTTATTGGGTTTTTCTATCTGGAATTTCTCAGTAGCAGCCCGGAGTCTGGATTTGTGGCCGGTTCATGGCAATAGGCTCGCCCCTATTATATGGGACATAAACATAACTGGCGAAATGTGGGTGTACCTACTGCAGGTACACCTCTGCCCAACCCTTCGGGGAAACAAGGCGTGATGTTATGTTATGTGTTGATTAATAGATAGAAATTGATCCGGCCGTCGTATCTTGAGGCACTAACAGCCATTCAAGTTCGGATTTTGGTCGGATTAACAGACGGACCTGAAAAGCTCGTAGCTACATGTTTACTATGATAGTAGGCCCTTGTACGACTTCTACATGGTCAAATTCAATTGGCTGGTAAAACATAACAATAAAACAAATAAAAACCGATCACATGGCCGGTATTTTTTTTCAGGATGAATTTTCCCAAAGACAAACTTAACATTGTGGTTGAAAAAGTGTTCTCCCAAATATCGATACACGTCACGTTCAATTCTCCAACTGCAAATGTAAGTTAGTAATCGCAAGAAAAAATTTGATAAAACTACAAATTAATGATTTTCGGACTTTTTCCTTTACTTGTGGTGGAGACCAATGGTCGTTTCTGCCCTGAAGCCCACTGAACAATAGGCAAAAGTCGTGTTAGTAGCAAAGGTTCTCCTCGAAAAGCTATTTTCATTGGTGAATATCTTATGGCTATTGGGCCAAGAAAATTCCTTAACTTCGGTGCCCAAGTAGTCACACCTATTTAGGTCAATTACTCCGAACTGACTCACAATTGGAAAAAGTCGTGTTAGTAGGAAAGGTTCCCCTTGAAAAGCTCTTTCCATTGGTATATATCTTATGGCTATTGGGCTTCAGGGCAGAAACCCATATGTAGGTGCCCATTCTCCTTTCTAGGTCAATTAAAAAAATGTAAGTCATGATTTCTAGACCAACGGAAAGTAGATTTATTTGCGATCAAAATATTTCGCATAAATGTGGCCGTATTTTTTTATTGCGTTGGCTTAGAAATTTGATTTTTGACTTGATAACGTCTTATAAATCGATGAACGCCGGCTGCACGCACGAATAAGTGTCACGTTCCGCCTCAGCCAAACGTGCAAGCGAGAGCGCGGAACAAGCGATAGAGAGGCACGATCGGCCTAAGCGTTCAGCTTGTGACGTTATCACGTAAAATTTATCGTCCGTAAACCAATTTTTTTAGAGTTCCGAGGGACCCTTGACTTACGTAGGTATTTCATATTAATTTCAACTTGATACCTCTACGCTTTCTTGAGAAAAAGGGGATTGACAGACAGACAGACATACAGACAGACGGACAACGAAGTGATCCTATAAGGGTTTCGTTATTGACGTGATAACGTCTTATAAATCGATGAACGCCGGCTGCACGCACGAAAAAGTGTCACGTTCCGCCTGAGCCGAGCATGCAAGCGAGAGGAACAAGCGATAGAGAGGCACGATCGACCTAAGCGTTCGGCTTGTAACGTTATCACGTAAAATTATAACAGAACCCAAAAAAATATAGTTTTCCCAAACTCATAATTTAGTAATCAAGTCTATGAAGCTTCGATAATTTGACCCTGTACAAGGTATCTCAAACTGCATTACATCGGTGCGGTATCTTATGCACCTCAATATGATTACATTGACTACCGACACCCTTAATCTTTCTGCGCTAAATAAGGCTGCTGCGCTGCTCAAGCGCACCAAACATAATAACAGATTACCAGACTGACTAATTTACTATCTACGCGGCGTTGTCATAACTTTGATATTATTTATGTTAGGGTAACGTGATTAGCGTCTAAGAGACGAGAATAGGCACTGGGATGCGATATGCTAGGATTCTTCTGTTATAATATAATTAGTAAGACAGTGCAGTTTCTAATTCCCATCTTGTCATACCTACCTACTAATGTGCAAATGTTATTAAGAAGGTACTCTCAACTCAAAGTGGATTGTCAAGTAGAAAAAACCGGCCAAGTGCGTGTCGGACCACGCACAATGAAGGGTTCCGTAAAAAATATGTTCTCCCATACGGAATGTATGGGAAAACAGGTTTTTGCAACTGCAAAGTTAAGTTGGTCGATTATTACTCGTTAACTTGTAGCGCCTACTTAGCTGTGATAGTTTTCCTTTTAATTTCGTTATATAAACTACTGCTGTGATTTTTTTTTTACACTTGATACAAAAATTAGCACTTTAAAGCTTAATATTTCGCAAACGGATCCTTGAATCCAAACTCACAATGTTTTTAAAGGACCTTTCCAATGATACCCCACACCATGGGTTTAAAAATAAAAAAAATAAACATCACCACTTTACTTGTATGAGAGGTACCCAAAAAAAATTTTTTTCGTAATTTTGTTTTACCATTTTGTCGGCGTAATTAATATGTATACCAATGCCAAATTACAGCTTTCTAGTACTAAGGGTCTCGGAGCTAGACCGCGGACAGACAGACAGACGGACAGACAGACAGACAGACAGACAGACAGACGGACATGACGAAACTATAAGGGTTCCTTGTTTACTACGGAACCCTAAAAAGCAGTCTATGGCCAAATCGTAGACTATGTCACTACAATACAGCGTTGTTATTGATACGGCAATTGCCGTATTATACGGCATTCTATGATTTTTTTCGGAAAATACGGCAGACCTCTCATTGCCGTTTCACAAAATACGGCAATTGACTATCTAGATTAAACGGAACGTTTTTTCACTAGCCTCACAATATCTGTCACCTGGAGAGGCTGTGCGCCACAATAGTAAAAAAAAAATCGTCTATACTAACCCAGAAAGTACCACGAATTGTCAAAATACAAAATGACCATCAAAATATGATGACAACTGATTCAAAATCAAGGCAAAAATCAAGAATACTGTACCAAGCCTATAATGTCGCGCGACATGTGCGAGAAGCAAGGATAAAACAGTACATCAATGAAACTATTACATTGTACTTCAGCTCTTCCCATAACAATGAAATACCATATATAAAATAATATCCGAAAGGGTTTGTTTTGTATCTTTTTTATTCACAACCATTGACAACGAAGTCAGTATATTGCACTGGCACTATCGGCAGTTAAAAATGCAAGCCCGCATGTCATAGAGATAGGGATACCCAAATCCAGTGAACTCAATTATCATATTGTTCGCAGCCTAAGCGCTAACATAAGACTTGACTAAGGGACTTAATAGGTCCTATTATACTTATTAGGTCTAGGTAAGTAATTCAATTATCGTGTCGTATTTTGATCAGATTCATGCTCGATTTAACCTACCAAAAATAGTCTGGTTTGGCCTTAGTTCAATACCATAAGATATCTATCCGTATCCAATTCGTGTTTAAGATAGCCTGACGATAACAAATTTTCCAAATCAAACCACAGCACAAGCGCAAGTAAATGATGACCCAGTGGTTAAGGCCTCGCCTTTCATTCATGAGGTTGTGGGTTCAAATCCGGGCAAGTACCAATGTGACTTTTTCAATTCATATGTACAGACGCCAGCACATCAAGCTACCCGAAACTGTCAAATTTTCGCAATCAATTTTGAACCTTATACTTCAGCGATAGAGTTGAAAATCTATTAAATAAATTTGACAGATTGTAGTAGCTTGAAGTGCTGGCGTCTGTACTATCCGAGTTTATCTTAGACATGACTAAAATTGGTGGAGGAAAAACATCGTGAGGAAACCTGGACTTTATAGTTAATATAAGTCTCAAATCGCCAACCCGTCTTGAGCAAGCGTGGTAATCAATGCTCGTGCCTTCTCTGTGTGAGAAGAGGCGTCTGCCCAGCAGTGGGACAATAATAGGCTGGTATTAATAGTAACTTATGGGCCTACCACACGCTCATGCTTCACCACAGTTTTGCCTGCGCAGGCCGGCTTGTACACAGAACACTGAGCGTGTGGTTGGTAAAACTGTACGACGCGCAAACCCCACGGCGCGGCCTGCGCACTTTTCGACTTGTTTGAAATTTTGCCTGCGCAAGCCCGGCCTGCGCGCGCGTACTTGCCTGTGCGTGTGGTTGGGCGTTCAGTGTTCAAGCCGCAGTCTAGGTTAGTCGTCGTTCGGTGAATACGTGGTCTTCCGACACTCAAAACCGGCTAAGTGCGTATCGGACCACGCACAATGAAGGGTTCCGTAGTAAGGGTGAATTTATCCCAAATACAAACTTAACATTGTAGTTGAAAAACATGTACTCCCATACATTCCAACTGCAAATGTAAATTTGTAGTCACAATATTGAGAGATTTACCATGTTATTTTAAGACCATAGACTTTTATAGGTTTTCCTGTAATCTATGACTAAAGAACCATTCTCTGTATTTTTTTTCCAAATTTTAGGCACAGTAGTTTCGAAGATAAGGTAAATGGTAAATTTTCATCTATTTTCTTAAATAAATTGAAATGTATATATTTTAAAATTATAAAAATAAATTCTTTTGAGATCCTCGCAATAAGCCCTTTCATTTGATATGTCACACGGTACAGTTTGTAATTTTTAATTTTCCCCCAAAAGTGACCGCCATATTCAAAATTCATTTATTTACGTTAGACATCCGTATTTGGGTCACAGAAATACATAATGTGTACCAAATTTCAACTTAATGGATCCATTAGATTCGGAGCAAATTGGCTGTGACAGACGGACAGACAGACAGACACACGAGAGATCGTATACTTAAGGGTTCCATAGAACCCTAAAAATGGCCGATTTGCGTACGCACAATCGCGAGTTCATGTCTGAATTAATAAGTCTAGGTATACAAATCTCTGCCTGCACTCTGGAAAATTAAATCGAAGGATTATTCCGACCGAAATAAAAAGAACTAGGCATGCCTACGAAAAAAATGATAAATAAAATGAAAGAGGAACATAGTTTATTAAGGGAGAAAGAAGAAATAGTTCTTCATTAGGAAACATGTTTCTACGCCGACGATTTCGACAAGACTGTGGCTTGCGCGTACTTAACTGTGCCGTGTGGTAACGCCGTCCGTGTACAGTTTTTTCATGCGAGAAGCCTGCGCAGGCAGAACTGTGGGGAAGCTTGTGCGTGTGGTAGGCCCATTAGTGTACCCACGTTGTGGCACCGACAGTGTAGAATATTACACTACCTCCCACACATTGAACCGTAGTTATTTGATTGATTAATAGCGACAATAAAGACTTTTCGACCGCCCTGACAGTGGACTCGCGGCCATTTTGAACTTAAACATCCCGGTCACGTTCCGAACAGAACACAAGAGCCCGCGATGCGTAGACAACATGTTTGTTTTTTAAATATACTATGGAATGTAATGAAAGGGCCATGAATGGACAATGTCGTGAGCGCAACTATTCATATAACCCCAAATAGTTTATCTACGTTTTCTAGATAGATCTGGTTTTCTAAAATGTACCTACAGGCTGACAGATAGATTACGTAACTTAATTTATGTAACTGTCTGGCAGTTTTGAATACTTTTTATGTGGCCTACGCAAATATCCTGCAGATATGGTAGCGTCGAGTGACGGGCCGTTGCATAATCAGCCTATAGGTAATGTTCCCATTGCTGTAACACAGTTCTCCTCGCGGTAAGAGGAAGTGGGTCGTTGTTCACCACGAGGGCCCAGTGCGGGTTGGTAGATGTCACATGTCTTCGAAATTTTGCTTCTAGGACAAGCCGGTTTCCTCACGATGTTTTCCTTCACCGTTTTGAGAGCAGTGGTGATGAAATAATTTACGCAAAGTAAAGCGCTCTTCTGGGTAGCTACAACTCGCAAGTCGTGGCCGCTTCCACTGCTGTCGGGTCGTTGAGCTCCCTAAAATAGGGTTAACTACACAATGACTGATGCGTTGATACCTACGTGCCATCTGTAGGGACAGGTCAACTCAAAACTGTAAAAGATACCAATTTCTTCAAAAGGCCGTTCTAGACACGGCCCTGTATTGTTAGTTTCACATAACATAATAATTAATAATAATAACCCTACCGCCGTATCTCTACGTTGGCGTCGAGGTGGGGCCTGCGCGCTCCGAACTCTAGGTCTATGCCGGTAGAGTTTACTTTGCCGGAACAGGTCTGGAATGAGGAGCCAGACCAAGAGAGATACAAAAACCCGCGGGGCATGTGTGCTCGGAGGAAGGAAGTATTCGAATAAGATGCTGGTATGAATCTTGACCGTACTTCCGGGATTGTCCTGATAGCCGTGAAATACCTCTCCACTCCTCATGAGCACCTCAGGACATGTCCAAATTGAATAATTCAAAAAGTTATATGGTTTTTTATAATGGTTTTGAAGCAGACAGATATATGAAGATATAGAGATATGAAGTCAATTATTTTGATATAAGGATTAATTCCAAAGTATAAATAAAAGAGCTTTTATAGCGGTGGCATTTATATATATTTTTTTAAATGAAAAAACACTTATTTTGACATAACTATAACAGTTAGACATATGCTGTCCTTATATTTTTTGTAGATAATTATATGTTCTGCAAAGACGTAGTACATTATTTTGTTCTATAATCAATAGTTCTCGCAGCGCACGCGATATAAGAAAGTTTTTTGGTAAAGTTTTCACACCTTGGGTTACATTATTGGAGTTTTAGTATGGATCCCTAACTTTTTTGAAAATTTAGTATAGCCTATGTTCACCGGAAATAGTGTAGCTTTCCAACAGGGAAAGAATTTTTCAAATCGGTCAAGTAGTTTCGGAGCCTATTCAATGCAAACAAACAAAAAAACAATCAAATCTTTCCTCTTTATAATATTAGTGTAGATGTGGATATTGGTCAGGCAGGGGCCATAGTCTTTCCATAGTTCAAGGTAACCAATCCATTATAGCCACCCAAATCCATAGCCCAATAAGTTTTGTTTCCATGTTCTGCAATAGTCCTACACCAACCGGGGTTTGTCATTGAGTGCACTTGTATAGTGCATATAGGGATAATCGTCGGTTGGTGCCTCAACACTTAAAAATGTCTAAGGGGCCTCTGCGAATTGGCTTCGGCCCCTCGTACGCCTTCCAAAGGTCCGGGACCCCAGGGTCCCGAGATATGTCAAAGACATTTAAATAATAATAAAATGTTTGAACTTTAAGAGATGACCATGACCTCGTTTTCTTTCGGCATTTCTTCTCAGGGAGGTGTAACGTCAGCTAGGAAATGGCAGCATCGTCTAGTTTTCAAAAAATTACCAAAATATTTACTTATAAAATAGTAAACATTTCATTTCAGTATTTTTTCATTTATTTATAAACATTATATTATATAACAATTAGTACCTACAAAATATATTGTGTGTGTAGGTCCCACGCATTTCCTCAAGCTTTTATACTTCCGCTTGTTAGGTATCTACTAGTGTTATCGTGGCCTTGAACATAAGTAGGTAAACTCTTTAGAACCATCACACAAATTGACAAATTTCTACCTACCCACTGTATTGAAACGAGGGTCGCTCAGATACCGTATAATTTTTTTAAACCATTATTATGTACCTACTTGACGCAAAAACCTTTACATTCAATTTCGTTCGAATATACCGGTTTTTCAAACTGGTTTTTGGAGGCGTCTTCACTTATAGGTATTTTCGGACTAAACGGTTTTGAGTAATAAAAATACGTTTTTGTTTAGTTCTTAAGGCATGTGCAGACCAGCGCGACACGCGACGCGACACAAAGGCACCGCTCTTCGCTCGACGGGCGGTGCCTTTGTGTCGCGTCGCCTGTCGCGCTGGTCTGCACAAGCCTTTATTCAGCTCGGCATCCTCACATGTAGTTAATCACAAGTTGCAACGCGTTTACGCCGCTCATAGAATAAACCGGTTAATTTAGGTAAAGTTCACGTTCTTAAGAAAACTTCGGAGCAAAACCGAAATAAAACAGTTTCAACCGGTAGATATTTTTTAACCAGTTCCGAGTCTTGGAAACGGTGCTGTGCAAAGCTGATTACTTGGTGTATTGTGTACTGAAAGTCCTCACTCGCACCATTGGAAAATAACTCATATTAAATCTCTGCTATTTTTGCCATACCTAACCTCAAATACAAATTGTTGTTTGAAGTACCTAAGCTTTCACGGCTTTCATCTTCCGTTTTCTGGCATAATGGCTTCCTATATTGTGCCCACATAGAAAAAGATTTAGCATCCTAGTGTGATAATAATAGGTACCTACTAACTTGACATCACGCTTAAATTTCCCGAAGGAGTAAGCAGATTTGTTTACTACCCTTATTTTACTTTATATTAAGGGAGCTTGACCACGACCACGACTTGTCGCATGACTAGCCGCAATCTAATATATAATAATAATAATATAATAATAATAATATAATAATTGCTTTATTTTCAGGCAACTAAGGCCCATAGAAAAAATACATAAAATAATCTTACACAATAATAAACTAATACATAATATAAAAAAAACATCTCTATAAAATCTAGTTACTACGAGTACGTTGGGTCGGCGACGTATTGCGCTGAGTCGTGGTATCATGTAGCCTTCCGCGAAAACGCCGGTACACGACACCCGTCGGCCAAAATTCCTCCTTCATGAAAGTCTCCAGGTGATGAGTCGGAACCCGCACCACAAAAGATTTGAAGTTAATCTTATGGCGCGACTCCAACTTCTCGACTCTCAAGGTGAACTTGGTCATCATCCTGATATACTCCACGACCTCTTCTACCTTCGTGGTGTGATGTAAACGTGACACGTACAGCTGCGTCGATAGAATAGCAGGACGCAGCAACATGTCGGGACCAGTCAATGCGGTACCACACTTATTGCGACAAGCAGGCTTCTTCTTCTTGTTCTTCTTCTCCACGCGAATGAAGCCTTCTTCATCGGCCTGTCCTTGGCTTGTTACCGGCGGCAACGAGCTTCGAACTGCTTCGGAGGGTCTTTGGTCACCCCTCGTATTCCTCGTATTGTTGGGTTGCCGCTGATGATTTGCGGGAGCTTTAACAACAGCAGCCGAATAAGGACGTCCCGGTGTTGACGTACTAATATTAGTCGGCGCCCCAACGATGGGGGACGCGGGGAGGGCAGGGCGCGGTTCTGCATCGCTTGCAGTGACGGCGGCCGGTGACGAGTCAAATTTTGCTGACTCGAAACTCAGCTGCGATGCATTGAATGCGCCGTGACGTATGTTGACGCTGGTAGCTGGCTCGTGCTAAATCTAAGCTAAATGACCCGTGTTAAGCCTCGAACAGACTGGCGCGACGCGATAGCGCACCACGACTCTAACAAAACAATTTCTTTCTAAGATAACTGAAGAACAATTACCGGTGTCGCGTCTTGCCAGTCTGCACGAGGCTTTAAGCCAGCCTATTATTGTTGGCAATAGTTATAGGTTGTTTTATATTTATCAAACGTTAGGACATTTCGCCTATTGGCGAAATAAAATACCTAGTCCTAGTCCAAAAATGCTTTTACCCTAATTTCTACAATTATTTAATCTTTAGTCTTTATTTTCTTTCTAAGAATAACACCAAACTATCCGCCCCAGACCATATTCCACCATGCGGTGTACTTCCTTTTCTTTCTCACCGGAAAGAATAAACACCGAATTTGGCGCCCTTTTACCAACTCGTCAATAGACAATTTGACATCCGTGTCTGTCATTCATCATTATCTGGCGTCTATTGTTTGTGGTTCCAATTCCAATCGATATTCCAATCATTCGTCTTACCGAGAATATCATCCTTTTTAAATGTTGCAAGGATAAAAAATAACGTTTTCGTTTAGTCGATTCTTGTAATTATTGTTGATGTTTGTGTTTATCATTTTTATTTTATTTTATTTGTTCGATCCATAACGGCAGATTTTTTATTAGAAAGCTGATAAAAAGTTGAAATAATAAACTAACGAAGTCAGATTGTTTCTTGAACGCAACCAATGTATTGTCAAATGTATATTTTTAATCTGTGATTTAAAATTTGCCAGCTGGGCGGTTCCGATATTTATTTTCATAATTTTAAAATCAAAATATATCCATATAAACAATATTGTAGCCACTAGTAGTTCTTGCCAATAGGGACATTAGCCGTGACATGTAAGTACTATAATATCTTAATTTAATATTATTTACGTACTTGTCGTTTGAAATCAATACCATTGTACCTAAGCTACTCAAATTCTTGCGAAAGTAACAAAATGAATTAGTGCAATAACCTTTCAAATTACGGCTACATTCTAGTGTCGTTTGCCCGTAAAGTTGGTTACAATTTGCGGAATGTCGGAATGCAAAAGTATAAGTAATGAATGAGGCTGGGACTCTCGAGAAAAAAAAACCAACATTAATAAATTATTTCAAGTTGTAGTTTTAATTATATTGCCTTTCGATTTATGTCTGTAAACCATAAAAAAAATTGGTTTCCCGAAATTAATTTATGAACAACACTAGCCTACCGCCACAACTCAGATGCAGTCACAGTTCAGTCCTATGCTGTCTCAGTCTCAAAGGTTTGCTGTGTGGCGTTTGAGTAATCTGTCAACATACGTTTTTTAACTAATGGGACATTGGATAGAATAGTTGTATCAATCCATGTAATCAAAAGTAGGTCCCATATATTTACTATGTTTAGTGGATTTATAACTTTACTAAAAATGCTTTCTGTTGGCCTGCACATAAATCAAAACCTGTTGTGTGTGATGAGTGTGTAAATTGGCAGTACTAAAATTAATAATCTTTATTGGCAAAAATACACAGCAAATATGATTGGGATCCAACATCCAAGGAAAACAAGAAATACTCATTTGTTTCCCTGACATTGTCCAACCTCTCCATTATTTTTATTTTAAATAGATAATATTCCTCATATCATCGTCATCTGCCTTGCCTTTTTCCCACTTACTTGTGGTCGGCTTCCAGTCTAACCAGATGCAGCTGATTACCAGTATTTGATAGATAGATTATATTCCTCATAATATACATTTGAAATACATCTGAATGTTTGTCAAAGCTATACTGCTAAATAAATCGGAAGCTGCAAAAATTTGTTTCAACATTGAGTTACAATGATAGTGCTTTTCAACTAGAAAACAAGGAACAAATTCTTATTTAAAAATAATAGAATTGTAATGTGTTATTAATAATCAACTTACAAACTAAAAAATATTCATCTAATAGTAACAATTAAAAATAACACTCCAAAGTGTAATTAGCCTACAGTTCGATTTTAATAGTAACTGATAATTTTATACTATTTTAAACCAATTTGTTGGAAACCAATGGAAGTTTTTCTTTATTTAGTTTCTATTGTAAGAACTGACTAACATTGCCATTAAACATTTTTTTAAATTGTTTTACAGGTTGTTATACAACTTTATACTCTAGACCTTGAAAAGTAATAGTTAAATCATTATGGACTGAGTTTTAACTTATTTCCTATATTTTCATTGTAATAAAATGACCGATACAAAATCGAATTGTTAAATCCTTTTTAATAATATGTGCCGTAACTAAAACAATGTTATGAAATTAAATTTTGTGGAATAAACTAAACCCATCTCCTGCTGCTACAAAGTAATAAATTATCAAATAAACTAAGCATAATTTTTTTAAATTATTTCTTAAATTGTATTCATTTGTTGACCTCGAATATTTTCAAGAAAAATTTAATTATAGCACTTCACAATATTATTTCTTGCTAACTTTCACCACATAAACAAGTGAAAATATACAAAGTAACTGATATTGAATAATTAAGAATCTAAAAATTCGCAGTAGGTAGGTGATTGTTAACCAGTCAAATAATATGAATCACAGAATTACCATTACTGCACTAATTATCCTTAAAAAAAACGAATTATCCTACTTTCGTCAGAATGATAATATGAAATATGAGGAATAAAATAAAATAGTTTGTCAGAAAAATTGCACTGCATAGCACAGCGAATGTGTTGATTACTATAATTATCACATTATAATATGTAATGAGTTTTTGGCTTGTAGCTTGTGCTGAGCTAGATATTACAATATTATTCTCATCTATAATAAATAAGCATTAAGTATTTAAACTTAGAATCATCCAATAGTGTACGTTTTTCTTTTTAGAGTGCTTAGCTTTGCGTGCTATTGTTTATCACTTTTTTTAATTAAGAATATGTTTCACATCTCATGATATTTGGTGGAAGAAGGTATGCTCTACAATTCTACATGATTATAACATTCATCAAGGTTTATTTAAGTGTTTCCTGCACTTATTGTAAGAATCATCTCAGTGAAATTGATTACATCTTAGATTCTACCTAAAACTTCAAGCTTTTTTTTATAAATCTAGAAAAATACAGATCCATGCAAGACAGATCTTCGGCTTAAGTTCAAGGAGAATTCGGGACTCAGAAAAAAAGCAATGTGTTTTTATTTTATTTTATTGTTTGTCTTCATGCTTTAAAAGAGTTAATTCCATTTGCGACACCTGTATAATACGCTTTGCGCTGTAGCGTTGCACCATTGATGTATTGCGACATGGTGTCGTGCGCCCGCGTCGCATCTTCGTTTTGCACTGTGTACAGTAACCTATGGTTGCGTGAGTACAAATAACAGTAGCAACTTGCAATACGTGCCATCAAAGAAACACTCTGAGGATTGTCAGTACAGATGCACTAAGCATTTAAATTGGATTATGTGTGTCGAGAGACGCCGCGCCGCTTAGCGAAACGGGATGAGGGGAGTTAACACCACTCGACTCTAGTCTAGATTATTATTCCAGTGTCGCAATCGTGACCTAAACTATCACGTATCGAATGTCCTTATCCAATACTATCACTACAATGCTATTGCGTTCATGTACGTGCGTTATGTGACACGATAAGAGCATTTTTCCATTTGAAAGTAAGTAAGTACTTTAAAAATGATCTACACGCGACTTGTGCAAACGTTTTAAATCAAGAAATACAACGTGTACATAAAAATTTGCTACATATACATTATAGAAGGTGTTCAGTAACCCATAACGGGTATATTGCCATCAGCGATTGCCGTCGCTTTAAATTGACAAGCGTGCCACAGCTATGCTATGAGTCACGGTTGCCTACCCACGTGACGTGGTCGCCCTCGCCACTTCGCGACTAGTTACGTTTTTTGTTTGTGTTGTAAACTAGGAAATATGCACAGTATGTTCGGGCGTTCATTAAGGTTTTGTGCGGCCTGAATAGAAGTATTCGGGCTTATTCGTAAAATAAGAAACAGTAAAGCGCTTAAATGGATGTAATATCGCTGAGCACTTCAATTAAACGGAACAATATTAACGGTGATAGTCTATTCTGTCACTCCAGACCTAAGTTAATTCATGAGAGCTTTAAATCTAGAAAAACCTCATTTGATTACCCACTAAATTGTGTACCACGGTTCTCCATTTTGAAAAATACGCGTTTTCATCATTATTAACAACTGTTCGATCCATTGCTGTTGCTGAGTATCGCCTATTATTCTAGTTTAATTAAGGTCTCAAAGATGCAAAATAGTGCCTTTGGTGTGGCTCGTGGTATGATTTCAGGAAGCAAAACATTCTAATCAGCTAGCGACAGTTAATTAAATCAAACCCTAATCGGTAATCGGAGCTTCTTCTAGAACTCAAGCTCCAAGTAAACGGAACTTCGAGTACCTACCCATTCCATGAGAAATATAGAAGTAGGTAGTGGGTAGTGGTGTGCTATTTTTTTTTCCTAATTTATGTTTAATGGGTATTTTGTACCGACCTTTTTTTTTCACTTTTTTATGTCACGTGTTTATCAGTGGAAACTTGTAAATGGCCTTCAATTTTATATAATTTAAGAACACTGTGTAAGTTAGCTGTAAGTTTCCCGAATATAATAAAATAAATAAATAAAATAAATACAAAAGCTATTAATTGTAATAATACTCTAATTGTTTATAAGATCCTGTAAATAGACGAAAAGTAACTTAATAATTATTTTATCATAGTATCTTACTCTTTTGTTTTCCCTGCTAATGCGAATTATGGTTCTTAGAAAAGTATAATGCTATGTTTGCTTGCTGCTTTACTAAATATTAAATAAATTAAAAATATTATATTTTGACGAAAGTATTTTTTTTATTTATTTGTCAGTGGTCATTTGAGACATTTTATATGGTCGGTAATTTGAAATGAGGTGTAAAGGGTAGTTATGCTATCTAGCCGTGTAACTATAGGAAAACTTTCTCAAAAGAGCATCTCTAATTTTCGAGATAGATACTTTTAACTTCATTCAATCCACTGATTACAAAATTAGTGCAAATTGCAAGAAATTTGTTAAAAGAAAGAAGTTTATTTGCATGATGCCAATCGATCCTCAAATTGCCACCCTGTATCAGGGTAACCACGTCATAACCTCCACACTCCACAGGCTAATTTCAAATCGATGTGGTTTCGTTTTGCCTGTACTAAAAATATACATACACATACAATGGATTACTGATGATAACATCTAATTTCTCTAACAAATGGTTACAACGTCAGAGCCTTAAATAAACTTTTGATATACAAATTATTTTCATTTGTAAATTGTAACAAAGACTACTTCTTTTTCAGTTAATGTTCGAGCCAGTTGGAGCCGAGACGTGTTCTTCCCACATATTTAGACATACTACAGGTACTTATAACCATTCATTAATAAGGTAGTTTTCACAAATATCTTAAAACTTACAATGCATTTATTTGCAAGAAAATACAGTTTGTTTTTTAAAGTATACATCGACTTATCGTTGAAACTTGAACCTTATATCATCCAAGTAAAAAATGGTAGCTTTAAAGAACAAAGTGAAGTAATAAGATTTAATTTGCTGATTTTTTTAAACAATCACTGCACGTATTTAAATGCGGTAAGATAGTTTCCTCTAATGCAAATGGCTAATTAAGTCTATAGATATGATAAAGTGTGCGTTACACGTCTTTCAAAATGCTGCTTGAAGCACGCACAGTCTTTAGCATTTTAGTTCTAATTATATATACTTACTTGAAAAGTAAACCAAAACTTTACAATTCTACGAAACACAAAGCACGCCACGACAATAGAAAACAATCAATATTATGTAATAAAAAATTTAAAAAAACTATCGACAATGTAACCTTCAGAAGTATTATTAAAATATTACCTTCCTAGTCATCAATACTGATTTATATCGAAGCGTATACCGTTTGTAAATAGGTCCTTATAATATTTACTAAAATAAAAATATTGGGTCAAAAACTGATAAGTAATCAAAAAAATCTGACTAATAAAAAAAAAACAGGTTCTTCTTCAACCCTGCCTTAAACCGAGATTAGTCATCTTAAGGTCAAATATGTCACGGCGCTAAAGTCATTAAATCATCAGCGCTTAGTCATACTAACTAGCGATGACGGTTAGCTCGTATACCTAGCTCTAATAATACTATAGAACACTGAAACCTGATTTGTTTGTTTATCGACAAAGCAAACAACGGCGAGACAGCATTAGGCTGCCTCCCTGAGTGCTTTTTCACTTCTATATACACAAAATAGACGAGTATCAAATTGTATTCAGCTACCGAACATAATAGGCATAGTACTATAAATTTATAACACAAAAGCTACAAGCTCTAAAAATCAAAAGTATAGTCTGGCTGGCGATGTTGGTAGGGGCTGCAAGGTTGGAGGCTCAAAATATCGCAGCACAAATCGGTCGTGTCTGTGAATAATTTAACCAGGGCAGACTGAGTGGATGCAACAAAGTCATGTTTATTTAGATCGTGAACACCTGAAAATATTTTCATAAGGTGGCTAGAAATAAAAGTAGTAATTTAGCTACATATATCACGAAAATAATTTTTGTTTGTTTGTACCTAGTACCTACTATAATAAATTGTTCGATTTAGGGATGCAAAGCTAAATTGCATAAGCCGCTATTCCATAAATGGATACTTATCGAATCCAATACCGACACGCATAAATATACCTTTCAACCTTCATCATTAAAACGGAAGTTATTAAGTTCTGTTATACACACATATACACTTCAGCTGGTGTGAGGTAAAAAAGCATGTATACTTGTCTACCATTGAGCATACCTATTATATCATAAGTAGTGGAGATATTCATTGTTTAATAATAGAAGCAGTAAAAATGTATCTACAAGAACTACTCTTCCAGTCATACTTGCTATTCACTCACTGTCACGGAAAGAGGTCGAAGCTAGAATATATTTCTGCACAGCGATTTCGATTTTGTGTTTAAATGGTTAAGGCGGGTGCAGTATTTGTAAACTTGACAACAGCATGCGACACCCTTAGATTATTTTATTTGCTATTGAAGGTTTACCAACTTGACAGCGGAAGGGATTCACGGCCCACCTGAATTCTTCAAGAACTGCTCGGTAAGGGACGATTTCAAATCTTCGTGAAGATTAGAGTAGGTGGTGAGTTCAAGACAATGGTCTGCCTCAGGATAGTATTCTGGGTCCACTTTTGTTCAATTTAATACATACCAATGGCCAAAAATACGCTTAAATGGCTAGTATATGTAACATTATGTCTAATATTCATAAATTTCAGGATTTATTTTAAGTTTTAGTTCATTTATCAGGGATTATTTCATTCAATGTCTGAAGATAGTCAGGCTTACAAAAATGCTTCTTTGAGGGTCATTCTCTGGTTCTTTATGGTTCATTAAAGTACAGTCCCATATTCGGCTACAAGTAACTAAAGTAACCCACAGCAAAGGAACAAACCCTGGAATAATTTTACTATTTGGAGTTACTCTCGGATGACTTCTGGAAAGTTATGTGTCACTGCTAGATTGTGGTGAAATCATTGTCATCTCAGATGGCCTAATTAATTAACTATATATATCTAATAAAGTTTTTATTGCACATCACATGATATGATCTCTTTTTATTAACAACCTAGTGCATTTAAAAATCAAACAATCTCGGTTTCGTGCTATAACTTTATCCGTGCCAGTGAGGCTATTAAATATTCAGTGGATGTCTAGCCGATAGGATTGTGTTTCAGCACAATCAAAACATTTATTTTTCATCTGCCATGAATTTCCCTAGCGCCTACTTGTGTTGTATGTATTTCGCAAAATTTTCTCGTAAATGTGTCGTGTGCGTGTGTATTCTGTTTGCTTGGACGTAAATGTCTAGTAGTCCGTCTGTTAAACCGTTTCGTCTCGATCCAGTTCCAGCGCAGGCTAGCGTATAATATCACCGAGTGCGTAACGTGACTTCGAGCTCACTCAGTGTTCTGATTTCAGTTTATACGATTATTCGATGTGTGATTAAATAGTGACGCCCACTTGTGTATATTCTATGTAATTGTAATATTCAACAATAGTAGATAAGGTGAGTGACTGAGCATTGTGAACTTGTGCATTTTACGATTTATTTTCCATACCATATCATCAGAACATGTATTAGAGTACCTGATTAGAGCTAAGTTACTCTAAAGACAAGTCAATGAGGTACAGCATGAAAATTAGTACCTAGACCTGCCTAATTTAGCCTTATATTTTTTTTTTACAAAAATGTTTCGGCAGTAATTCTGCGTGAGTCCGTTTAGCGCGCATCTAGCTCGCGACTCCGGCATGTTATTCTATTATGTTGTGAAGAACGCGAGCGGCCTTCATGCTTAGTGGGCGGATGACCGCGGAGCGCGCGGATCACCGCGACTTTCACCTACCTGCTGCTGGTTTCATCAAAACAGAACTTTAAAACATTACGACTCCGCCGGTCATTCGTACGTTATTATTTATTTTAACGCGTTGTAGTCATTTCTGAAAGGAGAATAGTTACTAGTGCATCTTGCGTGACGCAGTGTTGTGAACGCAGATAGATTAGAATTTTCTTTTAATCATATTTCATCCATTAACAGTTTGTGCATGTGTGGTGGAGCTGCGGCTGGCTTTTGTACAAACGTTTTGTAAAAGGGTTGCTTACATATTTTATACTAAGCTCTTTAGCCCTGTTTAGTGTTCTATCATAAAAACATCCTATCATACAGGTTGACATTTGAATGATTAAAAATACATCTTAGACCATAATGATTTTAAATAAAAAGATTAGTCATTTATGATGTAATTGCCTACACATAAAAATGCGGTGATTGCTATTCAAAATTTATGTATTAGTTTAGCACGAACGGAATTATTGGTTTTCCGTCTTATTAGAATAAAATCTTAATGAATAACTTTGCAACAAATCGTACCGAGTACGTTGTCTCTTGTTCGTGCCCCATACGAGGGCGTGTGGCCCTTGGATTGAGTGTGTGGAGCTGATGGCGTGACCGCGCGTGTCTGGTGCAGAGAGGAGCGCGCAGTGAGCAGGGGCGAAGGGCGAGGGGAGGGCTCTATATGGCAAAGAGTCACCATGAAGGTGGATGCCGACGCCAGAGAAGCGCCCGCCGCACCGCCCGCTGCTCCCGGAACGCCGATCGCTAGTAATACAGAATCACCTGTATCATCTCTGGACGGTTTGTTGGTTTAACACTAACATTCACTATGAGCACTGTAAATATTGAGCTTGCATTCTATCACACCGACGTCATCTTGAAATCATTTCTTTTGTCACAACACTAACATGGCTGACGCTGCTTGAGTTCTAATTTATTAACACCGAAAACCACTGCTTTTTAAATTAAGTATTTTGTAGTACTAGATGTAGTTCAATGATAGACATTATAGCGATGGACTTGGACTCGATAATCAAAACAATACATCCCTATGTATTTTCTTTTTAGCAAAAACGATAGATTAAAAAGATATATAATTATAGATAATGGGATTTGGGTGGGGATGCGTTGTGCGTTGGTTATTTGATTTTCTAAATTATAGATATTAAAAATGTAAAAATATTCGTCCAATGTAAACTGCGAACTGCTCAACTATATTTTTTGTTACAAGTTGGTTAACAATCATCCGTAGGCATACAAAAACTGGTTCTGTTATAACAGCTATTTAGGTACCTACAACAAACAGCAGGTCTGAGTTACAAACATTTGGCATGGCTCTTTCCTCTAGAGACCTTTTCAGACAATATAACCTGCTTGGTGGTTTCTTACCTTATTCCGACTGATATAAAGTTCTTAATACTAAAATCATAAGCCTCCTTCGGCTGTGCCGTAGTCGGTAAAAATTGACAACTTAGGGTATAAAAACAGTTATTGAATTTAGAACTTTAAGTATGTTGGAATAAAGTTAGAAATTCAATAATGGCGCGATGGTTTAAACCTAGTTCTACATCAAAATCTTATTTCGTAAAGAGTCTGCGTGATTTTTTTTTGAGTGTTTTCTGTTCTATTGTGAAGAAACACCAACCTCATCTATAATTTATGTTTAGACAAAAAATAACAATGAGCCTGAAATTTATTTCATGTAGGGTTCCACATTTAAGGCTCTTTCAAACAGGCGCGACTCGCGACGAGACACGAAGGCACCGCTCGTCGCGCGACGAGCGGTGCCTTTGTGTCGCGTCGCGTTTCGCGCTGGTCTGCACGAGCCTTTATAGCTTGGGCTCCTCATATTGCAATAATAAAATAAAATTTTATGTTAATTTTACCATTTATGTGGTCTCGTAGAATTACAAAATATTGTAATGAATGGAATTGGAATTCGAACTCACAACCTCTTACTTGCCAATCCTACTCACCATGCGTTACTTGTTATTAAATTCTTTGTTAAAAACCACAACTGTCAATGTGCGCTTTCGTGGACGTCAACGTCCATACAAATACTTGTACGTTATAACGTTATCGTGGACTGAAATTTAAAAGCATCATCATAAATTTCCATACATTTTACACTTCCCTGTGTTATCTTGATGCCGTGGACGTTCACGATAATATCGTCCCGTTAGAAATTATAAAAGCGCACATTGATAGTTGTGGTTTGCATATACGGACAATTTATGTTGTATAGACAATTTGATAAACAATTGATTTCCCTGACTTTACATCGCATAAACAAATTAATGGTTACGATTTTTTTGTGATACCAAATTAAAGTAGTCGAGTACGTACGCTCGCGCTTTTATTAAATATCAACTTACGTAAAAAAAAAGTATTTTTATAGATTTTATTATTCATTAAATGTACCTACCTAGTGAAGAATCCCCAAAACCTTATTATTATCTATTCAACTTACCTATAATATATATCATATAACTTACCTAATATAATTATTATATTTCATAATATAGTTGTTACCCACCATCACTTGCTCGTGGAGTAACGTTTGTTAAACATTTTGTCCGGATTTCCGGAAACTCTATAATATATTCCCTGCCTCTACGTCGATTCCCGTCACGTCGAACTTTGAGTTTTCAAGGTTTCACTACCTCTCGAGCACATGATAAATAGACCTATATTTATTTTCTTGTTATTTAGTTAGTCAGATCTAATTTGGTCGTATCATTGGCGAAATCCAATCGATACCTAATCACCTAACATCTCTATTCGTAAATCTGCCGGATACAAATGGATAATAAATCCGAAAAATAGATTGATAACTAAAATCTCTATATACAATATCAGGCAATTAAGCTAAAACAGAACCAAAATAATTTTCCTCCATGCAGGACAATTCAGAACGAAATTTAACTGTACGAAGTAAGTATCTAATGTCAGTATCTAGTCTGTGTTGTTCCCAATTCCCACTGTAGGGCAAAGGCTTCGCTCGCCCTTTTCCACACACTTCTGTCCTCAGCTAATGTGGGCTATTCCTTTCGGTAGGAGTCAAGCTCGTACCTCCACCTTCGTCTTGCCGCGATGTCGGTGTCTCAATGGTTCTTTTAGGCAGCTGCCAATAAGGAGGAAAGTTCGAAGTCATCAACACCACAGCAGAGCTTTGATAATCTCTTTTCACTGATAAAGAATCCTTTGTCTGCTCTGTTTTTGCAAAGGATTGTAATACTTCCTTTTCTAAGAGTGCCAGTGAAGAGTTTTTGGAGACAACGGGTTTCCCTGTTGAATAATGGTTGATGCTATCGAAACTCTTTGCGAAACCGATGTATGTCAGATATAAGATATTTTTAATTCTGTGCAGTTTTGAATACGTTGCGTTGGTTGGTTGGTGGAGATAACACGGGCTGTGGTGGGTAGGTTTCGATCAAATATATTAAAAATGTATTTAATCTAAGTGGCTGGGCTTTAATTAATAGTTTGTTGGGGTCAGTTTTCACTCTAATGGTAATTTCTTGGGCGCTGTTGTATATGGTGGCTAATTACTAAAAATATTACAAATTAAACGTCGAACAAGCTAAAACGGGTAACGACAAGTAATTCTGCGAACCTAACACTAGCACATCGCATAATATTAGCGTAGTACGTACCCCGAGTAAAGCCCTTGAGCACGAAATGTTGCGTGCGGCAGGCTTGTTACAGGTAAACGCAAATACGATGAGTTCCACACTGGCATTCTAAACTCACTTGAAAGAAGCAGAAGTGGCGGGAACATAGTACATGTTACAAAGACAAATACGGTGAAAAAAATGTTTTAACGAATCGTTAGCCTCGTTTGTATACTGTGCTATGTTACTTTTTTATTGTTGATTCATCGCTTGAGGGCGGTAACGCAGTTGGGGTTTTCATGATCATAGTTTGGAGATACAAATGTATGTTGACTTCGTAGTAAAGCTAATTATTTCTTAAGTTATTTTTTGTGACCATTATTATGGAAGTAAATAATAAATTGTTTTCCTAATGTGCGCAGATTACCGGATACTTGAGCCTACTACTGACACAATTCCGACGCCCGACCGGGCGTTGCTAGCCAAACTGGAGGAGGAAAACAGACGGATCGAGGCGGACGCGAAGTGCCCCTCGTTGACTACCGTACACAGCCGCAAGAGTTCCGATACTTCACAAGTATCTTTAGCCTCGGGTAAGTTTCTATTGTATTACTACTTACTACAAAGAACAGACTATCTATAATCTTCTCCACTCCGTATTTCCCATACCCTAAATATTTATCGATACTCCCACGACTTCGACCGCGTAGAGAAACATCATATGACACTCGGCAATAGTGTAGCTTCATATTAGTAAAATATTTTCTGTAATCGGAGATTACCTACATACAAACAATTTTACCTGTGTATGATATTAGCTTGGATTGCCATGATTGACTGATTGTCTATCAGACTGACAGCCTAAACCGCCCCGACTAAATCATAACGATGTAGGGGCCACTCTTAAACGGATTTTTTTTTTGCCCTTAGTCAAAAGCAGGTTACAAACAAAGTCATGGGCAACAGCTAGTGTTATTATGAACCTTTTAAACACAAGTTTATGGTCTAAATTGCAATAAACACAAAGTTATCCACTAAAATATTTGCAAAATTATGGGCATTATGTACACTGTAATGAATGGACACATTTTTGTGACCTACTTCTTTCCGTAGACAATTAATAAAAACTGTTTACTCTCACGACTTTGTAATCCGCCAGTTGCGTAAGTAACAGTAAAATAACTCTGTATCTTGTTTAGTTTACTGAACGCCACATTTGCGACAACCGTTCTGAAACTAGATTCGTTCAAATGAGGATGTTAGTTCTACTAAGTCTAAAAGTAATGGGTTCTTAAACGTTAGTAAACAAGTAGATTTTTTAAATTAATATACAAGAATTTTCGGCTGTTCACGTATAATTTTAGTTTAATAAAATATTAAAGCTTTATTTCATAAAATTTCATTCAATTCTAAACTGGTTCGCTGACTAGAATGCAAAACTGTCAGATTGTTATCTCTTATCAGTAAGTAACTAGCGATGATAACACAGATATGTACTAAAACTTATACATTTTGTAAATACAGTGTTTTACAAAAATGAACGATCCAAACAATTTGTATGATGAAACCAAAACTGTGCTTGAATTTTACATAAGTTGTGTCCTAGAAAACTTGTCATTAGGTGGGTTATTATTTTAACGTGAGTGTAATGCAAATTTACCCTAAATATGTGACACATTGACTAAGTATAGACATTTGTTTGAAGCAGTGAACGACTTACATAAATAAAGTTTTTCTTGTGTATGACTCTAATTTTGCTTAATTTGTAAAAAATTGCAGAAATAATAAAATCTACAATAAGGCAGCAATTTTTCACCGACCCAATAATAGTTTTCAGCTTTGCTTTGATTGTTAAAAGTCATGTGAACAACAAACAGTCCACAGAACATCTGTTCTGTGGTACAGTCACACATTGTAGGTAGGTACAGCTGCAGTTTTGCACCTGATCCTAACGTAGAAACGATGAGAAGTTGGCTTTTATTTAACATTCATGAAGAATTAACTCGTTGTAACCTATTGGTTTTTCATCATCCTCTTGCTTTTGTCCCAATCTGAGGTCAGCGCAGCACTATAGCAGTATAAATAAAATGTATTATTTTAATTTGATAGTCCCACATATTGATGGCAACACTCGTGAATAGTGTGTTACGGTCAAATACTTAACTCAATTCAATTTTTAAGTCGCTGGTAAGTCTGTCCGTGTATTTAAAGCGACAGGAATGCTTAAAAAAAACGTCTTAAAGTTATTCGGGATTAAGTGAAATATTTGTCTTCAGCAACAAGTTCGAGCCATGACGCGGAGGCGCGAGTCAGTACCAGCGGCAACGGCGAAGAAGACTTGTGGAGTCTATGGGGACGCATCGTCAGTAACTGGGAGACCGAGTGGAAGCGACGCAATCAGTTCGTAAGGGATCTGGTGCGTCAAGGAGTGCCGCATCACTTCAGAGGCATCGTGTGGCAACTCTTGGCTGGGGTCGACACATCCCCTGAGAAGAAGCTCTACGCTTCATATATAAAAGTTAGTATTATTACATAATACAATGTAACATGAAATAACATCACGCATGTATTCCCCCGAAGGGTTAGGCAGAGGTGTACCATAGTACACCCACATTTCGCCAGTTATATCTAAGTTCCATGTAATACGGAGCGAGCTTATTGCCATCAACCGAGCACAAATCCAAAGTCCGGGCTGCTACTGAGAATATCTAATTAACACTGCTCGACCTGGGAGTCGAGCCCAGGACCTCGTGCTCAGCAGTAGCGCTTGCGACCACTGGACCCACGAGGCAGTCCCATCAAAGTTAGTATTGTTACATACAATACTTAAGTGGAAAAGGGTCCTGTACAACACGATTCTTATCGCCAAGTCCCAAATAATTTGATAATTTAAATATTGGGATTGCCGTCGTCGAAATCAAACATCAGTCGATGATATTATCTCGGACACTGTGTATTGTTGCTGATAACATAACGTTTTAAGGATGAATCTGTAGATTTTTCATATAAATCTATATTTTAATACATCTTATACAAGTGAAGCAAAATTAAAAATTCTGAAATAGATTTGAAGTACTCTACGACAGCCATATGATTGTTATTGTAAACGAACATTGTTGGTCACTATCATCAACAGTCCTTTATGCTTAACAATGTGGTAGATCAACACAAACTGCAAACAGACTGAAACTCTTATCGACTGCATTGATTGTTAATATAATAATAAGACCCATTTATTCAGACCATTTAAAACTTATGCTACTAAAATAAAACTATTAACTAGTTGTAAATAAAAAGTTAAAAATAAAATTTAAATAATTATATTTTTGACACCGGCTGTCTTAGGCTGAGTGCCTATTGGCAAAGGGCTCCTCCATCTCCTTCCATCTATTGCTAATCGAGATTGATTTGATTTTTTTATTGTTAAAACTGGATTAAATGCATCGATTTCCATTTCCACCTTTCACCCTATTGTTTTGTTCCAGGCGAAATCTGCATGTGAGAAGGTGATCCGTCGTGACATAGCACGGACATACCCTGAACATGACTTCTTTAAAGAAAAGGATGGTCTTGGACAAGAGTCTTTGTTTAACGTGATGAAAGCATACTCGTTACATGATCGCGAAGTCGGATACTGCCAAGGCTCTGGGTTCATTGTCGGCTTGTTACTTATGCAGGTCAGTTTTATTAAACACATTTCTTCCATACATACAGGACTTCCAAACTGAATTTCACGTCTTCATTTCGACAATACTTTAGTTCGTAATCTACTGTACTCCGACAAAACGTTTCTTCGATATGACTTAACTAAGGGCCCGAGCGTTTATATGACATATTGAGCGTTAGGTAGAGCAGCTTATATCAAAGCGCACAGAATCGCCGCGTCGGCGCTGGTAGCTACTCGTTGAGAGGACAACGAACAACTTGTCTATTCTTCCGTCGATAAAACCCGTAGTAAACCCGTTTCTATCATGCTACACGAGCTGCTAATCCCAATTTATTTTAGGTTGGCGTACTACGTCTTTTCCTTTCATACATCTCTACTAGCCACCAACTCAGTGTTCACTTCCTTTCTAGTCATATCGTTTCACACAGTCAATCCATCTTTGGTATGCCTGTTTTCTTATGCTAGGTGCACACGAAGCAATTTTGATCGGGATGTCAAAATCTCACATTCATACACAAATTTTAAAATCTGTTTTCAAATTGAGTGTGTGGACGGGAGATTTTGAAATCGCCAGCGTGTCGCCGACGATCAAAGTTGCTGCGTGTGTACTTAGCATTATAACATAACCATCCTTACTTTCTTACTTTAAACTTTACTTGTCACATGCTTCTAATTTTAATACGTTTATGAGAACGATTTATTTAAAAACTAATATTCATGTTTTCCAAACAGATGCCGGAAGAAGAAGCCTTTGCAGTGTTAGTAAAGATAATGCAACAGCATCGAATGCGCGACATGTTCAAACCGAGCATGGCAGAGCTGGGCCTCTGCATGTTTCAGTTGGAGAACCTTGTCCAAGAGCTGCTACCCGATCTGCACGTGCACTTCCAATCACAGGTACGTTTACCACACAATATCTAATGCGGGCTCCTCACTTGCCGTAATTAGCTAATACCAAATCAACTCTATCACAATGAGCATAGAGTATATTTTGTATTACCTAAGTAACGCGAACACTTGGACAAATACGCCAAGTGCACAACAAAAAGTAAACCTTGAAACTGGCTGATGTATAGGTTGAATGGAATACAATGTGTACAAATTTGTATGTGTGGTTTCCAAACTGTAAATATAAGTTGGCTATCTAATCTAAAATAATATTATAAATAGAAAATATTTTTTATTTTTTTATGTAATGGATAAACTCAAAATATACTTAACCGATTAAAAAAATTTATGTCACCTATAGAAAGAACTTTCACATTATCAGCGACTAACATGGGCTGTATTTTATCGACTTCCACGCGAGCAAAGTCGCGAGCACTAACTTCTGCCCGCGACTTCGTAATAAATAAATATTGGGCAAAAACCTAAACCGCTTTTGATTGATCATGATCGGCTAATATTTCTGTGACAGTAAGCCAGTAAGTAAGCTAGAATGGTGGCCACAGTGCAGTCAAGTTCAGTGTTCCCTTGAGAGGACTCACTTCAGGTCCATAGGATTGCTTAGTCATAGTAGATAGAGTATTATATAGATTATCTGTCAGCGTACATGAGATAGCGATATTCTTTGACAGTTATTTGTAAACTGTTACAATCTAATGCAGTCGGGTAATACTATCCAAAGAAGTCGAAGTTGGCTGACAATTGGGATTAGACAAAAAGTTTGTAATTGCGAAAGAGATGAAGAAAATATATTTCTGTCTCATTTACTCTTACTACTGAATCTGATAAGTTTTTCTGTTATACTTGGTCTACGTTAGATGGTCATTGATTCATAATGAATGATTATTTACAGAGTTTCAACACATCCCTGTATGCTAGTAGTTGGTTCCTCACCCTATTCACTACAACACTAACGTTGCCGCTTGCTTGCCGAATCATGGACGTCTTCCTATCCGAAGGAATTGAAATAGTATTCAAGGTAGCCCTCGCCTTGCTGACAGTGGGCAAGAATGATCTGCTTTCGCTGGATATGGAAAGTATATTGAAGGTAAGTGACAGCCAGTAAATATGGCACATCCAGTAGTAAGTTCCGCTTTGCCTTACAAAACAGAACTTTTAGTCCTCGTCTGACTCATACATGTGAAACAATCTGTTTGAAAAGCTTCATGTATCATATTAACGGTACCCTGAGTACTGTAAAAAATAGCATGTGTGTATAAGTCCACACGATAGAAGTGTAAACTTACGACTGGTGCCGAGTATACGGGATTCATCGTCACCGATCCGAGCGTGACGGTTCAATTTCGTTCACTGTTCAGAAAACGCGCAAAGTGCGCCTAAAAAGTTTTCACTTCGATATTTTGAAGTTGGTAATGACCTTGAAGTAATATGATTAGAGTACTAATACTCATAGTTATGTCAAGATACTAGTGATGTGCCGGATATCCGTATCCGCGGAAATCCGAGGGAGAATAAAGATTGTATCCGTATCCGTTACTTTTTGGCGGATCTTGAACGGATCTTTTATATTAATACATTTCATTACGTATATGAAATTTTAAAGATGAGCAATGAAATACTGTTAACTTTAATCCAAATTAGTAAAAAAAATCTTTTTTTATCATAATTCAAGTAGAGTAAGTACCAGTATATTAAGTTATAAGGTAATTATTTTTGTCTTTGTAGTGAGATTAAACCTTTGTAATAATATTTGTGCTATGCTAATTGAAATAATTATGTTAGTTAACACATCAATTTAAACTACGTTGTTTTCAAGAACTTAAAAAAAATATACATCATAATTAATATTGAGTACCTAATGGTAAATTGTATTTCAAAAAGAGTAACTTGACAGCTTTGTCCCCCAAAAGTCAGTTACGATGAGGATCAAAAATAATTCCTGCTGAACCTGAAGAAAGTTGAGATCCGTATCCGTATCCGCGGATCACATTTTTTAACGATCTGGCACATCACTACAAGATACCATAAGTTGTTAAGTCGCTCTATAAGTCTAGCTTCCGCCGATTGAACAATGCCATGATAAAATGCCACTCGATGATCGACTGATCATTAACTGTCCGTTACTCAATCGAAAAACGGTATCCGATTGATCAATAGTGATCCTTCATCAACATAAAATTGAAAAGTCTATGTCAGTCCACTTCAAAGGTGCAGTGTGCAATCAATCAAACAACTCGGCTGACAGCATTGATTGCACCTTTAGCCCGGTGCGGTTAACATAATGTGCACAGCCCTATTATTCTTACTTTATGCCTTCTACTGACGAAAACCACCTTAATTTCCCATATTTACAGTACATACAAAAAGAACTGCCGTCGAAAGCAGAGGCTGATCAAGATATCTTTATGAACCTCGCGTATTCTATCAAAGTCAACCCAAAGAAGATGAAAAAGCTTGAGAAAGAGTACACGGTTATCAAAACTAAGGAGCAAAGTGATATAGCGGTGCTGAGGGTAAGAAAACATTAAATAGTTTAGGGGTTTGTGGATTGTCCTCCTGCGTGGCCTTCTTTAGGCGTGAGGTTATGGACTAACAAACTAATCAAGCATTTCGTCACCGATAATCCGAACTAAGTGCGAATATTCATGAATTTTGAAATCGAAGCAATAAGGATCGGTGTTGGAATGTGAGAAAATGCACGTGATTTTTTAATTTTATTAACAACTGAATGTCTATATTCTTCGAAACACGGTATTTATTATAGTGCCTGCGTCAGGAAAATCGTCTGTTGAAGCAACGAGTAGAACTACTCGAAAAGGAGAGCTCGGGATTAGCTGAGAGACTTGTGAGGGGGCAAGTGGACTTAGCGGAGGGAGAGGAGGAAACTTTCGCGCTGGCCCGAGAAGTGCAGGCTCTGAGGAGGGCTAACGTCGACTCGCAACAACGGCTGGCTGTCGCTCAGGACGAGATACGTTCCCTTGAAATGACCATCGCTGAGGTGAGTAGCAGTAGCATGATATTGAACAGTGGAGTAGTGATCAAATGGAGTGTTGATTTTAGGGCGAACATTGTCATTTGCACGTCGTTAACATAAACGCGTCTCCTACCCTTTTTTTTATAAACGAGGAGTAAAACAAACTTATACCTCGAAAAATAAATAGTGTTATACTTGTCGTAACTTCTACTCCGTCATCAGGATGTCAACGTATCACAACATTCGCTGACTTTTCCCTGTTCAAGTATCATCACTATGAACAAATACCACCATAACTCCAATCCATACCATTTCTAGAACAACTCCCGACAGTCATCTCTAGAAGGCATAGAGGGCGGTAGTACGCAGAAAGGCGAAGAATTGGCCCGTTGTCTTCAAAGGGAGTTGGTACGCGCAAGACTTCACGCGGCCGAACGAGAGGCCGCTGAGAGGGAACTGACGGCCCGCATCGCTGAACTGGAGAACGAAAACAAAAGCTTGAGGAGGCAGCGAGTTGATAATAATGTGGCTCATTTGCAGGTAGTATTAATCCATTACATATTGAGACCCTCCGTGCCTAAGAAACCACGTTATCCGTTGGTCTCGGTAGTCATTTGTAGATTTTTGACAGTCGTTACGGGTAGTCGGAAGCCTAAAAGTCTGATAACCAGTCTTACCAACGTGTATCGTGTTACCCAGTAGGTAACTGGGTTGTTGATGTCAGATAGGGACTCGTTTTTAGGGTTCCGTAGTAAACAAGGAACCCTTATAGTTTCGTCATGTCCGTCTGTCTGTCTGTCTGTCCGCGGTCTAGCTCCAAGACTGTTAGTACTAGAAAGATGTCATTTGGCATGGATATACATATTAATCATGCCGACAAAGTGGTAAAAAAAATTATGAAAAAAAATTTTTTTAGGGTGCTTCCCCTACACGTAAAGTGGGGCTGTTTTTTTTTTTTCTATCCCTTAGTGTGGAGTATTGTTGAAAAGGTCTTTCAAAAACATTGTGAGTGTGTTAAAACCATTTTTGAATTCAGAGATCCGTTTGCGAAATATTAAGCTTTAAAGTAGAAATTTTTGTTAGAGTCAAGTGTGTGTGTCCCCCCCCCCCTGCCAGCTAAATGGTTGGGTTTAGCTATGTGAAAAAATTCACGGCAGTAGCTTATATAACGAATTTAAAAGGAAAACTATCACAGCTGAGTAGGCTTTACAAGTTAACGAGTAATAATCGACCAACTTAGATCTGCGGTTGTAAAAACATGTTCTCCCATACATTCTGTATGAAAGATTTTTTTTCAACTACAAAGTTAAGTTTGTTCTTGGGATAAATTCATCCCAACTACGGAACCCTACATTGTGCGTGGTCCGACATGCACTTGGCCGGTTTTTATTTTGTAAAATACTGATATTCAGCTGTAACCGGTTAGACTAGAAGCCGACACAAACATAGTTGGGAAAGGCTAGGCAGATCGATTGATTTGTTGAATGTTACTTTTACAGAATATAGAAAAGTACCCAATACTTCTTTTGACGATACAACCAGAAGATTAGCAAGTCAATAAATAGTATCATACATCATCTATTTGTAAATTGACAATACATTGATGAAATACTTAAATTTAATCATTTAAGGTTTATTGCTCTTGTCGTAAGAAGTCAAGGAACATCGATCGATGTTCCTTGACTTAGTAATAAATAACAAACAAGTTTTTTCTCTTATGAAATAGAACGAAGTCTTCTTTTTGTAAAAGTTTCAATAAAATTAAAGTTCAATAAAAGTTCGACAAGTAGCGTTCTTTTAAAACCAGCCTGTATAATGTCAAACTGACCCATCTATTATAGTTCTTTATATACTGCTTGCTCTTGTATGTACGTAATACAATTGCAAATGTTTTCAGGACGAGCTAATTGCTGTGAAGCTACGTGAGGCTGAAGCTAATTTATCGTTGAAAGATCTGCGGCAACGCGTGACGGAGATATCTGAAGCGTGGCAGCGACATCTACAAGTAAAACACATTTGTTATTACATTCATTGCTAATGTTGGCATTCATGATATAGGGTAATCCTAATACGAGTGCCAAAGCACTCCTTTGACACTTAAATGCACATTACATAAAACCAAATTGGTCTAAAAGAGATTTACTGTACCCACTCTTCTAGTTTCTTTTTTCTTTCTTTTTTGTCGTGCAATATTTTTCCTCTTGCTTTATGTCCGTGACTACCGCAGGTCCACCAACGCCAATCGCTTCCATATTTAGTAAATAATTAGTACCCAATTGGTACTAATTAGTGCTCGATCGACAAAATTGGTACCTTAGTAGTTTTCGAGAAACTCGCCTTGAAGGTGGTCACGTTCCCTTCAGCAGGACCACCATGAGCGCCGAAAAAGGGGGCATGCTGCAGCTATTCTAAGTATACGAATAATTAGTACACATAAATGTGATTCATTGCGTAAAAAAAAAACAAAACTGAAACATTTATATTTACCGAGAAATCAACTATTATAACTTCCATGCGCTCGTTCAGCAGGACCATGACTTTGAATGTCGATCCCAAGTTTGAGGAGCTTGTCGCTTTCCTCAAACCTACATAGAAAATTAGTACCTAGCAAGATAAAATTAGTACCCAAAATTCAAAATTAGTTCTTCAGTAGTTTACGAGATACCCCACCCAATGGCATGGCATTGGGTGGGGTGGCGGTAGTCACAGTGTAAAATTTTTATTTCAAGGGTTCTCTATTAAAAACTCTGTGATTTCTTCTCAAATTTATACAAAAATTAGTGCTCCGAAAGAAGTTATAGCAACCAAAAATTCAGATTCCTAAGTGTTGTATTTTAAGAAAAATTTGCTTTCATTATTTTTCCATAGTGTGAAGTGAGCTGTCATTCCACTTGATGCTAGGGATTGGCACTATTGTCACCTCACTTTGAGCTCACTTCACCTAAGTTTTCTCGGTGACATTTTTACAGAATAGATAGACTGCTCAATACCACTGACAACTTAATTTGGTCGGGTTATACGCGGAGATTTAGTATGGAAAAGTAATGAAAGCAAATTTATCTTAAAATACAACACTTAGGAATCTGAATTTTTGGTCGCTATAACTTCTCTAGGAGCACTAATTTTTGTATAAATTTGCGAAGAAATCACAGAGTTTTTAATAGGGAAATCTTGAAATGAAAATTTTACACCGTGACTACCGCCACCCCACCTTATGGCATAGTATATCTCGTCAACTACTGAAGAACTAATTTCGAATTTTGAGCACTAATTTTATCTTGCAGGGTACTAATTTTTTATATAGGTTTGAGGAAAGCGACAAGCTCCTCAAACTTGTAATCAACATTCAAAGTCGTGGTCCTGCTGAACGAGTGCGTGAAAGTTATCATCGTTGATTTCTCGGTAAATACAAATGTTTCAGTTCTGTTTTTTTACGCAATGAATCACATTTATGGGTACTAATTATTTGTATACTTAGAATAGCTGCAGCATGCCCCCTTTTTCGGCGCTCATGGTGGTCCTGCTGAAGGGAGCGTGACCACCTTCAAAGTCGAGTTTCTCGAAAACTACTAAGGTACCAATTTTGTCGTTCGAGCACTAATTAGTACCAATTGGTACAATTGTTTTACTAAATATGGAAGCGCCAATCGCTTCCGTTGTTGGTTTCGTTGGTGGTCCTGCGGTAGTCACGGACATCTTGCTTTCCTACAATACAAATCTAAATCTAAAAAAATCTAAATAGGTAATCAAATCTGTGGGAGTGATTTCGTGAAAAGGGACGGAAGTGTGTGCCACAGAAAACCGGGGAAGCGCGCGCTATTTAATTTGACCAAAGAGCGCGCGCGGTGGTTGAGTTGGCCCTCAGAAACGACTTTGACGAGGCACCGCCCCTTTAAACCGTTCTTATTACCTAGGTGAGATGTTACACATCATACGCGACTACTGTAAGGCTCGCTCGGATTTTTTTTAATGTTCGAAGTAATAAACGTAAAGAATCGTGTTAAGCGCAGGCCACACTGGGAACGAAGCTAAGTTCGTTTAGTTTCGTTCATGTAGCTACCTTGTGTTTGCATACTTCGGTTCACACCGCGAACTATGAACCGAAGTATGAAAAGATTAATTAGAAAGTGTGATTCATCATTAAAAAAAACTGCTTTTGTGGATTGTAGATTTGTAGGTACTTCTGGACAAAAATGGTCGTATTTCTCCTGACAAACTTCAAACATTTTCAGTTTTTATTTTGTGCCCAAAAAGTAGTAGATATTATGGAAAAAAACAGTAATTATTGTATATAGGGGTTCGTTTCCCAGGTTTTCTAAAGTGTACCCATACAAAAATGAAACGTCTCTTTTAATTTATTGGTATAAGGAGGCAATTAGACCGCTGGTTTTGGAGCTCATTTTGAATCATCATCCAGTACTCTAGCTTTTTCTAAACTATGCCCCAGTCTTTCTAATTTAATTACATAGTAAATTGAAGTAATTTTATGTAAATGTGTTTAGGAGCATAGGCAAGACGTCCCAGCCACTCCAGTACAGTCCAACGTGGTGTCCGATATAATGGCGACGCCTAAGAAGTTGTTGCGCGCCTGGGAAGGCCGCTCCGCCGATATGCAGAAGTTGGAGGAGGAACTTATGACCACTAGGATAAGGGAAGTCGAGGCGCTAACTGAGCTTAAGGAGTTAAGACTGAAGGTAATGGCGTAATGAGGTATTTTTTATTTTTATTTTTTATACAGCTAGTTATTGGGCAGTCCGTATTATGATGCATCCACTTCAAGGCAACACATAGGGAAGTTTGGAAGACTATGAGAAAGATCTTTAACCTGCAGTAGCACATGCTTAGTGTGCTTATAAATGCAAACATTCATCATAGTAAATATGCAGCCGAAAGCGGTAAATTACTGGACATAGGACTCTCCCAAACATCAGCAACGAATGGCCTTGCTCTTGCGAATACCCGCGACGTTCACCAAGTCGTTGTTCCACCTTGTGGGAGACCCACACTGCACCTTCCGGTACGCGGTCGCCACTCCAGAACTTTTCAGCCCTATCGACCACCCGTTCTGCGGATAATTTTCCACGGCCACTACCACTTAAGTTTGGCAATTCTTCTGGCTACAAGGCGTGTGCTTGATGGGATTTCCCTTCGGCAACTTCTCAGGAGCCTTAGGGTCTGTGTGGAAACCTATTCCCTAAAATGTTTACTTAAAAGCGAAAGTCTAAGTACCAACTTCAACGTTTCGAACTTCAGAAATAACGAACTTCCATACAAACTTTAATCCCCTTTAGGCCCACTTACACGTCTAGACGTGCGCCTAGCCGCACAAGCACACAGTTAACAGCTAATTCAAGGTTCATAAAATAATTCATCTTGCGCCAGCAAGAGTTTAAAGGTAAACCTAGGGTTTAACTTCTAAATATTTAATCCACCTATGTGGGAGAATTAAGTCGCTAAACTGTGGGTTAGTGTAAGTAATATCATAATAAATTGACGTTGTGAGGTATCGCTGATAACTTAGTTTATATTGTTCGACGTTAGAGTAAATGAAATTTCGGTACTAAATCAGCAGGTCATATATTCAAGAACTCATATAAAAATAAATACAAATTATTAAAAAAAAACATATTTTTCCCTTAACTGACGTTAAATTAAATCTCCATGGAATCCACATAAAATATGATTAAAATTAAATGGATCAAGTTATAAAATTTAAAGACAAGAAAGTATTACGTATTTAACCCGATTTGAATTTCCTAAGTCCCTCATTGTGCTCACTTTCGCTATTAAAACATATTTTTTTTTTTTTAATACTTTTGGAAAAATTTCATTCCTCTAAACCCAGCGGTTTAGGTTGTGCGTTGTCTGTCAGTGAGTGAATGAACGAATTTTAATATTTTTACTAACTACATTTATTAAGTATAACGTCGGTCACCTTCTTTAATACAAACTCTATTTCCAGGTAATGGAGCTAGAAACCCAGGTGCAAGTATCGACGAACCAGCTGCGTCGTCAGGACGAGGAAGCTCGTCTTCTTCGCGAAAACCTCGACGCCGCGCTTCAACGCGAGAGGGCGCTACAGACGCGCCAGAGAGAGTTCCAGCACAAATACACGGACCTGGAGAGCAAGGTGAGCATAAATGTTGGTAGATACAATTTTTTTTTACTTTTCTTCATGACATGGTGTTCACGGTACGACTTTTTTGTCATAACATTTTTGCTTGTTTGTTTTTATTTTTAATGCTTATTAATTGTTATAGCTTGAATATTTTTTTACCGACTTCTTCGGAAAGGATAAAGTTTTCAATGCGTCTGTATATATTTTTCATGTATATTGGGGCGTAACTTCTTTTAAATATCCATAAATATAAATGTTTGAAAAGCTGTAAATGCTTGAAAAACTTAAATTGTGTCCTAGCAAGAAATGTTTCCATCTCTGTACGGTGTTTTGGACTATTTTGAAACGCTCGTTTTGCACGCTATGACGTCACATACCACTTTGACAATCTCATAGCGCACGTGCGGCCCGATTGCTACTAACTGACTGTAACAAATATGTTCGCATATACTTTTATACGCACGTATCCTACGAGTTATGACCCTTACTTGACCTGGCGTGGGTCGATTTCACCAAGTATTCTGGAGGAAAGCCGAGAAATACCCAAAACTCGGACACATTGTTTTGTGTTGCGTTCATTTCGTAATTTCATTACACACATTACTTACATTACATTTTTTTTTTTTTTCTATTTCTTGTATACACAATAATCTCTCGCATTTGAATGAGTGTTTTACCTCAACAGGCTAAATATGACTCCATGCAAGCGAACATTCGAAACATGGAGGACGCTCAGAGAATAGCCGAGCTGGAAACAGAAGTGTCTGAATATAAATTAAAGGTAAGTTGTCTTGTTAACATTTTGTTTTATGCATATTACTTTATACAGGCCGATTTGGATATTCGCAATATTTTTGGGATTGAAAACACACAACTTTTACTATGGAATTAATTCTGAAATATCGTTATTTGTTTTCGTAATATTACATAAATAAACTCCCATGGGGTAGGCAGAAACTATAGAACGCCACCTGCTACGATCCTTACATACTCCTTTTACATTCATACATCTGGTCATACACGCACGCCAGTTGCGAGTACTACGAAGCTGGTCTTTCTGAAGAACATCACCAATTAGGTTACCTACTATTATATCTTCCTAGGACGTCCCCTCCCGGCGTTTCTACTAACATCTGCCTTGTAAATACCTTTTCGTGATCAACGAATTCATAATCAGCCTGTATAGTCCCGCATACCATTCTGAAGATATTATTTATAAACGAGTCATTGACTCAATATAAGAAGCTGCACTGATTTCTATACATTAACCATTAGTATAAACAATTAAAAGTATATTGCAAATTTATTTGGCAAGAGGATTGTTGCCCTTGTGACTAATCGCATAGTTCTTGTTTTATGCAGTTTAAAGATGACACAATTTTTCCTCACAAATTCATTCCATTCCAGAATGAAGTGATGGCAACTGAAGGCGAACTCCGCAATAACATGGACGGCGACTCGGATAGAGTCCGTGAGCTACAAGAGCAAGTCGCCGAACTGAAGGCTGAGGTACGTATCCATTCTTGCTCCACGCCACTGTGACACACACACACACACTAGTCACACATAAAGTTCGCACTACAACGACCCACGATTTACGCAAATAATAATTAGTAAACGAATTTAAAGCGAATACGCCAGGGTAACCCGCAAAATTCAAATTTTCTTACGTTTCGCACGTAAGTTTTAGGTTGTATGTCGATAAAAATATTATTCGCGGCCATAACAATAAAGTATTTACTTACAGAATTATAATTATTAAAAACAACAACAGTTCAAATCACCCTAAGAAAATTACAATTTCGTGGGCTAGCCTAGCGCATTCTCCTTAAGTAACATAACGCACGTTTCTCACAAAAAAATATTAATGTTTTTGTGCCCGGTTGATGGCAATAGGCGCGCCACCTTATTACATGGGACTTAAACATAACCGGCGAAATATGGGTGTACTATAATAGGCACACCTCTGCCTTACCCTGCCGGCAGTACAGACGTGATGTTATAAAGCGTCTGGACGCTTTGCTGCTCTAACAAATAAAATAAAATGAGAATCATGAAACTGTTTTTTGATTTAACTTTAACACGCTTAAACACAAAAATTAATATTAATTACAAACAGCACACAATACTAACATGATGATCATGATTATTAATATATCGTGTCATGTTTGAGGAGCGCACAGTGTGGTCGATCACTCGCTATAACAACGCTTGAGTCATTGTAACGGCAACGCCGCTTTGTCTGTGGGAGTCACTTTGTACATTATTGTAAAAATGCGATGGGAATACAACACTGCTATCTCTATTGTTCACTGAGTCACTGACATTATATCCGTACAAGCAGTTATATTATACGCAAAACATAATTATGTATAATTTGCTTAAAATTCCTGAACTACTATTTCGATTCACGGTGTTTTAAACGTAATTTGTGGAAGGTTAGTACTAGACAAG
Source organism: Agrochola litura (assembly GCA_949152395.1). Classification (NCBI taxonomy): domain Eukaryota; kingdom Metazoa; phylum Arthropoda; class Insecta; order Lepidoptera; family Noctuidae; genus Agrochola; species Agrochola litura. The sequence continues at coordinate 11,039,256 of OX424491.1, read as the reverse complement.
AACAATTTTATTTCTTACCTAAGACTTACTCTTATATATTATACACACATCTTACTATTTCAATATTTTATGAACAGTATTTAATACAAAACTGCAATGATTCTGTGATTGTAGCTTTGTGCACTATAATCGGAATATGGTTAACCCATTGGAAAGGAATCATTCACTATGTAAATTGTTAAGAAAATATTCGACACCATTAATTGTTGGTATTTGAAGTGTACCGCCGCAGCCGACCAAAGTTAAGGTATATATTTATGTATTAGTGTTTTTATGTACAATGATGATGCGCTTTTATCAAAATGTCTGATACATTTTGTTTGGCACTGCACAGTTTCCGACACCCATCACCACTCCGGACACTGAGCCCTGGAAATGGCTCGAGTAAGTTCAACTATCAAACACCTTACCGGCTAGTGTGTTAACAGGCTTATATATCCATTCTATATAATATTATTATGTATCCATTCTAACAATCTAAACTACTCCTAATGTGTGTAGACTATATTAAAACAGCGGAACACTTGTCTTGTAAAAACCCCTTTTTCCTTTCAACTGCAGTCAATGTAATATCTAGCAGTTCTTGCACAGTTCCATTGTGTCATACAACCTCCGGCCTCGCCCACTTTAATACCAATGCGTAAAATGATGTTTAACTTATAGCACGTAAACACGCATCGATTATTATCTTATACCTCTACCTACAGAAAATGAATACTATTTGTAGGTACACGTATGTTACCTCGTTTATTCCTAATAGTTAGTATGGTAAATTTGTATATAATCAACAATTATAAGAGCCATTTAAAAAACTATCAAATCGCTGATTTAAACACATTATCGTTTAAACTTGTAATAAAATGGATTCGGCAGGTGAACACACTAGACCTCTATACCAATTTGTTTGTTTTATTAGTATATATATGTACGATACAGGCGAAGACAGCCATCTAATGTGCTTTCTCGGTGTCTATGTCTGGTTTATATGTTGAAGCTAAAAGAACTTGTTTTATCGTGTGGCTGGTCATGGCATTGTCAACTTGCTTGAATTGTGTTACGCGCTACTGCATGCATGTGTTCTGTGTTGTTCATGCTGTGCTTGTTCCAATTTTTCCTACCCACTTACATAATGTGTTCACCGTAACATTGACGATGTATCATAGTTTAAACTTGTAGAAAAATAAAAGTTAAATGACTCCTCCAATGAAGGAAATAAGGACTTCGGAAATGTGGTGGTTGACAATATTGTATTTCAGATTTAATTCTGAGACTGGTAACTTAAATGATAAAGCCTACAAATATTTACACACAATTAAGTTAATGCACCTATTGGTAATAATAGTCGTGGGTAAAGAAAATTATATTTTCACTTCAGCATGTTTTTCGACAAAGTTAAGAGAGTTTCGCTGCTACAATAAATAACATCAACGTCACGTGTTCTCAGGTCATGAGGCTAGAGGCTTGGAAGTCGCGGGCTCTGGGGCACACGGAGATCAGCCGCGCCGTGTCCTTCGAAGACGACTTGGAGGAGGACGAGAAACTAAAACTAATTCTACGACGCGAATCTTCCACATCCCTCGACCTCTCAGCGATGTCACGTAAACCTACGTAACGAATACTAACTACGTTATTGTAATCGTTGCCCCTGCTTGCAGTTCTGTACTCATTATTTGTCACCACAACCTTGTTTGTGATTTTTTTCGTTCTTCCTTAATATTCGCTTGAAGTAACAGGGTTTGTTGTTTCTCGTATCCCCAACAACTTGTAATGGCTACCATTGACCGAGGAATTCTCAATATTATTATGTTATAATGTTTTACAGTAGTTGTGCTAGACATCACTTTGAGCGATTGTAATAGACTTAAAATAGTGAATTTAGCTATAGATCAAAATACAATCAATAATCTAGATTGCTTAGTTCCATAGAGTCCACTTGTCCTGTCTCGTGATGCCAACTACATTGTACACGGTGGACATCAAGATAGCGGATGTACTTTTTAGAAGACGTTTATATTCTACGTCATCCTGAAAAGAATATCCATAATTTTGATATGCACTCAACATTGATGCACATTATTAGTAATAGTAAGAATAATTTATAATACGGTTGTAGTTGAGACATACAGGTAGGTAGTTTTAATATACTAGTTGTATTTTATAGTCTATTGATTATTGGGTAGAAAATTAATTCTTATAGGAACATGTGGTAAATATCAGTTAAAATTTTAACATATTGAATCCACGTAACGATAACTTTCTGACGCAAATTGGTAGCTTTGATCTCAAAAACCTTAACAAAGCCAACTGAAGTACTACTAATTGACCAACAAAAATCTAATAGTTGCAAAGAGGTCATTAATCTGTTGCACACTGAATATACTGAACTAGAACTATTGCAATCTTTTACTCACAGAGAAGAGAAACAAAGAAGACAGGAAATAAATGAGTTCTCTGTCTATTTAAGTGTAATCGAAGCGTCAGAATCAGCACTCATATATTAGTTGTCGATTGAATAAGATTTTAGTTTTCAAATACTAGCATTTTTAACAAACATTCCAACTTGTTATTACTTATTATTTATTCAAAATAAAAAGTATTTTAATTTGGGTAATGTGGCCTGCTGCCGCGGGACTAGCTCTTCTTAATTATTAATTATTTAAACTTAGTTACGTCGTTATGGCGAGTTCGATGATTTTATTTTTAGATGACGTGACAGGGAAGACAGTCTAGTATTGATGGCAATATTACGCGTACTTATTTTATTAATGCTTACGTATTTTTATTAGGTTTTAAGATTAAGTATTTTAATAAATCCATATGTATTAATTTATTATTGTAAAAATACTCAACATTGTGTTAGACATTATGTTATTTTATTGACACAATGCTTTGAAGGGTACTTTTGAGGCTCCCACTTAATACATCTTTTGTTCCATGAGCAATGGTACAGTACATTCATCCATTTTAATTTCTTTCAAAACATAGCAGTTCTGAACCCATACATATATTGATGACACCTACAGATATTATCAAAATAACAAGTACTGGGACCGGAAGTATGACAACATTCTATACACAGGCCAATAAGTTCGGCGATGAGGCGCTGTGTACACAGATAAATTATTTTTGAAAGCAAATAAACTTGCTTGATCTATGTGATGAGCCTATTATTTATTACCAGTCAATTAAAAAAGTAATCGGAATCGGTTTGCAGGCAGCGATTTTAGGTATAAGATTGTCTACAACAACTAATATAGTACATAGATATAGTAACAAGGGGTCCCTAAGATTAATATGCAACCACATCAACGTAGATGGTGTGGTATGTAGGGATACAATAACCGCAAACTACTCATTTACCCCTATAGGTGCTGCAAAGCCAATATGAGCACAAGAACGTACATACAGCTAAATGTTTTGTTCAAATGCCCCTAAATATGCTTTATTTTATTTTTGTTAGAAACAGATTTATAAGAGAAATATATTTTAATATAATATCGAGTTTTATAATTGACTGCAATACTAAGCACGTTGTTCCAAATAATTCCTTAGTTCTATTTTAGTTATCGTTGTGATTAATATATTTTATGTGTTGTGTAACTATACTATTTATTAATCAATATATCGGCAGCTACCTATGACAATTTATACGTTCTGTATTATGTACAACTATTAGGTCATTAATTTTACACTAGTAGACACTAACACAATCCAGGATTTACAAGATAAGAATAAATAAAATAATTTTTTATTTTATATTTTGTTATATCTACAAATATACTTCAGTTTCATCATTAGTAAAAACTTTACATGCTGGTCTACTTACATAGTAATTAATATATATCCCGTAGTATAAGATCAAGATATACAGCTGTGAAACAAACACCCTGAAGAAAGCAATAAACGAAACGGCTAATATCACAGTGTATGTGTAGGAATTAAAAAACACCTACATTTTTTACTTTTATATCATTATATACTTAAAAAAATATTTGTCTAGTGAATATAAAATAAACGCAGCTTTATGAGATTGTGTTTGCTCAATGTCTTTCCTGCTTATAATACAATATAATTTTAATAAAAATAGGTTTGACAGTGGAGGTAAAAATGTAGTATGCCTATATTGTTGTGAAATTGTTATTTTTCCTCTGATTTGTTCAATATGTTTATGCAGCAGTTATTTTTTTGTCAAATATAGAAATGTTTTATAACATTGCATTGATCCCCCGTTCACGAACAGTTCATTAAATACCTGGGAGCTATTCTTTCATCATTTTGACTTACTTGACAACTAACATGGAGTGATGTGAAATTCACAGCATGCCGTGATGCTTTATGATCACAATTTTTTTACATTTTACTCGTGACTTTGTGTATTTTCATATTGTGTATTGGAAAATAAATTGATAATCTTGTATTCAATTTTTTATTACAAATAAAGACTTGTAACTCAATTTACAGCAGTTTTCTTTTCTGGACTTCTTGAGATTATTCCTTTTTAGGATTCCGTACCCGAAGGGTGCCTAACGACACCTTATTACTAAGCCTCTGCTGTCCGTCTGTCTGTCAGCGAGCATGATCCGTAAATTCAATTTAAATCAATGGTAGACAGTTGAAAATTTCACAGATTATGCATTTCTATTGCCGCTATAACAACAAATAATTAGACCATTTTTGTACGAGCTCTATCTCAACAACTAAACAAGTTAGGAATTTGAAACTTCTTTATATCATGTACCATATACTTTATATAATCAACAAATACTAAAAACGCCGATTCATAAGGCATTTCATTTAAATATGAGTGATTGTCTGCAACTTTAAAAACTTGTTAATTTATAATATCATTATGAAATACAAATTTTGATGTTTTTTTTTTTATTTTAGATGCTAAATAATAATATTCTTCGTTTAGTATTTTCATTTATTTGCTAAATAAATGAAAATACTAATGGAAGGGGTGACCATCTTTACATACCAAGTCTCCTCCGCGCCTCGGAAAGTACGTTAAGCCGTTGGTCCCGGCTGTCATTTGTAGATCTTTGACAGTTGTTACAGGTCGTCAGAAGCCCGAAAGTCTGACAACCAGTCTTACCAAGAGGTATCGTGTTACGTTACCCAGTACCTAACTGGGTTGTGGTGGTCAGATAGGCAGTCGCTCCATGTAAAATACTGGTATTCAGCTGCATCCGGCTAGACTGGAAGCCGATCCCAACAAAGTTGGGAAAAGGCTAGGCAGATGATGATTTATTTGATGAATAATTTACGGTGATACGGAACCCTTCATGAGAGCCCGACTCGCACTTGACCGGTTTTTTATTAGCAGCCAAGAGGGGGCTGCTATAAGTTAATTTTATTGCTAATTTAGGAGGCCCATGTTCAGTTTAAGAAGACTGATGAGGAAAACTGAATGAAAAAGTATATGGTTGTTAGTAAATTAATTTATTTCTCTATACTTAGTTAAGATAAAGCACCGTCATACATTACTACTATGTCATTAAAACTCTATATTAATACAATTATTAAGATATAGATCAGGCACAGACACGGTTGTTAATAAGTTTTATAATAGTTTAAAATCTTGTTCTCAGGCTATACTCTTGTACTTGGTGAACAGATTATACAAGACCCGCAGCGTTGATTTGAGGTCGAGATTCACAATATCTGAAAAAAGAAACAACAGGTTAATGTGAAAGTAGCAAATGGATGATAATTACTGTGTGATACAAGTAAAATCATTTACCTTCAGGTCTTGCTTTTGGTTTGGCAAGTCCAACATCTTGCATGAGTTCAAAAGCAAAAGATACATTATGAACCTTCTGGTCAAAATCTTCTGGGATTAGATGGAAATCATATAAAGGCACAAAGAATCCCTCAAGCAGTCCCATCAAAAGGCACAAGTATACACCATCATGGAATTGGGTGTCCAAGTCCATCACTTCAAGGTTGACTTTACTCAAGTGTTTGTTAACAAAAGTAATGAGTGACTTTTTCACCACTTGCAACTTATCAGGAGCATGATCAAACAAAGCATCAAATGCATCTCTTTCACATTTCATACCCAGATCATCATAGGTGGTTGTTATGGTTTCAACAAATGTCCTGAAAAAATTATTATGGAATTGGTAGGTATTACACATTGCTTTAAGATAACAAATACTAACTCTATGGCAGTTAAAAATGTACCTGTGAGACAGTTGGTTAGGAGTGTCTTTCTTCACAACCACAACATTGACGCTCACGTTTTCAGGAAGGCGGACGGGGGCGCGGAAGTGGCGCGCCAAAGCAACCAGTAAATGCAATATAGACACAACATTCTTTGAGTGGATGGAGTCCACACTCCACTTAGGCACAGGTTTAGTTGTTCCGTAAAGAACCTGCAAAGTAAGTCAAATGTTAATACTTAGATACAAATAAATATGTATTGTACACAGCTGTAGCATTTTGATACATAATAGTGTCTAAACATACCCGATTCACTGCTCTGAGTACTACAGCAAGTTTCTGTCGCTGCCCTTCTTCAGACTGTGTAACTTCTGGCACGTCTAGTTTGGTCTTAGTCAACATTTCAAGGAGCTTTTGAAGTACTTGACCATCATATAAATCTTCACTGATGTCCTTGACAATAATTCTTTGAGTGGCAAGCTCATCATTGATCCAATCAATAAGTACTTGGACCAGGTCTTTCACTCTAGGATCCTCAAGTGACCTCGGCTCAATTATGGCTCGTTCTTCATTATCATCTACAAATATTTTTATAGAAGTCAGTTTACGTGATAAAAAAACGTTAGGTACTTATTCAATATGAATTATCCTGTTTGTTGCTTGGCAGGATAACTGCACCACAGACACACCTATGTGAGTCATAGGTTCCAACAAGACATAAAAACAACTTAATATATGAAATAGCTATAAAACACTTATAAAAAGTAACTGATCATTTATGACTGAAAATAACAAGGCATTTAGGATAAAAATTATGTTAATTATAACATTTACTCATATTGCATGAGTCACACAGCACATTGTGTATTTATAGTAAGAACATTGCTTTAGAGCCAATCATTTTATGAAACTTTGAGCTATAACTTACGTAAACTGTATTCTTCAGGTGGTACTTCTGGAGCAGTCGGGCTCCCCGGAGAATCAATGGCGAATTTACCTTCAGCTTGCACATCTTGGACTGCATGAACAAACCATATGGAAACATAAAGACACACTACATTAGTGATAATTTATTACTTAAAATGATTACTATAGGAATTGGCCATAGATAGGGTAAAAATTGAGAGATTCTATCATTGAAGGTGAACCAATTTTGAGAGGTATTTTTGGGAACTAATGCCCAAGAAAATCTCAAGGAAAAATATCTTTAAACCATTACTCATTCCATATAAGGCGTATTGTTAAAATACCTTGATTAAACCCACACAGCCATTCAAAAATAATAAAGGAGTCTTTGCAAAGACACCATACCACATATTTACCTTCTTTTATGCGCTTCTTGCGACCTATGGTGCCGATTTTGTCCCAGAATGATTCTTCTTTATCCTCCTTTTTAGGTAATACGGGAGTTCGAGGAGATTTCGGGCGTGGTGACGACATCTCGCTCTACCTACTTCATAAAAATAAGGTCACAATCAATCAACACACCTGAACCAACTCTAAGGAAACATGTAATCAATTCACTTATTTACAAAGAAACAACAAGCGAGGGATTATATGAAAATCATTAAATGAAAGATTAATTAAGTTTTCAGGCTTGTACCTTTTATTTTTAACTCTGATGGAAGGAAAACAAGACTCAAAGCAAAACCACAGATAGAGTGAAATATAAATACATGACACTGACAGCTAGGAGTGGGCGATACAAATCGTATATAGATACAATATCTATGTATCGGCACAATATCCAATACCTATATATCGGACGCCACTGAATCTATATATCAGGTATCCGCGTACCTATAGCGAATATAGCGCGATGTGTCACAGAACAACACACTATATCAATATCGTATCGCATGATCTTATGATATTCGGTTCAAACTGATTCGGGTACAATGTTTGTACAGTAGTACGGAACGGTGGTACCGTGTCCTTGCGATGCGCGCGGGCGGGAGTGATGTAGCTATAGATGAAAGAGCGAGAGAGCGCATTACGCTAATGTCTAATACTAATTTTAAACATAATTTACATGATCGAGCATAGAGTGTAATACCAAATACATTATTTTCTAAACACTTGCAAACAGGAAACCATCAACAAACGTCAAAAGATTTTAAATCAAATGGTATTCTCAATAAATGTAAATATAAATCTAAAAAACCGAAACTGTACTAGCTTCATTTCAGAACGCACTACCAAACAATATATTCACTGATTTCGAGTATACAGTTATAAATAAAATACAATGATGTACATGAATCGAACAAAACCGAAACCTAAAAATCATCCTACAGTACTTTTGTTTCCGAGTTCCACACAGATTCAAGCGATATATAGGTATTGAAATATATAGATGCGATATCCGATATTCTAAACCGATACATGGATACGATTTGATATAGTGTAAAAGCGATATTACCCATGCCTACTGACAGCAAAACTTGTGAAGCACTATTCTGCAAATTATTTTATTGGGATAAAAACTTCCACTTGCTCACTTCAGATTTCGCTATTATCACTAGTCTAAGAATTTGACAGCTAGCGCTACTATTCATAACTTTTTGGTAAACAAGCGACTGTAGTACTTATTTATCTAGTTTTCGTTTAATTTTCATGTGTTTTACTGTTGTAAAATAAACACACGAAACAATGGCGGTTTCAGGACTAAATGCAGTACTACCACCTATCACAAGTTTTCAGTTTATAACCCCATTTTTGTTGATTTGGTGTGGTATGGTGAGACTGGAATGTATTTTTTTTTCTCCAATATGTTTGGCTGACTGAGGTACAGAAGCCATCACATCAAGCTACCCGAAACTGTCAAATATTCCCAATCAACTTTGAACCTTAAACTTCAGCGATAAAGTTGAAAATCTATTAAATAAATTTGACAGATTGTAGTAGCTTGATGTGCTGGCGTCTGTACTTCCTCAGTCAGCTAAATATATTGGAAAAATAAAAATTATAACAAAACGCACTGTTTTGAAAAGCAAACCGTAAACATTTACCTCCTTGTTTTAGTTCTCTCACTCTATCCATTTACCACTCTGACTACTTAAGTAACTAAATACTAAAAAGCTATAAAGCTGCTAGGCTACCAAGTTACAAATAAAATGTCCAGAAAGGAAATTATTAATTTTCATGCTATCATAGGGATATAAACTTATGGGTATTATGGTGAACCTTGAATGTTTTCCTATTTGCTCATTTAAACAGGGTAATTAGTTAGCGAAACTCCGTAGACGTGATGAGAATCGATAGCTAAACACGATGAAACAAAAAAAGGTGATTTTTTTCTTTGGGTATATGGTTTACTGTAGGTACTATAGTTTTACAAAAAAAATCAGTTAAAATCTTATTGTTCTTGTGTAAACTTCAGAAACGTGATGGCTATCGATATCAAAACACGATAAAACAAAAAAAATGGATTTTCTCAACAGTGTGTTTTTTCAAAGCGCGTTGGATTTTCAACTCTCGGCGCAAAACAGAGAGTAGAAAATATAGTGCACGAAAAAAAATCGCTGCGATTTTATTATGTCCGTGCGAATCCGTGTGAGTGTATTTGGTCACCAAATACAAAACCAAGACATGGCGCTGTCAAGTGTCAACAGTGATGTGAAGCCGGTTTCGTGAACATGTGTGCACTTGGTGAGGTGTAGATTGATTTTTTAAGTTATTGTAAATGTGTGCGTATGAGCGTGCATGCTTCACGGTATTTATTGTTCACAGTGATCTGTCTTGGTTTTTTATTTGGTCTGAGACACACATAATAAAATTACAGAACCATTGAAATAAATGTACAGACGCCAGCACATCAAGCTACTACAAGCTGTCAAATTTATTTAATACATTTTCAACTTTATCGCCGAAGTTTAAGGTTCAAAGTTGATTGGCAAAATTTGACAGTTTCGGGTAGCTTGATGTGCTGGCGTCTGTACGACACTGATAGGATTAAGGCTTGTGCAGACCAGCGCGACTTGTCGCGCGACACACAGACACCGCTCGTCGCGCAACGAGCGGTGCCTTTGTGTCGCGTCGCGTGTCGCGCTGGTCTGCACGAGCCTTTAAACACAACGCCTATTTTACAAAGTTGAAAATTGCGACCTCGGAAGCGGACGACGGATCGAGAGGCGCAAATCGGCGCGGATAACCGCGTGCGTTTTTTCATTTGTAAACAAAACTACAAAACGCTTCAAACTTATCAAATTTTTCTTGTAACTTATTGCAGAATGGCATATTCTCTTTGGAAACGTTATTGTGTCACTTTGCTGAGTGAATAAACGAATTGTTGTTTTACTAAGTGTAACTAATACTTTTTAATAAAAAAGTTCGCCCTCCATTTTTATTTGGGCACTAGTGCAAGTATTGATTTTCTTCTAGGTGCGCCGGGGTTGGTTTCTAATAAAATTCTTTTGAAAAACGTCCAGGTACTGAGAAGTTCACGGTACTTGTGCGATATATAGGTTGGTGGAGTCATACCTAAAAATAGCTTCAAGATTGTATTGCATCACAGTGACCGATTGTGAGGAGCATTTATTACCAGTTACCTTAGTGTTTACTGAACATTTCGCAGAAGGCACAATGGAGAAAGGCTGGAATCCTCCTCCATATGGCTGGGGTAACGCGCATACTACGCAGCCGCCGCCAGCTGCGCCACCCAGCTACTCCCAAGCTGTTGGGGGTGTTGGGCCTTCCAGCCCTTACACTCCACAGTACCCACCATGTAAGTAGCGATGATGCTAATATTATGTTAAATCTGACAATCCAATCATAACAGAGTGATCTGTTTATGCTTTCGAATTTGGCGATGAGTTCAAGCTACTCTTATTTATGATACTGACCTTATTAAATTATCCAAACTCCACCTTTAAACTCTCACTTGAAATCTATCTCATTCAACAACCATACAACATTAATTTTCAGTATTGAACAGGCGTCTGCTTTGATAATTGATAAACTAGAATAGAGTACTTATTTGTGTACAGAATATTACTATTCTGTACACAAATAATAATGTAAGCTATAAGAAAAAAAAACGTGGTTGACAAAAAGCTTCTATTATTTGTTACTGGAACAGACAACCTACCCTTAGGGAATATAGGTCACCAGTCTAATTTGTTTATGTTTAATAATATAAATCTAAGGCTGAGTAAGCAACTGATTTGTTTTGAATCTTTTAACCATTGCTAGCTTAAGGGATTATGCCTAAATACAGAGGAAGCAAGAAAAAAAAACAGGTTCTTAAAATTCAGCATAAATTTTTTAACCTTGATGCATCTTTGCCATTCTAGAGATTTAATCAGACCTTCAAGTTAAATGTTAAAGTTGACATTTATAATGTTAATATTAACAAATGTAATAATTTATGCTAATACAAACTTGTTAAATAGATGAAACCTTGTAGCTATAAACATCACGGGTTACTAGACTACTAATTAACATTCAGTTATAATTAGTGTGTGTTGTTGTAATATAATTAGTATGTCTGTTGCTCTCACCCATATTTGTAGTTTTGATGGAGTTAGATAAGTCCATGGTTTCTCCACCCATAAAAACAATATTATAATTATACATTGCCTTGATTTAGTCTTCTAGTTGTGATCGAATACTTAGTAATGTTCCTCTTGTTTTACCCAATAGCAGTACATTCCATAGATTTATTTATGACTAACTGTTGCCCGCGACTTCATCTGCAATCCAAGATGAAAAGTAGCCTATGTCCTTCTCCAGGTTATCATCTACCGATGTGACAAATGTCATCCAAATCCGTTTAGCTGTTTTAGCATGAATGCTTAACAAACAAATAAATAAACAAACACTTGCATTTAAAATATTATACTTAGGATTATTTAGAAAGGGTGAGTTTTGCCTTGCAGTTGGTTAACACAGGCTGATTTATCTATTTAGATAAGTAAGATATTTGGTTAACACATATCTCACCTGATTCTCCAAAGAGTTAGGCAGAGTTGTACCTCAGGTACACATTAGGCCAGCTATGTTTTAGTGCCATGTAACAGGCGGAGAGAACTATTTTGTTGAATGTCTTTAAGTGTTTTAAAAAGAGGGGAACAAAAGATTAGGCATATTATTATGTTGAATTTTCATCGTAACTGTGATCAAGGATTTTCCTATTCTCTCTTAAACACAAAAGCTCATCTATACTCTATACATACAAATAAATAAAATTTAAGTGTGTTAGTAATGTCAAAATAACAGCTTTTTACTAAATGCATATGTAAGTATATACGGTACATACAAAGAAAACACACTTTTAACGTTTTTGTTTGTCTGTTTGTTCCGGCTAATCTCCAAAATTGCTGGTCAGATTATGACGGGACTTTTACTTGAAGAGAGATGACGTTATAAGGAGTAACTTAGGCTACTTTTATTTTAGAAAAAGAATTAGGGCCCACGCCGGCGAAGCCGCGGGAATTAGCTAGTACATAATATGACTCTAAACAACAGAAATATTCTTATAATACATATAAATAAGGCAAATAGACCTCTACCTAACCCTTCGCGAATTACAGGCCTGATGTTATGTTTTATAAGCCAACATAGTTTTATTGTATTCTCTCTTTTTCATAATAACCTTAAAAGCTTAAACTAAAAATAATTAAGGATACTTTATGGCTGCAAATATTCTGCAGCCTTGACCCAGTAGTCAATGTCACATGAGAATTAAGAAAACATACAACAGACATTATTTTTTGGTTAAACATTGTTAGTTACCTCATGTGTTTCGTCTTTTAGTTGAATATAATAAAACACAAATAAACTATGTGGGAGAAATAGTTTATTTTTGTAGGTACGTATTGAATTTAAAAAACACAACTCATACATAATCTATACTATATTAAAATTATAATGTAATAAACCTGAAGAGTTAATTTATTAGAACGCGCTAATCTCAGGAACTACCGAGCGGATTTGAAAAATTATTTTTGCATTTTTTAGCCCAATTCTTGAGGAAGGTTATAGGCTATTTAACGGCACGCTACGACCCTTAGGGGCCGAGAAAAAACAAAATTTCTGAAAAACTGCTAAGCGAACACGAAGTCATAGTATAAAGAGAGGTAGTAAGCTATCTTCATAGAAACGCACCGCGCGCGGCTTGTATGTGTGCGCGGCTTGTATCTATGCGTCGCCGCACGCACACTTAACAAAATCTCGGCTGTTTCTGAGTGCGCCAGTCGGGGCATGCTCTATGAGTCGGGGCTAACGCCGCACAAGGTTTGCCCGTCGCGGCTTTTCGGCACTGCTAAATGTATGAAAATTGAGTGATAATCGCTGGAGAAATTATTGCTGTGCGTTTAGGTGTCTAAATAATTCATCGATTCCAGAGTTGTCTCTGTTCAGATTACCTACTGAATAGGTAACCAAATCAGTCACTTATTCTAGCATATAATTTTTATTTGATGATGAGATACCTACTTATTTTTTGTTGTATTAGTTATCTATCAGACAGACGAAGTAGGTAGGCCTACTTTCCCACTAAAATGTATTAGGTACCTACTTTTGATCTGTCAATTGTTATGCCGCTAATGCTTTGTTTACGTTTAGTCATGCCGATTTCTCAGTATTGTAGGTATAGTAATGTAACTAAGTACTTACAGTTATAAAATCGTAATTTCAAATATTTGACGAATTGTGAATCCACCCACCCCCCCCACCCCCTCTAACTTTTAAAGTAAGAGAGTAAAAAATCTAATAAAAATATATGCTGTAGATGTCAAAAAACACTTTCAACGAAAATTAGTTTGAAGGAGATATAGTTAGCAGTTTTTGAGATATAGCACTTTTTCAAAAACCGCAAATATAACTTTGTCATTCATACAAACACTATGAACATCATCGTTTAGGTAAAACCGACCTCACAAACCCTGAACCCAGACAACACATAAGTAAAAAATAGAACTTCCCGGCCCTTACCAATTTCTAGGCACTGAATTAAAATTTAACTAAAAGTGACAACCCTGAGACAGGCAAGTATGGTAGGCAATTATATCGCGGATTGGGCCGGAGATAGCCTACTAGAACTCTTTATACTATGACGAAGTAAGCCGACGTAATAAAATCGCGGCGGGATTTTATCGCGCACTAGATTTTTAACTCTCGGTGTTAAGCCGAGTGTTGAGAATCCAACGCGCTGGGACGCACTTTCGTCCCAGCGCGTTGAAAAAACACACATGGATTTTCAACTCTGGGCGCTAAGTAGAGCGTTGAAAATCAAGTGCGATTTTACTACGTCTGTGCGAACGTCTGCTAATAGCGCGGGAGGGCGATGTGATGATACGCCGTGGGTCGGGGGCCGAAATTAAACGCGGGCGGAGTCGCGGGCAGAAGTTAGTATTATTTATTTACATTATAATGTTGTTTTTGTTGCTTTGCGCCGCGCTGAGCTTCAAGCTGTGCTATACAGATTACTATGACCATAATTATTATTATTATGTGACAAAAAACGTTAATAAAAGAATATTAAGTTAGACAACTTTGTGAAGGCCACAAACTAACTTGCCTCCATTTAGCTAAGTGGCAACCGCCACGCGAGATATTTTGTGGTTTGGCATTGAACAAGATGATTCAACATTTGATACATTGTCCAAAGAATATTGTAATTTATTACAAATAATGCTTTGTTCCAACAATATTGTGACTAATTACTGTATATAGCAAACAGCCTTAATAGATGAGTTATTTTTAGCTACTTACGTAAGGCATTTTAATTAGCCTTATGCTTGTTTTCACTAACAATACGCGACAATGGCGACACCTAAAAGTAATTTTAACAAGAGCACTGTTGTAGTTTCAAAGGAGATTAGGTAGGTTTATCTGCCCTGGCGTACAATAGCGTTAAGTAGGCGTTTAGTAATTACGTGAGGTTTTTGGTGATTTTTCGAATCTCCCTCCCCCTTGGTGAGATGTCAGGAGATTTGGCTCGACCCCCTCCCCGTCCCCCTAATCTCACGTGAGATTTTTCAAAATGGGAATCACCTAGTACTTAATACACAGTGGTAGGTGTCCCACGACACCTCTCGTTTCTGTGTAGGATTTAGCTAGTCATATTTTAGTGGAGAAACATGTTTTACTTTATTTAAGTTTTCTCGCATTTTTACACTGGCTCTTGCGGAAAAATCAATTACGTGATATTTTTCGAGACCCCCCTTTTCCCCACGTGAGATTGGGTGAAGTTCGGCTCGAACCCCCCCCCCACCCCTCCAACCCCCTAAACGCCTCACGTAATTAGTGAACGACCTCTAAGATATGCCAATGGATACATCTCAAAAATTGGCAAAATTCGTGTTAATAGCAAAGGTTCTCCTTGAAAAACTCTTTCCATTGGTATATATCAAAAGGCTGTTGGGCTTTAGGCTAGTTTAAGGGGTCGTTCATTAATCACGTGACGTTTTTTTATCAGCTTTTCAATCCCCCCGCCCCCCCGGGTGGCAGAGTCTGGCCACGGTAAGTCTGCAATGGAATAAATGGGCAACCCCAAAAGGTTTTATATATGGTATACTTTTACATCAGTCAGTTTCGGGGTTGTAAGTAGATATGATTTTGATATTTAGATTTTTGTATAATTCATTATGTTTAATAGATTATAATTGTACTTATGCTCTACCTCCATACGATGACAAAACTATAAAATCCACACTGCATAGTGGCTATTCTTTACCAGTAATAAATCAGAATATAAACAAATAACCTATCAAAAACAAAAAGATAAAGTATCAAATTATTTTTTTCGTAGGTCAGGATGGTATTGCCGTCTAAAGATTTTCGAATTCCACCGTTTTGTTACTTATGCAGACTTAGCGTGGTTAGACTCTTTAGACTACTTGGTGACGTTTTAGACTACCTTCCCAAAATCACGTGTATTTTTTTTGGTACAAAGTACATATCTTAAAAAAACAATATTTTATTTTTCAATACACTACCTTCCCAAAATCACGTGTATTTTTTTTGGTACAAAGTACATATCTTAAAAAAACAATATTTTATTTTTCAATACAGGTACCATTGGGGTAACGCCTATCTAATCAATTTGAAAACAAAATCCCGTACATGTGACCCTTTTTTTTCGTAGGTAAGCGTTCCTATATAGCGGCCGAACGCTGCAAGCAAGAATAGTCCTTACAGTGTACAGATATGCGTTTCTTCGATAGTACCTATAAATCGTTGCCACCGGCGAGTCCAGGTCATGCGCCGCTTTTCGGTTTAGAAATCCGCGTTCTACGAAAAATAAATATACGTGATATCTCACTATACCCCCCCTCCCCCCTTGTAATATTTCATGATTTTTCCGAACCCCTCTTTCGAGCCTCATGTGATTAATGGACGATCCTTTACCCATATTTCGTTGCCCATTCTCCTTTCGACGCTATACATTTAGGTACCGCGTAGTGTTACTGAAACCGGGCAATGAGTATTATATTTATTCCATTGCGGGTCTAACACATACGCTTAATATTGAAAACGAACTAAAGCTTTTGTAAAGTAAGAAATTATAGGAAATTAGAGTAAGAACACACTCTTTATATGTTTAATGTTCTGAAAACTTGTTAAAAACTAGAGGAATGATGCATATTATTTACCATCTTTTAAATTATAGCAAGTGATTTGTTTGTTGCAGCATCTGGACCTTCCATAGTGACAACTGTGGTGCCAGTAGGTCCTCATCCGACTCACATGATCTGCCCCAGCTGCCACGCAGAGATAGATACGGCCACTCGGACAAAACCTGGACTTATTGCTTACATTTCTGGAGCCATCATATTTCTTCTTGGGTGAGTTATTATAAATTATGTAACATGACTCAAAATTATTATTAAATCACGGTCAGTTTTGAGATTATTATTCATTTAATACTTCTATGCATAATTGCGTTAACATAGCAAATGAAATGCTATTAGGTAACATCAAACAGTCTTGAGCCTTTAGAGGTATGAGGAACAGGGTGTAAAGTTCACTCATCCTCTATAGAAAAGGGAGGATCCTTTGACCAGACGGGTGTCTAGCGGGCAACTGCCGGACGGTTTTTTTTTTTGTCTAGGGCATCTCGCAGTTGACCACTAAGGTCATGGCTGCTTAACCGCGCTTACCTGTGGCTGCCTTAAGCTTCTACACTCAAAGCCTCCAGCCCGACGGTTGATGTCGGATAGTCTTATATATTGTAGCATAAGTTATGATTTCTCTTGCCACATATCCAACGACACCCGGGGATCGAACCCAGTGCGTTGTAAGGTTAAGAAATGAAAAGTTTAATTGTGGTAAAATAACACTGTATAATATTAGATTTGTAAAACTAAACACAAACAATCATAAATAAAACAAATCAAATAGAAAATGAGTAGCCGTCAGCTTGCGAAATATTTTTGGGAAAATATTATGACAAGGGATGGGAGAAATTTTAAATTTTTATACCTAGGCTCATCGACTTTCGTAATTTAATTTTGGTGTACGACGAAACGACGCGGATTTATCGCCAATAGCTAATGTCGACCCCGCGTCATATAGGACGCACGCATATCGAAAGTAGTCGCGATGAACCTAAACATCGGATTACGTAATTAAAAAAAACGATTAGAACGCGCTAACTAGATTTAAGAATAAATAGCTAGAGTAAGAAAAAGAAAAAAAAAGATTGATGCGCTCGAGGGTGGCACTTCACCGCGCACCGCTTCCGACCGTCCTTCGTCCCGCCGCGGCGCTCGGCTACGCACGACCGGCTTCTGCCCGGACCACAGGCGAAACGCGGATACGGAGGGACCCCGCAGTGGATAGGGCTGGTTGGCTGGCTCTGGCCCAAGCGTGGATGTGGCGGGAACCCGCACCAAATAGGTAGCCGTCCCTGGCCTGGGGGTGGAGCCGGAATCGGCCTTGTCTGACTGGATCCAAGATAAACAGGATATTAGGACCAGAAAGCAAGGCAAAATTGTGAAGATTGATAGTGGGTGATGATGAACCAATTGGAATACTCACAGTAAAACAATCAAAGGAACAATTTGGGATCGGGGAGAATACTCGTATCCCCGATTGGTCCCGGAAATGGGCACCAGCTGGCAGCAACGGCTTTAAATTTACTTGCTGCTTGTCTGCTCACGAATATTCAGGAATTAATAATTTCAATATAAATCTTCAACGAGTTAAATTTTGGTGTCTATCCATGGACTCTCTTGGCTGACGACTGACTGATGTCAACCCAGAAAAAATTCAATATTCTTTTCATTTAAAAATTTTAAATTTGCGTCAACTTGAAAAGAAGAAAAAATAAGGCGGCCTATGATGTACGCGTAAAAAAGTTTGATAATGCAGAGTTATGCTGCAATATGTCGTTCGCGCGATAAAGTCTAATTGCGCGATGCAGGATTTGTGTGACGTCATGTCTTTTTGATGCGTAGTTCGTATGTAGCGGTGTAACCGCCACAAGCCTATCTTATCTAAACCTTACAATATAATACTCATCATCTGTTACGATGCCTTATTAAGGCGGATAACAATTAAAATTCTATTGTGTCTCGTTAATGACAGTTGAAGGGTTGTTAATAGGTAGGTACAGGGTGTGACTGTGATAACAAGACGTGACTAATTGATTCTAGATGTGTCCTGGGATGCTGCCTCATCCCCTGCTGCATAGACAGCTGCATGGACGTACATCACAAGTGCCCCAACTGCGGCGCTTACCTAGGCAGGTACCGACGATAAACATCCCAGCAGACATTGACGAAACCGCTACGTGATTGAAAAATGGAACTTTCAAAGATCTGCATTGAAATCCTCCATTTATACCCTGCCTATTTTTATTAAGCTTTTATTACACTTATTAATAATTTTTAGATTATGTTCCCACATGAAAGAAAACTCATGGAATTCCTTCTTAATTTAGTTAGTTGCATTAATTACCAATAATTTATTGTCCCTAGTCAAAGGGTTCGCTACCACGTAGGAACCATTGTCGGCGTCAATTATTATTAGATGGATGGATATTCTTTATATAAGCTGACCATGAGTCTCGAATGTGGCGCGAATATTCACGATAGTTATGATGAAGCTTCAACGTCTGCCGAAGGGTAAATTATGTTATAGATACCCTCCAACCCCGAAATTCGGTCGCAAAGAGATAGTCATATGAATACTTAGGTCTGGTTAGATTGCGGGGCCGGATTTAGAGGGAGGGGAGTTTAGTTCTATAATATAAACACAACAGCATTATAGTCTACTAGCTGCGCCCCACGGTTTTACCCGAAGTCTTGATCCCGCGGAATATTGGGATAAAAAGTATCCTATTTTGTAATACAGGCCATGGTCTACCCATGTGCTAAATTTAATCCAAATCTGTTCAGCCGTTTTAGCGTGAGTAACAAACAAACAAACTCACTTTCGCATTTATAATATTAGTTAGGATAATGCTGTTGTGTTATAGGTACCTATTTCATAATCATTTTCTAGCGTATGGGAATACAATCTTAACTTGTTGAATTAGTTAATGAAATTAATAATTTATGAGTTGAGTCGTTTTTTTACGTAATTTTTTATATTTATAAGAGAAAGCCATATTATTGTATTATACAGATTTTTTATTCAGTGCCAAAATGGTCTTCCTCATGGCACGACAACGTAACGCTCGTATCACATACACGATTTTAATGAATATTCTAAATGTTTAGCGAGTAGTACCTCATGTGCGTATAATTATTATATGTATGGTATGGTGCAATTTATATGTAGATTAATAGTAAATAATGATAAACATAATGTTTTTATTGACAACATTTAATAGCATCACAATGGGGGCTATCATTTTTGTGCTCACCAGTTGGCACCACTGACGAGTAAGGTCCTATCAGTACCTTTATTTTAGGTATATTAGTTTTGGATATGTTTAAGTACCCATTACTTTATATTATTACATTTTGAAACATCAAATGAATATTTACATTATAATGCTCCTAAAATTGGCAAGCATGAAGCAGACAATAGTACATTACTATAGTGGCCTGCAACTGGGGCATTGACGGACGATCGAGAAAATGTGGGCCGAGGCAAACACACGTGAGTCCATCAATGCCTGGTTATGGCCTAGGCTTGTATAGTACTTCTCTCAAATAATGCGCGGACATTCAAATTGAGTAAATTAATAATAAATTCCAGAATCAATGACGAAAAACGATAATTTTGCGCACGTCAATATGTTCATTTGTTTCTTCTTGCAGCCTATATTTGCAAGGCAAATCGAAATTTAAATAAAATCTTTGATATTATGTTACCTCAATAGTGGCCATGGTGTTGAAGAAAAAAAATTTCGTTCCATTTTTAAATAACACGATAGATATTTAGTAATTTATTTGACTGCTAAACACGACAGATAAGGATATTCATACAAACATTGCCGGCCAGGCGCTCGCATCTATTCGTATTTATCTCGAAGAAGTTTGTCAAAATAATGTTCGAATTTCCAAGCATGTTTGAGAAAATATTATTCTTCTTCCAAGTGCTACCAAATTAGATCTTGAGTTGTTACTTAAATCTTAAGCCATAATTATTCATCATTCATCAAGAATGGCATAATCTTTACAAAAATTATGAATAATAAGTAAAAATTCCCGGTAGAAAATCCCGCAAATATAATTGTTTGCGGGATTTTTCTATCAGGAATACGTTCAGTGACATTTGACTTTTCGGAGACCTCACGCTACATTATCGCCTCTAGCGGCAATTCATACGCGATAGCCCCCATTTGGAACTCGAAAACTAAAAACAGGCTTTATATATTAACTGTGGTAAAACTCTATAGTTGCAGTAGGTATTAGTCAATATATTTTGTAAATATTCGAATATATAAGTGTACTCGAATGTATCGATCTTATTTCCCAGTATTAAAAATGTGTTCCGTCTTCTTTCTCAACGCCCGGTTTCTGGCGCGAAAATTATCGACGCGTCAAAATCAAACGCAAGTCAAGTGATGCGATTGGCTGTTGATAATTCTTTCAACCAATCACAGTTGTTAAGGTGGATACTCGGAAACGTATGTCCGAGAATCCACCCTAAGCCATTGGAGGTGCTATGTACTAACGTACCCTAAGCCTATAAATTCCGTCTATCCTAGTCCTAGGGTGAATTCTTGGATATACCTACCTACGTTTCCGTTCACCTTAGGGTGGATTTTTTGGTGTTGATAAACGGAATAACCCAATCACAGCAGTTTACGAGCGCTTGATAATGCTAGTTAATTATTGTGTTGATTTTCGTTGAAACTGGGCTTTAATGGCAGTTACTGGTTAGTCTGACTAACCGGTTAGGTTTACAAAAATGGTTTGTTATTATTTTGTATTTTCCAGCTAATTCAGTAACATTGTGTTTATATTTATATTAGTTCTTCTCAATGTATTAGGTGTACATTATTTTAAATAGATCTAATATTTTAATTGATATTAGTAACTTATAATTTTGAAGTAAGTAAATGAAAATGTGTATGACCATAAGCCTGGAAAAAACTTTCGAACGCGACCGACTCTACTAATTGATGCTGTTTCTGATAAGCACTCATTGAGACGTCCGACGGTGAACGTCGACGAAAATCGTCCAACAAAATTTGTCACGACAGTGCAAGTACCTACTTCAGTGTATCAGTCGTGAGAGCCTGCGACTTTAGCGACTTATGTCGCGCGTACGATAGTTTAATTCGGGCTGTATGGTTAGGGAAAACATTGTTACCAACTTTTTTAAAGTAATTCTTAGGTTATTAAGTAGTGACGCATAATAATTTCATTAATATAAAAGGTTTACATCTGTACGTGCAGTGCAGCTTATATCTTTTGCAGCATAATAAAAAAGTTTTACACGTGGCGCTGCACTCTTTCAGTTACGTTATTAATGAATGTATATATGTCATGCATGTAATAAACTCTGGCCTAACTAAAAGCCACTTAATTATTTTAAAAGTACAAATAGGTACATGATACAATTATTATTGAGCTTGTCCTTAGCAAATCGTCATTAACATAACAACGTATTTACAAGAACTTACTGCCGGCAGCATTTAGCCGTAATGGCATCATATTAGAATATGTATCAGTATCAACTTCCATTTTATTTACGTACTCCATAATTTATGTCAGTTATGTAAATATACAAGAAAATCACTATATAATATCAATACCATAATTTGAAGATTCTTTTTACAAGTATTTTCAATATTAGGTACCTATTTCTAAAACATGAATGTATTTTAATAAAAATAATTTGTTTATACCTACAGGCATTTTACATTTTTATAAATTTATAAAATATTTATAAAGTAATAGAACTTTCTTATACCTATCATATGATTTTAAAACTATTTTCATATACAATGATAAATATTATAATTGATAAATATTTTTTTCTATGTATAATTTTATTAATTAATAAGCAATATGGGCTGTCTTAACAGAAAATAAATGTTTTATTAATGTCTAAAGTGCAGTATTATTGGAAATAAATTTTTAGTATCCCTAAAATAAATATAATTGTTGCTGGTTCTGGTAAAGTCCCTACAGTACCTATACAAGTATACTGCTTTGGTTCTGAAATGGAATGAAATTGTTTATTCTGTAAATAGGATATCGGAATCACTTTTACACGTCATATTAAAAATAAGCTAGATGAGTTCGGCGTTTCCTATCTGACGTGTAAGTGACACTTGCATGGCCACCATCAGGGATTTTAATTTTGATAACACAAAAAAATTATCTCCAAATATCAGAATTTGTCGGTCACTGGTTCAAAAGTTATGACGGTTTATAGGTGGCCGATCTGGGGAGTATCTCTCCAGCTTGGCCCAATTTGAATCTAAAAAGCTAGGGCACCTGGCGAAAATCTGTTTTCCTCCAAATTTTGTCGCTAATTAGTCGGAATCAATTGCCAAATATCAGAATCTGTCTGTCACTGATTCAAAAGTTATAAGCGTTTCTAGGTAGCCGACCTGAGAATCTCCCCAGCTTGGAAACCTAGATCAGGCTAGTCTACATTACAGTTACAATTAATTTTTCCTCGATTAATTTGACAGGACTAAACTAAATTTATCTTCTGTCCTTTTCTTAATGAAATAGAAAGAAAAAGATGCACTGAACTTAAATTTAGTTTAGTTTGTGAACAAGGGAATCGGCACCAGTATCTATGATGTCATATGGTGGAATGTTTGTTTCGAAATATATAAATATAAAGTTACTCTATATTTTGAACCCACCAAAGGAAAGCTGTATTGTGTATTGCTTAGTGTAACTGTTATCTATAAACAGATCTACAATAAATGTATGTAATTATTTATCGAACAAAATGTACACTTAGTCGCTGGCAGATAGATCGCAGCGCTCCGTTTCATTTACTTACGTTAAGTAAGAAAAAAATAGATGCGCGTGTACAGACGAGCCACTTAGAGCCAGTTGCCCGTGACGTAAGTTAAAGTTAGCCAGTTTACAGTGAAACTTATTATGAGTAGTTCGGAACGAGTAATAAAAAAAATGTATATAAAAATAAATATAATAAATTTGTGTGCGTTTTATATATTTTTCCTTATAGTCACTTATAGATAGGTATATATCTTTGGAAAGACAACATACAGGGTGGTAGGGACAACGACGCGAAAACTGTTAAAAAACTGCTATTTCATAGAAAAGTGCAATACCTATGCCGTCAAAACGTATGGGACAGCAGATTAAAAAAAAAATCTCGATGTAAATTTTCAACGCAGGGGTGTTCAGAATGGGCACATCACAATTGCGGCGATAAGTCCCCTCTTTGAGGAGTGGCTAGAGAGTCGCCACGGCGTCCTCACCTTCCGCATGACGCAGGTCCTCACCGAACACGGTTGTTTCGGGAGGTTCCCGTTCAGGATAAGGCGGGAGGAAACACCCGGGTGTCACCACTGTGTGCATCGCCCAGAGGACACGGTAGAGCATAAGGTGGAGGTCTGCCCGGCTTGGGCGGGGCATCGCCGTGTCCTCGTAGAGGCGATCGGCGGCGGTGATCTCTTGCATCCGGCCCTGGTTCAGGCCATGGTACGGAGCGTTAGGGCATAGGAGGCAGTCACCTCCTTCTGCGAAGCGGTAATGCTCACGAAGGAGGAGGCGGAACGCGTGAGGGAGAGGCAAATTTCGCGCCCTCACGCCCCTAACCGTCGCAGGAGACGCCCAGGGCGTCAGGAATCGTTGGCCGATTTCCGGCCACCGTAGGCGCGTGCTTGCGGACGGTGAGCAATGGGTAGCTCGCTGTCCGATAAGGACCAGGCCCGGGTTGACGGCGCGTTGTGTTCCACGCGCGCCTCAAAGAGATGTCAGCAGAACTGACAGGGTCCGCTAGGGCCGATGCCTGCCGGGGTTGCGAAGAAGTCCGAAAGGGATATCGTGGCCCCCGGCAACATGGCAACTGAAGGAACACGGGTGGGTTTTAGTCAATAAGAGACGCCCTCCCGCTCCGCCCAGAGCGGGAGGAGTTATTTGATAATTTCCCACCAAAAAAAAATGGGTAATTCAGAATCATGTACTGAATCCATGGTATAGTCCGTGCAATCCACGAAGACGTGCCCCACTCCGCGATTACTGTAGGTACTGTAAGCTGAACTCTAGTACGGCGCGGAGCGGAGTGGGGCGCGTCTTCGTGGATTGCACGAACTATAACAGTTTTCGTGTCGATTTCCCTGCCACCCTGTATATATATACAGAAGAAGTCTTTGGGTAAGTTTGGATATGTTTAGTGTGGTAAACCCCGAACGCAAAAAAATAAAACAGTTAAATAATCTAGCAATTTAACATTCAGTTATTATTAGGTCGCGAATCATATAGATCAACATACAACCTGATACTGACTTGCAAATTGCAAAAAACGTAAGTATATTTGAATTTCGCGGACTACCTTGACGCTTTCACCTTATTCAGTCGTCGAATCCATCTCTGGCTAGGCAGCGTTCAAGAAGTGACGGACGTATGTAATATCTTCGCGTTCCAAATACCGCAGTGTCTCAAGAGAAGTTTTCGACCAGTGATTGATTACTTTTGCCACTGAAACGCCGCAGGGAAACTCCGAGCATAGCCAGTGGGCCATAGAGAGGCATTACCCATTGGAATGAGCCTCCTAATCAGACCCATTCATGTTCCAGTAAAACATGGTCGCTCACAATGGGCTTGCCTCGTTGGTCTAGTGGTCGCAAGCGCTACTGCTAATGCTAAATATGAGGTCCTAGGTTCGATTCCCAGGTCGGGCAAAGTGTTATTGGGTTTTTCCATCAGGAATTTCTCAGTAGCAGCTCGGAGTCTGTGCCCGGTTTATGGCAATAGGCTCGCCCCCTATTACATGGGACTTTATCATAACTGGCGAAATGTGGGTGTACACCTCTGCCCTACCCTTCGGGAATTAGAGGCGTCATATTTTTATGTTAAATTTGCGGAGATCTGCTGAAAGAAATCACCGAGAAGCACAGAACCGCTCGATGTGGCGACGTTTGATGGGAGGTCTGTAACCAGCAGTGGACGGCTTTCGGATTTAGTCCGTAAAACCTACAGATGATTAAACAGTGTATGTTTCACCACTTCCGAATTAGGTAGTTTCATTCCATAAGTAAATAGGCAACAGCCTAACAAAGAGATGAAAGATAGGCTAACGATGCTAACATAGAGAGCCTAAGAGAAAGGTAAAGTATTAGTGGACACCCTTAATCTTTGCAGCAACCTTAAGCTTAAGCAGCTTTCCATTCCGGTGGTGAAAGGATTATGTTTTATTATGAGTATTTTGCGGTGCTCCTGATCAAACCTTGTCGTTTGTGCTGGAGTATCCACTGTCCACAAACCTGCATTTCAAAAATGCCACTGATGCCACAATTGGCGTGGCTACCTACTGGCACAGCCTACAGGACCCATGCATACATGTTTTACCATCGACTTGAAAAGAAGATGAGTAAATAAAAAAATGGAAGAAAATATTTGACTATAGACAATTTAAATGATTTTGTCTATGATAAGCTGTCAAAAACCAGCGGCTTCGAAAGTGACGTTTATCTTTGCTCGGTGATCAGTCGTTCGCTCGTTGTCGAAGTTAGAATTATTTCTAAAAAGAAAATTGTATTTTTTAATTATTTTTTGTGGTATTAGAAAAGGTTCCTAAGGCAAAAATGTCGTGGTTATTTGGGTATAGTTCGAAACCTCCGCCACCACCCTCCGATATTCCGCCTGCAGATTCTGGGGGCGCTGCCGCACCCCCTAACCTATCCAAATCTGAAAAAAAGGCAATGGAAGCCTATCGCTTTGATTCTAGTGCTCTCGAAAGAGCTGCACAAGCGGCTAGAGAACTAGAGAGATCAAGTAAGTAGTTAAAGTATGATATTTATCAATCACATTGCGCGCTATTGCATAAGCGTCCGCATAACCTTACAGCCCGCAGCAAGACCTACTATAATTTAGATAAAAACAACATTTTGGCTGTTCATATCTTATAATTGAATATCAAAAATATTGTCTAGCAATGTTATGTTCATGGTTCTTGCTGTGGGCAACCAAATGCAAACATGAGTTTAATAACTTTACATAGGTTAGAATAGTTCTATTGTTCTCTAGATGAAATTCATTTACATTTAGTATCTATAATCAAGCGCCCAACTGTATGTTTACTTTTATATATGCTTGATAATCTCTTAACTCTCTTTCTCTCCTCCTCTCTCCTACTTGATCTGTGCTGTGCCCGACAGGGTCCATAAATGTGACTAATATAATTATTTCCCTACCAACTATATACGTTATGGTACGCAATAAAGAATTTGAGATTTGAGATTTTAGATTTTAACCGGGCAGAAACTTATGAGTGTAAGTTCAAAAGCACAGGGAGATATCTTTAAATCTTTAGGAATCTGCATTCATCTATGGACCTACATAATGTATTTGGCCTTTATGGGTTCACATACAAGTAATTTAATTCATCATTTTAGTGCAAATTGTTTTCTATTACAACAATAAAATTTAATTAAACCCAAATTGTTCAATTGCTGGGCTATGTTCTAGATAAAGATTTAGAGAAAATCTTGCACAAAGCACAATGTACCAAATAGAATGATTGAAGTGATTTAAAAAAGATAAATAATTACAATTAGATTTACTGTAGACACATGCTAAAATGTTCAAATACTAACATTTTTATGTAGGTAGTTAGGTACACTGATTGATTACAACTACTTATTATGGTCGTATTATCCAGAACATTCAAAGGATGCATTGGAGCTTAGTAAGCTACAAGAAAGCACCAAACAGTCGGAACAAATGGCAAAGATCAAAGAGTATGAAGCAGCTATAGAACAAGCCAAAGTTGAACAGAAGAGAATTGATTTTGAAGAACGCAGAAAAACACTACAGGTGCCTTTTTATTATAATTTTATTAACATTAGAATTGAATTTATTACACATACATGCTTATGTATGTGTAATAAACTCAATTGAGCTTTCTTGCATCATCTTCTTCAATCGGTCCCTCATTACTGAGGATTGTGGTCACTGGACCCGTTTAAATGGACAATCTGCCTCCATCGACTCCGGTCCAAAGTTGCCAGCACCACCTGCTGAAATTTGCTTGAGGACATAGCTACTTTTATTTGGTCGGCTATCGTGTTGGCAAACAATGACCAGCTTTTTAAAGCTGCTATCTCTCATTCACATTATGTGGCGGAAATAGGTCATAATATGCTGTAGGCAAACTGTAGACAATCAGATCTTGATGTCAAATTGGGAAAGCATAGACACATTTGTGTTTGGCTGTCCATGCAATTCGGAGCATCCGCCTCCAGCACCACATTTCGAAAGCGTCTATCCTCTGTCTTTCTCTTGCTCGGATTGTCCATGTCTCAACTCCATAGAGGAAAATCGGGAAAATTACTGCTCTGACCAATATCATGCACCATAGGATGCATTAAAATTATATCTTTTTAAATCTATAGGAAGAAACAAAACAACATCAGATGAGAGCCCAGTACCAAGATCAGTTGGCTAAAAAGAGATATGAAGACCAACTGGCACAACAACAAAGATCTCAGGAAGAAATTCTGAGAAAGTAAGCTATATCAAATGCCTTGATATGTATTTATAAGTTCTTGCATAACAACATTTCTTAATTTTCATTTCCTTTACTATCCTTATTTATTTAGAGTTGGCGCAACATGTCTTTTTCTGTCATCTCTATAGTCACAGTCTATCCATCCCTTCCCCTACCCTCTTTCCCCTCTTATATAGCCCTTAGCTATATTTATACACAGTGTATATTGCAATAATACTATATTTTTAGACAAGAAGAGAGTGTTGCCAAGCAGGAAGCTTTACGGCGTGCCACTATTGAACATGAAATGGAGCTACGAGAGAAGAATAAGCTGAAGGCAATTGAGGCTGAAGCCAAGGCCAGAGCAAAAGCTGATCGTGAAAACCGGGACATAACATTAGAACAAATAAGATTGAAGGCAGCTGAAAACAGAACAACAATTCTTGAAAGTATTAAGTAAGTAACTGAATGTATATTTATGAATGTATTTATATAGCTAGGTGTAAGTCAGGTTTTTAATGTTGGTATTAAACATAATCAGTAGCTAGATCATAATTTTTCTTAACAATAAAGCATACTATGTCTTTTGCCTTTTAATATTAGGTTTTCAAATATTATAAGTTTTAATTTGATAACAGTATTTTGGACTAAAGAATAATGTCTAATTGATTAACAGAACAGCAGGGAGTGTAGTTGGTACTGGATTAAATGCTTTGGTCACTGATTGGGATAAAACATTAGCCGCAGCTGGTGGGCTATCACTCCTGGCCCTTGGTGTATACTCTGCTAAAGGCGCAACATCAGTGGTTGCAAGGTTCATTGAAGCTCGCATTGGTATGTACCAATATTTTGTGTCAATTTATTGTAGAACCAAACCAGGATAGCACAATGTAGTTCTTATAAGGAATAACTTCTCATTCACTCAAACTTTCCCAATTTCCAGGCAAACCTACCCTTGTCAATGAAACATCAAGATTCTCGATATTGGAAGCTGTCAAACATCCAATACTCACAGTTTCAAAAGCAATAGCGAGTTTCAAAAAGCCTTCTGATGCATTAGCTGGTGTGGTCTTAGCTCCAACTCTTGAGCGGCGACTACGAGATATCGCTATTGCTACTAAAAATACACGTTTAAATAAGGGATTCTACAGAAACCTGCTCATGTATGGACCTCCTGGAACTGGTAAAACATTATTCTCTAAGGTGAGTGTAATACACTTTATTGTTTATTGTATTGTGTAAAAATCATTTTGTAAAATAATTAACTTGTGTTTTACAGAAACTGGCAAAACATTCTGGCATGGAATATGCTATCCTCACTGGCGGTGATGTTGCACCCATGGGAAAAGATGCTGTGGCAGCAATACATAAAGTATTTGATTGGGCCGGTACCAGTAAAAAAGGTTAGTGTGAAGCTAGTTACATAATAACATGTAGCATGTTTATTTAGTGAAATGTACATTTATAACAATATATCTCATATTGACAGGTGTACTTCTCTTCATTGATGAAGCTGATGCATTCTTGAGGAAGCGCTCCTCAGAAAGGATTAGTGAAGATTTGAGAGCTGCCCTCAATGCATTCCTGTACCGAACATCTGACCAGAGCAACCGGATAATGTTGGTACTCGCATCCAACACGCCGCAGCAATTCGATTCTGCAATCAACGATCGTCTCGACAAGATGATAGAGTTCGGATTGCCTGGCGTTGAGGAGCGCGAACGCTTGATTCGTCTCTACTTTGATACCTTTGTTCTGAAACCAGCATCAGAAGGAAAGAGGTAAATAAAATTTAACAGAGCTCGAAAGCATGTAGTATTTGACACTATATTAAGTAAATAATTGTTTTACAGACGGTTGAGCGTGGATCAGTTCGACTACAGTGAACTGTGCACGACGCTGGCCGCGCGCACGGCCGGCATGTCAGGTCGAGCGCTGTCCAAGCTGGGGGTCGCGTGGCAGGCGGCCGCTTATGCCTCGGACGATGGACGCCTCACTGAGAAAATGTGCATTGATATTTGTGATGACGCTGTGAGGGATCATCGTCAGAAGGTTTGTATACTTCTCATTTACTTGCGACGGACACAGAAAAATAACAAGTGTTGTTGCTATGTCCTCTAAATTCTCGGTTTGACGACGGAGTTCTAAAAGTGATCGCCGTTTATGTCTAGTACCTACTAATTTGTATTTTTATCGTAGATGGAGTGGTTATCGAACGAAGAGAAATCGCGAAGCATGATGCCTTATCTCTTAGACTTACCGCCTTTGGATACTGAAAACGAAAATGCTGTGGAGAAAGAAACAGTGAAGCCTAAATCCAAAAATGCATTGAAAATGAAGAACCAAGATGTTGAATCAGAGAAGTGACACAGTGTTAACCCTGGCGACATTGTAGATCTAGCTGAAAACAACATATGTTCCAGTTCCATAAGCAACAGCACAAACTGTGATACAACTCAAAAGTTCAAATATGATTGTAAAAAGTCAGACTTCAAAAAATTTATTGATCTAAATGATAGAGACATGGAAGTCTTGCGGACAATATCGCAGAAGAAAAAGCTAGCACAAGTCAGGAGCAAGACGCAATAAATTAGTAGAAGATAAGATAATGTAGTTGTTTCATATTCATGGTTTACATAAGTGTATGTAAGAAATAAGAATTATGAATGCTCCCATTATTTTGAATAAGGGTTATTCAACATTAAGCCTGAGGACACTATGTTTAAATTCAAAATACATACCAAGAATTAATATAAAATTAAATTATCTCTGTACTATTTTAAAGAAACTATGATAAATTTAAATGTACAAAGATTGAAAAATTTTGGTACAAAGGCAAATTTCTTTCTTTCTATCGAAGGCGTTTACCTCATAAGTTGGCTATAAAATATGCATTTGATGTAGAATTAATGAATCTAATTCTTATGATGTAAATGTAATGGTTATGCTTACGAGTGTGTGTTAACTTTGTCTGTCTGCGACTGGGCAATATTACTTTAAGTGGGCAAGCATTTTATTTGTGTTTGGTTATAATATTAGTTAGTGGGGAGGTTCACAGTTGAATTTATTTTCTGATGGTAAATTAAAACATTGTTATCGGCAAATCCATGAAATCTTTATTGCAGTGAATATAATACACACAATATGTAGTGTTCCTTCATTACTTAAAACTGTGAAATATGTATATTTTCAGCAAAAAATCTTCGAATTATGATAATATAACTGTTTAGCTTATGCTATATAGATCAAGTTTGTTGTTATCATTTTAGTCACAGTTACACTAGTAGTGCATATTAGAATATTGTTAACAAAAAGAATTTGTTTCATTTAACAATTTACCTAACACACCATAATAACGTACAACTATATGTTGATGTTTGGTGCATTAATACCCTATGTCAGTGCAATACCCTGCCTCATAATCTTCACAGTATACCTGGTCTGGCTATAAATGATTGTTTCCATTTAAAATGCTGAGATACACAAATAAATAGATTAATCATCACGTCGGAGATGTTTAACATGCTCATCATCATGAGGATGTTAAACTGATTTTAATTTAGTATTGAGACTTCTTACTACATACTTATTTAGGTTATGAAAGTCATGCTAATAAAGCTTCTCGTTCCTATTTAAATTTGTTAAACTTGTGGCCTGACCTGCCAGACTAGGTATACTCTACGGTGGAACTTCTCAAGTTACCTGGCACAATAAAATATCACTCCATGCCCCCATAATAATAAAGACATCGCCTTATCATACATTTAATTACTAATTAGTATCCACAAATATAAATTATAATTAACTCATCTAAACAAATGAAGATGAATTTTTTAAAGCATTATAGTTGTTCACTTAGCAAAAACTTATTCAATCGCAATTCCTCATATTGTACGTGAGATAGTGAGATGAACTTTGCGTAGGTAGAAATAGAAATTTTGAATTTGCCCTGACCTTAACTTACAATAACAAATAGACTTTAAAATACATTTAAAAACAGATTAAAAGCATTTTAATGAATAGATAATTAGACTTAATTTAACATAGAATGTGGCTGTTTGTTTTCCACACAATCAAGCACTTTTAGCATTGTTATCAATTTGCTAGCTTACATACATTCTGAAATTTTACAGCTTAGGCAAAATATTTTATATAATAAAACCGTGTATAGTTTTGGTATGCACCATACTAAATATTACAATAAGTCCACATTCATGATATAAGACACAACAAAATATAGTAGCTACCATTTAAAACAAGTTTTTCTTTAATTAATCATCTGTATGCAAATAATATATTACATTTTTACAAATATTTAGCAAAAGAATTACATACATTTATCTGGCCATAGGCATGTATAATGTCAATGACTCAACTACACTACATGGAACAGATAATTATTTAATCAAATGCTCTTAGTTACTTCTGTTCCCTGAGCAACATGAGGTTTGGGCAGGTGCTGCTTCATCATCAACCACCACAACTTGTGATGGTCTGTTCACATCTGTTTGTGAGTTTTGCTCATACCTCTCAATCATTGTTCTTGTAAGATCGAGGAAGAGCTCTTCCACTCCTTGGTTTAATTTTGCCGATGTGTAAAAGTGTTGAGCACCAACCATATTGGCATAACTGAAATGTAACAATGTATCTTTCAATTATTATTCTCTCACGCTTATTATTGTGTTTAATCAACATTTTGATTGCAAATGTAGTCAATGAGGTTATTTTAAGAGGTGAAACATACCTCTCTGCTTCTTCTAGGGGAACAGTCCTTTCATGTTCTAAATCAATTTTATTACCAGCAATTGTCAGAACTATATCAGAGCCTAACATCTTTTTCAGCTCCTTCACCCAGTTTTTCACCTGCAATTAAATCCCTATCTATTACTCATTCTCATTTCAAACTGGAAATAATTTCTGAACAGATAAGTAGAAGCACCAGTTTAATTTAAAGGGAAAGTAGATGTCTGATTACATATTTTCAGTCATCCACCTTACTTATCAATACATGACATTATCAGTTTAGTTTTGCATTGTTTTCTTTAGTATGAAGGTGTTGAATATATTTTATGTGATAAGATATATCAGACCTTTCCAAAAGAATCTTCATCAGTGATGTCATACACAAGAATAGCCCCATTGGAATTCCGATAGTATATAGGACCCAAAGCATGGAATTTTTCTTGACCTGCTGTGTCCCAAATCGAAAGGTTAACACGCTTGCCGTTGATGTTTAATCTCTTGTTCAAAAAGGTGGCCTGAAAAATAAAATAAAGTTAATGTTGTCTATTATCACAACTTGAGACTGCATGTGGTAAAGATGTGATAAATTCTCAAGCCTGCAAACACTATTGCTGACGGAGTTTACTTGAGAGAGGATATTCCATCTGGCAACAAAAACTAGTGTTTAATTGTTAAAAATGTGAGTGGTTACCCAAACGGAATCTGATTTACTTTTGAACTTGTTTAAATAATCCCTAAACGCGATTGCAATTATGAACGTAATTATTACTACAACAATATGGTACCAGAGGCATACAAATTACAGGTTGTAAGTCTTATGTATGAGCTACAAAATTTATTAATTGATGATTTTTTTGTTTTTTATTAAGAGATTTGAGTCGTAGGTACATACCTGCAGCGTAGTTAGATGTTTGTCGTTAAATTTATCTTCAATGTAACGCAGTAATAGAGATGTCTTTCCAACACATCCCTCCCCCAGTAAAACAACTTTGAAGTTGTGAGTCCCGCTCGGAGCGGTAGCCATTATAATAATCTAATAGATCCTTGACTTTGGAACCTTGAAAAGTTGAACTGAGGCAAATTAAATTTGCAGCAGTTGCAAGAAATACGTAATAAACTATACACAAGCAGCAGATAGCTATTTTACACCGCGAACAAACACAAAAGCATTTCTTAGGTATTCATCACAAATTATTCAATGGATATAAGTACCACGTCGTTTATAACGATAAGATTCCGGGAACTTTCCAGTTTGTAGAAAAGTGTATATTTTTCAACAAGTCTAATGTCACAAGTGAAGTAGAATATTGTCACAAATCAAATCAAAAGTGACAGCAGCAGGCTGATCAAGACCACAGACACGGCCAAAAAAAAAAAGAAGTACGCGAGAGCATTTATTTGGGCCGTATTCCGAGTTACGATAAAAGTGATAAAATCGCGAATCCGACCAAATTTAATAGTCACAAAATGTAAGGGTTAGTGAGTAATAATTGTGACTTTGGACTTTGGTCAGATTCGCAATATTATCACTTTTAGCTAACTCGAACGCGGCCTTGGATTGGGCCTAGCCGGATCTCCAACAGGTACATTTGGGGAGGAACTACTACTAAAAGCTAGGGTCTCCAGCGCATGTTTTTTAGAAACATTACACAAGAAAACTTACACATAAACATTTATTTTCATACAAAGCATAGACAAATGTGTATACCACGCCTCTTTGTTGCGATGTTTTTGTGTAAAAAACAGACATATAAAGAGTAGAACACGCGCAGGAGACCCGGCTTTACAGATGATTTCAAAATCTCAGACGTGAGATTTTGAAATCGCTAGTGATTCGAGATCGGCATCCACTAACCCTTTTTCATCAATAGTGCAAGCGGTGAGTGAGATAAACGTGGTTTCCGTTTTAAGTTGAATGTTGCTTTTTTCTACGGTAGGACCAGCTTTCCTGCCGTCCTGTCTACATGGAACGTCATTTTTGTCTATTCTTCCGTCGACAAAACTCGTTTCTACGGTGGTCATGCAGCATGACCACCGTAGAAACGAGTTTTGCATGCAGCATGACTCATGCTACGCGTGCTCGTGAGACACACCTTGCTCAAGTTACCACAGTCTCAGGGGCGTAGCCACAGGCGTAGCTGTAGATGTAAAACAACCGATTTAAAACGTTTTAAATAAAATGTTGCCGTTTTAAACCCCAAATAAATCGTTTTAAACGGTTGAAAACTCGCCTACAAAAATAATAAAAGTACATGCGTGCCCAGCGCGGCGAACGCGCGCGGCTGTTTATGTAGGTCACGGAGCACAAAACCAAAAGGTTTTTTGCTTCATGTTGTAGGTGCATGTGTGTGTAGGGTAGGCGAGCTGGCGACGTTGCGTCGAGTCACGAGTGACGACGTCAACGAGAGTGCGAGAGTGTGAGTTTGGTTTTAAACAAAGAAACAAAAAATATAATTACCAACACAGACTTTTTAGGTACTCTGTTATGGGATATAACAGAGTACCTAAAAAGTCTTAGGTACTCTGTGTAGTAATTATAACTACATTTTCTTGATTTTACCTCGGTAAAATCAAGAAAATGTAGTTATAATTAAGAAAAACATAGTCAGCAACACCAACCGCTTTAAATCGAAAAAAAATGGTTTATTTCGGTTTTAAACGTTTTTTTTCGTTTTAAGTGGATTGGTTTAATTGGTTTTAAACCGGCCTTACATCTATAGGCGTAGCTACCACCGTATCAGCCGTATCAATGATATGGACCCCAAGCTACAGCCGCTGGTGTAAGCAAAAATTCGGGAAATATTATTCAAATTCCAAAACCTCATCATAATGTATGAATCTATGAATACATGAAATAAGAATTACTCAAGCTCTTGATAATTCTCCAATTTTGGAGGTCGTTTCGCTCGCTTTTGCATTCTCTTAGTAAAATGACAATGAGATCTTAAATTATCCGAGTCAGGATGCTCCAATTTTCTAACTCGCTCCGCTCGCTCTTGCATTCTCTTAGTAAACCGGTATCGCTTCGCTCGCTCTTGCATATTCTTAGTAAACCCGTATTGGTTGGTTAAGTTAAAATCCCAATCAACAATGTTACAATCCCGGTCTAGAATTATCCAATTTACGAGCTCGCTTTGCTCGCTCTTCAAAGAATACATAGTACCATAAATATCAGGATGCTCCAATTTTCTAGCTCGCTGCGCACGTTTTTGTATTGTTTTTTAATTCTAATGAAAAACGTCAGTGTAACTACTTAGTACCATTGAGATTCTCACAGAAGGCCATTTTTTTGTAAGTAGGTACCTACTTTTATTTTAGTACATCCCTGAAATAAATTTTGGGTCGATTCTAAAATTCTTAACTAGGTACTTTGAAGACTTGAGACTTTAATGTTGCAATATTGCTGATATTGTTAATAAAGTAAGATATATTCATAAAACAAAAACAATTTGAACTTCTTATGATATTGCTTATAACTGCAACGTTATTGGAAGTTTACGATATCTACCTATAAACAAAAAGTCAAAAAACATAAAACTAGAAATGTTCAACACATGAAACTAAGGTTTACGTAAGATCTATGAAATCAAGAGATGGTCGGTAAGACGAGAGACGGTATGCTTCAGTTGTTGTTGTAGTAACTATGTAGAACACAGATGTCTTATTCTTCAGTTTATATTTAACCATTGCATTGAACCAGCCCATAAGATTGGTTGTCTTATTATTTTCAAGAACTTTGATGAAAGGAATTGGAACTGTAATACGTTTTGTAGTAAGTTTTGTAGTCTTCCTTGGCATAGAAGACTTCTTTAGTGTCGTGGCTCTTGTAGCCAATGGTACAAATGTTATGGCGCTAATGCGTTTTACTGTTTTTGTCCGTATTTTGTTTTTATCCTTTCGTGTTCTCATGAGTTCAACTTTGACCATACTGTCGCTAGTTAGAGGCCGCAGCACTGGACTTACATCTGGTATTATTAAATCATTATTTTTATAAGCGATAAATTTCTTGATTGACTTATGAGCATTACGAAAGTAGTCTATTGCATTATTTTTGTTTTCTTCTTGTTTTCTTTTTTCTATATCTTTAGGAGATAAACGAAGGACTTTCGTGGGATGAAGATAAGGATTTGAACGATAAGGATTTTTTGGTATGGTTTCAGTAACATAAGAATGATTAGAAATAGGACGCCTTGGACTAGTTTGAGTACGATTAGAATGATAAAAAGCCTGACGTTCTGCAGGAATTGGATAAGTTTCAGAAGGAGTAGGAAACTTTGAAGGAGTAATAAAAAGGTTAGGATCAAAAGTAGGACTAGGAGAAAACGTCGATGTAACAATAAGGTTAGGATCAAAAGTAGGACGAGGAGAAAACGTGGGAGGAGTATCAATAAGGTTAGGATCAAAAGTGGGACGAGGAGAAAAAGTCGGCGTAACATTAAGGTTAGGATCAAAACTGGGACGAGGAGGAAACGTCGGAGTAACAATAAGGTTAGGATCAAAAGTGGGACGAGGAGGAATCGTTGGTTTAACAATAAGGTTAGGATCAAAAGATGGAAGAGGAAACGTTGGCGTAACTATAAGGTTAGGATCAAAAGTTGAACGAGGAGGAAAAGTCGGTGTAACAATAAGGTTAGGATCAAGTGTAGGACGAGGAGGCAACGTCGGTGTAGCAATAAGGTTAGGATCAATAGTAGAACGAGGGGGAAACGTCGGAGGAGTAACAATAAGGTTAGGATCAAAAGTAGATAGAGGAGGAAACGTCGGAGAATTAACAATAAGGTACGGATCAAAAGTGGAATGAGGTGGAAGCGTCGAAGGAGTGAAATAATGGAAAGGATCAAAGGTAGAACGAGGAGGGAACGTTAGAGGAGTAGCCATAAAGTTAAGATAAGCATTAGAACGAAGACGAAATGCTGGAGGAGCAAAATTAAGGTAAGGATTAAAAGCACGAGGAGGAGTTCCAGTGGGATTAAAATTAAAAGAATGAGGACGTGAAGTTTGAGTAGGATGAATTGCAGAAGTAGTTAAAATATCTTTTAAAGTGCGTCGATATGGAGTGCTGATCATATCGTGCAAGGTAGTAATTACCGCAACGTCGTAACCGAGGTTCCTGACAGTTTCCCTTATCCAGTAAAGTGCAGGACTTAGTGCAGTAAAACTCCGTTGAGGAAGTCTGCAACTGTCCTTATCGGTGATGCCCATTATGCCAAATATTCTGTCTTCTATTAGTAATGGCACACCTTGTTCTTGTCTCTCTCGGCAAACTTGTATAGTCCGTCTTGTGACTTTGTTGGAGGCGCAAACATAATATCCAAATGGTTGTTCTATGTAACAACGTTCAACAGAAGTTACTACTAATCTCGGCTTATCTGCGTCCATTATGGGAATCAGCGCTCTCAGACCAATGGTAGACAGATTGTCTAAAGCACTCAATTTCATAAGCTTTCTTTTTCTCTTTTCTTGTCGAGTAATAACTAACGCAATGTCATTTCGTGCAAAAAAATTCTTTCCATGAACATAGTTTTTGTAATGTGGGTGAATAAAAGATCGCACAATAGACAAGTTTCCTACAGAATCACATTTTTCTGCGCAATATGATGTAGTCAGCACAACATTAGGTAAAATAAATGTGCCTATACAACCCTGGATCGGTTTATATCGGTCGCTTTCGCATAAGAGACGCTCTATACTAGTTACAGAAATGCTCTGTATGCACACAACACAAAATGCAAATATTGTATAAAATTGTAGAGGTTCGTGCAACATTATATTGAATTATTTAAACTATAAAAATACTGTTATCTCTCTCGGAAACATTATTACTGTACTTTTATGACTAAAGTTTTACCTAGCTATGAATTGTTTTATTTTTATGTTGATGTTGGTTCTGATTATCTTTTATTTCTGTAGGTATTTATTAAACCCTTAACCTACCCACTACATAGGTACATAGTGAGAATTAAAACTTTAGAGTTGGCGTTTCAGTGAAATTAAAGAAAGGAACTGAGAATATTTAAAAGTAATCACTTATTGTCATGCTGTGTGCCGGTCATTGTTTTTGTTTCGTTATTGAATCACAACGTGTAAGCATCATGTAAGCCTAAGCATACTTTTGTAGTCGATACCAGACTCCTTCGTCCGAAGAAGTCCTCGGGCTACAGCATCATCACTAGTGAAATTATTGTTGCATGAAATCAGTTTGGATTATGACATGATCGATTGAAGAAGTTGCAGCTATTGTTCTGACACAATATGTCATGGTGTCCCAAATGTCTGGTAAAAATGGTAAAAATAGATGCCGCATATTTCTCGATTTATCAAAGGCCCTAACACTGTTTTTGGTGATCTTTATTGTTGATAGACTATAGAATCTATGTATAAGCATGAGGTTATTGATATGTACAAAGTCAAGTCAGTAATGAGCAGTTAATAATTTTTTTGGTGTACCCCAGGGCAGCATACTGGGCTTAACACTGTTTTTAGTGTACAATAAAAACTTTACAGAGTAAAACGGATGTAAGTACACCGGGAGAGAAGCTCTAGAAGAACATACACTGATCTTACTAGTCTGTCCTTCCAAAAGGTTAAAAATGTGTCGTACCTAGTCGCAACCGGCGCGCTTATATGCATGTGGACGACGGGAGAGGAGAACCTACGTGGCGGTCGTCAATCTAGTGCAGAATGAACGGCTTCTCACATAGACTTAACCCTTATTACTTAACACAAGTTTCAATTTACTTAATGTACCTAGGTGTCAGGTAATTAATTGACAACTTTGAAACGGGATTTAGAAAACGAATGGCCGTTAAATAAATTATGTTTGTTTAAGTCGTAGTAATAATTAGCCATACAGCCTATCCATCAGCACTTTTTATGGAACATATTATTACAACAATAAACGGTCGAAATTCGTTTGAAATAAAGTGAATTAAATGTGTATTCACAAAACACCTCTGATCCTACTTGAGATTATTTTTAAAACAGTCCTTTTTTTTCTATTACTTATTAACTTTTTTAAACCAGTAATGCACGGTTATAACCTAGGTACAATAATAAAATACATAGAACAAAAAGAAAATGAAGGTAAAAATAGAAAATTATAAAGTTCATGTTAAAACAAAAAAATAAAATAAAAACATTTCTAGGTTATCCATTAAGTATCGGACGTACTGTAGTTTGTGAGGAAATAAATGTTTTATTAACGTTGAAGAAGGTATTTTGAAGTTTCTGCCCCCATGCATTCAACCTGAAATTCTGACAACCAGTCTTACCAAGGGGTATCGTATTATCCAGTAACTGGGTTGGTTGTGGAGGTTAGATAGGCAGTCGCTCCATGTAAAAAACTGGTATTCACCTGCATCCGGTTAAATTGGCTAGGCAGATGATAAGCAATGCATTCAGGTGCATTTCGGAACTGTGACTCTAACAACGTCTTTTGTGGCACCGCATTACAAGAACATCACATACCTTCCTAGGGATTCAGTTTGATAGAAGGTTGGTAAAACAGGGATGGTTTTTGAAGTGAAAACTTCTTTAGACGCGTTGGGCATTTTTGAGATGGGACTAAACCATTGATTTCGCGACACTATGACGACACCTCATTTTTCTAAACGTTTATGTAATTTATATTACGTTACGGATCAATGTTCTATGCAATTATTTTTACTTTAAAGGTTCCGGAAGTATTTTTTTTTTGTAAACACGATTGTTCTGTTTATTTAGATAAGGTTACGGACCAATGTTTAATACAAGTATTTTTCCTCCACCAAAGCAATCTTGTTCAAGTTTTCACTTCTGTCGGCACTCCCGGAGTGCCACCACTTTTTTTTCACGTAGGTATCCGTTAACTTATGATTAAAACACTAAAAACAGTTGTCTATCAGTAATATACCAGATACTGGTGCTCAATCTCTGCCTACAATTTCAAAAATTTTTGGGTACGCCATAGTGTAGGGTTATCGTGACAAACATTGTCGAAGGACTTAGGTAAATACAAAGTATTGTTCAATGATCTACGTTAATACGTACCTATCTAAAAACCGGGTGAAAATTTACAAAAGGATTTTTCCCAGATATAAGACCTAGCTAGATCGATTTTTCACCCCCGTAAACCCTTTTATTGCAACTTTCATCGAAATCGTTAGAGCCGTTTTCGAGAACGTGATAACAAATATTGCTCATTTAATAGTCTGTATAGGATAAGATAACTACTTTTTGGGGTAATAAATAGGACCGGAAAACCTATGTATGTAATTATTAATACGTGCCTAATAACTAACTAACTTTGCATAATACTTACCTATATAAAATTAACCTTGCCTACTTCTAAGCATTGATTTAAGGGAGTGCCTCCGCTGCCGACGCCGGCTCCCAAAAATAACTCCATTGGGAACCGGCGTCACAGGGTCACAGTTCTAACCTAACTTAACCTAGATAACCTTTTTTTGCGAGTAAAAATATTAACCTAATCTAACTAGTTCGGTTCCGGGTACTTAGTACTTGATTACTGGAATATGGAAATATAATACTGGAAAAAATAATGCTATATTACGTGTTTTTTAATTATGCATACCCCGCCTATCTACTCCAATATGCCAAATTGCTGACCCCGTTTTCCTTTTTTTTTCCATACTCAGCTCCGGCAAGCAATTCAGCAACCGGCGCCGGCAGCCAAATCAGAGGCAGGCGCCGGCAGCGGAGGCACTCCCTTGATTTAAAGCTATTATGGAATGCTAATTGACCTTAAGCTGGAGATCAACACAGTAGGCAATTTCTTGCATTGGCATCACGAGTAGGTGTAGGTATCCTATTTTATTAGTTGTTTTTGTCATTTTAAAACAAACAAAATCCTAAAATTAATTTCAGGTCGATTATGAAATTCTGCCGATCTCTTCTGTAAAAATCTCACCGTGAAAGTTTAGAGCCTGTGTACACGATGCGTTGCGGCGGCGGCGGCGCGGCGCCGGAGCTGTGTCCTTGCGGCGTCCTACATACAAATATTCATGGTATGCCACTCGGTGCGTTTCGGCCTTCGCACCGTGTCACTGGACTTGCAGCCCGCGAGACAAGGCGGGGAGGGGTGAACGCGTTGTGACACCGGAGCGACATCGCTCAGTTGATTGTGCGTTGTCAAAAACACAGATGTTTGACAGATGACAATTTACGTGCTTTGCGGTGCGGCGCCGCTGCGGCGTAACAATGATACGGCACCGCAGCGCCCGTGTGACCGCCAATGCGGCGAAATCTTTGTGTCTTAGGTGAAGTGAGCTGTCAAAGGTGTCAGTGTATTCTATAAAACAACAGCCTATGTATTCTACAAAAATCTCACCGTGTAAACTTAGGTGAAGTGAGCTATCATTCCACCTGATGCTAGAGATAGGAACTATTGACAGCGCACTTCACCTAAGTTTTCGCGATGACATATTTTACAGAATAGACTAGTATATTGCGTAATACTTACAATACATGAAAACAATCTGTTTCGATTTGAAACAGATTGCTAATCCATTGCTTCATAAGTTGGAAAAAAATCTGTTCAACAACGTAAATAACGCAATGAATGTCGTTGAACTGTCAAAATGAAATAAATTAGGCATAATAGTTTACAAAAATAAGTTACGCAATTAGGGTACTGGGGGCCTAAAACGGCCGCTTTGGCAGAATCAATACAATACAATTCATAATATTATCTGCGTTCAATTCATTTATCGTAATTCATTTGTTTGACAGTTTTGTATTACCTATAATAAAATAACATTTAAACTGTAAAAAAAATTGGTTGCCTGTAAAGTCGGTATACGGGCGAAAGTTTTACGTGACAACGACTTTGAGTGGTAAAATAATTTTAATGTGAATATTCATTCGTATAGTAGGAAGAAGGATGAAATAATAGTAACAATTTAAAACATTTATTAATACACATGAACCGGTGTGTATGCCTATCTCTCTCACTCTCTCTCTCTGTCTCTCTCGCTCTTAGGCGGGCTAACCATGCACGCGTGCCTCTCACTCGCTCTCATTGTGAGCGCATAACGTGAGCGGAGCGTAACGCAGTTTCTTGAAGTGTCACCCGGCAAACCAATTTATAAGACGTTGTCACGTCAAAAATAGAAACTCATTTGATTAATAAAAACTGTATAGAAAAATTATCTGGTAAAATTACGGTCTTCATTTTTTTATGCGGCAATATTTATCTACACCAAATATGATTCTGATATGAATTGAATTTGATTCAGCTAAAATATGTTGAGGACTTCAGACTTTAATATCTGGCTGTTGCATTATTGCTGATATAGTTTATGCCAGTAAGTTATATTCATAAATCAAAAACCATTTGATTTTTTATGTTATTGCTTATACTGGAAGTTTACGACATCTATGTTGGAACAAAAAGTCAAAAATCATAAAACTAAAAATGTTCAATATATGAAATTAACGTTTACGGGAGATCTATGAAATTAAGAGGTCGGTTAGAGAGAGGGTATGCTTCAGTCGTTGTTGTACTAACTATGTATGTAGAAAACAGGTGTCATATTCTTCAGTTTATCTTTAAAACCATTACATTGAACCAGTCCATAACGTTGGTTGTCTGATTATTTTCAAGAACTTTGATGAAAGGAATTGTAACTGTAGTACGTTCTGTAGTAAGGTTTGCAGTCTTCCTCTTGTTCTGCTTGAGATAGCCAATGGTATAAATTGTATGGCACTAATGAGTTTTTCTGTTTTTGTAGATTTAACCTTTCGTGTTTTTATGATTGGGGCATTTTTGAACGCACTGTTATTAAGAGTTAGAAGCAACAGCACTGGACTGACATTTTGTATTATAAAATCTTTTTTTTTTTTATTTGTGATATTATACTTAATTATGTTTGCATTCACTTACGAAAATAATCTTTTGCATTCCTTCTGTGTGTTTTTTGTCTTTTTTTTCTTACATCTACAGAAAATAAACGGAGGACATCTAGGGGATATAAATTAGGTTCTGAAGGGTAAGGACCAATTGGTGTGGTCCCAGTTAAATAAGAACGATTAGGAAAAGGACGAAATGGATTAGTTAGAATAGGATGTGGGTTATAAAAACGCTCTATCCCAGAAGGAATCAAAGTAGGATAATAATTAGAACGTAAAGCAGTAAAATGAGGCGGAGTTGGAGGAGGGTAAGGATCAGAACCAAATGGAGGAGTTCCGGTGAGATATGGTTTAGAAGTCCTAGAATGCGTTGG
This sequence comes from Agrochola litura, assembly GCA_949152395.1. Lineage (NCBI taxonomy): Eukaryota > Metazoa > Arthropoda > Insecta > Lepidoptera > Noctuidae > Agrochola > Agrochola litura. The sequence goes on along the minus strand of OX424491.1, from coordinate 10,995,076 downwards.
AGGAGTTTTGGTGGGATAGGTATCAGAAGTATCTGGATGGGTATTATAGGGTGTCGTAAATAATAAAAATAGACGTGATTTTGTAGTAGTAGTAGTAGTAGTAGGAGTAGTAGTAGTAGTAGTAGGAGTAGTAGTAGGAGTAGTAGTAGTAGGAGTAGTAGTAGTAGTAGTAGTAGGAGTAGTAGTAGGAGTAGTTGTAGAAGGAGTAGTAGTAGTTGTAGTAGTAGTAGTAGTAGGAGTAGTTGTAGTAGGAGTAGTAGTAGTAGTAGGAGTAGTTGTAGTAGGAGTAGTAGTAGTTGTAGTAGGAGTAGTAGTAGTTGTTGTTGTAGTAGGAGTAGTAGTAGTAGAATGACGTGAAGAAGTCCTATCGTGCAATGTAGTAATTACCGCATCGTCGTAACCAAGGTTTCTGACAGTTTCACTTATCCAATAAAGTGCAGGACTTAGTGCAGTAAAACTCCGTTGAGGAAGTCTGCAACTGTCCTTATCGGTGATGCCCATTATGCCAAATATTCTGTCTTCTATTAGTAATGGCACACCTTGTTCTTGTCTCTCTCGGCAAACTTGTATAGTCCGTTTTGTGACTTTGTTGGAGGCGCAAACATAATATCCAAATGGTTGTTCTATGTAACAACGTTCAACAGAAGTTACTACTAATCTCGGCTTATCTGCGTCCATTATGGGAATCAGCGCTCTCAGACCAATGGTAGACAGATTGTCTAAAGCACTCAATTTCATAAGCTTTCTTTTTCTCTTTTCTTGTCGAGTAATAACTAACGCAATGTCATTTCGTGCAAAAAAATTATTTCCATGAACATAGTTTTTGTAATGTGGGTGAATAAAAGATCGCACAATAGACGAGTTTCCTACAGAATCACATTTTTCTGCGCAATATGATGTAGTCAGCACAACATTAGGTAAAATAAATGTGCCTATACAACCCTGGATCGGTTTATATGTGTCGCTTTCGCATAAGAGACGCTCTATACTAGTTACAGAAATGCTTCGAATGCACACAACACAAAGCGCACAAATTGTATAAAATTGTAGTGGTTCGTGCAACATTATATTTAACTAGATTTAAAATATAAAAATACTGTTATCACCTTTATCGGCAACATTATTATTGTACTTTTATGACTAAAGTTTTTACGTAGCTATGAATTGTTTTATTTTTACCTTGATACTGATTCTGGTTGTTTTTAATCATGTGAAATACATGAAAAAAATTGAAATGCATTAGATATTAAACACGCCTTAATCTAATAAGTACTTACATTTATATAAAAACAGAAGACCTATACTTTAACCTACAACCTATCTATACCTATCACTGAAACACCAATGTTGCAGTGAAATTATAGAATGAACTGGGAATCATTTAATATTTAAAAAGAAAAGTAAATGTTTTATAAAGCTGCGTGCCTATTATTTCGTATTGTTGTTCAATCTCTACCTATTTACAGTATTTACGAGTACCACGTTAAGAATACTTTTGTAGACGATACCATACTCCTTCGTTCGAAGAAGCCTTACTGCAGCATTAGGATATCTCTAAAAAATAAAGATTTACTTAATTATACATTGCATGCAACAAGCAATCAGTTTGGATTCAGACATGTTAGGTAAACTGAAGTTCGGTTCCTACTTCTCGATTTGGCGAAGGCCTTTAACACTTTTCAATAGACCAGAGATAAGCATTAGCATTAGTTTTGGGTTCTTGATATTTCCCGTGACTATCTAACGTAACAAAGTCAGTCTGTTAAAATTAAGATACTAGTTAGTAATGAACAGTTAATGTTAAGTTTCTGGTGTGCTCTAGGGCAGTGTACTGGGTCTAACATTGTTTTAGTATTTAAATTTACAAAATGCTATTGACAAAATATTGACTGTAACATCCGTCATATAAGACGGATGTAACAGCCAGGTACTGAACTTAAGTAGGAAGTTTCCTTTTGCATGTTATTTCCTAGTGTTTTCTAAAAATTTAAAGCAATTTACTGAAGTTGTTGTGAAGCTAAAACTAATACTGTTTCGTTATTCTTCCTAGTCTGGCTGAACTTCAACAATGTTGCTTGTGTCAATGTTGCTTTAATAAACGTCACTGTCATCATTGCTTAATGTAAATCTTCCTGTTCTGCACTGCGGTAGATATTTATATCAGTTACTGTGTTTTATATACTTTGGACAAAAAGGTATAATATCCTTTCTATCTATCTCCTGGCAGGCGGTGGTCGGAATATTATCAATTGATGACGCGGATTATGAAATTTTAGATGTTCTTAATGTTGTATCATGCATGTTGTTACATGGTTATTTTCGAAAGGTGTAGTCTATTGCCGAAGTATAAATATGGTAAAAGGTACGCAGAATTATTTATTTCACAAGACGGTAATCTGAGACACAGCTATTAAATTTTATTTGGAAACATTTATAGATATAATGAGACGTGGTTGGTTCGGCGCCTGAAGTGCTGAGTGTGAAGCGTTCCGTATGGACGAGCGCGGGAATTAATGTGGCGCCGGCGCCGGGGGCTGCGCGCACGGCATTCCACGCGAGCTCCAGGAAAGTGCATCCGTGAATAACCACTCAATCAACCAAGTCTCGTAATGCTCGATATTAAGCTATCACGCGCCGCTGCCCCGAAATAGAACCATTCCATTCATAAACAATGCACATCATGAATGAAATACTATCGGCACATACCGCATTTACTAACTAAATTAACCACTCTATGTACCTACGCCATGTTCTGGACTCTGGTTCGCACAAATGAAAGTACGTATTGCCATAAATCAAGATAACGTGATGGAGTTATGCGGATGAGCCCGCTATTAAAATGCCAATAATGTGCCAACTTCAATTGCAATGGGCTAGTTCCGATACTAAATATTATAAATAATAATCAGCTGGTGTTTCTTGTGCGTAGGAATTCCAACAATATCGCTCGGTAAATTAGCTGCGATAAAATCGTATGCTCTGAACAAATAATACGCTGTGGACGTTTGAGGGATTTTATCAGTTTTGCGTGCATGTTCAACTAGGAATCCAATTATTGATGTATGTAGGGTATTCTGATTTTTGTTATTTTTATCTATTTTGGGGATGTCAGAACAAACGATGAATTTACTACATATTAGTCTATTTCCTGCCTTGTTCTTATTATTTGGTGACTCTACTTGATCGTTGATTTTTAAAGAAGGCTCCGTTTACTCAATTTTAGCAGAAGTAGAAGGAAGGAAGTAGTGAAGGAGTCCATCCGGGGAAATACTTACCTAAATCATACCTATTAGGTACTGCCGCCAAGCAGCGTTGCTGTGTTCTGGGTTGGTTGTGGCCACAAGACGTGAAGAAACCAGCATAAAAAAAAAGTGGTAACTACTGAGATAAAAAAACTTTTTACAAAAAAAAAACAACCGACTTCCAAAAAAAAAACACTACAAAGTGAAAAATAACTTTAATTTCGGAAGTCGGTGTCTTGGGTTTTGTGTTTTCGTTTTTTGCCACCGACTTCCGAAATTAAAGTTATTTTTCACTTTGTAGTGTTTTTTTTTTGGAAGTCGGTTGTTTTTTTTTTGTAAAAAGTTTTTATTTTTCACTTTTTAGTTGTGGTACCTACCCCACACACATTCAAATACCACTACCTGCTACCAGTGACAGGAACTTATCATATCATCTACATACTAAGTGGGAAAAAAATACGTATTTTATAGCTAACTCAAAAACTACCCAAGCAAAGTTAATAAAATTTATATGGGACCAATTTGGGAGCATACCCTTTCAAACAAAAAAAGAATTTTCGAAATCGGTCCACAAATGACGGAGAAATCGGTGGACATACATAAAAAAAAAAAAAAAAAACAAACATACGCGTCGAACATATAACCTCCTCCTTTTTGGAAGTCGGTTAATAATTTTGCTTTCCTAAGGTAGGGTTGTGGCGATCAGCAGGATATAAACTTGTCGGTAGTGCTACTATGAAGATAGTGAAGATACGAAGATTCGGAGACACAATGGATTCGTTTCATTTTGACATCGGGTTCGGATGTTAACCGTACCATCATTAGTGAACATTTATCAAGGTGTTGACTTTTTGAGGGACGTATTTACCATGAGATTTACTTTTGAAATATTTATGTGCAATCTCTAGAGCGAGGTTTAAAGTGAATTTTACAGAATTGATCTTCTGCAAGTCTCAACAGCATTTCTTAAACAATTATGAGTCAATTGAGCGACTGGTATAGTAGAGTATACCTATCCCATCAAAAAAAGAACATGTAAAAAATGCAAGTGCTAAAGTGCAAGAGATCTAATGTAAAACCAAGTCTGTTAATTTATTTAGTACCTATATTATATTTGTCATCTTTATTTCTTTAATAAATAGAATGTCTTGGCCGTCGCACTGCAACATAATCCCATATGAATAATATACTATTTAAAATAGTTCTAATTATGTAAAGCGCTCACAGCGCTAATATTAGGTAGATTTTATTGTAGGATGTAGATTTTATTGCCGTGTGCGATTGCCAAGTCATTATATGGTAGCGCAGGTGGTGAATAATTTTACAAACTGTTAGTTTCAATCAATCTGCCTAGCCTTTTCTCAACATATCCTCCCGCTCCACCCAGAGCGGGAGAAGTTATTTGATAATTCCCAACCCAAAAAAAAAATCTGCCTAGCCTTTTCACGAGCTCAGTTGGGGTCAAGTTCCTGTTTAACAGCATCCTGTTAGACTGGAAGCTGACCTTATTACCAGTATTTTACATGGAGCGACTGCCTATCTGGCCTCTACAACCCAGTTACTGGATAATACGATACCCCATGGTAAGACTGGTTGTCAGACTTTCGGGCTTCTGACGACCCGTAACGACTGTCAAAGATCCACAAATGACAGCCGGGACCTTAACGTGCTTTCCGAGGCACGGAGAGGTCTTACGAAGACTTACTTGCACACATCGCATAATATCATATAACACACACTTTCGCACATACACTGACACATCATCACACACTCCCACACACCCCCACACAAATACACGTAAACGCACATTTCGTACCCACACTCATAAGTATTACCTATTAAGCTATACTATTAATATTTTTACGTCACGAGTTTACGACATTCACGTTGACACGATCTCCCTGTAATGCTCCACATTTGAGGACTGACTCCCAAAATACAAGCCCTGGCTTAGTTTGGGTATCAGTTTCAGTGTCTAAAGCAAAAATAAATAAATCTGTACCGATCTGTGTATCAAATTCTTGTGAATGCTCTCATTTGTGAAATAAACTTTTTACTTTTTCCACGGACCAACCGCGGCTAGCGTAGCTTAACCTGATCGATCGACCCGTGCGGCTGTTATTACTTAGCCATAAGCCCTCTCATTACTTAGTCACAAACTGTTAGTACCTAAATGATTTCCAATACTTACCTAACTCAATTTAGCCTGCTATAAGATCGCTAAGATCTCAATTTCATCGCTTGCCTTGACTTACTGTATACCTATAAACCTTCCTATATCCACTATTTACCTACCTAGCTATCTATCTATTTACGTAGTGTAAGTGATGAAAAATTGTATGAACTGCAAAATTAACTTTGTAATCGCAATTAATTTATATGAGCTCAACTGTCATCAATGAGACACAATAGAATTTTAATTGTTATCGATCTCCAGGAGAGCTCGTGACAGTTAAGTGGATTTTCTAATCCTATATAAATTATTTGCGATTACTTATGTAGTTCGAATATCTAGAAAACGGGACTGAAATTGCGGTATGTTTGATTTTTCCCTCGCTTTATAGGCTAAACACTAATTGTGTTAAAACTTTGAAGCTTGTGTGTCTGCTAGAAGTACCTTAGAATTTTGATGATCGGTGAGTACTTATGCCAGTGACAAAATTAAGGAACTTTGACCTGCAATAATTCTTAAGCTACAAGTTTAAATTGAATGTAATTTGGGAATATACCTAGTTATACTAAGCCCTCTTGGTCACTGAAAATTCAGGTTTCTAGCTTTATCCGCAATGAAATTACAGGGGGTCGAAAATGTTCCTGAATGGCTTCGAGAAAAGATGGTACGGCTGTGCCTTTGTGTTTGTTTTGCTCGACTTGGCAGGGGCACTACCGTGCCCCCCGATTGGTAGATTTTTTTTTGACAGATGGTAGGTATACATATATGTCTAAATAAGGAAAACAAAAGTAGGTCGATGTAGGTATTAACACATTTATTAATCCGTTACATACATAATATGATCTAATACACGTAAGTTAATTTAATTCGTAGCTATTATTTAGTTGTTTACCCTGAATTTAGGAGGTCCGTAGGTTTCATGGGGGATACCCTGACTAGTAGAGATAGCGCCACCATCGAAACTCGCGCTGGAGGCCGTGCTGCTGATCGCAATTGGGGATGCAATGCTGCTGGCAATGTTGGACGAGTCTAGGCTACCGCCGGAGTTAGCAGACGCCGTGCTCAGACCGTAGGACTGGCCGAATGACCCAATTGACGCTCCCTGCTGTACTGGCGCCTGGTACTGTACGCTGCCGAGACCCGACGAGAAAGAAGAAGAACCATCGGCAACTCCTGAGTTCACTGACACAGAATGACCCCCATTGTTGTAGTCCTGAACAATGTTGTTGATAACAGCCTGGGAGTCATCCTTGTTCTTGTATTTGATGAAGTATACTTCGGGTTTGGATGGAGGTTTCTGTTCAATCTTAGGAAGGACAACGTCGGGTTGTTCGTCGGGTTTCTTAACAAGAACGTAGACAATTGTCTTCTCCTCGTTTTGTGCCTGGATAGGAGCAATTATTTGAGGTTGTCTAGATTCGGTGGGTGCCTTAACGAAGATGATCTTGTAATGTTTCTGGGGAGCAGGCAATACTATGGGTGCGCGGGGCCTGACCTGTTCTTGTTCTTCGGGGGCGGCGTGCACATAGAAGTGTTTGAACACTTGAGCGGGCTGGTGCTGCACTTGATAGTAGTTCTGGTATTTTTTAACAGCAGTTTGGTACTGGCTTGAGGCGTCGTATTGAGTTTGATATCCGGTTTGGTGGAGATTGTTGGAGCCAGAGGTTTGGTAATATCCAGAGCCGCCAGACGAACTTTGGTAGCCGGTGTTCTGTTGACCAAGGTTGCCAGCGAAAGCATTGCTGTACTGACCAGAGCTTCCTCCAGTTTGATAGGAAGGAACTCCGTACGAGGTCTGCGGCACTTTATAATGGTAGCCGAGGTGACTAACGTCGGCTGCGACTACTCCGAGAGCCAGCAATAATACCTAGAACAAGCAAAAGGTTTATTAGTTTATGAGCTAACTGACAAATGGGTTGACTAATATCTCATTTACAATTTATGTAATTAGTCAAGTCATTTAAATGCCGTAAGAAGGCCCAAAGAAAATATATTTTTAATGTTTTGTTATATGTATAGACACAATTAAAAATGTGCTCTATAAAAGCAACCGGCTTGTTAGTTGTGGTGTCGGTAATTTGTTGGGAGGCTATGCGGCGATGCGAGGGCGGACGTGGTACCGTCGACCGACCGGTCGCATCGTGAGTCGTGATCACTCAATACCACTCGATGTTGCAATACAGAACGCGTTCCAGCGGAATTAGATCTAGTTATATTATTGATGGAATCACTGTGGAATGCGATAAACAAACGGAGCTCAAGCGATTGATTGATTATGTTATGTCTATATAAAATAACGTCAAGCATTTTTATGCGGGTTAAATACAGCCTTAAGGCAACCTGAAGCTTTATCATTTATTGTTAGAATTACATTGTTGAAGGTAAAAGTTATTTAGTTGTTTTATTGAATTTGCTAAACATGAGTAGGGTTTATCAATAAAAAATGTTTTAATTAATAGAAAACAGGAGTATAAAAAATTTCGAACTTTCTTCAACTTGCTTCACTCCTTTTTTAGCTCTCAAAGTATATACGATGGTTCACTAATTGTTACTTAACAATGGTTTAATGTTACTATCAAAGTTTTGATCTTCTTCGGGTTTAACAACAACCAAATTGTTAATTGAATCTCAATAATATTACACCGGTACACTGATATTATATAAGAAATATGGTCGAATAGAAAGTATGGACAAGGTCACGACTCGTATGTAGGATGGCTAGAGATGGTACAATGGTTGGTGTGGTCGCGACGGTTGCGCAACCACCACGCCCAGACTGGGGTCAGCGATGCGGGTGCGATGAACTTGACCATGGTTGCCGCTTCCACATGCTAGGTGCAACAAGTAAGTGTTACAACATCCAATGGATAAAAGTCGTTCAATTAACTGAGCACAGATTACTGTAATTTTCGCCGTAGGTTATTTTTGAGTACCGCTACAATTCTTTTTCTTGTAATGGCTTGTTATGTTGTTATTAGTTTACTCAATGCAAAGATATTGTAAGTTATAGGAAGTAAAATGAAAAAGTGTGGTTTTCTATGTGAAAAAGTGTATTGCAAGATCGTGATGTGACTTTTGGCGAGATGCTACGCGCGTTACTACTACATTGCTATGCGGAATTGTTTTGCTAAGTTGTCACAGATCACTACTTTTTGCAGTAGCTTAAAAATTCACAAGTTATATCTAATTAAAATTATTTTTATTAAGATTTTACTTAGTAGTTATTTTTGTAAATCAGAATCTTATGAACAGTTACGAGGGTTTCGTATCGTGCTACGTGGAGGACCAAATGAGTATTAAATTACATTCAAACTAGGTACCCTGTAGTTAGCAAGCCGTTGAACATAACTACCTAATACTAATTTTGATATAAAATAGTGTGACATCATAATTACGAATACTTTTCGACTAACATTTACGACGTGGACAAGGGAGAGGAAAACGTGTTGCTGCGACCCCAAGTAACATGAGACAAGGGCAGGAAGATCATGATTTACGAAATGGAAAACATATCTAAATCTAGTTTATTCGTATTAACATGGCTGTAGGTAACCTACTACCTATATAAAATATAAAATAATTAAAATTTTATTAATATTTTCTAATGAAGACATTTTACAACCAAGTTACCTTTGTTTGAGTCTACCGAGCGGTTATTAGTTGCTAATATTTCAGATTTAAGTGAACGGTAACTTTTACGTTTTCAGCTTCCCGGAAAGTCTGCTTGTGAGCAAATCGATGCCAACTAATTAGCATTCACCTTGGATATTAATAGACTGACATTTTATTAGCTACATTTTTCTCACATTCTAGGAACCAATAATCATATCAAAAAGGACGGTCGAAAATCGTTTTAAATGAGAAAATATACTAGAAAAAAGAGGAATTGGCTCCAGTTTATTAATTAATTAGGTTAAACACGTTATTTATGTACATTTCATTTTAATTCTGAATATTTTTATAAATATTCAGAATCTGTTGCCAATTTTAAAAAGATAGTTAGTTTGCAGAAAAATGGGTATGAACACAAAAAAAAAATGTGTGTCTATCTATGGTAGTTATTTAAGTAATTCGTTTGTGTTAGCGAATACACAAAGACATGGATAGAAAAAAAAATATTTTGAAAAGATAATTATGCAACATTGTTATAAAAACGCTTGTAATTCGCAACTTGATAAAGACATATTTCTCGACGGCATGCGAAGTCAAGTCAAAGGCACATGGTCGACATAAACACTTCTAACCACACGAAAAAGAAGCGCGCTTTTAAAAGCAGAGCAGGAGTCTGCTGTATTTAGGTACTACATGAGACAAATAAAAACATAGACAAAATATTCACATCCGCTTTGCTAAAACTTTTGCATATCTAATGACAAAGATCTTAAATTCAAAATAGTCACACTTTGACCTAGAGTCCTAGACTAATATTAGTCAAGGCTGTGACTAGTTTTACTGCCATTTAACATGGATTCAAATAATCATGTTTAAGTATACATCTTTTAATACTAACACAATATGCATCAATTAAAACCTCTGATTTATAATGACATTTCCTGTAATAATTTACCCATATTTTATATTAAACTTAAGGCATAACGTCATAGCAAGAATAAATAATTTATTTAATAATTTATATTGCTTTATGGTCGGGTGAACTTTTTTATACAAGTAGATGTTTGTAACTAATGTTAATTTGATTAATATACTTAAAATATAATGTCGTAAAATCTACAAGTTCTACACCGACACAATGTCTGAGGAAAATATTACTCGAAATCTTTGCCGGACATGGCTTTTGTCGATGTCGCCGGAAAATTATATCTGTAGGTATTTTATGACAAAATGTACTTAGAGCTTGTTTCAAAACCCATTTAGCAGCGATGCTACAACCGATTTGTAATCGTAAAGAAATATCCTATACTATTAAACGAGCAATATTTGTATATTATGTAAATTATATTTATAATCAGTATTTATTATTATACATTCTCGAAAACGGCTCTAACGATTTCGATGAAAGTTGCAATATACGGGTTTATGGGGGCGAAACATCGATTTAGCTAGGTCTCATATCTGGGAAAATTTCTTTTCTCCGTATTTTCACGCGAGCAGAGCTCGGTCACTCAAAGTTTAGAACAAGATGGTTACCTTAGAATAATGACATGGCAGATTGGCAGCATGGAATTAGTATGTACCGTATCATGGCAGCATGGAATTAGTAATTACCGACTATCATGGCAGCATGGAATTAGTATGAACTTTCGTTTATTATTAAATGAGCATTCTCTATTTTCACAAGAGCAGAGCTCGGTCACCCAGGTACTACTGACTAAAACTAGTAAAATGTACCGACCTACCGAAACTTTGACATAAACTATGTATTAGGTACATCGAAGTGGAAGAAGTAGAACATTCTAACTATTCTCTGTCTACATACCAACTGAACTTTATCTAATCAGCCGACTAACAGTGGCAGTGAATATCAAGATATTGAACTCATTTACAATATCCACGCCATATCGTAGGATATTGATTATATTTTGTGATAAAGTTTCCACCTAGTATTAATTGTTTCTACATTGACCCTACATCGACTGTTCAAGCGTGAGCGAACTAATCGATAAACAAATTGTGCATATAAGATAATATAATTATGGTTGATTTAATGACTTGACCATTTTGACCAACATGTAATATTCAAGCATATACTATGTTGCTATGATTTCACAAAATATACATATCCATATTAAAACGCAATCATGATGTAACACATTATAACACTTCAAAATGTGGTCATTCACGAATTCAGGGTCTATTAAATCTTTGAGATTTATAAAATTATAATAGTGTGAAGGTCATTGAAGTTTACGATTGATGGTCAAAACAAAATAAACAATGTGTGAGCCGGTTACATCGATATACCTTTATGCACATTGTTTTATTTCAAAGAAAGGAAAGATAGAGCTAGGAAACTGTAGGAAACTTGTATTGAACAATTAATATCGGATGAATTTTGAGTATTAAATAAAAGGGGGAAAAATATTCTAGATCTATAAAACATACAAGAAACTTTCAACAACTTGAACATTATTTAAAAAATCGAAGTTGATAAAGTCATATCAACTTGATTTAAGGAAGGAAAGGGTTTAATAATGAGATGTCAGCTGATAGAGCTTTATGGAAAATACATGCGGATAACGGATGACGATAAATCGTTTCTTTATCGATTTTCGATAAATTGCACTCATATTTAGACTAAGTAGTAAGTGATGTTTACATATACGATGTACTTGAAAGAGTTAGCCAGACGACGAAAGTTAGAAAAGCAAATATCTATTTGGTGTTAACTATGGCACATATTGAGTAATTTTCGTGGTACATCGCTAGATTCTTGGCTACTTTTGATTGACGTTTAGTCACATAAGGCAATAATGGACCTTGAAATGTGGTTGACTTATTGCCGAAAAGCCTTCAATATTAAGATGGGGATTATAGACTGCATTTAAATTAATAATTACGGCTTTAAGGGCTATGTCACATTTGTCGTGAGGAAAGTTTTATAAAAAATCAGGCTTCTAGCTCTATCCACAACGATGTTACAGGGGGTCAAAAATGTCCTGAATGTCTTCGAGAAAAGATGTCACGGCTGTGCCTTTGTTTGTTTTGCTCGACTTGGCGGGGGGCACTGCCGCGTCCATCGATGTATGGATTGCTTTAAAAGTAGGGGAATACCAAAGAGATGATGGATGGATTATGTGGAAGGTGATTTGCCTCGAAAAGCCGTAAATACTGAGATGATTGCCGATAGAGATAAGATTTTCAAAAAGAAGACATAAATTGATATGAACCTAATCTAATTCGGATAAGAGCATAGAAAGATGATGACTATTATTACACACACATCGATTAGCTATATCGTTGATTATATTATAGATGAATCTTAGGTATTATTAGAACATAAAATCACCACTGTAATCCCCGAAGGGTAAGGCAGAGGTACACATAACAACAACATTATCCACAGTTAAAAATATTATTGACACCCAAAGTTACTTTAGTTTTAAAAATAGATACTCTTTTAGCGCCTGAAGAATTTTTATAAAAAAAACATGCCAAAAGAAATTTTCTTTTATTAGAAACAGTTTTACATAGATAATTTCTTCCATTTTTTATATTAACTACCGGTACAATTATCTTAACATTGGATTGATCAACTTAATCAATCTTTGCATAGAGTAATTATAATAATTAATGACGAAGAATATTTAATTATTAAAAACGCATCTGCTGAAATTAATGTTATTTGTCACACGAATATTTATTAGCACTAATTAGTGAAAGATATAACAAGGAAGCACATTTCGCAAAGCTCATAAAGTTTCAGTCGCGTTTTTTTCACTGATATATTATTTAAAAAACTGTCATCTTTCCAAAGGTTCATTTTTAAAACTGTACACTTTTATTTAGAACAAGCACTTGAAACACTTTTTATTGAATTTAACAGACTTTTTTGCTACAAATAATAAAATAAAAAATATTTTAAGGTACGTACCCAAGTAACCTTCATGTTGACGGTGCGATCGCTTGTCTTACCGACTCTTGAACAGGTGATGCGGTAAGTGTCGCCTCTCTCAGCGACCCGACTCTTAAATACCTGCGCGAGAAGACCCGCCTCTGTTGAACGAACCTACAAGGTTATGTCAGCGGGTTCACGTAAAACAATGAACTATGTCATATGTTTTTCACGTAAAAGCTCGTTTTTTTACGACGAAAGCTTTTTCGGCCTTCTTATCATTATTCTGATGTTATAGTTTAAGTTATGACGGATTTTACTAGTTAGTTATTGAGTGTAGTACAGAAAATGGAAATACATTGAGATAATGTTCATAAATTATTATTATTACTAAGGGTCTTAAGAAATGCCGATTGACAAAAATGACGAATTTCCATACAAACATTTATACTCTATTTAACCCCTTTAGGGGATGAATTTTCGTTATTTATGAAACTTTTGTGCAACTTTTGTGCATAATTTAACGCTTCTACACCCCGTGGTTTCTATGGTAAATTTGCATTTTTCCGTGAACTTTGGATTTTTTTACTAAAAGGGAATAAGTAGGTAGGTATCAATCTAGTTTAAAAACCTTTACGAGTCATTAATGAGTACTTGCATGCATAACTTATTGTAATGATTTTATTCAACTTAGTTAGAACGGGATCTACATTGAGTTGCTAATAATAACCTCATCGGAAGACCTTCCGATGCAAACCTAGCTTACGGCCATCTTCGGGATCACCTAGTTAATAGGGATGATACAAAAAAAATATTTTTGTTCGTCAGGTAGATTATTAAAAAATAATGGACAGTGTTTTTTCTTTTTTTACGTTATTAAAAGATTACGGTGATAGGTATATTGAGTTAAAATGTGCCATGACGTCACGAGTATGTAGATTTTATACTTACTTGTGACGTAGTGACCCCCACTCCCCAACTTTAATGCGTTTTATCCAAGTTATTTTTTAAAAGCAAAAAAATACGTGTCTAATATTTTTTTTATTATTTGACTGACGGACTAAATAGAATTTCTTTTTTTGACACAGACTTGATTCCTATTGTAGTTGTCACTAATACTGTTCTTGACAGACTGCCCTGGTACAGGTTAACGCAGATACGAAAGTAAGTTACCACTCTTTTTACAGAACACGGTCAGTACAGAATAAGTTATCACTTAACAGAACACATAGGTAGTTTTTTCGATCACTACACCAGTTTTGCAGCACCTCTTGTTAAATATAACTCTGTCAACAGTTTGTGTTGATTTTATTTCAATTATAGTAATTAGATATTTATTTCAAATATAAGTTATTGTATACATAAGTTATTTGTACAATTACTTATATTTGAAACAATCATAACTGTTTTTGGCGAAGGTTTAGGTGGAGGTGTACCTATAGTACATTCAAATTTCGCCAGTTATGTTTAACACTTTCGACTCCACGTACTTTTCATAGAAATCACGCCATGCCGCCATACATATTGGAAATGAACCCTCTGGGAGGGTACCCGGCATTACGTTTGCGCTAAAGTTAACCATCGTGGACGGTAAACAGCATTAGGTCTAAAGCCGTGTTATAAAATACTGCAAAACGAAGTTAAATTTTTTTTTTTTTTTTTTTTTTTTTTTTTTTTGGGTGGGGATTTATCAAATAACTTCTCCCGCTCTGGGTGGAGCGGGAGGGCGTGTCAGACTCTTACTGACTAAAACCCACCCGTGTTCCTTCCTATGCCATGTTGCCGGGGGCCACGATTTCCCCATCGGTTTTCTTCGAACCCCCGGGTCGCTATAAGTGCGTAGTTTCCAACCTTTTAAATTTTTTATGAATATTTCTAAACGGGAACAAAAAAAAAAAACTTTGATTTTAAAACCACCGCATAAACTAATAAATCTTGTTAAAATATACATCAGATTTTATTTTCATGGTTTCCAATGGGAAAAACCTACATTTAAAATGAGCCCTCTATACCAGATGCGACTAGATGAACCCTCCAGGAGGGCTCCCGGCACTAAACGTGTTAAGTCACCATGGTAGCGACCTCAGTGACCATGGTGACATTAAGAGCGGCGGCGGCTCTGGCGGTCAGGGGTAATATGTTGGCACGAAGATTTGCTCGATGGACTGATCAAGTAAAGATTACACTTTTTAAAGCTTATTGTCAGAGTTTTTATGTCGCTGGATGTTCTACGCGTTCAATACAATCATGTTTTTCGCATGCTATTGCGACTTCCTCGTTTTTGCAGTGCATCAGAAATGTTCGCGGTAACCCTTACCGATGGATTTCATGCCATCATCAGCAAAAAAAAGGCCTCACTCCTGAGGCAGACACATTAGTACCCTGAATGCTGTGGCAGCAGATACTTCCTCCGCCATAATAAGGCAATTTGTGCGAAGACTTATACCATAAGAGTTATAACCATTACAATTTCTCGTTGTGTCTAGATGTTGGGTGGTCTTCTCATAAATTAGTATTTAGTTTAAGTTACTAACGATAGCGTTTTAAGTGCAAACATGTTACTAACTATCCACATGAACCTTATAGTCATCCGAAAAAAAAAAATTAATACTTCCACGCCTAAGTTTTGATTTTTATTTTTATATAAACAGATAGTCAGTTAGTCTTTTAATTTAGTACCTAGTGTAAATAGTTAGTTATGTTAAAAACTGTAAAGTTATGTTAAGAATTATTGAAAAAAAAAATAGTTTCCATTTAATAGGATAAGTACTCGTAGTTATTTTGTAATGTAGTAGATTTATGAAACTGAAATTTTAACCGACATTTGTTGCTAACTGTACCTACCTGCCTTCAGTACCTACGTCATCGTTGATGTCTTGATATGAAGTGTTAATGAGTACCTACAGCTTTTGTCTTACATTTTAAAGGTTCTAAACAATAATTATATAAGCAATCCAAGAAGCAAAGGTCAAGTGCGTCTCTCTTATGTGTTTGTTACAACACAGAGTTTTGAATATTTACTTTGCCTGACCGTAGACAATTGTAGGATGAAACCTTCGCCTTTGCAATGAGCACCCAGAAATGTTTTTTTGCTAACACTAACAATATATTGGTATGAATTATTAACTATTATTATATTATGTTCCGGTGAGGAGAAACCGAAGTGTATAAAGTAGTCAATAGTAGTTAATTTTAAACCTCAACAATAGCTCTAATTGAAGGCAAAAAGATAAAGGTATTTTCAATAATATTGGAATCGCACTTGACAACTGGTGCAATATGCGCTTGTGATTTGGACCTCAAAGTACAGTCAGCAACAAAAATCCATTATCACTGTCACTTTTACGTTATCATTAAAATTGACACAAATGTTTCGATAAACTGCTTTTGGCTTTTCCTAAAATAGCTGAGAGCTAATATTCGTATACTTCCTTTCTGATTTAAATAAATATTTTATATGGGGTGTATTCCTGAATTAAATTATTTGAATTTAGCACAATAATTAAGATTAAAAAACTGAAGCATAAAGGCTGGCACAGATTGGGACGGGCCGCGCCAAACGTGATGCAAAAATTATTCTTGATATGACACTTTCGTACATATTCTATGAACCAAGGCACACTGCACGTAAAACGCAAAATGCGCTGCAGCCCGTTGCGGCTATAATGTGCGCTTTGCTTTAATCGAATTTTGTTACTGACTGTACGTAGGTCTCAAAGTCATGTCAAAGTCATAGTAGGAGCAAAAGCAAGCAACTATTTCCTGTAACTACAAATACAAACCACAAACAGTTTGATGCTTTGCTTTGAACTTTGTCTATCGTTGTCCACAGCTGGACATAAGACTCTCCCAAGTTACCATAACACCCAGTTCTCGATCTTCCGCATTCATTCTGTCCCAGTAGCCTTTTTGAGGCCGTTGGTGTACACTCTTATTTAGTACCTTCCTTCATAGTTTACTACTATTTGCTTCTACTTAGTAATTACCATAAATACCAAAGCTTTTTTTTTGCAATTTAAATAACTTTCATTTAATATTTTGACATTTTTATAACATTTTACAATTTTACATTTGACATTTTATAAATTTTTTATACGATTCTGACATTTTTAATTATTGAAAAAAAATTGACAATTTTAATTATTATTTTTTGCTGAGCTGTTGAATTTTTCAACTTAATTAATCACAATTTTATTTTGGCTTTTTAGCTGTTTAGAATTTAAAATAGTTTATAGTTTAAATGTATGAGCGTAAAACACAGATCTATGGACTAGAATTATGTCTGAAATAAATTAATAAATTAAATTAGTAACTTGCGTCAGAAATAATTATTTTAGTGCAGATTTGGCACCTACATTAAAAATAGTTATCATGTTGTAGCTAGAGGCATTCATTTGGTAGCAGACAGTAGCGGATAATGCATCAATCGATTTCGCACTCGAAGAAGAAGATAAGAAGAATAACTTCTAACATCAGATGTTGGAAGACGTTAAATCAATCAATCTGCCTATCTTTTTCCAACTATGTTGGGGTCGGCTTCCAGTCTAACCGGATGCAGCTGAGAGCTGAATACTGTCAGTAAACGTTAATCAACATATTAAAAAACAAAGTCTTCCCGCCACGTCTGTCTGTCTGTCTGAACGCGATAAACTCAAAAACTAGCGAACGGATTTTATCATACGGTTTTCACCAATGGACGGAGTGATTCATGAGGAAGCTTTAGGTGTTTAATTCATTAAAGGTTTGGGATTTATTTACACACACGTATTTACATGATTTAAAAACTAACAGACTTAAAGTAATAATAACAATATGTACAAGTATATAAAAGGGGGGGGGGGGAGGAAATAATCACAGGGCATCAAAAAATTCATTGCCACGTTGTATGGCAATGCTGGTTCTGTGGCCAAAGAATAGGCCAGTCCTCTGGTCGCGTGAAGAGTCAACCAGCCGCTTGGCGATGTCTTGAAAAACTAAGTGGGCTCTCGGACCCCATGGCCCTAGTGTTTCAACCCCAAACGGCTCAAACATATAAGTCCCAATAAGATTGGAGTATTTGTGCCGTTTGAGGTTTTCTGCACCTGCAGCAGCAGCCCCAGCACAGCCCGCCGTGCTAGGAAGGTGAGATGGCGCGAGGGTGTCGTTACATCTCACACCAAAGGCCTACCTTCTTTCTAAGGCATTATGGTCATTCCGTCTGGTCTCTTCCCATCATCGGGTGCCAAGCCATAAGGGGTTCTAAAACAGCTGGCACTCCGGCTGTGACAAGAGCACGACGGATGGTGTCATTGATGCTGACATACCGTGCTATCCGGTCTGCGCGATAGGCCATGGTGTCCGAGACAGTCGACACCTTCAACGCATTGGCAGCGGTGCGGAGCCACACAAGGAGCGCCCAGACGCAGATAAAGGTTAAGGTTTTATGTAAATTGACTGTAATATGACGATGATTGTTGAAGATATCGGAAAAAATCATGCCGACTTTTTCCGATATCTTCAACAATCTTTTACTGGCGTGCGTCGTGTTAAGTATATGAAAACAATGTATTACGGAATTAATACATTGTTCACCTGAATTAACATAAGAAGCCGCGAGCAAAAGCTAGGGACTAAATAAATTAGTGGTGGTTTAGGGATCCGGGACTCCGTGAACATGGGATCCAGTGCAATCCAGAGCCAGCTGATGAATACCAAGCAATGTCACAGCACTTGGTGAATTATCTACTGTGCCGTTCAGTTGGCCACAGTTTTCTTTATAAATACTTTTTATCTGCTTGTTCCTTCATAATTTATATTATATTTACTTTACTTATCTGTTGGGTAATCTGATCACAAGGTTTAGCAAACTATAGATTAAACAAGAAAACGGCTACAGCAGTTGGAATTTGTTTATTTATATATTCATCAAATTGCATATAATAAATCATTAGTTTTTGAACTTTGTAAGTTGTTTCTTCCGTAGTTTTAAACGTCAAAAATTATACTCATAGATTTATTAATGACTGCGTAGTGTTGAAGAGGAGCTCGTGGCTAAGTACTAACAGTCGTACGGGTCGATCCATCAGGTTAAGCTACGATTGGTCCGTGGTTGGGTAAACATTTCTATATACCAAGACTCCTCCGTGACTCGGAAAGCACGTTAAGCCGTTGATCCCGGTTGTCATTCGTGGATCTTTGACTGTCGTTACGGGTCGTCAGAAGCCCGAAAGTCTGACAACCAGTCTTACCAAGGGGTATCGTATTACCTAGTTACTGGGGTGTGGAGGTCAAATCGTTCTATGTAAAATACTGGTATTAAATACTGGTATCCGGTTAGACTGGAAGCTGACCACAACATAGTTGTTAAAAGGCTAGGCTGATTGAGTGTACAAAATTATTATGTTTTTAGCTTCTGCCCGCGACTTCATTCACGTGAAGTTTATTGTTTTAACATAAAACATATCTAACATCACTCAGCTACTTATAGTGTAGCTTTCAAATCAGTGAAATCATTAACCGACTTCCAAAAAGGAGGAGGTTATATGTTCGAGGCGTATGATTGTTTTTTTTTTTTTTTATTTATGTCCACCGATTTCTCCGTCATTTGTGGACCGATTTTAAAAATTCTTTTTTTTGTTTGAAAGGGTATGCTCCGAAATTGGTCCCAAATAAATTTTATTAACTTTGCTTGGGTAGTTTTTGAGTTAGCTACAAAATACGTATTTTTTTTCCCACTTAGTATGTAGATGATATGATAAGTTCCTGACACTGGTAGTAGGTAGTGGTATTCGAATGTGTGTGAGGTAGGTACCACAACTAAAAAGTGAAAAATAAAAACTTTTTGCAAAAAAAAAACTACCGACTTCCAAAAAAAACACTACAAAGTGAAAAATAACTTTAATTTCGGAAGTCGCACCCACATGGCTTCGCTGATTGCCAATAATACAAAGTAAGTATTTAATTTCAATATGTAAGGCGTCTCTACGAGTGAAAGCTTTGAAATACCAAATCAATCTCTATAAGCTTTGAAATAATAAAATGTCAAGCGATATTGATCACGTCGTGGGTCTTAAATGAAGCCAAACGTATGTTGGTTTCCAACTAACAACTAAGTACCTACCTACTTAAAAATAAATCAGAAAATACAATAAATCAGCTAAGAAAAATATTTTCTTAATTAATTTTATTGAAAAGCTTTAAGCTCCATCTCCGAGAAAAGAACTTTATCGTCTCTTGTAAATGTAAAAAAGCTTGATAATTATTTCCAGGAACATCTACTTTCAAGTATCTGTGTAGGCAGGTAGCCATGAATCTCTAGAAAAAATAATTATATGAAGCCTTAGGTTTTTCAATAATATAAATTAGTTGATAGGAAACGGTATTACCAGAGCACTCACGATTCTAGAAGTGTCAGTTCAAAACACAGACAGTACCATTAACACGTGGTCTCATCCTAATTCCGGTGTATTGCACTGAAATGGTGAACGGCAACATCAAGCAAAGTCTATTTTCGTACAAAATTAGTTCATGGTTAACTTCTTCATTCTTCTTAAAAATCAGTATAAGTTTATTATATTTATGAATCTATTTAAACTAGTGACAAGGTTAAAGTTTAGGGAATTTAAATGAGCTCTGAAGTAGGCCCTCACTTCACAAAAACCCCTTCGCTTCCAACTTAACCAGACTGGCTAACTTTTTCAACCAGGAAATATTTTTTAATAAAATTAATATTTAAAAATTATAATATAAATTTAAATCAGATCAAGATGCAGATTATAATTTATTTTCGTAATACATAGACCAGCTAGTTTAATGAGTAACTGTCTAAAGACAAAGAGGCGGAAAGTTACTAAGCCAAATGCCCCTGTTTCGAACAGTTTTTAAGACTTAACTAAACATGAAGATTTATTTGTTATATCTAAATTAAATATTGGCTTTCTGGAATTTCTCAGTAGCAGCCCAGACTCTGGATTTGTGCCCAGTTGATGGCGATAGACTCACCCCCTATTACATGGGGCTTAAACATACATTCCGTTGCGCAGTTTAGAAGAACAACGAGGTCACACAGACAGACATAAAGATGATATTAAAGTATTTTATGATTCCTATTAAGTGTATTGAATAAGTAGGTATTGAAAAACCCAAACTAAGACTGGTTTGAGATGAATTTCTTTTATGGTAAGGTTAAGGTCTAGATGTAAGGTCATTACGTGCCAAGAACATGCGTCAGTCAGAGATGACAGCCTGTTCCGGTTTTGTCACTGTTTTTTTAAAATGGTTTTTCTTTTAAGTAAATAAAAAAGCCATATTAATATCATAAATACGATGCTTTTCACAGATTTTGATGAAGTTTGGCACGCAGGTAACCTGGGTTAGGACATAGGATACTAGGATTTTTATTCCGGTAGCACGCTCCCCAGGGATAATTTCCGACCTCCATGAGGGCGAAGCTCCGGGCAAAAGCTAGTATCATATATTTTCTAAGCAATTCCAGTCTTACCAAGGGGTATCGTATCACCTAGTAACTGGGTTGTTTAGCCAAGGTAGGCCATGTAAAATACTGGTAATAAGGTCAGCTTCCAGTCTAACCGGATGCTGTTAAACAGGAACTCGACCCCAACTGAGCTCGTGAAAAGGCTAGGCAGATGCTGATGATGATAATTATTTTCCAAGCAATTTTATGAAAATGCTGCGAAAATATATACTATATTTCGCAATATTTGTGTTCTGTATATAATTTTAATATTTTTATTTAAAACTGAAATCAATTAGTGCAAGATGAGTAGTTTACCTCGATATTGGACTACGATGCAGCCTTGTAGTATTTTATGTTATAATACGTATTTAATTCAATCGCCCCTGGATTTTAGTTTACCTTGTGGTTATCCTCAGCATGCTTAGCTCCTTACCTTAGTATGCTAATCTGTGTAACAAAGCTCCAGGTAAGCATCTGTGCAGACTTTTTGTTTTTTAGGGTTCCGTACCTCAAACGGAAAAAACGGAACCCTTATAGGATCACTTCGTTGTCCGTCCGTCAGTCTGTCAAGACCCATTTTCTCAGGAACGCGTGGAGGTATCAAGTTGAAATGAATATCAAGATCTATGTTCCCTTGGAGCTCTGAAAAAATCATGCTTCTAAGTCAACGCAATAAAAATATGGCCATTTATGTGATACTTGCAAATAAATCACTTCCCGTTAACCTAGACTTATGAAATTTGGCAGGAAGCAAGGTCTGTCAGGCAAAAGTACGAAAATGGATAAAAACGTGGTTTTATATAAAAAAAAAAATTGCCTTTACAGACTGATATTTGCAGTTGAAGAATTGACCGTGACGTATATCGATGTATGGGAGAACATGTTTCTAAACTACTAAGTTAAGTTTGTTCTTGGGATAAGTTCATCCCGACCGCGACCCGGAACCCTTCATTGTGCGTGGTCCGACACGCACTTGGCCGGTTTTTTTAGGTTTTCGAAGGAGTTAAGAAATATTAGAAAAAGCCACGTTTTTCTGTCGTCTGTATGCGGACGAAAGCAAAAGCTGACGGGCTACTGTGTATCCGTCGGTAATCTTGCGTAATATTATAAAATGTATATATTTGTATTAAAATTATAGTAACAGACTTAAAATTTTAATATGTACAGTACCGACCAAAAGTCCATAAGCAATCTCACAAAGCAATAGACTGACGCTTCGGTTTGACTTACGACCTTCTTCTATAAGTTGTTACAATACTGTAGACACGCACATTACACACACACACTCACTTTGTCTGCAACCAATGACTAGTTCGATAATCATCATTCGTTTTTAGTTTCATTCGTCTTGTTCACATAAATATTAAAGTTTAGCAGGTAGACCACAAAAAACTAAGTAAATTATTTCGATTTCTGTGGGGTAGATGCAGTTTGTTACAAGTATTCAATTAATAGAACTTTGTTGGTTCGTGCCGTGATAATATTGGTGACGAGCATTTAGCGCAGTGTTGTGGTTATTATTATCAAAAAGCAGGCATAAAATATATTGAAGAGATCAGATCAGATCAGAGAATATTATTGCGCTGCGTAAAAGTGAAGTGAATATCTAATGAAACCGGACTAAGTGTGAGTGTTATCATTTATATATTTTATATTTTACTAAACATAAATCTTAATCAAGGGTATTGTTGATAGAACAGAGGTATTGTTGAGACAGAAGATGCCTTTAAAGTTTTAAATTCATTGTGAGGTTTAATTCGATTAGTGAATAATAAGTAATTAGGTATTATGTGTAATAAAAACAATGTTTTTCTTTGTTCTAGAGAAATACTGTGACGGTTAAGAGATATGAGGAAGGGGCTTATTATCGAGTAGCAGCGACGTCAAATGGTGAATGAAACAAATGGTTTCATACCAACGAGATATTTTGCTGAATTATTAAAAACACGTCATTATGAACCGTTCGCCGTGCACTCTGAAGGCTTGCATCACTAAAGACCAGCTAGAAAACCGTTTTTGACCTTAAAATATTGACCGTACCAACTTAATAAACAACAGATTCGTTATTGCATGAATTTATGGTAACGAATTTTTTAAGCACGTTTCAATAGGGTGTTTGTCGTATTTCTTGCAGATATACCGAAATTGTTTAATATTATTTTAGTAATAGTATTATTTTAGGATTAAAATTTGAGGTTTAGTTTCAATCTTCTTTTCGTAAAGAAAATGAATACTTAAGCTATAACCTCAATACCAACCAATATTTACTAAAGCCAAATAAAGTTTAAAATAATTAATATGAACAACTGCCTTTAACCTTAAAATCAACAATTTTGTCAGTAGATTTTTTTACATTTTAAGTAGTCTAATATTCTTATTTATTGCTTAATTACTTAGACCATGATCAAAGCTTTATATGTATGGTGCAAAAAAATCCATTTAAAATTTAAAACATTTCAAAATTTAAATATGTCAAAATAATACAAATTGCTTCTAAGTTTCTAGACATCTATTTCACATATTATTCAGGTGAAGTAAGTAATGATAAATAATTGTAGCAGTGAAACATAACGAATAAATATTATTTATTTTTTATTATAACATATCACGCATTTTTTATTCTAAACCCTTTATTGCAATAACAACATTAATAAATAGGCAGGATATTTAAAAATATTATTATTGCAAACAAAAATAATAATATTTTCAAAAACAGCGCTGTGATTTACGAGATTAGAACCTGAGCCATCTTGAATCTAAGACCAACGCTTAACGCCTTCTGCTATCTGCACATATAATTTACTGTCGAATTTTAGCAATGCGATACACTGGCCAAGGTCACGCGTACGAGTATGATGCGTGCTAACAAAAGTTATGGAAATATAAGTGCGGCGCCCGCGAACCGTGACGATACGATAGTGCTGCGTTCTCTGTGGTGTGTGTACGGCACTCACACCACAGACGTCTGACTGTTTACACATACAAATGTACGGACTATACCGCGTGTTCACAGCAATACGACTCTTAGCGTGCTCATGCACTTTTGAGCGCTTACTGTACAAGTATATAAAAAGGGGGGGGGGATTTATTTATTATCTATTTCTTCATTCTGAGTTAGGTATTATTAAGACATATTTGTAACTAGCTTCTGCCCGCGACTTCGTCCGCGTGGAATAGTTGTTTTGGTACTCCGCTCCTATTGGTCTTAGCGTAATGATATAATAGCCTATAGCCTTCCTCGATAAATGGGAGAATGGGAGAATTTTTCCAATCGTACTAGTAGTTCCTGAGATTAGCGCGTTCAAGCAAACAAACAAACAAACTCTTCAGCTTTATATATTAGTATGGATATAGATTCAGATTATTTCCACGCAAAAGGGTTTTTAATGTTATATTTTTATCACGAAGTCGAATTTTTGCGCTTCAAGTCGAAGGTTTCATGATCATTACTGAATTCTTGTACTCTCTACTATTCTGTACGTTTATTTATTTACTATATATACTTTATTGTAGTCGATAAAAATACATTACAAAGGAAATAAATTAAACATATAGTGTTTAATTAATTTAAAATATACAATTGGCGGCCTTATCGCTTTCTGCAATTTCTTCCAGACAGCCTTACGCCCAAAGGTATAAGACCTTAGGACATAAGGGATGCTACACTCGTTTTCGGGTCGGCATGGGCGGCAGAATCGAATATAGGTATACTTTGTTGCCCGGCTGTGCCGAGTCGTGACGACCTGAACAAGCGTGTACCACGCCAAAGGGTTATATTCCCGTTTCGTCGGTTTTTTTAATCTTTTCACAATCAATAGGGTAGGAAGGTCATAGGTAGGTAGGTCACCTATCGTCGTAGTTTTAGAACTTTTTGCTATAGGTATAATTAGACCGGGGAACCGGAAAGTGTAACCCGATTTTTAATAACTGTGCGCCCGTCAACATCAAAATTTAACAGTGTATGTGGTTTAAATAATAACAATAACAAATTAACGAATAATAAGATAGAACTGTGGAGACAACACGAGTTATGTAGACCGGAGCACTGAGCAGGTAACCGGGCGGGTGAATTCAATACTAACAACCCACGATTTTGACAGCTCCAAGCGCACAGTTATAGAAATCGAGTTAGACCTACTACCACAATTCCTATTTTCGCTATCTAGCATATTTGTTGTGCTCTGGTTTAAAGAGAGTGTGAATAATAACAGGGACAAATTTCAGCTTCATCTGTCTCTGTAGGATGGCAACAACTTAGGTACCACGCCTTTCGTATATGGCGGACATAAAGAGGTCACAGGCGGCGGTCACCTCTTACCGTCATGTAGGCCACCTGCTTGTTTCACACAAAACGGCATAAAAAAGAAGTTATTTTTGAGACAGGATTTTAATATTTAGAAAGATTTCGTGGGCGAATAATAATGTAGGAATTAAATTAAATCTAACAGATGAGATAACCGCAGCGCTAATAAAATGTGTTATGGTATAACTCGAACCGGTTTATTTTGTACAAATATTTCATATATCTACTTAAAAAAAATGTCGCATATCATCAGGTGAGTTTGATAGAAAAGTTTGAAATGTTGGCCCAACTGAATTGATTCGTGGTTGATTCATGTGATCAAGGTTCATTGGTTTTACCCGAGAGTTCATTATAGAATTAATAACTGTGCGAAGAATTCTAAAAATGCCCATCTATTTAATAGGTGACAAAAATAGACGGAAAAGTAATGCATGGAAAGTAAAATAACTGGATGTCCTATCCAAATAAAACGCAACCCCTTTTGGTTTGAAACAATATGATATGGATAGAGGACCTCTCATTATTTTACCTTTGCGATTAAAGGCATTGGATTAATGTTATGCCTCTATAATCATAATCTGAGGGAATTTCACAATTTCATCGTGCAATTGGTTCGATAACAACACAAACAGTAGCAATGGCTTTGATTTTGACAGTCCAGCAACATTCATTGCGTTATTTACGTTGTTGAGCGGACAAATTTTTCGAACATATGAAGCAATGGATTAGCAATATCCTTCAAAATCAAATCAAGTGTGTTACGCAATTAGTGTGCTGGATAGTTTGACTCACTCATTATACCTACAACAAGGTGTAATTGACATAACTGATGAAAAAAGGGTCTATGGTACTCATAATTTTGAACAACTTTTACTATCGGACCAATCCTGAAATCACGAAAATAAAATCAGCTGTTCCCCACATTGTGTCTAGTTAGGAAGCGAACAAACACGTAGGAGCAGCTGATTTCTTTCTCTTTTTCAGGGTTGGTTACATTGTTAAAGTTGTTCAAAATGATGAGTACAATTAACCCTTTTTAGATTTCTGTTATTTCACTGACAAAACTTCGCTAAAATTTCTATCTTACTTTGTCAAATCAATAGCTATTTTTTTGATAGTTTATCTAAGATGCTCAGCAACCGGGCACTATTCAGATGTTATGACTAGATTAGGTAACTAACATCCAGAAATGTTAACGTGATAACGTCCATATTTTCGCATTTATTAAACTAGTTTGATAACTTGTATGACGGCATCTATTTTAATTTCGCAGCAAAATCGAAATATCAATCCGTGGACTAATGAAAGAATGCTACATTTTTATTAACGGCTACATCCGATTCGAACGACTTTTCTCATCGACACCGTTTTTGATGTGAAACATCCATAGCGGCGGGTCAGACCGTCAGCCCGACTGTAGGCGTGGCGACGCGTCGCCATATTTATTTCCTGTCGTAAACTATCCTTTTTAACCGACTTCCAAAAGGAGGAGGTTCTCAATTCGTCTGTATGTTTTTTTTTTTGTATGTTTGTTACGCGATTACTCCGCCAATTGTGAATAGATTTTGATGATTCTTTTTTTGTTTGGTAGATCATACTTCAGAAATGGTCCCATATAAATTTTATTAACTTTGCTTGGTTAGTTTTTGAGTTAGCTTCATTTATACGTATTTTTTCCCACTTAGTATGTAGATGATATGATAACTTCTTGTCACTGTTATTTACATAGCAGGTAGTGGTATTCGAATTTGTGTGGGGTAGGTACCACAACTAAAAAGTGTAAAATAAAAACTTTTTACAAAAAAAAAAACAACCGACTTCAAAAAAAACACTACAAAGTGAAAAATAACTTTAATTTCGGAAGTCGGTGTCTTTGGTTTTGAATTTTCGTTCTTTGTCACCGACTTCCGAAATGAAAGTTATTTTTCACTTTGTAGTGTTTTTTTTGAAGTCGGTTGTTTTTTTTTTGTAAAAAGTTTTTATTTTTCACTTTTTAGTTGTGGTACCTACCCCACAGAAATTCGAATACCACTACCTGCTATGTAAATAACAGTGCCAAGAAGTTATCATATCATCTACATACTAAGTGGGAAAAAAAATACGTATAATTGAAGCTAACTCAAAAACTACCCAAGCAAAGTTAATAAAATTTATATGGGACCACCTCTGAAGTATGATCTACCAAACAAAAAAAGAATCATCAAAATCTATTCATAATTGGCGGAGTAATCGCGTAACAAACATACAAAAAAAAAAAAAAAAAAACCATACAGACGAATTGAGAACCTCCTCCTTTTGAAAGTCGGTTAAATAAAAAAAAGTTATTTTTCACTTTGTAGTGTTTTTTTTTTGAAGTCGGTTGTTTTTTTTTTTTGTAAGTTTTATGCATACCTGTACATATTAATTTGGATATTTTTCACTTATACTTTATGTATTTCTATTTTGCTTATTCATTTATTAATTTGTCGAATTGGCAAGATTTAAGCGGCAAACAGCGGAGAGCAGTGGTGGCCCAGTGGTAACGGCCGCGACTTACGAGTTGTACGTCGGTCGTAGGTTCGTACCCAGACAGGCACTTTACTTTGTGTAAATTATTTCATCACCACTGCTCTCAAAACGGTGAAGGAACACATCGTGAGGAAACCGGCATGTCCTAGAACCGAAAATTCGAAGACATGTGACATCTACCAATCCGCACTGGGTACGCGTGGTGGATTACGGCCCACTACCTCTCACAGAAAGGAAGCCTGTGTCCTAGCAGTGGGAACATTATAGGCTGATGATGAAGCGGCAAAAACCAAAATTAGGGAAATATACATAAGCAGCTGGTGCTTCCGTGGAAAACTAAATGTGACAAAAATTACCGCATTAAGAAAAATTTATGGTATTAATTAATCCTCGTGAATTCACCAATCTCTTAATCCTAGTACTAAGTTTCAGTTATGACGATTCAATCAATCTGCCTAGCCTTTTCCCAACTATGTTGGGGTCGGCTTCCAGTCTAACCGGATGCCGCTGAATACCAGTATTTTACATGGAGCGACTGTCTTATGTTTAAGTTTCAGTTATGACGATTGGTAACTGAAAATTCTGAAACTTCGCAGAGTCGTATCCTATTAATGACCGATTCTTATAATTTACGGACCATTTATTGGTTAAAATTAAGACTCTTGTATCTTTACCAATAATGAAGCAAAGACCTCATAGCTTTGTATAGTAGACCCTCCCTTATGGAAGTAGTTATCACAGGTAAAATTTGTTTACGAATTTATTTATATGCCCAGTTTGGCAATTAAAAAAAAACTACTATAATTGGTAACCACAAAGATTCGTTTTTGTTTTAAGGAACCAAACCTAATATTATAAAAATTAATACCAGCCTATTAGTGTCAGGGTAAAGGTTATGTAGATTATTATGAATTATGTTATAAAATTTCTGTCAACCTATACGTAATATTCAAGGCAATGGCACGTAAAATTTAATCAGAGAGGCAACCGGATGGCGAGTGGTAATCTGGGTATTGAACGGATAGCGAACCCCCCCGTACCATCCAAATGGACCCCAAATGGACGGGGGCGGAGATATGGGGGCGGCAAAACAATTTTTTTTGGACATAGCATTCGAAAATTAAGCTCTAATAAGTGCAAGGAATTTGTGTGTATCAATGCCATCCGGTTTTGATAAAATTCACCCTCATTTTCGGTGATAAATCATCGGTAAGGAGTTTCAAGAATTATATACAGCGTAAAAAAATATTTCAATTAGGTATAACGATGTCGGGAGGTGGCAATTTTTTAAAAATTATATAAATATACTTCAAAGCAACCGCATTTCCATCCATTTACCTCGTCAATTTCTTTTTATTTTGCCCCCCCTCCGCCCTCATCCATTTGGGGTCCATTCGTACCGTACGGGGGGGTTCGATATCACTTCAGATTACCACTCGCCACCCGGTTGCCTCTCCGATTAAATTTTACGTGCCATTGTTTTAACTCTAGTGTTAAAAATGATTTAGTTTTTGAAGTATATATGCCGTAAAACCAGACACGACTTAAATAAAATGTAATTTGGTAGCTATGAGGTCATTGACTTGTTACCAAATTAATAAGGTTCACTGGATGGTAGGCCACACATTATTTACATAATGTGTAAAGTTTTCAACTCATTTCTAGCATGTTAATAAACTAATTTAACGTTTTTTTGCGCCGATGTTGCTTTTAACAAACTTAAAAAAAAGCTAATAGGTACATTTTATAATATATTACTAATCAATTTCCAGTCTATTATGTAAAAGGTTTTTTTTAATATAATGACAAAGATGAAGTCTGTGGAAACACAACACTGATCTGATTATTCTTTTTGGACCGGAATTGATTTTAAAATAGAATGACGGAATTATTACATCAATATAAAATTCTATTAATTTTCCCAATACCTATTCACTGAGCAGATCCAAATGTATGTTTTTTCTGTATTCGCTCACAAGAATAAAAATGCTTAAACATCTTATTTTTTTCTTAAAAAATCATTCAGTTTTGCATGATAATAATAGCCAGTGTGGCGAAAACTGCGGTTGGTATTTTATTTAGTTAATGTTCCTAGACTAAATAAGGATCTCTAAAAATATCCGCATTCATACGATATGATTATAAACCAGTTTGCTCATCATAGTTTTGAATATTTCATAAAGCTACTCAAATCCGTGAATTCACGGCCGTAATATTGATTTGCATAATAACATTGTAGGAAACGAGTTGAATTTTTTATTTGTTATAAATATTTTTAAGGGAGAATTTTGGAACACGTTCATTGACATCTAAGTACTTAGTAGGTCTTCGCCTGCGAGGATTTCATACTTTCCCTTTGGAACTTCAACGGCACCTCCACCCGTTTTTAAGGGTAATTTGTAAAATAAATTATTACGATCTTAGATAAATATTTGTGCCAAGTTTCATGTTTCTAATCTGAAGGAAAGAGATTTTTGGTAATGGTAAATCAAGGGTTTTTTTATTAAGTCTAAGACGAGGTGGTCATAGCGGTTAGTATCTTTAAACTATGAGAAGCGTCATACTACTTTTTGAATCCACGTTAATTTCTTCATATGATGGAGAACTTTTTTTTATTTGTGACTTTTCTCAATCCTTAATTGGTCTAGAGTCTAGACGAAACAGCATCGATGGGCATAAAACAGAAAAACGTAAGTATTGTAATTTTTAGAAAATGTGTAATGCAGTAAGCAGTTCTTAAAAAAGTTAAGGATAGTGTTCTAATAACGTTTTCCGGTAGCTACGAGTAACAGTAACTGTATCAGTTAGGTATCTGGCTCTTGTAAAAAATTACCGGGTCAGATTTGGATGCTTTGCACAAGGCTATTGTCCTTACTCGTACACAAATATCAACAGGTACTGTATCGCTATTGGTTCATAGACCACTTCCCATACTTTGCACAGTCTCCTTTATCTCTGAGGGAGTGTCTGGGAACCAATTTATAAATTAAACGAACTGCCCTTTTTTTGTAAAACAAAAGTTATCTGAATATCGGCGGCATTACCTACCCCACAACATAATACTGTACGACATCTTAAAATGAAAATCACTTAATTTGTCTAAACGGGCTGTCTCTAAATCATGAATTTTCTAACGGCAATGGTTGCGAAGATTTGCTTTTAAAAAAAAAAACAGTGGCACTCCGGGAGTGCCGACAGAAGTGAAAACTTGAAAAAAAATCTGCACCGCGGTAATCAACGCGTTGATGTCTTTTTAATGGTCAAAATCTGGTGTCGTAACAGTGTCGCGAAATCAATGGTTTAGTCCCATCTCAAAAATGCCCAACGCGCCTAAAGAAGCTTTGAGTTAAAAACAAAAAAAAAAACTACATATTGTGAACACCACTGAAGCTTGGCATCCAAAGTTATGTCTAAAACACTGTATATCTTCGGGTTCCAGCTCTTCACCTATTTATACACAAAAATTTTTCACTTGTCTAACATGAGGTATCGTTAACTAAATGCATTTAGTTTTATTTTCTCGCTAAGCACTTCCCCCTGCATGACATGGTATGACAAAAAGATAAAAAGAAACACTTATTTTATACATACCTTTTAGTAGGTAGGTACTTTTATGATTATTTATTGAGTGTTATTTATTAAGTGTTATTTATTAAGTGTTATTTATTGAGTGTTATCACTGTCTGCACTGCCTCGTTGGTCTAGTGGTCGCAAGCGCTACTGCTGAGCATGGTGTCCTGGGTTCGATTTCCGGGTCGGGCAAAGTGTTACTGGATTTTTCTATCTGGAATTTCTCAGTAGCAGCTCGGAGTCTGAATTTGTGCCCGATTGGTGGCAATAGGCTCGCCCCCTATTACATGGGACTTATACAAAACTGGCGATATGTCGGTGTACTATCGGTACACCTCTGCCCTACCCTTCAGGGAAACAAGGCGTGATGTTATGTAGTGTTATCACTGTTAACGATATTAACCAAAAAATACTTATGTGACTTGTGCTTTTACTTACATAAAAATATCTCGTTATTTTACCGATGTTAACACTGTGTGTTATAATGTGTTAACCTTGCCCTCATGCTGCATCCCCATTTATAATATTAGTTAGGATAGTAAAGTGTAGACTGTAATATGAAATTACAAAAAAAATATTTTACCCTTAGCCTGTTAATTTAGCCATTACCTACTTTAATTTGTTTGATTATAAAAATAATCTAGTGAGTCTTTACTTCCGTAAGAAATAAAGACTTCGTGGTTCTTATTTTTAAACCGATGTATCCATTCATGGGGATTGTCAATGAGGATTAGTGGAATAACCCATCCTTGATGAGTATTTATTCTGATGATGGAACAGGAAGGTGTCACAGGAACGCAGGCTTTTTCGTGCCCCACCGAGTTTGGTCTCGTTGGTTTGATCTAGATGAATAGTTGGTAGACTGTAAGTGAAAAGGGTCTGATGATGTAGCAGGAAGTTGGCCGTACAAGGATTATTTTTGAAACGTAACATATTACCTACTTGCCACTTATGGCTCAATGCTAGCAACTTAGGGTTTTGTAACCCTTGTTTTAATCAATAGTTTTTAGGTAGGTACCTAATATGTTAAGCAATTATAGTAAATAATAATAATTGTAGCATAATTTTCATTCTGCTTTAGCTGATTACAGACACATTTTTAATTTAAAGTTGTCCTTTGTTTATGAATGATCGATTTACGCACATTTAAATCGTTGATATTTAATTAATTTTTTTGATCATCATTATACATAATACATTGTGATGGTCATCTGTGGCCCGAAGGTGAAATATTATAAATGCAGAGCGGTCCGCTGGTAGCCAATCATGAATCTTGTACTCAAGGAGGTTGACTCACTTCCGGTTAACGGAAATAAAAAGTCTGCCCTTTGGCATTCTGAGCATTGTTTTTGTCTGGGAATGTTTGAGCATATATCGTAAGCGTCGTATGCAGTTATTAAATCTATAAGAGGCATTTAACTGCTAATAACTTACCAAAACAAAGTACGTACGTACCGGTACATATTACGGGTAAAAGAGGCACAAGTTTTTTTTGTGTTTTTTTTCTCTGTGCTTGCAGTCCAAGGCAGTGATGATGTTTTATAAAGTGTTTGGTTTTCTAATGCCTTGCCTAATGTTTTGTCTTATTACTAAGTTTTTATCCTTAAATGATGGGTCGAAAACGTGGGGCGTTGAGCGATGTTGAATTGTTTCAGGTACTTGCGAGCTTTTTTGCTATTGTTTGTTTATATTGTGCTGGCTAGCAACTTAAAATTACTGTGTTTATTAACTAGATAGCTTAGCAATGTATAAAATAGGTACCATTTTTGTGGGTTTTCAGTCTATTTTTCGTCCATCTATTCCAATGTAATATTTAGGGTAGGTACCTAAATAAAATAGTGTGTCAGGTAATAATAGGCACCATCAGGGAGGAGGATTACATTCTCAATCATTAGGTACTGAATGGGAGTTACTTTTATTATTGGCGAAACATTACATTATTGTATACTTGTATACAGACAGGGTGGCAGGGACATCGACGCGAATACTGTTACCATGGATTCAGTACATGATCCTGAAACCCCTGCGTTGAAATTTTTCGTCAGTTAAGAAAAAAAATCTGCTGTTTCATAGAAAAATGTAAACAATTCCTACGCGGTCAAAATGTATGGAATAATAGATTTTTTTTTAAATAACTCACGAAAGATTTTAACGCTGGGGCTTTCAGAATCATGTACTGAATCCATGGTAACAGTAACCCTGTATACATATAATAGACGTAGGTAACAACTAGCAATAAATTATTTTTATATAAGCTTATTTTGTCCCACTGCTGGGCAAAGGCCTCACTATAATACTCTCTCTTTTCACATCTTTGTGTCCAGAGCTACCATGGGCCACTCTTTGTTATCGAACTCCAGCTCATCCCGCCATTACCGTCTGGGCCTGCAGCGATGTCGCTTGCCACATTCCATTGGGTCGTGAGTTTGGTCCATTGATCGTCTGACATGCTGCAGATATCTCCAGCCTAATTCCATGCTTTCCGAAAGCCATAAGTAAAATAAAAAAGTAATTTAAGTATTATTATCAAAAAGTTCTTGTGATTAGCTATCACGTGCTGTTAAAATGAGTACGCGTATCACTGGTCAGTTTCCCTCAGTGGTCAGTTTATTTCATTCATCAGTTTCGTTGATTAGTCAGTTTCATTGATTCGTCAGTTTTGCCGATTAGACAGTTGTGTTAACTCGACAGTTTCCAGTGTTAGCCAATTTTCGTCGATTCGTCAGTTTGGTACACTCAAGGGAATAAGTTTTTACGTGCTGAATAAACACATGTGGATAATTTAATCTGCTGTAAGTAATACTTAACCTAATTAAAATCAAACTTCAGTTTGTATTTTTAACATAATAAATAATGAACTTATATTTAAAAAAATACGATTTAAATAAACTATTTTCTATAATACTGGTTTTTTCACATTCATGTATTCACTGCAATGTGGCTACGTGTGTATCACAAGCTATTAGCTGTTTGGTTTCTTTAGGGTTCCGTACGTCCGAAAGAAAAAACGGAACCCTCATAGGATCACTCGTGTGACCTCATAGGATCAGTCTGTCCGTCTATCACAGCCAATTGTCTCCTAATCTAATGGACCAATTAAGTTGAAATTTGGAACACATCAATTTCTGTGACCCAAACACGGACGTGTAGTGTAAATAAATTAATTTTGAATATTTTATTATATATAGGATGACTGATAATTAGTGACCGATACTTCAACACGTGATTTTACTTATCAATATGAACAACTTTTACTATGGGCGCAAACCTAGAATCGCGAAAAAAAAATCTGCTGTTCCCTTCATTTTGACGAGTTATGCGAACATACTCGTAAATGTACAGCATATTTTTTTCGCGGTTTCGGTTTTGGTCCCGTAGTAAAAGTTGTTCATAATGATGAGTAAAGTCACGTGTTGAAGTATCGGTCACTAATTACCAGCCACCCTAAATATACAAACTTACATTTGCAGTTGGAATGTATCGGAGAACATGTTTTTCAACTACAATGTTAATTAAGTTTGTTTTTGGGATAAATTCATTTCAACTACGGAACCCTTCATTGTGCGTGGTCCGACACTCAGTTGGCCGGTTTTTTATTGTAATGCTATTTATAATGAGAAACTTGTGAAAGGTCAATCAGTGGCCTTTATATACGCAGTAGATTTAAATTAGTATATTTTACGTAATTTGTACATCATTATAGAGATGAAAATAACAGACTTTTCCGATAATGCGTTGTTAGATTAAAGCAAATTGAAAAGATGGACGTATTGGCTATATGTGGGTAAGTTGTGACTTGTGTATGTTGAATAAAAAACTCCGATAAATACCAATATCTGGATTACCGAGCTTTGCTCGGTTCTTTTTTTTGAACGACCATTTATAAAAATGAAACCTAGATCGATTTATCGCCCCCGAAACCTCCTACATACAAAATTTCATGAAAATCGTTGGAGCCGTTTCCGAGATTCAGATTATATAAATAAATATACATAAGAATATACAAGAATAAATTGCTCGTTTAAAGGTATTAGATTAGATTAGATTAGATAATTAGATAGCTATAAATAATTAGTGGTATCTGTCACGTACCATAGTGTAGAAGTGACAAATGAGTATCATATTTTTCCTGATATGAGAATTCTTCGTAAGCAATAAAATAAGATTGTTTATAGCAATTTTTGCAGCCTACCGTATAATAAATATTATAATATCCTAATAAAAAACCTTAAGCCGAAATGTATTTTGACCCTAAGATTCGTTAATTTTTTACCTAATCAGTGAACTGGTTTTAGCAAACATTTAATTAATAGTAGATATTAATATTGGATTGAACTATAAATAGATAACATTTCTACATTTATTTTTCCCGCATACGCATCTACTAATCTTATAATAACCGCGGGGAACCGCCTTTTCGAGATGATCCTATAAACCCCGTAATTACTTTAAATAGGAACTGGAAAACGGTCAGCAAACCTATAGGGCTTTCGAGAAGCTATTGCTCGAAGCAGTATATCATTGTACCTCCTTATAAATATAAACGGCTACACATCAAGCTATACATTTCCAGTTTATGCTGATAGGATTTCCGTATAATGTGAGGTCAGCTTATACTGGAAATGTATAGCTTGATGTGTAGCCGTATGTACAGTGGTATCTCGCGGATTTGAACTCCTAATTCAAATCCCCATTCAACATTTACCATTCCATTTTCCTAATATTCATAGTGCCTGTTCGCGAAGCTTCAATATTTTAATTTAACTACAAACTTTGTAGATCTTCCAAAATTGTGATCTCCAGACAGAAAGTGGGGTTAAGTGGGGCTGTTATTTATCCTCAAATGGCAATTAGTTTTTTTACGTAAAAGTTTCTATACATATAAAATAGTAACGAAGTCAAAAATGAATATGGAAAATTTAAAAAAAAGTGGTGGCACTCCGGGAGTGCCAACAGAAGTGAAAACTTGAATAAGATTGCCTTGGTGGAAGAAAAATACTTGTACAGAACATTGGTCCGTAACGTAATATAAATAAAGAACACAATCGCGTTTACAAAACCTTTAAAGTAAAAATACTTACATAGAACATTGATTCGTAATGTAATATTAGTAAAGAGCACAATCGCGTTTACAAAAATGAGGTGTCGTCATGGTGTCGCGAAATCAATGGTTTAGTCCCATCTCAAAAATGCCTAAGGCGCCTAAATAAGTTTTCACTTCAAAAAATTATTGCTAAGAGGTGTGGGAACGGGTCTGATGACAAAAATATGATTTTAAGAATTTTTGTCTGTTTTTCTGGATGTATATTCCGGATTGGCGTAAAAACGGCTGAACGAATTTGGATGAAATTTAGCACACATATAGTTTATAACCTGGATTAACACATAGGGTACTTTTAATCCCGATAGTACTTTCCTGTGAGATATTTTCCGACATCCGTGCGGGGGAAGCCGCGGGCAAAAGCTAGTCGATAATATTTTAATTTAAAACTGGCCTGGCTTTAGAAAATATTCCGCTACTTAATTTAATAATAAAAGGTTTTATTATGCCATCTTTTCATAACGTCAATCATGTTTGTCAAAAAAAAACTATTTTTTGACAATCTCGATTCTTAGAGGTACTTAAACGAAACCATAAAGAAGTAGATAGGTTATAATATTAAGACACATTTGTGGTTGTAAATCAACGCAACCATCGGGTAAGAATTCACGCAAGAAATGTCCGTCTTCACACTCGGTTGTCTAAAAAGGTGACTAGGATACCTAATGACGAAAGTTTGGACAGCAGTGTTTGCAGTTTGTTCTAATCACGGAACGGCTATCACTGATAGCAAAAAATTTGCAACATTTTTCATTCGGGAGAGGTCAGCAGTGGTACAGTAAATTGCACATCAGTAGTAACACTAGCACTTCGAAAATCACTCATATAGCTACGAGATAAAGAGCTGTCAATGTTAAATTGTTACGACTGATCTGCGGTTGACTGTACCCAAACCGATAATTATTATTCATGAGCTGATCACCGCATTCGCCTGTACCTAAATGTAACGTTACAGATTCGATTTTGAGCATTAGGTACGTTATATTGTAACGTAATGCTCAAAATCGAATCTGTAACTACCTCCCTGACTGACGAGCATTCGCCTGTAATGTAACATTTCAGATTAAATATTACAGACGTTGCGCACTGTAATGTGCTCGGTTCTCCTCCCTCACTGATGTAATGCTCGACTCTGACTGTTACATTACTGGCGAATGCTCCCGGTGACCCGTACCTTTATGGTAATGACAGAACGTCACAACTTTAGGGCCACGGTTCAAAATAAAAAGTTGGAACCTAAAAAATTTAATAGTTAAAGTGTGAGAATTTATACCTCCACATTTCACCATACATAGCATATAATCAGCCTATAACGTTCCCATGGCTGGGGCACTGCCTTGCTCTCTGGGAGTGGGCCGTAATCCACCACGCAGGCCCAGTGCGGGTTGACAGATGTCACATGTCTTCGAATTTTTAGTTCTAGGACATGCCGGTTTCCTCACAATGTTTTCCTTCACCGCTTTGAGAGCAGTGGTGATGAAATTATTTACACAAAGTAAAGCGCCTGCCTGGGTTCGAGCCCACGACCTACAACTCGTAAATCGGGAAGGAGGGTAATGTTTTTCGAGATGTATGTATGTATGTCTATTTCTTTGGCACGCTCTGTAGCCTAAACGGCTTGATGTATTTTAAAATTATGAGGTGTTGTTAGATTCGTCTTAATTGTTGGAGTTTGACCAATACAAAACAGGGAAGGAAAGGTTTTTTTTAAAATAAACTACAACAATATTGGTAGGTAGGATCAAATAAAATCTAGTAATGAGTTAACTCCAAAGAATCATCATCATATGCCTAGCCTTTTCCCAGTTATGTTGGGGTCGGCCTAGCCTAACCGGATGCAGCTGAATACCAGTATTTTACATGGAGCGACTGCCCATCTGACCTCCACAACCCAATTAATGGGTAACACAGTTTTCTGACGACCCGTAACAACTGTCAAGTCTACAAATGAAAGCCGGGATCAACGGCTGTACGTGCCTCAGGCACGGAGAGGTCTTGGTATGTAAAGGTGGTCACCCATCCACGGACCAACCGCGGCAAGTGTAGTGACCTGATCGATCGACTCGTACGGCTGATAAAATTTAGCCACAAACCCCAATCAATCAATTCCAAATAACTTATAATAATAAAACTCATCATCATCATCATCAGCCTATAATGTTCCCACTGCTGGGACACAGGCCTCCTCTCTGTGAGAGGGAGTGGGCCGTAATCCATCACGCGGGCCCATTGCGGGTTGGTAGATGTCACATGTCTTCAAATTTTCGGTTCTAGGACATGCCGGTTTCCTCACGATGTTTTCCTTCACCGTTTTGAGAGCAGTGGTGATGAATAAAACTAAAAAGCTTGAAATAAAGCAAATTATTTAAAATACTTACTTGTTTTTCTCTTTTCAGTAATGGGTTCTTGCAGTCGGGTTTTATGCGTTTTACTTATATTAAAAATTCATTTAGCATCCGATGTTCGTGGAAAAATATTATCAAATTGAACGCCGGTAAATCCATTCAAGTAACTGCATTAGTGGTCGCAAGCGCTACTGGTGAGCAAAGTGTTATTGGGGTTTTCCATCTGGAATTTCTCAGTAGCAGCCCGGAGTCTGGATTGGTGCCCGGTTAATGGCAATAGGCTCGCTCTCTGTTACATGGGACTTAAACATAACTGGTATATGATTGTACTATATGTATGTATGTACATTTCTACGTAACTCTTTATATACACGCGTGATGTTATGTTATGTAAATCCAGTAGGTAACAGGCAAT
Organism: Agrochola litura; assembly: GCA_949152395.1. Lineage (NCBI taxonomy): Eukaryota > Metazoa > Arthropoda > Insecta > Lepidoptera > Noctuidae > Agrochola > Agrochola litura. The sequence goes on along the minus strand of OX424491.1, from coordinate 10,955,451 downwards.
AAAACCAAACTGCTAAACTTGCCAAACTTAAGTGGCAATAGGTGGGGCACATTGCTCGCAGAACAGATGGCCAATGGGGCCGAAAGGTTCTGGAGTGGTGACCGCGTACCGAAAGACGATCGTTGGAAGGCCTCCCACAAGGTGGATCGATGACCTTGTGAAGGCCGCAGGAATCCACTGGATACAGGAAGCATCACAGAACCGGTCGAAGTGGCGGTGCTTGGGGGATGCGTATGTCCAGCAGTGGACATCTTTTGGCTGAAATGATGATGATGAACAGGCAATAAACAAATGCATCTTAGGTCAAATTAAAAATGCTGGAGTCAAAAGTATCAACGAGATTCTCTGTTATCAGAAAGCCATTAGATGGACCCATCTTATCATCCTAATTCGTCCACCATATACAAACAAGTAACGACGAACACTTGACAAAACAGTTTATCATTATTTATTATCAGTTTCATAATTATCACATATGTTGTTCCTTGTAATTTATGCAAGACTTGGACATTCTTGGTATTTCCGTAAAACAAGTTTAGTATCCGTGATGAGCATTGAACTATGTTGAGTCGTTAATTTGTGAACGTGGACAATACCAGTTTAGCGAAGACACCTATGTATATTAGACGTTTAGAAGAATTAGTTTGGGTCTATCAAGAGCCAGCAGAAACAGCTAGAAAAAAGTTCAAAGTAAGTGGAATATCCTATTAAACAAGACAGCTTCGGCCCCTATAGTCATTCTGAGCAAAAGGACGCAGTTTTTCTTATTAGTCTTCACTGAACCGAAGCTATTAAAATATTAGGATCGTGTATTTGTGCTATCTGTAGCATAACTATTGGGTTCCTAAAACGCAACAAATATTCGACGATAGATCAAATGGTATTTTGTATTAAGCTATTGGTCCGACTGTGTACCTTTGCCCCAACTTGTGGGTAAAATACGCCGTAATTTGGATAAAACTAACAACTAAAGAAAAGAAAGAAAGTATGTAGTAAAAAAGTAGATATTTGGGTATAATAAAATGAAAACTAATTCCGCTGCATGTCGTTTACTTTTTCCCTCTTCTATTAGTTTTTTTGCAATAATGTTCTCCGAAACCAGCTGTCTGTTTTTTTAATATGTTTGCGTAAGTATGTATAGGGGAGACCGGGGCAAAATCGTATAGCTAAGGGTTTAGGGTTGTAGGTCTTTAATCTCAAAACAGAAATTTATTTACTAAACAATTATAATTAGTCAGTCTCTTAAGGAACATAATCACTTGCACATATTTGGAATAATTAAAATATTAAACAATAAAAACCAAAAATTATTAAACTTCTTCTAATTACGATTTTGCCCCGACACATGGGCAAAACCGTATATTATATACGATACTGCCCCAGAAATTATCTAGAAGCAACGCATCCCATACATACAAAATTATCTAAATCCTCTGAGTCATAACCTGTACAGCCTTCATGAGCCCAACCTTTACACTCCGTACATTGCACCCAACCTTCATCCACGCGGCTTGAACCGTATTCTTCGAGGCAGTACAAGCAAATGTTATCATTTATTATTTTTTGTTTTGGTTTTTTGGTCTTAGGCGGTTGATTCAAATTAAGCTTAGGAGTTTTATTTTGTGAGATGGTTATCAACTCATTTTTATAGGGGGAGGAAGTGATAACAGCAGTTTTTCCTCTTCGGTGATCGCTTGCTCTTTTTCGGTCCACACTTATTTTAGGAATTGGCATTATATCCGCCGGAGACACTGTCAGATTCAACGTAGTAGGAACTGGCGGCGGTAGCGGAGAAATTGATGATATTGAGTGAACGAGTGGCGCAGAAGAAGTTGACGGTGTCGGGTTGACATATGCATCAGCGGAAGTTGATGGTGTCGTAGAAGGTATTTCCGTTGTTTCAGCAGCGGCAAAATCTGCTTCACCGAATACTGTCCTGCTCGTTGGGAATATGCCTGTTTTAGTAAAGCCAGACACGGCGTTCTGTATAGTAGCCGCTTTACAGTATGCTGCTCCAAAAAGTCTTGCCAGCTGGAATTGTGTCACTACTCTACCCGGATTATTCCGTAGCCACGCGTTTACTTCTTGGGTGTAATATGTGCTCAATGGACCCATGATACTCACGTCTAGCGGTTGAAGTCTATGGGTGCAATGAGGGGGGAAACTTAAAATTATAACTCCATTATCCCTAGCTTTTTCGATCAGTGGGAGATTTTTTGTGTGGGTAGAGTGTCCATCGAGTAAAAGGATCTTCTTTTTTGGGCTTTACTGATGATATGAAGTGATTCAACCACTCAACAAAAATATCACTTTGTATCCAGCCACTTGGATGGCAAACCGAAACTGTCCCTGGTGGAGCACCATCTAGAAGTTCAGCCTTCATCCGAACTCGTGGAAATATTAGCAGGGGAGGAATATAATTTCCAGAAGCAGACACACACAGGACAGCAGTAGTCAGCTGGCCTCTTTCCGCTGAACTAGCCAGACCGACCTGTTTTCTTCCTTTTAAAGCAATTATTCTGCTTTGTCTTTTTGGTACCGTTGTCAGGCCCGTTTCATCCACATTGTAAATGTGTGTAGGCAGAAATTTATATTGATCTATAACTCCTTCTAGCAAATCAAAAAATTTGTTGACACTGACCATGTTAAATCCCATCGCTCTCGCCACCGACGTTGGCTCGGCAGCACGCAGTGATAATTGTGGGTGTCGCTTCATGAACCCAGCTAACCAATCTTCTCCCGCTAGTTTATAAACCTTATTGAAACAATGGTCAATACGGTTTGCTTCTGCGAACTGATACGCTAAGCGTCGAAGATCTTTATACGTGAGACCAAATAATCGTTTTTCCATGATCAAGACATGTTCAACTAGACTTTGTTCTTGGGAAGTCGAAAAAATGGGCTTAAATCGTCCCAAGCCTTTGCGTGTGGAAACGTCCAGATCATTGTTCTGTTTAAATCGGTTTACTCGATCTTGTAATGTTGATTTTGGTACCTCAAAAGTTTTGGCCGCTTTCAAGTAACCCATGGTGCCATCAAATACGGCTTGAACGGCTTTTTTCATGTTATCCGGATCCCATTCTTGTCTAGAAGTAGTCCTTTTATAATTACGCGGCATTTTAACTGCACCTAAAATAAAATAAAATTAGTTAGTTTATATTCATTCGTGCGGGTCAAAATCGTATAGTGGCCGGTTTTGCCCCGTACGGTTTTGACCCAAGGCTCAATGTATAAATATATCACTCACTACTACATACGCAAACCAATTTTGCCTACTCAAACAGTTGTTAATTACGAGTAAATACACACACTTTAACATAGTTGATTGGACACTTACCTGTAATATATGTAAATTTCACTATGATTGATTGAATTTTCACAAAACTAAGATCAAGTACGCCGAAAAAGAATAAAATCGAATATTTTGATAACGCGCGTGCCTGCAGCGACAAGTGTTTGTTGACAGATAGCTCCCATTGGTCGACGCCGCTGAGCAGTTTGCGCGCGGGAACTTTGAATTATTGACAAGAATAGACATGCTGTACTGTTTTACCCCAGTATACGGTTTTGTACAGGTCTCCCCTACCTATAAATAAAATAGCCACTTTATGAAGAAAGACAAAACAGCACTGCGTACTTTTGCCCACTGCGTCCTTTTTCCTCGAATAACTCTACCTATAGTATATAGCGTTAGCATTAATTCTGAAGTCCTAGAACTGAATAAGTTGAGTATAATTTTTCAAGTTTATACGATGTTACAGAAAACAATAGAAAAACATTATATTATGTTATATTAAAGTTAAAGGTTCGCCATCCCTGGACTAGACGCACGGTGCACGCGCACACCCATAGTCGGATGCGTTTCGCCTTCGCATTAAGCATATAAAAATACTTGGATTTAAAACCCACGCATCTATATGCGTGGGTTTTAAATCCAAGCATTTTTACAGATTTTATTTTCTTGGTTTAATGCTGTATTGGCTAAGAAAAACCTACATTTAAAACAGTCGTGTAATAAGCCCTCCACGAGGGCTCCCGGCATCCCATATGCGACTAGGTGAACCCTCCAGGAGGGTTCCCGGCACTGACGTGTTAAGGTACGTTTTGCTAGAAGAGCGGTGGCCGTCATTTTTTAACGGCCTTCATGAAATTCAGTTTCACCTGCACGGTGGCAAAAACGCTTTGTATTTGGGCAGCCATTACTGTGTGACGGTTCACGGCTTTCTTAGGACACAGGCTGAGATTTTACTAATAATTATTTTTTTAATAACTCCAATGTAAACTCGTATCGCAGACGAAAGTTTATGTGGGTTATTTATTACCTATACTGAATTTATAAATAGCTGTCTGCCGTTGCTAAGCTTGCTTTTTATTAATTACGTATTTTATGCTAATGTGAATTGCAATTTAATCCTACATAACTAAATTTGTTCACATAAACGTTTGGTCTTAAGAACGAGGGCAGTCCTGACCATGGATTTTCCACACTGGCGATATCTTCACCATCACCTAATCACCAGTATGGGCGATCGAAGGCTTCTTACTACAGGCGGATGAAATCATCAGGTACGTCATAATCCTAAACTTAAACAATGTTTTTATAAGTTTAGGAAAATAAAATAAATAATAATAACATTGCTCGCAGAGCAGATGGCCGGTGGGGCTGAAAGGTTCTGGAGGGAGTGGCGACCGGGTACCGGAAGACGAAGTGTTGGAAGGCCACAAGGTGGACTGATCACGTTTTGAAGGCCACAGGAATCCGCTGGATGCGGGAAGCACAGAACCGGTCGAAGTGGCGGTGCTTGGGGCAGGCCTATGTCCAGCAGTAGACGTCTTTCGGCTGAAATAATGATGATGAGGAAAAAACACAGTTACATCTTTCCAATTAATAAAACGCGCTGAAATTCAATAACCTGAAATCATTTTGTAAATGCACAGTTCATTTATATTTAACCAATTAGCCGACGCCAAAAACAAGCGCACGAAAAAAAATCGCCGCGATTTTATTACGTTCGTGCGAATGTGGGCTTACAGACGCAACCTAAGTAAATTGTATGTAGGGTGTATCGAAGAGGGGGCAGGGGGTGGTGTCCTACTTATACAGCATCATACGTCATACCTGTGTACATGTGTGACTGCAATCATTAAAGATACTACTTAGTATAATATTATGATATACTACCGCAGAGGTAAACGGAAAGTGCACGTAGATGAATTAGAGGCGGCCATGACACCTTCTTTCCCCTTTTAACATTTAGCTGGCCTATAACTCTGTCTCACCATGTCATCCTGAACATTTATGCAGAAGTACTTTCGGCACGAGAGTCTTCTCTTTTTAGTCTTCGGTGCATAGATAGGACTAGCTCACTCTGTCACCCGACCGTACGTTCGTATCGTGATCGGCAACGTATTGATCTCTTCGTACATACCTACTTATAATTGTATATAGGTATTCATAGAATCTAGGCTGCGAGCACAAAGCCTGGGGTCTACCTAAGCATGAAATCCATAGTTTCGACCGACGATGTTACGGGCGTTTCCTACTCCGTATTACTTATGGACATATGTTTATATCGGGGCCGGAACGTACGTATTTGCTATTTGACACTTGTTTTGACAGATCAATTACTTTCGGTCGGGCCTATGGATATTTAATTTAACTATGGTCACGCCCGTATCTTCGTTGACGGACTTAGATAGTAGACCTCCTGAGCCGGAGCACTACGGCAGCAATATCGATCATTATATTGATTGGCATCAATGTAAGGACCGTGGTAAGGACCGATATAGCTGCCGTAGCGACACACGAAGGCTAATTGGATGGGCTCTGGTTGCTAGGAAACGAACTCGATCGTTACATAGATATGTGTATATAGCGTATGTATAGCAATTTGCAGCCTAGAAACGTTTTGTCATATATTAGGTGTAAAAAGGAAGCTTCTTTGTAGTTTCGGACAAACTTATCGAATACCGACTCTTAAACCCTTCTTGCAAATACAAGGTACCGCGAATATCCGACTTATAATTTTTTGATATTAATAACCTAAGTATGTTGAATTGGCATGTTTCACACTAAGTTGGTTGCGCATTTATTTGTTGGTGAAGGCGACGGGCGGCGTCGGCGCGCGGGGGCGAAAGCTTGAAGCTTTCCCAGATCATGTACCGTCGAGTCTCGGTCTTTAAGACAGCAAAGTATTGATACTTCGACTGCGTAGGCTCAGCAAGTAGGTATTTATTTATTTAATACTTTAAGCACACAAATGTTTGCCATAGGTATTTTCTACCAGTCAACCTTTGGGTGATGCAGAAACCAACAGTGCTACCACTGTTGGTCTCTGTCTCTGTCTTGTGCAAAAACGAGAATTGTGGGATAAATATTTATTTAAATATCCTTACATATTATAAAACAAAGTCCCCCGCCGCGTTTGTATGTCTGTCTATCTGAACGCGATAAACTCAAAACTACCGAACGGATTTTCAAACGGTTTTCACCAAAAGACGGAATGATTCATGCGAAAGGTTTTGGTGTATAATTCATTAAGATTTTATGTAAATTGGCTGAAATATGACGATTATTGTTGAAGATGTAGGAAAAAATCATTCTGACTGGGAGCTTTACAGGCGTGTACGTCAAGTTTATGGACTGAAGATCTTAAAAAGTTCAACAAAAATGTCTGTGACGGCATATTCTTAGGATCTCGACTCAAAAATTTTAAGGGTTTTTTACACACATATGCGACGATGTCAATCCCAACGTACTTTTACAAATAACAACTTACTCCTAAACTAAATTAACTAATCTTATTCACACAAAACCGAAGGTAACATCTAATTTATAATGTACTAAAAAGTATATACTTAATATTTTGCTGCTTAGGAAGTACTTTAGCTAAAATACCATCACACATGGACAATTTCAACGAGTTGTTAAGTGTATCGGACACATTCGACCAACACATGCTGTGCATCCTCTGTGTTACCACATACCTCACAGAGGAGAGTCCGATTTTCGCATGAGAAAACAACGATGCGCAGCTGAAATTTGACAAAGACATAGTTTCGGCCCGGAGAACCATGGTATGTGAGGAAGCTCACTCTGTACTTTTATACCAGATTCCTTTCGATTTTATCTCTCGTTACGAGTATGAATTGTAAAATTAACATAAGATTTCCGAATAACTTGACAATACACCCTATTTGTGTGCCTAAAAGAATAGTCTCTTTGGATAATCTGTCAGCCTCATCATTACCTGAAAGTCCAACATGGGACGGCACCCACCAGAATAACAAAATTTTTACCTGTTTGGTTAAAATACAGTGTTTTTTTCAAAATTATGTTTTGCACCGTTATGAACACAATTAGAAATATGCTGTAAAGCGCTCTGACTGTCGGTGGATACATATCACCACTTTATTCGCATTTATTTCTTACACATATTTTGAAGCCCCAGAAATGGCAAAAAGTTCAGCCGTCATAATGGAAATATGATAATTAATTTTATAAGTTCGGTGACACTTATTTGCTAAATCACCATAGGCTGTTCCCACTCCATCTGATTTTTTGGATCCATTTGTGTATATGACATGCCAGCCAGTGTATCTTCCCGTAGTTGACTTAACAATGACTAGATAAGCTTAAAACTGTTGAGAGGTTTGTAAAACTTCTATTGGCAACTAAACCTCGTTTGCGTACGGCTATAGAGTGGAACTCCCTGGCCTTAGTTTGAGTTTTTTCTGATAGCTGGGAATCTTCAAATTCCAAGTGAAATGATTCCTTCTAGACAAGAGTGCGCCGTCGCTTAGCGTCAGGTATGATACTGGTCAAACACGAGCACAGTAGATTAATTAATAAAACAAGCCAGCTTTACCCTAACCCTAAGTGCAATTAGTGATGTTGATTGGCGAAATTCTGAAGGCCGACGTCATGTTATACTTTAACTCCCTCCATGAGTGGCAGGTGAACCTTAGGCATTTAACCCCGCCACCACCTTACAGAGTAGCTAATATTTGGATTACGACATGGAGCATGGCTAGTGGCATGGATAAATAATACCAGCGGCAGGCCTGTCGTAGAAACATAAAGTGCGGTGTCCGTGATGGCTCAAATTGCCTTCCTTGTACTGGGATTACTCTTCACCTATTTATACAATATCAGTAGTGTTGATTAGTTACACACTGTACGATTTACAGGAAACTAGCTGCACCCCGCGGTTTCACCCGTATAAGTCTCGTATCCCGTGAGAATTTAGAGATAAAAAGTATCTTATGCCCTAACTCAGGTCATGGTCTACCCATATGCCAAATTTCATCCAAATCCGTTTAGCCGTTTTAATGTGAAAGCGTAACAATAAACAAACAAACTCACTTTTGCATTTACAATATTAGTTAGGATTGAAGCGTGTATAAAGTATGTAAATGCCGTATTTGCATGGAATTTACACAGCTTTAAACCCGGTCGGATCCGCGCGCATGCCGCGGCAGTCGGTCGGATATTCGCGTACGCTCATGGTTGTTGGATTCGTTCGTCTACTATCGCGTGCGCTCGGATGTCGCCGCACTACTGGTTGCTCTAGTCTTGATAGCGTGCGGATGCGCGCGCACACGCCCGGTTTCCAGCGGATCATAGCAGTCGGGCACAAATATTCGGCTGCCGCTGCGTGCGCACACATCCGCTGCGACGCGAGCGACCCGGCCAGTGTAAATCGTACTTAAGACATTCGGTTTCTCTAGGGGAAAACAATGATAAAAATAAAATTGTCGTATCATTATTTCTCTTAAAAATATGTTAGATCAATGCACTGCTGTCCCTGTTCATATGTTCATCAATGAGGAAATAATAACTTGTTATACTCATCCCTGAGGCCCTCATCGCTATTTAACGTATAAGCGCATATCGTCTATGTATTTAATGTAGGAAATAATTAGTATTTGGTAGGTATGTACTGTTATGTGTGTACCATGTACTTTTGCATTTTCATTTAGGGTCTTTACGGGCTACGGACTCTTGCATTAATACGAGAAAAATGTAATGGGATATTCGATGGGATCCGTTACGGAATATAATATATATTCCCTCACAATAAGGTACAGGTTTTTCTCATTCAAAAGTAAATAAAAGATGAAAGTATTGTACCTAATTGGTTATTTAAAATATCAGAGATAAGTACGAGTAAGTTCATCTTTATCTCTGTAAACTTGGCCTATTGATAAGGTACAAGTAGTTCTTGTACACAGTAGGGATCTTAGATCCTGTCTGAGGAACATATTGACCGAATTATGCGTGTCATAATTAAAATATGTTATCAAAGAATTACGAGTAACTCGCGTTATTGGTGGTTATCACTAAATAAATAAAAAGTTGAAGCTGACACTCGAATCATCTAAAAATATTATATCTAACGTGGTCGAACCGATACGATTTTACTAATTACAGAAATAAAAAAAATAGGGCCTCAGTTAAATATTCAATGCAAAAACCCATGTTGACGAACTCAATTGAAATCTCTTTGATCGGTATCGGCTATAATCAGTTCTAATAATTTGTAAAATTAAATGATATGCTGCGCAGGACTATCAGCGATGAACTGAGTGGGAAATGGTAATACACCGAAGGTGCAGAGTGCAGACGATTTGATGATGCGCTTGCGCGGGGTGGGCCGGGCGTTCGCGTCGCACAGATTCCGAGCGGCCGTGGGGAGTCGAGCCAGTAGCGCGAACAGCCCCGACCGGCACACACGATGATCGCGCACAAGCACGCGCTCGCCGCGGCGCTGCTGTGCGCCCTGGCCGGCCAGCTCGGCGCGGGAGCCAGCCTGCACTGTGCCATGAGGAGAGAGATCTCGCCTTGCACCTGCCGCCGCGAGGACGCCGGAACTGGTGCCATCCTAGTAGTCTGTCAGCGTATCAGTGCTTATGAAGAAATCGCACGGGCTTTAACGAACAAGTTCAGCCCCGAAACCAAAATCGGCTTGGATATCTCCTACTCCCAGCTTCCGGATTTTTCTGACCACAGCATCAAAGAACTCGGACTTTCTATCACAAGACTCAAACTTAACTTCGACAATTTAAGGCAAGTCGATTACGAAGTATTCTAACATCATCATTGGATCTAAGTTCGGTTCTCTGTGCAGTTTTTGTATTGTGTGCGGTTGTGAATCTACGCAACGTCTACGTACTATGTGTAAGCTCTTTGTTGTGTAAAATAGCATTAAAATTGTGTGTATCATGATACAAACAATGTGTAAGTTGAATGAGAGAACAACAGGTCTATGATAAGAAGAGCGCACACCGATGAGGATCGGCTGTTATCGAGAGAGTGGGCGGCACCCTTGCCAGGGCTGGCAGCATTCGGCTGCCATATCATGCGACGCGTACGCATCGATTGTGGAAAGAATCAAAACTGGCATTCATTCGATATCTCGTTTCTTTATGCCCTGGAGAAAATAGGATCTAACCGCCGCTCGGTAAATTTCCCTTCGAAGTGGGTTTATTATTGTAATGTTTCTTATCAGCTTCATATTACTTGCTACAACTAATGTAAACGCAAACATGAAAAGTGTGGATATGAGTTAGGTAATGGGCATTCTGCGAGTTACAACAGTATCGAAGAGCACGAAGTACGCCAGTTCAAGTTTTCACGCATCGTGCAATATTTCGATCCCATTTCGACCCCCTTAGCCAAGGCATGTTACTTTATGAAATGTATTTAAGGGGTTAAGAGTATAAAAAGAAGCAGTTTTCCAATTTATTTTCCAAAAGACGAGTGTTCAAAATCGCAATTTTGGGCATACTTCACTGATAGATCACATTCATCAAATCTTGGATACTTGGGTACTTTTAATGAAACTGCCGTTTTGTGGCGATAAGGTTCGGTGATGATAACAAGGTAAATCTGAAATCTTAGAAAGCCAAGTTTTTTTTTGGGGACTTTCCTCAAAAGTAATGAAATAGTTTTCAGTTATGATAATTATCAAGAATCGCTAGAGTTGTGCTTGTGCCGATCTAAACTATCGATAAATGATAAAGTAAGAGGATGATGATGATCATGTCATCATTTTGAATGATAATTATAGTATTTATGCCGTAATAAGTGCTAGAACGACCAATACATTGGAAGGTATATATTATATGAACGCTAAAAACGCTTCAATACTTGGAAGAGAATGATGCAAAAGCCAAAAAGAAAGGGTTTGCATGAATTATACTTGATTTGAATTCCGTTTTGATTATGAATACATAAAAAAAATATGCAGTATTGATGTATTCATAATCAAAACGGAACGGTTATGAATACATCAATACGGCATATTTTTTCATACAAACAAAAACAGACATACGTTAATACATCTACACTATGTATATTAGCACTTTCTGGCCAAAACATAGAAGACTTAGATTTTGGATAACTTTATGAATCCCACATTGCAAAATCATTAGCACAAGTAAAATAAAAAACAGTCTTGACGAGAAGTTGGTCTTTATATATGTATGTTTTGGTGAGATGTGATATTTTCTGCGGTTTATTCCTTACAAAACAACAATTAAGTCGCCCGTGACCCATGAGCTCGGCTCTTATTGACCACTCAATTGATCTTCACAGATTTTTCGGGTCATCCTAATTGTTTATTTTTTCTTGTCTTTTATTGAAAACTCTTTTTGCAAGTTGGAATCTTTCAAGGCTTATGTAGTTTTGTCCAGGATATACATATACTTTGATTTTAATAATTTGAAAGTGGTTTTATCTAATGGATTATTTATTAATTCCATTAGTAACCTTTCGTTAGTGAACTCCATATGTGCGGGGATGGCATCTAGGAGACGTTGCCCGGGGTTATCTAAGGTCGCTTCTAAAGCAGTAAAATTGAATGATATCATATTGGTCGTGTCGTATTCACTGTATTTACTCATTAATGGTGAACTAACAAATTACTGTAGTCGTTGTTTATGTATTTCTACATAGGCTACTTTAATTTACGCATGTTTGAATGTAATATTGGACACTAAAATTTGTTATTAGCTGCACCGTCATTCGGTGTATCTTAAAATTTCTAATTGAGATTAATTATTCATGTATGTAGGCATGAAATAAAGTGAGAAATTGTAATTTAGCAATGCTTCCATTCGTGTTTGGTTTCTATCGTAGGTACTCGATTGAATCATTCACAACAACAGTGATACAAATAATATCAATGGCTATGTTTATTGAAGTGACGATTCCGTATCAGTCTGAAAGTCTTTTGCAAATGATTTTAGCACTTTGCTCAATATTGTGTAAATAAACCGATCATAAACTTATTAATCTTCCTCATAATTATGCTCACGGCTAAATAACTCTAATCACCTCATGCATGGAATTTAAAATCCCTGTTTTCATGGAGATCCGCTATCCTTTAATAATCATTTCCGTACTGCCTACGTCACCTCTAATATTCGAAACAAAACATTTACCACCTAGAAATCCAGGCTGTGTTCTTGGTTGTTCCAGCCAACAACGAGACAGCCTGGATTTTATAATTTATTAATATACTTATGGCATTATGGTGGCCATGCAGACAGTAAAAGCCAGTTGTAATTTTAAAATACACTTTAGTATTTTAATATTACAACTGGCTTTTTCTACCTGTCCTTGTTAACGTTACCTACTTAGAGTAAATATTTTCTTCATCAAATCGAATCGAATAAAAATGTAGTGCATATCTAACAGGGGACTGTTAGCTAGCATGCACTCCCTTTTCATTCATATCATGTTTCACACAATGCATCCGTCTTTTCTTTGGTCTTCCTCTTTGCCTCCATCCGTCAACATTATATTCATCATTCTTATCGCTTGCGTTTCATTCCTCGTCATTACATGTCCATAACTAGACAAATGATTTTCTTCTGTCGCTAACAGTAGGAACACCACTTTCAAACTTTCACGTTAAAATATATCGTTCATGAAATACCTACCTGTGCTCATTTGAGTATAGGTGTGGGTTTTATGTTGCATAGTTGTAACAGCATCTTCTGCATGTACATGTTTTGCGAGCTGTGGTGCTGCATTCTGCATCTAAGTCTGGAATATTTGGTTGTCACAGATTTCCGCAAAGTAACGCCTGATTCCATAGCTTAACTTTAACATTTCTTACTTCAACTCGTTTTTCACTTAGGTTACACATCCATCACTAACTGTCATCATATCTTAAAAGCTTCCTTTAAAAAAAGGATCTCATTGCTATCCTTTGGATATAGAATTCTTTATTAAGTAACGTTTATCCCTCCAATTGTACATATGATATGGCCATTCTCATATAGATATCTACATATACATACTTAAATTAAAGTCGCTTTTCCTGTCTGTCTGTGTGACCGCGTTGTTCTTTTAAACTACGCAACAGATGTTTTTTTCTGAAAGGTTTATTTGTTTAATTCATTAATATAAACTTACATGTATTAACGAAATCTCGATGTTTTGTCAAGTCTTAAAAACCGAAGCAGGGGCTGGTCGCTAGTACCTAGTTTAAAAGAATGTCCGTGTTCGTGTCTGTCTGTGTCACCGCTTAGATCTTCGGAAATACACAACGGGTTTTGATGCGGTTTGTTTTTCACTATCATTTAGAGCATTTATTCCGAAAGATTTATGTGTGTAATACAATTATTTAGTGGACTATGGGAATACAAATATTCATCATCGATATTATTCAGATGCATCCGTTTATACTGGAAAAGGGCCAGGCAGATGATGCTCATGGAATCATGGCCGTAGCGCCACGTCTCTTTCTGCCATATAACCTTCATCTCAGCGTATACTTCCTTCTTAGTCATCTTTCTTACAATCCGTCTGCCGTCTCCAGTTTGCCTCTTTTCTAAAGCCCTTATTCGAGGCCATGAATTGGTTTTCCATTATTCCCGCCTTCTTCCCATGAGGGTATGTCAGAAACTACAAAACGCCACCTGTTACGATCCTTACACACTCCTTTTGTTTCGTTTACGTTAATTTCTGAAGAATATCTCCACTATAATATGTCCTTTTAGGGTGTCGCCTCCCGGCGTTTTCACTCACATCTACTTTGCAAATTCATTTTGGCGCCTTTCATTTATCATGACCAAACTATGTCAACAAACTTACTCTTTTAAATTTTTGACTTTTTGCATCCTAAAGTCTGCTAATAACGAAACACTGTGCTCGCTCTGCTCACCAATCCACCAAGCGAGGTAATTGTAGCATGATGATTGGTCATTGTCTCCGTCAATGGGAGGCCCTTGTTTAGAAGTGAATATTTACGGACTGATATGTCAATTGCCTGGATTGCCTTGGAATATTCGAATTCACTATACTCTTTTAGGTTTCAGTTAGTTAAGGAAGACAGGTTCCATCAGTCAGGAAAATTAATTGTTAGCAAATTGAAACCTTACGTCATTTTGCCGTGTTTAGCCATTTCATACAAGTGTCAATGAATGACAGTTCTGATTTGAATATTTGGACAATGTACGAGTATGTTGCTCAACAATGATTTCCCTGACTTTGTATACAACTCGTTTTAATAGAGGCCAAGAGGCTATTTAATTACTGTTGTTAAGAGAACTTGTTATTACTGCTTTCATTAAAGTAGTCCATGGGTGGAGATAAAATATCGTCCAGGCGGATCCGCAGTTCGTCAGACTAGTCAGTCTTGCCACTATTTTGTTGTCCGGTTAATATTTTTTACCAGGACAAGATATTTTGTGCCGAAACGAAAGAACTGGAAAAATTCATGTTCTGTCTATGTTTACTCTAAAAAGGTCTTCGTCCGTAACCTACCTTGCATTTGCATCAGCAAAATAGGGACTAAAGCCCGTTTTCACTGACAACTACGTGACACTTAAATGAATCCGTAAATAAAAGTGCATTGTTGGATTTTCAACTCTCAGCGCTGAGCCTAGCGTTGAAAATTCAACAATGCACTTTTATTTAGGGATTGTATCACTTGTTCTTCCCGTCATTGTGATACTTTTAGTTAACTGGACCATACTTAGGAAACTTGGTTACGGAGATGTTATTGAGGGTTCGAACTTTTACGCGTACGATTTTTCACACCAAAAACTTTTTACAAAAAAGAAAACAACCGACTTAAAAAAAAAACCACTACAAAGTGAAAAATAACTTTAATTTCGGAAGTCGGTGTCTTTGGTTTTGAATTTTCGTTCTTTGTCACCGACTTCCGAAATTAAAGTTATTTTTCACTTTGTAGTGTTTTTTTTTTGAAGTCGGTTGTTTTTTTTTTGTAAAAAGATTTTATTTTCCACTTTTTTGCTGTGGTACCTACCCCACACAAATTCGAATACCACTACCTGCTATGTAAATAACAGTGACAAGAAGTTATCATATCATCTACATACTAAGTGGGAAAAAATACGTATAATTGAAGCTAACTCAAAAACTACCCAAGCAAAATTAATAAAATTTATATGGGACCACTTCTGAAGTATGATCTACCAAACAAAAAAAGAATCATCAAAATGTATTCATAATTGGCGGAGTAATCGCGTAACAAACATACAAAAAAAAAAAAAACATGCAGACGAATTGAGAACCTCCTCCTTTTGGAAGTCGGTTAAAAATAAGTCGTTTCCCAGCACATTTTATTATTGTGCAATGTTACTTAGTTTGATGTACAAAATGCGTTATTGACTGTTATGTGATGGGGCTTTTACACCAAGTATCTTAACACTTTCGACTCCATCCACTTTTCATAGAACTCATACGCCATGCCGCCATACTTATTGGAAGTGAACCCTCCGGGAGGGTTACCGGCATTACGTTAGCGCTAAAGTTAACCATCACTGACGGTCAACGGCATTAAGTTTAAAACCGTGTTATAAAACACTGTAAAACGAAGTAAAACAGTATTTTCAGGGGATCTTGTCGTTACGTAGTTTCCAACCTTTTAAATTTTAACCGTAGAACAAATAAAAAATATGCTTTGATTTTAAAACCAACTCATATACTAATATATCTTGTTAAAATATACATCAGATTTTATTTTCACGGTTTATAATACTGTATTCACTCAGAAAAACCTACATTTAAAATGAGCCCTCCGCGAGGGCTCCCGGCATCCCAGATGCGACTAGGTGAACCCTCAGCTCCCGGCACTGAACGTGTTAATAAGAATTACCTACAGCTAAAGGTAGGAGGTTCCCGTTCGAAGAATCTTTTGCAAACGTTTATTTAACATCTATTAAGAAGTCGCGACGACTTCTATGATATAACTTAGTGGACACAATTAGATTGAATATTGTTAGAAAATGATCATTGTCATTTATTACATGAACGTAGGTATGTACTTCAAGAATCAATGACTCAGTTCGACCCAAGATATGTTCTTGGGCTTATACGTGAGTAATATCAGCCCATTAATGTACCATTGCAGCCTAGCAGCTTCATTTTAGAGGGTCCTTAGTCCCACTTTACTCACACGTTTGTTTTTTTTTGGTTAATCTAAGTATAAATCTCCGTATAATTATGATTTTCATTTGTTTATAATCATCGGTATTATTTCCGTTGGATTATAAACTGTCGAAAAATTTTGAACTGCAACAAACTATTTACAATTTAACGCATAATTTTTCCATAGTTTATTTATAATCTATCCAAGGGAATCCGAGAAATTGTGAACTGGTATCAAACTTGCTTGCGACGTAACGCAACTAAAACTAAATAGCCTGCCTAGCTGCGGGCAACTTAGAAGTAGCGCTCGCCGGCCGCTGTCACGGCACCACTCGTGTCGCTCGCTCGGCTCGCGCGCGTTTTGTCACACTTCTAACCTAACCTAACCCATTTCATCCAGTTCTCTCAATCTTACGGTGACATATACATATTATAAATTAAACTCGCTTGTCGTGTCGTCTGTATGACTGCGTTATTCTTCTAAACTGCGCAACGAATTTCGATGCGGTTTGCCCCATCATTTAGAGAATTTATTCCGGAAGGTTTGTGTATAATACATTGATAATATTAAACTTATTTATAAAGAAATCTCGATGTTTTTCAAGTTGTAAACATCGTGCGAAGAAGGCGCGGGTCGCTAGTAATAAAAAAAATATAATATAGGTAGGTATTTAAAAAGATAAGTAATAACAGGAACACAGCTAAAGAAAACAGTAACCACGCTTTACCTAAACTGCTACAGAACTCAATTATTTCATAGACGTAGCTCCGTAGCTACACTCGTAGACCTCGTAGGCGCAGTCTCCTAGAACACAATAAAAAAAAATATAGGCACGATTTATATAGGTACGTGCATTCAAGAAGCTCCCATTTCGGTCGTTTCGTATATTGAATTTTTTTGTATAGGTTTTTTTGTTATCTCTCACCGTCTACCCGCTTCTGGGAAAAGTAATCTATGGGGCTTTTCTGACCTATCAGGGGCAAAGGTTCTTGAGTACATTATTTCCATTTTGTCACGATCCTGCGTCGCCTCCTATCCATCCAGTCTGCACAATAGTCGTACTAAGTACTAATAAATCTTTGTCAAATAAAAATCCTCAAAACAGTGAATGAAAGCATCTTGAAGGAACCGGCAGATCCTGGAACCAAATGTTCGAAAACGTGCCGACACTGGGCCTGCGTGGTGGATTACAGCCCTAGTCTCTCTTATAGGGTGGAGGCCTGTGTCCCAGCAGTGGGAACATTTTATTCTGATTAAAATATGAAGCTTCTTCCAAAGTTCTACAAGTAAAAAAGAGGGTGTGTGCTTATGACCACATGATGGAAGTGAAAACTTACGACTGGAGCCGAGTATACCCGATTCAGCATCACCGACCCGAGCGTGACGGTTCAGTTTCATACAATGTTCAGAAGGAGAGCAAAGAGTAAAGAAGTTTTCACTTCAAATTGCGTAATACTCTTATATTTTCGTTCGATGATATGTGCAATCGCGCTTTGTTCGTCAGCCGAGCCTAGCGCTTCGTTTAATTGTATATATGCTGGTCTCGTTTTGTAATTTAATTACCCTTTGGCCTAAGCGAGAACGTCAATTATGCATCGTTCGACTCAACAAGTAGCGGACTCGTGGTCACGTCCATAAGATGGGTACTTAATCCTTTATCTTTAAAATTATGTTCTTTGAAAATGCGAAGGTCATGGACATTCTTTTCTTCGTTTGCTGTTAAATTTTGGGTTTGATTGTGGATGACCTGTTTTTTCTTCTAAACCCGGACTTTGATGTGGTTTTCACCATCATTTAGAGAATTTATTTCGGAAGGTTTATATGTATACAATACATCATCTGCCCAGCCGATTTCCCAACTATGTTGGGGTCGGCTTCCAGTCTAACCGAATGCAGCTGAATACTTACCAGTATTTTGCATGAAGCGACTGCCTATCTGACCTCCACAACCGAGTTACTTGGTAACACGTAAGACTTGGTAAGACTGGTTGTCAGACTTTCGGGCTTCTGACGACCCGTATCAACTGTCAAAGATCTACAAAATGATGAATCTACAGATAAATGATAGCCGGGACCAACGGCTTAACGTTCTTTCCGAGGCACGGACGGGCCTTGGTAGGTAAAGATGGTCACCCATCCAGAGACCAACCGTGGCTAGCGTAGCTTAACCTGATCTATCGACCCGTGCGGCTGTTATTACCTAGCCACAAGCCCCAGGAAGGTTTATATGTATATATTTAAATAAATATTAAACATCCAAATAATAAAGAAATCTCGATGTTTTGTCAAGTCTTAAAAACCGCTAGTTATTTGATAAAATATGAAATTGATTAGTTTAGCATGTTTGTGCTATTGGGACCTACATTATTAAAATCCATAGCAGTAATAATGGCTTTCTAGTTTTTATGTTATGATGCCTATTCAATGAATCCTTCATTCAATAAAGTCGGTTTACGACAAGTCTACTGCTAGACAAAGTCCTCTGCCAAATTGTGTGTCCTCTGTCAAATTGTCAACATTTATAAAACCTCAAGCAAATAGTTATTAAAAAAGCGCAAACCTACACCATACATAATCGTTTAGGTAAATTCATACACACAAGTATAGGTAAATACTATAATAATATATGTTATGTTATGTTATGTTACTATTAATGTCTTAATTGTATCCAAATATAACTTTATTCAAAAAACAAAAAAATCGGTTTGCTATGGAACTTAAATATAGATATCGATTTGAAATTGATATTGAAATTTGCGGTTCCTTGTATGTAGGTAGGTACCGTCTTTGCGTCAGTAGGCAAGTTCCTGGTTACCTGTTCGTATTGCGTCAATTATAACTTCATTGGCCGCATTTTTTCTTCTTTTTCGATTTGTTGTTGTTGTATCTTTTAACTGTATGACGTTTTAGAACATCTGGTTACATCGGAAGCATTGGTATTCACTACCAAATAAAATAGCATTAATGGCCGTTCATTTAGACAGAATTGAGAATTTTTCAGAGACACACAAATTTTCTTGGATAAATTTCTTGGAAATTTTTAATTTCTTGGAATTTTTTTTGGATTTTCTAGATTCCCATGGATTTGATTTACCTAGGCTTTATGACGTGCTGCAAAGGGATCACACTAATCAAGTCCTAGAAGGAATACGTTGAATTAAAACTATTACAAGTCACCTAATCTTTTATCTGATAAAACAGGGTGGTTATTTTTTGTCTAGTATACAGGTTGACTTGTAATTTGACGTATTCCTTCCAGGACGTGATAGTGTGACCCATTTGCAACAATTAAGTACCCCATAAAGCCTAAGCGAAAGTTCATGGGAATCGAGAAAACCCAATTTATATGTTATTTAGAAAAATTTCCAGAATTCGTCACTAAATATCACTTTTCTCTAAACTCTCTAATGGAATGGCCTTCATTGCTTTTCCATTGGATACCTACTACTATAATAAACCTTTCGATGTAACGAAATTGTCTAAAACATCAAACAGGTAAAAGTTAAAGGAAGAAGTTCGCTAACCATTTTCAAAAATCATCTAAGTACATGAACTTTGACACCAGTTATCTCGAAATTTTACTATGGCATTAAGCGTACAAATTACGGAGAAGAAATCTTCATTTAATCAGCTACTTAACGAAGTAAAATAATAATATTTAGAGGTGCCGATGAAACAGTCGATAGTGCTGGCAAAGGTCGAATTTACTCATTGTTATATAAAATAGAAAAAAATATATTATTAGGCTACCTACGTACTTTGCCTTTGAATTTTAAACCCTAATGGAACATAAGGGAAGCCAATCAAACAACAGCGCAGGTCAGGTTGAGATTGTTGCGGAAATGACTTAGACGATTGTCGAACGGATTTGCTCCAGACGATAGAAACAGGAAGCAGATAGAATCACAATAACCACGAAATGTAAAGCAATATAAACAATAAACATTCGAGAAAGTTTTAGTTTACTGAGTTAAGGAAAACGACAGGTCAAGCGGCAGTCGGACCTTTAGTTGTAATCTAACAACGTTACGTCATTCAAGTGGGAAATCATAGAGGGTTTGCAGATACCACTGCGATGTAGGCAGACAGGCTAAATAATATGACAAATGTGTGTATATAAACATATTTTATATTAATTGAAGCAAACGCTGAGATAAGTAAAATGATTGACTGATTGCCATTCATTTGTGTCGAAAAGTGTTATGATGCGTTGGTGCATCGTGCATGGTAGGCACAGGGAGTGCGCGGCGCCGGCGCCGGCGGCTCGTCGGGCGCCTATGCGACCGTTTGGCGCCGCCCCTGATAACCCTGGAACGTTGACCTCACATTAGTGTTTACTAAACTCGTGTTACTCGCATCCACTAAAGCTACGGTTTCCTAGAAGAGCGGTGGCCGCCACATAACGGCTATAGTGACGGCTGTCATGAAAATTATGGCTGCAGGGCTTGACTTTACGGTGTTAAAAAACGCTTTCTAGGAAAACACACCAACTTAATTTCATAAATAACGTTTCAATGACGCCATCCGTTGGTAAATTGTAATAAGTCCAGGCCACCACTCTTCTATGGCAAACAAAATTGTGAACGCAATGTGGCGGTCACCACTCTTCTATGGTAAATTGTGAACGCTATGTGGCGGCCACCACTCTTATATGGTAAATCGTGAACGCTATGTGGCGGCAACCACTCTTCTATGGTAAATTGTGAACGCTATGTGGCGGCCACCACTCTTCTATGGTAAATTGTGAACACTATGTGGCGGCCACCACTCTTCTATGGTAAATTGTGAACGCTATGTGGCGGCCACCACTCTTCTATGGTAAATTGCGACCTCAGCGCCGCCATGTGTTGCACACGTAGGTAAATACACTCGATATAAAATCTTCTTAAATTATTCGCATTGTTTCATAATAGATAACAGTCACTTAAGTAGTGTTATTTATTAAATAACGTTTATAAGAACAACAATCTAAGTGTAATAAATTAAGAATAATTATAGCTTTTTTCTGAACGTTGTCTACTTCCTATCTTATGTTCCAGTTTCTGTATCCATAACGGATCATTTTGCTTAGCTTGCCCTGCAGATAATATTTTCAAAGCTTGAATATGGTTCGGGTTTTTTATACCATTCATTACTGAAAAGTTGTATGGAAATCGGTTGGGCATGTGATGCGCAGGAAAGAGGGAAATGTCGTAAGGAAAGTTTTGAGTAAGTGGATGTGGATGAGTACACGAGTATGGACAAACCAAAGAAACGATGGATAGATTGTGTGAAAGATGATATAGCTAGAAAGGGGGTGACTACCGAGATGATGACGAGGAGATGAGGAGGATGGATGAGGATGATGAGGTAGAGAAGTAAAGAAGAAACAGACATGTTGCACCAATGACCCCAAATAAATTGAGGTAAGGGCAGGATAATGATATGATGAATGTTTTAAGATTACGAAAAAGCAATAAAAACGAAGATGGTTTCAAATGTCGAAAACATTTTGTGATTAAACATTTTCCTAGACCCGTTAAGATAAGAGAAAAACTCAATACATGCTCATCTCAAGACTGACGCACTTTTAGATTCAAATGTACCTACTCCTTGTATGATTAAAAACAATTGACCCACATTATCATAACAATAATTATGACGATATTTAAAGCCTTGTTGGTCTAGTGACCTGAGCATGAGGTTCGATTCCCGGGTCGGGCAAACTGTTCTTGGGTTTTTCCATCTGTAATTTCTCAGTAGTACCTAATGTTATTTTATGTTATGATATTTAAAGAATTCAATCTGTACCCTAATTGCGTAACTTATTTTCTTAAACAATTATGCCTAATTTGTTTCATTTTGACAGTTCAATAATTCATTGCGTGATTTACGTTGTTGAGCAGATTTTTTCACAATCTGTTTCAAATCGAAACAGATTGTGATTGGGAGAAGGGATTTGACAGGCAACTGATTCATCCTCAATCCGCACTCTTTCAAATCAGTCAGACAAACATTGATGTACAAGTTGAACAGTCACGGTGACGCTACACAGCCCTGTCTATGACCCCTTGAGATGCAGAACCAGTCCGTGTATGCTGTTTCGCCAATTAAGTTTACGCCCCATGTAAAAGGGGGTGAGTCTATTGCCGTCAACGGGGCACAAATTCAGACTCCAGATTGCTACTGAGAAATTCCTGATGAAAAACCCAATAACACTGTGTTCGACCTGGGAATTGGACCCAAGATCACCACTAGAGTAACGAAGCTGGAAGTTAGAATCGTAGAGCTTGAACGTTCTGTAGTTTTTGATAGATACCTGAGGGAAGAAGGCGAAAGTTTTTGGATAGAGGGCAACGTAAAGTCAAAGTTAAATCATTTATTTCTATCACGCAAATAAGAAGCACTTTTAAACGTCAACAAAGAAATAGAATTGGTTCTAGTTGTCCCTTCCAAAGGTTAGTTTCTTATGGAGAAGAATAGGCAAAGAATTTCAACACTCACACTTTTTAAAGGTTAATTAAAATGTCAATATTTTGTTTACATTAATTACATATATATATGAAAAGACGATGGACCTAGAATATAATTACTAGTACCTGGGCGACCGAGCTCTCCTCTGGTGAAAATACGGAGAAAATGAATTTTCCCAGATATGAGACTCGAGAGATCGATTTCTAGCCCCCGTAAACCCCTATATTGCACCGTCATTGAAATCGTTAGAGCCGTTTTCGAGAACGTGATTACAAATATATATGTATATACAAATATTGCTCATTTAATAGTATACTACTATGTAACCATAATAGGTAAAAACAATTAAAAATGAAGCAATGACAGATGAATTAATTATGTGATAAATACAATGGTGCTCACATAAATATTGTTCCTAATTTTTTTACAAACGCAAACACTTAGGAATAAAAGAGGATCTCTAATTATAATTTACTTCTGCTGTGAAAATTGTCTAATATTATCCTATGATTGTGATGTTAAGAACCAGTGTGCCGCGATACTGGATTATGTTCATAAATTGATTGAACTATTACATTTGTAAACAATATTATTTGATACAATAGACTCTGTGCTCATCACGTAAGATAAAAAGTTATATTTGTCTCGAGAATTATTTTTACCCTTCGGTTGACTGCGCTCGCGTGAGCCGATATGTTTCTCAACAGGGGTTAGCTTTATCATTTTAATTATTAAGTAATAGCTTTAATAAAAATACTGTAGTAAGTAATACATTACAATTAACTGCATATTAGGAAATACATTATAAATACAATAATAAATAACAAAAGGCATTGGCTTTTGTCGAAGAAGACTCGGTATCATTGACTCGTTAAAACAAAAATATATGTTATATAAAACATGATATACCGCTTTGTCTGTACATTCATTCATTCATATCTATTGCGTTATATTATAACTTACAAGAAAGAAGAAATAATGCCATAATGTGTGACGTCAGACATGTTTTCTTACTAAATACTATATCATGCGTAAAGGTTGGCACTTTAAAATAAGACGGTAACTTATCAAATGAACTTGCCTACAATAAAATGTGCTGTAGTGATATAGGTATCATGTGCAGTTACCGTGCTGGGTTATTCACAACAATGCAGATGTACAGGCACTGCGTATGCTCGCGGTGAATGGTGGCTTCTACAAATATTTACATCAAGTTTTTAGCACCTGAATTTCAGAAATCATTGTCCGTATTTTTGGTTGACTTGATATTTTATATATACCTGTTTGAATACAAATGGTGATTGTTTTATTTTCTTTATTTCAGTGAGTTGAAAGAGAGTGTTTTCACCAAATTGGATTTGGTGGACTACTTCAGCCTAGCTGACAACTCGTTGACTGAGATGCCGAGGCATGTTCTTCAACACCTTCCGCACGTGAAGACCCTCGATCTCTGCCGAAATAAAATCACGAAGCTCACCGAAGATGACTTCAGGGTGAGGAAATAAAACTGTAACTATATAAAAAAGAACTCTCACCATCAGAATGATATCTAATAGTAGCAGTCATTCATATTTTTTTTATCTGTGTTCTATAAATAGAAACAATGTGCTGGCGATAGCCCCAAATGCAACAGCGTGTATTTTAAATTATATGATTAGTGTGTTTTTAGGGTTCCGTACCTCAAAAGGATAAACAGAACCATTATAGGAACTCTTCGTTGTCCGTTTGTCTGTCTGTTTGTCAGTCTGTCCGTTTATCAGTCTGTTTTTGAAGACTCTTTTTCTCAGGAACGCGTGGAGGTACCAAGTTGAAATAAATATCAAATACTACTATTACTCATTTTTCTTTCTTTCTTTTTCTATATGTAGGTCTACGGTCCCTAGGAGCTCTAATATAATCAAGTTTCTAAGTCAACCCAATAATAAAATACGGCCATTTATGCGACATATTTTGATACTCGCAAATAAATCAAAACCTATAGGGTAGGTACTTCCCGTTGACCTAGAATCACGAACCATGATATGACAATCCTAACTTGAAACAGTCTTTCTTATCATCTCCTCTCTTTAAGATGATACTATCAATATCTATACGATCAATGTTTTGGTTTTTCTTTATTCTTCCTTTAATTGCCTCATTATTAATTGGTAATTACGTACCTATTCGTTTGCTAGTAGGCACTAATAAATAAACATTTTTAATTTCTTTTCAAAGGACATTCAGGAGGTGGAACACTTACTGGTAGCAGATAACCAAATATCTAAAATCGAGAGAGATGCCGTACCCAAGGCATTGAAGCATGTTCATCTTGGAATCAACAAGCTTAGTTCACTGAATGGAGCTCTAAGAGATTTGGATGACTTGGAATGGATATTCATCAATGCCAATAATTTAAAATCTATAGACAACGAATTGCCAGTCGTAAGTATACCTACATAAGCAACCCAATATTAATTCAACAGAGAAAAAACTTTTTACAAAAAAAAACTACCGTCTTCCAAAAAAACACTACAAAGTGAAAAATAACTTTAATTTCGGAAGTCTTGAGTTTTGTGTTTTCGTTTTTTGCCACCGACTTCTGAAATTAAAGTTATTTTTCACTTTGTAGTGTTTTTTTTGGAAGTCGGTAGTTTTTTTTTGTAAAAAGTTTTTATTTTTCACTTTTTAGTGGTGGTACCTACCCCACACACATTCGAATACCACTACCTACTACCAGTGTCAGGAACTTATCATATCATCTCCATACTAAGTGGGAAAAAAATACGTATTTTGTAGCTAACTCAAAAACTACCCAAGCAAAGTTAATAAAATTTATATGGGACCAATTTGGGAGCATACCCTTTCAAACAAAAAAAGAATTTTCGAAATCGGTCCACAAATGACGGAGAAATCGGTGGACATACATAAAAAATATATAAAAAAAACAAACATACGCGTCGAACATATAACCTCCTCCTTTTTGGAAGTCGGTTAATAAAAGAGGAATTACTTTATCATTAATGTTTTTGTTTCAGAAAGCGAAAAGGATCGTCCTTATCCATGCTGCCCACAATGAATTACAAACCTTACCGAAAGATTTAAAACAAATGCCATCATTAGAGTCACTCTACTTCTACGGAAATAATATCAAGTTGCTGGATGGAGCACTGCAGAAATCCAGAAGATTAATGAGGATAGGACTATCATTCAACAAAATAGAAAGCGTTAGTAATTTTATGTAAAGGGTGTAAAACTCGATAGGTAGTTGTAGTGTTTGTTGTCGATTGTGTTTACCCTGGACAAACTGTCCAGTTAGGAAGGTAGGTCCAACTTCGAGAAAGAGATCAATCGTGTCGAATGCTCCTCCGGTAGAGAGTTCAGACAGCTAAACAATATATTTTAGTCAAGATTGAAGTTGTTAATTAGTGCATACTGCCAATGTTTGCTCGCGACACTGAAACGTTGCTCACGGAGTAGAGGGAGTTAGGAGGTTTGCAGGAGAAACAAGCTTGTGCCAAAAAATAAATGTCAGTTCACACCACTTGAAGAATTACCTAACTTAAGCGGCAGTGGGCTGGGCAAGGAGCCAAAAGCTCCGCAGTGACGACAGCGTATCGGTAGCACCAGAGTGGGAGATGCAAGGGAGATTGAAGACGATTTGGTGGAGGGCACTGAAATTCACTGGATCGAGGAGGACGAGTCGTTGAGGCTATGCTTGGGAAAGGCCTGTGTCCGTAGACGCAATATCACTCAGACGGCGTTTCGACTGAATAATATTGACGATAATGGTGTGAAATTCTACTGTCTCATGTACCTAACTGTTGTGAGGAGCAGTGGTTGCCAAGTGGTAACGGCCGTGACGTACGAGTTGTACGTCGTAGGTTCGAACCCTGACAGGCGCTTTACTTTGTGTAAGTTATTTCATCACCACTGCTCTCAAAACGGTGATGGAAAACTTCGTGCGGCAACAGGGATATCCTAGAACTAAAAATTCAAAGACATATGACATCTACCAACCCGCACTGGGCCCGCGTGGTGGTTTACGGCCCACTCCCTCTCACCGAGAGGAGGCCTGTGTATCAGCAGTGGGAACATTATAGGCTGATTATGTTTATGTGACTGTTTCATTCGTAAGTAATAAAATCTTTTGTTATTTTAGCTAGCGGAGGATGAATTCACTGAAGCCGAGAAATTGGCAGAACTGGATATTGCTTACAACCAACTGAAGTCATTAAATGGTTCTTTAAGGAGTTTGAAGTCGTTGCGATATTTAAATTTAACTCACAATTATATGTCAGAATTTTCTCTGCAAGAAATCAAAGGCTTGAAAAGATTATCTGTAATTGATCTTTCCCACAATAGGATAAGTCTTATTACAGGAAACATGGAGGTAAATAATTTAAGAAATATACTGAATACACCTTTTTTGCTTACATAATTGCCTCGGTAGTGTAGCGATTGCAAGCGCTCCTGCTGAGCATGAGGTCCTGGGTTCGATTCGTAGGTTGGGCAAAGCGTTAATAGGTTTTCCATCAGGAATTTCTCAGTAGCAGCTCGGAGTCTGGATCTGTGCCCGGTTGATGGAAAAAGGCTCGCCCCCTATTTCATGGGACTTAAACAACTGGCGAATTGTGGGTGCACTATAGGTTCACCTCGATGTTATGTTATTTACGTAATTTATTATGATTAACCTATTGTACGAATTTATTTACAGAATTTAGTGGACGTGGAAACCCGTGTACTGGAGCTAAGATTGGATCATAATCGCATACTTAGCTTGGGCGGTGCACTGATGGGGTTGCACGGTCTCCTGAGACTCAACCTAAGCAATAATCTACTGCAACAAATTTCACCGGATGACCTTATAGGCCTTGAAGATCTAAGATTGCTCGACGTGTCCCATAACCATATAACAACACTGGAAGAAACATCAAAGGTTTGTTTAAATACTGGAGCAATAACAGTGTTCTTGTAACGCTTAGCGAGCTTTTGCGAGTTCAATCATTGGTTGACGTTTATTAGAAAGTATAACAGCTGTTGCGATGTACTTCACAAACATTTTATAATATTAATGTATTCCGTCTTTGTTTGCAGACATTTTTGCCATCACTTGAGGAATTGATAGCCCATCATAACAATATCACTCTGCTTGATAAAGATTTCCATGGGTTGCCGTCGCTCTGTATAGCTGATTTGTCGTTTAATCGAATTAAGACCGTCAATTACGACGTTGTATCGAAATCTCGATGTACTATTAATGGAGTTCCTAGCGTTTTAAAGATTTACCTTCAAGGTACGTATGGCTTTTCGAGAATAAGAACTTAATCATTAAAAATAACAAAAGAATATGACTTAGAATAATATTAATTAGGATAACTATATTATGTTCTAGCTTGCATTCAATGCTGTGGGCGGGTAAAAATCAAAAAGCAAAGCGAATTTAACTTTATTGTTATTAAAATTAGCAACCTGTAGTTGTTTATCTGCTCTAACGAATTATTTAGCTTATGCGATTGTTTTCCATTATTGGTTAGACTCCCTAAGGAAATAAGAAACAATAAGTGCATGTGCTCGTGCCTCGGCGCGTCATTCATACCTAAGAAAATAGCGAAATAAATTTTGTGTCCCGTTGCCACTACAAGTATAGGATATTACATTACAGATAACCCTGTCCTATGCGACGATCGCCTGTACGAGCTGATCACGGTGTTAGAAAGCTTGAGCGCGCGCATCAACGGAGCGTCGACGTGTGTTGCGCCGCAGACCAGTGCGCCTATCCCCATGAGGGCACTGAATGACGTGGTGCCGCCGCAGGAGACGCCGCCGATCATCGTGGTGGCACAGCTGCACGCGGTACCGGACGGCGCCGACCGCGACGCCACCTCACCGCAGGTGCCCCAGCTCATGTACCGGCGCGTGGGGGCAATATTCGGCCACATGCTGCCCGAGCGCGAGGGCGGCCTGCCCGTCGTGGTGGAGCCGCCCGTCACGCTGCCGCCCGCCAACACCAACGTAGTGGTGAAGTGGCCCGATGAGCGGAGAGTGGACGAAACGCACCCCCTGGTCGACCACCTGCGCCTCCGTGACCTGAACGCTTCGCCGCAGTGAGGGCACGACCCGGGCGCTGCGCACGCCGATGACTACGAATTGATTACTTCGCCTTACAAATATACTGCCAATAATCTAGGCTAGGGCAGAGTGTCTTCTGATTCGGTCGGGCGCATGTAAATTTTGAATTAGATAGATACCATCCCATTCTGTTAGGTCTGCGATGTAAATAGGACGATTCGTTAGGAACACCGACACCGACAGTGTCTCCTAAAAATGATCCTATTCTGAAAACGTCGAGTAAATGTGTAATTTGAATTTAGCATGTAGCAAGTATTATCTGGATGGTTAAATTACTACGTAGCAAAATATAAGGGGAGTGTATATAAATTGGTTGAAAAGTGTAATTGCTTATGATGTTTTTTTCTAATTATATTGTAGAACATTGCTTGTGACCAAAATTGTAGTGAACATCACCCCTATTCACAGTTGCTAAAATATAATCCTACATGAATATGATATGTATGTATGTGTACAAAATAACACTGGTTTTGCAAAAGGTTTTAGATATTTTTTTTCTAATATTTATGTTACTAACATAAAATTACTGTTTATTTTTCGAAATTTCTACCTAAGTGTCTACCAAAGATAAAATAGTAGAAGTAAGGAACTTCATAAAGATACCTAGTAGTTAAGTTATTGTACCTATTTAATTGTAGGGTTTGTCACTCAAGTATGATCACTAAGATCAGTGATCATTAACCACTGAGTCTGACTGATGACGTCGTGCCATTATCAGCGTACAGTTAGGTTGTGTTCACTGATACGGCACAGTCCACAAACTCACTTAACCTCGCCCAAATGCTCCTAGGGTAAGATACAGAGACGAAACTTGGCGTAACGCTTAGATCTATCAAAATCTAAGCAAAATTATGTTATTTAGATTTAGACCGATTGAAGCGCACGTTAACGCTAAGGTTCGTCTGTGTTTCCTAGTCTTAGCTTATTATGGCAAAACGAACACTTGAACAGACTGTGATGTTTTGCTAGTAGTATATTTGTAGGAACTTTCCACAAATTGAAATTCTACCAAAAAATTATATATATACGAGTATATAGGGTTCTTAGTCAAGTGACACTGCGGGACAAACTAGGAATTTATGAAAAATCAACGTATGACATGAAACGTTTCCTTAATCCAAAGAACTTTGAAAATGTATTATTTTTTCTAATCTTAATAATAAACAAAGTTATTATAGAAAAAATAATATGTTTTTAGAAGACTGTAAATAGGTACCTAATATTTTTTTAATGTGCCATAGGTATATTATGATAAACATATAACATATTTATTTATTTCTGTGAGGAATTTCAAACGTAGAAGGTGCCTCATAGAATTTCTGTTTTGTATTGTATAACGTTTAAAAACTATCTAGGACCTAAGTAAGTAAAATAATTACCTATATAAATATGAGGTACTAGCCATAGAGGATTCCGCGTTATTCGATAGTTCTCAACAAAAACCTAACAAACCAGTGTAATTATTGTAGCTGTCGGTATGTCTGGATGCGTGATATTCTGTGTGTGTCGATGTCTGATCCAATCTTCGTTGTAAAGGTGTTTTTACACCGGCGAGGCGAGTCGTGGATGGGATGGGCGTGAATTGAAATTTGTATTGCAAAATTTCTATCCACGCCCGGACAGGGCGTGATCTTTGGTGTAAAAGGTCTAGAGACGCGAGGATGTGCGGGGCGAGAATTGAAATATTTGTTAGTACAATATTAAACTTTATCGCTGTATGAATAGAGTATTTATTTACTTTGTAAAACGAATATACAAATCTCGCACTGGTCATCGAGGGGGGCTCGGTCTCTCTCTGTCAAGCACTGACTAGCGATGTCTCGCGCTGGCACGCGCTGGCACGCGCTGGTACGCGCTGGCACGCGCTGGCACGCACCGGCACGCGCTGGCACGCACCTGATCGCTCCGACCATCGCGAGATATCTCTGCATACTATATTCTCGGCAGACCGGGCGGCGCGTGATAGCGCGAGCCGGCGCGAGGCAGCGCTGGACATCTTTCGGTGTAAAAGGGTAAGCGTGATTTCTTCTCGCCCATCCCATCCACGCCTCGCCTCGCCGGTATAAAACCACGTTAAGTGTGGCAAATTTATAATAAAAAAAAGAACGCTTTGTACAACTATTATCTCAATAAAGTTCCACCACACTCACAAATAAGATTGGTTCGAACTTCTTAAGTTAAACTAGTTGACAATTTAAAAAATAACAAACAATACTAAAAGCCTGTCAGCCAAAGTACATAGATTACAGTTCCTTCGAGCTTTTCGATCGAAACCGTACCTAAGATAACTTATGTAATTAACTACTATAATTTGTTAAGAATTAGATATTTTGTTAGTGTAATTTAAAATGTCGATTAACAATTACTAATAAAAGATATATGGTGCTAACCATTTTCATTTATTTATTTAATGCCCGTAATAAAGTCCCCAAAAGTATTGAGTATCTCCTCACCAAACGAAACCTGTAGAAAATTTGAGGGTACAAGCCTCTTGTCTCTGCCTATCACCGAGTCTCGTCTTCAGCGCTAAAGTCTCTATCTAAACCTTTGACTTAATTTCGGTTACGGCACTGAAAATTAAGCGAGACAGTGACAGTAATATGTAGGAATATAAAGCCAGGCTAGTACTAGCTAAAGGACTTACGCAGGTACGTGGAGTAGACTACAATGAAACGTATTCTCCGGTAGTAAGAAGCCTTCTTTCCTGTATGGCAAGCTAAAATCAAATAACGACCTCCCGCTCCGCCCAGAACTAAAGGGCGTGTCAGACTCTTACTGACTAAAACCCAACCGTGTTCCTTCGGTTGCCCTGTTGCCGGGGTCACGATTTCCCTATCGGTTTCCTTCGAACCCCCGGCAGGCATTGGCCCTAGCGGACCCCGTCAATTCTGCTGACATCTCTTTGAGGCGCGCGTGGAACACAACGCGCCGTCGACCCGGGACCGGCTTCAGCCTAAGGGCACGATTGTTAAAGATCGAGAGGCAAACCCAAGTAACACAGTCATGCTGAATAAAGTTTGAGTAATAGCAATTCGCAAATGTTTACAGCTATAAGCTAAAGTGCCAAATTCTGAATAATATTCTCTTTCGGCCTTTATAACTCTAATATAATAAGTTGTAAATTTTTTTAAAGCTTAGTAATAACTTCTATACCGCATATAACACAAATGTTATTAAACCTAAAGCATTATAGATGACTTTAATTTGAAAAAGAGTGCCTGTGACAGCATTTATCTTTCATTTATCAGTTATCTAATATGTAATATTATACAAACTTTACTCAGCTTATTGCTTATGAAACCACTATATACTGTAAAATAGTGTCCTAAGCAGCTGTCTTCTGAATAATGGTGTAGTTAATTTCTATTAAAAAGCTTGATTTTGAATAACCGCTCTTATTTTGTCTTCAAGTCACATAAGGTTCCACATTTTATCAATTATTCAGCTATTGTGTAAAAGTGTTTTCTGGGTTCTTTATAGTTTACTTCGGTAAAATGGAAATAAATTCATAGTTTATAGCTAACTAACACAGATGGAAGCTGAATGATGTATTCTTATTCAGCAATTACTTGTAAAGGTACCATTTTCAAACAGGTTACACCTACAGAGTTTTTCTGGGTAGTAATATAGGTATAATTATAATTTATAAATAGGTAAGTATAAATTTTCCTGAGAAATTTGGTCGATCGCATTTTATTTAAAACCCTAATTAGCTGTATTATCAATAATATTTATTAACTTATTCAAATTTTATTCAGATATTTGTACTACCATCAAACCACTATTTATCAAATAAAAGCTTAATATTTAGAAAGACGTGACTTTTTATTCAGTTATGCTGTAAAATAGCTGCGTGGAGAGCTTTTAACTAACTTATAATGAATCTCCATTAAAACTTATTTTTAAGTAAACTATTGAATTATAATGTATATCAAATGCCTCATTTTAATCATTAATTACAGTTAAAAATACAATTTATAATTTATTTAATGACTTTTGAAAGATAAGCATTAGCTGTTTTATCCTAAGTATTTTTGTCACTTCTAAAAGTCTTTATTTATGTCTTATTTACTATCATTAAACTTGATTACCTAAGCGGCGCGTGAAAAATGTTGAGGTAATTCATATGCTATTCACGATAAAACTATTTGCGCAGTAACATTTAACGTGTATCATGGTTATAATAACATTTGCTTATACCGATTCTCAGTTTCACCGTGCACTTCATTATTGATTTTATTCAATGCAATTAAACTATGAAGTGTCAGAACAAAGACACACTGCACGATTAAACACCATTTTTTTTTTGTAACTTAACTCTT
Organism: Agrochola litura; assembly: GCA_949152395.1. Classification (NCBI taxonomy): domain Eukaryota; kingdom Metazoa; phylum Arthropoda; class Insecta; order Lepidoptera; family Noctuidae; genus Agrochola; species Agrochola litura. The sequence goes on along the minus strand of OX424491.1, from coordinate 10,922,159 downwards.
AATTTTGTTTGAAAAGTATTACGCAAATAAACTTAATCCTGAATAATTTCTGAATATCAATATCTATACGCATTTGTCTGAATAAATATGAAATTACAGCTGTTTAAAAGAGATATCAGCTTTTTTTCAGATGTTACTAAGCTAAGTGCGCCATCTAAGCTATTACCTAGACTTTACATCGCTGTTATACAGACTAAAGTATTTAAAATTGTGCCATATCAAATCCTCATAGGTTGTCTTAATTATTTAGCCCAAAGTACTAGGCCCGATATCGCGCACGCTGTCAGTGTTTTGTCACAATTTAATTCATGTTAGAATTACATTTTAAATGTGCTAAACGGGTACCTACTTGGGTATTTAAAGAGGTCGTAGAACTTTGGATTAAACGTTTAAGAAAACGGGTAATGGCTACGTAGACGCGGAATTTGGTGGGTCATATGTTGCTGCAAGACATTTGTTACCAGCAGAGGTTGAGAAACGTGGTAGCGACGTCAAGCAGGTCTGGCTGTTTTCAAAGGACGCCTAACCTCTTACCATGATTTCATGACCATCTCTAGCATGATATGGGTGATAGACGTGATAGTTCAAAGTTGACAGTAAGTATGACAGTAATAGTGATGCGCCCTTCATCTCCCATGACTGAGAATTTTAACCGATCCAATATCCTGCTCGGAAGACGACGGATATTGTTTGTAGTGCGATATCCCAAGTTTTATTAGACCTACAGAGCGCCTGCGCTCAAAAAGTAGCAAATTTTGTACAGATCAGAGATGTTACGGAGCTTTGATTTCGACTCCAAAAGGCCGGAACTTCCGAGTAATATCACATCTCCAACTCCAACTACGGCTCCAATAATTTTGAATCGGAGTTATACCGAAGATTGAAACGCAGCGATGCACGTGACTAGAGCGCGTTTAAACTAGAGATGGACATATACATCGATGTTTTTTCTGATGTAATGCATCAATCGGTTGCATCGATGTTAATACGATGTATTGAGAAAAACATACATCGATGTTTCTAAAACATCGATTGTTTTCGCAATGACATGTTTAGATAGATCAGTTTTTTTTTAAGTCTCAAACAAGGCAAACACTCGTATCGTAACAAAATCGCAATAGACATTTACACAGCAGAAACTCGGTCGGCCATATTGTTGTTTTGGTTTTCATTTTGTTATGCCGGCTCCTCGGCAAAGGAAACCTAACCTATTCAGCCAAACCGTTAAATGATAGGCGTGTTATATTGGCTGAATTGATTATAACGTTCCGTTTCACGAGACGTCGTGAAAGTCATTGCAGTCGTCAGTCATACTCTTAGTACATTCATCTCATAATTTGCGTGTTCGATGCATCAAATGAAAAACATCGATACATATTCGATACTGAAGTATAAACAATACATCGGTTCAATATGATGCATCGTTACTATACATCGAGTGTTTAAAATACATCAATGTATATCGTCCATCCCTAGTATAAACAACGTATAACTTGTCGTCGGGTAATTTTTATACACGCTCGCGGTCGAAGTCTCAGTTTATTATTTTGAGTAAGTCAGACACGTCACGTTAATTTGTTAAATTAAGATAAGAGCGGTGTTTAAGTAGTTTAATTGTTGTGATAAGTTAATTTCAATATGAAGCCAAAAAAAGTTATTTAGGTATGGAACATCTTTCTTCGCCTGCGACTCCGGCTCCGGTACCGACTCCGATCAATCAAAGGGAATTGATCAGTTTGTTCGGGTGATCTGGCTAAGCATGGACAAGATCTTTATTAATAAAAGACTTGCATTTTAAAAACCACTTATCTATAGGAAAGCAAATATTATAATAAAGTTGTAGCAAGATGTAAGAACATGCTTCAACTGGCATGTGAAAAATTGAAACCTTGCCGGGTAAAATCTTTGTTATAGCTGCAACGTGTGTCTTCTGCAATGCATTACATCAACTCCACAATTAACACATCGCATTGGTTCCTCATTCTCATTCGAAGTACGTGTCCAAGTTCGTGCCGTGGTTGCCTTTTAAAGCCGGTTCGAGGTCTATAATAGCGCCAGGTTCAACGTGAGGTGCAGATTCAGTGTCCAAGGGTAAGGCCGGGTCATCATGAGGAGCGGTATCAGAGTCCATGTTAAGAAAAACAAACGTTCGAAGCTGCGAGTAAACAAAATAACATCGCACGAAACCAAAGCGAATAGTTTTTCATTGTTGTCAGTTGTTATTTCACTTGACGTTAGGGATGTTCGATATGTATCGATACTCAAGTGGGTCGGTACAACGGGATTTGATCGATTTTTTCAATCGTGTTTTAACTACTATTGTGAGACACATCGCGCGCGCGTGCTCTAGTTTAGAGTATTTTGCAGACGCATCACAACACCGTAGTCGCGGTGTACGTCGATCTATCGGGGCCACCGAGATGATCCAGTTACAAAGTGCGGAAATCGTCATGAAGTGTATATTATAATTGTTTAAGTGTCACGCTCACCTTAAAACTAAATAATGGCTGCAAAACAGTCAATTAAAATAAAAACTGATCACGAAAAGCAGTTGTATGATTGTTACATTCAGGAGAAAACGGACAGAGAAAACCTGAAGCAAATGGTACGTCAATTGAACGGCCACATACAAAGCTTGCAGGAACAGGTACAAGATCTTCACAGACAATTAAAATGCCTAAAGGCACAAGAAGAGCCCTCAGATAAACAGGTCAGTGAGACCATAACACCTGCTCAGTCTCCTAAAAGTGACGTTGAGTACTGCACGGATGAGGATGAACTCGCCAAAGAGACTGAGTGGATTAGGGTGAAAAACAGGAAGAAAAGGAAGTTGAACACCTCCCTTACTCCACCACCACTACAACAAGTTAAAACTAGTGCTCAGCAGCAGCAACTAAACAACAAAGAGAAGGCAACCACAAAAAAAATTCTAGCACCACCTCCAATCATAGTGGACGTAAAAAAACGTAGTGTTAAGAATTATCAAACATTCTACGATTTTTTGACAAAATCCCAGTCAGTAGAAACATTTACCGCCAAAATGTTAAGCGGTAATAGTGTCAAAATAAATGCAAAAAGTGAAGAGTCCTACAGAGAGATTGCTCGACGCTTAACAGAAAATAACTGTTTATGGCACTTATACGAGGATAAGCAGACCAGGCCAATAAGAGTAGTGGCGAAAAAATTACATTCCTCCTGCCTACCGGATCGGATTAAAGATGATCTAACGACGCGGACGCAAGGATTCCAGATAGAAAATGCAATTAATAAGTTAAGCTGGAGAACAAAAGAACCACTGAACATGTTTATTCTATCGTTCAAAAATGGCGAAGATGTCAGTAAAATATACGGCATTAAACATATCCTAGGGTGTGAGTTGAAATAAACCCGCTTAAAACATCAAAAATAATACCGCAGTGTAAGAGATGCCAGCCAGGCTTATGGTCATACCCAAAAGTATTGCTCAAAAGAGCCAAGGTGTGTTAAATGTACAGGTAAACAGCTCACAGTTGAAAACCACAAGAAAAGCCTAAGTGTGTCCACTGTGGCTTACCTCACCCAGCCAACTACAGAGGGTGTATAGTTGCCAAGGAGATGCAAATGATTAAGAACAAAAACTCAAAAATAATCCACCTGCCGCTAAGGAAATTGTTAGAAACACCGACAAACAGTCAACAAAACAAAGTGCACAGTCTGCACATACAGCCGCGATAACTGCACATGCATCTAAAAATGTCTCATACGCAAAAGCGGTAAAACCAAGCACACAACCATCAAGTTTTGAGGACTAGCTCAACCAGATCTTGAAGTACATATCCTCATTTGACAAGAGACTAGAGAAGTTAGAATTAAGCTCTATAAAAATCAATCATGAATAACACACTAAAAATAATGGCGTGGAATTCCAATGGACTGCTGCAACACCAACATGAGTTGCAAGTAGTCCTAGATACAGAAAATATTGATGTGTGTTTGATCTCTGAAACGCACTTCACTAAACAGTCTTTTGTAAAGTTTAGAGGCTATAAGGTTTATCACTCACTGCACCCTAACAACGCAGCTCGAGGAGGTAGCGCGGTTATTATTAAAGAAAATATCTGTCATTACGAACAGTGTACATACGAAGAGCCAGACACGCAAGCAGTAGCGATATCAGTCAAAACAAATTAATTTAACGTGACAGTAAAGGCCGTATACTGTCCCCCAAGACACACCACAAGCAAAGAACAATATGTACAATTCTTCAGACTCCTCGGACAGAGATTTATATTAGGCGGTGACTTTAACGCTAAGAACATTCATTGGGGATCGATATTAACTTCAACTAAGGGAAGACAGCTTCTAAGTGCAGTAAAAGACATACACTGTGACGTCATTAGTACTGGAAAACCTACATGCTGACTGACCTCCAGAAATTACCAGACGTTATCGACTTTTTCATAATCAAAAATATTTCAACCAATTATCTGAGTGTGGAAGAGTACCACATGAACTCCGATCACTCTCCTATATTATTAAAATTAAGTCACAAAACATTATTAAGAGAAAACCACTTGACATTAGTTAACAAGTTTACAGATTGGGAAAGTTTTAGCTTAGACCTACAAAATATAATTGACCTAAAAACTTCATTAAAAAGCAAAAATCGGCTCGATTCTGAAGTAAACAACTTTAGCAACAATATCCAACAATGTGCATGGAGGTTCACTAATGTTTCACCAAAACACCATTGACAAATTTTTAGTTTACAACCAACGTTTCGTATAGTATTTGTTTTACAAACAACTTATTCCGCAAATGTTTTATTTCATAATCACTCGTTTTACAAACATTTATTTAACAAATGCTTCTCTTTACAAATGTTTCGCATGATATTTAATAATTTATACATTTTTCATTTAAAATTTAGATTGTTTTGGAAAAATCACGTTTATAATTAATATCACTTTACATTTTTTTTTAAACCAGTCACAAAGTGATCATGGTTGCAATTTCCATTTGGTTCAAATAATTTACAGGCAAGTACTGAAGTTCTTTAAACCTACTCGTAATTAAGTATTTTTTTCTGTATATTCTAGTCGTTTTTGGCACTCACCGGCCGCTGCCGCGGCACCGCTCGCTTCGCTCGCTCGGCTCGTGCGTTTTAACCTAACCTAACCTTTTTTGAGTAAAAATATTTAACCTAATCTAACTACATAGTTCGGTTCCGGGTAGCATCTTTTTTTTTCTGTTAACTCAAGTCGTTTCTGGCATTTAATTTATATTGTTTGTTGATTTGTAAATTCAAATTACCCTTTTGACTATTTAATGAGTTAAATTTTTAGGAAATTGCGTAATGCAATATGTAAAACGTTTTTATTACAAATGTTGTTTTATGAGATAACATGAATAAAAAATGAATTGTTTGGCAAGTAATACGTTATTAAAACAAAGTTTATCGGATAATTAATTTCTTAAGTGAATTATTTAGCAAACTTGTTGTTGTATAGTGATGAAATAACAAATCAAATTTTTGCCAATCGTTATTTGTCAAGTGAAAATTTGTAAATTAAGGTTTGGTGAAATGACTGGACACCGTGCATGGAACAACACACCACAGATTATAAAAATTTAAAGGCAATCAAAAGGAAAAAAGGACTCAAAGAAAAAGATGGCAGCAAACTAGATTCCCGCAAGATAAAACTTTATTGAATAACCTTACGAAAAGGTTGAAGAGAAAAATACAAACGTTTCAAGATGAGGCTTTTAATACTAACCTACGTCAGTTAACCAGCGACCATACAACGCAATACTCTCTATGGAAAGCGACAAAGTCACTCAAAAGGCCAATTACATCAATATCTCCTATCAGAGATGATAACGGAAAGTGGGCCATAAGCAATGAGCAAAAAGCTCTAAGATTTGCACAACACTTAGAAGAAACCTTTCAGCCAAATGACGTGTCTGTAGACAACCTACATTTTGCCAACATTCTGCAAGACCAAAGAATTAAGCTTGTGACCCCGAAAGAAGTTGCAAAGGAAATTCAAATCATGAGCCTAAAAAAATCTCCAGGGTATGACCTTAATACGGGAGAAATCCTAAAACATCTCCCGCGAAAAGCCATCGTTAAGCGTACTAGGCTCATCAATGCTGCATTTCTGCTAAAACATGTTCCTGAGCCGTGGAAAGTTGCTGAAGTGATTATGATTGTTAACAAAAAACCCGGTAAACCACCTCATGAAGAATCATCATACAGGCCCATTTCCCTGTTGCCTATACTATCAAAGCTGTTTGAAAAATTGTTTTTAAAACGCCTTAAACCTATCATAAACGAGAAAAACCTGATCCCTGACCGTCAGTTTGGTTTCAGAGAGAAACACTCAACAATAGACCAAGTACATAGAATTACCAACATTATTGTAAGAACGCTTGAAGATAAAAAGTCTGCTCCACCGTATTTTTAGATGTGGCACAAGCTTTTGATAGAATTTGGCATAAGGGTTGGATATACAAGCTAAGAATATTGCTGCCCAATGATTTTGCCGATATCTTGCAATCATACATTACAGATAGAATGTTTCGAGTAATACCTTTTCCGGATTAAAAATTATTAAAGCTGGCGTGCCTCAAGGTAGTGTGCTGGGTCCAGTCCTCTACCTGTTGTACACGTATGATATACCAGAGCTGGAAAATAATACTATTGCAACCTTTGCGGACGACACTGCCATTATGGCTACAGGGTCATGCCATACGGAAGCAATCAAAGGTACAAATCGCTGTAAATGAAGTTCATGACTGGGCACAAAAATGGAGAATCAAATTGAATGAATTGAAGTCACTTCACATTGATTTCACCAATCAGAATTGTGATTACCACCCAATCTTCATAAATGGCCAACAAGTGCCATACGCAAATACAGCCAAATACCTTGGCATAACGCTTGACGCAAAACTGCGTTGGAAAGCGCACGTCAATAAGAAAAAACAGGAGCTAGACATGCGTTTTAAAAACATGTATTGGTTGATTGGACGGGGTTCTTGCCTATCGATACACAACAAAATTGTATTATATAAGCATATTCTCATGCTGATATGGACGTATGGCATCCAACTGTGGGGCTGTACTAAACCGACCAACATCAAAATTATACAAACATTCCAGAATAAGGTACTCAGGCGTATTGTTAATGCGCCCTGGTATTTAAGAAATGACGACCTCCATCGTGACTTAAAAATGGAACCCGTCACCAGAATAATCCAACAATTTGCTGAGGCCCATGAACACCGACTCCACCGACATGTGAACATCGAGGCAATTCAGCTGCTAGACAAAACAAATATAGTGCGAAGACTAAACCGAACAAAACCTTTGAGTTAGTGTAGTGTAAAAAGTGTAGAAATAATAGTGCCAATGACACACATATAACACACAAAGTATATCAGACTCTAAGAAAGTGGAACGAACTTGTGTAAAGTACAATGAACACTATTCTAATTTTTCAAATAATCATTATACGTAAAAATTAAGTTAGATTAAAATTGCTTATTAGTCTTATAGGCTAGATTGTAATTAATTATTATGAACCTGGTTCTTTTTAATAAAGGATAAAAAAAACAATATACCTATACGATCCACTACTGTAAATTGATAAAGGTAGTGGGGATCAATCAAATAATTGTATTATTGTACAATCGTACTGTAAAATCGTAGTAGTGGTCAGATCCATGTACCAAAATTTTTTTAGTTAAATGAGAAAAAAATTTAATCTCGGGAAAAATACTATTAAGGCGGGCCGTTATTTTCCTTAAACACGCTTCTCAATCACTACTGACATTTGCTGATTTGTTTGGGCAAAAACCAGTACCCTAATTGCGTAACTTATTCTCGTAAACAATTTTGCCTAATTTGTTTCATTTTGACAATTCAACAACATTAATTGCGCCATTTATGTTGTTGAGCCGATTTTTTTTCCAACTTATAAAGCAATGGATTAGCAATCTGTTTCAAATTGAAACAGATTGTGATTGTGTTGTATTACGCAATTAGGGCACAGGACTGTTCCAATGTAGTAGGTAAGTAATTGAATTGAATTAAAGGCAAACATATTAAAAATTATTAGTTAAAAGCGATTTTATATCGATGCTCGGATCGAAATTATCCATTGGGAAGCAGAATATCGATACAAGGTAACCGGATCGATCATCTCTAAAAACGATATAGTAGGAGTTGCCAGAAAAACAAAAAAAACTGATAGTAATCGATTTATAGAACCTTTATTCCAATCTAAAAAAATATATGTTAAAATACTAGTAACGTTTTTGATTGTTTTATTTTAAAACAATGTAAATGAGTATAATCTTCTCATACAGTATTGATTGGTACTCGTTTTGCAGACAAACACTTTTTTTTGGTTACCTTATTTGATTATCTAATCAATTACGGACTGAAATTGATGTTTTATTTCCGTGCTGGTATCACTGCGTCAAACAAACGGCTATGCTTTTTAGGGTTCCGTAGTAAACAAGGAACCCTTATAGTTTCTTTCCTTTTTTATTTTCTATCCCTTGTTGTGGGGTATCGTTGGAAAGGTCTTTCAAAAACATTGTGAGTGTGTTAAAACCATTTTTCAATTCAGAGATCCGTTTGCGAAATATTAAGCTTTAAAGTGAAAATTGTTGTTAGAGTCAAGTGTTCCCCCCCTGCCAGCTAAATGGTTGGTTTTAGATAAGTAAAAAAATTCACGGCAGTAGCTTATATAACGAATTTAAAAGGAAAACTATCACAGTTGAGTAGGCTTTACAAGTTAACGAGTAATAATCGACCAACTTAAATTTGCGGTTGTAAAAACATGTTCACCCATACATTCTGTATGAAAGATTTTTTTTTTCAACTACAAAGTTAAGTTTGTTCTTGGGATAAATTCATACCAACTACGGAACCCTACATAGTGTGTGGTCCGACATGCACTTGGCCGGTTTATTAACTGGTGGATACAGTTTAAATACTCTTTATTTCGACTTTTTATACGTGTACCTGGCTACTATGTGACGTGCAAAAATATTTGTTTCAGAATTAATAATATTGTGTGGTAAAAATATTTTTTACCGGGCATCTTGTCCATGCGTGGAAACTGGTGATTCCCTCCGACTCCGGTTCCGGTAAAATAACTTCCGTAACATCTCTAATAGAGATATAGGTAACTTAAAAATGTATAGGTGACTTATACAATACGTAGGATGCACCTTTTAGAAGATATAAGTCAAACACTGAAAGAAGTGCGAAAATTGCAAGGTTTTTCGAGCACCACGCAGTTAGCATAGGTCTTTAGACAAACAAAAGACACTCATGACGAAAGCTGTACAACAATATCTGTACAGGACATAGCTGATGCTGTGAGACAAACAGCCGGCGGTAAATTGCCAGGGTTAGATGGCCTAACTATTGAACACATACGCTACGGAGATCTAGGAGGATGTACAGACGCCAGCACATCAAGCTACTACAATCTTTCAAATTTATTTAATAGATTTTCAACTTTATCGCTGAAGTCTAAGGTTCAAAGTTGATTGGGAAAATTTGACAGTTTCGGGTAGCTTGATGTGCTGGCGTCTGTACCATGTTCTTGGATATATGCCGAAGGCCCTCACAGACACAGTTATTGTTCCCATATGTAAAAACCGAAGAAAGAACATCTCCAGCGCTAGTAATTATCGCCCCATTGCACTTGCTAATATTGTAGCCAGACTGTTCGAGAAGATTTTACATAAACAAGCAGCACCTTTTATAATATCTTCGGACTGCCAATACGGCTTCATAAGCCTCGTATCTACCAGTTCTGCTATATATGTACTCGAACGGGTTGTGGGATATTACAGGAGGAGAAATACCTCTGTAATAGCCTGTTATTTAGACCTCAGCAAATCTTTCGACCTTGTTGACCATGATCTGCTGTGGCAAAAGCTATCCAACCGTGAAGTTTCCAGTGAGGTGATGGGAGTACTAAAAAACTGGTACCAGCATCAGGAAATGAGCTATCGACGCTCTCTGGCCTTAAGTGCGGAGTGAGACAGGGTGGAAGCATGTCCCCGGCACTATTTAACGTCAACATGGATGGGCTATCGGACAAACTTAACCAAACAGGTGTAGGCTGTTCGATTAACGAGACTCTAACCAATCATATTTCATATGCAGATGATATGGTTCTGCTAGCTCCGTCGACATCGGCGATGCGCAAACTGTTGTCTGTGTGTGGAAATTACGCTAAAGACCACATGTTACCACAAAGCATGTTGCATGTTGTCACAAAGGACAAATCATTGTACATGGTGTTTGAAAGCCCGAAAAGCTGGTCAGATCTGCCGCCACTTCAACTCCTTTCCGATCACGCCGATATAGAAGGCAGCAACGAGCCATATCGGTGCCCGGCAACATGTTAGCTAGGCGGTATAGCCGCTGTAGCGACGTGGTGAAGGCCTAGCTGTTTACCAGTTACTGCTCAAGCGTTTCCACAGTCGAGTTGTGGACAAACTACACCAAGGCGGCACTGAGCGACATGCGAGTGCAGTACAACGACGCGTGGCGAGCGATGTTTCGACTGCCTCGGTGGTGCAGCGCGAGCGCCATGTTCTGTACGGGCCGCGCGCCCTGCTGGCAGGCGCTGCTGAGGAGCCGGTCGGCCACCGCACGCACCGCCATACATCTATCGGCCAATTGTTTGGTGGCCGTGGTACGAGAATGGAACCAAAGCCCCTTACATAAAAGGTGGCAGTCCTACCACATGCCGATTACTTAGACCAATGTGCATGTGTGTGTGTAATGTGAATGTGTTATATTTATGTTATTGTATATTTATTACGTTATCTATGTGTGTATTTATTGTACCTAACTTATGTGTGGATTTTATATCTGGCAATAAAAGATTTCATTTAATTTCATTTCATTTAGAAGCTGCAAACTTGGTTTTACACTATTGGCATCTATCATATCAACATCCCAAATAATAAGCACAAGGCAATTTTTTTGCGACCTCTCGATTATGTCTACAGTGATTGACCTGTATCCATTGCCGAATTTTGGCTTTTCTTTTGTTTGCTTGGTGGTAGGTGTCAAAATATCTTCGTTACCGGGATGTTTACGGGAAGATTGATTGAATTAGGATTGTGATACATTCATCTCTGTAACACTACAGACAACATCCGTGAATTGACATAGTCGATTTGGTGAAAGAGGAGATGAAGGACCTGGAATTTCGGGGGGATCCAAATCAGGGGGCTTATTTATATCCATCCATGTCCTTGCTTAATATTTATTTAATTAATATTAGGTATAAATTCGAAAGTAACTCTGTCTGTCTGTGTGCTACCTTTTCACGCCTAAACCACTGCACGGATTTCGCCAGAATTTTGCAAGGAGATAGATGGTATCTTGGGGAAGGACATGGGCTACTTTTTGTTTTAAAAATATAGGGGATGAAAGTTGGTATGGGAAACCCAGCATTTGTTACGTTAACATGAGTTTATTATCACGCTAGTTTTCCCCGAAGGGTTAGGCAGATATCCTACCTACGGAACCCCACATTTCGTCAGTTATGTTGTTATGTAAAGCATATGAAAATTAAAATTTATGCTTTTGTTAAAAATAAAGAGTTACATGTTACAACGTTTTTGTAAAATCATTCACAAGGAGGTAAACTACGGGTGATTTTAAAATTCACATGTAGTAAGTAGTAAGTACCTTTATACATTTTTGTGTGTTTTAAGAGATGGGATTGGAAATATAGTCATAGTCCGTAGCATAAGATAACATTAGAGCTAGCGCGCACGAGTGACTTTGACTGTTTGGCACTCTTGTCCGGTCTGTGGATATGTATGGAGGTGCGCGCACGTTACGACGTGACAATCTGGTGACACTTTCGTCCGCCAACCCGCGAACAAGACCGTGACAAAACTGTCATCGCGCCGCTAGGTTTCAATATACCCACGGATGACAAAATTGTCACTCTCCGCGCATCCTTTACGTTCCCGCTCTCGATTCACTTTTCAACTATCGACAAGGTCACACGCTAACATGGCGACAGCGTCTTCTCACAGCGTGACTGTGCATGAGGACAATATACAGGGTTATTGGTTATACGTCGGCAATCCGTTAAGGGGATGTAGGAGGCGTCATTTACAACCAAAAAGATCGCGTATTTTGACATTTTATATTTTTATTTCATATATTTTTAAAATATAAAATGACAAATTACTCGAGGGGTAATTTTGTTGCAAATGACCTCTCCTACATCCCCTTAACGGATTGCCGACTTATAACCAATAACCCTGTGGATAATGATGTGCTGATAGATCAAACAAATCATGATAAAACTCATGTTAGTATTTTTGTATGTTAAAGCAGGATAAAGTTGCAGTAGTAGTGAATTACTGCGCCTTTCACTCATTCGAAAATATATAAATAAAAATTATTTGGGTGTTGTCGAATTTTATGAAACAGTAGACTTAAAACTTTTCATTTATTCGCCCAGTATTCTTTTTACGATATTTTCTATTACGTCTTATGAATTCGTAAATAATGACCGTTTCTTCCAAATCTATGTCAACAAATGACAGAAGGATTTCAAAAAGTTTGGTGACTGTCATCTTTCGTGAGCGCACTCCACTTTGGTGACGTGACGTGACGTGACAGTGACAGTGACAAAAACTTTTATTATGTCGCCGTGACAAAAGTCACTCGTACGCGCTAGCTCTTAGTCTATAATTCATTAAAATCGGTCCACTGGATCAAAAGTTATTACAATTTATTATCTACTAACTTTTCGGCTGAACGGATTTGGATGAAAGGCATACAGATAGGCCATGATTTGACACGTTCCCGTAGGATGATATCCACCGACATCCACGCGGACAAAAGCTAATTTTGAAAAAAAAACTAAATTAAAATACGCAACAGACCAGTTTACAAACACAAAGAAAACACACATAAATAATAACATCTCACAAACATATCGTCACTGGAAAGGCAGAAATACTTAACCGCTTAACGCCTTAGAAATAATGTGGCGGTTAAGTAATTTTGCCTTTCCAGTGACTATATGAACAATCACTAAAAACAAGAAAACATTCTAAATACGCTTGATAACCAAGAACACCGTGGCGAGAATCCCTTCTTCTAAGTCTTAAAGGCCCAGTTATCAGGGGACGACTTGCCAAATTGACATTAGCCTAGACAAGCAGCGCCACCAACTGTCAAAATCACGTCGAATAATGATTATCGATCCAAAACTCTGTCTATCGCTGTCTCACTTCGTCATTATGAAAATGACAAGGAAAGGTAGTTTTTTTAACCATAAACTAAAGTTAAATATTTTGGTTTTTATACAGTATTATGTTATTCAATTATATTTTTCATTGCTTTGAGTCCTAAATTACTGCTCGAAGAATGTATTACATATGAATGATCACTGTTATTTTAATTACAAGATATTCTGGGCAATCTTTACTTGTCTATGGCAGTGAAAAAAAAAACTACAATTGACTTTCTTGTTGCGTTGTGCGAAACGAAAACTGCGAATTACTGCTAGCCCGTCTGTTGCACAGTAAGCGAGTGTGTTGGTCCCTGTCCGTCGGGAGACCTCACAGGAACTCTGAACAGTCATCACAACAGACTGAGGTAATTTCCATCACCTAGAATCAGTGTGGTATGTGTTACATTTGCGACATGGTGCCATCGCGGGCCTACCTTTATTACCCAATGCAGTGAAAGAGCCAGTTTGGTTCAGCAAAATGACGAATGAACATAAAATAACTTTGTACGATGCGGCCTATGATTCCTATCCTGACAGTCTTTTTGATCTTTGTATGGACTATATAGTGGTTAATCTGAATACTATTACCAACTTCGACCCCGAGACTCGATGGCGACGACTGAAAGATGATGTTATACTACCAGCCGAGATATGCGAGAAATTCATCCGCGCATATCAGAAGAAATACCGCATCAACGATAATATTGCGAATATGTTTCGCGATAAGTTTCGCACCAGGCTGAATACTTTAAAATTACGAAACTCCCGGATCACTGACGAAGGATTGCGCTGCATGATGGAGCACCAACCTTTTGAAGTCGAATTAAACCAATGCGAGTATCTGTCGCAGGCATCCCTGGAAATTATAAGTACCAACAGTCAGAACCTGCTCTCATTAAAATTTGGTCCATTGACTTATTGCTTCCCACAGGATGAGGGCATCTATAGGCAGCGGGGCTATATCATCTATGCCCCAAACTTAAAAAGACTGACAATCCAACGTCGAGGTCTGGCAATATTTCCATTACTCTTATTAAAGCCACTACAGCACTTGACACACCTGGACCTCTCTGAGTGCACATCGGCCGGCTCCATCTGGGCACTGAATGAGATGAACAATCTGCGATTCCTTGTGCTTCACGCTGTCCCTTGGACTCAAGATTTAATCGATTGGATATCAGGAATGCGCCACTTGAGGCATTTGGACATATCCCAGTCCAATGAGAGGCATGGGAAATATTTCACCCCTAATGAAGTTTTGACACAACTAGTTGAGAGCCTACACCTATTGGAGTCATTGGATATATCTGGTACAAATTTGGCGGGGACTGGAGCTGCAGCAGTTCAAATGAACCAAGGATCTTCTTCAGACAGTATTGAGGAAGTCCGCTGTGACATACCTGGACTGGTGAGCCGTGTAAACCACCCGCTGGAGTTCCTCGGTTTATATGGCACTCATCATGGAGCCTGCAAGAGGCATGATATACCGGCTAAAGTTGTAAGTGTCTTCTTTTTTTGTTTGTTTTTTCAATCACAGGTATTTATGACAAGTTATTTTATGGAAAACGATGTAACTGCCCGCAGCATGATAATTTGTCTGCATAACCAAATGCATTTCCGATACCTTGCCATTCCAGAGACTGCTGGAAAATCTCACATGTATTTTGGACACTCAAATACTTTTAAAGATTATCCACAACATTAAGACCTTTCTTGTGGAGTAAAGTTGGGGTTGATTGATAAAATCTATTTCCCACACATACATTAGAAATACGACATGATTTTGCAGATATCAGCCTAATTTTACCAAAAGGTTCATGTCCTTGTAATTACTTTGGCACCCATACACTTTGGACTGGAACACTGAAACACTGCTGGGCAGTTGTAAGGCGGCAGAAATAGGCATTGTTGTGATAGTATTTCCTTGAATGAACTCCGTCACAAACAGCTTCTTTATTACTACTTCTGTGCTTGCAATTGTGCAGTGTCAATTTTGAAGTATTAAGGTAATTAATTGCATGTAAAGTTATAAAATTATAACAGTTATGTTTCAACAAACAGAAATTATCAACTGTATAAACATTACTTAGTCTTGTTTTTACCTTTCTGAAGAACATCACACATTAAGGGACACTCTAGAAGGACATATTAGTGATATATGTCCTTCTGGGACGTCCCCTCCTGACAGAAATAGAACAATGTTTTAAATTATTTAAGCACTAATGTATTTAGTGATTTATGGTGCAATTGCACCAAGATCTTTGTTTAATAATGCAGAGTAGCCAGACACAAGAATACTGGTTTTTATCAGAATAGTATTTTTTTTGTCTCTAAAAAACAATAACAGATATACTTAATTTTTATAACTGTTTATAATATTAATGAAGTCATAGAAATTAATGTATTTTTGATGAAAGAGTCATCAAAAATACATTAATTTCTATGACTTCATTAATATTATAAACAGTTTATTTCCTATACTAACTGCCAATCGAAATATCATAAAACCAATACTCCAACTGATGGCAGTATTGTTTTTGGTTTCATGGATTTGCACAAAGTAGCACCAAATTTTCCAATTTTATTTGAAAGGAATTATATATTATGTCAGATCTGGTTAAATAAAAAACAGTCTAGTTTAAGAATAGTAAACCATGTTCTACCTACCATCTTGTTTTTATAATGGTACAACAAAGAGATGAGATAAGACATGGAACTAGAAATTGACATAAAACAATATTATTCGAAGATATTATAGGATTTCTTATATTTAATAGTTTTTTTTTTTAATCATTCATGTTTTCATATGCCTGCTTGCTCCTAAAACATGCCAGCAGTTTATTTTTGAACGATATAAGTAGAAAACTATACTCCGTTTGCTGAGAGTTAGTACTGCGTGACGAGAGAGCTGTCAAAGGCGTCTGGTTAACCCAGGTTATCTGACTAAACGTTATACCTCTCACTTCAGTTGTCATGCTATGTCACAGTTGTACAGGTCGACATAAATGAGTCTGACATGGTGACATGTGGAACCAAATATTTGATGCCAAATATCAGACCTATGATTATGGAACCAAATATCAGACCTATGATGATGACCCTATTTTGCCGACAAGTGCTAGTAGGTTTAGATTTGAGTCACCCACAAGCAGTGTTTTTTGTTGCACATTTATTTTTACAATTTATTTCCCATTCGAAGTGACCTAAGTGCGATAGTGGCGCCCTCATTTTCATTTTACTCTTTTTTTGCCAAGCTGTACTCTTCAGTTTAGCAATGTTATCATTGTTGAGGTTCAGAGAACCTGTCTTTTTGGGCTCTTTACAATATACATTATACCTACGATTTAATTTCAACTCTTTATTAGTGGCTTTTGTGGACACGATAATTAATCAGATTAATTACAGTTGTAATAGCAATCATGTAATTGCGTTTAATTAAAATAGGGTTTTATTTTTATTAATCTTTTGTATAGATTCTTTTCTATTTTGTGAATGTGAGAACGCTGTGCTGTAGGCTTAGTGGACTGTAGATCTGTTAACCATTTTTTATTTTGTTAAGTACCTGGTACTTATTGAAATACCTACACTGTCCTCCCATACCTAGAAACACTGTTATTTGAAAGTATTGTATAAGCCAATTATTTTTAAAATAGTAATTGTGGAGTTTCTTGCCAGCTCTTCTCCATAGGAAACAACCAATTAGAACCGTGCACCTAGCTTCTAACGTTTCATAAGTGCCCATGTAGGTTTATGTGAAATAAAATATTTTGAATTTTAGACAGATTTAAAATATTATATTAGAAACTATCGTAATAATCGAAAATATCCAATCGCAGGTATGCTGGAAGAGATTTCTATAGAAATAAGCATCACCTTTGTACGTATTTTTCTGTTCCTTTCTTCTTATCTGTTTATATGTGTGTACATAAATTGTTAAATAAATAAATAATAAATAAATAAATTTAATTTGGTTATAACGTATAAAAAACACTTTTTACGATTTGTTTACCTTTAGTTAATTACCTAAACCAATGTAATATAGTGATAGATCACTTTCAGCTCCCAAATATATGGATATTTTGAAAATTTATCGCCAGCTGTTAGTGGTGATTATTTATCAAATTGAATTAGTACTCTGTTACCTCACGGCAAAACATATCACCAAAAAATTCTGTTAATAAAAATCAAATGCTGGGAGCAACCTCCTAAAACCTGCAAAATTTAATTTTGTGAGAACTCCTTAATTCAGATTCACTGGTATATTTCTAAGAAAACCTGCATCTAGGTGGGTTAATATGGCACCAGAATAGTATAGCTGACTACATCATCATACAAAACTTCAGAGCCCACAAAAGTGAGGAATGTAAACCATCCATCTTCCTATAGGAAGTTTTGTTTTAATTGTACATGCTGACTTTCATTGTTAAGAGTGCTTGAGTTTACATATTACAAATAAGTATAATATAGGTACAACAATAATACTTATCCTTATCCTTACAAATTATAAAACCAAAGTCCCCCGCCGCGTCTGTCTGTCTACCTGAACGCGATAAACTCAAAAACTACCGAACGGATTTTCAAACGGTTTTCACCCATAGACGGAGTGCTTCATGAGGAAGGTTTTGGTGTATAATTAATTAAGATTTTGTGTAAATTGGCTTAAATATGACGATTATTGTTGAAGAAGTCGGAAAACGTCGTTTGGGAGCTATACTGACGTGCGCCGCGTAAACCGTATAAGATTCATAAAATTTATGTTCTACAGTATTGTTCAACAAAAAGATCAACAAAAAAGTCCACTATGACATATGTCTATTTTCTAAGGATGACCCACAGTAACCATTATTACCTTTCAGGATTTGATAAATATTTCATTATTATTTCCGAAGCTATTTTTACCGGTATTATATTAATCCTTATCCAATAAAATATATTATTTAAATTGGGCATTTAATTTAGATTTAAATATGCCTTGACATTATATCATTTAAAAAAATACGCGTAACTACATAATTATGGTTGATTGCAACGCGGGCGCAGCGGTATTAGTTAATGACCTTTCCTCGGCTATTAGGTATGTAATCCCGGTAGTACGTTCCCGTGGGATATTTTTCGACATCCACGCGGGCGAAGCTGCGGGCAAAAGTTAGTGCTTTTAATAAAATTCTTATAATCATGTCATGCATCATATTTTCCTCTTATGGAAGTGTTTGGACGTAACTGCCACTTCTAACACGTTTGTTATATTATTACATATTAATTTTATCTTTTAATACAATACTATTGTGAAATAAGTATGTCATTATTCTCGTGCCCTTATGATGCCAATTTATTTGAGGCCGGCGCAACATGTGTTTTCTTCCATACTTCTTTATTAGTCGTCATCTCGGAAGTCACCCCCTTTATAGCCATATTATTTTTCATACATTTGATCCATCGTTTCTTTGGTTTTCCCCTACACTTATAGCTATCCACATTCATACTACATCCACCCAGACAAACGATTTCCACAAAACTTCTCAGTCACTGGTGCCACTTTCAGACTTCCTCTTATATCCGCAACCTCTTACATACTCATTTATTATTGTATCAATTCGCGTAACACCACACATCCCTCCTCACCTGTGTAATAAGTAAGTACATATAATAATAGAATTGCTGAGCCCTAACAGGGTATCCTTTTGTTTGTAAACCAGTATTCACGCTAGCTATACTTCTAATGCCATAAAATATAATTATATTAGACAGTATGACAAGATATTAAAATAACAGAAAAAAACAATCGATGTTCTTACTCGTAGATAACGTACACAATACGTGTTTGAAATATTAGTATATATTATTATTTTACGGTTGCAAGCTGTAGTTGTTTCTGCACAACTTTTAGCAGACGGATTTAACCACTCTCTTCGACAAGATTTTGATATACCTATGACATATCAGCTTGAGTCGAGTCAGCACTCGATGTTGCGAATTACGTCTAGAATTCATGAATCAACTTTCAGCATTCGCATTTATTAAGAAAATTATATTACCGCAGCTATTTTAATGTTAATAATAATATTATAAAGAGAAAATGTTGTAATTTTTTTTGTAATGAATATTTAGTGGCATGAGGAACAGGGTGTAAAGTTCACTCATCCACCATAGAAAAGGGAGGATCCTCCGACCAGACGGATGTTGTGTCTGGCAGGCAACTGCCCATCGGTTTGAAGTTGAAATCTTGTATCTATGTCGATCGCTCGGTAAACTCTAATTGCGCGATGCAGGATTTGTGTGACGTCATGTTTATGATGCGTAGTTTTGTATGTGGCGGTGATAACCGCTACAAATAAACTCAAATCTACTGGACCGATTTAAAAAAGTTCTTTCACCAGTAGAATGCTATATTATCATTTATCACTGATTAACATAGGCTATAATTTATAAAGATATCCCGTGGGCGAAGCCGCTGGCGGAAGCTAGTTTACACAATAAGTTTGGGCTTGAGGGCCAAACCACGTCAGCCTACTACGAAAGTTATATAAAATAGGTTGGCAGGCAACTTAAGACCATGCACTCCAAACACAATTTCCACGCAAACTCCGTCCCCATGCACCCCACCACTCCACTATGTGCTAAACGCTAAAATATCAGTAATAAAGTTGAATATCGCGTGCGCACTTTGGTCGTGTTCGAGCACGGAATTAAATGTCGTAAATCTCAATTCTTGTTTCGTTCATAACTAAAGTAATAATTGATCTAGAGAAAAAAAATCTCATATTTGGATAATAAACTATATTTTCTTACTGTCAATAATTATTTTAGACATAAAAGCCTATTAATCTTGTTTTTGTTTCAAATAATCTTTAAAAAAGACATGATTTTCGAATAAAAAATGAATCGAGCGAAAATGTTCCAATTACGTAACTGATAATAATCATATACTGAAGTTCCATTTTGATTGTATGCGTGACTTTTTCAAAATATTAATGCAAATTAACATGCAATTTAGGGAGCATCCTCTTAAATTTGCTGGTACATTATTAACAACCTTATCTCTTGCTGAAAGTATGCAAAAGGGAAAAAATAAAGATATTATCATTCTCTCTGCAGTCTTACTTTTACCATTATTCATACATTATTAACTACATAAAACACGATGAAATCTTGACAAAAATTACAAAAAATTGTGTTGCGACGTGACACTTAGTGCTGACCGTCCACCCAATTTTCTAATTTCGATTCAAAAGTTGCATTCGAGAAAATCGGCTGTGACAGACGGACAGACAGATGACACACGAGTGATTCTATAAGGGTTCCGTTTTTTCATTGGGACGTACAGAAAAATTAAACCAGGTTGCTATGAGACAGTTCGGTTAATGTTTTTACATTTTTGAAAATGCACTCAGGTCACATGTGACGCGCAAAATGTCTGTAAACAAACTTTTCGTAATAAAATGACGAAACCTATGTATATTTTTACTATAGAGACATATTGTGATATGTCTGCCTATTTTTTGACATAGCAGAAATGGGCCCCCATAAAATAGCGACGTCTCTGACCAGTACTGCCCACCGAGTCGAGTTCAGAATCATCAAACTACTAACGATTTTATACAGTTTTGGCCATACAACGATGCGACATGGTTCTGGTCGTGGGCTCTCGTACTATGATGCTAACTTTTAATCAGCTTTAGTATCAGGCGACTGTGAGAGCTAGTCTAAGAACCTCGATAACTTCCCGGCTTCCTTACTAACTTATAAAAAAAAAAATTAACATATTAAACCGTCTAAGCAGAGCGCAGAGTTTGAGTTTACCAGTGTCTTCGATACATGGTGTTGTGGAAATTACACGATTTTTTGCCCGCGGCGTTGTTGTTCCTGTTTTCCGCAGGAGAGTGACTTTCATGAGTGTGCAAAATATTATTATAGTATATCCAGCCCACTAAATCTTCATGATCGAGCAAAAGATGGCAAAAACAAAAATGTTGTTTACAAAACATTTACATGTCAATATCAATACGTATGGATCTCGAATACGAAACGTTACAACACGAATTTACTTACTTCCATACTATCCATATCTATACTAATAATTTAATAAATGTGAAAGTAACTCTGTCTATTACCTTTTCACGGCTGAACGGATTTGGATGATCGCATACGGATCGCAACCATGACCTGGGTTTAGGACATAAGATACTTTTCGTATCCACGGTGGGCTGAAAATCGGCTTTCATAGACTTAGGGATTTCAATTTGCAAGTGCCAGATTTTTTGCCGGATATCGCTTCTATTAGTTATAGTACTATATACAAAAATGACACCCGAGTTAATTGTGCACAAAAACGAAGAAATTATAATTTATTTACGAAAAATTTGTATGAAGCTAGTATGAAAAATCGAATTATCTCTTAAACGGCAAGGAAAACCGTAATATTCTGACAGGTCGTTATAGTACTAATTATTTATGATTTTTTGTCATACTCCACTTATCGGTTATCGCTGCAGATTTTTTTTTTTATCATCAAAATGTTTTTATTTATTTTTACATATGAAACGGTTCCTTTTAGTGTTTTAGTTGAGGAACACAGACTTTTAACAACACATAACATAAAATAGCATCACCCCTATAACCCCGAAGGAGTAGGCAGAGGTTTATAGTACACCCACACTTAGACAACTATGTTTGAGCTAGTTATTTATTTATCAACACGAAATGTATTTAAAACTGCATACAACCAAAATACCAAATAACAAAACCACTTCTAATGAGTCTGAAAATAAGTGATTAAGTAATTACAAGCCAAATTTGTATATGTCAGAACACATGCAGTCTTTGATGCTACAGCTAAGCGGTTCATTTCTGTAGGTTTTGCTGAGCAGAGGCACGATGCATTTGATCTGGCTTCAGAAAGGTTCGTGTAGACTTTAGCGTCGATCATCGTCATCATTAGTTGATTAAGTCACCCTGTTACTATTACTGCACTCTGTGGGGATAAGGGCCTTAATTTCATCATCCATTTGTCTTTTGAAATGAATGCCACTACTTTCCTTTACAAAAGTAAACTTAAGTGGACATACAAACCTGAGCAACGTTTTGGGTTCGTCCATGAAGTATTATCTCCATCTGTCAGTTTTAGTAGCACCAAGGAGGTCATGAAAATACTTGAATCATCTTGCTCACCCTCTATTTTCTACTTGTATCGGCTTTGGTTGGAGTAATAACTAATAGAAGCGATATCCGGCAAAAAATCCGGCACTTGCAAATTGAAATCCCTAAGTCTATGAAACCTGGTTTTCAGCCCACCGTGCGGCAGTACGTTCCCGTGGGATAATTTCCAACATCCACACGGGCGAAGCCGTGGGCAAAAGCTGATCCACAACAAATATTGTAATTCCAATAAATTAAAATAATTTTGAACATTTTGAATTTAAATTCTGAATATAGAAACTGTCTGTTGACTCTGTTTATAAAATGTCCGAAAAACGATGAAAAAGTCACACAATATATAATATATATATATATAATAATATAGATTTATTCAAATTATATATATATAAGAATATATATAAATATATATATATATAATCTGAATCTCGGAAACGGCTCCAACGATTTTCATGAAATTTAGTATCCGTTGGTTTCAGGGGCGATAAATCGATCCAGCTAGGTTTCATTTTTAGAAAACGTCGTTAAAAAAAAAACCATCGGTCATCCAAATATTTACATAATAAGTTGACAGATTTTATAATTTTAATTTGTTTTTTTTTTTTAATGAATGCCATACCCAAAACTCAATAAGTTAAATTAATAGTCATAAGTTTTTTTGTTATTATATTTGTAGTTGAGGTATTCCCACATCTATTAATGACATTTATATGACTGTATGTGTATGGGTGTTTAAACTGAACAAATAACGTCTCCGTAGTAATCGATAGCGATATTGCTGAATACATTGTAGTTTCTTTTTGTATACTTACATTTGAGATTTTTTATTTATTTTGTGGTTAAACTAGTGATAAAATCCAGTTGTGTCGGACATGGAGCAAGGTATGACGAATTTAATTAATGTTGTAAAAGATCGTAGTTGAATGTGTATAAAAAATTTTTCATGTTGAAAAAACAATTATCTCTAAGCCATATAGACAAAACATAAAAAATAAAAACGCGCAACTCGCTGTTGCTTTTGACTTCAATTTGTACTAAGGAGGTACCAGTGTATTATTGTGCATAAGCAATTTCAGAAGTGCATTGCGCAATTGTAAAATAATATGCTTTTTTTTTAAGATAAATTTTTCTTTTTAATGATTTGGCACAAGGATTAATGTGCAACGAACACAAAGGGTATTTCTAATCGATTGATCTCTTTGTTTACCTTATCGTTATTTCCATAATTCCCTATGCTCTTTTATATTTTTATTAAAAAACATATCTTAGAGTCTTACCTACTCTTTGTGAAGGAGCTCGTCCGGAGATGTGCTACTATCATAATTTAATATCTATTTCTCTCGCCAAGCAGCGTTGCTTTGCTAGGGCTAGAAGGTTGTGACTGCTGTAATTCCAGGCAATTGGGTAATTTCATTGTTGTCTCTGGGATGGCAACGACGATGGCATTCCAGATGTCCATAGGAGGTGGTGACCCTGACCTCTTATCATCAGGTGGCCAGTGGCTTTGTTGGCCATCCATGAAAAAAGACTCGACCTTTCGACCGACTGTTACTTTTAGTGAGTTAATTTAAATTTTGTTTCCTTTTCGTTAGATCACTGGCGATGCCAATGAAGAGCAGATCCTTACTGCAGCTCGCGCTTACATGGAGAGGCCAGCCATGTTGACTCGGGTCCTCAACGATCTGTATTATCTGTTCCGCTATGAGAACAATGCATATGTGGGCCGCGCCCTGTGCGTCGTCCTCGATGCTATGGACCAGCACGTTATGGAGAAACACATTCAGATATCGGGAAGGTACGTGACTTATTTAAGATTTATACTTGCCATATAATTAGATAATATTTTGCTGACGTAACACCGGACAATAAGACAGCATTCTTGTAATCAACAAGGACGGTTTATTTCAATGTGTGGCATATAAGCATTGTTTAAATATGTTATGATTGAAAAGAAAATGCCCATTTTTCTTTAATAAGATTGTATTGCATTTGTTCTCAAAGTCTACAATACAAGGTTTGATTGAAAGGCTATTGTGGAAAAAAATTGGGTAGACCACTACTTATTATAAACTACATTCGCATTAATTTACCTACACGTCGATAAGAAAATGGTTGGATAACATTTTCAGCTTATTGTAGAATATGCACTATCGCAGTTGGTTCGATCAATACGTTAACCCTAGAATAGCTGGGTCATCGAAGGGCCGGAAATAAACCGTTTTCCAATAAGACCTAGATAACCTAGATTGCTTCGCCTCAAACGTAATTCCGGTCTGCAATACCTAGCTCATATGTTTTAAAACTTGTATGGTCTTCTAATGTTGGGAACTGAAAAAGTGTAGTAAGTATTAATTAGCATTAATAAAAAGGAATTAGTGGTATTTAATTTATTAATTAGGTCGTATTAGTATTAGACGCGATAATATGAATGGAATAGAAGGCCTAATCATGCGTTAGTGCTAACAGCCTCCTATTTATGTTATGACAATCTCACTTGAATGTCTAAACAAAGTCACAAAAGGCGGAATAATAAAAGCTTAGCTAGGTATTCAATTTTGGCACCATATCAAAAAATCTGGAATGACATACGAGAAAATGTCTTTACGTGCATTAAAATTTTCTCACACCCAATTTTTCAAAGACTCAATAGTTTTTGTGCACTTTTTAGTGCCACCCTGTTCTACATCGTAAAGGGGAAAGAAAAAGATCGCATTGGCATCAAGTTGAAGAAGCGCATCATCAC
This sequence comes from Agrochola litura, assembly GCA_949152395.1. Lineage (NCBI taxonomy): Eukaryota > Metazoa > Arthropoda > Insecta > Lepidoptera > Noctuidae > Agrochola > Agrochola litura. Next base: position 10,896,977 of record OX424491.1, on the reverse strand, counting down.
CGCGCTGCTTGACGGCATGGAGGCACATCTCGGAGATGATACCATGATGAGGAATGGATGCCTCACTCTGTGCCAGTTCAAGATCCCGTCTGACGTGGTAAGTTTTGTAAAGTGTTTGTGTTTAGGCGCCATCTCTACGGGCGAGAGACTCGTAGTGATCGTCACGCCGCCATTAAATTATCACCGCGATATTATCGCCCTGTGGAGATTGATTTATGGAGTCTCTATTGAATTTGGTGAATATAGATGTTGATATATGGAGAGGAAGAGGAGGACCAAAGACAAGATGTATGGGTTGTGTGAGGGACGATATGAAAGGAGTGAATGATAGAGTGCTGACAGGGAGGAATGGAATAATAAAACGTGTTGCGCTGACACCAAGTAACAACAAGGGCAGGAAGATGATGAAATTGAATTTTAAGGCACGGTGAAGAGTTATCAGCGCGGTTCTCTCGCCCGTGGTGATGGCGCCATATTATGCAGCCGTGATTTTAAGGCAAATCGAGTTGTAGACAAAGTTCGGCTTTGTAGTGTATCGTCAGTAGGTAGCATTCATACTATTCATACTTTTTTTTGTCGTGCCGATGGCGCGACTGCGTATTAGATTTTGCTGACGCAAAACTACTGTTATAAGTTTATGACTACTATTTGTAGTGTGTGTGTGCTTACACAATAAAGTGGAATATCTCGGATATTCTATTGTTTTGTTTAAACGTAAACTACACTCATTAAAATTGTCTAGGGAGCAAGCACGTGTTTGCTAGTTGTAGTTACTAAAAATCTGGTTTTTTAATTATATTTTTGTAACTCCTATAATGGATACTTTTTTAGTAAATTTTATCATTTGAAAAGGGAATAGTTTTTGAATTTCGGTTAAAAGAAGAAAATCTTCCGTCAAGTCGTATTCCTATATAATCCTGCAACGGGTTTGAGGCCAAATCAGTAAAATTTCTGCCATACCTCTGAGTGGAATCAATTCAAAAGAACATTATTATGGAGAGACGACGTCATTTGAGCCGAGAAGAAATTAGCAGAGCCGTGGGAATGTTGGAAGCTGGTTCTAGGCAACGTGCTGTTGCAATCGCTCTGGGCACTACGCAGAGTGTCGACGGTCGTATTTGGACACCTTACCGCATTATTGGTAGCGTGCTATGACCGCGATGATGTTGGTTACGAGGCATCATAGCTCTTCAGGGATGTTAATGACTGATCAAACCATAAGAAATCGCTTGCATGAAATCAATCTCCGTTGTCGAAGGCCGCTACGTGTACCATCCATTGAGCCTTGCAATCACAGAGCCCGTTTACAATGAGCTCGTGAACACAGAAATTGGGCAGAAGAAGACTGGCATTTTGTGTGTTTTTCTGACGAATCTCTCTTTGGTATGAGGCCAGATACTAGACGTTCACGGTATTAGAGGACCCCTGGACGCCAAGAACGTTTAAAATCATGCCAGGAAGTCCATGCATACAGAGGTGGGGTATTTGGATCGGCGGAAGAACCAAACTGATTTGGATCAGAGGCAATGTCAATGCACAGATTTACGCTGAAACTGTTGTTATTCCTTTGCGGACCCAATTTGGTGCTTCATTTCTAATTATGCATGAGAATGGCAGTGTGGATATGCAGTCCACACATTGCCTGAGTCGTAAAAAACACACTTGCCGCAGCTAATATCAATGTCCTACCATGGTCTGTTCAATCCCCAGACTTGAATCCTATTGAGCACGCATGGCATATACTTCAAAAAGAAGAGCTCTGCCAAATATGGATGCCGTACACACCAGAAAATCTTTTTTAGGGTTCCGTAGTAAACAAGGAACCCTTATAGTTTCGTCATGTCCGTCAGTCTGTCTGTCTGTCTGTCTGTCTGTCTGTCTGTCTGTCCGCGGTCTAGCTCCAAGACTGTTAGTACTAGAAAGTTGTAATTTGGCATGGGTATACATATTAATCATGCCGACAAAGTGGTAAAATAAAAATATAAAAAAAATTTTTTTTAGGGTACCTCCCCTTCCCGTAAAGTGGGGATGTTTTTTTTTTTTTCTATCTCTTGCTGTGGGGTATCGCTGGAAAGGCCTTTTAAAAACATTATGAGTGTATTAAAACCATTTTTGAATTCAGAGATCCGTTTGCGAAATATTAAGCTTTTAAGTGCAAATTGTTGTTAGAGTCAAGTGTCCCCCCCTGCCAGCTAAATGGTTGGTTTTAGATAAGTAAAAAAATTCACGGCAGTAGCTTATATAACGAATTTAAAAGGAAAACTATCACAGCTGAGTAGGCTTTACAAGTTAACAAGTAATAATCGACCAACGTAAATTTGCGGTTGTAAAAACATGTTCACCCATACATTCTGTATGAAAGATTTTTTTTTCAACGACTACGTTAAGTTTGTTCTTGGGATAAATTCATCCCAACTACGGAACCCTACATTGTGCGTGGTCCGACATGCACTTGGCCGGTTTTCACCTGTTACAACGGACGTGGGCGGAGGACATGGAGGAGCTCGTGGCTAAGTAATAACAGTCGCACGGGTCGATCCATCAGTTTAAACTACGCGTGCCGGGGTTGGTCCGTGGATGGGTGACCATCTTTACATACCGAGACTCCTCCGTGCCTCGGAAAGCACATTAAGCCGTTGGTCCTAGCTGTCAGTCGTTACGGGTCGTCAGAAGCCCGAAAGTATGACAACCAGTCTTAACAAAGGGGTATCGTATTACCCAGTTACTGGCAGGTAGGCAGTCGCTTCATGTAAAATACTGGTATTCAGCTGCATCCGGTTAGACTGGAAGCAGACCCCATTATAGTTGGGAAAAGACTAGGCAGATTTTGACAACGGACGTGGGCGGCCATTCCACAACGTGATTTGGATGAACTCTTATTGAGTATGGCAATCGCTGTGATTGTGTTATACGCCTTAACGGCGGAAATACATACTACTAATTGGTTGATTTACAAAATACAAACTTTTAAAAACTTATGTTTTTATTTTTGTATCTCATTTTAATGTCAGGATTAACTGAGGTGGAATATCCAGCATAAGCAAAAATCGCGAAGTCTTTATTAATAATTTAGCAGAGAGTACTTCGTCGATCTACATTTAACATTTTATTTAATCAATTTAAATAGTCATTTTTATTTAATTTCAATAGGGCAATAAAGTATATTTTTTTAATGCCTTGATCGCTAGACACTTTTGAAGTTTTGATGTGTGCTTATGAGAACGTTTCTACTTTCTGGTCCCGATAAGTATTGTTCAGATTCGGTTTGAAATTCAATTAGATTGAATCTGCATCAAGTCTGCGATGTTAATATTTGATCAGAACTTTTCTTTCAAAGTCAAATAATTTATTTGAATTAGGCACATAAAACGCACTTTTGAAAGTCAAAATTTACAAAAAAATAGAATTGATTCTAGTCGCCCCTTCCAAAAGATAGTTTTCGTATGGAGAAGAATGGGCAAGAAACTCCATCGTTACTCTATTAAAATGTGAAGACGATGCACCTGGAATAAGATGACTATACCACAGTAGGTAAAAATAATTAAAAATGAAGCAATGACAGAAAAAATAATTATGTAATGGATACATGGTGTTCACATACTTACAAACATTGTAAAAGTAGGTACCTATACGATATTCCTGAAAAATTTACAAGTAATACTAATAAGTCAGTGTGTGAGTTTTTATCACAATAAACCACCAGTTTTTCCAATGGCTTCAATTTACGGCTATACGTTTTGCAATTTGGAAAATTTTCAAGTTAGTATCGCTATCCTGTATGCATGCAGCCTTTGCTCACGTTGAGATGAAATTTCAGGCTGATATTATCAATGCTACAGAGTGTCGCACATACATGCAATTTGCACGTTATAATTGCCATCGAGCCATTTCCGAGAATTCCCGGGCTCCGCCCGAGTTCTCCGTGGCCGAACGCCCCGCACTCCCCGCAGGCCCCTGCCACCCTGTTGCACCGGGGGGGTGTAACTAACCACCCACTACCTACAGCGTTCCACCAGTATTGATTTATTGCTCTCTGTGATATTTTTATCACAGTTAAAGAGCAAATGAAATGTCGAATAAATAACTGTATTTCAAACTGTTATTTCAGCTGCTCAGCCTTCCCGATGGCCATTTTGCTTACATGCATTTCACAACATAACTTTTCTAAACTGGACTGACATTATGATAGGTACAGCCTGTAATTTTTTTCAGTCCCTGATCTTTGAATGGAAACCCTTGCATGGATCGAATGTGTCGCTAGAGTAAACTGCATCTACTGATGGTGGTATGACCTCTGTAAATGAATGAAAGGATTTCACTCGACTTAATTAACCAGTCAAAACATCATAACATTGGATGGGTCTACTAAAAATAATAAAAAAAACAGCCTTCTTAATCTCCGTCTTGTAGCAGTCAGACCTACGATTGAAATCCTTGGAAAGTGCATTTAGTAGTGCACTTGGACTTTGCAATCCAAAGTCCATAATCTTCTTTTTAAGATTTTGTTTTGTCTTGTCTAAATAACTATTTTCTTTTCAGTTGTTCGAGTACGAACGTGTGGTACAGATTCTTTTAAACGGGGTAGCCGATGTAAATCAAGAGGGTTTCGTTCAGCGTATCGCCATCTACTTATTAAACTCGCTGGCTTGTCAGGTTGATGGCAAGCAAAAGACTTTCCTCGGCAACCAAGGAGCCATTGGCGTAAGTACCTTTGTTATTTATTTTCTCTTTTACAGCCCTTATGTTACTGAAAAAGCGAAAAGTTTTGTGACCTTATCACGTAGAAAACACAGGTTTTTTTGCTTGCTTTACAGGTTTATTATGTAACCTACAAGATGTAACTGAAATAACTCAAAATCTGAAACAAATCGGAATCGAATTCTGAATTGACTTTCGTATATTTATAAAAAAAAAAAAACTAAGAAAAACATTTATATCAGAATTTTGAGCCACTACTCTCGTAGCAAGTTTTTCCATACGTTTTATTTAAGAAAAACTTAGTACCTAATTTGCAGGTTGAGTTAGTTGCTACTTGCACTTACCTAATAAAAATGCATTCTATTATAAACAAAAAGTTTGACAAAATTTAGTTCCAAATATCGTATTGGCTGTTTTAATTGGCATGTCTGAGGTTTTGAGCAATTTGAATCACACCTTGTATACCTAATTTAACTTTTTTAAGATACAATTTGCGACTGTTACATTGCTTGCGGTCTCGATATCATCATGACCTATTTGTATTCAAGTATTATAAGAAAGGATCTGCAGTGTGAGTGATGCATTCCGTACCACAGTAGTTACTCTCAATTGCAGGAAACGACACTACAGCCGTCCCTATGGGCGACTGGTTAATACTTTATTACAAGACATGTGTCTTGCACTTTAGTACTTATGGGTTACTGATATATAGAAATGTTTGCTCTTAGTGCAAAGCTAACAAGCCTCACAATTTTTTTTAAATATCTATTCTCGCAATAGCTAAGAATTTGCACTAATGCAACTAACTTTAGATATTAGCTTTATAAATTAACTAAAAAACTAACACTGCTGTGCGCAAAACATTACCGCGCATGCTCTTGCTATTTCCTCATTTCTTTACGTGCATTCCAAATTAGCATACTTGGTCTTTTTACTATTGCCTGTATGCAAATGAATTCCTAAATCCTACATTGAAGTAACATCGACTGTCTGACTGAAGTTCATCCCCGGAAACGTAATATCCGAACATAAAATGGCGTTAAGATAGATCTGTAGCACTAAGCACTATATAGGTATCTCGTCTGTCGGTGTGGCAGGATACCTAGGGAGTTGCGCCGCTGTTATTGATTTATGCATTTCATCGGCCCCGCACCCCTTTCCGCCCCGTGTGGCTTGGGAGCCCCGTGGAAGCTTGACCCGCCCAACGTTAACTGCACCGGGCAAAATGTAATATCTAAACATGCATTTATACAGGTTACGTATGTGAGCTACCGGATCGATGCAGCTAGTCTGGGCTCAAATAAATACCGTTTTATGCATACCTATTAGTCGTTTCAGATTTGAAATGGATTAAGATTTATGTTTGCAGTTTGCTAAAGTAATAGCCTATGCAGTTAATATCGCGATTGTTTGCATTGCACTTGATGCTGAATTTAAAGGCTTTGCAAGGATTTCAATTCGGAGGATTCTTAAATATACATTTTTTTTTGGGTTTCGAGGAAGGAGAGATTTGGGTAAAATTGAGTTACTGAGTTATTTCGCTCTTCTGGGGAAGGGGGGAGGGTCAAAACCCCACCACCCTTAATAAGAATTGTTTTGTTATCACTTAGGTACAGTCAGCGTCAAATAGTTAGTGACACTCAGGGTATTCAAATAAATAGACGCAACCAAAAAGTCAATAATATCGGTACAAACAAAGTTTCCTTATTGTTGTCAACAATGTATTTGCTCAAAAGGTCGAGACGTTTAAAATGTCATATAGATCGGTTCAGTCAAACCGCCATAAATATGGTTACAGTCATCCCACCAATGGTATCCAAGCATTATAAGTGTTCAAAAATATGGAACAAATTAGAAAAATAAACTAGCATGTAAGGGTGGCCGCACATGTCAGGTACCTGATCCGATTCTCCAATTCAGAAACCCGATCAGACGAGTGCCGCATACAGGCGATTGATTGTATTCGGTTTCTACGCTCTCCAGTCGTGTGCCAGAGCTTGCGGCGATTGTATCGAAGAACGCTTATGAAATTAAAAATATTTTAAAAAAGAATGGAGATGACTAATTTCTATTAGCAATTCTTTTGTCAAAAGAATGAAAGAAAAGAAAGCGATGCTCTTGGGTATATGCAGAGATTGTACAAAGTCAATTCTATCGTTTAAGTCGTTATGACTCAGCACCACGTTCTTCCGCACCGCACGATGGCTAACTGGACTTCTGGAGACAAAACTGTACGAGCGAACTGAATGTGTGCACCGCTACATAGAAATTGCGTCATAGACGTCATGCTTAAAATGAAAAGGACAGCAGAAGTTTCTATCCATTTGATTTTGTGAAATGTTGACGTGAGAAATAATATTTAATATATAAAGCCGTAAAGTTTATTTTTCTAATGTGTTCCATATTTTTGAATACTTATAATGCTTGGATACCATTGGCGGGATGACTGTAACCATATTTATGGCGGTTTGACTGAACCGATCTATATGACGTTTTAAACGTCTCGACCTTTTGAGCGACTATATTGTTGACAACAATAAGACAACTTAGTTTGTACCGATATTATTGACTTTTTGGTTGCGTCTATTTATTTGAATACCCTGAGTGTCACTAACTATTTGACGCTGACTGTACGTACCTAAGTAATAACTCGCTGCGCGCCATTTTCACTTTGCAGTAATGACATTAAATTGTTCTTTGTAATAATTGATTTGTTATGTTAGGGCGTGTCGGGGCAGATCATACACACATACCTGGCTGCATTTGCTTCATCATAGCGTTTCTGCCTTAACGAGCTTTATCTATCTCAGACCACCACAACTTTATAGAATTACGTACAAAGGGAGCAGAATAATACGCTGAGCGTGACAGTTGATATCCGATGCAAAATTTTAGGAATCCAATAAAATATACAATAATTAATCAATACATTTTTAGTTGGGATAACCTATTCATGTATGTTTGAGGCAATTGCGACTTAAGATTACTGCATAATAATATGCTCCTTCAGTCGATTATCTGTAAGGAGATAATAGCAACGATTTGGTTCAACAAAACTCTGCAAATGGCTATTGTGACAGCCATTAGCAATTATACGAGTATAATTAAATAACGATACTGATTCAAGTATAAACGATCCTTTTTAGGTTGATAGAATATGGTGTTTTTTGGAAATATTAAAAAGCAAGCGATTACTCATCGGCAAAAATAACGAACTTTCATCATCTATTAAACCCTTTAGTTTTTTAAATCCTTCCCTTAGTGCTCAGCTCCATTTTATTTATATGTCACCGTAAGATTGTGAGAACCGTTAAGTTTATAATGTATTGGTATTATTTCCGTCAAATTATAAAATGTCAAAAAATTGAGAACTGGGTAAAATGGGTTAGGTTAGAACTGTGACCAACCGCGCGCAAAACGAGCGAGCGGAGCGAGCGGTGCTGTGGCAGCGGCCGGCGAGCGTTACTTCCCAAGTTGCTCGCAGCTAGGCAGGCTACGCAAGGCCCGTTACGTCGCAAGCAAATTTGATATCAGTTCACAATTTGTCGGTTTCCCATGGATATATTATAAACTATCGAAAAATAATGCGTTCAATTGTAAATGGTTTACTGCAGTTCTCAATTTTTCGACAGTTTATAATCCAACGGAAATAATACCGATAGATTATAAACTAACGAAGTTAATTATTATACGGTGACATATTATAAGCAACTTTTGTGCAAAATTTCAAGCTTCTAGACTCAGCGGCTTTAATCTGTGCGTTGTATAAACATTTTTATGTATGTCAATTATATGTTTTTGTATGTTTTGGGAAAGAACTTTAATGGGAGTTTTATTGTTTTATACTTTAGTTGAAGTTGTCTTTATGGTTAAAGAAATATAATTCTCAATACGAAATTACAAGGATTTCACTTACTTGAGAATATTTTTAGAACTTAAAATATAGTACATATTATAGAAGCTTTGACTTATAAACTAAGTAGGTATTGTTTTGTTTGTTATTTGTTTATGTAGCTATATTATTGCACCCCCGCAAAAATAATTGTCCTCTCGGTCTTAAACTTTGAACAAAACATTTGGTCCCCACTTTCTTACTTACACGTTGAAACTTAGAAATAAACCTTTATAACACTTTGTAAAGTATTACAAAACACTTTTCGAACACTATCACAACAATACAATATTTTTTTATTGTTTTGAAAGGCCCTGTAAAGTTACTTTCTGTTCGTTTACATAAGAAACCATAGATATGCAAGTAAAAAGAATTATGAATAAGAAAAATTCTGAGTAAAAAATTACGGATATTAAAAATCCTTATTAGCTTCCGTTTCAGGACCTTTCGAGAACCGAATCAACATAACGAGAAATGCAAGCGAAGCAAGCCTTCTCTTAAACGAGTGGAGTAAGGCTACTCTCGAGACGAGCCTACCTACATCACGAGAGCGTTTACTAACGAGCAGAGTAAGCTGGCCTATAAGCGTTGTAGGTGGCGCTTACTAGTGTCGAAAGTGTACTCACTTCGTTAGCTCGTCGTTAAAGTAGTAAAGTAGGCTCGCCATTCTCGCTTTTCACATGTGAAAGTGCGCTTCGCTCACTCATGGGGTAGGTGAGCTCGCTTCGGTCGCTCATTTTGATAGTGGGCTTGATCCACGTGCTGGTCTTATGGGGGGGCTCGCTTCGCTCGCTCGTTTTGCGAGTGGCCTTGCTCTACAACTTAAATTTTCAGTAAATTCTACTGAGCGAGAATATTTCCAAGAAAACTCATAATTTCTCCAAAATTTCTTACGGTATTAATGTTAAATTAAGATTTATGTGTTATAACAAACTTTATGATTTACAAATAAAGGTATAAAATTATTAAGCTTCGAATTTCTTGGTACCATATTTTGGTATTGCAGGCACAAACCAATAACCTGAAATATGGTGTAACTTTTGTTTGTAATACCAATAAATACCAAAATTCTATAGATTATTATGCTTGTTTTTCTCTTTTCAGTTACGTGTTTTTGCAGTCGGGTTTTGTTTTTCTAAACAATTTGCTTTATTACAATCTTTTTTACAAATCTGAGCAAATTTTTACAGCCGATATGAAACGACAACTTAAACTTTTTTGCAATTTTCAACATATTTTCTTAGGGTGTCTGATACTGCCGTAGCTGTTGTATTTGCTTGGTACTGGAATATATGGCTCTTTGCATTCCTTAAGATGCAAGCTCTTTGATGGGATATTTATCATGTCTGATTAGATTAAGGGTCAACTCATACCGAAAGAGCGGCGAAGGGCAGCGAAGCGGAGCGCAGTTTCAGTGTCATATGAATTTTAACTTTATTTTCATTACTATAATACTTATTATCGCATGAGAAACTCGAACGAGTTGCGCGGATGCCCGTGGCGCCGCGGGAATTCCGGCGAATTCCATAAACGGGCGCCTTCTCTACCGAGCGGGTCGCTGCGCTTCGCTGCCCTTCGCCGCTCTTTCGGTGTGAGTTGACAATTACGGACCGACATGAGACGACATGAGACGACATCTGAAATAATTTTGCTATTGTCAACCCCATAATTATGCATTTTTAACACTCTTTTGGCAAATATTTCTTTGGTCCTGTTAGTGCTTTATTAACTCTTGACAACGACACCAGAATCACCGTTCTAGCTAAACTCATTTTTTCGTTATTCCAATTGTAAATGATCAACCATTACTCTAGCATTAAAAGTCTCGTAGTTATTAGCGGTTGAAATCTTACATGATTTTATCGGCCAGAAATATTGAACTTCCAACTAGTTCAACGAGCGAAAAGACGATCAAAAATCTGTATTAGGCACGTGGCATGTCTTCAATCTAAAACTAAATTAAAACAACTCACGTAGTCAGAAGAATTTGAGCCAGTTAACAAGGTGGTATCGCCGCTGACCGCCTAAAGGATGCAGCGGATGTCATTTACGAGTAAGTAGGTACCTACGCCACTCGGAAAGATTTTAAAACCATCCACTGCGACCTATTGCATTATAAAAATCTGTATTAGGCACGTGGCATGTACCTATTCAATCTAAAAATGTAATCATTAAAAACATAATCCTTCAGTAGAATATTATTAGGAAAGTACCTGCACTACGTAATTATTTTATTGTAATTTTACATTAGTCTTAATTTTAACCTTCCAGAAAAAGTACCCTTTTTATGTTATGTGTAGAAATAGGAACCGTCCCACATTTTGTGTATTGATCAAAATTATCCTTACGGAAACCTAAACTGATCAATGTGACTTTTACGATGCCGTAATTATACGGACATGTCACGTGTCCTAACCTATCCTCTATGCCCAATGTGGGTAAAGTACACCTATGCCTACCACTTCTAAGTATATAGGGGTAACGTTATGTTTTAAGTCCTATAACTGCGAAACGTCTGGTGTCAGTAAATAATAACTACGACATTGCCATGTTGCATTGAAACGGAGAACTTCATTAAAAATTTAAAGTGAAGCGAGTTTTCCATGAACCGCATCGATTGTTACTGCGCTGCATATTGCATGAAGCTTCGAGCTACTTCGACAAAGTTCAAAGCAATTTCTTACAATTATGTTGCTATTGCATGAAGCTTCGAGCTACTTCGACAAAGTTCAAAGCAATTTCTTACAATTATGTTGCTATTGCATGAAGCTTCGAGCTACTTCGACAAAGTTCAAAGCAATTTCTTACAATTATGTTGCATAAAGAATTCAGTTTGAGGTTTTATTTTTGCTTACTGAAAAGCTGAACCATTAGCCTAGATCGGCGTAATTATCAGGCAGTAACATAACCTACTCTGCTATGGTTTACGTTGCCGTGCATTATCATTACCATTCGTCTAATGGTGAATATAATTGATTTCAAACAAAATAAAGACCGAAAAATATCGACGATCAATATATTATTTATTTGTAGCTCTTATAACAAAAGCTCGAAGAAAAACGACAATAGTTAAACAAATCATGAGGAAAATGTATGAAAACAGTAAGCAAATAACAAAGGTCTTGAGTGGCGAAGAAATTGAATTGGAAATTAGAACTTATATCAAATTTCTGAGAACTGAGTGAAAGCGCACTAAGCGCAGCGAATAGTTGTTCATTTGATTTGAGAACAGTTGCTTTTGAAAAAACTTTTTTCTAACAAGTTTTTTTCGTTTTCTGAGTTTTGTAACGGACAATCTTTCTTAACGTTTCCCATACAAGTCTGAAATTTCAAAATTATTTGTTTGAGACCATTTTTTTTTGCTCAGAACGTCGGATATCACGAGCAACAAACTATCTTATTCTCAAAGCAAATTATAACGCGTATTCGTTCAAAAGTTTAATTTTTTTGTTAATTTTCGGCAAATCTATCCATAAAAAAAGTAAGTTAGAAGTTTTTCCAACAAAAACAAAAAAAAAATGTAGAAGTTTTTTTGAGATTTTTGACTTTTCTAGTACTCAAGCCTCAGTTGGTCCATAGAGTTTTTTGTTCCTTATAAGAAACAGGATCGATTGGCAACAAAAAAAGTTTTTGTGAAAACTACCCATTTTCTTGCTGACTGTATTTTTTTTTTCAAAATCTGTGAATACAGATCAAAATGTCTTAAAAAGTTAAGGACAGTCTCCTAAGACCGTTTTCCTGTAGCTACAACGGTTAAGGTAGCTGCCCTTACTGCCCCATCTCAAAAATCTACCCTGTATAAGTATGCCATTCTTCAGCTCAATTGGATGCCAGGAATGGCTGTGATAACAATGGGGGTAACTGGCAACACATACGAACGAAACAAGCTAATATAAAGCTTGTAAACAGGTGTCAGACACGCGCCTGAGGGGTGAGGTCGGGCTGCTAAGTTTCCTGATGGTCTCTAAAACTACACCCCATTTCAACAACTTTCAAAATGGACTACCATTTATCAATCCATGCAAATAATCTCTTTACGTAAAATGAAATGCCGTTGGGAATGAGAAATGAACTCACAATTCGCCAATATTTTGCAACGACAGTGGCATAGGATAGTTGAATTGTAAAATTTCCAGACTGACTTCATAAGTGACCCCTTATGCATAAAAGACAAAGAGTTAATAAAATGCGAACACGTGATCTTCGCTACGACTAACGGATGCGCCGTATGTGCATAGTGATATATTGAATAAGTGTCCTGAAACTCGAACGATGGTCTTCAAGTACTTTAAAGCCCTCACAAACAAGTGATGATCGCTTTCTATTAGAACAATTGGTGTCGTGGAACTTCCTCCTGGTTCAGAACGTGCCACGTGCACGAAGCACGTGAGCAGCACTTAGATAGAATCTGGCAAACGAAAGTAGACACTCGAATTATTTGCAAAGTTTATATATGGCAATGCTATACTAAACTGACGTCAACCTCAATTAGTCAAAACAAGATAGAGTGTTGTTGGTGTCTTGTTGTGATCTTGATACAGCATTTACTAATTAAAAAATGACACAACAGTGATTCTAATGAATCTTTTCACATAAAAGTTTTAGATTCAGATTTTGACTATGGTGGTGAATATTAACAAATTAAAATTACCAAAATAATTATAGAAGATTATTGTTTTTTTTATTCGAATTGCTTCATAATACCTAAAGTCGTATTTTTATTTCGACGAAGTAAACTGATTTTTCGAAATTTCAAGAAACTTGTCGATGATTTGGAACATAATAATAAATATGTAGCATGATTTTAAACAAATAATTCTAAAGTATCAAATTAATTTATTCCAGGTTTGTTATACAGTTTTTGGGGTTACTATGCTGATATTTTTTTAATTTGCCGCGCTTTTTCAGTCTCTACTTTCGTTTGCCAGACTCTAAACTTTCAACAGCTACTGACTGATGCCTGGTTTCTAAGGTCCACGATAAATAGGGTCGTAGGTACCGCTGTATCAATAATACGGGGCATCCGAACGAAAACTCGTTAAATGCTATCCACAACCTCAATTTTTAGGGTTCCGTAGTCAACAAGGAACCCTTATAGTTTCGCCATGTCCGTCTGTCTGTCTGTCTGTCTGTTCGCGGTCTAGCTCCAAGACTGTTAGTACTAGAAAGTTGTAATTTGGCATGGGTATACATATTAATCAAGCCCCTTTTCTTTTTTTTTTTGTCAAATAACTTCTCCCGCTCTGGGTGGAGCGGGAGGGCGTGTCAGACTCTTACTGACTAAAACCCACCCGTGTTCCTTCGGTTGCCCTGTTGCCGGGGGCCGCGATGTCCCTATCGGTTTTCTTCGAACCCCCGGCAGGCATTGGCCCTAGCGGACCCCGTCAATTCTGCTGACATCTCTTTGAGGCGCGCGTGGAACACAACGCGCCGTCGACCCGGGCTTGGTCCTTACCGGACGGCGAGCTACCCATTGCTCACCGTCCGCAAGCCCGCGCCTACGGTGGCCGGAAATCGGCTCGCGATTCCCGCCCCGGGCGTCTCCTCCTGCGGCGGTTAGGGGCGTGAGGGCGCGAAATTTGCCTCTCCCTCACGCGTTCCGCCTCCTCCTAATCATGCCCCCTGCCAGCTAAATGGTTAATTTTAGATATGTGAAAAATTTCACGGCGGTAGCTTATATAACGAATTTAAAAGGAAAACTATCACAGCTGAGTAGGCTTTACAAGTTAACGAGTAATAATCGACCAACAGATAGATTTGCGGTTGTAAAAACATGTTCTCCCATACATTCCGTATGAAAGTTTTTTTTTTCAACTACAAAGTTGGGATAAATTCATCCCAACTACGGAACCCTACATTGTGCGTGGTCCGACATGCACCTGGCCGGTTTTTTATTGATAAAAGGACCCGGAATTAATTAATACGTACTGAAAATATGAAAAATAACGTAATTTGTTTATGGCTTACAAAAGCTTCAAGCTACAGGCGTAGTCTAATTCTTAAGCTCTTGCATTCGTTTAGTAAAAATCACTCAGAAAATCTAACTTATGTTAGGATGCTCCAACTTTCGAGATTGCTCTTGCAGTCTCTTAGTAAAATCACAGTAACAACTTTACCTATCCAAGTCTGGATTTTCCAGCTTTCTAGCTTGCGTAGCTCGCTCTCGCAGTAAGCTAAAGTTCTGCGTCAGAATGCTATTTTATTTATTTGGTACTAGATGACCCGTCAGACATTGTCCTGTCAAAATTTCAATTTCGATTTATCGGCCGTTCTTTTGGGATCACCCATTTTTTTTCCCCTAAATCAACCCTTTATTGAGGCGAACAAAACAAAAAAATAATTATTAAAATCGGTTGAGCCATTTTCGAGTTTTTGCGAGACTAATGCACGGCAATTGATTTTTATATATAGATAAAAAACCATAGTACTTATCGGGTAAAAAGGGCTCCCAACGTCTACTTAGTTTTCTACTCGTAATTTTAATCATTATTAATCAACTAGGGACCTGCACCCTAATTGCGTAACACACGATCAATCATAATCCGAATCATTTTGAAGGATATTATACTAATCAATTGCATCATAAGTGGAAAAAAAAATCTCAACAACGTAAATAACGCAATGAATGTTGTGGAACTGTCGAAATTAAACAGATTGTGATTGGTCGTGTGTTTCGTAATTAGGGTGCCGCCTGTGGTTGTAGGCTTAGTAAAAACGCAACAACTGTTGATACGCGCCTACCATCAGTCTCGCTCTAAGCTTCACTGTTCCTTGTGTAAAACTACCTACCTCTGATTTGTTTTGTTATGCCAACCATATTATTAAAATGTTAGTTTCAATATAAGTATTTAACTCAGTGCAGCAATATTTTATTTTAAGCTACGCTTAATGACACTTATTATTGTTAAAACCTATTTACGTTTTGTCTATAAGAGAATTTGTAATTCTTTAATCGTAGTTTTTGGAATGTTCTAGGTTCTAGATTTTATCAGCAGGCCTAACATGACACACGCGACATATTATCGCGACAAATTTTTGTCTATTTCTGTAGTTTTATCGTTTTCTGACAGCTACGCCATACAAAATACTCGACTCGTTCTGTCAAACTTGATGTTTTGTCGGTAAACCCTAACATGACACGTTATTTATCTCGATTTTTGACAGTTCAACACGATTTAATCAGTCATTTTGTCGTATTTAGTCGTCGTCGATTTTGACGACGATAAAGAGTAGACAAAAAGACAAAATTATGATACATAAAAAAACTCGAAAAAAAGATGGCAGATTCATAGTCGTACTTATTGTAGGTTTTTTTATATATTTTTTTTTATAATATATAATTTTTTATAATTTTTAATATAATAAGCACTATCACGTAGATGACTATTACTTTCAGTAATAACCAGTCGCTTTACCAATAATTGTGATTAAATAAATAAATTAATTAACGAAATCTATGTTACAATAATAAACTTCGATTTGTCAAATTGCGATCATCGGCCCATTTGTCATTTGTGGTGATTATCTAATGGTAATGAGTATAGATGCCACTAATTTTAATTTCCGTCATTTTGTATTTTAATTTCAGCATGCCAAAGAAATCATTTAATTTTAATCAAAAAGTCGGTTACAAAAAAAAACTAACCATAAATAATTAAAAGAGAGAATAATTAAGAGAGAGAGACGTTTATTCAATAAAGTACATAATTCCATGCATAAAATTGAATGAATGAAACAGAACTTCAAGCCGATGTTGCTATCATAAAAAAATATTTGTTTTTAATAATTTACAACATCGGTTTATCGACGCGCGATAAAGAAGTGTCAAAGTGCCTTTTTTGAGTTTACTCGTCGTTTGCGGTCATGTTAGGGATTAGAATGACGTCAGAATCGTAGACAAATTACGATAAAACGAGAAAAAGAGCGTTCTCGCGCTTGTCATGTTAGCCCTGCTGGAATAGGTATGTGTCCAACGGAGCTAGGCTTTGCTGATTGAATAGGATTGCTGTCACTGTTACGTCGACGGATAGCTAGGGTAGTCTCTAATCAGAAAAAGCGTTATATGCATTCAACGTAATAAAAAGATTACCGTTTGTGGGGACTTCAGCATAAATACATTTTTTTTAAAACCGACCAAGAGCTTGTCGGACCACGCACAATTAAGGGTTTCGTAGTTGGGATCAATTCAAGGACAAACTTAACATTGTAGTTGAAAAACATGTTCTCCCATACATTCCAACTGCAAATGTAACTTTGCACGCACGATATTGGGAGATTTACCATGTTATTTTAAGACCATAGACTTAGTTTTCCTTATTTTCGTTACACATCCGTGTTTGGGTCACAGAAATTGATATGTGTACTAAACAACTTAATCGGCCCATTAGATCCGGAGAAAATTGGCTGTGACAGATGGACAGACAGACACACGAGTGTTCCTATAAGGGTACCGTTTTTTCCTTTTGAGGTACGGAACCCTAAAAATACACAGACCCTAGATTTAGAATAATTATTTTAAGCTATAATTAACAATTGCAATTCTCTCAACCCAGTAGAATAAGTAGTGGGACATGTTTGGATCATTTCGTGCACATTATTAGAGGTTGCAAGAAGGAAATTATTAAAGTTGAACTGTCATGCTATACCACACAGGTTTTAAGATGCCCAGTAAAACATGCGTATGCTATTAAGTCATGGCGTATTTGATGAAGAAACGATTGCCAAGAATAATTGGATAAATTAAAAAAATTAAAAATTATTCATTCTCAGACATTTACAATACTTCTAACCCTAATGAGACTTATGGCTGTTTTTTAGATCTATTTCAATGCTTTTATGATCTGTTTTCCTTACGAAACAATTCATTAAGTAAAAATCTAAGTTGATCTCAAAGGGAATAAAAAATGCAGAACAGGGAAACGTGTGCTTCTGTGGCAATACAGAACATAAGCCCACTCTCAAGAACAAAAATGCGTTCATAGCAAATTCACATAGAATTTAAAAAAATATATCTTTAGCACTAAAATTTTATCAAGACATCACAAAATAAATCTAAGGCGACTTAGACCGCAATTAACAAGAATACAGCCTACTTTCTAAAGAACCTATTACTGAAATCAAAAATGACACAAAGATGTTTACGAATCCTATTGAAATAGCAAACTCTTCCAACGAATATTATATTAACCAAGTATATAATTAAAATCATAACATATTCCCATTAATTCAAACACTTTGAACTCTTTATTTATGGAACCAACTTTGTTGCATGACATCATGAATCATATTAATCATATTAGGTCTCTTAGGGATACAAACAGTGTAGGTAGTGATGGAACATGCACAAAAGCCATAAAAGCAGACTCAATACATAGCCCCCACATCTCAGTTTCATTATCAGTTAAAGTAATGAGACCATTCTTAATACTTAAATTGATTCTTCCCGGAGAAGCTCATAACCTCCATAGTTACTCCACTATACAAAAGCAAGACAAATGTCTCATGAAAAATTATAGACTTATTGCTTTTACCTATATTTGCAAAAATATTTGAAAAAGTTATATATAAAGTACTTTATACTTTCCTAGAGAAATTAAACATTCTATATAATGAACAGAAAGGATTTCGCAAGAACAGGACAATTAATATGGCTATCCATGATCTGATACATCTACATCTTAGCGAATGTCTACGAAATGAATTTGATAAATATGTTATAAGAGACAACATTTTGAATCTTATTGAATCTTACTTAGGTACACAATAGAAAGCAGATTTTAGAAAAAACACGAATATACGTACTGGAAAGGAAAGAAGATACAGATCTTGTAACAGGATAATTAAATACGGAGTCCTACAAGGCAGTGTGTTAGGATCTCCATTATTCTTAATTTATATAAATGATCAGCCTAGAGAAACAAAGCATTCTATAGTACTATTTGCTGAAGATAGCACGGTAATTGTAAAATGTGGCGATCCTGATACATACGAAGCAGATATAAATTTGACATTGAATGAAATAATTATTTCGCTAAATAATAATACATCACACCTTGTTTCCTGTTAACTTGTAACAATTAAACTCAATAACACTTTGCCCAACCTGGCAATCGAACCCAGGACCTCATGCTCAGCAGTAGCGCCTGCAACCACTATGCCAACGAGGCAGGAAATAATAATAATCTTGTCATAAATCTAGAAAAGACTAAAGTACTGCACTTTTATCAAAGAATTCCTAATGTGAACCTTAACATTAACTATTTGGGGACTAAAATAGAGTTCGCAGCTATGACTTGGTGTTTATTATAGACTTTGTCTGGAAACCGCAAATGGACTATATTTGTAAAATAGTTCATAAATTAGCCTCTATAAACCTAGAATCTCTTTTAATGGTTAACCATGGTTATGCTGCATCCACAACAGGATAATATATTGGGCCAATTCAGTAGATAAAGAACTTTAACAAATTCAAAGCACAGAAAAAAAATATCAGAGCTATGTGTGGTTTACAAAGTACTGACAGCTGTCAACCTTTTTTAAAAGCCTCAATATCTTAACCTTGCCTTCTCTGTATATTAATGAAGTAAATATACTTGTTAAAAAACATCAACCTATATGAAATTAGCTCAATTAATCATAGTAAATTTCAAGCGTAAATTACGTAGGTACTAAATTCAGAAATGTTACTATTGTCTCAGTGACTATTTTGATGACAGCTCTTTGACATAATAATATTTGTATACTCGTAAAATGACTATTTATACATGACGACTAATAGTAATTCTAAACATTTTTCTTATCACTGTAACTTATTCATATTATAATGATTTATTATTGACATTATCGCATTTCGTTAAATATTGTCATTACCTGACATTACTATTTTCGATATATTTTTTTAAAATTGACATTGATACTACTGAATTATTATAAATTAATTTGCTTAATT
Source organism: Agrochola litura (assembly GCA_949152395.1). Taxonomy (NCBI): domain Eukaryota; kingdom Metazoa; phylum Arthropoda; class Insecta; order Lepidoptera; family Noctuidae; genus Agrochola; species Agrochola litura. Next base: position 10,877,439 of record OX424491.1, on the reverse strand, counting down.
GGCAAAAGCTTCACATAAATTTACAGGGTGGCAGGGACATCGACGCGAAAACTGTTACCATGGATTCAGTTTAAGATTCTGCACCCCCCTGCGTTGAAATTTTTCGTCGGTTATTTATTACAAAAAGAAACAGCTGTTTCATATAAAAGTGCAATACCTACGCGGTCAAAATGTATGGAACAGCAGATTTTTTTAAATAACCGACCAAAAATTTCAACGCAGCCCCCTGCGTTCAGTACATGATTCTGAACCCCCGTTCAGAATCATGTCGTGAATCCATGGTAACAATTTTCGCGTCGATGTCCCTGCCATCCTGTATATTTGTACGCAAAATGGCAAAACACTGTATATATATATTTGTACACTGTTGTAACCTATGTATGTTTGATTGAGAACTTTCTATGCCATGACGCCAGTAGGCAGATTCCTGTAATAAACTACATTTAACGTAAAAAAAGCTTTGTCCGTTTATAAAATAACACAGTTGTGCCTTTACGAATAAGCCACTACATTGCTGGCTGCCTAATATTTTGCCCACGGCTTGAGCTGTTCCTACTGATACCAACGAAGAAGGCATATCACAATCGATATTCAATTGTTTCAGAAAATGCTGAACTTGATCTCTGACCGCCTGGAGCGCCGCATATGCGATGACGTGCTGGAAGTGGCCTGGTCCACCATGTGGAACGTAACTGATGAGACTCCACAGAACTGCCAGCGCTTCCTGGAAAACCGCGGCATGGAATACTTCCTGGCCTGTCTCAAGGTAGTCTTTTGATCTTGGTTCATTTGTTTTTAAATGTCACAGACTGGCAAGCAAACGAAAAAATATTACTTAGAAATAACTACGCAAACTCATCGAAAACAAAATATTTTTCAGGTATTTCCTGACAAGGAGGAGCTACTGCGCAACATGATGGGCCTCCTGGGCAACGTGGCCGAGGTAGCACTGCTGCGCCCACAACTGATGAACAAGCTGTTCCTGACAGTCTTCTTCGAGCTGCTGGACTCTTGCAGCGACGGCATCGAGGTCAGGATCATGACTTTATATACTTTCTCTTCACAGCATTTTAACATTACATCCCGCAGAGCGAGACGCATCTGTTTGGTTATAAACTCTTTCGTACAGGATTGCGACACAAGGCTTGCTGCCTTTTAGTTGTTTTTCAGCTCAAGTCTTGCTCTGCGGACTGTAAAGCTCTGTTCCGAGACATGTTCAAGAAAAAAGATAACACTCCAGTTACCGCAGTGAACAAACTTGATGTTTCTCCGCGAAGGATCTTCAAAATAACGTAGGTACCGTCCGCTGCGATGTCCGAGAACTGGAAAATTAAGGTCTTATGGGTGGCTTTTAGCGCCTCTTCTTCGCAGCAGCGCCATATTGTAGGTTTAATAAAACGTTAATTATTATTTCTCGAAGTTACCGAATTAATTATGAGTTCTAACCTAATTAAAGACTGAGACACAAATTTTAAAAAATACGCACGGGATCGAGTGAAGTTATTTAAAGGGAACATCGGGAATATAGGGAACCTCGATAGGAGGTTAAGTAAGAACCTACGATTAGGAGTGACTTGAGCGAGCGAAGCGAGCCAATAAAAGAGTAGATATTTCATTATTATTTCATTCAATTCCAAGTTGAGACCAGGGCTTGGAACCAGTACCAAAAGTACAGGTTCTGTATCGGTACAAGTAGCGGTTCTTACCATTTCGGTACCTGGGTACCAGACGGGTACGATTACTCTACCTCCGGTATCACACCAAGGCCAATGTATTGGTTCCCTAAAATACCAATATTTCAAGCCCTGGTTGAGATGCCCTTTTTGTTAACCTTCTTTAGAAAATTTGCCCAAAAAAAAATTTAAATTGTAAATAGTGCTGCTATGTGAATAAGCGCAAAAACGTAGTTCAAATGTATAAGATAACATTATGCAAAGATTTTTGTTTCTATCGACCACCAATTGATTAAATTGGCTAATTTGATTGAATTCTTCGTGTTAATTTCTCGTGGTCTATACGATAAACCCAATTTGTAGTATGACTGGTTAAACAAAGGAAGTATATTGAGGACATGATTAATTTGCAAATTACTGTGACAAGATTCGCAAAATGTGAAAATACTCGCGCAAGTACTGAAGCGGGTTCCTCTGAATAAGGCAGAGAAGGATGACCCAGTTTTCCTTCATACTTCAAACTGGGCTTCGGATAGGTCAAAATATTCCAATCGATGTATGTATTTTGTTGGACAGTTAGGACAAATAAATCAACAACCTATTGAAGTTTTTGTGATGTTTCTGTTTTTATTTTGTTTTGTTCCTTATTAATTAATAATAATAAGATTTAGAAATGTAAATAATATGTATTATAAATGAAATAGAGGGAATAATAATAATAAAATATAAGGTAATTTATATTTCATAAGTTTGGAGCAAAAGACAAATACCTACTAATAAACTAATATGTATCCTTCTCATTTTACCAGCCAGTCTCGTTTCTGGTTACGAATACGCATTTGTACATTTATGGGCTAAAAGGGACGGGTTAAAACATCCTCTGAAAAATCTTGGCTAGCATTACTAGCATACCGAAGAAATTGCAGCATGGAACTCTTCCAGAAGGAAAGAGACGACTGGATGCTGCGTCCCGAGAAGTACTTGCTTCGTCGCTAACAACACTCAAGGTAAGCCCTAGAACAGAGGTCTTCGACCATTTTGATGTCATGGGCCGAAAATATATTACCTTAAAAAAATAAAGATATCATTTATTTTAATTATTATTAAAATAAATTATTGTAATTATTATTAAAATAAATTATACCTTTGGTTTTTTCGCGGGCCGAGATCATAATCAAATGATATTAATTAATAACATTCTAATGATAAGTTTGACAACTTTTATTTAGTCTTAGCAATTTATCAATATTTAACCCATAGTGGTCGTTCCAATTCTCAAATATTCGAAAATTCAATCTCGTAAAATAAATTTTTACTAAATTATAGGTAGATAATAAAACGATTAAAAGCCAAGCTACCGCTGGCCCGTAAAGTTTCCGCGGAGCGCTTGTTGAAGACCTCTGCTCTAGAACATTCTACCAGACATTTCTCTAACTGATTTTACCGCCTCACTGCACCATCTAATCGAGGCGTATAGAAGGTAACCAGCAGGTATGAGACAGTCAGCACTATTAGCAGCAGTCGAGATGGCGCCATCAAGCAACCAATGATGATACCCATATTTCAGGTATGTACTAAAATCGTTAAAAAGACGATTAATATCGTGAATCCACTAGGAAACATTCATGCGCAACACTGAAGCAAAACAGTCTATAAGAAAGATTTTTCGCTTTATGAAAACAATAATGTTGGCCAAACTCGCATCAAAATTATCTCATAGGCAAAGTTGACAAAATGTACTGAACATTCTGGCTTGTTACAAGACAAAGCTAACTTGTTTTACATGGCATATCGTTGCTTCTTGAAGGGAAAGTATAGTGGGCTCACGGCATTCACTTTAAAAAATAACAGTCAACTGGAAAAGTACATGAGAGTGTTGTTGTCCTTGATTGGTACAACAGTGTTTACAGTATTGGTAAAATAATAACACAATAAAGTTATTCGTTAAACATTTTACACAATCATTTTTTTCATGTTGACTCCACCCGAATTCTCGAATACACTGAAATGAAATTAAGCGCATATTAATCCAATGGCAAAGGACAGACGTGTGTGAAAAAGGGAAAGGGACGCCTTTGCCCAGCTGGGGGATAATACGGGCTAAATAAATAGATAGAAAACGCTTATTAAATTCGGACGATATTTTTGCTTTTTTTTGGCAACACAAGAGGGTAAGCAAAAAGCCAATGGAGCCTAAAAAATAGCCTTGCAATGCAACACCTTCCCACTAGGGATGTTACGAATATTTGCATTCGCATCCGCTTAAGCGAATGATTCGCATCATTTTAAACATTCACATCGACGACGATTTTGTGAATACGAATGTGTGCAGGCGGCCTACCACCAGCTCATAAAGCAGTATTATTTTAATATTACTTCAGTGTGAGAAAGAGATGAAGCTCTACAGGACGTATAGCTCTAGGTCTTATAGCTATAGCTCTATAGGTCTTGTCGTATCTTGCCCGGCGGCCGCGCGGTTCGACGACGTGATTGCTTGGTTAGTTTGGCTTGTTTTGTTTTCGTTGTCAGTTAGTTTTAACTAATCAAGTGTGAGTTTAGAATTGTGTTGAGCTATTTTGACAGATTTTTCCATGGCACCGGGAAAGAACGAGACCATGCGAAACGCAAAGTCTTTGAAGAAAAGAACGGAATAAACTACAAAAATCTCTACTAAAAGAGGTAACAAAATATTTGTATTGAAGAAACTCTAATGCAAAAGAAACAATGGGACACAAAACTAAAATCGCAAAAAATCGACTGGCGTGTAAGCGAAATAGCATTACAAGACTTGCCATTTAATTTCGTTGAAGGCGTAGGATTTCGAAGACTGATTGATGCTGTTAGTCGCGCCTCAATATACTGTAAAAGGTCGTAATTTATTTACTGAGCATACTTTTGAAGTTTGGTACGGCACAGTTGCTGAAATAGTCACAGGTTTGAAATATATGTCATTGACGACTGATATATGGTAAGAGTCAAGTGTGAATGTATCACTTCAGCCTAACCTGTCACGGCATAACGGCACACTTCAACCGCTTAAACATTGGTTTAGTCTCCGTCCTATTTAAAAGCGATCGTCGCGCGAATACGCGATCATCGCGCTTATACCTCACTTTTTGTTCGGTGACGCAGGGTTAAATTGCGAGGAATTCGAAGACAGACACACTGGCGATGCTATTTCAAACAAATTTGAATCAGTACTGAGTGAATGTAATATAACTAAGGAGATGTACACTGCATGGTGAGAGATGAGTGCTCAAATATGAAGCGTAAAAATTGGTCGATTTTAACCAGGGACCGAACCAGGTTTAATCAAAACTGGCATTTTTTCGGTTACAACATTTATATTTTTATAAAGGTTACCGAAATAAAAATTACCTCTATCTTACACGTGCCTTCGGCGTTAGTCAAAGAGCGCGCATCGCCTGTGTGTGTAACCGATATTAAAACGGTAACCTAATGGAGGTAACCAAAATTCTTCGATACCTGTACCGTAATTTATAAAGGTTTTCGATCTCTTATTTTAACAATGTAGACTGTACTGCTCGGACCGTGCACCTAGCTTCTGACGTTCCATAAATGCCCATGTAGGTTTATGTGAAATAAAATATTTTGAATTTGCTGATAAGCTACAGACAAATATTAAGAATGGATTGAATTCTCAAGAGTTTCTAGTGAATATTATTAAAAAATATAAGAAGATAATTTAGAAGGTACGGCGTAAGTTCTTAAGTCATTTGAAGAAGCTACACGTAACTTGAGCAGCTCACATGCTTTGATTACATCCGTGATTCCAATTATTTACACATTGAAAAAAAAAAACGTCTTGATGACACAACGCTACCTACTGAAGGCAACACCGTTGATAACCTTATAATAAGCTTGATTCAAGTTATCAAAACCGAAATAAACAAGAAGTTCAGGCGGCAAAAGGTTGAATAATATAACAAGCAAAGCCTTTAACAAGTTCTGTTTAAAGTCGTATAAACAACCTGGCAGGAATTCTAGATTCCTCAAGAGAAAGTGAAGGCTTGGACGTAGAATTTGGAGACACTAAAAGATGCGAAGAAAAACGAGACTCGATGAAAACCCTCTCGAATGGTGGAATACTAAATACACAAATAAATAATAGTATGGCCAGCGTTCCGAGTGACCCGGCCAGTTCAGTTCAGTGCAGCCGGCATTATTACAGCCAGACCCTAAGAAATCGTCTCGATTTAAGTTTTTTAATGTTATTCCTAAACATTCGCATTCGCATATTAGCATTCCGAGAATTCGCATTCGCGTATGTGAAAAAATGACATTCGTAACATCCCTGTTACCCACAAGTAGGATTTTTTGTAAAGGTTTTAACTTGGCTTTGATACTGGTAGGTAATGTAAATATGAGTTAGTTGAAAGAAATCTTTAATTTTTATAAAAATTATGGCGAGTGCAGCGTCGGAGATTGCTGCGAATTCGTCGGTGGCTGCAGATACGTGACCCACTCATCCACGGCAGGTGGCTCGGCGTGAAAAACGAGGTGGGCACCAATAAGTGTTTTACGTACATCTCCTGTCAGCCATCATTGTTCTTCCTTTGCTTATTTTTGTGGAAAATAGTTAAATTCTATAATTTTCAAATGTAATTGGGAAAAACTGAAAGAAACACAAGAAATTATAATTTCTATGTCGAATGTACTCAAGTAGGTGTGCCAAAACAGCAAACCCTTTGCTTGCTTTATTTCGACACTACGGTTGAGTTAGCGAAAAAAAAGGAGTACTTCCACTTTTCCCCACCAAGCCCACTGGTGGTTGTTTCTTTGTGATTTTAGTAGTTAGAATAATTAATATCATTTCGTTATCTATTTATGGGGACAAATTATACTCAATATGTGATTTTGAATTTAGTATGAAAAACATTAATGAACCAGTAAGAACAAATTATTGTATATCTGTGATTTTAAAGATTTACTTTAGTGTATTTACTAAGATTTTATTTTATTTGTTACAAATCGTGTTATTATTAATCTCTGATTTACAACCCGATCCCTTCCAGAAACAAATAGTACTAACCTACATAAAATTACCAAACAATTATGGTACAGGTATGTACTAAGTCTAACGTTACCATTCCTAGTTACATTTTTACTTAGATATACATTTCTTTCTTTTCCAAACAAATATAAAATACGAGCACCTACACAAATTCTAAGGTGCCAACCGTAATGGGGCAGAATCCACAAGATTTAAAACTAGTGGAATCTGCCCCACCAAGTCGAACCAGTGGGGAAAATTTTAGGCATTCCATTTTGCCCCACCAGTGGGGCGGCTTGGTGGGGCAAAGTGGAAGTACTCAAAAAAACTACTTTTTATAAAACTAATGAATTTGGCGAAAAATAATAGTAACAGTCTAATATGCAGCTTAGTTTAAATTCATGTTAAAGTGCCTGTTTACTGCGCGATTACTGTACTGTAAGCTGAACTCTAGTAAGGCGCGAAGCGGAGTGGGGCGCGTCTTCGTGGATTGCGCGGACTGTAACTTACACGGTATAGCCAAAATAAAGCAGCAACAGTGCCTATTCTTCATCATAATATTTTTGGCACACTTACTCATGCTATGTTTCTGAGGTCCGTAGATAAACCTTATTCATAAACGTTGCTTAAAGTTAAGAGACGATTAAACGTCATAAATTTTAGGTTAAACAGGCGCTAATCAATACTTAACTTTAAGCAGCGTTTATGAATAAGGGGGAAAGCATTAAAAGCTATTGATTCGACGATAAATGTTATATATATAAAACCAATACCACTAGAATAACATAAACTCAGAAACCAGGCCGACATAACTCAGCTCAGAATCTCAAAATTAAATTATTGTTTTTGCGGCTGTGTGTTTGAATATTGTTTATATTCAAACACACAGCTGCAAAGACAAACTGGAATGATTCTTACTTTATTTATATTTTCTATTTTAATTTAGCTTGTAACAGTCAAATTGACGTGTTATGAAAGGTCCGCCTGCACTTCAATATTTTGACCGAGATGTTTTTAATTGTCGTTTCTATCAATATTATTGTTGTAACAATGTGTCTCTAAGACGTTCACCATGTTGCATTATTGTTGTTTATTTATATCGCTTCTCATCAGGTCATCAATAAATATTTCACCAACTCAACCCTTCCTTAGGTCAAAATGTTTTTCTTTTACTACCTGTTGTAATGTTTAAGACCTATGTAGCCGTATCTTGAAGCCGATTACATTGTCATTATTTGCATAGTGTTATTTTATCATTTATCATTATAGTTAATATTATAGATATATGTTAATAAAAACAGTCCGAGGGGAAAGGGACATTGCTTACTAAAGTTTATTTATGGAAGGATAAGGCTTAGTCTGGTGTAAGTTCAGATGACCCTGGGTATAAATAACAAAGGATCAAGGAGTACGTATGTACCTATGTCCTTCGTCTTCTCGACTTGGATTTCATCGATGTATAAGGTTTACAACGGAAACAGGCGCTCTCGAAGATGTCTATTCACTCTATTTGGCCAGGTTACGGAGTTCTGCGGCATCTAATTGGCTTTAAAAACAAAACAAAAACAAAATTATCCAAAATTTTTACTTATGTTTTATATTTTAACTTGTATACTTAACGTATTTAATGTCAAAGTACGTCGACGCGGTTTCTCGTAGGGTCAATCGTACATTATACCGCTACTGATCCTTACAGCGGTTTTTATGGAATTAATGCAATTTTTTGTGAGTATTTGTGTACCATCTAGGTAATGATTTCATGATAAATAACTAATAACCGACTTGTACACTAATTAATTAACGAGATAATAGAAAAAAATATTTATGCGTGGTAACCCGACCAAATCTAGAATGTTATAAAAAAGCGACCGCGCATTACATTATACCAACCTAAAATTATTAGCATATTTATTAGTTATAACAACTAATAATATGCTAATAACGTAACCTTAAAAAATATGTCTTATGTTTTCATTCATGATAAGGGGCCATCCATAAAATTACGTTACACGTTAAGGGGGTGGGAGGGGGTCAACATTTGACAAGGGGAGAGGACGAATCATAAGCTCTATAAGCGAGTCATAAGATCTTAAATTATCAGAGATTTTGTTTAAAATTACAAATAATATGTGCCGTCTTACCAGGGGATACAAAGACCACAAGTGACAAGGACAGGGGGGAACTCTAAACATCACGAAATTCGTGTGAAGTAATTTATTGCATTTCAAATTATGAATTGCAATAAATCATTAGTATAGGGAAGACTATTGCCCTGCAGTGAGACAAAAAGGCTAAATAATAGAAGATAAATACTTTGTGAAAAACAATGAAAAATAACGAGGGGGACCTTTACGTTATTTTCATTTTAGAAATGAATATAACGTAAAGGTAATGCCTTACGATAACGTTGTAAGGAAACGGAATAAACGGTTATCTAGGATTCAAGGCGAATACTTTTAACGCAAGCATTGATCCCACAGGTGAGCTATAACGCTGCTGGAGTATTGGCCCACATGGCTTCTGATGGCCCAGAAGCCTGGACCGTGTCTGATCCAGGCCGCGACCAGGTTCTGCACCGTGTGGCATCTGCCGTGGAACGGTGGGACTTGCGCGCCGAACGCAACATTAACTATCGCTCCTTCGAGCCGATATTGAGCCTGCTGAATGCTCATCACACTCCGCAGTGCCAGCACTGGGCAGTGTGGGCTCTGGCCAACTTGACTTCTGTCTACCGTGAGTATTTTAGTACTTCATTTTTTTTTTTGTTTTCCTAATTTTATCTAGGCCTAGGAAAGTGACAGGTGATCACGATAGTTGTCACCTTTTAAAATAATATAGTCATATTTATTGTATTTTAGACTTGACACTTTATTAAAGCCCTATTCAGATCTAAGCGATATCGCTATCGCTCTCGGTAGCAATACTGGTCCGCCTTCTGGTTAGTCACTTTGGACCAGTGTCGCTATCGAGCGCGACAGCGATATCGCATAAATCTGTATAGGCCTTTACTCGGAAAGCACGTTATGCTGCAGTCGTTACGTGTAGTCAGAAGACCGAAAGTCTACCAACCAGTCTAACCAAGAGGTACCGCGTTACCCAGTAACTGAGTACTGGGGGTCAGATAGGAGTCTATCCACGTAAAATACTGATATACCGTTAGACTGGAAGCCGTCCCCAACATAGTAGGGAAAAGGACAAATGGTAAAGATGACATGGGACAGCAGCCAATTCATTTATGAAAATATTATGTATGTAAGGAAAAATCCACATCTCTTTAATAAAATAAGTGATAGACATAATTTTAATACTAGAAAATAAAGATAAACTAGATCAACCATTTTTCAGATTATCTAAAGTACATACCTACATCTTTTATGGGGTACTGTGTTAAATGTTACAACAAAATACCTTGTGACATATTGCAATTAAATGAAAGAAAATTTAAAACTCATATTAAAAGTACACTTTGTAAACAAGCATATTAGAAATTAGAGGATTATATCCAAGATAAGAGTGCTTGGAAACATGCTGGTCCTGCTCCATAGGACAATTTAGAATCAAGACAAAATCAAACTGGTTGCTAATTTAATTGTAAAAAAAATATTTTGTGTTTTATGACATTGATTTTACATTCTGTGATTACTTCCTCACACACTGACTTATTAATTACAAAATTTTAGGAAAATCGTCTACTTTTACAATGTTTGTAAATATGTGAGCACCATGTATCTATCACATATTAAATTATCTGTCGTTGCTTCATTTTTAATTCTTTTTACCTATTGTGGTATAGTAATTTTATTCTAGGTGCATCGTCTTCACATATTATAATTATTTTAATAATGTACGTACCTATACAAACAATTGTAAAACATTTTAAAAGAGTAACGATGGAGTTTCTTGCCCATTCTTCTCCATACGAAAACTACCTTTTGGAAGGGGCGACTCGAATCAATTTTATTATTTTGTAAATTTTGACGTTCAAAAGTGCATGGCCTATTTGAAATAAATTATTTGACTTTGCTTAAATTCAACATAAACAGTTATAAAAAAAAAAAGCCCTACTGCGAAAACACTTTAAGTAACTGAAAAGAAAAAAACAAGCAAATCAATATAATTTTGGTATCGCAGGCGGACAAACCAATTAAACCTGAAATATGGTGTAACTTTTGCTTGTCTCGGCCTGCGATACCAAAATTCTATTGCTTATAATGCTTGTTTTTCTCTTTACATTAGAGTTTTTTTTCTTTTTTCTGCTTTTCATCATTTCTCATTCCAAATTACTTTCAAACATATAATTTGTATATATTTTTATATTCACTTTTAAAAACCCTTCATTTTGATACCCTACTCGATTGAGGTTTGTAAGATTTTTTTTCGTAGAAAATCCGCCATTTTGTTTTTATTTTATTTTAATATACTCAGTGACACTCCCGCAATAAAGAAGAATCTATCGACATATCATTCATCAAAATCGGTTCAGCCGTTTAGTTGTTCTGAGGGAACATACACACATACAGGTCAAACACATACCCCTCCTTTTTGGCTTCGTCGCAGTCGGGTAAAAATGACTACGCTAGGAACCAGTAGTTAAAGGAAGTAATAATAGGAAATAAAAGTAAATTCTTCTTGTATAAAAGCGAATGGTTGTTATTTCCAGCGGACAAGTACTGCACATTGGTGGAGGCCGAGGGAGGCCTGCGTCTGTTGAACGACTTGTTGATCCACCCGCGCCCCTATGAGCAAATTAAGAAGCTGGCGAACATCGTGATCGCCAACTGCGCCCGTTTCGCCGCCCGCGACTCCAATAGCCCACCGGCTTCCCCCTCGCCTGACAATTAACTAATAGAGTTCTTCGAGGAGATCAATCCTCGACTGCGTGATTAGCGCCTGTGCTGCGTCATCTTAATGTGCTGCACGCTCGCGGTCATCATCATCGGAGGCGTCTGGTTCTGGGTTGGCGTGTACTACGCTCATATTAATCGGTGAAGTGTTACAGCCAAAAGTTCTGAAATCGTTGCACGCATGAACTTTCACAAGCCAAAAAACTATATATAAATATCTTTGTAGATGTTACTAAAGAATCACTGTGTTAGTACAATAAGCAAATTATGGTATCCCTTAACTTTAAGCGAATTTTTTCCGTATTAGATTCCATCTAATGCCATTTCTATCAAGATGAGTATCGAGCTTAAAACGTCTCGTTGTCCAAGTCGGATACATTGTAAAAACACGAACAGTGGCTATACCATTGTTCGTGACCCTTGATCCCCCTTTAGATTGTTACGTCTAAGCTATTTAACTATTATTAGAATTTAAAGTTATTATATATAATTATAGATATTCTTTTATTGAATAAATTTTTTGTTTCGCGCTTTGTAAAAATATGATCTGTATTGTATATAATATTATTCTAACTTGTAGAATCATAAATTATGTATTCGTTTATTAATATTCATTTGCTGTTACTAGTGTTATTACGATTACGTATTAATTATTCTTCTTGTATAATACCTATGTCATTGAAAATATTATAATGCATATTAAGCTCCTTATGGACGGCATCTATTCGATATAGGATTTAATTAGTATAGCATGGTCAATATGGTCATATTAAGGTCCTTAAGATTTAATTAGTGATGGCTTGTTCATGTTAAGCTCCTTAGGAACGGCATGAATTGGAGATAGGATTTAATTAATTATAGCATAATTCTGAACATCTCGTTCTAAAACTTTTGTATTGGAGTTACAATGTTAAAAAAATTTAGTCTTTGATACAAAAAATTGTGCTGTTACACATTTGATGCGTATCTTTGAATGAGACTATTTTTGTTTGTGACATAGGTCGATATATTTATTTTTATTGAAAACAAAATTTATTATAATATTCTATCTCTCTTGTAAATAAATAAGCCAGAAGGCTAATTCTCATATAGAAAAATGTTCAGAGTCAATAGCATATTTGACTTCTGACGTGAAATTACACGCTATGTGGCGTAGCAGGCATGGAGCAGAAAATGACATCAGGACGATACACAGCATCCAAGAAAAACTCGTTTCTTTTTTAATTCTTTGGTAAAACACCCGGAAGCCAGCCCAGCACCAGTCTTTAACTATATTTCTTTATAAATAGTACAGATATTATTCATCTTCTATGGCAGATATTATTATACAATTGCTATCACTTGAAAGTGTCACATCACCTAAGGCCGATAAGCGGTCGACTATTGGAGGCGCAAAGGCTGATTTCAGGTTCCAAGTGCTGACTACTGGTGAAAAGCACAATTTAATTTTTTATATAACAACATCACGCCTTGTTTCCCCGAAGGGTTGGGCAGAGGTGTACCTGTAGTAGGTACACCCACATTTCGCCAGTTATTGCCAGCTGTTGCCATCAACTGGGCACAAATCCAGATTCCGGGCTGCTACTGATAAATTCCAGATAGAAAAACTCAATAACACTTTGCCCGACCCGGGAATCGAACCCAGAACCTCATGCTCAACAGTAGCACTTGCGACTAGACCATAGAGCAAGTAATTTTTTTTAATGTATCCAGATTATTTTCTTTTGGTTTTATTGATTAATCAAAGAGTTGTATAAATAATCATTGTGTTGATTGCAAAACTTCATCCAAAATTCTTAAACTGGCTCTACAAAGTTAAAATTCTCGCTTAAAGGCTGACTACTGAGTGTTTTACCATAATCATAATACTATTTAACAGGAAACGCAGCTAATGCAGCTAATTTTCGTCTTTCACAGCACTTGAATTGAACGGAATATAAAACATTTCCGCGGTAAAACCACACGAGTCTATATGCTTTAATTTTATGATAAGTTGTGTTTTATACACCAGCTGTTGTCATTAATGTTTCAATAATTTTGAATAATCTGTGTGAATAATTAATCCATAGTCCATACAAAACTTTAAAGTCACAGCAAGCATTCAATTGGGTGTCCAGTGCAGACTGACATAATAAATTATGGATTGGCAACAATTTTTTTAATAAATTTAAAAATTACTAAACATGACGAAGGTTTTATAGGTCCGTCCTTGTACCGTTGCCAGAATAATAATACATGACTCTACTAACTATCAACTTCTAATACTAGTCATATCGTCTTAGTTTTATGAATTTGCGCACTATATTACTAATCATAAAAATGAAAATTATGCTCATCTGAACACACAGGTCTTCACATTAATTAAATGCAAAGTTTTAGAGATCTCGCGCACTATACGGCTACGACCACGACCAGTGGTCGCACCGACCAAGTAAACTATAGAAACCGATACGAATCGCGTACTTGGTCGCAACGGTCAACTAGCCGACCAAGTGCGCGATTCGTATCGGTTTCTATAGTTTACTTGGTTCCGGTGGGTTCCGGTGGGTTCCGGTGGGTTCCGGTGGGTTCCGGTGGGTTCCGGTGGGTTCCGGTGGCCGTCTAGTGCGCAAGATCCCTCATGTACCGCAAAATGTATTTGGAAAAATATATTTGGATACATTTTTATTTATTTCGGTTATGTATAAAGTTGTTATAATTACTATTAAGTAGTGATGCTGGTGTTGCTCACTATAAGCTTTATTGTTATCTATTTATTGTTGTGTTGCCTAACGCAGATAACATTATTAAATCATTTAATTCGACAAGTATCATGTGCATGATTAGAAAGAAGTAACGTTTGAACATAAAACGGAGTTGCAACTAAGGAGCTACGTCAATATCTTTTTAATTCATAATTCAATGTCATTTCCCGATGTATATTTATCCTGAATTAATATAGAGAAAATGTAATTTATATTCCATTACATTACCTACATATTTCATAACTGTACAGTAATTATAATAATTGTCTATTTAAACTTACAACACGACCTTAATAAATTAATGAGTTTAATACTCAAGGAAAAACAGTCATTGACCTGAAAGTAGAATTAAGACATTACATATAAGAAAAACAATGAAAAAGAATCCCAGAATCAGTGCACGCCACGCCATTGGAACTAATAAAATATCTACCAAGAATAATGACGATAAAAATGATGCAATAATAACGTTAAAACCAATGAAATAATAATGTTAAAAAATGGAACTCGAATCGGTATGAAATTCGTTGATGGAATGTGTAAATAATTTCAAATATTAGGAGAGATTGTCTGAGGAAGATCAACAAACAGATTAGGATCACCAGAAAATTGTCGAGACAAAGGAAGCACAGTTAGAGCTGTTTGAAATTGCTATACATCAGAGTATAACCGCTGACCGTATCGATGTTATTGGGTCAGTCCATCTAGTTATACTAGTAGTTATACAATATAACAGAATGGACAAAAAAGTTCTATTTGTTATACTGCTCAATATAACTTATTGGATTCGAAAAAAATAACATACAAACAGCTATAAATTAAACAACAAAATAATATGAATATTTTAACTTAAGGGGAAGGACCCAACAAATGAGTAAATAAGATAAACAAAAGTAAGTTATGAACCTTTGGCAATAAGCATGGACTTTGAGTGCTTGGTCGCTATCGCAGTGTTTCTAGGAAAGTGGCAATTGATATTTGACCGGTTACCAACTACATTTGAGCATCCATAATCATTGCATCGTTGATAATGCTACTTTCTTTTCGGTTACATTTATTTTCCACAATGTCCATAATGGCATCTTCTGCATCGTTTATTGCTTTCAAAAATTGCATAATGCTTACGTGTTTTCAAGTTTTGCAGGCTTGGTTAAGTGTCACATGCCATGCTTCCACGTTGTTGGTACTCCGATGACGCTCACCATAGACGCACCACGTGTTTATGAATTTATCATTCCTGAGCCAATTTTGAAAATAATTTGTGAAAGTGGTTATTAATTTATTTTTCATTTGGCAGAAGCGGTAATGCACAACAAAGGCCTACAATTCTTTTTGGCCATTTGTCCTTTTTGGATTTAATTAAAAGGCTATCGGAAAAATGAGTATGACACCCTTTAACCTGAACATCCGGGAAAACTTTCAATACGGCTTTTCTTGACGCTTTCTCAAAGTCAAACATAAACTTTTGTGGATTCCATTTTGGAAATTGTGACAAAATAATTCTGAACAAGATTATGTAAGACTGTTGTCATATCCGACATTAAGGCGTATACCATTGGTGAAATACGTGAACTTGTCGGAGTACTGGATAAGTCACCATGTGTAGAAAATATTTGGGTGAATGGTTTCGGACAACTTTTGTATGTGCCGTGGCAGTAATATTCTTTTACTACTATTAAATGTTGTTTTATTTCTGACGAATATTGTTTGGGCAAGGTTACTTCTTCTGGTATTTCACAATGTAACTTGGGAACTCTTGCTGCTGAATTTCTTGCGTTATGCAATGCACTTTTTACATTTTTATATTTTGGCACCTTTATGCCAACTAAATGATATCCTAAGGTCCCTTCTCGTCTCCTTGTAAATTTTCGGTATCGAAGTTATGAAGTCGGTTGATGCTTTGTTTCGGCATTTAACAAATAATAAGTCTATTTAATTTTTAGCATAATTAGGTTCACAATATCCACTACCTGTACACTACAATATCCACTATGCCTTACTGATTTTATAATTGCTTCATCCTGAATTAAAAAAACGACAATTAAGTATTTAAGTGGTAGAACCTGAATTTATAGAATCAAGATTAGACACTTCAGTACCTTAACGGTCAACGAACCAATGCAGTATTGTTTCCCAGATATGTCTTTAGACGAGCATCTCCAAATAGACGAATCTTTATATTGCCTATTTTTATAATATTGATGTTATAAAATAAAACCAGACCACGTCCTCTTTTAATAAAGCGGGGTTTTTCGTCCAGGCTACTGGAAGGTCGAGGAACACCTTCCATTTTAATTACGGGTTTTACTGTTATTGTTAAACTGATACCGACTTGACTATTTCTGATATAATTAGTTTATTGTCCAAAATTACAATCTAGTTGTTTTTTCCACATGACACATATGACAGAACAAAAGAGACATCTTTTGTTTTTTTAAGAGGTCGCACATTGCAACCTAACCAACCTTATTATTTACTTAAAATACAGGACAGTGATTATCAAAATTACCTAGTTATTATTCCGGGAAAATCACGTATGTATAAAAAATAAATTGCCATTGACACTGGCATTAATTGAATAATTATTTTATTACGTCATTGTATTTAGTAGCCAGGAATATAATAATTGCTTATCTTTGATATTATAACTCCTTTGAATATTATTTTGTTGGTTAATTTACAGTAGCTATATATTTATGTAGGTATAAATAACTACATGGACAAACCTCTATTTTTTTTATTCCAATAAGTTATATTGAGCAGTATAACAAATATAACTTTTTTGTCGATTCTGATATATTGTATAACTAGATGGACTGACCCATGTTATTTAATGTGTTATTTTTGTGTGCTAATTGTTTAGAATATACTGAGTTAACTCTCTGTATATGTAGCTTTAGAATTAACACTTTTCAATAGTACATTACTCATTCAATTATATAGGTGTCTATATTATATGGATTGTCAGTAAAGTGCATCAGGAACACACACGCGCGCTTGGTTTTGCTGCAAACACAGATCACAATAGGAGATAAAAGCATCGAGTGCGGGCTTGATATAAATCCGCCTCGTTGTGCTGGGTAGTTCGAGAGGTTTGCCAAGTTAGCTCTGACATTTATTGTCTTTTGCGGTATTGACTCTGGATTCGAGGAATCACGACAGTGTGTGTTTAGTTTTTGTAAGGCCAATTTATAATAGATTTTTAATATTCAATCTGATGACTAGAATTGTTAAGATATTATTGTCACGAGACACTTTAGGGTCTCATTGCACTATGCTGTTTGGAGGCATGGAATATATACAGGAACAGTATACGTGACATGGAAATGTATTGGGAATCTAGTCGGCCTGTATATGCAAAGAGCACTTAAACCTAAACAGCATTGAATATGTAGTAGATTTTAACTTACACATTTTTTCAAATCAATAGTATCAATAGTATTACATGTAAATCTATGTTGTGTACATCGGTATTATATCTAAACCGATCAATAGGTGTTAAATGTGTAAAGGTCGTTGCACACTCGGCTCGGCAGCGGATCAGCACCGCCTCAATTCATCGACCCGCTTCGACCAGCCCGTCCCACGAACGCAGTCGCGTAACCGGAGCGGCTCAACACCTCCGCGGCGACGGCTGGGTGACAGCTCAATAAGAAAGTACGAGACACAGTCACTTCCACAAATCAACCGGTACATCGATGATGGCGGCAATTATACCTCCCGACGTAAGCGCAGTAACTGCGGGTTGACCACTAACCGCATGCGGTTCACTAGCTTGTCGCGATGCCGTTACTATGCTGAACCATGCGTTGCAATGTAGACTTGCATATAACAAATGCTAGACGGGTCGGGTTGAAGCTATGCCGATCCGGAGTCGAGCTGATGCGGCGAACTTATTTATAAATTATCAATGTGATGTTCACACATGATTGTCTCCTAGTATTTTTATGATTTGGGTTCCTAGTGATCTAACGTGATTCATAGACTACCGTTTTGTTGTTCATTATGTTTACTAAGTCTAACACATCTGCCCAATTTACTGGAAAGTTGCAATACTTTAATTATTACCTACTAGGTCTTCGACTGCGACTTTCTCCTTGAAACTTCAACGCTTCCTCCACCCCCTTTAAAGGGTTGTTTTGGAAAATTAATGATTATGAAACGAAAATCCCCCTTTCACCCCCCTTAGGGGTAGAATTAGAAGGTACGACACAATAGACCTGCTGTCAAAATTTCCAATTTCTTGTCAAAGCGGTTTAGACTGGGCGATGCTGTGTCAGTCGGGAAACTTGCCTTTTATATAAATAAATGACATGTGAAGCTGAAATAACTTCTTAATTTTCGGCAGATGTGTGTGGCTTTGTTCTGCCAACTGTTCCAAGTGTTCAGCAACCTAAAAACATTTCCCATTTTCCGAAGTAATTATTTTTGAAGTATCAATTGTAATCCGATTCGAAGCGTTGCACGTTGTATACGGGGTCAAATTAAATTAGCTAAACTCCGCAGACGAGATCACCTCATACTTTAAGCTAAGGATAATTTCCATCAAACGGATCGGACAGGATACGAACGGATGCGGCGACAGCCGATCGCGTCCGGCAGGATGTCGACGCATACGATCAGCTCCGTACCGTTGCTTGCGAACGTATCCGTTTCTGCGCCTAGTCAAATAGATTCATTCCTACCGTGTTGACGTGTTCTAATTTTTGAAAATGGTTGAAGTTGACGTAGTATTGTTGGCTTCAGGCGAACGGAGCCGATCGCGCGTCGCAGCATACTTTCGGCTACGATCGCGTGTCGCGGAAGACGCCCGTGGTCAAGGTGCTGTGCGCGGCTTGGTAATATAGACTTTAAATACTGTGTACACGATTTAATATCGTTTAAAGATTGTAAAATCCGTTCCGATCCGATGCGATGCGAGCCGTTTGGTGGAAATCATCCTTAACAAAACTAGCGGTCGTTGACCCCAAAAAAAAATATCAAATCTTTTTATTTTGTCGTGTTTAGATAAGTCTATCGAGGAGCTCGTGGCTAAGTAATAATAGCCGCACAAGTCGATCCATCAGGTTAAGTTACGCTTGCCGGGGTTCGTCTGTGGATGGGTGACCATCATTACATACCGAGACTCCGTGTCTCGGAAAGCACGTTAAACCGTTGGTCCCGGCTGTCATTCGTGGATCTTTGACAGTCGTTACGGGTCGTCAGAAGCCCGAAAGGCTGACAACCAGTCTTACTAAGGCGTATCGGTCCATGTAAAATATAGATATTCAGCTGCATCCGGTTAGGCTGGAAGCCGACTCCAGCATATTTGGGAAAAGGCTAGGAAGATTGATCAAGATAAGTCGATACCCACTCCGGCGGCGTAGTTTCGCTAAGTAATTTGACCCTGTATATATAATTAACTGTTTTGGCTGGTTTGAAACAAAAAAACTTTGGCATATTGGGTTAGTTTGACGTAATTAGCTGAATTATTAAGATTTTGATTAGATCATTTTGGCAGAACTATAGATTATGTTGATCATGCATGTATGCATACGTCTATTAATTTTATTCTAGAAATCTTACCTGTTTTATTGATTTGTCGTTTTAGAGATATTTTTATGTTATCAAATAAATAAATATCTGAATGTCATTGCCCGTTGATTATTTGTGTTGTACCTTATGTCTAAGGTTGTAACGTATTGGCGGCCTGTGGAATTCTAGAAAGGAGAAAGGGACCGGTGATTTAGGAGGTTTAAGGTGAACTTCCACTGGTCCGCATCGGCTGCAACACACGCACGCAAAGGACTTTGGTTTGTTTTGTATGAAATGAAATCATACAGCACTGCATCCACTATCGGTACTGCCTGCACCCAGCGCATATATGAACAAAAACCACCCAAGTGCGTGTCGGACTACGCACAATGAAGGGTTCCGTAGTTGGGATGAATTTATTACAAGAACAAACCTAATATTGTAGTTGGAAAACATGTTCTCCCTTACATTCCAACTGCAAATGTAAGTTGGTCGACTATTACTTGTTAGATTGTAAAGCATACTAAGCTGTGATAGTTTTCCTATTAACTTCATTATACAGGGTGTCTCAAACGTAATGGTACTCGTACAAAGGCAAATAGGGAGTGTCAGTGGCCACCTATCATTTAAAAATAATAAGTTGGGATATTTTCAACAGTTTAGAAAATTTCTCTAATTTAATCATGTCAAGATATTTTACACTTTCACTTGACTTTTCACTTCATTGCCACTAACAGTTCCGTAATGGAACAACTGTTTTTTTTTTTCAAATGATTATTTCCATTTTAAAAGAATCTGAAAATAATGGAACTAATGTTGAATTTTGTATTACCAATTCCATATTATTATTTTAAGCACTTGTGAAAATTTTTAAGGGTGTAAAAACACTTAGATTTTATAATAATTATATTCAATAAAATATTTTTTTTTTTTTTTTAAATTTATGATTGGGATTCAGTATGGATTTAAAATAATCATCTTTGTAAAGAAGGATGGAAAGTAAATCCTAGGATGCCAGATATCTCAGATGGGATAGCGTTTGGGCCAGTTCAAATGCTTCTCTTCTCTATTCATAAACAGTAGGTACCCGCTCAACGTATTTTGTCTAAAAAATTACCCACATATATTTTGCCCATTATTGGCCAAATGCAATTGCATTTGGGCTTCAATGACCAAGTTGATGAGGAGGGTTTCACGAAAATAGAAAGAAAGAAAAAGCCCGGTTCTCGTAACCTGTGCGGCACCGCACCGAGTGGACCCAGTGTGCGTTACGTCAGCAGAATGTTGTCGCTTTTCAGGATTTCGGCTTGACTGATAATTAGTACCCCATCTCGTGTAAATGTGCTCGAAATTTAGAATTTGTGCGTCCAGCCGATCCAAAGATATTCACGAAAAACAGATTCCGCTGGAGTAACGTTACCCCAGCGCGCAGCGGCATGTTTTTTAACCGGTGGTCGTAGCTGAGTACAAACTAGCTACTTAGATAGATCACATTTGTGCCTAATTGTGCCCAAAAAATTAAATTTCTGCGTCTTGAGGTTTCAGAGTTATTCAAGATGCCGCTGGGGTAACGTTTAGCAAATTTGCTGTACCTTTCAAACGGCATGACATACAACTTCGATTTTTAGGGTTGCGTAGTAAACAAGGCACCCTTATAGTTTCGTCATGTCTGTCTGTCTGTCTGTCCGCGGTCTAGCTCCGAGACCCTTAGTATTAGAAAGCTGTAATTTGGCATAGGTATACATATTAATTACGCCGACAAAGTCGTAAAACAAAATTATGAAAAACATTTTTTTTAGGGTACCTAAGTACCTCCCATACACGTAAAGTGTTGATGTTTTTTTTTTGTCCCATGATGTGGGGTATCATTAGAAAGGTCCTTCAAAAACATTGTGAGTTTAGGTAAACCATTTTTGGATTCAGGGATCCGTTTGCGAAATATTAAGTTTTAAAGTGCTAATTTTTGTTAGAGTCAAGTGTCGTCGTCCCTGCCAGCTAAATGGTTGGTTTTGGATATGTGAAAAATCACAGTAGTAGTTTATGTAACGAAATTAAAAGGAAAACTATCACAGCTAAGTAGGCTTTACAAGTTAACGAGTAATAATCGACCAACTTAATTTTGCAGTTACAAAAACACGTTTTCCCATACATTATGTATGGGAGAACATGTTTATCAACTACAAAGTTAAGTTTGTTTTTGGGATAAATTCATCCCAACTATGGAACCCTTCATAGTGCGTGGTCCGACACGCACTTGGCCGGTTTTTTTTACAACGGTGGGTCTTAATTTGTGCTTAGCATAAGAAGGTTGGCACAATGTACTGCGCGGCCGCTTTTATACAGTACCTAATTCGAATTTGTTCGGTTAATCGTGAAATTTCTTTTCCTATGGTTTTCTTCTCATATCTGTGTAGTTACAAGGATTTTTCAGCTGAAACTTTAAGGATAAGCAATTGAATAAAGGTCAACAAACTTTTGTAATCATTACACTGGTCAACAAACTTTTGTAACAAGAAAGGTGCTTACTAATTTTGAAATACTTTTAATTTTATAATACCCTCATTTTATCACCATATTTATTTTGATTCGATCAAATCTCGTTTTCGTATTACAGCTACTACCTACAAAATTGAAAATTAACCGTTTTTGTTTCACTTTCGCATTAAGAGAATTTATTTATTTGAAGAGCGTAGTGTTTTTTTTTGTTTTCTGAGTTAGGTAGGTGATTTTTAAATAATGTCAAGAAAGTGTAAAAATTATCCTAATAAGTATTGTTACATTTGTGGCGACTTTACTTTTAAAACTCAGTGAATGAATTTGACACCATTAGTAACTAAGTTATATGATCAGTATTTTGGCTTTGCCATCGGACAACAAGACAAAGCGTGGGTCCCACATATCTGTTGTGTTACATGTGTGGGTCTTCTTACTGGATGGGCGAGAAGATCTCGATCTATGCCTTTTGCAATCCCTATGATTTGGACGGAACCAACGAACCACTCATATGATTGTTATTTTTGTCTTACTGATACAAAAGGTATTACAATTAAAACAAAAAGTAAAATTAAGTATCCTGACCTGCCATCGGCTAAAAGAATGATCCCTCATAGTAAAGAACTACCTGTACCAGAACCATCTCAAAGTTCCGATCTGACCGCTACGCCAGAAACAATCGAACACGACACGTTAGATCCTGACTTTCAAGAAGCTTCCTCATCTAATGAGCCACATCTACTATCTCAATTGATGAAATATATTATATTTAAAGAAAAGCTTAATGATTTGGAAAAATCAGCTTGGGAATCTTTCATGAAAGTTACTTCCAATTTTCTAGGAAATCACCAATCAAGTAACTATAAAAGTATTGCCGCGGAGCTGTTATCTACTTATAAGGCTTGAAAATACATTTTCTTCATTCACATTAAAACTTCTTTCCTCAAAATTTGGGCGCCGTCAGCGATGAACACGGTGAAAGATTCCACCGAGACATTTCTACCATAGAAAAATGATGTCAGTGCAAGTGGAGTCCACGTATGCTAGCGAATTACTGTTGGACATTATATAACGAGATGTCCCTGAAGCAAAACATAGCCGAAAATCACAAAGCTACATTTATATTAATGTTGCAATATAACGGAATCACTTCTTTTTGTTGATAAAAACTGAAAATTTCTGAAATTTAATAAAAATTAATTACAAAGAAACTATTCGTATTGGAAGCATTCTAATTTTATTTCTATAATCCATATCCTTGTCCTAAACATAACTAGACAAAAGTTTTTGCTACATGCAAAAAGTGTTTTTTTGTTGACTATATACCAGTAGCGAAGGCTCAAGTTATGGAGGAGGGAAGCCGGAGCAGCAAAAAAAAAAAATTATTATTCTATTCCTACCAATCCCGAACTCATAAAACAGCTACGAATATGTTTTAAAAACTCTATATTCTATAAACAACTACCGCCCCTAAGACGACCCACTGACCACTACAATCTATGAAAAGTAAACACGGGGACAATACATTTTATTAAATTTACGACTGCCAGTCACTCATTCATATTTATCGTAAAGGGAAACATTAAAATGTTTGAACGAACCATCGCGGCGTTTGTAATTTATAGTCACATCTGGGCGAGCACGTATTTTCAAAACTTAACCTTGAAAAGCATGTTTCTTCACAAAGTAATTGTCAAACGACATTCTAAAACTATGAATGCCGCCATCCTAATAAGATCGTACTAATTATTTTCAAATCTACTCTAAATAAGTAATTTCAGCTTATTAAACTATCTACTGACCCCAATACCTAATTACAACGTACTTTATTTTCACATCCAATAAACTCAAAACACTATGTTAATCACTGTCCTATGACTACAAACAAATATTAATACTACTAGTAATGATAAACTAATGAATTCAATAAATACTGTGCGAAAAAAAAAGCAAATTACTATGCTTCTAATGCGATTACGTCAAAAAGCAACCACACATTGTCATACGAATAATGAAATGTTTACGAACTCCGAACTCCTACCCAGTATTACGAAATTCAACGAAAACTACCGAATCAAATGCGTGTGCCAGAAAGAGGTGGTGCAATAGCAATAATTCCTTGTCGCTCCCGCGCGCACGTTTCTGCTACTCTGTGCCTACAATAACTCGCTACAGACCGGCTTACCCGGCTCATAGAAATCGCGGTATCACGTGACCGAAGTGACGTCATGATGACTTTATTTTTTGTAAGGAAATTGAATTTAGCATAAGCCGGACGCGCCTACGAGTTATTTTAGCGCAGTGTTTTGTTGTTGGGTTATTAAGACAATTTTTAATGTATGTAGGCGTTTTGTAATAGGTATTTTAATTTTATGGTGTATCAAATACTTTTAGTTTGATTATTCAATGACGATAGAGTGGTTGTGTTCCGAATTTCCAAAGGGAAGCCGGTAGGAATCGGCTTATGTGGACGTTTCGCCCCTGCTATATACCTAGTGAATTACCGTCACTTAATAATAACTCATGTATTGGAGTGTTACATTTTAGCGTAGCCAGATTTTAATTAAAATGGAATAGCTCTCTGAGGAGTTGGAATAGAAACATATAATTTCGCATGATGCTTTGAATTCATAAAAGGTATAAACCACCATAATTGGTAAGTTTCTAGGGTTTCTCATTGAAGCGCAAGAATCGAATTTAGGTTTTTTGAAAATCAGTTTCTTATTTTCCAACGGTGTCGATTATAGAAAAAATTAAACTGCACAGCATAAGCACAAATAAAGACCCACCGTAGTAAAAAAAATCGTAGTTGTATGTCATGCCATTTGAGAGGTACAGCAATTTGCTAAACGTTACCCCAGCGGCATCTTGAATAACTCGTCTCAAGACGCAGAAATTTAATTTTTTGGGCACAATTAGGCACAAATGTGATCTATCTAAGTAGCTAGTTTGTACTCAGCTACGACCACCGGTTAAAAAACATGCCGCTGCGCGCTGGGGTAACGTTACTCCAGCGGAATCTGTTTTTGGTAATATCTTTGGATCCGCTGGACGCACAAATTCTAAATTTCGGGCACATTTACACGAGATGGGGTACAAATTATCTGTCAAGCCGAAATCCTGAAAAGCGACAACATTCCGCTGACGTAACGCACACGACCCAAAATACTGCTGTGCCTACGACGCAGCTATACCTTTCGCGTCTGCATCACTCCATTACAACTAAGGAAGTCGTGCAGTATTTGAAAGTGAAGACCAACTAGACTCTTGGGTTGAAAGTGGGAATCGCGCCACAACATCAACTTCGTGGTACGAGTTCCTACCCATCTACAGACTTGCCTGATAGAGGACTTTTGGCCGAAAGGTGTCGTAGGTATAATCGACGTTTCCGAGGACGGTTACGCGACACCACGCAGCAATACACGACGCCGTCAACATTACGTATACAGTCATAGTTATTTATGGTTATTAATTTGTATTACTTTATTGTTGTATAAGATTATTTTGTGTATTCTGTTTATGGGCCTTAGTTGCCTGATAATAAAATGATTATTATACTACCGCCGTGATTTTTTCACATATCCAAAAACAACTATTTAGCTGGCACCCCTTAACACTTTGAAGCTTGTAATATTACGCAAACGAATCGCTGAATCGAAAAATAGTTTTCACAGACCCGCAACATTTTGTCTAATGGTACGGTTCCTCCCGTAGGTAAGCTTTAGTCTTTTTTCCCTGGTCTAAAACCTTTCTTATTTGTTGTAGATGTAAAACTAGTTGAAGAGGCCTCTTTCGGCCTTCACTATTGGGGTATTGGAATACCCATCAGGCGCTTCTTTTTTAACCAGCCGTACAACGTGGAATACGACACCGGTGAGCTTGTTTCGCTGTTTTGCCTGGGGCCTTATCCAGGCGCTTTGAGGGCCCAGTTTGAGCTTCGTTTCACCTACGGTGTAGGCGTGGCTCAGGATGCTATCAACCAAGACCGGCTTATTTTAAACCGTCATCACACACTCGCTTATTGCAGCTATAAGTACTCGTATCTTACCTTACCGTACCTTATTTTTTTTTTAAAGAAACTAGCACTACTTACACCGGCTGTATATACAGGATGGCAGGGACATCGACGCAAAAACTGTTACCATGTATTCAGTACATGATTCTGAAAAAATCTGCTGTTTTATAGGAAAGTGCAATACCTTCGCGGTCAAAATGTATGGAACAGCTGATTTTTTTAAAATAACCGACGAAAAATTTTAACGCATGGCGTTCAGAATCATGTACCTACTGAATCCGTGGTAACCGTTTTCGCGTCGATGTCCCTGCCACCCTGTATATATCTATAGCTTCATCTTTATTAGATAATATTCACTTGTTGCTTACGTAATTAGTGGATGCAAACCAATAAGCAGATTGCAATCGTTTCGCGGGCTCCAAAACCAAACCGATGTTCAGTTTTTTTTTTTTCCTTTAAGACGAACTACCTATTTCCGCGACTAATTCAATTATATCTTTTCTGGTGTTTATATTTTTTGATGCAATGTTTTTATAGAATTCTAAATTAATATACTTACGTGTAAAAATGGTGAAGCTGCATTTTTATTTCACTATAATAGGTCCAAGTTTGTTGTTCTAAAACTTCATAATTAGGTGTCTATCTAAATTCTGAATTGTACTTTATATTTCAGTATTCGTTGAGTAAACACGTACGCATCAGAGCGTCTATTGCCTGGTACGGGTCACAGTTGGAGGCTGGTCGACGGTCCTCTAGGTATCCTTTCTGTTCTCTAGAGGCTAGTCGCGGTATCGCGATGCTGGAGTAACGTCCTCCTACACCTATCAACAAGTTTTTTACATACATACATAAACTCACGCCTTCTTCCCATGGGGGTAGGCAGAAATTACAGAACGCCTCCTGCTACGATCCTTACATAGGTACTCCTTTTGTTTCGTTTACGTTCATGTCTGGGGGCCTACCACCAGCTCAAAAGCAGTATTATTTTAATATTACTTCAGTGGGAGAAAGAGATGGAGCTATACTTCCTGCACGCTTAGCATGACCACAATAGAAACGGGTTTTGTCGACAAAAGAATGGACAAAATGACAGTTAAACAATTACAATCTGTCATTTTGTCTATTCTCCGTCGACAAAACCCGTAGACAACCCGTTTCTATGGTTGTCATGCTACGCGTGCTGTAGAGTTTCATCTCTTACCCACACTGAAGTTATATTAAAATAATACTGCTTTATGAGCTGGTGGTAGGCCCCCTGTACCCTAATCGCGTATCTTATTTTCGTAAACAATTATGCCTAATTTGTTTCATTTTGACTGTTCAACAACATTCTTTGCGTTATTTACGTTGTTGAGCAGACTTTTTTTTCCAACTTTTGAAGCTATGGATTAGTAATCTGTTTCAAATCGAAACAGATTGTGATTGTGTTGTACTTATTACGCAATTAGGGCACTAGTCATACACGCGCGTCGGTTCCGAGTACTACGCACCAGACCTTCCTGAAGAACATCACCAATAAGGTCACTACTGTAATGCCTTGTAAATAGGTACCTTTTGTTAGTCGCCTTTCAGTCATCCTCTCAACATGAACCAGTTTATTTTTTATTAGTCGTCACTCCCTCTGCTGGGCTAAAGCCTCCCCCCAAATTCTTCCACGTTTTCTTTTCCTGGCCGACTTCGAACCAGCCGTTGAGGTACGCATCCAAACCGTCGCGCCACATTTTGCTGGGCCGGTTACCTACGCCGTCCATCTTGTATGTTATTTTTTTATAGATTGCTGGTAAGCTGCCAGCCGTTTAAAACTTTTTCTTACGCAAACATTTGGACCCATAGTAATAGTTGTTCATATTTATGATAAGGCAGGTACTTTCACCTCCTGGAAACATGCTAATTAATTTAAAGTTGACCGCCTATGTGGACGTCCCAGGCGATGACGAGCCTTTTACACCTTCCAAAAATACCTACCTACTTGTTTTTTGCTCAAACTTAAATCCTAGAATGAGGAGAGGTCATAAATATTTGGTAGTCACTTACCAGCACTAAATTTTGAAATATTTTCTGTTTCGTGATAACCAGTCAAACGTCTCGCGTTGTCCCTTCCTCCATGAGGATCGTAAGCCTTGATGTGTTTTACATGAGTTATTTTTAGTTTCTGAATGGCCTTCTCTATTTCTCTGCAATTATTTAGGTACCTACTTAGAATAATTATATTAAAATATAATAAAAATAAAACCAAATAATAAAAAAATAAAAATAATTAAATTATAATCTTATAGGTAGAATCAGTACTTAGATAAATAAATTCCGTCTTCATCATCAGCCTACAGCTGTCCATTGATGGACATAGGCCTCTCGAATCGCACGCCATTCATCGCGATTCTCAGCAACTCTCATACAGCAGCTACCAGCCACCCTGCGAAGATCAGGGTAGCCTAAGAGCATCCTTCAAGTTCAGCCTTATACTGTTACTGGGGGGGGGGGGAGTAAATCGACATCAATAACCCGGTGGTTATGTTTTGGTCATTGAGTGTAACAATACAATTTATTCTAAAACAGCATGTTTGAATGGAACTAATTCAATTAAAGAAAGAGTATTCACGTTTGAAGATAGGTTAGATATTAGTATCAGTCGAACAAACTACAACACTTACTCTATACCGTTCTCCGCACGCATTAGTTTGGTAGAAAAATTTATGTGTGCACCAGAACCCTCATAGTGTTCGAATGGTTTAGGATCCAATTGGACCTGGACTCCGTTCTCCGTGGCTAGCGTTTCCAAGATAAAGCGTGACATCCAGAGGTCATCACCAGCATTTACTCCAACAGATGGACCAACTTGGTACTCCCATTGGCTCGGCCCAATTTCGGCATTGGTGCCACAAAGAGGAATTCCAGCAAATAGACAACATCTGTAGGTAGTATATTTATAGGTACCTACGTGTATGAGCTCGGAGGTGTTGAGGCACCTCTTGGCCTATTTACGGGGGGACGGCAGACAGTAGCTTTTGCCCAGCGTCAAAAAAAATCTAGATCCGGGGCTGACTTCCCGCAGCCCCGGATCTAGATTTTTTTTGACGCTGGGCAAAAGCTACTGTCTGCCGTCCCCCGCCAATATTTTATGGGGATGCGCTAAGATAGCACCCCAGAAATTAAAATTTTCTCAAAATGAAAATTTTGCCAGCAACATATTAATCAAATTGTATCGATCGATAAAATGCGCCAATTCAACAGGGACGCCAAAACTGCTGTAATAAGGAAATAAAATAGAAAAATTATAAATGCGCATCACATTTATTGCAAAGTTGCTGTGTCCAGCACACAGCAACTAGTCTGGTGCACTGTCTGCTACGCTTGAATTTGTCGCCCCCTGAAGTTGGCGCCCGGGGCACAGGCCCCGGCTTGCCCCCCTCTAGATCCGGGGTTGCGGGAAGTTCAGATCTTTAATATCTGTCGGTGTGATTTTTACCGCTTTTTAGGACTGTCAGTGAATAGGCACAAATAAGAGCGGTAAATTATACTTATCTACGGGTCAGAAATAACATATTTTTGGAACAACCTAAATCTGAGACAGACAGGTAACCTACTTAACACAGAGTAGGAGGTATACGTATACCTGTAGTGCGCGTTAATAATATCCCTGGCGAAAATCTTATCGGCACCTGTACCGCAGTAGTAATGGTCTGATCTCTGGGGATAGCCGCCCTTGGGCCACCCCAAGGGCCTCGAATCAGAACGGTCCAGAAAAAAGAATTCTTGCTCAATACCAAACCACGGCTCGTCTTCCTTACACTTCTTGTAAGCGTCTACGCACTTTACACGATGATTGGTTGCTGTGTAAGTAACAAATAATGTTAACTAAAATGGTTTTTTTTTTAACTGGGTCACTATGAGGAAATCTAATCCATAAGAGATAAGGGGAAACTGTCTTAGGAACCTTGAGGTCTTTTTCATGAAAATAAAAAAAGTCCTAAAGATCCTAAGACAATTTCCCCCTATCTCTCATGAATTCGGAATAGGTAGATACTATCTAATGTCCTAGTTTAAAAAACACTATTTATAATTATATTTTGGAGCTGCTGTGCAATTCGGGTCTCGCTTGGCCGTCCATGCCTAGGGCAAACCGGAGCTCAGGGTTCAGTGTTCCATTACGGACTAGCTATCCTGTAATCCTGTTCAGGATTTATTGCAAAGTCACTTCATCTTCTATAATTATCTAGTACCCATATATATACTCCCGAATACCTGTATCAAGCCATCCTGCATAGTTATTTTTGTTTAAAGGTGTCTTTTTAATTATCGATAGCACAAACAAATAAATAAGTGGTTTTGAAGCCAGTCATTCACCATCTGTCTTTATGTTGTATCTCGATTTCCGTTTGTCATTGTTCCGAAATAGGAATACAAAATTAACACGTTTCATTGCAATAAGTCGTCTATTCGCGTTCCTCAGGTGGGCAAAACCGTCGTGGAATTTTTGAAGAAAACAATGGTTTACATAGAGAAAATGTTTATTTAGTAACTTATGTTACCTCCAAGAGCATTTACGACGGCCGTCATGCGGTTTGGCATGGAATAAATTATTGTCACTATGATGTGCTGTGGAATATTCTCCCATGCTTCCAAGATGACAGTTTTCAACTCCTGCAAAGATTCTGGAGTTTGGTTAGTTTGAACACGCCTCTTCAGCTCACCCAGTATGTGCTCACTTGAATTCACATCGGGGCTTCTTGCTGGTCATTCATTCCATTACTGCGTCATGCAGGTATTCTTGAACAATTCTTGCAGATAATGTAAGGGGTGCGCCCCCTTGCATTATCATATTTATCATGCATAAAAATGAAATGGCTGACAAACTCAGCATATGGCAGCACATGAGCCTCTAGACATTGACGAATGTATTGGTCGGTATTTAGGGTGGCAACCGTGGTTCCGTCACATCTTCAAGGCCAGTTTTTCCTTCGGTTGAAAACTGCCCCAGAATATTCGAGTCCCGATGCCTTAACTTACCTTCTCTTCAATGCAGCATTGCTGAAAACGTTCTTCCTGTCTTCGGTAGACTTTCCTACGCCACATATACAGCATAATCTTGTTTTCATCTGTAAAAAGAACTTTGCTTCTTTGACGTTGACTCTAATGCAAATGTTCCCTTGCACCGTGCAAACTATAGGCGCGCCATTCTGTGAGCTCGTTTCAGTTTGGGACTATTGGCTGACTTATGAGGTTTCGCCACAACACCCTATCCTCCGCTTTCCACATCCAGGTCGTCGTTCCATCTAGCTGGGAGCGTCCCACTCTTCGCTTGCCGTTACGCGGTCTCCACTCCAGGACTCGTCTGCTCCACCGGCCATCGGTCCTTCGATAAACATGGCCAACCCACTGTCAGTTTGCTTACTCTGCAAGCTATGTCGGTAACTCCGTTTCTTTCCCGGATAATTTCATTTCTGATCTTATCCTTCAATGAAACTCCGAGTATAGCCCGCTCTATAGCGCGCTGAGCGACTTTGAATTTGTGGACCAGCCCGACTGTTGGTGTGCACGTTTTGGCACCATATGTCATAACGGGCAGGACGCACTAGTAGAAGAAGTTAGTCGTCAAACATTGCGGGATTGGAGACGAGAAGACTTGATGAAGTTTTACGGGATCCTTCCTTCGGCTTCTTTCTTAAAAGTTGTGCCTACCGAGCTAGATGACTTGCCCTAGGTAGACCTCCTTCACAACTTCGAGAAGCGACCCTTTGATGTGGATTCGACTCGGCAAGACGTGCGAATTGTACATGACTTTCGTCTTATCCAAATACATGCCGAGGCCAACCCGCCGAGAGGCTCCTTTAGGCTGTGCAGCATCTGGTCTAACTTTTCCAGCGTCTCTGCCATTATGACGATGTCATTGGCAAAACGAAGGTATGAGATATAGATACTCGCCGTTTACGTATTGGTGAACATGCAGTTTCGGGGATATGACATCCCCCTGTCTCACCCCCCTGAGCAGTTGGATGGGGCTAGTTTTCTTATCCTGGATCTGGACAGTCATTACAAACACCTTAACATTTCGATGTAGTTCGATTAAGTGTTGTAGTCCTATAAAAATAAAAATGCACGGTAGCTCGATTTAGGAGTCTGGGAGTGTATATATTTATAATACATACATAATTATTATTAATTGAAGTTGCTTTTTGGGTCTGTCTGTGTGACCGCGTAGTTCTTCTGAACTGCGCAACGGATGTTGATGCGGTTTTCAACATTATTCAGATAATGTATTCCGGTAGGTGTATATTAATATTAAACTTAAGTAGGTACATAAATTATACAAAAATCTCGATGTTTTGTCAAGTATAAAAATCCGTGCGAAGCAGGGGCAGGTCGCGCATTTGGAATGAAACATGAACAGGATAGGTACATAACTAAGTTTATTATTCAAATATTAAATGGTTAAATGAAAAGCCGTTTTGAAAAAATAAGAAAGTTAGATTTTTTGTTGATGGTCTAACATAGATTACAATTAGCGTTGCCAGTCCCAAAAAATAGAAAAGCTGGACTCAGATTCATATTTAGCCGGACATTTTGCCGTATGCGTAACCCCAGCAAAATGTTGTGCCTTAGAGAAATGAGAGTATTACAGATAATTAGTTCATAGTTAGTTGCAGTTTGTTCAAGTATAGCAAAATTTGTTCAAGTTGTATTTTCGAAGTTATTAGAGAAACTGTTCGTCGCAGAAGTTTGAAAAAATACCAGTTATAGGCCTTAATTTGTTCAAATTTGATCAACCATAAGTATTTCGATTCATCAACAAATATCGATGTAATTAATTGTTTTTAAGAATTAGAAAAAAACCATTTACTCGTAAACTAGTACATTTACAAACAAATAAAAGTATACACATATACCTATCATATACCTTTTTAAGATGTACAAATCTGGATTAAAAAACTACGCGATATGAAGATATAAAGAGATTTCATCAAACTTCAAGCGGTGTTTCTTTGGCGATCGGATACACAGCTCCCTCTGAATACAAAACGATGGACTATAGAGAAAAAATTTGTTCATTTTGTTATAAAACATCCCTGAAAGTTTCAGCTTTAAATTCTAGATGGAATGAAAGTTATTCAAAAACAAGAAAGTGTCAGCAATTCTTATAAAAACCGACTTAATTACGGAGGCTACGAAAAAGCGACCGTTTCACACTTGAGCGTAACCATCTGAAAAAACGGTATAATAGTCATTTTTAGGTAGTACAGTCGCATATAAAAGGATTATTGTGGTCGGTGGATAAAAAATAGATGAGCATGATTTTTAAACAAATAAATGTTTTAAATATGTTAAACAATAACAACTGTTAACTAACTGTTCTTAATAAAAATTACTTTGTCTACTGAACGATACAGCATTTCAAATATTATAATTAGTAATTAAACTAAGTTTTTCTCGAATAACTTCGAAAATATAACTTGAACAAATTGCAACTAACTATGAACTAATTATCTGTAATACTCTCATTTCTCTAAGGCGCAACATTTTGCTGGGGTTACGCATACCATTTTGCCCTGAAAGCCTGACACACTGGTTAATAAATGAAAAAATACATATATGTATACTTACTTTTATTTGTGTATTTATGACTTTTCCATTTGAAACTTACTCTAAATAAATCACATTTTGTTCTTACTAAAGTAATTTGTAACTTTTTACATTGAAAGTAACTAAAATAATCAATAACCAGCCTTTTTCATTATATTGAAAGTTAAACAATAAAAAATCAGGCATCTTTTGACGAGGCAGAGTTGACCAAAAGCCGGACAGCCCGGACTTGTGTATATTTGGCCGGACACCTGGCAACCCTAATTACAATATACCTATTGCTAGGCATGTAGGTAAGTAGGTATACTAATACCCGTTTTCACCTTCACTAAGTGACACTTAAATTAATCCCTTAATAAAAGTGCACTGTTGGATTTCCAACGCTAGGCTCAGCGCTGAGAGTTGAAAATCCAATAATGCACTTTTAATTAGGGATTCCTTTAAGTGTCACTTAGTGAAGGTGAAAACGGGCATCAGTATAATAATAATAAGTAACTGTTTAAACCCACGTGTGGGATCCAGGTTCTTATCGTATGTGTCACACATGACGAGCAGGTGATTGCCGTGTCTGAAAGGATTCCTGTATATCGCACGAGGAATTATGAATTGATCAGAATCGGCTCTTTTCGCCTGTTGAGCACCGAAGCCATCGTAGGACAAAATCGGAAGATCTGTTTTAAAGGTAAGTAATGGTCATGATTAATTGTATTAAGGCTACTTATTCTACTTTAGACAGGGTATTAGGAAAATTCAAAAAAAAAAAATCTGGTGTTCCCTACATTTTGACGAGTTAATGGGAACATAGGGAACAGCACACACGTAGGGAACAGCATTTTTTTGGTTTTGTTGCCATAGTAAAATTTGTTCATAAAGATGAGTACAAAAGGTTGTTAGTGTTTTACCAATAACCCTGTATAGCGTTAATTAAATAATAAATAAAGAGGCATTTAATCCAAGTTATGTATTGATTTCACTATACCGTAAATTAAAAAATAAACCGTCCTGGTGCGTGTCGGACCACGCACAATGAAGGGTTTCGTAGTTGTGTTGAATTTATTCCAAAAATAAACTTGTGAGACAGTAATCACAAAAAAAAGTGATAAAACTACAAATTAACGATTTTCGGACTTTTCCTTTACATGTGCTGTGAGATCTTGCTTGCTTGCTTAGGATGGAGGTTTTGATTTATTTGCGAGTTCAAAATATGTCGTTTAAATGGCCGTATTTTTTTGTAGCGTTGACTTAGAAGACTTAGACTTTTTTACAGCTCTAAGGGACCTTCGTATAGACCTAAGTACTACGTATTCGATTAATTTCAACTTGATACCTCCACGCGTTCCTGAGAAAAGGGTCTTGACAGACAGACAGATAGACAGACAACTAAGTGATCCTTTATGGGTTCCGGTTTTTCCTTTTGAGGTACGGAAACTGAAACCTACAAACGAGTAGATACCTATGTATGTAACTCAGTAAGTAGGTAGTGGCTAGACGAAACTACTGGATGAAAATTACATAATAAAAACGTAGGCGTAGATACTGGCCAAATACGGTCAGCATCAAAAGTTGATTAATTTGACATAAAAAAATCAAAACACTGTTTTTCAGCTTTTCAATTTATGGCTAAACCCCCGTCCTATTCAAAATCGATCGTTGCGAGAATTTTCAGATATCCCACAAATTTTAAAAATTTTGTCAATAAAAAAAATCATTGGTATGTACACGATCGTTTGAAATTTTTGTTCGGTGAACTTGAACGCGTGGTCGTGCTGCCAGAGGGCGCTTTCCGGTTTTCCGAACAAAATGTGACATATCCACGCGACCGGTCGCGTATTCGCGCGACGATCGCTTCCTTAGGCTGCCTGTCCATGGAGTTGTGCTAATATTAACCAATAGAATCTAAACTTCGCGCCAGAGTTTAGATTCTATTGGTTAATATTGGCACAGCACCGCTCCTCTTCTCCCTTCTCCGCTCCAATGGACAGGCAGCCTTAGGCCGCCAACACGATCGTCGCGTTCATTTTGATCGGCGAACCCGAATGCGTGGTCACGTCGGCAGAGGGCGCCTTCCGGATTTCTGTAAAAGTGATTGACACATGAACGTGACGAGCGCGTATTTGCGCATACGTTCTTTTTGGTTAGGGTTTCAGAGTTCAGAGTTTATTTAATTTTAATTTTACATCTGTTCTATTTTGTTTTCGATATTGCGCTCAATTATTATGATTTTAAGATCGACTTTCGTTTTTGGTAAGTAAGTACACGAAGGTAAACGAAAATAATACTTTGAAACCTTTCATGTTTTCATCAAAACTGTTCACATTCCTCTCAGTTCGTAATCTGCATTCGATTTTGTACATACTGTCTAGATTTCTGGGATAATAGTTATATGGTGGCAAATATTTTTCAGACTGAGAATGTGTCATACTCGATAACATCTCTTCCATTAATTTATTATTCCAAGCCTCCACGTTGCGTGTAAATTTATCTGCAAAGCGACAATTTGAAATATAAATTAGTAGGTACCTAGGGGTAGGTATTAAAAATCATATGTGCATATGCCTACTAGGGAATGCTGAACTGGTTCTGTTTTAAAGAACCGGGATTTCCAGGACCTTCTAGCTAAAGAACCGGGATTCCATGTTCTTTCGATACTTTCGGTACTTTAAATGAGCCTTTATAAGATAGTAGAATTAAAAGTGTTGAAACGGAGAAAGTAAGAGACAGACGAAATGACAGGACAAAATAAAAACATTTACCTAAATCAAGACAAATCAAATAAAATGTTTTATTTCTTGTTTTATAGACACTAAATCAGTTTTATTTAGTACTAGCTGTGCCCGCGACTTCGTTCGCGTAGGTACCTACATGTCGGAAAACAATAATGTGTCACTTAGAGAAGGTGTAGGTCCCACTCCTCCATTGAAATGGAAGAATCTTTCGATCCTGCCTGGTGGGAATTGTGATCTGGGGTTCTCTACCACAGCCCTTTCGATTGCAGTCACTACGTCTTAGGGTTTTTAAAGTTAGTGCGATGAAGTGTTACTTTGATTATTGAGAATAAATAAAAATCAAGGCGCCTGGGGCCCGAGTTTGCTATTTTTATAAATTCGTCATTCCAACACGATCCCATTGTCATTTTGCTAAAAGTTCGTAATCTGCTAAATTCATAATGGTCGATCACTGGTCGGTCAATGGTCTCGTAATAGAATTGTGTTAAAATGGCATTGTCGTATTGCCATTATTATAAAACCCGTTAGTAGAAATGATTTTCGAAAAACTATTACAAAATTTGAATATTTAGTCATGCCAGATTTTTTTTACATATTATTTATTAGTGTTTTAACTGTTATAAGCAATCTGAAGTT
Source organism: Agrochola litura (assembly GCA_949152395.1). Taxonomy (NCBI): domain Eukaryota; kingdom Metazoa; phylum Arthropoda; class Insecta; order Lepidoptera; family Noctuidae; genus Agrochola; species Agrochola litura. The sequence continues at coordinate 10,840,202 of OX424491.1, read as the reverse complement.
CGTAAATAGCAAAAAACTCACAACTCAATAATATTTTATCTGTTGAAGTCAAATGTGACATTAGGTACTGCTTACTGACGTGTATCTGTGTTTTAACCGACTTCCAAAAAGGAGGAGGTTAAATGTTCGTAGCGTATGTTTTTTTTATGTTTGTCCGCCGATTTCTCCGTCAATTGTGGACCGATTTTGATAATTCTTTTTTATTTGAAAGGGTATGCTCTCGAGGTGGTTCCATATAAATTTTATGAACTTTGCTTTCAATAATACGTATTTTTCCCACTTAGTATGTGGATGATATTATTATGATAAGTTCCTACTGTCACTGGTAGCAGGTAGTGGTATTCAAATTTGTGTGGGGTAGGTACCACCAACTAAAAAGTGAAAAATAAAAACTTTTTACAAAAAAATACAACCGATTAAAAAAAAAACACTACAAAGTGAGAAATAACTTTAATTTCGGAAGTCGGTGGCAAAAAACGAAAATTCAAAATCAAACAACGACTTCCGAAATTAAAGTTATTTCTCACTTTTTCCCTTTTTTTTATTACTTTTTGTTTGAAGTCGGTTGTATTTTATTTCTAGCGGCCAGTGTTTTGTTATGTATTTGTTTTCATTTGAGTGTTTAAATTAGATTTTTGTTTGTATATTTACATAATCTTGACTAGAGAAGCCTATATTTATTGATTTTATACAAAATGGTGCTAATTGAGCAAATTTCGGCTGTAATTGATTATTTGGAAAACCACCAAGACCTGGCGCTTGGCGACTGCAGCCGCACCAATGAAGGGCGAAGTTTATCGAAACGATATTGGATGGAGTGCGCCCAAATTTTAAATTCGGTATCGGTGGACTGCCCCAATAAAACGCCGGCAAAGTGGCGCTCCGTGAGTACCTAAATACAGTATAGTTAAGTATGCATTATATGGCAATAAGGGGAATGAGTTCTTCAATTAAACCCCTTACTGAGTCCTTTCCAAGGCGAAACGTTTTTACAAATTGTGCCTCGGGAATGTCAATAAAGGGGTTCGTATTCATTCTCGTCAAGCGACGAGCTCAACGACGTTTTCTGCATTCCGCCCATCGTCTTTCTCTAGCATCCACTGCGTTGGCTAGCTCGAGAATGTTTGCTCGTAATGAATACATTGTCTTCATTCAATAAATATTCCACAAACACGATACTCGTAACGAATTAAAAGCAATGACTGCACAATCACACTGACTGAAGCAATGACTGCACAAAACACTGATCAAAGGAACTGTCAAAATTTTAACAGATTACCGCCTAAGGCAGTCATTCATTTGCCATTATGTACGAGATTACCAATAAATGCCATTTCGTTTAACGGAGTGTCAGTGGCTGACCATTGGAAAGTCATAATGACGCCATTATATTAGTAGATTACCAAACTTGTCAAAATCAACAATTATGAGATCAATGATAGACCATTCTGACAATAATGTAATACTGCTATTACAATAGTGTCAGAATGGTCTATCATTGATCTCATAATTCATCAATCATCTCAGGGCCTCAAGTCTGCACTTGAGGCCCTGGTCGAGGCTCATTTTATCTGTACACCTGCCGTACGCAATAAATCGGACTGCCCGTCTGGCGGAGGGTGCTGAATGAAACGTATCATGGTGTAGAAGGATCACACGATCAAAAAAACGGCTAAAAAAACTATGAAATGATCAATATGATATTATTATGTTTTCTATTATATATGTGTACCTATCCTTTGTTTTCGGATATCCCAAATGAATAAATAATTATCTTAAAAACTTGTTTTAATTAAGAAAATGCTTCTCTTTAAACTATGTGAATGTTCGGAAAAGATGTCCATCTATAATGATAGCTGACATTCGGGAAACAATAAGTTCCATGGAAGGATTTGCGTCAGATTCGTAGTAATAAGTTAATTTCCCTTTTTTCTTTGGTATTAATTTAAAAGTTTCACTATTTGTTGAAGGAGACTTGACACTTTGAGGAAGTTGACTATCAGCTGTGTTCAAGCTTATCTGATGCACATTTATCAATAGGCCCCTCCCGCACCGCGCACATACCTCAGAACCATTGAACAGTCTCAGTTAAACCTGCAATACCTCGTACACATGCTATTAATGAAAAGAGCATGAGTATTTTACAGCCTGTAAAATACTCATGCTCTTTTCATTAGTTCTTTTTGTATGCACATGCTAGTTGAATGCTACTAAGTAGCATTTACTCAAAAGTAGCATGCTCTTGTACTACTAGGTAGCAAGTGTATTCCACGCTTTAAGCTGTTGGGCTTTGGGCAATAAAAATAGAAACATTTTAAACGCGAAGTATCTTTTCCCGAAATTTGTCCGCAGCTTCGCCCGCGATTAGTTCGGGAATCATCCCACGGGAACGGCTGCACTGATAGCAGGGGCGTATACTTAATTACCGCCGTATCAGCCGTATCAATGATACGGGACCCCCGACGCGAAGGTAAGAATTCGTAGGTAAAAATTATCCTTCTAGTGTTTAAGTAAATAACGTGTAGGTAATTACATTAAGTAACTAAGTCACAATTTTTTTTAAAATTTTACATATTATTAAGAAATCTGTTGTCCTAATAGTAATTGTAGGAACTCATTCTGCCTGTGATACAGGTTTATCCTAGTACAGACATCTTTTTTTTTTTTTTTTTGGGTGGGAAATTATCAAATAACTTCTCCCGCTCTGGGTGGAGCGGGAGGGCGTGTCAGACTCTTACTGACTAAAACCCACCCGTGTTCCTTCGGTTGCCCTGTTCCCGGGGGCCACGATTTCCCTATCGGTTTTCTTCGAACCCCCGGCAGGCATTGGCCCTAACGGACCCTGTCAATTCTGCTGACATCTCTTTGAGGCGCGCGTGGAACACAACGCGCCGTCGACCCGGGCTTGGTCCTTATCGGACGGCGAGCTACCCATTGCTCACCGTCCGCAAGCCCGCGCCTACGGTGGCCGGAAATCGGTTCGCGATTCCCGCCCCGGGCGTCTCCTCCTGCGGCGGTTAGGGGCGTGAGGGCGCGAAATTTGCCTCTCCCTCACGCGTTCCGCCTCCTCCTTCGCGAGCATTACCGCTTCGCAGAAGGAGGTGACGGCCTGCCATTTCCTCTCGCTCCGTACCATGGCCTGAACCAGGGCCGGACGCGAGAGATCACCGCCGCCGATCGCCTCTACGAGGACACGGCGTTGCTCCGCCCAAGCCGGGCAGACCTCCACCTAGTACAGACATCTAACTTTGTAATACCTAAAAAAAATCTTAAGTTCTGTACCGTATTTTTACCAATATTTTAGTTTTGAATAAATATTTACATTTACTATTATTACATTTATAATTCTATTGATTTATAGGTACATACTAGCTAGCGACATTGCATTTTCGATTCGCGGGCAATGACTCGGGATCCTCGTTCTAAGGTTTAAAAAAGGTAAAAAAAAAATGGAGTTTGACCTTTCTAAAAACGATAATATACCAATTTTTTTCTTTTTTTATCAGACTTCAAAAAAAAGAGGAGGTTCTCAATTCGTCGGGATATCTTTTTAATTTTTTATTTATGTTCCCCGATTACTCGAAGACCGCTGAACCGATTTGAAAAATTCTTTTTTTGTTTGAAAGGGTATACTTTCAAGTTGATCCCATTGTCATTTGGTCACGATCTGATGATGGGATCTTGGAGAAATCGAGGGAACTCTTAAAATATTAAAGGCACATCTATATCGATTTGGGTATTTTTGATGAGGAGTTGACATAAGGCTATTGTAACTTAGATAAATTACAAACCAACCCACTAAAAAGAGAAAAAAAAAACTTTTTTTCAAAAAATACAACCGACCTCCAAACTACAAAGTTAAAAATAACTTTAATTTCGGAAGTCGGTGTCTTTGGATCAGTATTTTAGTTTTTTGACATCAGAAACACGCTCTAATAATAATAATACAGATTTAGGATAAAGCCTGAGACCAAAAAAAAAAAAGGATTTTTTCAACCTTTTTTGTTGAGGGTAAAGCATGCCAAATAAATACAAAGCGAGCAGTTCTTTATATCAGATCCAGACCGAACAGCAATTATTGCTGATGTTTAGTAGGTACTTTATACTTAACATCAGCAATAATTGCTGTTCGGTGAAATTATGGTTAGTAGTACCTACTAAGGGGATAAAGGGTATCCTTATATCCTACCTATGTCCTAACCCAGTACCCTAATTGCGTAACTTATTTTCGTACACAATTAAGCCAAATTTATTTCATTTTGACAGTTCAACAACATTCATTGCGTTATTTACGTTGTTGAGCAGATTTTTTTTCCAACTTTTGACACAATTACTCCTACTGACTAAAACCTCACGGTTGCTACCACTACTATGAGGCGGATGCCTGGGAAATAATTGTACACTCGCGCGCACCCCCGACTGGTATCAGCCAGCCGACTGGTGTCTAGCGGACTCCATCACCAAGTGAAGGCGACCGATCGCACAACTGGACGTCTGACTCAGAAAAGAATAAGTATATACCATACCACCTACCTTTAAGTTTTTTAGGAATGAAATCCAAAGTGCGGTCTTTGTAACGCAAATGCTCGCCAGTTCCATCGACCCAGACATATGTCGCCAGAATCTTGTCTTCAGGCAGTGGGAGGTCGTAGTACTTTTCAATCGGATTATAAATTAAATCCCCTCGCACAGTGTTTCCGTCCACTATCAAGTCATCTGTGTTAACATGTCAATGTGTTCAGCATTAATAGGTAAGTACCTACTTAGTGTCAGCTCTCGAACATTTTTTAAAGCAAGTTAAAGTATTAGTCATTTAGGTAGATACATATTCCAATTACTTAGTAAGTGCTCAAATACACGACCCGAGTGGCACGTTGCCAAACGGCAGAGGCAACTGCAGCCGTCGACAGCTGCCGTAGACAGGTCGACGGCAACCGCGGTCGCGGCGATGACGCGCGACTGTTGCAATTGCGTTGCCGTAGGCAACGTGCCGCTAGTATATATGAGCTCTTAGGCTTTTTTTGGGGTGTCAGACTCTTACTGACTAAAACCCACCCGTGTTCCTTCAGTTGCCATTTTGCCAGGGGCCACGGTATCCCTTTTGGACTTTCCCGCGACCCCGGCAGGCATTGGCCCTAGCGGACCCCGTCAGTTCTGCTGACATCTCTTTGAGGCGTGCGTGGCGCACAACGCTCCGTCGACCTGGTCCTTATCGGACGGCGAGCTACCCATTGCATGAGCACTTAGGCCTGAATTCCTCTTATGCTGATGTCGGTCGCGCGTGCGTATATACATATATTGTGTTCTATATAACACCATACTGCGACGCCGACGTCAGCGGCGCGTACCTACATACGTACGTTACGTACGCGACCGACCTCAGCGTAAGAGAAATTCAGGCCTTTATTGGAACTTTTAAAAGTTAAAAGTAGTAAGTTCGTCTTTCAAAAGAATCAAATACTTATTAGTATATTTTTTTTCAGGAGGTACCTACCTAAAGACAATCAGAAAAGAAGTAGTTACCTGCTACACTAAACCAATCATTCGTCCGACTTCACCCTATGCAGGGCGTAGGCCTCTCTTTTATTGTCCCCACGTTTCTGTGCCAGCCTCATCCAGGATCTACAGTTAAAAGGTTACCTAGGTAGGTAACCTTTTGAATCAGATCCTTCTTAATGGTGAGCACTAATTAATGATTTTTGAAAATTCATCCTCTTATGGGGTTAAATAGGGGATGAACGTCTGAATGAAATTTCGTAATTTTTGCCGATGAAAAATCCCATTGGGGACAAGGCTTGTAAGTACCTATATGATGATGAAGCCGAGGTAGGTACTAACCGCGTCGGTGGTCCGTGACAACATAAGTTGACAGCATTTTAATTATGCTTGTACCAGCAGCCACAAACACATTGATTTTGATTTGTGTTAAAACCGAACAATAATGTATCGCACAATTATTAAGGTGAATCTAACATGATTCAAGGTTTAGCCAAAGCAAATAATATCTACATTCAACTTAACTCGTTACAAGTGGCTTTTGTGGAAGAGACACCATAATTTTTACAATGCAAAAAAAATCGATGACAAACGCGCAAACAAAATCATAACAATTTTGACTAGATTTTGAGTGACAGAAATCATAACACATGACACTTATTATGGTTACCCATGTTTACAAAGTACCGACTCTTTATTTTAATGTAGACCACACACACATGACTCATAAAAAAGACAGAGTTTAAATAACAGTCAGGAATTAATCGCTAAAACTACAGTTTCCTAGAAGAACGATGACCGCACTTTACGACAGCAATGTCATGAAAATGATGACAGCGGCATAGATTTAAATCGTTAGATTCGCCCTACCGGGTCAAAAGATAATCGCTTTTCTGTTTCATTTTGACACCTCTGACACACAATGACGCAGTGACTACACTTGTTTGTCATGGAAAGAAACACTATTTAATAATGTTTAATCTCCGTAATCTCTTCTCCGTAGCTTTAAGCTACGGTTTCCTAGAAGAGCGGTGACCGCTCACGTAGCGTTTGCAATTTACGGGCGAATGACGTCAGTGAAACGTTGATTATGAAAATAAGTTGGTGTGGTTTCCTAGAGCCTAGAGCGTAAAGCAAACTTCGCCCCCCAAAGATTTAAATCGCTAGGTTCGCTCTCACCGTTCTCAGTCACATGAATAAGTATCCATACTGAGAAGAGTGAGCTCACACATTATTCCAGCCCGTCCCATCCTTGATGTCCTTCCTTCGGTTGACGCCCTAAGCCGAGGTTCGTACCCCACAGGGGGTGTCCTTAGCGAGCGTTCCCCTAGTTTTAATTAGCATAGTTGAATAAACCCTGGCTGGAGGTTTTAAGTGTAGTATCTTAAGGCACCCACAGGAAAGCCCGGTTAAGTAGTCATGATCTCAGAGGTCAAATACGAGATGCCCTAACTAAAAAAAAAAACACACTTTATTAAATAGCGTTTCCATGACTATCAATTGTAGTCACTGCGTCATTGTGTGTCAGAGGTGTCAAAACGAAACAGAAACGGGAGTCTCTTTTGACGCGGTAGGGCGAATCTAAAGATTTAAATCTTTGCCACTGTCATTATTTTCATGACAGCCGTCACTGCGGCCGTCAAGTGCGGCCACCGCTTTTCTAGGAAACCGTAGCTTTAGGTAGCTGTCCCACTGCCTCTGCCGGCGATTAACGAGAAGCGAGTAAAACTAAAAACGTGAGTCTTTCAGCGAGTGTTCTGCCCGTCGAGCGAAAGTCGCCAAGCGAATACTCTCTTTGAAAGCTCTTGTAGACAAATGAGTACTCGCCGGCGGTGTGAACAGTCAGCGACTAACTATCAATTATGTATCTCTTTTACTTATACGGGACCTATAATCTTGTGGCGAACCAACTAATTATCTATGGTTTGCACTGTTAGATATAACCTGACAACACTAGTTGGTCTAGAGAGTTAGTCTATGGTTCAAGGAAAACCAGAGGGTTTGATTCACCATGTAAAACTCTGGCTACCTCAATATTAATCACTTATCGTGTACCTATCTAACAAGTTTGTTATCCTGTGTCTGTATATTCAATTATTCCGCTGTCGCTTGGACACTGTGTTATGTTAAGGCTTGTGTCGCGTCGCATGTCGCGCTGGTCTGAACAAACCTTTATGCAAATACACACCTAAGTATTACAACTGGATCGTGTTTCATTAAATAAACAAGGCGCCGTGACGCGCCTAAAATCTGTTGTATGTTTCTCGGGCGAGAAAATCGTTGATAGCTAGTCGCTTCCTCGTCGGCGACGCCGCCGGGCGGTGGGACGGATGCTTCGGCTTAGCAGCTTTTAGCAGATTATTGTGACACATTACGTCAATTCGCCATACGACTGTCGAATACGAAATATTTTAAAACCTCATTGCTGTTAACATTAACACATTACATCCATTCATACCGATTCATACTGTTGAGTGCTGTTGAGCGTGCCCGTTTGCTGGTCGTGGGTGCTTTAGGCACTTTAATAGTTTATACAATACCTACCATAGGTAAGCATTGTTGTATGACGCATCGTTTCGCCTCGATAGGTGACTAAAAGGTCTTCGGTCCGCTATACCTAATGATGCCACTGAGGTGAACCTGTCGCCTGCCTCGGAAACCATGACTTGCCCTGTTGCAGGAGTGCAGACCGCATAGCACGGCACACCAGCATCAACGACATTATTCGTCTTGACTTATTACAGATGCCAGCACATCAGGCTACTACAATCTGTCAAATTTATTTAATAGATTTACCTATCGCTGAAGTTTAAGGTTCAAAGTTGATTGGGAAAATTTGACAGTTTCGGGTAGCTTGATGTGCTGGCGTCTGAACCTCTGTACTATTATTCCTATACTATTAAATGAGCAACATTTGCATAAATAAATAATGTGTAATCACGTTCTCGAAAACGGCTCTAACGATTTCGATGAAAGTTGCAATATAGGGGTTTACGGGGACGACAATCGATCTAGCTAGGTCTCATATCTGGGACAATTCGTTTTCTTTATTTTTACTGCCTCGGGAATGTGATACAACGTTTGTATGACGATATATTTATCTATTTGCACCCGAGCGAGCTCGGTCAACCAGGTACTAAGTACTAATGCATGCAACAAATGTTCAATATGGCTTTCATCTTGCTGTATGCAGGTTAGCTCCGGATCTAAGGGGGAGGGCAAACCGGGGCGCGTGCCCCGGGCGCCAACTTCTGTGGTCGACAAATTCAAGCGTAGCAGACAAGTGCACCACCCAGCACACAACAACTTTGTAGTAAATGAGACGCGCAGCACATAATAATCTTTCATTATTTTTTTCATTTTTACATGAGTTTTGGCGCCCCTGTTGGATTGGCGCATTTTATCGATCGATAAAATTTGATTAATATGTTGCTGCCAAAATTGTATTTTTTCGAAAAATTTAATTTCGCGGGCTAACTCAGCACATCCCCATAAAAGATTGATTAAATTATTTATTTTTATTTCAAAATCTCAATTAAAAAATGTACAGTGAAAAATACGTAAAAAGCTCTGACATGTACTTTTATCATTTTGAATGTACAAAATTTTTTTTTTATTCATTAAAAAAAAAAAAAGTAGGTATATTCAAACAAAAATAGACGTATTCTCGCGTTATCAGCGTGGGAGCGAGTGCGCCGCGCGACGCTAGATCGCTTGTCCCGCCCAAACCCCGCAACTCCCATCCGTGAATTAACTATGTATGAATAGCTTAAAATGTTACTTTACACGACGATCACGTACCACTGACGTGATTTTAAAACAAATACAAGCTACTCCATGCCGTACTGAGTACGTGATCGGCGTCCTGAAACGTTTTAACGATCACGTGCTCAGTACGTTATCGGCTGTTAAAGTGTTTACTATTATATGATTTACGAAGATGTTGCTTCGGTGTAAGTGAATGTCGTATACCTACCTGTAGGTAATTGGTACTTATAATAAACATAAAAAATATATTTGTTAACTTTTATTAATTAATGTACAAAGTATATACCGTTGGCGTAAGTATCTATATTCAAATAAATACCTACCCCTGAAAATTTAAATATTGACCAACTTCTGCTGTCCAGATATTATTTATCCTATACCAACAACGAAATGATCCTTACATGAAACAGTCAAGACATTCTTTTTTTACAGTCAATTTTGTTAATTTTTATAGACAACTTGACCAAAAAACATTCCCAACAACACAACACGCACCAACAAAATATGATTCCCCCCCCAGAATAGCAAGCGAATTGGGTTAGTAGGGGAGTCAGGGACAGGTGCTTGAAGGGGAGTTATCAGGTGAATGAGCTACCCCCAATACTGATATCGCATGTCAAGTCTAAGGACCAACCTAAAAGAGTTCTCCAAAAACATTATCTATCATTATGTCCATAGCTATGTCTGTGACACACCTCACGTTTGCAATAATACCTTTTTGCAAAATATGAGATTTTTTCTCGACTTTAAGTATATTATTGTATAGTTTACTTAGCATGATTAAGTTTTAGCACATTAATTTTCAAAATTAAAAATTTGTAATCCTTTGCTAAACGAGAACAGCTGCCGACAAACTGTTATGCAGTTTGGCAGATTTTATGATGTATGTTATTGTTAATACAGATTTTGAATAAATAAAAAATAAGCTACTACATCAGCTAGGTTTTTTGCAACACCTGTGAAAACGCTACAGAATAATTTTAATTAATGTTTGTTATTTCTTTGATGACTTTCCACAGGGCTTTAGGCCATTATCCTTTGTCTAGTTGACTTTTGTCATAGATTATTCTCAGTTCTTGGAGAAGCTGGTTATGAAAATAAATAAAGACATGGTTTAGATATAATTATGAAGTATTTATTCAGTAATATAAATCATAATATATCAATACATTTGATATATTACGGTCAAAATCCTTACACTTATTAGGTACTTACCGTACGTACAATCGATCATCATAATTTTATTATTAAGTCGCGAGCGCATCAGTTACATGTATATGATACCTATGGCACGAAATACGTTTTATATACTTAAGTATTATAAATCGGAACTAATGACTAACTAATCTAACACATCTGATAAAAACCAGTCAAAAGAACCAGTCACAAAACTGTTATGATTTATCAAAGTTAGTAGATACAATAAAAAAATTGTAAGAAGATTATATAATAAATATTATAGGGGCACAAATAGTGGATTCGGAGGTAACTCCGAACGTACAATATATACCTACTGATACACTAAAGCTGCGGTCCCACGGCCTGTCGCGGCCACGCCACTCCAGGCCTATCACGGCGTGCCGAATATTTCTACCACAGGCCTCATCGGATCGACAGTTCCCACGGCCTATCCGCCTGTGAGAAAGCGGGCTGTAGGACCGCAGCATTATGCTGCTGTTCCACGGTCCGCTTCGACTGGCGTGTCCGCGCGCCAGGCCTCGACAGACCTCGACGGGCCGTGGGACCGCGGCTTTACACTGATTAAATATGCATTTCATAAGTTGTGGTACCTAGACGGCTAGACATAAAGATGTTTACCCACAGTAAACATTAGACCGGTAGGTATGCACAGCACACACTTCAAATCTGATACAAATCTTCTTAAACTGCTGTGAACATAATACGTAATGTGTAGTCGATATCACAATCAGGCCCAGAAAAACCATTTTAAAGTTTTAAAAACCCATGTTTTCGTCCAAAATTCTTGGCCTAGTTTTGATAGGTTTTTGATTTTTTCTTCATAAATTTTCAGTCTTTCTCTTTCTTAAGAGCTATGCTCTTATCTGTGCAGCACCTACCTCTCCCGATTGAGAAGCAGTTCCAAGACAAAACACGACTTAAAGTTCTAAGTTGCTATGCCATGACACCTTATTACTCATTTCTGTTCATAGCATGGCCGTACTGCCCATTAGGACCAGCATGGTACGCACCACTACCAGCACGGCGTGACGGGAGCTCATGACATGGTGGATGTGCAGGCACAGTTGATGGTTCAAAATGCCCTTGCATATTTACAGAGGTCGGATCATAAATAGTGCATGGTGCAAGTACACAGTTCGCCTTCCCAGGTGTGCATATAAGATTGTACACAGGAGGTGCGTATATCGGATTGTAGTTGCCCATTGCAGGTGGGTATTGATTGTAGATGATGTTTGGAGTTGCGTTTAACGGATTGTATTTGTAGTTCGCAGGTGCGTAAACAGGTTCATAGTGGCACGTCGCCGGTGCGTAAACAGGTTCATAGTGGCACGTCGCCGGTGCGTAAACAGGTTCATAGTGGCACGTCGCCGGTGCGTGTATTGACTCAAACTCGCACGTAGCAGTTTGAATGTTACATGCGTACATCGGTGGAATGTGAGTATTCGCTGGTGTGTAGATCGGTGGAATGTTAGTATTCGCTGGGGTGTACATCGGTGGAATGTTAGAATTCTCTGGTGTGTACATCGGTGGAATGTTAGTAATCGCTGGTGTGTACATCGGTGGAATGTTAGTATTCGCTGATGTGTACATCGGTGGAATGTTAGTATTCGGTGGTGTGTACATCGGTGGAATTTTATTTTTCGCTGGTGCTTGCATGCCTTTAAGAACAGAACGTTGACGCTCTTTTGATGCAGGTGACGGCGGCATGGGTATGGCGCTGGCATTGATTCTTGCTATGAACTCTTTGAATTCAGTAGAAATGTATCCACCACAGAGTTCAATAACTTCTTCTATCATTACATGCAGGATTTCCATGATGGCCGCATCAGCAACTACAGGTTTCCCTTCAATAGCATTAGCTATCTGTTGAAAGAGTTCTCTGACATTTATATTCCACAAGCACTCAGTTGGTGGTACATAGTTAAAATTAGGAAACAGTCTAATTATTTGGGTTTTTAAACGTTGTTTATTAGGATCTTTGGAGGTGATACTCACAACGTGTTGCAGTTTTGATAACGTCACTCTTTCCATCCGTGGAGCATCAGCCAAACAATTTACCATATATAAAACAGCATTTTTTATTTCTTGACGAGTTTTTGTCGGTATTTTTGTTTCCATTTTATCGAAATCAAGATGACTCAGACCTTGTAATATATATAACTTTTCTTTTCTGGACCAGCCATCCATTGCAGCTGCCATTACTGATTTATAAAGCTCGACTTCAAAAGAATTACCGAAGAGGCCAAAAAACGCACGATATCTGTATTATAAATAACGATTTGTATGCACGATACTGGTAATAAAAATATTATCAAATAAATCTGGGATAACGCTACACGTTAACGCTGCTGCCCGCGTAAACGGGAATACTAAAGTAATCAATACAATACGACCCGTGTTGCCAGATCCAACACGTCCAAATTGCATGTTTTAGTTACTCGTGTCGGATACAAAATTGAATATGCGAAGGTCTCTCAGGAAATAATTACCACTCTTTGATATAGCAAAAAAACTACCATTTTTATATTTGAAAATGAGGTTAAAAACAGAAAGTTCAGAACAGATGGCAGCACAGTACGTCTTTAAACCGCCATTGTTGTGTTTAAGTTTACTTTTGTGTCGATCACAAATTATGCGAAAACTAGATAAATATGTACGAGACTTGGAGTGTAGTACTATTAAAAGATGAACCAAGGACAGGGGAAGCGTCTACCACTGGTAAAAAACAGCTTTAGTGGAAAAGTCAATAAATTATGAACGTTTTATAATTTATAGGTTATTTTGTGTTTGTTAACTTTAAGTTCGTTTTTTGTTAAAGACTGGAGGCGTACGATAGAATTAACCTGATCAGAGTTGAAAACTAACTCGGGCATGATCTTCCTCACTGAAAAACCTCAAAGATAGTACTTCTAGCACTGATCTAATATGATAATATAAACACACTCATACTTTACTATAATTTACATATCAAAACAGACTTAGTTCTCTTGGGAGCATCACCTATTAATCACTTTCTCCCATAAAAGGCTTAATAATTAAAGGATAGCACATCGTCTCGACGAAATATCGAATTCCGATTTTTTTCCGAGATATTTCTCCCACAGTTTTCTTCTTATAAAATATTTGGCAAATACATGGGTCCCCGTATTTTTGCAGTAAACAGCTGCGCAACGTGGCACAATAATTAATTATGCGTAAAAGAAGTCACTTGTTTACAAAAAAATTATGACTAGCTGTAGAATTATAAGATGTTGGAGATCAGCACCATCGGAAGTGAGCAAGTGGCAGTTTTTATCCTCATTCTAATCATCTGTGATGCCGATGCTCTTTTTTGTAGCAATTTTACTCTCATTTTAAAGTATACCATAAATATTGATAAAAGTCGCCAAATCTGGCATCACCACAACCACCTAAACCAGTCCGCTCCACTGGATTATTGAATTTAGTGTTGCCAAACCCTGTTTTCAATGACGATTTATAAAAAGGACGGTTAAAAATAATACTAATGGAGTAATGGATAAAACATTATTGCAGTCCTGTTTTCACGGCGCGGCGTCGCCGTCGGCATACAAAAAATGGCAGACCTTGTCACCGGTTAAGATAGGTCTTAGACCTATCTTCGTCTGGGACGAGCTTAAGGTTATAGCTGTACAATCAATACAAGGATCTTTTGGCGCATGCATGACCAAAATCGGAACTTCACCAACATTTTGTTTTGTCAATATTCAATATAAAACACAAAAAAAAAACATGAATGTTCACCAACAAGGTCCGTGCGCCCCCATGTCAACGTCATTCGGGCGCTTAAAGATCCTTGTAGCACTGTATGTCACTTGATGTGACGTGGACTTAGAAAAGTCTAGCCACGCTAAGTCTGCTTAAGTAAAATAATGGTGGAATTTTAAAATCTATAGACGGCAACACCATCCTGTCCAACGAAAAAGGAATTTGATACTTTGTTTGTTTTCGAAGGTTATTTTGTTTAAATTCTGATTTATTCCTGGTAAAGAATAGTCACTTTAGCACGATGCAGTGTGGATTTGATACAGTTTTGTCATCGTATGGAGGTAAAGCATAGGTAAGACATAGTCTATTACACATATTCTATTATGCAAAAATCAAAAGGCAAAATATCAAAATCAGTAGATCTACATATAACCCCGAAACTGACATAACTGACTGACGAACAAATGTCAAAACCAGCGGTGGATGTTGACGTTAGTTTCGATTTTTGCTTCACGCACGCGAGCCAAAAATCTAAACTTTTAGCGGCTAAAAGATACTGCACTGTTTGTATGTACGCTAGCGGCACTAGGTCCACTGGTTTCATTGGCGCCACCTATGTTGCTATATGAGGACTACGCTGTCCCATGGCGACCTCCGGTGAACTGCCGCGCTATATTGATAACTGCTGCGACTTGCAAATCCTGCATTCAATAGATAGATGACGTTGCAAAATATTCACAAATATTGATTTGTGATGGCCCTTAAAATTCCAGTAGTTCGGCAAGAGGCGTGGCGCCAATATTTTAAAATCATTGTTTTTGTCTGAAGGGCTTGGAGGTGATGACCGTCACCTTGGGAGAACGCAGGGGCGTTACCATACCCAGAGACAAACCTGACAGCACCATGATCTGTGAAGACAAGTGAACTTGAAATGAATTATCATCCTGATACTGATGCTGAGGATGAGGCAGCGACGACTCACTTCACCTAAGTTTTCACGGCGAGATTTTACTGAATAGCACTAGGTACTGGTTTAGTACAAATAAATGTATTTTTTTCTTTATATATTTGATACGCCTGTCATTTTTTTTTACACCGGAAGCGGAACAGTTAATGTTACTTGACGGCTGAGATACTTTGAGCTCTGATTTGAAAGTTATTAAGAGGTAAGTACTACTTACATTCGTCATAAATTACGTAACGATGTCTTCGATAAAAGGAGGACATGTCTTATTATAGTATGGACTTATTTTTCTCAAGGGAATTTTCCCACGTTTTCCTTCTGGTGTAGTAGATACATTCACCAAGCATTAACCCTATACAGCATAATTTCCTTGGGATCGCGGATAGTTTTCTAAAATTAGAAGATATTTAGCTTGGTAATTGGATAAAGTAGTTGGTTATTATAAAATTAACAATGGTAACATAGTGGAGATTCATGCGATAAGGAGAGATTGCAGAAAGCGATAAAGCCGTCCATTGTATATGAATTTTTGTACATTATTTTTTTGTTATGTATTTTTCCTACAATAAAGTCAAATCATTTATTTCAAATAGGCCCATGTATGGCACTTTTGAACGTCAAATTTACAAAATAATTGAATTGATTCTAGTCGCTCATTCCAAAAGGTAGTTTTCGTATGGAGAAGAATGGGCAAGAAACTCCATCGTTACTCTTCTAAATTTTTAAAAAATATTTGTGTCTGTACGTACATTAGTTAAATAATTATAATTATATGTGAAGAAAGAAAAGTATACCTTTATTAATAAATAAGGAGAATTTTTGCAATTCTTCAGC
The DNA here is from genome assembly GCA_949152395.1 of Agrochola litura. Classification (NCBI taxonomy): domain Eukaryota; kingdom Metazoa; phylum Arthropoda; class Insecta; order Lepidoptera; family Noctuidae; genus Agrochola; species Agrochola litura. The sequence goes on along the minus strand of OX424491.1, from coordinate 10,824,214 downwards.
TGATCACCAAATCGCACACGAGATAATTATACACCTATCTAGTTACCAATTGTGCAACTTGGTGACCTGCTGAAGAGTTGCAAATTAAACAAATCTCGATATCGCCTGAGACTCCTTTTATTCTAAGTAACCTACTCCAATATAATTTTTCAGACACCCCTACAAGCATTTTTCGTAAGGCCTTGCTCCCAGGCAGCCAGCTGAGGAACCTTAGGAGGAAAGTGCTCCGAGAAAACTTTATTCTATTCAGAATTAAATCTTTTTAGGGTTCCGTACCTCAAAAGGAAAAAACGGAACCCTTATAGGATCACTCGTGTGTCTGCGTGACTGTCCATCTGTCACAGCCAATTTGCTACCGATTAAGTTGAAATTTGGTACACATATGTATTTCTGCGACCCAAACACGGATGTGTAACGTTAATAAATGAATTTTGAATATGGGGGTTACTTTTGGGGGCAAACAAGAAAAAAAAAAGTATTGCAAACTATACCACGTCACATATCCAATGAAAGGGCTTGTTGCGAGGATCTCAAATATATTTTATTTATAATTTTAAAATAAATAAATTTAAAGATATTTAAGAAAATAGATGAAAATTGACCATTCCCTTATCTCCGAAACCACTGAGCCTAAAATTTTGAAAAAATACAGAGAATGGTTCTTTACCCATAGCTTACAGGAAAACCTATAAAAGTCTATGGTCTTAAAATAACATGGTAAATCTCTCAATATTGTGCGTACAAACTTACATTTGCAGTTTGAATGTATGGAAGAACATGTATTTCAACTACAATGTTAAGTTTGTATTTGGGATAAATTCATCCCTTCATTGTGCGTGGTCCGACACGAACTTGGCCGGTTTTTTATCTTTTGTTGTTCCTCGGTATCTCGGTGTGCCTGCTAGCTAAATCATCACCATCGTCTACTACGTTAATACTATTTGGAATGCCTCGTTCGTCTATTGTTCGCAAGCACCAAGCAGTACTGCTGAGCATGAGATCCTGGGTTCCATTCCCAAGTCGGGCCGTGTTATTGGATTTTTCCTTCTGGAACTTCTCAGTAGCAGCCCAGAGTCTAGTTTGTGCCCGGTTGATGGCAATAGGCTCATGGCGAAATGTGGGTGTACACACGGCTACACATCAAGCTATACATTTCCAGCATAAGCTGACCTCGCATTGTACAGAAATCCTATGCAATGCGAGATCAGCATAAACTGGAAATGTATAGCTTTATGTGTAGCCGTGTGTACTATTGAAACACCTCTGCCTTTCTCTATGGGGTAACAGGCGTGATGTTATGTTGTGTCACTGTTTAGAACTGTTCAACTTGTAGTTATATTACAATAGGAAATTAGGAAGGTCTACCGTAGTCAATGTGAGTATGTACCTAGCTTAGTACCTAGGGACGGAATAAATATGGAAAATAATAACATTCAATCATAATTAATACAACAAAGTATCTTTATTTTTCATAATATCTCGTATTTTATAACAACTTTCTTATACACTTACAATTTGTTAATTCATACCAAGTTCCGATGCATGCAAAACAATTTTAAACATATTATACATATAATAGCTTATATAATTTTATTCAGACGATAGGAATATAATATCTTGTGCTCTACACGAGTGTTCAGGGTGTTCACGTTATAGACATACTTCATAAGTGCTTGAACTTTGAAAGGCTCCTGCGGTTCCCATTACATTTTACTCTAAAATATTTATGCAAATGTAATTTTGCACGATAAACTACCTTTAACATTAATATACAGGTAGATTCTTTAACACGGTAACATTATTATCCCGGACATAATTTCAATTCTCTTATTAGTATATGTCAAGCAATTCATGTGTTCTCATTCAGGTTATTCGTTTACTAAAACTAATTTGCAACTATGCATTAAATGAATTTGTTAAAAATAATGATATGTGGTTATTTGTATACAATTAAACTATTTAACATCAAAATAACAATTTTTAAATATCACATAATATTCGTAGAAATATTTACCTCCTTATACAATATAATTAATATCTTATATGGTCCTTTTAAACGCACTACCTCTATCACGTGTCGGTTTAATTATTATCATTTTGTTTAGTTATCTGTATAGCTATTGTAAATAGAATAAACTATTCTATTGAATACCTATAGGCCATATATTATTCAATTTTTCGTCGCTAGTGAATATAATTATTACTTGATCAGGTAAACGTCTATTCAAAAAGTTTTACTTGGTGTTGCTGTGGTATATGTCTATCACTAAAATGGAAGAGGGCTTAATAATGCACATTTGGTGCAGGTACATACAGCTTGCGTTGGCAACCAGGCACGAACATAATAGACGGATTGATGATGCGGTCGCTAGCTGACACGTGTCGCAGGAGTGGCCTGGCGGGGAGGGCGCCACTGTTATTCGTTGAGTATGCACGTGCGCATCAGAGCGTCTATCACAGCGTACGGGTCGCAGTTGGAGGCTGGTCGACGGTCCTCCAAGTATCCTTTCTTTTCCTCGGCCACTGTCCGCGGTATCCTGATACTGCTGCCACGGTTAGCGACTCCTGTAAACAAATAAACATTAATTTTCTACCCATTCCCTTCGAAGTATCCAGCTCATTAAGCAGCTTTCATTTTGTGCACTTACCGGCGCTGAAGTCATTAATACTGGCTGTTTCGTGGAGACCAGTCAAACGTCTCTCGTTGTCCTTTCCTCCGCGAGGATCATAGACCTTGATGTGTTTCATGTGAACCTTAGACAGCTTGTCAATCGCCTTCTCAATTTCTCTGCAATTAAGAAAACAATGTCGTTAATACTAATGTTCCGGATTCATTATGGTTGGTATTTAGGTAGGTAGATGAAGTGTTCTAGTAACCATGTACGTCACATAACTAAACTGATAATGGAATGTTTAGCCACTAAGGCCAGTAAAACTTTGCATGACTCACTAAAGGATTTTGTGCGAAAACCAGGCGCTATTAAATTAATTAAAATTTTCATATAATCAACCGACAGTTACGCGGTCAAAATAAAACCCACTATTACGAAAAATCCAAGAATTTGTTAAACGGAAATATACGACCGACTTCTTAAATGCTGCAATCGATTTCTCGAACAGGTTTACCATTTAAGGATACTTGTCTCGCATAAACCGAATGCCATTTTAAAGTCATAATTATAACGTCCAAACAAGGCCGTGACACTTACATAATACCGTTGTCTTCACGCATCTTTTTGGTAGAGAAGTTGGTGTGTGCACCAGACCCGTTCCAGTCCTGAACTGGTTTGGGATCGAAGGTGACAATTACTCCGTACTCTTCAGCGAGCCTATTCAGGATGTAGCGCGCGACCCAAAGGTCGTCGCCAGCGGTTACGCCAACGGATGGACCCACTTGGAACTCCCACTGCGAGGGCATGACCTCGGCATTGGTGCCAGAAATAGGAACGCCAGCAAACAGGCAACATCTGTAATTAAAACGTACATGAGCTGTTTATTGCTTTTCTGAGAAATCCATTAATATTAAGAAGCGAAGTTTTCAACGCAAATGCAGGCATATTTTGGAATAGCGTAAATTTTCTAATAGTAACCTGTAGTGTGCCTCGACTAGATCCCTGGCGAACACCTTGTTGGCTCCAACACCGCAGTAATAGGGGCCTTGTGGTGGGGGGAAACCACCCGGGGGCCATCCGAAGGGCCTCAGGTCCGAGTCCAGCAGGATGTACTCCTGCTCAATACCGAACCACGGCTCCTCATCCTTGACCTTCTCGCTGGCCTCAGCACACTTAATGCGGTGGTTAGTCTCTGTGAAATCAAACCAAAATCATAAACCAATTTGAATTGAAGAGAACAGTTTTAGTTTCAGAAGGGTACATAGTTGGTCTGTAGAAGAATATCATTGTTTAAACTTAATCTGCTGCTCAATCAAGGCAACATTTCCCAAATGAATGTCAATCAGACAAGAGACCTTTAATGTTCGTGATGACATTCTTCCATAGGCGCATTCGAGTCTACGTTAATTTAATCTAACGTTACCAAATCGATGCACAGGTCGTGCTGTCAAACAATTTCCATAAATGCGTAATTGCGATTGTGTACCCTTGATGACTAATGTAATAACGCGACTTGGTCCACGGCGCGTAAAGTCAATTAATATTGAAAATGTTTTAGGACAGAAGGCGAACGCAATCCTTGTCTCCCAATAATGACCTTTTTCCATGCACATAATTATGAAAGATCACTTTGTATCACCCATTTTACTCCCACGAAAAGCTGAAAAGGAATCACGACAAATCAGTTTGTAAATATTATTTTAACGCACCTGTGGGCTCCATGTTGTATTTATACGTGTCGCACATAACGAGGATGTGGTTGCCACGTCTGAAAGGATCCCTGTATATTTCACGGGGGCACAGGAACGTGTCAGAGTTGTGCCCGTCCGACTGTCCGGTAGAGCTCCCATCGAAGTTCCAAATCGGCAGATCTGTAATGAAATTTATCATTAAGACGGGCTTTCGTGGTCTAGCAGCTAGAATAGCCAACGAATAGTGTGGAATGCAATTAAACTGATATATTACAGATCTGTGTACACTTAATTTACTGTGGGCAACAACTTTCCAATGAACTAGGAATACTGAATGAAATCTATCGTAACATTTCTACGACTGCTTGTGGACAATATTGCTTTGAAACCTTTTAAGTTTTCATCAAAAAGTCCTTACTCCTAGAAGAGCAATGCTCTTACTTTGTGGATATTATCGTGGTTTGCTAGATGTGACATTTTTTTTTGCCGTTTTGTAATTGACTAAACAATCTTCATGTGTATATTTTTGCCACTTTTATCAAACAACAACAAAGTTAAATTGCAACTTGCGATCCTATAAAACATTTTGTTTTGTAAAATACCTTCTTGTTTACAAATCAGCATCAGTCGTCTCACTGAAGGCTGAACAAATTTACCTAAACTCTGCTAATTAGCTCGTTAATGAGGATGTAATAAAACACACTGGCCAATGGATGTGCCATATTTCAACCAGTCACGTTTATATGAGTCTTTATGAATTAAAACCGTGACCGACTTTTCAGTTTCAGAATTTGTAGCAGCAGCAAGAGAAAAATATTTATCGTAATTAATTATTCACGTAAATAAGAAATTACGATGAATAATTTCATGAAACATTAATTTACATAGTACCTATATCATCATGTTGTGCATGTAGGTACACAAAAATAAATAAATGACGCCTGGTTCCCCGAAGGCATACACCTCCACCCCAAAGGTATTATACAGCCATATTCGCTAGTTATTATGTGCCCGGTTGATAGCAATAAGCTCGTCCGCTAAAACATGGGACTTTAACATAACTGGCCAAATGTGGGTGGAATAGACCTGTGTCCAAATTTTTTTTTTAGTCCGTCTTTCAGATAATAAAAAAATATTGGACACGTTTTTTTTCTTTTTTGACGTAATCAAAAGATTACGGCGATACATTGAGTTAAAATGTGGCATGACGTCACGCCTTGCTAGATTTTATACTGCGTTGTGACGTAGCGAGCCCCCACTCCCCAACTTTAATGCGTGTTTTCTAAGTTATTTTTGATTAATATGATAAAGCAAAAAATACGTGTCTAATATTTTTTTATTATCTGAAAGACGGACTAAATAGTATTTCTTTTTTTTACTTAGGAAACTACCCTATTGACTTAGTAATAGGATTCTTACCTTTGGGTTGCTTAGGGATGAAATTCAAGGTGCGATCTTTGCACCTCAAATGCTCGCCAGTACCATCGATCCAGATGTATGTCGCCAAAATCTTGTCTGCGGGTATCGGGAGGTCATTGTACCTTCCCAACAGGCTTTTGGACAGCACCGCATTGGGTGAGTTGACGAGCACTGGGCCCGACATTATCTTCGGGTTATCTATTAATAAAAAATGAGTTTAATTAATACACCGTCAGTTTAAAACTCGACAAACTACAGCGAGATAACGACATAATCATGTCGTGTTAGAAAAAAAATACAGTTTTATGTTTACTTAATGCCTTTATAGGAACTTAATTAATGCATGTGCATACAACTCATTAAAAAAACTGTTTTAACACCAGTCGTTAAAAGTTAGTTGGAAATATTAAATTAACTACAGAGATCAAGAAATTAACTTAGGTAGGGACAATACAACACATAACAATATACTGCAACTATCAATCAATATAACGTGGTGATTATGGCAATTTACCACCGCTACGATGTGGAGGAATTTACGAAGTAGAAGTAAATAATAAAATAGATTGCTACCTAACTCCTTGAATGAGGTCACAAAGTGTAAGTTACAGGCTGCGGTGATATAGAAATTGACACCTACTTACAGACATTGTAATGAATACTTTGAACTAATTACGGCAAACCTGACCGAATAATCTATTTTATCAACAAAACAAAAAGGTTGATTGTGGTAGATAATCCGGTTAAACTAACTGGAGCTAACAATACCACAGTAATCTAGAGAGTTTTAGGAACAAACTGCAATGTTTTTCAATAATGAGTGTTACAGATTTTCTTGGGCCCATTTTATATACAACTAGCTGCGCCCCGCGGTTTCACCCGCAGAAGTCTCGATCCCGCGGGAATATTGGGATAAAACGTATCCTATGTGTTAATTCAGGTTATAAATGATCTGTATACCAAATTTCATCCAAATCCGTTGAGCCGTTTGAGCGTGAAGAAGAGACAAACATACACATACACTCACACTCACAAACTTTCGCCTTTATAATATTAGTAGGAAAACGAAGACTCCTCTCGTTTAGTTAAATCTACTACAAGCTTTTGGATCCAGAAATAACAGTCCATTTTGGTCGGCCTAGTTAATATTTGAGTTTTGAAGTAACACATAAATTCTAAATGCAGAAGGCACTTTGACTCTGTGCAGACTTTAAAAGATTCAGTCCGTCTGAAACAACGATTCTACATAGAACGAGCGTCATTTAAAAATTCACAGCGGTTTTGTCAGCGAACGTCCCAGTAAGTACCTAAGTACCTACTTTGTAATACCCAAGAACCCATCTTAAACCAACGTATAAAAAACTGAATAAATGATCATATTCTGAAGTAAGTTTGTAGTCTTAATGGATTTCGTTTAGGAACAAAAAGATTTAGTAAGTGGGTACGTACTAAGTACCTATCAAGTGCTTACCTTCTATTTTTCCGTGAGCATCTGCCATCTTCACGCCTTATAAAAACGTATAAGTCTGTAACAAAAAAAAGAAAATTTACCTCATGCTATGAACACAATGATAATGAAGCTCAGCAAAAAATTAAATACTTTTAATTATGACAGATAATGTAAATAATATCCATATGTTTTAGGAGGAAAAAATGTGTATAAATAAGTCAAAAGGTACCGGTAGTTTAACAGGAAATATATTGTGCTCTGTCAGTGAAAATAGTTGATAATAAAATTCTTCGATACGGCATTTTAGTAGTTATTAACTTAACATTTACATACATTTTCCTTGACATTTTGAGAGAATATATAAATAAATGCCTGACTCTTCACAAAAGAAACATGTATTCAAGCCAAGATTTGTGTTTATATCTATGATTTAAATGCGCGTGAATGAAAATTAGTGTCGTATTTTTTTTCCGGATTTAATTAACTTTCTTTCCGTAGTTCTTATTAACGTAGATGACAAAGAAAACGTATCTATCTTAGATCATTATTAAAATATTCTGAATAAGTAAGTAATTAGCATTGTTCCTAATGATGGTAAACACAACCGAAACAAATTAATGAAAGAATGAGTATTTTTAACAAAGCATGCTTAAATTATTGTTTCGTTTCGTAGGCAACAGTTACCTGTGCGTCAATAAAATAAACAGACCCTTGACATAAGCAACGATGGTAATTTCACGAAATCGATTGGCGTGTTGCCCAAACTGCGGTGACGCGTATGTTTGCCGACCACTCTACACGACGCACGCTATACTATGTGATGTGCCCGACGCAGGCGGTTATTATAACCATTGATGTAAATCAATTAACTTCCATATAAAAGACAAGACATTTAAGGAAATGGGGTAATGAACAAAAGTTCCAATATTTTGCTAATATTGACTTAGAACACGACAGAGCCAACTTAGGAAAATATGGAATAAAAATGATGTCTACAACTGCCATAAGTTTAAGTTATTATTTTACCATTAGAAATTATTAATATTTTATTATTATTATTTTACAATGGAAACAAGACTAATTTTATTCCATCATTAGGTAAATGTGATATGCCCACGTTTCTTTTGGCTCAAATACTATCATTCTAAATGCCCTGCCGTTCTAATAAAACATATCGCGTCATTTATACGTATGTAAGCAAATAAACTAGGAATCTCGTACCGCAACTGATGGTTATTGGCAAATGTAGTGGATCTAGGAAAATTCCCGCTGGCTCGGAAAATTTCCTATTACCTGCTGGCTTCTTCCACGATCTACGTTATTGCTATGCGCCGCACGATTATTTTGTTGATGAGGAACAAAAACATTTAATGTAACGGAGTGACTGACCTTTTGGAATTTGAACATTAATTAATAAACCAAAAAGCCTAATGTAACAGAAATTATGGATCTACGGAAAATTATATAAAAAAGAAACGCAAATAATCTATAAAATTATCAAATGGTAAACAAACAATATTTCTGCCCTTTTAGTAACCCATAGATAGAACTCGAGGTTAGGCAATCCGATCGATAAACATAATAGCCATTAGCATGAATTTGTTTGATGATCACCTCAGGCCGAAAGTTTGCCGCCATTCGTTTGTGATTAGACGCTGCCTACATTAGGTGGAGTGGTTGATTATTATGGTTATTACTTTATACGTTTTCACACTGTCTAACCGTGAAATACTTTATGGGCACTTCTGTTAATTTTCTTTTTTCCACCTCTACGATAATAAGTCCACCTATTTCAGGTGAAAACTGACTATGTAAATAACGTTACTATTGTGAATCTTTTGAACAAACGTATTGTGCACGATTGATAAACATTTCGAAGAACCGTTTTGTTCGAGTTATAACCAGTCGGTTACAAACGAAGGTGTCATTGGCTAAGTGCTGATTACATTCAGTTATATATACATACATAGCAACATACTCGAACGTGACACTTCTTAACGTTATGTTAGGCTCTTCGTAAAATAGATTAGATAATTGATGTGTAAGAACAATAATAATTGACAACAATGCGGCTATTGTATAACTGGAACAAACATATTATTGAAATAATTAATAAATATATGTATAAGTACATATAGGTGTCATGACAGTGATAATAATGACGCGATAGTAATTCAATAGCATTAGTAACATGCCAACTAGAGATAATAATAGAAATAGAGCATAATGTGTAACTCGTATTGTCCCTTCTCACGATCGTGAATGAACAGGACAATCATAATGTCAATCACACATCGACATAACAATATTACAAAATTGTACACATAAAGTGTGCTAATATTAACATAATATGAAAGCTAATAGTCCTGAAATAATAATATTATTATGTACAATTGTATGAAAAATAAGGAAAAAAAATCATAGGGCATCAAAAAATTCGTCAACTGGAAAAGTGCCCAGAAGGCTGGCAGCATTGCCACGTTGTATGGCAACTTGCTATTATAAAACGAGTCAAGTCATAAACATCATAAGGAAATCCAAATCGTGCCACGGGCCACGCCAGTATTTATAAAACATTGATCACTGCCATTCCTGTTTTCAGTTGTAATTACAATGCATCGATGTTTTCGTATCAGGCGCTATACTGCCTATACACTCCCGTTATCAAGTGTTGACACTTTACATGTCTCTTAGTATATCTATGTGGGTTAATGTAATGGATCATTTGTATTATGCCGATGTTGATAACTGAAGTGACGCAATTTTTCACTGTGAGAATGAATGTGGCTGTCAGGGAGAGGTATTAAAAGTAAGTATCTGATTTGTCGTTAATATGCTATCCATGGCTGTCTCACAATGGATCACGAGCCGGAGCGTGACATTTGACTGATTAGTGGCACTTCATCAGTATTGTTTTCCTCTTCAAGCCTACGCGCCAGTCACGTTGATATCTATGTGATGCTCATTCGTAAGTACCCGGTAATGACAGGATCACAAAGGCTTTATGCGTTCGACTTGACACCTACACATTACTCAGCGTGTTGTGTTGAACAGCTGGTGTTTTGTTTAGTATTTATTACATAGTTCTCAAGTCCTTGGCCTTGTCATTAAAGGAGGGCGATGACTGTTTCACGCCGCGCACGAGTGTTTGGCCGCTGGCTGCGGTGTGCTCAGCTGATGCTCACATTGCTCACGGCTCGACGGAACGGGTGGATGCTTCTTTAGTATTTAGAACGTGTTTATATTTGTTTCACGTGCGGCAAAAAATATAATGCGTGAATGAACCGGCCGGCGGCGTCGATCCAATACAAAAATATCTAGGCTTGCTTCCGTAGTTCCGTACACATAAATAGTTCCATATACCTACACAATACTATTGAGATTTACCTTCGAATATGTTTTTATACTTCCCTTTGTTTGTCAGTTTTATGTTTTGTTACCGCTGAATAATGCTGTGTAACTTTCAGAATCTTCAAACAATGACTCATAGTACCTTTCCGAAGTCGCTACTAACAAAGAAAAATTCGTATCGTACGCTACGTACTTATTTACAGATCGGAGATAAACGCGGCTTATGTAGATCAAGAATAATTCGGTCATTGATATCTGAGCAGTTCAAATACCTTTGTTTTTGGTTTTCAAGAACATGATATTGCACTTTGCTGTAATTCCCGTATGATTCCGGAGTTTATTAATAAATCTCAAGGCAGCTGCACTGTGGAAAACTATAATGTAGGTAGTAATTGAAAATTCTCACGGCACTCTTGGATGGAAAACGATCTAAACTATATGCACTTCGTAGCTATCCTCGCTGGCCTTTGATAAGTGCATAAACGGACAAGAAAAGACGCTAAAAACGACAACTAACCGCGGTACTATAATTACAATAGTCCTTGTATAAATTGAAATAGCCTTCTTTCAGAAATTGCTGTGGAAATCTAGCGCAGAGCTGATAAGTAATGCGCGAATGTAGTATTTTTTCTCAAGTAATCGTCACTACGTATGTCATTATCGTGTGTTATATATAGGTCGAGAAATAACACAACTTACTTTACTCATACAACTTGTTTCGTCATTAACAAAGTGGAACTATCAACTTTTAGCAAGACACCCAAATGGTCTTGACCTGCAGATATTACGCTAAAGCCGAACTGAACCTCACCAGTTTACGGTTCGACACTTTATTTTTATTGCCTAATAATTATTATGTGGTAATAGTTGATAATTTTAATACTTTTGAGAACATTTAAATATTTAAATCTTCCGTCTAAGGAATACTTCTAGATGAAATTAGTGTTAAAAATCCAACACTTTCTTTTTGATGATAAATATAGAGGAGGCTCCATAAATTGTATGTTTTTTTTTTTCTAAGGTAGGTAAAGTATTTTATGTAGGTACCTTCAAACTTCAAACGGATCTCTCTCTTTCTCGTGGTCCAAATATTCAGGTCTTTTTTTGTAAAACTATAAATACTTGGGTAACTAAAAGTAATATACGGGTATTAAGTAGTTACTATTAATACATATCCTTTGGAATTATATCACCAACTCGATATAATTAGAACTGATAATAATATCTACAATAATTACAGTAACATTATTAATACAATAACATACCTACTATGATTAGAATTTACAAGTGAAAGAAGCGTTCTTAAACTGAATTACGAAATAATAAATATTTTAGACTTTTAAACCTATATGTTGGCGCGGGCCCTTGAACTGGTTTAGTTTAGTTGATAAAAATAACATACGGTTGTAAACGTCTGTTATCCTAACAAACAGTATATCACTGAGATTCATATTATTATTCCGGGATATACCTACTACATTTTCCCTATACATATACACTGATAGGTATTTACGTAAGTATACATAATCATACGTAGATAATGTGTAAGTATGTCGGTTGCCAAGATTCAATGGTCGGATGCCACTTGATTGAATAGTAGCTAAGATCGATAATCCTAAGTACCTACTGCGGACTTTCTTGTCACTAATGTGAACATGGCGTCGTATCGTAGCGTAAAATAATGACCTGATTATCGAAGGAACCAGATCTTATCGAAGGAACTATATAGATCAGTAACTAGATTAGTAACAATTTACGCAAGTGATCGCATTTGTTTTTAGGTCAAGGGATGGTTTGGTTCTGATAACAGTCAAATCAAGTGTTAGTTTGAAGTTTGTATGATAAAGTTGATAACACTGGACCACACCAATCTATTAAAGTATAAAACGGTTGTTTTTTTGTCACAAGATCCTCATCCAAGGACATTCAGCTGTATATTAATTAAAATTATTAATTCTAAACTCGAGGTTACCGTAACAAGAACGACGCAAATGTTTCCGGAAATCTAGTGGCTAATAAGCAGCTGTGGTAATTACCTTGCGTTTTAAATGGTTACTTTTTGTAGGTACCAACGCGGCGCCGGCAGCACTACAAGGGACACTACGCGGAATTGTAATTGGGTCAGACAGTTAATTATTTTCCTTTTTTAATTTTTAAGGTGACTTGCTGATAAGTAAAGTGGTTTGATTCCAGCCTGTTTTTGAACAGGTTTAAAAATATTAAATTTTCATAAAATTTCAGTGTGTTGATCAGCTGTAAGAACGCAACCTGATTGCACTGCGTTAAAAAAGATAATTTTCTCATTAAATGGTAATTAAATCATCATTTTCCAAAGTTATTTAATTAAAATAATGTCACACGTAATGGGGAGCCTACCGTGGGACTAGACGAGTTCTTTAAATAAATAATTAAATACGGAACATTCTTCCGTTTAAGACATCAGTAAACATCTTTGGACAAATAGTAATTAAGTGTCATTTGTAAATTAGTTGAGTACTACTAACAATAGGAACTCATTATGTTGTTAAAAGTGTCTTTCGATATTTACCGTACAATTAAAAGAACTATTTAATTATGTAGGTAGTTCGTTACTAGGTAATAATTTGGCCCATTATAATCTTCATTTAAGTAAAGAGAATAAGAAAGAGTTGTAATAGTACCAGTGTACCTAAACAGCAGATAAAGCCCTACAGGCAATATCAATTATTTTCAAAACACTTAGTTTTATGATTTGTTGGACAATTTAATAAATAGGAAAATTTTGAAATTCGATGGGAAATCAATAGCTAAGCTTTTAACCGACCTAGAATAAATAAACTATTAAAAGAAGTTACATCTTAAGTGCAAAGTGCTATTGAATCAATTAGACATGTTCTCCATATTTACGTAGGTAGGTACAATTTCGTGACAGTTTTTTTTTCTTCAATTTATTTCAAATGTCTTGAATGAAACTCAATGTGTTTTCATATTTGTTGGTTATTTTCATTTTAGGCTCTAGAATATTATTATACCTGTACCCAAATAGGTAGTTCTTGAATACCTATCTTTTATTGGCTAAATGGCGACATCCGTACAACTGTGAAAAATCCCGCTTAGAGTTAGAATAAATAGTTTTATATGGGAATATTATAAATGCTCGCGATATCGTGCATGGCTTTTGTGTAAAGAGCCCTTGACATAGTTTGCTCCAACGAAGGGACCATACAGTACCTACATAAAATAAAAACAATAGGTTTCAGTAAAAACAACGAAACTTAATTTAATAGACTTCATAAACATTAGTTCGACAGTTATTCAAACAATTTCAGAGTTAGATGAAAAGCGAGCTCAAATTCAAAGCAAAGCATTTATTTCAAATAATTACACATTAAAAGGGAATTTTGAACGTCAAGCTGGTAGCGCTCTAAGACGATCGATCGAAACTTTAGGCCCAAAAATAAATTGGTTTATGTTTTCGCCCAAAGGAAGAAGTAATGATTAATTTATTTTCTTTGTTTTTATTTCACGGGGGTTCCCTGAAGCGGGGGCTTGGTGCTCGGTAGTACTAGTACGATAGAGCGCTCCTCGAGAATGTGAGTGAACTCTTGCCCGCACTGAACAAACTGAAACACTGAAACACGCAGCGAGCCGTATCCGACATATGTACACTTTTTTTAACCGTTTTGAAGTATACTCAAACTGCATGTTAGTGAAAAAAGTTCATTGAGAGATAGCTCTCGCGTCCCAACGCTTTTGACGCTCCATCGTGAAAATAAACTTTTGAATACAGATCTTTTCATTGATATTAACTTAACTGGAGTTTTTGGTTTGTAGATGAAAAACTTTTAGCTAATTGGTAACCTTAAGCACCTACTTTTTAAACTTTTATACGATGGAATAAGGAGTTTGTTAGATTTACTTTGAGGGGGTATTCTTTTCAAAATACAGTCGTTCACAGGTATGAAACTTTAAATTAAATTGATATTTTGTAGTTCGTGGTTTTTCAATTACAAAACAAATACTAATTTGAAACATTGCTTTGAAGTTGTCTGACGTTTAACTAATAACTTAATAAGCTACGAGTATAGCATTTAACGTGTAACTACTCAGTTGTTGTACAAACTCGTGAAGAACAGTTAGAACACTTCTCGTTTTTTACTCCATGAACCAAACGAATAGCTAGTAGTAATGTTTCAACACATGCCAATTACGATAAGCATCTATTTTTACACACATATATTGCGCCTATGATTGCTGATAGTGTAAGCAGGCTGTTGGTGCCAACACATTACTTGAATTTACTTTTGGCATAGCAAGATGGCACCCAAGTTCCTGTAGTGACGTTCTATGATGGGTTGTTGGTAGGCAAGCACTTTATCTACTAATAATACAGTGACCCTGCCCCTCCATCGATTATAACGAGTAGGTATTTCGACTTCTTATCAACTACTGACACACAACATGTTTTTATTTCCCACTGTTCCACAAACAAGTCCTATTGTTAGAAATTCGAATAGCGTTTATTATAAGTACAACTGCGATGAAGTTATAGGGCTGCATTTAAAAACATAAGTGAGTACATGGAAACTTATAATTAGACATGCTAATGTGTTAACCGTTGTTGTTCTCAGTTAGCTGAGAGTTCCACTCTGAAACCTACTCATTGTTTACGTCGTCTTTCATAAAATTACCATAAAGACGAAACAATATTTATTAGGCTGTTTAATATTAATTCGACGTAGAACTTGTAGTCAAAATATTTTTTATGACTTCATAATACATCTGAACTTATTAAAATTAAAATGTTATAGTTAAAACTGGTCGTGTATGAGAACTTTTTTAAGTTAAAACGTTCGTGTCTTTAAATAATTCCTGTCCTTTATAATTTGGACAGGTTTCAGTTGTCCTACCAGTTACAGAGATCCAGTTTTCTCATAAGAACCCAAACAGAGATGCTCACAAAACTTTTTCTGACATAAAACTGATGTGCACTACTTATTTGTTGTAAACGAATGTAAACGTTAAAATAAGAGTAGTTACGTGTTGAAATCGTAACATGTTATATAAATTTTGAGACAGTTCAAATGAGCTTGATTTGTTTTAGTAATTTCGCCATATAAAAGTTCGCAAAGCAGGTAGACCGCGAGCGCATTTGGTGGCAACTACAAATATTTTGGTCGGAGCTGATGCAATTCGCATTGCAGCCGGAGGAGGTGGTCGAGCGCGCGTGCACTCCTCGGGCACGTGCTGACGTGCCGGGGAGTTTCCACACCCGGCACGAGCACGACGCACCACCCGACAACATAAAACATGCACCACAGCGAACGCACTCCGATATATTAAAAAAAAAACCTATCATCAATAAATATTTTATTTACAATACCTTAATGCAAATCCGTTGACGCGAATGCTGTGTAACGCGCGCAAACGAGCGAAGTGTTGTTCGAGTACGATGTATCGGTACGCTCAACTGATTCGATCGCTTCGCTTAGCGATCTAAGGATTGACTGGTGTTCCGGCGAAGTGTTGGTGAATATATGCGCGCGCATCTCGCCGCGCCTGCGCCGTGGTGGGAGCGCGCTGCTGCGTACAAATAAACACGGGAGGCATAGTATCTTAGTTCTTAGCACGCGAGGCATAGGTGCGAGAATGGAACGGCACGCTCTTGCCCATACATTTTTAGTACTACATGTCAAACTGTCACCAATTCATTCACTGCCTATGGCGCGAGGGAGCGTCACCCAATACGTAGTCCCATCCGTAGTTAGGTCTTCCCGCTCAAGGTACATTAATTTGAATTAGGTCGTTACGGACAGGTAATGGAGTTTAGTTTAAAACTTTGCTACGATGGGTTTCGGTGATTTTGAAAAATGTTGACGGTTTGGTAGCTTCTCTTTGAGCATAGTTTTAGGTATTCTGATGCATCTATTATTGCAATTTATAATAAATAAAATTCATTCACCTGTAATCCCCGTAGGCCTCCTGGCGGGATCGCCTGTGTTACCAAATTTGTAATATTCAATCTCATTTGCATGTCTAGCTTACAGGAATCCGGGAATCAGAACAATTAACATTAATGATCTAATTCGTTAGTTATGTAATTGCTGTCAGGCACTTAATGTGTACCTGGTTTCCAATGCTACTTAAGTATTTAAGAATAAGTGATTTAAAAAAACTAAAGATTGCCATGAAAAATCATCTTTAAAACACACTCTTTCAGCAAGTCTATAATTCCACACAAAAGAAATTAAAAAAGTTTCAGAATTAACATTGCTAATCTGGTAATAAAAATACTATAATAATCGCTTAGTAAATGAGATCGTAGGTATGCTGAGTTTTGACAATGAAGGGTTCCGTAGATGGAATGAATTTATCCATTTATCATTTTTAATGAATTTATAGCATTGTTGTTGAAAACTCTCACACTGTCCTCCCATACATCGATACGAGTATACGTCACAGTTAATTCTTCAACTGCAAGTTCAGTTTGTAATTGCATTTTTTTTTTATGTTATAAAACTAAAAATGAACGATTTTTTGACTTTTTCCTTTACTTGTGCTGTGACTGAGACCAACTTCTTGCCAAATTTTAAGAGTCTAGGTCAATGGGAAGTACCCTGCCTATTAGATTTTGATTTATTTACGAGTAAGTATTAAAATATGTCGCATAAATGGCCGTATTTTTTTATTGCGTTGACTTAGAAGTTTGTTTTTTTTAAGCTCTAGCGGACCGTAGACCTACGTATTTGATTTTAATTTAAACTCGATACCTCCACGCATTCCAAAGGTTCTAGAAAAAGGGTCTTGACAGACTGACAGCCAGACGTACAGTAGGGGTAGTAAGGGTTCCGTTTTTTCCTTTTGAGGTACGGAACTTTAAAAATACGCAATCATGTGGTCATATAGAATGTACCAGACACAACTCGTGTAGCTAAGAGCAAATGATGTGTATACAAAGGTGGATACTTCGGTCTGTCCACCGTTCATACATACAATATGTGAGGAAGTGAAGTGGTGTCCACTTTACAATGTAACGTGTAACGACATATTTTAATGACTTTTCCGCGCAAATGACAACATCGCTTCTTTCAGGAGTGTTTCTAGAAAAGTCTGGTAGTTTTCCGAGAAATTACAGAGCCAGACTGAAACGGTATAGAAGAACTAATAAGGAACTTACGAAGTAATTGTACTATTTGGTAGTCGTGTTTTGACGAGTAAATACTGAGAAAAAATCCTCACAACCTGACCCTCTTAATTCATACAAAATAGTACATTATGATACAAGTGCGTTGTGTTGGTCAATGCACACGTGTTTCATACGACGTTTTTCAACACACTTGTGAAGAAAAAACCGGCCAAGTGCGAGTCGGACTCGCGCACGAAAGTTTCCGTACCATTATCTATAAAAACGGCAAAAAAATCATGTCTGTTGTATGGGAGCCCCCTTTAATATTCATTTTATTCTGTTTTTTATGTATTTTTTGTTAAAGCGGCAACAGAAATACATCATCTATGAAAATTTCAACTGTCTAACTATCACGGTTCATGAGATACAGCCTGGTGACAGACGGACAGACGGACGGACAGCGGAGTCTTAGTAGGTCCCATTTTACCCTTTGGGTACGGAACCCTAAAAACAGACTTGTTGTAAGAACTTATGTTAAAATAACGTATAATATAGAGATGATACATTTAGATTTATAAAATTCAACTGACCTTTGTTGCCAGGTAGGTACTGACAATCCGGACCTTCTTTTGAAAAATATATAATTTGATGAAATATTATGTTAAGTACCTGGGCGACCGAGCTCTGCTCTGGTGAAAATAGAGAATGCTCATTTAATAGTATAGGATAGTACTCACTAATTCCATACTGTCATGATAGTAGATACTTACTAATTCCATGCTGCCATGATCATTATTCTAATGTCAATAATGTCATGTATTTTATATTTTGTATTATATCATGTATTTTATTTTCTTGTTCTAAACTTTGGGAAAATGATGGGAAAACGGAGAAAACAAATTTTCCCAGATATGAGACCTATCTAGATCAACTTTCATCGAAATCGTTAGAGCCGATTTCGAGAACGTGAGTAGGTAGGACAAATACAAATATATACATACAAATTAATCTAAGATACAAATATTGCTCGTTTAATAGAAGTAGGCATACATGAAGTCTCTTTGATGAGAAAAGCGCACATCTCTGCTCAGGTGAATATAGAGAATGCTCATTCGTTCGTGCATTCTGAAAGTGGGCAACGCAGCAAACGTAGCAATAGATGTCAAATATTTCGCTGTTTTGATTAATTTGGCAATATCACTTTATAGAAGTGTGAAATATGGCTAAATAGTGAACTAAAATATTGATTATGAAATGCAATTAATTAATATCGTAACACCGAATATTTAGTTTTAGATGTAAAAAAAGTATTTGGAAACTTTCCAAATTATTTTTTTACAGCTAATACGGTTATAGCATCAAATTCAGTATTATAATTGCAATTCATTATTATTATTCTAGTTTACTTAATTAGCGGTATTTCCATACAGTAATATTGCCAAATTGATCAAAAAAGGTAAATATTTGACAGATATTTGCGACGTTGCCAACTTTTAGAATAAACGCTTTGAATAGTATAGGATAGCTCATACTATTATAATTTCATGTATAATACTACTAATTCCAGCTAAGCATGGGGTACTGGGTTCGATTACCAGGTCGGGTAGTGTTATTTGATTTTTCTATCAATAATTTCTCAGTAGCACCAGTTTCTTAGTAGTATTAATCTCCGGAGTCTGGATTTGGGCCCGGTTGATAGCAATAGACTCACCCTATATTACCTGGGACTCAGTGGCGGATCCAGGATTCTCGTTTGGGAGGGGCTTGACTCAGCTGAGGGTAGATATTGGCAAAAGGGTCAAGGTTCACGGGAGGGTTGATGTACTGTGGTGCAACTTGAGTGAATTCGCAAAAGTAACACTATATGTAATAAGTTATTTAGATTAAGATATTTTTTAACTAGGTATAAGGTGTAGATTTAGGATTTAGTTAGTAAGGCCAATCTGTCGCATTGGATCATAGATCTGTAATGATAGTGTAGGTAAGATTGTTATAAATAAATAAATAAATAATAAAGTTTTTTTTTCGTCGGATTACTTTCACAAATTCTTGAATGACTTCGATAGGTTGTAGACTACCAGAGATTTCTCGGTGAATATACATGGCGGCCAAACTGGGCAGCGTGAGTGTCAGAATGAATGGCACTCGGATTCAAAATTCCTGACGTAATCAAAACGTTACCTTACGTCGGACGTTACCCAGAAACCCGCTAAGCTTAAGTGGGACTGGGCCGGACATGTCTGCCGTATGTCAGATGACAAATGTTCTAAAAGAACCACTGATTGGGTCTCACTAAACGCACGACGACATCGCGGCAGGCCGAGAAGAAGATGGCGGGATGAGCTTGACTCCTACAGAAAGGACTGGCCGACACTAGCAATAGACAGAATTGTGTGGAAAAGGAAGAGGGAGGCCTTTGCCCAGCAGTTGGACAATACAGGCTACTTAGTTAGATTTAGATAGAATCAAAACATCTTTTTAAAAAAACTTGTAAACATAATATTTATTCATTTAGGTACAGAGGCGGTGTAAGGCGTGGGCGACGTGGGCCACCGCCTACCTCGCGGTCCGAAGGGCCTCGCACCTCGAAGGTTTTTATGCATTACATAAAAGCCGTGAACGCGTCGGAAAATTGTAGGTACTCTTCATAAAACGAGCCCTCCAGGAGGATTCCCGGCTGCAGTAATGCCAATAAACGCATTTTTCTTTCTTTCTTTCTTTCTTTCTTTCTTTGAACTCTGAAACTGAAAACTGTTAAAGCTTAATATTACGCAAACGGAACCCTGAATAGAAAAATGGTTTTAACAGACCTGCAATATTTTTGAACGGCTTATCTTAGAACTCGACCTAAAAATTTGACAATTGTTCAACTGTTTTTTTTTTCGTCGTCTTGCGCCACTAGAGGGCCTCGCGAAATGTACCTACCTCGCCCACATCAAATTTTGATCTTGCCCCGCCACTGTTTAGATATAATTGATGACAATTGTACATGAGGTAGTGTAATACTTGCCAAAAAGTTTAATTAGAATAATATCAAGTTTACTTTAAAATTTGTCATGGAAGAATTTAGACGCTTTTGGGGGGGCTTGAGCCCTTTAGATCCGCTACTTAGTGACTTAAACCTACCTTACCTTAACGAAATGTGGGTGTACTATAAATACCTACGCCTTTGCCTAACACTTCGGAGAAACAGGCTTGACGATATGCTATGTTTCAAGTCTCGTTCGATGCAAATAGTCTATCTAAAGGATCTGTATCGTAAAGTTGATATCTTCCAAATTCATAAGAAAGTAAAAAGATAAGTATCTTCTTACTATGATTATTATCGCTACCGCTATCTGTCAAAGTAAGTTGTTTTTTGTAGAAAACTGCCCATTATCACAATTTTCTCGAAAATAGCAGGTAGAATTTGAGATTTCATAACCGCGTGTTATTACATCTACCTAAATGTTTAGTTTTATCAATCGAACGATTGATACATAGTTTATTGATAGACTAAACAGTACCTACTTTTTTAGAGTTCCGTACCTCGAAAGAAAAAAACGGAGCCCTTATAGGATCATTCGTCATCTGTCTGTCTGGCTGGCTATCCGTCTGTCACAGCCTTTTTGTTCCGAGTCCATAATACCTGACCAATTTAGTTGAAATTTGGTATTATACTTTATGAATTATTGTGATCTGAATACGGACGTGTAACGTACCTAAATAAATGAATTTTGAAAATGACTTTTAAGGGAGAAATCGAAAAAAAAAAAAAGTTTTGCAAACTGTACCTACCGTGTGTGTGACATATCAAATAAAATGGCTTATTGTGAGAATATCAAAAATAATTTATTTATAATTTTAAAATAAATACTTTAAAATATATTTGAGAAAATTGATGAAAATTGTAAAAAAATATCCGAAAATACAGAGAATGGTTCTTTACTCATAGAACACAGGAAAACCTATAAGAAGTCTATGGTCTTAAAATAACATGGTAAATCTCTCAATATCGTGCAATTAAACTAACATTGTTTTGCAGTTGGAATGTATGGGAGAACACGTTTTTCGACAACAATGTCAAATTTGTTCTTGGGATAAATTCATCCCAACTACGGAACTCTTCATTGTGCGTGGTCCGACATGCACTTGGCCGGTTTTATCCTTTGCTTTATCTATGTAGAGCGAAACTTATTTACGTAAACAATTATGCCTAATTTGTTTCACTTTGGCAGTTCAACAACATTCATTGCGTTATTTACGTTGTTGAGCAGATTTTTTTTTCCAACTTAAGAAATCGAAACAGATTGTGTTGTATTACGCAATTAGGGTACAGGGATGTTAAGGAGTTCCGAAACTATCGGATATCCGAAAAGAAAATCTATTCGTAACCGTAACCGAATCCGTTATAAACGTTTTGGATAATTTCGGATTGGGGCGGTGTCTAAATGAGACACATTATGACAGGATTTTCTGCCCAGCCGAGCCGATACACTAGCCGCGCGCGTCACTTGTTGTTTATTATTGCTATTGCTTACTCATTACTAGTCAGTCATTGCGGGATAATATTATAACATTACAATTTCTTAAGAATGTAATAATAATCTTACGTTAACCGAAACTAACGGATAATCCGAAATAATCTCATATCCGTAACCGTATCTGAAACCGTTATATTATCATTTCTCTATCCGTATCCGTATCCAGATTTGAAATTTCATATCCATAACATTTCTGTTGTAGACCAGTATTTTGTCATCAATCAATTGTATGTTGAATAAACGACTGGTCTATGAAGAAATGTTTTCTAAACATTACGGTTTTTTTCCTCATGGCATTCAATGGACAAGCATATAAATAAAAAACGGAAATAAAACGTTTATTTCTCAAAACTGAACGTCGACGTTGTATGATTTGAAGAGTTTTATAGTTTGTTATTTCAGCTTCATCCTAGCTATTTGGACTTAACATACTATACAAAATCGGAATGCAATATCCTTCATTTAAACCACTTTTTGGTTTTGGTTGCATCATGCAGCCAAAACCGTTGTTTAAAGTCCAATATAAAAAATGCCAGCCTATTATTGGACCACTACAGGGCAACGGCCTCTTCTTATGAGCATTGATCACCACGCTTGCTCAAGGCGGATTGGTAATTTCAGTATATTACTTAATTAAAAGTTCAGGTTTTCCTTCACCGAACCTTGTAAAGTATTTTGAACGATTTTGAACCCACAACTTCTCGGAACTGTTCAAAAATTAAAACCCAGTGTCGTTTTCCACGTCATAAATGCGATGATATGGCTACGTTCAAACGGCGATTTTTTTCCCATATACCACGAGACTTACTAATAGAGTAGTGGCAGTAGAAAATTATAATAGTCGATCGAATCGTATAGTCGCCGTCCGACCCTTTACTGGACTACAAAACGGCAGGAAATGCCACGGCGACGATGCTTTTTATTTATCGATAGAGTACCTATTAATTATCAGTTCTATATTTAATATGCAGCACTCTCGTGTTCGTGAGTGGGTTGTTCCCATTACGGTAAATGGCCACTACACCCTACCACTTTGTTGGGGCTATACGTTTTCACTATGACGTTCGGTTTTATGTCATTATATACGAGTATGTATCCACTCACCTCAGATTCTAGGGACATGATATAAATAAACTGTAGTACATAATATAGATAAGATAGTAATACACTGCATTGAATTCCTCCACGAGAGGTGATATTTTGATATGTCTGTTGCAATATACTGCCTGTTCTGCTAAGTAACACTTTGCTGTCTGGCTAATATTTTCAAAACGGTGAAGGAAAACATCGTGAGGAAACCGGCATGTCCTACTTAGAACCAAAACAAATCGAAGACATGTGACATTTACCAACACGCACTGGGCCGGTGTGGTGGATTACGGCCCACTTCCACTCACTGAGAGGAGGCCTGTGTCCCACCAGTGGGAACATTACAGGCTGATTATGCTTATTTAGTTTCGACACAAACTACAAATATGGGAATATCTCGAACAGGAGAAGAAAAAGAAATACCTGCATACAAAAAATTCAACATTCAGCATAAGTAGCATTTTACTCTATATGTTCCAGCTAGTCCAACCAGTCAGTACCCTCCAGATTTCTCACTACTTATTTACCGACCGATCGATTCAAACACAATTTTCATTATTAAATTCATTATAATTGACATTCGTATCGATGTCGACTTCTGGTAATCTATTGATTTCGAATCGAAGCTTACGCTATACCAAACGGTCACAACACATTTCCATGATAAAAGATTTGTTATGGATTCGTTCTGTTTATAAGAGACCCTTTAAATCAAAGAATAGATTCAGGATCTAGCTAAGTTTAGTATTAAATAACTTAATATCACGCCTATGTTTAAGTCCCAGTGTTAGCCTATTGCTATCGACTGACCACGTCAATGTTCAATAAACATTCGGTATAAGAAAACCCAATCAAACATAATGTAAACATGGTCCACTTCACCCTTTGTTTCAAGGCGAGGTTCTCGATGAGAAAATAGCAGGTTCCCCCTCGCAAGACCCAAGCGCGGTTTGACCTCGACCCTCGCCCGGCTGTGCGTTTGCTACGAGCCCCTCCAATCATGCTATCAGCTGTCTCGGTTCCGCTTGATACAAAAGATATTCTGCACTTCGAATAGCACCGGGTTTTGTTTCTATATTTGGCACTTCGAAAATTGCACCGTCTTTTATTTCTATTAGGTACTAGTTTATTTACCCTTTGACTTTGAGCAGTCTGAAAACCACGTTTACCCAAGTGCTGCACCTTTTTAGGTGCAGTTCAGTATTTATTTTCTTCTTAGTAAGTAAACAAGTTATTTGCATAGTCTCAAACATACATAAGTTCACGGCTTTTCTCATGGGGACGACTAACCAAAACTACAGATGTGCTACATTGTGCTACAATCCTTTCAAACATCTTTTGCTCCGAACACATCAATTTAATTTATGGCTTAGTAGTAAGCCATAAATTAAATTGATCTGTATATAAAGTCTACTTTTACTGTTTTACCTTCTACACCGTTTTCGAATTTCTATGACATGCGCAAAATCAACACAATATGGACGAAATGCATCCGTACGCCGCCCGCGCCGCGTTATATAGTTTTCCACACAAATTATCAAAGCCTGTTTTCATTTAGTTGACGTTGATAAGTTGGTACCGGATTTAGATTGGTTGTTCTGTTGGGTAGGAAAAAGTATTTCGTATTTATCTAGAAACTAGCCAAGTAATCCTTACATACAATCTTTCATCCCTTATTCAACCCCTTTAGGGAATGAATTTACAAAAATCCTTCTTTAGCACGCTTCAAAAAAAGCCAGCGATTTAGGCCGGTTTTTCTGACAGTGAATTTAAGATTCTTCTTAAGTAGAATTGTCACATTAATTTCGATTATTCTATCTCTTCGTGTATTGCAATACTTTATTTTAGGTAAATTTTTATGTTGTGTCCCTCTTACATTTAGTAATCGGTAGGTATACTACGAAATTGCATATTCTTGATGCAGTAGGTAATGTTTCGAGAAAAATACTTGAAAAGAAAGTACTTTTCTTTCTTTCTACATTTTGAAACAAATGTAATTTCTATTATTAGTACTTTATTTTCATTCCACCCTCGGAAAGGATTTTTTATAGATATTCTTTATTGAATATGCAAATGAGTGGTGTGCTTAACGCAAACGTGTAAAATGTGCTTAACGCAAATTTGTTTCTCAAAATATTGGGCATATCACGGAGTAGGTATAGAAAAAAGGGGCTAGGTATATATATCGAAAGTACAAGCCGATTAACTACATAATATTAAGTAATACACTATAAAAAATATTATTAATAAGCCTGAAATCTTCAAATATTAATTCAATATCATGAAACTGCAATATAACGCCTGCTCAAAAGCTTGTAATATTATTTTAAGTTATAATGCGATTTTCAAATATTTATTAAGAATTAAAATGAACTGTACATTAATAACAACTTGTACCTTATTAATAAAATATAAATCCAATCTGAACTATGACTAACCAAAAAATGGCCGAAATTTTAACTGTATACATAAAATGTGCTAGCAAATATATTCTGTTTCATGTCTGAAAAACATGTGTTTTACTGGTGCATCATATTTTTCAACATTTTGTTGGGCTTGGCTTTTTATAACCCGTTTTGAAGATAGTTATCAATGCTAATCCAACAGCAATCGAAATATTTACAAGCATATTAGTATCGAAAAATGCTTCACGCACCCAAGTATGACTCAGTCAAAATAATCTATTATTTTGTTCTAGTAAGATTTTCGTTTATTGTTTGATAAATCTTTATTACTCATGCTCGGTTCCTATAAACAAAAAACTTTTTACAAAAAAAAAACAACCGACTTCCAAAAAAAAAACACTACAAAGTGAAAAATAACTTTAATTTCGGAAGTCGGTGTCTTGGGGTTTGTGTTTTCGTTTTTTGCCACCGACTTCCGAAATTAAAGTTATTTTTCACACATTCGAATACCACTACCTGCTACCAGTGACAGGAACTTATCATATCATCTACATACTAAGTTGAAAATAATACGTTTTTTGTAGCTAACTCAAAAACTACCCAAGCAAAGTTAATAAAATTAATATGGGACCAATTTGGGAGCATACCCTTTCAAACAAAAAAAGAATTTTCAAAATCGGTCCACAAATGACGGAGAAATCGGTGGACATACATAAAAAAAAAAAAAAAAAAAAACATTCGTAAACAAATTTTACCTGTGATAGCTACTTCCTATGGAAGGATCTTCTATACAAAGCTATGAGGTTTTTGCTTTATTATGAGTAAAGATACAAGAGTCTTAATTTTAACCAATAACGGCCCGTAAATTATAGGAATCGGCTATAAGTCTTTAAATCCTGTGATTAGGTTTACAAAGTTTATTTGTATAAATAGGTTACCGCCATGCGGTTCTTTCGATATGCCTAAATGCTGCGGTGTAGGTATTTAGGAATAGGTAAAATAATATTCTTTACACCCCGAGATAAATAATACATTTTTATTTCTCTCTCCACAAAGGTTGGCTTAGAATTAAAATCTTAGGACTAGAAAATAAAAAGTTAAAAAAAAAAACAAAAAAAAATACAATTGGCAAAAGGCGTTGTGTGTGGTGCGAGATGTATGAGAGTACGGTGTACTGTGCGGTGTGTGTGTGTAGAGTCTTGTGAGTGTGTCATTGTGCGAGGAAAGATGTCTATGTTGTGTGTTGTATTGTGAGTATGTGTGTGTGCACTGGATCCATCGGCTAGTAACACGATTAGGATGTGATAAGAAATAGTTGCTCGGTGGCATCGTAATCTAGCGATTTCAGCCAATTAAATAAAAAAAAATTAAAGGACTGTTTAGAAAGGGGGTAAATCGACAAGATTTTGTTTAATCTATTACAGGTAACTGCCGAGAAACACGAAGTGACGCCGTGATGATTTTGTATGGAATCGCATTGTCGGACATACTGCATATTTACGTCGTCTATGTTTTAAAGCCGTGGGATCGTATTGCAGCTGGGAATGTTTACGGAGGGTTGCATTTAGTATGTACATATAATTGTCGTACCGTTAGGACACCAGTAAGTTCATACAAGTCTTTAGTATACGAGGTACTTCTGTGCCTCGGAGATTACGCCCCTGATGTCATTCAAACATCTAGGACTCGTACAGGTAGTTAGAAGCCCGATGGTCAAACAACTGAGTAGGTATTACCCAGTAACTGGCTAATGAAAGTCAGATGTCAAATTCACATTTTTTTTTTTTTTTTATATGGGTCGGCTTCGAGTTGTAGCGGTTACACCGCCACATACAAACTACGCATCAAAAGACATGACGTCACACAAATCCTGCATCGCGCAGTTAGAGTTTACCGAGCGATCGACATACATACAAGATTTCAACTTCCAACCGATGGGCAGTTGCCCGCCAGACACAACACCCGTCTGGTTGGAGGATCCTCCCTTTTCTATGGTGGATGAGTGAACTTTACACCCTGTTCCTCATACCCCTAAATTGATGACCCCGAGTATGAACGTCAACGCAGCCTTCGTGCAATTACTTCGGCGTGACGTCATCATCATCATCACTCCCGCAAGCTTTCGTGAGGCGAGTCACATAGCCAGCCAGCACCCACGGCTTCAACGGGTATCCTGACCACCAGCATGCAGCGAACGCGCGCATTCCTGGTCATCACCCTCAGCCTCATCACCCCGACTCACTGGGGAATCAACGCAATCACCCCGACTCACTGGGGAATCACAGCAATCACCTCAATCACCCCGACTCACTGGGGAATCACCACAATCACCACAATCACCCCGACTCACTGGGGAATCACCACAATCACTACAATCGCCGCAATCACCACAGAAAGTTCCGACTCACCGCGAACTATGCGGCACCCGGTTCCGACTCACTGGTACCACAGCTGGCATTGTGTAAAGCATCGCAAGATTCAGCCCACTATCGACCTCCGGTCTCCGGAGGGGAGTGATGTTGCCGTTACACCGCCACATACAAACTACGCATCAAAAGACATGACGTCACACAAATCCTGCATCGCGCAGTTAGAGTTTACCGAGCGATCGACATACATACAAGATTTCAACTTCCAACCGATGGGCAGTTGCCCGCCAGACACAACACCCGTCTGGTCGGAGGATCCTCCCTTTTCTATGGTGGATGAGTGAACTTTACACCCTGTTCCTCATACCACTAAAGAGTCTATTCCTTAGCGTCTTATTTTTTATTATTTTTTTGGGTGGGAAATTATCAAATTACTTCTCCCGCTCTGGGTGGAGCGGGAGGGCGTGTCAGACTCTTACTGACTAAAACCCACCCGTATTCCTTCAGTTGCCATGTTGCCGGGGGGCCACGATATCCCTATCGGCCCATATTCGCAGCCGAGTTTCAATATTTAATAGACCCAACATATGCGGGTATGTTGACGAGCCCTACCTGTTTTCTTTGTCTCCGCATTAATACAAGGAAGCATAGTAGGTACAATCGACCGCACGTCGGTGGTACCACTTTGACCTTGAGCTTGAATAAAAGGCTAGTTTTGTTACCAACGATGTGCGGCTTAATGTACTACCATAATCATCAATCACAGTGGTGATGGTGATTTCAATCAGCCGGTAGAATAACCAAAAAAAGAGAGAACCACAAAAAGTTCATCGGGATTATTTTTTACAAAATATTATATAAATAAATTGCGAAATTATTCGCCGAAGTACAAAATATGAAAATCGTCACTCAGTGAACCATGCCTGTAAAAATTTATTCGTGGAATATCAATTATTAACAAATGAAAAGAACTAAAATACCGCCAAATTAAGTTTCAATAAATAATTATTTACTATTATAGTACTTTAATTTTAAATTTTAATAAACTGATTATAGTTCGTGGAGTGTCCTAGACTGCCGGTCACCACAACAGAGAAATAAGCAATCACGATACGTTTAATTTAAAAAAAGTTCTTTAACAGAATTACTTATTAACTTCGATATCAAATGGAATTTAAAAATATATATTATAACTTTCAATTTTTTTAAAACAATTTTGTATAATTTCAGTTATAAACCTATTGATAATGTACGTAAATGGAATATTCCTTCAATTTCTTTAACTTTTTTTTCATAATTTAGGTCAAAGGTCAGACGAGGTCATATTCACGATTAACTGCCTACCCTAAAAAAAAAAAAAGGAGCGGGAGGGCGTGTCAAACTCTTACTGACTAAAACCCACCCGTGTTCCTTCCTATGCCATGTTGCCGGGGGCCACGATTTCCCTATCGGTTTTTTTCGAACCCCCGGCAGGCATTGGCCCTAGCGGACCCCGTCAATTCTGCTGACATCTCTTTGAGGCGCGCGTGGAACACAACGCGCCGTCGACCCGGGCTTGGTCCTTATCGGACGGCGAGCTACCCATTGCTCACCGTCCGCAAGCCCGCGCCTACGGTGGCTGGAAATCTTCCTGCGATTCCCGACGCCCAGGGCGTCTCCTCCTGCGGCGGTTAGGGGCGCGAGGGCGCGAAATTTGCCTTTCCCTCACGCGCTCCGTCTCCTCCTTCGCGAGCATTACTGCTTCGCAGAAAGAGGTGACGGCCTCCCATTTCCTCTCGCTCCGTAGCATGGTCCGAATCAGGGCCGGACGCGAGAGATCACCGCCGCCTCCACGAGGACACGGCGATGCCCTGCCCAAGCCGGGCAGACCTCCACCGTATGCTCCACCGTGTCCTCCGGGCGATCCACACAGTGACGACACCCGGGCGTTTCCTCCCGCTTTATCCTGAACAGGTACCTCCCGAAACAGCCGTGTCCGGTGAGTACCTGCGTCAGGCGGAAGGTGAGGACGCCGTGGCGCCTCTCTAGCCACTCCTCAAAGAGGGGTCTTATCGCCGCAATTGTGGCGTGCCCAGCGCTGGGTTGCGACAATCGCACTCTCCATTCCGCCATGAGATCCCGCCGGAGCTCTGTCCGCTGTGCCGCGACTTCTTGCGGCATCGGAGTTAAGCCCCGGCGTTTCGCCTCCTCGCGCCACTCCCAAATATGCGCGAGGACCTTTGCCTCCAGATCCCATGGCGGTACTCCGGCAAGGAGGCTCGCCGCCTCGCAGGAGACCGTGCGGTATTCTCGGGCCAGCCGGATGGCCATGACCCTTTGGGACGCGTTCAGCCGGCGGCCTGGCTGCCGCCTCAATGAAGGCGCCCACACCGGCGCCCCGTAAAGGGCCATGGACCGCACGATTCCCGCGTAGAGCCTCCGGCAGGAGGCGTTTGGACCTCCCAGATTGGGCAGGAGCCGCTTCAAGGCAGCCCCGGCCCGGTCCAGTCTGGGAGCCAAACGTTGGAAATCCTCCACGAAGTTCCACCGGCTATCGAGGACGAGTCCCAGATACTTCATCGTCGACTCGACGCCGATGTGAACCCCTCCCGCCAATACCTGGGAGCCTGACGGTGGCGCACTACGAGGACCATAGAAACCCATGGCCTCGGACTTGTGCAGGGCCACCTCGAGTCCCAGCTGCCGGATTCTGTCGACGATTGTCGCAACCCCGCGTTTCGCTAAGTCGGCCACCGCCTGGTACGACCTCCCCTGCGCTAGGACCAGCGTGTCGTCAGCGTAACAAACGACGCTGACGCCAGTAGGGAGGTCGGCGCGCAGCACCCAGTCGTATCCGATGTCCCACAGATGCGGCCCCAGGACCGATCCCTGTGGGACACCGCACGACATCTCTCGCCGGTTCCACTCTCCTTGGTGACCGGGGTAGATGACAGCCCTGTCCGTCAAATAGGCCTCGACCACACGACAGAGGTAGGTCGGCATCCGGTGATACCGGAGTGCCTCCCTGATGCAACTCCAGGGCAGGGTGTTGAAGGCATTGGCGATGTCTAGAGACACCGCCAAGACGACCCCACCCCGGGCCACAGCATCCCCCGACGTGAGGGCCCGCATAACTGCCTACCCTGCAAATAGGCCTCCTGCACAAAGTAACTACTTTTTGTGTCATTTTTCACGATCGGGTGTGTTTTACTTTTAGCCAAACCGGGTTTTTTTTTCTATTTTTAGAATATGTAGGTACCTAAGTAGTATACAGGGTGACTTATAATTCAACGTTTTCCTTCCAGGACGTGATAGTGTGACCCCTGTGCGACATTGAAGAAATTTGTTTTTATCTGAAAATTCGTCCCAAAAATCTAATATTTTCTCGACTCCCATGGATTTTCGCCTAGGCTATATGGGGTGCTTAATTGTTGCAAAAGGGTCACATTATCAACTCCTGGAAGGAATACGCGGAATTACAAGTCATTTAAGTAGAATATCCGGAAGGTATCTACAAATATAACATGTGCCATGACCGCAGATTAACTTTATTACTATGTTTATGTTAAAAACGAGCTATAACCAGTGGTAGTATCGTAGCGCGTGTACAATGATAAACACTAATTAATAAAATCAGTCTCCAGATTACTACGAGACAAGATAAACGACACGTTGCCGTAATAATGGCCGTGTCAAAGGCAAGGCATTGATTAGGTTACAACCACTTTTAACCAGAGTAGTATCAATTTTTTTCCTAATTAATCATTTAATTGTGAAATCGATAAGTTTGATATCGTAACAGTAAAGTTAAGTCACAATAAAGCTAAGAGCACATTAGATATATTCAACTCGGGCAGCAGTGCATCGCATTTTAACAAAAAAGCGTGATGCGGAACGCAATCAAAAGTGATGCTGGAGGATTTTTGCTATACGATGCGGCTCGTCCAAGTTTACGTCAGCCTCGCTCGGAAGGATTTTTTATTAGTTTTTTTCCAATTGTGGATTCCATAATCTAAAACCATAAACATTCAAGTTTTAATTTGTTACGATTACAACTCTTATCTGGATTGCAGACGTAATGCGTTATTTTCATTTAAATGGTAATTGCATTGGAGTTTTAGTATGATTTAACTCAGCCTATCCTAGTCCACTTTTGGACATAGATCCCACCCAAACTACATCACAACGACACCCACGAATTTATAGATCACGAGAAAAATCAAAACGAATGTCCAGTAATTATGTATGTACGTAACAGCTGCTGATTTATTACAACAATATAGGTCACAATGTGAACAGAAATTGCAAAATCATTTTAAGCCCGAATCGATGTGCGTGTATCCTGTGCTGTGCTGTTAATAGCCTGCCTCGGGAATGGCTTTAGAAATATTGAATCGATATTTCCATATTCAGAGTAAATAATATAACCTAGCCCTAAGTAAGTAAGTAGGTGACGTCGCCAGGATCACAGGCAGGAGAAGATTATAAGTCTTTAATTATGAACGGAAGGTAAACCTAATTGCCAATTTACTGTCGATTGGAATTGGGGATCAATCCCGAGCTATGAAATTGCCTCCGGCAATGCTTATGCCTATAGTCTTTCAATACTATATCCTAATTGCGTAATACACGATCAATCACAATTTGAAACAGATTGCTAATCCATTGCTTCACAAGTTGGAAAAAAATCTGCTCAACAACGTAAATAACGCAATGAACGTTGTTGAACTGTCAAATGAAACAAATTGGTCATAATCGTTTACAAAAATAAGTTACGCAATTAGGGTACTGGTTATAATTAAAACTACCCAAGGATTTAATTAACAATATGAAATTCAACTTATTCTAAAGCGAGTTTAATTTGGGAACTGAGTAAGGAATTAATTAATTACCTAGTCATTGGCATATACGTCCTAATTCATGATAGCTTACTAAACCTTACTCTTGTAAAGCAAATGTGTCAGTGTCAAATAAATTAGTAAAAAAGAAAAGAATGCGAAAATATGTGGGTTACTAATAGGTACACATGGCTACATTTATCAAGCTATACATTTCCAGTAAAAGCTGACCTCGCATTGTACGGTAATCCTATACAATGCGAGATCAGCATAAACTAGAAATGTATAGCTTGATGTGTAGCCGTGCTTCGATCAACATTGTTGATCGAAGTAGCCGTGTGTACACCTCTGCCACAGATTACATATACTACCTCTGCCTAACCCTTCGGAGATTACAGGCGTATGTTATGTTATTTAATAAGTAAACTAAGGTCATGTTTATTATACTCGTTAAACAAATGGCTGACGAAACATGTCAAAAATCCCGTGCATACGGCCCTTTTTTTTCGTAGGTAAGCGTTACTATAGCGGCCCAGCGCTGCAAGCAGAAATAGTCCTTACGGTGAATGCGTTTCCTCGATAGTATCAATATGTAGGCCGTGAACGGATTGTAGGTTCTAACTCCAAAATGTTCACTTTAATTTTTTTTTATCGAAAAACCAAATGTGGAATAAAAAAAACAACTATTATCAATCTTTAGTTTCAAAATGTTTATAGATAACATTTAGGTCAAAGCTAAGAAGCTAATCGTAGAGAGCTAGTTAATCTAGGAGCACGCAACCCTCGCCCTTCTGCATACATAATTAATACAAGATTATCAACATATTCAATACAAAATCAATTTACATATAGCTAAGATATTTTGAACATAGTCACGACATCACTAATGTTATTAATTGAAACAACGTGACTTTGAAATCGGAGAGTTTTCTCACATTTCGTGTGGAAAATCACTTTACTCACGGATTTAATAGAATCACCACCACGTGAAGCGAGCGTGCTCAAGATACTCGTCGAGATATCACACTAATATTATAAAGTCTCTTCTTCACGCTCAAACGGCTGAACGGATTTGGATGAAATTTGGTACACAGATAGCTTATAACCTGGATTAACACATAGGGCACTTTTTATCCCGATATTCCCACGGGATTGAGACTTCTGCGGGTGAAACCGCGGGGCGCAGCTAGTCTTTCATAATTTCATCCTATCGGTCGAGACAACAAAGTTGAGCGGGAAGCAGAAACAACTTGATTTAAGAGCGGCCAACCCGTCATACTTTTCATACAAACGCTCGTACGTGATTATGGCGTCGTAACACATCTTTCTTTGAAAATTTTAAACTAATAGGTATCTTGTGCACTATTTCTAGGTTTCTATGAAACCAAAAAATTTAAATGTCGAGAAATAAATTCAGTACAAGCCTCCGAAAATCTGCATTTTTGCACAATTTTTACCTGAACTTTGGCCGTTCATAATATACTCATAAATTGTAAAAGTAAAGAAAAAATCTGCATAGGAACCTTGCACATGTAATGGAGATTCTAAATGACAAACATTTATTTCACAAAGTAGTAAAGCTTTCTCAAAAACACGTATTTCCTGAAACAAGTTTTATGAAATTTCCGCACACTATTTATCGTACAATGTTATCGCGTTCTCACTAGCTTGTTAGCAGTTCTCACTTGCGCTAGATGAAACAACATGCTTTTTCACCATGCTTGCGTTGACGATAGACGGATCGGGAAGGGCCCTCTTAAGGAGCCACTAGTCGACGGCTCGAACTAGTTGGTGGCGTGGCTAATATACATGCTATTTAGTACAGTTATTTATTTATATAATATTTATTTATCTAGTTTTTATTAATTTATATGATTTATAACGAAAACGAGCGCGTAAAATTTCATGAACAGACCTTTGGGCGTATAGATATTATGGAAAAACTACTGGATGTATCTACTCAAAATAAAATTATTTGAACTTTTAAATAAATTATCTATCCCTCTACGGTTTTTATTTTGCCATTTTCATACTACATAAGTTATTTATTTACGCCCAAAGATGAGTTAAAATTAGTGTTGATATATGGAAGTTTCGACGCTCATAAATTCCAAACCAATTTTTTTTCCGATTCTGCTTCCATACTGTGCTAGATAATGACAAGACATATTGATATAATTTTTATTTTTAAACGTACACCGTCAAACAGACGAGTAATCACCATACTACTACTTGTGTATGGAAGAATGACCGACTAGCGTAACCTTAAGTATAGATACGATACGCTAACAAAACTCTTATACATTAACTGTCATAGAGATGCATTTCGCTTGCCCTACTCTAATTGGACAGGTTTTTGAATAATGAATAAGACCTTTTCTTACTTGATAGTAGATTTAATATTTGAATGAATGGTGCGTTTGCTCGGTCTACATTTTGTCACTTGCGCGTCTCAACGATAACAAACAAATAAGTACGCACAGAAATCAAACTTCTTAGTAATCTAATACGCAATGTTATGTTCTCGATTTTAAATATTAAAATTCCCAGTGAATTCACTATTAAAATGCGCAAAAGTCGACCAACGAATATGACCTTTGGATAGGTCATGTCGTTGTTTTGAGGAAACTACCGTTGATAATGACTAATCGGCCATGCTCACTGGCAAGCAGGTTACCATTCAGTGTCGTCCATCTGTCTAGACTGGCGGTTGTTTTACTTCTGAGGATTCATCATCACCAAGTCGCCACCAACACCGCAAAGGGGCGAACCGAAAATTTTACAGGAGAGCCAAAAAACGTTTTTTTTCTCCCGATGACGCGCTTATTTTGATGATATTTAAGAAAATATATAGGTATAAATTAGAACAAAAAAAAAATCCCTACAACTGATTTTAAGATACGCCGTCAATCTTTTTTCGTTTCTATTAGTCTTAGAGCTTCGCCCTTTTGTGACGACATAGAGCTCGACAAATGGAGCATTTTTGTATACTAAACTAATTTTGCCTCGTTGGTCTAGTGGTCGCAAGCGTTACTGCTGAGCATGAGGTCCTGGGTTCGATTCCTGGGTCGGGCAGTGTTATTGGGTTTTTCTATCTGGAATTTCTCAGTAGCAGCCCGGAGTCTGGATTTGTGCCCGGTTGATGGCAATAGGCTCGCCCCCTATTACATGGGACTTAAACATAACTGGCGAAATGTGGGTGTACCTGCTACAGGTTACACCTCTGCCCAACCCTTCGGGGAAACAAGGCGTGATGTTATGTTATGTTATGTAAACTAATTTTTGACCGTTTGTATGAGGTTCGCCCCTTTGCAGTGTTGGCGACGAAGTCATCACCGAGCCGCAAGACACAGACTAAGGGTGCGTTTCCGATCCAATCATAGACGAGACGAGAGACGTGATGAGGATTTCAACCATTGTGATTGATCGATTCCTGCAGGTCTCCACTCAGCTCCGATCGTCTGCGCTTCAGTTGAAATTCACAATAACTGTCTAGTTTGAGGCTCACTGGCAACTAACACTAATGTCACTTAGCTGTACATAATATTTTAAGCCACTTATGACATTTTAATTTGTGTTTAGCCCCTGTGTACACACGGCTACACATCAAGCTATGCATTTCCAGTTTAAGCTGATCTCGCATTATATAGGATTTCCGTACAATGCGAGGTCAGCTTACACTGGAAATGTATAGCTTGATGTATAGCCGTGTGTACCTGCTTATGTATTACCTGGATAATAAACTATTTTCACAATTACTCACTAAAGGGAATTAATAACACATTGATCTTTATTTAGGAGGTTTCAACAGTTTTTCCGAAAATTTTTGTTTAAATAACATTATTAAATTGGATATTGAAATTCCGACCTCGCAGACGAGGTCCTTTACGATCGCGACCGCCGCGCCCCCGAGTAAATAATACTCCCCCCCGACCCTTGCTCGATAACGAGGTGCCAGCAGTTGTTGCAGCTGTGCACGTAGCTTTAAATTCCCCGACTAATAATCATGATCAAAACTTTGATCCAGCCCGTCCCATCTTTGATGTCCTCCCTCCGGATAACGCCCTAAGCCGAGGCCCGTACCCCGCAGGGGGCGCCCTTAGCGAGCGTTTATCCTAAGCTTTAGCTTAGTTTTTATATGTGTGCCCTGGCTGGAGGCAATAAGTATAGGAGCTTAATGCATCCACAGGATTGTCCGGTTCAATAGTTACGGTCGATAGAGACCAGCAATGAGATGCCCAACCGAAAAAAAAAAAAAAAAAAAGTATATTGAAAAATCATCAAAGAAAATTGAATTGTTATTCAATGAACCACAATTGTCAAATTATTACTTTTTAGGGTGATTTAATATTAGTAAGTATTTCGGGTTTAAGTAATCAAATTAAAGCACTCAATTTTTAAGTGGCACTACAAGTTGGCCACCACAGGTACACACGGCTACACATCAAGCTGTCCATTTCCAGTTTAAGCTGATCTCGCATTGCATAGGAATTACGTACAATGCGAGTTCTAATACTGGAAATGAATAGCTTGATGTGTAGCCGTGTGTACGTTTTCTGATTCATTTGTTTACATTTTCATCATATACTTTTAGGACAGACCATAGACTATGCTAACTGCTCCACTCAGCAAGTGGATGCTAAATGAGTGAAACAACTAGATCCTCAGTCCTCTCCGGATTTAACTTGGCTGCCTACAATGTTGCAGTCACAAAATATTCATTTCTAGCTTTATTAATATTTGTTAACAAAGATGTTGCAAACGTATATATCCATTTCTAGGGCAAGTTCTTGCTCATTTTAGATTTTTTAACCGACGTTCAAAAAGGAGGAGGTTATAAATGTTCGTAGCGTGTTTTTGTATTTTTTTTGTATGTTCACCGTTTTTTCCGTCAATTGTGGACCGATTTTGAAAATTATTTTTTTGTTTGAAAGTGTATGCTCTCGAGGTGGTCCCATATAGCATATTCAGCCTATAATGTTCCTCTCAGTGAGGGGCCAGTGCGGGTTGGAGATGTCACATGTCTTCGAATTTTTGGTTCTATGACATGCCGGTTTCCTCACGATTTTTTCCTTTACCGATTTTGGGAGCAGTGGTGATGAAATAATGTACACAAAGTAAAGCGCCTGTCGGGGTTCGAACCTACGACCTACAACTCGTTAGTCGCGGCCGTTACCACTTAGCCACCATTGCTCTGCTGCATTTCGGAAGTCGGTGGCAAAAAACGAAATTTAGAACCAGACACCGATTTCCGAAATGACTTTTTCACTTTGTAGTATTTTTTTTGGAAGTCGGTTGTTTTTTATGTGAAAAGTTTTTTAATAAAGAGGTTTACAATAGAAGTTTTTGTCAAAAAATTCATACTTAGCTAATTTTCTTCTGCCAAACATTGTTTATAATTGGCAATAGCTACCCTGCACCATAATTGCGTAACACACTTTGAATCACAATCCGAGAGTTTTGAAGGATCCATTGCTTCATAAGTCTTAAAAATTCGTCTCCTCAACAACGTAAATAACGCAATGAACATGGGTGAACTGTCAAAATGAAACCCATTGCGATCAATTGTCATTTTATGTGTGTTATGCAATTACTCACGCAGTAAGCCTATACATTTTTTAACCTACTTAAAAAAAAATTGTACTCAATAAACAAAACAAAACAAAGATAAACGCATTTAAAAATAAATGCAATACAATAGGAAAAAAAATTGCATCACTATTGTAAGTATGTTTTACTTTCCTTCTTCTTAGTTATTTATTAGTGATACAATATAATATATTTCACATAAAAAATCACTTCAATTCAAAATTCAAATTCAAAACATTTTATTTCACATAAACTTACAAGGGCACTTATGAAACGTCAGAAGCTATGTGCACGGTTCCAATTGGTCGCTTCCTATGGAGAAGAGCCGGCAAGAAACTCCACGCTTACTCTTTTCAAAATAAATGGTTTCTACAATGTTTTCAAATTACAGTGTTACTAGGTATGGGAGGACAGTGTAGGCCTATCAACAAGTACCAGGTACTTAGTAAAAATAGAAAATGGTCCACAAGTCTACAGCCTACAACGTTCTCACATTCACAAAATCTAAAAGAAAATAATCTATATTAAATATAAACAAAATAATAAAAATAAGGATCTATTTAAACCAAATGACATGATTGCCACTACAGCTGTAACAAACCTAATTTGATTAAAAAAATATATAGAAAATTGTAGGTGTAATTATATAATGTCAAAAAATTAAAAGATTATGTCAATGAAATATAATAACATAATCATCGTAATTTGGGAGCAGTTAATATACATTTACATTGTTACTGTGTGTGTAGGTACTTCACTACATAAAAACATAACTATCGCTCATCGCTCGTGTATATCGATTGTGAGCAGATAGCAACTCATCAGCGGTGATAAATGAACCGAGTGAGTGCTCTGTAACTATTTTTAACTGACTTCTAAAAAGGAGGAGGTTATATGTTTGTAGCGTATGATTGTTTGTATTGTTTCTTTTTTATGTATGTCCACTGATTTCTTCGTCAACTGTGGACCGATTTTGAAAATTATTTTTTTGTTTCAGGGTATGCTCTCGAGTTGGTCCTTAGTTTTTGAGTTAGCTTCAATAATACGTATTTTTTCCCATTTAATATGTTGATGATATGATAAGTTCCTGTGACTGTTATTTACATAGCAGGTAGTGGTATTCGAATTTGTGTGGGGTAGGTACCACAATTAAAAAGTGAAAAATTTATGAGTAAAATAAAATGAGTTCATGTATGTGTGTGTTGTGCCTATCTTAATGGATAATAAAACATTTTACAAAAAAAACAAAAAACAACCGACTTCCAAAAACAACACTAGGTAGACATTTGAAATTCAATTCACAAATTGTGTATTTTTATTGCCGCTATAACAACAAATAATAAAAAATAAATAAAGTTAATAATTAAAGGAGGTCTCGTACGGAACTCGTCGTATGGCCGGTTTTTATTATTCGTTAGTTAGCTTAAGTAAACGCCAAGAAATGTGTCCAACAGTAAAAAAAAAACAGTTTTTGATTAGGGATGTCGAAAATATAATGCCAACTACAGACAAATATGCATCCTTCATGTCTCGTATCGGCGTGATCTGATCTTTAACTGCTGTTGGACATTGTGTTCGCATACCTCGATAAAATGTAAGAAACAGCTGTTCTTTTCGTGATTTCATGGTTTGTTGGGATGGTGAAAGTTGTTCATAATGATAAGTAATGACGCCTTAAGAGATGTATTATTACATTTTCAGTTAATTCAATTACACCTTGTATAAGAGAATTTCTCATGCCATGTTAAAATATTGACCTGTTTTAGTTCAATAGCGTTCTATGAAAAATGTGAACGTCCACGACGAGTTAAAATGTCCTCACAATGTTTTGAACACCCAATATAAACTTCATATAAAGTTCAGATTTTCCCGACAGAGAAGTGCTGTCGCACCACATTTCAGCATAACTTAGGTCCTACATAAGGTAAAGTTAGTGTTTGACGGTAAACAAAACTCGTACCGCAGACTAATTTGTCAAACATTGAGGTTATGCCGTCTGGAAAGTGCTTGATAATTTATCAAACAATCTCGCAGACAGACAAGAATATAATAGCGTGGAAAACGGTCATATTTTCTTTTTTATTACAATCATTGGTTCTCGCTGGAAAAGTTTATAAATAACATGTTAAATGGAAATAGTATACCTATTACTATATTTTTTTAAATAAACAAACTCACTTAATTGTTGTCCGCTTATTAATTAAATAAACAGTTCAGTGACGACATTATTTAATCAATTTCTCCAAATATAGTAAATGTATAATTAAACGATAGATTATTCCTATCTATACATTATAAGTTACCAAAGCAAAAGTTACCAAGGTAAAAGCAAAGATTCAATTTTGACCATATATTATTTGAACCTTTTTTGCTTAGATTGTGAGCTCGAATAGTCGTCTAATCAAGTGGTGTCAGAATTTTATTTGACAAAGCGTGATGACAGGTGCTTCTGTGGAATGACATACGATGCTATGATCCTACTTCTAAGCATAGGCATCACCTACAGTATCTACGTTACTGCTACGCCGCTGCTACGATGCCTCTACGACGCTACTACGCTTCTGCTACGCCGCTGCTACGCCATTACTACAACGTCGCTACAACACTACTACGCTACTGCTACGACGCTGCTACACATCTTCTACGGCACTGCTACGCAACTTGTAAGCTACTGATACAGCACATCTGTACTATTCAAGTCTACGCTGCTTGCACTTCGTCGCGATGGAGTCTCAGGCAATGCTTGTGATTGTTTACATACCTACTTTTTTAAATTAAAAAGTTGTATGGTTAACAAGTAAGTACGTTTTCCATGTTGCCCCTGAGTAATACGCAAATATAAGTTCCCATACTACCGAGATGACGACTATACTACATAAAAGATAGCTTGATCTCTGCGACATATGTCAAACTGACATTCCTAGGGTTATCAGGATATAAAAAATTGTCGATAGAAATTATCGACGTTTCTTACTATTCGATGCTAATGTAACATATAATTGGGTTTACCAGACCAATCTGGTAACACGGCCTGTGAGCCAAACGCGGCGTCTCTTCTCCCGAAACCCAAGGATGGGACGTTGACGAATGGAATGTTACAGGAGTAGGTGAGAAATAGGATTTTATTTACTCACTATTATTTTAGATCAAGTATGTACAAATGTAAATAATGATATGATATTAAAATATACAATAACATTAAAAGATAAATTAAATTTAAATTAAGTTTTATTTAAAATATCGATAGTTTGTAGTCTGTGGTCACGATGATTCATCGCCCATCACTAATTAGGTTGGCATGCCCATAAAGTATGACATTGACAGGTACTGTCTGTACTATTACGAAATTCAGGACTTCATAGGCGTGATTTTACTGACAGCTGTCGCAGAGATCAAGCTATCTTTTATGAAGTATAATAGAGAGAGAAAGAGAATGATGATTATTAATATTGTTTATTTATTTATTTACTATTCACACTTACATTTGTTTTAACAGGTTGTTATCGCTTGACAATTTGATATAGTTCATCATATCATTATCAGCTTATAATGTTCCCACTGCTGGGACACATGCCTCCTCTCAGTGAGAGGGAGTGGGCTGTAATCTACTATGTGGGCCAAGTGCGGGTTGGTAGATGTCACATGTGTTCGAATTTTTTGGTTCTAGGACCGGTTTCTTCACGATGTTTTCCTTCACCGTTTAGAGAGCAGTGGTGATGAAATTAAATACACAGAGTAAAGCGCCTGCCTGGGTTCGAACCCACGACCTATAATTCGTAAGTCGGGGCCGTTACCACTGTCCCACCACTGCTGACCGATGATATAGTTATAGCATTGTAATTAATATCTGGATGACCATGCTTTGCTCGATTTAGATTTTTTGGTAGTTTTCTAAAAATGAAACCTAGCTAGATCGATTTATCGCCCCCGAAATCCCCTGCATACAAAATTTCATGAAAACCATTGGAGCCGTTTCCGAGATTCAGATTATATATATACAAGAATTGCTCGTTTAAAGGTATTAGATAGA
Source organism: Agrochola litura (assembly GCA_949152395.1). Classification (NCBI taxonomy): domain Eukaryota; kingdom Metazoa; phylum Arthropoda; class Insecta; order Lepidoptera; family Noctuidae; genus Agrochola; species Agrochola litura. Next base: position 10,781,764 of record OX424491.1, on the reverse strand, counting down.
TTAAGTTTACAGCTCCCTGAAGATGACGCCAAAGAGTGCTCTCACGATGTTTTCTGTCACTGAATAGAGGTCTGAGTGGTATACATGGTCCAAACAATTGAAAAAATATATTCTCGTGGTTGAGGCTTTGAACCCAAAACAATAGGCTTAGAAGTGGATTTTTAAAATCCTTGGATCAGCTGGGATTATAACTATATGAGGAAAAAAAAAGTGTTATAAGTAATGTATTTTATATTATTAGTAAACTGTTCAGTTTTCAGCGTTTTCTAGAAACACGTCTCAGTTACTTGAATCTTGTTTGTCACTATGCCGTGCCAATGATCTTGCAATGTCAACCACGCGGTGATAACGTTCGCGTGTATTGTCTAACCGCGTGTCGTTGTGGACTCTCCTTGAGATCGCCAATCATGCTAAATCGTTGTCAAATACGCGTGATAATAGTAACTAGAGCTAACCGGTCGCTACAGACGACAGGTAAAAGGCTTATTAACGAACAAGTCACGAAATGTATCAATCATGCACGGGGCGCATGTATTCAGAAGTTGATCTTATTTTTATCGATGACGGTTTTCGGATAGACGAGAATTTTCCATAATAATTTGTGATTTAGCTGTGATAATTCACACCCTGTAATATGCCAGAAACCTCCATTGTAAGTACCTACTTGCTGTAAGAAGTTCTCATACTAAACTCCCACCCAAAGTTTGTTGGATAAGGGATGTTATTCCGTAAAATTTCGAACAACGAGAATATTGGTAAGTACAGTGAATATTCGAGGCAAGTTCACTGCATTAAAAAAATATAAACAAACTGATGACCGTGACCTACTCCACTGCTTTATTATTTTGATTATACAATAGTCAGGTTTCTCTTATACTCGTGACAATCTAAGAAGTCCGATTTGACGTTTCCTACTCGCACGTGTAATAAAACGTTATGCCTTGAGAATTAGTTTTCAAGCAATGTAAATAAATCATAGATTACAAAATCTCTCAGTATGTTATATCGACATGTTTCGAGAATCGGTTTTTAAAGCAATCGAATCTTTTTTTCCATCACTACACAAAGGATTTTTATAGCTGTCAAATCAAACTTCTTAGATTGTAGCTAGTTTAGTCACAAATTAAAAATGATTAAATACTGCTACAGTTACCTAACGACTTGTATAATCTGTTTACAGTTAGATTTCCCACAAATGGCGTTACTGGTTACCGTGGGAGGGCGACATTCTACGTTAAACATCGGCTCGTTAACACGGTTCCGAGATAATTAGTTCAATTAACTAATTGTCTACGTATTTATATTCTAGAGCAAATTGTGAGTACATTATGATATTGATTGTTGGAAATGCGTTACTAATGTGTCTAAGTAATCATTGATATTTTAACGACTTCTCATAATCGTTTATGTAAGCGTTCGTTAATTCCAAATTAATTAAATTATTACTGGAAAATTGCAGACACTAATATATCTATTAACAGACTTCCAAAAAGGAGGAGGTTATATGTTCGTAGCGTTTTTTTTTTTAATGTATTTCCTCTGATTTCTCCATCGTTTGTGGACCGATTTTAAAAATTCTTTTTTGTTTGAAAGGCGCTCAAATTGGTCCCATATAAATTTTATTAATTTTGCTTGGTTAGTTTTTGATTTAGCTACAAAATACGTATTTTTTTTCCCACTTAGTATAGAGATGATATGATAAGTTTCTGTCACTGGTAGCAGGTAGTGGTATTCGAATGTGTGTGGGGTAGGTAGGTACCACAACTTTAAAAGTGAAAAATAAAAACTTTATACAAAAAAAAAAAACACAACAATAAATTTGAAAAACTATGAAACGTTTTCTTGATTTAAATATTTGATAAGCCCAGAAGGTTTAGGGCGAAAAGTTGATAGCTGAGTAGGTGCGGCATGATGAGAGAACACCGAAAATATATTTGATAAGTTTCAGATGGAGGAGCCCCGTGGTCAAAAGTCTACTTTCAGATTTCGAAAATGGACAAAAAAACGTGATCTTCAGAGTCTTTGATTTTGGTATGATCGTGTGCGGCCTAACCCATAATGACATAAATAGGTAAATCTGATGAAGAAATTGTGGACTTTCCTTAAATCTGACGAGTTTGAAAACTCAGATTTGGAATTTTTTTACTTTACTTTGCCGTGTGAATCCCAGAATTTGATCCTTATTAGTGACATAATCGGATGGTGCAATAATTAGGATGTGCTTTTTAGGGTTCCGTAGTAAACAAGGAACCCTTATAGTTTCGTCATGTCCGTCTGTCTGTCCGCGGTCTAGCTCCAAGACTGTTAGTACTAGAAAGTTGTAATTTGGCATGGGTATACATATTAATCATGCCGACAAAGTGGTAAAATAAAATTATGAAAAATATTGTTTTTAGTGTACCTCCCCTACACGTAAACTGGGGATGTTTATTTTTTTTTTCTATCCCTTGGTTTGGGGATTGGTTGTAAAGATCTTTCAAAAAAATTGTGAGTGTTTAATTCAGAGATCCGTTTGCGAAATATTAAGCTTTAAAGTGCAAATTTTTGTTAGAGTCAAGTGTCCTCCCCCCTGCCAGCTAAAGATTAGATATGTGAAAAAATTCATGGCAGTAGCTTATATAACCAATTTAAAAGAAAAACTATCACAGTTCGGTAGGCTTTACAAGTTAACGAGTAATAATCGACCAACAACTTAGATTTGCGGTTGTAAAAACATGTTCTCCCATACATTCCGTATGAAAGATTTTTTTTTCAACTACAAAGTTAAGTTTGTTCTTGGGATAAATTCATCCCAACTACGGAACCCTACATTGTGCGGCCTTTTCGTAGGGCCTCAATCATGACATATAAGTGAAGAGGATACCAAAGTTCAAAGGACAAAATAAACAACTTAAAACAAGCAAAATTATTCAGTGTCAAAAAAACTCCCGTATCATAGAGCAAACAACTCGGCATATTTCAGAGGCTGGTGACACGCGAACGGCTTGTGTTCTGCTGTGTCACATGTCCAAGAGGTCTCGTAAACCCAAATAATAATTTATTATTAATAACAACAGTGATAATACTCATCCATTGACGTTAATACAACAGCTGATTTAGTTATTTTGGCTGTACACATATCACAGTATGTTTATGCAATAAGATAGCTAATATACCTACCTAAACAATTGGTATCTTTTATTAGTTTTTTTGGAAAGTTTTCCATAATATTCCACAAAAATAGTTTTGGGAGCATGGTGTGGTTTTTCTCTTTTTTAGTATCTCTTTTTTTGGTATCAATCACAGCCGTCGTCGTCTTTAACAAAGCATATCTAAATCAAATATGTGTTACCAAGCAAGATTGGTAAATTATAAGTTGTTAAGAAAATTACGGATATCAATATGTAGTTTTCCTTTATCGATGATTATTGTAGAGGTCATCCGTCTCTTAAAACTATTGCACTTATTCAAATTAGCCTTTTTTTTGTAATTTTTTGCTCAATAAACGTACAAAATGACCCACCGGATAGAAAACAGGTTACATCCCAAGAACACAGCAGTTACCATGGTAGCACCAGTTACCATGGCAACAGCAGTTACCATATCCAATACATCGCCTAACTGAAACAAAGGTAAAATTAAAAGTCAGTGTAAATATGAAACATCTAAGACTAAACTGATTAGATTATAGTAAGCTTAATCGGTTTTAGATAGACCATTGTCGGCGTGATAACAATTGCCAAGTGTTTAGCATCGCATTGTTATCAGTTATTCTGCTGTCGCCGTGAGCGTTAGTTTGACATGATAATATAATGCAATAAAGCCTGCAATGATATTTAAGTATCGTGTCTGGTGGTTAAGAGTCCGCAGTTACTCAACATTTTGCATCTCGGTATACATTTGACTTAAGGTTTTCTTCATTCTGCATAGCCTCTGCATGGTCCTCAAATAGCCTGACCAAGATTATGTCTGGACTTTAAAAGAGACTGTCACCTCTGAGTTTGTTTTGGTGTTTCTTCTTAGAATACTTACTCGTATAGGAAACACCGATCTTATATAGTTTTAAAACATAATTCATTTTTTATAAGTGTTTTTATAACAATTTATAGAAATGATTAAACATCATTTAACATTACTCATTTACATTGATTTATTTTCTAGATTCTATCTTTTGTGATTTTTGTCCCTCTCCTATCAGCGTATAAATAACTTTTAAGAAGTAAAATATGCGATAAAAGGTACGTACTGCTGTTTTTGTACTATCTTTTATCATGCCTGGTTTTGTGCACACGCACGAACTTCTTGTGGTAAAAAGTAAGTCCGTGCGCACAAACGTTGTAGTTTCGTGCACACGAGTTATACTTGTAGAATGTAGGATTGATTAATCACAGCACTTACCTATCTAAACGATAAAATACAAACACTTCAATAAAAATAGCACAATATTTGATATGACCACAATTTTTTTTTAAATTTTTATTATTATATTTATTTATAATATTCGATTCGTAACCAAAGTTGTCAAGAGTAATCCAGCAGTGCTATTCTTTAAAAATCTCACCATGAACGCTTGGGTGAAGTGACCTTGAAAGTGAGCTGTCAACAGTGTCAATCCCTAGTATATGGTGGAATGACAGCTCACTTCAGGTTCACTTCACCTTAGTGTTCACGGTGAGATTTTAACAGAATAGCTCTGCTGATTATATTGGAATGACACCTGACACTACCGCAGGTTAAAACTTTATTAATCCCAGGGGAAATCCGGGCAACCCGTTAATTGACAACTCTATTATCTATACGAACTTATAACAGCCGGTCTATTCTGTAAATATGTCAAGTGAAGAGAACTTGCAGTGAGCTAGCAATAATGTCAATCCTTAGCATCAGGTGAAATGACAGCTCACTTTGCCCAAGTTTTCACGGTCAATATTTTACGGTATAGCCCCTATCAGGCTGTGCTATTTTTATGCTGTGCGGTGACCATCAGTCAGCCAATATCGGAGCTGCTTTTTCATCCTGTATTGTCCCACTTATGGGCTAAGGTCTCCCCATAGATTTTCATTGTTCATTCTGCTTTGCCTTCTCCGACCAATCTCCCGTAAACGCATCTAGGTAGTCACGCCATGACGCCAGCGCAGCAGCGTTTCCTAGGCCGCCCTCGACGATGACGCCCGTCTTCAGGCACCCACTGCGTGACAACTCTGCCCGACCAGACCCAATGCATTGTGTATATATACATGGCCCGCACAATACCACTTCAGTGGAGCAGACTGATTTAAAAATACAAAGTTTAATTTAAAGACTCGCGCGCTTGTCTGGCGATAAAACTAGATTAAATTAGAAAGAATTGATCACAAACAGGATTTGAACCAACGACCTAACTAATCGTGATGACTCGTTTCTTATCACCCTCCGAACAATTACCTACGACAAATGTCAGTCTCGTCTCGCATGCTCAGATTAGATTACTGTGCGGGGTAGGTACTGAAGTATTTTTTGTACGTGTTAATATAGACATGTTAATTAAAGTAGATCCACTCGTGCTTTATTTTTTTCGTACTGGCGAAATGTGAATGTAATAATTTTGTCTGCCTACAAACTTTCGGGGAACACAGTCGAGATGTATGTATATTATATATATATAGACGCCATGTTGTTATATCTTGAATTTTTGAATTGTATGCTGCTACGACTCGTAGCACGCTACGCTCTTTACATACCGATTCCTTTTTCTTATGGTTACTATCCCACTGCAGTAAAAAGGCCTTTCATTTATTCTAATTCTCACGGGAGTTTACTGGTGTATCGTGTCCAGCAAATGTCACCTTTTAAAACTTCTTGTTAATACTCAACTTCCCTAATTAAGTAAAAAAATACCTTCGTCGGTAACATTCCAAACTCGAGAGGATCTACCTTGTGACATACAACATTATCGATTCATTCCAATATATTCGCGGGAGTCTTTAAAAATAGCCTATCACGAAAATTATTATTTTATGTTTGATAATACATGGAATATTAACGTCGAATTGCTAAACAAAGATTACTTAAAAACGGTTCCGACGTCGGCGAGTTAAAATAAAACAATATATTTTTCTGACGTCTTTTAAACGATACTTATGAACTGTTATTTTCCCTCCGAGAGTGATGACATATTGGCCTTACAGAAATCGAACTCCCGCATCTTATCTCGAGTCACTATAACAATAGAGAACAAAGAGGGACTGACTTCGAAAACTGTGCCAATGACTACTGACAAAGCGTAAATAAAATAATTGAAGTATATAACTTGACTGTTTAAAGATAATTAATTATTTATCATGTCGTTGTTCTCTACAGCTGCAGACTGTTTTATCTAACTAGTCCATTGGTCCATTGTGAGTTATTTTCTATAGAATATTAGTCATATATGAAATGCAGTGCCTGTATATGTGTAATACTTTTAGAACACGATAATATACAAACAAATGTCACATTTTTCGGTACAACTCATGATAATGTTTCTCAACTTATAGGGAGGTACGTCTCGCAAAAAAATCCGCATTGCATAACCAAAAATGTAAAAATTACCTATTGTTAAAAAATCATGGCTATGCAAAGTTTTTGGTATAAATGAAGAATATTTTGAAACCCATTGTAATTTTTTATAATAAAATCGTTTTTATTTCAGGATCATATTGATTTTCTGTAATAATTTTTATGGAAGTGATACCTAGGTTTGACCCAATATTGTTCCTGTCTGCTATACAATCGCAGAGCGTGGTCACTGCTCTACGTACGGCATAGGTACCATCGAAGAAACGCATACCTAAGCAGTTTGAAAACAAAATCCCGTGCACACGACCCTTTTTTTCGTTGGTAAGCGTTACTATATCGGACGAGCGCTGCAAGCAGAAATAGTCCTAACGGTGTATAGTTATGCGTTTCTTCGATGGTACGTAGACCACTGGTGGCCCAATGGTAACGGCCGCGACTCACGAGCGTCATGGGGTCGAACCCAGGCAGGTACTTTACTTTGTGTAAACTATTTCATCACTACTGCTCTCGAAACGTTGAAGGAAAAAAAACTCGTGACAAATCGTCTGAGAACCAAAAATTTGAAGACATGTGACATCCACCAACTCACACTTGGCTCGCGTGGTAGATAATGGCTCGCTCCCTCTCACAGAGAGGAGGTCTGTGTTCCAGCACTGATGACATTATAGGCTGTATATGCTATGCTTATATGCTCCCATACAAACCGTTTAAGTAACGAATAACGATCTGTAAAGTAATATGACAGGTAAAGGTCAACACTACACACACAACACTATTCGCTCAATTGTTTACTAACGCCGATTAAATGTGTGATTCGTATTTTTACCCGACTGCCCCAGAAGGAGGGTAATGTTTTTCGAGAGTATGTACGTATGTATGTATGTATGTATGTGTGTTTCTTTGGCACGCTCTGTAGCCTAAACGGCTTGATGGATTTTAACATGTGAGTCTCTCAGTGCTAAGGATTGGGACGTATCTAGTAACTGCCTTGTCATGGCTTTGGTTTCCTAAAGCTGCATCCAGATATGTTCTTTTGTCCATCCCGTAGGTACCTCTGTTTCGTATAAGCGCATCGCGATCCAAGAACGCCAGTTTGGACGCCCGTTCGGTCCATCGCGAGTCGGTATTTTCGCCCTTCGTCCAAAAAATCTGGACGCCCGCGCCGTGTCCACGCCGGGGACACGGCGCGGACGTCCAGATTTTTTGGAATGTGACGCTGATACGAAACGGAGGCACGATACGGACAAAAGAACTCATCTGAACGCAGCTTAGAGCAGTGAACGTCACACAATAACCGCTGTCCAAATAAGAGTCTTGACAGCTTAATGCCAAATACTTTTGTGAAATTATATGAATGATGGAACCGCTTCCCTGGGAAACTAAAGCTTTAGTAACCAAAGGACCTAATCAATTCGTAAGACTTTCTGAAAAGAAAGTTCCAAGGTCCGGAATCAGGTCTATCCATCCAAAATACCATTTTGACACCCATTTTATCGACGATTTAATACTTCATATACCAAGTTCTTTTTAACAACCTATACCTACAGCCTACCAATTAACAATGCCGAACGACTTTACGATGTCGATCATTAAAATTATTCGTAGCAACAATAGAGAAATTAATTGTTAATAAAATTAAATGCAAACCTACACCCTAAGTCAATTTGCCTTGTTATAGCCATTTTATACAACCATCAAAGAATGACAGTTCTAATTTAAATATGCGGACAATTTAAGTTGGAAGCCAACTTGCTTAAAACTTAATTTCCAAGACAAACCAAACAGACCATTGGGTTTAATCGTCAAAAATCGAAAAATGTACCTGAAATTGTCATCACCTATCTACAGGTAAGAAATATTTGAACAATACTTCGTCGTCTGTATCAATAGCGTAAATTCAGTTCAAATAAGGTAAAGGACACCTTATCACTGCGACCTTCATTTTGTATGAAACTAGGTTGTAAATGAAATCGGTCAAGTCAAGAGTGATATTTGAGTCAGAGGTAGATTTTCTTGTACTTACGTATGTTATTATTTTATTAATGAGGTTACATTACAAAATTAAAAAGTACATTAAGAAAACAAGCAGAATAAGCAAGCCGAAGTGGCAGTGGGCAGGCCGTGTTTGTCAAGAAAGGATAGGTTACTCAGTGCAAGCAGCTGATGTGACAGTAGACAACTACTGTGCCTCGCATGACAGTAGCTCGACTCGCCTCGCTCGGTCACACCAATGCAAACTGCTGGCGTCGCAGTAGACAGATACTGCACCAGTGTACTCGCATACTTCGCGTGGCGTGCGCCCGAGCGTACAAGCTACTGTCATTTCGCAAAATCGTGCGAGTTGACGACCGAGCGGTGTGCGAGCTGATGCTTGTGGCGTGGTGAGGGAAGGCGAGGAGCGAGAAAAAAACCTTTTTGTTACTGCAACATTTTACAGAGTAACTCGTGTAGTTTTCTACAGTAACTCGTATGATGCGGTCACACGGTACGAGTAGCTGCACCTCAGTAACTGACTAGGTCAGCTCGTATGCCAGCTCGCACTGTGTAACCTATCCTTTACGGCCAGTGTAGCAGGCGAGTCCTGGAGTTAAGACCGCGTATCAGCAAGCGTAGTGTGGGACGCCTCACAGCTAGATGGACCGCAGACCTGAAAAAGATGGCTGGGACAGACTGGATGCGGAAGGTGGAGAACAGGGTATTGTGGCGCAGTCTAGGAGAGGCCTATCTCCAGCAGTGAACTGCGATAGGCTACCTCTAACCTCTACTCCTCCTACAGTAAGCTGCATTTTAAGGTACACCTTCAAGGGTATGACAAAAATCCTAACAGAACAAGCTTCAATCAGCAATCAACTTGCTCAACATTTCACTGCTGGACATAGGCCTCTACCTCTTCCAAGTTGAATCTCAATACCTGGTTTTACGCCTTCTGCAGAATAAAAAGAATTATGTCTTTCCCAGCCGTCAGGTCAGTCCACTTTGGACGTGTCCACGGTGGACTGACGGCTGGTGGAATACAGGTGGAGGCGTCCAATTCATGGTACCCACACAACACAACATGTCGTTTGCCTCAAGGGCCATCAGTACTTGGACAGGGCGTCTCCCTGTCGTTTCAGCGTGCTAATTCCGCAAGCTATCTCAGTCTTTTCTGAATTATTTTATTTTGGAACTCATCCTTAGCTTTCTAGCTTCCTTATTGCTTTTTCTTAACTCTTCATATAGGAGACAAAAAGATGAGTAAAAGCCCTGCACATGAGTTGATAATAGCCCTTTTAAATTCTACAATCCTATCCTACTAGTAGTCTGTTTGTCCTTCTTTCGTGAACCAACGGAGCAACGGATCGACCTGATTTTTTGCACTTAGATACATCACAAACTCTTTTATACCGTACGCAAAAATCCGCCGCACGGGAGTTAAGTCTCGTGCAAAAGCTAGTATTTAAATCATTCTATCTCCATCAACTTCAAGTAATTGACACGAAAAGAGGTCATGCAAGCGAGTTCTAGGAAAACCTTTAATGAAAATATGTTCTAAATGAAACGAAATTACTGCAATGCGTCCGACCGCCTGAATGACATTGACAGGACGTTGTTTGTAAATATTTGTGATATTGTACTGACAAAACAAGATGGCGGCGGTCGCGCGCCAAAAACCACGTCGTTGTACCTAGTTAGACATGTGACCAAGGACCATAAAGTACATACTACTTAATTCTAATTCCATGCATGTATGTGACTGTTTAGTCATACTAGTCTTGTTAACTAAGAACTTATTTATTTAATTCAGACTGCATGTCGCCGCAATTTAGATTAACAGTGGTTACAATAAGAAATTATTCTTATCTAATCTCTAACTAACTAAGATTTAGCTAAGTTGAATTAGATATTATCTTTTTCATTAGTTTTCAACTTTAATAGTTATGGGTTTAACAATGTTTTTTTTTAATGCTCATTAGCGCCTAAATAACACAACAACCTTAGATTACTTTTATTTATTTATTAATAGGTTAGCCTACAATTGTTTACACATTTCATTTCTTTTAAAAGTACACGATGTACTTTTATGAGTGCAACAATTACTTAAAGGCTAACACCACATGCACCATCTATTTGAATTTTACATTTTTATGACTGCAAAAGATTACACTTCATTGTCTGAAGAAGTATCCATTATTTTTAATCTCTTTCCAACAGTTATACTGTACTACTTAGGTTCAAGGCCGAGGAAGCCATCATTCCTTTGTCAAGATCAGAAAATTAAGTTAGTAGCCATAAAAATCTCAAACAGTGTTATTACAAAGATAAATAAAAACGATGCTACGGTTACAAATGCTTTTAACCTTTGAAACATTATAGAAAAGGCTTAATGGAACATAAAATGAAAGCATATAAACTCACTTAACCTAATTGGACATAAAACATTCAACAGACTAACCCTTGGAGTGCTCTACCCATGATGGCCGCCAACGCGTTATTTTAATGTCAGAATCAGAACAATCAGATTAAAGTAAAGATCTTTTAGATGTTTATCACACATTTTGATATCGGAGGATATCTGAGCTGCCCCATGTCAAAGCCCAGTAAGGGACAAAATAAAAAACCTTTATACATACTTAAATAACCTTTAATTTCAACGTAAGTCCCATCAAATTGGAAAAAAATCACCTTCTTCAGAATCTTAGCAATAACGGAGACCTATTTGAATACCGAATACTATCAAATAAAGAATAAAAAATATATAAATATATGGTCGAATTGAGTAACCTCCTTTTTTTGAAGTCGGTTAAAAAAGATAGTACCTTCTAAGTCTCTTTGACCATTTCAAAACCTAACATGAGTTCGAAACTTACAAGGTTTTAAAATGGAATGTAACGCACATGAACAAGAACATTTACTATAAGACTATAACAAAACCTAAGCTATATGAAAGTACCTGAGCCTGCGCTCTCCTGGAAATTGAGTTCGAAGCACTTACTGGGTTTTAATAAGGGGCAGCTGATCTCAGATTATTCTCATACTTTTAAGATCGTTATCTTCGAAATTGCAATAAATAATTTTTGTAAATATTTCTCTCAACAGAACGTTTTTATGATACTGGGCACCTACCCATATCATATGATCAGAGGTACCTACTCGTACGTAAGTTTATATAACCTACACCAACATTGCATGTGCATCTAAGCCAGATATATGATACCCAAGGTAAGGTTTTCATTCGTATAAAATATATAGATTATCCTATACTATTAAACGAGCAATATAATATATATTATATGTTTGTAATCACATTCTCGAAAACGGCTCTAACGATTTCGATTTAAGTTGCAATACAGGGTTTTATAGGGTCGAAAAATCGATCAAGCTAGGTCTCATATCTGGAAAAATTCGTTTTCTCCGTATTTTCACGTGAGCAGAGCTCGGTCGCCTAAAGTTTAGAACAAGATGGCTACCTTAGAAGAATGACATGACAGCATGGAATTAGTAAGTACCTACTATCATATAGTAGCATGGAATTAGTAAGTCCATCATGGCAGCATGGAATTAGTATGTCCTATACATGGAATTAGTTTAAACTATCCTATACTATTAAATGAGCATTCTCTATTTTCACCCGAGCAGAACTCGGTCGACCAGGTACTTTGTATGAACCAAGATAGTTTTTATGTATTTTTTTATTTTTTCTTTGTTTTCTTTTTCGTTATTTTATTTACGGGTCAAAATATTTACTCCTGAGTTAAGTAGGTAGTTAGATTTCAGGAGCGGAGCGATGGTCAAAAATAAAACGTTAGGACCCGTTATACTAAGAGTGCAGCGCACGAGCTTATGGCTCTACCACGGCGATAGATAAGGTGAGTTCGGAGTATGTAACTAGGTATTCCTGCACATCTTTATATTATCTATTGACGTTTCGTTCTCCTTTTATGGCCGTGGTCGTCACTGAAAATTCCTCTGGCTTTCAGGAGTTGCAGTGGTTGCGTAGTGACAGCGTGTTTGTAAAAAAAACTATAAACTATATCTATGTTTTAAACAATATTCGACTCAGTGCCGGTTTTAGCAATACGCCCCGAGCGAGATTTCGGTGGCGCTCCTCTACTCTTGGAGAGTAGAGGAGCGAAATTTTTTAGCTTTTGTTCTAGTTTGAGGAATAGGAAATGCAGGATGCTAAAGCGAACGAAGCGTGCTCAAAAATTTCAGCATCCTGCCTCGGAAAACTTAGGATTTCTTTTATGCAGAAACGTTTGAGAATTCAGATTTCAGAGAACGCAGGGTGCAAGAGCGAGGTCAAAATTTTTTAGCACCCCGCTGCATCTTTTCTTAGGCCCATTCTTATAAAAATAGTACCTAAACTTTGTCGACTTGTACAGAAAAGTTAAAGAAAAACATAACTCTGTCTTTGCTGTCCCGCAATCGAGTAAAAAAGAGTTAAATAACGGAAAAGATAGAGAAATAAAAGGCTAGTGGTTCGCGTTGGGCGTCCCTTCATGTCTGGCGCCTTGGGCGGTAGCCCAACCGCGCCCTACCCTAACGCCGCTACTGATTCGACTACTGATTCATTCATGATCTTAAAGTTTTTAATATCGCTCCTTCAGAGTGTTATAGCAGTGACAGCTTATTGGTGTGACCGTCGGACTGCCAAGTCATGGGTCTCGCTCGAGTTCGAACCCAAGGCACACACCTCTGAGCACGCCACAATTGCGGCGATAAGACCCCTCTGTGAGGAGTGGCTAGAGAGGCGCCACGGCGTCCTCACCTTCCGCCTGACGCAGGTCCTCACCGGACACGGCTGTTTCGGGAGGTACCTGTTCAGGATAAAGCGGTAGGAAACGCCCGGGTGTCGCCATTGTGTGGATCGCCCGAAGGACACGGTGGAGCATACGGTGGAGGTCTGCCCGGCTTGGGCGGAGCATCGCCGTGTCCTCGTGGAGGCGATCGGTGGTGGTGATCTCTCGCGTCCGGTACTGGTTCGGGCCATGGTACGGAGCGAGAGGAAATGGAAAGCCGTCACCTCCTTCTGCGAAGCAGTAATGCTCGCAAAGGAGGAGGCGGAACGCGTGAGGTAGAGGCAAATTTCGCGCCCTCGCGCCCCTAACTGCCGCAGGAGGAGACGCCCTGGGCGTCGCGAATCACAGGTAGATTTCCGGCCACCGTAGGCGCGGGCTTGCGGACGGTGAGCAATGGGTAGCTCGCCGTCCGATAAGGACCAAGCCCGGGTCGACGGCGCGTTGTGTTCCACGCGCGCTTCAAAGAGATGTCAGCAGAATTGACGGGGTCCGCTAAGGCCGATGCCTGCCGGGGTTGCGAATAAGGCCGAAAGGGAAATCGTGGCCCCCCAGCAATATGGCAACTGAAGGAACACGGGTGGGTTTTAGTCAGCAAGAGTCTGACACGCCCTCCCGCTCCACTCAGAGCGGGAGAAGTTATTTGATAATTTCCCACTCAAAAAAAAGGCACACACCTCTGACTTTTCGGATTCATGCGCGTATTGTATAATTATTACTTGAAAATAAGAAGAAGTATGTTCTAACATAGTTAAACCACAGTTAAATTGTCCAATACCATCATTGTATACTACGCTACTTATAAATCAAAAAAATATCTGTAAAGTAGTTTTCATTAACTACAGACTAACTGACATGATCGATCCTGAGTCCTGACATAAATTCAACATCTTGACATGATTCAGTAAGTTAAAGTAAACTTGGTCTGAGACTTGTTGAACAAACTGTGCCCAGTTATTGTTTTTTTAAATTGAAACCAAGCACTATTATAGCTATTATTATCAATGATTATAGCAGCAACAATGTTACCAGTTCTCATAACGTGAAGAACTTAAAATAAACCGCTCAAGAATACTTACACATAATGGATTACCACAATCAGCTAGAGAATATTATTAGTATTGAGATCTATTAATAATTTCTAACTAATAATCAGTTTTACTATTTTGTAAGAGGTAGTAAACATTACTGTACGTCATAAAATGAAGATAAACCAACGACCTGAAAGGGCTCATTTAACCTTCAGATAAGGCATTTCGATATAATTCCGTCGAAATTGTTTTTTTGTTTATTTAATATACTATGGTAGTAACTTAGTAGTGCTTTTATGTAAGTATTGTCAATGTATTATGCAACAATCAAAAATATTTCTATTCCAAAATTAACAATGATTTATCAGCCGCTAGATCGTATGATTTTAACTAGAGATGCCGCGAATACTCGCTATTATTCTCGACATTTTTTGTTATTCGTCGAAAATCGAATAAAAGTGTCTATTATTTGACATTCGGCGAATAATTGTCTCGAAATAAAAAAAAACTGTTAATAAACAGAAACATTATAATTAGACTTAAACATGATTTACTTTTATTAATCTTTATAAACAAAACACACTTAGTATTATTATCATTAATATAAAAAGTTAGAAAAAAATCAGTTATGTTGAAGTTGTGTGTGAGGCAAGTGAGGCTTTTTAATTAATAATTTAATATTTAAAATCCAAAAGGGGCAGATTGTGGTGCAGAAAAACTAGTTTTTCTGCACGATTGGGATCAGCAGTGCTATTCTGTAAAAATCTCACCGTGATAACTTAGGTGAAGTGAGCTGCCAATAGTGTCAATCCTTAGCAACTGACAGCTCACACCACGCTCACTTCACCTAAGATAACACGGTGAGATGGTTACAGAATAGCACGACAGGTCGGTTGCGATTTTTTTCATAAATCAATCCTGCCTCAGAAAATAAATAAACAATATAATATTTATTTTTTAAGTCGAGTAATAATGGTGAGTATTCGACTATTCGCCATAGGGAACGGCGATTAATCGCTATTCGACTATTCGCTATAACAACTATTCGCGGCATCTCTAATTATAACATTTTAATAAGAAAAAACGTTTGGTAAGGGTAAGAATCGATGATGCTTGCCCTATTTCCTACTAAGTTCAAACACTAGTACATATTGTCGCCTAGCGGTCTGGTGGTCACGCCACCAATTAATGCTCTTCTTAATTGTGTTTAATTCAACAGGATATTGTTGTTGTTTATACTCATTAAACAAATTATGTTTTGCTCCTAACGTTTTATTTGATAGCAGTTTATTCGACTTTGCCCTGGCGGTTTTTATTTCACATCTATTAAAGTACTTTATAAGTCGCTTGATGTTGATATTCATAATATTACAAATAAGTATAAAAATACAGTTTTAGTAACGTATGGATTCTTTTCTATCGCTTTCAGGAAGCCATTTAATAGTTGGCAAAAAGACAAGATTGAGCAACAGAATATGTGAGCAAATCTGGATAAGGCCTATAAAGAAGCCTTTGATATTATAAAGCATGATGTGTTTATCAATTCCGTTTACAGCTGACGTGCAGTAAATGCAGCTGAGATGAGAATGCTAAGAGGGATATGTGGTGTTACGTGAATAGATAGAATCCTAAACTATTAAACGAGCATATTTGTTCGTATATATATTTGTACTCGTGTTCTCGAAATCGGCTCTAACGATTTCTATATGCAAGTTGCAATATAGGGGTTTACGGGGGCGAAAAATCGATTTAGCTAGGTCTCATATCTGGGAAAATTAGTTTTCTCCGTATTTTCACCCAAGCAGAGCTCGTTCGCCCAAAGTTTACAACAAGATATTGAAAAATGACATGACATTATTGACAGTAGAATAATGATCGTGGCAGGTGACTACCGAGATGACGATTGACGCTAAAAGCGTATGCTGGGACGCAAGTGATGCAGGTCCACGCAGCGCAGGCCAGAGTAGATTTTGTAATGCATGAACGTACTGACAGCTGCGTACGCTGCAGCGCAGGCACGCGATACGCAGACATACGTCTGACCTGCTCTGCGTCTCGTTGTAGAGCCGGCACAGATTTCTGCGCGACGCGTGCAGATTGTTTGTACTAGTTATGATGCGGATGTGTCTGTGTAGCTGCATCGCAGCATGCGCTTGCGGCCTATGTCTACCTCGCCTGCCCTACCCTGCAAAATCTGTACTGTGCTGTGTCACCTGCGTCTCAGCATACGCTTAGCCTTAGAGAAGTATGGAAGAAAAAGCCATGTTGCACCGACTCCTAATAAATTGGGATACTGCCAGGAGAATGATGATGACAAAATGTGCAGTAAATCTTCTCTGTACAGACTACAGAGTTTGTATAATGCACAGTCAGTAATCGCGAAAAGTTAAATTTGAGACGAGAGAGTCCTTCGACGAAATGAACTTGTAAACTACATGAATGCAATAAATGATGATTATGATAATGAATATGACTACAATGCAACGAGGCGTACCCCAGGGTGGCATCTTATCGCCAAGCTTGTACCACGTGATCCTCGGAGCGATGAATATCTAAGACAATTAAAGACGTAATTATTAGAAGTTTATTGATAAACCTTATCATCCGTTACGTGAGTAAAACTGTACATAGCTTATACAGTACCTATACGCAATCTTCTGAGAATTCTATAGGGCAGTGGTTCCCAAAGTTCCGCGACCCACCTAACAAAAACTTTCAAATTCGGGACTGACCTCTTAGCTGTAATGGTGAAAAAAAAGAGCATACTTAACTATATGAATGGCTGGCTGTTCAAATAAGAAAACAACATTCAGTTACAACCGATTTTTTATATAAAACTTAAATACAAAGAGTGCTATTTTAATGAGAAGGATGTATGTACCCATTTGTTTCCTATTTTTTGTCATTATAGCTTTAGCATCAACTTCAATTTTAGTTAAGTACTTTTAATCGCAATGAGGTTTATACATTCAACTTATTTCGGTATTTAGTTCTAATATTAATCATAGCTGAAAATCTATTTTTCAAGGTCCATCCAATATTCACTCCCGACCCACTAGTGGGTCGCGACCCATAGTTTGGGAACCACTGCTATAGGGTATTGAGAGCAGAGGAAGAGCTCCTCATAAAGTAGTGGTTTGTTTCTTCGTTAGTAAGTTTTGTTCATAGTATCCTTAAGTTAACACTAGCATCCTTCCTAGCTGAAGAAATGAACATACAAAAATACGATATTTATTTAGGTACTCTTTGCTCGAAACTGGTTTGTTATCAAAACGGTTTTCTAAGAGACAGCAAATACTAGGGTCATGGGGTCCGAGTGCCCTCTTGGTTTTTTACGGTTGATCGCCTCTTACATGACCAGAGGGCTGGAGTATTTTTTAGTTACAGAACGAGCATTGCCATACAACGTGGCAATGCTGCCAGCCTTCTGGGCACTTCGAATTTTGATGGTTCTTTCCCCTCCTTTTATATACACGTAAATGTTATTATTATTTTAAGACTGTTAGGTTATTATATTACGTAAACATTATTTTGTTTAAAAATTAAATACACTGTAGACAGACAGCTAGCCAGCCAGAATTATGGGTAAAATACACGTAAACGAAATTGCCATCAATTACTTCATCGACACATGTTTCAAGATAGTTTGTTAGCGACATGTTTTTAGAATAATCCCCGAAACTGTCGAAACACCTATCAAGTTTTATTGTATGGAAAAAACCTTATTAACGACTTTATTGTAGGTATATGTGTTATGAAGATTGTGTTTCATCATCGTTGTTTATATTTTGTATTTAAGCTGATACGTACACTAATTCATATTAATTGTGGTCTGTAGTAACTAGAGAACGACCGTAACATTGGAATTATAAGTAGGTACCTACCTAGATTACCTACTGAACGTTTACGTAATCCTATTACATTTTGATTGGTTTTTTGTTATCGCCGCTGGTATTTTTTTATACAACTGTACCTACATTACGGGGTAAATATGAAAAAAGAAGAATATTATCAAAAATGTATTTGTTAAAAATCTTTAATTAATTCATTAATTCACTGATGGACAACGCACAGCCTTAACCGCTGGGTCTAGAAGCATCAAACTTTACACAAGAGTTTCATATAAACGTTGGTAAGTACTTAGGACTTTTGAAAGTACATCCCCTAAAAGGGTTTTGCATGTAAGTTCGTGATTTTTGCCGATGGAAAATCCTATCGGGGGCACGGCTTGTACTTCCATAAAAATCCATTAAATGCATAGCTAATCGTACTGTCTTGAAGACAACAATAATTTGTTAAGTGATACAGAGACTTACAGAGTGCAATATAAAATAGGTAGGTACCTACTCTAACGCTAAAAGTTACCCAAAGGGCAATGGAGAGGGCTATGCTTGGAGTTTCCCTACGTGATCGAATCAGAAATGAAGAGATCCGCAGGAGAACCAAGGTAATCGACATAGCCCGAAGAATAGCCAAACTTAAGTGGCAATGGGAAGGGCACATTATTACTCGCAGAACGGATGGCCGATGGGGTCGAAAGGTTCTGGAGTGGCGACCACGTACCGGAAGACGTAGCGTTGGAAGACCTCCCACAAGATGGACCGATGACCTTGTGAAGGCCGCAGGAATCCGCTGGATGCGGAAAACAGAATCGGTCGAAGTGGCGGTGCTTGGGGGAGGCCTATGTCCAGCAGTGGACGTCTTTCAGCTGAAATGATGATGATGAATGAGTACCTACTCTATTTATCATTTTTAAACTTTTAATAAATTTAAGTCACTTTTTGTGGCCGCGTTGTTCTCCTAAACTACGCAACAGATTTTGATGCGGTTTTCACCATCAGATTAGACAATTTATTTCAGGAGATTTATGTGTATACCTAATGCATTTACATTTAAAGGAGACTGAAACGATTACATACAATCTTAGGCCTGAATGTTACGAGATGAAAATGGTGTGAATTAATAGATTTAAACTTATCCAATTAATCGATTATCACACGAAAACTATGTTTTTTTATATTTCTCAGCTTCCAGATTGAGAATTGAGCTGATTTTTGATATTGTAAGATTAAAAAATATGTTTTTTTTTTAGATCATATCTCAACTAATTACATTTGGGCCCACCGTTTTTCATCTCCTTTGATATAAATCTCACAAAAATCTCTATGTTGCGAAGTCGTAAAAACCGAGCGAAGTAGGGGCGGGTCGCTAGTTCTACATAAATTGGTTATAAAAAATGTCAATGTTTGAAGATCAGTAACAAATTTTAAAAAGGTAAATGACAAATATCGTCCAATGTCCACAACAAAAGTTTACGATAAGAATAGAGACGAATGGAAGGTTCTGGAGGAGGCCTATACCCATAGAGGAGTCCATGCATCTTAATTTAAGTGTTACTTATTTATTTAGATTTACTTCAAATTATTAACTTTATATTATTTATTGTTACGTATAATGTTTGTGCAATTATTGATTGATTTATTTATTTATTGATATGAACATAAAAATGATAATAACTAAAATATAACTTTAACTATAATCAATCATTTTATATATTTAAAAAATTCAATAATTTCAATTAATTATACAGCTATCATTAATGGAGTATTGATTATATTTATTGTTATGTCACTATTTCAAATGCAGCGTTTGATACTTATCAACCATAAATACTAATAAACTATGTTCCATAACCATTATGCATGAAATTTTGCACAAGTAATCGTAATTTTAAATTCTTTGCATTGTATTAAAAGATTGCATGAAATAATGAGGCTTTTTAATTTTAATTTTATTTTATTTATAAATTTATAAAAACAACAGAGTTTCACCTACTCGTTATCTTTGAACTCGGGACTGACACGAATAATTGGAACACAACCGAGTACCTACAAATGTATCTACATACTGCAGTGTTTGCTAACCGTAATTGAAACGAGGATCGTGCAAACATCACATGAGTTTAAAAACGTTCACAAGACAATGTAAATAGAATAGTTAATGCTACACATTGTTTTTAGAGCCACCTCTTTCAGACAATTCATTAAAAGTTATGACAAGGCAGCTTACATAACCGGTATATTTATAAATACTAACAAATTGGCTGATGTCGAAGATGGTCTTATGATAATAGTAACACGTAAGTAATGTGTTGAATTAATTAATAGGTAATATTATTATTGAACGGCTGCCAAGTAAGCCCGTCGTCCACGACGCTTCTCAAAGTAACCAGTAACAAACTCAAAGCCTACTTGATTGGTGAGTTGAGTTTGTTACCTTTGAGTAGCTTCGCGTACGATCGACCCAAGAATACGATGATTGACGTTGATCACAATCATGTAAGTCCATTGACTGCTGTTGATAAAAACAATTTGTTGGCGTCCACTGATCGTCCAATAGCTTAAGAAGATTAGCTGTCAAATTAAAATTTACATACCTATATATTGGATAGATTTATTTTCCTCTATATATCCAGTGACCACTGGTAATTAATTTAGATAATTGCCAAAAGCCCGCATCATTGCCGTGCGAGCAGTTTTTAGGATCACAAACGTACGTGAAGGGTGGGCTGTCCTATGTAATTTTGACGTTCGAAAAGTGCTGATTCTCAGCCTAGTTTGAATAAATGACTTTTGAATTTTGTTTTTTTTAAATTTTGTACAGTAATTTATTTACCCCGCAATACAATGTATTTCTATGCATCGTATCTAAGAAATCGTGAACAATGAACTAACCTATCTCTCTTCAAACTATCTTTATCACCCACTCAATGGAAATTTTACAATTACTAAATCGTCACATTAATTTACAACATCAAAATGATAACATTATTTTTGTTCTTGATATCGAAAAGTAAAATAAATACGAGACAATTGCTTAAAGAACGATAGTTGACTGCTGATAATAATCATAAATGCTAGAGCTGTTCAACTGTTATGTTCTGTAACTACGTTCTTTAGGCAGCTGAAAAAACTCTTAGCTTTACAAAGATTTAAACTAAAGTACTAACTCCCGAATAAAAGATCCTGACTGCATTGCTTGCATCTTCTGCAAGTTCGAAGTTGACTTAAACCTGGTTTTTTACATGTCATCTGATCTCCACATTAAATTCTCATTTTAGAAACAGGAGACAGATCGTAATTATGAATAGATAGCACCAATTACATTTAGTGGTTTGTTTTGTGGACTTAATACAGTGTATAAAGGGTATTTAATTTAGTACCTAACAGTAATTATTTAAATCGTATCGACAAGACGTGCGTCATATTGTTTTTATAGATGCGGTATTATTATCATTATATCATTGTCGCTCACTCGAACGAAACTAAGGCAGGGTCATTAACATTGAGTACTTTTTATCGAGTTGTTGATAAGCATCAGAGAATCAGGATTTTGTTAGTACCAGCCTGCCGAATGCGGAACTATCACGCAGATTGGTCGTGCACCCGTGAGTATAAGGGACTGATATAATATTTGAATAGTCATCAACATTTACCGATGGCGTGGGCACAATTTTTCCTCGCGTGTAGGTACAATCTTGATATCAATTACAATATTTATAAGTACACTTTTACCGAAAGATAACGCAGTAGGTAGCGTTAGCAAAAAAAGGATCTGAAGTCTATTGTATAACGGGCTGGTGTCCGCAATTCCAACTTCAAAAAAAGAAGGAATATTTTCTTCATGTAGGTTATACACTGATTTCATCATGATAACTGCAGACTACAGTTACTTCCTCTACAGTGTAGAGGAAGTTTATGCGGTGGTCCCATTTATACTCTCCTTGGGATGTTTTAAAGTTAGCATCATTATTACGTATTTAATCCACTTTGTAAGTAATTTTTATGATGTTATAAAACTTCCAGTCAGTGTTGTTGATATAGCAAGTAATGATGTGTGTTGTAGGTACCACAAATAAAAAGAGAAAAATTACTTTAATTTGGGTAGTAGGTGGCAAAAACGAAAATACAAAAACAAGGATACCGCCTTCCGAAATTAAAATTATTTTTCTGGTGATCTGAAATCTAAGTATGCGCAAACTTAATATAACCTTGGTAGTTTGTAGGTAGGTACTTGTTTATGTAGATATTTTGCAGTAAGTTTTTCGCATTGTTTTTTATAGTGTCTATGCATAAAAAACTTACCTGTGAAATATTTTTAATTTTTAGTTTAATTACGTATAATAGTTGCCTTAGGAAAAACTTATGGTAAACCAA
Organism: Agrochola litura; assembly: GCA_949152395.1. NCBI lineage: Eukaryota > Metazoa > Arthropoda > Insecta > Lepidoptera > Noctuidae > Agrochola > Agrochola litura. Next base: position 10,759,225 of record OX424491.1, on the reverse strand, counting down.
TGTATATAACAATGTTTTAAAGATTAAGTTGTGAAATTGTTTTTGTTTTTATATTTTTCAGTCTTTGCCGAATTTTATTTTCACTTTTTAAGCCCGCAGTACCTTATAAAACTGGCTATATAAACATCAGATCTAGAACTTGTAAAATTGTAGATATGACTGCGGATATTCTATTTATAGTATCGTTAATTGCATAATCGTTTTTATCACAACAACACGTGCGTTCGACAACAACACGTGCGTTCGACAACAACACGTGCGTTCGACAACAACACGTGCTCCCCTACTCAGGGTAGTGGAAGGAACTGAGAGGGTTGAGTAGCTAAGAATTCAACATAACCCTCTGTTTTCCTCAGAAGGTACTCGTGGCTAAATAATAACAGCCACACGGGTCGATCGAAGGTTAAGCAACGCATGACGCGGTCGGTTCCTGGATGGGTGACCATCCATTACATATCGAGATGATGATCGATGGTCCCGGCTATCATTCGTAGATCTTTGACAGTCGCTACGGGTAGGCAGAAGCCCTAAAGCACTCTTACCAAGGGGTATCTTGTTACCCAGTTACTGGGTTGTGAAGGTCGGATAGGCAGTTGCTCCATGAAAAAATACTGGTATTCATCTGCATCCGGTTCGACTGGAAGTCGTCCCGAACATAGTTGGGAAAAGGCTAGGCTGATTGATTGAACGTTCTCGTCAGAAGTCTTTCCGACCAAGATGACCCCATAACCGTCCTCCAAGAGAACAATCATTATATAATTATTATATAATAATTACCCAGATTTGATCCAGTCTGTCCCCATCTTGCTGTCCACCCCCAGCGACGCCGCAAGCCGAGGTTCGTACCCCACAGGGGATGGCCCTTATGCCCCTGGCTGTAGCTTAAGGCAACCACAGGAAAGCCCGGTTAAGTAGTTACGATCTCAGAGGTCAACTACGAAGACTACGAAGGACTATGAAGAGTTTCCCACGGAAAATAAAGGAGAAATACAAAAGTTTGCTAAATAATATTTTGCAATAGGTACTTATCTGTGCACTGATTCACGCTAGTCTCTTCATAAGTAAGCAAATAAAGATGAATATGAATATAAGTCCTAACGCGATGCTCTGATTTTATCAACCCCTTTGTCGGATAGTGGAATGAGATGTCTGAGATAAAAACTTTTTACAAAAAAAAAACAACCGACTTCAAAAAAAAACACTACAAAGTGAAAAATAACTTTAATTTCGGAAGTCGGTGTCTTTGGTTTTGAATTTTCGTTTGTCACCGACTTCCGAAATTAAAGTTATTTTTCACTTTGTAGTGTTTTTTTTTTAAGTCGGTTGCTTTTTTTTTGTAAAAAGTTTTTATTTTTCACTTTTTAGTTGTGGTACCTACCCCATACGAATTCGAATACCACTACCTGCTATGTAAATAACAGTGACAAGAAGTTATCATATCATCTACATACTAAGTGGGAAAAAATACGTATAATTGAAGCTAACTCAAGAACTACCCAAGCAAAGTTAATAAAATTTATATGGGACCACCTCTGAAGTATGATCTACCAAACAAAAAAAGAATCATCAAAATCTATTCATAATTGGCGGAGTAATCGCGAAATAACATACAAAAAAAAAAAAAAAAAACAAAAAAAAAACATACAGACGAATTGAGAACCTCCTCCTTTTGGAAGTCGGTTAAAAATATACAATTACATAATATTGTATATCCCAGCAATCGTCTTATAACAATACATGATTGCTTAACTGAAACAAACCATGATCATTTGCCTTTCAAATGTATTCATAATAATCATCACAATACCTTTTATAATCTAGAATAATATCAACAATAGGTAACAACCTGAACACCTTAGGAACCAAAACGAGATAACGATCAATAAAGACAATTATCCTGAACCAATTATATTTGTATCTCTAAAAAACAGTAATATTTATAGCGATATAGTAATATCTTATCAGCATTCGTTATTGAGCTTGTTGTTTGACTTGGCAACAGTAGACTCAACTCAGAACGAGTCAGCTGATTTCGAGGACGAAAACAAAACAAGAATCAAACACGTACCACTCACAAGTTATACAATAAAAACAGAAAACACACAGGTAACTAATAATATTAGATTTTGTACAAAAAAATAGTTGCCACGCTGAGATCACACCATTCAAGTTATTAATATGTAAAGTAACAAACAGTTATAAAGTTATACCTGTTTTTTTTGTTTTCGGGGGTACACCTTTATAGGTATGACATGACATGTTTATAAAATGAAATCATCACGTTGTGCAAGCGTAATGAACAAAATAATTATAAAAAATCTAAATAACAAAGATAGCTAAGTATATTATGCATCCGGCAGTATGCACCGGAATTTGGAGATGATCAGTAAGTATATTTGGCACGCAAAAGCTGTTACTCATTCCGTGGTGAAAAATAGGTAGGTCATCTATATCTACAGGGTGGCAGGGACATCGACGCGAAAACTGTTACCATAGATTCAGTACATGGTTCTGAAACTATTCGTTGGAATTATTCGTTGAAAAAAAAATATCTGCTGTGTCATAGAAAAGAGCATTACCTACGCGGTCAAAATGTATGGAACAGCATTTTTTTTTTAAATACTTATAGGCGAAAATTTTCAACGCAGGAGGATTCAGAATCATTTACTGAATCCATGGTAGGTAACAGTTTTCGCGTCGATGTCCCTGCCACCCTGTATAACTACACAAATCTGTAAATAAAACAGAAATTGAATGGTATAGACTCATGGTATAAAATATTCATGAGATCTACTTCATGAATATTAATTAACATTATCCATCCACCATCCAATATATCCAATATAAATTATTCTTAAGTATTTATTATCCATGGGGTAGGTTAAATCTAATGTACCTATGTACAGTGGGCTGCATCAATTCGTCACCAACACCGCAAAGGGGCGAACCTCAAATAAGAAAATTTTACAGGAGAGCCAAAAAACGTTTTTTTTCACCCATAGGTATAATATAGAACAAAAAAAAAATCCCTACTACTGATTTTAAGATACGCCGTCAATCTTTTTTCGTTTCTATTAGTCTTAGAGCTTCGCCCTTTTGTGACGACATAGAGCTCGACAAATGGAGCATTTTTGTATACTAAACTAATTTTTGACCGTTTGTATGAGGTTCGCCCCTTTGCAGTGTTGGCGACAAATTGGGTACCCCAGTTGTATTAAAATTTTAATGCAACTGGGGTACCCAATTGATGCAGCCCACCGTACCGTACTGTATTGTACCGTTGCATATGTGGTGTGACAATGACTTTTTGGGGCTGCATTAAACACGGCCAAATGAAAAAAAAGAGTTCTGATTGATGAGTTTTATCCACGTAGTTATTCGGTTAAACTAGGAACTATATAACAAAGGCTATAACAAAATAAATAACTATATAACAAAGGCTATAAACTATATAAAAATATTGAATTTCAAACAATGCAGCTCTGTACCATTGCGAGTGGCGATGGCGTCGCCGTGTTCGGGTGAGATTATATTGGGGATGGTAAACGAAAACTTATTGCCTTTTTTCTCATTTCAATTAAACAAGAAATCATTAGCAGTTAAAATTAATCTATTTCTTTGGATAGGCTATTTTATGTAAAAAAAAACCGGCCATGTGCGTGTCAGATCATGCACATAATGGACAATGAAGGGTTCCGTAGTGGAGATGAACTTATCCCAAGGACAAACTTAACATTGCAGTTGAAAAACTTGCTCTCCCATACATTCCAACTGCAAATGTAAACATTCTTTGTTGTTTTTTTTTAAATTTTCGGTTCTGTAGTTTCGGATCAAAATTTTCTTAAATATCTTTAAAAGTATTTATTTTAAAAATAGAAAATTAAATTTTCGCAACAAGCCCTTGCAATTGATATGTCACACGGACACACAAGTGATCATATTATTTTAAATTGTTGTATTTAAAGCCACGGCCGCGGCCGTGCACGTCCGTAACGAATTATGGCCCTATAAAAATTATTACACAACGCCACGCCCATATTTCCCGAAGGGTTAAGCAGAGGTATATATTACACCTTAGGGCGAGTGCCGGGAGCCCTCCTGGAGGGTTCACCCAGTCGCATCTGGGATGCCGGAAGCCCTCACGGAGGGCTCATTTTAAATGTAGGTTTTATGGTTTTTAAATGTAGGAAAATAAAATCTGATGTATATTTTAACTAGATTTATAAGTTTGTTTTTAAATCCAAGCTTAATATTTCTTTTTTCACTGTTACAAATATTCACAAAAAATTTAAAAGGTTGTAGGCGGTTGTATAGCGACAAGAAGACCCTCTGAAAACACTATTTTACTTCGTTTTATAACACGGTTTTAAACCTAATGCCGTTGACCGTCAGCGATGGTTAACTTTAGCGCAATCGTAATGCCGGGAACCCCCCGGAGGGTTCACTTCCAATATGTATGGTGGCATGAGGCGTATGCATAAGTTCTATGAAGAGTATGTGGAGTCCAAAGTGTTAATTTGCAACATATTTTAGTCTATATAGCAAAAATAATAACTAAAGCAAAAACCTCAAGAGGTACATACATAATCACGTTGAGGGGTAAATAAAACATCATAAGAAGTTGTGTGAAACCTACCAAACGCCCCGTTCTGCTCAAAGAACAAGTAAAATTATAAACCTGATAATTTACATTTTGCGAGCCTCGTGATGAGGATAAATTCAAAACCTTCGTATAATTTAACAATTTAGAGGAACATTGTTTATGCTTCTTTATGTTTATAAGTTAGTAATTACTCTGTAACTGTAAAAAAATTGCTAGAAACGGGAGGCACGTGGTCGGTCGTTGTGACGATTCTTGGGGCCTAGCCCTATTTCCAAAAGTGAACATCTTCCAGCTAAATAATGCTGATGATGTTAAAAATAAATATTAAAAACTTGGGTTTCCTTTGTGCCCAAACGCCCAAACATTTATTATAAAATAATTAAATAAAACAGCATCAAGGAATCTGACGACATAGTTAGCTACCACCAGTTTTACGAACAGTAAGCCACACGTCAGTGGTAAAAAAAGTCTGTGAAAGTCCACGGAATTACAACAGAATTGACTTTTTGACCTTTGACCTTGAGCTGGCCCAGCATGGCGTACCACGCTGGGCCAGCTCAAGGTCAAAGTGTTACCGCCGACGTGAGGTCTACTGTACCGACGATTAGCCTTATTTGCTTTATAACTGAATAGGTCCAGTCAACTCGTTATAGATAAATCCCAGTTATCCCACACAATAGTCGCCGATGATTGTCCTAGCCTGGATTGCGGTCAGTGGTCAACCGAATCGATTGCGTTGGATCACAAGAATTAGTGCAAAGTTGCACTAATTCCACTGCATGCATGGAGAATAAAGTGAACCTAGTTAAATTAGGATTGGGAATACTGTCTCTCTCACATTATAAGGTAACCATGTAGGTATAGAACGGAATATGTACACGCGGCTACACATCAAGCTATACATTTCCAGTATAAGCTGGCCTCGCATTGTACAATGCGAGGCCAGCATAAACTGGAAATGTATAGCTTGATGTGTAGCCGTGTGTACCTCATATTGCCCCACCTAAAAGCTATTATAGCTCTCTGAGTTTGGTTGTATGTTTCTTCTCAGAGTACCTACTAGTTGGTTAGCCAACATAGACCTCATCTAATTAAAAATATTGTTATTTCTTTTTGACGTGTATAAGTGTTTTATAACCAATTTACAGATATAAAATAAATATCATTTACATCAGCTAGCTGATCCCACCACGTAGGTATATACTTAATCAGAAGTTCTGAGTAGTGGTCCTCAATTGGCAAAAAACTCGAGCAATTGAGATTCTCCATAAACAAATTAAGGCATGCCGTGATCAGCAACCTGAATGAGTACCTACATCACGATAGCAAACAAAAGTATATTCCAACCGCAACAACAAATAACTTTAATGGGTAAAACCAATATTTATTGGGTAATTAATGCTGCTCCTGCGTAGTTACCATCGATTTATAGCGAACTAGGTAGTTACTTTTCGGATATCTTCGTGAAAGAAGAGCATTATTAAAGTAACTTACTGTATACTATCTCTATTGATTCTTCAATAGTCTACATTATTCAGTAATTGAGTGGTACTGTCAGATTCGTGAAAGGTGAACATTTTTTATGGAAGTTGATTGAAATTGTGTACTAAACTACACTGGCCTGCAAAACTAAGTATCACACTTTTAAAATTGCAATAACTTTTTAAGTACACAAGATATACTTTCGAAACAAAAAGGATTCGAAAAATAATTTAACTTTGTACATAAAAACTTCATAGTCGGTAAACTTATTTTAAGAAATGGCTGAAAAAAACTTTAAAATCAAAAATAATCCTTTTCGAATTACAATTTTACCATTCATTTTTTGTTTCCATTTTTGTTTTCAATTTTTTTCTTGGTCGATGAGTCGTGTTACAAAAGCTAAGTTAGACAACAGCACATAAACTTATTTATCATGCCTCTTTCACCTGAAGAATGTGCTAGGATCATGACTTTTCTGGAACTAGGCATCAGTATGCGTCGTACTGCAAGAATGGTGGGTGTGACGTTACGAACGGTCCAGAAGGTGAAGCGAAGGTACGAAGAGACTGAAAACCATTTGAGGAGACCTGGTAATGGCAGACCCAGGTGTACTAGTGCCCGAGAAGACCGTTATATTGTTTCCACTGTGTTGAGAAATCGCCACCTAAATGCAGTTGAAGTCCAGCAACAGCTTCTTCAGACCCGAAGGGACTACATTAGTGACAGTACAGTGAGAAGAAGACTGGCTGAAGTAAACCTGAAACCCCGAAGACCAGCGAGTGGCCCCAAACTAGAGAGAGAGCATCGAGTAGCGAGACTGCGATACGCCCGTGAACACATACAGTGGGATGAAGAAGAATGGTCAAGAATTTTGTTTACAGATGAGTCTCGATTCTCACTTTACACTTCTGATGGAAGGCGAAGTGTCTACAGGCGACCTGGTGAGCGATACCTTCAAGCCTGCTTCTCAGAAAGAGTCCAGTACGGTGGAGGCAGTGTACATGTATGGGCTGGCATATCTTCAGAAGGTCGTACAGAGTTAGTGGCCATAGAAAATGGCACTCTGACTGGGGAAAGATATGCCCTGGAGATCCTCAATGAGTATGCAGGGCCGTTTTTAGTAAATATGGGTGATGGATCGATGCTAATGCATGATAATGCCCGGCCACACACGGCTCGGGTCGTGCAAGAGTATATTCAGGAGGTTGGTATCAGCGTGATGGCTTGGCCATCAAGAAGTCCTGATCTCAACCCAATTGAGCACGCCTGGGATGAGCTAGGGAGGTTAGTCAGAAGCCGCAGACCACCACCAAGCACCCTCAGGGCACTAAAACAGGCCCTGATAGAAGAATGGGAGAATATTCCTCAACATCGGCTCCGAAACCTCGTGTTCAGCATGCCAAATCGACTCGAAGCTGTAAGCAGAGCCCGAGGAGGCAATACCAGTTATTAAAAAATAAATAACATGTAAAACATTCTTGTAAATGTTAATTGAGTTTTATGACACTGAGCTAAAAATTGCCATTTTTATTGTTTTATCTTGTTTTAGATTCAAAAATGTTACTAATGTATACTTTACTTAGTTTCAAAGAAACCTGATCAAAATTGCTATAAAACGTTTTTTATTTTAAATCTCTAACTTCTACAGTTTAGAAAAAAATGAAATTTTAAAAGTGTAGTACTTAGTTTTGCAGGCCAGTGTATTAGACATTGGTGCCGATTCCCTTGTTCACAAACAAAACTAAATTTAAGTTCAGTGCATCTTTTTCTTTCTATTTCATTAAGAAAAGGACAGAAGGTAAATTATAGTTTAGTCCTGTCAAATTAATCAGCGCCTGTCACTACTCCATACAAGTTTAGACGTGATTAAAAACTTGCCTACTAAAATGACGGCAATTTACGTCAAGCGCTGATAAATTTGACAGGACTAAACTAAAATTTACCTTCTGTCCTTTTCTTAATGAAATAGAAAGAAAAAGATGCACTGAACTTAAATTTTGTTTAATTTGTGAACAAGGGAATCGGCACCATAGTTGTTTTAATGTGTGGGGCAAAAAAAAAAAATTTTAATAATAATGAAATCACATGACAACCTAATAAATAATAATGGCTGTCCTATAGATTCCTAAAATATTAACAAAAATATTGGGTAGTTTCGAAAAGTTGGAATAAGTCCCAGTCCAATCATTATCCCCTGTCCTTGTCCCAATTTATTTGTGGTCGGCGTAACATGTCTTTTTCTTCCATACTTCTTCATTAGTCGTCATCTCGGTAGTCACCCCCACGCTATATCATCCTTAAGGTTATGCTAGTCGGTCAAAAGCCCGGCAAGCCTAAAAATGAACCCTCTAGCTACCGCCTAATCAGTCTGCTCAAAATCCTCGGCAAAATCTATGAGAGGCTTATTTATAAGCATCTCAGAGACTACGCAGAGACTAAGGGCCTCATTCCCAACGAGCAGTTCGGTTTTAGAACTCAGCACTCTAGCGTGCATCAGGTCCACCGTATCGTCGAACTGGTCAATGGAGGTTTCACCCAAGGCCGGCAGACACGTGCGGTCTTCTTCGATATAGCGAAAGCTTTTGACAAAGTCTGGTACAACAGCTTATTATATAAGCTCTACAAACTCGGTGTGCCAGATCGTGTGAGGAGAGAGGTGTGCTCATCTTACGAGACTACCTGTCGAACCGCACCTTCCGCTTCCGTATCGAAGGAGCCCTATCCTCCCCGCGCCCCATAAGGGCAGGAGTCCCTCAGGGCTCAGTGATAGCTCCCCTCGCATTCACGCTATTTACTAGCGATATCCCCAAACACTGTAGGACGCAGCTCGCTCTGTTCGCAGACGACACTGCGATCATCTGTAAAGGTAGTTCCCCTTCGTCTCTCCTAACTCTACAAAGGGCTGTCAATAACTTTGGCGCCTGGTTTAGCAGGTGGAGAATCGAAGTTAATCCTGACAAAAGCCAAGCGGTTTTATTCACATAACACTCTTCTAGACCTCTCCCCCTCCCCCGACCAATCACCTTGTTCGGCAAGCCGATCCCTTGGGAGAAGCGAGCCAAATACCTCGATGTGAACCTAGAAAACATCTTTCCTTTTCAGAGCGTATAAGACGGTTAGTTTGCGAGCCGCTTTCGCTCTAGGTAGACTTCACTTCATTCTGAACACACGCAGAAAATTGTCCCTCAAGTTCAAATTGCGTACCTATACAGCGTACATTCGTCCCATCATGACTTATGCGGGAGCAGTCTTTGCCCACGCCAAACCCCATTCCATCCATAGAATGCAGACCCTACAGAAGGCCACCTCCGCAAGGCCACGGGAGCTTCCTAGTACGTCAGAAACGAGATCCTCCATCTCGACTGTAAAATCCCAATGATTCACCAGTTTCTTAAAAGTATGACCAAGCGTTACTTTGACTCCGCTCCCAGACATCGCAACCCTCTGGTTGTCGAGGCAGCCAATTATATCCCATCCCGAATTAGTCAGATCCGCCGCCCGAGGCATACTCTCTCCGACCCAGGTGACCGCATTACACTCCTCCAGGAGCAGAATTAGGACACAGAAACAGACGCCTGCCGTCATTCTGACCTCGCCGCCGAGGTCCTTTACGATCGCGACCGAATCCCCGAGTAAATGAAACTCCCCCCCGACCCTTGCTCGAAAACGAGGTGCCAGCAGTTGTTGCAGCTGAGCACGTAGCTTTAATTACTCCGCATAATAATCATGATGAAAATATAAGTTTGATCCAGCCTGTCCCCACTTGCTGTCCTCCCCCCAGCGATGCAATAAGCCGAGGTTCGTACCCCACAGGGAGTGCCCTTAGCGAGCACTCGCTTCATTTTAATTTAGAATAGTTTAAAAAGCTCCTGGCTGGAGGCTCTAAGTGTAGAAGCATAAGGCACCCACAGGATACTAGTCTTAAATAAAAATAATTAATCAACTTTTTTTTTTATTATTTAATAAAAACTGCCCCGGGGACTTTTCCAGTCTTCCTTATGTTGTTACCTTTGCCCAGCAGTGGGACAAAATAGGTTAACAAATATAAATATAAAGTATAATTAAAACTAGATAAATAAATATTAAATAAATAAAACTAAATAAATAAATAACTATACTAACTAGCATCTAATTATTAATTTAGTTTAATTTATTTAGTGTTTATTTATCTAGTTTTTATTAATTAACTCATACATTTATTTATTTGTTTAGTGAAATAGACGATGATTTATAACGAAAACGAGCGCGTAAAATTTAATGAACAGACCTTTGGGCGTATAGATATTATGGAAAACTACTGGATGTAGGTATCTACTCAAAATAAAATTATTTAAACTTTTGAATAAATTATCTATCCCTGTACGTTTTCTATTTTAGATTTTTTTTATTATCTATTTTATTTATTTAGGCCCAAAGATGAGTTAAAATTAGTGTTGAATTAAGGAAATTTCGACGCTCAAAAATTCCAAACCAATATTTCATACAGGGCTAGAAAATGACAAGACAAATTGATATAATTTTTAGTAAGAACGTACACCGTCAAGCAGTTGAGTAATCACCATACCTACTACGTTTGTTTGGAAGAATTACCGACTAGCGTAACCATAACACAGTCCATCCGTCGTTTCTTTGGACTTCCCCACTCTTACCTACGAGTATAGCCATCCACATTCATATTCAAAAAAAATCTCACAACATTTTGCTCAGTCCTCGGCATTATATACCCATACCATGAAGTTGAACAAGCGTTAGGATGATGTCGTAATCTGGCTCCCCAGAAAATATTGCTGTGCCATTTTATATAGGGGGCCATAAAGATTGTTTTTGTTATGGGTCCTTGCCATTAATACGCAGAAACGTATTATTGTTTACGCGCGTTGATTTAATTAAAATTATAATGAGGTTACGTCACCCATTGATTGGCTTGATAAACCAGACGCTATGACCTAACGTAACAGTGTCCCCGCAATTTGTAACATTATTCTTAGGAACGTGTTTCTCGCTTACCATTGCTTACTATACTTATGTAAACAAGATACCATGCGAACATCATAGAAGGACTTACACTTAGGGTTGCCAACCATACTGTTAAAAACAGTATTATACTGTTTTTCACTCGAAAATACTGTTTACTGTTCAACAAAAATAAAGTACATGAGTATACTGTTTTCACTGATAACCAGAGCAATACCTAAATAAAAAGTTTCATGTACTACGTTCATGCATGCACCTGGGTATGGGCGCGGTGGTTCAGTGTCTCGAATTTTCGGGACATATTAAATAGATAATTATTACAAAAATACCTTTTAGATTAGCTAGTATTATATTTAGTTCTGCCACCTCAGTATTCACAGAATGAGTATTATCACTGCATGATGAATGCTAAATTGTGGGACCATAGAAATACAGCTTCAATACATTTAAGTAACAAAAAAAACGCTCCTTGTCGATTTGCCGAGGCTTACGAAGCCTTCAAACTTGGTGCTAAATTGATGACTTACGCGAGTGGCACTAATAAATCCATTAATTTTTTTTTTAAATTAATATTCTGTTTGTTTTTCCGAGATACTGTTTATTTTCCCACTTTGTCCATTATATACTTTATTTATTGTACAAAAAGTTGGCAACCCTACTTACACTGGACTTATTGATGATAGATAAATGATATTTATTGTTGTTAACTGGAAAAAATAACATAATATGATTTAAAACTAGATGAGTTCGGTGTTTCCTTACTGGCTACTATGAAAGACTCAAACAAATTCAGAGGTCGCAGTCTCTTTTAAAGTCCAGACATAATCCTGGTCAGGTCTGAGCAATCAGTGCACGCATTTGTGAGTCAGGAAGGACAAAATCAAGGTGTTGTTCTTCAAGGTCAGGTACGCTCAGTTTGCACCGCAATAGGTATAGTCGGTTTAGTACCCACAACGGCCTTTTTTTTTTTGGGTGGGAAATTATCAAATAACTTCTCCCGCTTTGGGTGGAGCGGGAGGGCATGTCAGACTCTTGCTGACTAAAATCCACCCGTGTTCCTTCAGTTGCCATGTTGCCGGGGGGCCACGATATCCCTATCGGCCCATATTTGCAGCCCCGGCAGGCATTGGCTCTAGCGGACCCCGTCAATTCTGCTGACATCTCTTTGAGGCGCGCGTGGAACACAACGCGCCGTCGACCCGGGCTTGGTCCTTATCGGACGGCGAGCTACCCATTGCTCACCGTCCGCAAGCCCGCGCCTACGGTGGCCGGAAATCTACCTGTGATTCCCGATGCCCAGGGCGTCTCCTCCTGCGGCGGCTAGGGGTGCGAGGGCGCCAAATTTGCCTCTCCCTCACGCGTTCCGCCTCCTCCTTCGCGAGCATTACTACTTCGTAGAAGGAGGAGACGGCTTCCCATTTCCTCTCGCTCCGTACCATGGCCTGAACCAGTGCCGGACGCGAGAGATCACCGGCGCCGATCGCCTCCACCGTGACCGTATGCTTTATCCTGCCGTGTCCGGAGAGGACCTGCGTCAGGCAGAAGGTGACGACGCCGTGGCGCCTCTCTAGCCATTCCTCAAAGAGGGGTCTTGCGTGTACGCAAATACATAATAGGCCATCCATTAATAACGTCACACGTTAAGCGGGAGGAAGAGGTCAACACAGTGTGACATCGTGTGACACGGGGGGACGAGTTATATCTTCGTGACATCACTTGTAGAAATCGAAAGTACTAAAACTCACAATTTCAACTATAACGACAAACAAAAAATTTACGAACTGTAGCAATATTATTATGAGGTTTTATTTAAAATTGCAAAATTTGTGTCGTCACACCAGTACCCCTACTGGTGTGACGACACAAATCACACAAATATGACCTGTAACGGGAAAAAGTCTCCAGAAATCAAGAAATTCGTGTGACGTCATCCATGGATGGCCCCAAAGTATGGACGTGAACGAAGCGTATGGAATAGTAGCAGGTGGCGTTCTGTAGTAGCCGCCGTGGGAAAAGGCATGTGCTTTTGTGTTTACGTAAAATTCCAAGTTTGTGCTGTTACAATTTCTATATAATATGCAACACAGTAATGGGAATCCAACTTATTTCGCTTGATGCTAAGGCAAACTAAGATACGTAACAACACACAGTTAAAAATAATTACTTTGTCCTTAAAAATGTCAGTGGAACAATGCAACAATTCTCACATAACATGGTAAACCAGTGAAGTGCCATATGCATTACGTGCAGGGACACAATTGTTTGCAAGTACTCGTGTCTCTATTAACGGATCAAGTGCCTTTGATAGGCCGTGCGTGCTTCGAGGGATTTTATGATAAAAGCATATTACACTTGATTATGCCAATCATGCTGTTGTTCTGCAAAATGAGTAGATACGTCGAGCTGCAGTTGCAAGTGACTTTTCCGGTCGTGTACGCCTTAATAACACAAGTATCAATGTGACTTTTTCATTTCATAATTATGTACTTTCTGAGTTTATCTCGGACATTACTACTTGTAACTTCGGTGAAGGAAAAACATCGTGAGGAAACCAGGACTTATAATTAATATAAGTCTGAAATCGCCAACCCGTCTTGAGCAAGCGTGGTGATCAATGCTCGTGCCTTCTCTGTATGAGAAGAGGCTTTTGCCCCGCAGTGGGACAATAATAGGCTGGTATTTTAGTACAGACGGTTAGGTATTGTTGGTATTTGCTACTGGTATATTGTGCTACGGTAAAGGCTTGTGCAGACCAGCGCGACACGCGACGCGACACAAAGGCACCGCTCGTCGCGCGACGACCGGTGTCTTTGTGTCGCGCCTGTTTGAAGGAGCCTTAACTCTATAACAACGTGTACATAATAATACCAGCCTTATCATTGTCCCGCTGTAGGGCAAAGGCTTCTTCTCATATACAGAAGACACAAGCATTAATCACCACGCTTGCTTAAGACGAGTTTGTGATTTCAGACTTATATTAACTATAAATCCAAGTTTCCTTCACCGATGTCAGTAATGTCCAATATAAGCTCAGAAAGTACATATGAATTGAAGAGTCACATTGGTACTTGACAACGACATAGTGTACAGTCATCGGTACAATCAGATTCACAATTTCACTGATAGTGAAAAGTTTTCTTTCTGAGGTTGTATTTTATTCACTGTTTTGCACAGCCATTGTCTCTTTATCTGATTCCAATAATGTAAGACAATCTTGTTACTATCAGATTTACATGGCCTGTTAAAACTAGTAAACAAGTTGATATCATGTAACTCACGCCGCTCTATCTTGACTGCATTGCAATTCGAACCCTACATTGTACGAGATAAAAATACAAATGTACTGAAAATCTACCTTGTAACTATAATTACTGTACCACTCCCTCGTGGTATAAATTGATGCAAAAGGACAATACAATGAATAGAAGGTTGATCCAGAACCGGAGAAGTAAAAATACCTAAAGCAAAATCAAAATATTCTGACTTCTACAAGCATGAGCATTTCATGCCTAGTGTATAAACAAAGTCATTACATACTCGTAAGTCAATATAAGTGTGAGATCGCCAACCCGTCTTGAGCAAGCGTGGTCAATGCTTGTGTCTTTTGTATATGAGAAGAGGCATTTGCCCTGCAGTGGGACGATAATAGGATGGTATTATTATAATGTCATTCCAACTTCTCATCTACCCAGCCTTTTACCAAACTAGTCGAACCATTTGGCCTCCACAATATTAAATGGGTCTCTGAAATATTAAATGGGTCAAACTTAGGCTTTTGTGCCTATATTATGTATCAGGAACGACCTTCATAAGATACACTTTTAACAACCGGGATCGACAGTTTCACGTGATCTCCGAAGCATGGGGGAGACTCCCTAATGGAAGGATGTTGAGCAATTTAAGAGCCACAAAAACAAAAATATACATGGGGATACGAAAGATAACAAACAAGTTTAGCTCATGAGGAAAATCCCCTATGTGTGTCAAAGACAAATGCAGTGTACTTGAATCATCGTTTTAAAAACAAGATTAGGATTAAATTATCATTTTTATTGCAGCATGTTTGCATTCTGTGTCCTATATCTGATACATTGGCTACATTATAAAGAAGACGAATGGTAAACACTACACAGAATACCAATTTGTGTAAGTACCACCACAATATATAGCTATATTGTTTGTATGTACGATAATACACTCACCAGTTAGATTATTTTGTTTACGTTCGCCAGTCGACCTTGCCAGTAGGTACCTGTGTAATTTACCTCGCCGGTAAAGGTAGAACTATCAATATCACTAAACTCATAAATAAAAATGTTTTCGCAGAGAAATACATTGTTCACATCACAGAAAAAAGGTAAAAGAAGAGCTCTTTTATCTGTTCTGTAGTTCACATCAAGATCATTCGTGCATAATAATTGGTCAAGCAAACCTTTTTTTGGCATGAAAGAATTTTAACTGCTGCCCTGCCTCATTATTCATTAAAACGTAGAAGGTTTATTTATTTATTTAGGATCTCCAACAAAAGATATACAACTTAAATAAATAAATAAAGTTAACAACTATGTCAACAAAGTTCAAATGTTAATTAAGATGATACAAGATACCTGCAACATTCAAATTATAGTGCAGCTCCCGTCATCTACTTTCTAAAAAAGTTAACGATAAGCTTAATTAACACATACTAAGATAATATCTGATAGAGCCCATCAAAAGACGGGATGAACCACCTTTTCTTATCTCAGTGTATGGTAATGATGATGATGCCATCGAGCCGAGCCGAGTGCCGACATCACTTTCAAATTACTCTCTAAATTGGGTTGGAAGCTTAGGTACCTAGGCTGTCCCCATCTGATGTGATTGACATCTTATTAATGTAATAATAATATAGTTAGTACTACTTATTTACATCATAATGTAGATTTCTCAAGAACAACGCGATGTGTATTTTATGTAAACAAACTATAATGCATTTTGGATTATGGAATGTTTATAGGTAGGTACCTATGCATGGTTTGTTTTTACCTGTATGTTATATGTGGAGGTACCTGTTGGAGGATGCCTTTGCCAGTTTGCCAACTGGCAAACGGACTAAGTAAACAAACAAACTCCAAATACGAGACTGAAGACTACACTTAATGTTTGTCTGTCTAAAAGGCTAATAATAATAAAACATATATAACCTTGAATTGATGCAGGTACCTACTTTCTAAGAACTGGTTGTCAGAATAGCCCTGTACTTAAAAAAGCGTTTGTTTAGATACATGATGGTCGAGGTAATTTTTTTTGAAAACAGCTAACTACAACTTAGTACTATTGTCCAAATCTAATTGTTTCCCTACTTCTTGCGTCACCCGGAAACGGAATCGTCACTAAATCCAATATCCTTATTTTTTCAGGTTATTCAGGAACTGCTTCGCGACAACTCATTGTAATAAAAAATATTTTACAAAAAAAAAAAAAAACGTTTTTTGCCACCGACTTCCGAAATTAAAGTTATTTTTCACTTTGTAGTGTGTTTTTTTTGGAGGTCGGTTGTTTTTTTTTTGTAATAAGTTTTTATTTTTCTCTTTTTAGTTGTGGTACCTACCCCACGCACATTCGAATACCACTACCTGCTAACAGTGACAGGAACTTATCAAATCATCTACATACTAAGTGGGAAAAAAATACGTATTTTGTACTTAGCTAACTCAAAAACTACCCAAGCAAAGTTAATAAACTTTATATGGGACCAATTTGAGAGCATACCCTTTCAAACAAAAACAAGAATTTTCAAAATCGGTCCACAAATGACTGAGAAATCGCCGGACATACATAAAAAAAAACTAACATTCGCTACGAACATACAACCTCCTTCTTTTTGGAAATCGGTTAAAAAGACAGTCAGCTCCAAAGGAAATAGTTAAAAGTAAAAGGACAAAGTCGAACAACGGAAGATAAAGTTTCGAAATGTGCTTAAGTCGACCGGCTATTCAGAATAAAGCTATATTTGAACCCAGTAGTTATTAGTTGCATAAACATTGCATAGACTGACGCAGTGTGCACGAATCAGAAGGTCATCAACCTGTGACTGTTACTTTATTCGTGACTATATCGTATCATCGCTAAGTTCACTGACACATTGTAGGTACATTGGTTGGTACACACATCAAATGTAAGTATTTACCGTTAAAAAGGTACATACAAATTAAAATAAAAGTTATTCTGTTAAACTATATGTAATATAAACAATATAATAATTTAAATTCATAAGACTTACTACTTACTTACGTCAACCTTACTCAGTCTTAGCGTGTTCTTGTTTTAATTATTTCAGCTCTAAAACGTCTTCGATTTGGACGCATTGTAGTTTCACGTCTAGCACAACTAAGTCGAAATGGAACTCATTAAACACAATGTTATTAACTTATTATATACCTAATACTTACACTGACGCGTATTCGCTTGTCAGTCAAAGCAAAACGATTATAATTTTCAATTATTAGCGTAAATAAATGGTTACTCTTCAGTTTCTTAGCTCGTTTAAGTGCCTTTGTTGATTAGCTGCTTGCCTAATTAACACTATTAGCGGTAAACGAATGGAGCTAATGGCTAGAATGGCAAGTTAAACGACGACGCAGAACTATAATGTTTGTTTCACGGCAATACGTCTAGATGTAGATAGCTAAGTACCCATGTATGTCTGAAACTATGCCATCAAAATAATAAAAAAGTGGCGGCACTCCGGGAGTTCCAACAGAAGTGAAAACTTGAACAAGATTGCCTTAGTGTAAGAAAAATACTTGTATAGAACATTGAACCGTAACTTTATCTAAATAAAGAGCATAATCGCTTTTACAAAACCTTTAAAGTAAAAACTTGTATAGAACATTGATCCGTAACGTAATATAAATAAAGAGCACAATCGCGTTTACAAACATGAGGTGTCGTCATGGTGTCGCGAAATGACCATTCTTTTCGCGACACCATGACGACACCTGAATGGTTTAATCCCATCTTAAAAATTTCCAACGCGCCTAAAGAAGTTTTCACTTCAATAATAGAACCTTGTCCCTACTCGCCATATTACGTTTGATATTTCAACTTAAATAAAACTCATAATTTGAGCCGAAAGACGTCCACTGCTGGGCTTAGGCCTCCCTAAAGCATCGCTACTTCGACCGGTTTTGTAGGTACTTCTCGCATCCAGCGGATTCCTGCGGCATAATAAAACTCACTTCAGTTTAAATACATAAGTTAATGACATCATGTGGATGATGGGGACCAACACCAATAACAGTGGGCCTGTGGAGGCCCACTGTTATTGGTGTTGGTCCCCATCTGATTGTGCCAACATCCACTTCTGTGCCATTCTCATTCAGGTCCTACCCGAGGTGGTAACAATTTCGTAAGGTATAAATTGTGACATAACTACTACTAACCAATATAAGTTATGTGTAACTATTTCTCATATAATATCTATAATATACCTAGATAGATTTTACAATTAAATTTTCCTTAATAGCGTTTGTCTTTGTGCGTTCATAATTTTTCTTTTTATCCGACTACGGCGAAGCAAAAAAGAGGGTTATGATTGGACCAGTATGTATGTATGTTCATCTGTTACCTCTTAACTTCTAAACTACTGTTCATAATTTGACAAATGAAGCATCATTAAATGCAATATGGCGCCCTCTAGAGGACATAAAGTCAGGAACTTTTTTTTTTTTAATTCTGCCATGTTGGTTATCATAATCAAATGAACCATTCATCCATTCCATCTTTTCCATTTCTGTCTGAAATATTTTCTTGTTTCATACTTTTTAGAGCGTGATTTTTTATGATATCCACCTGAAAGCTCCCGCAGAAAGGCGCGCGCAACACCGGTAGAAGAATTTCGGTGAAGTTTTCATAGAAATTGTTTCACCAGAGTCGCGAACCTTTGATCCCGAGCACGTGAAATCAACGAAAAATAAATATATACCTAATCTATCTATATACGTACAGTACCGACCAAAAGTCCATGAGCAATCTCACAAAGCAATAGACTGACGCTTCGGTTTGACTTACGACCTTCTTCTATAAGTTGTAACAATACTGTAGACACGCACATTACACACACACACTCACTTTCTCTGCAACCAATGACTAGTTCAGTAATCATCATTCGTTTTTAGTTTCATTCGTCTTGTTCACATAAATATTAAAGTTTAGCAGGTAGACCACAAAAAACTAAGTAAATTATTTCGATTTCTGTGGGGTAGATGCAGTTTGTTATGAGTATTTAATTAATAGAACTTTTTTGGTTCGTGGATAATATTGGTGACGAGTATTTAGCGCAGTGTTGTGGTTATTATTATCAAAAAGCAGGCATAAAATATATTGAAGAGATCGGATCAGATCAGAGAATATTATTGCGCTGCGTAAAAGTGAAGTGAATATCTAATGAAACCGGACTAAGTGTGAGTGTTATCATTTATATATTTCATATTTTACTAAACATAAATCTTAATCAAGGGTATTGTTGATAGAACAGAGGTATTGTTGAGACAGAAGATGCCTTTAAAGTTTTAAATTCATTGTGAGGTTTAATTCGATTAGTGAATAATAAATAATAAGGTATTATGTGTAATAAAAACAATGTTTTTCTTTGTTCTAGAGAAATACTGTGAGGGTTAAGAGATATGAGGAAGGGGCTTATTATCGAGTAGCAGCGACGTCAAATGGTGAATGAAACAAATGGTTTCATACCAACGAGATATTTTGCTGAATTATTAAAAACACGTCATTATGAACCGTTCGCCGTGCACTCTGAAGGCTTGCATCACTGAAGACCAGCTAGAAAACCGTTTTTGACCTTAAAATATTGACCGTACCAACTTAATAAACAACAGATTCGTTATTGCATGAATTTATGGTAACGAATTTTTTAAGCACGTTTCAATAGGGTGTTTGTCGTATTTCTTGCAGATATACCGTAATTGTTTAATATTATTTTAGTAATAGTATTATTTTAGGATTAAAGAGGTTTAGTTTCAATCTTCTTTTCGTAAAGAAAATGAATACTTAAGCTTTAACCTCAATAACAACCAATATTTACTAAAGTCAAATAAAATGTAAAATAATTAATACAAATAAAATATAAACAAACTGCCCATATTTAACCTTAAAATTACCTATTCTGTAAGTAGTTTTTTACATTTTAAGTAGTCTAATATTCTTATTTATTACTTAATTACTTCGACCATGATCAAAGCTTAATGTTTATGGTGAAAAAATCCATTAAAAATTTAAAATATTTCATAATTTAAATATGTCAAAATAATACAAACTGCTTCTAGTTTCTTGACATCTATTTCACATCTTATTCAGCTGAAGTAATGATAAATAATTGTAGCAGTGTGTTAACTTATGTAAAATAAATATAACGAATAAACATATTTTTTTATTTTTGTTATCATATATCACGCATTTTTTATTCTAAAACCTTTATTGCAATAACAACATAAAAAAGCAGCAATATTTAAAAAATATTATTATCGAAAACAAAAATAATAATATTTGCAAAAAACCGCACTGTGTTTTACGAGATTAGAACCTGAGGCAGTTTGAATTCCATACCAACGCTTAACGCTTTCTGCTATCTGCACTTGTTAAGTTACTATCGAATTTTAGCAATGCCATTAACTGGTCAAGTTCACGCGCATAGTGCGTGTGTGCTAGCATGTTTAAAGCGACGGAAATATATTGTTGTTTCGTGTAGAACAAAACTGCGTTATCTGTGGTGTGTGTATCGTGTTGCTTACACATACAAATGTACGAGCTATACCGCGTGTTCACAGCAATTTGACTCTTAGCGTGCTCATGCACTTTTGAGCGCTTACTGTACATATAAAATGCTTTGTCCTGAATGACTGACTGACGGATCAACGCACAGCCTAAACCGCTGATTGTAGAGACCTGAAACTTGGAGGGTGTATTCTTTGTATGACGTAGGCATCCGTTAAGAAAGGATTTTCCGAAAATCTAAAAAAAAAAAAGAAAAACTTGAAACTTGGCACTGAAAGTACTAGGCTTGCATGAATTCAATATAGTATTTCAATCATTAAGTTATGCTACTACTAATAGGATTTGGATGACGCAGGAAGATAGTTTATAACCTGGATTAACACATAGGATACTATTTATCCCGGTAGTGCGTTTCTATGGGATAATTTCCGACTACCACGCGAGCGATGCTGCGGGAAAAAGCTAGTCATTATATAAATAGGCACCATGTACCTATCGGATACGTTCGCTGCATAATAATTAGCGGCGTGGAAGTTTCTTTAATCTTATTGTTTATCATCTTTCGTTATTGCATTAACAATCATTTGTGTACCTGCATTGTTAAGGTGCCTGCCCATTGTGCAGGCCCGTTAAAACTGCCAGAAACTTCGATTGTTACTTAAAACAATATGTGCTAAGAGACTAATGATGTCGAGGGGTGAAAGGCTATTTGGTTTAAGCGACATTTTTGCAACTTTACAGGAGAGCCATTTAAAGTTTAAAATTTCCACTGCCACTTTGGAAATAACCCAAAAATAGAGTTGTTTGAAGCGCCAAAAAAGTGCTCAGATTTAAATGAATCCGGCATCATCCGACGGAGAAAAAATTGCTGATTCCGAATATGTATATAACTCAATATCGCCCAAGATGTCGCTTAAACCAATAATAGCCTTTCACCCCTCGATGTGGTATTTCACTATCATTCTGCTCTTAACCCTATTTATATGTGGGTAATGTGTCGTCTTAATACTCCATAGGTTTAGGTAGTTAAATAAAAGTAAACAAAAAAACCACGTGACGAGACAGCTGTTAAGTAACCGACTAAACGTAATGCCTGTCACTTCAGTTGTCATGTTACGTCACAGTTGTACACTTCAATTTAGCAACGTTATAATTCGTTGACGTTTATAGTTTGAACTTTTTACAATGGAAAGATTACAAAACATTAAATTATTATTCTTATTTATAAATCTATATTATTCTATCTTACAAAAAATTGTGCTGCAGCAGTCACATCTACGAAGAGTAGTTGAAGAATAAATGATAAAATTTAACATATTACATTATTAAAAGCGGAAGCTATTATAAAAATCTAAAATAAATTTAATTTGGTTTTATCGTATTTTTAAACAAGAAAGTGTCATCAATAAAAACCCTTTTTACGACTTGTTTACTTTTATTTAACTGCCTAAACCTATGGAGTATAGGTCACTCCTTTACCTCCTCCTCCTTTCGGTCCATTTGGTCTTTCCTTTTTTTTCATAACGTTATCTCTCCCTCCATCAATCTGTAGTTTTATCGACCTCTTTTCTTAAAGGAAATCCATATTCGACGAGAATGCAAAATGATTTACCTAATGTAAATATTGACGGCGGAACAGCTACTAAGTACAAAGGTTCTGAATAAGTAAACTCTTCTACAGAGCCTACAGAAATAGTGATGTCCTCGCCCATTGTTGTTTATGTTGACCCCCGGCCCCAAAAACCTTATTATGTTGTGAGCCGAACCATGGGCAAAGTTATAAGTATGTAAAGGAAAACAGTCCACCAAAAACTTGTTGAACGTCTCGTGATAAGTTAGTCTGTTTTGAAGTTTCAGGCCTTTCTTCACAGTTGGTCGCAATAACCAAGGGTTAAGAACCAAACGGGTTAGGTTAGAACTTAGAACTGTCACCAACCACGCACGAGCCAGATTGATCGCAGTAACTAAGCTGCGGCAACCTGACCATTTGGATTAGGTTAGGTTAAAACTGTGACCAACCGCGTTCCGTGTTCTCGCTAACTACATCCAAGTTGGTCGCGGTTACTTGGCTATTTAGTATTTTTAGGACACCAAAATAAAATTGTTTGACGTTTACAAAACGAGATGCATTCAATATAATAGAGTTTTCATATTGTAAAGAAAGGAAAATGGCAATTATTTAGGTTTGATAAAATACACGCCGTTACTTAATACCAACTTTGCCGATAATTTCGCCGTACATTTAATTATTCCTGTATCCAGACATGAATGTTCACTTTTGAATAGAGCTCGTTTCCTTTATCCATCGAAGCGATTCGGAGTGCAGGGATCTGAATGTAATAACTTCTGAAGTTCTGAACAGGCATTATTGAAGGTATTAAGTGCTGTACAAAGCCCGAAAGTTGAGGGGAAAATATGAGTGCTTTTTACCAAGATGACCTTTTTTATTCGCTCAAGGATACCTTCCATACGGTGTCTGTATTTTTTTTTTAAATATTTATTTCATTTAGAGGCTTTTGGTCATACAGTCTGTCAGATTGTAGGTATTTACCCAACACACACCATGAGCCTTGTGTTACGACTTCGGCTTGACTCGGAGAATTACATAATTATTTTAATTATGAGTAAGATGGTTTTCTATTCAATGGTAATAAATAATAATAGCCGCACGGGTCCATCGTAGGTTAAGCTATGCTTGCTGCGGTCGGTTCGTGGATGGGTGACCATCAATTACATAAATATCGAGATCCCTCCGTGCCTTGGAAAGCACGTTATGCCGTTGGTCCCGGCTGTCATTAGTAGATCTTTGACAGTCGTTACGGGTGGTCGGAAGCCCAAGAGTCTGACTACCAGTCTTACCAATGGGTATTATCCAGTGACTGTGAAGGCCAGATAGGCAGTCGCTCCATGTAAAAAACTGCAACTGTATCCGGTTAGACTGGAAGCCGACGCCGACATAGTTGGGAAAAGGCTATATAGGCAGATTGATTGATTGGTAAGATGTACTGTAGGCCGCACATCAATTGTAACAAATCCAGTATAAGTTGCCCTCTTATTCTTTTGAAACTCCGTACAACGCTAGGTCAGGTCAAGGTCAAAGTGCTCATACTGTACCTACATCAGAAAAATCATCTTTTTGAACAGTGTGAATGAGACTTAATGTAAGTAATGCTATAAATAATCGTGAAGTATGAACGAGATGCGAATACTAATAAATCTAATAGCTACCTACTCAGTTGATCGTAAATCTTAGTTTGTTACCAGCTAACCACAATGTTGTTCGATTAGATACTTGAAAATAAGTGTGGGCTTGCTGAAATTGATCGCGGTCCGATACCGGTCGGGGACTCGGAATGGAGTAGCTGGTATAATCCCGAACTCTCAACTCATGGTTTCGTGGAATATCTTGGTTGAGGTGTCAGTCGGTAGGAAACCGATTTAACCTTCAGTTGACTTAGAGTAAACATAACAAACAACTTGCCCATGGACACGGCAACGGCACATACCATGGTTAAAGGTATAACAATGTAAATGTATATTAACTGCTCCCAAATGACGATGATTATTAAATTTTACTTTTTTTACATACTTCATTGACATAATCTTTTCATTATATTTGACATTATATACCTAAAATTTTCATTATATTTTTTTTTATCAAATTAGATTTGTTACAGCTGTAGTGGTAAATTTTAATTTAGTCCTGTCAAATTAATCAGCGCCTGTCACTACTCCATACAAGTTTAGACGTGATTAAAAACTTGCCTACTAAAAATACGTCAATTTACGTCAAGTGCTGATTAATTTGACAGGACTAAACTAAAATTTATCTTCTGTCCTTTTCTTAAAGAAATAGAAAGAAAAAGATGCACTGAACTTAAATTTAGTTTAGTTTGTGAACAAGTCAATGGTGCCGATTCCCTTATCGGCACCATTGACGAATTTTCCATCACTGAAATAATATTTAGGCGTTCATTTACGTGTTAACTAGTGATAGTGAAAAATGGCATGAGAGTAGCAGCAATCTGATACCATACGAGTCCATAATACCTCTGCTTAAATTCACTCCTTATCTCGCTCGCACGATACCTACTGCTCGCAGACTGAGTGGCAGGGAGAAGGCTCCAAGGCGCCAATAGTTTAGGTTCTTTATACGGTGAAAATAATTGTAGTAAAAAACATGTCTTTATAGTTAGTTCAGTTATTATGCAAAGTTTAATGATCTCATCATCATCGTGATGAAATGATGATGAGAAAATTTAATGGATTCGTGTTTTCGTCAAACTGTACCTACTTAACATTTAATCCTCAACTTTAACATATTTATTTCAAAATGAATGCTGCAGTATTTTCGATATTTAAAGCAATTTGAGGTATTGTAGACTTAACGAAATGTTAAATGCGAAAGTTACTCTGTTTGTTTGTCTGTCTGATAACTTTTCACACCTTAACAGATGAACGTTTTTGGATGAATTTTGGCTCACGGATTGACCATGACCTGGGTTAAGGCATAGGACAAAAGTATCAGTTGTAAAAATATATTATATAAAAATTTGCTGTTCCATATATTTTGACCGCGTAGGTATTGGTATTGTAATTGCCTGAAATAAATGATTTTTAATTTAATTTAATTGCACTTCTCTATGAAACAGCAGATTCTTTTTTATAACCGACGAAAAATTTCAACGCAGGGGTGTTCAGAATCATGTACTGAATCCATGGTAACAGTTTTCGCATCGATGTCCCTGCCACCCTGTATACATGCACAGTTGCACAAACATCTGGTTTGAGTATTGTGCACTTAAAATTTACTTATTTGCAATTCCATTCATTAAATGTGCACCAATGAGAATATGGTGCACTGTCAAGGTTAATACTTATAATATATATATTGTATCCAGAAGCTGTCGGTAAACCTTTATAATTTATAAATACACTAGTTGCGCTCCGCGTTTCACCCGCATAAGTCTCGATCCCGTGGGAATATCAGGATAAAAAGTATCCTATGACCTAACCTAGGTCATGCACACCCTTGTGCCAAATTTCATCCAAATCCGTTCAGCCGTTTTAGCGTAAAAGCGTAACAAACAAACAAACTCACTTTCGCATTTTAAATATTGGTTAGGATTAGGACAAAACGTTTTTCAGGATTTTTCATCGTAATAACAAACTGCTTTTTTCATATAAGGATGCAAAGTTTTTAATAATTATGTTGAAAAGAAAAGATACTACGATATTTGCTTATCGACTTAGTCCGCGTGGATTTCTTAGTTTCCCCCACGAACTTGAACACCCCCTCCACCCCTTCAAAGGGTAGGTATTAAGTTCTGGAAAATTTATCATTACGATCTTTATTACTCACCTTAAAAATATTTGTGCCAAGTTTCAAGTTTCTAAACCGCAGGCAAAAGGAAGTTTCAGAGGAACTATATTCCCCTTAAGAGGGCCCTTCCCGGTCCGTCTATCGTCAACGCGAGCATGGTCGAAAAGCTTGTTGTTTCATCCAGCGCAAGTGAGAATTGCTAACAAGCAAGTGAGAACGCAATAACATTGTGCGAAAAATAACTTGTTTCAGGAAATACGTGTTTTTGAATACGCCTTTGTTATACGCCACTAAGTTTGTGAAATAAATTTTTGTCATTTAGAATCCCCATTACATGTGCGAGGTTTCTATGAAGATGTTTTCTTTAATTTTACAACTTATGAGTACATTATGAACGGTCAAAATTCAGGTAAAATTTGTTCAAAAAAGCAGATTTTTGGAGGCTTATATTGAATTTGTTTCGCAAAATTTTTATTTTTTGCTTTCATAGAAACCTAGATATAGTGTACAAGATACCTATTAGTTTAAAAGAATTAAAGAAAGATGTGTTACAACGCCATAATCACGTACGAGCGTTTGTATGAAAAGTATGACGGGTTGGCCGCTCTTAAGGGCCGATTGTCACAAAATCCTTTCTTAGTACATTCCTTCGCTTTAAACTACTTACAAGTACCTACTGTCAAACATTTAAATGTCTATCTTTAGCTGTTTGGGCTGTTAGAAAGAAAGAAAGAAAAATATGTTTGTGTGTCGCAGAAACACGTGCATAAAAAATAAAGAAGATAATTAACTCGAGTAGAACAATAAAATGAAACACAATAGATTTAAATATAATCACGAGCACAAAACAGAAATAGTCGGCAGCTGCTGGCACGTCATGACTGTGACAAGAAGGCTTCCACTCAGCATGATGCTGTGCTATGAGGACCCACAGCACAGCGGTGATTTTCAGTGGTCACCCGAAAAAAGTTACAATGAGTACCTAGATAATGTATTTTTATATAATCATAGCGGACCTGACAGATGTTATCGTGTCCGAACAGCGCCTCCTACCGGGTCCAATTGTATTTTCAAATCCTTCAGGGACTCAAATATACACACAAAATTTCATTCAAATCGATCCAACCGTTTAGGAGGAATTAGGTGACAGACACACGTATGTACAGAAGAATTATATTTACAAAGATACATAGATAGATGATATAGGTACAGACAGACGCCAGCACATCAAGCTACCCGAAACTGTCAAATTTTCCCAATCAACTTTGAACCTTATACTTCAGCGATAAAGATGTCTGTACATATAGCTTAAACAGGATAAAACTATTAGTTTAAAATATGAAGGCATTAAACATTTTTTTGTTTTCGTCATTTATTTGCGAGGAAAAAATATTTCGAGTGGAAAACATATTTTTCCCGGCTTAACTTTTAATTAGGCAGATAAATTACTCATAAATTGATACAATTACCTATACTCTGTTAGCATACCACAAAATGATGATGCATAAAAATTCCTAATAATTCTTGTTCCAACTTTTCCATGGACGTCATTTTATTTTAAGAAAATAATAATGGTGTTTTACCAGACCTAATGGGTGTTGACGACCTACTCGCAAATTAAATTACTAGTGACCCCGCCCTACTTTGCACGGTTTTTCAATTTGACAAAACATTAAGATTTCTTTATTAAACACATGTTAAACAAAAAAAAAACCATAAACCTTCCGGAATAAATTCATCAAAATCCGTTGCGTAGTTTAGAAGATCAACACGATTACACAGACAGACACAAAAACGACTTTAATTTATAATATGTTAACATGTACCGATAGATGATTAGGTACTCAATGGTTTTTTGCTTTACCTCAATAGTTAAAGCAACAAACCATTGGGTATTACCATAGAAATATTACATCTGTGGGTATTACCCACCAACCTTTTGATGTTTCAATTAATCTGTGGTTTAAGCTCAACAACTACTTATACTCGTATATGACAATAGTCTTGCTAAAAATAAGTCATGCATTTAACAAGCCTATTAAGTACCTAGTTAAGTAGGTACAGTCAGCAATAAAAACTAAGCAACTAAGCTAACTAATTAAGCTTTCTTTGTTTTTGAAAACTGTCTGCCTTAACCTGTGTCAAATAAATTTATTTTCTTTCTTTCTTTTTCTTTTATACACCTCAGTTTTCTAAATCTTAAAAATAACATATGTTATTATATTGTATATAATGCACTAATGTACATTAAAAAACGTAGCAAAATATTAAATAAAAACCGAACAGAAGTTTAGTTTAAAGAATAGGTATTACCTTTTAGCTATTACATGAAATAGCTAACATGCCCTTATCAAGAAAGCATAAATTATAAAAAAACTTTTTACAAAAAAAAAAACACCCGACTTCAAAAAAAAAAACACTACAAAGTGAAAAATAACTTTAATTTCGGAAGTCGGTGTCTTTGGTTTTGAATTTTCGTTCTTTGTCACCGACTTCCGAAATTAAAGTTATTTTTCACTTTGTAGTGTTTTTTTTTTTGAAGTCGGGTGTTTTTTTTTGTAAAAAGTTTTTATTTTTCACTTTTTAGTTGTGGTACCCACCCCACACAAATTCGAATACCACTACCTGCTATGTAAATAACAGTGACAAGAAGTTATCATATCATCTACATACTAAGTGGGAAAAAATACGTATAATTGAAGCTAACTCAAAAACTACCCAAGCAAAGTTAATAAAATTTATATGGGACCACCTCTGAAGTATGATCTACCAAACAAAAAAAGAATCATCAAAATCTATTCATAATTGGCGGAGTAATCGCGTAACAAACATACAAAAAAAAAAAAAAAAAACATACAGGCGAATTGAGAACCTCCTCCTTTTGGAAGTCGGTTAAAAACTAAAGACTACATTGAAAACAAGTGAGTTTGGCAATAATTCCTTCTGCACATGTGGATTCCCTGGTATCTCATTAACGGCATAACTATATAAGAGTCTATAAATTGCTCCCAAATTACCAAGTTTTTTTTTTACATTCTTCCTTGATATAACCATCCTATTATTTGACACTATTTATAGATATGTACTTACAATTTCATTTCAACTCTTTATTAGTGGCTTTTGTGGACATGATAATTATTCAGATTTGTTACAGTTGTAATAGCAATCATGTAATTATGTTCAATAAATAGGTTTTTATTTTTATTAATTTTTGTATTGATTCTTTTCTATTTTGTGAATATGAGAACGCTGTAGGCTTAGTGGACTGTAGATTTGTTGACCATTTTCTATTTTGTTGAAAGACCTACACTGTGCTCACATACCTATTAACACTGTTATTTGAAAGTATTGTAAAAGTCAATTATTTTTAAAAAAGTAACCGTGGAGTTTCTTGCTGGCTCTTCTCCATAGGAAACGACCAATTGGAACCGTGCACCTAGCTTCTGACGTTTCATAAGTGCCCTTGTAGGTTTATGTGAAGTAAAACCATGTTAACATATAATATACACAAACATATTTACAACTAACTACTATATATATTATGTACAGTATGTGAAGTAAAATATTTTGTTTTTTCATTAATTTTTTTAACGCAGAAAAGCAATGAATCGAGTAATTTTGTATCAATTTAGATTATTTGTAAAAGTTATAGGTACAGCGCTACTGTTGATATGGTTTCGATTTCCGGGTCAGTCAAAGTGTTATTGGGTTTGACCATCTGGAATTTCTCAATATCTGCCCGAAGTCTGGATTTGTGCCCGGTTGATGGCAATAGGCGCGCCACTTATTACATGGGACTTAAAAATAACAATCAATCATAATCTGTTTCATGTTGACAGTTCAACAACATTCATTGCGTTATTTATTAAGTTGTTGAGCGTACAAATTTTTCTAAGATATGAAGCAATGGATTAGCAATATCCTTCAAAATGATTCAGATTGTGATTGATCCTGTGTTACGCAATTAGGGTGCCGGTCAGTCAGAAAGATGAAGCTAGTAGTTAAGAGGAAAGTAGGTCCTTGTATAAAAGTGATACAACATGGTAATTTGAGAGTATATAAAATTTGGTATTATATTTTACACAAGATGATTAATCACAGATTACAGTTAGTAGTAGTAGTTAGTAGTAACACTATAATACCTACCGGGAGCAAAAGGTTCAAGCGTCAGCAAGAATTTTCCATTTAGGTATTTAGGCAGATTTAAGTTTTGTAGTACATGAGGAACTTACAAAGTTATGCATTAAGAATTACATGGTGTACCTACACTCGAATTGTTGGGTGAAGCGCTGCTCTCCTAGCTAGATCACTGAGGAATTTGTAATAATCTGTATTTAGGACAGACAGTTTGGACTCCTTATTTGATTATCACAATAATCAATGAAAGCAAAATATCGATCAATTGTATATTAAACTTCTATCAGCGAACAAAAATAATAGATAGTTATACCTACTACACAACAAATATATAACATCAGTGAAGGTTAAAAGAGTCACGAAGAATGTTCTCTATATTGGATGATAGCCTAGCTCTCGAGTTTTCCATTCGAATGTCGCCTGCAACGTGATTTAGTTACCTTCCGATGGAGTCGGATACTGGCGATCATAGTCCTTAATAGCAGGAGTTTCGAGGCCGGCGCGTCCCCTCGTGTCCCAATTATCCAGTTTATGCACTGCTCCCCGATCCACTTTGCGGCTAGGGCTACCATGTCCGGCTTTCTGACCCCCTTGTCCGGCTTTCGCATTTGAATTTTCTTCTTGAGATTTTTTGTAGAAAATATAAAGTGTTCAATGATTCATGTAGGTAGTACTGAAAAAAGGAAGGATTAAAAAGTAAAATGGGCGGTTTTTTTTGCAAATGTTTGGACTTTTCAAATTTCAAAATGGTAACCCTATTTGCGACTCACTCGTCCCCATTGACGTCAGGCGAATTTATTCATTAATATTATACTGCATGTGCTACCTACTAGGGCTGGCGGTACACGTCGATGTTATAAAAATATCATATCTAGTAGGTGCCACGTCAACTAGACGAGTGGGTAGGTAGACACGCACAAAATAGGCTGAACCTTTGTATAAATTAATGGCGAAATGATTGGTGAAACACATTCGTAGGTAGTTAAGCGTTCCCTCATATAAATAAACTTTACTTTAAGGTAAAGAGACGTTTATGAGCGCTCATTCTAAAAGTTGGCAAACGCTGCAAACGGCTGTCATCAAAATTTTAGTTCACTAGTTAACCATATTTCATATTTCCATACAGTAATATTGCCAAATTAATCAAAACCGCGAAGAATTTGACATCTATTTGCGACGTTGCCCACTTCCAGAATGCACTCTCATAAACGTCAATTTATGGATAAACAAACGCTAATCATTATTTAACTCTAAGCATCGTTTTTATATAAGGGGGCTATTCATTAGTTCGTTACGTAGAACAGAAAAAAAGAAAATCTCGTAAATTTCTTGTATTTTGGAGGTATTTACTTAGACCTGCGAGCTGCGGCGCGAATGTCCCCGGTTCGGTCTTCCCCAGGAATTGTACCTACATAATTCTTGTGTTTTTCTATGGTTTTGGTGCTGGCTGCAGAAGTCAGAATGGTAACATGTAACGTACCTAGGTTTCGTTATATAGATCTGCCCCGATAGTAAAAAGGACGCATCTAAGATTTTTCCAAAATTGAGTTTTAAACAGGGTAAAGTTTTATACAGTGCGCAAACTTAAACGAATGAGTGATAGCAGATTTTTTTTTCCCGATTTCAGGTTTTGTCCCATAGTAAAAGTTGTTCATAATGATAGTAAAATCACGTGTTTAAGTTTGCGCACTGGTTATTTTTTTTTTCTTGTATATTGCCGGTATAAGGAAAACATTACGAATCTGCAGATTTATTTTTTTATTACCTATCTCATTTGGTTTCGGATTTACCACAGTGAAAAAGGGCTCACCTCCATTCTGCCCCCTATAGAAAAAAGACGCATCTAACATTTTTTCCAGATTTGAGTTATATACATTGCCGGAATCAGAAAAAAAGGCGCATCTGCCTATCAATATAACTCAAATCTGGAAAATATGTTAGATGCGTCTTTTTTTCTATCGGGGGCAGCATTATCATTTACACTTTAACTAAAATGAAAAGACGTATTTGAGTAGATGAGTCTAATTTGATCGAGAAGTAAAAACGCGCATCTAGGTACTAATTAAGTTCCGCGTGTAACAATGAAAAGACGTAACTGGCTGTTGCGCCTTTTAATTCATTTGAAAATTAGAGCTAATACTAGGGAAAAGGAACTATTTACCACTTGCGTCTTTTCAATTTAGTACCTACACCACTTCTTTCAATAGACGTAGGTATGTGGTAACCAAGGATGAAAGTCGTAAATAATAAAATGCGCCTTTTATTCTTAAACTTAATATAATGAAAATAGCTGTTGTAATTGGTGAATTGGTAGTGTTGTGTTTGTGCTACATTGAAAGGACGCATATGGTGTTTTACGGCTTTCCTAATTAGTTCTAGATAATTTTTCCAGATTTTTTTTTTGCAAAAACGAAACGCTTCTTTTTTAAAAAATATTAAAATATTCTGTTATCAATACTAAAATGTCATAATACTAAATTAAGAGGAGATTATGGGCCGAAAAATGGTACATTCACAGAATTTTTATAAATGCAATAATTAAATCACAGAATGGGTTTTCCCGTTTTTAAAATAATAGTAGATTGTTATACGAGGGGCTAAAATAACCCATTGTAACGAGGTAGTTTTACTCCCGAGCTTTAGCGAGGGAGTAAATAGAAACCGAGTTATAATGGGTTTTAGCGCCGTGTGTTACACTCTACTTTTCACTACGATTGCGAGAAAATAAAATAATCCAATACAATATTAATTTACCTTTATAAAATTCAAATCTGTAAATGCGATTATCGCCATTTTGATGACAGTCGAGGTCGAGACTAAAAACATAAAAATTGGGGATTTCGAACATCCAAACTCCACCACAGGGGCAGTGAATACTACATCATTTAATTATTTGACGAGTTCATCCATTGTTCAAGTTAAATAAGTAATGGTAATTAAGTTTTTGTTATCCAAAGTCGAAGTTTCGCGCCAATCGTGCGAGTTTACATTTAAACTTTTCACAAATATCACACATACACATGTAGATACGATTTAAAATGTGACAAATATTATTAAAAATATTATACACAACTAGAAAATGCCCAGATCTTAACGTAATATACGAACACAGGTCCAATAACACGTAATATTCATTACCACTACTCAATTTGTGTTAAAAATCGCCGACCATTTTTTTTTTTTATTGTGATGATGTGCGAAAACGATTATGCCAAACGATTTTTTTTTCAATTTTGATCGACTCGATTAACTAATATGTCGAATATCAGAAATCGAAAAATTAAATAGAATTGTTTTAAGCATTAAATTAGAGATTTTTTTTTAAAGATTTCGCGCCAATGCCTTTTTTATTTCTTCTGTAGCCGCAACGCAATGCTCGCATTCTACCGAAGAGATAGCCGCATTTAGTTCCATTTTCAAAAATAAAATGTTCTTCTTTTTTTTGTGAACAAGTAATAAGTAGAGTCCATACTCATGATTATTCTACAAAAGAATAAAGACTTTTTAATTTTTCAAGGCTCTTTGGAAAACACAAAAATTAAAAAAAAAATACTTTTTCCCCTAGAGAAAGAAATGCAACTTTTTCCCCGCTCTGGTACTCTACAATGACGGCCTTTTTGAGCAAGAGGAGTGAAAAATATTTTTTTCTCCGAATTAACTGTTTTGTTAGATACGCCTTTGCTATTATCGGGGGCAGAGATCTTGTATTGTATGTAGGGCAATTTATTAGGTATAATATTTCACAAAAACTTGCATGTTACAGCGTTATTATACCTTTGAAAGTCAATAGAGTTTGAAATTAGGTAGGAAGGAGATAGTAACGAAATACTGGCACACGTCCTAACTTGTGGAAATCGTTATTCCCTATCAATTACTGTACTAATCGGATTACGGATTACGGATTACTGATCTCAGATGGCAATCAAAATAATTACTTCGTAAAAGATATTGATCCGCTAGGTAAGCTGACGATGACCTTCTGTGGTCGTACTCGTTGGTATCTAGTCAAACAATACAACGCGATAAAAAAGTGTTGATATAACGGCCATTTACACAGTTAGTAGTTATGGAGTTATGTAACATTCTGTCGCTATGTGGAACTGGTTTTATGGACTCAGGTGTTCTGAGCGCTTATTTAGAAAATAAAAACAAACATCGGGTTTATAAAAATTGTCATTGGTTTATTTTCGAACTCAAATAAGTGAATTACGTACATACTGTCGATACGAAAGCGGGATTGGAGATTTAAGGGAAAGGAAGGCAAAGGGACCACTAATGTAGAAAAAGAACTATTCAGATTTTCGAGAGTAAAACTATTCAACAATATTTACCTACTTTATGCTACTAATTAGTTTGACTTAAAAATATTCATAGATAATTTTATTAAGATATGTAAGTAAGTATAGGATGATTTTTAAAAGATTAAATTGGTCCGTTTTACCTGCATAAGTGAGGCATAACGGACCACACAGGAAGGCAAAATGGACTTAAGTACATAAAAAACGGCCGAACAATCATATTTTGCTTGTTTTTTCTGTCCTAAGTTATGTTGTGTTTCGTTGTGATTAATATATTGTAATCTGTTAATTATTATTTTTTAATATAAATAACTAATTATGTGAGTGTACACCTTTAAGGTAGATTTTTGAGGAACGAATTATTTTTTCCTTTATTTCGTGTACATACATATAATTTACATTTTTAAATATTTCATTCTAGAAAAAGATATAAAAAAATCTCATGTAAAATGTACCAAAAATCACACCAATAAATGAATTTGAATTTGAACATTTAATTCACAGTGAAACACTGTCCCATCATGTCATCATCATCATTGGCACAGCCACAGCCAGCGCAAACACAAGATCTGGACTATCCCACTTGATTCTAAAATCAAGTTTTCATCGTCGATTTAAAATAAGAAAAATTACAGTTTACCGACGCGTCGGTAAACTGTAATTTTTCTTATTTTAAATCTCTTTTATCACTAAGTATTCTTTCTTGTTTTCCTTTTCTAATCGTAGAAGAACCGACGACACTGCCGGTAAGTTCCTAGGTCAGATAGCGTTTCTAGCCAACAGTGGGATCTTTCTATGGAGACCGTCCGTCCCTTAGCCCTCTTATCTTTGATAAACTTATCTAATCTTAATGATTAGAAACTTTGTTAGTTTTAAAACAAAACCGGTTATACCTACTGCTTTTATTACAGATTTTATAACAATATTTTGATTTAGAAGAGTGTTCGTAGAGTTTCTTGTCCGTTCTTCTCCATAGGAACCTACTACGCTTTGGAATGGGCATTTAGCTTCATCTTTCTGACTGACTGACCCCTTGATGATTCAAAAGTGCCTGTAATTGGTTTATTTGAAATAAATGCTTTTTGATGAGACATGCATCAGGGTTTTGTTTGTTGTTCAACTGTTATTGAAAACCGGTTCTGCAAGCGATATCATTTTTAGGCCAGGGTCGTATGAACTGAACAGTTATCTAACAATATTTTGATTAGATTTTGTAATATGATAGGGATTAGGTACAATGTAGGTACAAAGTTCGTGATCATCCATCAATCAGATGAAGCAAGGAGCGTTAAAACTTTAGATGATATAATGAATCGATGCAAACGTGTGCCATGCAAAGATATAAATCGTAATACCGTTGATGTATGTAAGATACCACCTGAAACTGGACAAAACTTCAGCAGGCCAAAAAGCCGCCAAAATCCTAAGCAGGTCTTGCACTTGCCTAATTTATAGTAGGATATAATTTTGACCTTGTTGCAAATGAAACTACCAGCGCCATCTAGTAGTAGCTGTGTGGGAAGAACGAAGTCGATCTAACTCCTTACACTAAAACTTCGTTCATTCAAGTACAGATGGAGTTATTTACGCTTTACAAAATGCTTTTAGTTTGGTGATGTTGCCTCCTTGTTTAATGTTACCAGTAAAACAAAATAATTACCCTTAACAAAGACAAACATATTTCTGCATAGGCTACGGTAGAACTATTTTATTGGCATCACTATTTTATCGTAAATGAAAATAAGTATCATCATCAACTTCTAAAGATCCCCACTGTAGGGCACGGCCTACCCATTATGGGTGTAAGTATAGCGCTAAAAAATCTCCAATTATTCACGTTACTATAAAACTGCAAATCTAGTTCATTTAACGGTAGCCCCCGACGGATATTCTTGGGTTTTTTATTAAGTTTCTATGTAGTTTAATGTGTTATTGCCACATCTACAATCATCGAGAACCAAATAGGTAGGTACATTCGTAGGGAAATGCTATGAAAACTGATACTCTATTGTTTACATATATTATTCTGACCAACTCCGCGAGAGATCAACTCTACTTATTAAATCTTTTTACGTTTATTATCTCACGTTACATTTTTTTTTAAGTCGAGAGTTTTCATATTATTTTATCCTTTTTCAATTACTTTAAAACACTTTCTACCAAAAACTACCATAATTGAAATACCTATACTCCATAGGTTTAGGTAGTTAAATAAAGGTAAACAAAAAAAAACTACGTGACGAGACAGCTGTCAAGTAACCGACTAAATATAATACCTGCCACTTCCTTTCAACTGTCATTAACGAGACACAAAAGAATTTTAATTGTTAGGCACCTCAATGAGGCGTCGTAACAGATGATGAGTTATCATGCTACGTCACAGTTGTACTCATCAATTTAGCAACGTTATATTTCGTTGACGTTTAGAAATTGGGCTCTTTATAATAGACAGATTACAAAATATTATAAATCAGATAAAAAAAATTGTGCTCAAGCAGATACATCTACGAAAAGTAATATAAACGATAAAGTTTAACATAAACGGTAAAGTTTAACATACATTAATAAAAGAGGAAACTATAGTAAAACACTAAAATAAATTTAATTTGGTTTTTTGGTGGCGCTTAGCTTGTCTTTTAATAGTGCTACATCACCAGCTTTGGCATACTGGAGATAGAAAAACCTATCTATCTACTAATGATTGTAATACTATCCTGAATACATGCAAGCCTAGTACCATTTGTTAGGTTACTCTCAGAAATTGTCCACAACGTGTCGTGCAGTATCGACTTGTATATAACGAAAATTTTTATCAACATCCGATTTTAATGAAACAAAGCCTATACATACATACATACATAAACTCACGCCTTCTTCCCATGGGGGTAGGCAGAAACTACAGAACGCTACCTGCTACGATCCTTACATACTTCTTTTGCCTCGTTTACGTTCATACATCTGGTCATACACGCACGCCGGTTGCGAGTACTACGCACCTGGCCTATATTCTGCTCCAAATTAATATCTGGTCTACCTGTGAAAACTATATGAAAATCCGTTCAGTAGTTTCGGAAATATGCGCGAACAAACAAACAGACAGACAGGCACCGGATTTAACTATTTTATTATAATATCGAGAGGTGAAAGGCTATTTGGTTTAAGCGACATCTTGGAAAGGCTATTTGGTTTAAGCGACATCTTGGGCGATATAAATTGCTGATTCCGAATATGTTTATAACTCAGTATTGCCCAAGATGTCGCTTAAACCAAATAGCCTTTCACCCCTCGATATAATTATGTATATAGATTAAGAAATAAAGAAGTTTTTATAATAAGACTATTATTACACATATTGTTTTTTAAAGTGATGTTGGTTGTAACGGAACGCACGGGAGGGAAAAGTATAGAACTATAATAAATTGTTTTCATTCGATAGATAGCCTAAGTATAATACCGATGATTGTGAGACGACATTCAAGGACAGATAGAATTATACTGTCTATCATCAATAGCAAACTGTCTTTTACTGAAAATAGGTTATTGGGTTCGGCCGTTAGTCCGCCACTGATTGGAGCCTATCCCAACTGGACCCCGACTTTGTGACTCCTCCTGACTTGAAGGCTGGATCCGCCCTTGTATAGTTTCAGGATGTCAACGACATTCACTTCATCGAATTTCAGAAAAACAAAGTTTAAATATTTTTACTACATTCCAGAATTCGCTAGAATTTGTGAGATAGGTACATCGGCAATCGAATGACTCAGAAGTGGGAAGGAATGACGAGCGCGCCAAACGTGATGCATAGCTTTAATGCTGATCAAGTGACTGACACAATAAATAATTATGATGAAAAAGAAGCCGAAAATGCATTGCGGTTAGATATTGAAAATATAGAACAATTTGACGAAGACGAACTGTACAACTTCACGGGTCGAACTCGTGAAGAATTCGGAACAGACTCCGTCACTATGTACTTGCAATCAGCCGAATACTGCTCTTAGAATAATGTTAACGAAACTGAGAACGGGAGAACCCAACGAGAGGTTATCGTTGTTATTTCACATGAGTCGGAGAAGCTGAACAGTTAGAACGACTAATGATGTCCATCCGTGATGCTCTGATAAGAGACTTTGTTCCGAGACACTTTGGTTGGAATAATTTTACGAGAGAACAAATAGCTCAGCGGAATCTTCAAGTACCGAACACACTATTTGGAAATGCTGAAGCGGTCATTTCAGATACAAAAGCCACAATTTTTTGTGATGTATAAAACTAGCTGCGCCCCGCGGTTTCACCCGCAGAAGTCTCGATCCCGTGGGAATATCGGGATAAAAACTATCCTATGTGTTAATCCAGGTTATAAACTATCTGTGTACCAAATTTCATCTAAATCCGTTCAGCTGTTTGAGCGTGAAGAAGAGACAAACATACACACACACTCACAAACTTTCGCCTTTATAATATTAGTGTGATTTATAATGTTCGTATTTTTTGTTCCAAGTTGAAACTTATAGTCCCCACAAATACAGCAATCTATTAAAACTGCTAACGTTTGTGTGTTCGACTGTTCGGATGGCTATATAATTGATGTTACCGGTCCACATGGAGCTAAAAAGTCAGATGCATCAATAATGCAAGATATAATAAGTAACGAAGTCTATCCATTTCTTTGGTGATATTTTCATTTTGGATAGAGGATTCAGAGACGTCGTTCCAGACTTCGAAACGTTAGTCCTTTCTAATGCAACAAATCTAACTTAGAGAGATGTATTAATGATTCCAATGATTATAGTTCTGTAAATACATTCTGTTATAGTCGCGCACAGAACAGAAAAAACAGTAGTCACGCATCATATTTTCATCAAGATGAAAAACGTAAGAAAATTTTAATTTCGCAGGCTACGACTGCGGATCTATTTTTTGTCAGAAATGCCTGCTAGAAAATTGTTTCTGAGCAGCAGTGGGAGCTGCTCCTACACATAAGGGAGGCTGGGGAGTCATGGCGAATTAGGGTCCCTTGGCAAACCTCCAAACCATCCGGAAGTGGAAGGATTTGGCAGCCCTCCTCAACAGCAACGACGATCGGCGCGGGTTGCAGTAAATCTCCGATGCAATGGCGAGAAGTAAATATATTTAACAATACTTATAATATTTGTGAGTGTGTGTGAAAAGGTGCAAGTAAGCACGAGTCACGATGACATAGTATCAAGCATTTCCAGTATAAGATCAACAAGCTGCCTATCATTGCATGGAAAGTCTATTCTATACAATGCCAGGTCCACTTGAATAGTAGATTGTTATACAAGTTAAACACTCTACTTTTCATTTCGAATTTAAGGAAAGTAAAAAGTTGTAGTTTTTCTAAAATAATTGATAATAACATGAGTATTCTAGTACCTATTAGTCTTTTTTTTAATTTTAAATATGGAACACACCGCGTCACCGCCGCGGGTCGTCCCGCTTAGGGTCAGTTCACACCAAGACGCGAAGCGACGCGACGCTGCGCGCACTTTTAAACAAGTATCGAACTTATTTTCCTCACAAAAAGGTATATTTCGGTGCGAGCGTGAACGCGTGTCAAAGTATGCTGAGATGCGCCGTGCTGCGCAGCGCGTGTACCTTATTGTGTAGGTAGTAAATAAATTCAATATTGTATCAGATCTTAAAAAAGTGCGCGTCGCGTCGCGTCTCGGTGTGAGCTGACCCTTAGGTATTTTTATACAAAGACAAGACGGCAGCATTTTTTTTTTTCAGTATTTTTCTTTTAGGGCGCATTACACTATCATATCTACGATCACAGATCCATGATCAAAGACATACTCGTACCTATCTAAATTGTAAAATAGACATAACATGGGTAATTTGTGAGCTTCGTATATGACATAATATCCATGACCACAGACTCGACAGTGTAATACCCCCTTAGTAAAATTTTTCGTAGCCGACTACCTAACCAATTTAGTTCTATTTTTAAAATTCATTCCCGCCCTAGACAGGGAAGTAATTACTATGAGTCTTTCCCACCCAAGGGTGGGGATCAGCGTCTTCCACCCGCTACTTGGATCAAACAAACACTACTTTCCGAGTATGAGAAATGAAAAATTTATAGCTTGATATGTTATTGTGTGATCAAAAGGCAACAAGTATGAGTGTTGTATTAGGGTGGTATGTTTGTCCTTAGTACATGTGGTAAGTGACTTTGATCCAAGAAATTAGATGAATTCATCATAATAACGACATGCGCATAAGAGAATGGTTCTATGAGAATTAAATCAATCTTGGACAGATCAATTTTATTAGTTGCACCACCTCACCTACTGCTACTGATAATTATAGATAAATTATAATAATTTATAGTAGGTACCCGTAATTTTATTCATAAACTATTATCCAAATTCAAATTCAAAATATTTTATTTCACATAAACCTACATGGGCACTTATGAAACGTCAGAAGCTAGGTGCACGGTTCTAATTGGTTGTTTCCTATGGAGAAGAGCCGTCAAGAAACTCCACGGTTACTCTTTTAAAAATAATTGACTTTTACAATACTTTCAAATAACAGTGTTACTAGGTATGGGAGGACAGTGTAGGTCTTTCAATAAGTACTAAGTACTTAATAAAATAGAAAATGGTCTACGGGTCTATAATCTACTAATCCTAAAGCGTTCTCACATTCACAAAATAGAAAAGACTCTATACAAAAGATAATAAATTAATAAAACTAAAAACCTATTTTAACAAAACGCAATTATATGATTGCTATTACAACTGTAATCAATCTGAATAATTATTATGTCCACAAAAGTCACTAATAAAGAGTTGAAATTAAATCGTAGGTATATAATGTCAAATAATAGAATAAATGTGTCAAGGATGAATGTAAAAAATAAAATAAACATGGTAATTTGGGAGCAGTTAATAGACTCTTACTTATTTATGCCGTTAATGAGGTACCAGGGAAGCCACATGTGCAGAAGGAACTATTGCCAAACTTCCTTGTCTTCAACGTAGTCTTTAATTTTATAATATGCGTTCTTGATAAGGACACGTTTGATGTGGGTTTTGAACTTCCCATCGCTAAGTTCTATCACCGACTTTGGCAACTTGTTATAAAAGCGGACACTGTTTATGTATAAGAAATGACTTGCTTGTTTTAGTTAATCTAAATTTGGGTATCACAATTTCATGTCGACTACGTGTATTTATATTATGGAAATCGCTTCTTATTTTGAAAAGTCCTAAGTTTTTGCGAACATACATAATACTTTCTAAGATATAAAGAGAAGGCAAAGTCAGTATATCAATTTCTTTAAATTTGTCTCTAAGGGACTCGGGAGGACCCATTTTATAGATCGCGCGGATTGCCCTCTTTTGTAAAATGAAAATCGAATCTACGTCAGCTGCCGATCCCCACAGCAGGACGCCATAAGACATAATACTGTGGCAATAAGCAAAGTATACTAACCTAGCTGTGGCTATATCAGTCAACTGCCTTATTTTTCTTACTGCATATGCAGCTGAACTTAATCTACCTGAAAGAGTTCTAATGTGGGCACCCCATTGTAATTTTGAATCTAAAGTAATTCCTAAGAATATAGTTTCCGTTATTGCATCTAGTTTTTTGCCATCAAGTTTTAGATTTAGACCTACTTGAGGTACATTTGGTAATGAGAACCTAATACATTTAGTTTTGTTCGCATTAAGTAAAAGATTATTAGCTGCGAACCATTTTGAAAGTACAGCCAGACTATCGTTGACATGTAAGACATCTGTATCTTTCCTGTCTATTTTAAAAATAAGAGAAGTGTCGTCAGCAAATAGAACTATATCCGATAAGTTTATTTACTTATTATACTTTACTTAATCATTTAAAACTAAGCATTTTATGATACTGTGTGTCTTGATAATATACAATAATATGAAGATTATTAAACTTTGTTAGTATTGGAACCATGCGTTAGAGGTACCGGCCCAAGTGGTAATGCAATATACTAGCAACTATGAAAATGTAGAATATAAGAGCGAGCGCAACGAATGCAAAAATTTTGCACACACTCGGATACGTTCGATTTTCTTTTGATAATTAAAAAAAAACTAAGAATTACTTTCTTTGTCGACTTATGAAGAAAAGCTCAAGAATGCCGTGTCATGTCCTGAATACAAGCAAGCGAAACACGCTTCAAAATTTTAGCACCCCGCCTTGAATAGGTTCTGTTTTCTTTTGATCATTATCCTACAGAAAGAGAACTTCCTTTGTCGAGAAGAAAAGCTTAAACTCGTTTTACAGCAATTTAGGTTTTTGAAATGTGATCTTAACCCGAGCGTAGTGGTGCCCAAATTCCCAAGTTTGCTTGGCTCGCTCTTGCATTCCTTATCCTTTATTTTTATAACAGGCTTTTTTCTTATTGTTTTTGTATATGGGGTCACTGTGGCTCAAGTACCTACAGTTTTTAGTTAGTAAGACACGTAAATTATTCAAGGCTCTCAACAGCTTGAATGATTTGGGGGGGGGGGGGGGTCATGACCCCCAGGACCCCCCCTTCGGACGACGCCTGGGTAGAGGGGGTCGAAATTGTCCTGAATGGCGATTATTCTTCGAGAAAAGATGGGACGGCTGTGCTTTTGCGTTTGTTTTGCTCGACTTGGCGGGGGCACGGCAGTGCCCCCCGATGTGACGGTTGTGACAAGCAAAGTAGTTAGATCGCTATTAGAAAAGGTTAAAAAGGGAAACTGGATGATTGATGTGGTTTTATTGTCGCAGGGGGATAATGTGGCTCCTTGGCCACACGCTTGGCACGTGGCACGTCCCTTTTTAGAGGTGTATGAGTCGTAATCGCCATCGGTACTGCCGCCGCCCTCCCCAGTCCTGCTGCCTCCGCCGGTGCTTTAGCTGGTTCAGTCACAATCGCCTCCATCCCTGCCGCCAACGCCTTCGCCACCACAACGGTTCCCGTCACCACTGCCGCCATCCCTACCACATAGATTTATTAGCTTTGGTGATGGCGAAACCACCAGCTGGTGCAATACGAGAGAGAAGAGGCAGAAGAAGAGGTAATATAATTTCGATGCGCTACAACCTACAATCACCCTGCATAATCTTCGAAGAATAATCGAAGATGTCCCTCCATGCAACATCTGCAAAAGTGGCAACCACGGAGCCCTTTTGCAACAGTGCAAGCTAATTGTGTGGGACGAGTGCACTATGCCGTACAAGCGCGGTAGAGGCGTTTAACCGCAGCCTGCAAGATATCTGTGGCGTGGCAACCAGGCCTCCTATTTTTAAGTCTGTTAAAAAATGAGACGGACGTCAATAACATTAACAAAAATATATTTGGGTTAAGGTGAGTCGGCGACTAAAAAAAAACTTAAAAAAAAAATACAACCCACTTCCAAACTACAAAGTGAAAAATAACTTTAATTTCGGAAGTCGGTGTCTTTGGATCAGATCAGTATTTTAGTTTTTTGACAACGACTTCCGAAATTAAAGTTATTTTTACCCGACTACGGCGAAGCACAAAGGAGGGTTATGATTTTGACCGGTATGCATGTATGTATGTATGTTCATCTGTTACCTCATAACTTCTAAACTACCGATCATAATTTGACAAATGAGGTATCATTGGAAGCGTTTTGATTGTCCGCTGGTTATAGGTTATATATATTTTTTGTAACACCTGAAATGCATTGTGAAAACGGTCAGGTCGAACGCTACTGTCGCACCTTGCTCAATATGTTACGCATAGAGGCTTCTAAGCCAGAGAGTAAATGGTCCGATTCCTTGTGGAAAATTCAGCTTGTTATAAACTGCACTAAACACAAGACCACTCAGATCTCGCCTTTACAATTGCTTATTGGTGTTGAGGCAGTCACGCCCGTCATAAGATCAC
Source organism: Agrochola litura (assembly GCA_949152395.1). Classification (NCBI taxonomy): domain Eukaryota; kingdom Metazoa; phylum Arthropoda; class Insecta; order Lepidoptera; family Noctuidae; genus Agrochola; species Agrochola litura. The sequence continues at coordinate 10,714,748 of OX424491.1, read as the reverse complement.
TTGTTCGCGATGTCGCTGTTGATGACGAGCGACCGAATCGCGACGGGTTAAGAAAGTTACAAAGACAGCGCGCTAGCGAACTGCTTGACCAGAATAGACGCAAACAAGATGAGTACGTTAATAGAAATTGGAAGGTCAAACGTACGTTTAATCTAAATGATAACGTATTTGTAATAAAAACTTCTCAAGTTACAGGCAAGCTGGACTCAGGGATGCGAGGGCCATATCGTGTGGGGAAAATTCTTCCCCACGATCGATACAAGCTATAGCTGCTAACTGGTTCGTATGGCAAAGTCACTCAGGCTGCCGCTGAGCACATGGTTGCTTGGCGAGGAGAGTGGACCCCCGAGTTGTGTACCATGTTTTTTGATAGTAAGTCATCATCATCATCATCATCATCAGCCTATAATGTTCCCACTGCTGGCCACAGGCCTCCTCTCTGTGAGAGGGAGTGGGCCGTAATCCACCACGCGGGCCCAGTGCGGGTTGGTAGATGTCACATGTCTTCGAATTTTCGGTTCTAGGACATGCCGGTTTCCTCACGATGTTTTCCTTCACCGTTTTGAGAGCAGTGGTGATGAAATAATTTACACAAAGTAAAGCGCCTGTCTGGGTTCGAATCTACGGCCTTCAACTTGTAAGTCGCGGCCGTTACCACTGGGCCACCACTGCTCTAATAGTAAGACGTAGCAGATAGTAAGTAGATTTTTGTATTTACTTTTCTATCTAAAGGATGCATGATCATGTATTGTATCAAATGTGTTTGATTACATAGATTAAAATAGTCATGTGTAAATGCGTGGTGGTTGTAAGGGCATTGAGCGATGGCGCTGCCGAGACGTGCTAACTGGGTGCCTCCGTCTCAGTTTATTTATAAGGGCATTGAAATATGTCTCTGCCAAGACGAGCTAACTGGGTGCCTCCGTCTGTTTATAAGGGCATTGAGTTACAGTGTAATTCTGCCGAATGAGACGTGCTAACTGGGTGCCTCCGTCTAGATGTGTTGTATTTAATTACAACAAACATATCTTCAGATTGAGTAATAAGGATGTTACTAATAAGTCTCATTCTCTCATTTTTAGCTGAAGAGGAAAGTCTCGCAGCACCATCTACCAGTGCAACTAGCTGCGAATACTTTTCAAGTCGTGGAGATGCAGACACACACCAGGGTCCATCTATTACTGATGCAACAATTGAAGACATAAGTCCTTCGCGTCACCCGAGTCCACTTGCCGAAGATCGTGACTGCAGCGAACAAGGACCATCATCTGGACAACGTGGCTGAGGACAACCACATATCGGAGAGGCCGTATTAGCGTAAAAACGTTATTTTAAAACTGTCTCCAGCAGCCGTCGTGATAACATTGGTTTCTAATATTGTGTACGTTCGTTATTTTAATCAGGAAGTACTTTTTATGTTTAAAATTGTGTTTGTTTTAAATTGATTAAAGACTAGTTTCTAGTCATTTCTTTCGTTTTTTTTAAATAAAATTGATATTAACCGCCGTTAATATGTTAACTATAACCCTACCCTAATTGCGTAACTTATTTTCGTAAACAATTTTGCCTAATTTGTTTCACTTTGACAATTCAACAACATTCATTGCGTTATTTATGTTGTTAAGCAGATTTTTTTTCCAACTTATGAAGCAATGGATTAGCAATCTGTTTCAAATCGAAACAGATTGTGGTTGTGTTGTATTACGCAATTAGGGTACAGGTTTTCTCACGATGTTTTTCCTTCACCGATGTTAGTAATGTCCAAGATAAACTCGGAAAGTACATTTGAATTGAAAAAGTCACATTGGTGCTTGTCCGGATTTGAATCCACAACCTTGTGCATGACAAGCGAGGCCTTAAACACTGGATCATCACGGCATTTAACTGAAATAAAATTTAAAACGCATATTAAAAGTACTCTTTGTAAACAAGCATATTACAAATTGGAGGATTATATCCTAGATAAGAATGCTTGGAAGCATACTGGTCTAGCTCCATAGGACAATTTAGAGTCTAGACAAAATCAAACTGGTTGCTAATTTAATTGTGTAATAAAATATTATAACATTTTTTTTTTTTACATTCTGTGATTACTTGAACTCACACACTGACTAATTAGTATCACTTATATTTTTTTTAGGAATATCGTATAGGTAGGTACCTACTTTTACAAGGCTTGTAAATATGTGAACACCATGTATCCATTGCATAATCATTTTTCTGTCATTGCTTCATTTTTAATAATTTTGACCTATTGTGGTATAGTAATCTTATTCCAGGTGCATCGTTTTCACATATAATTATATAATTAATGTACTTATACAAAATATTGTAAAACATTTTAAAAGAGTAACGGTGGAGTTTCTTGCCCATTCTTCTCCATACAAAAACTATCTTTTGGAAGGAGCGACTAGAATCAATTCTATTTTTTGTTTTTGACGTTCAAAAGTGCCTTTTTGTGCCTAATTGAAATAGATTATTTGACTTTAACTTTGACTTTGATTTATGGTAAAATAGGTATCTAGACACGCGATAGCGTGTCGAGCCAAGTTCCAGGCAAGACACGGCTGCAGTGTGTTATATTACACGAACCATTTGGAGCCACTTTTGACCCCTTAATAACTCAAAATCTATGTAACATTAGCACATGAAATTTGGTTTATTTATTTAAACCCCTTAGATTAACTAGAACTCCAAATTTCATAAATAAAGCTCAAACGGTTATTGAGATATTAACGTCTAAAAATCGGCATTTTTATCAACCACATAGCCATGGTCATCAAAAACCTTTAATCCACTTCCGGATGACCTATAAAGTTGAAAGGAGATTTCTCGAAAGCAGGCCCACGGTATGGTACTGTGTCAAAGCTTATTTATCAAAAATTATGTCGTATTTTTTTCAAGTTAAGTCGTTTTTTATAAACATTTCTTTCTGCTAGCATTAGAGAACCTAATTAATATTTATTTGGTTGACTAATTGTAATTTTGTACATCCGCCATTCAATCCTAACCTGAATGTTGCCAAATGACAGACTATTCCAATCAAATAATTTGTAATCGATTGAAAAATCGATTCTAACCCACATGGAGTACGTGGAGTATCCACTACACGAGTATGTTTCAAATGCTATTTATTATACTCAAATACTGTAAAATTATGATTTTACAATAACTAAAATATTATCTGATCTGAATATACTCAAAAACTTAAAAGTGTTTCGAGACAGTAATGTTATTTTATAAACTAATCACCAGTGATCGGAGTAGGTAGATTGATTTGGGGTCAATGAACTGGCACGTATATATTAGTATGGATATGCCTCCGGGATTCCGGGATTTTGAAATTATTAAGATTTTTTTAAGGAATTTCAAATGTTGTGATGTGTAAACTAAAGAATACATCAATATGAATAAGAAATGTTTAACCCTTTTGCTGTCTTTTTAATAGTATATAGGTGATCGGACTCCAAGAAAAGGATAGGTATACTGTAAACAATATAATAATTTAATATATTTTAAATGTTTATCTATCGCATTCTATAAATTTCTAATGTAGTAGTTTAAAAATCCTTACTTTAACAATATTTGATTAAATCCCGTAAGTACCAAAATGAAATCCCGGAAAAAAGGCTTATCCATGTTATGATTTCTATGACTATTCATGATGCGAGTACCTACGTAAAATCAATCTACCTACTCCGATCACTGCTAATCAGCCAATCGATTTCGTCAATCGATTACCAAAATAATTAAACCTGGTAACATTGACACCATGCATAATGTCAAACTGTCAAAAAAATATCTGTCAGATCAATGGCATTGTTGGCTGTTTGTTTAAGTTGATTTGAATTTATTTTTCCGTATTTACTTTATAGTTATATTACGTTACGATTTAATACTGTTAATTTAAATTGAAGCCAGACGAACTATTGCTTATCTTTCCATGGCCCTGGGTAAGTTTAATAAGTTCTTTAAATATTTGTTATAAACACCCGTTCACCTTTCACTATTTTAGCGTATTGTATAACCTCATTGATTTTAGCAGCCTATTAGTAGAAGGCCTATGTTCAGTCAGGGGTACGTCGCGCGTCGTCAGCTGTAAATTTCTATAGTATGATGTAATTATATTACATAAGTAAATACACTGAATTTTTTTACCTTTTTCAGGTATGACGATGACATGTGTTATTGCAAGACTTGAAATTATTGATTATATTATCTACAACTCTATCCCAAGTATTACTTGCTCATGGAAATCTAAGCATATTATGTTTTGCATGTGGCATGTCAATTGCAAGTCACAGAAGTCATCAGGTTAGTGTCTTTAAAATGGCAGAATTATTATGAGTGATATAATTACTAAACAAAAGTAAATAAAAAACAATAAGAAGTAGTTTCTTACTTTCTAGGTCATACATTTGGATAAAGTTTGTCATGCTTATTGAGAGAGGCTGCTACCAGAGATGTTTATAGGCAAGCAAGTGATGATAAAAACAGAGCCACCCTAGAGTTTAAGAGATTTACCCTTAGGTCAAATCAATAATCTGGTTAGGGCCAGAATCAAATCGTGACGTGTGAGCAGCAGGACTTGGTGTACATAATTATTGATAAGTGAGCAAAATAGGACAAATCGTTTAAGAGATCATCATTACTTATTACTGTTTCGTGGGAAAGCGTACACCTACCACCTACTGTACCTACGCTGCTTTCATACCATGACTAAGTTATGAGAATGAAGCTGAAGCCGTTTTAAATTCTATGAGAAATAAAATGTTTTTAGTATTTATTGTTGTGTTATTTGTTAGAGTAAACCTTCCTATAGAAGCGCTGAAAATGCTGCTACCAATAAGATTATTCATCTTTAATTAAGAGAGTTGGCTAAAATAATGTTTATGCCATTAAATGTTTCATATTTAGCGCGCAAGATTATTAATTTACCTTTATAAAATTGCAAGTCTGTAAATGCAACAATCGCCATTTTGATGACAGTCGAGGTCGAGGCTAAAAAACATAAAAATTGGGGATTTCGAACATCCAAACTCCACCACAAGGACAGTGACTATTACAACATTTAATTATTTGACAAATTCATCTATTGTTCTAGTTAAATAAGTAGTGGTAATGAAGTTTTTTATTATCAAAAGTCGAAGTTTCGCGCCAATCGTGCGTGTTTACATTTTAACTTTTCACAATTAACACTCATACACATGTAGATATGATTTAAAATGTGACAAATATGATTAAAAATATTATAAGCAACTAGAAAATGCCCAGATCTTAACTTATTATACGAACACACGTTCAATAACACGTAATATTCATTACTACTACTCAATTTGTGTTAAAAATCGCCGATCATTGTTTTTTTTTTTTTTGTAATGATGTGCGAAAACGATTATGCCAAACGTTTTTTTTTTTTTCAATTTTGATTGTCTCGATTAATTTAGGTATATGTCGAATGTCTGAAATCTATACTTGAAAATTTAAATAAAATTGTTTTAAGCATTAAATACAATAAGCATTGTTTAAAATAATTATTTATACTTTTCTAGTGTAATTTTAATCGTTTTTAGTACATTCAATATAAAACGAGTCAACAGACAGGACGTGGATAGATACTTACCTCATTTATTGAATTTCGCGCCGAATTGTTTCTACATTTGAATTCGGAACGTTGTTCAAAATTATTTTTAATTTATTGGACAATTATTTAATGTGGATTTTATTTTTGATAGTTTGCTACAGAATGCCTAGTATACATTTTTTAGGTAGGCAAGAAAATTTTGTTCGGGAATGATGTTAAATTAATTCTATAAATTAGGTGGGTATTCCGCAAACATTTTTAAATGACGTCTATATTTTTTGTTAGTTGTATGAGTTTGGTAGGATTTTATTTTTGATAGTTTGCTACAGAATGCCTAGTATACATTTTTTAGGTAGGTAAGAAAATTTTGTTCGGGAATGATGTTAAATTAATTCTATAAATTAGGTAGGTATTCCGCAAACACTTTTAAATGACGTCTATATTTTTTGTTAGTTGTATGAGTTTGGTAGTATTTGTTTTTAATAGGATAATCTTACTCGTGTAATAGAAATTGCTTTTTTTTTGAGGCAGTTTCAAAATGAAATTTAAAAAATTGCCCAAGTGTATGTTGGACTACGTACAGTGAAGGGTTCCGTAATTGGGATGAATATTTACGCATAAACATTGCATAGTATCAATTTTATCGACTGCAAAAATAAGTTTGTGTTTCTCGAAAGAACTATAAAAAACAAAGTTAATTCTGCGGTTGTAACCGAAAATAAACTATCTCAAAAACTATTGACGTCAAAAGCAAAGTCACTTAGAAACATCTTTAACATTTTAATTATGAGATCCAACAATACACGCTTTATATGCATAGATTTTTTTCATCTCTCGGTTATATGTAGGTATGGAGAATGCCACCCCCACTATTATGTTTATCGTAATTTCACTACACCATTGTTTAACGGTGCTAAAAATACACCTTTTTTTAAATTTTCATCGATAGAGAGTAAAAAGACTCCATGTAAAATGGCTGTATGACATCCGGACGCATGGACAGACGAACTTGACGAAATTAAGAGGTCCGTTTTTTTACGGATTTTGATTATCAAGTTTACAATCGGCATGCAATTGATGTCTATGAGAATTGATCTACAATATTATTATTATTTGGAATAGCCGCCATCTTCAAATCCAGAATTTCCATCTAATTCGATATCAGCACTATCTCCCGAAAATGACAGTGATGACGAAAAATTTTCAAATAGTGTTAAAAACTGCCACTTGCTCACTTCAGATGGCGCTGATCTCCAGCGTCTTATAATTTGACAGCTAACTATACATTTTTGATTCGAATGCTAAAAGGTGATGTAAATTCCTGAATTTCATGACTGAATTCAAAACACCCCGTCGAGTCAACTGATGTGTCACGTGTCAAAATCTTGGTCCTTAATGTTAGGCGGTAGTGAATTCATTTCATTCATTCTCTGATCTCGAAAAACGTTGTTACAAACGTCAGGTTGGTATGATCAAGGTACTTTGTAGGTTGGTACTGTGCTTGAGACGTTTTTGAATTGATAGATCGTATGCCTATTGTTTTAGGGACTATTGTCGTTTAATGTAGTAAATAGTTAAAAGTAACTATTTTCGATTTAAACTTACGAATAGGTAAGTCCATAATGAGGTCAAAATGTAATTCCAAGTGGCGGCTGCGAAAATTAAATAATTAAATCATACGTGCGAAGGAACTTTGTTCCTGACGGGGCTCCCCGACTGCACAAGTTTTTTTAAATAATAATACTTACCGCGCCGACTCAGCGACCTGACATCATTGCGGACAATTGTAACAATTGTTACGAAAGAAATACCTACATTCTTACACAATATTGCTACGCATATTTGCAAAAAGAATTTTATAGATCACGTTTGATTGACAAATAATAATAATTTCTTTACAAAAAGTAATGATATCCCATCAAAAACATAAATGTGAAAATGGGAGCCAAGTTCAATAAATATGGTTGTCGACTTCGCCGACAAAAGAATTGAGATCTAAATGGGTGCCAAGTTCTGTAGATAATCCTGAAATTTATTTATAAGAACATGCAACTTTCTAAAATAAAATTAAAACACAAATTCTTGTTTTTTCTGCTATAACAATGTTTGCTATTTAAAAATATAACTTCTTAAATTTGAACAGTCGAATTATTTACACAAAGCACTTAGGATAAATTGAAGCTCAAGATTTGACTTGGCTAGTTTTTACATACAAGTTATCTTACAACTTTATATTTGATTTTATATTTGTCTACAGTGTCGTGGTGCAAAAGAACTAAAACAAACAGGGTAACTTTTTTATGCCGGTGTGCGTTACAGCTACGTCTTACACTCGCGCCACGTCATTGTGCTGTAATTTTACTTTTCTAGTGTGCGTGTATTAAGCGGCTAACAGTTGGATGCAATTTTTTTCATCGACTTTACAGCTTTGACTGTCTACCTAGTCATATTTAATTATTATTATTTAATTTTAAGTAGGCACTCTACATCAAATAAGTCATTCATGATGTGACCTGTAAGAAATTGGTACTCTAGTCTATAAGTTTATTGGATGTATCTCATATCTTTGTATCGGTATACTCAATTGTTGGTGAGTCCAATAAATAAAATAAAATAAAATGATGATATCTTTGTTCTTTATGTTATGCGCAAGTTACTGTTTCTTATTATAACTGTTTACAGCTTTGACTGTCTGCCTAGGCATATTTATATTATGCGCAAGATACTGTGTCTTATTGTAACTGTAAGGTCAAAATATCTTCCTCCTCTAAAATTTCAGCTTGCTGGTAAAAACTAGCCAAGTCAAATCTTGAGCTTCAATTTATCCTAAGTGCTTTGTGTAAATAATTCGACTGTTCAAATTTAAGAAGTTATATTTTTAAATAGCAAACATTGTTATAGCAGAAAAAACAAGAATTTGTGTTTTAATTTTATTTTAGAAAGTTGCATGTTCTTATAAATAAATTTCAGGATTATCTACAGAACTTGGCACCCATTTAGATCTCAATTCTTTTGTCGGCGAAGTCGACAACCATATTTATTGAACTTGGCTCCCATTTTCACATTTATGTTTTTGATGGGATTAATTTTACAGCCGCGCCATACGTAGCACAGTAGGTAATTACGTTCGGCTGCAGACGAGGATGCAAAGAAAACCGATATGATTTACTTAAATGATTTAATTAAAATAATTATTACAATTAGATCGGTAAAACTAAGATGCGCGACAAATGTTCGATATGAGAAACAAGAGTGATACACCAATACACTAAATCAATAATAATCACGGCTATTGCACAATCTTCGATCCCACGTCATCTGATTGCTGAGAAGGCGAATCTCACGGTGCTGAGCTCAATGCGGTAGGTGGTCATTGTCAATGCGGTAGGTAGGTATGTCATAAGAATTTAGGGTTCCGCAAGTAGCGACATAACACAGTCTCACTTTTACTTGTTTTTAACAATTTAAACATATTTATTTACTTGGACAATACGATATATATACATATTTGTAATGTGCTCGTCAAGCTCTTTTATTTGATACCCAACATGGCACAATTCAATTATTTTAATTTTTTATTTTGTTACCTTATGTCCTATATAGAGCGCCATATTGCATGTAATGTATGTGACGTCACATAGCCTATAACCAGTGGACAATCAAAATGCTTCCAATGATACCTCATTTGTCAAATTATGATCGGTAGCTTAGAAGTTATGAGGTAACAGATGAACATACATACATACCGGTCAAAATCATAACCCTCCTTTTTACTTCGCCGTAGTCGGGTAAAAAACGGTGGAATTTGAAATCTATAGACGGCAACACCATCCTGTCCTACGTTAAAAGAATTTTGATACTTTGTCTTTTTGTTTTTGATAGGTTATTTTGTTTATATTCTAATTTATTCCTGGTAAAGAATAATCACTTTAGCACGATGCAGTGTGGATTTGATACAGTTTTTTGATCGTATGGAGGTAGAGCATAGATATTATAATCCCATAACCATGTTCGTTTCGACTCAAATGGAATCGGCTTCGGTCATCTTCCGCAGTTTGTAGCAAACGCAGCCTGCGTTTCCACCATAGATGTACGAGGATGCGTAGCGAGGGATGTGTTTGTTATGAACCAATTGAATCGCTTCATTTACCTAGCCTCGCTCAGCGCAGCTCCTGTGGACTGGAAACAACTTAGCGGAGCGAGGTTTTTGTATACGTAAAAAACAAACGACGGATAGGTGCGAGAGATGTGTGCGAGGGATGTGTGCGGAGGATGAGTGCGAGGGATATGTGCTTGGGATGGACGCGAGCGAGAGATCTCATCTGAAAAGAGCCCGCTACGCATCCTCGCACAGCTTATCTGCGCACCGTTTCACAGCGTCGCTACGCATCCTCGCACCGCTCAGCGGCCTAGCACATCTCTGGCAACGCTTACATCGTTTCACATCTTCGTTACGCATCCTCGCACCGCTCAGCTACCTCGCACATCTCTGGTTGAAACGCAGCCTTATATAACTACATATTATTATATGTACCTTTTTTTTTGTTTTCGGGGGGAACCCTTCAAAAGGCGCGCCTGGGCTTTGGGGATAAGACCGGGGAGTGTGGGATTTTTACCTCGCTAAAACCACCCCGGTGGTCACCATCTGCATATGGAAGGGGCATGGGCACCATGGGTATGGGGCACCGTTACCTATCAAATGACCAATCCGGAACCCCCTCTGTGCAGCGCCTGTTAGGGCACATCTCTGGGGAAACTGTAACGGGTCTCCCCGAAATCTAACTGTGTAAGTGTGCAAGGCAACACGTGACCATGGTGCGCCGTCTACCCTGAGGTCACTCAGTGGGCGGACAGAGTCCCCACTCTAAGCGCCCGTGAACCCTAATTCCCGCCTGTCCTAAAGGTTGCAGACGGGGTTTTGGCGTGTTAGGCGTCGAGGCGGTTGCCTCCCCGACACCTTTTCCTACGAGCGGGATGAGCCCTCTCACGATCCCGCTCGGCAGCCTCCTTCTGAACCATCACGGTCTCACAAAAGGAGGCCATTTCTCGCCAGTTCTCCGACGCCGCCAGCATAGACTCAACTACTACTGGTAAAGACAAAAGCCTTGATACATTATTATACACACAACATTATTTATTATACATACTTACCTACATACCTACATTGATACACACAAATGCTGAATGGCAAGTCAAAAACAAATGTTAGGCCCCCATCCCCCATATCTTCGCCCCCGTCCATTTGGGGTCCATTCGGACGGTACGGGGGTTCTGTATCACTTCAATACCCAGATTACCACTCGCCATCCGGTTGCCTCTCCGATAAAATTTTATGTACCATTGCTTTAACTAAAACGTTGCGGAACTGTTCTCGATTCGTGGTGCTCAGTTATTGTGTTAGTTGTAATTTGTGATTATTGTGTTAATTGGTGATTTTAATAAACGCCGTCACACCCAGTGTGTGTATAATTTAGCTAGTGTGATTAAATCTGATAGTACATTATAATATGATCTGAACTGCAAACTGTTTTTCTATTGCGCATTAACCAACACTACCCACACTACGCCCACAGTAGTTAAAATATCGCTGATAATAACGAAAGAGTCACATACCCGTCCCCGACATTTAGGTAAGGATATAAGTAGATAGATATCCATTACGATGTAGGGTATATCTTTCCAGTACGAAGTTATGAACCGTATAAACTGGGCAAAACACTATTCAATGGCACGTAAAATTTTATCGGAGAGGCAACCGGATGACGAGTGGTAGTCAGTACCGTCCGAATGGACCCCAAATGGATGGGGGTGGATATATGGGGGTTGGGCAAAACATGGATTTTTGCTTATTTCTGTACGATTAGCCCGCGAAATCCAAATTTTCGTATTAACATCACATTTGACAGTTATGCTAACTTATGGAGTTGTATTGCTGATTGTACTCGTAATGATTATAATTATGAAAAGCCATATTTGTTACCTTAGCGCATCCCCCTTAGATGAATGGTTTAAAAGATATCACAGATTCAAAATTACGCGTAACAAAATAATTATGGTTGACGGCGGCAACGCGGGCGCAGCGCTGTTCAACTGTATTTTTTTTTTCGTCTTTTTGCGGCACCAGAGGGCCTCGCCCACATCAAATTTTGGTCTTGCCCCGCCACTGTTCCGACATCCACGTGGGCCTTCCGCGGGCAAAAACTAGTTATATTTATATTTTTATACACATTATCAAACAAAGTCCCTCACCGTCTGTCTGTCTGAACGTGATAAACTCAAAAACTACCGAACGGATAATAAACGGTTTTCACCAATAGACGGAGTGATTTATGAGGAAGGTCTTGGTGTGTAATTCATTAAGGTTTTGTGTAAATTGGCTGAAATATGACGACTATTGTTGAAGATGTCGGAAAAAATCGTGCCGACTGGGACCTTTACTGGCGTGCGCCGCGTAAACCGTTAGAGATGCATACAATTTATGTTCTGCAGGTTTGTATATCTTAAAAAGTTCAACAAAAAAGTCCGCGATGTCATAATAATTATGTCTATCTTCTGAGGATGACCCACAGTAACCATTATTATCTTTTCAATATTATTTCCGAAGCTATTTTGAACGGTATCATATTAATCCATAGCCACTGAAATATGTTATTTTCATTTTATTGAATAGTTTAAAAGATATCAAATCACGCGTAACTAACGCAGGCGCTGCGTTAAGAGTCAATAACCTTTTCCTCGGCTATTAGGTATGTAATCCCGGGAGTACGTTCCCGTGGGATATTTTCAACGCGGGCGAAGCCGCGGGCAAAAGCTAGAATAACATAATAACGACTAAAGCTACGGTTTCCTAGAAAAGCGGTGACCGCTCACGTCGCGTCCGCAATTTACGGCGAATGACGTCACTGAAACGTTTATTATGAAAGTAAGTTGGTGTATGGTTTCCTAGAGAGCGTTGTTGACACCGTAACGCAAACTCCGCCCCCCATAGATTTAAATCGCAAGACTGCCCTCGCCGAACTCTGTCACAAGAAAAAGTGTCCATGTTGAGAAGAGTGAGCTCACACATTATTCCAGCCTGTCCCATCCTTGATGTCCTCCCTCCGGTTGACGCCCTAAGCCGAGCTTCGTACCCCACAGGGGGTGCCCTTAGCGAGCGTTCACCTAGTTTTAATTAGCATAGTTGAATAACCCCTGGCTGGAGGTTTTAAATGTAGTAGCTTAAGGCACCCACAGGAAAGCCCGGTTAAGTAGTCATGATCTCAGAGGTCAACTACGAGATGCCCTACCAAAAAAAAAAAACACATTATTAAATAGCGTTTCCATGACAAGCAAGTGTAGACACTATGTCATTGTGTGTCAGACGAGACAAAACGAAACAGAAATGCGACTATCTTTTGACGCGTTATGGCGAATGTAACGATTTAAAATCTTTGCTGCTGTCATCATTTTCATGAAAGCTGTCATTGCGGCCGTCAAGTGCTGTCACCGTTTTTCATGGAAACGGTAGCTTTACAGAGTTATAAATAAATAAAACGTATAAGGAAATTTGAATTTCGCGGGCCCCGCATGTTCCCGAAAATTCGTATTTATCTAGCTATCATTGGTGATTAATAAATATTTGAATATTTTTAGTTCTTACTTAATTTATAAATTATAAGACAAGAAAAACTATTTTGATTCTACAATAAAATGTCGATACAAAAACTCTATGGTTCATAGCTCATAAAATAGTGGTGCTCGTAACAGCACGTATTGATTTACGAGTTTTTTTTTCGTAAGATCATAGCAAGCCCAGTATACTTTGGTCTATTGTGACGGCGCTACTTGTCCTTGCAAATGTCACCCAAACTGTCAAGTTCAGTACAATTTCAATCCATCAAGTTCCACATTTCGTCGTAATACCGTCTTCTAAAGTACCAAGCTTTATTGGACTGTATGTCTTATTTTCAAGGCTTGTGAACTACTATTTCGTTTCTAACAGTTGTAAACTGGCAACTCTGCCTTTTGATTGCTGTCACCATCAGGCATCAAATGCATACTCCGATCCGATTAAAAATTATTTTAAATCGTCAGCAATTTACTTTAAAAAATTCATTGTGATAGGCGTGAGTAATCGATATAAATAAAGTGCAATATATTGAGTGTGAAAGTGGACAATCTGAAACGTTTTAAAACGTGGTTTTTGTTGTTTTTAGGCACGCGTCAAATTATCTGCCTTCCATGGGCGTTCATGTTTCGTGTAAAAAATGATTGAGTTTACGATAAAAACATTGGATTCCAATAACCACCAGTTCTCAGTCGAAGATGAGGTAAGTTATTTTTGCCAAATTTTTTCAACAGTTTTTCGAGATATGTTTTTACCATTGTAGCTTCAGCCTACACCTAACTCAAATTGTGGTAGGTACATAGCTTAAAATTCCGCTTTCTGTACTGTGTCATGGTACAAATATGTATGGTATAAATCACGCAGAAGCTCACCAATGACAATATATATATATATGTATGTAGTAGTACCTGTCTCTTAGTTATTCATTCCATTCTCAGCATCAATATAGTATGTATATAGGATGGTATAATAGCAGATAGTTCACCAGTATGTACTTACATCACAAGAGTTTCAGGTTAATCCTAAAAATTAGGCTTTGTTAGTACTGTCTTTTAAAATATCCTTTGTTGGAAGAATGAACAAATAACTAATTTGGTCTTGACAATTTTTCTAAGTAATGAGTGCAACATAATAGGTACAATCCATGTTATGGATCTTGAATTCAAAGTTATAGAAAATCAAATATTGGCGGAGCTCGTGGTTAAGTACTAACAACCGCTCGGATTGATCTGTCAGGTTCAGCTATGCTTGCCGGGGTTAGTCCGTGGATAGGTGACTATTTCTACATACGGAGACTCCTCCGTGCCTCGGAAAGCACGTTAAGCCATTGGTCCCGGCTGTCATTCGTGGATCTTTGACAGTCGTTACGGGACGTCAGAAGCCCGAAAGTCTGACAACCAGTCTTACCAAGGGGTATCGTATTACCCAGTTACTGGGTTGTGGAGGTCAGATAGGCAGTCGCTCCATGTAAAATACTGGTATTCAGCTGCATCCGGTTAGACTGGAAGCCGACCCCAATATAGTTGGGAAAAGGCTAGGCAGAACAGAACAGAAAATGAAATATTTATGTGCATATAATATCCAGGTGAAATTTATGGTCTAGTATTAAAACAATGTCTCGACTTTAACACTTTAAGAAACACACTCTTTTGTCATTATTTCTACAGGCATTAACAGACTGTTGTGTCTATAAAAAGTTAGAGAAGTTAAGGGAAACCTTAGAAACCTCAGAGAGAACAGTCAGTCAGTCGACTCATCGGTATTTAAAGAATTTATTTTTAATGTCCATATTCAATGAGAAAATTCTGATCTGCAGCTATTTTCGCAAACTATGTGCATCCTGTAAGTGTCCAAAAACAGGTTAGAGCTCAAAGATTGTAGTTTCCTTGGTCAACAATGGAACTGCTACACATAAAATGAAAAGAGTTAATATTCTATAAGTATCCAGAGTTCTATTTGTGCAGGAATTCATTTTGGAAAGTACTCAATGCAACCTCATCTATTTTTTTTTTCTCTTTAGCATTATACTGTCCCACTGCTAGGCAAAGGCCTTCCCTAAGTTCTTGCCTTCCCTAAGTTCTTCCAGGAATTCCCTTCCCGCGCGATTTCGTACCAGTCCTTGCGGTACGCGTCCAGTTCATCTCGCCACCTCTTTCTGGGCGGGCCTCGGTGGCGCCGTTTATCTACATTATAAAAAATGGGGTCGGCTTCCAGTCTAACCGGATGCAGCTGAATACCAGTATTTTACATGGCTGAATACCAGTATTTTACATGACTGCCTATCTGACCTCTGCAACCTAGTTACTAGGTAACACGATAACCCTTGGTAAGACTGGTTGTCAGACTTTTGGGCTTCCGACTACCCATAACGACTGTCAAAGATCCACGAATGACAGCCGGGACCAACGGCTTAACATGCTTTCCGAGGCACGGAGGAGTCTCAGAATACTTACAGACATAAATATCATTTATTACCATAACACCTTTTTCTGCCAACAAACAGTATTACTGGGTTACAGTTTGAAGGGTATGAATGTCAGATTATTCCGGCACATGAGGTATTTCGGCTGTCTCAGGAATTGTAATGTTTGTTATTGTGACAACTGCGATACCTTTGGTCTAAGCGTCGCTGGCCTCTTGGCCTGGTTGCTGGTGCTACCAAGTACTACCAACTGTTACTTAGTTTTATATCATCATATTGTCAGATAACATCCCAAAATGATTGTAGA
Source organism: Agrochola litura (assembly GCA_949152395.1). NCBI lineage: Eukaryota > Metazoa > Arthropoda > Insecta > Lepidoptera > Noctuidae > Agrochola > Agrochola litura. Next base: position 10,698,829 of record OX424491.1, on the reverse strand, counting down.
AAGTTACATAATAATCATTAGTTGAAACTTAAGGGGAACGCTCTAAGGTAGTCGTGTTTGTTGCCATATGCAGGTTAGTGTCAGGTTGTATGTTGATCAAAATATGATTTGTAACTACTAACATGAATTGACATAATTACAATCATAAGAATCATCGCAGCTGTAGTCGCATGCCATTATAATTTTGTAGGTATTCCTGGCACCCACATGGTATAAAGGTATGCGACCACGGCTTTACCTTGACCATTTTAGTACTTATGTTTTGATTTCTGTCAAAAAAATTTTTTTGTTTCGTACTTTTTAGATCACTTTAATTTTTCCATAGTCGGGTTACAGTTTTTGTAATGATTAGATTATTGAAATATTATTGGTTCCAAATAAAATATAATGCAAGATTAGTGCATAGCTCCTAAAGTTTGAAATACATAGTCTACTTAGGATATTAGAGTAATTCCTAAGCCTTCTCTTCACTTCTTTGGTCATCCACCAGACATGTGTGACATGACTTAACTGAAGCTAGAGCAGGAAAACCACAGGATGATATTCTTTCTTCTTCCAGTTAGTTGAATTCTTGGTTTGGTCTTGGTGAAAGTTTTAAAGTGCATTCAATTCAGAACCCTTTGAAAACTGCAGAACGGCTAAGCCTTTCCCTAATAAATCTGTCATGTTTTAATTTAACCAATTGAATAAAATAACTACATAATGAACTGACTGGAAGCGTGCATATTATCCCTTTGGGTAATGTGCATGCTTCTGACTGTCAGACTGTTTGGTTCTAGTCTGTTTTTCATGAGACTGTTTAGTTTTAAATTACTAATTGTGGTAGTTCCATTAGCGCTTTCAAACAAACTCTTCATCTTTATTATTAGGATTAGTAAGTATATAGATATAAGAGTAGATGATAGTGGAGAGTTAGTAGGTTGATAGAGCTGTCCATAACAGTTTGATGTCATTGGCTGTAAAAGTGGTCACTATGTACCACAAAGTGGGCCAATCAATACCTTTGAATTTTTGATAGAAGTTCGGCAACCAGCTCAGACTAGCAATGCAAGTCACTCAAAAAACACGTCGGCAAACTAGACTTCTGAGACATATTGCTCTTGTAGATATCTGTTAAATTTTTCCAATTTTGGTACTTTGTTTGTACTATCTAAGAGATTTTAGACTGTGTAAGTGCATAATTATTTCTAAATGTTTGTTTTATTTTTGCTGCTTCTGCGTTTTGTTTTTGTGTAATATTTTGTGTTAATTTTACTATTTATGTTTTTATTTTGAGCTGGCCGCACTGCTACTTGCTGTTTAGTGTTTAAATGTAATTGTGGACTTCTTACTGACATCAGTTTACCAGCAAAATTGGTAATAATACTGTTAATGGTTGAACATAAGGTCCACGTTAATGAGGTGAGATGTTCTATTACATAAACACGAAACAATATGTAATTTTTGTGTGTCCTTGTTTTTTAGTAGTATTTTTATTTATTTTGAGGTTCTTTATAAGTCCATAATATGAAAGTGCATGTCGATGCACTGTATAAATGGACGAACATTTTTAAAGTGCACATACGTGCACCTTCGTACTTATTATGATATATTTGCTGTTTTTTTTTTGCTGAGCGTGTTAATAGATTATATAGGGTCCGGTAGACTGCAGTAGACAACAGGCAAAGGTACAAATAATTATTGAATACTCCTATGAGATTGTTTATTTACATCCAAATGTGTCCACCGAAGTGTTAGCCCTTCCCGCTGAAGCGTGTTCAAAAAAACTTGCTATACAGTTGTATTTAGTACTATGTTTATACTTAAATTAAATACAAAATAGCTACTAACTAACAAACTACCTATTCTATTTAGCTTCGCGTTTGTGAGCTGTGCAATAATGATCTCAAACTCTTAAAAATGATACGTCACTTATTATAATACAGAAACACCCGGTGTTTGAAACTGGAGGGTTTACGTTAATACTTAAAACGTACTTGCACGTTTTTTTTTTAAACATAAAACAAGTACACACATCAAAAAAAGTTTGCGTATATAATTTCTTCTGTATTATAATTTCTCCTTTTTTTAGATTCTGTACTTAATAATATAGAATTAGAATATAAAACAAAAAACATAATTTTTTTTTCCATACAAAAAGAAATTCAATCCAAGCTTACGCTCATTCAAAAATATGACTTGGTCAATTTTAACGGATTTATAATATTTTTCGAGGAAAATTGTTACTGCTAAAATGCCAAGAGGATTATCAGAAGTTTTACGAGCAAGAATTGTAACTTTGAGGGAAGAAGGATATTTTACGAGAGAAATAGCATGCAGAGTTGCTGTATCTCAATCCTGTGTCGTGGCCACGTTGCAAAGGTACCACGGCATGGATAATTCAGCTGACCGACCCCGCAGTGGTCGCCCAACTGTTCTGACTGCTGCTCAGAAGCGCTATATCAGATTGCTGGCAGCCCGTGACCCAACAATCAACGCAACTTCAATAAAAGTAGAAATGCGGGCCGCCTCTGGACTTGAAGTTAGCACTCAGACCATTCGGAATTGCTTACACCAGGCTGGACTACGAGCACGGAGGTCTTGGCGAGCACCTCCGAATTCATGGCAACATCAGCGACGGAGATTGCAGTAGGTCAGGCTCCAGCAAAAAGAAGAAGATGAAGAGGAAAACATTTGGCAAAATTGTTTCTTCGTTGACGAATTGCGAATCAGTACTCATCCAGAGAGCCGACGTGTCCGTGTCTGGAGAAGACCTGAAAACTCTAAAAGGCAAAGAACTGCCACTGAAACCGTTCAGCAAGGCGGGAAATCAGTGTCCTTTTGGGTGGAATTATGATTGGAGTTAGAACGCCTTTGATCCCGTATCGAGGCTCCATGTCGGCAGACACATACAAAACAGTCGCTATTGATGGAATTGTCAGGCCATTCCGAGTAAACCATGGGCACCAATTCGTACTGGTCGATGATAATGCGCCCGCACATCGAACTCAACGAGTCAATGCTGCTCTTCGAGAATACGACATCACAAGGTTAGACTGGCCTGCCGGCTCGCCTGACTTAAACCCCTTAGAGCACGCATGGGAGGCTCTTAAGCGAGCTGTTTGGAAACGTTAGCCACCTCCCCAGACAGTGCCAGAGATCAGGGAAGCCCCTATTCAAGAATGGGACAGGTTACCGCAAGAAATGCTGGATAACTTGATTCTCAGCATGCCCAGGAGGATCTCCGCATGTGTGCGAGCCAGGGGAGGAGTTACTCGTATATTGTATTAAATAAAAACCTTCTATTCATAATTTGTTGTATAAGTTTGGTTGAACGTTCTTTTTCTTTCCATCAAATTTCTGTTACAATTACATTAGGATTGAATTACTCAATTTCTGTTATTAAAAATAAAAAGTTTTATTTTTTTATTTCAAACGGTGTATTTATATTTAAAAAAGATATACGTAAACACTTTTTTATGATAAAGTTAATTTTTTAAAATAAATCAGCTTTTGCTAGTGATCACAAACTTTTTTTGATGTGTGTATTCATTTATCAGGGATGAAAATAAAATAGGTTGCTCCGAAATTCCACGTTGAAATAATATATTTAACTGAGAATCAAATATTTCGGATACATATATATTTAAAAAAATATGATATATCATGTGTTTTTTTAATACCTTCCGATATTTTGTCAATTTCTTTAGTCACCATCATCGTCTTGCCCATAACTCCTAAAGTCAGTTTATTAAATCTTAACCGCTCTGCCTGCGATTTTACTTTATTAGAGGTGTTATTAATTAAAACATGTAGTAGGTACTTATATAAATTCAGAAATGGTAGTGCACAGTAAGCCAATCGGCAAGCAAAGCAGCAAGCGCTTTGAAGCCAAGCATCAATAATAAAATATCTTCTATAGATTTTCATGTGATTAAAAACACACTGCTAATATGATCATTTATTGTTTTCCGCTGACGGTCAGGTCGATCAATCATGCATTGTTCAATTGGCCTACCGCAAGTAGGTGTATATAAAACATTTAAGACGTTTCACGTGGTGACCACTTGTCCAGGCTAGCCGTTTATTGCCACTAACAGTTGCAGGAAAAGTCCATGAGAGGTCATATCTGAGTTACTCTATGGTACCTAGTTATTCCATAGGGCTGGTCTCCTATGAGCGATTTTATGTATATGATCAAGCTTAAAGTGGTGACCCTGACTGCCCCATGTCAAATTTCCGACCTGTAATCATGCTCATGGTCTACAAGCATATTAATACGATTTTTTTTAGATTATTTAAAACGATTTTTTTTTGAGTGGGTATGTACCTATCTCTTAAGTGGCCAGACAGCTCAACGTTGCAGGTGCTTTGTCAATTAACGTCTTTATAGACAAAAGCAGTGAATTTTCGATATTTTGCAACGCGACTGCTGAGTTACGAACTCAGAGCAGTTAGCTCGCAGTCATCCTAAATAGTAGCTCTTTGCAGCATAAATGCAGTCGATCTTCATTATTCTTAATTTACCTACTAAATAGACACCGCGTGCGTGTCTTAGTTCTATAAAATTGTTGTTACCATAGTTAAAACAAAACTACTAACACCTTTTCTCGCTAAGATATTTAAAGGTGGTCATCTAGTATATAATCTATAAAATATACAAAGTAATGATTGCCACAGGCTTAAATTAGTTACATAGAAGGCCATAGCGCAAAACTCTGAAGCCTAGCTTTCATTAATTGTATCCATGCAAGCCGCGTGGGTTTGGTTACGCCGCACTGCCCGTTTCTATCCTCCATTCCATTGATTCCGCGATCGTAGTGCGCATGCATCAATTCTCGGAGCCTAGACGCCCGGCTGAATGTACATGACATTTTATTGATTAAATGCAGGCGAGGCTGGCGAGGAACACTGGCTAGCGTTATGTTTCATAACTCTGGAGATGTACTGCGTCTGTATGAAATATTAACTTCACAAAATGAATTTTTTGGTACCTCCCCTAAAGTAAAGTTTAGTTAATAGCAACAAAACTTGCAGAAGTTGACTTCTACAAGCAATACCGTATAAACAATCGCGGCAAACTCTCACTTCCACAAGTTTTCTAAGTACATAGGTAAAGCGTAGGCCACACTGGGAACGATGCTAAGTTCGTTTAGCCCCGCTGATGTAGCTACCGCGTGTTTGCATATTTCTTAGGTAAAGACGCGTTAGCTCCTTGAGCGAAGCTAAACAAACTTAGGCACGCAAGTCTAAACTTGAGTGCGAAAGTCAACTTCTACAAGATTTGTTGAAAGTCTAAACTTCGTTTTAGACCCCCACTCTGAGAAGCTATAATAATTATGTTGAGACTGGTTCAACAGATGGGGAAAATAAAACAAACTTATTTTCAAACTTGTTTTGTTCAGCCTGTTACTTATTGTAAAACTTATTTTTTTGGGGTTTCTTAGTTGGCGTTTGTTGTTTATAAAACAACCTTGCTAAAAGGTTGTTTTCAAAACTAGTAAAAATTCCTAACTGCGCAATTTTTAAGACGTCATTTTCATTTCGTTATTTCTTGTGAGATATATTGTATATAAAACTACAAAAAGTACAGTGAATGTGGTTTGTTTATAAGGTCAAAGGTTCAGATAGATATTGTCTGAATTTGCGGCCGTGTCCGATAGTGAACCACGTGGTTTGCTATTCTAATGATAAACATTTTCGTTCGAATGTCTTCTCATATTCATCTTGCTACCGCGCCGGCCGCCGCCGCCACCCCTGGCAGGGTTAGCGTTCGGGCGTGGGTGTATCTCCATGGCCGTCAGTCTCAATTATAAATCTAGATGCATAAATTGTAGATAGGTACAGGATAGGTATATCGAGAGCTGCGCTGGGCTGCGCGCGATCGATCCAGGTCCCCGGACCGAGCTATGTACCGACGGGCGGCGGCTGTATCGCCGCCCCGTCTGCTTTTGTTCCTACATCTACATTCGAATAACTATAAGTATGCATTTCAAATTTCCGAGGGCGGTACGCCCGTTATTAATAACGGCTTAATTAAGACTGGCTAGCTGTTTCTATTTCAAAAATGTATATGTACCACGATATGAACGTTTCCGCCAATATTATGTTATCTTAATGCTGCGTATCATGTTATGCATCTTAGCTAAGCGCGACTGAATATATTAAATAATGAATGCCAAATACCTATGCCCTTAGAATATATTTTTAGCGTTTCTTTTCGTCTTTAGCGTCTCTTTTAGACTGAGAAATATTAACAAAAGAGTTTGTAAAATTGTTTGCTAATGGGTTTGGTTTCAAGTAGGTATTACCCAACAAGCCCTTGTTGAATTATTTGAATATGTAATTGTGGCTTCATAAAGTTGTTGTTGAAGCATTGAGTTCAACGTTTTAATTTGAATCTTTTCAGATCACGGTGGAACAACTTAAAGAGAAAGTGAGGGAGCAGATGGGCATAGAGCCCAGCCTACAGCGACTCATATTCTGCGGCAGAGTACTACAGGACGAGAAGAAACTCTCTGAATATGGTACCAGTTCATTTAGTTCTCTTAAGAAAAACTTACCTTACATTTAAGACAAAAGCGTCAGGGTAGCCCGCTAAATTAAAATTTTCTTACGTTTTTTGCAATTTGCAGGTCAGTATCAGGTTGTACGTTGATCTAAGTATGATTCGCGGCTGTATCAAATATTTATTTGTCGAATTATAATCATAAAAATCATCAATACAGCTCTGTAAGTTTATGTAATCCTATTGAATAACTATTTCTTGAAATTATGACATTTGAGGATTATTCTAACCTAAGGGGTTGTATTGCTGATTCTACTGATTATGATTCTGTAAAGTCATATTTGTTACGGTCGTGAATCATATTTTAATTAACATACAATCTGACACTGACTTGCAAATTGTAAAAAAACGTAAGAAATTCATAATTTAATGTACCATTATCATATTTATCATACATGGAAGACATACGCGACTTTAACGTTTAATATTAATGGATTCGCTTCAAGTAGTCATTCCTGTTAAGATAACCCTTGAGGAGATCGATGATAGATAGATAATCTTAAGGAGATAGATAATCTTTGATGAGATCGGACTTGGTCTGAAGTAACCATGTTTGTTAGCATTTTGTTTCCTACTGCAAAACTTACTTGTTTATTACACGACTGCCTGAAAAAGGAGTGAGGTATTGTTAGAATCCTTATGTCATCCCGAGTGACAATGCCTATATTTTTTTTGGAAAAATACTTCAATATGGAACAGTATGGCTCCATTTTCAAATGAGAAAAAAATAAAAAAAATCTTCAATTATTACAATATGGGTATCAAATTGAAGGCCTGATGAGCACATTTCAATACCATGTAATTTATTGGCATACGTTTTACATAGGTAGGGTGTACATGTAAGACATACATTTCATCCCCACACCATCCAAGCCTCGCCTCACCGTGAGAGTATAAAACCACCTTTAGTGCTTAAAAATTAAAGCCTAGGTTGGCATGACATGTTTTAAAATAAAGGTCTTTATTGTTAGGAGATGCCTCCGACTGCATGAGATTCATAATATCAAATAGGTCATCTTGTTTCAATCTTTTTTAAAGTTCACTTTTACACAGTCGGGTTTTTGATTATATTCATTTATAATTTTGAAGTAAAAATAAGTTTTCACTTCCATTGGTTTCGCGACACTGTAACGCAATTTACCGAAACCGTGGCGTAAAAGACATAACTTGTTGATTACCACGGTGCCGATTTCGTTTCAAGTTTTCGCTTCTGTCGGCACTCCTGAAGTGCCACTGTTTTTTTATTTTAGACTTTTCAGTAGTTTTATAATTTCTCATTCCAAATTACATTTAAATATATAATTTGCATATATTTTTGTATTCACCTTTCAAAACCCTTAATTTTGATACTTCACTCGATAGGTTTGGGTGTCTTTTTTTTTTAAACATACATTTTGCGAAAAAATCCGCCATTTTGTTTTTATTAAGTTTTTATATACCACTGGGTACGACACTCGCGCAATAAAGACAAATCTTACGACAAAATCGGTTCAGCCGTTTAGTATTACGAGGGAACATAGAGACGGACATACATGCATACATATACACATACATACATACAGGTCAAAACAAACACATTACCCTCCTTTCTTGGCTTCGCCGCAGTCAGGTAAAAAGAACAAACAAGTTGTATTAGTTAAAGCGAAAGTTCGCTTTGTAAAAACTAATACAGTTTGTTTTTTTACTTTTTCGGTCGTTTATTGGCAGGGCAGTAAAGTTCCATAATTTTTTCTAATATTTGTAATACCTTCAGTCAAGTTTTCTGTCTCAACTCAGCATGTATGAGCTATTATAGGAGAGTGTACAACATACGGCTTACCCTCTTAATAACGCTTGAAATCTCGCTTTCAGCATCTACGATGCTGGTTTGAAGTAGTTAAAAAAAACCAAGATTTTAATGAATACATGAACTTAGCGGGTCCATCTTTAAGACAAAACAAATTCGCAAGTTGTTCCAAACATTTCGGCCACTGTACATAAATGGAAACATAACGTATCTTTATGTATCGGTTTCCAGATGTCCAAGGAAAGGTAGTGCACTTGGTACAGCGTGCACCTCCCAGTCCCGAGACTCGACAGGGCGCTCCGAATGCTCCTACTGCGAACGCAGGAGCCGAAAGCCAAAATGGCACCTCGAATATGCAGCAGCAGATAAGGAGGCTCATGGTAATTATTCTTGTAATAATTTTTACTTTTCTAATGAAGCGTGTTTAGTTGTTCACTGAATACTCATAATACACCGTGTTTCTTGATACAGAATACCGTCGTGGAAAACCAGTCAATCCTATGACTGGTTTTCCACCACAGCTGTGTTAGGAAGTAGAGTGGTGAGCAAAAATTGCATAAATAGAATTTCTCCTCAAAAAGGAGCGATTGTGTTTTTTCCTAGCTCACCGCTCCGATTCCTCGCTCAGCTCTGGTGGAAAATCAGCCTGAAAGCCCAATTTTAAATAGGAATTATAATTAATACATTCGTTTTATTAATACGTTCATTGTATTCAGAAGTGGATAACTTATTGTGCCTAACGGAAAACATTTTGTCAACTACAACAGTCGACAACAGAAGTTCGTCGTCTTGTGTACACATGGTGTACTTAAAACAATACCATGTATCAATCTGTAATCTCATGTAATTAGTTATATCACACTAAACTGCATTTTTCTACTATTTGAGTCGCTCGCTGGGCCTCCTGATTTCATCATGGAGCAGCAACAACAAGCCATGACGATGTCACCAACCACCGGCCGGCTCGAGTTCATCCGACGGATGATAGCTGAGATCAAATCATCGCTTGCCTCCCTTAGAGCACACGTCGAAGGAGAGGTAAGACGTAGTATAAGGAAATTATTACAAGCATCATTTTTAACACAAATAAGGTGTGTAGTAGTGAAGTATTTTTATTATTATTTCAAAAGTAATTTTGATAGTTTTTGCAGTAATGGCTGTATCGTGTTAATGTCCCTGTCTATCCTGATCCTTTTTTTAACATTGGTTGCATAATTACTCTATCAATCCATGTGATAAAATAACCACACTTTACATGGGGGTACTGTATGAACTATAAGGGCTATTTTTTACCATCTACATCTTGAACAGTTGGACAGTGCAGTGCTCGAGTGCTGGAAGCGTTACCACTATAAAATTGTATTGCCGTCGGGTTTTTTTTAACGCTTTCGTTCAGTCCATTTAACCAAATAAATAATTTGAAAACAATTATCAAAAGTAATACGAAATTGTAATAAGATTTATACAGTTTTAACAAATTGTTTAACAAGTCATAATATGTTTTAATGAGCACACATATCAACTCGAAAAGGGATCGTCAACGTATCAACTCGAGCCATTCAGTATTCTTTGTATGAAACTCCCTACTGCAACGCACTCTAATCGGAATCGTAACGTAATCGCCTCGCCTCGGGACAAACTCACGAACCGCGGCGATACGGTGACGATCCCTTTTCGAGTTGATATGTGTGATCTATAAGGAATTTTCAAATGAGAGTTCACGTTCTTTTAAAATTATACTACCCGATACATCCCTTTGAACTTTGCATGATATTACAAATGGTCCTGAATTCTATGCATGTTGATGTTTTTGTTTTGTTACATTCTAAGTAACTTTCAATAGTTTTGAGGATTCGATGGTTTGATTTAACTAAGAATTAACGTTATATTACCATGTTATTCACTTAATGATGTACCGGAAGACGTAGCGTAACCTCCCACAAGGTGGACCGGACCGATGACCCTGTGAAGGCCGCAGGAATCCGCTGGATGCGAGAAGCAGCGACCGAAAACCTTTATAAATTACGGTACCAAATAATTTTGGTTTACTATTTTGGTTACCGTTTTAATACCGGTTACACACACACACAGGCGATACGCGTCCTTTGACTAATGCCGACGGCATCGGCAGGTGTAAGGCAGAGGTAATTTTTATTTTGGTAACCGGTATTAATTCTGGTTGTATTCAGTTTAAGGTAACCTTTAAAAAACCCTGTTAAAAATATCAATTTTGTAACCGAAAAAATACCCGTATTGATCATACCGGTTTCGGTCCCTTTTGGGAAGCACTGAACCAGTCGAAGTGGCGGTGCTTTGAGGAGGCCTATGTCCAGCAGTGGACGTCTTTCGGTTGATATGTTGATGATGGTGATTATTCTCTTACCCTCTTATTCATAAATGTTGATTAAAGTTAAAAGATGTTGAAACGTCAAAAATATAAGGTTAAACAGGCGCTAATCATTACTTAACTTTAAGCAACGTTTATTAATAAGGTGTAAATGGTCGTTCAATTTCTTCCAATAATAAAACCATCAAATCCACAAAACGCATCAATAGCTTTAAAATATTTATGTTTTTCTATTATATTATGATAATTAGATAGAATTGTTTTCGTTTATAGTTGTTTATGTTGTCAATGTGCCTACTGTAGGAAAATAGGAGTTCACCAGCAAGCGGTGAAAGTCCTTCAGAGCAAATGGATACGGAACCCGCAACCGGTACGCAGCACGACGAGGTAATCTGTTGTTTTGTTGTAGCGGTATGAGCAGGCGAGCATGTCATGCTTTATTGATAATATAATATTTTGTGTTGTATTTAAGCGAGCTATGACACGACGGTAGACCCAGAAAGTATTAGTCATGAAAATAAAGTGATACCAATGGACCAATTACCGTATTTTTTAAAACATTCGCTTTCTAATCTCAGAGTCTCAATATGTCAAAAATACATACATCTATTTTTAACCAATAGACCACCAGTCTCAGATCCAGAGGGGTTCGATACCCAATGGGGGTAAAATTATCTACTCGGTTTGGTTGGTGGTAGGGCTTGTTCTAAGTCCGCCTGGCTAGCTACTACCATCTTATCAAAGTATGTCGTCATAACAACAATGTTAACAGCATTGTTGTGTTTCGGCAATAAGAGGTAAGACAGTCTGTTCCTGTGTGGTTGAGGATTCCGAGTGAAGCTCGCTTCCACCTTCGGCCTGATTATTACTTACCATCAAGTGAGATGCAGGTCGAGAGCTTCCCCGTTGTGGTATATTTAAATAAATATAATTTACCTACATTTTTAACAAGTTTTTGACATTGATTTTCGCTGCTAAGAGATTGTGACCAGATTTTGAACGTTTTTAATTACGGAAATTAGCCTTCAGATTCTTGATACTACAAGTAAATGCATTTTATATAAAAGTGGTGCTCGGAAGACCATCCTTTGTAAATTTTAAATGTACCTGTTCGATCGATGTAGCTACTGCATATCGACCCAGATAGTAACCAGCCACATGTGTGACCTTGGGGCACTCTTTCAATAAATAAGTAATAGTTTCTGGATCTGTTTTTTCTACATTTGTAATCAATAGTTTGGCATTTTAAAACTTGTATCAAAATTATTTGAACGTACTACTATTCTATTATAAATACGTTTAGTTTTCATTAAATTATGTTGTGAAATATTCGAAAAAAACTAAAGTTTTACCGTCAAAATAATTCATAAAACCACTGCGCCATTTGATAAGGATAATAATTTTCTTAAGACGCAGATATATGCCAGTGACCTTGAGTGGTTAGCTTACGTGTTCTGTACTGAGCTCACGCAACGTATCGTATGTCCAGCCAGTAATAGGACTCGCCCATCAAGGAGCCCTGTCCCAAATTAGACGCATTATTAATTTATTATAGGTACATAAAACAAAAGGTATTTTAATGAAACACGTATATCATTTTAAAGATAATTTAATTATTTATCTTTTAATAAACAATTAAATTATCCTTAAAATGGAGAAGGTTTCCGAAAAACACGCTTGATAGATTTTGCGTGATTCTCAGTTTTTTATCCGCGTTAGACATAACTTTACAAATTAATTTCACTATGTAATGCAAACAATCTAAAATATTAAGAAAATGCTCTAATTTAACATAATTATATTTTTCCAAATCATTAACACTACTCGTTTAGATGTCATCTTCAGTATAAAATCATTAAAAGTCGGTTATCGTCGCCTTAAACCATTCCTATATGAAATGTATTTACAACAGAAAGTTTGTACTTGAATCTGGTATCAATACAAAATGTCAAGCAATTTATTGCTCGAGAACCTCAATTTTATTGCTCCGCCACCGTGTTATAGCGTGTTTTTCTTGCGTGGATACGTTTGTTGTGTTAACTCCTACGGAAGTCCTTAGTGAGCTTATGAGGCTTAGTTGATATTGTTTCATAGATATTTTGTAGTATGTATGTACTCACAATCATTATTTCGTAAATCATATTTCTCAAGATTACTTTGTTTTGAGAAGTGGGGAAATGTGTCAGAAGTGTAGGTATAATTTGTTATTAGTAATGAGTTCGACATTATTATGTATTAAGCCTCGTGGAGAATGGCGCGACGCGACGGCGTGACGCGACTCTAAGAAAACTTCACGGTAGAATAATTATCGGTATCGCGACGCGCCTGTTTGCACGAGGCTTTATGTATAAAGTTGTAATGAATGTCCAGAAAATAATAATTGACAGTCATGAATTATATCTACCTAATCTGATGCATCGATAAATAAATGAGTAGACACTTTGCAAATCATCAGCCGAACGAGTAGATATTGATCAAAACATGTGTATTTAATTTCATTGTATCAGTGTGAAATTGTTCTCGTAAAACTTATGTACACACGGCTACACATCAAGCTATACATATCCAGTTTATGCTGATCTCGCATTGTATAGGATTTCCGTAGTCGTGTGGACATCATGTTATTAAAATCAAAATGAAAATATTTATGATATTTTAACTTGTTTATGTATGATTGAATGCAGCCCGAACCCCTACTTGACGAAAATGGTGATGAAACCACCGACGCAGCCGCCCGTGCTCAGAATGCACGGCGAAGGTGAGTACCCGACTTTTCATCTAAGGCTAGGGACAAATCTTAGTGAAAAACACGGAGGAATGTCGCTCGTGTAACATCACCCCATCATAGCAAGTTCAATTGTTCTGAAAGCGCCATTTCTAGGCGAAATACCGCGGATCTACGACGTGGTAACAACCAGCGAAATTGCATGCAGAATTCCGCCGCGTTTTTCCGCATAAATTTGCCCCAACCCTAAACCAAATTAATTATAAATTATCTTAATAAAATATGTCTGCAGTCAACAAAAGAAATAAGTATGCAGGTAACCTAACTACGAGTAGAATCAAACAATAATCGTGAAATTTAATTTTTTGCTGTCCAGTTCTTTTAAACACGCTGACGATTGATTGATTTTTTTTAAAATCATAAATAACACACTTAAGTGTGTTTAATTTTTTTAATGATATTACCCACAGTCGAACAATGAACATTGGCACAAGGAAGTTAATTCCTGATTAAGACGTTTGTGACAAGACATGATAAATTATGTCATATCTTACAATTTGTCTTAAATGCTAGTACGGGTCAACCATGTAAAATCTAGAAGCGCGACATACCTTTTCGTTACTGAATTTTATTCAATTTTCAAATTATGTCACCATCTCCGAACGAACGTGATAAATTTTTCTTCGTCTGTCAAAATGTGACATTTGTGACTAAATGGGAGAGCCCTTACGATCTCTATCGGCTGTTTTCTCGATCCACACGTTGGTCGAGTGGCGTTGGGGCAAGCGTGTGGAGCCGGTGTTATTAGCAAATATGACGTATTGAGTCCCAACTAAACGTCAAGAAATTGTCACACGTCAAGAAATTTTCTCAGGCCGCCGTGCTAGCATTTAAGATAAAACGGTTTTACGGACCAAACTGTGATAAAATGTGTGACTCAAGCCATGTCACAGTAGACCCATGTTCTCCGTGCTCGCCGTGCAGGCCTGCATAACAAACTTCTTTGTTGACACTTACCTTGGTACTCGGGGACAATTCTTAAAATTAACCAAACTTCAATTAACAAGTAGGTTTTTGAACGCTGTCAATAAAAAATAACACAGACAGAACATTTTAATTTTGTTGGCATGTGCTAATAAATGCTGGTCAATTCAAATTATAGATTGATTACTTTAAGAAAATCCCTGAGTGCGGGAGTAAGGATCTAAAATTAAAATTGGTTTGGCTTTGGCTTTTAATTAATCATTTTTCAAATGATCTTGTTCATTTATACATATTATTTACCAATTGATAAACAAATTTAAAAATTGGCATCGCTTGTTATGTACACATATTTTAATTGTTTTATAGAAAATTTAAAGAAGGCCGTATAATTTTATTCCGTATAAGTCGATTTTGTTCAGAATTTGTGACATTTTATTCATATCATATTTATAGGATAACAACGCCGTAAATAAAAAAAAACACCATCATTGCTTTGCCAATAAGTTTCTAAGGGTCATATTACAATAAGATCATATTTTATGATATAGAGTCTATGATCATCAGTGATCGGAGTAGGTAGAGTGATTTGGGGTCAATGCACTGGCACGTATATATTAAGTATGGATATGCCCCCGGGATTTTGACTTTTTTAAGGAATTTTACAATGTTGTAATGTGTAGAATAAAGAATACATCAATATGAATAAGAAACATTTAACCCTTTTGCTGTATTTTTAATAGTATATAGGTGATCGGACTCCTAGAAAAGGATAGGTATACTATAAAAACAATATTATAATATAACATATTTTAAATGTTTATCTATCGCATTCTATAAATTTCTAATGTAGTAGTTTAAAAATCCTTACTTTAACAATATTTGATTCAATCCCGTAAGCACCAAAATGAAATCCCGGAAAAAAGGCTTATCCATGTTATGATTTCTATGACTATTCATGATGCGAGTACATAAAATCACTCTACCTATTCCGATCAGTAATGATCATATATTATCTCGGTGGTATTATTGTAAGCGCATCACTTCAGTACGGCCAATTTGGCAAATTTCTGTTTTAAAATGTCATTAATAGTCCGAATCAAGTTTTTACGGAAAGAAAACTAAAGAAGCCGGGAAAATTGGGAAAACTGAAAGTGCTTCTATGGGAATTTTGTATGAATTATTGAAATTTGTACAGGAAATCTGTCGGGTCAGCTAGTCCTATAATATGAGATATAAGAAATATATTTTTGTACCGAAGCTCACAAATTATTCATGTCTAAATTACATTGTCATATACTAGCTTTAACCCGCGAAATTGCGCGGATTTATATGATTTTTTATTCATATTCTTTAGGCATCTCTTAAGGTCATCATGAGCTATCCGAATATTAAAAAAAATATTGATTCGCTGTTACAATGTATATTAAATCTATGATTCTAGAAAATGTAATGTTCCCCGTATTTTCTGAACAAAAACGACAGGAATGCGCTTGATCATTTTGCTGTTTCTCTAACACCCATGTAGATCGGAACAGCTACTTCAATTTGGGATCACGAACTTAACCTTAGGTGTATGGCAAGCAAAAGAAGGGACACATTTTTAAGTGGTGTAGTACTCATAAAAAAGTATAACTTTTTACTAATAGATCAAGAGTCCGTGACGATCAGACCTTCGTCATTTTATAAATACTGAAAGTTTCTCCATGTGTGTCCCCGATACAGGTAAGAACGATCCCCGAATATGAAGTTTGGATCATGTGGCTTTAGCTACCTGCTTTGGCAGGTAACAGGTGACAAAGGTGTAAATTGCACCTCAAATTCGTTAAAGTATAAAGCTCATTTTTCTTATATTTTATTTAGAATAACATTAGAAATCACGTCGTCCATTGTCAGACACTTAGTACGGTTGCAACCCCCTGTCAGACACCCTAAAAATATAATAAATTTTAATTATATTTACGTTACATCTATATATATATTTAATTCTCCTGTCACAGTGTTAGTTGCCATACTCTTCCGAAACGGCTTGATCGATTTTTATGAAATTTTGTATGTATATTCTGTAGGTCTGAGAATCGGTCGTAATCTATTTTTCATACTTCTAAGTGATAAGGGTGGTCCACCCCAAACATTGATATGGCAAAACAAAGTTTGCTGGGTCAGCTAGTATAGTATAAAAGCTGAATTTTATATATGTTACTTGGTGAACTATCAAAAGATGTTTCCTCAGTACTGTAGTCAGACAGTTTCGATAGTTCTTACCTCTTGTCAGACACATTGAAAGTCTGCCGTAGGGGCGAGCGCGAGCACGGTTGCTTCGGTGAGTACCTGAACAAGATTGAGCGAGAGGCCACGGCAAATTGCCATCATTGCGGAGGCGGCTTAGATTCTGCGGAGCACACGCTCGAGGAGTGCCCTGCGTGGGCTGCTGAAAGACGGGTCCTGGATTGGGCGAGATTTGTCTTTACCAGTAGTAGTCAGTAGTCAGACAGTTTCGATGGTTCTTACCATCGAAACTGGCTGACTACTGAGGAAGCATCTTTTGATACTTCTCCAAGTAACATATATAAAATCCAGCTTTTATACTATAACCTAAGAACGTAGGTGAAATTTTATACACCTTTGCCACCTGTTACCTGCTAAAGCCACCATGATCCAAACTTCATATTCGGGGATCGTTCTTACCTGTATTGGGGACATACACAGATAAACTTTCAGCTTTTATAAAATAACGAAGATCAGATCGTCGCGGGCTCTTGGTCCTATAGTAAAACTTGTTCATTGTCATGAGTATAATAGTACCCGCTTCTTAGCATTTTCCATATTTTACCTGCCTTTCTGTATAAGACATCGTTATGAAATTGTACTACCTATTCCGATCTATGTTCGTCATTTCTAGTTTACTAACACATTTTACTAACATTAAAATATCAGACATCAATGTATGATGACAGATATTTTCATATATTTGAATGAGTCTCCACCTCCCCACGAAAGGAGCTACAGAGCAATTCGAGCACTGCGCGCCCGCCACTCCCGACCCCGCGACCTTGGGCAATTGCTCGAAGAACTGGAGACACTTCAAGAACAATTCGCCCCCTACCGGGCCAACTACGTCAGGATGCTTCGCGCTGCTAATAATCCTGAGGTCAGTACCCTGCTGCATTCTCTGGCATTACATATTTGAGTGAAATAGAATAACTTTGGGACAACGGGTCTCGGGAAGAGGCCTTTGCCTTGCAGTGGGACAAAACCGGCTAGATTTATAGAAATAAAAGGTCTTTGGGGTATCCTAAAGGACTCAAGAAAAAGGAATACATTAGAGAAATTATAGCACCAAATGTGTCAAATTTGGTTGTGCTCTGTGTATGGTGTACACCTCTGCTCAACTCTTCGGTTAAACAAGGCGTATATTATGTATGTTTAAAATGTGTCAAAAACGCTGCCTTAGACACAATACCAAGTTATTACGATGAATTACGTTTTCGTCGTCGTAAATTGTGTCAAACAACTAACTAACCACTGATATTTTAATCCAAAAGCCGCCCGTATTTACCGAGGAAGAGCGCATCAGCGCACAACGCACCGTGGACATGGTTTCGGACATAATGCACAGCTTCGCGCACGCCTACCACGCCGTCAGCGACATCAATTTCCAAGTCGGACAGCGCAACCCGCGCCTCACGTCTGATGCCAGTGTGGTACGCCACCCTATCCCGATGCAGGTACGTACGGTCTAGTTTTTAGGTCCTCAGCAGACGCTACTTTAAGTTTTAGCATTTGTGATTGGTAATTAATTGTTTTTACCACGGTTTTTACCATTCATCAATGCTGCTTCTCTTCTTAGCAACTCTCGGCGTTAATCGCCTTCATTTCGTCAATGTATCAGTATTATGATTTAAATATGGGTTGTTCGGTAGGCACACATCAATGTAGTTCAATCTAACCGGCGCTCGTCGCCTCAGCAAGGACAACAAGCGCCAGCAGCGCCACAAGCGCCCTCAGCGCCATCAGAGCCAGTAGCGCCTTCCGCGCCAACAGCGCCATCTATGCCAACAGCGCCGTCTGCGCCATCAGCACCGTTGACACCAGCAGCGCCACCAGCGCCACCAGCGCCACAAGCGCCATTATTGCCTCAGGCACCACCAGCGCCACAAGCGCCGCAGGCGCCACCAGCGCCGCAAGCGCCGCAGGCGCCTCCAGCGCCTCAAGCGCCGCAGGCACCAGCGACGCCCGCACCGCAGCCGCAAGCCAACGCCAACAATATCCAAGTGCAATCAAGGGCTCCTGCCACACAGACATCTGCAAACGCTTCGGGCACTAACACGAACAGAGCGACAGCTCACGCCGGTAGGACCACCCAACCAACTGTCAATATAAACATTCAGCCAGATCCCATCACGTATCAAGTAGAGATAGAAACAAGGGTCCCAATCGCGTTCCCCTTAGAGAATGCTCTGCTGAACGGGTTTACTAACGCCGCTGCTGTGGTGAACGCTCAAGAACAGGGCCAGGGGCAGGGCGCGGGCGCCGCCGGCCAGGCTAACAGGCGTCAAGTGCTGCTTGGTAAGACGTTTTCAATAAAGGGGAACTCCTTACCGTGCTCCGTACTGCCTCTTATCTTAGTTAGATTATTCTGACGCCTACGTAGTTACCAGTGGCGAAGGGTGGTTTATGGGCGAGAAAAGGCGGACCAACAAAAAAGAAATGCTTATGGCTGCAGCCGTAGCGTACGTAGTCCTAAGTCTAGTCTAATGTGGTCTCGTAAAACGGATGCAATACTATGTATTAAATAATTTTGAATATCACTAGAGCGAACAGAAAACACGGGGTTTTGAACTGAAGAACATACGAGTCCATAACTGTATCATACTTGCTCAGATATAACAAAGTTTCGCTATAGTTACCGCGGTTATCAGAATTGAGAGTTTTATCATGGCCGCGAAAAGCTACTTCTTGTTTACCTAACAAAATAACGGTGTCAATAAACCGTTAAATTAAATTCCTATTTTGATCTACTTTTCTATTATGAGCTTCATGCGAATTACTGAAAAATGATTCTATCCTAGTAGTCCCAAACTCATGTGACTCTAAACAGCCACGAATATGTTTTTCAGTCTGAACATGTTTTTTTGTTGAATTCGTCAGATTATTAATACCTGTAAAACCCCCTTTATTCCATAAGCTACTATAATCTGAGAAAAGTAAACACGGGATGCAATACATTTTATTTAATTTACGACTGCCAGTCAGCCATTGATATTTATCGTAAAGAAACCATCGCGGCGTTTGTAATTAACCGATTTTAAAAAAAAGGAGGAGGTTCTCAGTTCGTCGGGATATTTTTATAATCAAAACTGGGCGAGTATGGCCTAACTTAATTGCGTGTTTCTTATTTTAAAAATATAATCTTGAAAAGCATGTTTCTATTAATGCCGCCATCCTAATCTTACTGATCGTAGGTACTAATTACTTCTACTCTAAATAAGTAATTTCAACTTATTAAACTATCTACTTACCCCAAATACCTAATTACAACTGTTGTGCATGTTATGTAGTAAAAGGGTTTGAATAAAGATGTAAAGAGTACTCGTACCGAAAATACTATTTGTTTAATATTGTTCCACAATTACTTAGTTAATTATTACAGGGACATATGACGTGGCAGGGCGGTGGTATGTAAGCGACTGGCGAGCCGCCCGCTAGCGCTCCGTTAAAACATCAAAAATGCAATTCAGCATATCGCATCGCTAGGGTCGCTACACAACGTACTTTACTTTCACATTCACTAAACTCAAAACACATATAAGACACTATCTTAATCACTGTTACATCACTACAAACAAATATTACCACTATTAGTAATGATAAACTAATGAATTCACTGAATACTGAGCGAACAAAATGCAAATTAATATGGTTTTAAATTTCTAATGCCATTACGTCAAAAAACAACCACACATTGTCAATCGAATGATGAAATGTTTATGAACTCCGAGCCGAACGCATTACGAAATTCAACGAAAACAACCGAATCAAATGCGTGTGCCAGAAAGAGGTGGTGCAATAGCAATAATTCCTTCTCACTCCCGCGCGCACGTTTCTGCTACACTGTCCCATCGTAACTCGCTGCAGATCGGCTTACCAGGCTGCTAAGGAACCGCGGTGTCACGTGACCGAAGTGATGTCACGATGGACTTTATTTTCTAAAGAAATTGAATTCACGATAAGCCGGACGCGCCTACGAGTTATTTTAGCGCGAAATGTTTTGTTGTTGTGGTATAGATAAAAAATTGTATGTAGGCCTTTTGTAATGTTTTAATTTTATGGTGTATCAAATACTTATGGTGTGATTATTCAATGGTAACAGAGTGGTTGTGTTCCGAATTTCCGAAGGGAAGCCGGTAGGGATCGGGTTGTACGGACCCGACGCCCCTGGTAGCTACGAGTAATAGCCACTGGCTTAATCTTTAATAGAGTAATGAAATTACCGTGTAAGCTAAACGTAAAAATTCTTCAATATTTCGGGTAAATTCATTACTTTATTACGGTATCTAGCTTAGTAAATTATAAATCAGTAAATAGATTGCTTAATAAGTTCGACTGTAATTACCTACTCATTGTATTAATTTTCATGTATTTGTCGTAGATTTTGAGAATTTGTTTAGAGGATTGAGCCAATCTGGCAGTCTTGGTGGAGTAGAGGTCGTCATGAGTATGGAGGAGATACCGCACGGAGGCGCCATCGGGTTGGGCTCCATTGTGCAAGGCAATAATAATAACGCTGCGGGAACTGCTGCGGCCGCTCCACAGCAGCCACATGGCGAAGGTAAACACTACTTTTACTCACTTCACCAGACTTTATTCCATTCATTTTTAGGGTTCCGTACCTCAAAAGGAAAAAACGGCACCCTCTGGATTACTTCTTTGTTCCTCTGTCTGTCTGTCAGTCTGACAAGACCCTTTTTCTCAGGAACGCATGGAGGTATCAAGTTGAAATTAATATCAAATACGGTCCCTTGGAGCTCTAAAAAATCAATTTTAAGTCAACGCAATAAAAAAATAGGGCTGTTTATGTGACTTATTTTACTACTCGTAAATAAATCAAAATCTATTACGGTTACTTCCCGTTGACTTAGAATCATGAAAGAACATGGAACAAAACATAGAAAATTGAGACTAGTACCATTCTAAAGGTCTTTAAAATATATATTTTGCGTGGCGACAACTCTGTAGCTCACGGGAGAAAAAAGTTATTCGACGTTGAAATATTCTGAAAATCCTTTGTGAATTCACCCCACGCGCCATTCAACGATTGCGTTTTCGCAATTTTTCAATTTGTTATTCGAACTACTTATGTGCTTGAGACACGGGCGAGCAATAATAAGTAAAAACACAATCAGTGAGCGAAAAGGACAGATTCCATGTACATGTAAGTGCGAGTGAAGTAGCGTGCAGTCAGTGCCGCCGGCCGTTCCTAAGGTTTGCTTTTTCCGTAGCAAAAAGCAAATCTTAGGAAGCTGGGTCAGTCTCTATCTATAAAACAGAATGACTGGTTATTCATTGGGCCTATAAAATAATTATTATAACACTACATAGATGATTGAAAATGCAAAATAGAAGTGATCATAACTTCGGTGTCCCATTCATTAATTCATTCGTTCATTCATTTTAGAGCTCTCTCAACCTCTTCTAAATGGCACCTAGTCAAAACGCTATAAGGTACTACGGGTTCCAAACAAAATTACCCAGTGTCCTTTGGCAAGAAGTGAGGTCTCGCAGCAGTCACAGCACGAGTAAAGGCAAAAGTCCAAAATCGTTAATATATAGCATTACCACAAAAAAAAATGGTTTGAGATTACAAACTTTCATTTCGACGCTTGAAAGGCAACATTGACTAAGCGCCATGTAGTCCCATGTCGCTTAGTCAATGTTGCCTTTCAAGCGTCGAAATGCAATTGGAGAATTGACCGTGACGTATATCGATGTATGGGAGAAGACGTTTTTCAACAACAATGTTAAGTTTGTTTTTGGGATAAATTCATCCCAACTACGGAACCCTTCATTGTGCGTGGTCCGACACGCACATGACCAGTTTTTTTGACGTATTATCCAAATTAACGTCACACACAACTCTTCTAAAGCCATTTTTCAAATCATAGCAAATTTTTACTTTATTCTTTACTACATCATAATCCTTATTCCCTAGTATACCTCGCCCCGATGCCGTGGGGCGGGCCGCCGAGCGCTGACTTGCTCCAGAACATCGTGTCATCAGTGATTCGTCAGGGTCTCGTGCCCGGGGTAGAAGGCGTCACCCTGCACATTCCCACCCAGCCGAATCCGGCTCAACTAGCGCCAGTTCTTCAGGCGTTGACCAATCCGAGTTTGCCGAATCCGATATGGCATCCCGCTCAACTTGTAGAGCAAGCCGCACATGCCGCTCAGGCCGCACAGAACAACCAGGCCGCAGGGCAGCAGGCCCCAGCTCAAGAATATGTCTCACAGCATCATCCCGTTACCCGTAAGTTATGTGGTCTTCTGTTATTCGGATTATTGATATATTATTAAAAAGTCTTTGACATTTATCGGGTCCGAAAGCAACTCGGAGAGGCCCGTTAAACGTTTTTAATTAAATGAGACACCAACGGTTGGTGTAGGACTATTGCAGAAATGGCAACAAATATATTGAATTATAGGTTTGGGTGGCTAAAGTGAACTGGTTATCTCTAGCACTTGGAAAGACTATGAGCCCTGCCTGACCAATGTTTTATATATAAAATACACATAAAATGGTAGGGGGTGACTTGCACACTCAATAATGGGCCCCTTGAAAAGTCGTAGCGACAAGGGGGCAACATGTCCTGAGGTGCTTATGAGAAGTGGAGCGGTATTCCACGGCTACCAAGAAAATCTCGGAAGTACGGTCAGGATCCCTACTCTTACTGGAATACTTCCTTCCTCTGAGCACGTTTTCTCTCGCGAATCCGGCGGTGGGGATATTATTATTATTTTTATTTCTTATTAAATCTCGGGACATTGGATCCCAGTCCTTTGGAAGGCGTACGAGGGGCCGAAGTCAACTCGCAGAGGCCCCTTAGACAAATTTAAATGGAATGAGGCATCAACCGCGACGATTATCCCTGTTCGCATTAGGCAAGGGCACCCTAGGACAACTCCCGGTTGGTGTAAAACTATTGCAGGATATGGAAACAAAAGATATTGGACTATGGGTTTGGGTGGCTAAAGTGGACTGGTTACCTGGAACTATGGAAGGACTATGGCTCCTGTCTGATAAATGTTTAATATGTACATGAATAAAATGGTAGGGGGTGTGTTTTCGGAGCCTCAATAATGGGCCCCCGCAAACTGTCGCTAACACAGTCATAGTGACGTAGCGACAAGGGGGCAACATGTCCTTTTTTTGTGCATTTGAAATTATCAAATAACTTCTCCCGCTCTGGGCGGAGCGGGAGGGCGTGTCAGACTCTTACTGACTAAAACCCACCCGTGTTCCTTCGGTTGATTGCCCTGTTGCCGCGGGCCACGATTTCCCTATCGGTTTTCTTCGCACCCCCGACCGGGGGCAAAATGTCCTGAGGTGCTTTAGGAGTGGAGAGGTATTCCACGGCTATCAGAACAATCCCAGAGCTCGGAAGATGGTCAAGATCCCTACCAGCATTTACTGGAATACTTCCTTCCTCCGAGCACGTTTGTTCTTGCGAATCTCCACTCAAGCCTTACAATAAAGGCAAGAATGAGGTGGGAGCTCTATTCTTCCTTAGTTGTCACTCCAGCCGGTCAATAAAGGCAAGCCAGAGATGAGGAACTAGACTTTTCCCGGGAGATAGGGTCCGTGGGGTCGCTACTGCCCAACAGCTCGCCACATGCTGCCTTACGGGTTTCTGTATCTCTCTTGGTCTGGCTCCTCATCCTAGACCTGTTCCGGCAAAGTAAACTCTACCGGCACAGACCTAGAGACCGGAGCGCACAAGCCCCACCACGACTTCAACGTAGAGATACGGCGGTGGGGTTATTATTATTATTATTTGGTAAGACATTAGCACCTAATAGATGAGATTGGTGCTTCGTGCTTCCTATCCCAATACTCGGAAGAATTACTAAAGAATTTGGGTTTTAGCATGGCAATACCGGTTATTGCCGTTTCACGGAGTATCGATTTTTATTAGTAAACTAAAATCCAGATGGAATTCAGGACGCTATTGGGTTATTCTGTTTTTTAAATGAAGGCTGTCAAATAATGTAGGTGGTTTAATGACGTATATTGCCATGGTAAAAGGCAAATGGTGTAGTCAAACTAAAACCATTTATTTCAATTTAGCGTAATACAGGCATTTTTGAATTGTCAAGGAGTTGGTCAGTCAGAAAGATGAAGCTAGTTCCTATGGAGAAGGTCCATTGGCACTCTTTTAAATCAACGACATTTTTCACTCTTTTTAATGATAGTGCTGTTTATGATCATGTAGCAGTCCAGTCTCAATTGTTAAGACTGAGTTCTGAGCACTCTCTCTTGTCTAAGTAGCACTTTTGTCTATCACCAGCGCCGAGTCTGCACGTGCGTCGCGCTACGACCACCACGCGCGCTCAGGCCGTGTCCCTGGCTAACTTGATCTACGACAGATTCTTGCAGTGCGACAGCCAGCATGCCCGCCGTCGTCTGCAACGCCGCAGGTACTTATAAACAACTCTAGAAGGTTCTTTTGGCGCGTGGCCAAAATCGGAACTAACGCAGCCATCTTGTTTTTTCAATACAATTTCTGAGACAATTACACAAATACGTATCATCAGCGCCACCCTGTGAATGTCATTCAGGCGCCAAAAGATCCTTGTTGCACTTGAGTTGTATAGATTGGTCAATCTACAATAGGAGACCAAAGAAAAGATGGATGGATTGTGTGAGGGATGATATGAATTTTTATTAAAAAGGAGTGGAACGGGAGAATGGAAAAGGATCACATTATGCGCCCTTCGCAGGCTAAAATCTACTCTCTAACGGCCGAACCCAATAACCTATTTTCAGTCAAGTAAGATAGATCGCTATTGATTAATTCTATCTGTCATTTAATGTCGTCCCTCAATTCCGTAAGGTCTTTACTCTCTGACAGATTATTGGAACGTAAAACTATAGATAGATAGTTTTTTTTTATCTCAGTATGCCAAAACTGGTGAGAGATAGGTTATTGTGTTCGGCCGTAACAGTCTATTTAGGTCCGATTTGTCAGTTGTCGAAAAATCAGCATCATGCAGGTCATAACATCAAACTATAGGACATTATTCGGAATCCAAACACCCCTTTTGTTTTATTCATTTCTCTATAGCTGTACAAGGATCTTTTAGTTTGTGGTTAAAATCGCAACTAACGCAACATCTTGTTTTTACCCGACTATGGCGAAGTAAAATGAGGGTTATGATTTTGACCGGTATGTATGTATGTATGTTCATCTGTTACCTCATACCTTCTAAGCTACTGTAAGCTACTGATCATAATTTGACAAATGAGGTATCGTTGGAAGCATCTTGATCGTCCACTGGTTATAGGCTATGTGACGTCAAATTAAATTCAATAAGGCGCCCTCTAGAGGACATGAAGTAAAAAAATAAAAAAAATGTTTTTAATTATTCCATGTTAGGTATCAAATGAAAGGGCTTCACGAGCACATTTTAAAAATATATATTATAACCCCAAAATAATTTAAATAAAAATAAAAGATGTGAAAACTAAAAACCCAACTACGACAAAAAAGTCAACTAAAAAGATATAAACAAGATAGACAGACAGACTAATTAAAAATCCGTAGACACGCGTGTTAGGGCATAAATCGAATATATTACGTGTGACTCCGGATGTTTTATTAGTCTGTCTGTGATGTCTTGTTTTAATAGTAGTTGGGTTTTAGTTTTTATAACTTAATTTTTTTGTCCATACAATTTCGGTGACAATATCACAAATGTTTACCAACGACCCCCTGTCAATGTCGTCGAGGCGCCAAAAGATCCTTGAAGCAGTGTACATACAAAGTTTGTGTCGGGGAATCAAAAAATATTATAATCGTTTTATAGGGAACAACAGCAGCACCAGATTGCTGCCCAGGAGCGCGCCCGCGCCGAGCGAGTTGCTGCTCAACACATCGAGTACCTGATGCATCGCAATCATCACATCAATGACGTGAGTACATAGAGAATAATTATAGCACTGGAGTAGGTATAAGCGCAATCTTTTGACCTAAAAAGTCTGTCTTTTTTGACTGCGGACGCGGGAGCAACAACAAAAAAAAAAAAAAACTGCTCGACCAGAAAGGGAACTCCGAACTATCGGTTTCTTTTTGTCGATATTGATATTCGCTAGGAATTTTGCTTGCATCATATGATAATAAAAAAATAAAAAACAAATAATTTAATTCAGACTATTTTTGACCATATTTTGTTAGTACCTATTACATTCTCTTAAAACTATGTTAGTAATGACGAGATCAATTATTAATACATTTAGGTAACATAATATAATGCTCGAAATAAATAATTGAATGTAAATTAATATAATTGAAATAAATAATTGAAAATGAATTAAAATTAAAATAAACAATTGAAAATTAATTGAAACAAAATTGAAATAAATAATTGAAAATAAATTAAAATTAAATGAAATAATTGAAAAAAAAAACGCTAAAATAAATAATTCAAAATTAAATAACATACAAAAATTCATCAGGCAACATGCAGCCTGATGAGCCTTCCCACCGCTGGCGATACTGGTCGGTCTGCAATCATCCTTAGGATTCCGTTGCCACTCCCTCGAATTCGACGAATTAGCGAGGCTGACTTTTTGCGCATTATAGCGTAAAAGTCATCCACCCTTGCGTCGGCAAACATGCCCGAGGCATTGCAAAATCGAGGTAGTCGCACCAGAATCCTAAAGGCGTTGTTATACTGGACCCTGAGAGCATTGTAGGCACGCTGCGTGTAGTTGGTCCATAGGGCGCTGGTGTAAAAACTTTGGCAGTAGGCGCTGAATAAAGTTACCTTTACTACTCGTAGTGCTGTACACTTCGCGATAATAATAGGTAGAATATATTAAGAGAAAACAAGAAAAAAAGATTTTCATATTGTAAAGCCATACTTACAACATTGAAGATAAAAAAAAGAATACTAAAAATACTACTAATATGTATTAAGGTGAATCCGCAGCTGTAGTCGCGAATCAAATTTCTTACGGAAAAGTTCATATGGAATAAATCTAACTTAAAGAGATGTATTAATGATTCTAATGATTACAGTTAATAACAGATATGTATTTACAGAATTATAATCATTAGATATACTGACTCCGCCTTTTTATATCTTAGAAAGTATTTTGTATGTTCGCAAAAACTTAGGACTTTTACTTATAAATAAATACACGTAGTAGAAATGAATTGTGGTACTCAAATTTAGATTAACTAAAACAAGTAAGTCATTTCTTATAAACAGTATCCGCTTTTATAACAAGCTTCCAAAGTCAGTTACAGAACTTAGCAATGGGAAGTTCAAAACCCACATCAAACGTGTCCGTATCAAGAAAGCTTATTATAAAATTAAAGACTACGTTGAAGACAAGGAAGTTTGGCAATCATTCCTTTTGCACATGTGGCTTCCCTGGTACCTCATTAAAGGCATGATTATGTAAGAGTCTATTAACTGCTCCCATATTACTAAGTTTTTTTTTTTACTTTCGTCCTAGTATTTGACAATCTACAATTTAATTTCAGATCTTTATTAGTAGCTTTTGTGGACATGATAATTATTCAGATTTTTTACAGTTGTAATAGCAATCATGTCATTTCGTTTAAAATAGGTTTTTAGTTTTATTAATTAATTTATCTTTTATAAAGATTCACTATTTTGCGAATATGAGAACGCTGTAGGCTTAGTGGACTGTAGATTTGTTGACGTTTCCTATTTTGTTAAGTACCTGGTACTTGTTGAAAGACCTACACTGTGCTCACATACATATTAACACTGTTATTTGAAATTATTGTAAAAGCCAATTATTTTTAAAAGAGTAACCGTGGAGTTTCGTGCCAGCTGTTCTCCATAGGAAACGACCAATTGGAACCGTGCACCTAGCTTCTGACGTTTCATAAATGCCCATGTTTATGTGAAATAAATAATTTTGTATTTGAATACTTTTGATAAAGGTAGAATAGAGAGTATCTATTTATTTTTTATTTTAGCTGTCTGAAATTCCTGTGCACGCCACTGTCTGTTATAGTCGCGAATCATATATTGATCAATATATAAACTGTCACTGACCTGCAAATTGCAAAAAACGTAAAATTTTAATTTTGTTGGCTACGACTGCGGATCCACCTTAAGAAATTATCGATATGTCAATTTGGTTCCAAACATGATCCCGACCCATGAACTCGAAACGGCCTCGTAAAGGCCTTTTTGTATAATTTACCGTTTGATTTGCGTGTATTTTAAAAGCCTATAAATGCGCGCTCAGCCTATAACAAATCCGGAGTCACACGTCGTGTTATGTCGCCGGCCATAAATCGAACAGATTACGTGTGACTCCGGATTTTTAATTTGTCTGTCTGTGATGTCTTGTTTATACCTTTTGGCTTCGGCCAAACCTGAGCGACTACAACGCGGGACGTGGGAACGAAGCGGTAGCGTTAACAACGCGAAACTAACGCGGGAATTATCGTGCACAGCTGCACGTCAATAGCTTAGCACCTAAATTATTGTGTTATGTCAATCTCCTATTTAACATCAGGACTGACTCTGGCCGATTCATCAGAGTCTGGCCGATTGAGTCCCATATTTTATCCTTTTTACGTATATTTTTATATCCAGAATTTTTCAGATCGTATAAAAGAGTATGTTCTCTTACTTTTTCGATAAACATCTCTTGTCGTCTGTCATCGTGGAGTTTAAATAATGAGACGTCCGTAATAATGTAACGATCTGTACACACGTCTGACCACAAGACGCGTGCTTCTCGCTCACTCCCGCTTTTCCGACGCGGTGTTCCCGCGTTACGGTCACGTAGGTGTGCAAGGCGCCACGAGCAGCGTCCGCCGCGCGGTAGACGCTCCCCGCCCTGTGTCGCACTCTCGCATTGTGGTCGCTCAGATTTGGCCGAAGTTTTTTAGTTGGCGTTTTTGTCGTAGTTGGGTTTTAGTTTGTATAACTTTTATTTAATGTCACGCTACATAGCTACATAGCCATCACCAGCGGATGATGATAAGTAGTATAGAAGTTATGAGGGGCAGAGAACATACATACCTATATAAAATGAGGGCTATGATTTTGCCCGGTATGTATGGACATACATACCGGTCAAAATAACCCTCTTTTTTGTTTCGCAGTAGTTGGGTAATAAAGTAGCCGACACTGAGTTTAGCAGATGAAGTGATGGCTAATGTATGTTTTTATTTTCAGGAGCACATGACTATTATTGTGCGTCTACTCAGCAGCGCTCCATCACAGGAGTCTTGGTTCTGCGCTTTCTTGCTGACTGTTGTAAGTATTAGTAGGTAGTAAGAGTAGTATCCACATTACCTTAAGACATTTAATCATCATTGACCCTATCTCGATTGAAGACATGACATTACACGATGAAGTTACTCTTTAAACGTTAAATGTGTTTAAACATACTTACACGAAATCAAAAAGTAACCCGAATGAAATATGGCTTACAATTGTTTTGTATTCACACACTAAATATATAAGAATGAGTAATATTCATAAGCTCCAGATTCTATTTCATTTTGAATATTTACACCGCAAAACACTAAATAATCAAAAAAAATATACCATAAGATGTAACAATGTTGTGTCATTGGGTTCGTTGCCGTGGTTGCTGATTTGTTGTGATCGGTTTGTTATTTCGACACCTGTTCAGATTAACCTATTCAATTTTAGCTCTACAAGTTAGTTTTAATAGGCCGAATCGGCCGCCATCTTGTTTTTTCAATAAATTTCATAAACCCCTGTCAACGTCATTCTAATACCAAAATATCCTTGTAGCAGTGTATTTGGAGAGTAGGACAAGTAAAACACTTGCAATATTCACAGGCTCGTCACTTGTTCATGCCGGAACCTCTGCAGTCACTGAACGGAGAGCCCGTGCTGATCCCGCACGAATTTATGCAACTGCGCGTCCTTCTGCGCAACTACATACAGAACTTGACAACGCGCGCCAGCCCCAGTCGCACTGACAACTCCATTCTCGAACTTACTGATTTCTTCGTCAATGAGTTCACCGATTTTATTAATGAAATGGTAAGTTGAATTGAAAATAGGTTTTGTGCTATGCTTTTAATTTAGACGCAGTTTTTTTGCGCTCCATAGGTTAATGAAGATTATGTTAAGGATCCTAAAACAACAAAGTTAAGGTAAACCCTTCGATAAAGATTCAGGATTAGCGCCTCATGAACGACCCGAAAATAAAGCTGCGCGAAAAAAAATGTGTTCGTGATCATTTAACTAAGTATTCTTTTTACATTTTGCCGCATTTTTCTTTTTTTACATTGAAACCAATTTTTTCTTTTTTATTCTGAGAATTACACTGTTTTTCATTAATCATTACCCTACACAGGACAACATAACTCCTCTTCGCGACGAATTTGACGCTTACTGCTCTATTCGCTCATTATTCCGCGCTCGCCTGCCCGCGTTGATCGGCGCCGTCATGTCCGATTCATTGGGAGAAATGTATGCAGCTCGATTCTACGCCATCTTCTCACGGCTCTACACTGATTTCTGCACACTGATCTCGCACTTGTGCGTTGAAGGACTCGACGGTTTACGGCACCTTTACAGGACATTCTTGGTAAGATTCTGTCAAATTAAATACATTTATTAAAACTTTCTAAGTTTATCTTAGACTTTACAGACATCGGTGAAAACCATCTTGAAGAAACCTAGCCTTATAATTAATATAAGTCTGAAATCGCCAATCCACCTTGAGCAAGCGTGGTGATTAATGCTTGTGTCTTCTCTGTATGAGAAGAGGCCTTTGTCCTGCAGTGGTCAAAGTCAAATAATTTATTTCAATTAGGCACAAAAAGGCACTTTTGAACGTCAAAATTTACAAAAAATAGAATTGATTCTAGGCGCCCCTTCCAAAAGGTAGTTTTCGTATGGAGAAGAATGGGCAAGAAACTCCACCGTTACTCTTTTAAAATGTTTTACAATACTTTGTATACATTAATTATATAATTATATGTGAAGACGATGCACCTGGAATATGATTACTATATCACAATAGGTAAAAATAATTAAAAATGAAGCAATGACAGAAAAAATGATTATGTAATGGATACATGGTGTTCACATATTTACAAGCCTTGTAAAAGTAGGTACCTACCTATACGATATTCCTAAAAAAATACAAGTAAAAAAATACAAATAGCATAAAACCCATAGGAAACGAGATATTTGAAATAAATGTGTGAAAAATCGATTTTTTGACCTTTGACCTTGGAATATCTGTAGTCGCGAACACCCTACAATAAGTAGGTTTAAAGACAAGTTTTAGGGTGTCAAAATAAAGGTTTATACAAGTTTATAGCTGACTATCTCTCATTCCGAGGTGAAACCCCTAATATTCCTGGACTAATATACCAACCAAAAACATCGAGAACTTATAATCAAGCAGATATAAAAAATAAAACTAAACGTAAACAGAACTAAATATCTAAATAAAAAATTATAAACATATGACATCAGTGATATCGTACCCAATTTAAACCAAGACAGAAGGAAAATATGAAATAATCAATCTGTTTAGCCTTTTCTCAACTATATTGGGGTCGGCTTCCAGCCTAACCGGATACAGCTGAATAGTCCGGTCAATTTAGACAATCGAAGTTACCTAAATTCCCACCAAGCTGAAAATCAGTAAGCTTGTTTAAAATATGATTTAAAATACAATTTGAAAGTTCCCCATCTTTCCCCTGTATGGAAAAAAATATATTCAAGGTCAAAGGTAAAAAAAATTAGTTTTTCGCGATTTTCAGTAAAACGGTAAGTTTTATCATAAAAATACCTCAGACAAAAATTGTTGATCATAAAATTATCTACAAAAAATGTATCAATACTTTTTTTTCCTACGAGCCACGTTTTTGAGATATAACAACGATTCAAAAAGTTGTAAAAGTTGTAATCGTCATAATCTTAGCTTTACTCTTATTTTTTGGTCTAATTTGACCGGACTATGAATATCAATATTTTATATGGAGACACAACCTAGTTACTGGGCAACACGATACCCCTTGGTAAAACAGATTATCAGACATTTGGACTTTTGACTACCCGTAACGACTGTCAAAGATCTACGAATGACAGTCGGGACCAAAGGCTTAGGCTTAATGTGCTTTCCGAGGCACGGAGGGGTCTCGATATGAAATGAATGGTCACCCAT
Organism: Agrochola litura; assembly: GCA_949152395.1. NCBI lineage: Eukaryota > Metazoa > Arthropoda > Insecta > Lepidoptera > Noctuidae > Agrochola > Agrochola litura. The sequence continues at coordinate 10,666,007 of OX424491.1, read as the reverse complement.
CCACGAACCGACCGCGGCAAGCGTAGCTTAACCTTCAATCGACCCGTGCGGCTGTTATTATTTAGCCACGAGACTCAAAAATATTAATTAATATTAGCGGACCCTACAGACGTTGTCCTGTCCGAACAGCGCCACCTACCGGGTCCAATTGTATTTTCAAACCATCCAGAGATCCACTAAAATATACACATAGAATTTCATCCAAATCGGTCCAGCCGTTTAGGAAGAGTTAGGTGACAAACACGACAGAAGAATTTTAACGGTAATAATTTCCTGAACTTTTTTAAAATTTTGGTTACAAAATGTTCGAAGTCTGAATGAAATATTTTGTTCAAAAGTAATATTTTCTCATGACAATGTTTTTTCTACAGGACTTGAGAATTCGTTATTTTGATGAATCCATTCAAGGAGTGGTGTTGGTTCTTGCCAATGAAAATCTGAACGCTATCATCAACACTTTGGGCTCACATTGCGCTCACATTCAGCAGCATCTGCATCGCCGGCCAGGAGTTTCTGTGCCATCGGTAAGATATTAGACGATGCATAATTAATTACGGAACACTACGAAGTGCTGGGCACTTCAAAACTTTTATATACTGAATGTCAACATACATTTGCGTGGACAAGCTATGGAAAAATTCATCAAAGAATATGCCTTTGAGGCAATTTTTGTCTAACGTGGAAATAGCGTGGAATAGGTTCCCGGAAAATGTGACGGCTCCCACACTGAACTACTTTAAGAACCTGTCCAAGGTTAAATATCTCCAAGCTATTTGAAACACACGCATCAGTTAATTAGCTGCTAGTGTGTCTTACTAAATAATCATAATAAATGGCGAATTTGAAAAAGGAACTGGCTAATTTTATTGTTATTTCAGCCGCCACCACTTGAGGATGACGAGGAGCCGACTCCCATGGAGGTGTCACCGCCAGCTCAAGCGTCGCGTGAAGAACCAGTGCAGAACCCACCGCCGACTAATCCCGAGACTTCACAGACTAGTACCGCGCCAAAGCCGGAGGAGGCCACCCCCCCTTCAACCCCAGCCCCAGCCCCTGCCCCCACCGGCATCCAAGCCACCACATCGGTCGCCTCCTCCCCCGCCCGCGCCCCTCACACTGCGACATCCAACACGGCCCCCCAGTCGCCCGTCACTTCACCCAATCGTGTTATGTGAGTTCTAAGGTACCCCTCAGACTAAAGATTTTTAATCGGTCGATAGCTTAGTAGGCTGTTTTTCTTTTTTGGCAGAACGCCTTGTTTCTTTGTTAAATCTCCAAAGGTCTTGATGCACTTTCATCTTTCTGAATACGCTACATTTACTATACATGCTTACTTTTCCAGAAGGCTTGTGCTGATCATTCATCATTCATATATTAATCATACATCCACCTTTATTCCCAATGTAACCCAAACCCATTAACTCATAACTCCGACATTAGTATTAGCTAAATTAATATGCATCTAAATAGGCCATGTCTCCTCCTTTAAACCCAACTAAGCTATTGGCCGATTAAAAGTTTGTTCTCCACGGGGGTGACTTTAGAGAATAAGGTTCACTTGTTGACCTTCTAACCTTCGGTGGACATGTTATTAATTTTTTATATTGATATAGGACCCCGAAGGAAAGGAGTGAGCCTGCAACTCCGACGCGCCACACTAGTGACCAAAATATACGATTCGTAAGTGTTACTAAGTCATAATATCAATATAATCCTCAAAAGCGAAAACCCTAATCAAATACATAACTGTAGACAGTTCTCATATTAACGTATATTCTAATGACCAAATTAGAATTTTAAATTGCGACGGTATTTAAATTTTTTCGAATAAATAAGTAGCACCTACTTCAAGTCGGAAGAACTTGGAGCTGTTATATCGTGTTTACGTAATCGATTAATGATGAAACTTACTTTCAGTAAATAGTATAATAACGTAATAGTGGCGGAAACATTGGCACAGTTTTATTAGTTGGCGTTGCACATGCACTGCTTAATGTTTGGTTGTACCGGGCGCTATGCAGGTACCTCCGCTGATGATTTTGCAGCACTGGGGTGAGGAGTGGGTGCCAGTGTTCACTCGTGATCAACAGAATCAGCGCGCGGAGCCTCAGGAGCCGTACAGCGATGCGTACATCTCGGGAATGCCGTCGCGAAAGCGTCGGTGTCTGCGCCAGACTCGACCACCGACAACTCTAAATGGATTTATGGAAGGTATGTAACCTTCCATTTTTATCAATCGTTCGTTTAGAGCAAGATCAGTACATCTAAACCGGTTTCAAAAGCTGTCAGTGTCATCCTTGTCATGGATATTGAACGCGGTTCAGATGTGATGATCACGTTCTAAACGAATGTTTCATTGGTGAATTGAAGTGTTGATCTTTATTTTATAATTTAAAGTTTTTAGTCATGTTTTTTAAAGTCATATAAATGAAATGTAATTGATTTGACAGTTTTTTTGACATCTGCTTTCACAGTCTGTAAAGGGGTATCTTTATATTTCACCACTCTTTCTAACAATTATTGTTTGAATAACATGATTAAATTGTAATTGAAAAATCATTGATGTAAATTGTGGTTTTAAAATTAACCTCAATTGTCAAATGAAAAACATGTATAAGGTGATTTAAAATTAGAATTTCGGGTATAAGTATTCAAATAATCAAATTAACTCTCAATTTAAGTGTAGTATTTAAAATAAGTGGTTAAGCTTCACATGTACATTTTCTGATCCATTGTTTCCACATTTTCATGAGTTACTTTTGGAACAGACAGTAAAGTTCGCTACTAAATGAACGTGGATGACAGTGCTGTTTGTGAAGGAAGATGTAAAAATCCATCAAATCCTCAACATCTTATTTAAATTCATAGATAAATCGTGTTTTGAGAAGCCATTATTTATTAGCTGTTCTATGTATTGCGTTCCACAGAGAGTGTGCGCGAGGCTGCCAACGAGCGGCCGGCTACAGTTCAGGCGCAGACACAGGACAACGCCCCAATGCGCATGGCGTTCCGCGAGTATATGCGCAACTATGTACGGGAGCGAGCCGCTAACTCGACAGACTACGACGGCACGCGGTACACGTCTGCCGCACGGTTTATTAACATGAGCAGGTACGTCATCGCGTACGTCATCTGCGGGCCCTATCAGAATACCAGTGCTGCGGTATTTATTGTTTAAATATCGCAGCCAATGCTGAGATAGGTGCCTTTTTGGCCTCGCACAGGTCGCTTATTATTATTTAATTCTTTTAGGTAATTAAAAAAAAAATTGTTAGTTTTAGATGCTTCTTTTTAGTTGTTATTACTGTTTGTATTTCCTGTGCGTGTCCCAAATAAAATTTCTACTTTCTTTCGTCTTTCTTTCTTTCTTCTTTCTTCTTATTTTTATTATTTCTTCTTTATTTCTTCTTTCTTCTTATTTTTTTATTTCTTTCTTTCTTTCATCATCATCATTCTTTTTCCCTTAACCTAAAGGACATTGGGCAAAAATGTATGGGCCTTAGTCCATATGTCCACTGACGACACCCATGAATATAAATCTGTCAGTGAAAAATTATAGCAAAATATTTGTTATAGTTTTTTTAATTGTTTTAGCCTGAACAGCTTTATTGATTTTAGCAAGTAAGGTATTATAAAATTTGGCTTGACTTTTCGGGTGAGATTTGCTATAAAAATTAAAAAACTGAACGAATTGCAGCCATTTGGAGCACTTTTACCCAAAGTCTTTTATTTGGGTTCGGCACAGCGTGTCTTCTTCCATACTTACGTACGATGTACGTACCAAACTGAAAATTGATCAGTAGTTTTATGAAAGACAGAAGATCAATCAAAGACAAACACGTTATACTTCTGGCTTTCAAGTACTAACTTACTTATTCAGCCTTTTCGTGTTTATTGAATAAACTGGTGTCAGAGTTTGTATGCCGCCCATGGGCCTCTGACTTGGCTTAAAAAGAAGAGAAATATCTCTCAGGCATGCTTTATTCAAAGTGAACTATCATTTTTACGCTTACATAGACATAATTCTAAACACACCCTTCATTAGATTCCGATTCTGTAATTCAAAAATTAGATATTATTTTCATTGTCTTGACATTTATTACGGTATTTTAAATAATATTTTGTATATAATTTTAGAACAAACAGCGTACCGCAGCCTCAGGAGAACGGTAACGGGCCGCCACAGGAAGAGGAGTGAATCGTGTTGTAAGCCATTATACTCGGCTCTAAAGTAGTAGCATCGCTTTATAGTTTACGGTGTTCAATTACAGCTTACAGTTAGGGCTCATAGTTTCAAATGGTCTCTCAATGTTTAATATATTCATACAGATAATAGAAAAACGAATTGTACAGTAGAAACCCGGCTATCCGGACCTTGATTAAATGAATTTGCGACTATCCGGATGTATACGATTTTTAAGTTCAAATTACACTTAAGTTTAAAAAAATAAAAGAAATATTTCAAATAAATACTGTCAAATCCAAATGCACGACGCTGTACGTGCATTACGCGCTTCTAGTCTACGCCACTGACATATTCTACACTAAAGAAGTATTTATTAGTAAAGTTATTTAATTTGCATGGAAAAAGCTTACAATTTGATCGGATGATTGGGTCTCTACTGTAATATTCAATACACACAAGTAGAATTGTTTTTCGGAATGTTTACACTCTTAATGTTGTAGTAAAAATAATATTAAAGATTTAAGTAATCAGTAAAATAATGAAGTAGTAACAGTAAATTGTTAGGAATGTAATATTCGCCTAAGTAAGCGAGTTATCATGTATTTGAGTAATGATCTATAAGCCGTAGATTTCTACAGTTTTTGGGTGTTAAATTCTAATTATAGTGACAATTTGCACCCGTCTTATATCAATGTCCATTTAAAATGAGACCTACACAAGGCGATACCCCTGTGGAATCCCATACACATCTAAACTGCATTACAAATGGCCACGGAGCGGTCATATACGTAAGATTCCAAGGGTTATTGATATTTGACGAAGATTTGACCCAATGCCTACTATTGACGTTTATATTATAACATTTGTGAGATATATTCATATTTATTAATCTATACTATTTTACTGAAATATATATTTAGGATTATATTTATATATTTTTTCTGAATGTCTACAGTTATTCATCAGTGTTTATTATAATAATAATTACCCAAATATACTTAATCCCGTAAATGTATAAGTACAGATAATCTCTGGGTTTATTAAGATAATACCCAATAAACATAAATGTCTACAGATAGAGGCCAGGCCGCGCCCTATCCAAATGCGTGACATGTACGCGACGTTCGCGTACTCGTACAACGATCGCGTACTCGTGCGAAGATCGCGTACTCGTGCGAAGATCGCGTACACGTGCGACGATCGTGTACTCGTGCAAAAATCGCGAACTCGCAATCGCGTACTCGTGCGACGATCGCGTACTTGTGCGATGATCGCGTACTCGTGGGAAGATCGCGTACTCGTGCGAAGATCACGTACACGTGCGACGATCGTGTACTCGTGCAATGATCGTGTACTCGTGCAACAAACGCGAACTCGTGCGACAATCGCGTACTCGTGCGACGATCGCGTACTCGTGCGACGATCGCGTACTCGTGCGACGATCGCGTACTCGTGCGACGATCGCGTACTCGTGCGATGATCGCGTACTCGTGCGAAGATCGCTTTTGGTTAGGACGCGGAGTACAGCTGCGTATTATTATTAATTACTAATTATATTCAATAGTCTTAATCCATGTAATATGTTTTCAAATATTCTTGGTGTTTATTATAATATCAACATCGTAATAACCATAGTAGACCATAGATGTTAACATTTGAATATAATCTGGATTCAATATAATTATCCATGATTAATTATTTCTGTGTCTATTTTAATAATAATATTACAAAAAAATCATGAATGTTTACACTTAGTAGATAATTAGTAACAGTAGTTGTCCTGGAATAATTACCCAAATCCATTTTCAACAGTTAGTATCGGTGTTTATTATTATAATAAGAACTCTTAAATGTGTGTAGGTACTTAACTCTGTATTTAATCTGGTAACAATAATCCATATTGTCTACGGTTGTATCTCATGTTTATTCTGATAATAATCGTATCTTCATTATATTTAGTGGCACCGAATACTTATTTAGATTCGCGTACGCCTTTTTTGTAGCAGGACTCGCTTATTAGCGTAAGGCTCCGTTTACACGGCGATGATCAGTATGATATTTTACTGTATAATTTTGAAATCACATGTCAGTTTTATATTTCATTTATTTTAATCTAATGAACAATGGGATGTAACTGTTGATGTGTGATCCCAACTTTTGACCGTAAAATAACGTACAGGACAGCGCCGTGTGATCCGCCGCTAAATCATTTATAAATTGTGTTGTGTCGGCAAATTGGTTACACTTGAAGTTTTGCTGACTGAGAATTGATGGGAATAATGATATCGAATTATCACATTTCGATGACCCCATCGAATGAATTATGATTCACAGCTACAGCACGAAGCATGGCGGTATGGCCCATACCGGTTTAATTATTTTCAATAACAAAACGTTGTTGCTACATGCTGGCCGGTATAATTAAGAAACATTTTGAGAAGTATCCGCGTTCTTCTCACTACTTTTGCATGATGGAATGGTATGAGACACGTCTGCCTCGCTTCGTGCTCATAGATGTGAATGGAAATCTGTTAGTAGGTACCCTTATTATTTGATGAATTAATATTTACTTAAATTAGCTCAAATAAAAAGTAAAATTAAATTGGTGGGAGGGAGTCAGGCCAAAAGTAGATATTTAAACAAAATGTATATATTAAAAAAAAAAAACGATTTTGCTCATGGACATTTATTCGGTGGGGCTATGGACTTGATGTTTTCTAAGGCACTATTTGTACGTTCCGGTTGAACATTGCAATAGAGATCCTTTCTATTTTTTTTTTTTTTTTGTATAGGGGAGATTCAGTTTATGAAGTAATCATTTAAATATTTACCTACTTTACTATAAAATACATAAATAATAGGACCGTTAGGCATCCTTCGCATCTGACATGGGCGTTCGGCTAACGTGAATGCTGTGCTATCGTGACGCTAACGCCGCGTACGCTGTGAAAGGCCTTTTTAAACGCTCGAAATCTGCTGCGATTGGCTGTTGATAAATCATTTAACCAATCACAGCAGTTTACGCGCGCTTGACAATTTGTCACATTAATTTAGCGATAATTTTCCTTCTAGAAACTGGCTCTTAGGCACTTGTCCCACCGCCGACGAGGAAGCGACTAGCTATAGACTATTTTCTCGCTCTAGAAATGTATAAAAGATTGTAGGTCCCGAGTACAAGAGATCAATTTAATAATAGTTGACTGCTGATCACACCACCGCTGCACTGGCGAGAATTCTGTCAAACATACTCGTTTTTAGTTGCTAGCTCTAGTTGCTTGTCGCTTATCGCCGGCGGTGCGACTGGTGCCTTAGTTTCGATATAATTACGTCAACGCAACGTCCAGATGCGGAGGCATTTTTAATCGGTGATTACATGTGTAGTAATTTCTGGAATTAATAAACAAAAAAAATATATTGTTGTTTTATTTCATACCTTTATTTCCGATTACTATCCGAATACTTACGAAGGTTGCTGCATTGCCGTCCTTACGAAAAGTGCAATAACTAGTTTAAACCTGATTTCGAGAAAAACGCGGGTAAAGATTTTATTTTGTTTTGTTTGTATCTCCAACACTACATGGTATACAAAGTAAACCGGCTGCTTACTTATCTCAATTCGGCGCAAAACTCGAGTTATTGCACTTTTCGTAAGGACGGCAGTGCTGTAGTAGGTACGCACGGCTACACATCAAGCTATACAATTCCAGTATACTGATCTCACATTGTATATGATTTCCGTACAGTGGAGGGTTAGCTTATAATGGAAATGTATAGCTTGATGTGTAGCTGTGTGTACGTTCAGTTTTGATTCAGAAGAGAAAGACAAGCTTCGTCTATTTTAAAAATAACTTTTTACAATGCATTACGGGCGTCTTTAAGAGGCCGTGCACGAAATCCACTGATTTTGATCAATTTTTAATAGACTTCCAAAAAGGAGGAGGTTATACGTTCGTCACGAATACTTTTTTTTTTTTTTCTTTTTTTTTATGTATGATGTCCACCGATTTCTCCGCCAATTGTGGACCGATTTTGAAAATTCTTTAATTGTTTGAAAGAGTATGCTCTCGAAGTGGTCCCATATAAATTTTATTAACTTTGCTTCGATAGTTTTTGAGTTAGCTTCAATAATACGTACTTTTTCCCACTTAGTATGTGGATGATATGATAAGTTCCTGTCACTGTTATTTACATAGCAGGTAGTGGTTTTCGAATTTGTGTGGGGTAGGTACCACAACTAAAAAGTGAAAAATAAAAACTTTTTACAAAAAAAAACAACCGACTTCCAAAAAACACTACAAAGTGAAAAATAACTTTAATTTCGGAAGTCGGTGACAAAAAACGAAAATTCAAAACCAAAGACACCGACTTCCGAAATTAAAGTTATTTTTCACTTTGTAGTGTTTTGTGCATTAGTTGTGAGAAAGGGAAAAAGATTTTTAAACAAAATCATTTGTGTAGTATTTGTGATTTGAAAAAGTAGAGTTCTTTGTTTTGCATGTGGCTAAAAGGGATTTTTCAAATAAGTTATTCCGAAAAATGACGCGAGACTGACGTTTGATCACTTTTTTACGAGAAACTACTTTTGATTTTGAACATTTAAATATATCATCAACATCGCTATATGGTCTACTTGCATGTGGCTGAACCTCTTTTTTTTAACTTTGATACGAGTACAAAATATAGCTGAAAAATAATGTTGAAAATCCTTCTTTTTTTAAACCCAGTCACTTTTATTTTGTAAAAATCACTCATTAGTCTTCTGCTATCCTTGAAATAAAATCAACATTTTATTTTATGATTTATACTATATCTTCAAAGGCGAAATAAACCATATTTACGAGAGCGCAAAACTGATGCAACTATTAACAGGCGCTGTGACTGACACGAATGGTTTAGCACCACGAAAACTGTACTTTTACACTAACACAGACTTAATGTTTCAATTATTTCAAGCTTTCTTACAATTAATAAAATAAATAAATACCTAATAAGTTTATTGTACAAAGAGAAAACACAGAGTTAGTCATACCTACACTAAACATGATTGTACCAAGTGGAGGTCAAAATCAGGTAGAACAGCTGGCTCCTGAACTAAGTAAAAATATACTTGTATCTCAGAAGCCAAAGTTCCTCACAAACATTATTATTCTAAAATGCAATCAGGTTAAAGTGACTCGGTAATTACAGGTTGTATCAGTATTGAGAAATGTATTCATGAGGTGATCGTTAGAATATCTTCAGTATCGTTGTAAGACAAATTCTGGAACCAATCAGTCAGCTTTGCGTTCAGCGCAAATTTGATCAACGTGTAAATATCAATTAACCGATGTACCCTATTATAAAGACGAGCGCTTAGAACTAGATAGTGGCGGCTAGCAAATGCGGGACGACATTGGATGGAGTCACAGACCGGACGACCTCGACGTCTAAGAAGAATGTTTGGATCGAGGGGTAGGATGGAGTGACGGCGTAAGACTACACGCAAAATGAAGAGTTGTCGCACAGTGAGAACTTGGGTTTCAGAGTACAGCAGGGGGCGGTTGGATAGTCTCTACGCTTAAAATGCATATCCTTTAGAATCGCCCTTTGAGCACGTTCTATTTGAATAAGAAGATTTTTATAAGTGCCTCCCCATACCGTAACACAGTAGGTGATTATTGATGCACATAGACTCTGGTAGACCCCGTGGGTAGACCAAAGACAAAGTTGCAGGGTCAGCTGAATGTCTCAACTCTTTAAATATGAAGATAAGCTTCCTTTTACGAGTACATAATGCCTCGATGTGGGTGCGCCAGGTTAGTTTTTCATCAATGTAGGTACACCCCTAGGTATTTGATACTCGAAACTAAGGAGAGTGTAAGACAACCGCAGCTGGTATTACTCTCTGAACAGGAATGGGCTTTTATTATATTAGACTCGATAGATAAAGTAGTAATAGAAGTCGGCAAGGAAAAACGTACGAGTTTAGATTTCTCAATATTGAGAGTTAATAGATTTGCTGAAAGTCACTCCATCACAAGGCGGAGAGAGTGTTCTGTTCTTTGTTTGGCCTTGTCCCAATCAACATCGTATACTATAAGTGCTGTGTCGTCAGCGTAGGTGAATATATCACAGTTGGGGATAGACATTTTGCACAAATCATTTATGTATATTAGAAACAAGGTAGGTCCTAATATACTTCCTTGGGGCACACCAAAACAGATACATTCATCTTCGCTGACAAAGGAATTGATTTTTACACGCTGAGTTCTTCCATACAAGTAATCTGTGAACATTTTTAACGCAAGGCAATTCGATAAGTTATTGACGAAAAAGGGTTTTTTTTCGTGCACGGACCCTTAACAATCTTGACTAAACATTTCAGTCATCTTGGCTATGGAGGAATCGCTGAAACAGTTGAGTATTTCCGACTTTTATTATTTGTAGGGTATTTCGGATTGAATTTGTACTATCTACCTATATACAGGGCGTCCCAAAATTATGGGACATGAAGGGAAAGTAGGTACCTTAAATATCGTAGATAGGGTATTTTGCTGAAAGAAGACTTTGTTATTTTTAAAAGTTAGTAATTCTGCATTCAAAGATTTTCTAAAAATTATTTGTCTCGTCTGGGAATCGAACCGACTTAAATGTAAAAAAAAACACCCCTACTTTTATGATGCCAATCGAAAGAATGGCCAAAAAATAAAAACTCTTCTTAAGTAACATAGTATTTTTAAAAAAGGAACAGCGTGAAATTAATCATTTTAATCAAATTAGTAGCATACATGAAACTGCCGTAGTCAATTAAGTAGGTATTTTTTTGTAAATTAATTAATTAAATGCTCAAAATATGATCCCTCTTGTCTGTGTCCGCTGCCTGTTGATTTTCTTATCATTTTATGGTGAATACTCGATATGATATGGCACAATTCTGTTTGTAACTCGCCCACGTTCTCATATCGCTTTTTGTATAGCATATCTTTCACGTATCCCCAAAAGAAGAAATCTGTAGCGGTTACACCGCCACATACAAACTACGCATCAAAGACATGACGTCACACAAATCCTGCATCGCGCAGTTAGAGTTTACCGAGCGATCGTCATACATACAAGATATCAACTTCCAACCGATGGGCAGTTGCCCGCCAGACACAACAACCGTCTGGTCGGAGGATCCTCCCTTTTCTATGGTGGATGAGTGAACTTTACACCCTGTTCCTCATACCCCTAAATGGTGTAAGGTCCGGGGATCTGGCCGGCCATCTAATCGGTCCATTCGTACCAATCCTATGCTATAAAGTATTTTTTGAAGTGGGTACTTATTTACGAATAATCAATGCTATCTATGGAATGATAATATCGCTACTTTTCGAATGTCGTCGTCGGCAATCAATAACTTTCTTGAAATTTGACTCAAACATTTTACGTTGTTCGTTTTTTTTAAAAAGAGTTATTAGTTTTTGGCCATTCTTTCTATTGGCATCATAAAAGTAGGGGTGTTTTTTTTTTTACATTTAAGTCGGTTCGATTCCCAGACGAGGCAAGTAATTTTTAGAAATCTTTGAATGCAGAATTACTAACTTTTAAAAATAACATAAAGTCTTCTTTCAGCAAAATACCCTATCTACGATATTTAAGGTACTTTCCCTTCATGTCCCATAATTTTGGGACGCCCTGTATACTTAGGTACCTGTGGTTATGGACAATAGCAATTTCATCATCTGCCTAGCTTTTTCCAACTGTTGGGGTGGGCATCCAGTCTGGCCGGATGCAAATACCAGGTATTTTACATGGAGCGACTGTCTACCTGCCCGAAAGTCTACTGGGTTGTGTATACCCCTTGGTAAGACTGGTTGTCTGACTTTCGGGCTTCTGACTAGCCGTAACGACTGTCAAAGATCTAAAAATGACACGGCTGTCATTTTTGGTCCCGGTGGACGAACAGCTTAACGTGCTTTCCGAGGGTCACGTTAAGTAATCCCATCCACGTGCCGACTTCGGCAAGCGTAGCTTAACCTTCGACCCGTGCGGTTGTTATTATATACCAATAAGCCCCTATGGACCCTAGCGGGTCTGGGACACTTGCGCGAAAGACATTTCCGCGAAAGACGCGCAAAAAGACATTTCCGCGAAAGACGCGCAAAAAGATATTTCTGCGAATGGACTTTTGCGCGAAGGAACACTTCCGCGACAAGACATTTTCGCGAATGGATTTTTGCGCGAAGAGACAGCCCGCATCGCACGGACGTAATAAAAACCGCGGCGATTTTTTTTTCGTATACCTACTTGATTTTCAACGCTCTGCTTAGCGCCGAGAGTTGAAAATCCAAAATCCAACTGTGTGTATTTGCAACGCGCTGGGACGAGAGTGCGTCCCAGCGCGTTGGATCCTCAACGCTCGGCTTAACGCCGAGAGTTGAAAATCCAGTGCGCGATAAAATCCCGCCGCGATTTTATTACGTCCGTGCGTGCGTACGTCGGCTTACAGTACAAATATGTTCTTAATGTCCCTCGGCAAACCTCGTGTTTCGTCAGTCGTCGGATTTTTATCAGTTGCCCTTTGCACTTGGTGCAGAGCGAACGCTCTCAATCGACTTGGAAGTATATAGAGTTGTTAATACTCTTTTAACTTAATGTAATTTATTTATAAAAAATAGAGTAGGAGTAGGAAAGCTGCTAAAGTCGTAGGCACGAGAGATAGGAAAATAGTTTACAGCTCTATATAGTTGACACGAAAATCAAAACAAAACAACAATAAAGTACTTAGGTAGTTCTGAATTCAAATTATTATACAAGATAAATCTAATAATTGAGTGTAAGTATTCGGAAATGCGATGATTCCCGAGGGACATTAAGAAAATAGAAATACTGTACGCAAATGGACTTTTGCGCAAAAGACACTTGCGCGAAGGACACTTGCGCGAAACGAAAGGACAGTTGCAGAAATGAGATTGCGTCATAACGTCACGCCTATATTTTTTCAAAGGGTTGGGCAGGTGTGCTAAGTACTTATTCTCTTCTTTTTCTTTTATTTTCTTAGTAGGTACCTACCTACTTATTATTTTTCGACATGGTTGTTATTTTTATGGTTTTCTAAGTCGCTGATGACAAAATTTGGATCAAAATCAAAATTAAAGATGGCACCCAATCCAACATGAAAAAGACACCCATGACGAAAAATTATTAGGTACTTATATATTTTTGAAATTTGTATTTTTGTGTAGGTACCAAAGTAAGGATGAATCTGTTCTGCATAATGATGTGTTATCCAGACGTAGCCGCAAAGTTCACATGCTTCGTGTATCTAGACGAAATAATAGGTAAACTATTTTCTAATAACTAATTCAAATTCAAAATTAAAAAAAAATATTTCAGGAATACACCCATATGAAATTCACGACAGATTACAAATTCAATTAATTAACACAATTTTTAAATTATTACAACATTATTATAAAACAATCAATATTACAAAAAAATAATAGAAAAGTATTATTTTAGCTGGAAAATTAATTGCCATATACGAAGAAATAATTAACCTCGTATATGGCCTGTAGGTATTTTGTATGGCTACCAAAGTTTAAAATAAACTACTACTTAGATTGTTTAAAAACTCTAAACTTTAGGACATTCAAATGTGTAAATTATTCAATTACCTCTTATGTAAATAATACTACTCGACTAATGATTTTTATTAATGAAAAGTTGACATAAATATAGGAAATAATGATAATATTATTCTCTTCGTACTATCTCTTAGACTTAATTACTTAAATCTTCTATAGCTAATATTTGACTAATTTGCAATTTGAATGTTCTCTTAATTTTATTTTATTCAATGTGTGATCTAATAAACTAGCCAAAACCCTGACAATGTATTTGTACGCCGGTTTTGGCAGGAACTATAAAAACTATGTAGGTAGGTACCTAACATCTCTGTAACTATATTCTCACAAATAAATCGACTATTACCATTACGGACAGACTGTTTACTTATTCCTTAAAGGCTTGTGCAGACCAGCGCAACACGCGACGCGACACAAAGACACTGCTCGTCGCGCGATGAGCGGTGCCAACGCGGCGCAACAGGCGCGTGGCTTGGCAAAGGTATTTCTATGCACAACAGCACACGCTTATGTGAACCTATTAAAACTACCTAATAAGTACTTAAACAGTGCCATCCCTATTTTTTTTTTCTCTTCACTATTTTAAAGCGGTTCACAGAATACCTACACCTTCCTTCCAAATTTCATATCCATAGAGCCAATAGGCTCCGCGTAAAGTGACTGTGTCAAGGGCGGACGATCGAAATTAAAAAAACCACCGTCAGTGGATATTTTTTTTCCGAATTTACGTCTCTTGATTTTCCCTGACTTTTATTGCTAAAAGTGCCTTTTAGTGCCTAATCCCGATGAGAAGTTTTATCAAGGAATTTTTTTTGGCAGACAAAATCAAATTTTTCTGTGCTAAGGACGCATTAATTACCTACAAGCTGGGTTTGATTAGAAGCAGACGGAATGTGTCATGTTTGCAATTTTATGCATCTGCGGAAGGGAGTTCTGATTAGGACCTGTGCCTGAAATAATTTAATTTGACCTGGCGCCCAATTTAATTATCCCTTCCATTTTAATATTTTGGTTAGTTGCTAATTAATTTTAGGCTATAGATTATTGAGATGGGATTATTTTAACAATGGAAACTAACTAGGTCACACAATATAAGTAGGTCCCTAACACGCTTCAATTTTAATTAAACAAAGCGCCAGATAGCGAGAATAAAATGATACGTGAGTTTATCTACTAGAGGCCTAATTATTTCCTAATGAGCTGTTAAGGTTAGGAGGGCTTCGTGTGAAATCGAATTATCACAATGTTGTTCATTTTTTAACTGACTTCCAAAAGGAGGAGGTTCTCAAATCGTCTGTATGTTTTTTTTTTTTTTTTGTATGTTTGTTACGCGATTACTCCGCCAATTATGAATAGATTTTGATGATTCTTTTTTTGTTTGGTAGATCATACTTCAGAGGTGGTCCCATATAAATTTTATTAACTTTGCTTGGGTTGCGTATAATTGATTATACGTATTTTTTCCATTTAGTATGTAGATGATATGATAACTTCTTGTCACTGTTATTTACATAGCAGGTAGTGGTATTCGAATTTGTGTGGGGTAGGTACCACAACTAAAAATTGAAAAATAAAAACTTTTTACAAAAAAAAAACAACCGACTTCAAAAAAAAAAAACACTGCAAAGTGAAAAATAACTTTAATTTCGGAAGTCGGTGACAAAGAACGAAAATTCAAAACCAAAGACACCGACTTCCGAAATTAAAGTTATTTTTCACTTTGTAGTGTTTTTTTTTTTTGAAGTCGGTTGTTTTTTTTTTGTAAAAAGTTTTGCATATCTCGGGACTATAGGGTCCCGGACCTTTGGAGCATACGAGGGGCCGAAACCAACTTGCAGAGGCCCCTTAGACAATTTTAAATGATTAAGTATTACAATGATTTAAGGTAGGTACCAAAGTATTTAAAAATGAAAAGCGTTGTTTATTATTAACTAGATAATAATTTAAATCATACTTAATTACGTGTGTACAATAAGCTAATTGGTAGTAGGTATCATTAGACCGGTCCTGTGCTTCTCGCATCCAGCAAATTCCTAGGACTTCCACCAACTAACCCCCCCTTTTTCGGCTCCTATTGCAATGAAAATAACAACATAATTTTTAATAACAATATCTTACATCAATGATTCACCAGAGTTCACTTTCTTCCTAGCCATTTATTTAATAATCTTCTTACCTACATAAATAATAAAATCTTTAATTAATTCACTGATAGACAATAGAGATGTGCATATCGATGCAGAATAGGGTACGAATAGCAGTGACCATAAGCTTGAAACAGGCCTCAGATCCTTCCTTGGTCTCGCCCGTCTACTTCCAGAGTCACGAATACCGCCACTGAGTCACCTACTTTCACTATCTTCCCGTCACAATCCATAAGTAAGGAAGCCGAAACCATAACCTTGAAAGAGACCTCGGATCTTTGGCCTAGCCCACTGGCCAGCAAACTCATCAGTAAATAGAGCCAAATTTCAATACTATAACGACTTTGATTTCATGTTATGTTATGTTATGTTATAAAACAAAAATAAAAACATTGCATCATCTTGTCACGTGAAGCCGAATAAGCCTCCCCAGCACTGCAGACTCCGGCCTTTCTGATATCATCTTCAGAATTCCGTTGCCGCTCCCCCGGATCCTACACATCAGAGATGCAGATTTTTTACGTATTATGGCATAAAAATCGTCGACCCTTGCGTCAGCAAACATGCCTGAAGCGCTGCAGAAACGTGGGAGCCCTACCAGAACTCTGGAGGCGTTGTTATATTGTACGCGAAAAGCGTTGTAGGCCCACTGCGTGTAGCTGGTCCGTAGAGCGTTGGTGTAAAAGCTTTGGCAGTAGGCTCTGAACAGTTTCACCCTTGCGAATCTATGCACCAACATATTAGCACGGACGGACAATGCCCTTCGCTCCCGCTCGATATCTGTATCATCTTTAGGATCTCAGTCACTATGTGTTCTAGGTACTTAAATTGAGAGACACGTTTTAGAGGTACTCCGTTCAAATAGACCGAGGGTAGGTACATACTCCGGTGACTTATTCTTACCTCTAATTACCATAAATTCACTTTTCTTCACGTTGTACTACAGACTATGAGCTTCCGCATATGACTCACAGATACGGAGCAGTCTACTCAATCCACTGAGTGACGAACTCGGCAACACCACATCGTCAGTGTAGCTGATGTTGTTAACGCAGACGTCATCTATATGATACCCAACGTGGCTGTTACTGAGCCCCTCATCAGCTGATTAGCATACAAGTTAAATAGTCTTGGAGAGGACAGGACAGGCCTCCCTGTCTGACACAACATTCAAGTGCATACGCATCCGAAAACACATTTCCCCACCTTACATAGTTTTCTGATGGTTGCACCAGTAGGACAAGATGTTAATAAGTTCAGTGGGGACCCCTAACTCTCCAGGTTTGGTCCAGAGCCATGTTTTCGTGTTTTATAAATATCAAACATCAAACACGAAACGATTTGGGTTAATGAAAACCACATACAAAATCGGTTCGTGTTTGATGTTTATAAAACACGAAAACATGGCGCAGCGGACCCCGGTTTAAGCTGAACCAACCGACAATGACATGTGAGGATTATGACCCCTAAATAGAGTGTTTTTTTTAACTAAGATACGGGGAACTGTATTAGGAACCAAACCATTAGCTCTTTTGAAGTGAAAACTTCTTTAGGCGCGTTGGGCATTTTTTGAGATGGGACTAAACCATTGATTTCGCGACACTGTTACGACACCAGCTTTTGACCATTAAAAAGACATCAACGCGTTGATTACCGCGGTGTGTGGAGTAAAAGACATCAACGGGTTGATTACCGCGTTGCCGATTTTTTTCAAGTTTTCATTTCTGTCGGCACTCCCGGAGTGCCACTGTTTTTTTTTTATTTTCATGAAACCAATGTAGCACAGTTATGGCCTCTTTTGTAAATAATCCTTACATTATACTTCTGTAGATGACTGTAAAATATCTGTCTTATCAAGAATCTGCCAAAAAAATAATTTATTGTAACAAGAATCTATCTTAAACCGAATAATCCTTCCAAACCTTTACAATAATTCAATGGTCAAGTGTAAGTTGTTCTTAAAAAAATATTTATGCGGTTCAACTCTGTTTCAAGTAAGGATCAATTCCTTGTATCGGAGGAAAATATCTGGACAGCAGAATTTGGTCAATAAAATAATTTCCAGTTACAAATTACTAACTTTCACTACAAAATTTTTTGTGCTGCACATTAAACACATTCTTTCAAATTCTTTACGATTTAGTGTAAATAGCCCGCGAGTGAAATGGCTGTGGGACAGGACAGAAAGACAGACGGATATGACGAAATTATAAGGGTTCCGTTTTTGCCATTTAGCTACGGAACCATGAAGACATTCTCTATACTGTGACGTCAGAGTCCCTACCTACTAATCTTTGTTCTGACGATTCCCGGCCGGTTACCGGATGCATTAGAAGAGGCCAGGCCGGATGCGGTGCTAACCAAATATACGATTGTCATTTACTCTCATCGAGATGACGGGATGGTCCCCAAATTAGATGAAGGGCAGCCTTTGATGTATCTACCTTTATTATGTCGACTACCGACCACAGAGTAACAATTTAAACAAGTTGCAACAGATTTAGCTAAAATTATGGTATTTTTTTTTTAAACGGCCATATGTGCCGATTCCCTTGTTCACAAACTAAACTAAATTTAAGTCCAGTGCATCTTTTTCTTTCTATTTCATTAAGAAAAGGACAGAAGATAAATTTTAGTTAATTCCTGTCAAATTAATCAGCGCCTGTCACAACTTCATACAAGTTTAGACGTGATTAAAAACTTGCCTACTAAAATTACGTCAATTTACGTCAAGCGCTGATTAATTTGACAGGACTAAACTAAAATTTATCCTCTGTCCTTTTCTTAATGAAATAGAAAGAAAAAGATGCACTGAACTTAAATTTAGTTTAGTTTGTGAACAAGGGAATCGGCACCATAGTGTAGGGTTCCGTAGTTGGGATGAATTTATTCCAAGAATAAACTTTCATTCAGCAACATTCCAACTGCAAATGTTAGTTTGTACACACAATATTGGGAGATTTACCATGTTACGAGTATTTTAAGACCATAGACTTCTTATAAGTTTTCATGTAATATTTATAAGTATAGAACTATTTTCTGTATTTTTTCAATATTTTAGGCTCGGTGATTTCGGTGATGAGCGGGAAATTTTTCACTATTTATTTTACACGCACCACTGACTTTCCGGATTCATGTGCGTATTGTATAATTGTCACTTGCTTCAAAATCTCGACGGCATGTGAAGCCAAGTCAGATTCCATAGGCGGCTTTAAAACTCTGACACCAGATTAGTCACTAACAACACGAAAAGAAGAAGACTATTAATTTTAAACTTACTTAAAAAAAATACTTGGGACCCTCACAGTAAGCCCTTTCATTTGGTAAGTCACACGGTACAGTGTACTAAACTATTTTAATAATTTTCTCATTTGCCTTCTAAAAGTCACCCCATATTCAAAATAAATTTATTTACGAACCCTACTTTCTTTTTGTTCCTTAATGTTCATGGCCTATATGAATTATAATTTCACAATATTGCCCCTGTTTTCCAAGCAAGCAGTTATGTTTAAGTTTTAGGTAATTGGAGGACAGCCTATTTCCTTTAAAAGAGCACAGACACCGGCCCGCTACTGTGAAACGAATAGAAAAACCTTATAAAACTGCCCAACCCGGGTATCGAACCCAGAAACTCACGTTCATCAGAAGCGTTATCCACTGGAATAGTGTCGTAGTCAATTAACAGACTGCTAAAGAATTTATTGTTACCACATTTTGCTACAGATACCTACGCCATCGCTACGCCCTGGTACGCCATGGCTATGCCCTGCTACGCCATCGTTACGCCGTTTCTACATGTATTATTTGGTTACTTTGCAATCACTCTGTATGAGGATGCACGTAATAATAAATTGTGTCTAATATAGATTGCATTTATCAAAAACAATTAAAAAGAGAAAAATAAAAACTTTTTACATAATAAAAACAACCGACTTCCAATAAAAGCACTACAAAGTGAAAAATAACTTTAATTTCGGAAGTCGGTGGCAAAAACGAAAATTCAAAACCAAAAACACCGACTTCCGAAATTAAATTAAATTATTTTTCACTTTGTAGTGCTTTTATTGGAAGTCGGTTGTTTTTTATGTAAAAAGTTTTTATTTTTCTCTTTTTAATTGTGGTACTTACCCCACACAAATTCCAATAACACTGCCTGCTATGTAAATAACAGTGACAGGAACTTATCATATCATCCACATACTGAGTGGGAAAAAATACGTATTATTGAAGCTAACTCAAAAACTATCCAAGCCAAGTTAATAAAATTTATATGGGACCACCTCTGAAGTATGACCTACCAAACAAAAAGAATCATTAAAATCAATTCATAATTGGTGGAGTAATCGCGTAACAAACAGACAAAAAAAAACATACAGTCGAATTGAGAACCTCCTCCTTTTGGAAGTCGGTTAACAAGTCTTTATGATAGTAAACCATAGGCTATCGATGTCAATCATACGACAGACTTTGGATCATTTTGCTAAATAGAGAGATAAGCCTGATTTACACGGTAAAATTTAATTGTCTGTGTCATAATAACGCAACGAAGCAATGATTAAAGTTGCACCGTGTCCATAGTGTTTGGACGATGCAAGTCATTTGATGCTCCAATTTGCCTCCAGCAAGAAACTTGCATCGTGTAAAAGAGGCTTGAATGATAACAAGACTGTCAGAAGTTAAAAAATCAAACAGGTCTATAAACATGTTTTTGATGGGATCTTATTTTTGACCATATTCCATCCATTTAACTGGTAGTAACTGGATATTATATACAGTACTGAGACACAAGTGATTATAGCCGTAACGACGGCTCTTACTATTTTATACTATCATAAAAGGGGAGGTAGAAATAACGAACCACGATACCATTTTATTATTACTTTAATTTACTACAAGAGCCACGTATACATAATACTTTTAATGGAAACATAACACAAGAAGTTAAAATCTCCGTACTTAAAAATAATACAAAGCGTTGTGTTAGGGACTTGCGCGGTGCTTCGGAGATGCGATTACCTTCACTCATCATAGAGTAACGTTTTCAGTAATTTGAACCTTAATATGAGGTTACTGTACTTATCGAGTTAACTGTGATCGAACGCCAACAGTATTTGCACAGAAACTTGGTGAGCGATCTCTTTGAATCCCTGAAGCAACGCTCAGATTAAAACTATGACATAAACTCTAATACATATATGTACTCGTATAATACTGCACTGACATAATAGCAACAATAAATATAACAGTTCTAACTAAAGTCTGTCTGTACAGTGAAAGTAACCGTATACAATCAAAATGACTAAGTGCGGCTCTGCTGACTATAACATTTAACATCATAATCTTAAACATTCACTATAGATTGAATATGTTATATTGATAATATTTTAAAAGGTTCCTTTTATTATGCGGGATTTGTAACTGGGGTTCTGCTCTACTAACATTGTATTTATTCAATATAAGTATATAGTAATAAGTGGTATCATATTAATTCAATTCACGACAATAACATCCATATTTAATATGTAGATTAAGTATATTTTAAATATAATATTGATATATGAATGGATCTTCGTCCAACACTAAGTACATCAAAATGGTAAGGGACCCTAGAGAAGGAACATGTAGTGTCACGGTAGAAAGGGAAGGTGATATGATCAGAAATGTTTAGTTTCTGAAGAATAGTACAAGCATAGGAACTGCTCAGTCTGTGAACGGGACATGGAGAGAGTACTGAGAGTAGAGTCAACAAGGATAAGGCAACATTTTTTCGTCTTTTCGTTTCAACAAGAGTAGACTCAGGAAATTTCGTAACTATTCATAAAATTCAATCTGATAAGCTCAAACACGATATAAATCTCTATGCCTTAAAGTTAACCAAGAATGTTACGCGTCGATCGAAAAATATGAAAGATCTTAAAAAAGTATTGTCCAATTATTTTTGCCTTAGAAGAGAGCAGTCAAGTTTAAAGAAGTTAGAAGTTAATTTTCATAGAACGAGATCACAAGGTAGCACAATATTTGATAAAAACATTAATTATATATCATAAAAGGTATATAATAAGGTATTAAATATCTACTTTATAGAATCACATCGAATAATTCAAAAAGTGAATGTTGATATGAATAACATCATAGAATCAGGGCACACATAAAAATGATATCACATACTAGCACTGAGCAAACGCCACAACCCTTAGAAGAATTGATTAATTCAAGATCTGCCGGACTGAACGCTGCCATCAACAAAATGTGCACATTACACGTAGGGTGGAGACGGGCACATATAATCTCTAACTACTATGACGAGCTAAAATAGTATTAGATATATTTATGTCGCAGAGATATTGGCAAACCAGTGATATTATAATTTCACTAGTGAAAATATAATTGCACGAAACTTTGTCAACCCTCCATTTCTCACAATTTAACGGGCTCATTTCGGTGACATTATAATTCCACTGGACCCATTGCAAGGCAGTAATATTTTGACAATTTCACTGTATGCGCAAGCCCGTTAAATTGTGAGACGGTCAATGATTGGTCCATTTCCAATGTCATGCCTTACTTATATCATAAAATGAATAAATTTCTACACGTTATTACGCAGATCTTAAAGGCGGATGAAGAAGAGTTGACCAATCAAAACGCAGGAAGACCCCACTACAAACTTGACTCACAATATACCTAGGGTTATTATAAAATCCCTACAGCGTACCCGTGAAATTACAATAACACTGAAGTAAGTCCGTAAAATTGTGAGGAATGGAGGCGGTTGATAAAGTTTCGCTGGTTTGTCAATATCCCTGCGACATATATATATATATCCACTTAATATGTATAAGTTGGATAGTCGTAATTATTTACGGATGTCCCAATTGATTACTTTCTGTCTTTGACAATATGATAAGATTTATTTTCTTTTGCATCATTCATTATTTAAAACACAATCAAATTAGCGCAATACATCATTAGCCTATAAAATAACTGCATGATCATGGTATGTTATTATTTGCAAGTTAAGTTTAACTGAAAAGACATTGTTTATTCAAATCAAAATTCTAAAAAGATGTCAACTATCCAAACACATGCGCATTATAGTTAGTCCTGTTGATCAAACTATAAAATTCTGCACATTATGTTGGGCTGAATAGTTGTGAGTGCTGAATTATTAGTAAAGCATAAATTCGGGATCGGTTTTCTGATCAACCGCCAAACTTAGTAGTCTCGATAAATGGCCGAAATTTGCACTTATGCCGTATGTTATCGTAAAGTTGATAGGTTTACGGGTTTAAGTCAAATCAATACAGAAAAAGAAAAAACGCTTGCTAGCATTTAGTTGTGTTTCTTGAATATTAATCGATCATCGCTGTCACTCATAGCAACTACGATTTTCTCGCGATCGCAAATTACTGAACTTATAGCCCTCTCGTATCTACCTCATATCTAGCCCTGGATATATACTATTTATTAGGTAAATGTATAATTTATATATTTATTTAAATATTATATCAATAAAAATGAAGGCAAAGGTTTTTGAGAATAAAGTTATTAAGTTCACAACACAATAATAATAATTATATTAAAACTAGAATAATTATAATAATATGTAGGTATAATACGATAATTCGTATATATCATGCTTATATCTACTTCTCACTTTCTGGACATCCTTAATAGATACCTAATTACGCCTTCACATTTGAATAGTCAACGAAACATTATGCACACATAATTCATTTAAAGATTTTATTATATTTTACAGCATTTTTTACACTTAGAATGAATATTATAATACAATTATGTTTTGAAAGCAATATAGAGATTATAGTACATAGTTGTTTGATAAAGCTGAAAGGAATTGAAAGTCTGCGAGTTTTGTTTCAAGAGAATATGATAATGTGTTAGTGGCAACATTGTCCACTGTAGTTGTTGAGTCTTTTTTTATCTAATGATGTGTCTTTTCTGTGTTTTGAGCCAGTCGCTTCTCTCTCTCTTTAAAATTAGTTTTTCCAGGAAAACTCGAGTTCACATTTTCTTGAACAGAAAAGTGGGTTTATATTTACTCATTTTTAAATATAGTAATCTAAATTTTGAAAATAATTAGATTCATTAAACTTCCGTTTTATTTATAGAATGCAGAGACTATATAGACGTCGTTGAAACGTCGTCATCACCACTCACCACGCACAAGTTAATTGCTACAACTTTGTTGATGCGATAACTGTACTAACGGAAATTAAAATACCTAGGTTTACTCACGGTATACCGTATATTAAGACTGAAATTGTTTTTTTTCCCGAAGAAATTATTTAATTTAAGATATATATTTCGTCGCGTGAATTATCATTTCCATCGCGATCATTTATATTATTTTTAATTAATTTGGCACCTTATTAGAGTACTGGACCAACCGGTGAACTTTCACGAAATACTATCACATTTCAAAAAATCTCATTTACTTAACTTTACTTACAGAGCATAATACATACTCGAATACTCTTATCTTTACTTACGGCCAACGTACTCACGCTAAACGAGAAATCTCAGCTATCGGTGCCAAATAGCTGTTTAATTTTAATATTTACCCAAACAAATTTGTTATTTAGTTACTTTAACGTTCCCTCCAATATTATAAAATAAAATTAGTCGATAAGAGAAATACTTAATCGTTTTTATGGTTTAGTATTTTTATAACGGTTTATACAAGCATTTATGTACGCGATCTGAGATATAATAAAAATATAAAGTGTCCAAATAATAAATTAACAAAAAGTGTTTAAATGTGCACATAGTCTAAGCGGTAGGTACTGTTTTGTTAAGAAGTGCAAATAGGGAACTGTGCCAAATATAGACATGATATTAAAGTATAAAGTCATAACCATGAGATGTGACGTGCAACATTTGAGTAACTTCGACGTCGACGACTGTAGAAATGAAATAACTAAAGACGTGCACCCGAAGGTAATAATTGTGTATGTTTCCTGCGATACATTTTGTTGAAGTTATTTAGTACATCTATAAAAGTGCGTATTGACAGTCAGCATGCATTGAAAGAGCATTAACATTTTTTTAGATGTTACCGAAGGATTTCGGTAAATCGTTAGTTAGGCCGATGCATAACACTGATCAATTTTAATGTCAATTCTAATGTGTTGTTTAATTACTGCAAATGATTTAGAAATTTGGATCGAATAATTTATTTTAAGAAATAGAAGCTCATGTATGAGGTAAAAGGAGCGCGTGCAGCGGTGAGGCGCAAGCGGGCGGCGAGTGGCGCAGGCGCACAGCGCGAGCGCCCGACGCAGGCGCGGGCCGCGGGTACCCGCGCGCACACCCGGTCGCGGTTTACGCTACGCGGCTCTAACGTATATCAAATTCTCTTTATGTACGTCCGGAAAACAGCTGGTACTGGAAGAAACCATAATAAAAGAAAATATTAAAACAAAGCGCGTACCAGTTCATTGGTTGCGGCCGGGAGTTCCCCGCCCGCCCGCTACGCTACCACTACAACTATTCTACTCTACGCGAGCCGCTCTCGCCCACACCAACTAGCTAGGTGGCACCCGACTACGGATCATACAATCCTCAACACTACGCAATACGTACCGATAAGCCGGAAAAGCAAACTAAATGTACTCAAGCTTACAGAGGGTGGGTTTACAGACGTCTAAATATTCAGATCCAAAAGTGTGAACGGTGCTAAGTACACTCACTTTCTGCACATAAGTACTTTATTATGCTGACTGTACAACAATGAAGGTGGGATTCGTAAAAATTTGTTTGTTCCGCGGAAAAATTGTACGCACGCTCTGTTGATTTAAGAGCCAATGTTGATTTTTATTAGTAAATAAAATTTTGTAGACTAGCCAGCCAACGCCAAACCACGTTTAAAACGTATTGTCATTATTTAAATGCCTATTTGTGACGAGAACTGTAGATATCGTTCATTAATGATATATTAAATCACCATACATTGTCAACAAGCACAAAATTACAGGTATTTCAAATCAGTACATAGATGGTAAAAGTAATAATATAAATTAATTATCCTAACTGCACCTTGTGCATATATAACTTTACAGTTTTGTTAGAGTGCCTACCTACTGAAAAGTTTTGATATGGTTTACAAAACAGTTGTTCTTAAGGTTAACAAAGTACCGGACTGGTGAAATGTAGCGACCGCAGCAACTTCTGCTGGCCACTAGCGTCGCACAATCCGATACCTTCCACAATGTTGCTCAGGTTCCAAGCAACCTCTCAAGAAGGGGGGACCGCTGACATATGCGAGTACTCAGTGGCACATTGTATAATTTTAATATTATTATATATTTGGCACATAACCGTCTTACTTTTGATAGCCAACGATTTCTCAAATGCCATCTATGTGATAAATTATGTTAACGCCCAATAACAGAAAGAGTTATTACTACTTTAAAGTAGTTTTTAGTTTCTAATAAATATAACAATACCATATCACAGCACCTCTATACAACATTTTGCTGTATACTATCAGTTTGGTAACATTATACTGTTATAATAAGTTATTCAATTTATAAACTATTAAATTTTATTACAAATGGACATCTTCAAACCTCTTTTCTTCACAAAAAGTGATATGTCCACATTATTCTGATTAAAGCTTACACAGGTTGTCCCACATCATACCTTTGCTGACATTCTTTAAACATAAGTGAATTGATATATTCATTAAATCAATGACGTCGGTTTCGACCTAACAATTGTGGAAAGTCCACGCGTTTCTGAATACTCTTTCAATTTCTTACGCTTTCACAATCTAACAAAAATCAATATTGATAGACAGCATAGACAACAAACAAGTTTGTATCTCTAAGAAAGTAGTTGCAAATAAATGTAATATGGTAATACTTAAAAACATCGATATAATATGATAAAACTACTAAACATCAAGGGACCGGACGGGGATCGCCCTTGTCGGTGAGGCCGCTGGGGTACAGAGTACAGGTACAGTTGCACGGAGCGCCGGTCGCGCGGGGGACCTATTACTAGTGCGCGTCCGGCTCGACTGTGAGAGTGTGTTTAACGCGTAAGGGTAATATTGAGTGAGGGGCATTTTCGGACAGCCATGGCGGTGTGATGCAGCGCGTTGTAGCCGGCGGCGGTGGCGCCCTGGATGCTCCAGTTGGTCGAGGCGTGCGAGTGGTGCCTACTGCTGCTCGGTAGGTGTCTTACCATGCCACTGCTGATCTGTTGCAGCAGTCCGGAGCCTTGCGAGCTGCAGGCCGAGGGACGGCGCGAGCGAATGGATTGCATTGATGACGTCAGCAGAAACGGTACGCTCGAAGACGTGTTTGGCATGGAGCCGCCCTACACAGCAAAAAAATGTTAATATTTACGTGAAATTTATGGGTGGCTTGGCGGTGGGAATTGTGAAAAGTAGGATTAATGAAATTTTGATGACGGGTTTATGAGACGACTATACTGGATCTAGGATTGATGTCTGAGTCACGAACTAATAACTGCAAGGTTTTGATTGATAACTATCTAATTCGATTCCTGCGCAGACTAATTATAATGGGTAAATGTATATTTATTTATAGTTATGGTAGGTATTGAACAAAAAAGAGAGGTAAATTATAAAAATTCTGTATAATATGAAGTTGTATATAAAATATTTAAGCTGATATAATAGGATAGGTATGAATGAATTAATCTATTATGTTGCCTACCATTCATACCTCCTCGTTGGTTTGATTGGGTGACCCAATTAGTGGATTCAATGATCATATGGGCTGCTTCTAGCTTTATATCAATTATTATCAATTATGTAGCCACTCCTTGATGGCTGTACAAAATTATTTGATATTCAGTAAACAAGATACTTGAATATTTGAGTAATACCCTAAGCACATATCATTCCAACGATAATTATTATTATTATGATACTATAAATAGTCAATGTAGTATTATTTGGCATAGTCTGTCTGATATTTTCACTAATACTTGTGTCACCGCTAAACCACCAAAACAAATAAACCAACAACTTTAACAAGGAAATTGTTATTTGCTAATGAATTTTAATTATTACAATGATTAATTATTATTAGCTTATCACAATGATTAAATGTACAATTATATATATTCAACTCTAGCATGCCTTATATTTAATTAGATACATACGTCAATATTTAGCGTTTTAAAGCGTGTTGGGCATGTGAAAGTTCTTGTGATTCAATCTGTCTTACTCAGTTCTACTCTACAGCGAAATGCTCGCACGCAGATGTTGCCAGATTATATTACATAAAAGCTGTAAACTGATAATAAAGTGTGGAATCATGTTAGACATTACATATTTCAGTAACGGCAACATCTTAGTGTGTAATACATAAATTGTAACAGTTTGAAAACATCAATGATTGGTGCTGCGCGAGTCGCAGCGGCGAACAGTAGAATGGAACCATATAGATACTCACGATCATGCTCCGTGCAAGCTGCGAAGAAGAACAAATAGCAACAGTAAATGAGACAGCGATACGTAATACATGGCTTAGAGCCTTGATATGAATGAACAAATGATTACCTTACTTGCGTAGAGTTGCGTCACATAAACACATTGAAAACATAGGAAGACCTATGTGACCTGCCGAACTGTTGGATCTACATTGTTTTGCAGTACTCTTGAAGTACATTAAACCGATTTGTAACGCCAATTGGTAGCGCGTAGTGATAAAAATTTGAAATTTATTTTTAGTAATTTGTAAATGATTTCCTGAAATTGTATAACCGGGTTAATTTGGAAAAGGTGCGACAATGGAATCGACGTGTCTGCAGGTACACACCCGAACAATGATCAGAATGACAATACAGTAGCATTCACCAGAGCAGGAGGAGCTACCCTCCCAGCATGGCATTCAACGACACATTCAACGCGGAGTGGCGAACATGCATCACTTCATTATTTCTTGAAGTTTGTGTTTGTTCGGGCGTCTCGCAGGATAGAAGGAGTAGCATTAATGCGATGCGGTGAAAGGTTCCGATCCACGTGCATATGCAAGATGATAATGTGATGAAATCAAATACTATCTGTCCCAGTCGGTGTGGGTAGAAGACACGACCGCAGAAGATAATAGAACCACATCAATGTAAAGCTGGACATTTCCACATTCAGTAGGTTTAGGAGTAACAGGGAGGACACGCAGCCAGGCAGGCGTACGTGTACGATAACATCACTTACGACGCATTGAGACGTTGATGGCACGGACAGGCTCGAGCCTGAGCCGCCCCCTCGTCCCCTGTACTGGTGACCCTGTCGAAATAACCACTATCACTACCCTCGTTACCACGTACCCTTTTTCCAGCACCACCATTGTTTATACTACGGGCAGCCCTGTTCCAAGCTTCTAAATTTGAATCATTAATAGTGTATGTAGGTCATAATTATGTAGGCACTTACTATTAGAATTATCGGTGTCAAAACAAGCGTGCAAGTAGAAATAATTTGAAAGTGTGTAACTTACGGTCGGTGGCGACAGGTTGACGGTCGAGCCGCGGCGCTCCTGCGGCCCGATGCTGGAGTGGCGGCGTGTGGGCAGCCCCGAGGTGCCCCCCGGGGTGCCGCCAGGCGAGGAGGCGCACGACGGCGCGATCCGGATCTTGGGCGTCATCAAAGTGTTGTCCGACAGGCGGCGATTAGGAAATGCGCTTGAAACGCGAAGGAAATTGTTGTCGTTATTGGTAGAATTGCTCGAGCCGAAGAACCACTGACCGATCCCTGTGCCTGAATAAATTTTCCGTATAGTTCTCTGTCTTGTCGGGGTTTTTACATTACAGGTTGGAAACTCATGCTTACTCTTGAAACCGCCTACACTACCGCTCGCACTAGCAGCGGGGGGTGGTCCGGTCATAGAGTTTTTACGTGCCATATCCTCAGCGGAGGAAGTTTTACGCTCCACCCTTAAATTAGGGATATTAAAGGGTGGAGCGTTCATGTTATCTGTTGACATTTGATGACGGAGCTTGTGCCGGCGCTCGGGGCTCGGCAGCGCGAGGTTGTCAGCCTTGAGCTTGTAGCGTTGCTGGCGGTCGATGCTCTCCAGCATGTCGTACAGGATCTGAACGTGCGGTTACATAAATATTATATTAATTCATCTTACCAAAGCTACGATAAGTAAGTACAGTTAAATATTAAGTCTCTGAAAATATACCTCCATCAGATTAGAAAACTGGTCGACGTTCAGCGCCGGGTTAACAGTTTGTGGAGCAAGCGAAGGTATCATTTTTGTTGCCATCACATTGGTGTTTAATCCAAATTTTCTTTCCAAGAGTAAATTCTTGTAGAGTTCTGTAATAATTAGGTTTAATTGTCTCACATAATTATAAAACAAATTATGTATAATAATATAACAAATAATTCGCTTCGGTAAAAAATAATGATTGGCTTTGGCATAAGGGATTCGCATAAAGAGCAGAGATCGCTGTGCTAGTGCATTTAAAATGACGCGAAGCTGGTCTTAGATAATGTGTGATTTCCTTAAAAAACAATTGAGAAACTCTTTTTATTATATACAGAAGTATACTCACTAACAACACGAGTGACGATATCGGGGTCGCTGAGCCGCATAGCCAGCAGAGTAGGAATCACCTGCTCCAGGATGTGGCTCCTGTCGAGTCTAGCAATGGTCTTTTCGAAGAAGCAGAGGATCAGGCTGATGATCTTTACATCACTTTGATTCCTTTCAAGCAGCTGCTTCACTTTATTCAGAATTGTGGCGTGAAGTGCCTTGTCGTCATGGTTATCGCAAATATTCTGCGTAGCAATCAATGAGGCTGCCTATTAAAATAAAATAAATTGGTACAGTTATTATTGTGTTCCTAACGAGGATTTTACGTTCATAGCTAGAAATCACACTTTCAATGAGCATAAAGAAAAACCATGTACCTGGATTTGGAAGGTGTTACTGTCCAGGGCATGATACAGCGTTGGCAATATCTCAGCTTCAATTTCTGCCGCTGTGCATTTACTCATGATTGTATGCAAGTTCTCCAAAATAGTGACAGAAGCCTGGATGCTTTTTGGTGAATTCAACAGCACCCTAAAATAAATGAAATACCCACGTATAAGTAAACGATTTGTTACCATTTGTTTGTGCGGCTTCGGCCACGTTTAGGTCGCAAATTATCCCACGGGCACGTACTACCGGGATAAACAGTCCCATATCTTAAACTAACCCAGGGCGTGGTCTACCCATGTGCCAAATTTAATCCAAATTCGTTCAGACGTTATAGCGTGAAAGCGTAACGAACAAACAAACTCACTTTCACATTAGGTAATTATAATGTTAGTTAGGATAGTTTTGTACCTAATATAAAATTATAAACGTCATTGAAGGAAATTGTAGTAGGAAAATAAACTTGAAACGGAAATCTCTAAATACCCGATCTGGAATAGCCGGTATTGCTCGGAAAATTTTAATAGTTTGAATAAATCTTCTGTTACGTATAAATCTAAGTTATATTTTCGGTCATCTTTTGTTTTTATCGTTTAATATTAATATTAAAATATTAATGATTTATTTTCCGCATCACGAATTCGCAATGGTTTAATAGTATATTGTACAAGGGTAGAAAGGAATTGATGACTTTCACCCGTGTTAAACACTCTAATTTTCATTTCTAATATAAGGAAAGTAAAAAGTTGTAGTTTTTCTAAAATATTAATTGATAATAATAACATGAGTATTCTATACAATTAGTCTTTTTTTAATTTTAAATATGGAACACACCGCGTCTCCACCGCGTGCCCCGCTTAGGTATTTTTTTAATTCACACTGGCTGTTTATACAATGACAAGATTGCAGCATTTTTTTTAATCAGTATTTTTCTGTAAGGGATTTTTACACCATCATATCTACGATCACAAATCCATGGTCAAAGACATAACTAAATTGTAAAATAGACATAACATGGTAATTTGTGAGCTTCGTAGATAGGTCATATGATATAATATGATGGAGGATTTATTATGTGTAATATCCCCCAAGGGGGATATTACACATAATAAATGTCTGTTTTACAATTCCATTATATTATCTTCGATCACAGATCCATGATCACAGACTCGACAGTGTAATACCCCCTTAGTAAAATTTTTCGTTGCCGACTACCTATCCAAATTTAGTTCTATTTTTAAAATTCATTCCCGCCCTAGAGAGAAGCAATTACTATGAGTCTTTCCCGCCCAAGGGTGGGGATCAGCGTCTTCCACCCGCTACTTGGATCAAACAAACACTACTTTCCGAGTATGAGAAATGAAAAATAATTTTGTTAAAGCAATCTTGGACAACGCACAAACGATATGAGAAACTACTTTAATTCGTAATGTCATTTTCAAATAAATGTATTCCAGTTATACAGTTTTCATAGAGAAAAACTGATATAAAACCGAAAAATTCTATTTACATAATCAGCTGATTGTGTAAATTTTACATTGAAGATTAATTTACAATGAACTAGTGACCCTCTCTAGCTTGGTCCTGCACAGGTGAGATTTACTGGTGTGCCGACATGTCGAAACATTGAGATTTCTGTGCTATAAATAAGTTAAATATAAATGTATTATACACATAAATCTTTCAGAATAAATTCTCTAAATAATAGTGAATACTATATCAAAATATATTGTGTAGTTTAGAAGAAATAACCGGACAAACAGACACGAAAAGCGACTTAATTTCATACAGTTTTTTAATATACCTACTATAGATACAGTTCAAATTATAAAAGGTGAACCGTGCGCCAGATATAAGGTAATTAATAATGTAATTCGTTGTTTATGATATTATTACCGTCGATTGTTCCACTGTAATTGATAGCCCTTTATCTATTGGAGTCGGTTATTGTACAAGATCCCATCTGACATCGCTCTTCACTCATTAGGCTTCAAGACACTATCAGTAATAATGACATTACATTCAAGTAATGTCATGATATGTCTATGGATTGGAATGATGATGCTATCATAATGTTTTCCATAGTCTTACGTCAATATTGAAAGGAATGACAGTAAATTCAAATTATTTTGTTTCACATAAACCTACAAGGGCACTTATGAAACGTCAGAAGTTAGGTGCACGGTTCCAATTGGTCGTTTCTTATGGAGAAGAGCCGGCAAGAAACTTCTCGGTTACTCTTTTAAAAATAATTGGCTTTAACAATACTTTCAAATAACAATGTTACTAGGTATGGGAGGACAGTGTAGGTCTTTCAATAAGTACCAGGTACTTAACAAAATAGAAAATGGTCAACAGATCTACAGACGTTCTCACATTCACAAAATCTAAAAGAAAAGAATCAATGTAAAAGATAAATTAAATGATAAAAAATAAAGATCTAAGTATTTAAACCAATTAACATGATTGCCACTACAGCTGTAATAAATCTAATTTAATAAAAATACTGAATGCACTGCCTAATCTAGGGGGCAAAAGGAGGCTATTTAATCGCAGCTTCCACGCTGATTTAATTAATGTAGGTACAAATTAATGTACCCATTATCCACAGAAAGTAATTTCGGGTAACGTTCCCAACGTTTAAAAACACACAAATATTTGACTGATCAAACTATGCATATTTATCAAGCGTCCACTAATAAGCCATGAGAACGCGTATCATTGCATTCAAAATACTTTTCCACCGGTATCGTTTAGTTAAGGAGCATACCGTACATTCTTTTGTCAACAACCGTTGCTGATCAATGGCCAAAGAGCATGAGTAAATAATTCACAGAGACTAAACCCCATACAATCGTGGTGCGATACACTTTTACTATGCTAGCCGTTGCTCGCCTTTTCATTAGAAGCCAAGGGAAACATTTTCCCAGATAAAAGTATTCTGTAGTTTTATAAGTTACTAGCTTCTGCCCGCGACTTCAACGTTGAAAATCCAACAACACATTTTGATTTAGGCTTTCAATTATATATCGAACTAGCTAATGCGTTGCAATGCTTTTTTATTTTATGTTTTGTTACGAAACTTCTCCGGCGCGCACACAACAACTAACCAAAGTTTCATCACCATCGGTCGAGCCATTTTTGAATTTTTGCGAGACTAACGCACGGCCATTGATTTTTATACATATAATAATAATATAGGTAGATTGATAGAAGATAAGTTCTTACTTTAGTGTTGGGAAGATGTAGTATGTGAATTCGTCATCGTTTGCCTCTTTGACCAGCCACATGACTGACTGTAGGACCGATGCCAGTACCTCAGCAGCTCTGACCTCCGCCTGCAAAGCCGGCCAAATGTGCTGCCAGCGTAGTTTCTAAAATACAACAGATTACTTAGGAATAAAACAACTGCTGAATATAATAATTACTAAGGGCGGATTTCACCAATGAAACTAAACGCGATCAGCACATCTCCACCACGTTCAAGAGCTGTCAGTGTCATCATTGTTGTGGAATATTGACACTGATAGCTCTTGAACGGGTCCGCGCCCACTCGATCCGCTAAGACTCGACCCGAAGAATAATACCTGGATATTTCTGTTTTGATAGGCGTAAAAACGAGAAAAATGTCGATTTAACGCTTGCACCACAGAGAGTGTAAAATTTAAATAATGTTTGGATAAATAAATAAATAATTAAACAAGTAAGTACTTATCCTTTTTTAATATAGTATACGCTTTGTACTTTGTAGTAAAAATCACAGATATTGTTAATTATCATTACATTCTTATAGCTAGTGGCACGGTGGTATTTATTGAATCAGTCTTTATACGTGATTATAATTGTTAGGTTATCAAGTAGGTAGGTACTAACTTCCAAAATATAAAAACATGATTGACTAAATTATCTTTAAAAAATAAATATTAGGTATCTTCAAGAATACAGAACTAAGTAGGAACAACACAATTAAAAGGTTAAAGATTTTTGTTTGTTTGTTTTGTTGTTACTTTGCCTGACTGTATAAATAGCACTGAATTGGTAGTAGAAAATCTGAAATTATTCTTCGGGTCGAGTCTAAGCGGGCCGAGTGGGCGCGGACCCTCTTGAACGCAGTTTAGGTGAGCTGATCACGTTCAGTTTCTTTGTTGAAATTGGCACCTAATAATCTATTACAACACTCTTAGTACACAAGGTTTCTGAAAGGCCAATCATGCTATCTTTATAATATTAGGAATTTCATTTGGGTGTTCGGCACACTGGATATTTTCTAATTCGCTTGTAAGTTCCCGAGTAATAATTTGAACGTTTTTTTTTTCGTTTTCCAACTTTCACAAGGCCAAAGCCGCTGGCAAAAGCTAGTATAGACAGAAAGCTATCAGATTATAAAACTGGTAAAAACTGCTTTTTGAAAGTGTATTGAACTTCTGTTGTCAAACCTAATATCAAGTGATTTAATTAGCTATTGTTTTCGTAGAGCCAATCACTAGAGAACAAGATTAGGTAACCAAGAGTTTGATAGCGTATTACTTTTGTTATTTTTTTTTTCAGCCTTTTAAAAACCGGGCGTTAGTAAGAGAACAAACAGCTAGAAAAGCACTCTGATTGCGTAACACACTTTAAATCACAATGCGATGGTTTTGAAGGAAATTCCTAATCCATTGCATTATAGGTTTGAGAAATTAATCTGTTCAACAACGTAAATAGCTCAATAAACGTGGCTTAACTGTCGAATCTTAAAAGACATTGCGATATTTTTTTTTTTTATGAGTGTTATGCAATTACCCCTTTGGTTACGTCTTAGTAAAGATTATACCTTAAAAAAAATCATGTAGGTACAGTTATACGTACACATAAGTACTATTATTGAATAACAACAAAAACAAGTTTGAATTGAAATGCTGATTTCACACATTCGCTATTATGGAAACGAAACGAAAAAAGCCGCAAGTTTTGTATCACACATTTCTGAGAAAATCTAAAGTAGGCACTTACTAAAACTGGGTAATATACATTATGGAGGCGACAATAAATTAAAACGTTTACTGGCAATACTAATAGGACTACTTTGAATTTATCATATAAATCCTAACATGACTGAATAATTAATATATTGGTTTTATCAATCTTTGACTAAACTATTAAATTTAGTATGCAGACTGGAAACGTCATTAAATAATAACGAAGTATATATTATCATCATATTATCGCCTCCACCGTGTATTTTTTTTCCTATAAAACACTCCTTTCCATCTTGGCAACTTTCTCAACATCAATTTCTCCACAGTGAATTGATAAAAAAATTGCACAAGGGGTAATAAAGCTCAGTATAAATTCTTATATTGAGATTTATTGACCGATAATGGAAGAAGCAGATGCATTCAGAGTCAAGTTTACGCAGTAGACAGTTTTTACAATACAGTAATGGCCAGAGCAGACTTCCTAGGAACATTGCATTATTTATTTAAGGCTATTTATTTTATTCTTCCCGTAATCGGTTTTCTGACAAATAAGTGTGAAGTTCATGTGCAGCGAGAAACCGAGCCAGCGCTCTCAATATATCGAAACAACAATCATAAATTCCAATTTCCCAATACTAAGTAATTCCAACAGTTTCTGTTTTCAATAACTAATAGAGAAATACCAGCCGATCTATTCCGTCAAAATCTCGCCGGAGCGGGCATTCTGAAAGTGGGCAACGTCGCAGATAGATTACAAATATTTCGCTGTTTTGATTAATTTGGCAATATTACTGTATAGAAATATGGAATATGGCTAACTAGTGAACTGAAATAGTCATTGTGAAATGCAATAATTAATATCGTAACACCGAATATTCAGTTTTAGCTGTAAAAAAGTATATCAAATTCAGTGTTATAATTGCAATTCATTGTTAACATTGTGAAATTAATCAAAACAGGTAAATATTTGACAGCTATTTGCGACGTTGTCAACTTTTAGAGCAAACGCTTGTGTAGTGGGCTGTTAATAGTGTGAATTTCTTGCTTCAGGTGGAATAATAGCTCATTTCAAGCTCCTTTCACTTAAGTATTCACGGCGAGTTTTTTACAAAAAGGACCGGCTGGATTTCTGTAATGAGTTTTAGAAAGACTGGATTAAGC
Organism: Agrochola litura; assembly: GCA_949152395.1. Classification (NCBI taxonomy): domain Eukaryota; kingdom Metazoa; phylum Arthropoda; class Insecta; order Lepidoptera; family Noctuidae; genus Agrochola; species Agrochola litura. The sequence goes on along the minus strand of OX424491.1, from coordinate 10,629,023 downwards.
AAAAAATAATGGAGTACGTAGGCCATCTTTTTTTATGTCGACAAACTAAGACACTCTACAATGGATACTGACTCATTTAATTGCACGAGTTTACAAGTGTTTTACTCAAAGAGAAAGAAAACCTTTTCTAGCCGCTCATTTAGTTTTCTAATAAAAAGATGGTCGAGTCGCGTTTAAATAAAAATCGGCAAAGATTTTCTAAGTAATATTTTGAACTAGAAATGGTTTAAAATTCGAATATTATACCTATAAAAATTATAAGTATTGTTTAGTTTATTTTTATAACAACCCATTTTCACACAACGCTAGATGACAACTTAATAAAAGCACGCTGTTGTATTTTCAAATTTCGGCGCTCAGCTAAGGTGAAAATCCAATAGTGTGCGAAAACGGGCATAAAGTCTTGTAGCCTACACTCGATATGAAACTAAACTTCCATCTTGAAGGAAACCCAACACAACAAAGGCATTCAGTTAAGTTGTTTCTTAGTCGTATAACATTTTCTTTACAGAGTAAGTACCTAGTAATGGTATAATATTTAACTGTCAGTTTGAACTTGGTACAAAGTTAAAACATATTTTAACTAACATTTGAATTCTGTTTTAGCTAATATTTTTTTAGTCATCATTAATTCTAATAGAAAAACAACATACCTATATCATGAATTTCGAAAACTATTTTGAAGTTAACCGTGAGATTCACTTAGCATAGGACCTCGATCCTCCGCGCTCGCGAGACCCGGAAACATTTAGCGATGAGAGATGACTTTCAGTAATTACATAAGCAAGTCGTAGAACCATATACAACCCAAAATCTCAGTACGGAAAACAATCATGTACACTATACCTTATACAGGGTGTCCCTGGAAGTATGAATCAAATCGAACAGGGGCGTGGGCAAGGTCATTTCCATACTTTTTAACCCTGAGAATGTCGGTGTAATTTTTTACGGTACTAAAGTTATGACCAAAATCACTTAGGTAGGTCATATTAATGTTTAATTAAATAGTTTTTCTGCTAAAATACTACTTACTATAAAATAGTAAAGGGAAATGCGGTGAAGTAGGAACATGAACAACATACAACTGTCCAGAACTATGCTAATTGGCCAAGGAGCCTTAACTTAAAATATATAAATTATGATAACTAACCCACTAACCCACTAATTAAAGTAGAGAAATAACGTGGGCAAACAGAATAGCAAAACTCAGTCTATTTTATTCTAAAATCCTGAAACATACAGTATCTTTTAGATGTTTGCAGTTGCATGCAAAACTAAATTTTAATTAAGCTGCGTGTACCTATACTCTTACTGGCGAGTATATGTCGCCGCCTCCGCAGAATAAACGCGTAAATGCTATTGCGGCGGTTTTGTTGTTAATCCATATTCGTTATGTATTATAGGTCAAAATACGAGTACATCACCAAAATTTTTACACTTGTGCGTTTATTCTGCGGGGGCGACGATGTATGGCATCAACTGTACGGTTTAATAACCCTTTTTAATTATGAATAAAAAGGGTTATTAAACCGTACAGTTGTCTGTCCATATCATTGTCGAATTGGTTACATAATTACCCTATAAAGGCTCGTGCAAACCAGCGCGACACGCGACGCGACACAGATGCACCGCTAGTCGCGCGACGAGCGGTGCCTTTGTGTCGCGTCGCGTGTCGCGTCTGTTTGAAAGAGCCTTAATGTTCCCACAGCTGCGACATAGGCCTCCTTTCTGTGAGAGGCAGTGGGACATGCCAGTTTCCTCACGATGTTTTCCTTCACCGTTTTGAGAGCAGTGGTGATGAAATTAAATACACAAAGTAAAGTGCCGGCCTGGGTTCGAACTCACGACCTAAAACTCGTAAGGCAAGGTCGATACCACTGGGCCACCACTGCTATCTCTGCCAAATTGGCTCTGAAAAATCTTATATTTTATACAAGCTAACTGAAATTTTAATTGACGGTAGACGGCAGTAAACAAGTTAGAGGTATTAATAACAGCATGGTTGATTCGGTGAAATAACACCGAAAACATGAACCGTCTAGGTAAGCTGTTTGAGATACAAAATAAATATTGAGTTTGATAACAACATTGAGTATTAAATTTGACATTACTCCGCGTATTAACGTGGATCTTCGGCTGAGTTTATACTTACACATAAGTTTAATAGTCATAAGTTATATACCTATACCCACAGATATTAGCATGTAGGAACATATTATGTATAAGTAAATTGGTAAGTTATTAAGATAACATTACTTTTACGTTTTGTGTGGAGAGTTACGACAGCTTATTAATACGTATATAATGGTGCCGATTCCCTTGTTCACAAACTAAACTAAATTTAAGTTCAGTGCATCTTTTTCTTTCTTTTTCATTAAGAAAAGGACAGAAGATAAATTTTAGTTTAGTCCTGTCAAATTAATCAGCGCTTGACGTAAATTGACGTAATTTTAGTAGGCAAGTTTTTAATCACGTCTAAACTTGTATGGAGTAGTGACAGGCGCTGATTAATTTGACAGGACTTAACAAAAAATTATCTTCTGTCCTTTTCTTAATGAAATAGAAAGAAAAAGATGCACTGAACTTAAATTTAGTTTAGTTTGTGAACAAGGGAATCGGCACCATTATGTGGTAAGATTCAATAAAATATTTCCACCGACTGACTAACAGACGAATATTACATTTAATACTCTTGAACAGGCAATGGACGCATAAGGATGTAAAACCAAATAGTCTTAAATAATTCATACACTGTTCCCGTTTGCTGTCCGGCTGTCTGATAGTACCATACAAATAGACACATACACTACGCAGCTTGCACAAGTTGCTTTCTCACAGGCATTTGTCGCTGAAGTTTTGTCGCACGTGAAAATATAGATGTACAAGGATCTTGTGGCGCGTGGTCGAAATCGGAACTAACGCCGCCATCTTGTTTTTCAATACATTTTTACAAAACAATTGCTCAAATGTTTACCAACAGCGCCTCCCTGTCAACGTCATTCGAGCGCCAAAAGATCATTGTATCAGTGTATCTAGTAATTGATGGCAATTTTTGTTTTTTACTTACTTGACAGTTTTGACAGTTTACTTCGCTGAGCTAAACACTTACCGTTGGTATCAATGGCAACGCTTCTATAAGGGTAGTTCGGTAGAAGTGCGCTTTCTGTTGAGGATCCTTCATGGTCACTATATCCAGAAATTGCATGGCGGCTATCGCTTGCTCACTTTCACCTTTGCTTGAATGTATACTACATTTAATTGGAAACCAAGTTTAGTTTAGTATGGTGAATAGTAAATTAAAATATTTAGCTAGAATCTGGCCACGCTAAGTCTGCAATAGAATAAATGGATAAACGAAGTTTTATATATGGTATACTTTTACATCAGTCAGTTATGTCAGTTTCGGGGTTGTAAGTAGATCTAATGATTTTGATATTTTACTTTTTGATTTTTGTGTAATAGATTATGTGTATAATAGACTATGTCGTATCTATGCTCTACCTCCATACTGAGACAAAAATGTATCAAATCTTCATTGTATCGTGCGAAAGTGACTATTCTTTACCAGAAATAAATCAGAACATAAACAAAATAACCCATTAAAAACAAAAAGACAAACAAAGTATTAAATTCTTTTTTTGTAGGACAGGAAGGTGTTGCCGTCTATAGATTTTCAAATTCCACCGTTTTTTTATTTATGCAGACTCGTGGCCAGACTCTAATATAAAATCGATGTGCCATGTTAACGATCAAAACTAGAGTTTTGAGCGTTAACATGGCACATTGATTTTTGTAAGAAACTGATGCAAGTTTGCCCGTTCAGAATGACACGCCCTCACGCTCCACTCAGAGCGGGGGAAGTTATTTGATAATTTCCAACACAAAAAAAAAAAACGGTTAAAAGCCCTTGGAAATTACTGAGTTTCAAGCGCGTTTTTGAAACGAAGTTCTTTAACGCGGCTTGCGGTAGGAGTAAACTGGCAGAAATCGTCACGTAAAGCTCATCACACACATCGAAGATAATATATGTTATAAGGCACTTAAAAATTCTTTAAGGTAATATTATCTTCACTGTGTGAGCGATATGTCGAAGATAATAATAATATATTTTATGTTATCTTCCAAGTGTGTGACGAGCTTCACGAAAAAGCGTTATGACCGAAAAAGTCAGTTTGAAGTGTCAAAAGTGTTTTTAGCTTGCTAAAAACTTATACTAGATGGCTCTATATTACTAAATTTTAATAATACATCTATGATAAAATAGGTACAGCGAAAGGAACTTCGTTTCAACCGGGTGTCCCATGACACCTCCCGACTTTTTTATCAGTGTTGGAAGTTCAACGTACTTGAAGTATTTGATGAGTGGCAGCAGCTGAGTAGTTGGACGAGGGTGAGGGTCCCTTGCAAGGAGACGTTGCACAGCCTCCTGGAGAGGAGCCGGCACCTTCGGCAGCACTTGGATGACTTGCTGGTCCAACTGTCACACACATAATGCATATTATACGGACTGCTTTAGTCCAACATGGATCTAAATGATATGAATGAAATGGATGGGGCGCTGCTTCTAAAAGAAGATGTACCTACCTATAAATCCTGTCATATCCAGTATAGTCACGAGCATAAATACGCAAGATTCAAAACCGATTTTCTCCAGATGTTTTATGGTGCTACGAACATGGCACTTTCGGAACTTTACTATTATGAAATAAGGTATGCTCGTAACTGTACATTTCATGTTATATACTTATATAGTTCCCTATTTCGCCTGGTTCATTTAGATCTATGTCACACTAGGTATAGCATCAATAATTATAACTATAGCCAGAAAGATGCGCGGTTACGGCAGCTTTTGCTGTTCGATTATTAAAAAAACGGTTAAGCAATTTTTTTTAACAATAATGAATGAAAATAAACACGTGAATTCGAATTCATAGAACCGGATTTCAAGCACAGGTTTACGTCTTTTTGTAACATCAAACAAAAATAACGAAATAAACAGTCGCCGTTTGTGAAAACATAAATAAAAAGTATGTTTTACCTGCTTCCAAGTCGTGTCAATATTTGTGACATTTTGCTTATTTCATATTGTTTGTAATATAAAACGAGTATAGTTCCTAGTTTTTAGACTGCATGAGTTGTTGAAATAAAAGTTCGTGCCAATTAGAGACTTGGACGCGCTCGACTGTTTATTTTTACCCAACTGGACTGCCGTGGTCGGATGCCTGTACACCTACAAAATTATAATGGCATGCGACCACGGCTTTACCTTGCCCATTTTTGTACCTATGTCTTGATTTTGGGCTGAAATGTATTCTTGTTACATACTTTTTTGGAGCGTGATTTTTTTGTAGTCGGGTTTTTAAACATTCACGTGGTCTTATGAATAACGTCAAAAGGATTATAAATAGTTCCTACCAAATTGGATAAGTACAAACACAGTTTGTTTCGCTGAAGGGACTTTTAATTAATTTACGTAGATACCTATATCATGAAACATTATTAATATTGTTCATGTGTATAATTGCCGTTATTTTCAGGGGAGCTGATGTAAAAAAAAATGTACGTTATCTTATTCATTATGGATAGGTAATTTTTTTTTACTAACACAAAATCTTATTGGATATTTTTAACCGACTTCCAAAAAGGAGGAGGTTATATGTTCGACGCGAATGTTTTTTTTTTTTTGTAATTGGTCCCATATAAATTTTATTAACTTTGCTTGGGTAGTTTTTGAGTTAGCTACAAAATACGTATTTTTTTTCCCACTTAGTATGTAGATGATATGATAAGTTCTTGACACTGGTAGCAGGTAGTGGTATTCGAATGTCTGTGGGGTAGGTACCATAACTAAAAAGTGAAAAATAAAAACTTTTTACAAAAAAAAAAACAACCGACTTCCAAAAAAAAACACTACAAAGTGAAAAATAACTTTAATTTCGGAAGTCGGTGGCAAAAAACGAAAACACAAAACCCAAGACACCGACTTCCGAAATTAAAGTTATTTTTCACTTTGTAGTTTTTTTTTTTGGAAGTCGGTTGTTTTTTTTTATCATTTAGTAAAAGTAAAAATTGGGGAATTTTGTTTTTAAGAAGATTTGATCTCGTAATTTCAGAGGTAATGGTGCCGACTTGCCCATTACGCCTCCTTGGTATGCTGTCGTATGCATACACACTTGTCACAAGGAATTGTACACTTTGTGCAATTTTTCATCACCACTGCCACAGTATTACTTACAATCCATACATCCATAGATATCGGGTCGGGTGACACCGCCGCCTGAGTAGGTATTTCCACTGTCATACGCAAATGTATCAAAATGGAAAATGAAATAAATGTGATTAACTATGTAATAACTTATTTACGAGTACCTATACCTGCATTTGCATGTGTTGCAATGCCAGAATATATTTACATGACAATTTTATTTTAGACGTTAGCAGTGTATTCGCATACGGATGAACAATGTTATCATAAAAGTTTGAGGGAAACATGAGCATGGTCGTGATTAAAATTTTCCTTTACTTAGTACGTGACTTAGTAGTATTTCTCTAAAATATTGTTTCCAACCAACGAAAGGAAATTCTGCTTAAAATGGGTTGTAGTAAATCTATGTTATCTTAAATCCTTGTTGTAATTGGCTGTCGAAGTACATTCATACTCAGAACAGATGTGCACCATTATAATTAAACCATTCAACGATTCTCGTAAAATTCGCTCGTAAAAACACGCTCGCGTCTGTCAACGATCGAGTGCGCAAACTAAGCGTGTTCGAGGGCCGCTATCCACACCGTTGCTCTTCGCAAGTACATTCGTTTTGCTACTGTATCTCTCAATATGGTGAAAGAAAAAAATCATAAGGAAACCGGCATTTTCTAGACCAAAAATTCGGGGACACACAAATGTCACATGCACATAAACCTGCATTGCCGCGCGTTTTGCGTCCCAGCAGAGGTAAAATTATTGGTAGATTATAATATAGTAAGTTTTCATTTCATATCTAGCTAAATTGAGTTTGTCTGTCATTTCATTCATCACAATTTCTAACATGAAAAACCTAACTTTAGTCTTTTCAAGTACCATTTATTCACTTTCACGAATAATCGCCAAGATTATTGGTGACAGTAGAGTAAAACTGTTTAGTTATTAGAAAAGATCTGGATAAAAACTTATAAACTAAAGCTGAAAACTATCCTGTACAGTATGATTGTGTCAAAAGGCGTTCTCAAAACATTTTAAGTTACCGTTACCGACTGATATTGTAAAGGATAGCCGCTGATATTTATCAAGAACTCAGCAACAGGCACGATTCGAAACGAGAAAAATAGAGATAGCTCGTTGAAAGAAGTTTTTATTCTCGCGGGCAAAGAATAATTATGGCAATTAGGAAAATACGGAGGCCCGTATTTTAGCAGGTAATTGAAATGTCACAGATGCTGATTATTCTCTGGTATTATACAGAACATGCAACATATGGTCCAGAAGATAAAATAAAATTGTTGGTTAAAAGATATGGGTCAAACAGGTCGATGACCGCAAACTTTTCTTACACCTTAGACCTTGCTACTTTTGCTGTTTAACTTGAGTCTTAGTCTAGCGAAGCAAATGAATATTTTGTGGTAAAATTGAAGTCAAAAATATATTACTTAATAAAAGCGGGCAGAAAAATGAACTGTTATTTCATATTTATATGAAGCCAAATAAATTTTTCATTTGTAGTAAGTGCCCAATCATGGAAATATTCATTGCGAAATGAAATGAACGTTTTCATATTTGAAATGCCATCGTATTACCTGCTTAGCTGCCGCCAGTAAATATAAAGAGAAACCGGAATACGGATTTTATGCTTTAATGAATTAAACTTATAGCCAAAAGCCATTTTAAAGTTCAAGTTTATTTACATTTCATATTCGTCGTGGTAACCCTTGCATGTGCTACCGACCGCAGTTTGTGTAAACAACTATGTTTGTCAAACTACTTATTTTCTGTATTTTACAGTGTCGAATGGAGGGACTGTTTAACACGTTCAGTGCCGAAAAAAACGAATTTTCCCAGATATGAGACCTAGCTAGATCGATTTTTCGCCTCTGTAAACCCCTATATTGCAACTTTCATCAAAATCGTTAGAGCCGTTTCCAAGAACGCGATTACAAATATATATATATATATATATTTGTATAAATATAATATACATTCAAATATTGCTCATTTAATAGTACAGGATAAAATATATTATTACTTGCTTGCTGCACCCCGCGGTTTCACCCGAGTATGTCTTGATCCCGTGAGAATATCGGGACTAAAAGTATCCTATGTCCTAATCCAGGTCATGGTCTATCTATGTGCCAAATTTCATCCAAATCCGTTGAGCCGTTTTAGCGTGAAAGCGTAACAAACAAACATACAAACAAACTCATTTTCGCATTTATGATATTACATAAGATATGAAAATCTTTTATGGTAAGGATTACCAAAACGATAAAAGCACTTTTTTGTAGATATAAAACTAACGCTCAGACAAACATTAAATTAAAAAAAAAGGATTGTGTGGTTTTATGAAACCACGGTAAAAGTGAAACTTTTAAGCGAACTATGGGCGCCGCCATATTTGCCTTGGCTGCTCTGACGAGCGTCTTTCAGTTTATCCCTACTCCGCGGCCGACCGTCACGCGACATGCAACTCACAGACGAAAAAGTTTGAGACAATGTAATAAAATGTTCACTTTAAAAATATCCCTAGCAATTTTTTAATAATCAGCTGGACCTCCCAAGGCATTAGCAACGGCTCTACATCGGCGTGGCACGCATCTGGTTGTCTATAGTTACCTGTGGAATATCGCTCCATAATCTGAAAAGATGGTGCAAAAACCTCTTCTGCCGTGTTCAAATGGGGAAGGAACGCCTTTCTCCCGAGCAAATCTCATGCATGCTTTATGAAATTGAGATCAGCGGACTGAGCAGGCGTCTATAATAGCGTGATATTGTTCTCGCAAAGCACATTCATCACCAGCCTGGCGGTGTACGCGCGCATTATCTTGCATGAACATGAAATCTGTCAGTGAGGGTGTCATGACTACTGTCAGTGAGGGAAGACCATAGGCAGAGCTGGGCAAAATGCATGCTTTGCTTTAGTTAAAATACAAATTACAAAATACTATCGCGCACGTATTTAAAATACGAAATACAAAATATTTTTAAGTCATGTATTTGAAATATAAAATACAAAATACAGTGTTTTAATTATATTTATTTAAAATACAAATTACAAAATACAGTCAGGTGTTAGGTTATGTAAATAGAATAGAACTAATACAGCCCAGTGTTGCCAACTTTAAAGATTTTCATATTTAGCGGTTGCCATTTTGCTTACGAAAGCTATCGAGCGCTATTTTCAGCAGAACGCACCCATTAATATGATCGCTAAATGTATTTATATTCAAATGTATTTTGAAGACTTAAGTATTGGAAATACTAACTACAAAATATCTCAGCGTCAGGTATTTGAAATACCAATTACAAATTAAATTTTTAAGAAGCAATTGAATTACAAATACCAAATACGTACCTATTTGTATTTAAATTACGTATTTTAATTAAAAGTAATTCAAATATTGCTCAACCCTGACCATAGGTTACACAATCTCGTCACAGTATTAGTTTCGCATTTAAATAACCCCGTATCCAAACGAGATCAGTTCTTCCTCCCAGGCGAATTCCAGCCCACACCATAATCGTTCTGCCCTGGTACGGATGAACTGCTTGGGAATTCTGCTTAGATATTTTAGAGACGATAATTATAATTTTGTTTTTAAGAACAACGTATTTTAAGTTTCCATTCATCCATATAAACTGGTAATAATAACTCTAGTTGTATTTATTTCTTTAAGAGCAAATTTTAATTCTGTACTGCAACGAGAGCTGTAGCTCTCATTTATTTTAATTTTCTGTAAAAAGTAGCCCATGTTCAAAATGAATAAACTAATTGAAGTCAGTAGGTATCTAAGTATTTAATTACTAATGCCAAATTACCTGCCGGTCTTAATGAGTTGAGTCATAATTAGCCCTTCAACACTGGCAGTATTTATAGAATATATTATTATCTAATACGAAATGTTCGTGTTTCGTTTGAGTTATCAATAAATACCTACTTAATAGATCATTATAGACTTATTTTTATGTATTTTTTTGCACATGTTCTCTTACTGATAATACACTAATCGAATAAAAAAAATAGAAAGAAGAAAGCGCCCTAACGATTGTATTGGACATTTAATTAGTTTAGTTTAAAATGTCGTAATTTGCTCAGGTATATGTCCCCTCGCAATCAGTTATAGTTGTATAAAGTTTTTAATATGTATTAGTTTCTTATTGAATAAGATTATTTTGTTTATTCTATGTATGGGCCTTAGTTGCCTGATGATAAAATTATTATTATTAGTTGTTGGTTTTTATTTTTTATTATTTGTTAGTATTTTATTATTATTTATTTTTAATTTTTGACTATTCTCGGGACCATGGATCCCGGTCCTTTGGAAGGCGTACGAGGGGCCGAAGCCAACTCGTAGAGGCCCGTTAGACGCTTTTATATTGTTAAACAGCCCTGATTTTTAAACCCTCTGAATAATAATAGAACGCTATGTTCAAATTGGACATTGCATAGTGTCTCTTTTCAGTCCATACAAATCAATCGAGCTCGATTTTCTTATCTATGAAATTGCGTTTCCGGGGATTGTTTTGAATAAAATATTTTATTTTTAATAAAACATTGGTCATCTGATTATCTCGTCGCACTTATTCCCATTAAGTCTCACACACTTATTCCACTTTTTCACCCGTTTCAAGTTTTTGTAAATTTTGTCTGAAATCAAGTCCATCTAACTTTTTTTTTCTAAATATCTTATAACGATTTATGTATCGCAAATTCGTACGTTACGATATTATAAGTTAATTAATGTGATGAAATGGCCTGAAGCTATACCTAATTATATGAATGCGTATATAGTTGACTACAATTAAAATTCTATAGATACATTGCTTTATAGTAACATACTATGTTTTTGTTATGTGTCAGTTAGGACGTCAAACGAATACCGAAATACAAAAAAATATTTTTAGTTTCTCGATGGTGTTTCTTTTGTAATAGTAAAAGAAATCTTTTACAAATTTTATTTAACCATTAAAAGTAAAATTGCACGAAACTTTATACATTTCGAAAGCAATTTTTTCTGCATTTTCAGTTACTATGCTGTTATTTGTTGTAAATATAAAAATGGCGAGACTAAAGAAGTTCTTTTAGAAATGGCTATGTGCCTTTTTGAAAATATACAATGTAGCATAAAAAAATACGATATTAAGGACATATATCGAGTACGCGGAAAAACAGCCGAAAAACAAAACACACCTATTGTCGTTGAAATTGGTTCCACAATCCTGAAGACCGAGACTTTGAAAAAGGCCAAGGCTTTCAACATAAACCATCAAAACAAATTAAGTTGTAAACACATGGGATTTAAAAGTCAAGAAGACACTCCGGTCTTCATAAATGAACATTTAACGGCAAAAGGTTCCCGCCTCCATTTCCTCGCACGTGACCTAAGTAAAGCTGGAATTTACAAGTTTTGCTGGACTGCTTATGGCAAGGTATACATTAAGAGGGATGAAAATTCGCCAACTATAATCATAAGAAGTGAAGAACAGGTACATAAACTTTTGCTAGAGAAATGACTATTTTCCCTTAACTTTATAAATCGTCTCCTAACAAGAAAAAGGTTATTTATTATTACTTTTACTATATCATTATTATTACTACTGTATCATTTGAAATCATTTCCCACCGAATGTTTGTTAAAGATTTACTCAATTAGGTATTATGGCTTCCCAGCCGTCATGCTAAACTATTTTGATAAAAAACGAAACTCCACTATACATACACACATACTATACATATCTATACACGAAACACACGTTTTTATACACGAAGTATCTACACGAAGCTACAACGCACAAAGACATCAGACACTTTTATTCATCTACGCACACGTTTTACAATCCAGTAAACTAAAAATACTGCTCACCCAAAAAACACAAATTATAATTTTAGTACATGGCTACTTACTGTCTAAATATATTGAAATAAATACTTACCTAATCTTGACGCTTATCCAATTGACATTATGTATAAATGGATAATACACTACATACTGTCTCCGAAATAGATAGCATTGAAATTGCCCGTACGGTGGAATGCGACTCTATAGAACTCCATAAACATATCTGTGTAAATAAAAGCGACCTCACTATAATATCTCAAAATATAAGGAGTATTTACTGTAATTTTGACAACTTTGTGATCACTTTATCTACCCTTAAATTCGAACCAGACATTGTAATTCTAACGGAATGTAGATTGCATGCTAATAAAGCGATTCCGCAAATAAACAACTATCACTCGTATATGACGACTCGTCAGTTGAACCAGAATGACGGCGTGGTTGTATATGTTAAGGGCTTTTTAAACCCTAAAGTTGAGGAAATACAGCTAGTACAAGCATCCTGTCTGCGATTGGACATATTGGGCAATATTGTTTATTGTATCTACCGATCACCATCTAACTCAAATACCGACAGCTTCATTGACTCCCTCAGCACACAGTTAAACACATTAAAATCACAAAAAAATGTTATAATTACTGGTGACATAAATATTAACATCAAACACAAAGAGACCGAGTCATCCCAAGAGCACAAGAGTAGAGTTAACTACCTAAATATGTTATCGTTTTTCGGTATACTTCCTGGACACACTTTACCCACTAGGGACCAAAGCTGTCTTGACCATTTCATGCTTAAAATACACAAAAGGTTCTCGGCATCTATCGCTATCCTGCACACTACGGTGACTGATCACTATACAACATTTATCTCTATAACAAAGTTAAAAAATATTCAAATCGTAAATAGAACCACCACTATTCTAAATTATGAACAAGCTTTAAGAGATTTACAGGAGAGGAATTTATCAGACTTGTTATTTTGTAGTGATCCAGATTTATTAATCGATAGTTTTATTAATATGCTAACCAACGTTGTAAATGAAAACACTAATATAAAAATTATTCCAAGCAATCAACGCATCATAAAGCCGTGGATTACCTTGGGCATCCTTCGCTGTATCAAAAACCGAAATAAATTGCAAAAACAAATTCGCAATGATCCTTATAACGAAATATTAAAAATAACTTATACTAGATACCGGAACCACTGTAACAATCTAATAAAAAAATTGAAAAGAAAATATGAAAGAAATTTACTTGCACAATCAGTATCTAACAACAAATTACTTTGGAAAAATATAAAAACCATTACATACTCAAATAAATTAAAAAGTCAAAACATAGAATTATTAAACACAAAAACAACCCTAATAGAGTCGATAAACTACGTTAATGATTATTTTGCTAATATTGGAAAACAACTTGCTCAAAAAATTAATCCTGAATTAAATGATATTTATAATAACCAAACGGATACATTGGGATCACAACTTAATACCTTCGTACTACTAGATACAGATGATACTGAAGTAGATAGTATTCTGATGAATTTGAAATCTGACAGTGCCCCTGGTTGGGATAATGTCTCAACAAAATTCCTAAAATACATAAGAAAGGAAGCTGTTCCCATTATTGCTCACCTTGCCAATCTATGTTTTCAAAAGGGTGTCTTCCCGACTCCATTAAAACAGTCCGTTATTACCCCAGTTTACAAGGGAGGGGACAGCGACGATGTCAGCAACTACAGGCCTATTTCCGTTTTACCATCGATATCAAAAGTGCTTGAAAAAATTATAAATATCAGACTTACTAATTATTTCAAAAAGTTCAATCTTTTATCTAACTCACAGTTTGGCTTTAGGCAAGGTGTATGCACTGAAGATGCAGTTACCGCATTAAGTTCTCTTGTAGCTGAGCACCTTGACAAGGGAAACAGATGCCTGTCTGTTTTCCTAGACCTCAAAAAAGCATTCGACACGGTCTCTGTCCCAATCCTTGTAAACAAGCTGGAAAAAGCCGGAATAAGAGGGACTGCACTCGGTTTACTCAAAGACTACCTCTCCAACAGGAAACAAAGAGTAAAAATAGGACAGTACTCCAGTGACGAGGTAGATGTGTCATACGGCGTCCCACAGGGTAGTGTTCTAGGGCCTACCCTCTTTCTCCTGTACATTAATGATCTTTGTAACATGGAAATAAAAAATGCAAAAGTATTCTCGTACGCCGATGATACGTCTATTGTGTTCTCTGGTTCATCCTGGCACGAAGTTAAACTGAGTGCAGAGGCAGGAATGGCTCGGGTAGCTGCATGGCTAAAAAGTAACTTACTTTCCCTGAACACTAATAAAACAAACTACATATGCTTTAGTATCAGTAACCGAACACAGCCTGTTGAAGAGTTGGATTTAAAAGTACACACATGTGGAAACATGCCTACTACAAGCTGTAACTGCCCATGCCTTGAGAAGGTCGCTGCAACTAAATATCTTGGAGTTGTGGTGGATCAAGCACTGTCCTGGTACCCTCAACTTGAGAAAATTTCTGGGAGAATAAGGAAACTCAGTTGGATCTTTAAAACCTTGAGGCATATTGTTCCAACTAAAATAGAGAGCTGTAAGAACCGTCCCAGAAATCTCTTAAATGAAATATATGTAGCACTGGCCCAATCTGTGCTATTATATTGTATCCCAATTTGGGGCGGTGCAGCAAAAACAAAATTTATAGACATAGAACGAGCGCAGCGTGGATTAATAAAAATGATGTATTTTAAAAATAAAAGATTCTCCACTGTAAGTTTATACGAAATAAGTGATTTACTCTCTGTAAGGAAACTGTATGTAACCCAAACCATACTAAAAAAACATAAAACAATACCATACAATGTCATCGAAAAACCTAAAAGGAGAAAAGATTTAGTTGTCCAAGTTCCCCAAACTAAAACTAGATTTGCATGCAAGCAAGTCAATAAACGATCTGCTCAGCTCTATAATAAAATTAACAAACATGTTTATGTATATAATAAAAGTTACTACGACTGTAAGAAAAGTATAATAAACTGGTTAAAACCACTTACCTATGAGGAAACCGAGGCACTCCTGGAATACGTTGAGTAGTCGAAATATATCACATTATATATATATATACCATAACTGAGAACACCACACACCCACACACCATACCACACCACAAACCACACCACACTACACCACACCACACCACACCACACCACACCACACGACACTACACCACACCACACGACACCACACTACACTACACTACACTACACTACACCACACTACACCACACCACACCACACCACACCACACTGCACCACACTATACACCACATCATATGCGCTAACTAGGAATAAGCTTCATAAATTTAAATTGCAACTTTGCTTATAGATTTCTATTTTATTTTTAATTTTCTTAAGATTAATAGATTTAAGCTAAATACAGAAAAATGTACTTACATTATATACCCATAAATGTGTTACAATGTTGTGAAAGAGCGGAGCCTTCTAATACAGGCATTGTTTGCCTAAAAGGGGGCTCCAAATACGTTAAAATGTAATGTAATTTTCTATTTTGGCACAATAAACTATTTTGTATTTGTAAATATCGATTTGCTGATATTTTATTTTTTCAGCCGCAAACAAAAATGGCCGAATATTGATACTTCGGCAAAACTAAAAAAAAAATCGGTCGTGTTTTGCACGGATAGGTAAGGGACTAAGTTAAAAACCATCAGTTGCCTCTCTTTCCCAGCCCGTCTCATCCTTGATGTCCTCCCTCCGGTTGACGCCCTAAGCCGAGGTTCGTACCCCACAGGGGGTACCCTTAGCGAGCGTTCACCTAGTTTTAATTAGCATAGTTGGATAACTCCTGGCTGAAGGTTTTAAGTGTAGTAGCTTAAGGCACCCACAGAAAAGCCCGGCTAAGTAGTCATGATCTCAGAGGTCAAATACGAGACGACCTAACTAAAAAAAAAATGCTTCTGCGCCCATTTACTGCACAATGGCCTCTCCTATTGAATGTTTTCCTTTATGCCCAGTTCCTATAACTTATCAATCGTTTTGCCAACACAAACAATGCTACGTAGTCAGACTCCTTCGAGGCTCGTAGTTCAAAGCAAATCTTCAATAACGATTCGTTTCCTGGAACGCAATATAAATACTAATGATGCAAAATATACAGGTCAGAACTCAGAATTTACTGCAGCTTATATCCACAGTTTCCATTGCAATGAATGAGACTCCGGTTTATAAGAAACATTCGGGAGATGTCAACAGAATAAGCGTGTTTGTTCAGTAGCGTTCTTCTTTTCGTTACTCTATATCGGTCCTTCAAGGGCTACAACCCAATTTGCATCCGCCATTGTGGCAGAAATCTAGCTAAATAATAGCCTGAAGTAGCGAAAGAGGAAGACAACTTAACGAAACAAAAAACTAAGGATAGAACAATATAGTCTGTCAATGGTAAAGTAGGTAAAATACCTTTAGTAGTACTAGTTAATAAAGTTTACTTCAGAACTTCAACCAAATGACTGCAGGAAAACATGACTCCTTGTTCAAAATCGATGTTGAATCCTAACCTATTGACCTCCGTTGAGCTACGTAATTAGTTGTCCATGAAGTTTGTCTCTTGCTTCTTCCTACCAGGTGTTACGACGAGTTTCAGCTCTCAGAGGAAGACGGGTTTCAAAAAGAAAAACAATATTTTTGTTCTACCAAATAGAAACTACTTTAACGACCGGAAACCAGCAAGTTCTTCAGTTTGGAAAGTCGGTCGATGATAGTTAGTAGTTCGCTGTAATCTCTGCGAGGCGTTCGAAGTCGAGCAGTATAGGCAAGCGCACACTACAGTCGTATCTGGCCGCAGCACAGTCCGGTGCGGCCGACCTGTAGTATGCAATGGTTCAAATAAAATATACGCAAATGATTAGGAGAATTTTTACGTCCTGGGTTACACGAGGCTAGTTTCTGAAGCTAGGATAGTAAGATAGTGCTAGTAAGCTTGCAAGTTAGTCACTCTGGCCTCGTGTATCCTCATTTTTATGACATGAAAGTAGGTACTTACTAATTCCATGCAGCCATGTCACTATTCTAAGATTGCCATCTTGTTCTAAACTTTGGGCGACCGAGCTCTGCTCGAGGAAAAATACGGAGAAAACGAATTTTCACAGATATGAGACCTAGCTAGATCGATTGTTCGCCCGCGTAAACCCCTACAGCCTTATACTTAAATAAACGTGGTATAACAGTTGTTATACTCGAGAATTAACTAAGAATAAGCAAAATGTCTTGGTTGTACGAATAGAAATATCAACGCTATATTTGATATAAGTTACTATTCTTTGTTTATTTGTGCAGCCTCTCTATATTGCAACTTTAATCGAAATCGTTAGAGCCATTTTCGAGAACGTGATTACAAATATATTTAGATATACGTACGATTTACAGTGTTCTGCAATTAAATAGTACTCCGTTTATAAATTCCACTATTTGATTCTGACATATTTCTCGGCTGGTATCCTATACTTATGTATACTATGTATACTTATGACTTACTATTTACAGCATAGTAGTACGAAATTGAGTATGACAATTTTCGTTACGCGAATGAGAGTATTTCGGATGTGCGAATGTGTGTAGGCAGGTTTAGATACACATATCTAGGTAAAACGGAAATGTTTTTTTTTAAGATATTATTTACAGTATTGTTCCAAACTAATACGATTAATTTTAATATAATGTGATTAATTTGTACAACAAATTATTTACGAACTTAAATTTTAATTGGATAAAGGAGATGGAAAATGTTGGGCCCAAATGTATAGTTGAGATATGATCTAAAAATTAGTCATATTTTTTTATCCTTGAATATCAAAAATCAGCTCAATTCTTTGTCTGGAAGCGGAGAAATATGATAAAGATAGTTTTCGTGAGATTATCGATTATCGATTACACAACTAAAAATAAAGTTATAGCAGCATAAGCAATAAACAACCAAAATAAAGAAAAGCCACTAGGTGGCACTAGATAATATAATTAACTGCATTACGCACTATTTATACTTTTATACAATATAGTGCATTTAATTTAAATAAAACATCATTAATTACTGAAAAACCAAAATAATTATTATCAATTTCATATCGATTAAAATCTGTTTTATTTTTTTTGTCTATATCCCTGTCAGTACATATTCTGCACTGGCAGACTGACATTGACAATTTGACTCATTAGTGGTGGGTCATTCTCGAATTTTTGGCGACCGAAACCGTTTTCCCGACGACGAAAACGGTTGCAGAAAACGGTTAAAGGACGAAACTTATCCAACATGGAATAGAATTGCCTTTTCGTCGAGCGCAGTTTCTTAAAACTATCAACGATTCGAAATGTATGAAATGGTTTTTTCGCATCACGAACGAGAGCATTGACAACTGGTAATACATTACTGACTGTATGAAAGAGTCAAAGAGGTTTCAAAGAGTTCACTTTTTATTAGAAGGACTGTTTTACGATTGTGATAGATAGTTGAATCATTGTACCCGACTGTATTTTCTTAGATGTAAAAATCGCACCAAGTAATTAGAGAGTGGTTTGTGCAATGAAGACTGTTTGAAGTTGAACTCAGGACGTAAAACGGTTTCATCATCACAAAACGGTCTTTATAAACGGTTCATTGTCGCAACGCCCATCACTACTAGAACTAGACAGCTGTCACTTATTTCGTGTTTTCGGATGTGTTTTGAGTGCTTTCCCAATTATTTTTAATTTTCAACGATCACTGCTTTTATTTGACGGATTCTGACCCTGCCTACCTTGTACGACCCTTGCTTTCACACTGGACACCGAAGATCGCTCACACGATTGACTTGGAATTGATTTTACCGCCACTTTGTGGATTGGCTATTGTTGAAACTATGGATCGCTGTGTGAATTGTGGGATAGCAACTAGTCACTGCAATACACTAATGTATGTATGAATCTATAAATTCACACCATTTACATCTCGTTACTATTCAGGCTCAAGAGTGCATGTAATCGTTTCAGTCTCCTTTCCTTCCTTATCTACGAGTACACCCGACTGCGTGCAAAGCCGAAGTACTATTTAAGTATCTTGTGGTTTGCGGAGCAACTTTGAGTCATAACAACTCTACTTAACTTCAACTACTCAAATTGAGTGACGCTATTGTCTGTGGGTAGCTTTATATTCGACTCGCTATTTAACCAATATGATAAAGTTTTTTTTTAAATATACTTCAGAGAATAATCGAGGAGGATAATCAGCTTCGTAATACTGTTACAGCCAACAGGAGTAACCCCTTCTTTTCTGTAGCTGTATGAAGAAATTGTCGAAGAAACAAAGACTACCAGAATTCAGTAAAACGATTTCTCTGAACATAAGAACCGAGCATGACACCCGGTACTCATGCAGGTTTTTTTTTTTATCCAGTGAGCAATCTACACGTGACTTTACGCATCATTATGAACAACTTTTACTATGGGACCAATACTCAAATCGCGAAAAAAAACAGTTGTTCCCTATATTTTGACTAGTTATGCGAACATAAATGTAGGGAACAGCTGATTTTATTTTCGCGAATTCAGGGTTGGTCCCATAGTAAAAATTGTTCAAAATGATGAGTAAAGTCGTATGTTTAAGTTTGTGCACTGGTTAAAAAAAATCCCTGTATAAACAAAAAATGCTCAACATTGTTGCAACAACATAGTTCAGTGTTGTTGGAAACATGTTGCCCCCACTAATTGTATGCAATGTTGAATGTTGCTAGAAATATGTTTGAAAAACATGTTGCTAAAATAATGCTGTACGACTTTTATTGATTTTGAATATTGGGTTTGGGCACCAAGTGGATAGAGGGTAGAAGACCCCACTAGCCGCTGGTCACAAGGAAAAAATACAAAACTAGAAACGGTACTTACAAACTCAATCTGCTTCATGTACAACATAGGATTGTTGTTAGCTTGTATCAGCGGTTTCCCGTTGTTGAATACGGCGCAGATGACCAGCCCGAGAGAAAACATATCGGACAGAATGCTGCAATGGCCGCTTCTCTGCACCTCAGGAGCTAAACATTAAACAAAACACATAATGTGCAGAGATTAGTAAAACACTAATCTAGAATAGTGGTCTATGTATTGGCCAAAGTTCTAGAGCAATAAAAGCTAGTGATAAAATGTTTGTTATCTGTTATACATTGTAATAGTGAATCAATTTTCACGCCTCCCCCTTTAGACATAGGGCAAATATTTTTTGATATTCGGATAGCTACCTACCTAATGACCTAACGACGCGCCAAGAATATGAACTAAAAATAAAAGTAAAAAACCGGCTATGTGCGTGTCGGACTACGCACAATGAAGGGTTCCGTAGTTAGGATGAATTTATCCAAAATGCAAACTTAACATTGTAGTTGAAATACATCTCTCATATATTCCAACTGCAAATATAAGTTTGTATGCACAATATTGATAGATTTATCTTGTTATTTTAAGACCATAGACTTCTTATAGGTTTTCCTGTAATCTATGAGTGAAGAACTATTTATTCACTGTATTTTTTTTAAATTTTATGCTCTTTAGTTTCGGAGATAAGGGGAGATAATGTTAAATTTTCATCTATTTTCTTAAATATCTTTAATGTATTTATTTTAAAATTATAATAAAAATACTTGAGGTCCTCGTAACAAGTCCTTTCATTTGATATGTCACACGATACAGTTTGAAAAACTTTTTTTAAATTTTCTTATTTGCCCCAAAAGTGACCCCCATATTCAAAATACATTTATTTGCGTCACTCGTCCGTGTTTGGGTCACAGAAATACATATGTGTATCAAATTTAAAACTTAATCGGTCTATTAGATTCGGAGCCAAATGGCTGTGACAGACGGACAGACAGATAGACACACGAGTGATCCTTTATGGGTTCCGTTTTTTGCTTTTGAGGCACGAAACCCTAAAAAAGTGCCTCATATAAATCCGCGAAATTTCGAGGGTATTTTGGGATACACATTGTATGAACCGTACAAAGAAAGTAAATTTAAAAACTAAAAAACTCGACTGCATAAAAAGTAAACTTTAAAAAGATGGAAACAAGATGACCTATTTCTGTCTCCAATCCCACTTAATACTATAAACAATCTCATGTAATCGGAGGCATCTTCTTAAATTTAATAATGAAGACCTATATTGCCTTCGACTTATTTTTGTTTTTGAAGTGAAAACTTCTTTAGGCGCGTTGGATATTTTTGAGATGAGATTAAACCATTAATTTCGCGACACCATGACGACACCTCATTTTTGTAAACGCGATTGTGCTCTTTATTTATATTTTGTTACGGATCAATGTTCTATGCAAGTATTTTTAAACGTTTTGTAAACGCGATTATGCTCTTTATTTATAATACGTTACGAATCAATGTTCTATGCAAGTATTTTTAGGGTTCCGTAGTAAACAAGGAACCCTTATAGTTTCGTCATGTCCGTCTGTCTGTCTGTCCGCGGTCTAGCACCAAGACTGTTAGTACTAGAAAGTTGTAATTTGGTATGGGTATACATATTAATCATGCCGACAAAGTGGTAAAATAAAATTATGAAAAATATATTTTTTTAGGGTACCTCCCCTACACGTAAAGTGGGGATGTTTTTTTTTTCTTCTATCCCTTGGTGTGGGGTTGGAAAGGTCTTTAAAAAATATTGTGAGTGTGTTCAAACCATTTTTGAATTCAGAGATCCGTTTGAGAAATATTAAGCTTTAAAATGCAAATTTTTGTTAGAGTCAAGTGTCCCCCCCCTGCCAGCTAAATGGTTCAAACTCAAACTCAAACTCAAAGCATTTATTTCAAATAAACCAATTACAGGTACTTTTGAATTGTCAAGGGGTCGGTCAGTCAGAAAAATGAAGCTAGTTGCCCATTCCAAAGCGTAGTAGGTACCTATGGAGAAGAACGGGCAAGACACTCCACGGACACTCTTTTAAATCAAAATATTGTTACAAAATATTGGTTACATCATTGGTTGGTTTTAGATATGTGAAAAAATTCACGGCAGTAGCTTATATAACGAATTAAAAGGAAAACTATCACAGCTGAGTAGGCTTTACAAGTTAACGAGTAATAATCAACCAACTTAGATTTGCGGTTGTAAAACATGTTTTCCCATACATTTTGTATGAAAGATTTTTGTTTTCAACTACAAAGTTAAGTTTGTTCTTGGGATAAATTTATCCCAACTACGGAACCCTACATTGTGCGTGGTCCGACATGCACTTGGCCGGTTTTTACTTTTTTTACTTTAAAGGTTTCGGAAGTATTATTTATTGTAAACGCGATTGTGCTCTTTATTTAGATAAGGTTACAGACTAATGTTCTATACAAGTATTTTTCTTCCACCAAGACGATCTTGTTCAAGTTTTCACTTTGTCGGCACTCCCGGAGTGCCACCAATTTTTTTTTCTCACCGTTCCTTATTTTATCTCTCAAAGCAGTAAAATTCTGGGTCTGTCATTCGATTTTGAGAATTATATTATAATAAATTATTTTACACGTTATTGAGACTTATTTATACGATTATTTAAGAACTATATCACAGCTTTTTTATAAGTTTTGAATATTTAAGTGAGAATGGTTGATAACTAACTTTATATAATATTATAATACTAATAAATAGGTAAACAACTTTTTTATTGGAACTCCTCTAAAACATCGAAAAAGTGATCTGCTTATTCATAGGCTCGTCCCAAATTACATGGGACTTAGAAATAACAGGCGAAATGTGGGTGTACCCGTCGGGAAAACAGGCCTGATGTTATGTTATACAAACAAACTATTTAATACTTACCCAATGAAAATGTATGATGCAAATGTTGAATTTATTTTTTGCTGTTTCATACAAAATGTGCCTAACTACCTACAAATAATGAAGCAAATATTTTTTCGTTCGTTCATAATATTCCAATAATAAAAGTTTTTCACATTCATTAGTTATTTTACCCTTGAAAGATTGCCAATTAATTGCTAGTTAACCTGTAGTTTGTTGGGTAAAGGTAATCTTTTATTTTTTCATTATTACGCGTTGCGTTTGTGTTAGTCGTTTCATATATCTTTTTAGAGTTCCGTACCTCAAAAGGAAAAATTGGAACCCTCATAGTATCACTCGTGTCTGTCTGTCTGGCTGGCTGGCTGTCCGTCTGTCACAGCCAATTTGCTCCGAATCTACTGGACCAATTAAATTTAAATTTGGTATACATATTACGTGACCTTTCTGTGACCCAAAAATACGGATGTGTAACGTAAATAAATGAATTTTGAATACGGAGCCAAATTGGAAAAAGTACCGTGTGACATATCAAAATATGAAAGGGCTTGTCGTGAGGATCTCAATTTAAAGAATAATAATTTTATACTAAATACTTTTAAAGATATTTAAGAAAATAGATTAAAATTTACTATTTGGGCCTTATCTCCGAAACTACAGAAACAAACATTTTGAAAAAAATACAGAGAATGGTTCTTTACTCATACATTACAGGAAAATCTAGTATGTGAAGTCTATGGTCTTAAAATAACATGGTAAATCTCTCAATATTGTGCGTACAAAATTACATTTGCAGTTGAAATATATGGAAGAATATGTTTTTCAACTACAATGTTAAGTTTGTTCTTGGGATAAATTCACCCCAACTACGGAACCCTTCATTGTGCGTGGTCCGACACGCACTGAGCCGGTTTTTTTTGTTTTGCAAAACATTTTTAATAATTGATATGTATGTAATTAATGTTATTTGATAACCATTATCAGTTCTTAGTATCATTCTCTTTTAGATAACCAGTTGATTTTATATCGACTCCGTTTTTTTATGAATTAATTAGATAAGTCTTTACTTTATAGTAGCTATTTTTATTTAATTATTTATTGAAAACGAAAAATAACTGTTTGAATACCTACCAAAATTGTAACAGGAAGGAGTGCTATAGTAGGTATGGTTCAATTTAATCCCTTGGACACAAATTTCCAAAAATATCACCTGACATAGTTTCCAGAATAACGACTTAGACTTAATTTCGCCAATGAAACTGAACGCGACCAGCAAATCTAAACTGCGTTCACTGGTATTATCCGCCCTTAATCATTTTATTTGGGTCGTTTTTGTGCACGTTTCTCTGAGATAGATGCCAAATGTAAAGTAAATATTAATTTTTTTTTCTCAAACATGCTTGGAAATTTGAACATTATTTTGACAACCTTCTTCGAGATAAATCGGAATTGCTATACTGGTCAAAACAAGCGAGTAGGCGGCAGGCAATGTTAGTATGAAAATCCATTTATCTGTCGTGTTATTTAAAAATCAAATTAACTTTTTACTTCAACACATGGCAACCAAGTAGACCACTTATCAAATATTTTATTTAAATTTCGAACTGGCTTAGCAGCTCGATTTGCTATCGAGCTGTTTAAAGTACAGAAAAAACAAATGAACATTTAGCGCGTGAATAATCTGTGTTCGTAATTGATTCTGGAATTTATGATTAAATTATCTAGTTTGAATTTCCGCGCATTGTTTGAGAAAAGTACTATACAAGCCTTGGCCGCAACCACGCATTGATGGACTCACGTACGTGTGCCTCGGTTTCGCCTCGGCCCACATTTTCACGATCATCCATCAATGCCCTAATTGCTGGCCGCGACAATAATGTACTATATCATCTATTATTCTACACCCATACATAATTGCTCTACAGTTAGCACTCTTCTAGCGTTACAAGTGGTGGAGGCGCCGCGTTCTATGTTACGGGGTTTGGTTTCCGCACTTAACCCGTCAGGTGGACAATTGTTCGTGGGCCATGGTGGCCGTCTGGTGGTTATTCTAACCAGCCCACTTCCCTCCAGAAGTTAATTAAAACTCCTGGTCTGTTCAGAACATCAGTGAAAGATCTGGGTGACCCGAGGGTTTCTGTTCTAATCTGGGTGACGCCTGTGTATTCGGAGGGGCCGCGTACATTACGTCTAGGTTACTTAACCAGCTTTGCTAACGGGCATAGCATTTGTAAAGTGTGTTTAGTTGACACAATTGGTTCAGCTTGTCTGAGGACCCACAGTTCGGTCAGGATTGACTGATAATAATCGAGATTGAGTTTAGTGAGAACGGAGTACGTCTTTGAGATTGTCCGTCTGGTGTATGATGAGATAGGTTTTTCCTGTGAATTCTTACTTCTTGACCTTTTCCCTCCCTCTGGCTATCCATCTGATAGGGTAAAAGTTTTTGATGTTAAGTTCTTTTTTTCTTAACCTCTTCTGGTCTGATGTGAATTGTCACATCATTTTGTTTGCTCTGTAATAGGGTGTGTCGCATCTTTTTCGCCAGTTTTGGCGAGACGAGGCTTAAGCACATCATGCTTAAGCGCATGCTTGCGACGAGGCTTAAGCATGACGACGTTACACAGCACGTTACGCACATTTATGTTTAACTTGGCGGACACTTGTTCTAGTGTCAGATCATCGCGATGCGTTCGTCCTGATTTAAGCTTTCACTTGCAAGAGACAGACCTCATATTGTAAGTTTTATTTCTGGTTTTAGGTAAATGTTCTTAAAAGTACCTGCCTATAAGAACATTGAAATTTGAACATTGATTGGAGTCTGAATGTCCGAACTTGTTTGGAAAAGGGACTACGTCGATCCTTTTATTCAAGGGTGAGCGTACCCCATGTAAAGGATGCATGCAAAAGGCGACCTTACGTCGAACAGGGTGATAGAAAAGAAATAGACATACATACATACATACTCTCGAAAAATATTACCCTCCTTTTGGGGCAGTCGGCTAAAAAATTACTATGGTTGCATTCGACAATTCAAAAAAAATTGGAATTAGTGTTACAATAGACACGCAGAAGTATAAAATAAATATAATATAAATTTATCATCTACTACGCCTCCACATAAATATTTGCTCTACAGTTAAGCGCTCTTCTAGCGCTACAGTACGCTGATCCCTTTCAGGTTTTCAGTTATTTTAATTACGCCTTGTATAAGTGCTCGTATATTAATTACTTAATGAATCAACGTCTACGAAACTTGCTTCAAAGATATCTGTTACACAAAGAACATGTCTACATAAGGGATCGTTACAAACAACGCTAGTCTTACATATACTGCTCAAATTAATGTTAATGAGATAGAGAGTTATTACAAGTACCTACTCTTGTTTATTCATATGTGACGACAAAGCTTCGATGCAAAGATAAAATAATTAAGACGCTTTTATTGCAAAGGCGTTTAGAAAGCAATGTTTTTGAAGTGAAAACTTCTTTAGGCGCGTTGGGCATTTTTGAGATGGGACTACACAATTAATTTCGCGACACTGTTACGACACCAACTTTTGACCATTAAAAAGACATCAACGCGTAGTTACGCCTCACGGAATACTCTTTGCTGAAACTAGTATTGATGGGTGGTGGAATGGAGGTCACTTAACGAAAAAAAAAATGTCTGGTAATAATATGTGAAGTGTGACGTTGCCGAGATATTTTGGTGTAAAGGTCGTATTATTCTCGTGTTAAGGTCGTATCGTTCTCATGTGACGATCTTTACCTTCAAATAGCTCGGCTACGTGACACTTGAGTGTATAATGTGTGTTCGAAAAGCATCTAATATGTTTATACTGGGGAGGGTTAAAAATATTATAGATTTTAGTTAAAGCAATGGCACGTAAAATTTTATCGGAGAGGCAACCGGATGGCGAGTGGTAATCTGAGTATTGAAGTGATACCGAACTCCCCCGTACCGTCCGAATGGACCCCAAATGGACGGGGGCGGAGATATAGGGGGGGGGGGGGGGAGCAAAACCTAAAATTTTTTGACGAGGCAACCGCATGTTAATGCGGTTACTTTGAAGTTTATACCCTATTTTTATTTTTATTTATTTATTTAGGTATTTATTTCAGACAGTTCTAGTCCATAGTTACACGTTTACATTAAAATTATAAAATCATAAAATCACAGATAAAAACCCAAAATACAATAACCTTTGAAATTTAAAACATTAATATAAAATTACTTAAAAAATATGAAAATGTCAGAATGGAAAAAACAAATAAAATGAAAAATGTCAAATTTTTAAAAACTAAAAATAGAAATTGTTAGAAAACATATTTTGAATTTTTACCTGCCCCACGCCCGATACACGGGTGCATGTATTTATCTAATATTTTTTTTTGTCATCCGAAACACACGGGCCGTTTTCGTACCCGCGAATTTTGAAAAAAATAAATAAAAAGTTATGAGGCAACCGCTCCAAAATTTCACCCCCTTTTCGCCACCCTCAAACATCGTTATAGTTGAAATAATGTCATACGCTGTATATACTTCTTGAACTCCTCACTCCTTATTATCATCGAAAATGAGGGTGAATTTTATCAAAATTGGATGGCAGTGATACACAATTCTTTCCCCTAAAAAAAATGCCATCCGATCCTGCTGGGCAGTTTCTGAGAAACAACCCTTCAAGGATCGGATGGCATTTTTTTTACAACATACATAGTGGTACCAATAAATAAGCTCACCAATTTTAGAGCGGTTGCCTCATAACTTTTTTTTTTTTTTGTCAAAAATCACTGGTACGAAAACGGCCCGTGTGTTCCGGATGCCAAAAAAGAATTGCTAGTTAAATAAGGTATAAACTTCAAAGCAACCGCATTTAGAACCGGTTGCCTCGTCAAAAAATTTTAGGTTTTGCCCCCCCTCATATCTCCGCCCCCGTCCATTTGGGGTCCATTCGGACGGTACGGGGGAGTTCGGTATCATTTCAATACCCAAATTACCACTCGCCATCCGGTTGCCTCTCCGATAAAATTTTACGTGCCATTGCCTTGAATATTTGGAAATGAGGTTTACAGATGTCAGTTTGATCGATGTTTACTAGGATTCTAACTAATTTCTTTTGAAGGGTGAAGAGTGTCCCGGGTCGACGGCGCGTTGTGTTCCACGCGCGCCTCAAAGAGATGTCAGCTGAATTGACGGGGTCCGCTAGGGCCGATGCCTGCCAGGGTTGCGAATAAGGCTGAAAGGGAAATCGTGGCCCCCAGCAACAGGGCAACCGAAGGAACACGGGTGGGTTTTAGTTAGTAAGAGTCTGACACGCCCTCCTACTCCGCCCAGAGCGGGAGAAGTTATTTGATAATTTCATACCCAAAAAAAAAAATAAGGTTGAAGAGAGTGTTGGTGTATCTGCGCTGTTTGAAGTTTGGTGGTTTTTTTTGTTTCACGGAGAGCTTCAGAAAAACTTGTAATTTTTTTATCAAAGTTTTTGTATGATAATTTTTAATCATTTTATAATTTTTGATCTAAGTTTTATTTTCGGTAGGATTCTTGAATGAACATAGACGTTATTGAAATTTTGACAAGACAAGGTCTGTCGGGTCAGCTAGTTCATAATGTTATTTAAACAATCATTATTGTTGGAAAAAATAGTGAGATGTAAAGTTCAAATATCTGGATGAAATTTTTTTGGTACTTTAAAAAAGTGAAATCTAGCTAGACCGATTTATCGCCCTCGAAACCCTCTGCATACAAAATTTCATGAAAATTGTTGGAGCCGTTTCCGACCTTTTTACTAAGATAAGTGACAGGCATAATTTTAACAATAGAAATAGGAACAAATTAGATCAACCACGTTTTAGATTGTCTAAAGTTCACACTTCTTTTATGGGGTACTGTGTAAAATGTTTTAATAAAATACCACTCGATATTCTTCAACTAAATGAGAAGAAATTTAAAACATGCATTAAACGCACACTATGTAGACAAGCATATTATAAGTTGGATAATTACATCGTAGATAAAAATGCTTGGCTTAATGCTAGTCCTGCTCCACAGCCACTTGGGCTCACTAGTTAAAATTTTAATATTTGGAAGAGTTGCTTTCCCTTTTTTTAATTCTGTTTTTGACCTTACGAACTTAATGTTTATTTTTATTTTACCAAGTAAATTGTTTAATGCTCCAATTAGATAATAATGATTTTCTTACTTTTTGGTAGTAAAATTCTATTAATTTCTTAAATACATTGCATACTATAGTTTTGTATAATTTAGAAGCATTTTTAGATTTTTTGTAAATGTGAGTACCATGGAGCCGTTTATTATGTTATTAAGATGTATACTGACTTGAAAGAGCAGTTGAGAGAATGTCAAGCTCACTTAAATGTCTCGCTGATGGTGGCGAGTGTGTTGGATCTTTCGGTTCCCTACAAAATGGTTGAGCTGGATGGTGCTGATCCACGCGTCATGTTCTTGAACGGGCGCCGTCAGTTGAGACTGGTCATCTCTTATTTGCCAGGGCTTATTTTTAATCTTATATTTTCAATTGCTTTGATAATTTTTTGTAAATTGTTCTCACATATAGAAGCAACAATAATAATGTACCCAGAATTTTGTAATATCTATATTTAAAAAAGTGGCCTTGGAGTTTCTTGCCCGTTCTTCTCCATAGAGATCTACGTTTTGGAATGGGCAACTAGCTTCAACTTTCTGACTAACTGACCGATTCTTTGACAATTCAAAAACGGTTTAATTGAAATAAATGCTTTGAGTTTGATACAAATATATATATTACAATTAACTGAAAGAAAATTTAAAACTCATATTAAAAGTACTCTTTGTAAAGAAGCATATTACAAATTAGAGGATTATATCCTAGATAAAAATGCTTGGAAGCATGCTGGTCTAGCTCTATAGGACAATTTAGAGTCTAGACAAAATCAAACTGGTTGCTAATTTAATTGTGTAATTAATTATTATAACATTTATTTTACATTCTGTGATTACTTGAACTCACACACTGACTTATTAGTATTAGGTACTTGTATCTTTTTTTTAGGAATATCGTATAGGTACCTACTTTTACAATACTTGTAAATATGTGAACACCATGTATCCATTACTTACATAATTATTTTTTCTGTCATTGCTTCATTTTTAATTATATTTACCTATTGTGGTATAGTAATCTTATCCAGGTGCACCGTCTTCACATATAATTATATAATAAATGTATACAAAATATTGTAAAACATTTTAAAAGAGTAACGGTGGAGTTTCTTGCTCATTCTTCTCCATACGGAAACTACCTTTTGGAAGGGGCAACTAGAATCAATTCTATTTTTTGTAAACTTTGACGTTCAAAAGTGCCTTTTCGTGCCTAATAAATTATTTGACTTTGACTTTGACTTTACAAGAATTGCTCGTTTAAAGGTGTAAAAGTTCAATTAAATGTGTAACTAATTCATTCCCTTTCTATAAGTGATTAAGTAAGAATTCAACCAAACCAGGGCTTGTTTATACATTCATCATTTACTTTTGGAATAGACCATAATATAAATTTATCCGTTTAAGTATCCTCTTTCATCTATACCAGTTTCATCATGCGCCGCATGGTGGCTCTGCCAGCTTTCATAGAAAAATGTTCGAACCCTTCATCTCCATTCCTATGCAGGCTTATTATTCTCGTTGTAGTCACAATAATTACATTCATTTTCTCTTTGTGAATTGGTCCTTGTACCACGGGGAAAATAATAGCTTTAATGTATTTAGTATTCAAAGTTATGGAGATAGGCACTAAGTTTGTTTATTATTGTAATTTTTTTGTAAGTTCGTTTGTTATATTTGAATAACGTTCCTTTTTATTGGGAATTTTATTTTTCGTTATGGTCGTTTTTGGTTCTCATCAATGATTTGCGACTACAAAACAACATGTTGTGATGTAGTGACGAAATCAGTGATTTTTTTGTTTTTTTTTCTTTATAAACCGAAACTATACATGTTCTCAGATAAGATAGTCATCTATCTCTAAAAGTATCATAATGTTATGTAAATAGGTTAGCGGTTCCAATTATATAACAATGTTGGTAGCTGTTTAATTTTTGATCATCATTGTTTTTTGCAATATTTTTACCACAAGTTAATACCAAAGTAAAAAAAAAATAATAACTTAAGAGCTGATAACGACTTCTGAGAGGGTTTTATAAGCACCATGATGAAATTATCATTTGATTTTGACTTAATTTTCGGCATCATTGTCCCGAAAACTATGAAAATTACGTCCAAACGGATTGACGTAGATTTTCATTTAAAAAAAATCCCAGCTTCCACCACAATTTGTTGGCATTAAAAAAATAACTCGACCTTAAAATATGGCCAGACTACCTGAAACTAGTATCAAAACTTACTATTGCTATGTTTATAAAATAGGTGAGCAAAACATTTTGCAAGTTCACTTAGCCCAGTCAATATCGACACAAAAAAATGCAAATGTCGCAAATGCGCTTATAACTACGATTGTTTTATATGTTGTTAGGTCCCCTGAGAGTAGTTTATTTTCAAGTTTGCAACCCTGAAAATCCTGTGCTACTGCCATGGTTCTCGAAAAACCGCAAAATTCTGGCACTTGTTCTACTTTTTTTTTATATACCTTGAGGACGCGTTTTTAGGTATCTAGTACAAGGTTTTCAGGGTTGCTAACGTACCCAAGTTTGCAACCCTAAACAAAAAAAAAAACAGATTTAAACAGTGTTTTTGACTAGGCTCTAAATAAACGTTGTCCCACACTAGGATTTTCTCCTGGGTCATGTGTTCGTTTGTAGATCTTTTTACTATTTACAAACCTTTTTCTAATTTACAAACCTGGGTTTAAAAGACTCTGCAGGCCATACAAATATTAGTTCCGTAAGCTGATTGCTTAGTAAGCGGCTGTACCAACCGTGCCCTCAAATGAAAATGTTTGCGAAAAGCCAGATCGCAAACATTTTGATTTGAAGGATCGGATTGGATACGATTCTTTTTTTATAATTTTCTGACATCAAAGCAAGTGTATTACAAACTGCAAATGCTCACACGTACATTTTTATTCTCCATGTCGGTACATGGATACATAGAGGGATTTCTAAAGGAAAAATGGGCATAAAATTCCTACCCAAAACTCGTTTCCAGCTCTCGGGCTATAATGTTTTTAATCAAGGTTAAACGTTTATTTAAATTAATCAAACATTTACGTCTGATATTTTAATAACATCAAAAGCAGTAAATTGCTTGAGTCTAAAAAAACGTTTTAAAAACAGATGGTAATATTTATTTTTAGGTATAAGCCGATGAAACGAGTAACACGGCGCGTTGGGGGTTAAAACTCTTGTTTGTGACGGTTTCTTTTCTATGTGAGTACCTTCATTTACCTGACTCTGCTACTGCTGATTGTTAACAGTTTTAAAGACTTACCCAAGAAATCCAGATTCGGTTGTGATAATTTTGCCACCTTGATGGACCACGGTGGAACGGATATCATATCCGTTGGGTCGTTCGGATGGCAGTTTTCTGTAAAAGATTAATTTGTTAAAAACACGTGAAAGTATGACTAATTAATAATGTATGGTTAAATCATTTAATTTAATTAACGTGAATCCGCAGTTTATGCTATTTGCAGGTCAGTGTCAGGTTGTATCTTGATCAAAATATGATTTGCGATCATAATAATTATGTAATAACAGAATTACAATCATTAGAATCTTTAGTACATCTATCTAATTTATTTTCTTCCTTATGGACTTTTCCATAAGAGATTTGTTCGGGACAAATCAAGATACAACATGACACTGACCTGCAAATTGCAAAAAAACGCAAGAAAATTTGAATTTCGTGGGCTACAACTGCGGATCGTCCAAAATAAAATCATATTTCGTCATACCGGCCGGTGAATTCTGCAAACGTCTCACCGTGAAACAAAGGTGAAGTGAGCCGTCATTCCATGATTTTGTGGATGGACATTATTGACAGGCCTTCAAGCTCACTTCACCTAGGGAGATTTTGACAGAATCGGCTGGAATAGGTAGTTGTGAATAGACTGTATTAGTGGCCGTTCATATGACGCTATCTACAGTACGATATTTTAAGGTAAACGTTTGGAATAAATAATTTATTCGTATATTAATGGTAGATAGCTGGTTTAAGAATGTAAATAAAATCGTCATTATCACCACTGCTGATAATAGATGGAACTAAATTAACATAAGATTTAAAATGTTTTAGTTAAATTAAGTACCGACCTAGTTTCCTAAATACTTTTTATAATCTAATAAATATACAATAATTGTTATAACGAACTATTATTAGCAATAATAGGAACACACTATTCTTGAGTTGTGTAGAAACGTTTATCTTGTAACCAGTTTAAGATAGAAATAAATTTATTCAATTTGGAAGATAAGTGCCGATGCACTAAGAAAGGATTTTTGACATCTCCCCCTGATCGGGTTACCGGAAGATCGACGACTGTTATTAGGAAGGAAATTGCGGCAATCATCAAGGAATAAAAAACATTCAGCTTATAGGTACAATACAGCCTCCATAAGATGATATACATAGACAGAAATTAATTCTTTGTTCCATGTTATTGTGTCAATGTGTAACTACAAAACATTTCACAATAGCTACTTAGTTAATTGTAACAATATGTAGAGGTTTAAGGGACAGGGTGTAAAAGTTTACTCATCCTCTATAGAAAAGGGACGATTCACCGACCAGACGGGTGTCGTGTGTGGACGACGATTGATGTCGGGAAGTTATATATATGCTCGATGCAGGATTTTGATGTCAATGTGATGTGTAATTCGTAAGTGGCGATGTAGATGCCGCCACAAATACATTGATACAATATTTTTGGAACAAGGATTGTAGAAAAATAAATTAATTACTGTCCACGGATACATCTTGATGAGGCTGACTGTAGTTCTTTCATAAGAATAATTATATTTATTTTATTGTATGGTTAAGCTTAATAACCAATTTCGGTAAGGTCGGTAAGGCCGGACGTTTTTATTAGATGGAAGATTGGATGTGTAAGTGAGGTTTCATCTACTGCCTGAAGCCGTCCTTATGAAGTTTATACTTATAGCCAAGACATTTTGTCTGTTACTACTGTTATGGATGTTATTACAAGATTTTCCTTTTAAACGCCTGTATTTCCAGAAGGGTTGGGCAGAGGTGAAAATTACATTTTACCTGTTATGTTTTAGTTTAATGTACTTAATAGCGAGCCTATTGCCAGCAACGAGGCACAAACCCAGCCTCATAATATAACCCTCCCCTGTACTTTTACAACCATAATGTTTTTTATGAAATATGTAAAAATGTGATTGTAAAATGTAAAGATGAATAATGGAGATAATAATTTATTATTAACACCCTTTTAACATAGTTGGGCCAAGGCTAGGCAGATGAATGGCTTTTGGACACGGCTCTTATTGTTACTATGCGTTTATACCAGAAAACATTCAACGTGTAGATGTTTTTGAAATTTGTCACATGAAACAAATCTCATAACTTGTTTTGTTGAATTTGCGTTCGCACTTACGCAACATGAGTGAGTTTTAAGCTAGATCTCAAGTTAGTGTTTTCCAAACATCGAAACATGTAGTGGACAACATGTTGCAAGATTCATAGAGAAACATTTTGACAATTTGTCTGTTAAACATGTCAAGTGATGTGAAACGTCAAAAATGTTTCACGTCAACAAGTTGCATGACAATGCGAACGTGGGTCGATACATTGACAGAAAACAGAGATTTCAACATGGTTTTTAAGTGAATGTTTCGCCAGTGCAAACGCACAGTTAGGAGGTTCCTCTTTCTTGGACCCTATTCCGGAGACTGGCAGGTTTCTTTTTCTTTGAATTTCCTTATTGTTTTAAATATTTGAAAATGTAATAAGAATAAAAATTGTATTTATTTCGACCGACACATAAAATCCAGACTCTAAGTCTAGAAAAAAGGAATGATAATAATCTTCTACAAAATAATATTCAACAAATAAATAAAGTACCTACCTACAAAATTGTTGGGTTTTTATTTTCGTGTCGTACCCAATTACCCATGTAGGAAGGATTTTGAATGTTAGAATGCACAAAAAATAAAACACGCATTTTGTTTATTCTAATGAGCGCCCTGATTATTATCCTGCAGTAAAATAATGCTGAAAATAATGTAGAAAAATATGTCAAAAGGAATATTCAAATTATGAAAGGCATGACATAAAGGCAAATGAATAAACCAATAACATTCCGAACCAACGTAACCAATTAGTTAAAAAACGCCGTCTGTTTGTTCGTAAGTGCTCTTATACTTCGGGAAAAACTTACACGTATCTGTTTTACGTGGTTACTTTTGTAAGTGTTAGATGAATGTTACGCTAGGTATTTTAGGGCACATTAAGTATCTAATATTTATATAAATACTAGCTGACCCAGCAAACGTTGTTTTGCCATATACATGTTTAGGGTGGACCACCCTTATCACTTAAAATAGAAAAAAAATATATATATATGTTGGCCGATTCTCATAGATACCGGATAAGCACAAAAAATTTCATCAAAATCGGTCAAGCCGTTTCGGAGGAGTATGGCAACGAAAACTGTGACACGAGAATTTTATATATTAGATTTTATATATTAGATATGAATATATTCCCATTTTATTATAGTACCGCGTTTTTAGATAGTTTTTTTTTAAATGATATTTTCATCGTTCCTATCTTCATTCCGTTTAGAACTCTCAGTAAGATAATATATTTCACAAAATACTTAGGGTGTTCAATTATTCATGAAAGGAATGGGAAGGGGAAAGCCTTCGTATTATTATTAGAGTCCGACCGAAACTGGTTTTTACGACCGAAACCGAAACCGAATTTCGGCAACAGTCTCAGTTTCGGCCGAAAACGAAACCGGAACCGAAACTTCCTTACAAGGATCATGTTTTGAGGGAAAAATAAAGAAAACGTTATTATAATCAGTCAGTCTTAATTTTTTTTAAATAAATCCCTAGAATCACACAAAAACTCACAACAAACAAAACTAATAAATGTTCCCGATCTTTTTGGTGGAATTAAGTATAGCTGTACCTCGACAGAAAACTATTCGATCTGGTCGCGAGACCATTACTTTTGCCACAACTGCAAGTCGTACTAACCTTGGTAGCACCGCACCCATGAATCGTCTAATCAGAAATTATAATAAAATCACTACACGAACCAATACCATCGACATCTTCTCTAACCCTTTTCGTCAATTCCGTACGAGACTTTTAACCAGCTCAGAGTCTCAAAACCTCTGTGCGACACAAGCCACCTATTAATAAAATTGTATCCACTTCAATTTCCTTCTTCTTAGGTCTTTTTTTTTGTTATTTATTTAAATATTTCATCGTAGTTGTGAACATAATTAATATCTATTTTTATTATTAGCCGACTTCGAAAAAGGAGGAGGTTATATGTTCGTAGATTTTTTTTTTTTTATGTATGTACACCGATTTCTCCGTCATTTGTGGACCGATTTTGAAAATATTTTTTTTGTTTGAAAGGGTATGCTCTCAAATTGGTCCCATATAAATTTTATTAACTTTGCTTGGGTAGTTTTTGAGTTAGCTACAAAATACGTATACGTATTTTTTTTTCCACTTAGTATGTAGATGATATGATAAATTCCTGTCACTGGTAGCAGGTAGTGGTAGGTACCACAACTAAAAAGTGAAAAATAAAAACTTTTTACAAAAAAAAACAACTGACTTCCAAAAAAAACTCCAAAGTCAAAAATAACTTTAATTGCGGAAGTCGGTGGCAAAAAACGAAAATACAAAACCCAAGACACCGACTTCCGAAATTAAAGTTATTTTTTACTTCGTAGTGTTTTTTTTGGAAGTCGGTTGTTTTTTTTTTAATATTTCAACTAACGATAAATAAAACTTCCTGTAATCATTAAGTTCTCTGCTAGTACTGTGCACTTCTGTAAGTGACGAGTTCACATAACTGTATGTAATTTTTGTATGTGTATGTTTAAGTGAGCAAGTCGTTGAGGTGCCAAATAAATAAAAAAATAAGTTCAAAAACTAAAACCCGACTAAAAGGTATGAAACAAGAAAATATTTCAGACAGAAGTCAAGACATACGTACAAAAATGGTCAAGGTAAAGCCGTGGTCGCATGCTTCTACACCTACAAAATTATAATGGCATGCGACCACGGCTTTACCTTTATCATTTTTGTACGTATGTCTTGACTTCTGTCTGAAATATTTTCTTGTTTCATACCTTTTAGTCGGGTTTTAGTTTTTGAACTTATTTTTTATTTAAATTATTTTGGGGTTATAGTTTCGTGGTAAAGTATTTGCAGAGCAGCTTAATTTTTTTTTTGGGTTATATGTTATAATAATACTAGCCTATTATTGTCCCTCTGCTGGGGAAAAGGCCTCTTCTCATACAGAGAAGGCACGAGCATTGATCACCACGCTTGCTCAAGACGTGTTGGTGATTTCAGACATAAATATATATTAACTATAAGTCCAGTACCTACCCTAATTGCGTAATCGTAAACAATTTTGCCTAATTTGTTTCATTTTGACAGTTCAACAACATTCATTGCGTTATTTACGTTGTTGAGCAGATTTATTTTTCCAACTTATGAAGCAATGGATTAGCAATCTGTTTCAAATCGAAACAGATTGTGGTTGTGTTGTATTACGCAATTAGGGTACAGGTTTCCTCACGAAGTTTTTCCTTCACCTATGTTAGTAATATCCAAGATAAACTCAGAAAGTACATTCGAATTGAAAAAGTCACGTTGGTACCTGCCCGGATTTGAATCCACAACCTAGTGCATGAGAGGCGAGGCCTTAACCACTGGACCATCACGGCATTTATGGTAAAATAGGTATTAATTTTAGTTTCACTTTTGCTTGTTTTTAACAATTTAGACATATTTATTTACTTGGACAATATGATATATACATATTTGTAATGTGCTCGTCAAGCCCTTTCATTTGATACCTAACATGGCACAATTCAATTATTTTTATTTTTTGTTTAGTTACTTTATGTCCTCTAGAGGGCGCCATATTGCATTTAATGTGACGTCACATAGCTTATAACCAACGGACAATCAAAACGCTTCCAATGATACCTCATTTGTCAAATTATGATTGGCTGTTTAGAAGTTATGAGGTAACAGATGAACATACATACATACATACATGCATACATACATACATACATACATACATACATACATACATACATACATACATACATACATACCGGTCAAAATCATAACCCTCCTTTTTGCTTCGCCGTAGTCGGGTAAAAACGAACTGCAAACAAGCCAGTCACGACATGATTAGGCACGTGGACGCGGCAAAATGTCATCGTCGCTTACTCGCTTGGATGGAATTGAACGCGCCGATCATGACCGATCACAGCGCGAGAACTCCCGAATGCAGTTTTTTTTTTTTTTTTTAGTTAAACAATCTGCCTAGCCTTTTCCCAACTAAGTTGGGGCGGCTTCCAGATATAGCTGACTAACAGTATTTTACATTGGACCGACTGGCTAGGTACCTGACCTCCACAACCCAGTTACTGAGTAACACTATACCCCTTGATAAGACTGGTTGTCTGACTTTTGGGCTTCTGACTACCCATAACGACTGACAAAGATCTACGAACGACATCCGGGACCAGCGGCTTAACGTGCTTTCCAAGGAACGGAGGGGTGTCGATATGTAATGAATGGTAACCCATCCATAAATTTAGGAAACGAAGTATATTTTATAACATAACATTACGCCTTGATTTCCCTTAAGGGTTAGGCAGAGGTGTACCTGTGTGGTGGTGGTGTGTGTGCGTAGGGTGGTGGTGTGTGTGCGTAGGGTGGTGGTGTGTGTGTGCGTAGGGTGACGAAATTTGGGTGTACTATTGTTACAGCTCTGTCTATGTTTTATACTTGCTGAATATTCAGATTAGTTACACTGTATTAAGTATTGACTTGGTAAAAAGAGAGCAGTGGTGGCCCAGTGGAAATGGCCGCGATTTATAAGTTGTAGGTCGTAGGTTCGAACTCAGGCAGGCACTTTACTTTTTAGGGTTCCGTACCGGGAGAGTGCCAAACGCCAAACGCCAAACCAAACCAAGTGCCAAACGGAATCCTATTACTAAGCCTCCGCTATCCATCCGTCTGTCTGTCAGCGGGCTGTATCTCATGAACCATAATAGGTAGACAGTTGTTTCACAGATTGTGTTTCTATTGCCGGTATAACAACAAAGGGGTGCCCATACAAGAAACGTATGTCGGCATTTTTTGCTTGATCTTAATATGGTACGGAATCCTTCGTGTGCGAGTCCGACTCACACTTGGGCGGTTTTTTTATTATTTCAACACCACTGCTTTCGGTGAAGGAATATCGTGAGTAAACCGGCATTTCATAGAACCAAAAAATCCGGAGTGGTGGATACGGCCTATTCGCTTACCTACAGAGAGGAGACCTGTGTGATTATGCTTATGCTGGCAAAAATGGAATAAACAGTGCCTTGTACAAGATTTCGCACATACAACGTGGATTTGATCCAACGTCTGAGTGTCAATTTCACCAATGAAAGTGAACACGATCGGCAAATCTACACCGCCTTCACACCACTGCCACCCACGCCTTTCAAAATTCCACAACAATGATGACACAGACAGCTCTTGAACGCGGTTTAGATGTACTGATTGCGTTCAGTTTCGTTGGTGAAATTGGCCTTTAGTAGTATAGCGAGTTTAGGCACCAACCGTTTTGAGAGGATTTTCTAAAAATGAGTAATAATGACTTGATATAATAACGAATTGGTTTCGTCTAGACATGCAATGAAAGCTTTTATACAGGGTTATTCGTTGGCAATCCGTTAAGGGGATGTAGGAGAGGTCATTTGCAACCAAATTACCCCTGATGACTCCTATGCTAATGTCAACCATTTTTCAAATGTATTAAATAAAAATATAAAATGTACTCAATAACCCTGATATACAGGGTTACTTTTTTGACCTCGTTGTTCTAGTGGTCGCAAGCGCTACTGCTGAGCATGAGGTCCTGGGTTCGATTCCCGGGTCGGCCATAGTGTTTTTCTATCTGAAATTTCTCAGTAGCAGCTCGAAGTCTGGATTTATGCCTGGTTGATGGCAATAGGCTCGCTCTCTATTACATGGGACTTAAACATAACTGGCGAAATGTGGGTGTACCTGCTACACGAACACCTCTGCCCAACCCTTCGGGGAAACAAGGCGTGATGTTATATTATGTTGTTGTTTTTTACTCGAAAATAGTTGACATTAGCATAGGGGTCATCAGGGGTATTTGGTTGCAAATGACCTCTCCTATATCCCCTTAATGGATTGCCGACGTATAACTAATAATATGTAATACTGTGAAGATATTATGACAATAATTATGAATCAAGCATCCTACTGTCGAAATATGTGCTCTGCCTCTACCCACCCTTTCGAACAACACAGGTGTGAAGTTTTGAAACAAAAAGAAAGAAAATTGCAGACAGGATATCGGTATTTTCTATGTATATCAAGTGGTACATGCCTACACATTTTATGTTTACTCAAATGTAAAGAAGCTCTTTGAAGTTTGAAACACGAAGACGTACAAACAAAAGGAACATCGAATAATTCTTGAGAACAAACATGTTCTTATGTTGCAACAAACTTGCTCAGGAGATTTTAACAATGAATTGGTACATAGTGTTGTGTACAATCAATTAAATAATCTATCTCATCATCATCATTATCATTTCAGCCGAAAGACGTCCACTGCTGGATATAGGCCTCCCCCAAGCACCGCCACTTCGACCGATTCTGCGCTTTCCGCATCCAGCGGATTCTTGTGGCCTTCACAAGGTCATCGGTCCATCTTATGGGAGGCCTTACAACGCTACGTCTTCCGGTACGCGGTCGCCACTCCAGAACCTTTCGGCCCCATCGGCCATCCCTTCTGCGAGCAATGTGGCCTGCCCATTGCTACTTAAGTTTGGCAATTCTTCGGGCTATGTCGGTTACCTTGGTTCTCCTGCGGATCTCTTCATTTGAAACTGATTCGATCACGTAGGGAAACTCCAAGCATAGCCTTCTCCATTGCCTTTTGGGTGACTTTTAGCCTTCTGATAAGGCCCATTGTGAGCGACCACGTTTCAGTACCATAAGTCATCACTGGCAACACGCACTGGTCAAAGACTTTCGTCTTGAGACACTGTGGTATGTGGGACGAAAAGATATTGCGTAGCTTCCCGAACGCTGTCCAGCCGAGTCGGATTCGATGATTAACCTCTTTCTCGAAGTTGGACTTACCTAGCTGGACAGTTTGTCCTAGGTAAACATACTCGTCCACAACTTCCAGCGTAGCGTCTCCGATCTTCATGAGAGTGGGTGTCACATGGGCATTTGACATGACCTTAATATACTATCTATACTAATATAATAGAGTTTGTTTTGATCGCGCTAATCTCTGGAACTAGCAGTCGGGTTTGAAAAAAACTTTTTTATTTGATAGCCTATGTTGAAGAAGGTTTTAGGCTATTTAAGATCACGCTAAGACGCTAAGACGAAGTCGCGGGCAGAAGTAAGTTTGTTATAATTCCATTGTTATTGTGAATATTACAACTCTGTCGGAACCATAATATAAGCTTGCTTGTGGGTACTCTAAAGTAATGTGTAGTCTCAGACGAGTGATGCCGACATTGTAGTAGATAGACATGCGTCAGATATATCAAAACGTATCTAAAATCCGATTTCAGTCACAAATCGTATTATATCGATAATCCGAACTAGACAAATTGATTTCACAAAACCACGGCAAGAGTAGATTTGCGTAAGCAAGTATTTATGTTTGGATAGTTTTGATCGATACTCTTCCAACCGAATAATATTACTAGAGGCGATCGAAACTGCGAGCCGGAGGTGCCGGAGCCGCTCCTGAAATCGGATATTTAACCGTTTGCGTAAAAATCCAAAAAACGCTATAGTAGATGTTAAGTTGTATTTAGTTGCCTGTAGATGTATCTCTTCTGTTTGCTGTGTCAAGTATGTATTCATAGTCCACTTCGTATTGCTTTATTACGTTTGACAAAAATTCTCAGCTAAATGAAACTTCACTAAGATTTAACCCAGCGGTTCCCAATTTTTTTGGCCACGGAAATAACCCTTATTGATCATTTTTATTTTGGCGGATCCCATTTTGATAATAACAAAAATTATTGTACCTTGTAGTTTGAATATTTTCATGTATGAATTGAAAAGAAAAAACAAAATATTATAAATGAAGAATAATAATACTAATAATAAATTTATAGGTAGGTAAGTATATATATTGCACGTATAATAATTAATGATTTTTTCACATATTTCTCATAACAACGCTTCCCGATCATTCTTCCATACAAACGTAGTTTGGTGATTACTGGGGGCCTACAACTAGCTCATAAAGCAGTATTACTTTAATATTACTTCAGTGTGGGAAAGAGATGAAGCTCTACAGGACGAATAGCTCCATCTCTTTCTTTCACTAAAATAGTATTAAAATAATACTGCTTTTGAGCTGGTGGTAGGCTCCCTGGTCTGTTTGACGGTGTACGTTCAAAATTTAAAATTACATCAATTTATCTCGTCATTATCTAGGCCTGTATGAAAGCAAAATCAAGAAAAAAAAAAAAAGTTTGTAAGTTATGAGCATTGAAACTTCCATATTTAAATGCAAATTTTATTTTTTATATATATTATGGAGAATGAAAATTAAAGATAAAACCGTACAGGCATAGATAATTTATTCAAAAGTTCAAATAACTTTATTTTGAGTAGATACCTCTTGTAGTTTTTCCATAATATCTAAACGCCCAAAGGTCTGTTCATGAAATACGCGCTCGTTTTGGTTATAAATCATCGTGCATTCACTAAATAAATAAAAACTAGGTAAATAAATACTAAATAAATCAAACTAAATAAATAAATAACTTTACTAAATAGCGTGCCACCAACGAGTTCAGCCCGGCAGCCAGCCGGTTCTTAATGTCTGAAAATTTAACGTGAAGATCTGGAGTTGCATCCAGTCTGTTTCTGTAGTTGTTTTTGGCGCAAGCGTAAGCTGAAAAACCAGTCTCGCATCGGAAGTAGAACTATGATAGCCTTCTCAACGACTGCAGGTATTCATCTTTAAGGCTAAGAACTCACGGAGCGATTTTCACCCGCGCACGCCGCGGTGGCGGGACCGCAAACACTCGTACGAACACGTAGTGCA
Source organism: Agrochola litura (assembly GCA_949152395.1). Classification (NCBI taxonomy): domain Eukaryota; kingdom Metazoa; phylum Arthropoda; class Insecta; order Lepidoptera; family Noctuidae; genus Agrochola; species Agrochola litura. Next base: position 10,585,820 of record OX424491.1, on the reverse strand, counting down.
CGGAAATTTTGATGGTAAATTTCACGAAGCGGTTTATGCCCGCGGCTTGCGCGATGTTTGCAGGTCCCCCTGCACCCGTCTCCACGGCCGCCGCGGCTGATAACCGCTCCGTGCGTTCTTAGCCTTCGTCCAATTCAAGTCATTCAAATTTGAATTTTCGAATTTGAATTTTGAATTTTTTTATTAGAAGGGGTGAATACTTAAAGATGATCAAATTCTCATGGTCTAACTCATTTAATATCGAGAACTTGGTGTGATTTGCGAATGGATTTTATACTCAGTCGTTTATTTAACTCTCGGACGGAACTCGGAACCTCTGTGACCCTTCCACGGACCCCTGGTTTAATCTATAACTGTCACATAGACAAATATACCTTAACAAGGTTGACTATACATACTAAGTTTACGTACATGTTAAGCTTAGGCATCGTTTATTTAAAACAAAATATAAATCTAAAAAAGTGTAAAAGGTTGACTTTGTATAAGCCATATCAATCGAATGGAAATCGAAATTTTAAGACGGTAATTTTCAAACGAAGCGAGTACATTTCACTTCCAGATCCAGGCGACTAGCTAAAAATACGAATGTTATAAGGATTCGTCGAACAGGGCAAGGACGACGGAAAACTGTTTTTAGATATTTTAGACTAGTAACAGATTCTGCCATTTGACCTTTATCGGAATCATTTTGTTAATTCGTCTACGCCAAACTGATTCCGTTTCGGGGACAAATTGATTGAATTCGTTAATGTTATTATTTATTCCAGGATTTCCATTTGTCATTACAAGCTTATTGATGTCATTCGATGGCAAACAACCATATAGACCGTACACTAGTGTTTTCGTGGAATTCTGTGAAATTCTAGTATTTCATATCAGTTTTGGGAATGAACCGGCTTAAATTTTCCATGTAATGTTTTAAAGGCTTTTTCCGGGACCAGGTTTAGTCGCCCAGAGGACACGGTTGAGCATACGATGAAAGAAAGAAAGAAAAAGTATTTATTGAGACTCGCACAGGAAATCACAAATTAAACTAAACACGGTGGAGGTCTGCCCGGCTTGGGCGGAGCACCGCCCGTGTCCTCATAGACCTGATCGGCGGTGGTGATCTTTCGCGACCGGCCCTAGTTCAGGCCATGGTATGGAGCGAGAGGGCATGGGAAGCCATCACCTGTGCGAAGCAGTAATGCTCGTGAAGGAGGAGGCGGAACGCGTGAGATAGAGGCAAAATTCGCGCCCTTACGCTCCTAGCCGCCGCAGGAGACGCCCTGGGCGTCGGGAATCGCAGGCCGATTCCCGGCCACCATAGGCGCGGGCTTGCGGACGGTGAGCAATGGGTAGCTCGCGGTTCGATAAGGGCCGGGCCCGGGTCAACGGCGCGTTGTGTTCCACGCGCAAAGAGATGTCAGCACAACTGGCGGGATCCGCTAGGGCCGATGCCTGCTGGGGTCGCAGGAAAGTCCGAAAGGGATACCGTGGCCCCTGGAAACATACAGGCAACTGAAGGAACACAGATGGGTTTTAGTCAGTAAGAGTCTGACACGCCCTCCTGCTCCGCCCAGAGCAGGAGAAGTTATTTGATAATTTACCATACAAAAAAAAACTAGGACCAGGTTTAGTGCACAGAACCTTCTAATAAAACCTAACCCTTTTTTGTCCGTTTATCTCTATGTAATGCAACTGGAAGACATCCACGGCTGGATATAGGCCTCCCGCAAGGATTAGAACAAAACCAGTGTACAGGCGTAGTTATCAATTTTCGTTCATTCAATGTCTGTAGCCCTTTCCCCTCTAGTCAGTGGCTTAATCAAAGACCCTGATAGTACTAACATGTATTGTAATAACTACTTTCATTTCATAATTTAAATGGGTTCATCAACCATGCCGTATTTTTTTAAGGAGTGGCTGATGTTATAATGTTTGATTTCCCTTGTGGCATGTGACAACGGGCCTTCAAGTGTTTCACATAGCACTTCAAATTAAGGTAAGCTAACTTTTACCAACGGCTTCGTCCGCGTGGTGATCGGAAATTATCCCACAGATTTTTTCGACAGTTCAACAATCATCGTCATATTTCAGGCAATTTACACAAAACCTTAATGAATCCTTCCTCATGAATCACTCCGTCCATTGGTGAAAACCGTATGAAAATCCGTTTGGTAGTTTTTGAGTTTATCGCTTTCAGACAGACAGATGCGGTGGGGGGACTTTGTTGTTTAATATTTTATGTAGTGATAACTGAATACACATCGCAAAGAAAACTTTTACCATGGATTCAGTTCATCGACCCCAGCAATGAAATTTTTCGTCAGGCATAAAAAACAGCTGTTGCATACTAAAGAATAATACCTATATAATAACAATGTGTGGAACAGCTGATTTTCCAAACCTTATATTAAAAATCTGGATGGAGAAAATGCTGGTGAATGAAAGAGGTTATGAAATCCAGAGATCTAGGCATTGCCATAAAAAGAAAAGTTTTCAACACCTGTATCTTACCGTGTTTAACATATGGATGCGAAACATGGGCACATACAAAACATCACAGAAATAAACTACAATACTGCCAAAGATCTATGGAACGAAGTATGACAGGCACAAGTGTAATGGATCGATTATGAAATGAACATCAAAGATATAAAACAAAAGTAATAGACATCTTGACCAGAATTGACCAGCAAAAATGGAGGTGGACTGGACATATGCTGAGAGTAAAACGGGAAAAATGGTGTAAATTAATAACTGATTGGTATCCCAGAAACAGTAAACGGAAAAGAGGAAAACAACAAAGGAGATGGGAGGACGAGATAAAACGTACAGCGGGCCCTAACTGGAGGACTCGTGATAGAATTCAATAGAAACAGTTAGAGGAGGCTTTTGCCAAAAGGTAGCTGAATTGAGATATACTTTAACAACATACAACAGAGTAAAAACAATTCAGAATAAATAAATAATAAAAAATCTGATTAAAGTTTTATTTGAGATTTTAGATGGTTTTCATTGCTTTTTATTTTTCAGAATTTTTTTGGGTATGTAATAAATGCTTCCATTTGGATCGGTTAAAATAATATGCAAGCATATAAAAAAATAAAAACAGGAATAAAAAGGCATTTTACATAGTCTTGATAAATCCCGACCGTTCTCAGCAAAGTTCGCAAAGGTAATTCAGCTTACGGAACTGGATATTACCGTCATGGAACTTGAATCGAAAATCACTAAAGGAATGGAAATAAAACAGGTGGTTACGGAAATTTAGGGGGGCTGAAAGGCTCAGCCATGATAAGTGCACCGAGGGTGGTTTGTTCCCCCGTCCCACCCACTTTGTCTCGCACAGTTCAATTTTACTTTAGCATAAAAGTTACGGTGGTGGTCTCGTTTTCCGCTCGTCGCCGTAGACCGGCTTAACCGCTCAAGCAACATTACTCGGTCTTTATTGGAAATCTACTCTAACCGACGTCACACTGAAAAGTCGCACGTCCCGTCGTTGAGATTTTCTTTACTAAGGATTACTTCCAATACAAAGATCTTTCAAGTTCAAATTTTCATCATCATCATTTCAGACGAAAGACGTCCACTGCTGGACATAGGCTTCCTCTAAGCACTGCCACTTAAACCGGTTCTGTGATTCCCGCATCTAGCGGATTCCTGCGGCCTTCCCAAGATCATCAGTCTACCTTGTGGAAGGCCTTCCAACGCTACGTTTTCGCGTCAAGTGGTCGCCATTCCAGAAACTGTTGGCCCCATTGGCCATCTGTTCTGCGAGTAATTTGCCCTGCGCACTGCCACTTAACTTTGGCAATTCTTCAGGCTATGTTGGATACCCTAGTTCTCCTGCGGATCTCTTCATTTGTGATTCGATTACGTTACGCCTTGTTGTTTGTTTTTGAGCAGCTTCAGTGCCATCCTAATCTCTATCGTCCGGGATGTCTTCAGTACTGTTGGGTTTTTTTTTTTAGAATAAATTTGATTATAAGATAAACAATAAGTCATCATCTATACTATATTTCTTTTGCTGTGCCCAACAGGGTCCACGATTGTTTATTTTCTAATTTTTACCACCTAAGTACAAACATTGTGGAATGCAATAAAGTATTGAGTATTGAGTCAATCTAGCTGTTGGGTCGTTTGCTAGATTCGTAATGCGGTTACTTGTTGATGTATATAACTGTCCTTATAACCTCTCTCTGATCTCTCTCAACAGCTCAGGTTTGGCGGCATACGATCGTGCCATCATCGGTCTTCAGTTTCATAAGCTGGCTCAAGTTTTGAGCTTAATTCCATTAATCAATTGGACCCAGTTGTGCCAAAATGTCCGACCCACAGTGTGTTCACTGTGGGTTGGACATTTTGGCACAATTGGGTCCAATTTGCATATCCTTTTCCTAACTATGTTGGGGTCGGCCTTCAGTCTAACCGGATGTAGCTGAATACCAGTATTTTACATAAAGCGACTGCCTATCTGACCTCCACAACACGATACCCCTTGGTAAGACTGGTTGTCAGACTTTTGGCCTTCTGACGATCCGTAACGACTGTCAAAGATCCAAGAATGACAGCCGGGAGCAACAGCTTAACGTTCTATCCAAGGCACGGGGGGTCTCGGTATGTTAAGATGGTCATCCATCCACAGTAGCTTAACTTGATCGATCGACCCGTGCGGCTGTTATTAGTCAGTCATGAGCCCCTTTTTTACTGAGCTTCATTGTCTTTTGAAATATTCACGGAAGTTGTCCTTGTTTATTTGTACACAATTATAATGAAGCGGAAATTGAGTCTTAATAATTGGCAATCGATTTGTATCTACCTGTTGCTTACTTGTTTTCAAAATGCTTTGACCCACAATATATCAATCAACTGTTTCTGAAACATTTGTCGTAGATAATAATGATAATATTTAACTCTGTATTTGGGTTGTTGAGTGATTCTTCCCTGTGTTGGTTGTACAGCATTTTATGTTGCGAAATTTTATTTGTACAAACTTTATAATAGCTTGCTTTGTTCCTATGTGTTCCCAGTTATTATCCATTTTTCAAGCACTTCCTGGCATCCGATTGAGCTGAAACTTGGCATATAACTATGGTGACAGCACAAAAATATGATACCATGGGGCTGGTCTGGTGATGAAGCCCTAAGATGGTCATAGGAACTCCTCAGTTAAATAAGATGGCATCTTTGAGTTTGGACTGGTTGGCTTTGTCTTGACAAAGACTTTAGCCCATGGTAGTGTCCAGGGTCTGATGATGGAGCCGTAAGGTAGTCGCGAGCACTCTTCAACCAAACAACATAGCCCTGTTGTATTTTGGCCATTTGGATTTATTTTGATAAGTAGGTACGTTAGTCCAAGAGGTAAGTAGTCCTGGATCTGATGACGGAGCTGGAAGCTCGCCATAGGAACTCTTCAACTAATTAAGATAGCCTCCTTGTGTGTGGGTTCGTTCGTTTTGTCTTGACAAAAACTACATATAGCGAAAGGTCCAGCCCAGGGTCAGATGATGGAGCCGAAAGGTGGCCATAGAAAGTCTTCAACTTTACAAGATAGCCCTGTTATGTTGGGCTCGTTGGATTTATCTTGACAAGTACCTTAGAAGTGAAGGTGATAGAAAAGATATTTTAACAAATTCTAATGTTAAAAAGTACAAAATAAAATATAAGAAAAATCTTTTTAAGAACAAGCTTTTGATTTTGAACTAAAAAGCACTAAATAAAACTTACGTAAACGCAGAACTTTAATATTTTCTTAAAAGCTTGAGGCGTGAATGTCCTTCTTGCACTTAAAGATAAGCCTCAAGCTTTTAAGAAAATATTAAACTGGCGAAATGTGGGTGTATTTTAAGTACACCTCTGTTTAACTCTTCTTGAAATACAGGCATGATATAAGCTACATACTTATTTTGTTCTGAAATATTTATCTATTTTCCTTTCTAATGACAAAGATTTATATTAAGCGGTTCGGTTGTTAGGTGCTAAAGATTGCGGTCCTTTGTTCAAAGTGACGATAGTCAATTATTTACTATTAAATAGTCTAAACATAGGGATCGTGATTCGTACTGAAGTTCGCAAAGCTCTCTCGAAACTACCTTGATTGAGATAAATACCTCTAAGCGATATTACAAGTGCTTCACATCTATGTTTAATTTGAGAGGTTTCAAACACGATATTAATTGTTGGGACTGCCACAAGCATTAGATGTAGTAATAGACTATTTATAGATATACTAGTCGCGCCCCGCGGTTTCACTCGCATAAGTCTCGATCCCGCGACAATGTCGAGATAAAAAGTATCCTATGTCCTAACCACAGATATAGATATACCTAGATAACGCAAGAGCAACTACTTCGCGTGCCATTTTCGTGCCCAGCTTACGTAAAATAATCGTAAGCTGCCACTTTTGCGCTCAGTCTGCATCGGTGCCACGCTTGTAGGAAGTCAGTAAAAAAATTGAAAATGGTTAATTACGCTGTTTTAAATTGTAAAAACTGTGCAAATGCGAGGAGAAAAATAAAAGAAACGTTTCCTAGTGCTTGTGACTTCATAGTAGGTAGTCAAAAAATGGCACGCTTGGTTCTAATACAGATCGTGATACTTGCGTTATCTAGGTCTAGCTATATCTGTGGTCCTAACCCAGGTCATGGTCTACCCATGTGCCAAATTTAATCCAAATGTGTTCAGCCGTTATAGCGTGAAAGCGTAACAAACAAACAAACTCACTTTCGCTTTTATAATATTAGTTAGGATTATGATATAATGCAACCAGTTCTTTTAAGTTTCGGCTTTAGTTTTGCACGTCAAAAAATATTTCAGAAAACTTCCTTTACTCAGCGCGCTTGGGCATTGTTTTCTCAATGGCGTTATTTTCAACATAACGAATCTGAATTATTGCGCGTTTAATAATATTACCACATATAGATCCTACTTCAGTCTTTTATTAAATTCCTTATAACTAACTACATTTTATGTTGTTGCACGTTAATTAATAAAAAACTGGCCAAGTGCGAGTCGGACTCGCGCACGAAGGGTTCCGTACCATTATCTATAAAAATGGCAAAAAAAACCCCTTAAATATTTATTTAATTTTAATTTTATTATTCAAGTAAAAATAAAACTGAGTATTTTGTGAATATTTCAAGTGCCTACCTGTTGCCATTATTAATATCGAGCAAAAAAGGGCAAAAAAATCGCGTTTGTTGTATGGGAGCCCCCCTTAAATATTTATTTTATTTTGTTTTTGGTATTTGTATAGCGGCAATAGAAATACATAATTTGTGAAAATTTCAACTGTCTAGCTATCGTGGTTCTTGAGATACAGCCTGGTGACAGACAGGCGGACGGACAGACAGCGAAGTCTTAGTAATAGGGTCCCGTTTTTACCCTTTGGGTACGGAACCCTAAAAATCGACACCACAAAGCACCGTCGAGGCATAATCTTCGGATATAACATTACATAAAATGGCAAAAATGGATGATGATTTCAGAAAAAAATCATTTTACGTCGCTGCGTTTTGTGTCGGACGTAAAAGAGCACTAGTTGCGTTTGCCGAACGTTAGTGTTGCGTTTACGTGCGTCCACGCCGCGTATTAAAAGTAATAAAAACACCGTTTACATACAGGCCGTGTTAGGGGTAAAACTTCTACCCCTTAATATTAATTGTCAATCAGTTTTAACTTCAGATTAACCATAATTTTTTTTATATGTAAGTTTGGCATAACTTTACTCCACGTAGTTCTAGGATCGGTTAGAGGTAGGTAACCGATGACCTTTGGGGTAGCCGTCTTCTTGAATGGAGCCCGCACTTCGGCAAACGTATGGTAGGACGCCCTCAGGCTAGTTGGAGCGACGATCTTCGCAGAGAGCCTGGTACCAGCTGGATGAGAGTTGCCGAGAATTGAGCTGAGCTTATTAAATTAGATTTGTTACAGCAGTAGTAGCAATCATGTCATTTGGTTTAAATAGGTCTTTATTTTCATAATTTTTTAATCTTTTTAGGGGTCCGTAGTAAACAAGGAACCCTTATTGTTTCGTCATGTCCGTCTGTCTGTCTGTCCGCGGTCTAGCTCCGAGACCCTTAGTACTAGACAGCTGTAATTTGGCATAGGTATACATATTAATTACGCTGACAAAGTAGTAAAATAAAATTATGAAAAACATTTTTTTTTAGGGTACCTCTCCTACACGTAAAGTGGTGATGTTATGTTTTTTTTTAACCCGTGGTGTGGGGTGTCATTGCAAAGGTCCTTCAAAAACATTGTGATTCTTTTCTTTTAGATTTTATGAATTTGAGAATGTTGTAGACTGTAGGTTTGTGGAAGATTTTCTATTTTGCTAAGTACCTTGTATGTACTTGTTGATAGGCCTACACACTGTAATTTGAAAACATTGTAAAAACCATTCATTTTTAAAAGAGTAACCGTGAAGTTTCTTGCCGGCTCTCTCCATAGGAAACGACCAATTGTAACAGTGCACATAGCTTCTGACGTTTCATAAGTGCCCTTGTAAGTTTATGTGAAATAAAATATTTTGAATTGAATTGAATTGAATGGCGTGCAATTGGAGAGGCAGCAGTGGCGTGCTGTAGGCTGATGATGATGATAATTAATTAGAGATTAATATAGACACGTACCAGCAAACTCTAGCCCGAAGAGCTTCCAGGTCCCCCTTTTGGTGACGATGATGACCTGCGGGCACACGTTGCGATGCATCATTCGCGAGTTGTAATGCATGTAGTGGAGAGCCTCGATGAGCTGTGGACAAACAACATGGTCACTGGTCAGTGGCGTGGTGATGAAACAATAAACGCTCCCGTAGACAGGTGTGACGCGACGGTGTGACGCGGTCCTGGTAGAACAATATTCTTGAAGTTTTCATAGAAATTGTTCTACTAGAGTCGTGTCGTGCTGTCGCGTCGCGCCAATCTGCGAGAGTCATTTATCTAACCGCATATAATTCTCATTTTGATTTCTTAAAAATATTAATTGATATTAATATTATAAATGTGCCTTTTTTTGGTGAGCCTCAAATAATTCCAATTTTAGTGTCCTGAAAATACTAAATACCAAGTAACTGCGGCCAACTTGGATGTAGCGGTTTATCATAGTTCTAACTTTTTTTTTTGGTAACTTTGTGGAAATTATCATGGATGTCCTGCGTCCTAGATCCGTCCTGGATTCTAACCTAACCCACGGTCGTCGAGCCCTGTGCACGGAGTTTCCTAGCTTAGTTATTGCGACCACCTTTGAGAAAAGGCCACAAAGCTAAAAAGAGGCCCATTTATTTAAAAAAACGTACATCATTTAAAGACCAAACGTAACATAACGTCTCTTGTACAGTCAACCTCAAATCTTTAATTTTGTATCAACGTGTAGACACAAAACATAGTACACAATAGGTATGTGTACTACGTTTTGTGGCTTTTGTTTGCTAGAGCACTAAGAAGTGGTGAAAGGCGGGCGTTTTATTTAATTTTGACGTTCGAAAAGTGCTGATTCTCAGCCTAGTTTGAATAAACGACTTTTGATTTTAGTACTTAATTGTATCTACACATTTATACAGTAGGTATTGTGGAACACAAATTGTATAGAATCAAATAATTTTTTTTTTTTGTCGATGACTGTATTTGTAGTACATATTTACAGTTACACATTCACCCTTTAAAATATAATACAGACAACGATGGTACCTATCCTGGACGAAATAATTTTCCTAAAGGTACATTTATAGTAAAATAGTAACGAAAATTTATCCGTTTGTCTGTTGGTATGGATGTATGTTCCGGATTAGTGCAAAAACATCTGTACGGATTTAGATGAAGTTGATAGTTTATAACCTGGATTTATGCATAGGGTACTTTAATCCCGGTAGTACATTACCGTGGGATATTTTCTGACATCCGCGCGGGCGCAGCGGGAAAAAGTTAGTATATAATATTTAGAAGATGGAAATCTTATTCCAATTCATAATTTAAAACATGAATTATTTGAGTTCTATAATATGCAAATTGTAGTTATCTTTATGCTTTAAAATAAACCTGAGTTTCCATAAAGTCTTTATACATGCCATATGTTATGAATTCGATTTCCTATATGAAATATTATGCTTTTATATTATATTCACAGATGCCTCCCGTCGGAGTTTAAATGTGGTGCTGTTGAACAAACAATAGGATACTGGACATAGCGTGTCCAGCGTCTCCTGTGGTCTGCACGTTACAGTACTGTAGGTGCCAAATTCATAGCCAAATTCTGGGCCGACTCTATATAGATTGCTATCGACATGCTAAGAAGATATATGCTTCGTAGATATTATATAATTTAATAGGCAAATCATTTAAAGTGAAGGTGAAGTGAAGGGTGGGCGTTTTTGGGGGACTGTCTTATGTAATTTTGACGTTCGAAAAGTGCTGATTCTCAGCCTCGTTTAAATAAATGACTTTTGAATTTAAATATCAATTCTGTGAGCAAATCGAAAAACCTTACAAAAAATTTAATTGATTTGGGGAAATTGCCTGGTATCAATTATACCTAAACAAGTATTTGATAAGGAAAACATATTTTAAGGCTTCGACTGTTTACAAAAACACATTCTGTTTTCCGCATGACGTTGCCATAGTAACTTACTTTAACTATTTTAAAAGTTAATTTATTTGGAGACGATCGTTCGTAGTTCCTCTTGTTCGTTACCGACATAGCTTGCAGAGTAAGCAAGCTGAAGTGGCACTGGACTGGCCATGTTTGTCGAAGGACCGATGGCCGGTGGAGCAGACGAGTCATGAAGTGGAGACCGCGTATTGGCAAGTGTAGTGTGGGACGCTTCCCAGCTAGATGGACCGACGTCCTTAAAAAGATCGCTGGGACAGACTGAATCCAGAAGACGAAGGACAGGCGTTGTGGCGCAGCCTGGGAGAGGCCGATGTCCAGCGGTGGTTTCCGATACACTGAGATAATGGATCGTTTTATGCAAGCATCTGGATTGAGAGCATCATCTGTTCATAAAAGTTTTAATTCATGTTTTTAAGAAATTTATGGATCTTTGCTTTAAGTTTTTACTATTTTTAACTCATTTACAACTTCATAAGTCATTTACTGTTATCAACTTCATAAGTCTTTTACTGTTATCTTTTCTTCCTAAATTTAATTTTAGTCACCTTTTGTAAACAATCGTCTCAATATTGTTGCTAATTAAGGGAAAGAGCGAGATAGCCCCAACACAAGTATTATATATCAATTACTTACTGGGTTTGTCTCATTTATAATCCATGTAACTGTTTTGGGACAGATAAACATTTTTTTTTCACTTAATTTCTCTGTAAGTATCAACTTGAAAAAATGGGCCCTCAGTCCAGATGTACATAAAAGATTCCCTATAGTGATCAAACATTCCAATTTGGTGATGTTAACGATGCACTTCAATCTATTTAATATGTTTTTATGTGTGATACTTTGTGTGCGTTTTTTTCTTAGTTAATTATTTGACATCAAAAAGTTTATACACAAGGTCAAACTCGACTTGAGAGGCTGTCACAGCACGAACAAAAAACTAGACAAGTGCGTGTCGGACCACGCACAATGAAAGGTTCCGTAGTTGGGATGAATTTATCCCAAGAACAAACTCTTTGTAGTTGAAAAACATGTTCTCATGTGCACATGTTTTTGCAACCGCAAATGTAAGTTGGTCGATTATTACTCGTTAACTTGTAAAGCCTACTTAGCTGTGATAGTTTTCCTTTTAATTTCGTTATACACTACTTTGCAAAAAAACGGGCGGTTTTGATTTTTCTACATTATTTGTAATCATTTACTTCTAAAGAGGTTTTAATAGCCAAACTATGTTACTGGCACTTAATAAAGAGTCTGGGTATGAAACAAAGTTAAATTCAAATTAGAAACTTTTGTTTAAAAAAATTATAATCCCTTTTTCAGTTTGTGACTTTCTACTTACTTTTCGCGGGTTTGCGGTTAAAAGGTTATCAGGCAACTAAAACTAACTTCTCGTTATTTTTAGTAGAATAATTTATGTTTGGAGCATAATCCTGCTTTATTGTGACTTAAAACGAATATCTTTGTGTCGATTGTAATGGCAGAAAACACAATAAGAGCTAGTAAAACAGTAAACACAATAAGAGCTAGTAGCGCTGCTTGAAGAGGGGTGTAGCCAATGTTACGTCTCACAGTGGATAAACGTGAGTCGTTCAACCGTTCAAAGAACCTGAACTCGGTACCAAGAGACAGGTTCCGTTCAGAGAAGGCAAGGTTCTGGGAGAAAACGTTGCATACAACCACGAGACGATCGCTTTTTAGTGACTCAGGCGCTGAGGAACCGCAAATGCAGTTACATAGACCTCAAAAAAAACCTTGAAGAGGTACGAAGAGCACAAGTTAGCCTATGGACAGCGAGGAGGAGGTTTTTAGCGGCTGATATACGCAGTCGACGACCAGCGCGGGCCCCCAAGATACTCAGTGAGCACCGAATTTCTCGATTGATGTTCGCTAGAAATTGCCTATCTTAGACACTAGGTAACTGGAGTAGCGTACTCTTTTCTGATGAGGCTGGAATTTGTCTAAATGGTGAGGACCGACGTCGGCGAGTGTTACGAAGACCAGGGGAACGCTATGCCGACGTGTGTTTTGAAGAAATCACCTCTTATGGTGGAGGGTCCGTTATGTTTTGGGCGGACGTAACTTCCAGCGATCGTACCGAGATAGTATTCACTGAAAATGGCTCACAAAATGCGCAAAAGTACATAACAGAAATCCTTTGTCAACATGCACAACCCGCACTGACTGTAATTGGTGAAGATGCCATTTACATGGACGATAATGCTCGGGCCCACCGTTCTGGCGACATAGATGCTTTATGCGAGAGGTCGGTATTCGTCGTTTGGATTGGCCAGCGCGGAGCCCCGACCTCAACCCCATTAGGCACGTCTGGGACCTCCTAAAAAGGCAAGTACGATCTGTCCAACCACTACCACAAAACATCAGGGAGCTTAAACGTGTGATCCCGGCTGAGTGGGAACAAATTCCACAGGATACCATCAAAAGCCTGGTGGAAAGCATGCCAAGACGATTACATGCCGTAATCGCTGCAAGGGGAGGTCATACTCGTTATTAATTTTGATTTTTTTTTGTCTTTTTTTATTAAAATAAAAAATAAAAATACTCGTAGTCTTAATTTTATTACCCATAAAAATGACCATTTTAACACGGCTCTCTGTTTACATTGACTAAAACACCGATTCCAGGATTTAAGTGTTAAAAACTATATTCTCATTGATAGTAAGAAATTTCTAATCATTTATGCTAATGACATACTAAAAATATTAATGTTATCCATAGAAAAGCCAATGACTGTAAGGTGCCCGTTTTTTTTTGCAAAGGAGTGTATATGCTACTGCTGTGAATTTTTTCACATACCCAATACTAACCATTAAGCTTGCAGGGGGGGGGGGACACTTGACTCTAACAAAAATTAACATTTTAAAGCTTAATATTTCGAAAACGGATCCCTAAATCCAAAAATTATTTTTAGCAAACTCACAATATTTTTGAACGACCTTTTCAACGACACCCCACACTATGGGAATATTGAAAGAAAAAAAAATCATCTTCACTTTACACAAAGGGGAGGTAACAGAAAAAAAAATATTTTTCCTGATTTTATTTTAGCACTTTGTCGACGTAATTAATATGTATACCCATGCCAAATTGCAGCTTTCTAGTACTAAGCGTCTCTGAGCTAAGCCACGGACAGACAGACAGACAGACGGACAGACAGACAGACAGACGGACATGACGAAACTATAAGGGTTCCATTTTTACTACGGAACCCTAAAAACAGCGTAAATGATTGCAGCGCTTTTAAAGGTCTGCTTTAAAACTGCACAAATTATTGAAGTTCAGAAAGAAGACTTAAAAAACTTGTTTGCTCTGCGTAGTCAAGTTATGACCAAGTTTTCTGAAGCCAATTATGTGCCAAACTTTATAATTAAACAATCTGAAAAATGGGAATGGAATTTTCCGGGAACTCATTTAAATATAAATAACTACTTGTTTATATAGGCTTTGATATTAAAATATGTATACCTAATGTAAAAAGCAATGCTTTGACTGAATCGTGATACCCCATAAACAATCAATCTGCCTCGCCTTTTGGCAACTATGTTGGGATCGGCTTCCAGTCTAAACGGATGCACCCGAACACCAGTATTTAACATGGATCGACTGTCTATCTGACATCGGTTATCCCATAGATAACCTCAAGATATCCATACGAAGTGTTGCAGCCAACAGTTGTGTCTTGCCACATAAATTAAATCATCGACACACAACTGCACACCTAATAGCATGTGCAAAACATTAATTTTACCGAACACAATAGTGTGGTCAGGTGAAGAGGTAGGTCGGGGTGCGGCGAATGTACCTACAAGTATCTCCCGGGCACCCAACACATGGAGTAGAAACAGTGGGGTTTTAGTCGGTAGGAGTCCGACATAACCCTCCGTTCTCCAAAGACGGAGGGTATCCATGAGAACAAACAGAAATGGTCGCCGAGATAGGCACGTACCTACAAAGAAAGAAAGAAAAAAGTCAAAAAAGAGCTTAAGCACAAAAATGACGATAGATTGGGGGAAGCATGTGTCACATCCACGCAACTCGGCTATCGCTCAGCATTATACTGCGACCCTATTCAAGACAGAGCCCCAGCGCTGGTTTACACGCTGTTCTTTCTGAAAGACATGTTAATTTTCTTAGTTGTTCAGTTTTTAAACGCGAATTATTATTGTAGAACACACTAAAAACTCATTATTATAAGTTTCAACACGGATAATTATCTGACGTCTGCGTACGCGCTAGCTCGTAATTTTACTCAACTATCCATTGATTAGTTTTGTTCAAGGAGTTAAAAAGTAGACAATAAGCTAGTTTCCGAGTTGCTGACTTCCTTCTTTACTGTGAGTGATGGAACAAAAGAAGATATACAACAATTAGATAGGTGTAACAACTAGGTAGGTACTGGAAGCACCTTTCAACATCTATTATTCTACAGTAGCACTTCCCCCGCGAGTTCGTTCGCGTGAGTTTCGTATTTTGTCCTACAAATTTCAACAATCCTTCTACTCCTTTATATAGAAAATGTATGATCATAATTTTAATTATATAGGTAATATCGATCGCCCGACCGCGCTATTACTTCATTCTCCTTTAGCGTTCTTTCTGACTTTTTCTTTTTGCTCGGCTCCTAAGGGCCGTAACGTGATGTTAATAGCTTGGGTCTACCCTTTATAGCAGAACTTTTTATGTCATAATATTATTTTGCATAACCGCGGATAACATAAACTTCATTTCGCAGAAAATCGTTTGGCAAACACTCATTTATCATACATTAAAAACTCATAATTTTAGAAGTCTGAATCATCTTTAGGCATAAATTTAATATCCATAATAATTAAAAAGTAGAACCATCATATCGCAGAAAGTTCACAGTCAGAATCGTCTTTTGGCATACATTTCATATCGATAGTCATTAAAAGGCAGAACTATCATATCTCAGAAAGTTTACAGTTAGAATCATCTTTTGGCATACATTTCATATCCATAATAATTGAAAGACTCATGTATCACATATATGCAGCAAGCATGGAGCATACAAACATGCAAATAAGCATACACCATGCATGCAAGCGAGCACGCAACATGCAGCAGGCATGGTTTCTGTCAAGGCTCCGGCGCTGCGGGGCTCCGGCGGTCCCACGCGAGCTTATTGTCGCAGCTGGTTTTAACGCTCACCACCGCAGCTTCGGCTTGTGCCGGCCAGCCTCAGCCGCGGGCGGCGAGCGTTATAAAACCATCTGCACCTCAGCTCGCGGGCCGCCTCGCCCCTCCACGTCTACGCGGGCTTAAATTACACTCTAGGGGTAGGGCAGACAAGACTACGTGGAGTCGGTTTTGTAGCGATTCGTTTCTGTCATATAACTTTTATAGCACAACATATTGACTTTTTAAGACAATGTTTAAATTTTAATTTAAGGTTAAAAATTCTATTTTATAGAAATGGCAATATGCCTGATAAAATTATTCCAAATGAAATTCTGCCATTTTCATAGTGTGCCAAGTGAAATTGTACCAAATAATCGTCGCTCTAAATAAACGTTATGCTGAACGAAATTATGCAGAATTTTAACTTTGCCAAAGGTTATGGCTAAACGAAATTATGCCAAATAAAATTCTGCCATCTTAAAAGTATGCCATTGTAAATTCGGACATATAAACATTCGGCCAAACACAAATTATATTAAATAATTTGTATGATGTTCGTTTAAAGAAGATTATGCCAAGTGTGTTATGCCAAATAAATTTCGGAGCCTCAAGATTCTGCCAGATAGAGGGAACCCAATAGTTTTTAACCTTCCTCAAGAATGGAGCTATCAAATGCAAAAAAATATTATTATTAATGCGACTGGTAGTGCGTTCAAACAAAAAAAGCAAAGCTTTATTATATTAAGAATGATATTTTGTGTTCAAAAACTGAGCTAGAGCTGCTTAAATTTTTAAGAGCAGTATTAACACCTTAAGTGACACTAAACACCCATGCGTTTTATCAATAAAATAACTTCTATTGTGACTCGTTCAGTTTCCTTGAATGCATAAATCCTTCTCATTTCCATCGTTTTTATTAAAATATAACTGAGCAGTTATCTCAAATAAAACCTGTAAATGGTTTAATTGAAATAAATGCTTTGAGTTTGAGTTTGAATACACTCATAGATTATGTAGGTGATTAGCAAATATGAAACTGAATTATTTGTTTACGGAAGGTTTACAGTTACACATAACGCAATTACTTCATATTTCCATTTAGTAAAAGCGTGAATATATAGCCTGCAGCCTGCTGTAAGTGTGGTTAAGTGGGTAGTTGAAATAACATAATTTAGATAAATAAATCCGACAGTTGAACTCAAGTAGGTTTCTCAATTTCATTGTCATGGTTTGTATTCTAATAACTGCTCGTAAAGAATATAGGTACTGAAAACAGAAATGAAAATACTGGGAACTGGTAACAGGAAATAAGGTGGCCTTTTATTTCATGGAAATGTGATATCGAAAGTTTATTCAACACAGGTTTTGTTCGTTTCGAAATATTTCTAGATCTATTATTCGTCCGTCTCATTTATTTGCCAGTTCGTTTTTGTTTTATTATTTTGCAATTTAATTTAATATCACACTAACTGTTTAAATATTCGTTATTATTACCTTACACTAATTTATTTAATTAGTATGCAGTATAAAACTGATTTACATCCGTCACCTCACACATCAGGTCAAGTTGAAAACCAGCGTCAGGCATTTGCTGAACAAGGCCTATTTGGCGCAGTCGCGAGGCACACTTTCCTGCTTACAAAACACTTTACACTTTTTATTTGTTTTCTTTTTTCTTTTCTTTTTTACATGTAGTATATACATAATAATATGTTGTGTTGTGTGCCTTTTAGTCTGTGCTAAATAATAGTAGTTTGTTAAACGAGGGGCTAAAATAACCCATTCTATAGAGGTAATTTTACTCCCGAGCTTTAGCGAGGGAGTAAATAGCAACAGAGTTATAATGGGTTTTAGCGCCGTGTGTTACACTCTACTTTTCACTACGATTGCGAGAAAATAAAATAATCCAATCCAATATTAAATAGTTTATTTTATTAAAACAAATATACAATTTGTTCAATCTGAATTTTTAAGGAAACTTTTTATCCCGATATGCGGTAGAAAAAGCTAATTTTACATAAGAATAAAGACTTTTTCGTTTTTGTAGGCTCGTTGGTTACAGACAATTATTACTTTTTTCCCTAGAGCAAGAAGTTATATTTTTTCCCCGCTCTGGTACGCTATAATGACGGACTTTTTGAGCAAGAGGACTGAAAATGTATTTAATAATAAATAAAAATAAGTACCATACCACAGATTTGTGCCAACCCAGTTCTTGAGAATGGTCACGCCATATTGTACTGGGATCGATCTATCATCACTGACAGGACTGAGCCTGATATTGTGGTGATAGATCGACGAGAGCGCCGTGCAATGATTGTTGATATCGTTGTCCCTCATGACGAGAATCTCGTGAAAGATGAGAAAGATAATAAAAAAACAAGTATCTTTAGTACACGAGGTTGTCGACATGTGGGAGTGGACTCAGCGCAATCATTGTGCCGATAATCGTTACGGTTAATAGCCTAATAGCGGAGAGCCTCGACCAACACCTCAGGAGGCTCTCGTTGCGCGGCTGGGTCAAGGGCTTGATTCAAAAAGCAGTACTCTTAGACACGGCACACATAGTGAGCAATTACAGGCACTTTTATGTGGTCGGTCAGTCAGAAAGATGAAGCCAGTTGTCCATTCCAAAGCGAATTAGGTTCCTAATCCTATATATGGAGAAGAACGGGCAAGAAACTCCACGGACACTCTTTTAAATCAAAATATTGGTTATATCATTCATGTTGAAATTATACATGTGAGAACAATGTAGAATGACGTGCACGTTAAAAGCGTCGGTAATAAAAAAATAAAATAAAGCCGTGGTAGTTAAGAGATGAGCACCGGCAGCTTGGACCCTGTTCCTGATGCCGATAGGTCACAATAAAAAAAAATGTTTTTTAATAAAAATACTTAAAAAATTAACAAATATGTATGTAAATGTAATAAAGGAATACAAATTATAATAAAATGCTACACGAAATATAAATGTAAGGCATGGATCAAGGGAAGAAAGTACTCCTCAGTACGGCTCGCTTTGTGAGGAGGTTCCTGTCTCTGGAGCCCTAACCACAGCCGGCATCTTGGTTGGACTTGCTCTCGATGTAATATGACATAACATCAAGCTTGTTAACCCCGAAGGGTAAGGCAGAGGTCTACCCCTAAAGTATACCCACATTTCGGCAGTAATGTTAAAGTCCCATGTAACAAACAGAGGGCGAGCCAATTGCCATAAACCGGGCATAAATCTAGACTCCGGGCTGCTACTGAGAATCTCCTAATGGAAAAACTCAATAACACTTTGCCACTTTGCTTTTCCTCGACAGGCGTAAATGATAATAAATAAAGGAAATCATAAATTCTGTTCAAAAGAGGTTATTACTGGGAAGTGATAAAAATTGTTTCATTGCATTTATAAATAAAACAGTATCAAACGAATCAGTGTTTTCTTTTCAAAATTTTTGTGTTGTTGGTTTCAGTTGCAAAAAGTTCGTTAAAAAAAAAACTTTAAAATACGTTACACAAAATACCCGAACTTTTAGCTTTCATGACTTTTAGCACTTAAAAATATTTACTTTTCACGAGGTATACATACCACTGCAATACCGTTACAATACCTCTGTGATAAGCGATACTTTTTCTAAAAAAAAAAAGAAGATTTTTCACTCTTTACTTTCATAGCAAGTCCCATCAAATTGAAAAAAAAAAACAGCTTAAAATCTTCGTAACATCGGAGAGTTTACACCACTTATGCCCGTTTGCACCTTTACTATGTGACACTTAAATTAATCCCTAAATAAAACTGCACTGTTGGATTTTTAAAGCTAGGCCAGCGCTGGGGGTGAAATCCAACAATGCACTTTTATTTAGGGATTCATTTAAGTGTCACTTAATGAAGGTGAAAACAAGCATTACTCTCTTATAACCAATAAAAAAGAGTAGACACTTGACCATTTGTCAAATCCAGCAAGTGCTCGGAACTTACTAAGTTTTTAAATAGTGAATTGTCTTGTTAATGTAAAGCACATAAACAAGAAAATATCATTAAAAAGGGCTTCAAACAAAGGTTTGATATGGGGCAGCTGCATTGTACCCGCCGCTCGCAGTATGCAACACTGGCACTGTTCTCAGATGACAGGTTGTGCGAATTCCATGTTTCGTAAAAACAATGTTCCAGGAAGTCCATTATTTTTGTTGCAATGTGTATAAGCATCGATGGGGAGCAGCATTGGCCCAATCGTAACAGCCGCGACTTACGAATTGTAGATCGTAGGTTCGAACCCAGACAGGCGCTTTACTTTATATAAATTATTTCATCACCGCTGCTCTCAAAAGGGTGAAGGAAAACTGCGTGAGGAGACTGGCATGTCCTAGAACCAAAAATTCGAAGACATGTGACATGATCTACCAACCCTCACTGGGTTCGCGTGGTGGATTACGGCCCACTCCTCACCGAGACGAGGCCTGTGTCCCAGCAGTGGGAACACAGGCTGATTATGATTATGAATGGGGATAAAGACTTCTACTTCCTCACTTTAGGTGTCACCACTGTCGATTATCCATGAATTTGACAGCTTCCATTTAAATTTTTTTCTCACAATCTATTTGTTTTACGAATAATGAATTACCTACCTATTACAACCCTTTTTGCAGCTGTTTATTGCAAAAATACGGAAATAATAATAAATAAATAAAAACATTTATTTGACATTTAAAAATACATGTTACAAACATAGGTCGTAATAATATAGCACACAAATGTAGTGCCAAGAATCTGATCCTTACTCCCAAACTAGGCCTGGACTTGTAATTTGGGGGCCAACGTTCAGCCATGGGCTCTATTTTTGCTCTTACAACATTGTGGAGAAGTGTCGCTACATAGTTGACAGTCAAGTGTCATGTGACAAAAACATATAAATAGTTAAATTTATCAGTATCAGTAGACGGTTAAAAGAAAATAAATAAATTAATTAATTAATTAATTGTTAATGGTACAAAAAGGAGAAAGCTGTACTAAATCTGTTTTTTTACCATGGTGACACTTCCTTTCCTTACTTAACTCATCTTTTAATGCAGGTTCACTGTCCAAGTCTTTAATTTGTAATAATTACTAAACCACAACGAAAACACAATAATGACACAGATGACAGTTAAACACTTTGAGGGAGACTAGACCCATACGCGATATAATAATAAAACTTCTTTTGTGTCTCGTTTTAAGTGTCCTTGAATGTGTTAAGGCACACTCGAAAGTGCTGCCATGCAACAAGCGCGCTTTCAGTTTTAAACCCTATTGTTTTGCATCGCTTTGGAAGTTTTTAAATACATAAACTGTGAAAAAGTATTGAACGTGACAATCGACCACGTTTTAAACTAGTTATTTTTATTCTATAGAAACTGAGTAAAAACTATAAAGTAAATGGAAACTGAACGGAAACTAATAACTTTTTGATTAAAAAATTCTGTATGAATATTGCTTTTTTTTGTATTTCAAACAAAAGAATTGGTCATATTGTTTCATTTTGTATTGCGAAAACGAGCTATATCGAGAAGAATGGTGGAGGAAACATTGAGATGTACTTTAGCTGAACGAATTACATAATATTTTAACATTAAATATGTCCTATACCACTTATTTGAAACATTGTCAGCACAGCTTACTTTTTGAGCACACTTTCATTGAGTATTTTTTTTCATATTTCTAGAGCGGCCTTATTATACGCCCATGATCGTGACTGAGGCTAAGCGTATGCTGAGACGCGGGTGACGTAGGTCCACGCAGCGCAGGGCAGAGATTTTGTAATGAATGAACGTACTGACAGCTGCGTACGCTGCGGTGCGAGCACGTGCGACACAGACATTTGTCTGACCTGCTCTGCGTCTGAAGAACCGGCACAAATTTCTGCGCGGCGCGTGCATGTCGTCACTTGTTTTTTAAAACTGATTAATAATTTTGTTTCAATAACAGATTGTTTGTACTTGGACGCGAATGTGTCTGTGTAGCTGCGTCGCAGCATGCGCTCGCGGCGTATGTCTACCTCGCCTGCCCAACCCTGCAAAATCTGTACTGTACTGTGCTGCGTCACCTACGTCTCAGCATACGCTTAGTCTTACACGTTTTCAAATAACTGCTGTTTTTCGTGAACTTTTCGTATTTTCCTTGCTGTAGCAATGTGGCTGGAATTCTTGTGATTTGTACTTTGAGGTGCCCTAGCGACGTAGGACGTCATTAAGACGGGTGAATGTGTAGGTGACCTCATAAATGCTTTATTATTCTAAGGATGAATGTCACTTGCACGTCATAAAACGACAGTAAATTTTTCCTTTCAAGACCAATGTGACCGTCAGATAGATTCAAATCTAGTTTTTATTTACCTACTGGGTCTTGTTAATAGAGGTAAAGCTATTACGAGTACGACTATTACCTAGTTACCATTCTACACGGATTAACAGACCGTTTTTAAGGGTTCCGTACCCGAAGGATGCCAAACGGAACCCTATTATTAAGCCTCAGCTGTCCGTCTGTCTGTCAGCGTGTTGTATCTCATGAACCGTAATAAGTAGACAGTTGGAATTTTCAGATTTTGTATATCTATTGCCACTATAACAAAAAACAAAACAAAGTTAAAAATTAAAGGACTCCCTTTAATTTTTAACTTTATTTTATTTTTGTCGTGTTTTTTTTGACTTAAGAATAAAAATAAAGTTTTATATATTGTACGGTGGTACGGAACCCTTCGTGTACGAGTCCAATCTGCACTTGGCCAGTTATTTATCAGCTATTTTTTCGAAGTAAAGGATTGTGATTAAGATATAAAACAGGCTGATAATGTATAGCAATTTTGGCATCTATGACCTATTCTTTCAAACTCTGAGACAAATGTCACAAAACATAAGTCCAAATTATATTTGGACAAGCAAGTTTTGACAAACTCCCTCCTAATGGCACGTTTTCCTACTTATAACAAAAAAAAATCGTTTATTCTTTCATTGTGGCAGATTGTTTCCTTTGTTGTTCCATTTTCAGGTAAAATAACAAGAGGTAATATAAAATGCGTTACGCTTTTTATTAAGAACGAGGAAAGTATGTTGTACCGAAATAATTCGAGTAGGTATAATTTGAAAAAGAATGTATGTCTGCGACGTCTAACTTACCTATACTACCGTATTTTTTTTTCACCTTGAGGCACCGCCGGCAGTTGTTAGCTGTACTCACGGCGCGCGGTGAGCTAACAACTAAATACGAGTTGACGAGCAACGAGCATTTTGTCCGCCAAGCGAGCCAGTACTCTCTTCATGGTTGAACTAGTCGCAGGCTCGAACTCACTGGTGGGCTTGGTCAAAAAGCACGTTGTCTCACTTGGTATCGTGTCTGACAGAGATAGTATCAGTGATGAGCAGTCAGACGCTAGTGTACATGCACAACGTCTAGTTCGCACGCACACAAACACCTTTCCGAACTATTTTAGTAAAACGAGCGCGTATAAAATTACGAAAAGTCCTTTTGAAAATTGAGTATTATGAAAAAAACGACTGCACAAATCAATTTCAAATAAAGTTTATTGAACTCTTCGATAATTAAGCTTTGTCGGTGCAGACTTTGTTTTGGAGCTTTTACACTTCTTTTATTACTTATTTACGCCCAAAGTTGCGTAAAATTTTCAAGAAAAACGAATCTTTGTGGGCTCATAACTTCATAAAGACTTTTTATTTTACTATTCTGTTTCCTTAAAGACAAAATTAATAATGAGAAAAAACGATATCATGTTTAACTTTGGATGTACAATGTCAAATAGTGGAGTAAAACCCCCCCGGAATTTGTATTGAAAAATATCAACTAGTTCCACCTAATAGCTCTTGTCACTGCGACAGCCGAGTACTCGTCGGCGGTGTGAACAGTCAGCGATCATCTATCTCTTTTACTTACACGGGACCTACAATCATTTGTACGTTTCTTGAGCGGGAAATCGTTCACAGCTTGTTGCTTTCTCGTCGGCGGTGAGATAGGTGCCTATGATTGATATGAAATTATGTATATAGGACCTTCATGGTAGCAGTAGGAACCGCGGGGGATTTTAGTAGGACCATCTCGGTAGCAGTAGGAATCGCGGGTTTTTAGGTAGGACCATCACGGTAGCAGTAGGACCCGCTGGTTTTTAGGTAGGACCATCATGGTAGTAGTAGGAACCGCGGGTTTTTAGGTAGGACCATCATGGTAGTAGTAGGACCCGCTGGTTTTTAGGTAGGACCATCACGGTAGCAGTAGAAACCACGGTTTTTTAGGTAGGACCATCACGGTAGCAGTAGGAACCGCGGGTTTTTAGGTAGGACCATCATGGTAGCAGTAGGAACTGCGGGTTTTTAGGTAGGACCATCATGGTAGTAGTAGGAACCGCGGGTTTTTAGGTAGGACCATCATGGTAGCAGTAGGAACTGCGGGTTTTTAGGTAGGACCATCATGGCAGCAGTAGGAACTAAGGGTTTTTAGGTAGGACCATCATGGTAGCAGTAGGAACTGCGGGTTTTTAGGTAGAACCATCACGGTAGCAGTAGGACCCGCTGGTTTTTAGGTAGGACCATCATGGTAGTAGTAGGAACCGCGGGTTTTTAGGTAGGACCATCATGGTAGTAGTAGGAACCGCGGGGGATTTTAGTAGGACCATCTCGGTAGCAGTAGGAACTGCGGGTTTTTAGGTAGAACCATCACGGTAGCAGTAGGAACCGCGGGTTTTTAGGTAGGACCATCATGGCAGCAGTAGTAACCGCGGGTTTTTAGGTACGACCATCATGGTAGCAGTAGGAACCGCGGGTTTTTAGGTAGGACCATCATGGTAGTAGTAGGAACCGCGGGGGATTTTAGTAGGACCATCTCGGTAGCAGTAGGAACTGCGGGTTTTTAGGTAGAACCATCATGTAGCAATAGGAACCGCGGGTTTTTAGGTAGGACCGTCACGGTAGCAGTAGGAACTGCGGGTTTTTAGGTAGAACCATCACGGTAGCAGTAGGAACCGCGGGTTTTTAGGTAGGACCATCACGGTAGCAGTAGGAACTGCGGGTTTTTAGGTAGAACCATCACGGTAGCAGTAGGAACCGCGGGTTTTTAGGTAGGACCATCATGGCAGCAGTAGTAACCGCGGGTTTTTAGGTACGACCATCATGGTAGCAGTAGGAACCGCGGGTTTTTAGGTAGGACCATCACGGTAGCAGTAGGAACCGCGGGTTTTTAGGTACGACCATCATGGTAGCAGTAGGAACCGCGGGTTTTTAGGTACGACCATCATGGTAGCAGTAGGAACTGCGGGTTTTTAGGTACGACCATCATGGTAGCAGTAGGAACCGTGGGTTTTTAGGTAGGACCATCACGGTAGCAGTAGGAACCGCGGGTTTTTAGGTAGGACCATCATGGTAGCAGTAGGAACCGCGGTTTTTTAGGTAGGACCATCACGGTAGCAGTAGGAACCGCGGGTTTTTAGGTAGGACCATCATGGTAGCAGTAGGAACCGCGGGTTTTTAGGTAGGACCATCATGGTAGCAGTAGGAACCGCGGTTTTTTAGGTAGGACCATCATGGTAGCAGTAGGAACCGCGGTTTTTTAGGTAGGACCATCACGGTAGCAGTAGGAACCGCGGTTTTTTAGGTACGACCATCACGGTAGCAGTAGGAACAGCAGGTTTTAGTTGGTACGAGTCTCCGGAGATTTCCTCAGAGAAAAGAACGTACCAGATGATATAACTACTATCCTACTAGGTAAAATTATAAATGTGAAAGCCTGTGAGCTTGTGAATTTGCATGTTTGTTGATCAATCGGCTGAAATTCGCTCCAGTAATAAAATTAATAAACTACTTAATCAACGGAGCTAAATCAAAACATCCATATTTGTGCCAGCGGAAATTAAATGTATTCAGCAAGATGCAGGTCGAAATGGACGTAGATTTGAATTAGTTTAATGCTTTTAACTCAAATGCTGGAAAATGTCGGTGAAATGAGGAACATATTCATGTCGCGAATGAAAATAGGTACGAGTTCTTTTTAGCAAATCGATTTGCTTAGTTATATTACCGCTTTAGTAGAAGACGTCCAAGCTGAAGGTTGGTTTAGATTTATAAAACAATAATTTATTATAATGCTAGCTGACCCGACACACGCTTTCCTGTCCAACTCATACGGATTCGGAATTACGAACACTTTAAAACAATGCCAAATCGGTTCAGCTGTTCTGAAGTGATGCGCTTACCAACGAACAGAATTTAATTTATATTATTATTTTATATTGTTCAGTCTGATAACATCGGTAGGGCAGAGGCGCTTACAAAATAAAACCTGCTTTTTGAATTCCTTGGCATTATTTGTCAGTGTCTAAGGAATGAAATATCCGCCAAATAAATTAAAAGAAGAAAGAAAGAAAGAAATCTTGTTTATTCTGCACAAACAAAACGCTCATTTAAAAACTGGACAAAATACACACAAAACAAACATAGTCAAAAGCCTCGTATTCAATCCGTAAGAAAGTTTGAAAATATTTTTGATAATTAGTCAAAACTATACGAAGATGGTGTAACCCTTGCAACCAGCCATGATTAACATTAATCGTGAATACCTGAAGAGACTTATGGATTACTTTTTGGATGCTGATTTTATTAAATTACATTAATTTGGCCAATTTGCAGTAAGTAGACATTTAAGATTACAGCTAGATTAGAGTTAGATTGTTGGTTTATGTTTGGCACCTGTTGCAAAATATAAACACACATATATTAAAAAAACTCCACAGTTATTAGACAGTTACTGTCATTTAACCGTCGAGTTTGTATCAATCAATCTGCCTAGCCTTTTCCCAACTATGTTGGGGTCGGCTTCCAGACTAACCGGATGCAGCTGAATACCAGTATTTTACATGACGCGACTACTTATCTGACCTCCACGACCCAGTCAGGTAATATAATACTTCTTGGTAAGACTGGTTGTCAGACTTTCGGGCTTCTGACGACCTGTTACTACTGTCAAAGTTCCACGAATGACAGCTAGGACCAACAGTTTAACGTACTTTTCCGAGGCATGGAGGAGTTTCGGTAAGTAAAGATGGTCACGCATCGACGGACCAACCCCGGCAAGCATAGCTTAACCTGATGGATTGATCCGTGCGGCTGTTATTACTTAGCCACGGGCTCCTCTGGAGGGAGTAACTGTCCAGTTTGTTTGCCAGCTTTTAATAGATAGGCTTTTAAAAGCCGAAAAAACCGTGCAAGTTTGTGTTCAGCGTTAATAAAAATTACAGCTATGAGTGTAAAACCACAAACTCACGACAGTATGCATCAGCAACGTTCAGTTTAAATTAAATAGGTTTGTTGATAGCTCGAAACATTTGTGGAGACAAGCCATTTGTGGCAGACAGTGCAGGCCGGGCGCTATGAAATTCATTTGTCGGATATATTCTGCATCATACAACTTTTACCGTACAGTTTGATAGCTAATAAACCAGCCTGACTTATGACATTTACACTCTACAGTTGAAATATTAAACCGTTTAAAACATTATCTGAATTGCTTTTCAGATATTTTTTAAACGGATTTATAATGAGTCTGTGAGTGTTGTTTTACAGACAGGTATGAACAAAGGCTACAACAATATGTCGGAACTTAATTCCCAATCAATTATAAAGCCCACGTAGATATTCGATGGCTTATGAAATTTCATTCAGTAATATTTTTTATTATGAAAATGTAGCAATAGGGCCCTTGAAATAATAGTGAATACCCAACGTAATCATTATTGGAAATAGTTTAAATAGGTATAATAATAATAATAATAGCTATGTTATCGATTTAGGAATGGATGCTTTTTTTATATACTCGAGAGAAGATTTACTCGCTACAAAAGATTTTTTTACCAGCTACTCCTGAACGTAATGTGTTCGCGGATGAATGGAGTAAAATTATACGTGTATGTCTGGTGTTTTATGAGACAAATTATGCAAAGGAGTCTACATTTCTAACAAAACTGTGAAAACAAAGTAAAAAAATTAAAATAAGCTCTGGCAGTAAAAAGATGATTATTCATATCTATGGGTGATACTTGTCGCGTACATTTAAACCAAACTACGTGATTTATCAATAGTCAGATAACTTTCATTTGAGGAATAAATATGGCGGTTTGACAGCTTTTGTATAGAAAATATGTCAAACTGTCATATTTATTCGTCAGATATAAGTTATCTGACTATTTACTAGGTATTTTCGATAAAAAAATCGAACGAATTTACGTAACGTTTACTTACTTGGCGCCGAACTAGTAGCTAGACCAGTAAGTCACCAATGATTCCTTTCGATATTGTAGTTATGTAAATGATTGATTAGCCTATTTTTGGGTGAAATTAAAACTTTACATATTTCACTCTTCACAAATTTGGCGTAAGTGCTTGCTAAGACACTAAAATTTTTAAATAAATAAGTCGCGCATAGCAATTTTACCTTTTTCTTGTTTTAGAATCCTTCTTAAATAAGCTTCATTTCGTAAACTAGGTTAAGAAAATTATAAACTAGTTTCACCAACTGTTAATTCTTGGATTAGTTTCTTGGAAAACTAGATTTTTATTAGAAATACATCCAATTAGAACTTTCAATCGTTTCAATATGGTTTTGAAAAGAAGTACCTAGTACCAATGAAAGCTAGAATTACCTGCTACAAATTACGTAAAAATATAAGATTATCTTTAATAAATTAATTTTATCCATACCTAGATAATTTAAAAATTACGTTTATTACTTGTTTACTTATACTATAGAAACCTAACAATAAATTAGAAAACGAAAATTAGGTACTAACGAAGTCGAAAAAAGTGTGGCGAAAATATTTGTACAAATTCTACTCTTACAGCAACACACAATGAATATTAAGTTCAAATTGACCTATTACAAATCGTTAAGTTGAGTATTTATGAAACTTACTCGAGGCAACGTTAATGCCTAATCGATAGTTATTACAAATTCTGTGTTTTTTTTGAACGAGCTGCCATGACTGGTAGTTTCATTTATAAATTAGTGTAACCTTTTCTTATACCACTAAGTTCTGTAGATTGGCCATAATAGGTTTTTATATCAAATCATTGGTTTATTTCACCAATTTAAATGAGAACTTTAATATTATAAACTTACATACACAAACTAACACGATAAAAAAAATTGCTGTGGAGACGCTGCAGGTACCATTCAAAAAAGGAATAGCTAACAGTATATAAAAAATGCATCATCGTAAATCAGTTCCAATTAACTAGGAGAGTGCCCAAAATGCTCGCAGCCCACGTTGAATGGCTATGCAAATGTGTTGTTCGAAAAATTACCATGGTATTTATTTTAGGACCAATGCTAATCAGATATAGAAAAAAATTATCATAGGGACAGTTTGAAAACACACAAAAACAGGAATGTCTTTCAAAATACTTCTGAAATACGGAAAAAATCTTCTTCCTTTCATTCAACAATTTATCGTATGTTCCATCGTATGTTCCATCGTTTAGTTTATTCAGTGAGCATGCACGTGCGAAGTATTGGGGACGTCCGTGCCACAGATTGACTGAAAAACACGGCCAAAAATCCATACATTTTAGTTACACTACAATAGATGATCTTTTGAGCCTGTCGATCCATGCGTTGGACCCAGATTTCAAAACATTCTTTCTCGTCACAGAATGCAGGCATTTGATTTGAACGTTTTCAGTTTTATTTTCACATGCTGATCGGACTTCATGGATATGGAAATTTTTGTGCTGTAATGCCCGTGTATGACAATAGATGATTAATATGAATTATGTTTAATGATATCCATATAGAATACATGTGACTGTAAATATATGTTTTAGCAAAATATTGAGGGTGGAAAATATAAAAATATTGAACCCTTTATTATGTATATGACTGTCGCAAAGATTGGAGAACTTCCGAAAGTTTTCCTAATGCAAAAATCTAATAACATTTTGTCCGGCCTGGGGCCCGAACCAACGATATTCTTAGCAGGCCGTCAGCAACTCAGAAAATAAATTAGAAAAATCGTCGGAAACTTACCTTACCCCTAAACTTATTTTACAGTATTTACTTCATCAGCTATTAAACTAATCAGTTTGTTAAATCAGGGATTTCGTTAACTTTCAATTAGTCTTAGTTCAAATGATTGCAGAATAAAAGAGGATTATCCTGGTGTACTCATTTGATTTTGTTGGAAACGCGGGTGCACGTACGCCTATTTGTAGGGTCCATCAATTTTAATAATAAAACCAAATTAAATTTGGCCACGGTCGTGATCCATTCTTTCATGCGTACAAGGATAAAGTAAATAGATATGTAGAGAATATACCTAGTGGGGAAATTGTACTTGATGAACTTCTTGAATAAAAAGACATGACGCCCGAACAAAAAAAGTCAGTTAGGAGAGGCGCCCACTATCGGTGGGCATCGGTACGGCTCGGTATAGCTCGGGCGCTTTACGGCGGCTTCGGGCACCTGAGGGCTGCTTGGGGTGGCTTTGGGCACCTCAGAGCTGGCTCGGCAGTCGTAAGCATACCTAAGGACGCCGAATTTGGTTTCGACAAAACTAAGAATAGTTCGGGTGGCAGACACGTCGTAGAGCAGTCGTAACGTTACGTAAAAACAGTTGTACGTGTGTGTTTATAATGGTGGATTGGGACTTAGTTCTCATTGTTCTTCTTGCTGAAGAAGAAGAAAAACTTGGAGCAAAAAAATATTTTGGGTGAATAAGCTTTGGAAGCAAAGATGTACTTTCGATGAATTTCATAACTTGTTTAATGATTTACGATAAATAAATAAAACGAACCTATACGTGTTATTAATGGGGCTGTTGCCTTTTATTTTCCTCTGGGTGTTGCCAAGCTAATGGAGGCGCGCGCGGTGAACATTATGACTGTTCTGCGACTTGTCTGGCCACGAAAATGCCACCCGAGCTGTCCGAAACCAGCCTAGACGTCCTTAGGATGCTTACGTTTGCCGAGGCAGCTCTGAGGCGCCCGAAGCCGCCCCAAGCAGCCCTCAGGCGCCCGAAGCCACCATAAAGCGCCCGAAGCCGCCGCTACCGAGCCGTACCGATGCCCACCAATATTGGGCGCCGCGCCTTAACGTACTATTGTCTTTTTATTTTTTATTCTTCTTTCTAGAGCCTATAGGCACGGAAAATCCGTGTACAAAGATTAGCCACTTAGCAATGGTTGGAAGGAAGACTGACTGCCCGGGTGCAAAACCTATCATAATTCGAGAGTGCTCTTAAAATAAGGAGCCTTGTCCGTTTATCGTGATTTGTATGGCAACAGTAATAATAGAAACTTCAGGCTAAATTCTACAAAAGGGAAGAACTTAACGAGCGTTTATTTTGCAAAATAAATATTATAATTGTTTTTATATCAAGCGTTGAACACGTGTTGGGTCTTCGTGGAATGCGGTTAAAATATCACGCGGGTGGGAGCGGTTTAGATGTTCATTAGTGGCCTCAATATTTCTATATACCAAGAATCATATTTGTTTGTTTATATTTATCTATTTGCTTACTTTTTACTGTAAAGTGGACCTCGTAATTGCTATAAGCCTTTTGACAACAATTCCCAGTAAATTGAAATTTCTCTAATTTGATTGATTTGATTGTAAGTATCTAACCGTCACATAGAACAAAACACAAATCCTCGTTGTTTTATGACGTGCAAATGACTTTCAACCTTAGGGTAGTTAAGCAATAAGGTCTACAAAACTTTGTATATCTATACTATAATAATATATAATATAATAATATTATAAAGAGGTAACATTTGTTTGTAAGTTTGTATGTAGGAGGTAATCTCCGGAAGTAATGAACCAATTAAAAAAATTGTTTCACTGGTTGAAAGCTACATTATTCGTGAGTGCTATAGGCTATTATAAAGATATCATGCATATTAGCCGAACTATCTCAATTTTTGTCTAGCCAGGCAGAAAAAAATAGCTCTTACAACAGAGTTATTTGCATGCGCTGCCTTAACAGTTGTATATAATTGAAAACAATGTAAAGCAACCTGGTCCGCTTTGAATAGTTCTACAAAAAAGTCCGCGACACCATATTTCTATCTTTTTTATTTTTGCAGATGTGTTAAAAAAAGTATTTTTCAACGAACTTACCTTTGGACGATTTTTTAAACAACAAAATATTAACTTATCGAAAAAAATATTATTATGATCACAAGAACATCATAGAGATATGATTTGCCCAGTGAAACAGTATGTCAATTGGTAAAACAGTTTCGAAGATAATATAAAATTACTAAATCGCAAAATGCCGCCGTCCATTCACGAACCGCATTAGAACATGCTTTGTACGGACGTTTTATCCATTTACCCATAGATGGCGTTGTGCAATTACGTCATTTTTCTGAATCACGGTGTTAAGATTTTCCGCGGATTAATGACGCTCTCCAGTTATTATTTAACATTTTCGTCGTTAGGTAGGAGAGTTGTACGCAGTTGGTCGGATGTTGTTGGTTGGTCTGTATCTTAAAACACAAATACTACTTCGTTCTCATTCTTCGAGTTCGATGCTGTGGTACTGGTATTTCTGTTTTTGGGATATCGGACAGTTTCAGCGATTGTTTAACATGCCTAAAAGGAAATCACAACTTTCCCGTCAGACAATCCCAGACAAGAGAGCTCGAGTACGCCGTACCGAAGAGTCTGCTCTTGAAAATCATCAGCGCCTCTCGAGGAATAGAGAAAATATTTCGCAAGCACGCGCTGGGGAATCTAGCTCCGACCGTTCACAGCGGCTGGTTAACCAAAGCTGGAGAACATCGCAAGCCCGTGCTCGGGAATCTAGCGTTGAACGTGCGCAGAGTCTCAGTGATTTAAGGCAGCATGTCTCTGCAACAAGGGATAGGGAGTCTAGCGCTGAGCGCTCGCAGAGGCTCGCTAGCCAAAGCGCGAGAACATCGCAGGCCCGTGCTCGGGATTCTAGCGCTGAACGTGCGCAGCGTCTTTCTGATTTAAGGCAGCATGTCTCAGCAACGAGGGATAGGGAGACTAGCGCTGAGTGCTCGCAGGTTTACCGCCCAACAAAGTGGGCACGGGTCAGCTAGTATATAATATGTATATTAATCTATACATATAATAAAACAATAGAGTCCGGTGTCTGTCTATCTGTCTGTTTGTTTGTTCGCGCACATCTCCGGAACTACTGAACGGATTTTCGTATAGTTTTCACAGGCAGACAGAGATTAATTTGGAACAGAATATAGGCTTTGTTTTATTAAAATCGGATGTTACAAAAAAAGTTGTTCAAAATAGTATTACAATCATTAGTATTATCCCACTTATTAGGATTTAAATGAAATTTGGCGCACAAATAGTTTATAAAAACTAACAAATAGTAATAGACATGGACATAACATCGCGCCCTGTTTCTCCGAAGGGTTGGGGGCAGAGGTGTACCTGTAGTAGGCACACCCACATTTCGAGGGGGCGAGCCTATTGCTATTAATCGGGCATAAATCCAGACTCCGAGCTGCTACTGAGAAATTCCAGATAGAAAAACCCAATAACACTTTGCCCGACCCGGGAATCGAATCCAGGATCTCATGCTCAGCAGTAGCGCTTGCGACCACTAGACCAAAGAGGCAGCAAAAAGTAATAGGTTTGCATGAATTAACGTTTAGTTTATTTCGAATACATAAAAAAATAATTCTGTTTCTAAATAAAAACCTATTGCCGCATGTACGACTATGAAGAAAGATCATCACTTTTCACTAGAGAATGGCTCGACCGATTTGACAGTTACTGTGTTCGTAATGGTTTGTATAAAAGAGAATTTTGGAAAATCCACCAGAAAATTCAGAAATACAACTGGGCGACGCCGAGCACGTACAGTTAGTTGTATATATTTGTAATCACGTTCTCGAAAACGGCTCTAGCGATTTCGATGAAAGTTGCAATATAGGGGCTTACGGGGGCGAAAAATCGATCTAGCTAGGTTTTACATTTGAACATATCGAAACAAATGGCCGGTGGAGCCGAAAGGAGTGGCGTTCTGGAGTTCTGGCGATTCGCGTAACGAAAGACGTAGCGTTTGAAGACCTCGACGATTAAAAAGATGCCAAAAACAGGCATGGATCGGAAATAGTACCTTCACTCGTTATTGCAGGCTGATTTTGCAGAAAATACACAGTTTGATCTTGAAATTCTGGGAAAAGTAATTTTTTGTATGGAATATATAATAGAATAGTAGTATTAGTATATAATAGAATATATAATATACCACACAAAAAATTACTTAATTTCTACAAAATATTATTTCATCGAAAATTATTCCTGTTTTGAGTTCTTAAAAATATGAATGAACACTAATTTAATGTGAGTCTTAAATTATTTCCATTTCACTGTCCTAAAATACTAAATAACCAAATAACTGTGACCAACTTGGATGTAGCGCGGTTGGCACAGTTCTCACCTAACCTAACTCATTTGGTCGGAAAGCCCTTTCTTAGTTACTGCTGCCAATCCCTTTGTTCAAATGTCACTCAAACGCAAACTGCCATCGCACACTGCCATCGCAAAAGTAACACGACAACGTATTTTAAAGCTGGATACCTAGTTTGAAAAAAATATCGTCCATCTAACAAAGCACTTTGTATATCGGAGCGTGGTAGTTGATTTCAAAAGGTTACTAGTTGAAGTATCAAAGGTTAAAAAAGAAAAAACTTTTTTACAAAAAATGCAACCGACTTTCAAACAAACTACAAAGTGAAAAATAACTTTAATTTCGGAAGTCGGTGTCTTTGGATCAGTATTTTAGTTTTTGACACCGACTTTCGAAATTAAAGTTATTTTTCACTATGTAGTTTGGAAGTCGGTTGTATTTTTTGTAAAAAAGTTTTTTTTTTCACTTTTTAGTGGGTTGATTTGTAATTTATCTAAGTTACCTTATGTCAACTGCTCATCAAAAATACCCAAATCGCTACAGATGTACCTTTAATATTTGAAGAGTTCCCTCGATTTCTCCAAGATCCCATCATCAGATCGTGACCAAATGACAATGGGACCAACTTAAAAGTATACCCTTTCAAACAAAAATAGTTATTTGTGCAACAAGAGAGCAAAGTTGTTTTTTGCTGCGAGTGTTGATTTTGAATCCCGAGTAAGCGAAGGATTCCATATTAATTGAATCACGAGCGTAGCAAGTGATTCTAAGTTAGAATCCTTAGTGCAGCGAGGAATTCAAAGACACGAGATCAAGTAACTTTGGTCTCGTGTAACACATACAACTTTTCACCTCAGCAGCGAGAACATAAAGGTAAAAAAATACAACAAGATAAACTTCGGACTTTTCTTCGGAACGAAGTTCCTTCTCACGTATGATTTAAAATAGAAACAAAATTTTCGCAGCCGCCATCTTGAATTTTCATTTTGACCTCACGATCGGCTTTAGAACCCTCGAAAACTATGAAAACGACACCCATGACTAAAAATGAGAAATTTTTCGAAGCCGCCATCTTAGATTTGCTTTTTGACCAAATTCACACTATCTCTCTCTCTCTTTCTTTCTCTTTGAATTAGAAGAAGACAGCCGCAAGCGCCCTTTCGCGTGACGATTTCTGCCAGTGCACTCCTACTGCAAGCCGCGTTAAAGAACTTCGTTCCAAAAAATGTAATAAAACAGCATCTAAATAAAACTTCAATTGATTTGCAATTTTACGGTTTTATGTGTATCCGAACGTTTTATTGTTTGTTTCTTTTTGGGTCTACTACCTATGAAATTTTAAAATCGAACTTCGATTCGACTTGCATCTCTCGCTCTTTTCGTATCTAAGTGAAAGTGACAGAACAAAGTGAAGTTCATATCTTTCGAATTTTGTAAGTAGACCCAGCACAGTCATCGGCATTAAAAAAAATAATTAAAAAGTTACTTAGTCTCACGCTCGCAGCAAAATCGAATTTTGCGCATTGTCTATACACAGCAAAACCTGCTTGTTTGAGGTGCTGAGGTGAAAAAGAATTTTTCATTTCGCATACTCGGAAAGTAGTGTTTGTTTGATCCAAGTAGCTGGTGGGAGACGCTGATCCCCACCCTTGGGCGGGAAAGACTCATAGTAATTGCTTCCCTCTCTAGGGCGGGAATGAATTAAAAAAATAGAACTATATTGGTTAGGTAGTTGGTTACAAAAAAATTTACTAAGGGGGTATAACACTGTCGAGTCTGTGGTCATGGGTCCGCTATCGAAGAAATAATGGAATTGTAAAATAGACATTTGTTATGGGTATATCCCCCATGGGGGATATTACACTGTCATATTATATCATATACCTATCTACGATTCTCACAAATTACCCATGTTATATCTATTTTACAATTTAGTTATGTCTTTGATCATGGATCTGTGATCATAGATATTATGATAGTGTAATACCCCCTTTATAGAAAAATACTGATTAAAAAAAAATGCTGCTGTCTTGTCATCGTATATACAGGGTGATTGGAAGATAGGTGCAAAGCTTTAAGGCGAAGATAGTACAGACAATTTAGAACCATTTAAGCCATGGTTGTCTTAGACGAAGTCTTACCAAATATTTTACAAATTTCTTATTTTTTCTAATCGTATTGTACAAATTTTTTATTTTTTCTGAGCTTTAAATGTCTGTAAAAAAAATGTCTAATGACACAGAAGCCTAAAACATGTTTTGCTTGGTTGCTTACACATTACTTTAATTAAATAAATAAAAAATGAATTCATTTATCATTCAATTTGGCCATAATTATGCAGTTTACATTAAATTTTGAGAATTTCCGAAAAAAAACTAAAAAATTTGGTTAAAAAAATGTGGTAAGACTTCGTCTAAGACAACCATGGCTTAAATGGTTCTAAATTGTCTATACTATCTTCACCTTAAAGCTTTGCACCCATCTTCCAATCACCCTGTATAAACAGCCAGTGTGAATTTAAAAAATACCTAAGCGAGACGACGCGCGGCGGTGATGCGGTGTGTTCCATATTTAAAATTAAAAAAGACTAATAGGTACCTACTAGAATACTCATGTTATTATTATCAATTAATGTTTTAGAAAAACTACAACTTTTTACTTTCCTTATATTCGAAATGAAAAGTAGAGTGTTTACGAGTAACTCGGGTGAAAGTCATCAATTCCTTTCGACCCTTGTATTGTATTACAATCTACTATTTCAAATCGGTTCAGCCGTCTTCGAGTAAACGGGGAACAAACATAAAAACAAAATATCCCAATTAATTGAGAACCTCCTTCTTTTTGTTGAAGACGGTTAAAAATGAAGAAAAAGTAGTCCAGGTATTATTTTCTCCTCTAAAACATTTTATATAAAATGGTAATTTATAAAATCCAGTGTGTTTGAGAGATACTCGTAGGAGAGGACCGCGGCCCGTGTAGCGAAAACGTTATCTATGACATGAAAAAGAGGACCCTATGTTATTGTACTGATCTGATGATGCTGATACACATTCTTATTGCTATATTGGAGTATTGCTGTATTCCTGTTGGCGGAGAATGGCTTCTGGTAAAATTACTAGTATATGAAGCGTTTCTTTTCTACCGTTGGTAACGCCAAATCCAGGATTAGCATTTAATCAGGCAGATATGCCAATCGTTTAGAATTTTTGATAAATAATATACCTATAGTCTTAAAAAAATATACTTTGATGACCAGTGATCGGAAATAGATAAGCTAATATACCTAAAGTTTAAAGAACAGATACAAAAAAGTGGAGACTTCCTTACGACTACAATATTTTTTCGGGACTAATGTCGGGTTTCGGGACATCACTTGTCATTCACATGAAAAAATTGTTTTTTTTATCTTAACCTTGTTAGTTAGATGATTATTAAAGCTGGTATGTAAAAAACATTAGCTTTCGCGCTTACTTACATCGTTCAAACGAAGATAAGGAGATTACCTTTATTTTTTAAAACAATAAAAATCGTGCATACTCTTTTTTTTAAAACAGAAACAGGAAATTAATTCAATAGTTGTGTTACTTTATTAATTTTAGTTGTACTTAGACAATGTTCCGAAACCCGGGACATTAGTCCCGGAAAAATATTTTGTCGTAAGGCGTCTCCACTTTGTCTCTGTTCTTTTTCGAACTTTAGGTATTTTAGCTCACCTATTTCCGATCACTGATGATGACGAATAAACTAATTAAATACAATGTCATGCGAAGTAGCTGAACATTGATGAAAAAATTACATTCTTTTTATTTCGTCTGGTCTAAAGTAGTATAGTAGACCTCATAATTGCGTTACCACTTTTGACAACAATTCCCAGTAAATTGAAACTTCACTAAGGTTGAAACTATCTGTCACCTATGTAACAGATAGTTTAATAGTAAAACTACAAGTAATAAAACGACAGGGTCTAGAGTCTAGAAGTCGAAATCTTGTCGTTTTATAGTGTGCAAGTGACTCAAGCAATATTAAGAGTTGGATTATACAAAAATTCTATATTTACCTGCAACAATCCGTAACGCAGCTCGATGTCCAGAAAGTAGTACTCCTTAGCGTGCGGTGGGAGCACGGACGGCGCGTTTAGTATATGTTGCTGTGCCGATGGCGGGCCCAGGGTGATCGGGTGCGGCTGCACAGGTGGAGCGTGACCATGTGGCACGTTGCACTCCTGCGAAAATGGAATTGTTGTGAGTGAAAATACCAACATAAAAGTAAAGTAGCTACTACGTTTCGTGCTACGTATTTAGTACTTGCTGCGTTTGGCGTAGTGGCGTAGAACTTGCTACGTTCTGCGTAGCACTCGCTACGTTCTGTGTAGCACTTGCTACGATTTTCGTAGCACTTTAAACGGGCTCACAGATGCAATACGATGACATATTTTTTAAGTTATTATAAACACATACTGAGGACAATTAAAGTTAGAAATAGACACAACACAGTATGTCCGGAACGGTCTCCCGCCACCTATGAGCATCATAGGCGGCGGCATGTGAAGCCATGTCAGAGGCCTAAGGGCGGCTTTAAAATTGTAACATCAGTCACTAACCATATGAAAAGAAGAAGAAGCATCATAGTAGATAATTTTTCTGTATCAAATTCTTTTCGTTTTTCTCTCCTCGTAATAAAAATAAAACAAAACGATAGCAAATTGAAACGTGATTCTAATCTTAGAAAATCGTGTACCTAGGTATATGAATTATGTTTTGACTATTCAATCCGTCTGTTTATGCTGTTTAGATAACGGCTATGTGGGGTAGATTTTGAGACGGGTCAGTAAGGACAGGCACATTAACCTTTGTAGCTACGGGAAAACGTAAACGATAAAAGTTAAGATTTAAATTTAATTTCAATCACGTGACCAGAGGGCTGGCCAATTCTTAGGCCAAAGAATCAGCATCGCCATCCAACGTGGCAATGCTGCCAGTCTTTTGGGCACTTTTCCCGCTGTCAGCGATGCGGACGAATTTTTTGACGCCCAATGAGCTCTTGTCTTTATTTTTAACTTTTTATTTACATACTTGTACATAATATATATAGTAGTTAGTTGTAAATATGTTTGTGTATATTATATGTTGACATGGTAAACAATTTATACTAATGATTGAAAATAAATAAAAACAGATTTCAATCACCGTCTTTAAAATTTTTAAGCATATTAATACGAGTAAAAAATGGGGCAACTAGTTGGCGGTTTTAACCGACTAGACGCCGACTACAAATATGGCCGACTTATCGGTATATCACTATCCCTTAGTAATAAGGTTGAATAGTGGTCCATCGCTTGTGTCCGCGATGATGGTACAACGATTATGGAACGCTTGTTCTAGTACGCCTACTTCCTTATAAGTATGTCACAATATGTTCCTAAAAGCCTATACCTATTTTAACGGTTGAAAAACGTAGTTAATAAAAGCTTTTTACAGAAAAAAAAACAACCGACTTCAAAACAAAAAACACTAAAAGTGAAAAATGACTTTAATCTCGGAAGTCGGTGGTAAAAACTAAAATTCAAAACCAGACACCGACTTCCGAAATTAAAGTTGTTTTTCACTTTGTAGTTTGGAAGTCGGTTGGATTTTTTGTAAAAAAGTTTTTTTTTTAACTTTTTAGTGATTTGGTTTGTAATTTATCTAAGTTACAATAGTCTTCCTTATGTCAACTGCTAATCAAAAATACCCAAATCGCTATAGATGTGCCTATAATATTTGAAGAGTTCCCTCGATTTCTCCAAGATCCCATCATCAGATCGTGACCAAATGACAATGGGACCAACTTGAAAGTATATCCTCTCAAACAAAAAAATAATTTTTCAAGTCTGTCCAGCGGTCTTCGAGTAATCAGGGAACAAACATAAAAAAAAAATCCCGACGAATTGAGAACCTCCTCCTATTTTTTTAAGTCGGTTAAAAATTCTTAAATTAGATGTAAATAAAAGTGAAATAAATATTTTATCCGTTATCTCGTATTAGCAGTATTATTGTGATTAGGAATAGGGAGGGTCGATAAAATGTAGGGAGGACAAGCGCGAGTGCTTTTTTTGGTATTGCAGTAGCGATTTCAAAGAATACTATTAAAAAAATTAAAGTATTTATTGTACAGTGCATTCAAAGAAGCAAATTAATCAATCAATCAGGAAATGACCTTTACGTAGATGTGTGTTGTTTCGTAAATCAACTGTAAAATTCAGACCAATAGTGGTCGAGTCAATGACGTCACTGTGTACCTACTAGAATACATGGAAATCTTTTGTACCCTTTCGAGTAACAACAACTTTCAAAATACGAGGTAGTTACTCAATAATTTCCGAAAACATCTTAAGATTTACGAAGACTTGCTCGAAGTTCTGAACTATTTTGCCAGATGTTGAACTCCTTTCTGCTTTATAGGATATACGTAGTACGAATCTTCAAGCCAACAAACTCCAACGATAAATTCAATTCAAGTGAAGTGATTGGAATTTGAGATGGACGTGTAAGAATAGATTGAGTGCATAGCGCTTTACGGAAACTCTCCACGTCGAACATTTTGTGGATGAAACGATTTGCGATGAAAGTTGAGTTGATGAAAGTTGTGCTTATGAGGACCGATTGGTAAACAGCGGGCGTTTACCCTCGTCTTGAAACAACCGCATTACACCGGGTTTTTGAATTGAGAATTTGAAGTTGAGAACTTGTCAAACTCTACTTTAGGTGATTTCTTTATATTAAGGGAGCCAGAGGGTTTTTGACCAAGCATATGCAGGGCGAAAAGTTGATAGCTGAGTAGGTACGGCAAAGTAGCCCGCGAATTAAAATAAAAAGCCTGTACACAAAAATATAATGGCATGCGACCACGGCTTTACCTTGATCATTTTTGTACCTATGTCTTGATTTCTGTCTGAAATATTTTCTTGTTTCATACTTTTTTAGAGCGTGATTTTTCAGTAGTCGGGTTTTAGTTTTTGAACTTACTTTTTAGGGTTCCGTAGTAAACAAGGAACCCTTATAGTTTCGTCATGTCCGTCTGTCTGTCTGTCTGTCTGTCCGCGGTCTAACTCCAAGACTGTTAGTACTAGAATGTTGTAATTTGGCATGGGTATACATATTAATGTGTGGTAAAATAAAATTATGAAAAATATATTTTTTTAGGGTGGTATGCACGTAAAGTTGGGTTTTTTTTTCTATCCCTTGTTGTGGGGTATCGTTGGAAATGTCTTTCAAAAACATTGTGAGTGTGTTAAAACTATTTTTTTATTCAGAGATCCGTTTGCGAAATATTAAGCTTTAAAGTGCAAATTGTTGTTAGATTCAAGTGTCCCCCCCCTGCCAGCTAAATGGTTGGTTTAAGATATGTGAAAAAATTCAAGGCAGTAGCTTATATAACGAATTTAAAAGGAAAACTATCACAGCTGAGTAGGCTTTACAAGTTAACGTGTAATAATCGACCAACTTAAATTTGCGGTTGTAAAAACATGTTCACCCATACATTCTGTATGAAAGATTTTTTTTTCAACTACAAAGTTAAGTTTGTTCTTGGGATAAATTCATCCCAACTACGGAACCCTACATTGTGCGTGGTCCGACATGCACTTGGCCGGTTTTTTTATTTAAATTATTTTGGGGTTATAGTTTCGTGATAAAGTATTTACAGCGCAGCTCAAAATTTTTTTTTTGTTTATCTTGTATAATAATACCAGCCTATTATTGTCCCACTGCGGGGCAAACGCCTCTTCTCACAAAGAGAAGGCACGAGCATTGATCACCACGCTTGCTCAAGACGGGTTGGCGATTTCAGACTTATATAATTATTAACTATAAGTCCAGGTTTCCTCACGATGTTTTCTCTTCACCGTTGTTAGTAATGACCAAGATAAACTCAGAAAGTACATATGAATTGAAAAAGTCATATTGGTACTTGCCCGGATTTAAATTCACAACCTCGTGCATGAGAGGAGAGGCCTTAACCACTGGACCATCACGGCATTTATGGTAAAATAGGTATTAATTTTACAGCCGCGCCGTACGTAGCAGTCTCACTTTTGCTTGTTTAAACATATTTATTTACTTAGACAATATGATATATTTACGTATTTGTAATGTACTTGTCAAGCCCTTTCATTTGATACCCAACATGGCACAATTCAATTAATTTTATTTTTTATTTCGTTACTTTATGTCCTCTAGAGGGCGCCATATTGCATTTAATATAACGTCACATAGCTTATAACCAGCAAACAATCAAAGCGCTTCCAATGATACCTCATTTGTCAAATTATGATAGGCAGTTTAGAAGTTATGAGGTAACAGATGAACATACACACATACCGGTCAAAATCATGATAATAATTCGCCGTAGTCGGGTAAAAATCATGAGTTTCTTGCAAAGAAATGTTGATCATGATCAACAGTACATGACAAACCTAATGCGAAGACATATATTACGTACACAAAATTGATATAATGTTATCAATTCGATGTACGCAATGTTTTTCGTAGCTTGTAGTCATCCCCTTAAGAATTAATGATATTAGTACCTCTCACATTTATTATTAACAGGCGATTACTTGAATTCGAAATGCTCTGACATACAGACGTCCGACGGATGGTGCGTTAACATTTTGTTGAAGAACTAGGTTAAATATTAAATACGAATGCATTTTCAATGAATAGGTATACTAATATCCTTCGATCAACAATACCAACTAATATTGGTCAAAGAATTATTTGTTACATTTTACAAATTAGTCTTGGACAACAGCGTACACTTGTAAGCACTGCACGGGATCAGTACCACCTCGAGTCGAGCCGTTCAGGATTCTTTCTATGAAACTTCATACTGCAAAGCACACTAACGGCATCTCGTCGGGATCAGCAGTAGCTTACGTCCGGACGTCGCCCCGCTTACGGCGAGCTGATGCTCCGCTTACGGCGTGGCGTTACCTCGCTAGGGTCGTCGCTACGTTCAACCAGGCGTAAGCGAAGCCTGCCATAACTGGGGCGACGCCTCGGAGATGCTGAGCCGATCTGGTTACGTGTTTACGTTGCGTTGACGCCTAGTTGAAGACGAGACGATGTGGTGAGGTGATGAAGATCCGATGCAGTATTTATACACAAATAAATACTGCATCGAATCGACATCACCTCGGCATCACCTCGGCATCCCAATGGCTTCGCCCAAATCAGATTTAGGTGAGCCGTACCGCACCGCATTGGAAAAATTCTCCTACATAAATTTTTGATTTTAATAATGGAGTCCCTTTCTACTACTTATTATTTTCTATTACTTACTCCTACCGAAAATCCTTACTCATACAAAACTTCAACCCGTACAGAATCGAACAACTATAGAATTACGCGAACGATCGAGTCTCTTAGAAATTCAAAAGCAAACCCGTATTCTGAAATTCGTATTTAAAGACTGGAAACCGACGAATCTTTCATACAAGTCAAACACTATTAAACTCACAAACTCCACCTTGCTTTATCAATAGCTTTTAAAGTTTGGGCTTATGTTTGTCGAGATAAAGCCATAAAATTTTCCTTTGTGGCTTAACTTACTAGCTGAGCCCGCGGTTTTACCTGTGATGTAACTTGTATAAAAAGCACCGTAAGTAGTGGAACATAATAATTCCGTCATTATTAGAAAACTATTGTATAAAATAATATAAATTTTTCCCTTCGACCTAAATAAAGGTGTGCCTCTAGATACAATCGCGGATGGCTGATGGCAGTGTGAATTCCCAGAAGGCTGGGTTGTCACCATTTATCGTGCACGGCTCCAATCCCTGGAAGTAACAGATTTTTTGCTCGACCTTATAAATCAACCTGAGCGACAGGAGAGTTAAGTCCGAACAATGCACGGAATGTAGCGATTTTCAAACATCAAAATTGATTTTAGTATCTTTAATAGGAATCGGGTAGTTTCATTAGGAGAGGGGAATTTATTGTAAGACCGTCGGCCTATCACGGGCAGATCTGACATACTTATGTTTGGTCGTGGTGTCTGGGTGATGGTCACGGTCATGCCCATCGGCCCGTGCCCGCCGTATACATTGTATTGGCTGATGGCATTTTTC
Source organism: Agrochola litura (assembly GCA_949152395.1). NCBI lineage: Eukaryota > Metazoa > Arthropoda > Insecta > Lepidoptera > Noctuidae > Agrochola > Agrochola litura. The sequence continues at coordinate 10,541,540 of OX424491.1, read as the reverse complement.
CCATGCAGGCATGCACAGATCTGAACATGCATGTTAGTGACGGGCCGGTCGCATTACCGCTTTAAAGAGAAACTAGATTGACGTACGAAAGTAAACATGACCGAATAAACATCAGTTTCAATCAACAGGTTACATCCTTGTTTGTTGTATAGAGTAATGAACAAACCTACGCAATACCGCCTACAGTGAGTTGATTGATAATTGTAAAGAGATAAATCCCTATTCTGATTAAATACGATTTGAGTTTCGAATGATTGCATAAAAATACAGGACGCTCTTTTTCCGCATTTGTGTCGTTTCGATCTCTGGGTTAGGAACAAAAAAATGAAGAGTTTTATTCATCATTTCAGTCGAAAGACGTCCACTGCTGGACATAGGCCTCCCCCAAGCACCGCCACTGCGATCGATTCTGTGTTTCCCGCATCCAGCGGATTCCTGCGGCCTTCATAAGGTCATCGGTCCATCTTGTGGGAGGCCTTCCAGCGTTACGTCTTCCGGTACACGGTCGCCACTCCAGAACCTTTCGGCCCCATCGGCCATCCGTTCTGCGAGCAATGTGCCCTGCCCATCTTCACTTAAGTTTGGCAATTCTTCGGCTGTCGCTTACCTTAGTTCTCCTGCGGATCTCTTCAATCACCTCTGAGTTTTACTCACTTTTAAAATAAAGGAATGTTTCCTTTGCGTAAAATTGGTTAAATTCAATATATAACCACCCGAGTGCTCATGGTAAAATGGTAATTTCCATCCAGGATCCACTTCAACTTTCCATCCAGTACTTATATGTATATGTAGATATAAAAATACCTATAGATTTTTACTGCCGCGGTTCAAAGCCGGAGATCCGGTTAGAAATTGTAAACGCACGGCGGTGTATCTATCTCTATTTCTTTTTAAATACCTACGAGTTTATTATAGAACAAGGTCCAACAAAAATAAAGTAAAATATAAAATGAAGGAATTCGTAAAGTTGTAGAAAAGATTCCCAAGAACTAATCCTACTTCCATAATTACCCGACTACGGCAAAGCCAATAGGATTATGATTTCAGCGGGCTATGCATCATGTTACGTATTTTTCTCGTAGTCAGGTTTTAGTTTTAAGCTTTCTTTTATTTCAATGTGAATTTTGAAAGTAAGGGAAAGAAAGAAAATAAGTTTATTTTTGTGCTTATTAGACATAGCTCTGTACTCTGTGCAGAAAGAAGTTTGGTACCAACCCTTAATGAGGATTTCCAAAGGAAAAGAAAAAGGCGAGATTGTTTAGTGCACCCTCTTGACTGTTCTGTTCGAGAGTACTATATGCGACTTATTCTCAAACTGAAATATACCTGACGGCGGAGCAAGTGGCGCTGTCTAGTTTTGTTACGAAGTTCAAAAAGTCTGACAAGAGTGACACTGGCTGGTGACAGCTACTCTAGTAAAGCGTCGCATGGATGGTTGTTGATTTAACCCGTCAAATCCCGTAGTTAAAATTACAATTAAAAATCTATTGTGTCTCGCCGATATCGCGTCCGCGAGACGCAATCGTTAGATTTGACCTCACCGTACTAAGTCGCGCGAAAAAGTGTCCGTACCTACTGTGAAGAGTGTGCTCATACAATAATAATGGCGTTTCCATGACAATCAAGTCAAATCTCTGCGACATTGTGTGTCAGAGGTGTCAAATCAAAACAAAAACGCGACCATGTTTTGACGCGGCAGATCAATAAAATCTTTGCATTCTACCTCTGTTTCAAATATGTATATTAATACAAATTCTACTGAAACTTCAGCGCTTTATGTTTAATTCATGATTATTTTATGTCATGAAAAAGTACGCAGTTGTCAAACTGGTTTAACAATAGTAATTACTAGATACGTGAATCATACCTAGAATATATTGTAATAAGTAGGTACTTAACAGATAAGCATTCAGCGTTGAATAGCGTGGTCGCAGTAATTAAAATAAATCTCGGGTATTACGATGACCTTTGTACGAGTATCATTAAAACTTGATGTTACTATGACTGCTGAACTGTATCTGACGAGGGGTAATTAATTAAAAGGGTAAACGATGATTTCCACCAAACGGCTCGCATCGCATCGGATCGGAACGGATTTTACTATCTTTAAACTATAGTCTATATGACCAAGCCGGCAGCAGCTTGATCGCGGGCGTCTTCCGAGACACGCGATCGTAGCCGTGAGTACCTATGCTGCGACGCGCGATCGTCTCCGTTCGCCTGTAGCCAACAATACTACGTCAACTTCAACCATTTTCAAAAATTAGAACACGTCAACATGGTAGGAATTAAACTATTTGACTAGGCGCAGAAACGACGGTACGGAGCCGATCGTATGAGTCGATCGACGCGATCGGCTGTCATCGCATCCGTTCGTGTCCTTTCCGATGCGAGCCGTTTCGTGGAAATCATCCTTAATTGTTACAGTAATTTCATTATTGCAATTGAATGCTCTTTCATTTAATTTTCAACCTCGGTCGACCAGTATGTACTTAAAATCGGAGGAGTGCTACATAAATGTTCGGGTCGGTGAGATGCGGCTGGGGCACAGCTTGGCAGCAAAATCGAATATTTATTTTACCGACCGGTTGTGAATCGTGCCGAATCGTGCCAACCTAGTTCCCGAGACGCAGCAACACTTAATACCGTTTTAGATGTGTAATAATGCCTATATAAGTAATTTATCGTTTGTAATGGGTCAAGGAACGAATTTCCGTGAAAGTATAATCACACGGCACGGTGAACTGACTAGGGCGAATCAAATCTTGCCAATATTAGGGACGCTGGCTCTTCAATTATATTAGTCGAAACGTTCGAGTTTGATAAAAAAAAATATCTAAGAAAACGAGAGTTAGAATAAAGCAGGTTAGTATTAACAAGCAATTTAGTGACAAGGATAGACAAGTAATTTTTATTTATTTTTTAAATCGTTTGGCTGACGTGTATAATATAGCTCACCTAAATATTGTCGTATCCCATCAAAAACATAACATGTAAAAAAATGCAAGTCTCACAACGCAGTTCTTTTACCGTAAAAAGATGTGACATCTAATGCAAAACCAAGTCTGTTTATTTATTTATAAGTACCTATCTATTTGTCATCTTTATTCTTTTTGTGAGTATGTCAGTGACAAAATTAAAGAACCTTGACCTGCAATAATTCTTAAACTGCTAGTTCAAATTGGATGTAATTTGGGAATATACCTAGTTATACTAAGCCCTCTTGGTCACTGAAAATTCAAGCTTCTAGCTTCATCCACAAGGAAGTTACAGGGGGTCAAAAATGTCCTGAAAGGGTTTGAGAGAAGAAGGTACGGCTGTGCCTTTTTATTTGTTTTGCTCGACTTGGCGGGGGCACTACCATACCCCCGATGTAATATAAGCACGCCTCGTCGTATTCTCATATATTAATAATCTTGTGACTGTGGAATACCGACAGGTGTATTGCACGGTAATACTAGTACTAATTACCTTTAATAATCCGCGATAATATCGACCTTATTGTGGCGATAGAGTTAATTAACCTGAGATAGGTATCTAATGCCGTATATATGGCATTAGGTGAGTAGATAGCAGATTATCATTCAATCCTAATTTGGATATTAGCAAATATTGTCTGGCCTTGACCTATTAATAATATCCTCTTGACCGAATTTCGGTCAAGGTCTCAACGCAAATTAGCCAAGTTCGCAGGAGATAATTATTAGGGCCCGATCGCACGTACCACAACCACTCCACATCGCAGCGACAAAATGTAGGCAAGCAGTGGCTACGTGTGAATAGTGTCAATTCTTGCAATTGCGTTGTGGTAACTGCAAAATAAAATCAAATGGTCGACGCAACGTTGTGGTTGCGTTGTGGCTGCGACGTGGCCTTGATGTGGTCGGTATCGCACACGGGTGATTTTGACGTGGTCCGTGTGAATATGTTGTGGCTAATCTTAGAATTGACCATTTCTTGAAAATGCCAGCTAAAATTGGCCATATCGTTTAATGATAATAATGTCAGTCGACGTTTGGTCATGTCATTAATGTAGGGTGTCCATGGTTTAAGGTGAAATAAAAGTAGATAAGTAACTGCAACCAACTTGGAAGTAGGTTGTTAGTTACTTTGTTCACACTTGATATTTTTGTTTTAATATGACATTTACATTGTAATTCAAACGATTTGACATTAATTTGTATTTGTTATTTATATAAATAATCAAAGGCGACTAGCAAAAGGTATTTAAGTACAAGGCAGATGTGAGCCGGAAAGGGACGCCCTAGGAGGACATATACTATATATGACTTCCAGTCTTACTGGATGCAGCTAAAGACCAGTATTTTATAGAGCGACTGCCTATAATAAATATAGTAAAATAAACAGGGTGGCAGAGACATCGACGCGAAAACTGATACCATGATTCTGAACCCCCTACGCTGAAATTTTTCCTCGGTTATTTTTTTTTATCCGCTGTTCCAAACATTTTGACCGCGTAGATATTGCACTTTAAGCGACGAAAAATTTCAACGCAAGGGGGTTCAGAAATGGAAATCGCGAGCCGATTTCCGGCCTCCGTAGGCGCGGGCTTCCGGACGGTGAGCAATGGGTAGCTCGCCGTCCGATAAGGACCAGACCCGGGTCGACGGCCCGTTGTATTCCACGCGCGCCTCAAAGAGATGTCAGCAGAATTGACGGGGTCCGCTAGGGCCAATGCCTGCCGGGGCTGCGAATAAGGGCCGAAAGGGACATCGTGGCCCCCGGCAACAGGGCAACCGAAGGAACACGGGTGGGTTTTAATCAGTAAGAGTCTGACACGCCATCCCACTCCACCCAGAGCGGGAGAAGTTATTTGATAATTTCACAAACAAAAAAAAAGGGGTATTCAGAATCTGCCAGGGTTGCGAAGAAGTCCGAAAGGGAGATCGTGGCCCCGGCAACATGGCAACTGAAGGAACACGGTGGGTTTTAGTCAGTAAGAGTCTGACACGCCCTCTTGCTCCGCCCAGAGCGGGAGAAGTTATTTGACTATTTCAAACCCAAAAAAAAAAAAATTAAGGGGCGTTTAGAATCATGTACTGAATCCATGGTAACAGTTTTCGCATCGATGTCCTTGCCACCCTGTATAATTATAATAGTGCTTGTTGCTGTCTATCCATGTAACTTAATTTACTATTCGTTTTTATGATACACTTGGGCCGGACGAGGTGTCTAGTTCAGAGCCGGGAGTCACACCTACACGTAAGTATTATGTAACATGTACCTTGCTCGTAAATCATCCTCATTTATGGTTTACGGCAATATTGTTTTTTTCTGTTTAAGAAGGAGTTCCTTTTAAGACAGGTATAGTTTACTAACATGAAATTCAACTTATGGTACTCACCTTAAGTTGCTGAAATGCTGTAGTGTATACTCATACACTACAGCATTTTTCCGAGCATTTCCGTGTAATGTAACATTCTTACGAATGGTACACTAAAAGCAAAAGCTCAATTTAAAAAAAGCATTTCCGTGTAATGTAACGTTCCTGCGAATGCTCGACGCTGATCATTTACCTGTAACATTTTTTTTTTTTTTCCTTAGGGCATCTCACAGCTGGTTTTGAGAAACCTTCGCTGTTTAACCGGTCAATCCTGTGGCTGCCTCAAGCTACTACACTCAAAGCCTCCAGCCAGGGCACATATATAAAACTAAGCTAAAAAGCTTAGGATGAACGCGCACTAAGGGCACCCCCTGCGGGGTTCGAGCCTCGGCTTAGGGCGTTATCCGGAGGGAGGACATCAAAAGATGGGACGGGCTGGAACATTTCTTTTACCTTGCGTTCATTGTAACGACCTGCCCTCGGCCCGCGCACCTCACTCCGCGTCGCTCGCGCTCTTGCCTTTTCTCGATAAAATGTTACACCAATACGCTCGCTGGTTTTTAAAAAGGTTGTAAGAACATGGACGAATGTTCGAAGTGCGGTTCAATAAAATTAAAAAACGGCGAATGCTCAACTTTAGAGTGAATTTTTGGCCAAATAATCAGCATTGACATACAACGTAGCAATGCTGCCAGCCTTTTGGGCACTTTTCCAGTTGACAGCGATATGGACAAAATTTTTGCTGCCCCATGATTCTTTCCCCTCCTTTTTTATGTAAATGTAAATATTATTATTATTTTTATAACACTTTTAGCTTATTTTATTCTACTCGGTACATGAAATAAAATTTACAAGAGTGGAACGTGGGTCCTGTGCATTTGTCTTTTTCTCCTGCATTACGAGCGTGCGTCTATATAGAAGCGGATGCAATTGTCATTCTTCCCTCTGGAAAAATAACAAGTTCATCGTCGAAAGTGACCTGGGGTAAGTATACTTTTAATAGGTGCAGTCGGAAAAAATAATTTTAACAATTATTTTTTCCGACAAATTGACACTGAAAATTTGCCGTCAATTGCCATTTCATACACTGTCAAGTTGTGAATTGATTAAACAGACACTAATGTGCATACTATGACTTATAACTTTGGAATAAACATAGTACCTATAGCATTTAAGGTTAGTGAAATTTCTTTCCTGAATAGTATCCTTATCCAAGGATACTTTCGGCAATGCAATTGTCATTCGCCCATCTAGCCGGAATAATAGAATATATTAATAATAAATAGATAAGTAAAAAAGTAAAATACTAGTATTAAGTTGGATCCGGTTAGGCTGAAATATTAAGTAAAATAAAATAATAAGTTAAGTATTAAGTTAGAATTAAATATTAAGTTAAGTAAAATTAAATATTAATATTGAGTAAAAATTAAGTTGGATCCAGTTAGACTGAAAGCCGATCCCAACATAGCTGGGAATAGGCTAGGCAGATGAGATAAGTAAAAAGCCTCATTTTTTTCCCGATGGGACGTCTCATAGCTGACCTCTGAGATCATGACTATTTAACCGGGCTTTCCTGTGACTGCTTTAAGCTACTACACTCAAAGCCTCCAGCCAGGGGCAAAAAACTATTCTAATTAAAACTAGGCGAGCGCTCGTTAAGGGCACCCCCTGTGGGATACGAACCTCGGCTTAGGGCGTCGCTGGAGGGAGGACATCAAAGATGGGACGGGCTGGTAAAAAAAAACCTCCACCAAAGACGATACTTAAATATGAATGAAAGTCAGACGTTTTTATTTTTTTGTGAAAGATTGTTATATCGCCGATGTCTCAACATGAGGTGTAACAACCTAACGGCGTACGCTGGTTATTTGTGTAATACACTAACGTAGCAATGGCTTTCATTTTGACAGTTCAACAACATGCATTGCGTTATTTACGTTGCAGAGCAGACAAATTTTTCGAACATTGATGCAATGGATTACCAATATCCTTCAAAATCATGCAGATTCTGATTAAGACTGGTTTGTGAATTGAATTGAGTTTAAAGTGGGGAACTTGTCAAACTCTATTTTAGCATTACTTGAGGTGAAAACACTCGAAATTAAAAATTTATTTGCAAGCAACGTGAGAAATTATGAATGTCGTGGACTACATTGAATGAATCACCAGTAATGTGAAGAGGATTTATCCTAAATGTTGGCAACGTCGTAAATAACTGTCAAATATTTACCTGTTTTGATTAATTTATCAATATTACTGTATGGAATTAAGAAAAGTGGCTAACTAGGGAACTAAAATATTGATTATGAAATGCTAATTTCGTAATACCGAATATTTAGTTTTAGATGTAAAAAAAGTATTTGGAAACTTTCCAAATGCCTTTTTTACACCTAAAATTGTTACAACATCAAATTCAGTGTTATAATTGCAATTCATTATTAATATTCTAGGGAACTAGTTAGCCACAGTTCTTATTTCCATACAGTAATATTGAAAAGGGTATGCTTAGATGGTTTGGGCATGTTGAGAGGATGAATGAAAGGCGACTAACAAAATGTATTTATTTACATGGCTGATGTAAAGGTAAAGGCCGGGCGGGGACGCCCTAGGAGGACACAATACTGACCTTATTGGTCATGTTCTTCAGAAAGGCCAGGTGTGTAGTACTCGCAACCGGCGTGCGTGTATGACCAGATGTATGAACGTAAACAAGGCAAAAGGAGTATGTAAGGATCGTAGCAGGTGGCGTTCTGTAGTTTCTGCCTACCCCCATGGGAAGAAGGCGTGAGTTTATGTATGTATGTATGTAATATTGCCAATTAATCAAAACAGCGAAATATTTGACATCTATTTGCGACGTTGCCCACTTTCAGCATAAACATTCTTAGAGTTTGACTTCAAATTCTCAATTCGGAAACCGTGGTTATTGTGTTTATTACTGAGATAGATGTTAATATATCTTAAAAATAAACGTCTTAACACAAAAATACGTCAGTAACTTAAAATATTACCTACAGTTATGTTACAAACTATTATTTGTCAATGAGCCCCATAGGTCTGTACATTGAGGCTCGGGGCAACAAAACAACAAGCCGTAGGTACGGTTTGATAGATGTAACATCACAGTCATTGTAATTAATATCTCTCCAATCCATTGTTTACTATCTTAATCTGCAGGTATTCATTAAATACAAATGTATGTATGAGTGGGAGAAATCAAAATAATATTGATTAAAGATAAATATATACGTCTCGTTTGACCAGTGTCGCGAACCTATTTTAACCGATATTTGCGAACCAATCATGAACGGTTTCGTAAACGGACTCAAGCATGCTTCCCTTATGTCAATTTGCATTTAACATAATTAACATATGGGTATATTCATAAACGATGATTAGTTTAAACGTCAACAATGTATGGTTAAACAGACGCTAATAAATATTAAATTTTGAGCAAATTATTAAGTCAGTGCGAAAACTGATTTAAAAGAGTGCAACTACTTGGAGGTTTTTGCCCTTCCCAAGACGCAAATCTCTATGGAGAATTTCACTAAAGAAACTGTTCGCGATCAGCACTTCTAAACCCTGTTCAAGTGCTGTCAGTGTCAATATTCTACATATTATATGACACCGACAGCACTTAAATATGCGCTAAATCGCGTCCAGTTTCTTAAGTGAAATTCGCCCTTAGTGCTTAATATGTTTTTACGAAGCATTGATTCACCTACTGTTTCTTCTGCAGTATTTACTTTATTGGATAGCTGTTTCGTTTTTAAATCATCTAGCACACTATTTTTTTTAACAACCTCCACTAAATTTCATTGATGAAACTTCAAAGTTAAATGTTGACTATTCAAAAATAGTTTACACACATGAATAGTATAGCTACGGTTTCCTAGAAGAGCAGTGGCGGCAGTTGGGTTTGACTTTACAGTGTCAAAAAACGGTCTCTAGTAAAACACAGGACATCATTATAGCAGCACCGCCCCTACATAGCAAATAACTTGTCATTCAAGTTAGGATTTAAAATCAAACGCATTAAAGTCTATTTTACGATGGCTATACATAATAGTGGATGGCTCGCGGGCAGTGAGCGGCCCACGATCCTTCACACGTCGCGCCGACATCAGTACGCTTCAAGCGAGGAGCTCCCCGGCGAAGAAACGCCTGCAGGCGGTATGCATGCGCCTTGCCTGCCGCGCGGTGACGCCTCGCCGGCCGCGCGGTGACGCCAACGATGGCTCTATCCCCTCACCGATGGCGTGCCGGCAACGAGCGGTCACCTTGCTGACGGCGCGTTAGCGACTAGTGATCGCTCTACTGATGATGCGTTGGCGACTAGCGATCGCTTTGCTGACGGCGCATTAGCGACTAAATTTTTCGAGGCGGTGCCGGGGCGTTACTGTGCTTTAGCGGTGCTGTTATAACAGGCGATGTCCTCTACTTTGATAAATAACGTTTCTTTATAACGTGTGGAATTTCAATACTGACAGGGGCCCCCGACCACACACGTTTTCTTTATTTTATAACACTGTTTTCTGGAAGTTTTGTTTCTACTCAGAATGCCTACATGTTAGACGCGTAACTGTTTTAATTTATTTGTACACCTGAAGACTCGTCTCGAGTTACCCTTTGTCTAATGATTTCAATGTGTGAAGGGTACCCAATTAACACAAACGTCCCGACCTAGTCCCGAAATAAATACAAGTAGGTATTTTAACATAGCTAGACGGGGTCGCGGCAGAACGAGGAGAAGATGGCGGGGCGCCTACGATAGCAAGAGGAAACACAGGGAAGGAGGGAATGGGAGGCGTTAGACCAAAAGTGAAAAAAGGTATTTTAACTAAACGTGAATTCAGAATCTTACATAGGTAATGCCATGTTTTAGAAACACAAACTCAAACAAAGTTAAAATTCCATTGCACCAACAATTCGGGACCTTTTTATTACAAATGGCCATTCAAAAATCAACTTAGATTTCATAGCTCTGCAGTAAATAGTTGAGTAAGTGGCTATGAATGTATTATTTCACATTATTGGAATGCAAAGTAGCCTAAGGCCCACCTGATGTTAAGTAGTTACCGCCACATTTTTTTTTTGGGTGGGTAGTTATCAAATAACTTCTCCCGCTCTGGGTGGAGCGGGAGGGCGTGTCAGACTCATACTGACTAAAACCCACCCGTGTTCCTTCAGTTGCCATGTTGCCGGGGGGCCACGATATCCCTATCGGCCCATATTCGCAGCCCCGGCAGGCATTGGCCCTAGCGGACCCCGTCAATTCTGCTGACATTTCTTTGAGGCGCGCGTGGAACACAATGCGCCGTCGACCCGGGCTTGGTCCTTATCGAACCGCGAGCTACCCATTGCTCACCGTCCGCAAGCCCGCGCCTACGGTGGCCGGAAATCTGCCTGTGATTCCCGACGCCCAGGGCGTCTCCTCCTGCGGCGGTTAGGGGCGCGAGGGCGCGAAATTTGCCTCTCCCTCACGCGCTCCGCCTCTTCCTTCGCGAGCATTACTGCTTCGCAGAAGGAGGTGACGGCCTCGCATAGTTACCGCCACCTAAGGACATCTACAATTTCGGAGGCATCGCAGAGATGCTATCTCAGCTACTTAGAGACAAAACTAAAATTTCATGTACTTGTAATTACAACGTTGCTTGGCTACAGAAATAGGTATGGTAGGTATTACCTACATCCCGGGCGAGCTCCTTCGTGAAGAATTCTACAGGCCCTCAAAATATCTCAGATTCTGAATTCAAGTAGATACAGTCACGGGACTTAATTGGTAAGCTTAATTGGTTTATACCCTACGTCAATTTATCGTGCTATAGCTATTTCATTCAACTGTCATTGCGTTGTGATTTGAAAATTATACGGATTATTTAAGTTGGTAGTAACTTTGCTCGACAATTAATTTTCCTGACTTTAGGTATATAAGTGTATGTACTTACATGCCAATTCATGATGTTATGAAGGCTAGCGAGAACAGGCTCCGAGGCAAAGGCGATGGTAGTGGTGCCCTCCTCCAACGCGTGGATGACCTGCAGCATCTTTGAATGGCGCTGCTTCTCTAGAGTGCTGACGCAGATACGGATGCTGTCCAGCATGGTCTCCTTGCGCTTCGGCTTGTACAGCTTCTCCGCAATGCGCTTGTCGAACACGAAGACAGAACACTCCTGAGGACAAAGGAGATAGATGTTACTCGAGAATATTCAGTACATTTCAACGAGACAATATTATAGACATGGGGTCTAAAGTCGCAGATGGCGGAAAACGTGAGGAACAATGTGTTCGTTTGTAGGAATAAAGTATTTTTCAACACACTTGCTCGTAAAGTTTCTTTTATTGCATCGGTTTTAGGTGCACAATGCAGTGTATTTAATATGTGTGTTTTTTACTTTGCATTATGCGCCACAGATACCTAACTACTCGTATATACTTACTAGTAAGTTTTGTGGGTTTTTAAATCTTAGCTAAGATCCTTCATTTCTTTTTATGCCTATACTTAGTGAATAAATAAACTATGATAAATAAACATAATATTTCATCAAATTATTCATTTATATTCCTAATATGTTAATAAATAGGTACTAAATGCGAAGGCACGGTGCAAGAAAAAATCTGCGAGCCATTTTTCACAACCATTATCTACAAATAGGAGAGGAGCTAGGTAGCTTCTATTCAATAACATCATAATAATTGTCTACAGAAAATAAAGTTTTAACTTGATTTAGAAAATATAATATATTTTATAGATCATTGAGCCGAGCCGATTCGCACAAACAAGCGAAGTACGAGTATGTTCAAGGTGAACTTTAAGTCGACTGTTTCCAGCTGACTGACTTGTTCGGAGGGCGCGGCGGGACAATTTATTATTTATTTTATTTTATTTATTCGGAAGAACAAATAGTTACACATTATACATAACATAATATCACGACTGTATTTCCCGTTGAGTTATGCAGAGGTGTAACTATTGAAGTACACCGACATTTCATCAGTAATTTGTCATAATTATATATGTTAATGTTATTATGTCGTTTGTTTAATGACTGTAGGTACACACAGCGTCAGTATGTGCTAGCCCCTGAAGTTTTAAAATGTTACACTGCTATAACATTGAATTCGTTACGAATAATCTAAAGAATACTTCAAAAAGAGTTCATTTTCGGTCCATCGCATCACCGAACGTCGTTATACTCATACCGGCAGTTTGAAGAACTAGCCAGCGAGCCCATGTGAATTGCGATGAAATTGTTAACTACTATCGTCCGAGTCACTTTATCTTTAGGTACTTGTCTAATCGGTAGATGTTATAATTTGAGGGTATCCATTAACGTTTTTTTTTATAAAATTAATCCATACTCTCAAGTTATAACTACAACGTTTGATGTATCATATCGTTCATCTATAACTATTGTTTATTTCTAGCGCTTCTTATTTTATCATTTGTGTTAATAGGATGTTACTTGTTTAGGGACCCGTTTGTGTCAGTTGGCAAAATGTGTATATTATATAACTGTCAATTATCAAATCAAATTCTAAAATATAAATCTTTGTAGTAAAATAAGATCAATTTTTTTAAAAACAATAGTAATAATAAATGTTATTAAATTACTATCAAAATGTTTAATTTTTCTGGATTTTAAATTATTTATAAATATTATTACAAAAACAAAAAAAAAATACAATTAAAAAAAATATAGTGAATGACAAAATGCATATTTCGTGCCTAGGATTTAAACCTCCTATCTTATGCACGGCAAGCGGTCTTGAAATCTCTGTTCTATTTAGATATTGAATAACTTGTTGTAAATGTTAACGTTATTCACTAAAACAATACATTAATTTTATAATAAAATGTTTTTGCAAAATACTAAAACCAACTTGGGCCTATCATGGATTTGAACGCACGTGTCTTTTGGGGGGTAACTACATAATGGAGTTGTGTGTACACTCAAGTATTGTCGTCATTTTCAAATATCTGAATCGCTCTGAGGTTTGTTGTTAGGGAAACCAATTCTGGGGTAAGCTTGCCTTTGTATGTAAGATTCAGTGTAAGTACACTAAATAATAAGAATAAAATACTTAACAAGTCAAACAATCTGCCTAGACTTTTCCCAACTATGTCGGGGTCGGCTTTCGTCTTACCGGATGCAGCTGAATACCAGTATTTTACATGAAGCGACTGCTTATCTGACCTCCACAACCCAGCAACTATACTGGGTAACACGATACCCCGTGGTAAGACTGGTTATCAGACTTTTATGCTTCTGATTACCCGTAACGACTGTCAAAGATCTATAAATGACAGCCGGAACCAACGGCTTAACGTGCTTTCCGAGGCACGGAGGAATCGTGGAACGTAAAGATGGTCACCCATCCACGGGGACCAACCCCGGCAAGCGTAGCTTAACCTGATGGATCGACCTGTGAGAAAATACATAACAAGTAAAGCAGTTAATAAACCAGTATTTAGCAGAGAGTAAATAGCTTTATAGGTTAGTGCTACAAGTTCCTTTGACATAGACCGGCTCTAATGAATCGTTTTATTTGAGAGTTAAACGTGTAATCACAGGACTAATTGACGAAGTTTTCGAGTACCTACGATACTGTGATTGTGATAGACGAAAATACGAACTGAAAGCCGGTCGAGTGACACGATGTAAATCGATGGTGACACGATACTTAAATGACCTTTCAATTATTTTCCGGCAATCAGTGAGACAATACACGGTCGAATACTACTTAATTAAAATATTCAGAATATTTGTTTGCATTGTTTCGACCGTTTATTCATTAAGAAGCAGAGTAAATAAATTACATTATTAACTCAGCTGGCACGCTAGCTGATTCAGTTCGATAACAAGATGGCCGAGGTACATTAAGAAAATAGAAATACTGTAGATATTATGATAAGAACCAAGATTGTAATGAATCAGCAAACTGGTTCAGTGGCCCTTTAGTAAACTTAGTTACACCTTTCCTTAGCATTATCCTTCGGGTTGTTACTGTGATGTCTAAGAAATATTTCTTCCAACTCCCTGACTTTACCATTGGTACAGTACCGACCAAAAGTCCATGAGCAATCTCACAAAGCAATAGAATGACGCTTCGGTTTGACTTACGACCTTCTTCTATAAGTTGTTACAATACTGTAGACACGCACATTACACACACACACTCACTTTGTCTGCAACCAATGACTAGTTCAATAATCATCATTCGTTTTTAGTTTCATTCGTCTTGTTCACATAAATATTAAAGTTTAGCAGGTAGACCACAAAAAACTGAGTAAATTATTTCGATTTCTGTGGGGTAGATGCAGTTTGTTACGAGTATTTAATTAATAGAACTTTTTTGGTTCGTGGATAATATTGGTGACGAGTATTTAGCGCAGTGTTGTGGTTATTATTATCAAAAAGCAGGCATAAAATATATTGAAGAGATCAGATCAGATCAGAGAATATTATTGCGCTGCGTAAAAGTGAAGTGAATATCTAATGAAACCGGACTAAGTGTGAGTGTTATCATTTATATATTTCATATTTTACTAAACATAAATCTTAATCAAGGGTATTGTTGATAGAACAGAGGTATTGTTGAGACAGAAGATGCCTTTAAAGTTTTAAATTCATTGTGAGGTTTAATTCGATTAGTGAATAATAAATAATAAGGTATTATGTGTAATAAAAACAATGTTTTTCTTTGTTCTAGAGAAATACTGTGAGGGTTAAGAGATATGAGGAAGGGGCTTATTATCGAGTAGCAGCGACGTCAAATGGTGAATGAAACAAATGGTTTCATACCAACGAGATATTTTGCTGAATTATTAAAAACACGTCATTATGAACCGTTCGCCGTGCACTCTGAAGGCTTGCATCACTGAAGACCAGCTAGAAAACTGTTTTTAACCTTAAACTATTGACCGTACCAACTTAATAAACAACAGATTCGTTATTGCATGAATTTATGGTAACGAATTTTTTAAGCACGTTTCAATAGGTTGTTTGTCGTATTTCTTGCAGATATACCGAAATTGTTTAATATTATTTTAGTAATAGTATTTTAGGATTAAAATTTGAGCTTTAGTTTCAATCTTCTTTTCGTAAAGAAAATGAATACTTAAGCTTTAACCTCAATAACAACCAATATTTACTAAAGTCAAATAAAATGTAAAATAATTAATACAAATAAAATATAAACAAATATTTAACCTTAAAATTACCTATTCTGTAAGTAGTTTTTTACATTTTAAGTAGTCTAATATTCTTATTTATTACTTAATTACTTCGACCATGATCAAAGCTTAATATTTATGGTGAAAAAATCCATTAAAAATTTAAAATATTTCATAATTTAAATATGTCAAAATAATACAAACTGCTTCTATGTTTCTTGACATCTATTTCACATCTTATTCAGCTGAAGTAATGATAAATAATTGTAGCAATTTTTTAACTTATGTAAAATAGATATAACGAATAAACATATTTTTTTAAATTTTGTTATCATATGTCACGCATTTTTATTCTAAAACCTTTATTGCAATAACAACATAAAAAAGCAGCAACATTTAAAAAATATTATTATCGAAAACAAAAATAATAATATTTGCACAAAAACCGCACTGTGTTTTATGAGATTAGAACCTGAGGCAGTTTGAATTCCATACCAACGCTTAACGCTTTCTGCTATCTGCACTTGTTAAGTTACTATCGAATTTTAGCAATGCCATTAACTGGTCAAGTTCACGCGCATAGTGCGTGTGTGCTAGCATGTTTAAAGCGACGGAAATATATTGTTGTTTCGTGTAGCGCAAAACTGCGTTATCTGTGGTGTGTGTATCGTGTTGCTTACACATACAAATGTACGAGCTATACCGCGTGTTCACAGCAATACGACTCTTAGCGTGCTCATGCACTTTTGAGCGCTTACTGTACCTACCTACTTGACAGAAAGTTAGGAACTCGTGGGCACTCAGGGGTAAATCGTAGAAGTTAAATGTTGTCTTAGGCAAGTTTTGGGGTTCAAAAAGTTAGATTGCCAAAAAGGAAACTGCCTACTTTTAAGATTATCTACAAGTAGTAGGTACCCTAAAATAAATAATGATTGTGCTAAATGTGGATTTAGCAACAGATGAGACTCGAAATCACGAAAGATGTGATAGTAAGTACCTACAGCCCCCTGTGGAGGCTATTTTTACGCACCGCTCATTAAAATAGCCTACACGAGCTGCAAACACTCACGAGTATTGGTACGGCGAACACTGTTGACCTTTGAGTGCACTACATTATCAATCACGATGCAAGGTTCTCGACCACGGGCACGTGTATCTATACTTAATACTTGAGTAAGTATTAAGTTCATGATGTTATGAAGGCTAGCGAGAACAGGCTCCGAGGCGATGGTAGTGGTGTTTATTATATATATATATGTGTGAGTACACATATATATACATATAATATTATATTATAAAGAGGTAATTTTTGTTTGTTTATAAGTTTGTATGTAGAAGGTAATCTCCGGAACTGCCAGTCGGATTTGAAAAATTATTTTTAATCACATCTATTCATTTATTCTTCGTAAACAAGGACAAAAATAGTTCTTTAATCCCAAGAGACCAAAAGCGATTTGAATTTAGAATGTGGAAATTGTATAGTAAAAGATCCAATCATCAAAGAGATCAATCACGAACATTGTATGAACAAGTACCAGCCTGAATAATAAAGTAAACCGGGCGCAGGCCAAATTAAAAAAAAAGTATGTGATAAAATAAAAAACGCGCAAAATGCATTCCTCCTTCGTTCGTAATTGTTTACCCAAATTCGTATTTTACGTTTTATTAAAAATGAGTGTCTTCCTTAAGTAGTGAGAAATAAATAAATTAACGTAGGTACTATTCTTAGTCATAAGTTGCACTTGCTTATTTAGTCATAGAGAGTGATGAAAAGTAGTGTCCACCTCGGGAGCAATACTATTTTAAGCTAGAGTAATTTCAACTAGACGTAATTTCAATCCCTCGCTACGGTCAGGATTCTACTCTAGAATCCTTCGCTCCTCTATGGATTCAAAGAAACACTCGCCTTCAAAATAGTTGTTTGCTCTCTAGGCAAACAAGTTACTATTTGCATTGAAACCAATGCAAAAATAAATTTTCAGGATCAGCCCAATTCTTGAGGAAGGTTATAGGCAATGTAACATCATGCTACGGCCCTTAAGAGCCGAGCAATAGATAAAAAGTCAGATGGACGCTAAGTGAAAACGAAGTCAGAGCGCGGGCGGGCGTTGGGATGCGAGCGCCGAAATTTTACGCGGACGAAGACGGGGGCAGAAGCTAGTCTGTAATATTTATATATTAACAGCTGCACGGATTGATCTTCAACGTTAAGTAACGGTTGCCTAGATTGGTCCGTAGATGGCTGACCATCCATTAAGTACCTAAACCCCTCTGTGCCTCGGAAAGTACATTAAGTCCTTGTACTCGGTTGTCGTTCGTAGATCTTTGAGTCTTTGACAGTCGTTACGGGTAGTTAGAAGCCCGGAATTCTGACAACCTGTCTTACCAAGGGGTGTCATTTTACGCAGTAACTGGATTGTAGTGGTCAGACAGGCAGCCAATCCTGGTAAAACACTGGTATTAAGCTACATTCGTTTACATTGGAAGTCGACGCTAACATAAGTAGTTGAGAAAAGGCTAGGCAGATTAATTTTTTTCTGTACTTGATTGTAAATAACGGATTGTGCTGAGATCTTAGTGTGAGACCTTAGGCAGCCTGTTCATTGGCAGCGAAAAAGTGGAGAAGAGGGAATCGAACCCACGCGTAGTTCTTGCGCTTGCTAGACAAACGACGCACTCACCTCACTCAAACATTGGAAAACTAGATAATTAAAATCTCTTCTAGTTTAGACACAGTCACCCGTGCTACTATGCTAATTTAAGTTACAAAAATAATAATAGTCTTTACGGCCCATCCAGAGAATAATCATGTATCTGTCGCAGTAAGATGGTTATAGACGTGATACAGTTATATCCCTAGGGATATATGTAGCTATATACGTATATGAAAGCTAGCTATGTCAGCTTTTGATATGGCCAGATGTTGTGTTGCTGTCATAATAACCACTTCCCTTGAAAGTAATATTAATTACAAGGTATATTAAACTCTTTCCTAAATTTATTCTTAGTGGCTAAAATACATTTTCTTGTATAGGTAATAAAGTTTCACAATGAAGTTCATTGCATGTAACTTTTTCTTGTAAACAGCTTAGTAGCTTCATTTTTATATTATAAAGCTATTTCTCATAAAAGATAAATTATACTCACTTGTGCACTTTCTCACTTTCATAGTAAATCTTTTATGTACTGAAACTGTTATGTACTTCAAGATAAAACACGTTTAATATTGTAGATTTTCTCATCTTTAAACTAATATAATAAAGGTGAAGATTTTTTTTTTTGTTTGAATCCTTAAATCTCTGAAACGTCTACGGATTAGTTTTTTTTGCACTGATAGCCTAATTCTTGAGGAAAGTTATAGGTTATTTAACATCACGCTACGATCCTTAGGAACCGAGCAAATATAAAAAAAGTCAGAATTAAGAACGCTAAGCGAAAAAGAAGTAATAGCGTTGTCGGGCGATGCGATGCGACTCGGTATCTAGTATACTTACGACTTTCACGCGGACGAAGTCCCGGGCAGAAGCTGGTACTTATACAGTGTGAGTCTTTATAATGTGCACATATTGAAATTAGGGAATCTATGCTTAATTTTATAGACGTAAAAAATATAAAAAAATTCTTTTTTTTCTTTTCGCGTCTTATTGAGAAATTTTATGATTATTGTTTAAATTGATGAAAAAAAAACAGATTTATGCTAAAAAAACATGTTTGTTTTCAATTGAGGGTAGTTTTTGCCACAACTTTCATCTTATGAGGACGCCTACTTGCTTCCAATCATTATGGAGTTTGTTTCATCGCGATAGATTATTTAGTTTAAAAGTTACACCGTTTTGTTAATATTTTTATTTAATTCCATTAAAAAAAATTGGATTTTTAAAATATTTTTTCCATTGGTAAAATTAAGCATATATTTCGATATGTGCATATTATAAAGACTTACACTTGTATACTTATAGGGCCATAGACAATGGCATCTTCCATAAATAGAGGTACCTACTGAACGTCCTCTCCAAATCCAAGAAAGAATTAAAAAATATTTTTTTTAATCTTATCTGAACCAACAATCGAAATCACGTTCTACTAGAATCAAAAAACTGTCTGGTAGCTGAAGGTACATCTTTTGATAATGTACCAAGTTCACTCGACAAAGACGCAGACAAAAGTAACAGTAATTCTTGTAAGTAGTTGGCTCCCAAACTTGGAACAATAACACCTTACACTTAACTAGTTTATGTAACTTTATACATAAAGAGTGCCAAAAGTGTTGAACTCGAATCCTTTAGGCTGTGTTTACAAGGCGTGTGGAGGCGGGGCGGTACACAGTCACCTTAGGCCCCGTTCAGCACAGCCACACTCGAACAAAAAGGACAAAAACGATACGGCCGTATAATGAGAGCCTATCGTTTGACACATCAATCTGTAGGTACACACCGACACACTGCTAGCATTTTAAAAACACCTCAATAATATTTTACTCAAAAGAGGGCTTTACTAAAAAGCCAGTGGTGGCCCAGTGATAACATCCTCGACTTACGAGTTGTATAAGTCGTGGATTCGCACCCAGGCAGGCTTTGTGTATATTATTTCATCAGCACTGCTTTTAAAACGGTGAAGGATAGAATCGAGAGGAAACTGGCATGTCCTAGAACCGAAACTTCGAAGACATGTGACATCTACCAACCAGCACCGGGCCCACGTGGTGTATTGCGGTCCACTCCCTTTCACAGAGAGGAGGCCTTGTCCTAGCAGCGGGAACATTATAGACGATTATGCAAATGACTGGAGGTAAATATTGGGCGGTAAAATGTCGATGGGAAACAATTAATTTTTCGCTCCCGTTGCAGCGTATTCAAAAGTTGAGTTTGTCGTCCAAGTCATAATTTTAATATTCTGGCTGGTATCACTTGTTCAGAGCATTAGAATGAAGAAATCTGTCCTACATGACTGTTGCAAAACAACCACAGGCTATAAATATTTTAAAACCACATCATTATCTTCAGCTCGGCATGTAATACGTTTGCTTTTTAAAACTGTTTTTGCGAGATCTTTACAATATATAGCTGTGACCTATTTCATACGAGAGTGATAAATTCCTGGAGCCTGGATTTGTATCCGGTCTCCGATCCGATATACATAGAAGGGGAGCCTATTACCGTTAATAGGCTCCCCTTCTATACAAAGGGTTATTGGTTATATGTCGGAAATCCTTTAAGGTGATGTAGGAGAAGTCATTTGCAACCAAAAGACTCTTCATGACCCCTATACCAATGGCAACTATTTTCAAGTCATTTGACATTTTATATTTTAAAATGAATGAAATAAAACAAAAATGTCAAATAACTCGAAAATTTTTGACATTTTCGTAGGAGTTAAAAGGGGTCAATTGGTTGTAAATGACCTCTCCTACATCCCCTTAATAGATTGCCAACATATAACCATAACCCTGTATAATTCTTATCCTTACATATTATAAAACAAAGTCCCCCGCTGCGTCTGTCTGTCTGTCTGTCTGACTGAACGCGATAAACTCAAAAACTACGGAACGGATTTTCAAACGGTTATCACTAATGGACGAAATGATTTACGCGGAAGGTTTTGGTGTATAATTAATTAGGGTTTTGTGTAAATTGGCTAAAATTTGACAATTATTGTTGAAGATGTCGGAAAAAATCATGCCGACTGGGAACTTGATTGGCGTGCTCCGCGGAAATCGTAAAAGTTACATACAATTTATGTTCTACAGTATTGTTCATCTTGAAAAGTTCAACAAAAAAGTCCGCGATGGCATAATATGTCTATCCTCTAAGGATGACCCACAATAACCATTTTTATCTTTCAGAATTTGATAAAAATTACATTATTTCCGAAGCTATTTTAACCGGTATTCCTTATCCAATAAAATATGTTATTTAAATTAGGCATTTAATTTAGTTTAAAATATGCCTGACATGATATAATTTAAATAAATAATTTAAAAGATATCACAGTTTCAAAATTACGCGTAACTATATAATTATGGTTGATGACAACGCGGGCGCAGCGGTATTAGTCAATGACCTTTCCTCGGCTATTCGATATGTAATCCCGGTAGTACGTTCCTGTGGGATATTTTTCGACATCCACGTGGGCGAAGCCGCGGACAAAAACTAATACAATCTAATGTAGACACAATAATCAGAATTAGAAACAATGAGAAAAGCGGCTGTCATTTTTCCGGCTACCGCTTTACTCGCCATTGTGTCCTTACCATTACTAACACGAACATGGTCATTGTATTATACATAATGCACTGTATATTTATCTCTTCATTTTCTCAGCGCTTTCACATGCCATGCGCTCCAAGGTGAAATCTTGTGCGCAACTACATTCTCGACATCAACAAGTCTTGAAATTATAAAGCCATATTAAAACGTTTCGTGTCTCGTGAATCGTTTAATCTAGTCTACTATTTCCTGGAACCAGGAAGGTTTATAGTTTGCTGGGAATACTCGGCCAAATAACTACCTATCTCGACTTATCCTAGACTAGACTTTGTTATTTATTACGGCTCTTTGCACTTACAGCATTTTACTTGTCGTTTATTTTTACAATCTTCTTTCATAATTAATTTTGATCGTTTTATTAGAGATACTTATTAACAACGTCCTCAATACCCCGAATAGACTCAAATTACATTAAAGGAAATGATAAATAAAGGCAAGACTTAGTTATTACTAGCTTTAGCCAGCGGCTTCGCCCGCGTGATTGTCGCAATTATGCCCCGGGAACGTACGTACCTACAGCCAGAATAAAAACCATCCTATAACCTAATCCAGGTCATGGTCTATACATATGCAAAATTTCATCCAAATCCGTTGAGGTGTAATATAAAGGGTGGCAACATCGAAGCGAAAACTGTTACCATGGATTCAGTACATGATTCTGTACACCCCTTTTATTTATACTGTTACGAATTTGAAACTAGCATATTTTTTGATTAAAATCAAAGAAAACACTACTTTTTACTGTAAATATGCTATCGCACTATGTAATAAATAGCTTACAGAAAATAATGTTTTTCCTTAAAGTGGGCAATCACTCTCTGGTTTACCCTAATGTCTTCGGTATGTTAACATAACTGTCGTATATCGCCCAATAGCTTAAGATACTCTAATCTATATATATAAAAATCAATTGCTGTTCGTTAGTCTCACTAAAACTCGAGAACGGCTGGGCCGATTTAGCTGATTTTGGTTTTGAAATGTTTGTCGTAGTCCAGGGAAGGTTTAAACGGTGAGAAAATATGGATAAACTAACGAAAAAAAAAAAAATATGAAGAAAATTCACGTTCTCATACGTTTTGTGTGGATCGGCTTTTTTGATATCTCGGTAGGTAGGTAGGGTAGGTAGGTAGGGTAGGTAGGTAGGGTAGGTAGGTAGGGTAGGTAGGTAGGGTAGGTAGGTAGGGTAGGTAGGTAGGGTAGGTAGGTAGGGTAGGTAGGTAGGTAGGGTAGGTAGGTAGGGTAGGTAGGTAGGGTAGGTAGGTAGGGTAGGTAGGTAGGGTAGGTAGGTAGGGTAGGTAGGTAGGGTAGGTAGGTAGGGTAGGTAGGTAGGGTAGGTAGGTAGGGTAGGTAGGTAGGTAGGGTAGGTAGGTAGGGTAGGTAGGTAGGGTAGGTAGGTAGGGTAGGTAGGTAGGGTAGGTAGGTAGGGTAGGTAGGTAGGTAGGGTAGGTAGGTAGGGTAGGTAGGTAGGGTAGGTAGGTAGGGTAGGTAGGTAGGGTAGGTAGGTAGGGTAGGTAGGTAGGGTAGGTAGGTAGGATAGGTAGGTAGGGTAGGTAGGTAGGGTAGGTAGGTAGGGTAGGTAGGTAGGGTAGGTAGGTAGGGTAGGTAGGTAGGGTAGGTAGGTAGGGTAGGTAGGGTAGGTAGGTAGGGTAGGTAGGTAGGGTAGGTAGGGTAGAAATTTTAAAATCCTAACAATGAATGTGTTCATTGACTGTTAGGCGGAACGAAGTTTGCTGGGTCAGCTAGTCTATATATATAAAAATCAATTGCTGTTCGTTAGTCTCACTAAAATTCGAGAACGGCTGGGCCGATTTAGCTGATTTTGGTTTTGAAATGTTTGTCGTAGTCCAGGGAAGGTTTAAACGGTGAGAAAATATGGAAAAACTTACGAAAATAAAAAATATGAAGAAAATTCACGTTTTGTGTGGATCGGCTTTTTTGATATCTCGGTAGGGTAGGTAGGGAAGGTAGGGTAGAAATTTTAAAATCCTAAACATGCACATTCATTGACTGTTAGGCGGAACGAAGTTTGCCGGGTCAGCTAGTGTAATATAAATATTACCTTAAAAAAAAAAACACATAACCTTACAAGGGCACTTATGAAACGTCAGAAGCTAGGTGCACGGTTCCAATTGGTCGCTTCCTATGGAGAAGAGCCGGCAAGAAACTCCACGGTTACTCTTTTCAAAATAAATGGTTTCGACAATGTTTTCAAATTCCAGTGTTAATAGGTATGAAAGGACAGTGTAGGCCTATCAACAAGTACCAGGTACTTAGTAAAATATAATAGAAAATGGTCCACAAGTCTACAAAGTTCTCACATTCACAAAATATAAAAGAAAATAATCTAAGTATATAAAAGACAAACAAAATAATAAAAATAAGGACCTATTTAAACCATTGTGTGTGGTTGTCACTTCAAAAGTACGGTGAGCGATATGCCGAAGATAATATATATTTCATATTATCTTTAAAGTGTGTACCTTAACTCCGATTCAAAATTATCGGAGCCGAAGTCAGAATCGGATGTTCCGACCTTTCGGAGTCGGAATCGAAGCTCCATAACAACTCTGGTTTTGTATTATGTATGAAATAAAATATCTTTTTATTTTATTTCATATCATCGTTTCATCGTTTGAACTCGTTCGTGTGCGATGAGTGTGTATGAGTGCCGCCCACGGGTTGACTAAATTTCTTCTAAATATAATGATACTTCTAAATATAACGGTTCTTTGTGAACGAATTTATAGGTACCATAAGCATTATAGAGCTTAATATTTTTCCCATTTTCAGACCAGAAAGAAATACTTTTTCTTTTTCCAAAAGAAAAGTAAATATACGAGCCTCATCCTAAACCGCTTGTAATAAATAATATTTCAATATAGTACTTACTATTCAAATATTTGCCAACGAAAGTATAAATTTTCACAAAATATTTGTCGAAAACCATCGTGAATTAATTGTAGGTACTAAAATAAATTTGTTAAGTCTCTAACATTCATAAAATCTGATAATTTTATTTAGACTTATTAATAAAATAATAATATTATTGGTTTTAATTTACACTCTGCTAGATGCTGATTGCGCGGCTAAGTTGTGCTTGTCCTGGTTACTGGCTAAGCCAGTTAGTGAATGGCTGTCCTTCAAGATCAAACGGTTCCATTTTGTCGTGCCAATACAACACAATACAAGAATGGTAATTACATTTGACGAGTTGTTCCAGATAATCTAAGTCTATAATAAGGGTAAGTAAGTCTAAGTTATAAGTATATCTAATCTATGTCTATAATATAAATATAAATGTTTTATTGTGATTTTATTAGGCGTTGGGTGATGTAAGAACGTAAACGAAGCAAAAGGAGTCTGTCAAGATGGTACTAGGTGACTTTCGTAGTTTCTGCCTACCCCCATGGGATGAAGGTGTGAGTTTATGTACATATGTGTAGTAAAATAATAGCATGTGGACCGAGCTATGCTCTGGTGAAAATAGAGAATGCTCATTTAATAGTATAGAATATTTCATACTAATTCCATGCTGCCATGTCCTTATTCTAAGGTAGCCATCTTGTTCTAAACTTTGGGCAACCGAGCTCTGCTTGGGTGAAAATACGGAAAAAACTAATTTTCCCAGATATGAGATCTAGCTGGATCGATTTTTCGCCCCCGTAAACCGCTATATTGCAACTTTCATCGAAATCGTTAAAGCCGTTTTCGAGGACGTGATTACAAATAGGTATATGTACAAATATTACTCGTTTAATAGCATAGGATTTAACTTTGATAATGCACAGAAAGGTTTATGTGTAATAAATAAACCTCCTTTTATGAGAACTTGCGAGGGCAGTCTAAGACGTCGATTTAATATGGGGAATGAAAAATCCCTTTCGATGCCACGGCATCATTTTAAAGCATAGCAATTTATGTCGTATTACTATATCGATACGTTTGAATGTCCATTGGTAAAAATTTAAAACCCTTGCCATGCCGTCCCGGTCTGCGTAGGCCTTTACTGCGTCGATGCTCGTATGTCAAATGTCATGAGAAAATCCTTTGCTCTGCTGTCTTCTTATTTATTCATTTTAAATAGGTACCTAATTTAAGCACACAAATGTACTGAGGCGGACTTAATGCCATACGCATTTTCTACCAGTCAACCTTAGGGTGATGCAGAGAAACAGTGGTAGGTGCATATACACCAATTAAAAACTGGCATGGCACACTAATTATGTTTATAAATTTAAAAATGGCTACTAAATATTCACAATTTATATAAAGGGATAAAATGTTATCCCAGATTCAGATTTACCACCTAGTTCGGATGCAGATAGTCCTAAGCTTTGTATATTACAAACTTTAAGCCATTATTTACTGTATGTTGTCAAATATTCAATTTTGTAATAAAAAAATGTATCCATGAAATAGTATAATATATTTACTTACCTCTTATTTGGTTTGCCTGCGGGGTAATTGCGTAAGGCATATAAAATAGCAATCGATCACAATGCCTTTCATTTTGACAGTTCAACAACGTTCATTCCGTTGTTTACGTTGTTGATCAGACTAATATCTCAAACCTATGAAGCAATGGTATGTCAAAATAAAAGGCATTGCAATCGATTGCCATTTTATGTGTGTTACGCAATAACCCCGCTGGAGTCTTTATAATCATAATAAATAGCCCGGGATTAGGTTGCAAATAGTACAAGTTGACAGTCTGAGTAATGCATGAATACAATCAGTATTTGGTTACACTGGAAGCTAACTTCAACATAGTTACCTACAAAAACCGGCTGAGTGCATGTCGGACTACGCACAATGAAGGGTTCCGAAGTTGGGATGAATTTATCCCAAATACAAACTTAACATTGTAGTTGAATACATGCTCTCCCATACATCCCAACTGCAAATGTTAGTTTGCACGCACAATATTGAGAGATTTAGCATGTTATTTTAAGACCACAGACTTTTTTTTTAGGTTTTCCTGTAATCTATGAGTGAAGAACCATTCTTTGTTGGTATATTGGCGTGTGCTAGCTGACATATGGCTAATAATTTATCATTTAAATTATGTTTTGTGTTGCGTAATGTAAATTATTTTGCATACTATTGTATAGAATTATTTTTTTTTAACTTGAACAGACAGCTGTGCTGCTGGGGAGTTTGTTGCGCCACTTCTTCTTCCCAGCGAAAGGCACTAGGAAGTGGTGAAGGGTGGGCGTTTTTGGGGGACTGTCTTATGTAATTTTGACGTTCGAAAAGTGCTGATTCTCAGCCTAATTTGAATAAATGACTTTTGAATTTTGAATTTTTGAATTTTGTATTTTTTTCAAAAAATTTGGCCCAGTAGTTTCGTTGGCTTAAATATAAGTGTTTATTTTAAAATTATAAAAAAATATTTTTAAGATCCTCGCAATAAGCCCTTTCATTTGATATGTCACACAGTACTGTTAGCAAAACTTTTTTTTTTTTTCTCGTTTGCTCCCCAAAAGTGACCCCTATATTCAAAATTCATTTATTTACTTTACACTTTCGTATTTGGGTTAAAGAAATACATCTGTGTACCAAATTTCAACTTAATCGGTCCATTGGATTCGGAGAAAATTGGTTGTGACAGACGGACAGACAGACACACGAGTGATCCTATAAGGATTCCGTTTTTTTTCTTTTGAGGTAAGGAACCCTAAAAATGTTTTGAAAACAAAGTTATAAATTCATAAGCCCTACAGAGCGGGGTTCTGCCACAGTGTCCCGAGTGAGTTGTGGCTCTTACTGATTATCTAAATGCGTTCCAGCCAACGTCAGGGAAACTCCAACACAAATCGTCGGTTTGCAAACAGTGCCGTGTAACAAAACACAAAAGCTTGCTTAGTTGGCAAATTGTGAGGGATTTAGGACCTGCGCCCAATGGTGGCACGGCAAGGGATTTTTAGGCGACGAATATAAATATAACTTAATAGTATAACAATAAATTTGAAATTTCAGCGGCAGCGATGCCGCGGTAACCTTAGGCACGCCGCGACGTCCTAAGGCATCATCATTAAAATTTCAATTTTATTGTTGTTCCTATAAGTTAAAATTTCCATTCGTCGAATAAAATCCCTTGATGTGCCATGCTCCCAGTGAGTGGCAGCCGTCACAGCGTAGGCACCTGCCTACGCTGTGACGTGTACATTGTTGTAGGTATGTATGTACCTACCTAGGTACATACATACCTACAACAATGTACCTACTTCACAATTTGGAAACTAAGCAAATACTTTTGCGGTAATATAGAGAAAGGTGAGCTCGTTATAAATGGTCTGCAGCATTTCAGTTTGAAGGTAGAACTGTGGTGTAAAATTTTGGACAATGGCAGGTAGGTGACCAATGTGAATTTTGCATAAAACGCTTTGTCCATATTAAATTACGTGGACTTATTTGGAGTGTTGTGGTAGTAGCAAATTCTTTCACTACTAACTTTATTCATATTTTTCTCTTCTTGTTCTTTATTTCACTGTTTGTCTCTGCATCACCCAAAGGTTGACTGGTAGAAAATGCCTATGGCATTAAGTCCACCTCTGTACATGTATGTGCTTAAAATATTAAATAAATAAACCTACACTTTTCGGACACGACAACGATCGTCCAAAAGTCATTAAATTATCTTCCGACTTCCGTGCCGTCGTCGTGCCGTGTTCGTCGCCGTACTGGCCAGTGAGAAATCAGCCAATGAACGTCATGTTTAAGCTCTAGGCACTTAACTTAAAATAACATCGATGCAGTGAAAATTCACTCTCGTTTAGTGTTACGAGCACGTTAAAAGTGTGTGTGTCATAAAAATCTATTGTACTGGCCTATTTCCCCACTTTTGTGTGATTAGCTTTTATAACGGTAAGTTCCTGTTATCTGAACGGTTGGTGTTGGTTTCAGTCAATGTGAACAGAAATTACTCTTTATTTTATTAAAGGACCAACAACAAATTCATTTTACATTGGTTTGGAAAGGTATTACTGCTAATATTTACACAAATGATAGGCGTACTTAATTTTTAAAGAGAATAGTTATAGGACAGAAGCTGCTTATAAACTAGAAGTAAAATTAAAACAAAGTTAATTAACTGCAAAAAAAATACGAAAGAATACAAATTGATGATGTTAAGAAAATTCGTTTTGGTGTTCGATAAATTTCGATAAATTTCGAATAAAATATTGTATTTCAGAAGCATATCGTCGCTCGGCATCCAATACCGCGAATGAAATTTTTGACGAAAATCACATTTTTGTTTTATTTCATTCTACACGTTCAAATACGTGATCATTTAAAAATTATTTTCGTCAAAAATGTGACTGTATTTAGTTTTTATAATAGCCCTCTGAAGTTTCAATCCAAATTGTAGAAGTCCAAATAATGTCCAGAACGTAATAGATTTTCAGCTTTATAAATTGAATCAATTTGCTTATCATCGTGAGGAATTAATTACTTTCTCAATTAGTTTCCAATTCTCTCATTTAAATTATCGTGACTAAAATTTCTTACTTGAGTCTCCTCATAGATCGACTTTCAAAAGATAATACTTATTAAGATGTTAACTGTTTTCTGTGATATTTATTTATTTGTTTGGTTTCACGTAATACACCCAATTACACTAAATGGAAATGACTTTTCATTTCCGAGATCAAAATGTATGTAATCCCGCTTGAGAAATAGGTCAATGCTATTTCTTTTAAGGTCGCTCCGATGGTGAGAGTAAGGAAGTACAAAATATTGTGAGTAGACATTTTATAAGAAAAGTCACGAGCAATAATATGTATATAGGTACTTAGCAACTATAAAAAGTGATTTTCTCCAACTGTGTTGATTCTCATTTTAAATTGTTACGAATATAGTTTTTTGGAACCCATATTAATATAGGAATAGGTCTTATCTCAAAGTTCCAGTCAATATTCCACGAGAAAATCGCTTTTGAATTTTGGTGGGTGGATACATATTGGCGCTCGTGACTGTACATAAAGGAACGTGAGTTGTGTAGGATACGTATAGCGCATTTTTCTTGGGCTGTGAATTTGTCACGCATGAGCTTCATAAAAACCACAAACAAATTAATATAATCGTGGACAAACAACAAAAAAAAATAGTACAAAGCTTATTTAAAAATTGGCCATGTGCGACTCGGAGTCGCACACGAAGGGTTCCATACCACCGTACAATATTTAACACTACGTATTTTACTTTATTTAAAAAACACGTTTCATGTAAAGGGGTTCTTAATTTTAACATAACAACATAACATCACGCCTTGTTTCCCCGAAGGGTTGGGCAGAGGTGTCCCTGTAGCAGGTACACCCACATTTCGCCAGTTATGTTGTGTCCTTGTCAGTTGTGTTGTGTTCTTAATTTTATTATATTTCTATTATTCGTTGTTATAGCGGCAACAGAAATACGCAATCTGTGAAACGTCACCTATTACGGCTCATGAGATACAGTCCGCTGACGGACAGCGGAGGCTTACTAATACGGTTCCGTTTGGCACCCTTCGGGTACGGAACCCTAAAAAGCAATAAAGGTCCCTTGCAATATTCCTTCATGCTCATTGGAGCGGACCGGTCAATGAAAACGCCTATGCTCAACAGTGGACCTTTACGGGCTGTTACAGTTACAGGATCAAGGTAAAAACAACCTTGAAACAACGTAATAAGAATCCAATTTGTAAGCAGATCATTGCGTGACCATTTCGAGTAGACAGACACTCAACTTTCCCTTGAGATAAGTAAAGGCTCATTTTTATTAGATACGAAACAACTACGGCATTTGTACGATTTCTGTTGGGTAGGCGAGAAGGGACCTCTTTGTATGAGCTCTTTACTCGGGAATAGTTTTCACGATGAGATAAAAATCCATTGCACAATGCCAACGAAGCCATTAAAGCTCACACCTTTATATCGTTTTTTCTCAGTTCAAGTAGGTACAATCAGCCTCAAAAAAAGTATACACGTAGTAACATTCATTTTATTGTCAACAATATTTGTTACTTAATATTGTATCAATTTGTGGCTACAATTAAGTACAAAATGCGTCAGAAGAAAGAAGTGAAGAAGAAGCGGAGTGAAGTGAAGTGTGTTAGTGAAGAAGTGTGTGTCGGTCGAAGTAGTGGTTTTTGGGGGAGGCCTATGTCCAGCAGTGGACGTCTTTCGGCTGAAATGATAAAATGAATGAATAACAACAAAACATGTTGTCATACATTCTTTTTAGCGTGTCGATGGCAATTTATATATTACACGAGTCGGCCCAGAATTTGGTCACGAATTCGGCACCTTCAGTAGCGTCCATCAGTTCCTGTTACGTGCAAACAGCAGGACACGCCGCACACGATATTAAGTGACCCATTGTTTGTGGGACAGCACCACACACCACTACACATTAATACTATATTATGTAACCAACCAATTCAATTAATTTTTGCTCGTGTATACAACTTTTTGGGGCTGACTGTACTATCACGTTTTGACATTACGCCATTATTTTTATCGCAGTCATTTTTATTGGTCTTTTCTATGCACGCGACTTCTTAGTTAAGTCTAGATTTTAATTTAAATGAAAATCTAGACTTAACTAAGTATGTACTCATTAATTTAGTACTCATTCTTACTTTTACTTTAAAAAATAATAATAATAATTAATTAATTAATTAAAATTTATATTTGCTTTTCGATGTTCCAAATATTACCTTAGTGGCACGGCCATATTACACATACACACAAAACAAATATTGTATTTCTAAACGTTTATATTTAGCTCAATTACGAATTGATGCAACTGTTTGCCTTGCAACCTACACACCGTTAACGAGTACCTGTTTTTAGGGTTCCGTAGTCGGGTTATTCCCAAAATACTCCTTTCTTTTGTTCCAAAAAGATAAGATTCTCATACATTAATTCCCAAGTTACTACAAGGAATTATTACACATAACATAACATAACATCACGCCTTGTTTCCCCGAAGGGTTGGGCAGAGGTGTCCCTGTAGGTATTTGGAATTATTCTCAAAGTACTCCACCGATTATTCGTTATCAATTCTCAAACTGCTCCATCTACATAATTACCTACAAAATACATATATTTCATTACAGTCAGTCACAAAATTCTTAAGAAAGATTAAATTATTAAAAAAGAAGCTGTTACAGTGCTGCAATCATTACAACAAATTAGAAAATTATTTGTTTGATTGTACATGTCTCAAAATAGTTTTAAGTCTGTTTTACTGATTATTTTATCTTATGTAGTAACTTATTATGATAAATTTTATTAGGATTCAAAAATTGTGCTAATGGAAGAAATACTGTGACTTTTAGATTTATAAGTATTTTTAACATGTTATGTAAAATTTCAAATGATTTATTGGTCGAACTTTTAAAATATTTTATGTTAGGCTTAATTGCCATATATCATTTTAGATTTTTTATTATTTGTTTTTCATGTTTTTTAGACTTTTGAATCCAGAGACTTTAAAATTTTGTCA
The DNA here is from genome assembly GCA_949152395.1 of Agrochola litura. NCBI lineage: Eukaryota > Metazoa > Arthropoda > Insecta > Lepidoptera > Noctuidae > Agrochola > Agrochola litura. The sequence goes on along the minus strand of OX424491.1, from coordinate 10,509,259 downwards.
GTTGATTTTTGAATGGTTTTAAATGTTGAATTTAAAAAATTATAAGACTCAAAGTGATTGTTGAATTATATTAAAAAGTCTTTTATTTTAAAATTTCTTTTTACTTAAAAATATATTTGCAAAGCTTTTGAGCCAGACTGTACGTCAGCTACCCTTTTATAGTAATCCAGTACATATTTAAATTAGCTTTTTGATTAAAATGGAGTGGAGTACTTTGAGAACATTTTAATATTATCATGGAGTAGAATGAAACCTTATTAAAAATATTATATTTTTCATGGAGTAGTTTGGGAACTCTTTTTGGAGTACTTTGAGAGTAACCCCCGTAGTCAACAAGGAACCCTTATAATTTTGCCATGTCCATCTGTCTGTCTGTCTGAGACTTAGCTCAGAGACTGTTAGTACCTCCCCTACGCGTAGTGTTGTTTTTTCTCTTTTTATCCCATAGAGTGTGGTGTCGTTGGAAAGGTCGTTTAAAAACCATTTTTTGATTCAGGGATCCGTTTGCGAAATATTTAGCTTTAAAGTACAAATTTTTGTTAGAGTCAAGTGGGCTCCCCTGTCAGCTAAATGGTTGGTTCTGAATATGTGAAAAAATTCACAGCAATAGGATAAATAACGAAATTAAAAGGAAAATTATCACAGCTTAGGCTCTATAAGTTAACGAGTAATAATCGACCAAATCGAAAAAACATGTTCTTCCATACATTCTGTATGGGAGAACATGTTTTTCAACTACATTGTTAAGTTTGTTCTTGGGTGAATTCATCCTATCTACGGAACCCTTTATTGTGCGTGATCCGACAGGCACTTGGCCGGTTTTAAATTTAATAATGTATTCAGTACACTGCCTGGCATATTCACACCATACAGAAAATAAAAATAAGATTATGATCAATAAAACTTTGATATACCTATACTTACTATATTTTTTAAAGGGTTTTATCCCTGGGAGTATACCGACGGTGAAGTATCAATATCTAATAACTAACATTTTGGTGGTTTTCACTTTATTGCGTATCTTCTATATACGTTAATATCCCAAATGTGATATATTCGATTGAAATCATTATCACCATCTCAAGCGTTTCCTACAATTTTTTAAAATAAAAGTTACTTTTTATTAAAATATAGATTTTAAACGTTTTTTAAGTGCCTTTAAAATCATGGTTTTGTAGTTATTAGATATTGATACTACACCGTCGATACACTGGCTCAACTGGCTGTCAATTTGTGTGATAAATTATTTTTCAGGTGTTTAATTCACTTTGCCTCGCAGCTAAGGGAATAAACTGGGTCAGCATGGCAAGTGAACAATGAACGAACGAATATTATAATTGGTGGCTTCTTTTAAATGGTTTAACCACACCTTCGAAGTAGGCAATTATATTATAGAATGACGTAATGATTAATTAACGCATACTCAGAAATCGACAGGGTGAAAATACAGGGTGTTTGGCAGAACGTTGAACATACGAAAATGGTGGATAAGTGGGGTCATCTCCTACTTACTCAGCCCTAATTTATTTGGCCCTGGCCCCCTGGATATTTTTCTAGTTTCACCACTTTCTTAACTTTAAAGTGTAATTTTTACTAAAAATGGGTAAAACAGGCAATATTTTTGTTTTTTTTTTAAATCTTTAATGTTGGCAGATTCTTATAAAATTATTGCTTTATTCAGATGTTAGCTAGAAAAAAAGTTATGAGTCCTCAAACTTACAGAAAGATGTATAAAATACTTAAATATTAATTTCAACTTGCATTAAAAAAAAAACAAAGGCCAAATAAATTAGGGCTGAGTAAGTAGCAGATGACCCCACCTATCCACTATTTTCGTATGTTCAACGTTCTGCCAAACACCCTGTATAATGTGCATACCTAATGAGTACCAATGTGACTTTTTCAATTCATATGTATTTTCTGAGTTTATCTTGGGCATTACTGACATTGGTGAAGGAAAAACATCGTGAGAAAACCTGAACTTATAGTCAATATAAGTCTTATGGCCTATAAATAAAACCAAAGAGAGTCGAGCAGCTCTTAAAATCACGATTGTTATAACAACTTATCGTTTTCAATCAAACATTTGTAATATAATAACAAGTTATGGCGTCCATTGTGAGCCTGCAAAACAAAACAAAACTACACTTGAAAGTCGTAACCAGCGTAATAATGGAACAATAAAAGCTTGGAGGTTCACTGAGTATGAAAGGTTTTGCTCACCGGGAAAAATCGTTGAACGATCGCATTTAAGGGGCGGTAAGCCCTTAACATCGGAACTGGTTCACTAGCGTGTACGTTCTCTCGGGTGCCTCGTCAAACCCCGCTGTCACGTTGGCACGTGTAACAACGCCTTTAGTACATCACCTTTTTAGATTTAAACTAAGAGCCTTACGTCTTCACTAACTGCGCAACACGCGCAGCTAACTCATCTCTACTAATTATTTCGTTCGTAACTCCACTGAGATTCAAGTTCACGTTTGAGTTGATAAACCAACGCTTTTAACTGTAATGTTACGTAGAGTCGTCCAAACAGAAATCTAGTTTGGAGTACGTAGTACATGAAGCGATGTATTTTTGATGTCTTGCCGAACACCGCCATTGTCCGAGATTACTGTTACTAAGTAATGAATCCTGGAAGTAATAGGTACTGTTATTATAAACAGGCTTCGTTTTTTTTTTACAAAGCAGAATTTCCGGTTTCTAAAACTATAAATATTGTAGTTTTTGAAGGCCGTTTTTTTTCGTTAATATTTATTTTAAATATTTAACATGTTTTTTAAGTTGTAAATAGAGATACCTTTGTGTCCAGTTTTTTTTTTTTGATTTTGTGCTCTGTGTTAAGTCAATTAATTACTTATATTAATTATATAAGTAATTAATTGACTTAACACATAATTATAAGTACCTATCACAAGAAAAGGTCGATGTGCGTCTGTCCTGCGTAATTTAGTTTCCAAACATTATAACAAATGTGTGTTTTTTGTAAAAATAACCATTCACTCATAACGTTCAGTTTTGAGTTTAATTATTTTTATGTCATTTCAGTAGCCGGCCTCGTCATTCCTAAATCAACTAAATGTAGACCAAGATAATTGTATGAGTAAAAAAAAAAATTGGAAACGAGGACTTGAATATGGAATAGTATGAGCACAACGTACGTGTTGAGTTGTTGGTTTATGTTGGTTATTATACCGTACCATAGAACGCGAGCTTAACAGGAGACACAGACACAGGATACTCAACTCGGTCGTCGTCGACCCCCAAATGTCCCTGAGGTCGATGGAGTGGGGGATACATTCACGGGTCGGGGACTTTCGGGTACTGTCGGGGAGTGATCGGGCCCTCTTCCACCTACTATGGCACACAAACTCACTTAATGCCCCAAATATAAAGTATAAATAGCTCGCTGAAAGCATGACAGCGATTCCACGAAAATGAACCGAATTGTTTCGGGTTGTTCATACAAATTAGGCTATCTGTTGTATAGTTTAATTGAATGATTTAATTGTTGACTAATGATTGAAGTTACGGTTTTTAAACGTAAATGTGAATAAATTGATGAAGTGAATTAGCAATGTTTTTGTAACATGTGCAGGTTAGTTAAAACAGTTTACACTGGTTTTTGTAAATATTCATGTGAAATATCAAATTGTGTAGACTTTTTTAAATGCCAGTAATTAATTATTACCATTTTGGTAACTGCGATTCTCATTGAAATATTTAATGATAAGAACTACTGAAACAAAGCAAAATATAAGATACAACTTTTAATTGAAAATTCACTTGAAATAATTGCTTCCAAGAATTTTCAGACCAACTACGTGATCAAAACAGTTCATTAGTCGTATTGTATTCGAGAACAAAGAGACTGTATCATACCCGGAGTTCGTAGCGAAAGGTGACTCGCAGACACTTGTAGCTCCGAACACGTTCGAACCGCGTGCCCGCTACGCTCCGTACTCTCGTAGCCTCGTAGCCACGTACTACGCGACCCAGCTACGCGCTACGCCACCCATCTACACTTTCACCGCCCGGCCTTTTCAACCCTCCAAACTCTACAGGTTGTTTCATATTGCGATGTTGTTACGGAATTCATTGCCTTTTAAGGCTTAATAACGACCCACATAATTTTTTGATTACTTCTCTCTCAGTTCTTTTGGAATGTACCATGAATAATCTTGTATCTATATTTGTTTTGATTTAGATATTTAAACAGCGGGTTATGTTATGCTTCAGTGTCGTTTATACGTTTTCCATTGACAAAAATTGCACCTTTAAATAATATCCATACAAATTAAATACACACAGAAATCAAATGAAGTTTAAGTAACAATTAAATGGTTATTGTTGATGAATGTTATGTATAAAATGAATTAAATATCATTTATCATTAACACGTTCCATGCGTTATGAACATTATAGAGCCATATTCGACTTTACCAGGGTGCAGTGCGTAAAACCATAGTTCTCACCGTGATGCGGCGAGGGTATCTATAAGATTAAACAGTAGGGCCGCTCTGTAATTTCGAATCTACTGATTCATGTAAATTACATGTCCAGTGGCTTGGACATGCATATGGCATATTTCGATTTCCGGAAAGTATTGGACAGAGTTAACAACGATGTGCTTTTGACAAAGCTCAAAGCAAAGCTCGCAAGCAGTTTGTCAGACATGGCTGCTTCGATTTCAAGCCTTATAACACACGCTCGGGCATGTCAGGGACCAGTGTTAGAACCGCCTCTGTTCCTAATCATGATCAATGATCTCACAGCAAATTTACAGATTAAAAAAAAAAAAGAAGTTTATTTGCACCTTCAAGTATTAAAAAACATGATTTACATTGAAAAAAAAAGGCATAAAGGTAAGTAAGGTTGTAAATGCGTTCTGTATGCCGACGATCTAAAGCTTGTCGCACACATCAGAACAGACGAAGATTGCAAACACCTACGAAGAGATATTGACGCCGTCTTTGAGCGGAGCATTTAGAATAAGCAATTTTTTAATACTAACAAGTGCTACGTCATGACGTACCGTAGAGGGTTGCTTCCAATCCATTAAGACTAGCCATCCAAAACTGTCGCTAGACCTGAATCCCTAGTGTGTCGACTTTGAAGATGCTCAACGTCCTTCTGACTGCCAACCCTGAATGTGATGTGTTTGCGGATGAGTGGAGTAAAATTGAATCTGTGAGAGAAAAAGTATGCAAGGGAGTCCACTGTTCGATGTTAACTTTAAATTATATACAACAAAATTATCAATATTAATCTTTTTTGTTTCTATATGTTAATTAATGTAATTAGTGTTGTAATTATCAAAAATCGTAACATCGATGTTTTTTCAACCCATTTCCGTTAGCTTACGTATTTAGAGTACCTATCTATGTTAACAGATGGCACGCTCTCCTCTTGCAACGACTAAAATGAACAGCAAATTGAATCGAGATTTTTATTCGATTTTGGAATTTATAACAGACAAAAATTTAATGACGGAATGTTGACATGCTAATGAAATACAATACATGTATTGTTGTCCTTGACATAAATTTTGTGACATTGGTATTGACATTAATATTTTATATTGAGATAGTCTTATTAGGTATTTCTTTTCAGTCTGCGTGTTGACATGTACTGCATTGACATTTTTTTTTCTTTTGTTTTTATTGACATTGATTTCTATTGCTATTAACATTTCTCGGGACCCAGGGGTCCCGGACCTTTGGAAGGCGTACGAGGGGCCGAAGCCAACGCAGAGGCCCCTTAGACGTTTTTAATTAAATGAGGTACCAACCGACGATTATCCCTGTTCGCACTATGCAAGTGCAGCCAAGGACAACCCCGGTTGGTGTAGGACTATTGTAAGATATCGAAACAAAGATATTGGACTATGAGTTTGGGTTGCTAAAGTGGACTGGTCATCTAGAACTATGGAAGGACTTTGGCCCCTGCCTGATCTATGTTTTATATGCACACGGATAAAATGGCAGGGGGTTACTTGCACACTTAATAATGGGCCCCCGCAAACGTTCGCTAGCACACAGGGTCGTACTATTGCCCTTTATTATTAATTAATTTGTATACGAAAAGTATGATTATTTATAATTGTTTTTGTCCAGATTTATTTTATTTAAATATTGAGACTTGGCTGCCTTGATTAGTTAATTATAAGCATTTGTTCGCCCTCTGGCATAACATAGTGGCGCATTTTTTATTATATTTTTATAAATACCATTATTATTGTACCTATGTTAAACAAATGAATAAATAACTTATGAGATAGTGAAACATTGCTTAAATAATGGCGCACTGGGCAATACCTTTAGGCGTTGTTTAGAAAACCTACATGGGAACGGGCATTTATGATGAGCCTAAGGTAGGACATATAGAGTATTATGTGTATCTTATCTTTAATTTCTGAGCCTTTCAACCAAAGTGAATCAATTTAGTTGGACCGTGTTACGAAGAAAAAAGAAAAACTGCAGCCACAGAAACACGTGTACTTATACAAAAAGATAAGATACCTAATAATACTGTTAGTGAATTGTGTATATTATTTTACAATAATAATAATATTGTTGACTAAGCCCATTGTTAAGTTGGGCTTGAGCTCACTTTCGGAACGACTTCAAAGAGACTAAAATCACACGTTATTCCATTTTGCTCTGTGGTCGTATTTCGGTGCGTGTCACGATCTTCAAGAAAATCAGTCGTGCGTGCAAAGATCTCGAAATAGAAGCTTTACGAGTTCAAAGTGTGCAAGAAAATAGAGAAAAATTTATTTAACAATATTAATTTTTCAGTTGAAGTGATTTTATCCACTTTAAAGACGAAAATTTGCTTGCATCTCAAACACTCGCCGAATACATAACCGCCAATTTTTTTGAAGTCGGCTATAAAGCTGAACGTGTTATTGTTCTGCAAGTTAATTTGCTACAAAAAAAAAATATGCACAAAAGGTAAACTGCAAATAGATCGGTAGGCTTAATAGATAGACTATGTAGTCAAATATTTGTGTTACGGCGTTTTTATGTGTCAGAAAACAGCATTTTTGATGTTCGAACAAGTAAAGCTACGTTATTGAATAATGCAGTATACGCAAATGTTTCTGTATGATCAGAATATGGTATGATTGAATCTGTACGTAAAAAAAAAAAATAAGTAGGTGCAGTTAGAATCCGAAAGTGTTTTAGTGAAAACGTATCCTAACGTAGTGAGACTTAGAAATAAGTAATTTTTCACTTTGTAGTATTTTTTGTAAAAAAGAAAAACCATATCAGTGAAATTACAACAGCTTTGAAAAAAATTCTAGTAATATTATGTTATAGTTTTTAATACATAATATTGTTTTCGAAACTATGTAATTATTTCTGATAACGTTTAATTGTCATCTTAAAATAGTGATAGACACATTTCAAATGATTAACTTATAGTGCGAGTCGTATGATTTTTTTTCGTCGTTTGTAAATAAGTTTGATTAAAACATATATTTCTAAGATCTTTTAATAAAATTTATCTGTATTAAGTACTATTCACTCTCCAAGGAACCATCTTCGCTACTAATTATAAATGATAATACAGTGTGTCAGGTCATCGGTTGTATACTAGTAAATAAACAAATTTCACTCTGAGAAAAACAACGAATAAAAAAAATTAAGTTGTTTCAAACAAAAGTGCTATGTTTGGAACATTTTGAAATTTTTTATATTTCTCGAATAGTGGAGCAACCAGGGATAACATATTGGAAAAAAAAAATCTCGAATCAGAAATTTTATCGTATTGACTCTGGGTGAACAACTTTCAGTTTCTAATACAAAAGTCACTGTCACTACTGTATACGATAAAATGACGTTTCCGATATACGTGAAAAATAGTGCCGTTTGAACCCTGGTTAGGTTAGCCGTGTAACTCGGTGGTCGATACCACAGCAACTTGTCGATGACGTATAACTTTGTTGGTATGTAACTTTTGACATAATATTGATACTTGCATCTATGCCACTTTTGTTTTGGTAAATATTCCGACGGGACGGCAATCTGATATGACAGGGGACGATTAAAAAATATACTTAATTTTTTTTTTTTATCGTAATATAATAGATTCGATAAATTATAGCTGTAGCAGTAGGAACGTCACTTGACAAGAAAGTATGGCAATTGTTCCTTCATTATGTTGCTGCCAATATTTACGGATATTCATGAGCGATGGCAACCATCAAAAACAAAAGAATATGGCCACAGTATAAGCGAAACAGTAAGACCGTTTTTAGCCCATTCTACTTAGTAAAATCTTAAATTCAGGATTTTTGAAAATTCTGTCACTAAAGGGGTCAGATAATTAAAGTTTGTATGGAACTTCATCATTTTTGGTGATCAGAAATACCATCGGGCACATGGTTTGTTTACTTGATAAAATTCTTAAACTCACTGACAGACAACGCACAGCCTAAATCGATGGATCTAGAAGCATGAATTTTCGCACAAGTGTTCCTTTTAACGAACTAAATTACAACTTTGGTATTTTTAGGATACCCAGTAGAACCATTGCAATTTTAAACGAAACAATGTTTATCTTTTGTTTGCGCTAAACAACTTTTCAACACGACATATAATTATTATTTATGGAGTTTGACGTAAAAATTTAATTAGACACGTGTTGAACAATAGTGTTGATGTTTTTGTGCTAAGGCCCTCATTGTTTGGTAAATGTTTAGCTTTTTGCTGGTGTTTACTTAATTTCTTTTTCGACAGATAATTAAGCTTACTACCCTAAAAAAAAATTGGGGGTTATAAAAAAATACATACAGACGAATATATAACCTCCCCCTTTTTGAAATCGGGTAACAACATTAGTCAGCATATTAGCTGATAGCTACACCGACCAGTAAATTCAACTAATTAAGATAGTAGATTTTTTTATTCCATGTTTTTTCTTTTCCTCCTTCGCACGTTTTTTCATAACACATCTGACATTGGCGGAATTGTCGACATCGGCACCATTGCCATAGAGAAAAATAGAATAGAATAGACCCGACAATTATATATAGGAATCGAATCGGTGTCGGTAAACTTGCCGTCATATAGGTATCAGGTTGGTGTCGTTATCTGTTAATGTGAAAACGCCCATTTAGTACACAGGACATTTTAAGTAATAATTTTAGCTCACTACATCATAAAAGGTAAACCTAAGGGCAAAAACTAAACTGCCCAACCCTTCGGAGAAACAAGGCGTGATGTTATGTTGTGTGTAAAAAAACTAATTGAAAGAGCAACAACAACTGCAAATATTTTATACTGTGGCATGAATTTTCCGCTAAATGGTCGGCGGCGCACCGTTACACATCATTTGCAAATTTCTTCGCATTGTTTTGTGTTTTCAATGCTGAATGGTGATAAGTCTTTTGTTTAGTTACTTGATTGACTTGAGAACAACAAGAACTGTTTTTATAAAAGTTTTAATTGTTTAGTTTTTTGGGCTAAGGACAGTTATCCTTTAATATTAAACGAGCAATATTTGTATGTACATATATTTGTACGTTCTCGAAATTGGCTCTAACGATTTTGATGAAAGTTGCAATATAGGGGTTTACGGGGGCGAAAAATCGATCTAGCTAGGTCTCATATCTGGGAAAATTTGTTTTCTCCGTATTTTCACCCGAGCAGAGCTCGATCGCCCAAAGTTTAGAACAAGATAATGAATAATGACATGACATTATTGACATTAGAATAATGATCATGGCAGCATGGAATTAGTAAGTACCTACTAACTATCATGGCAGTATGGAATTAGTAGTTACTATCCTATACTATTAAATGAGCATTCTCTATTATCACCAGAGCAGTGCTCGGTCGACCAGGTACAGTATTTCTATTTTCTTAATGTCCCTCGGGAATCATCGCATTTCCGAATACAAACAAACGCATGCTAATTTCCATGTCCATCAATTAGATTTATCTTGTATAATAATTTGAATTCAGAACTATTATACTTTATAACAGAATACTTTATTGTTGTTTTGTTTTGATTTTCGTGTGAACTATATAGAGCTGTAAAACCATTTTCCTATCTGTCATGCCTGCGAATTTAGCAGCTTTCCTACTATTTTTTAAATAAATTACATTAAGTTAAAAGAGTATTAACAACTCTATATATACTTCCAAGTCGATTGAGAGCGTCCGGTCTGCATCAAGTGCAAAGGGCAACTGATAGAAATCCAACGGCTGACGAAACACGAGGTTTATTTGTACTCTACTAGTTATTAATAAGAGCCTCTTGATTAGTATATTATATAAAATAATTTAATCATTTAGACACTTGGGTAGACTCTATATTGCGAAAACAATATATCGCACACTTGTGAACTTTATAACAACAAAATTATATATATTACATTTTAGACCGGTAAATCGCGGTATAGTTAATCGACGCTAATGTGACCGTTATATTCTCGATGTGTGAAACATAGATGTTTTGTTTAATCTGAAACAGTCTACTTTAATTATGTAACAAAATGGACTGTTCTTTCTAATCTAACAAATTTATTGAGAACTTAAAATTCTTGATGATTGATTCTTCTTAGGAATGTTTAATTAATTAAAATAATTAATGCCTAACTTTAAGAAGATATCTATTTTCCGTTTAAGAAGTTATTCCGGACGGAATCGTTTTCAATCGTTTAAAAAAATCTTACGAGGAAATTGAAATCATTATTTCAGAAAATGAATCTATTAGGAAAAATCGCTTCTAATACGAAGACAGGCATTTAGGTGGTATTACAGTGTTCGTGCTAAAATTGGAAAATCGGAACACTCATGGAATAACTTTCATGTGCTCGGTCGGTCTGTCATACGCCGTTTTCTTTGAAACTTTTAGACGAAATAACATTTAAACGTGTGCTTCCATAGAAATATTTACTTTAAATATGACTGTGAGTTACGTACGGACGGACAGAAGGATAGGACAAACTTTTTAGAGGAAAAAGGAATAATTTGAATAAACTTGCTTAATACCAATGTATAGTACCTAACCATAGTGGAGAGATATAGTGAAATTTGGAGGAACCATTTGGATTTGGATGCTTGACACAGCAGAGTGTAAATTAGACGTATTCTTCATCTGACTGTGACTTAAAGCACCCAAGCAAATGCTTCAAGCGGCATCCATAGGGTGATTGTCGTAGTATTTTGTTTTATGTGGTGTTTTGTTGGAAAAAAAGTTTCAATGGCCTCTTATTCGCAGAAGTAGTACAACGTTCACATCATAAGTGCCTTTTAAATTATCTTTATAGTGCATTATTAACTTTCTTTTAAAAGCCATAGCGGCTGTTCACACGGCGCTGTTCTATGCAATATTTTACGTTAAAAAGTTTGAATCACACGTCAACATCCCACTGTTCATACTCGTACGTATATACAGGGTTATTTTAAATTGGCTAACTAAACTCCGCAAACGCGATAGATATCGATATATACAAATGAAAAAAAAAAAAAAAAATTGTGTGGTCATCCTCCGCTATTGGACGTAAATTAGCAGAAAGGACTAAACACACACTATGGTCAAAAATGAAAGTGGTCCTAAAGGTTGGTCCTTTAGGACCTCTTTTAAGTCCAATTATTGTAGTCATTTGAAATATCAGTTTAGAAAATCTGTTTTTTTTTGTAACCGTTATAGACGTGACGGGTATCGATATATAAACACGATTAAACAAAAAAGAAACCGTTTTCCCAACTCATACTTTTAGTAACAACCCTAACAGCTCCTAAAACAAATAATAAAAAAAACAATAAACTCGACTACAAAAACACCACTGAAAAACTTATAAGTAATCTACAGAATTTTATTGTTACTAGGCCTAATGACTATTAGCATAATAATATTTAGGCATACAATTAATAGAAATAACGGAAACAAATTTGAGTTATTTTTACGTATTTATTTTGAATTTTCATGCAAATGACTTATAAAATTAAAAAAATTAAAATCCCGGGTAAAACTAAACGCCTTTCACCAATCGATATCCACGCTGGTTAGCAACAAAAACTTCACTGAATGGAATCAGCTTTTCTTTGGAGAAGAAAAGCTTATCTTCTTGAAGCGTTGATTTAATTAAATAAAATTGTAACCAAAGAGAAATCCTCCACAAAAGGATAACATAAACACATCTAAACTGTAGATAGAAGATTCTCTTTTCTTTAATTCACTTCGCTCATTGGATAAGAAACTTGAGATTCTTAAGCCCATAAGCTTTCTACAGCAGCTAAGCTGATACGATCTATTGAGAATTTATTTACGTATAGAGTTAACTGATACATTTAAAAGAAGTACACTTTAATTTTAGAGAAAGTACAAAAAGCTTACCTAATACTATCTCTGTTATGCACCTCACAAGGTTGCTGTTAGGCTGATACAATTCAATTGAGGTCAGAAAGAAAAATGAACCTCACAACCTTGTGCAAAGACCTTTATGGGAAAATCGATGGTCCTGAGCTGCATGACGAGCTGTCCCAACTTTGTGCACCGGTATTATGTATACCCGCATTAGGCGACAGATTATTTGCTGTGGCTGCGAGTCACTCGGTCGCCCAGTCCCCTGTCCCTCACACTCTCGCACTCTCTCAACGCTCTCTTTGACGCTAAACCTGACTGATGTGTTCGCAGATGAATGGAAAACGATCATGTCATTATGTCTGGTGTTCTGTGAGATGAGTGTCTGAATATTTTGTGTAATAATAGTTTATCTTTTATAATTGGCAGATTGTCGTTTCATGTTAAAGCAAAATAAATGAAGATAAGTGCACAACTTTAAATTAAGGATATTGTGTCAAGTACAGACAGTAAAAAGTCTTTAAAATCACTTACTTTTCCGGAGGAAACTTTTAAACGAAAAGGGTGTTTGTATAAATAATAAGCAAGCCACAAGAGATTTCTCAGTTTTACCCTTTTCTATAAGTTTATTTTTAATTTTTATTAAATAAAAGCTAGAAAGTCAGAGACATTGATACTGAAATCTGAGTGTTAATCTACATTTATTTCACTAGGAAAACCCAGTGATTATAGAAAGTTTGTAGGTCTGTACGGTTCTCTATTTTCATCAAACCAGAAACTTGTTGCTTAGTTGAAAGATACCACAGAGTACAGAGATACCGCGCGGGCCGCTGCTAGAGATGGCTTTTTTCCATGTAAAGCAAACGTGTCAGTGGGCATCCACAGTTTTCCTAACAGTATCCCAGTTTGAGAAAAAATATAAAAATATATCTGATGGTAAGTCCAAAAGGGACTTAATATCTTCATCAGTCACAGATTTGTAAGGCCTCATCTATTATCAAAAAAGGGTTTTGAAATAATAACTTTGCACGGTGTGTCGTGTCAGCGTGTGGCGCACTGGCGCCAACGTTTTAAGTGGATAAATAATTTTTCATTTTATTTTTTGCTAACCGTATTTTCACTATTTGACATAAGATACTAGAAAGAAAGAAAGAAAAAGAAAGAAAAAGTATTTATTGAGACTCGCACAGGGAATCAAAAATTAAACTAAACACCTTCACCTTAAAACATTAATAAAAAATAAAATAAAAAAAACAAGGTAAAATTAAAACAAAAGCAGAAAGTCCTGTACGAGGCCAAAAGGCTCCTATCTCAGCATATGCTGCGACATTTAAAAAATAAATGTCGCAGCGCTGGTATTCTGATAGGGCCCACATACTAAACTACATTATCGTCTGAAAAAATCAAAATTTTCTGGTAGGACCCAGATCAGTCACACTATACGCTGTAGGGTTTAGGACCGTGAGGCAAATTGATTAAGTTTTCTCCACAACGTGCGTTTCTGTGTGTATGAGATTGATGGGCCGTGACAGCCGTATTTACTCTCAACGCAAATTATGCGGTACGCATATTATTAGTGCAGCCGTCTCTTGTTACTGCGGGCGAGGTATCTCCATGCTCTGTGGATTTTTTATAATGATCTAATGCAGAATCGTTTCACACGGCATATGCATGAGGTAAAAACAAAAATGTTTTTTTGATAGTTAATTGATTCAGGCGTGACCTTGTGGAAATCCATTATAAAATACAATAGACGTGGATATATTTAGTAACCCGTTCCGCTTTAGTTATTTCTAAAGAGCCATAAAAAACCCTGAAAGAAATCGACACGTGTTTCACCTCTCAACGAGGCATCCTCAGGATGATGATTGACTTGTCGCGAACTCGAACACGGCGTGTTGCCACTCTGAGCGCTGAGCGCAGACACTCGCTCAGGTTTTTTTTATGGCTCTATAGAAATAGCTACGCGGAACAGGTTACTAAATATATCTACGTCTATTGTATTTTAAAAATGATTTCATCAGAACTGTTTGCCAACTGATGCCAAAACTTATTTTATACATCGAATAATTAAAGTTTTCGACAGTTCGATAAATACTCGATAGTTGTGCTAACTGATTTATATTTTGATTGTGTGTTACAATGATATGAAAGAAAATAATTATATTTAGACATAGTGGCGGCACCTATAACACCGCATGCGAACTACTCAAAGACCTGACGTCACACAAATTCTGCATCGCTCAAGCAGAGTTTACCGCGCGATCAACATATTACATAACTTCCCGACATCAATGGCCGGGCAGTTGCCCACCAGACACGACACCCATCTGGTCGGATCCTCCGTTTTCTTTACAGGTTGAGTGAACTTTACACCGTGTTCCTCAATTCCTCTATAGTATAAAGCACAAAATGCTAAAGCCATAGAAGCCTTTTATATTATGATCATCTATCTTAACGCATTCAAGGACACTGACGAGACACAATAGATTGTTGTTTCGCCTAAGGGTGTTTAGCGTGTCTCAAAGTGTTTACTAATGTTATAATGAAGAGGTAAAATTATTTGCTTGTTTGTGAGAGGAACACTCTGGAACTGCAGATCCGATTACTTTTTTTATTGATTAAGAACTACACTATTGCCGAGTGTTTTGATATTGATTTGTTTTAAGCCTCGTGCAGACACGCGCGACGTGATACTGGTAATTGTTCTACCGTGTAGTTTTCTTAGAAATTGTTTTGTTATAATTGCGTCGCGCCAATTTGTAGGAGGCTTTATGGTAACTATTTATAGTTCTGCTATTCACGTGGACGGATGGTGCGGGCAGAATGTAGTGTATTATACAATATCAAATTCCTCAAAACGTACGTGACTTTAGCAGAACTAAGACAACCTCTGGCTATACCAGAAATTGTTTCGAACTTAACTTCGACGTTAAATTCTTGTGTGTGTTAACTCCGTGGGTGGCGTGAATACATTGACATCTCGACTTGTATGTTTTTTTTTTTATTGGCTTAATAAGTTCTACGCATTAGGAAGTTATATGAAACAAATTGACAGCTCAAAATATAAATAACTTTTGGAGCAATCGACTATGGTATTATGTTGACATCTCGCATTTTTACGTGTTTTACTTGATAACAACATGTCAAATTAACGATTCACATGGTTTTGTGAACGAACATTGATATTTCGTTATATCAACTTAACCCCTAAAACACATACTGTAAACTAATTTACCGATTTAGCAGAAGAGGTCAAACCTTTAAAATGACCGTCCTGAAAAATTGCCATTTTAGACATGTCAACATATTCACGCCAGCCACGGAACTAATGATACCAAAGCATTGTAGGTACTTATAACGTATACACTTATAATATACCTACACTTTCAGTAGCAATGGCTTTCATTTTGACAGTTCAGCAACATTCATTGCGTTATTTACGTTGTTGAGCGCACAAATTTTTCTAACATTTATGAAGCAATGGATAAGCAATATCATTCAAAATCATTCAGATTGTGATTGAAAGTATGTCACGCAATAAGTGTGCTGTTTATAAAATTACCTGAGAGGCAATTAGTACATCTATGATGGATTTACCTGCATTTTTAACAAGTTTTTGACATTTAAAGGATAAGTGTATGCTGAGACGCAGGTCACGCAGGGCTACGCATCGCAGGACAGAGCAGATTTTGTAAGGCATGAACGTACTGACAGCTGCGTACGCTGCGGTGCAGGCAAGTGCGACACAAACATGTGTCTGACCTGCTCTGCGCCTCGTTGTAGAGTCGGCAGAGATTTTTGCGTGACGTGCGCAGTTCGTCTCTTGTTTTTTACCACTGATTCATAATTTTGTTTCAATGACAGATTCTTTGTTCTAAGACGCGAATGTGTTTGTGTAGCTGCGTCGCAGCATGCGCTCGCGGCGTATGTCTGCCTCGCCTGCCCAAGCCTGCAAAATCTGTGCTGTGCTGTGCTGCGTCACCTACGTCTCAGCATACGCTTGTTGCTGAGGTGAGATTGCGACTAGATTTTTGAACGTTTTTAATTACGGGAATTGGCCTCCATAATTATGGTGGATTTCGTAAGTTATCTACTTACACCAAGTTTCATAATTCACTGGAGATGACTGGTTTGAGGACTACGGAGATAGCCGGCTTTCGATCGGCTAAGCTCAGTTGTCCTGACTCCGAACTTCAATATAAATCATTTGTTGCTCAATTTGCAGCTACTCTGCAATGTATTTTATTTCCATGTGACCACTAGTCATGTCATCTGACTGGACTAGTGGTTACGTTGAAATTATTTGGAAATGATGTCCATTTCGATTCAATGTCAATATATCGAATTGAAATGGATGTCATTTCGTAGAAATGACTTTCATAACCATTGCCATAGTAAAACAATATTTTACCGAATCGATGAGAGCCATAACCTAAAAACGGTTAAGGGTTAGGGTTGGTTTCCTGAAAAATCGGTTCCGTCATATGATATCGGCTGTCATTAAATTTTTTCATTTTTACCAATACCCCGCGTGCTTACTTGAATACGGATACGCGATCGTCGCGTGCATGTCACTTTTTGTTCGAAAAACCGCAAAACGCCCTCTGTCGGCGCGACCACGCGTTCAGGTTCACCGAACAAAAAGTGACATAATGAGCGCGACGATCGCGTATTCTCGCGACAATCGCTTTTAAATAGGACGCGACCTTACCTATTTAACATTAAGGTAAGGTAACGCTTAGCACCTATTTAGACAGTTGTTATAATGTGATCATTCACCACTCTCTTAGGAAACCAAAACATTAGAGGTCAATGGCTGGTTGACGCCAATTTTTTGTTTAGTAAACCATGTGCGCAAAAAATGGCGGTTTCTCAGATTCAGATTCATTTATTTGCAAAAATATGTGTGCCATATGTGGCAATATGTGTGCCATCGACTCTAATAAAATATCTTCGATAACTGTTAAATATAATTCAGAGCAAAATAATGCTGTTATTATTGAAGGCATTCTTGGCGTCTCCAGAGTATGTGAGATGATTGATAAGTACTCGCATTTAAACACACATTTCACGAAGAGGCTGCTTACAGATAATAAGGGTTCGAAATCGGCAACGATAGATGCCGCAGCGGCCCCTCAAAATTAAAATAGGTATGTGATCGATGGAGATTTAACACAACATTATTTTTCTGACACTCAGTTTGTGGAATGAAAATAAAAAAAAATTGTCAAACGCATGTTAACTGCAAGCTGTGATTAGTTGACACGAGTTTAATTTCGCCTCATCGTTTATTTTCGTGCTAGAGACCGAATGTGAATGATTCAAGAAAACATGTTTCTGTGTGTGGAAGTCTTATGGTGAATTTCACCAATAAAAGCGATCAGTGCATCTAAACCGCGTTCAAGAGATGTCAGTGTCACCATTGTTGTGGTATGTTAACACTGACAGCTTTTGAACGGGGTTTAGATATGCTGATCGTGTTCAGTTTCATTAATGAAATTCGCCCTTAGAAGTTTAGCTAGTATTAATACAGGCACAATGCAATGATTCGTCATCACTTTGACAGCCCTACCTACACAACAAAGGTACCAACATTTTACAGTTTTCTGTTTGAAACGTTCACAATTTACGGTTTGAAACCGAAACTTGGAAAGATCAATACAACACAAAAATTTGGGCGTGGTTACGGGAACATTTCAGTATCTTTATCAGTACATGTTTTGCTCGGTTTTTAACCAATACCCCGAGCACAAGAAAAAGAAAGAAGAACACATTTATTAGCAATATTTTCTATAATCGACGTAGTAGAAATGAAAATAAATAGTTTTTATTAGGACAAAATTGATACCCAATAAAGTTACCTACTTGTTTTAAATAAAAGCGACTTTTGATGGAAGCAACAAAACAACGCAAACCCCCAAATAAATTAAACAAACGCGGAAGTTTAAGCAAAATTGGACCTTGCGAACTGGTCATTATAATGACGGCTTAGTTCTAAACTCAATTGAACAGAGTACAACCAATATATTGTACTCAACCTTGCTCGCTTGACACTTTGTAAATCACTTGTTTAATTCCGGCATCAAAGGTAAACTCTGAAACTCTAAACGGTTCTTGGCGGATACAAAACTGAACGAAAACTTAATCTCGTTTTAAGTGTATAGTTAATAATGCTATGATTAAAGGCAATGAAGCTGATAAGTAATCAGTACGGTTTTAAGAGCAGCTCCCGACCTTAATCTATGTTTATGGGTAAGCAACAATATCTAAAAGTTAGAAATTGAAATTGGCGTTGGATAAATTAGGATTTTATTAAATCTTGTAGGGGATGTAGAGGCAACGAAGGAGCACCGCGAGAGCCTGCAAACAAGTTTCAACCTTATTACCCTGCAATAAAGTTTTATACTTTACAAGATTGATAAGAGTCTTGTCGCTCTTGACAAAGTACCCGCAAAATATATAAAGGAAACTGTTCAGGCTATTTAATGTTTCGGGAAAATATAACATTTAACGTTTCCGAGGAATAAAGGCATTATTGGTGATCAGCATATTTTATACTATTTAAAAGGCAATCAGTTATTCATTAAAAGCTACGTAATCGAAAAACGCATTTTTTTCTGAATAAAAAGGATAGTGTGCTAATTACGAGTACTTTTAAAAGTTGCTCAGCGTGCATACTGACAGTGTGCACGCGCACGTGACAGTACCTACAATATATTAAACGGCATGTCATAGGTACGTCATACGGGAAGTAGATAATAATTAGTTTTATTTTGTCTCAATCGCCTCTGCGGTTTCTTAAATAATAAGCTTGAGCTCAGGATCGAAATAATGTTGCAGCGAGGCGGAATGCTGGTGCGTTAAACCAACAATACACATATCATTAAAAAAATTAAAACATCACCAAGATTTTCGGTTTAGTCGTATTTTTAGTAATATTTTTTTAAAGTGTTACCATTTAGTAAAGGGTGAGGTTTAGTGAAAGGTGGAGCGTTTTTAGGGGACTGTCTTATGTAATTTTGACGTTCGAAAAGTGCTGATTCTCAGCCTAGTTTGAATAAATGACTTTTGAATTTGAATTTGAGTACCTAAATCATCTATTCAGTATTTATAGGTTTTAACAAGAAAAAATAAATAATCTACGCATAGGAGGTATCTTTTTCGTCCATACAACTGTGGCCAAAAGCTTTACCTCGAGCACGATTACATATTTTTGAAGGAAAAAAATAGTAGATTCATAAAAAATATAATAGGATTTTTTTTTACATTTGCACCACCCAAAATTATTTAAAAAAAATATAAATAACTAGTAATACAGTTGACAGTTATTTGTTAAAATAGAAAAAAAAACCTAAATAGGTTGTGTATGAGAAGCTATCAATATTATGATTATGCCAGCCCGTCCCATCCTTGATGTCCTCCCTCCAGTTGACGCCCT
The DNA here is from genome assembly GCA_949152395.1 of Agrochola litura. NCBI lineage: Eukaryota > Metazoa > Arthropoda > Insecta > Lepidoptera > Noctuidae > Agrochola > Agrochola litura. The sequence continues at coordinate 10,489,497 of OX424491.1, read as the reverse complement.
AAGCCAAGGTTCGCACCCCACAGGGGGTGCCCTTAGCGAGCGTTCACCTAGTTTTAATTAGCATAGTTGAATAACCCCTGGCTGGAGGTTTTAAGTGTAGTAGCTTAAGGCATCCACAGGAAAGCCAGCCCGGTTAAGTAGTCATGATCTCAGAGGTCAAATATGAGATGCCCTAAAAAAAAATTATGATTATGCTGACTGTACTTTTAACAACAGAAACTGATTTTTTTAGTGATTTATGGCAGTGGGAAGAGATGGGAAATTTTTGTAGGTATAAACGCATAGGGGATGAGATGGGACTAAACCAGATTTTCAGGCATAACATAACATAACGCCTTGTTTCCCCAAAGGGTTGGGCAAATTTTAATATCGCCGTAGAGAATACACCTAAGTCCAAATTAAGTAAACAACTTTGACAAAAATTAAGGACAGTCAGGAAAATTAATTGTTTATCAAATTGACACATTACGTTAACTTGACGTTATAAAGCCATTTCATACAACTGGCAAACCCAAAAAACTCAAACACAAAGCATTTATTTCAAATAAACCAATTACATACAGGTACTTATGAATTGTCAAGGGGTCAGTCAGTCAGAAAGATGAAGCTATTTGGCAAATAATGACAGTTGTGATTAGAACATACGGACACTTTAAGGTGTTAGTGACTTTGCTTAACAATTAATTTCCCTGACTATAGATCATCATCATTTACTGCACATGGTTGAATTTTTGAATTCAGAACCTTCTTTGACAGATTTGTTTATTTTTGTGCTTGACATTGTCTACTCTCTTTTCCGTGACTCAATGACGAGTGTGCAATTTTTCTCTAATAATATAATGTTTAAGTACCTAGGCGACCGTGCTCTGCTCTGGTGAAAATAGAGAATGCTCATTTAATAGTATAGGAAAGTTCATACTAATCCATTTAAAGTACCTACTTATTCCACGCTGCCATGTCATTGTTCTAATGTCATTATGCTCTTGTCATTATTCATTATCTTGTTCAAAATTGTCGTCGACCGAGCTCTGCTCGGGTGAAAATACGGAGAAAACTAATTTTCCCAGATATGAGACCTAGCTACATCGATTTTTCGCCCCCTGTATTGCAACTTTCATCGAAACCGTTAGAGCTGATTTGGAGAACGTGAGTACAAATATATATACAACCAAATATATATAAGTACAAATATTGCTTGTTTAATAGTATAGGATATACTAACTTATCCCTCTCACCCGTCCGATACCTATTCTAAAAATATGAACAAAAATGTACCTACTAACACCCATATTTAGAGTTCCGACCTTAAAAGTTGTAAAACAGAACCTTTATACTTACGATTACTGTTTGTCTGTCTGTCTGTCACAGAGGTTTTTCTAAAGTTCTTATTAGCAACGTAGGAATTTGAATTTTGACATTATGTTAGGTCTTCATTACGTAGAAAAACGACAAAAATAATAATTATGAAGGCTTTTCCAATGGCCTTAAAGATAGGCACTTAGCACAAAATGAAAAAAAAAACCGTTTCGTATCATATCTCCTAGACTAGATTTCTAAAACTAACTTTTTTCTTAGTTTTTTTTTTGTTCTCTCTGTATATTAGGCACACTACAGAGCACACCGTCTCATGCACACAAGTTGTCATGTGGCTGTCACTAATGTCAACTGTCACCACAAATGGCGGGAAGTTGAAGGTGAAGCGAGGCCGGGACAAGGACTTGGTTAGTTGGTTGTGATGAGCCTGTGAGGTGACCCTAATAACACTTAATAATCAGCCCTACTACGAAATTGAATGGATTCAACACACTAAATCGCTAGTAATGGCTGAAATGATCCTTGAATGCTCTAAAACGGGAACGAATTCAACTTTCACAATTTTTAAGAGCTCCCGCTTTGGTCCCGATACAGGAACTAGGATCTAAAGTAGAATGTAATAAATAAAAAACACCATATAAATCCTTACAAGCGATATTCCGTTCAACTTGAAACACTCAAGTGAACTTGGAAGCGATTTACGTTGTATGACGGGTCGATTGTTTTACACATATGAATCAGAAATGTTTAGAACGAGCTTACGCAAAGAATAAAATTGTCTTTTTTTTGTTGCTGCTTCAGCTAGGTTGTCTGAAGACCTAGACAAAGTGACATTCCATCAGCAATATTAAAGATGGTAGAAAAGTCAAAAATGTATTGGATTAACATAGGCTACTGAATGTCAATCCTGTTGAAAGTCGTTGTTGAAATATGAAACGCTTTGAAAGCGATTGTCACCTGTCTCAGTTTCGGTGACGAACGCACGATCCATAATTCCATACTATTAAATTGTACCTACCTACCTATCTACCTACATATATATAAAAATCAATCCCTATTTCCCTTGGTCACAGCATCACTCGTGAACGGCTGCTCCAAATTGGATAATTCTTTTTTTGTTGTGTTCGTTATTCTTAGGAAAGGTTTTAGTTACGTATAGGTAGGATAGATAGGTAGTTATGTAGGTAGGTATGTAGGTAGGTAGGATAGGTATGGTAGGGTAGGTAGATAGGGTAGGTAGGTAGGGTAGGTGTAGGTCGGCGTAGGTAGGTGTAGGTCGGTGTAGGTAGGTGTAGGTAGGTGTAGGTAGATGTAGGTAGGTGTAGGTAGGTGTAGGTAGGTGTAGGTAGGTGTAGGTAGGTGTAGGTAGGTGTAGGTAGGTGTAGGTAGGTGTAGGTAGGTGTAGGTCGGCGTAGGTAGGTGTAGGTCGGTGTAGGTAGGTGTAGGTCGGTGTAGGTAGGTGTAGGTAGGTGTAGGTAGATGTAGGTAGGTGTAGGTAGGTGTAGGTAGGTGTAGGTAGGTGTAGGTAGGTGTAGGTAGGTGTAGGTAGGTGTAGGTCGGCGTAGGTAGGTGTAGGTCGGTGTAGGTAGGTGTAGGTAGGTGTAGGTATATGTAGGTATGTGTAGGTATATGTAGGTAGATGTAGGTAGGTGTAGGTAGGTGTAGGTAGGTGTAGGTAGATGTAGGTAGATGTAGGTAGGTGTAGGTAGATGTAGGTAGGTGTAGGTAGGTGTAGGTATGTGTAGGTAGGTGTAGGTAGGTGTAGGTCGGTGTAGGTAGGTGTAGGTAGGTGTAGGTAGGTGTAGTTAGGTGTAGGTAGATGTAGGTAGGTGTAGGTAGGTGTAGGTAGGTGTAGGTAGTTGTAGGCAGGTGTAGGTAGGTGTAGGTAGATGTAGGTAGGTGTAGGTAGGTGTAGGTCGGTGTAGGTAGGTGTAGGTAGATGTAGGTAGGTGTAGGTAGGTGTAGGTAGGTGTAGGTAGGTGTAGGTAGGTGTAGGTAGGTGTAGGTAGGTGTAGGTAGATGTAGGTAGGTGTAGGTAGATGTAGGTAGGTGTAGGTAGGTGTAGGTAGGTGTAGGTAGGTGTAGGTAGGTGTAAGTAGGTGTAGGTAGGTGTAAATAGGTATAAGTAGGTGTGAGTAGGTGTGAGTAGGTGTAGGTAGGTGTAGGTAGATGTAGGTAGGTATGTAGGTAGGTAGGGTAGATAGGTAGGGGTAGATAGGTAGGTGTAGGGAGGTAGGTAGAGTAGGCAGATAGGGTAGGCAGATAGAATAGGCAGATAGGGTAGGCAGATAGGTAGGTGCGCCGTAGATAAGTACTTAGTGCTATCCGTGCGAAGCCGGGGCGGGCAGCTAGTAAGGTATATTTAAGCCGCTGATCCCAACATAGTTAGAAAATGTTATGTAGGTGAGACCATGAAGGTTTATACGTATCTAAGTAGGTTTAAAATGCCTTGTGTTTCCTGCCCTAGCTCTAGTCAAGCTCCCTTTGTCAGATGGGCTTGTCCTTTACCATTGTGAAAATATTTCATAGCAAAATCATTTAAAAGAAGTTAATCCCTTGCATTTTTGTCGATAAAAGAGGAACTAAAAAAAGTTATATTTAAGGAAATACTTTAGAAAATGGGAAAAAGAAAAAGCTACATTATGCATATAAAGAAAACCAATTGATCGCTTTTAAAAATAAATACCCAATAACTGTTTAGTTTTAAGAGTAAAAAAGCTCAGCAAACAACGGATTCTCGACGGGTTTTACAATTTCCAATTTAAATTCAGGTTAATAAAAATTTTAGTTATTCGTTCAACGGCGCCATCTGTGCATGTACCTACTTGTTTCTATGTGTAGTCCTCGAATTTTTTATACATTCATGCCATTTATGTTGAAATTTACATTAAGTTAACTTGATGAGGCTGAGTTAGGGCGAATTTCACCAATTAAACTGAATCCGAACAGCACATCTAAACCACGTTCAAGAGCCGTCAGTGTCATTTATTCCACAACAATGACGACACTGACAAGTCTTGAACACGTCTTAGACGTGCTGATCGTGTTCAGTTTTAATGGTGAATTTTGCTCTAAAGCAATTGCACCGCGTAGGTATATAGGTACCTACTAGCTAAACCAACCAATGCTGGTTTCCGCAACTCTGTAAAGATGGAAGTATTTTTTAATTTTTTTTTAATATGGTAGTTTTTTTTGTGTGTTTTGTATTTTTTTGTATTTAAATTGAATTGCATGTATCGTATTTTAATTAATTTTTTTTTGTGTATGTTTATGTTTCATGTTGAATTATATTCGAACACAATGTGAATTACAGAATAAATGAATTGAATTGAATTGAAAAAAAATAAGCTAATTCTTTCACAGTCTCCGGACATATCTACATCTAGGTAACCAGTAGATAAATAAAAAAATGCAACATAATTTATATGAAATCATCCGCCATATAACTTAACGGGGGTTATCTGGAGGTGGTGAAACCGATCATAACAGTTGTAGGGGAAAGGCAGGTAAGATGGCCCCTGCAGGTACGAAGATCCACCTTAATTAAAAGAAGCTCTTCATGCTCCCTCTCTTGGTCAGCGTACTCAACGTACCGTCCACGTTAACACTATTTTAGAAAGTATAGTTTGTTTTTCCATGTTCTGATGTAAAATTGACGATTTTCAATTGACCCTACAGTGTGCTTTGGCATAAGATATTTATGTTCTGGCGGCCTCTGTATGCAAAGTCGCTTATGATTGAACTAATATCAAAGTATGTGGACGATAGCGATACGCATTAACTAGAAATTAAGAGATAATGTGATTTATGCCAAAGGACAAAACGGCCCCAGGCAAAACGGACCGGATAAATATGATGAAATAAAAAAAATAAAATACAGTTTACTAGGTGACATCAGTGGATCAAGAACATCTAAGCAAAAAGTAAAACAAAAGGAATAGTGAAGATAAATAAAAAAGTCAGTTTATCCAACCATGAAAACTTGTTTTCTCAAAACAAGTTTTCATGGTTGGATAAAATCAATACTTTAGTGGAATATAGGATCAATGTCCAGATTTTCTCTTATGGCCACTGTTCCCCTTAAGGGGACGATAATTGACTTTTAATGATTTTATACTGAAGATCACATCTAAACGAGTAGTGTTAGTGATTTAAAAAAAATATATGTTAAAATAGAGTATTTTTTTTATATTTTAATATAGGCATATTTTTGATTATGATATTACATAGTGAAATTAATTTGTAAAGTTATGTCTAACGCGGAAAAAAACTGAGAATGACGCAAAATCTATCAAGCGTATTTTTCTGAAAACTTTACCATTTTAAAGATAATTAAATTGTCGATCTTTTAGTATACCTACGTGTTTTATTAAAATACCTTTTGTTTTACGTGTAATAAATTAATAATGCGTCTAATTTGGGACAACGCTCCTTGATGGGCGAGTCCTATTACTGGCTGGACGTACGACGCGTTGCATGAGCTCAGTATAGAACACGCAAGCTAACCTTTCAAGGTGACTGTTATATATCTGCGTCTTAAGCAAAACTGTGAGGTGTCCGTCCGACTATGTTCGACTAGCAATCAAAAATTACATAGTGGCACTTCTTTCTGTTCCTTGGCTCTTTTGCAGTGGAAGGCAAATCATAAAATGGTCAAAACCCTTTCTTAGTGGAAACTAAAACTTTATTTAGTTGGACTTCGTTTCGCTCGGCTATTTCTTGCTTATTGCTCTTTTGCAGTGTAATGCCCGCCTTCCACTGCGAAAGAGTAATGAGTGGGAAATAGCTGAGCGGAAAAGAATAAATAGTCTTCACCGTCCATCATGAAAGAGTTTCAGTAAAAAATAGGTTTTGCCTTCCATTGAGTTTTGAGGAGTGAGCTAGGCGGGAAATGAGAGGAGTCAGATGAGCGAGTTGTTTGCCTTCCATTGTCAACAACCATGAGCATGAAACAAACCAAGATTTTGGATGAGCAACCATATTAGAGAGAGACTTATCAAGGGTGAATTGATGCGGATGTTCTACGATTTGCAAGACGATACTTCAAAAATATTTTTGTACTACAACGGCTACTGCCGCAATGCTTCAATGCACAGCTCCATGTCGACACGTTTCACAAGCGCAGGCGACGCGTCCTGAATTGACTGACAAAGGGCGAAAGCAGAGTCCGTTCAAAACTAGTGCGCGACACAATGACACAGTAGACACATTTTAACTCACTCAGTCCGCTTCGCAACAAAACACAGTACATTTTATTAACTCTCACTAAACTATGCGGCAGAACAATGGTTCTTTTAGTGTTTTAAGAGGTAATGTAGGTCACCTTTATGAATAGCGAAACTATAATACACACCACCCGCTGGTTTTCGTCTGTAATATATTAATTGAGATACGTTTTCATACAGCCTGTGAACTTGCATTTTAATAACAAAATAAAATTCTGTGCTCAGAATGCGATGTTGACTTCTACATTAATAAGATGAAGGCATTTCACAATATTATATTATGTGTCTCCAATTACCTATTGGCCACATACTTCACGTGATCGCCATTTCTGATACAACAAAGAGCAAGCATTATGCCCTCTGGCTGCAGAATTATATAAACGGTTCTACGGCAATGGGCATTCGCTTGTCCGGCATTTATTGAAGTTGGCAAGGAGGACTTCCGCTCATCGGGAGCACTGCATTCTGTCGGCTATTCAATTGCTGCCATTATATCACCGGAGCCCATCCTCAATAGAGCTGACTGACAATAAAAACTATGCTGAATAGGAAAGCTATTCAGAAAAGTGATGGCAACGTTTTAACTGCTGTCGTATAGATATTCATCAGTAGTGCCAACCTACATACTTATTCGCGATTTAGTGGTATTAGAAGTCAAATTCAAAATGTTAAAATTAGGCGTAAATCGACACAAAGTTGCAGCAGACTACCCTCAAAATGTAGCTTTCCCACTTTCTAATGGTTAATTAAGCAGAAATAGCGCAAACAACTCCCCAGCAACACAAATCACTGTACTTTGTTAAAAGAACTTTAAATTCTATCTGATAATCAAATTATTTATACTTTGACTTCCTTATTTTACTTCCTAACGTTGTTGAGATTTCCCGGAATTTTCACTATTCCCCCTACGGGGATCTCAACAGCTTTAGGAAGTAATATGACTAAGTTAGTATCGCTCAAAGTCGTGTTTAGTTGCGAGCTCAAGATAATAAAACTTCATGAAACTCACTTTTGAGAATTTGCTCCGGCAAATCTCTTCCTCACTTTTGCAACTAATAATATTGAGAGATCGTAGCCAGTTAATGTTTTTAAATATTCATAAACACCATCATATTTTCTGTTATTGGAACGAACTTCTTTAACGCGGCTTGCGGTAGGAGTAAACTGGTGGAAATCGTCACGTAACGAAAAAGCGTTATGCGACTTTTCACTCTCTCCATGCGACTTTTTCTCTATGATGAACATGATAGAGAGAAGGAGAAAGTTGCATAGAGGGGCAATAGGGGCATATCGCTTTTTCGTTCGCTGTCTCTTTCTATTATTTTATTATAATAGAAAGCACGCGCGAAGTAACATTTATAGATCTCGGCCTTAGTCTATGTGTTTGCTTAATTTCAACCAAACCGCTTCAGCTATTTATGCGTGATCTCCAGAAAATTTCTCTATGTACTTGAATTTCGATGGTAAGATGAATTCTGATCTGAATTCGTATTGAAACTTTTTAATGACAGCAACATTTATCGTAAAACTCCCCAACCCTCCTCCGCTTGCAACCTGAGATATACAGGGTGTTAGCGTGAATATCGATGGTAAGGTAAATTCTGATTTAAATTCATATTTGAACTTTTTATGACAGAAACATCTATCTTTCAACGACACTGTGAAAAAACATGAAAAATCAAATTAAAGAAACATTAATTAATATGTTTACGTAATTAAAAAGGTCTATATCCATAAGATCCGGCGAACGATGGGTTCGTGGAAACTGTCCATACGGTCGGGTCTAAGATCTTCAATACCCGCCGGACATATAGAAATAAGAAGCTCTCCAATCCTACTCTCAAGCTCATGGAGAAGAGGCGCGGGATGATCCTGCAGTCTTCAGACGATACGCGTAAGTAAGTACCGGCAGCCTGATAGACGTCTCTAAAGGCTTGAAAAACGACCTTCACCGCTATAATACTGATCGTATTAAGAACGCGATACAGCGGAACAAGGACTCCAAGGTCATTGCAAGAGATCTATATATTGGGCAGAGCCAGCTTACAAACCTGAAGACCAAGGATTGCAGAATCGTACCCTCCAAACCAACACTTTTGAGGGAGATCAAGAGGTTATATGGCTAGTGGTACACGTCAACTAATAATCCCGTTGCGAATATCAAACGATCCAAGTGCTAGATTGACCCGACGCTATACTGAAAACATCCCAGTCATCAGCCTGAAGGAGATTAGGATGGTTCTGAAGCAGCTTAAAAACAACAAAGCGCAGGGCGATGACGGAATTACGGCAAAACCCCTAAAGACCGGTAAAAAACCGGTTCTTAAAACTCCCAGATGTTGTTTGATCCTGTCTTTGCCTTGGTGTTTGTGGTCTATGAGAAAGCCTTCGATTGGATCGAGACTTGAGTTGTACTGCAGTCTCTTCAATGGTGCTAGATATGACAAGTACATCACTCACCTTTGTTTTGCCGACGATATAGTAGTCATGGCTGAGACTACGGTGTATGCATGTAACGGTCAGGGGGGGGGGGGGGGCGTTGTATAGTGTTACTACTAAAACAATGCCAACAGCTGACTGAATGCACGCGCTCACAAACAAGAGGTGGGGGGTGGTTAAGGACGCAAGCGGCAGAGGCGCAGGGGAGTTTGGCACATTATTCTAGACGTTATTCCGAATCAATCAATCTGCCTAGCCTTTTCCTATGTTGGGGTCGGCTTCCAGTCTAACCGGATGCAGCTGAATACCTGCCTATCTGACCTCCACAACCCGGTAACTAGATAATACAATACCACTTGGTAAGACTGGTTGTCAGACTTTCGGACTTCTGACGACCCGTAACGACTGTGAAAGATCCACGAATGACAGCCGGGACCAACGGCCGAACGTGCTTTCAGAGGCACGGAGGTGTCTCGGTATGTAATGATGTATGCAAGCGTAGCTTAACCTGATGGATCTACCCATGCATCTGTTATTACTTAGCCACAAGCTCCTCCACACTATTCCGAATGCGTCATGCAAATTTTTGGCTGGTTATCAAAAATTTCATAAAATATTTATTTATGTATATTTACACTAAACCATAAAGATATGTATCTATATAAATTGACATTAGGTAGGTACTTAATTGAATGACTAACTGTACAAATAAATACAATAACACAAACAAAAGGACACTTAGGCGTTGAAGTACTCGTCCACATCGCAGTCATTTGGAAACGTGCCCAGAAGACTGGCAGCATTGCTACGTTGAATGGCAATGCTAATTCTATTATTTGTTCATGTTTAGTTTCCTAGAAAGCGTTGTGGATACGCTTATGTGTGTTACGTATGTATCCGGCATTATATTATAATTATAATCTGTGGTCTTCATGCCTTCCCGTTCCTGTTCGTATCCCCCGTCCGTCATGGCTGAATACACGTATCTAATACAAGTCTGGTCGTCTTATTGAATAGCCTAAGAAACCTTGACCACGCATCACAACAACCATAACAATGTGCAACAAATTTTCACGGTAGACTAGATTTGTTAGATCAGCCCTTTTGTAAGAGACTTACACAGTATTTCTATTTTCTTAATGTCCCCCGGGAATCATCGCATTTCAGAATACAAACGAATGCTAATTTCCATATCCATCAATTATTAGATTTATCGTGTATAATCATTTGAATTCAGAACTAAGTCCTTTATTATTGTTTTGTTTTGATTTTCATGTGAACTTTATAGAGCAGTAAAACTATTTTCCTATCTGTCGTTCCTGCGACTTTAGCAGCTTGCCTCCCATTTTTAAAATAAATTACATTAAGTTAAAAGAGTATTAACAACTCAATATACTTCCAAGTCAATTGAGAGCGCCCGGTCTGCACGAAGTGCAAAGGACTGATAGAAATCCGACGACTGACGAAACACGAAGTTTGCCTAGGGACATTAAGAAAATAGAAATACTGTACACACCTAATAAGAGACGTTTCACACGCAGCGGGCTAGCAGCGACAAGGTATTCTACCTTATTGCAGACTGGGTTCTAACTTTAGTCCAAGCTTAAGCCAATGAGCCAATTGACAACTGACGTCTCAGGTTAAATACTTCTTCTTAACGTGTCAATGGCAAAAATAACACGAAAAAATATTTATAGCTTTTAGATTCTCCGGTGCGCATGCGGCGTCTCTCCTCAGACAATGGCTCACCTCGCATTTTGCACCGCAGGCTTTTTTTTTTAGGAATATCATATAGGTACCTACTTTTACAATATTTGTAAATATGTGAACACCATGTATCCATTACTTACATAATTATTTTTTCTGTCATTGCTTCATTTTTAATTATTTTTACCTATTGTGGTATAGTAATCTTATTCCAGGTGCATCGTCTTCACATATAATTATATAATTAATGCATACAAAATATTGTAAAACATTTTATAAGAGTAACGGTGGAGTTTCTTTCCCATTCGTCTCCATACGAAAACCATCTTTTGGAAGGGGCGACTAGAATCAATTAAATTTTTTTGTAAATTTTGACGTTCAAAAGTGCCTTTTTGTGCCTAATTGAAATAAATTATTTGACTTTATTTGACTTTAACTTTGGCTGTCCCAAGAAACAAACGATATTTGCGTTGTTGTTGCGTGTGTGTTGAATTTTGGGTTGAAGTTAACTTTGTCTGAATAAAGTTCGGAATCAAAAATGCAAACAACACACTTAAATACAAAATTAGATTACAATGAATTGATTAAAATAAGCAGTTATTATTTGAAAAACAATGTAGAAAAATATTACACTGAAAACTAAAACCTAATATAATCCTGAACGCAGCTCTACACAGAGATATCTGACTAAGTAATATAATTAATAACGCTGCAATTTATAATGGAGCCTTGATTAATATTCTTTTAATAAAATCTCGGAGCAGAAATTTTCTCTCTGCATCTGGTTTTAGATATTTAAATAGGAAAATTGCTTTATAACGTAATCTGAATAATATGAGTATTCATTTGAAGTAAATAATTGAAAAACGAGGACAGTTTCAGGTTTTTATTTATATTATTGTGTTGTTGAACTTAAACCTTAAAGACTACTTTAACTACTTATCAATATTTGCAAACAAATTTAAGGACGTAGGAGATGTAATAATCCTAACTATTATAAATGCGAAAGTGTGTTTGTTTATTTGTTTGTTATGCTTTTACACTAAAACGGCTGAACAGATTTGGATGAAATTTGGCACATGGGTACCTGGTAAGACAGGACATAGGTAAGACATTTACGTAGGATAATTTCCGACCTCAACGCGGGCAAAGTCACGGCAAAAGCTCGTTCTAATACCTGCTCAATCGCTAGACTTAAATCCCATTGAGCACGCAAACGATATGCTTCAAATAAGAGTTCTGATAACAATTGATACCAAGCATAAATACGCCAAAAAGCCTTTTTCACCTGTTACAACAGACGTAAGCGGCTCTTCCGCAAAGTGGTTTGATGCACTCATATTGAGTAGGTATGTCAAATCTGTACTGTGTTTATGTGATATGAGTTTATGTTTGTTTTCATATAGAACACTGATTGTTTATTTTATGCAATAAAAACCTTTACTAACTTTTATTTTTAGTTTAAAGTGAATTTGTTTGTTTGTTACGCTTTTACGCTAAAACGGCTGAACAGATTTGAATGAAATTTGGCACATGAGTAGACCATGACCTGGGTCCCACGGGATCTAAACTTATGCGGGTGAAACCGCGGGGTGCAGTTACATACATACATACATAAACTCACGCCTTCTTCCCATGGGGGTAGGCAGAAACTACAGAACGCCACCTGCTACGATCCTTACATACTCCTTTTGCCTCGTTTACGTTCATACATCTGGTCATACACGCACGCCGGTTGCGAGTACTACGCACCTGGCCTTTCTGAAGAACATCACCAATAAGGTCAGTGTATGTCCTCCTAGGGCGTCCCCGCCCGGCCTTTCCCTTCACATCAGCCTCGTAAATACATTTTGTTAGTCGCCTTTCATTCATCCTCTCAGCATGCCCAAACCATCTCAGCATACCCTTTTCAATTTTTGTCACTACATCTTCTTTTAAATCACACTGCTGTCTTATCACATCATTCCTCACTTCCTCAGCCTATCATTCATAGTCAGACCACACATGCTTCGCAAGGAACGCATTTCCACAGCATTTATTCTACTTTCATGTTGTTTTTGCCACACCCAACATTCACTTCCATACATAAGCGTGGGCACCAGCACACCATCGTGAACAGCCAGTCGAGCCTTTTTAGACATCGACTGGCTAGTAGTGCAGTTAGTATTTGTATAAAAAATAAAATACAAAGCCAAAGCCGACTTCTGAAATTAAAATTATTTTTAAGTTTGTTATGTTTGTTTTGGAAGTTGGTTGTATTTTTTTTGTTGTTAGTTTTTTTATCGTACACTATACAATTCCCAGTCAAGTAGTTTAATTTTACCATAATGTATCTGATTTCATGAGTAACAGTGATGACGCTCTACAAAGTGGAATGAAATTTTCTAATCTCAATGTCTCATATTTACAGTTGGGTACTGAATTTTATATGCCAACATTGCATACTTCTTTCTGCCTTTATTGACAGTTATTAATGGAAAGGGGTTAACCAGGGAAGTAGCTACCGCGGTATCAGGCCATATCAATGATACGGGGCCCCCCAGACGCCATGCAATTTTCAAGCTCTTGCATTCATTTTGTAAAATATCACAAAAAATCTTAACTATCTAAGTCAGGGTGCTCAAATGTTCGAGCTCGCTTCGCTCGCTCATACGTTTTGTTACTAAAATCATAACGACAGCTCAACCTAGTATCCCTCATTTAGGTCGCTCTTGCATTCTCATAATAAAATCACAATGAAAACTTAACCAATCCCAGTCAAGAATCTTCGAATTTTCGAGCTCGCTTTACTCGCTCTTCGATGAAACCGGATTCGAGTCAGGATGCTTCATATTTCTAGATCTTTTCACTCACTTCGCTCGCATTGCTATCTCTTAATCAGATCGCAATGACCTGAGTTGAATGAGCTTAACCTTCTAAGTCAGTATGTTAGCTATTTATTTACTTACAATGTTCATGGCTGTACTCTCTGAAGCCTATCTTATTCAGTCTAAAGCATTTATCTCCATAATGACACTCCATTTTAGATTTCTTACTAACATAATTTTAATATCCTAGGTTCAAAAAAAAACCGGCCAAGTGCATGTCGGACCACGCACAATGAAGGGTTCCGTAGTTGGGATGAATTTAACCCAAGAACAAACTTAACTTTGTAGTTGAAAAAGATGTTCTCCCATACGCAATGTATGGGAAAACATGTTTTTGCAACTGTAAAGTTAAGTTGGTCGATTATTCCCCGTTAACTTATAGAGCCTACTTAGCTATGATAGTTTTCCTTTTAGTTTCGTTATATAAACTACTGCTGTGTTTTTTTTCACACATCCAAAATCAACCATTTAGCTGGCAGGGAGGGGGGACACTTGACTCTAACAAAAATTAACACTTTAAAGCTTAATATTTTGCAAACGTATAACTGAATCCAAAAATGTTTTTCACATACTCATAATGTTTTTGCAGGACCTTTTCAATGATACCCCACACAAAGGGAAAAAAAAATACCACTTGACGTGTAGGGGAACCTTAAAAAAAACTTTTTTCTTAATTGCATTTTACCACTTTGTTGGCGTAATTAATATATATACCCATGCCAAATTACAGCTTTCTAGTACTAAGGGTTTCGGAGCTAGACCGCGGACAGACAGACACACAGACAGACATACAGACAGATGGACATGACAAAACTATAAGGGTTCCTTGTTTACTACGGAACCCTAAAAAGTAGAAAAAATGTTTCTCGTAATAAATACCACCAAAGGTTTATCAGCTTAAGCTGGGGCTCATGATTTAGTTCCTGACCTAGTGGTAGACAACTTTGTACTGTACAAATGAACGATGTTTTTAGTGAAGATAAAGTATGATTGCTGTCCGAGCTCGGGACAACCACATTTCTCTCAATTATCTATTTGTTTTTGAAAATTTCCTTACCTTCTAACTAAACGTCAACATTTTGTTTTTAAACTCGCAACAAGTGGAAACTTCGTGACAAATGCGTACGTTTCAACGGTTGTACAGTCAGCGACTAAAGTTGCAAAGAATTTGGAATTTCGAGTGGTTATTGTTTTGAATTCGAATTCGCCAGTAAAAAGTACCTATTAACTAGAAAGATTCATTCACCTCTCTTTTTTCCTATTTTCAGCCAACTTTTGTCACTGGCTGTACTATTTTACCACTCGACGCTCGACCGTTGAGAGATTAAACCACCCGCAATCGTTTGTAAAGCTGTCAGTACGCACGAAAAGTTAGGTCAAACGCCAGTGGACGTTCAAGCAGTGGATTATTTTCCAAATAATTTGACCTTTGTTATTTGGCTATCAATCACAAAGATAAAATGACGATAACAATCCTTTGACCCGCGCATCCGGTCACAACATCGTGTCATTAAAAACGTGGTGAAAGTCACGCGATGCTACGCGACGAAGCTTGTTATGTTACATTTATTATTAGGAGGGTTTTTTTTTTATACAGGCATCATCACAAACTTCATAAGATCCGACGGCAGGTAAAAGTTGCTCACTCACAGTGAGAAGAACATCGTTAAGAACCTAGAAATATGTGGGCCAGCATGTTGCTGAGGTCGTCGTGCCTCTCGTGATTTGCCTTTCGTCGTATTCCTAATAATTTTATCCACGTCTCTCGCAATAAACCTTACCCCGACTGCCTCGTTCGGCATCTCAGTATTGACGCTGCAAACGCCAGAGGGGATTGCACAGAAAAATTGTCCTTGTTGTCGGTTACTACTCCATCGATGCTCACAGTAAGACCCAACATAACATTTGCCTTACTTGTGCTTTTCCAGAAACCATGAAGGTAGATATATGAATCTGATCCTCACGATCTTGGCAAGCCTTCAATTTTGACTAGAACACTCTTCTGCTCTCACATTATGATACCGAACTTAGGCTTACCAAACGCTACCCTCCCCGTAAACTTCAGCCTCTCTGAGATGCTAGTTCTAATCATAGTAATATACGCTCGCAGCAATCCTACCCGCCTTCGTGCTTCCCCGACCTACTAAAGACGCATCGCGAAGGGTAGTCACAATATCAGGGTACAATGGTACAAACCATTACTAGTACATTACTGCCGCGGTCTATAATTACTACTTTGCTGGTCGCGCTGATGATGGCCGACAGCGCAGCGTAGCGCAGCTCCAGGCCGACACAGCGCGGTCAGCGTGCAGCACTTGATGGACGAGCTGAGATAAAGGCCGAGGCCGTAGGTCGAGGCCTTTACAGCGAGGACAGCAAGGGCTGCAATGATGGCTAAGCTGGAAGGCCTAGAGCGTAGTTAGGCTAGCTCGAGGCAATCATAGCGTGACCAGCGAAACAGTCATAGTGGGCCAAGGCTTGTATAGTGCTTTACTCAAAAATGCAAGTACCTAATCTAAATAAAACCAGCAAGTCATTTCAATAAAATATATATTAATTAACTAGAAATTTAATCAAAATGACAATTATGAAAAGTACAGTTACTAAAATTCAACACCGACTTTCCCGGTTTGATATTACTAAAAGTTTGCGATAATTTTATTGTGGTTTTTGACTGCTGTATTATTTCTTCATTTATTACGCAAAAAAGTCACTAAATAAAAATAAAATTTTCGCTGAACCGCGCTTTTGTTACTTCTTTGTTTTTTTTTTTAACAATTGTAGTTGGAACTATACAGCCAAATATGGAATAAAATCTTTTTGTACCTATCTCTATAAATACAAACAGCTGTGTTTTAAATAAAATCTTTTTGCATTTGATTTTTTAAAACGTTGAAACGTCAAAATAGCGGCCGGCAATGTTTTGCCGGCCTGTTAGAGCGACCAGCAAAACTTTGCTAGCCGCTCCTTGAAACAGAACGGCAAGGTCGACTTTGTTCAAACAAGGTTGTCAAAATAATGACCACATTACATGCATTTTTGAGTAAAATTATAGTCAGCACAACTCATGTAGCATAAGCATAATCAGCCTATAATGTTCCCACTGCTGGGACACTGGCCTCCTCTCTGTGAGAGGGAGTGGGCCGTAATCCACCACGCGGGCACAAAGTGTGTTGGTAAATGTCACATGTCTTCGAATTTTTGGTCCTAAGACATGCCATGCCCGTTTTCTCACGATGTTTTCCTTCACCGTTTTGAGAGCAGTGGTGATGAACCAATTTACACAAATTAAAGCGCCTGTCAAAGTCGCGGCCGATTCTACTGGACCACCACAACTCACATATTTAACAAGAAAATCAATTAAATTCATTTTCACTACGTTTTTAAGACCACTTGTTTTATGAGGCATATTTAATGTCAATAAATTTAAGTTACACTCATGAATCAGAGGAAAATGGTCAGACCAAAGTGTTATATGTAATATAAACGTTAACAACAGCTACAATACAGTGATCTAACCAGCTACAGGACCCATGGGCCTCGCTAATGAAGGTGTAAGTTCCCAAATCAGTGGCCAGAAAATCAACATGTATACACAACCAACACTGTTCACTACAAAACAGTAATAGCTCCTTCAAAAAAAAACAAATTGGAGGAATCTATTTCCCAGTTGCAAGCAACATATTAAATACTCGTAGCGAAAATAAGAACGACAGTTCAAATTGACAGGAAGATATTTAAGTATATAAATATTTTAAAATATTTTTGTAGTATTCAGCAGATATATTGAGAATCGCAAGAACCCGACTTTCTTTAGAAATATCAATTTCTTCGGTATTCTCGAGTTGGTTCTTTAAATATTTCGTTGAGTGTTAAAGTGAAAAAACCGGCCAAAAACGTCTCGGACACTTACAGTGAAGAGTTTCGTAGACGGAATTGATATCATAGTATTTTTCAAAGAAACTGAAAAAGAAAATTATTTCTGCGGTTGCTAAACCAGTTTTCGTTGAAAATATTAAGTGCACACATCGGGACACATTTTTGACGACTTTAGAAGCGCATCATATTATTTTTCAAGATTATCCTCACACGCTTACGAACACAGGCTTTTCATCCTTCTATTACCTACTTAGTTCCATGTAGGTACTGTAGACACTTCGCGTGACTACGGTACCGGGACGATGTTGAATGAAAGGTTTCATGGGTTAAAACCGTCAGTATATTCAATCCATCTTTATATTTATTATACATCTTTATATTTATTTGCTTGATAGCCTCTCGCTCGACTCTCTGACTTTTCTTTTTGAAACAAAAACATATTTCAATTCTATTGTAAATGTATTCTGTCAGATTGTTCGGATGTAGTGCTACTTTCTCCCCAGACTGCAAATCATGAGGTTGCTTCTTGCATAAAACCTTACAGTACCTATCTAATGGATCACCTACTTTTTGGTTCGTGATTTCACTGATTGTATTTTCGGTTCATAGAATACACCTTTCTTTTTATAATTATCTATATACGAGTATAGTGCAAATAGTCTCCGAATAGAATGCCTGTGACAAACAGACGAACAAAACGAAATCCTTAGGTTTCTTTTTTTGCCATTTGATTACCCGAAAACCCTAAAAATATCAAAAGGACCTATATCGTTTTGTGCAATTATCTACATCATCACGCTTAATTTTGTGCATAATTTATATGACACGTTCGCAGGTTCCGTTTTCTCACAAGCGGGAATTCGCTTTATTATAGGGAAATGTTTCTTGCTATCTACCTGTGTTAATGTCTTCCATTGTTGTGTGCCGGTTCCATACGCTCAGCGGCATTGTAGAAGTGAAATTGATAAATGTGATGTTCGAATGATTTGTTATAGCTCACTAGATGATGTTCAAATTAGTTTAATAGCGTTAATGTGTCAATGGCAGAATACGAAATTTTGATGTAAACAAAATGTCGGAACAAGGTCACTCGTTGTCAATATAAAAATGTAACCAAATAATGAAATAGTACTCGTATTCGTCACAACAAAGGCATTCCGAGTTGTATTCGGCGACGGCGGGGACTTGTTTTTATTTATATTACGCAGGGGATCTCCACTTAAAATAATTTCATTACTTACACACATCCAACCTGAGCGAAAGATACAATGATCAAAAATGCAAAATTCCATCAAACATAATAACTGAAACTCGGTAATGTAGTACCTAATAGTTATATACTTTTTTCGGCCATTTTTGTTTCATTCTTTTCAGGAATCAGCGTTTTGAACATCGACGTGGTCGAGTTCTGGTCGAAACTTATGTAGATAATGAAAAATCTGGAATCACCGATACGACGAAGAAGAACTTCTCTAGATCATTATTTTCAAGGTACCGTGGAGTAAGGTAATTTTAACATAAGTTATGAAGATGATACTAATTGGTAGTTTTAATCCGATCCAGCAGGTCCCTTGCTGTCCTCCCCCAGCGACGCCCTAAGCCGAGGTCCGTACCCCAAAGGAAGATATTTTCAAACAAAATAAGAAGAATATTTACATAACATTTAAGCTAACAGACTTAAAATAATAATAATATGTACAAGACTGTATAAAAAAGAGGGGAAAGAATAATAGGGCATCAAAAAATTCGACCACTTCGCTGTCAACAGGAAAAGTGCCCAAAAGGCATAGCCACGTTGTATTGTAAAAAAAAAACTCTGGTCACGAAATTTGATCTTGGATATTACTTTTTTTTGCCGAATAGTACCTTACTTTTTTTAGATACGCTTATACTATCGTGAAAAAAAGTGTTATGTGCACTTAGCACCTTCATACAACACCTTATCAACACAATTTAATTGCTTTATTTATTTTTTGAGTTCCGTACGTCCGAAGGAAGAACGGAAACCTCATAGGATCTCTCGTGTGTCTGTCTTTCCGTCTGTCACCAATTTGCTTCAAATTTCAGACATTCTTTTATTAAAACGTTACATAATAATATGAATTTCATCCACTCATGTGTTCCTGTAACTCACACACAATAGTACATTATGATACAAGTGTGCTGTGTTGGTCATTATCCACAAGGCGGTATTACCGCGCGAACCACAGGCGAGCGCGGTAATGTAGCCGAGTGGGTAATGATCAATGCCTACGCGTTTCTTACGACGTATTTCAACAAACTTGCGAGGAAAAACTTTTTACAAAAAAAAATGCAACCGACTTCTAAACCAAAGACGTCGGTGTCTTTGGTTTAGAATTTTCGTTTTTTGCCACCGACTTCCGAAATAATTTTTCACTTTGTGGTGTTTTTTTGTGGAAGTCGGTTGTATTTTTTTCGAAAAAGTTTTTATTTTTCTCTTTTTAGTTGTGGTACCTACCTCACACAAATTCGAATACCACTACCTGCTATGTAAATAACAGTGACAGGAACTTATCATATCATCCACATACTAAGTAGGAAAAAATACGTATTATTGAAGCTAACTCAAAAACTACCCAAGTAAACTTAATCAAATTTATATGAGACCACCTCTGAAGTATGACCTACCAAACAAAAAAGAATCATCAAAATCAATTCATAATTGGCGGAGTAATCGCGTAACAAACATACAAAAAAAACATACAGTCGAATTGAGAACCTCTTCCTTTTGGAAGTCGGTAAAAAAAACAGACTTGTTGTAAGTACTTATGCTACAATAACGAACTATAGAGATGATATATTTAGATTTATATTTATAAAGTTCGACTGACCTCTGTTGCCAGGTAATGACTATCCGGAGCTTCCTTTAAAAACTTTTCTACGTCGGTTGGTGACAATAATTTAGATTTCTTATTTTTGATAATAATGAATCTAATCACACAACGAAAACGTAAACAAATATTTATGGAAAATGGCGCGCTGGTTTTGTTTTTTCCGCTAGCGATGCGCGCGCAGGTGTAAATAAAGGCACTGGCAAAACCAATGAAAAGCCGAAAAAAAAAACACCAAATAATATTTTGAATACGTAAATTAAGATTAATATGTAGTGAAAAATATATCATTTGATGAAATATTATGTTAATTATCACATTTTATTTATTTACACAGTAGGCATAAAAAAGACAAGACGTGCCCACGCACAATGGTCCATCTGAAGGACTACGTGTGGAAACCAAAAACCCCATAACATAGAACATAGAAGGTATAAAGTCTCTTTGAAGAGATTAAAAAAGAACAATCTATGCTTGAGTGAAAATAGGGAATGCTAATTTAATAGTATATGATAGTTCATACTAATTCCATGTTAGTACCAACTGACCTGACCATGGGATTTTTTTTTACCATAACTAAACTCTTCTGGTACCTTTTTTTTTTTACAAAAATTTGCTTTTTTGCGCTTGCCTTTAGTAAAAGACTCACCAAAGTCAATTTCTATTAAATTCAAATTCCATGCTGCCATAATAGTACTTACTAATTCCATACTGCCATGTCGCGTTTCAAAATTTGCCAAACAACAATGGCCGCTAGAAGTCGGCTATGGTTTAGTGATGCGGTAGTATGATCTTTAGATTTTGGTGCTATCGATGTTACGATTTTTTCAGTAGTGTTTCATCAGTATTTTTTGTATTGAGTAACTTTCAAATTAAAAACGATTCCATTGAAATATGTTGAGCCGTGAAAGCAAAACAAGATCTGAATACAATACAATTTTGCACTCGTTGCAAAACGCGTATGTACAAACTAATAACCAAAATAAGTTTGATCAAAATATTGAAGACTTAAAAACATTAGCACGTACGGGTACCTACTACCTACGTACGTTTGGTATGTCAAGGATTATAAAACAAATGCATAAGCTAACCAAATACCTACCTGACAAATAATACGAGACGAGCTTACAGATGGTGTAGCTCAAGAGTCACCAAATGGCGGACCACAACCCGATCCGGACCGCCCACCTATTTTGTACGGACTTTCAAGTACCTAAACAGTTATTTATAACAAAAAACTAATCTAAATATTTTGAGTAATTAAATTAAGCCCACGCTTTGTATTTTCTGCCGTCGACACGACAACGGACGACGCGAGACGCATGAAGCTGCAAATGTTTTAGTGAGTGATAAACCAAGGTAGTTACTATACAGATCGAAATGATCGATTTCCAAGAAAACACAAAAATACGCAAGGTCCTTGAACATCTTTTATTCTTGGTTGCTAGTAGGTAACGTCTTCCAAATGGCCCACGAGTCATTTTTTTTTTAATGTGAACCCTAAACAAAACTAATTGATTGTCCCTGGTATAGTTCATATTCTCTGCTTGTGCTTCTTCCCTCGGACATGTTGAATGGCAAGGCCAAAATCATTTTATAATGAGTAGGTATTTCGACAAGTAGGTAACTACATATTGTATTCGTCTAGTTAGCTCGCAGGATTTAAGATCACTTAAAGCGGATATGATTGGAGTTTCAATTCCCAGAAACAGTCTTCCTTTTGACATTCGGTATTGTATGACGACGTTGGCCAATACGTTGGTTCGAATTCACGCCAACCTGTGCAGTTTTTGAAGGTATTCGTTATGAGTCGTAACAAATTCAGTGTTAGAGCAGTATAATATTCTTAAACATGAGGGGTTCCCATGTTACCTATTAGACCTATGACATTATTTAATAAGGATAAAAGACTGCATCTTTAAACGCGGGCTAGCTACAGCGTCATCTTTAAAATCCTAGTCGAAAAACACGATTGTTGTCAGTATAATAAATAGAAATACATTAAATTGGTTTCTTTTTCAATAAAGGAGTTTTAAATATTCCTTGAAAAGATATTCGATATTTATTATGTCAATCACTGCATTTCAATTACAATATAAATTATGACGAGATAAAAAAGGATGTCGGTCGCCTATGGTCGGTCGTTTGACGTTTGTAAAAATTAAAAATCCATCCCAGTTTTCGCTTATATTGTTAAATATAATAGTTTAAATAAAAGTTAAGAAACACGCATAGGATTTAAAAGTGGGTGTGATAATACGTGTATCCTATTTAGTGCGTATTTAATCAGTGACACGTAGATATCGCGTTCAATTCTCGCGACCAAATCCTGTTATTACAGCACTAGCGCGATAATGGTGCCGATTCCCTTGTTCACCAACTAAACTAAATTTAAGTTCAGTGCATCTTTTTCTTTCTATTTCATTCAGAAAAGGACAGAAGATACATTTTAGTTTAGTCCTGTCAAATTAATCAGCGCCTGTCACTACTCCATATAAGTTTAGACGTGATTAAAAACTTGCCTACTAAAATTACGTCAATTTACGTCAAGCGCTGATTAATTTGACAGGACTAAACTAAAATTTATCTTCTGTCCTTTTCTTAATGAAATAGAAAGAAAAATATGCACTGAACTTAAATTTAGTTTAGTTTGTGAACAAGGGAATCGGCACCATTGTAAAGTAAAAAGCACGCGCGTTTAATATACTGCATTATGAAGCTAAAAGCGGTTCAATAAGCGCCACAAGCAAGTATGTTGAAATAGTATTTTCTGAATATACGAGTACTTAATCTTCCAGTACGTGCGTATGTTGTGGGTTCCTCATTTTCCATTTCACTGTAACATCATTATAATTGAATACAATGTTGGTTTTGTATTTAAGCTTCTTATACTAATAAGTATGTATGTGAAGTGAGTTAATACCTACTTGTTAATAATGATGTGTGTTGGAAAACTCGGCGCGAGTAATTCCGTTTCATTTTGCTGCCCACGTATGTCAGAGTTCGCTAGTAGGTACGCCAGTCGGCTAAAGTGAAACAACCTGTGTGTTTAAGTGCATTGTACAAATGACTGTAGGTACAGTTGTCACTAAACACACAATGTTTCTATTATAAACTACGGAATCTCTACTCTAAAGTGAATTTATTTGCATGTGTACATACCCGCGTTTACCTGTACTAGTAGTAGTACTTACATTCAAAGAGGTAATTACGTAACATAAACTGACACTTGATTGCAGTGTGTTTCATTTTGACAGTTCATCCACGTTCATTGCGTTGTTTACGTTGCTGAGCAGACGACTTTTTCAAACTTATGAAGCAATGGATTAGCGATATTCTTCAAACTCTCCGTTTGTAATTGCAAGTGTGTTAAGTAATTAGGGTGCAGATTCAATTAAATGTATTTAAGCGATCCCCAAATAACTTACATTTATTATGTACAAGTATGTAAAGGAAAAAGTTAAAAATAAAGACAAGAGCTCATTGGGCGTCAAAAAATTCGTCCGCATCGCTGTCAGCGGGAAAAGTGCCCAAAAGGCTGGCAGCATTGCCACGTTGGATGGCGATGCTGATTCTTTGGCCTAAGAATTGGCCAGCCCTCTGGTCACGTAAAGAGTTACATTTTGATTTCCTAGAAACACTTATCGATACTACACTAATAAATTTTTGTCTTTTGTGATTCTCAAAAAGTTTCAAAGTCACAATTTTAAAGCAATAATATAACATAATATTTCGCTTGTAATGCCCGAAGGGTTAGATAGAGTTGTACCTGTAGTCTCAGACTAAAATAAAAAACCAAGACTGCGCTGTCAACAGTGACGTCAGGCCAGTACGTGTGCACTTAGTGAGATGTAGTTTGATTGTAAATGTATTGGTGTGAGCGTGTATGCACAGAGCAGAGGTGTAGTTTTGGCATGCTTAAATTTATTGTTCGCAGCGCTGTCTTGGTTTTTTATTTGAGCCTGTAGTACACCCATATTTCGCCAAATATGTTCAAGTCCCATGTAATAAGGGACGACCCTATTCAATTAATCCTATCCTTTTAATCGGGGTGCCCTAGCCTACATTTTTTTAAGACCAGAAAGCAGTGAGTAAAAATGGCGAATATCAATAATTGCAATGGTGAAAATGATTTTAGAGGATCAAAAAAGTATTCCCCATTTAAAACATCATTTCAATCTATATACTAATATATAAAACTGAAGAGTTTGTTTGTTTGTTTGCTTGAACGCGCTAATTTCAGGAACTACTGGTTCGATTTGAAGATTCTTTCAGTATTAGATAGCCCATTTATCAAGGAAGGCTATAGGCTATATATCATCACGCTAAGACTAATAGAAGCGGAGCACCAATGAAGAATGTTTCAAAATCGTGTTTTTTTTTCCTTTTTAGAGCTTCCGCTGCGTGTGCTGCGTAAACGGTTAAAGTTTCGCAAAAATCATGTATGACAGAATTGTTTCCCTTTAAAAGTTCTAAAAAAAGTCCACGACAGCATATGTCTATCTTTATTTCTCTATTTTAACTATTCCACGTGGACGAAGTCGAGGGCAGAAGCTAGTATTTTCAATAAATGCTTTTCCGGCGGGATTAATTTTTGTCATAATTGGGGTAGGTAAACATTTGATTGTATGTGTACGATAAATAACCTCTGAATGTGTAATTATTTACGCAATTCGTAAAAATAAATAAGCCTCATACCTATTATTTTTATTACTTTTCATTCACCGTACACAACTTGGGGCAATTAATTTCGTATGTAATTAATTATCTCATCCTTCTTTGAAATGGAACGTTTTAATTCATTCCCATTTTTATTGACTAAAAACACAAATCTATATATTTGTGATGTGCCCTAGCCAGTAACTGTGATTAATTTGGATGTAGCGCTCGCTGACGGTTACCGCGGCACCGCCCGCTTTACTCGCTCGGCTCGCGCGCGTTTGGTTACATTTCTAACCTAACTTAAGTCACATTGTTAGGCCACATTGCAGCCAACTTTAAAAAAATCAGAAACTTCCGCCCCTCCTCACAGATGCGATTTACTGAATATCGACATTTCTCTGATTTCCATATCACTGTCTCGTATTGGTGTAGTGCTCGCAAGCGCTACTGCAAAGCATAGCGCAAGCGCAAGCGGTCCTACTGGGTACGATTCTCAATTCGGACAGTGTTTTTGTGCTTTTTCCATCAGAAAGTTCTCAGTAGCAGTGGTTTGTGTCGGTAGATGGCAATGGGCTCGCTCCCTATTACATGGGACACAAACATAACTGGTAAAATATGGGTGTACTAAAGTGCATCTCTGTGTAGTAACCCTACGGGTATTACAGGAGTGATGATATGTTTATGTTAGTTAGAAAGAAAGAAAGAAAGAAAAATGCGTTTATTGGCATTACGACAGAAAAATATATATAACCTACCTTAAAACTATAAAAACAGAAAACAATAATTATAATGCCAAAAGGGCCTCAGCTCAGCATATTGTCAGATGACAGCACAATGTATACCACGCTGATTTTCAGCAGCAACCCACAGTCCCCTAGTCATTTAAAATCATAGTTAATAAGTCATTTGTTGTGTATCCAAGTGTGCTGCTGGTGGTTTTGACTTCGTAATAAAAAACTACTTGATTTCGACAAGTAATTCTTAGTTTTTTTTTTTTAGGTACCTTTGTCATTTCGTAGGTGACCTCTGAGATCATGACTATTTAACCGAGCTTTCCTGTGGCTGCCTTAAGCTACTATACTCAAAGCCTCCAGCCAGGGCTTTTTTTTTAACTATGGCCTCTCGCAGTTTTGACCACTAAGGTCTTGGCTGCTTAACCGGACTTTCCTGCGGGTGCCAGCTACTACACTTAGAGCCTCCAGCCAGGAGCAAAAAACTATTCTAAATTAAAGTTAGCGAACGCTCGCTTAGGGCATCGCCTATGGGGTACGAACCTCGGCTTAGGGTGTCGCTGGGGGGAGGACAGCAAGAAGTGACAGGCTGGATCAAAGTTAGATTTTCATTATGATTATTATGCGGGGTATTTAAAGCCACGTGCTAAGCTGCAACAACTGCTGGCACCTCGTTTTCGAGCAAGGGTCGGGGGGGTCCAGCTAGGGACATTACAAAATAAGCTTATATACTAGGTGAACGCACGCTAAGGCCCTAAGCCGACGTTCGTACCCCACAGGGAGTGCCCATGTGGGGTACGAACGTCGGCTTAGGGCGTCGCTGGGGGGAGGACATCAAAGATGAGACGGGCTGGTATTTCTTAGGTAGGTACTGATTACAATTTATTGAGACGACCGATATGTCTTGTGTGCGCACGCTCAAGGTATCGTCGAGCGAGTGAAAGGAGAAGCCCGCGCTCGCAGTGTGGTGTGTAGTCCAATGTGACGTCAGGAACAAGAACTGACTTTATTTTATGTAAAAGATACGGGCCATCGTAAAAGAAACACAAGCTGAATATAGAGTGATCACATTGAGGGATTAAAATCATAAAATATCATGGCGTATTTTTATCTTGCTATTTCTATCCTAATAACACAATCTTTCCCCTAATAAAAACAATACTCATGCTGAATTCAGAGCCCCTACCAGCATTAATTTTTCTATTTTATGAATAATAATTTAGTTCGAAAGGAAATGGAGAATATGCGAACTAATCCAGTCACTACGTAGCCAATATTCCCGTCGTATTCATTTGAATAAATGAAAATAGATTTAGATTGGTACATTCAGGTTGCCTTTTCAATAAAATTATTGTATACACACGTGTGATTAGTTTAATGATTCGTTCTCAATGAATATTGGTTTGTAGGTAAGTGCTGTCGGAATATAGACATTAGAATAAATTCTATAGAACACAAAACAGCGATTGATTATTGCACTTTCACAGCTAAAAATATATTATTTTTTAATTTTGTACCAACAATACCGAACAAATAATTCGATTTGGTTGTTGATTATTTTTCAGATAAGTAAAACCAAAAATATGCAACGTCACCCAAGCTATTTATATATTATCCAGCTACTGTTGCTGATTGGGAACTATCGTAATATATAATTCTCACAATTAGTTTATACTATATTTGCAAAAACATTACGTGCAATTTCGCCGTGGATGTGACAGTAGATACCTACATAGTAGATCTACAAATACAATCTCAGGAAGGCGAACAAAAGTTTCGTTTAAAAGCGTCTCACCACTTTATTTTACCGATGTGATTATACAGGTAGGAACTTGAAAAGATTCATTTTGGAAATAGGTTTCCAGTGAATTAGGAAACTATACAATATGTCCGGTTTCGGACTGTACAAACTTAAAGGGGTAGATGTAGGGTCGGAACCCATCTCCCCCTGAATGGCAGCCATTTTTGTGTTTTGATCGCCTTTTATGGAGCGTGCATAGGTACTAAAAGTACAGTAACTTTAAAATTTAAAGCCCAATTGTCATAAAAATATATTTTTAGCAACGAAAAAGTATTAACAATGGGTTAAATAACACAAATTATAACATTGAATGCTGCATCATATTGAAATAAATGCTAAAAGATCAATTTTACGTTAAAAAAAACATCGTTTTTTTGTTAATCAAGGTTATTACAAAATTCACCCCGAGGAACTACCTTTTTTTATCTACTCATCTAATAGATGTTTAATTCACCTAAATAATGATACCAAAAAATCGATTGCTGCGATTCAGGGGGGGGGGGATGGGTTCCAACCCTACATGTGGAATAATTTTATTGATAGAATAGAGCAAACTACCACCCCTTTCAGTTTGTACAGTCCGAAACCGGACATATTGTATAATAGACAGGAAACAACAGGGTTCTCAAAATATATTCAAAATAATATTACGTGATCAAGCGTGGTGATCAATGCTCATGCTTTCTCAATTTAATAGTTTTTTTGTTGAAGATGCAAATTCAAATACATTTTTGACCAGCGGGTTATAGTGAAATTTAGTAGAATATTATTGTCCGGCTAGAGCTATCGGGTTTAATGACTTGAAAATAAAATGAAATGAAAATGAAAATGAAAAATGAAAATGAAAAAATGTTTATTAGTTTTAACAAGTTTTCTTACATTACTAGGTAGTGATTGGAGCCTCCTTTTAAGCTAATAAAGCCTGTGTTAGGAGACTCCGCTCTTCCATACATTGTTGGTATTAACTATAAACTTGTTTATTAAAAAATAATAAAAACAGTAAAAAATAAAAAGGAATCTTATCTACGAAAACTATGGCTAATTTATAAGTTAGGCTAATAAGTGCTTACAGAGTTCAAATTGTGTGTAATAGTGTGGTTGTGTGTAATTGCGATTGGGTTGATGTATTCAGAGTGTTGTGTTTGTATGTGTGAAATATGTGTGTTATGTGTGTGGGTGGGAGTACCTATATCATGAGCGAATGAGATTGAGCCTTAGGATACAGTTATATTTATAAATATTATATATACGTTATTGTTATAAACATATGCTATATTTATAACAACAACGCCTCTGTTTCCTCATAATTAAGTGGTATTATCCATTCAGCCTTACTTTAGGTTAGGTTTGCACGACGTATAATTTGACATTATCGAACAGGTGGTGTGAAAAATATTTTACTTAGTATGCAAAACTTTTCCTTATCCAATATATTTTCCAATACCTTTTTATTAAATAATCAGAAAGCTCTTTGTTTTTCGTCGTACGTCGAATAGAAATAAGACATCTGCAACAATTTCCTTTTATTCCGTGTCTTCTTGAAAACCATTAGAGTGCCGGCAGAGTGCTAACAGTCCGTGAATACATTTTTAACTTGTTTTCAAGCGAAGAAACATAATTGCATCTGAAATATAAATTGTACCTATTTGCACAAACACTGTTCCGTTTTCTGTAATATATTTTAGTTCCAAAAGGTGCGTCTTCCACGTATCGTTCATCTGAGATACCACTGACAGCTGCAGTACTGTGCCTGTTGTGTGTATTTTCAGTTGAGTATTTTGTTCTGACCGCAAGATAAAACAAACAAAAATAACAGTAATATCAATAGTTACTCTAGTAAATAATTCGTTTTAATTGATAAAAAAAAAGAATTTTCAAAATCGGTCCACAAATGACGGAGAAATCGGTGGACGTACATTAAAAAAAAAATTAAAAAAAACATACGCGACGAACATATAACCTCCTCCTTTTTAGAAGTCGGTTAAAAACTGTTCCAGGAAAATCCAATTTCAATCACACTAGGATTATTTTTACAACTATTACGTTTGCACAAAACAAGCCGAAATAAAACCTATTGGTCATTCGAGTCTTCCATTAAAACTAGAAATGTTATTTTATAATGGTCTAAAAATTCGTCCCTGACCTGTTTTGAAATTAGCATTGGATATTGGGAATTGTTTATTGATTTCAGTTTGATCAATGAATACTTTATTAGTTACGACTGTCGGCGTCGGCTAGTAACAGTCTGTAAGTAGGTGATAATAATAATAATAACTACCCCACCGCCGTATCTCTACGTTAACGTCGTGAGGTTTGCGCGCTTTGAACTCTAGGTCTGTGCCGGTAGAGTTTACTTTGCCGGAACAGGTCTGGGATGAGGAGCCAGACCAAGAGAGATACAAAAACCCGCAGAGTAGCATGTGGCGAGCTGTTGGGCAGTAGCAACCCCACGGACCCTATCTCCTGGGAGAAGTCTTGTTTCTCACCTCTGGCTTGCCTTTATTGGACGGCTGGAGTGAACACTGATGAGGAATGGAGCTCTCACCTCATTCTTGTCTTAATTGGCCGGCTTGAGTCCAGTAAGATGTTGGTAGGGATCTTGACCGTAATTCCGGGATTGTCCTGATAGCCGTGGAATACCTCTCCACTCCTCACAAGCACCTCAGGACATGTTGCCCCCTTGTCGCTACGAAACTTTGTGCTAACGACCGTTTTCAGGGGCCCATTATTGAGTGTGCAAGTCACCCCCTGCCATTTTATTTGTGTACATTTAAACATTGATCAGGCAGGGGCCATAGTCCTTCCATAGTTCCAGGTAACCAGTCCACTTTAGCCACCCAAACCCATAGTCCAATATCTTTGTTTCCATATCCTGCAATAGTCCTACACCAACCGGGGGTTATCCTTGGGTGCCCTTGCATAGTGCGAAAAGGGATAATCGTCGGTTGGTGCCTCAACATTTAAAAATGTCTAAGGGGCCTCTGAGAGTTGGCTTCGGCTCTTCGTAAGCCTTCCAAAGGTCTGGGTCCCCAGGGTCCCGAGATTTGTCAAAGACATTCAAAAATAATAATTATAATGATTATTTATATAGTGGTCCCGCATGACGAGAACGTCGTGAAAGCTGAAAAAGATAAGCATATCTTATATATCTTGACCTGGCTCGCGAAGTTGTCGACATGTGGGATGTAGATACAGCAGTCATTGTGCCGATAGTCGTAACTGCCAATGGCATAATAGCCAAGAGCCTCGACCAACACCTGAGGAGGCTCTCATTAGGCAGCTGGATCAAGGTCATAAAGCGGTACTTCTGGACACGGCGAGTAAGTTATCTGTATATGAAATAAAGGAATAATTATAATGAAAATTATTTTTCCATCTGTTATGGATGAGCAATAAAAAAAACTGTGCAATCTAATACAGTACTCAACATTAGTGGAAAAGATCACCAGTATTCTGTACTAGTTGAAAAACTGTATCACAGAAGACTAGGGCGTTCCGTTTAAAATGAGACAGCGGACTTATGTAGTAGTAAATATAGTAAAGCTTTTTTTTTTTTTAATACAAACATCCTTAACAACACTCCTGTATTTCTCCGAAGGGATATACTGTTATACAAAATTAAGGAACCCATAAAAAAAACGTCACACATTATAAAGAAATAAATAAGAAGCCAATCTCGAGTTTATATATACTGCAATTCATATGACACAGAACAATACAGCAAATTTGAGTAAGCACATAATACAGTAGTTGCCTTGGTAAAAGAAAAGAAATTCTATTTAGTCCGTCTTTCAGATAATAAAAAATATTAGACACGTATTTTTTGCTTTATCATATTAATAAAAAATAACGTAGAAAACATGCATTAAAGTTCAGTGCGGGCTCGCTACGTCACAACGCAGTATTAAATCTAGCAAGGCGTGACGCCATGCCACATTTTAACTCAATGTCTTGCCGTAATCTTTTGATAACGTCAAAAAAGAAAAAATACGTTTTCGTTATTTTTTAATAATCTACAAGATTATTAAAAAATATTTTGGACACAGGCCTGTTAGAAAATACTGTAGGTACGCTTTTCCCTTTCAGTATTATTCGTTTTAGAGTTATTTTCTAGTAGGTAAGTAACTCATGATATAAAATTGAGGAGGGATTTGATATTCAAGTTAAAATGTCGTTTTCTAAATACTGCTAACCAACTCTCTGTAGCTGTCACTCTTGTGGTTACCCAAAAAATTTGCAACAACATTTTTATAAGACTTCCATGCTGATTTTTCTAAATCGCTTAATTTTTCTTCAAATCTTGAATCTTTTATTAACAAATGTTCGAGTGAATTCTTATGTAACGTACTAATGGATTCGGGATGCGTAGGCAGCTAACCTCACTGTCTACTTAGGTTTAGTTTATGCTGATCTCGTATTGTATTTGATTTCCGTACGATGCGAGGTCAAATTATACTGGAAATGTATAGCTTGATGTTTAGCCGTGTGTACCTACAATAAATATGAAGAATAGCTTCTGCCCGTGACTTCATCCGCGTGAAAGTGGGCCTCCGACCCACCGCGGCGCATCCTATCGCCCCCACCCGCGCTATTATTTTGATTTCGGTTATCGTTCTTTCTGACTCTTTTACCTTTTTGTTCGGCTTCTAAGAGTCAAAGCGTAATGCTAAATAGCCTATAACTTTCCTCAAGAATTGAGCTATCAAATTCAAAAAGAATTTTACAAATCCAACTGGTAGTTCCAGAGATTGAAGACGCTATTTATTTCAGATCTATTCAATTTATCTAGCCTTTTCCCAACTATTTTGGAGTCCGCATCTAGTCTAACCCGGATGCAGCTGAATTCAGCAACACGATACCCCTTGACAAGACTGGATATCAAATTTTTGTGCTTCTGACCACCCGAAACGAATGTCAAAGAGAAGATCTACGAATGACAGCCGGGACCATCGTCGGCTTAACGTGCTTTCCGAGGCAAGGAGGTCTCGATATGCAATGGATGGTCACCCATCCACGAAGCGACTGCGGCAAGCGTAGCTTAACCTTCGATCGACCCGTGTGGTTTTTATTATTTAGACACGGATCTATGGAGCTATATAAATTTTGACGACTGGGTTCCGCGACCGCTTCGATTGTGTGTAGTGTCATAATTGTTCTCATCCTCACCACATAAAAGTCGACAAACTTTGTAATGCTCTTCGTAGGCTTCAACCAATTATTTTTCGTGAAAAACTGCTTAAATAAATAAATGTGTACCGTATAATTTATTCTTTAGCTTTTCAGCAGCGAATAAGTTTGTTTTTGATTTTCAAATTTGTAGGTATAATACCTTTATAATAATTATTATATTAACTGACTGGCTGCACCCCGCAGTTTCACTCGCATAAGTCTCGATCTCGTGGGAATATCGAGATAAAAAGTATCCTATGTCCTCCGGGTCATGGTCTACCAATATGCCAAATTTCATCCAAATCCGTTCAGCCGTTTTAGTGTGATGCCGTGACCAGGAGAAATAGTGATTCATCCTTATACTTCCTTACATATTGTAAAACAAAGTCCCCCGCCGCGTCTGTCTGTCTGTCTGTCTGAACGCGATAAACTCATAAACTACCGAACGGATTTTAAAACGGTTTTCACCAATGGACGGAGTGATTCATGCGAAAGGTTTTAGTTTATTAAGGTTTTGTGTAAATTGGCTGAAATTTGAAGATTATTGTTGAAGAAGTCGGAAAAAATCATGCCGACTGGGAGCTTTACTGGCGTGCGCTGCGTTAACCGGAAAAGATACATCAAATTTATGTTCTATGGTATTGTTCATCTTAAAAAGTTCAACAAAAAAAACCACATGGCATAATTATGTCTATCTTCTAAGGATGACTCACAATGACCATTTTTATCTTTCAGAATTTGATAAAAATTTAATTGTTATTTCCGAAGCTTTTTTGACCAGTATAGTATTGATTCTTATCCGAAAAAATATATCATTTAAATTGAGCATTTAATTTAGATTTGTGCCCGGTTGATGGCAATAGGCTCGCCCCCTATTACATGGGACTTAAACATAACTGGCGAAATGTGGGTGTATCTGCTACAGGGACACCTCTGCCCAACCCTTCGGGGAAACAAGGCGTGATGTTATGTTATGTTTATGTATGCCTTTAAGTCTTCTAATTTAAATGAGTAGTTTAAAAAATATCCCAGTTTCAAAATTACGCGGAGCAACGCGGGCGCAGCGGTTGGAGTCAATGACGTTTTCCTCTGTTATTAGGTATAAAATCTCAGTAGTACGTTCCCGTGGGATATTTTCCGACATCCACGCGGGTAAAGCCGCGGGCAAAAGCTAGTTTTTATATAAGTATATACTAGCGGTCCTGACAGACATTGTCCTGCCCGAACAGCGCCACCTACCGGGTCCAATTGTATTTTCAAACCATTCAGGGACCCACTCAAATATACACACAAAATTTCATCCAAATCGGTCCAACCGTTTAGGAGGAGTTAGTTGACAAACAGATTCACAGAAGAATTATATATTTAAACATATTTTGATATAATTATTATAAATATATACAGTTAAGATATCGTCGTAATGGCCCCGCCTCTCATCCATGAGGTTGTGGGTTCAAATCCAGGCAAGTATCAATGTGACTTTTTCGAATCATAAAATACTTTCTCAGATTATCTTCGACTTGACTCACCCCTATTACATAGTATTTACACATAACTGGTTAAATGTGGGTGTACTATAGATACACCACTGCCCGACCCTTCGAGGAATACAGGCGTCATGTTATGTTCATTACTGACATCGATGAAGGATAATATCAAGAGCTGAGCAAGAGTACTAGCACACCCTTGCGATCGTATGGTAGCTGACTCCGACGCATACCGCCGCATGCCTTCGCATCTCGCCGCGTGTCATCGCAACCTGCCGTTACCTCCCGCCGCATGCTATCACGTCCCGGCGCGTGTCGTCGCATCCCGCTGCGGTATCCTCCAACGTGGTCTTCAATACCGCAAAGAAAAATCCCCTTGATATTCCGCGGTCTATCTCTGAGCTTTGGATTCTATATCTTGTTACCTTTAGATACGTACGCATTTAAGTATGTATTAAAAAAAATTACCCTGCCCCGCCATCCGCTGATGTGCGTTGACTTTTATTACGATTATATGAATCAAAATATCTATTTATTTATTAAAGGATTACCAACGAAATACATTACAATTAAAATATCTTTTACAATAATTAAAACTTGTATAATATACATTATCCTGTAGTGCACACTCAATTATCTACAGGTAACCACAGCGTACTTTAAAAAATACTTCCGCGGTTCTAACCAATAACTTTATTAAATTCTATTCAGAGTTTGATTTAAGTCCTTGGCGAAATGTCAGTGTCATTTTCACTAAATTCCTTTTTTCCTTCTTAACTATATCACCGTGATGTCTGAAGCTTCAACGATAGACCGTACCTAAATAGGCACGTGTCACTTTGTCATGTTCAAAGTTAACATAAGTAGTAAGGTTGGTCCTTATCGATTTTATAAGGTACCGTCCAACCGACGATGGCTCAATATAACACCGCAAACTAGAACAAACTGTCGCATTCCAGTACATTGGATACAACTTTACGTAACTTGTTGCCTACTTGATGTCAAAGGCCGACATATTCTGACACGTAACATTAGATGGGTGACCGGCAAAACTGTAAAAACCGGTCAATAGTGAGTTCCGCTTGCAAACTTCCCTACAGCGAAGTTCCGTGTTAATTTATTTTAGGTGAAAACAATTTTCCTTTGCTAAGTGAAAAAAATTTCACTCGTTTCCGTTCGTTCGTGTTCGTTTCGTTGTTGTAATCTATAATATAACCCTTAAGTTGACCGTCCACTCACTGCTTCGTAGGATGTAGATACATAGAAAAGTTCCACGTTAGTGCACGGTTCATTTGTTTACCAGCGACGCATTCATGCGTAGCGTGGCCGTGAGTCGCAGTAGACGATCCCGCATTTTTCATAACAAGCGAATCTAAGTAGGTACACGACTGTAACTTAGCCTTGGCTGCTGTGGAGCGGCGCTTTAAGTCAAGTTTTTAAATTAAGAAACCTAGAGGAGGCTATGTTTATAAGGCACATTTCAATTTACTTAAGTACGTCTGTATCAACAATTCATCAAAGTGAATGACGATAACGTAAATCGGATTTTATTAAAAATAACTTGTCACTCATTTGCTGCGTGACATCATTGACTTTGCCTCGCCTTTTCTAAATTATGTTGGGGTCAGCTTCCAATCTAACCGGATGCAGCTCAATACCAGTATTTTAAATGGAGCGACTGCCTATCTGGCCTCCACAACCCAGTAACTGGGTAATACGATACCCCTTGGTCAGACTGGTTGCCAGACATTTTAAGGCTTTTGACTACCCGTAACGACTGTCAAATATCTACGAATGACAGCCGGGACCAACGGTTTAACGTGATTTCCGAGGCACGGAGGGGTCTCAATATGTAATGGATGGTAACCCATCCGCAAACGGATCGCGGGAACCGTAGGTTAATCTCCGCTTGACCCGTGTGACTGTTATTAATTAGCACAATATTTTAAATTACACAGTATTTCAAAATACTGATCTCTATCTAAAACACCATCCAAGCGATAGTTTATTCTAAATTCAGTTGCATGTGCAGTTTATATTAAATTTTTCGGATGCTAACCGAAATGTCGGTTTTGACGAATTAGAATGTCATGTCATGTTGACGCTAACAAAATGTGAACGTTTTTTCATTTAGGTCAACACACACTTTTTTACACAAACAGTGTTGTGTTCAGCTTTTATCTAAAATCGTAAACGGTACAGTGGTAGTGGGTTCTATTTTGGAGCACGTTTTCCTAGAAATATAATAGAAGAACAATTATTAGTATTCACTTTTAACTTAAAGACCGTAAGTACTTAAAATACTTTAAGTTAATTAAAAGGTATTTTTGAAGTGAAAACTTCTTTAGGCGCGTAGGGCATTTTTGAGATGGGACTAAACCATTGATTTCGCGACACTGTGACGACACCAGCTTTTGACCATTAAAAAGACATCAACGCGTTGATTACCGCGGTGCGTGGAGTAAAAGACATTAACGCGTTGTTTTCCGCGGTGTCGATTTTTTTTCATCCTTTTTTTTTTTTGGAACTCAAACTCCTTTAATATTTTTACCTAAACTAATGAATCAATTCAATGTGCCCGCTAGTCTAGATTAAATTCGGGGGGCCTCGAGGCTAAGTGTTTAAGTTAAGCTACACTTGCCGCCGTCGGTTTGTCGATGGGTGGCCATCCATTACATATCGAAGCCCCTCCGTGCCTCGGAAAGCACACTAAGCCGTTGGTCCCGGCTGTCATTCGTAGATCTTTGTCAGTCGTTACGGGCAGTCAGAAGCTCAAAAGTCTGGGAACCAGTCTTACAGGGGTATCGTGTTACCCAGTAATTGGGTTGTGGAGGTCAGATAGGCAGTCCCTCCATGTAAAATACTGGTATTCAGCTGCATCCTGTTAGACTGGAAGCCGACCACAACATTTAGGAAAAGGCCAGATAGATTGATTTTTTATGTCAAAAGACAAAGTAATTATTTTTTTCCAACTAGGCACATAAAAGGCACTTGTCTATGTTATAGTCAAACTTCTGCCTTTGACTGATGTATTTTAAGCAAACCTGGAAATACCTAACTTTTTAGTCAAACGTCGAAAGTAAAATAATCTGTTTCGGACTTTGCCTAGTCTATCCTAGAAGCGACTAAATGTACGATTCCGAATAACGCTGCTCGCGACAGTGCTGCCGCGTCACTACTAGTCCCCATACATTTTCTAGGTTTATTTGAATTTATATTCCGAGCACGGCAGCAATGTGATGCAGCAATGCGTGCAGCGCTGTTCGGAATCATACCTTTACGCTAATTCATCAAACGTGGATTTCTACTGCACTTGTTGCATTTTTAAACAGGTTCATACATGTTAGCGTAACTAAAATCACCTTGTCAAAATAAAGAGTATTTTTTTGTTAATTATTGTCATAAACAAAGTGGCAATAAAAAAATGATTAAGAATTTAAGTCTGACTGGTCAAACCCCGATTTGATTGATTTTGATTTGATTATATTGAGCTTCGGCGCTTGACTGTCCAAGATGATCTCTCCTAGGATTAAACATAAATTCGTTAGTTAAAGGCCGAAACACGCTATTGGTTTGGTCTTTGGCTAATACTTCTTGTCAGACCTGAGGTTTGACCAGCCAAATCTAGGAGAGTCGGAGCTTCGATGTTTGATTCTACTAGACTACCTATAAGTGGGTTTGACGGGCGATAAGGCTCAGTCTGCGTTCAGCACTCGGTGTGGCAACACGCCGTGTTCGGGTTCGCGACAAGTCAATCGTTATCCTGAGGATGCCTCGTTGAGAGGTGAAACACTTGTCGATTTCATTCAGAAGTTTTCATGGCTCTAAAGAAATAGCTAAGCGGAACAGGTTACTAAATATATCCACGTCTATTTGTATTTTATAATGGATTTCCGCAAGGTCACGCCTGAATCAATTAAGTATCTTATACTAGACTACATTTAGATGCATAAGTGAGTGTTTTCCTAAAACACGTTATAACACTGAAAGAACGAGTGTGTCAAAAATCGTATGCGGGGCGGGCCCCTGGTACATGTACCAGGGGCCCGCCCCGCATACAGTTATTTCACACCCACATTTCGCCAGTTATGTTTAAGTCCCATGGGACTTAAACATAACTGGCGAAATGTGGGTGTAGGTACACCTCTGCCTAACCTTTCGAGGAATTCAGATTATGTTGTTACCATCAGGACTAGGTAATTGTTTTGTTGGCCATTCGAGCTAGTTTTCATCTGAAGCAACATTATGAAATAAGTACTACCTTACATCTGACGTAGTTATAAAACGCCCACCTCTCTGTCTGGCCCGTTAGTGCGCTTATAACTTTAGAACAAACTTATTCGATTGACGGTTTTCTATTTTCAATTTATTTCGTGATTCTATATATCTTGCCCATTCTTCTACATACGAAACAATGTTTTGGAAGGGGCAAGGGTAGTTGCCTAGGTAAAAAAAAAGAAATTCTATTTAGTCCGTCTTTCAGATAATAAAAAAATATTAGACACGTATTTTTTGCTTTATCATATTAATCAAAAATAACTTGGAAAACACGCATTAAAGTTGGGGAGTGGGGCTCGCTACGTCACGATGCAGTATTAAATCTAATATATCGCCGTAATCTTTTGATTACGTCAAAAAAAGAAAAAAATACATGTTCAATATTTTTTGTAATGTACCAGATGGACAAAAAAATAATTTTGGACACAGGCCTGTTATGGCCGCGAATGAACATATGCAAATTGCAAAAAACTAGGGCTACCTTATCGCATCCCCATAAGGTACGTGTAAGAGTTCAGGCAAATATGAATAAATAGTTTTAATTTTAACATGGTTATCAATTTATGGGATTTTACTTTATCACATGTTTACGCATTAACCTAGGTGTTGTCAAAGTTTTGTGCAGTCAAGCATAAAAAAAAAAAACATCTCAGATGACCATTACCTGCCTAAAAAGTATGAATAAGTAACTAAATCAAAAACCTAATGATGCAACTCATCTACAAAGAGCATATTCTATTTAAAAAGAAGTATGTGGAACCAGTTGTGTCCAAACGTGAAAACATTACGTGCGAACCTCGTTTCAATGCCGGGGTTTAATCAATTTAGCCAATCAATTACACTAAACAAAGCCTGACTGGGCCACACATTGATGGAAAACAGCTCACTTCAATTTGCGCGAACGGTTCCTACATTTTCAAGGTCTAAAGGTTATAAAAATATACTATTCTGTAATGTTCACTTCGAACCTCACTCAAGTGACCTCACACATTTCGAAAGCGAACTTATTTGGTTTTGAAATAGGCAAATCACAATAAATTTCAAAGCGATTTTCAACTGTTTTGGAAGCTTCTATATTAAAAATAAAAATTAATAAATGCTGTTCGTTGGTAAGCGCATCACTTGAGACTTTTCTGTAATGAAAAATCTAGAAACGATTCCGAAATATTTTAAAATTCAGTAAAAACTGAATGTCCTTTTTTCTATTGGATTTTTTTGGAACTATTGTTTGGGCAAGACGACGTCTGTCGAGTGAACTAGTTTCAAATAAAGTCTGTAAGTTTATCTAACATGGATTTTCGCAAGGCAATATTGGACAACTTTCTCCTGCACAATCAAGTTGAAAGTTTAGTATAGACTTGGAGATTGGATAGCAAAACGTAATGAATATGATAATGATGACCAGGGTCTAGACAAAGTGACGGAAGTTCTATCTGCGAGAACAATGATAGAAAAGTTAAAAATGTATTGGATTGACGTACGCCACCGAAAATCTTATGCAATCTGATTGAAAGTCGATGTATGATTGATAGATGATTTAGAAATACTGCAGCATTTTATTAAAGATTGGTTCTTAAGAGTTTGTACTTCTACTTAAGAAAGGTAAAGTGTTCAATTATTTTTTCCCTCAGCTGGGTAGGAGTCGTCCATAAATCTATTCGATAGCTTATAATCACCATATTTTGTATGTATAGGTAGATCCGGTCTTGCTTACTTAAGGCTCTTTTTGAATGAAAGTAAGTAATTTTACTGTTCAAACGTCTTTCGGCTGAAATTATGAATTTACTGTTTAAATAGGTTCGTTTTCATTTTTCCCACGCCTGGGTAGATGACGTCTATAAATATATCACCTCTTAGGTGAAGGTGGTTACCAGCCGTTAACTTCAAAATTCTAAACGCGGCTTGCGGTAGGAGGTGACTGGTAAAAAAATCGTCACGTAAGGAAATAGCGTTACCGTAGCGCTCCCTCCATGCCATAAGACTAACGAGAATTATAGAATTGTCTGACCGATTTTTGTCAGCAGTTGTAAGGCAAAAACTCTGAAAGAGGTCGGGCCGAAAAGAAATGAGCATTAATGATAAATGATTTTATTTCTGTAAGTAGGTTTGTACAAACAATTTTACACGTCAATCATATTTTAAACACTAAATGAGGTCGGCGTTTCCTATCTGAGTACTCTGAGAAGAAAGGTCGAAACAAACTCAGAGGTCACAGTCTCTTTTAAAGTCCAGACAATCTTGGTCTGATCATGTGAAGGCCATGTGGATTGGTGTCTGAAGTGGTCTTTTGAGGATCACCACACTTGCAGTGTGGGTTGGCAGGAGGTCAGCTATCAGCTGATCTCTTTCTGTCTCTTTTTATTATTAAGAGTGTGTGTGTGCGTGCAAGAATCGGCACCCGACCGCACACGTTTATTTTTTTATTTTGTCCCTTCGTTGGTACATACCTGTGTACGGTAGGCTGCATCAATTGGGTAACCCAGTTGTATTAAAATTTTAATACAACTGGGGTACCCAATTGATGTAGCCCACTGTACATACCTTACTATCATTAAACCTTAAGTGTATTTAGTAAAATCTATGTAGGTACATTTGTTGTACTAATGTTTACTATTCAAAAGTTTAACAAGCTACACTTGAAATACATAATAATAAAACAATATTCAACTAAAAAGTGTCAGAGTTATGCAATAATAGACTAATTACTTATTAAGTAATTCCATTTCCGTCGAAAATATTCCAAAGAGCGAGTTGAAAATACTTACGCTTTAAAGAATTCGTGGCAAAACATTATAATTGTCTTAATTATAATATTTCGCAGTTCTAGGGCCCTTTACTGTGCACCAAAATTTATTATTCTTTAAATTTAATGAGAAAAGTTTTTCTTTATTCCTTTATAAGTTAACGCAGTTTAAGCAATCTTCGATTTTGAATCGGGTAAAACTTACCCGGTTCAAAATCGAAAATTGCCTTCTTTTTTCATAAATTTGTCTGTTAAATGCGAACATTATTTTGCTGTGGATTTTCAATAAAGTCCCCAGAATTTTACTGGATCATATACTTAAAATACTACACCATTCAGTTACGCATTCAACTTATGCTTGAGTTTCATACTGGAATAGATGGATGTGGTGCAAAAATATACGTTGGGTGCAACGGGGCTTATTAACCCCACTTTGCGGCTGATATTTTTTACCTCGGCACTTATCTAAAGCAGTGGTGGCCGAGTGAAAACGGCCCCGACTTACGAGTTGTAGATTGTGGGGTCGAACCGAGCCAGGCGCTTTACTTTGTGTAAATAATTTGATCACCACTGCTCTAAAAATCGTGAAGGAAAACAGCGTGAAGAAACAGGTACTGGACCAGCAGCCCACTCCCACTTGAACAGAGGAGGCCAGGTGTGCCAGCAGTGGGAATATTATAGATTGATTATGCTATGCTATTCTTATTTATCCAGAAGATAACTTTAAACATAATATCGACTCACTCTCTCACAGATAATGTACTTCATTAATTATTAACCTAAGTAGGTTTGAATATTTAAAATTGATGAATAATTTTTATCAATGCAAATAAATATTAGGCATAAG
Source organism: Agrochola litura (assembly GCA_949152395.1). Lineage (NCBI taxonomy): Eukaryota > Metazoa > Arthropoda > Insecta > Lepidoptera > Noctuidae > Agrochola > Agrochola litura. Next base: position 10,447,496 of record OX424491.1, on the reverse strand, counting down.
AAAGATAAAAGGTACAATTCAACAGCATAGCTATGGTAAGAATTTGACAGTCCTATAACAAACTAACAAACATACTCCAAGATTTTACTCAAATACTTCAAGTATTTGAGTAAAGTAAACTAAAATTCGTTTATTTCAACATTCAAAATTACAACGGAGGTCCCAAACTAGGCACAGCCTGTATCTCAGGCAGCATTAAATAGGTACAACATTTATGCAATTTCTTAATTATTTTAATTTTTGATATAGCTACTGCTCAGCTGGTTAGCCTCATCGAGACCACAAAACCAAATACCTCTACAAACAAATTCACTAATTAAGGAAAAACTAAAATCAATTCTTAAAGTAAAATTTAAATATAATATAAAAGATAAAACTTGGTATAATTTTCGTTTGTTTCTGTAGTATGCAAGTGTGTGTATGATTGAATGACGATGTCTCAGAGTAAGCTAACTTAATTAATTGAAATCACTAGTGACAGCTAAACTTCTGACCAAAGCGTAACTGCCTACCTAATGCGGTAAGTTTTAATTACTTTGATGAAACATTCGGCCCGGCTGCGGTGTGAGGGTTAGGTAGCCGTCAGATAATATTATTTTTACTGTATCTTAACAATAACTCGCTCAATACTTACCTTTCGATGATATTTTTTTGATTTTGATACACGATGATGAGTGTTGATGCGGTTTAACGAAATATTTTTGAAACTATATTCCATTTATTATAACATATAAAACACTAGCTTCTGCCCGCGACTTCGTTCACGTGGAAGCCGAAAGACACCACAATATATTACAATAACAGCCACATTTTTATAAAACTTTCCTGTATACTACGTACGTTTGTAGTTTTGTTCTCAGCAGCCAAAATAAGCAGAGAGTCAGAAGAGGTGACGCGGGGAGCAAGCGACGTACAGTTTTTCGTGTGAGAAGGAGCTTGTCCTGAGGTCGACAACCGCAACCTTCAGTGTCTGCCCCTGTGACTTGTTGATAATCATCGCAAAGCATACGCTCACAGGGAACTGCATGCGCTTAAACTGGAAGGGGTAATTGTGGGGAATTTATTTAGGCAAATAAAGTTAAGCACCCTTATGTTATTTTGATATAAACGTCTTATAAACTCCTTTATTTCACGATAAGTACAAAGCAATGTAATCTATTTATCATTAACATTAAAAAAATAACTCTTAAGAGCAGTCATTTCAACAATACTACACAATAACTGTCGAAATTAATATTATAATATTAATATTTGTCTAATTGATATAATAAATGGAGCATAGTTTGTATTTTCCGGAGCTGCAGTGATTTTTTAGTATGGTATGGTACCTAACTAGTAGGAAAAAACCAGTTAAGTGCGTACAGTGAAGAGTTTTATTGTCGGGTTAAATATATAGGACACACATGCACAATATCGATATTATTGGCAGCAAAAATAGGATTGTATTTCATATTAACATAACATAACATCACGCCTTGTTTCCCCGAAGGGTTGGGCAGAGGTGTCCCTGTAGCAGGTACACCCACTATTGCCATTAACCGGGCACAAATCCAGACTCCGAGCTGCTACTGAGAAATTTCAGATAGAAAACCTAATAACACTTTGCCCGACCCGGGAATCGAACCCAGGACCTCATGCTCAGCAGTAGCGCTTGCGACCACTAGACCAACGAGACATTTCATATTATTTCTTAAAGAAATAGACAGACAGACGAACTAACGCCTATCGTCAAAAAATCTTATGTCCTAGATCGGGGGCAGCGCATGTACGGACGACTTCATTAATTGGTTGTCCTTTCGTTAGATGTGTAAGTAATTCATGCAGCCCTCTCATACCTACGAAATGCTTTAAAAATGTCTTGTACGCACTTTGAGGCGGCCCTTTGACCTTTTTTTCGAGCCGTGGCCCCCAGAAATACACTTGTACAGCCAAGGACGTTTAGGTACGGCCTGTTTTGAAGTAATATAAGTTTAGATTGCCTCGCGAAATACGTCCACTGACTCCTATTTCCGTTCACCTACTTCAGCTTTATTTTACGCGATTTGACGCTCGTAAAATTACGTTCCGTACTCACCGTGTATATAAAATGTTAAAAAGTGTCGCGTCGTAAAATGCTAGTGCTGTACAATCGTTTTTTTTTAATATTATAAACCCATACGGCTCCTACTTGTTCATAGGAATGAGTATAAAAACAGGGCTCAACAATTATAATGATACAATAACATGAAGCAAAATCACAATCATATTATAACATTTCCCTGCTGGGACACAGGCTTCCTCTCTGTTAGAGGGAGTGGGCCGGAACACACCACGCGGGACTAGTGCGGGTTCGTGGATGTCATTTGTCTTCGAATTTTCGGATCTAGGAGATGTTTTTCAATTTTCCTTCACCGATTTGAGAGCAGCGAAATAATAATATACCGGCCGGGTATATCATACAATAGTACAATATTATTTGTAATAAAACATCATTACACAAGTCAAAATGAGAGATTTCTACATTTCAATTATATAAATGGGTACCTGGCTATCAATTTACTAGGTCTTTTACGGGTGAATATTTTATGGTTAATTAACCTATGTGGCAGCGGAAACACTTTACTTTGAACAGTGATGTTTAAAAATAAAAGATCTGATTTGATTTACGTCTGATCAGGATTTTTTACCTCGGAACGTTCGAAATTAAAATACAGAGAAAAATAAATGAAGTCTGCTTTTTGAACAATTGGTTGTATTGATTTCGAGGCTGTTTTCAGGTCAAAGTCAACTTTGGAATAACTAAGTAAAGTTCACAGTCATTAACATTGACCATGTAGTTCTCAACCTGCCGGCGAAGTATTCAAAGTTATAAGGTACTTGAGTATAGTTTTTAATGTTTGTGTTCGTATAATGTCATGTGCTAGCCGACATATAGCAAATAATTTAATTTAATGATTTTGGTTTCGTAATTTTAATTATTTTGCATTCTATTTTATAGAATCTTCTAACTGAACAGACAGCTGTGCTGCTGGGGAGTTTGTTGCGCCACTTCTTTCTAGCTAAAGCACTAGGAAGTGGTGAAGGGTGGTCTTTTGGGGGACTGTCTAATGTAATTTTGACGTTCAAATAATGTTGAAACTCAGCCTAGTTTGAATAAATGATTTTGTTTATATATATAAAATTCGTGTATCGCAATTTCGAATTCTCAGAAACATCATAATTTCCAATTTTCACATTCAAGTTTACGCTTCGACGGAAACCTTTACAACCGCAAGGTGAAAGCGTAGTTAAACAAAGACGACTCGACACGTCTTTGTAAGAGAAGAAATCTCATTACGAGCTTATTAAGACATACGCTGGTTCTGCAAAAACAGAGCAAAAATATACTTATGCATATAAGTGTTAATTTTAAATTAAGTGTTGTATGATTGTTGGAATTAGAATTATGTACTCTTTTTCGTTTTTTCTGCCATCTTTGATTAGTAGTAGTGCCGTTACCAGCATACCCAGCGGGCAAGCATGTTTTTTTTTAGTCATCGACTAATTTAGAGGTCCGTGCGGCCTAAAGGAATAATACTCCGAAATAGATTTTAAGAAAATATAGTTTTTTCAAACATGCTTGGAAATTCGAGCATTATTTTGACAACCTTCTTCGAGATAAAACGAAATTTATCGGTCATATACACGCGATCGCCCGGCCGACAATGTTTGTATGAAAATCCATATCTGTCGTGTTTATCGGCTGAATAAATTACTATTTATTATTACTCGTATCTGTCGTGTTATTTAAAAATGGAACGAACTTTTTACCTCAACCCATGGCAACCAAGGAGGTACTTAACTTATCAAAGATTTTATTTAAATATAGATTTGGCTTGCAAATAGAACTGCTAAAAGAAAAAACAGAAACAAATGAACATAATGGACAATCGTCCATCAATGCCCTTGTTGCAGGCCGTTACAGAAATGTACTATTTTGGGTGTTGGCAACACGGGTAGAAGGCCGCCAACACCACGCAAGGGCGAATATGTAAAACACAGTCTATAGGTATAGGATTTCAGCATTTTTTGTAAATCTAATCGGAAAACAAATAGAAGGATCTTCATATGCCATCATCAAGTCGTTGTATTTACATCTCGGAAGTGGTAAAACAACACCACACCCACAAATTGGCAAAATTCTGATAGGTTTGGTTCACAAGATGGACGACCTTCTAAATTGTGTCTCATGTGGTATGAAGTTTGTCATCTAGTTCCGTACCTATAATAAACATTCCACAGCACGCAGACCAAATATTTCACATCGATTCAAAATATTAATTTTATTATAATAATACTTGCTTTGATAACATTTTAGTTAATAACATAACATAACATCACGCCTTGTTTCCCCGAAGGGTTGGGCAGAGGTGTCCCTGTAGCAGGTACACCCACATTTCGCCAGTTCAATCAACAGTTCTAAGAAAAGATTCTATTAATTTGTCTTTCCAACCCTGCCAAATGAATGACATTGGTACCATGTCTTGGCTACCCAAATTAACTTTGGCAATGAATAATTTGATCATCACTCCAAGTATATAAAATAGCATAGCTTTGTGAATCCACATATTTACCGTTTGATCTTTGGCCATAGGATCGAATTCTGGTACTACATTGGTTAACATAGGAAATGTAGTACCGGACTTTGTTGGTTGGTTCCTTACTTGGTTGGTTGCTCATTACAGATTGTATTAATTCCTTTTTTTATTTATTTTTCGGCTATGATTGAATGATCGTTGAACACCACCACTGCGACTGCTCGTCTCCACAGGGAAAGCGTTTGATTGAGCCAAGCGTAGAAACCGACGCCATCTACAAGTGCAGCGGGTTCAAGCGATGTCTCGAGCACCTGTGGCTGCAATGGAGGCAGAGAACGACATCTTATCGACTTTTACCAGAAGGAGTCAGGCTACACCCGACAGTAATAGTATAAGGTCTAGAGCAGATAACGCGGGCGGCTGATTACTGTAGGCGCTGGAATTTGGCTACAGCCTGGTTCAAGTCCATGTTTATTGAGAACGAGTTTACGAGTACGGTTCAAGAAAAATTTGAAATCAATAACTGCAGCCGTGTCACAATTTCTAGAGAATAAAATATGTAAATAAATGCTACTATTGTATATGTATGTATTTCTTTGAGTATCGATATCAGGTCCTGTACTACAGTACACGCTCTCTAGCACGCACAAGACGTTTCACGTACTCCACTGTGGCTGCGTCCCTGATACAGTCTAGCCGATTCCTATTAAATGAGATAGCATCATCATGATCATTCACAGCCCGACTTCACCCACTGCTGAGCATAGGCCTCTTTTTTTTTTAAACAACCACACTAAAGCTGGTTTCACAGCTGTCTAGGAGACCCGTACAGAACGTACGTATATGAGAGACCCGTACGGGTAGCACCCGCAGTGCTCTGAAACGAGGGAGTTAGTATGATACTATTGCTAGCGTTCTAGCCAGAGCGGGTTGCGTACCGATCAATCCGCATGTGAAACAATGTTCTAGCGCCTCACGTGTCTCCGTTCCGGGAGCCCGTACGAGTCTCCCGGACAGCTGTGAAACCAGCCATTGGCGCCATCTCCACGGCCGAGAGAATCGCTCGATAGTCACGCTGTGCTATCAATTTCAATAGAAACTCTATGAACAATCTCCACACGGCGATATCATCGCAGCGATAATTTGAAGGCGATGGTGGAGAATGCTTTACAAGATAACGAGTAATAGTTGACCGACTTACATTTGCAGTTGGAATGTACGGGAGAACATGTTCTTCAACTACAATTGTGTAACAAACAACCAACATACAAATTTTCACATTTATAAAATATAAGTAGGATATTTGCCGTTAAGTTAATATCCCTGCACCAACTCCAAAATGTTGTGTACATTAAGTACATTATAAACTTTACACCGAGAAGTAACAGGTTGCTAAGCGCTTCGTTAACTAAGCACGGAAGCAACTTTTACTTGTAAGAGATACTTACTTAGGTATGAGTTGTTTTTAAAGTGAAATTAATAAATATAGGGAAATTGATTTGACTCATAATAATAATAATTTGTTGAGGCCGAAAGCCTCGACCAACATCTCTCTCTCTAGGCGGTTGGATCAAGGGCCTGATTCAGAACGGCTCGCATTGTGAGGAGGTTCCTGTCTCTGTATCCCTGCTCCTGACACTGGTGGACCAGATTTGTTTTTATTTTTAAATGCCTTTTTAATTATAAAAAAAGTATTTTAATACGTATAAAAATTATTATACGAAGTAATAAATTCATTTTGATGTTACGCAACACACACACACACAAAGAACAATATAAGGACCTATCTACTTTAAAACCATATTTTTTTTAATAAATAAGTAATATTTTAAAGTGTGAAGGTCTGTACCTTAATAATATAAAAGTACCTATGTACTTTTATATTATTTAGATATACGTTTTATTTTAAAAAGTACCTAAGCTTGAACAAAACGCCGCCTACGATATGAAGTCTCTAGACAAAACGCAAATTATCTTAAACCACTTTTATATTAAGCATAATTTACATGGGAATAGCTGGTAGGTAAGTATTTCAACATACATGATGCCTCCAAAATGTTTGGCCACAGGTGTGGCAAATTTCTTTTCACTTTGAGGCAAACTTTCCGCATCACTAAGACGTGTCTCGTTTTAGCTTGTCACTTAAGGTAGGTATGTACAGTACCGACCAAAAGTCCATGAGCAATCTCACAAAGCAATAGACTGACGCTTCGGTTTGACTTACGACCTTCTTCTATAAGTTGTTACAATACTGTAGACACGCACATTACACACACACACTCACTTTCTCTGCAACCAATGACTAGTTCAATAATCATCATTCGTTTTTAGTTTCATTCGTCTTGTTCACATAAATATTAAAGTTTAGCAGGTAGACCACAAAAAACTAAGTAAATTATTTCGATTTCTGTGGGGTAGATGCAGTTTGTTACGAGTATTTAATTAATAGAACTTTTTTGGTTCGTGGATAATATTGGTGACGAGTATTTAGCGCAGTGTTGTGGTTATTATTATCAAAAAGCAGGCATAAAATATATTGAAGAGATCAGATCAGATCAGAGAATATTATTGCGCTGCTTAAAAGTGAAGTGAATATCTAATGAAACCGGACTAAGTGTGAGTGTTATCATTTATATATTTCATATTTTACTAAACATAAATCTTAATCAAGGGTATTGTTGATAGAACAGAGGTATTGTTGAGACAGAAGATGCCTTTAAAGTTTTAAATTCATTGTGAGGTTTAATTCGATTAGTGAATAATAAATAATAAGGTATTATGTGTAATAAAAACAATGTTTTTCTTTGTTCTAGAGAAATACTGTGAGGGTTAAGAGATATGAGGAAGGGGCTTATTATCGAGTAGCAGCGACGTCAAATGGTGAATGAAACAAATGGTTTCATACCAACGAGATATTTTGCTGAATTATTAAAAACACGTCATTATGAACCGTTCGCCGTGCACTCTGAAGGCTTGCATCACTGAAGACCAGCTAGAAAACCGTTTTTGACCTTAAAATATTGACCGTACCAACTTAATAAACAACAGATTCGTTATTGCATGAATTTATGGTAACGAATTTTTTAAGCACGTTTCAATAGGGTGTTTGTCGTATTTCTTGCAGATATACCGAAATTGTTTAATATTATTTTAGTAATAGTATTATTTTAGGATTAAAATTTGAGGTTTAGTTTCAATCTTCTTTTCGTAAAGAAAATGAATACTTAAGCTTTAACCTCAATAACAACCAATATTTACTAAAGTCAAATAAATAGTAAAATAATTAATACAAATAAAATATAAACAAACTGCCCATATTTAACCTTAAAATTACCTATTCTGTAAGTAGTTTTTTACATTTTAAGTAGTCTAATATTCTTATTTATTACTTAATTACTTCGACCATGATCAAAGCTTAATGTTTATGGTGAAAAAATCCATTAAAAATTTAAAATATTTCATAATTTAAATATGTCAAAATAATACAAACTGCTTCTAGTTTCTTGACATCTATTTCACATCTTATTCAGCTGAAGTAATGATAAATAATTGTAGCAGTGTGTTAACTTATGTAAAATAAATATAACGAATAAACATATTTTTTTAATTTTGTTATCATATATCACGCATTTTTTATTCTAAAACCTTTATTTCAATAACAACATAAAAAAGCAGCAATATTTAAAAAATATTATTATCGAAAACAAAAATAATAATATTTGCAAAAAACCGCACTGTGTTTTACGAGATTAGAACCTGAGGCAGTTTGAATTCCATACCAACGCTTAACGCTTTCTGCTATCTGCACTTGTTAAGTTACTATCGAATTTTAGCAATGGCATTAACTGGTCAAGTTCACGCGCATAGTGCGTGTGTGCTAGCATGTTTAAAGCGACGGAAATATATTGTTGTTTCGTGTAGAACAAAACTGCGTTATCTGTGGTGTGTGTATCGTGTTGCTTACACATACAAATGTACGAGCTATACCGCGTGTTCACAGCAATATGACTCTTAGCGTGCTCATGCACTTTTGAGCGCTTACTGTACCAGGTACTTACCTACTACAGTTAGTCTACCACAAACGCGCGAACGTGCAAGACATAGGAATTAACTTCTTCAACGATGAGGCAAAATAAGTATGTATGAAAATAAGAAAATCTTTTTTAAGGACTTAACTATTTTATTTATAAATACTTTATTGTTTACTTTGTATGTATATTATAAGAATTAGCTATACCTACGGATTGAGGAAAATATGAGAAAAAATAAATCCCAAGTACGAGAACAATATAAAAAACAAAACGTAACATACTCGTAATAGTAAAGTCAGTAACGATGGAGATTTAAAGGAAGTTAAATTGAGAAAATATTATACATAGGTAATATTGAAAGTCGGTTTTTTTTTTTCTCACTGGCACCTTGTTTTTATATATATTCATGTAATTTCTTATCATTTAATTGTGTGTGCTTTTGTGTCTTTTGTGTGCACTGAATAAATATTTTATCTATATATTATCTTCAATTTTAACTGAATTTACAACATTGACTAAAATACATATTATTATTACTCTACGAGTATTATTTCTGTAAATAAAATATGCAATTAAAGTGGATACACATATTTCAATACATTACCATGTCCGAGAAAATAAAAAAGTGTACACCTACGTATACAAAATGATACGAGCATGTAACAATATTGCATTCATATTCAAGAGAAAGTTTCATTGCATTCACTGTAAAAATACATTTACATTATAAAACGAAAATAGTAGTCCCTAGTGCATAAGACCGGTCTAAACATAAACCTATCTGGATCTAGGTTACACTCTCTGAGGTGTATTTAATACACATAGAGAATGGACAGACAGCATTTTATTACAGGCAACATACAAAATAAACAACACACGTTACCAAAATACCCGTAGGCGTGAATAATTTAAATTCGAAACAAAAAACCTGAGGGGCAATACCCGTAATTTTTATCGCTTTCGCATCTCATTTGCAATCTGTCAAAAATACAATCTATTTACCAACATTTTTGACAAGTTTGACAGATTGCGACTTGAATGTGAACGTTTTTTAAGTACAAGAATTGGCCTTCTGAAATATGACAGGAATTTAATCGTCAAAATTTCACCAAAGCATACAAATTGATTAAACGTAAAATGCGGCGAAAATAAATGTAAAAAACCGGCCAAGTGCTGTCGGACCACGCACAATGAAGGGTTCCGTAGTTGGGATGAATTTGTCCCAAAAACAAACTTAACTTTGTAGTTAAAAAATATAATATATTCTTCCATACGGAATGTATGGGAAAACATGTTTTTGCAACTGCAAAGTTAAGTTGGTCAATTATTACTCGTTAACAAGCTGTGATAGTTTTCCTTTTAATTTCGTTATATAAACTATTGCTGTGATTTTTTTCACGCATCCAAAACAAACCATTTAGCTGGCGGGGGGGGGGGGGGGGGGGGACACTTATTCAAAAATGGTTTGCACAAACTCACAATGTTTTTGAAGGACCTTTCCAATGATAACCCACAACATGGGTTAAAAAAAAATAAACTTTACGTGTACGAGGGGTACCCTAAAAAAAATGTTTTTCATAATTTTGTTTTACCACTTTGTCGGTGTAATTAATATGTACACCTATGCCAAATTACAGCTTTTTAGTACAAAGGGTCTCGGAGCTAGACCGCGGACAGACAGACAGACAGACCGACCGACAGACAGACAGACGGACACTTAGATACGTGGGCGTTTGTAGGTGCTTAGACTTTTGTTATAAGTAGAAGTTATTTGTATCAAAATTTTTAGGAAACACAACCCCTAGGTTCCTGAGAAGTTGTCGATGGGATATACTTTCGGGCACACGGCTTGTCACTAAAGAACTTAGTTCAAAACAAGTTTGTTAGTTCTTCCTTTAACGAGCGACCAATGAAAGCTTTCCTTTCCTTTCACCTTTCACGTCGTACCACTACTTTTAACTTTCAGTTTCTCCATAAAGCGAACTCTTGATAGACCCCCTTTTTCAGCCAGGAAATATTTCTTTAGATCCCACTAAGCTTAGGACTTTATTTCTAATTTAGCAAAAACTTTTGATCCCTGCTTTACACGGATTCGATATGTAATGACATGTGAAAACATTGAGATTTCTTTATTATTATATGGAAGTAGTTAGAAATAGTGGTAGCAGTGAAGACGCAGTGGTAACGGCTCCGACTTACAAGTCGACGGTCTTGGGTTCGAACCCAGGCAGCGCTTTACTTTTGTAAATAATTTCATCACCACTGCTCTCAAAACGGAGAAGGAAAACATCGTAAGGAAAGTGGCATATCCTAGAAACAAAAATTGAAGACATGTGACATCTACCAACCCGCACTGGGCCCGCGTGGTGGATTACAGCCCATTCCATCTCAAAGAGAGGAGGCCGGTGTCCCAGCAGTGGGAACATTATAAGCTGATCATGCTGTACACATAAACCTCTCGGGACAAATGATCTAAATAGAGCTGAAAATCGCATCAAAGTCCGTTGCGTAGTTAAGAAAAACAAGGTAACACGACATTGTTTTACATTGTTTTAAAGAAAATTTAAAACTCATATTAAAAGTGCACTTTGTAAACAAGCATATTACAAATAAGAGGATTATATCCAAGATAAGAGTGCTTCGAAACATGCTGGTCCTGCTCCATAGGACAATTTAGAATCAAGACAAAATCAAACTGGTTGCTAATTTAATTGTAAAATTTATTATTTTGTGTTTTATGTCACTGATTTTACATTCTGTGATTATTTTCTCACACACTGACTCATAATACCAAAATTTTAGAAAAAGCGTCTACTTTTACAATGTTTGTAAATATGTGAGCACTATGTATCCATCACATATTAAATTATCTGTCGTTGCTTCATTTTTAATTCTTTTTACCTATTGTGGTATAGTAATTTTATTCTAGGTGCATCGTCTTCACATATCATTATTTAACTAATGTACGTACCTATACAAACAATTGTAAAACATTTTAAAAGAGTAACGGTGGAGTTTCTTGCCCATTCTTCTCCATACGAAAACTACCTTTTGGAAGGGGCGACTAGAATCAATTTTATTATTTTGTAAATTTTGACGTTCAAAAGTGCCATACATGGGCCTATTTGAAATAAATGATTTGACTTTGACACTATTTACAGATAGACCTAAATGCTTTCAGGATTAGTTATGCGGCTAAATGTGCTTACACGAAAGGGCCCCAAACCAGAAACATTTCGTGACGTGTTATTAACACTCAATTATTTAACCCTCAATCTGGTGTATATGACGATTTTCGGACACCGGTAGTGTAGACGGAATGTATCACGCAGTAGGTACGGGAACTTTAACCGTTACCAGCTAAACGGTTTTTTGGGGTTAAACAAATTGTGCATAGACTGACATTTGTGTTATTAATATATCAATTAATTATCTAGATATACAAAATGTTAAAAAAAAACCCGATCCGATCCGAAAGGGGCTCATAGGTACTGCAATAAAATTTCCTAAAACTAATAAAAAAATCTAATTATTATTGAAAATGGGGTAATTTTGGTACTAAAAATCACATTTTTACTACCCCAAATTCATTTAAAAAAAAGCGGCCACGTACGAGTCGGACTCGCCCATGAAGGGTTCCGTAGCAGCAAGTAACATTGAATGAAAGGTAAATTGCGGTTTACGATTTATGACGTATTAAAAAAAAACTACTTGCAATGATATACATACAATGACTACTACAATTTAATGTACATCATATATTTATTTTAGTTTAACATTCTCTTATTTTAGAAATTACAGGGGGGGGACACATTTTACCACTTTGGAAGTGTCTCTCGCGCAAACTATTCAGTTTAGAAAAAAAATGGTTTAGAAACTTCAATATCATTTTTAAAGACCTATCCATAGATACCCCACACGTATGTATGGGTTTGATTAAAAACATTTTTTGAGTTTCAGTTCTAAGTAAGGGGAACCCCAAAATTATTTGTTTTTTTTCTATTTTTGTGTGAAAATCTTAATGCGGTTCACAGAATACATCTACTTACCAAGTTTCAACAGCATAGCTCTTATAGTTTCGGAAAAAAGTGGCTGTAACATACGGACGGACAGACAGACATGACGAATCCATAAGGGTTCCGTTTTTTGCCATTTGGCTGCCCTAATTATCAAATTTTCAACAGGGGTCACAAGTTATGACTTGTAGACACCCGCTAAACGACGGCCGCCCTCACCCCATGTAGTACCAAACCCAGTAAAATTTCTAATTGAAAAAAAAGACTGGTTTTTTTTTTTGATTTTCCTGAAAATTACCACATAAAGGTTCGAGCAGACCAGCGCGATATCGCGGGCGCGATCGAGCTGCCTGTCGTGCCCGCGATATCGCGCTGGTCTGCACGAGCCTTGAATATACTCTCAGTACGATACCGAACAACACCCTCACGGATCGGACAGGATTTTTTTTTACATGTTGTATATGTAGTATAAAATAAAGTCACTTTTCGTGTCCGTCTGTCTGACCGCGTTGTTCATACATAACATAACATTTATTTTGGAGCCGGCGCAATATGTCTTTTTCTTCCATACTTCTCTAGTAGTCTTCAACTCGGTAGTGACCTCCTTTCTGTCCATCTATCGTTTGTTTGGTCTTCACCCACTTTTATATCCTCCATCCACATTCATACTCAAAACTTTCCTCACGACATTTAATTAAACAGACCTAATTAACCTATTTTAATTTTGTTTGACTTGCTGCCGCGTGTCTTGATCTACCCTCCCACATCCCTTATACATATGTATTGATATAGGTACTACACTTTATAAGCTATTGTAAGTGTCCAGTGCCTGCCATGGGTCGTTAAGCTCGCTAGAATATGGTTGATTTACACAATGCCTTGTTCATGCACAGAAGTAAGCTCGATGTCTGGCACGTTTCTTAAGTAAGTAAAGTTATAAGCCCTACCTAGAAGGTATTGGTAGGTTTCAAGGTAAAGGCATTGTATTTAATCGAACCCCAAATAATTCCAAACATGATTTCTTAAAAATATTGATGGACACTAATATTTTATAATAAATTTGCTTCTTTTTGTGATCCCCAAATAATTCCTGTTTTGGTGTCCTAAAACTAATAAATAGCCAAGCAACTGCCACCAACTTGGATGTAGCACAATAACCCATTTAGTCGGGCTTAGTTACTGCGACCATTTTTGAGAAAAGGCTAGAAAATTTAAAGTGAAGTTTATTGATTAAAAATAGCGATTATCATTAATAGACCGAGGATCAATTAAATATTTTCTAATTAAAAAGCTCTCAAGTTTTTCTTAGAGGTCAGTCAGTCAGTTTTTTATTCCAATTAAATGTTTTAAAACCAACTGGAGAAGAGTCCTGTATTTTCTGGAAACCTTACTCTTGAATTCGTAATTAGGTTGACTTTGTGTTAACACTGCAATGACCCAGGGCAGTAAAAACAACTGAAATAAATAATATGATTAAAATCAACAGATGGAAGAACTGCTGTACGGTCCCATCACTGCTTACTCTGTAACCTGCTTTAGGCCAACGATCCACGTCTTAATTAAGCATAATAAAATAATATGACTAACGAATTCAAATATAGTGAACTTATAACTGTGTAGCTGTCAACATCTGAGAGAAATAATCTCCTTCCGCTCTAGTACTGTTACTTACTCTAAACTTATATAAAGTTAATTACTTAGTGCATCTTAACCACTTAGTTTTATGACTTTTCCTGGACTTCTCCTTCAAATGGTTTTACTTCCTACTTTCTCCAAAAAAGGGCTACTGGATATCTCCGCCTAAAAATTAAACCATCGAAATCGTATCAAATAGATCCGATTTCGATGGTTTAATTTTTATTTGTTGTTTTCATAAAAATATGGTGAAGATCTGATGATCAATAGCTCCTCAAAATGCAGTAAATTGCTCACTTTTAGAATAATTTTATTAGTGGAATCGGCCTTTAACTACTAGCACCTGGGACCACCTTCTCATCATAAAACTAGAGAATTATGAAAATAATATCTGAATTCTCTAAGACGTTTTACAATAAGGTCCCTAGATGGCACTTCTGTGCACCGCTTCATCGCGCTGTCATTGTCGCTCGCCAAATGGTTAAGTCCCGCCGAACATTTTGTGTGACTGAGTTTCGTTAGGTGTAAAGTAGCTTCAAAAGCAACGTCTCGTGTTTAACAGATAGTAGTTGGTTAGTTATGGGTTAGTTTATTTCTGTTTAATTATCGTCTTGCCACCATATGCTTTTTAGTAACCTACAGCCGCAGTCGGTTTTTTTGAATTGGATAGGTATATTAATTATTTAACGGATTTTAAACTGACATGGTTATTTATACTACTAAAGTTATTTAAAGTTATTTAATTTACCATGTTTTTAAAAACAAAAAGCATGGTTAATATCGCGTTTAATTTTTATATTAATTTTTACAAAAAAGTTTGTGCTCACGAGGTCTACTGTTCGCAGAACGTAAGTTTGACTTATTATGCTAAATTATGAAGTCCATCGTTGGCATATAGCAGGTTACAGAGTAAGCAGAAAAATGTGTGCAGTAAAAACAACAAAAAAAAAGAAAATCAAAAGTCAAAAGTGAAAATCGAAGAATTCTTTATATTTATCTACTCTTAGCGTGCGCCACCTAAATCGCATGACCTTCATTTTTTGCATGAATGATATTTATCTTTAGGGTCATCAATTTTATTATCAAAACAGGAGTAAAAAAAAAATACCCTTTTCGCTCCACCCTAATGTAATATGTATGGTATGTATTAATAAAAATTAAAACGTAACCGAGCTCGGAATTCTTAACAGCACTGGGAATACGAGTATACTTTCTACCATAAAAGCTCTCAGTTTAAATTGATATTGGAAATAACAACTGGTTTTCTCCTTATTTCCCAAGATTATTAACTTTCTGGGTTGTTTATTTTATTTTTCGGGATAAAGAAAGATGTTACACTTAAATAGACAGCGCTTCCGTTCTAGGCACCACGAGAAAAGGCAACCAGGAATTACCGCGAGTAGGGTACTTAGATGCCAACTCCGGTAAAGTGAGGCATGGCTTCTGAAATCGTTTGCGGGAATCATTTCCGGAACACAAGTTATTTCCCGACACTATTGATCGGATAAGCATTCTATTCCTACATATTGTAAATGTGTTAGTTTGTATGTTTGGATGTTTGTTACTCAATCACGCAAAAACGGGTGAACGGATTTGGAGGAAATTTGGCACACAGAAACTCAAACTCAAACAACCTGGATTAAAACGTAGGATTTTTATCCCGGTAGTAATTTCCCATAGGATCAATTCCGATATCTACGTGGATGAAGCTGCTGGCAAAAGCTACTGTCTTATATTTATCTAGAATATTTTAGTATCCACGTGGGGGAACTAATGGAAATCAACGGCAAGGTCAGCGACAGATGGAGGAACTTCCTATATACAAACTACATTAAACTTGTGTTCGTTATACATAAACTCAAGTTTTCTTCCCATGGGGCTAAACAGAAACTATAGAACTTATTTCTCATTATTTAATTAATAAATCCATTCTATCTTCTTTGGTTGGCTTGAATTGGTTGTAGATTTACGTAGGTATATCCTTTTCACCGAAAAGCACGGCAAAAACACAATTTTCAGAATTTGGTAATGAAAGGTGCCGTTCGTCGTTGCGCCGCCGCGTTTGGTCGCTTCATATTGTGGGGTCATAAGGGTTTTACAGACTACATTTTACTATTAGTGAAAATACCAGAGTGTGATCAACCAATAATATTAAGCAGAACGTCCTCTTCCTAGAAGAGACGTAACCGTTTTTAAACAAACACCAACACATTGAGAATGAAATCGTGACGCAAACGACACTTGACGTGCGTTCTGTTCGGTGTAGTTAAATACTAGAAACCGGACTACTTCTACGACAAGTTGAGTTGGATAGCGAGTAGACGAGAATGTGGAAGAAGGTAATGCTCGCAGCAACTCTTAACTCAATCGTATAGTACAGCCGCTTTTAGAGGTAGCTTCCAAAGTGTGGCATAACCTGCCACTGCCTATTCGATCAATTAACACGATCGACACATTTAGAAGACGCCTACCTACGACTACATAGATGCAAAACGGAAGCTAGACATGATCAATTTGAATGTTTCATTGATATGAATCTATGATATAGGTACTTAAATATTATTTAATGACGACGTTCCATTGTTTCTTGTGCAACCATACCATTTTATTTCTTTTTCTCAAACATGCTTGGAAATCCGAACATTATTTTGATAACCTTCTTCGAGATAAATCGGAATTGCTATACTGGTCAAAACAAGCGAGTAGGCGGCCGGCAATGTTATTATGAAAATCCATATCTGTCGTGTTGAGGGGCCAAATAAATTACTATGAAAGCTCATATCTGTCGTGTTATTTGAAAATGGAAAGAACTTTTGCCTTCAACACATGGCAACCAAAGAAAATCCATCAAAATTATATTTAAATTTCGATTTGGCTTGCAAATAGAGCTGTAACAAATAAAATATATAGACGCGTGAAAAAAATATCGTTGTTCGCGATTGGTACTGGAATTTATAATTAATTTACTCAGTTTTATTCCGCGCATTATTTGAGATAAGTACTAGCCTTGGCCGCAATCAGGCATTGGTGGACTCACGTATGTGTTTCTCGGCTTCGCTTCGGCCCACATTTTCACGATCGTCCATCAGTGCCCTAATTGCTGGCCGCGACAGTAATGTACCATTCTTAAATGCCACTATATAACTATCTATAATTATTTTCAAACAGATATCTAATCGAGTTTATTATTATTTGCTACACATATCTATCTATTTTTTATATAAATATATACACACAATATAAAACTTTACATCCGTAAGACGTCCTCGTAACATTCAGTTTAAACGTCCAGTTAAAAACCAGCGTCAGGCACTAGTTGGCTGGTATTCATACTGAACTGGGCCTATTTGGCGCAGTCGTGAGGCACACAATACTATTTTCTGTGATTGTCTGTTTTTTGTGTGATTATTTTCTTTCTCTTCTTTTCTTTCAGAAGATTAAAGAAATATCCAAAGTTACCCATAAAAATACTTATACAAATATTACAATAAATAGAAATCGAATATAGGAGAAGAATTATATCGAAAAAATAAGTAAAAACGTGAGTCAAAGACTCACCTTTTATAAAATATATTAAATCCTCCTCTCAGTGTTTTACTGGTCGCGGCTAAACTGTCAGGCAATAATCCCACACAACGTACGAAGGAATATATCAGCTTGTATTATGTACTTGAATCGATACCTTTGTTGTTACGTGCCGTGCGTGTGCTTATAAAATAAATAAGTTTTCTCTATTGCCATATAAGAAAAATGTTGTATCGTTCTGTCGTCTGTTCCAAAAATATCTGTGAATGCCAATTTGTAATTGAGTGCTTTAATTTGATTAATATTTAAACCCAAACCAACCCAATTTAACCCAATTTTAAATCACCTTATAGATGTTGTTCATTTGACAATTGGAGTTATCAATTTTCGTTGATAATTTTTCAATTAAAATTTAATTGTGTTATTGAAACAATAATTGTTGGTGGTGAGAAATAAATGATTTTGAATTTGAATTTAAATATTTAGTTCCCTTTAGTGAGTGATTGCTTAAGAATTTAACCTGAACAGGTTTGTTTACAATTTCATCAGATACTTTTACAACAGACCATACCTTTAAGCTTTTCAAAACTAGGTACCTAGGCATATCGCTTTACATTGTCCTGTCTTAATGGCTGCACGTTGTGGTAATTAAATGCAATGGACATGACCGCTGACACGAGCAAGCAATTGTGGCGTGTACCTGATATATGAATACACGCCACCGAAGTATGCAAGGGACTCTACTGATCCATGTTAGTTTTAATTAAATACAAGGATTTTTTTTTTGTTAAATATTTCTATGTTAATTAATGTAATTGTTGTAACGTTTTAAGTAACTATAAATAAATAAATGGACTTTGTAAAGACAAGGGAATTAATTGTAAAGCAAATTACACACTCAATACTTGTCACATATGCACACAACACTCATTACATTACACGACAACAAACAACACACACACACCCTCACACAGACAAACACAACATACACATCTGCACTTACTAACGTCTTATTATTATTTTTTTCTTTCTTTTCACTAGTACATAACCTTATCTTTGACAATTCTCTAACTCTAAATCAACTTGTATGCTCACAATAATCGCTCGACCTTATTGTTATTTACGCGAAGACACTGCTGCCCAAGGCACAGGATTTTCCTAGTTTGGGGGTAGGGTACATATTCTTCTTGGACTTTCGACCTCACTTTATATAATTATACTTAAATTTGCTGACCTTTCTGTATACCTATCTATTGTCAAAGTTTATGTTTTTAGTGAATAAGGATATTTTTTTGTTTTTTTTTAATGACTATCCACTTAAATTGGCCTTATATTCAAATCACATCTTAAAATTCTTTGACAGTTGTACGCAATTTACATTTCATGAAAAATTGTTTTTTTTTTTATTTTCTTTGCTATTAATTTCCCTGAATGTACACACAGCTTGATGTGTAGCTGTGTGTACCATGTAGTCGATGCGCGCAATATGTAATCAAAGAGTGATTGTGATAAGCCCGGTGTAGTCAGAAAGTCAGCTAGAGTCCAAGCAACAATACATTTCATTGATGTGTGAGTACTCTATAGACTAAAAACTCCTTTGACTAGTAACTTTATTGTGTCGGACGTGAGCGCAAAAGGTCCCGTCAATACTTTCACTTTGTATTACCGCGAGTTGAGTCTTTGAACAGATTTATGCACTCGAACACAAGCTTTTAGAAAAGCTTTGATTATTTTAAACATTGCCACAGTGCCATTAAATTTGAAGCAAAACTTTAAATAATAAACTTTTGTCTTTGTTCCATGCTGCAAATTAAGTGCTAGGAATTTAAATTAAGTACGTCCTTGCGCTGATTTACTTTTGAACATTAAATTGCTTTTAAATTAATTCTGTTATGCTCTCCGTGTGGTGCACTCAGTTCCGACAGAACACAGTATAATACCACCATATTAGAGGGGTTTTGGGCAACGAAACTTTGATAATGCAGCAAGGTTGCAAATACGTAGCCGTGGTGATAGTTCTGTGCAAATCTCAGCGTATTCATGAATGGTCAATGTTATTAATCTCGCTGAATGAAATCGTTGAGAGGGCGAATTTTGGCGAAAGGTCAAATAAATAACAAGTTCGCTGATAACGAATGAAGTTGCTAATACAAATAGATTATTATAATAGCTATCCTACAAGGTGTTACAGTAGAGTGATAAATAATAATTCACAACTTTTCCAAGAGCACAATTACTCTCGTCATCCACTGAGCATTTCCGTAAAAGTATTTGTTTATTCAATGTAATTTTCATTCAGTATTGACAATGTACATCAAGTGAATTGACACCGTCTCAATTCACTTGATGACGTATTTTAAAACAAAAGTCGATTGCGTAAAATATTCTGAATCACAGTCGTATGCCCATTTTAAGGCAAGCGCATATATTACAGCTGCATCGGGGCGCAGCGCCTCGCATTCCGATACAAAAAATTCAGTACGGACCGCTTGTAGTTGGTAATAATAAGAATCAAATTTGCATAACACACATTCTTTAGTATGAAACTGACCGGTGTCAAAAACGCATTCTCTGACATCGGACTGTGGAAGGATTTTGCGTTGCGGTGCGGCCCGCCCGAATGTGCGTCAGCCATTACAATTATTAAATCTGATGAATAAATTCATTTGTTCAGATAATAAATAAATCATTGTTCCGTTGTATTGTTAGGCGTGCAGTAAAGGGTCGGATGTTTGCTGCATACATTGGTAATGTACGTTTTGTACTTCGTGTTTTATTTTATTTTATTTGAACATGGTAACAATATTGTTAATTTTGTTGAACTGGAGACTGGTCATCTCTTATCTGCCAGGGCTTATTTGTAATTAATCTTATATTTTCAATTGCTTTGATTATTTTTTGTACATTTTTATAACATATTAAAGAAGCAACAAGAATAATGTACCCAGGATTTTGTAATATCTGTATTTAAAAGAGTGTCCTTGGAGTTTCTTGCCCGTTCTTCTCCATAGAGATCTACGTTTTGGAATGGGCAACTTGTTTCAACTTTCTGACTAACTGACCGATTCTTTGACAATTCAAAAGTGCCTGTAAATGGTTTAATTGAAATAAATGCTTTGAGTTTGAGTTTAAAGTTTCAATAAAATGTACGCCGGGTGCTTTTCTGCGGGGCTGTTGGCAAGGGATAGCGGGGCAGTCCCCAGAGACTGCCCCGCTACCCCTTGCCGACTGGGTAATACTTTTACATTAGTATGTCTAAGTATTCTATTTACGAGAAAAGAAGATCTGCTATAGTAAAACTACATCATAAATCAAATCAAGTAAGGATTGAGATGACGCTGATAAGATGATATGAAGAATTGCAGTCAGCATGAACATTGATTTTCTTTTCGTGAACTGTGATTGTCTTTGACAAAATGGTTTACTGGCTGAAACGTATAGAAATATTATATTGAAATCATTTCGTTTTAGTTCCTATACCTACAACGATTATGAGAAAAAATTCAGTCTTCATTTTCTTGGATTCAATTCAGGTCACTTAAACATGTAGCGGTTACACCACCACATACGAACTACGCATCATAGACACGACGTCACACAAATCCTGCATCGCGCAGTTAGAGTTTACCGAGCGATCGACATACATACAAGATTTCAACTTCCAACCGATGGGCAGTTGCCCGCCAGACACGACACCCGTCTGGTCGGAGGATCCTCCCTTTTCTATGGTGGATGAGTGAACTTTACACCCTGTTCCTCATAAGGGGTATGAACACGTTATTGGAAATATGGACAGGTATATAGAACAGGTAAACCACATACCTTATATTACACTTATACTTATATTTGTCAACTTATTTTACTTGTATTCTTGCAAATAAATAATAATCTTATTCTTGTCAACATATTTCCACTTACGACGATATCAAGAAGTTCCTTCCTTTTCAGACACTCTTTTGAAATTATGTAGAGTATTTTAAGACCAGGAGCCAAAAACTTGTTTGTGTCTGATTTTTTTTAAACGTAAACCAGTCTTATAGATTATTTTCTGCTTTCATAAGTATACTTAATCCCGAGAATCAAGAAAGTCGACCATGTAAGGTTTCTATTGCGGAAATTCCAATTGAGTATGAGGTGTTGTTGAGTTGAAATATGATTCCAGAATGCACTTTGTGGATAGTGAAGTTCACATTATTTCGTTTTGTAGAGTGCTACAAAAGAGCATCCACGAGTGAAGATATTATTTTAAGTACGTCTGACGCAACCAGTGTGGGGAAAACAGACCTTCTTCCAGTGGCGGATCCAGGATTGTCGTTTTGGAGGGGCTTAACCCCGCTGAGGGCAGGTTTTTAACAAAGTAAATACTAAAAAAGCAAACATTTTACAAGCCTCCTCAGATAAGTTTTCGCAAATTCCTCAATGGGAAACACACTCTTGAAAACACAATATTTATTTAAGTTAGAGATAATTTTACCTTAGGTAGTGCAATGCTTGCTAAAAAGTTTAAAATAATATCACGTTCACTTAGTTATCACGGAAGAACTCAGATGCTTTTGGGGGGGCTTGAGCCCCTTAGCCCCTCCCTGGATCCCCTACTGCCTTCTTCCAACGTGGTTGTGTGGTGAGACTTTTATCACGGTATGAGGTTCTATCGTATAGCTTCAGTCTGGCAAAAATTTTACAAAATTTTCGAGCGATTTCATTGGAAAAAGTTACACTAGCGGAAGTTCACCACGTATTATACCAAAACATGTATTTTTAAAGAAAAATAGTGTTGATACGCTGTAAAGTTTTAAGTTTGTGCACTAACCTTTCCATCACTTTTACGATAGGCATCGTGGACGCGCCAGATGAGGCCGGGTCCAGCCGTGCTACTCTCGGTGCCCACCTCGAAAAACTGCAGGATGGGATTGTTCTCCAGCGGCTGTGGAGGCGTCGGCGGTGGTACCGCCTTCAGCTTGGTGATCATTCCAGACATGCCGACTGAAATTCTTTTCCCAAGAGAAGTTGCCTCAAATCGACTCGGCTCGGAATCTGATTCCCCTGTAAACAAAAAAATATTTAATAGAATCATCATCTGCCTAGCTTTCTCCCATAAAATATTATATAGAATACTAGGTGTTAACCACGGCTTCGTCTGCTTGTATTTAGTATTTCACAATTTTTAGGGTTCCTTACCGTAAAAGGAAAAAACGGAACCCATAAAGAATCACTTCGTTGTCCGTCCGTCTGTCTGTCTTTCTGTCAATACCCTTTTTCTCAGGAACGCGTGGAGGTTTAAGTTGAAATTAATATTAAATTTAAATACGTAGGTCTACACTCCCTAGGAGCTTTAAAAAATACAGCTATTTGTGCGACATATTTTGATATTCGCGAATAAATCAAAACCTATACTTCCGTTGATTTAGAATCATGTAAATGAAAATGTACGAAAATTGTTTATTTGTAGTTTTATCACAAAAAACAATTTTTTTTGCGATTACAAACTTATTTTTGCAGTTGATAATTGACCGTGACGTATATAGATGTATGGAGGGAGAACATTTTTTCAACTACAAAGTTATGCTTGTTCTTGAGATAAATTCATCCCACCTACGGAACCCTTGATTGTGCGTGGTCCAACACGCAATTGGCCGGTTTTTAATACAAATCCAGGTCCCTCGCCACCTATCTGTCAAATTTCATTACGATCGGTTCAGTGGTTTAGGCGCGAAAAGGTGACAGACAGACAGGTTTATATATAACCTTGGTTTACATATAGCATACTACTGATGAAAGAATTTGTTAAATCGGTCCAGTAGTTTTTGAGTTTATTCATTACAAACAAAAATACAAATCTCTTTATAATATTAGTAGTAGATAAACATATTGTTTTTGCTTCAATATTTTTTTGCTTTTATTCACATTTAGGTACCTTTTTATGAATCTACTCTTGTAAATGATTACATAGAAGCTTCTTTGACTCCGTAGAAGGCTTCGACTCCACGACCTTTAACTTTGATGTTCGAGAAACGAGTTGTATCTTCCCGTTATATGAAAAAGCAAAACATTATATGACTGCCTCGTTGGTCTAGTTCTTGAGGTCCTGGGTTCGATTCCCAAGGCGGGCAAAGTGTGATTGGGTTTTTCTATCTAGAATATTTCAGTAGCAGCCGGAGTCTGGATTTTTACCCAGTTTATGGCAATAGGCTCGCTTCCTATTAGATGAGACATAAACATAATTGGCGAAATGTGGTCGTATTAGTACCTACACCTCTGCCTAACCATTGGGGGATGTTATGTTGTAAAATGATGTGACAAATCCGTATAGTGTTGAAAATAATTGCAATCAATCTCTTTGTCCGCTGTGACAAACGACCGTGTGATAAACAATTCCTGTTATATTTTGTATGTAGGTAGTTAAATATTAAAAACTACCTAATTGAATTCAGCTAAATATCGAAAAAAATCATCAACTGCCCAGCCTTTTCCCAACTATTTTGGGGTCGGCTTCCATTCTAACCGGATGTAACTACCAGTATTTTGCATGAAACGACTCGATAGAACGCGTGAGGGAGAGACAAATTTCGCACCCTCACGCCCCTAACCGCCGCAGGAGACGCCCTGGGCGTCGGGAATCGCAGTTCGATTCCCGGCCACCGAAGACTGGGCTTGCGGACGGTGAGCAATAGGTAGCTCGCCGTCCGATAAGGACCAGGCCCGGGTCGACGCTGCGCACCTCAAAGAGATGTCAGCATAACCGACGGGGCCCGCTAGGGCCGGTGCCTGCCGGAGTCACGGGAAAATCCGAAAGGGATACCGTGGTCCTTGGCAACATACAGGCAACTGAAGGAACACGGGTGGGTTTTAGTCAGTAAGAGCCTGACACGCCCTCATGCTCCGCCCAGAGCGGGAGAAGTTAATTGACAATATCACACCCAAAAAAAAAAAGTGGATTACATGGGACTTACACATAACTGGCGAAATGTGGGTGTGCTATAGGTACACCTCTGCCTAACCCTTCGGGGATTATGGGCGTGATATTACGTGCGTGTAAAGTCTGTAGGTATGTCTTTATGTTTGTTAATCAATCACACCTCAACGGCAGAACAGATTTGTATGGGCACACGGGTATACCTGGATAAGGACGGTAGTACGTTCCCGTGAGATAATTTTAACGAAATTATAGCTGTATATTAACTTTGAACGTTGAGATTCATTAACCTTTATCGACCCCTGGTGCTGTTATTTCTTAGCCACGAGCTCTATATCCAACTAATATTATTAGAACGCGTTTTTAGGGTTCCTTAGTCAACAAGGAACCCTTATAGTTTCGCCATGTCCGTATGTCTATCTGTCCGCGGTCTAGCTCCGAGACTATTAGTACTAGAAAGTTGTAATTTGGCATGGGTATACATATTAATCATGCCGACAAAGTGGTAAAACAAAATTATGATAAATATTTTTTTTGGGTACACTTAAAGTGGGTATGTTTTTTTTCTAGCCCTTGGTGTGGGGTATCTTTGGAAAGCTCTTTCAAAAACATTGTGAGTGTCTCAAAACCATTTTTGAATTCAGAGATTCGTTTGCGAAATATTAAGCTTTAAAGTGCAAATTTTTGTTAGAGTCAAGTGTAAATAGCTGCCAGCTAAATAGTTGGTTTTAGATATTTGAAAAAAATCATGGCAATAGTTTTTATAACGAATTTAAAAGGAAAACTATCACAGCTGAGTAGGAGTAGGTAGCTTGTAAATAAGTTAACGAGTAATAATCGACCAACTTAGATTTGCGGTTGTAATAACATGTTCTCCCATACATTCCGTATGAAAGAAAATGTTTTTTAACTACAAAGTTAAGTTTGTTCTTGGGATAAATTCATCCCAACTACGGAACCCTACATTGTGCGTGGTCCGACATGCACTTGCCCGGTTTTTTTTATCTCGTGTAAATACTTTGCACGTGTGCGGAGATGCAGGCAGAGGGTATAAAAATAAAAACACAGTCTCCTAATGTAAACAGATTGTTTCCGAAGAGAGATAAATAAGTTTCGCTATATTATAGGTACTAAGCATACGTGCATCTTGTATAATTAACCCAATATAAGTTTGTTCAATAGATTTTATTATGTAAACTTTTTTATTTCTTTGTATTTTGTGTTTCACGTACTGTTGCCAAATAAATGTTATTCTTTCTTTTTTAATCCAAAATCAAATGATTCGTTAGTACCTCCTCCTTTTTTAGAAGTCGGTTAAAAAGATTGCATACACAAAGTCTGTGGCCCAAGTTAAAATAAAACTACTACGGCCTTTTCATACTGTCACCGTTTAAACCCAGGCAAGTGTTTGGTAGAGATAAAAACCAAGCTTACTATGCTACATACGCCTTCTACGAAAGGCTTATAATGACATTCACTGCGACCCTATAAGGAAAGCCAATGCAATGTCCGCTAATACGGTCAGGTAAATTAGTTGTTTAACAAATTGACACACTACGTCAATTTGCCGTGTAGCTATTTCATACAGCTATCACAGAATGGCAGTTGTGATTTGAATATACAGACAATAAAATTTAAGTTAGTAGTCACCTTGATAAACAATTAATTAGGGAATGTACCTATAAATAGCTTGATGTGTCTTCGTGTGTTCATTTCACGATAGATGTAAGGTTAAGTTATTAAAAGTTGCTGAAGAACTTGATGAAGTTCTGCCCCGTGTTTACACCCAGCTATAAAACATGTATTCTACATGTTATGTTTACTGTTTTCATTTACCGTTTACACCTAAAACAAGTTGTAAAGACTAGTTGTATCCAAAATTTGTAGAAAACTTGTCATCAAAAACTAAACAAAATAGTTAACAAAACATGTCTGAAACATGACAGCAGCCGGCGAGCGCTACATCTAAGTTAGTCGCAGTTACTTGGCTATTTAGTATTTTTTGGACCCTAAAATAGGAACCCTAATAGGATCACTCGTGTGTCTGTCCGTCTGTCACAGCCAATTTGCTCCGAATCTAATTGACCGATTAAGTTGAAATTTGGTACACAGTCATGTATTTCTGTGACCCAAACACGGACGTGCAACGTAAATAAATGATTTTTGAATATGGGGGTCACTTTTGGGGGACAAACATGAAAATTAAAAAGAAAAATGTTTTGCAAACTGTACCATGTGACATATCAAATGAAAGGGCTTATTGTAAGAATCTCAAATGTACCTATTTATTTTATAATTTTAAAATAAATGCATTTACAGTTATTTAAGAAAATAGATGAAAATTTACAATTCCCCCGTTATCTCCGAAACTAATGAGCCTAATTTTTTTTTTAAATACAGTGAATGGTTCTTTACTCATAGATTACAGGAAAACCTATAAAAAGTATATGGTCTTAAAATAAGGGTTAAGGGTTTTTGTTTTTGAGGTACAGAACCCTAAAAACAGATGGGACTGTTGGTTTAATGTGTAATTGTGTATGGATTGTATAGAAACCAGTAAAGATATAATATTATGTATAAGCGACAAAATTCACAAGGTGAAGGTGAACTCGCTGCAAATTACCGTCGCGAGCGCACTATTTGTCGCGATCAAGGCATTTGCGTGAATCGTGTGATAGCTGAGTAGCCATAAGCTAGCCAATATTTTGCTGAAATTCACATGATACGCGCGAGCCGTACACGCCACACTATATGATCAGGTTAGACCACTTATAAAATGTATCTACCACCGTTGGAAACTTTTACGTGAAGGTAAGTTTAGTCCCAACCACGTTACTGTCGGCTTCCAGTCTAACCGGATGCTGCTTGATACCAGTATTCTACGTGGAGCGATTGCCTATCTGACCTCCATAGCCCAGTTACGTAACCTAGTTACTGTATTACCACGATACCCCTTTGCAAGACCAAGGAAACTCAAACGAATACATAATCTATACTACTAACTAATAATAAAGCTAAACAGTTTCTTTTTTTCGTTTTTAGAACTCGCTAATATCTGGAACTGCCAGTCGGATTTGTTTTTTTTTTTGCGTTTGGTAGCTTAATTCTTGAGGAAGACTGTAGGCTATTTAACATCACACTAGGACCCTTAGAAGCCGTGCAAAAACCAAAAAAGTCAGAAAGAACGCTAAGCGAAAAAAGAGGTAATAGCAGGCAATGCGATGCGACGGAACACGAAATTTCACGCGGACGAAGTCGCGGGCAGAAGCTTATTTTATAGTTTCTATCCTTGCAGGCACAGCTGGGTCACAATTATTTTGAAACTTGTTGCAGGTACAAAGGGCTGTCAGCCAGTAAGCGAGTTATCGTCTCTCAATTAGAACCCCGTTACCTAATGGTGTGGTTGTCTAAACTCGTTATACGATACCAGACCATTTAGAAGGTTCAGAGAGCATAGCACGAACGAAGAAAACGTAATTATAATTCGATCAATTTTTTTATTGAAAATATTCGACTATCCTATAGCATTGTGGTTTATAACCTTTATAAGCTACAAGCACAATAATAAAAAACATAGTAATTTTCATCCATGGATGTGAATAAAGTCGTTAAACTAATAAAATTATAATTGTGTCTTGTGTAAAACAAGTATTTTCAATTTTAAAAAGGTTCGAATGAACGTCAAATTTATTCCGCACGTTCGTACTGGGCCCATATGATAGGTTTACCTTATAAGGTGGCTTCAGATTATGTCAATGTATATTTTGGGCGTCAAAACTTTGTTTTATTAAAGCAAGTTTAGATGCTCAGATGAATGAAGATTTTGATACTTTTCATTTTAGGTAATTTTAAATAAGTGAGTACTATGATTCACGTTGTATTATTAGAAATTAACGAGGAAAAAACATGTTTCCAATCGATACATGAAAGCTACATTTTCACCGAGTTTTTGCCCATAAATCAAGCTAGACTATACAAACATTTTTGCAATAAATTGGTTCTAAACGAAGGTTTGTAATCGACAATTTTGCAGCTAATGGAAGTATAATTAAGTAGTTATGCTACCCTGAGGGAGTGTGGAAAGTAGAAGGATCAATATGTTTAAACATACATACAATAAACTCACCTGTGCATTCACAGAGCTTTTTATTTTTTATTTGCTTAAGTCGTTAAGCCGTTGGTCCCTGCTGTCATTTGTAGATCGGGTACATTACGGGTAGTTAGAAAGTCTGACAACTGGTCTTACTAAGGGGTATCGTGTTGCCTAGTAACTACGTTGTGGAGGTCAGATAGGCAGTCGCTCCATGTAAAATACTGATATTCAGCTGCATCCGGTTAGACTGCAAGCCGACTACATAGTTGAGAAAAAGGCTAGGTAGATGATTTTTTTTATTTGCTTCTTTTTTTTTTGCTTTATCACCTTGAAAACACGAAGTTGTCAATAGTTTGAAACCAACGTGTTACATTATTTTCATGTGGACATTTCTAAATATTAAATTAACTTTTTGCGAAATAATGGGACACTTCCTAAAACCGTGACACGTTGGAGGAACTTATGAACGCACTTACAAATACAGTTATTAGATTTTTGATTATATAAACCCTAAGTTTTTCATTTTATATTTTATGATTAAGGTTTTTATAGTGAGATGTAAACTTGAGTTGTTAAACTTCAAAATGCAGATGAATCTTTTACTAATTCCTTTAGTGAGTGATTGGGTAAAATTTTTGGGTAACAGGTTTGTTTACACTTTCAACAAAAATTTTTGAAACACAATGCTTATTAGGTAAGTATTTTTTATTTTTGTTTACCAGAATTTATTTACATCATCGGAACATAGCATTACATAACATAACACAAACTCATTTATCTATCGTGATTTATTGCAATCAAACTTCTCAGTTCATCAGCCACGGCCATTAGGTAAGTATATACAATGTTTAATAATAAGGTTGTATCTTTTACGATAGTGTACATCGCATTTTATAAGCAACATAAACGGAGAGGAGGGTTTGAGCCTTTTTACGAATATAATCAAGAAGATTACAACACAGTGAGGACCTTAATTTCACCCGTGTGCCAGTATTAGTAGAGGCTAGACTGCAAATTTATATTTCATACACATAAAGTACGACTAAATGTTCAAATATATGATGAGATAATTACATGTATTTTCGTTTTAGATGTATGGCATGGCCTGACAGAATAAATGTATTTTCATATCAGATTATGTGGCATGGCCCCGACAAATTTTCATGTTTAGTTGAACGATTCCTGTTATTCAGAGTCGCAAAATGTGTACAAAATTTTTACCAACATCTACTCTGTGTTTTGAGATAAAATCTACTTAAAATATCAAAGAAATTGCCTGGTAAACCCTTGGGCAATCAGTCCTGCTACCAAACTTGCTTACCTTTAACACATCTTTGCACTCTAGCAAGCATTTTTCTTTTTTTTATCTCTAGCTATTCTCGTGCCGAGGGAAGAAAACCTTCGTAAACAAATGGATTAGAAGTTTTATACTTGCGAAAAATTGATATGAGATCGAATTTACGCTCAATTTCGTATACGTATTTCGCTCGTCACCGGAGTCACGGCAATAACGTTAGGATCCGAGTCTCTTATCGTTCGATTTTCAATGTATTTCATAATACATATTACGTATTCTACAGGTAAACAAGTAAGTTGATTTAAATTAAAAGCTTTATGTTCGTGCGAGAAAAGGAATCATGACGAATACTATACATATTAATGTGGTTTTTGTGTCTGTTGTGTGACCGCGTTGTTCTTCTAAACTACGCTATGACTTTGAATGAAAATAACGAATTTCCATACAAACATTCATCCCTATTTGATCCCTTTAGGAGATAAATTTACAATTAACCTTCCTGAACGAGCACCTTCGATAAAAAGGAACGCGGTTTAGGCTGTGCGTTGTCTGTCAGTGAATGTTTTTAGTTTACCGCACGATCAGCATATATATAACTGCGCGACGATTGATGTCGGGAAATGATTTATATGCGCCGTAAACTCTGCTTGCGCGATGCAGGATTTCTGCGTGACGTCAGTGTGATGCATAGTTCTCATGTGGCGATGTAAATGCCGCAACAAATGAATTTAAGATTTTTAGTAGTACCAAACCAAGAAGCAATCGGTAGGTGTCATGTACCCCTCCTAGTGAACTGTTCGCATACACTTAATAAACCTTCTGTTCGTATACACTTAACAAACCTTATATTCGTATACACTTAATAAACCTTCTCTTTCATCGATATAGATTGTGCAATCCACGAAGACGCGCCCCCACTCCGGGATTACTGTACTGTAAGCTGTACTTTAGTACGAAGCGGAGCAGAGTGAGGCACGTCTTCGTGGATTGCACTATCCATAACGTGTATGGAGAGCCCCCCTCCCCCCTAATTACGTTTTTCGTGTTTTACTACCTACACTATACACCTTTCAAATTTTCAGCGATATAGTGCAATAGTCTCCGAGTTTATTGGTTGTGTGACATCAGGACAGACCTCCGCTAGGTGTAATAGTGATCTGTGGGACAGAGAAATAGATGAACATGACGAAATTATAAGAGGTTCGTTTTGCCATTTGGCTACGGAACCCTAAAAAGGCCTTGCAAGATTACTTTGGAGACGGTTCTTAATACCTGCTTATATTTACTTTAGATCAGTGGCACATCGTGGATATTGCCTCCAGCTTTTTCTGAAAAATACTTAGGCGACACGTTTCACTTATTATTTACCGTAACTATTTTATACGAGTATATTTACGCTTTGGCAGGGTTAAATTTTTAACACTTACCCTAGACTTTTCTAATATTATTGACATAGTCGTAAGAACTGAGATGTGGGCCTGTAGTTTTCAACATCGTCCTTCTTGAACACTTTCGAAAACACACCTTAAGTAAGACAGATCTCAATTAGTTTAGTCAGATAGGGGATGATAATGTGTCTAGCTAATAAACACATATATAAACTTGGCCAGAATAGAATCCCAGCCAGTAGCACATACTCCTTCCGTCATTCCTGGGCATCATAATCAACGCTTCAACTTCAGCTTCGTCTGGTAGAAGTAACACGATTGAATTTGGGCCGGGGGCTACGTCACATTAACTATTTTAAGCTGGTTTTATTTTATCTACTAGTTGTTTGCCAATAATAAAGAAGTAGGTGTTGAACCAATTTTCTGTGGAACTGAAAGGTGGTCCCTGCAGTTTTGTTTTTTTGCGGTATTGTGACGGTACTGCATTTATCTTTATTACAATTTGTATTTTCTAGTAAAGATTTTTCGTAATTAGTTTTCAACTTTTTCAGAAGAGCGTTTCAAAAGTTTCTGTACCTTTTGTAAATCAGTTCAGTACATGTACCTATTATGTGGGATTTTTATGTAAAATTTGTGAAGTTTATCTCTGTGGCGGCTACATCGCAGTAAACCAGTGAGCCAGGGTTTAAGCAATCTTTTCCTACAGTGTCGGGAAATTATTATCGAGTGTTTGATCAACAAATAGGGCAGACGCATCATTTGCGTCCGAGTCACCGTCAGTCAGCTTGCAAGTATGCACGGGCTGGATCTTAATCAACTTTCTTGCGTACACTGTTTCTGCTGATTTAGATAAAAAAGGCTTAAGAGTACTGAGGCGTGATAAGACACGGTTGAATCAATCACAAAGGCCACAGCAAAATCAGCCCCGGATCTAGGAGAGGCAAACCGGTGGCCGTGCTCCGGGTGCCAACGTCAGGGGGCGACAAATTCAACTGTAGACGCAGACGATCGCGCGTTGACGCCTTGAAACCAGACTGACGAGTAGTAACGAGTACTCCCGCATCGCGCGTAAGCGCTCGTCATCTGAACTGTCTTTAAATTTGATCGTGCGTTGACGCGCGTTAAGAACGCGGCGACGCATGAATTGTCGATACAAACGTAATACCTAAATCATTTGCAATTTGGCCATATTTCCACCACATTATGTTGTTATTCAGATTTAAACAGTGTTTATCGAGGTTCCTACATATTTTTATTTCCAAAAATCTTTTCTAAAATTAAGTTTAAACGAATTTAATTTCGCACATTTTTACAGCCTAAATGACATGTCTTCATAATGTTCTTTCTGTATTATAAACAACAATATTTATAATATTGTTTCTGCAGAAGCATATCTTATATTATCAAATTACAAATTATAGAAAAAAAAATGGTAAAATATTAAGTTTTCATTCATCATTTTTGGTATTACGGAACACATCCAAATTTATCATAAATTTTCGAAAGCTAGTATGCTATCGCGTCAAGCAATAATTATCAATGTCTGGTATATCGCTCCGACAAGCACTCACACTAGCGCAACGTGCTTGGAATTGAATTTTGCAAACATCTCGATTTGTTGCGAACCGTGTTCGCAGGCCTCTTAACGGGCGTTACATGTGAACTTATCCTTATAGTGACTTTCATTCTAAGAAAGTAAAAAGGTATCAAATACAAAATTGACTCGAAAAAACTCCTTAGTAAAACATACAAACATCACACCTGTGTTCCGCGAAGGGCTAGGCAGAGGTGTACCTTTTAGTACACTCACATTTCGCCAGTTATGTTTAAATCGCATGTAATAGGGCCAACCAGGCACAAATCCAGAATCTGGGTTGCTAATGAGAAATTCCAGATGGATAAACCCAATAATACTTTGGCTGACCCGGGGATCGAACCTAGGACCTCATGCTCATCAGTAACGACCACTAGACCAACGAAGCAGTCAGACGAATAACTACCATCCATATTTCATGAATTTAATACAGCGATATTTATATCATCTGGAGGTCAAAATACCGTATATGTCAACCTCGTGACCAAATGCCTCTCTAACTACGTGACCAGACCAACAAAAGTCCAATATATATTTTTTTTCCCTCTTCTTTTGTATTGATCCGTATCGCATATAAATATGCTCGAACTATTCCACCATTGTCTCCTTATACAATTTTATTTGAAAAGTTACGTCGTACATTATTTTCTACGTGCTCGAAAAGAAATTCTAATGCCCGTAAAACACCTAAATGAATGCGTAAATAAAAGCACGCTTTTTAGTTTTAAATTTTTGGCAAAGAGCCGTGCATCGAAAATTCTAATGCGTTATTTATTACCTAGGTGTCGTCTATTGTTAGTGAGAGCGGGCTTATGTGTAATTGTTTGTTTTTAAGTATCATGAGGAAAATGGTAAATCTATAGCATGAACAGCGTAAAAGGCGGATTTACGATCTAAAAATATATTTCATAGCATCGATAAATGAATTGAAAATGAGGTCTTATGCTAACATTACAAAGGCGACGCGTAAGCTTGTCGATAATATTTTGCACAGGAGTTGCTTATTTAACGAAAGTGCGCACATAGGAAGGTTTTTTGAAAATTAATTCCTGGTATGAAACTTTGTACGCAAATATAATTTTCATTCACGTTTGATACTCCTGCTGCTAACTTTCAGATTTTTGTCAGCCGGAACCAAAACAGTCAAACTCAAACTCAACTCAAACTCAAAGCATTTATTTGAAATAAACGAATTAGAGGCACTTTTGAATTGTCAAGGGGCAAGCGCTACTGGTGACCATGAGGTCCTGGGTCAATTCTCAGGTCGGGCAAAGTTTTATTGACATTTTCCATCGGGATACAGCAGCCCGGAGTCTGCATTTGTGGCCAGAGGATGGCATTAGGCTCGCCCCCTATCACATTGGACTTAAATAAAACTGTAGTTACTAAGTAAAAATGTCCGAAAGGGATACCTTGACCCCTGGCAACATGGCAACTGAAGGAACACGGGTGGGTTTTAAGGCTTGTGCAGACCAGCGCGACACGCGACGCGACACAAAGGCACCGCTCGTCGCGCGAGGAGCGGTGCCTTTGTGTCGCGTCGCGTGTCGCGCTGGTCTGAACCAGCCTTTAGTCAGCAATAGTCTGACACGCCCTCCCACTCCATCCAGAGCGGGAAAAGGTATTTGAAAATTTTCTACACCAAAAAAAAAAACAGGTGTAATCTTATGTTATGTTATAAAGTGGGAATTTCTACAAACTATCAGCAGGTGTACCCACAAGTTCATTACTTATCACTTATTCTATTTCAAGTTTGTCGCTAACTTGAACCTTGGCATCATGTAGTTAGTCAGCCTGTAGGATTGTATCTATTCATAAACTGTACATGATATTAAAAATTAAAGTCTCTTTTCGTGTCTGTCTGTGTGACTGCCTTGTCCTTCTAAGCTACGCAATGGATTTTGATGCGGTTTTCACCATCATTTAGATAATTGATTCTTGAAGGTTTATGTGTATAATACATTAATAACTTATAAATTACTAGCTGCACCCCGCGGATTTACCCGCATAAGTCTCGATCCCGTGGGTATATCAGGACAAAATTATCCTATGTTTTAAACCAGGTCTACTCATGTGCCAAATTTCATCTAAATCCATTTAGCTATTTAGCGTGAAACCGTAACAAACAAACAAACATACACAATATTTTTTTTTCTCTTTTTAATATTGGTTTAGATAAGATTTAGATAAATAAATCTCCATGTTTTGTCGTAAAATCGTGCAAAGTTCTGTTTGAATCGTTTTTAAGTGCCAAATTTCAAAGTTATCTGCTAAGATTTAAAGTTAAAATGTTTATTCGAACTAACTTAATTACTTGACTTGAAAAAAAAAATATACTGATAAAAATCTTATAGCAATTATTGTGTATATAGCTGTCGCAACCAACAAAAGTATTCTTTCAAGTTCGTTTCAGAAGGCTGTGAACTAGTCAGGAGGACTTCGACGCCTTGTCCTTTCGTTTTTGTATAAATTGAATTACGTACAGTTAGATAGTTATTGTTTTAGTATCTAGTGTAAATAGTTAGTTGCATAACAATTTATCAAATATATATATTTTTATTTATTTATAAATAAAAAAGATAAAAAAATATGCCCAACCAAAAAATAACTAATAAACAAAAAAACTACTCGATGTCGTCATTTGAATCGTTTTAGCCGTCGATTAGAGCCAGAAGGCAGAGGCAGGGCGGGGTGAGTCGGCCCAGGACCCGAATCTCCGGGCTAGAGCCCGACGAACGGGACCATGTCACAAAATCAATACACATACTTGTTTCGTAAATTTCGGGAGTCTTCAATGATCTTGCCATTAGTTTTACGCAGATAACAACATGTTTGACTCAGGCCGCATCTAGAGTTTGGAAATGAATGTTAGGTATAGTTAATTTACGCGCCTTCACCCACATGACATCTTTATAAAATTATATAGCCTACGTGGTGAAATATTTTTTTGAATCGTTCTTGAGTTACAAAAATACAATGGTTTCTCTTCATAATATTATTTAATATATTAGTGTAGATGTACTCAGTAAAAATAAAATAGGAAACGACATTAAAACTTGCATAGCATTAATAGTTGCACTACTTACTGACTACTGTCGATGTAATTTAAGCCTATGTGTACGTCATGGAAATTGGAAATTAACTGTTAAGCAAATATATACCCTACGTCAATTTTCCGTGTTAAAGCGCAACGCACAGCTCTCAAAATCATCATCTGCCTAGCATTTTCCCAACTATGTTGGGGTCTGCTTCCAAAGCAGCAACTATCAAGAATGACAGGTGAATATACGAACAATTTTAGTTGGTTATCACTTTACTTATTAATTAATTTCCCTGATTTTATATAAAAGTCAACAACTAGCTCTTTGTCTGTGTTTGGAATAGAATAGAATACTATTTATCTATATCTTCTTATCCTTCTAAAGTTTCTAAATTTATACAATGGGCCTTATCAGAAGGCTAAAAGTCACCCAAAGGGCAATGGAGAGGGCTATGCTTGGAGTTTCCCTACGTGATCGAATCAGAAATGAAGAGATCCGCAGGAGAACCAAGGTAACCGACATAGTCCGAAGAATTGCCAAACTTAAGTGGCAATGGGCAGGGCACATTGCTCGCTGAACGGATGGCCGATGGGGTTGAAAGGTTCTGGAGTGGCAACCACGTACCAGAAGACGTAGCGTTGGAAGGCCTCCCACAAGATGGACCGATGACCTTGTGAGGGCCTCAGGAATCCGCTGGATAAAATCGGTCGAAGTGGCGGTGCTTGGGGGAGGCCTATGTCCAGCAGTGGACGTATTTCGGCTGAAATGATGACTCTTTATTATGAGCACCATACGAATTACAGATTTAACTAGCTTTTACCCGCGGCTTCGCGTGGATGTCGGAAATTATCCCACGGGAACGCACTGTCGGGATACGAAAAGTATCTCATGTCCTAACCCAGGTCATGGTCTATCGGGTAGACCATGGATTTGGATGAAAGGCGTATCGGATAGACTCTATCCGATACACAACATGACATGTAACATGACACGAAACATAACATGTAAAAAATGCTAGTCTCGCAACGCAGTTCTTCTGCCGAAAAAAGATGTGAGATCTAATGTAGAACCAAGCCTGTTCATTTATTCAGTATCTATTTGTCATCTTTGTTTCTTTAATAAATAGAATGACTTGGTCATCGTACGGCAACATAATCACATCCTACATAGTGTAGGATGTAATTATGTTGCCGTGCCGTGATAAACGAGCAATATTTTTGGGTATGTATATTTGTACAAACTCACGTTCTCGAAATCGGCTCTAACGATTTCAATGAAAGTTGCAATATAGTTTACGGAGGTGAAAAATCGATCTAGCTAGGTCTTATATCTGGGAAAATTTGTTTTCTCCGTATTTTCACCCGAGCAGAGCTCGGTCGCCCACAGTTTAGAACAAGAAAATGAATAATGACATAACATTATGAATTAGTAAGTACCTACTATCAGGCAGTATGGAATTAGTATGAACTTTCCGATACTAAAATGAGCATTCTCTATTTTCACCAGAACAGAGCTCGGTCGCCCAGGTACAAAGAATAATCTACTATTTTAAATAGTCCTAATTAATAAAGCGCAGTGCTAATATTAGGAAGATTTTGTTGTATGTAGAATGTAGATTCTATTGCCGTGTGCGATTACCAAGTCATTATATTTATTAAATACATAACAGGAACAACAACGCCGTGGGCAGAAAATCGCGTCATTTCCACAACACCATGTCTTGAAGACACTGGTAAACTTAAAGTCTCCGGTCTGCTTACACTGGTAAGTATTTTCGCATAATCTTTTTTTAATAAGGAAAGGAAAAACGCCGGCAAATGCCTCCTTCCTTTTAATCAAGTTAGTATTAGGCGACTGTGAGAGCCAGTCTAAGAACCTCGATGATTTTCCAGATAGTTTATTTTTCGTGTTTAGTGACTCGGAAAGGAACGGTTTCTTGATGATACTTTCTATATTTGAGATCGACATGTAAAAATGTTAATTTTAAAGGTTGTATATCTCTGAACGGACAGCGAACTGAGACTATACCCCTTAACAACCATAGTTCTACATAATTAGAACTTTAAAACTATATATACAAATATTTTTTATTGGTTGTTATTACTTTCCGTGTGCCAAACGCGCATTCTTCTTTTATACGTTTTTTTTTTCTTTCGTTCATGACATTTTACGTGTGATCTGAAACTTTGATTTTCTGCACTGACAGTGCTGCTTTTGTTTAAAGGTATATTGAGCTTCTAAATATATGTGCCTTGGTATTTTTCATTAAATCTTTTCGTAAAAGGCTCTTTGTTCGATTAATTGAATAGAGAATAAGTTCCGGGTAAAAATGCAGAGAAAAAATGTCTTTATTTACTTTTCACTAAATAAATAATATAGGCGGCTTAAATGACGCTGGAAACAAATTGATGGGCTTAAAGTT
This sequence comes from Agrochola litura, assembly GCA_949152395.1. Taxonomy (NCBI): domain Eukaryota; kingdom Metazoa; phylum Arthropoda; class Insecta; order Lepidoptera; family Noctuidae; genus Agrochola; species Agrochola litura. The sequence continues at coordinate 10,408,985 of OX424491.1, read as the reverse complement.
ATCACATCAAGTTTCTCCTGCAGCCTACGTGACCGTAGCAAAGTCCAAGCTACGCCGTAGCTCAGTTCAGGCTACGCCGTAGTACAACGTGAGCTACGCTTTTGTACGTAGCGAGCCACACAATAACACACTCTTAATTTTAAACATTTTTATTTTTTTAAGCTTAAGTATGTACAGATGCATTGAATTTATTTTTATTCGTGGTACGTACCGTAGGTAAAGTAAAATGTAACCAATAAAGACTTATTTCCATTTGTTTTTACTAGTCTAAATTAATTATTTCTGTTTTTACGGTTACAATCCATAGCACCAAAACACCCAGCTTAATATTCAGTAGTTCTGTCTAATTGCAGACGTTTGTATTAGCTGAGGACGGATGTGCCCGTTAAAATACATGATCATCCATCCATCCTAACTAAGGAATAATACCCTCCCAAGCCGTACCTTATACGTATAAGTAGACGACCCCCCTTACCCCCTCCCTTACTCCCCACTCCACAAGTCGCTCAACAAGTGAACCAATGTCATCACGAAAATTGAATTTTGCTGAGTCACTAGATCTACATAAAGCGTCGTGTAATTTGTGAGAACTCGGTTTAGATACAATGACCTATTTCAAGTTTCACAATCGATATTATAATTTTCGTGACTTAACGATACACCTGGCAGGCGCGGCTTGATTTCTCTCAAATAAAGTCATCTCGCGTTTAACGCCCTTTCAACACGATATTATTGCTTCATGTGTGTGGCTTGGGACCGCAAGCTCGCAGGGATACAATGGGGTTTTAAGTATCTATGAGAATTACTGATGAACAGCTTCGGACTCGTGGCTGGCGCTAGGACTATTCATATTAGATGAGGGTAATGATTTTTTAATTATAATAGGAGTAATCTCTTATTATTTATTAAGTAAGAGTGGAATATCATGTAAATTAATGTGAAATATGAAACATATTATATGAAAACCTCTTGTTCGGGTTCGCGCCAAGTCAATCGTCATCCTGAGGACACCTTGTTGAGAGGTGAAACACGTGTCGATTTCAATCAGGAGTTTTTTATGGCTCTTTAGAAATAACTAAGCGGAACAGGTTACTAAATATATCCACGTCTATTGTATTTTAATACCTGCTTAAATTGCAGTCGATTTAACTTGACAATCATGAGAAAGAAATAAAGAAAATAAGTTTAAATGTCACAGAAACACGTGCATAATAGAAAAGAATAATAAAATAAAATAAAACAATAGATTTAAATATAATCACGAGCACAAAACAGAAATATGCGGCAGCTGCTGGCACGTCATGACTGTGACAAGAAGGCTTCCACTCAGCATGATGCTGTGCTATGGGGACCCACAGCACAGCGCTGATTTTCAGTGGTCACTCGAAAAAGTCGTACGGAAACCAAGTTAGGTTTAATGAATTAAATAAAAATAGATAACAAAATAAAATAAAACAAATAGTACTTAGAATATAATGCTACTTTACAACCAATTATATGATTAAATAACACAGAAAATTATCCGCAGGCGCCTCAGTGCATAAAAAAAAATTAAAAAGTGAGCGTATACAAGAGTCAAAATCAAGATATTATTTTTATTCGTCGACAATGCATGAATTCAAATAAAGAGGGCTCACTCGCCAAACGTTCCTCCGTTTGGCTCACTACGGGTTATAAAAGGCCTTGTGGAGTACTTTTCCTAGTCAGACAATTTGCTGCGGGCAGCCGACCGTTTCTCGGAGCTACCAAATTGTTTTATTAAAATAACTTGGAACGCTGGCAGCAAAGGACTCTCGTTCGCTTATGCAATAAAAATTATTGCGTTACACCGTTGAACGTTTGCTTTTAAAAAAAAACTTGTTAGCGAGAAAATTATTTTTACGGGTGCGACTAGTTCGCACCCGTAAAAATAATTTTCTCGCTAACAAGTTTTTTTTAAAAGGAATAAATGTCCGAGCTGATAATATAATAAAGCGCTGTTGGTGATGTCGATACGTTTTTGTTTACAGTTCGTTATAAGATTGTGCAATCCACGAAGACGCGCCCCACTCCGCGATTACTGTACTGACTTTAGTACGGAGCGGAGCGGAGTGGAGCGCGTCTTCGTGGATTGCACTATCTTATAGTATTCATTTTAAAATTGACTAAAAGATATTCGTTTTTTTTTTCAACATAGTTTTTTGTTTTTTAATTGTTACTAGGTAATATTACTTAATTTAATATGAATGGCAGATTTTCTGTACTAATTCCTACTGATAAGTTTGGATGTTTGTTACTCAATACGCAAAAACGGCTTTTGGAGATTTGGATAAAATTTGGCACATAGATAGTTTATAACAAATCAAATCATTTAATTATTTGCAAAAATGGGTATAATACATAGGTGTTTAACACATAAGATACTTTAATATCGGTAGTACGTTCCTGTGGGATAGTTTCCTACCTCCACACGGGTGAAGCCGCAGGCAAAAGCTTGTACAATACAAAATGTGCATTGAATGTTTTTGAAAAAACCGGCCAAATGCGAGTCGGACTCGTGCACCGAGGTTTCCGTACAAACAGCGTTCTTGAGGAAAGGGGTAGTAAGTTTAAAAGTATTAAAATGTATTTTTATTATATGATGCAACTAAAAATGTATGCTTTTCGTAATTTTTCCTTTATCTGTGCTATGAGACGTTGCTTCGTACCAAATTTCAAGATTCTGAGTTCACGAGAAGTACCCTGTAGGTTTTGATTCCCTTGCGAGTGTCGAAAATTTTCAGCATAAACGTCTGTATCTTTTGATTGCGTTGGCTTAGAAGTTTGATTTTTTCACAGCTCCAAGGGACAGTAGATTTGAGTATTTGATATGAATTTCAGCTTGATACCTTTACGCGTTCCTGAGAAAAAGGGTCTTGACAGATAAACGGACAACAAAGTGATCCTGGGGTTCCGTTTTTTCCTTTTGAGGCACGGAACCCCAAAAAAGTACCTAATTGCTACGAGGTCTGGGAACAATTCTAATGCCGAAAATATATTTTTTAGAATTTTTATCTGTATGTTGTTTGTTTATCTGGTACCTAGTATTTGCGTGTTCCAGCATCACGCAAGTCAAATCAAATCAAATTTTGCACAGGTACTCCCTTTAGGACTCCTCAGTCTGTAGGCTATACAATATTTAGTATGGGGGATGAGTAATATTGCATTATATTCGTAATGACAAGTCAAAGGTTAGAATATTGCAGATAGTTACAGATTTAACATTTCAAATAATCATCTTCACGCCTCTATGGAGCTAAGCAGTCAATCGTGATGACATAATATTATATACGTATATAACAACGGCTATTTTAGTCAATTTGAACAATATAATTAGCTTAGCGACGCGACGACTGCTTCTCAAACGTGTTTGGTTGTTTTGGTCCAAAACTATTGATATTTTTTTTACTCTTTTTTAATTATTTTGTTTTCAAATTTATTGTTTACAGATTGTTTTTTACTTCTTTTACATCATGAAATACTTATAAATCGGAAATAACTTTTTCATGAAGTACCTACCAATACCTTATTTAGGGTTATTATTAAAACAACGTGTTCGGGTTACAAACCACAGAGAGAAGTATTTATTTTTAAATTTACACAAATACACCATAGACGACAGTACCAACATTGTAGATATTTCACAACACCCCCACTATATCTAACAATGTGGTTACATATATAGTTAAATTTTAAACATGCTGAACACCCAATTTATTTAAAAAATAATAATGCTTATTAGCACATAAACTCTTTGTAAATAAATCAGCAGGCATTTCAGCTGTCGGCAAATATTGAAAGTTCACAATTCTATTAGTTACACAATCTCTACTAAAGTGATACCGTATATCGATGTGTTTGGTTCTTTTGTGAAAAACTGGATTTGCAGTCAGCTTTAGTGCACTCTGATTATCATTATAAATATCAACAGTGTACATTTTCTTTGTTATCTCATACTGTAGGTTCCTTAAATAAACAGATTCTTTGCAGGCTTCAGTCAATGCCATGTACTCTGCTTCGCTACTGGACAAGGCAACAGTTTTCTGTTTTCTAGCTTCCCAAGAAATGACACAGCCAGATAATGTAAAACAGAAACCAGTGTATGATCTTCTATCAATACTGTTACTACCCCAATCAGCGTCAACAAACCCTTCTAAAATTGAGTTCCCATTAGCAGTAAACTTTAAGCCATACTGTTTGGTATGTTTTAAATATCTTAATATACGTTTAACATATGAACAATGTTCTTTACTATAGCAATTATTAAATTGACTCAAAAAACCAACTGCAAATGCTATGTCAGGTCTGGTAAGTACTGCCAGATACATGAGACAACCTATTATTTGTTGATAAGGAAATTCATCTACATAATTCTCATCCTTTGATACATGTAACTTGGTCTCCATTGGAGTTTGAACAGTTTTACACTGACTCATATTAAATTTATGCAATAGCTGATCAATGTAATCTTCCTGACTTAATGATATTGTTTTTTCAGATTTGTTTACAGTTACATTTACACCAAGACATTTTTTAATTTCACCTAAGTCTTTAATTTTAAAATGACTAGCCAAAACATCTTTTAAGTATTTGGTCTCTTTACTGTCATTGGAAAAAATAAAGAAATCATCCACATACAGAGTGACAATAGTTTTTAACTTATCCTGTATCTTCAAATACATACATGGTTCTATCTTAGATTTAATATAACCAATTTTAAGTAAGCACTCGTCTACTTTCCTGTACCATGCTCTAGAATATTGTTTAAGGCCATATATCGCCTTTTTTAATTTAAGAACTTGACCTCTCTGTATCTTTTCAGAAAAACCTTCAGGTATTTGCATATAAATGTTCTCTTCTAGAGTGCCGTTCAAGAAAGCTGTTGTCACATCAAGATGCGTTATATCAAGACCTAGTTGAACAGACAGAGCAAATAATAATCTCAAAGTGGTGTGTCTCACTACGGGAGAAAAAGTATCTGTATAGTCTATACCTTCGATTTGCGAAAAACCCTTGGCTACTAAACGCGCACGAAATCGAATATTATCTTCACTGTCATATTTTTTACGTAGCACCCACTTGCACTGCACAACTCTACTGTCTTGTGGAGCATTACTCAACTCCCAAGCATCATTGTTTTTGAAACACTCGAACTCTTCAGCCATGGCCATCTTCCACTGCTCCTTTTCAGGTCCATTTAAAGCTTCTTGTAGAGACAAACCTGCCGCATCATCATAGGTATCCTCACCTATACAAAGATTTGAATAATGATACCAATCTGGCTTTTTCCTCTCCCGTGTAGACCTAAAAGGTTTGGGAGAATTATCCTTAACTTCATGATCACTGGGTTCATATGTCTCATCATTCACATCTAGAAATGTGTCATCCGAGCTTTCTGTGTTATCTTGACTTGTGTTTGATTCAGATGTTTCCAGATCACATTCTTTCGCCTTAACTTCTTCTTCCCCCACTGAATCAAAACTCTGATCTTGTACTTGTATGAGACACTCAGATTTTGATTCCGGCTCAATTATAATCACATCCCTACTAGTCAACACAGTTTTCGTTTCTGGATTAAACAGTCTATATCCCTTTATGTTTTCTGGATATCCAATGAGAATACATTTCACTGATTTCTTGTCCCACTTCTTACGTTTTTCTTTAGATATATGGACCATCGCAGTGCTACCAAAGATTCTGATATGACTAACATCTGGTTTACAGCCATTCCATATTTCGTATGGTGTCTTGTTTCCCAATGCTGCAGCCACGCTTCGATTCTGCAGATACACCGCTGTGTTGGTGGCCTCACTCCAGAACGCTTTACCTAAGTTGGCATCAAAAAGTAGGCATCTTGCCTTTTCAACAATTGTGCGATTAAACCGTTCACACAATCCATTCTGTTGTGGTGTATACGGATTGGTCTTTTGATGAATCACACCAGCACTACTTAAATAGTTATCAAATTCCTTATTACAATATTCTAGCCCATTATCACTTCTTAATACTTTGATTGTCTTCTTTGTTTGATTTTCCACTTGAGCTTTAAATTCCTTAAAGTACTTCAATGCCTCATTCTTGTGTTTCAGAAAATAAACAAAAACCATACGGCTATGATCGTCAACAAACAACAAGAAGTATCTCGAGCCACCCAAGGATACATTTTCCATAGGTCCACAGATGTCCGTGTGGACTATATCTAGCAAGTCACTACTTCTCTGACTAGTATTCTTGAATGGTAGGCGACACTGCTTACCTTCACAACATGTAGTACATGAAGCCTTGCTTATATCCACTTTGTCATCAATGGTCATACCCTGCACAGCATTCTTCATTTGATTTAAGTAGTCTTTATTGATATGTCCTAATCTGCGATGCCACGTAATTCCAGACACGACTGATGCAGCTAAATGTACTTGGTTTGACAAGTTTACCTTGTACACTCCATTTACTAATAATGCTGTAGCTACTAACTCATTCTTCTTGTTGTATATAGAACAACCGATGTCCGAAAACGATACCTTGTTTCCTTTTCTTATGAGTTCGCTAACTGATAGCAAGTTCGTTGTCATACTTGGAACACAAAACACGTCTTTTACCACGATGTCGTATTCCAAACTATTAGTCGTAGTCGTAATCTTCACATCGCCAGAACACAAAACTGACAACTTTTCACTGTTTGCAACAACAATTTCCTTCTTCTGTTCATAAGATGCATTCATAACCCAACTTTCATTAGCTGTTAGGTGTACGCTGGCTCCCGAGTCAATGTACCATTCATTTTTACTGAAATTTCCACTCATAAACACTGCACTAAACGCATTAGACTGCAAACGATTTTTGTTTGATGAGTTCTTTTCGTCATTTACTGTACATTGATTTCTGTAATGTCCTTGCTGTTTGCATTGATAACATTTCACCATTTTTACATTCGGTTTTGACGGATCTGTACTACCAACTATGACATTTTTTGCCATAGACGAATTAGTACTTCCTTTTTTATTGAACTTTGAACGAGTAGCGAATGCTCCGCTAACTTCATCTTGTTCGGTCACTGACTCCATGTCTAATAATTTTGATTTGATGGAATCTGCCGTTATACTAATCCCTGAATGCTCGATAGCCATGATCATTGGAGAAAAACGATCTGGCAATCCCGCTAACAGCAACGATCCTGTCCACTGATCATTAATTTCGAATCCCGTCCCACTTAATTTTTGCGCTGTATCAATAATTTGAGTCACATACGACGTCATCGAGCTGCAACTTTCTAGGCGTATCGAAATTAAATTCCGCAGCAGACTTATTTTTCGCGAAAAACCGTTGTCATCGAATAATTGTTGTAGTTTTGTCCACAATTCCTTCGCAGTTGTTACAGCTTTCACGTGTACATACAAAGACGGGTCGATTGTCATAATCAATTTTGCTCTGGTTTTTTTTGTCATCAGCAGCTCCTATGTCCACCCCTTCTTCTGGCTTTACACAATGGTTCATACCCTCGAGGATAAGGAAATTCTCTGCCGCGAAGCACCATTCGCTATAGTTTTCACGACCCTTTAGCTTGGGTACATTTATTAGATAGTTAGTAGACATTTTATCAGTCCAATCACTACAACTTCGCGAAGACAAAATATTCGTCCCTTACAACACACGTTACGTTTATATTTTAACACTCGTTTCAGTCCGAAATTCTTGTTAAAACAACGACTTTTTAATTTTTTACAGGCCCATAACCTATTATTAAAACAACGTGTTCGGGTTACAAACCACAGAGAGAAGTATTTATTTTTTAATTTACACAAATACACCATAGACGACAGTACCAACATTGTAGATATTTCACAACAAGGGTCGATGCAAAATCATATGAGTCCACATTCCTATAATGATTTTACATTTACACACTGTAACAGTGTCTGACAACAGTCGAATTATTCCATTACTTCACTGGGCTGAATAGGGAACGAATATAACAGATAGTTACAGATAAAACATTTTAAACGATGACGTAAAAAGTAAAACGATCGTCAGAAATAATCTGTGAATGAATCAGTTTACCAGTGCTGTGCTATTAGGTAGTATATACAGGAACGCAAGCGTTCATTAATCTACTAAAAGAGAAAAACTTCGCAAGCAATGGAAAAATGCTACTGAAGACTGCGGGTGTCGAGTGTCGACCTCAGGACGAGCAAGCAGCTCTCCTGCTTGTGAGAAGCATCTCACAAGGACACTTGTACGTCGCTTGTTCTCGCGACATCAGTCCTGACTCTCCGTATATCTTGGCTGGGGAGACCAAAACTACAAATGTAGTATACAGGGATTTTATAATCCACGCGAACGAAGTTGCGGGCAGAAGCTAGAGCTTAAATCGAGATCGGCTAATATTATATCTGTAAAAGTTTGTATGTTAGGATGTTTGTTACTCAATCACGCAAAAACGCAACGGATTTGAATGACATTTAACATACAAATAGACCTTGACCTGGCTTAGGAATTACTTTTCATCAAAGTAGCAGATCCCTGTGGGATAATTTTTGACCTCTACGTGGGCGAAGCCGTGGGCAAGACTAGTTTCTCCTTAGGCAGCTTTTACGGAAACCAGAACCCCCGCAGTAATGTCAAACAATAAAACAGTTTATCATGAGTAATGTTAGGAATTTCGTCATTAAGGTTACTACAAACTCAGAACAGTTGTCAACGGTCGCCATAATTAAGCGGCTTAGCCGTCATGCACACTGGACGTCTAATCCGCTTGTGATAACTATATATTCTCCGGTTAAGTTGACCAATTAAATTAGAAGCAGACATCACGACAGGCAGCTCCAATCAAGTGGAATGTGCTTGTTATACAGGCCACGAGCTACATTTTTAAGCGATACGCGTCTGCAGAAAAAACAAATGAAAGCGGGTGCTTACAGCACGTCATGCGTCGCCACGACGCGACTTACGGAAACAGGAGACGCAAGTCGCATCGCCCTTGGCTATGAACGGGGCCTTCAAATAATGGAGATCACGTCGAGTGCGGGCTTGCACACACCATGCATTATTGTATCTACAATAAAATCAAGGGCTGATTAGTAGCCCACTCAAGCTTCGTTAGTATGCATCATTTCGTATTTGTAATAGTGCGTAGTTATTTAGGTAATTTAGCAAACGTGCTAGTTACAACCGATTCTAATTTACTACTTGTTAATAGTTTTATTAAAATGAATTGTGTATAAGTAAAAATAACACTTGGATGAAAGTATTTTTGAAGTGTTTTTACAATGCCCATTACAAAAAGCTTTAAAAATATTCTTCCATTTCAGGAATAAAGCTTGGTTTACACCAATAGAACATAGAACCAGAACACGAGCAAGAGCATTATTTTCTTGATATTCTTGTAATTTTACTATGGTTAGCAACGACAGAATGCTCTATTCCTGTTTACACAAAAATGATTTGGTAAAGTGAGGATACTAGTGCATTTGTTTGTTTGGTCTGTTGAGTACACACGGCTACACATCAAGCTATACATTTCCAATATAAGCTGACCTCGCATTGTACGGAAATCCTATACAATGCCAGATCAGCATAAACTGGAAATGTATATAGCTTGATGTGTAGCCGTGTGGTTATACACCATCCACCACCATTGCAAATTTATAACGGTAAATTATTAGATAAGATTAGATTCACAAAAGTAGGTGAACACATTATTTGAACTTATAGTTTTAAAAAAACAGTCCATCAACGAACGTAGCAAGCATACCAATCTGATCCGATTTTTGTCGGTGGTATGTCAGACACAAGCACAGAGTGAAAGCGGTCGTTTGCAGCGTTTAACATGGACACGGCGCGGCGTGGCGTGGCGTACTGTTTACTGTGGGGATCCTTTTTAAACCCTTTCATTACTTAGTGTTTGTTTAAACAAAACAAAACGGGCAAAATGATTTGTTTAACCCTTCGTCCACAATCTAGGGAGATAATGAAAATGAACTCATTGGTCTTTTTGGCATCCTCCGTCCTTTGGGCAACGGGCTGAGTGTTCAATAGAATATTAAATTTAAAAAAAATTTATACATGTTTAATACTAGATTTAAGTCTACTGTTTTGCCTTGGCAGCATATTTCTCTGAATGCGATTGTAGGCATTTTGCGATCTAATTTATATTACGGTGGTTTTAAAATGTTAGCATTGTGCTACCGATTACTTGAACATTACAAAAATCGATAGTATACGTACAGTATTTCTATTTTCTTAATGTCGGGAATCATCGCATTTCTGAATACAAACGAATGCTAATTTCCATGTCCATCAATTATTGGATTTATCGTGTATAATAATTTGAATTCAGAACTAAGTACTTTATTGTTGTTTTGTTTTGATTTCTGTGTGAACTATATAGAGCTGTTAAACTATTTTCCTATCTGTCGTGCCTGTGACTTTAGCAGCTTTCCTCCCATTTTTAGGGTTCCGTAGTCAACAAGGAACCCTTATAGTTTCGTCATGTCCGTCTGTCTGTCTGTCCGCGGTCTAGCTCCGAGACTGTTAGTACTAGAAAGTTGCAATTTGGCATGAGTATACATATTAATCATCCCGACAAAGTGGTAAAATAAAATTATGAAAAATATTTTTTTTAGGGTCCTTCCCTTCTACTTAAAGTGGAGATTTTTTTTTTCTATCGTTGTAAAGATTTTTTAAAAACATTGTGAGTATGATAAAACCATTTTTGAATTCAGAGCGAAATATTAAGCTTTAAAGTGAAAATTTTTGTTAGAGTCAAGTGTGTCCCCCATGTCAGCTAAATAGTTGGTTTTAGATATGTGAAAAAAATTCACGGCAGTAGCTTATATAACGAATTTATAAGGAAAACTATCACAGCTGAGTAAGCTTTACAAGTTAACGAGTAATAATCGACCAACTTAGATTTGCGGTTGTAAAAACATGTTCTCCCATACATTCCGTATGAAATAAAAAAAAAATCAACTACAAAGTTAAGTTTGTTCTTGGGATAAATTCATCCCAACTACGGAACCCTACATTGTGCGTGGTCTGACATGCACTTGGCCGGTTTTAAAATAAATTACATTAAAAGTTAAAAAAGTATTAACAACTCTATATACTTCCAAGTCGATTGAGAGCGTCCGGTCTGCAGCAAGTGCAAAGGGCAACTGATAGAAATCCGACGACTGACGAAACACGAAGTTCACCGAGGGACATTAAGAAAATAGAAATACTATAAGTGAGTTGGTATTAAAAAGACAGCTAGGTTTCGTAATGTCGTTGTTGGATTCGTGACTTCACCAATTCACGGGTTTATTGAGAGATTGGAAATCGTTTTAAGCTTTTTTTTATTTTTCTTTCAAGCACACAAATGTACAGAGGCGGACTTAAAGCAATTATTGCTTTTTCTTGGTTATGAAAATATAACGATAGCGTATAACACGTAGTAGTTTAGAGGGGTCAATAACAAAAACATTAAGTAGTTAAGCACAGCGCGGTGTGGCGCGTTCTTTGTAACGATACACCCAACATTTTTACCTGTTGCCCGCTCATTGACCTGCAACGCTATTCTGTAAAAATCTCACCGTGATGCTTAGGTGAAGTGAGCTTGAAAGTGAGGTGTCAATAGTGTCAATGCCTAGCATATGGTTGAATGACAGCTCACTTTAAGCTTATTTCACCTTAGCGTTCACGGTGAGATTTTACAGAATAGCACTGCTGTAGTGCTATTCTGTAACCATCTCACCGTGTTATCTTAGGTGAAGTGAGCGTGGAGTGAGCTGTCAGTTGCTAAGGATTGACACTACTGGTCGCTGAAGCGTTACTTTTCGCTTAGTTTAAATACCGATGTTATTTTATTATTTTAAACAATAAATTGTTTGTATTTTAAAACTGCTGTCTTATAAAATATTGAAAAATATTGGAATTTAAAACTGAAATTACCAAACATTACGCTTACATTACGTCGTTTTTAGGTTGGAATTATTATTTAACTAATAATCTAAATGTAACTTATAGAAAAAGGACTAACAGGTGTACGGAAGAACTAAATCTGCTGCGCCCACCCGAAATGTTGGAATTAGGGCAGAAGGTCTTTCAAAAAACCATTTAGCTTTAGAAAATCCTTAAAACATGGACTTTTCTTGATAAAACTCTCTTATCCAGTCAATAATTGCGGAGTTCACAGGCCTTACGAAGTATCTGTTGTAAAATAATACCTAACAGTATAATTACATTGTCGGTACCTACAGCGTACTTAATTATACACCGCACTTATGCTAATAACATTTGACATACTCGTATTCCTAGCAATAACTATAATTGAGTTCAAATTGAAGTGCACTACACTGTTAAATAAATTAAATAAATCTTCGAAAGAATAAGAACCTACACAAATCAAAGTTAGTAATTAAGTTAAGTACAAAGCCATCCTTCTTCGACCTTGCCTTATTTTCGTAATAATTATTAGAATAATAATTAAAATTGGAGATTCAATTAAATCTTGGAACACAAAAGAAAAGCCGTAAATACCGCAAAGCTGTGGTAAGAACTTATTCATTATCATAATGGTCTAAAATAATCGATATACTGGTACTTAGAGCAAAAGTCTTATTTACTATGGTTTTTAGGGTTCCGTACCCGAAGGGTGCCAGACGGAATCCTAATACCAAGTCTCTGCTGTTCGTTCGTCCATCCGTCCATCTGTCGATCAGCGGGCTCTATCTCATGAACCATGATAGGAAGACAGTTGAAACTTTCACAAATTGTGTATTTCTATTGCTGATATAACAACAAATAATGATAATTAAATAAAATTCCCATACAAGAAACGTGTTTATTTTCAGCGTTTTATGCTCGATTTTAATTAATACAATACGGAACCCATCGTGTGCGAGTTCGACTAGCACTAGGCCGGTTTTTCTTTTTTAAAGTTTTTAAATAAGGGGGCTATTTTAATCTATTAAAATTAAATAACGTTAGTTAGTTAGATATTCCAAGACCAATAATCCTATCCCTTACTAATATTTTAAATGAGAAAGTGAGATTTTTTGTTTGTTACGCTTTCACGCTAAAACGGCTAAACAGATTTGGATGAAATTTTGCACATGGGTAGACCATGACCTGTGTTAGGAGATAAAATACTTTAGATATCCGATATTTCAACGAGATCGAGACTTATGAGGGTGAAACCGCGGGGCGCAGCTAAATAATTAATAAATTACGCTACAGCTTAAAAGTATATATACAGGGTGGCATCGACGCGAAAACTGTTACCATGGATTGGATTCAGTACATAATTCTGAACCACATTGCGTTGAAATTTATCGTGGGAAAAAAAATAATGCTGTTCCATACATTTTGACCGCGTAGGTATTGCACTTTTCTATGAAACAGCTGATTTTTAAAAAAAACCGACGAAAAGTTTCAACGCAGCCCCTGCGTTTAAATTTTTTCAGTATCATGTACTGAATTCATGACAACAGTTTTCGCGTCGATGTCCCGTCACCCTGTATACCTTAAGCAGTCAGTCTATGCGTCTATGTAGGTATTTCCCGTATCACTTTACTGACTGGTTAACATTTTTACTAAGGCACGAAATATTCTTACATAATTTGTGTCGATGCGAGAGAACAAGAAGATTTGGGTCCAATGTATTTTATATCAAGATATCTTAAAGATGGATTAATATCGACCTCTCCGTATCGGCCTTCGCAGACCCTGTTCGGACCCATCAATGCCATTATTAAAGTTTCAATCACACATAGTGACAAACCCGCGTATATTAAAGTAGGTATGTCGTCGGGTCGGGTCCTTATTGGGTCGCTGAAATTAAAAGTCATAATCTATTTTCGCAGGTTCGCATATTTTCTGCCTGCGGGGTTTTGAGGAACCTAATCTTCGAACCTGACCTGTCCGTGTTTGGGGGGTGCCTCAAGTTCCCAAGCTCGCTTCGCTTGCTCTTGGACTTTCATGCGATAAAACTAAGCCTAACTTTATGCATTATGACATTACAACTTCAGAACTTCAATTCCCGTATTTAAAAATGCTCAAAATATAGCCGCAATCTCATCTCACCGAAAATCAATCTCAAACATATGTCAAAAATGTAAGTAAATTAGAGTAAAGCCTCGTGCAGACTGGCGTGACGCGACATCGGTAATTGTTCTTCCCTGAAGTAAGAAATTGTTCCATTAGAGTCACGCCGCGCCAGTCTGCACAAGGCTTTTTTTTCTTTTCCCCCATTTTCTCTTAAACACACCTGACATTGGCAGAATTGTCAACATCGGCACCATTGCCATAGAGAAAAATAGATGGATAGAGTTCTTTTTACCCGACTACGGCGAAGCCAAAAGGAAGGGTTATGATTTTAGCAGTCTATGTATATATGTTTGTATTCATGTATTTACGTGTGTTCCACCGTAGCGCCTAAACTACTGAATCGATTTTGATAAATAAGGTTTCAATAGATTTGTAATAATAGTCCGGGTGACATAGGCTATATAAATTTTCCGTAAATTTCTTACCTCGAAAAAAAATTTTTTGAGATAATCATGACATGTTTGGTATCAAAACAAAAATATTGACGAGCACATTACGAATATGTATATAATATTATATTTTCAAAGTAAATAAATATGTTTGAATTGTTAAAAACAAGCAAAAGTGAGACTGCGCTACATACGGCGCAAGATGATACCAACGCGCAGTTAATCAAATCCTAATAAATAATAACGATTTGTAATATCACTCTTATGAAGAAAAACAAGTACAATGAAATATTTACATTTTGGATTTATTCGAAGCTCGATAAATGGCGTTGGCGTCGAAATAAATCGCGCTATGATTTCGGTCAAAGCAATTAGCAAGGTTAATTACTGACCTATTGTATTACTCTTTTTACGTTGTCGTAACGTTTATCAAGCGTTAAACGGAAAAGTATAAAATAAACAATTAAGTTTAATAAAAAAACTGTAACCAGACTACGGGAAAAAAAAATGATCCAAAAAGTACGAAACAAAAAAATATTTCAGACAGAAATCAAGACATAGGTACAAAAATGGTCAAGATGAGCCGTGGTCGCATGCCTGTATACCAAGTGGGTGCCAGGAACACCTACAAAATTGTAATGGCATGCGACGACTGCTTTACCTTGACCATTTTTGTACCTATGTCTTGATTTCTGTCTGAAATATTTTCTTGTTTCGTACTTTTTAGATCATTTTTATTTTCCCATAGTCGGGTCACAGTTTTTTATTAAACTTAATTTTTTTTTGACAGGTTGTGGCTGAGATTAGAAAGGTTAAACATTCTTAATAATACGGGAATTGCCCCTCTGATGTTATCCGAACCAATAGGATACCCGTCCGGACCACCTGTCTGACCCTTACTCTTACATCGTTCTTATTGAAATTGTACTTTATAGGCCAGAATTTATCGCTGTCGCTGTAAGATACCCGAAAGGATAATGTTCTAGAATATTCCTTGTTTTAATTTAAACTATCGACTGGGACCACAATAAGTTTCAGAACTTGGTCTTCCACAAGCATGATTATATTTATTATTGGACCTTTAAGTAGGTAGCTTAGGTAAATTACAGCTCACTCCTTCTCGAAGAGAGAAGGTCTTCTTCCCAGCAGTGGGCAGACACATTTTTTTAACATTATAATCTGATTTATCAATCAATCTACCTAGCCTTTTCCCAACTATGTTGGGGACAGCTTCCAGTCTAACCGGATACAGCTGAATATCAGTATTTTACATGGAGTGACTGCCTATCTGACCTCCACAACCCAGTATCTGGGTAATACCTCTTGGTAGGACTTGTTGTCAGACTTTCGGGATTCTGACGACCCGTAACTACTCCTTGAAAGTCGTTACGGGTCGTCAGAATCCCGAAAGTCACGAATGACAGCCGGGACCAACGCACAGAGGAGTCACGGTATGTAAAGATGTTCACCCATCCACGGACCAACCCCGACAAGCGTAGCTTAACCTGATGGATCTACCCGTACGGCTGTTGTTACTTAGCCACGAGCGCTGCCATTATAATTTGATTATGAAAGTACGTAAATAAACGCACAAAGATGCTGTTCCTGTTAAAAGCAGAAAGAAGTTTATTGACTGAGGCTTTTCCTCCCTTCCGTGAGAAGTAATAACATAGTAAAACCAGGAAAAAATACTAATGAAAATTCTTGTTCCGCGTAAATTGCTTTTGACACACTTTAGAAATCCATTTCAAGTAAATTAATCAACAAAGTCAAATAAATCTTGTAGTTAGTTATTTATTTTAAATAGTTTGTTGTATTATAATGAATATGAATTTTCTTCATCATCATCATCATTTCAGCCGAAAGACGTCCACTGCTGGACATAAGCCTTCCCCAAGCACCGCCACTTCGACCGATTCTGTGCTTTCCGTATGCAGCGGATTCCTGCGGCTTTCACAAGGTCATCGGTCCATCATGTGGGAGGCCTCCAATAAATTTAATTAATTAATTTATTTAATTTATTTTTCTTACGTTCAATAAATAATGTAACATCAATAAGAATAGGTATGCCTATTATAAACTAAAAAGAAACAAAAATATACTGTAATTTTTTTGCAAACCTTTCTCATTTTATTTTAATCATGTTGCAAGATCTTTATTAGGTAAAATACACAAGCTTAAAGTGTCGTGTCATATTAAAGGCTCAACGAGTCCACGCGAAAGAGGCTCTACAAGTGGTCGCTTAACCCAGGCTGCTCAAGTACTTCTGATTACTCCATACTGTAAAAAGTATGAACGTTTTCCTGGCGTGAGAGCAACCATTAAGGCTTAATCGGTACTGAGAATTTTTATTAGCCGCTTGTGAATTGCTGCTGGAAAACCCAATATAATTTTTGTTAATTTTTTTATTTAATTAGATTTGTTAAAATAAATAAAGAATTTTAAACATGCCACAGTATCCTAATATATATTTTTTTACGTTCAATTGGCACCCTTCTAAATCTCAATTCTTTTATTGATAAAGCTGATTAGCCCCTTTTATATATGAGCCTTAACAATGCCCGCCTATAATTGTCCCAGGGCAAAGGCCTCTTCTCATACGAGAAGTCATGAGTATTGATCACCACATTTGCTCAAGGCGGATTGGCGATTTCAGACTTATATTATTTTAAGTCTAGTTTTCCTCACAAAGTTTTCCTTCACCGATATCAGTGATATCCAAGATAAACTTAGATAGTTCATATAAATTGAAAAAGTTACGATAGTTCTTGCCACTTACTTAATTGCTTACTTGCTTGATTTTCCCTACATTTTAAGTTAATTAATTTTATTGCATAATATTGTTAATGTTCAAAAAACGGGTAAAGACACAGACTCCTGTAACACAGGTCCCACCTAGCTCAGGAGTCAGGGCTTCAAATTAAAATGTAACAAACCTTTTTTATGTCAATAAAACATTTTTTATTTTTTTTATTTGAACTCACAGCCTCGTGCATGAATGGCAAGGCCTTAACCACTAGCTAGATCATCACGACATTGTCAATACCAAGCCTGAATGTTTGTTTTCAACAAAATATCCGTTACTTTCAGCTGAAAGCCAGTCTGTCTGTTTCAGTTTTTCTAGCTAGAACAATGCATGTTAAGATAAGATAAGAATTCTTTAATTTGTTTAAACATTGCAGAGCATGCAAGATTAATCTTGCATTTACTGTTTGTTTGTTTGTTGTTCTTGCATATCTTGATTACGATGTAATCATCGTTTGAGTCCAATCATGTTTAACCGTAAGTATCGGCGTACAAATATTTCCATAACGTTGAAAATAATTAACAATAAGAAAAATCGAAAAATTACCTAGAATATGCACTTCATAAATGTATAATTTCGAAATTTTATAAATTAGAAATTATTTTTACATTATAATGTCAAAATTCAAGATACGTCTAAAACTATTATGTCAAAAAAATACAAGAATAATGTCAAAGTTACTAAATTTATACAATGGGCCTTATCAGAAGGCTAAAAGTCACCCAATGGGCAATGGAGAGGGCTATGCTTGGAGTTTCCATACGTGATCGAATCAGAAATGAAGAGATCCGCAGGAGAACCAAGGTAACCGACATAGTCCGAAGAATTGCCAAACTTAAGTGGCAATGGGCAGGGCACATTGCTCACTGAACGGATGGCCGATGGGATTGAAAGGTTCTGGAGTGGCAACCACGTACCAGAAGACGTAGCGTTGGAAGGCCTCCCACAAGATGGACCGATGACCTTGTGAGGGCCTCCGGAATCCGCTGGATGCGGAAAGCACAGAATCGGTTGAAGTGGCGGTGCTTGGGGGAGGCCTATGTCCAGCAGTGGACGTCTTTCGGCTGACATGATGATGATTCATATAAATAACATATTTAAAAAAAAAAACTTTTTCGGCTAGAAATTCGGAGACACTATAATATGCTTTTTGCGAAAGAAACCTTTTTAATTGACGCTTGAATGCATTACTAGTTAACTCTTTCCAACGTTGAGGAAATATGTTAAATATAGTCGGCGCCATGCAGACGATACTTTTGCGCATGAGTGCCGTTTTTGTTGGATAGGCGCGAAGAAAAATGCAAATCGTGGACGTAGTTTTACAAGTAACGTGTTCAGCGGTATTCTACTAATTGTAGTAATCAATCTCCCACCGATACCGGCTACTACCAATAACGACGGTACCTTATACAAACTCAAAGCATTTATTTAAAATAAACCAATTACAGGTACTTATGAATTGTCAAGGGGTCGGTCAGTCAGGAAAATGAAGCTAGTTGCCCATTCCAAAGCGTAGTAGGTACCTATGGAGAAGAACGGGCAAGAAACTCCACGGACACTCTTTTAAATCAAAATATTGTTACAAAATATTGGTTACATCATTCATGTTGAAATTATACATGTGAGAACAACGTAGAAAGACGTGCACGTTAAAAGCGTCCGTAATAAAAATATAAATACAAAAACAATTCAAAAATTTAAATAAATTAAAATAAACCGTGGCAGCTAAGAGATGACCAGTCCATATATAGGCTAGTTAACAACTGAATTATTTAAACGGTAGCCAACGTTTGATGTAAAATGCAACACTTTGTACCAGTTCAGCAGAACGGCAACACCGCGCCATGATTATGACATTAATGGTTCAACGCTCTATAGTACCTATAGAGCGTTGAACTATTAACGGAACCTCTACGATAATAATTGAACAGTATAGAGTCTATACTGTTCAATTAAAACAGTAGAGGTTCCGTGGTAACAATCTAATTTAAACCCTTTCCCCGAGAAGAGAAGCTGATGTTTTAATAACTTTATTTTTTTCGACGGGGTATTGGAAACTGGCTGCACATTCATCCATTACATAATGAGCTTATAAGCGTCCCAATATCCCTATATGACACAGGCGAAGGGGAGTGGGCCATAATCCACCATGCGGGCCAAGTGCGTTGGTAGATGTCAAATTTCTTCAAATCCAAGTGCGTTGGTAGATGTCAAATTTCTTCAAATTTTTTGGTTCTAGGACATGCCGGTTTTCTCACGATGTTTTCCTTCACCGTTTTGACAGCAGAGTGCCTGCCTGGGTTAGAACATGACCTGCAGCTTTATTCATCCATTGCAAGGTATTGTTAAGTTTGTTAGTAAAATTAACTTGTATCTAGTTACAGTCAGCCTCAAAAAGAAGTATAACATCGACTAGAATTAATTTTATTTTCTACAATTTGTATTCCATAATACTGTATTCATGTGTAGTTGGAATTATATATAGTCCTCCAGACCGTATTTCGGCAATGGCGGCAATCTCAACGGAGACTAGCCATCGGTGCGGAAGACAGATAGGTGCACTCTCTACCCTCACTCTCATAGTCCGATGGGACAGCAATCCGACACGACCGGAGAGAGATCAGGCGCAGGACCAATGGCTTATTGTGTTTTCCTATTTAATTTAAAATGTTTATTAAAAAAAATACCTTTGTTGTGTATTTTGTCTTGGAACAACCTACCATCTCACTAAGAGTCGGGCGTTGGTAGCTGCGCCACAGTTTTAACTATTGCAGCTATCATCGTTTCTCATTGACATTTTTGTCTTTGTATGTATTTGTTTTTTGTTCCCATTAAACGATTTTATTATTTATTTATTATTTTTCGAAGCACGGGGGCATCACACCGCCAACTCTCAAACTCCGGACTATTACTAAGAAATTCCTAATGGAAAAACCCAATAACACTTTGCCCGATTCGGGAATCGAACCCAGGACCCAAGCTCAGCAGTCGCGCTTGTGACCACGAGACCAACGGGACAGTAAAAAAAGAAGTTGGAATTAAGTAAGGACCTAATGAGTTAGTACGTTATTGGCTACACATTGATACAATATTATGGAACAAAGTTTGAAGACAGTTAAATGAATTCTTGTCGCTCACATCTATTTGAGGTTGACTGTTCGCTTTTCTCATAATAAAAAGGCCACTCTAACCTCGTCCAGGCTGAGGCTTGCGCGGGTGCCAAGGCGGGTGCGAAATAACAAACATTTGAAACCGCCGTTTGAGTACATAATGAAGTGACTCGCCTAGCGTTACGAGAATAAGCGACCTCTAGCAACCAACCGTCTGCAGTTTTATAGTGATATTATACCGACCGGTTCCTGCTTTCTCTTCTAGATATTTATTTATTTATACATACTTTATTGTACACCACAAAAATGCATAACAAAATAGTAGATTGTATCATAAGGGAGCAAAATAATATTTTTACGGCGAGGACGGTTTTTGAATTCAGAGCAAAGTGAGGAATTCTAGAGTAGAATCCTGAACGTAGCGAGGGATTCAAAGTACGTCGCCCGAGCCAAAAATATATGTTACGCCCTAGTGATACACTCTACTTTTCATCACCCTCTACAGTAAAAAAAAGTCTCTAAAATAAAAGGCGCCTCATATTTTATTATAATATTATTATTTAATAAAACAGAGTAACAACTAAATTTAAATTAAATAGTAAAACAACTAAAAACTTATATTTTCATTTGAGACATTTTCGCAAATATGAAAATTTATTGTTACAGGTTTATTAGGAATAGAGATTGTTGTAGATTTTATATTCTGCGTGTTTGAAATAATGGCCGAATCTAGCTCATTTTGAGGAAAATGTGACGGTGAATCTCGTTGCTTGGATGTAGATGTGCGCGGCGACAGTGGCATGGATGGATTAACTGTTTTCCACGATGTGTTCACATGTTTTCGCCTTATTCTCAATACTATAAACCCTTCTGCTACAGCACACGACTTCCATCCTCCATGTCGCTTGAAAACAGTTAGTCCGCTCCAGAATCTGCCAAAAGGGTAGCAGAAGTAAGGTAACTTCAAATAAGTAGCGATTTCTTGTGGCATGTTAGAAATTTTATTTTTTCCCAAAACTAGTTTGAAGCACTTGCCATTTTGATAACGGATGAAAACCAATTGGTCTTCATATCAGCAGGACGTAAGTCCAGGTATTTCTGTACAATAGTTTTGTATTCTCCTCGGATTACGAAGGATCGGTCAATTTTTGTTTTTGTGTCTGTCAGCTTTACTAACAGTAAATCATCCGAGTGATTTTCAACATCATCAACAGTTATTTTTAAAAGTTCATTGCCACGACAAGCTCCATGTACTCCGAAAATTAAAGCCACCTGTAACAAAACCGAATGTGAATAAGACAAGTATCTATCGAAGGTTACAATAAAATGCGCATTTGAAAACACTATAGTTATACTTTACTAATCCACCATAATACATAGTTACTTACTTTTACGGCAAGAAAGACTTTGTCGGTTGCCTCATTAAGGAAAGTCTCCACGTTTTTGACTGAGAACACTTTGGATTTTTTAGGTTTAAATCCATCAGACATCCTTTTCAGATACGCTATTAATTTTGAATATGTGTCCAGTTTAACGTCGTTATTAGAACTGACTGTTGATTTTAGCATTGAGTAGGTACTCCAAAGAGTGGAAGGTTGTTTAGTTTCGGCTAAGTAGGTACTGGAAGTAGGCCAAAAACACAGATTCTGAAAAATTCTTGGCGCCTCTTGCATTTCTCCATTCATTAAAATTACCATAGGCTTTCATATATTTCTCCCGCGATTTTGCATGTAATAGATTATCCATCACATTTCTTGCGTCAGTTCTAATACTTTCAGAAGTTAATTCTATACTTTCACTGTCACTTGAAGAATTCATTTTTCAAAACAAAACCATGAATTTCTAACAATCCGTGAAAATTGACGAAAACGCGGGCTGTAGTTCGCGCATTTTTAATTTGATTCCTTTTTTTTTCAGCCGGCGGCGCGGTTATGTGCCGTCGTACCAGCCAGTTTTTATTCAAACAATATTTGCGTTCGATTTCTTTGACGCTGAACACTAAGATGTTCCAAAATCAAAAAGTACGCGGCATAGATAATTGCAGCGCACTTATAAAGAGGATTAAAAACTCATTACTGCCTGCAAAAATTTTCTTATAGAAAACACCACCTTTGGGTGCACAAAAGGCGAACCAAGTCGTCCTTTTCGAATAGATGGAATGAAAAATAAATCAGACACTACAAAATATACAATGGGCGGCCTTATCGCTTTCCGCGATCTCTTCCAGGCTCCTGGATAATTATTTAAAATAAAACTAAAATAAAATATTTTTATAATTGCGATTGAATAATTGTTATTAGTATCCGCCGGTTTAAAATGACTTGTTAAAATGCAGCAACACCTCCCGCACTATTATCCTGTGTGAGCACTAACTGTGGTCACCCAACCGCGCCCGCTACCGCCCTAGTCACCGTGCTTTTAGCCAGGACGAGCACATGGTAGTCTACGAGATCAACGGTGGGTGGAGGCAGAGCAAGACAGATAAGCAATAGGATTTAACTCTTACGACACACGTAAGAGTTAAATCCTATATCCACCGTTAAAAAAATTTGAAGCCTTATTTACTTACCTATACAATATGTAGCCTACCTACTTGAACTGTTACTCACGATTTACTTTCGTACGCACGAGAGAAAGTGAAATTTTCAGTCAAATGTTTTCAGCAGGTTGCACGTTTCAGGTGAGGTTCAATATCATTTTTTTAATAAAAGAAACAGGAATTGTTCATCCAAAACTCAATTATCGGGGATATAAAGAAACAAAGTGGCCAAATTAAGTTATGGACTGTCGTGTTTGGCTGGAACAAAAAAAAAGTGCATACCCCTGCATCGGACGTTCGTCGCTGCCAGCCGACAGCGGCAGACTGACTTAAGTTGATATGACCATTAGGTGTATGGAATACGTTACCAGTTTTATAAGTTAAATCCCCTTTTTAGCTTAAGTAATAAGGGATGCATTGAATATTTATATCGAAATACATAGAGGTAAACTTGAATTGAAGAGTATTTTCTTGTGCAAGGGCAACGCATCAAGGTCTACTAGTGTACGAGAATTCTCAGTGACGATAAAATTTTATGCTTTGTGAAGGAAAAAGTAAATTGCCATGCGTTATTTAATCCATTCGTAATAAAATATTCTCTGGGGAAATTAGTTATTGAGCTCACACGGAATGAAAAATTGAAAGCACTGAAAATAAAATAGCATGTAGGAAGTTGCACATAATTGTTGGTGTCGAAATTGGACACTTTTTTATTTATGAAAACTGTTTTTTTACCACTGGCCAATTATTTGTAGGTCAATATTATTTGAATAAACTCTACAGAAATAAATCAAATTGAAGTGTCCGTTTGTAATGTCAAAATAACAGCTAATAAATGCATATGAAACTATAGACGGTACTCATAAAAAATGTTTGTCTGTCTTTCTGTCTACTTGTTCCGACTAATCTCCGAAACAGCTGTACCAATTTTGACGAGACTTTCACTGGCAGATAGTTGATGTTATAAGGAGTAACTTACTTTTATTTTAGAAAATAGAATTAGAGTCCACACGGGTAAAGCCGCGGGCAGCAGCTAGTGGGCGACTAGAATCAATTCTATTATTTTGTAAATTTTTGAAGTTCAAAATGAATGATTTGACTTTGACTTTGAGTGAAATATAAACTAATAAACGTGAGAAATGCGTGGTGGGATCTTGGTTTTGAAAGTTAGAATCTTTTAATTGCGGTTCGAATTCGAAAATTGACAGGCTTCTATGAACTTTTTAATACGGATTCCGAGTTCTTGGTGTACTTAATGTTCCGTTTGATAAATTCGCAGCTATGTTTACTGATAATAAATTATCGGCAACCTTTAACGCAACTATGACGCAGCTGTCTTTTCTTACAAGTTTACATTTTCTTGAACTCCTTTGTACATTCTAGTAACATTATTATAGGAAAGGTTGTCACCATAATGATGTTACAAGTACAAAGGAGAAAACAAATAAGTACCTGCGTTTCTATCAGGCACGTAACCTAATTAATTATCGACTGGTTGTTGCACATCTTCGGTAACATTATTTGGTGTGTGTCTGAAATAAAATACTATTATTATTATTTACGTCTTTGACATTTCTCGGGACCCAAGGGGGGTCCCGGACCTTTGGAAGGCGTACGAAGGGCCGAAACCAACTTGCAGAGGCCCCTTAGACGTTTTTAATAAAATGAGGTACCAACCGACGATCATCCCTGTTCGCATTATGCAAGTGCAGCCAAGGACAACCTCCGGTTGCTGTAGGACTATTGTAAAATATGGAAACAAAGGACTGTGGGTTTGGGTGGCTAAAGTGGACTGGTCACCTGGAACTATGGAAGGACTATGGCCCCTGTCTGATCAATGTTTTATATGCACACGGATAAAATGGCAGGGGGTGACTTGCACACTTAATAATGGGCCCCCGAAAACGGTCGCTAGCACAAAGTATCGTAGCAACAAGGGGGCAACATGTCCTGAGGTGCTTGAGGAGTGGAGAGGTATTCCACGGCTTTCAGAACAATCCCAGAGCCCGGAAGATGGTCAAGATCCCTACGAGCACTTACTGGAACACTTCCTTCCTCCGAGCACGTTTGCTCTTGCGAATCTCCACTCAAGCCGGCCAATTAAGGCAAGAATGAGGTGGGAGCTCCGGTCCTCGTCAGGGTTCACTCCAGACAGGCCAATAAAGGCAAGCCAGAGGTGAGGAACAAGACTTCTCCCGGGAGATAGGGTCCGTGGGGTCGCTACTGCCCAACAGCTCGCCACATGCTGCCCTGCGGGTTTTTGTATCTCTCTTGGTCTGGCTCCTCATCCCAGACCTGTTCCGGCAAAGTTAACTCTACCGGCACAGACCTAGAGTTCGGAGCGCGCAAGCCCCACCACGACGTCAACGTAAAGATACGGCGGTGGGGTTATTATTATTAAAGACCAAATTTATGAGGCAGTTTTTCTACGCTCCAGAAAGAGCTTCACCACACTTGAGGTAAGAAAAATAAAGAAAAACAGGAAAGGACTGGTACGTAACGTACCCAAAAATTTAAAGTTGGTGTTAGCAAACACTTTCTTCTTGTTTCTTACTGGTGTCATAATACTTTTACTTTTATATCAAATTGTACGATTAATAGAATCCAAATAAGAAATGATTTTTTTTATCGAAATTGGGAGCTATTTTTGGATTGATTTCCATTTGTATTTCGATAGGTTTTTCTTTGGTAGAAGTGAAACAAATGCAGTTTCAATGTCTTAAGCCGCGTCCCTACTAGGGCCACGTGGCTCCGTGAGGCCAAGCCGCGCGGCCGAGTCTCGTGAGCGAGGCCGTTTTTTTTTTTGGGGTGGGAAATTATCAAATAACTTCTCCTGCTCTGGGTGGAGCGGGAGGGCGTGTCAGACTCTAACTGACTAAAACCCACCCGTGCTCCTTCGGTTGCCCTGTTGCCGGGGGCCACGATTTCCCTATCGGTTTTCTTCGAACCCCCAGCAGGCATTGGCCCTAACGGACCCCGTCAATTCTGCCGACATCTCTTTGAGGCGCGCGTGGAACACAACGCGCCGTTGACCCGGGCTTGGTCCTTATCGGACGGCGAGCTACCCATTGCTCACCGTCCGCAAGCCCGCGCCTACGGTGGCCGGAAATCGGCTCGCGATTCCCGCCCCGGGCGTCTCCTCCTGCGGCGGTTAGGGGCGTGAGGGCGCAAAATTTGCCTCTCCCTCACGCGTTCCACCTCCTCCTTCGCGAGCATTACCGCTTCGCAGAAGGAGGTGACGGCCTGCCATTTCCTCTCGCTCCGTACCATGGCCTGAACCAGGGCCGGACGCGAGAGATCACCGCCGCCGATCGCCTCTACGAGGACACGGCGTTGCTCCGCCCAAGCCGGGCAGACCTCCACCGTATGCTCCACCGTGTCCTCAGGCCGATCCACACAATGGTGACACCCGTGTGTTTCCTCCCGCCTTATCCTGAACAGGAACCTCCCGAAGCAGCCGTGTCCGGTGAGGACCTGCGTCAGGCGGAAGGTGAGGACGCCGTGGCGCCTCTCAAGCCACTCCTCAAAGAGGGATCTTATCGCCGCAATCGTGAGTGAGGCCTGGCTTGTAATAAGTCAATAATATTTATAATTTTTATAATCACACGAAACTTTATACTTTTCCCAAATGCATAATTTTCAATAATCAAAAATGTGAAGGTTTTTGCGAGAAAAACCATTTTTCCTTCATTTTCACAGCTATTGTGCTTTTATTTATTGAAACTATCGACTCTGAATAAATGAATTGAATATAGGTACCTATTGATTTGATTTTTTTTCAGCTTCGTAAAATTGCCGAAAATAGACATATCCGGTCTTCAATAACCTAGGCTGGCTGCAATGTGAGTCTGAAAACAAATATTTTTGTATTGTCTATAAAGTTGAATTTTTGAGTTAATAATCATAGACTTTCTTTGTAATCAATACAAAAAAATTGTAGGATAGTATTTCCTAAAAAGCAGTTTTTTATTTCTCTTTGGCACTATTCATTATCATCGTCTCTCTGAATGTTAATTTTCAAAGTAGTACGAAAGTACTTAGTCATCAAAACTACATTAAAACAAATCTAAAGTCAACAGGTTTTCAAAATCAATTAAATAATATTTTATGTTCGCGGGCATTTAAGGCATAAATTTATACCAATAGCCAGGTTATTCGGCTTTGACGATGGAACAGCCCTACCAAGACAAAACTAATATACATCTGGCCGATGAACTGAGAAGACTTCGATTAGTTAAATGAGCTTATATGTTATGTTATGAAATGTTATTGTTCGAAAATAAATGCTTTGAATCTTTGAATAATATTTTATGTAATAGGTATTAGGTACCTACAACTTGTCTAAAGGCACTTCCTCACTGCAAGCCGTGAGGCCTATGGCTTCGAAGCTCGGCGTCGCGAGGCTTTTGTGTTATTTTGCAACATGTTCACACTATAAGAGCCTCGCGGCCCGCCTTTGCGCGGTTGCTTTCGAGATGTACGAAAAAGAGGACGTGCTTTTAGCTTCAGCTGCATATATAGTAACAAGCACCGCTACGCAAACAAGTAACAGACCGCGGCGATGCCATTTTTGGATGCAACCAAGTTTGACCAGCAGAAAAATTTACACTGCTAATAATTTGATACAAGATTTAATATCAGACGATGTGGACCAATTTAATCGTGAATATAGATGCAATGGAGAATTTTAATTTTTCTTTTTTTAATTGCCTCGCAAAATGACATAATGGATTGTGAATCTTCTTATCAACTTGATGTTTGCCCACTTGAAGAATTATAGCAATCTCCGTCAGGGCATCATTCCTTTTATATACAGATTAGGTAGAGTTAGTAATCATAATTTCTTAAATAAATGTCTATATGATATAAACGGTCCAACCCCACAGATTGCTTTGACACATATTTTTTTTGTGATAATACATTTTTAGCCAGAGAAGAATTACCCCTTAAAAGAAGACCGTATCTAAGAACTGACCAGACGTAGCCGTGGTACGAAGCCATAGCAGTTTTTTGATTTGATAACCTTTTAAGCTTTTTTAGAGCGAAAACAAATTCATTTAGATTAGAGCATATATGCGAGTTGTGTGTGCTTTCTAATTGCAATGTCTATCTAAGATAATACCTAAAAATGTTGTATCAAGTACTTCTTAAATTTTAGCGTTTTCATAATATAAGTCAAAGGAATTGAGAATTGTTATACTTAATTAGAGATTAGTAAAATTTTAGTTTTATAAATATTAGCTGTTAGATTGTTGTCCTTTAACCAGTTCATTATCGATTCTACAATCTACAGTGTTGTTTCGTTCGTAGTTGCTATCTGAGTTTTCTGGTACTATAACCGAAGTATCGTCGAATATCATTTATATAAATAAGGAAGAGAAGAAGGCCTAGTACACTTCCTTGGGGAACACCGACCTTATTAGTTTTAAAAGTAGATCTGAATGGGGTAGACACAATTATTATTATCATTTAATTGGTTTATTTCGACACATTGTTTTCTGTTACGTAGGTAGCTTTTATACAAATCGAAGGGCTTACAACGCGTCATCATACAGTTCCCTGTCAGCCCGTTTCAGCTTCAGCATTATATCCTGACCAGAACTATAATAGTAGTTTATGAAACTGTTGCATAATGAGGGGTATTAAAACATGAGTGTGTGTTTAAAAACCGAGCCGTAGGCGAGGTTTTTAATAATATCACACGAATGTCTTAATACCTAGTTATGTGCAGTTTCATATACTACTTAATCTACTCTCATACATTGGGATTGAACCTAATACTAAATAAAAGATCAAAGTTAAAGATCAAGAATAAATTTGAAAAATCCCACGAAATTCAGTACAACAAAACAAATGAATGTCGTCTGCACCAGCACATCCCCGCACATGCGCTACAGCGGGTGCTGCTGTCCCCCGTTTAAACGTTCCAATGCAAAAGTTGATGGAAACTCCTCGGTGATTTTAACTTCTTGGAATAGTCCGGTATCGTAATAGAAAAAAAATTGTTTTATAGTATTATTTTGTTAGAGAAAATTACAAAAAAAAAAACAACCGACTTCCAAAAAAAAACACTACAAAGTGAAAAATAACTTTAATTTCGGAAGTCGGTGGCAAAAAACGAAAACACAAAACCCAAGACACCGACTTCCGAAATTAAAGTTATTTTTCACTTTGTAGTGTTTTTTTTTGGAAGCCGGTTGTTTTTTTTTTTATCCAGATATTGTGCCCGGTTGATGGCAATAGGCTCGCCCCCATACATAACTGGCGAAATGTGGGTGTACCTGCTACAGGGACACCTCTGCCCAACCCTTCGGGGAAACAAGGCGTGATGTTACGTTATATTCTCACGGGATCGAGATATATGCGGGCGAAACCGCAAATAACAGTGACAAGAAGTTATCATATCATCGACATACTAAGTGGAAAAAAATACGTATAATTGAAGCTAACTCAAAAACTACCCAAGCAAAGTTAATAAAATTTATATGGGACCACCTCTGAAGTATGATCTACCAAACAAAAAAAGAATCATCAAAATCTATTCATAATTGGCGGAGTAATCGCGTAACAAAAAAAAAAAAAAAAAAAAAAAAAAAAAAAAAAAAAAAAAAAAAAAAAAAAAAAAAAAAACATACAGACGAATTGAGAACCTCCTCCTTTTGGAAGTCGGTTAAAAAATTATAATATGATTCTATTTTTAAATTTCGGTATTGTGTTTATAAAGTATGTCAAAATGAACTCGTTTTGAATTTTATAATTCGAATATTACGCTATGTAAGTAGATAAAACAATTTACGCCACAAAACAAAATAAACGAGCAGCTGCTGAAACTCGACGGATGGTTGCAACAGATATGTCATTCCGGAAAGTACAGTGAACAACAAAAGTAAACCGATGTTACCAAAAATTAATAATAAACCGGGGCATTTCGGGCCCCAGGGGTAAGACGGACACCCCCTTTTTCTCGTAGAATAATTTCACTGAGACTTTCGGAACTAACCAGATCACGTTCTAATCGACCTCGCGCTCAACAAGTAGATTTGTGTGCGTAACTGCACGTCGGTCATGAACAAGCGATAAAAATAAGTCGACGCTTTTATTTATTTTTTTCATTTTTAAATCTATGTTGTAGCTAATTCGTGATTGTGTTAAATTCTAATTTGTAAGTTAATTAAGTACGTTAAATTATGTGGCTAAATAACTAGAAAATTTTGTGAACTAATTACCAAATGTTCTTTCGATGTTGTTAAAGTTTATTTTAATATGACCTCGGGGGCAATTCGGGCGGGGCATACAGAGCGAGGTGCTCGTTTTGCCTCGGGTAATTAATTGTGTTTTTTTTTCTTCAGGTACAATTATTATGGTTCGCCATTACCAAAAGGAAGACAGAACGTGCCGAAACAGCCGTAATCGTCTATAGATATCATGCCAAAACGAAACACTAGCAGTTCTCACTATAAAAATAATCTGGAAGAAGCTCAAACACAAACCAGCTTATGAGAAGAAAGGAAAGAATAAAAAACTTAACTTTTTAGTTGATAAACATGTTATCCCATACGAAATGTATGGGAAAACATGTTTTTGCAACTGCAAAGTTAAGTTGGTCAATTATTACTCGTTAATTTGTAAAGCCTACTTAGCTATGATAGTTTTTCTTTTAATATCGTTATTTAAACTACTACTATGATTTTTTTTACACATCAAAAACCAACCATTTAGCTGGTAGGGGGGGGAGACACTTGACTCTAACAAAAATTAAAAAAAAACATCACTACTTTACGTGTATGGGAGGGGAGGTAGGTATATAATGTGTTTCATAATTTTGTTTAACCACTTTGTCGGCGTAATTAATATGTATAACTATGCCAAATTACAGCTTTCTAGTACTAAGGGTCTCGCAGCTAGACCGCGGACAGACAGACAGACAGACAGGCAGACGGACATGACGAAACTATAAGGGTTCCTTGTTTACTATAGAACCCTAAAAAATCGGTGAAGAAAACAAGGAGTGTTTTTAAACTGACTATTGATACTTGGATTCTTGATAGTGTTTGGTCACTTGCCGTGAAGTTACAGATGGGTCCACTGTACCTGTTATGCCCTGCCTATGACCATTTTGTCCCGGACACAGGGACGGTTCGATTATCTCAGAATTCTATTAGACTAAGATAAGTCTTTACGTTAATTTTAAAAACCAGTAATGAGACTAAGGCTTTTGATTTTTAAATTATCTTGTTTTTATAGGGTTTTCCCTTGGGTCGGTTGATTACTCAGTGAGTACTATCATTTTGTACAAAAATAATTGCGAAAAATTCAACTTGATTTTTATAAACTGATGATAATAATTAAGCAATTTTTAAAATATTTATCAACTTTGCCTGAAGACTTTACCTTCTGCATCCAATTATAATGATTGACAATCAGAAAATTCACATTTTTGAAGCGGTTCCGATCGAAAGTAGCGTGCAATAAATTACTGAAAATTTTATATATTTATTTCCTAAACTTTTACGCAATTAAGGCACTTGACGTACTGAAAGTAAAAAAAAAACAAAAACAAATAAATCACCAGGAGGACATACTCGTACGTGCAATATTCGAGTCAGCAATCAATTCGATATAATATACATCATTTAAGTAAAGTAGCTTATAAACCCTTCAATGTTTCATTACTGTTGTTTCAAAATTTATTTAAAATGATGTGAAAAGGTAAATCGAACTTCAACATTTATTGAAAACATTATTTCATTCTTCTGTTAGATTTTAATCAGAAGCCACTTATATAAGCAGTTTTAAACGAATATTGAAAAATAAATTTACTAATTTTCGATTATCCTTTTTGTAAAATAGTAGGGTATTTTTAAAATCATAACAGTCTTGCTAAATCAGTCTATTACCTACCTACTAAAAATGTCCTTCAAATTCTTTGAACTTGTTGAATGTCGTCTACAATCAAATAGGTATTTCCGTCCCTGTCGGTATTATGTCCCATGAGATTGGGAGCGACCCTATTACGGTCATTGATCGTACAAAATTCCGACCCCCTGTTGCGTCTTTGACAACACACCTAAAAATCTAACATTGTTTCTAATGATCAGCAGGTGAATAATAACAGTGTTTATCGTTTTAATACAAGGTCAGGAAGATGATACTGATGATATTAAGAAGTATAATATTATTCTAAAGAATCAGTCATACGTAGATTCTCAGTTGTTTCTATTACTTTCTATCTTTTTTTTTATCTTGTATTTCTTTTGTTTCCGAATCTTTTTTATTCTACCTTTTGAGTAACGAATAAAGAAATTCTAACTCTGTCTCAAAACGATTCAATTTAAATTTTCAATTAAGTTTTTATTATTATTTAGATGTTTAAATCTCTTGAAAAAAATTATAAAACGCATTTAGTGCTATTAAAAAGTGGATAGTTACCTACATATTACTTTTTCCAAGAGCCTTTCTGAAATGTTTATTTAATAAAATAATAAAAAGTCACGAAGACATTGAAGAGTTTTACTAGTAAATTTGAAAAGAAACTTGATATGACTAGCTGAATGAAAATATGATCCGGAATCTTAAAAGAACATTCAAAGAAGAGGTAACAAGGGTAAGCATGGAGCCCCGAACGCCCTCAGAAATCGATCCTTTGACCTGCCTGCTCCCGCAAAGCGTCTATGTGCACCGCTGAGCCGACTATAAATCCAGATTAGTTACGACCAAGTATATAATTGATACTTAAACTCAAACCAGACCAGCTACCAGAGGATAAAAATACTAAATAACTAGAACAGTATTCTTGTGTAAGTACCTTAAATAGCAATTTTCGGTACCGTACCGTAAAGGCACCTCAATTTCACGACCCGCCAAAGTAGTGGTTCTATCGTTTACTCTAATCGATTTTAGTCTAAGACTACCTCAAATGAAACAGAATGTACCGAAAATATTGTTATCGCTTATTTTGAGATGTAAGTAATTTTAATGTATCTTTCACAATAGAGATGCTGTAAAATAAATCATTTCTACTGGGCGGCTTTATCGCGCACCGCGATTTCTTTGACACAACCGTTTATTGGAATGTATTTATCAGAAGAAACATTTAGATATCTATATAAAAAGTAAGTGAAGATAGCCGTATAAATCCGATTAAAGATAATATATATTTTAACATTATATACTCGCGTAAATTATGCTTTAATCATTTGTGGCTGTTGCTTTTCGTAAGCCGAAATTTAGCAGCTGAGTCTGCTAACGTAATAAATTATTTGTGCCACAAATGTTCAACAAAGGTGAGAAATATATAATGGAAAACGTACTGAGAAGTATGATACAGAAAGCTAAAATTTTAAGTAAATGAGTTAGGCCATAAATCAATAAAATTATTTTTACGTCTGTCGCGGTCGTCGTCGTCGGTCTTCGAATAATTTATTAACATAGTCGTGTTTAACATCATAATTAAAAGAAAATTTTACGTTGGCACGTCCGAAAAATATTAAAACGCATTTAAAATAATTTCAATTAAAATATTTTGAAGTATTAAGGCGTTTTAAAATCCCTTTCTTAAATTCCTTTCTTCGTCAAATCTTAAATAAACCAACCGTTTCCAAGTAGTCCCACTGCGTCCTGCTGAAACTAGAGCAACTGAACTGAACTCGATACTTACCTGTAGCACGTAGAGCTCGCGGGTCCGCGAGGTGTGAATGGGCCGTTTAGGGCGCGAGGAACCTTGCAGGGTAAGGTGACGGCGGTCCCTAAAATAAAATGGCGCGCGGAGATCCAAAAATCACAAAGTACTCACCAGAAGTTTGTGGCTGCTGGGAGTCAGTTCCGACGCCGGAGTATTTTTTGACAACTTTGGTGATAGTTGACAACAGTTTGAAGCTTGTTCTTTAACGGTTGGGTATAACTACATGGCGCGACGAGCGCGCCTGTTCGCGAAGTCGGAGGGCGGCTTGGGGCGTGTTGCCACAAAGCCGTTCTGTGCGACAGTGAGCGGCTGAGCGCCGTCGCTGCGGCCGCTACCCCCGCGCCACACCTCGCCCTCGACGTGGCTACCTTTCTTGCGCCTTTTTCCCATATCCACGCAACCCCAAATGTTTCCTAAAAAAACTGAAATACAATAATACATTTTAGTTTTAAAAAAGTAGGTACTAGAGTCGTTAAAATCCGGAAATCAATCATTAGAACATAGAAGTCGTTGTTGTAAGGATTAAGAAAACTAAATAATCTTTCTAATACATAAAAATGAAATGTTGTTCATTAGCGCGTAGATAAGCGCATCACTTTAGAAGTGCCGGAGCGATTTGGTATATTTGTTTTAAAATGTTCGTTATTGACCAAATTAGGTTTTATTTAATTGGGATTTTTTATACATATTTTGTAATGTTTTTTATAAAAATATTACAAAATGTAATTTTTATGTGACTCTTTAAATGAAATAAAGGAAAAATAAATAATTTAAGGAATCTTCATTGTTCATGGGTAATTATTAGGTACCCCCTAATAATTAAAAAGCTTACGCAGCTACTTGAAAGAAAAACGAACGTTTCTGTACCTACAGTTACATTATTAACCATACTAATAATATACTAATATCTATCTATCTTCTATATAAATAAAAAGAAAAGTCCTGACTGACTGACTCTTCATCGCCCAGCCCAAACCCTTGGACCTAGAAAGCTCTAATTTTGCACCGAGGTTCTCTTTATGATGTGGACAAGGAATTAGGAAGAATTTTAGAAATTCAACCCCTAAGGGACTAAAATAGGGGATGGAATTTAGTATGGAAAATCGTCATTTTTAGGGTTCCGTTGCCAAATGGCAAAAAACGGAACCCTTATAGATTCGTCATGTCTGTCTGTCTGTCCGTCCGTATGTCACAGATACTTTTTTCCGAAACTATAAGAGCTATGCTGTTGAAACTTGGTAAGTAGATGTATTCTGTGAACCGCATTAAGATTTTCACACAAAAATAGAAAAAAAACAAATAATTTTGGGGTTCCCCATACTTAGAACTGACACCCAAAAAAAATTTTTTCATCAAACCCGTATTACGTGTGGGGTATCTATGTATGGATAGGTCTTTAAAAATTATATTGAGGTTTCTAATATCATTTTTTCTAAACTGAATAGTTTGCGCGAGAGACACTTCCAAAGTGGTAAAATGTGTCCCCCCCCTGTAACTTCTAAAATAAGAGAATGATAAGACTAAAAAAAATAATTGATGTACATTACCATGTAAACTTCCACCGAAAATTGGTTTGAACGAGATCTAGCAAGTAGTTTTTTTTAATACGTCATAAATCGTAAACCGCAATTTACCTTTCATTCAATGTTACTTGCTGCTACGGAACCCTTCATGGGCGAGTCCGACTCGCACTTGGCCGCTTTTTGTAGTTTAAACCCTCAGACCAAATAAAAAACCAAGACAAAGTGCTGCGAGCAATACAGTGAAGCATGCAAAAACTACACCTCCGCTCTGTGCATACACGATCACAAGCACACATTTAAAACCATTTACAATGACATTAAAATCAAACTACACCTCACTAAGTGCACACATGTTTATGAAACCGGCCTCACGTCACTGTTGACAGAGCTATGTCTTGGTTTTTTATTTGGTCTGAGTTTAAACCATGAAAATTGGTGTTTAGCCTTTTGCTTGATAATTAATTATTAGTTTGTTTTTTTGATAAATCATCCGTTTCCGTCCGTTTAAGAGGATAAATTGGGGATGAAAGTTTGTATGAGAAACCCGTAATCGCTCAGCCCGACTTTCGTCATCGCCAAAATCACTTTAGTAATTCAAAGAACAATTTAAAAAAATAGCGAATAACTTTACTAAGTTACCGGATTTTACAATAGGTGGCGTGCGAGTCGTTTAAAATAGAGTGGAAATGTGACATAGGTGACATGGCCCCGACTATCAGTCTTGAGTGGTGGCGCGGACTCTACAGCAAGCGCGAATCACTGTCTACTTTACCTGTCATCAGTTCAGGTGACACGGTAGACAAACTCGAGCCTACCCAAAAAAAGAAAACATTCGGAGTAGGATAAAAAAAGGTTTGACAAAAAAATATTGACGTCGTGTAGACAGTTGTAATCATCTTATTAAGCTTCATTTGTCAGGAATGTAGCATTGAGTATTGTGATCATTATTTCATAAATCTTTTACCCCGTAAACCTTTCTTTTCTTAACAAACGTAAACGTCCACGAATGACTGGTCGGAGATACCGCCACAATGAGCACGCGAGCAAACAAATTGACTAGTGGAGTTTGTTTTCTTTCACGTAACATGAGATGGCAAAATACCTTGTTTGTTATATCAAAATAAGAACTTTTTCATTTTGCTTTTTCGTTGAAAACAAAATATACAGTCAGGGAAATTAATTGATCGGGCTTGCGCGTTGTGTTCGACGCGTGCCTCAAAGAGATGTCAGCAGAACTGACGGGTACCGCTAGGGCCGATGCCTGCCTGGGTCACGGGAAAATCCGAAAGCGATACCGTGGTCCCTGGCAACATACAGGCAACTGAAGGAACACAGGTGGGTTTTAGTCAGTAAGAGTCTGACACGCCCTCCCGCCCCGCCCAGAGCGGGAGAAGTTATTTGATAATATCCCAACCAAAAAACAAAAAAGGGAAATTAATTGATAAGCTAATTGACACCCTACGTCGATTCACACTTATAGCCACAGATATATTATACATTAGATTGGCAATGTGGTGATTAGGGCGAGACCATAAACAAATTACACCAGTGTGCGTGTGATGTGCATGTATATGAGACAAATAGTGCTGTGCCTGACTGCCTCAACTTCGATTATCAATATAGATTGCAAGTTTGTTCAAAGTGCTTGCTGCATAATATGCATATAACAAACTTGTTCGCACGCGCATAAACGTCGTTTATGCAATTCTGCGTGTCAAGGTTGACAAACCGCTAAACGTCGTTCAGCTATTTTACATAACGGAGCTGTTTTGTAAAACAATGGATTTGACAATTCATCTGCGGCATATGCATAAAGGCTCGCTAGCGCTATGTTCCATTAGGACTATTTAAAATAGTAGATTTCTCTTATATTATAATGTTGCTGTGTGATTGCTAAGTCATTCTATTTATTAAAGAAACACAGATGTCTAATATTGATACGGTCAATATAAAATGTTGTCAGTTAACGAATTAGGTATCAATTTATGACAAAGTTGTTGGATAGATGCTCCCATAGATAGGTATTGAATAAATTAGAATTTGGTATTGAATAAATTAGAATTTCCGTTGTAAACAAGGAACCCTTAAAGTTTCGTCATGTCCGTCTGTCTGTCTGTCCGCGGTCTAGCTCCGAGACTCTTAATACTAGAAAACTGTAATTTGGCATGGGTATACATACTAATTACGCCGACAAAGTAGTAAAACAAAATTATGATTATTATTTTAGAGTACCTCCCCTACACGTAAACTGGTGATGTTTTTTTTTTTCTTTCCCATGGTGTGGGGTCTCATTGGAAAAATACTTCAAAAACATTTTGAGTATGGAAAAACCATTTTGGATTCAGGTATCCGTTTGCGAAATATTAAGCTTTAAAGTGTTAACTATTACAGTTAAGTAGGCTCTACAAGGTAACGAGTAATAATCGACTACCGTATGGGAGAACATGTTTTTCAACTACAAAGCTAAGTTTGTTTTTGGGATAAATTCATCCCAACTACGGAACCCTTCATTGTGCGTGTTCCGACACGCACTTGGCCGGTTTTTTCTTTTCGGATACTATTTCTTATGCGATGCATTAACTATAAGTAGTAGGTATGTCCTACTGTTAATCTATCGAATAGTTCAGTTTAATTTTAACCCCAAATATCCCGTTGCTGATATTGAATTAAACGTGTTGATTTGTGTCCACCTGCGGCATCACACCTAATTAGCCATTTTACAAGTAATCTTGAAGAGACTGATTGTACCTTTATATTCCATGTGCCATTAGGTAGATACACTAGGTACCTAGTCTCTATCCATATGAATATACTTAGCACAGGTGATAAATAATTTTATAAACTGTTTGTCTGTGAAATTAAAATCAAATACCTACCTCAATTTAGCCTGCTATAAGATCGCTAAGATCTCAATCTCATCGCTTGCCTTCGACCGTGACTTAAGTAAGTACATAAGAATAGTATATGGTAAAGTTATATTAAAGGAGATGTCGTTTGAGATTTACTGTACCTACCTATATCCACTATTTCTATATATCTATTTAGGTAGTGTAAGTGACGAAAAATATTCATATAAGACAAGCTTTTGCCGGAAAATATCCCACGGGAACGTACTACCGGGATTACAAACCTAATAGCCAAGGAAAAGGTCATTGAGTCTTAGCGCTGCGTAATTTTGAATCTATGATATCTTTTAAAGTATTCAGTTAAATAATATGATGTCGAAGCATATTTTAATCTAAGTCAAATTTCCAATTATACTAATATTTTATTGGATAAGGATTATAATATAATACCGGTCAAAATAGCTTCGGAAATATAATTTTTTTTTTATCAAATTCTGAAAGATAAACGTGGTTACTGTGGTTACTTTTTTATTGAAAGTTTATAGATGTACAATCCTGTAGAACATTAATTTTATGTATATCTTACAGTTTACGCGGCGCACGCCAGTAAGGCATGATTTTTTCCTTGCTTTTTATACCAAACACTCATTTCAAAATTTGAAGCTTGTGTGTCTACCAGAAGTACCTGTCTTAGAATTTTGATGATCGGTGTGTGTGTATACCAGTGACAAAAAATTAAGGAATATTGAGTTGCAATAGTTCTTAAATTGCAGGTTCAAATTGAATATAATTTGGGAATATACATATTTATATTATGCCGTTTTGGTTACAAAAAATTCAGTCTTCTAGGTTTCCACAACGAAATTACAGGGGGTTCCAAAATGTCCAGAATGGCTCCGAGAAAAGGCTGTGCCTTAGTTTGTTCTAGTTTGATTGCTCGACTTAGCGGGGGCATTACCGAACCCCCAGATCATGTACGGTCAAGGAGTGATAATTTTAAGCAATTTTCAAATCAATTACTTTCCCTTATAACGAGCGAATGTCAGCCCTTACGAACCGCGAATTAACAAGGTGCAAGTAAAAATTAACCATTTAAAGGTTCTTAACATATTTACCTATTCCTTGAAAATGTTCAAATTCGGGAAGAACTGAACGCCCTTTTTGTATGGGATTTTTGTATGAACTATCGGAAATCTGGACAGAACATCAACGTCTATCGTATCAGCTGGTTCAATATAAAATAAACGGAAAAAGAAAAGCGGAGAAGAAAACTCAAACTAACCAATATTTGTTATTTATCTACTTTCTCCTATCGCGCCGGTAAAAGTAAAGTAAACAGTAATATTTCATACCAGTTAATTCCGACCATTTCTACATACCGAGACTCCTCCGTGCCTCGGAAAGCACGTTAAGCCGTTGGTCCCGGCTGTCATTCGTAGATCTTTGACAGTCATTACGGGTCGTCAGAAGCCCGAAAGTCCGACACCAAGTCTTACCAAGGGGTATCGTATTACTCCTTGGGTGCTGGGATACTAAGTTACTGGGTTGTGGAGGTCAGATAGGCTGTCGCTCCATGTAAAATACTAATATTCAGCTGCATCCGGTTAGACTAGAAGCCGACCCCAACATAGTTGGGAAAAGGCTAGGCAGGTTGAGTTGATTCTGTAGATAGACAAATTACTAAGGGTTGGCACCGACCAGGCGAATTAAAGTTTTCACTGTAAAACAATCTTGGACATTCTGACATCGGTGCATGAAAACATTGTGAGGAAACCTGGACTTACAGTAAATTTATGTTTAAAATCGCCAACCCGTCGTTGAGCAAGCGTGATGATCAATGCTCGTGCCTTCTCTGTATGAGAAGAGGCTTTTCCCTGCAGTGGGACAGTAACCTGCTGGTATTCTTACTGTAAAAAAATGATCAACATTGCGATACTGAAATAAATAACACAATTATTCGGCGAAAGCAACAAAGTGGATAAGTGTATTTACTTAAGACTTCATTACAACGTATTATAAAGCTGCGTTTCGCCTGAATTCTATGAAATTGCACAATGCCCGCATAAAGCTTTTGAAAGCACACATGAATAATTCTTTTTTTTTTAAGTAAGCTTTGTCAAATGTTACTTAAAACGATGGGTACATGCTACATAACTTTTTTTTAGATGGTGGATCTGACATCCCAAATAAAGGTAAAAAAAACGAAAAGAACAAAAATTGTCGTTGATTGATACAGTCAGCGTTAAAAGCTATGACAGATCGCCTTAACTTCATTTTATGCCGTACGTGACAAACGTGCGAATCAATCTGCTTAGCCTTTTCCCAATTATGTTGGGGTCGGTTTCCAATCTAACCGGATGCAGCTGAATACCAGTATTTTACATGGAGCAACAACCTATCTGACCTCGACCACCCAGTAACTGGGTAATACGATACCCCTTGGTAAGACTAGTTGTCAGACTTTCGGGCTTCTGACAACCCGTAACGACTGTCAAAGATCCACGAATTACAGCCGGGACCAACGGCTTAACGTGCTTTCCGAGGCACGGAGGAGTCTCGGTATGTAAAGATAGTTACCCTTCCATGGACCAACCCTGGCAAGCGTAGCTTAACCTAATGGATCTACCCGTGTGGCAGTTATTACTTAGCCACGAGCTCTTCACGTGACAATTGTGAAAATGCTGGGTCTAATATCATCAGTTGTCCCATTTTAAGTTTGCGTT
This sequence comes from Agrochola litura, assembly GCA_949152395.1. NCBI lineage: Eukaryota > Metazoa > Arthropoda > Insecta > Lepidoptera > Noctuidae > Agrochola > Agrochola litura. Next base: position 10,368,265 of record OX424491.1, on the reverse strand, counting down.
CTACCGCGGTGATCCGTTTGCGTACCATCGGTGGACGAATAATTTTTTATTCTCCGTAGTACCCATATAGATGGTAGTATATGCTTTGCGTGCTGATGGAAATATAGGTCATCATCATCATCATTTTCCTCTCCTTATCCCAAATCTTTAAGGTCGGCGCAACATGTCCCCTTCCATACTTCTCTATTCTCAGTAATTACTCCCTTTCTAGCATCTTGCACACAGTCCATCCATCGTTTCTTTGGTCTTCTCCTACTCTTATAGCCATCCACATTCATACTCAAAACATTTCTCGTGACATTTTCCTGATTCCTCCGCATCATATGCTCTTACCATGACAACCGATTTCCGCATAACTTTTCGGTCACCGGTGCCACTTTCAGACTTCCTCTTATGTACTCATTTCTTATTCTATCCATTCGTGTAACACCACACATCCCTCTCAGCATTCTCATCTGAGCTGCATGCAATTGCTTTTTATTCATCCCTTTTGTGGTCCAATATTCTGATCCATACAAGACAGCAGGTCTAACCATTGTTTTATATATCTTCTCCTTAAGTTTAAAGGGAATGCGGGAGTCGCAGATTGTTCCCGTGACCTGCCACCATTTCATCCATCCAGTGTTAATTCTATGCTTAACCGCCCGATCTACTTCGCCATCGCTTTGCGCGAGTGAACCGAGATACCGAAAGTCGGAGCGTAGTGGGAGAAGCGCACCATCAAGCGCTATGGCTCCAGAACTGGAGAGACCGCCGAAATCGCAGAACATATGTTCAGTTTTGGTTCTTTCCAATCTGCTTTGGATCTCAGGTTCATCTTCACCGACAAGATCAATGTCATCGGCAAACAGCATGCACCAGGGTGCCTCTTCCTGCATGTCCGACGTCAGAGCGTCCATAATCAACAGGAAGAGGTAAGGAGTTAAAGCCGACCCATGGTGCAAACCTACAGCCACACTGAACTCGTCGGTATTGCCTGCAGCCGATCAGACGTAGGTACGAGATTGACTGTACATAGCACGAATTAACTCTACATACTTCCCAGGCAAACCTTTCGCTTTCAAGGCCCACCACAACATATCCCGAGATACCCTATAATACGCTTTCTGCAGATCAATGAACACCATGTGCAAGTTCTTGTGTGTACGTCTGTACTTCTCGCACAATTGGAGGAATGCAAAAGTGGCGTTCATTGTTCTTCGACCTGGCATAGACCCAAACTGGTTTGGGGTAATCTCACTCTCTTCCCGCAGTCTTTTCTCTATTACTTTATATTTGTATTTCATACATTAAAAAAAAGTCAAATTACTCGAAATGGTTGACATTGGCATAGGGGTCATCAGGGGTAATTTGGTTGCAAATGACCTCTCCTACATCCCCATATCGGATTGCCGACGTATAACCAATAACCCTGTATATGTTCACCTCGGCCTAACCCTTCGAGGATTACAGGCATGATCTTATGTTGTAATATGGAAGTAACAAACTATTAACAATTCATTTATTATAAACGGCTTTCGATGGGTATAGCAAATAAATGACTTCATTTTATACAGATACGTATATTGTGTATCAGCAATTTGCGAACATCACAAGTTTAGTAAATAAATAAAATTACAGTTGACTTTGCAAACACTCCCGATAACTATTTAGTTTGCGAGTTGTATGCATTTTGATTAAAGTAAATTATGATCCAAGTTAGATTTAGAAGGAGAAATAAATCGTATTTGCAAAGATTTAAGTATATTAGAAATGAAAACTGCTATTACTGTACAGTATTTCTATTTTCTTAATGTCCCTCGGGTATCATCGCATTTCCGAATACAAAGGAATGCTAATTTCCATGTCCATCAATTATTAGACTTATCGTGTATTGTGAATTCAGAACTAAGTACCTACTTATTTGTAGTTTTGTTTTGATTTCTGTGTGAACTATATAGAGCTGTAAAACTATTTTCGTGTCTGCGACTTTAGCAGCTTTCCTAATAATTTACATTGAGTTAAAAGAGTATTAACAACTCTATATACTTCCAAGTCGATTGAGAGCGTCCGGCAACTGACGAAACACGAAGTTTGCCGAGGGAAATTAAGAAAATAGAAATGCAGTATGTACCTACGTTGTTTGATTTTAAAATAAAAAATGAATGAAAATTAAAAGAAGAATAACAAACGCCTCCACAATTATTTTCATCATCATACATTCACGTGTCGCGCACGAGAACAAACATTTATAATGTATTTCATATTTTGCAATCGCAAAAATTATACATATAATTAAGTTTAAAATCTCTTTATTTCGTTTTTACAACGAAACATCCAGGCAAAAAATAAGCAGGTTACCTCCAGAAGGCTGGTTCCAAACAACACGTAAAAACAGGTTCATGGACAGTTATAGACACGTACGGCGATCTCAAACTATCTCAAACTAGGGACGCAATATAATTGCATTTGTATCGATACTTTGGATCGATCCGGATCGCAACTAAGCAATACAATTGTATTGAATATATATATAATATCTATCGTATTGAATGGTTTCGATCCGATCCCCCCCAACTATCAAATCGTACTTAATCCCTCTAGGAGTCCTAAAGGGATTAAGTCTGAGTGCAATGCGCTTACACTCAATGACGTGAGCCGTAACTAAGGTCACGGTCACACCAAACGTATATTCGGCCATTCAGCTGACGTTTTCGCTTGTTGCTTGGGATTGACCATCTGTACCTATTTTACGGTGCAGGTGCTCAGGACTTCTGAAGACTTCCAAGTAATAAGAATTCATTTATTTTTCAGATAAAGTCCATAATAACATTACATTAAATTAAAATATAAAGTTGATATAAAGAACACACACACAATAAAACAATTCTCAAATATTTAAATCAAATAAAATTAAAATACATACACATGTCATTTAAAGCGAATAAATTTAAAATAAATACAAATATAAAGAAGAAAGATGGAAAGAAAAAGTATTTATTGAGACTCGCACAGGGAATCACAAAATTAAACTAAACACCTTCACTTTAAAACATTAATAAAAAATAAAATAAAAAAACAATAAAAAAAACAAGGTAAAATTAAAACAAAAGCAGAAAGTCCTGTACGAGGCCAAAAGGCTCCTATCTCAGCATATGCTGCGACATTTAAAAAATAAATGTCATTCAAAACAAATAAAATTTAAATAAATACGTCACGTAATGAAATATCCAACTGCCTTCCGTATTTCTGAAAGGGTGCAACCTTGAACCAAAGTTTTGTTTGGCGTTGCATTTAAATTCTTTTTCGTGCAAGAAATTAAATAAATCCGAGCACTTAAACAAAACACTTTTCTCGTTGCAATTCCTTGCTGCGATTGTACTTCTTCTACGAAGTATAAAAATAAGTCAATTGTTTGAAAAGGGTGATGTTTCTGCCTTGCTTTTCCCTTGATGACAATGATTTATTTTTCGATGTGGATAAATTTTTCATATGAATATATATTTTTTTATTAATTTTGAACCGTTTTTTTTTCTCTGACGAATGATTTGCTTTTGATGGAGCTTTTCTGAATGCATCGGAGCCTAGCCACAAGCATCTTTCCGCTCTCTAGCGGTTTTTCTCGCGATTAACAGCAGAGTTGAGAAGCGCCGATACCCCTGCAGAGCTAGATGCAAGAAGATCACAAGCCGGGCACATTTCATGCGTTCTGTTCGGCAGCCGTTGAAGTCTAGTGCAATGCTCACGCAAACAGTTCCTCTACAGACAAGCCAAAATACTTTTTTAATTAACATATACTATCTAAGTTCATCTTCAAAATTACTAACATCGGTGAAAGAAAAACATCGTGAGAAAACCTGGACTTATAATTAACTAGCTTCTGCCCGCGACTTCGTCTGTGAGTCTATAACCTTCCTCAAGAATTGGGATGCAAAAAGAATTTTTCAGATTTGACTGATAGTTCCAGAAATTACCCCCCACGTATAAACTTACAAACAAACAAATTTTACCTCCTTATCCTATACTATTAAACGAGCAATATTTGTATGTATATAGGTATATTTGTTTGTATGTAGATTTCTACTCACGTTCTCGAAATCGGCTCTAACGATTTCGATGAAAGTTGCAATATAGGGGTTTGCGGGGGCAAAAAATCGATCTAGCTAAGTCTCTTCGTTTTCTCTATTTTCACAGCCTCGGGAATGTGATACAACGTTGGTTACTTGGACGATATGTTTATCTATTTTCACCCGAGCAGAGCTCGGTCGACCAAGTACTAATATTATTATATTAATATAGAAGACTGAAAACGCCAGCCTGGCTTTAGCAAACGTGGTGATCAATGCTCGTGCCTTCTCTGTATGAGAAGAGGCGTTTGCCCTGCAGTCGGAAAACGAGAAATAGGCTGGGATTATTATGAACAAGTATGATGTAACATCGTAATCTTTGCAATACATTATAGTTAGTATGGCAATAACCAAGACAGCGAGTGTCTAAACTTCAAAGCAATACTAACCACAATATTATTATTTGCTCAAGTCCAATCAATCATCGAGTGTAGGGCAACCCAGCTGATAGGATGATCTGTTATGTGTTGCACGAGTAATTAGACATATGTTACAAAATGACAAACAAAACACGAACCACCGCATATTATCATTCCAATAAACGAAATAATTATGTAATAGGTACTGACGCTTTGATGCGGTAAGAATTTAATTGGGCAAAATATTCACGAAACCAACAGATATTAGGAAAATCAGTTATTGTAGCGATAAAATCAACATTTATATAGGCGTGAAAAAGTTATTACTTTTATTGTAACATAAACTGGATATTGTAGGTCATTACCACGTAGTTACTTTGTACAACGCAGAATAGGGTTTGTGAATAAATAGAATCTGCCTACACCATCAACCTACGCCCTTACTCAGGTAAGATTAGTTAATAAATAAAATACAAATATTCTTCATATTAATGGGTTCATAGTATTAAGTATGAACACAAAACTACAGCAAAGTGTTGAGCTTTATTAAACAGCATACTTATTGATTAAGCGCCTGTTTCTTAAGCTGCGTTTTTTACTTAGCGTTCTGAACAGTTCTGAGCGAGCAAGCGTTTGTTCGCGCGGTAAATGAAAACACTTGAGCGAGCGAACATGTTTGTTTAGTGATGATCGGTTGGATTCGGCGAACGATTGCTCGCTCGCTCAGTCATTCAGTGAAAATGACGTCTTCGGCGAGTGAGCAGTTGTTCTGTGCATTCGCTCGACGCCGACGTTGGACATGCTCGGTTAGTGTCCGATCTTTTATATATTCGGCGCGAACATGGAGTGGAATCAAGAAAAAACTTTACAACTAATTCAAAATTATAGAGCCCATCCACGCTTATGGGCTCGCAAACCAAATATTACATAAATAACGCAATAAAAACGATTATTTAAAATACATAGCCCAATTGACACCCAATACCGCCGTTTTCGTTTCCGTTTTTTTAGTAAAGCAAATCAACGTCATGATCGTCCATATCTACTCAGTGAAAAAGAGAACGCAGCTGCGCCAGCGAACTGTTCACTACGATCTTTTGTTTAGAACCATAGTGTTCTTTTTCTCGCTAAAGTTAATCAGATGTTTTCTGTTTTGAACGAACATCGGCGAAACAGCAAAAATTTGCTCCAAACTAAATGTTTGCTCGATAAGGTAGTGCAAACCTGACTGTAAAAGTATCAAATCCACTCTACATTTCAGTTTCGCAGTAATTTCAAATGAAAGTTCTAACGTACATTTTGAAAGGCTTTCATGAACTGACTACGCGTATTGTAGAACTAGCTTCTGCCTGCGACTTAATTCGCGCGGAAGTCTTAAGATACACAATATAGTTAATTGATTTTGAATACAATGGACGTGGATATATTTAGTGAGGGTTTTTTATGGCTCTTTAGAAATAGCTAAGCGGAACAGGTTACTAAATATATCCACGTCTATTGTATATTATACACAATATACTAAAATAAATAACTGCCACATTTTTATAAAATTCCATCAGCCTGGGTAGGACCGCGTCACAATGCTAGCTATCGCTTATAGCGTTCTTTCTAACTTTTTCTTTTTGCTCGGCTCCTAACAGTCATAGCGTGATGTTAAATAGTCTATAAACTTCAAATGCTTATAAACTTCAACTATCAAATGCAAAATATTTTTTTCTAATAGGACTGTTAGTTCCAGAGATTAGCGCGTTCAAACATCCTGGGACATCAACGCCCAGACTGTTACCATAAATTCAGTTTGAATCATGAACTGAATTTATGGTAACATTTTGGGCGTCATCATCATTATTTCAGCCGAAAGACGTCCACTGCTGGACATAGGCCTCCCCCAAGCATTGCCTCTTTGACCGATTCTGTGCTTTCCGCATCCAGCGGATTCCTGCGGCCTTCACAAGGTCATCGGTCCATCTTGTGGGGGCCTTCCAACGCTACGTCTTCCAGTACGTGGTCACCACTCTATCTCTTATGATTCTAGACCACCAAAATAGAAATTCACATACAAAAGTGCAATACTTACCTACACGGTCTACTATAAGTATGGAACAGCAGATTTTTTTAAAGTAACCGACGAATGATCCCGATGTTTTCGTATCCAGAAATCGAATTAAAAGAGTGTCCGTAGAGTTTCTTGCCCGTTCTTCTACATAGGAACCTACTACGCTTTTGGGCAACTAGCTTCATCTTTCTGACTGACCCCTTGACAATAATCAGAATTACATTTAGGTAATTGGTTTGTTTGAAATATGCTTTGAGTTTGAGTTTGAATTATGTACTGAATTTATGGTAACAGTTTGCGCTTCGATGTCGCTTACATCCTGTATAGTTCGTATCAACACGAGAGAAGATTTCGAAGGTAAGGCATTCATTGTCTTCCCTTTCTGAGACGCAAAATCGCATGAGTAGACATCGAACAGAGGCATTTCTTGAAACAATAAAATTGCTTTGCTGTGGTTATACGAGTACTCTATTACACTGGTATCGCGTACTAATAAGTCCCTGCCTCTGTGTACGATATTGTTCAAGATTTTCATCCAAGCTATGTTGGTACAGTCTCGAGCATAAATACCCTTCACTTTCGAAAATCAAAAGCGTTTTTTTCTCTTGCAATTACGTGCAATTTCATAAAATATGTTTTTTTAGAATAGAATAAACGTTTAAGTATTGTTTCCAGTTTTACCGCTAGTGCCTAATAAGTACTTACTTACATATAATTATAATACCGGAAGTAAAAGATGCCCTTAGGGCTTAGGTTGCATTTCGCTGGTTTTTAGCAAAAACCCTCAACTCCGGTTTACAAAAAAAAAATAAACATAGAAGCATAAAAAATAATGACGGTAATATAATCATATCAATACCTTTAAACGAGCAATTCTTGTATATATGTATATATATAATCTCGGAAACGGCTCCAACGATTTTCATGAAATTTAGTATGCAGGGGTTTTCGGGGGCGATACATCGATTTAGCTAGGTTTCATTTTTAGAAAACTACCAAAAAAAAAACCGAGCCATGCTCGGTCATCCAAATAATGTACATTTGAATTAGAAAAACCGATTTTAATAGATAAGCTATTTAGCTTTTATGTAATAATAGAGGCAACTTTTATAATAAGCAGGTGCAATTTTTTTGATAGTCAAACACTTTTTTTTACTAAGTGTTTAAATTATTTCGATAATACATTTGATAACATCATGCTACTAATACTTTTAGAGAAAATTACTTTTGAATCTTGCTGAATTGCTGTGCATATCAACGTCACACACATAAATACCCGTTATATACTTTTACTATACTTTACTATACTTTACTATACGTACACACATTAGCATATCCTATACTATTAAACGAGCAATATTTGTATAAATATTGAGTAATTTGATTTAAAATAGCTATTACTAACACAATGAAAATAATTATGTCAAAAGTAGCTGTTACTCACCGATAGCGGCTAATAAGCGCCTCGCAATTTAACTAATGGAAACGTTTTGCTCATGCAAAACAACGACTTCCGCCTTTTTAAACATTGATAAATGTTGCATGGTTGGATGGAGTTCAAGCACAATTAGGATCAAGAGCAAAGAACGCACAGGAATATGAGTAGTATTCAATATACTTAATATGGCAAATCATACTCGTAGACTGACAACTAAGAACGCTAATATTTTTATAAATTATAAGGAAAAAAAAAAACAAAATTGGTGAGTAGTTACATATATCCTAAACGGTCAAAATAAATTGGCTGAGAATTCTGTGCTCGTGTCTCAAACGTGGTAAATTACTCGTCTATGAATGATATTGAATCGTTAGCAATTCAACTAGGTCATAAATATAAAGATCTTTTATGTTTTGTTTTAAAGAAGATTTTTATTTTTTTTGTTTTGTTTAAAGAACATTTTTTGTTAGGTTATACTTAAGAAGATTTTGTTTTTATTTTTGTATTCTTTATCTTTTCTTTCTTTTTAATTTTAGGTACATAGTTTTTAATTTGTGGAAGCTTTTAAATGGCAATCGTAAGCGCTATTGTACATAGTAAATAGATATTAGACTGTAAGCTTTCTGAAGAATAAATAAATAAATAAATAAAAGTTTTAGAAAAAATATGATTACAAAACGAAAATAATGTTTTGCACCCGAGATTTAAACTTAAAAGACTTCTTGTGAACTAATCGGAAACGTTAGCCGCTATGCCAAACCTGTTATGATGAACTGGTGCGAAACATTATAACTCATTCAATTACATAAATTAATGATTACTATACATGGTTTATTCCAGAAATCCCCACCAGTGGGGATAGTTATTTTTTTTGAAATCCCCACTAATTAAAAAAACTCAGCCATTTTTTATAATATTCTAGTAGTTTTTGGCACTCGCCGGCCGCTGCCGCAGCACCGCTCGCTTCGCTCGCTCGGCTCGTGCGTAGGGGGTCACAGTTATAACCTAACCTAAGCTTTTAACTAGCGGGGATTTCTGGAAAAAAATTACATTCCCCACTGGTAGGGATTTGTCGGTGGGGATTTCTAGAATAAACTCTATACATTTGTATTATAGTTATTGCCTATTGGTGCGACATACGCACACTAATAAAAAATAGAGCTCGCTCGTTTTATTTAAAGTTTGTGTGCGTAACTTTTCATACCGACACAGCTAACCATGTCTGTGGAATGTAAACCAAATAGGTTTGCTGTGTATACGTGCGTAATTCTCAAAAACAATTATCTGATCTAGCCATTCTTTTTATAGAAAAACATTTATTGCTAAAGATTAAGAATCATCCCGGGTTTTATGATAATGTCTTAATAGACGAATAGCTTTAAGGCTTGTGTCGCGTCGCGTGTCGTGCTTGAACAAACCTTTAGGGTATAAGTACCTGGTATTATAAGTAGAATAAGTCAGTTAAAGTCAGAAGTCTTTTGTCTAGTAGACATCATATCGACATCACACCGCAAACGGCTTTTTTCAAAGCCACTGCTAATATACTTGCAAGACACTGTTTCAATCTATCAGAGCTTACACGTTTGGTAAAGGTGATCGAATGAAGACACACCATCTGCCTATACAAGACTGAAGCCAGGAAACCAGCCACAGATTTTAAGTAACTGGACTTAGGATTACGTGCGCCACGACTTCAGCCCTAGGTAAGCATTTTTTTTTTCCTCAGCTTACCATTAAATCACCCTATATGGGTGACCACCCATATAGGGTGCTTTGTAACTTCACGATGAACTTGTAGGTACAAATAGACAACGTGAATACTGAAAAATAAACAGATACAAAATAAAATATTGAATGAATACCACAATGTATATTCAATACATCTTTCAATATTTGCGAAATAACACTGAAATTTCCTCGTAACGCTTCGAACGTGGTAGGATTGACGGAAATTGAAAATTCCTACCAGAAACAAAAGTTCGTATTTATGTCAATGAACAAGGAACTCAATACACGGTATACAAGGTATAATTGAATAACTGAAAACCTGAAATGTACTGTCAGGATTTTTTTTTGTTAAGCAGATTTACACCCTACGTCAAAACTATTTCGTAAAAATGATAGTTGTTATTTGAATATACGGACAATTTAAGTTAGTAGGCAATTTGCTTAACAATTCATTTCTCTGTTTTTACTATAGACCAACCCAAAATCTCAAAATGTCCGTGTTGCCAACTCACAACAGGCCAAAGCGCTTTTGTTAATATTCTGAAGAGCACTCACAATGAATAGCTTGTTACAGCTAAGCAGGTTCAACAAGTTTTTCAAGAATTACAAGTAATTGTCAATTAACTTATGAATGTATTTGGCTCCATAAAAACTCGATACAAAATGAAATGAAATGTCCGTAAAAACTCGATACAAAATAGCTAAACATAATATTATTCTGTAGTTTATTCATTTTCTATCTTATTAATGTAGGTACATTTTATTTTTGTATTTCTTAAAATAAAACATAAAAATAGAGGTCCGTCGGTGTCGGGTGCAGGGTCCAAGCTACCGGTGGCTAGAGCTGCAGAGACAGGAACCTCCTCACAATGCGAGCCGTATCGAGGAGGACTGCCTTTTGAATCAGGCCCTTGATCCAACCGCCAAACGAGAGCCTCGAGAGATGTTAGTCGAGGCTTTCGGGCATCAGGCCATTGGCCATTACGACAATCGGCACAATATAATAGAATTTTTCTTTATTGAAGTAACCAAGACTCAACAAGATTGTTGGTAAAACTTACGACTGATATCGACTGAACTTACGCATGACAGCCAAGCTCACATTATTATTTTTATTGTTGCCCTGTTTTAGGCACCTGTCCCACCGCCGGCGAATAACGAGAAGCATGCAGAGCAGTAGCAACTAAAAACGAGTTTGCGAACAACGAGCAGCGAGTGCGCAAAACGGCGACGAGCGATTACTCGCTGGTCTGCGTATGTGCCAAGCGTGAGTCTCTCTGTGTGTACTGCCCACCAAGCGAGCGTCTCTGAGCGAGTAGGAGAACACGGAGGAATTGGCACCTCTTAAGAAAAAACTCCTAAAACTTTGGACAAACATCACTTTTAATGTAGTTTTTGGTTTTTCACAGCGTAACTAATCAGGTTTATTCTCAAAACAAAAATAAACCAAACAAAGATTATTTATAATCGCTCAAGAGTTCGGGGTAATTAGAACCAGAGAAAGGGGTTATGAGATCCACCGTGGCAGTGGTAACCAGAGTGAGAATATGTAACAAAAATTATGTACTTATAATATTTTAAGTATATTCTTATAACTTAAACTAAATAACAAGCGTATTATCTATGCTAGCAACGATGCGGCAGTCACAAGGACCCCTTCCGCGTCCTTCTATGTTACTTAATAACAAAAGAGAATCTAACTCGTTCGGATAGATGTAACTACAGTAGTTCTTATTACCCCGTGACTCCGATTCCCTCGTGTTCCCCTACTCTCTTGTTGCTGCGACAAACGAGTACTCGCCGTTAGTGTGAGCAATCAGCGATCAACTAAAAACCGCATCAACTGATAACAATATTTTAATTCCGATTTACTACATTATTTTGAAATATGCTACTCATATTTTAAGAAATTGTTGTGCCCGACTTGTGAAACCATGTGAAATTTATCATTATTCAAAGAAAGATTTCAATAAAGACCATTTATGGACTGTTATAATAAATTATGCTTATTTCTTAACGCCACTGACGTGATCAGGACTCAAACCAACTTCTGGCAAATCGAGGCAATACTGGTCTAACTCACCACTAAGACAATCTGAACATCCACACTATGTGGCTTGAAGCAGGGTAAGGTGTCCACAGAGCAAAAGATAGTGATGAGTAACAAAGTATCATCTATTTCCCGTCAGTGAAGATCCAGTTAAAAATTACCACATTGTTATTCCACGAGAGCGAAATCACGACCAACAAAAACTACGGAAAAAACACACATTTCCCATTTGTAACATCGTACCGAACAATTCTCGTTGAGAAACAATTCCTTTTATAAAAGCTGACACGTGTTTCTATATTTATTCAGTGCGTAGGTAAGTACTGAACATATTCCTTTTTATTACCTTTGCGGTTTATTGAAGAAGAAAACATAGAAAGTTGTACTCTTACAAGTGGTACAGTTAGTATCAAAAAGATGTATACAAGTAGGGAATGAGTAGGAAGCTTTATAATTTTTTTCATTACGTATCCAAACAGGGACGAATATGAAGCTTTATTTGTTTTTGATTTTGGAATAGTTTTTTTGTTTTTGTTGCAGGACGATGATGAGCTAAGGCGTTTGTTTTTTTTTAACTTTCCTAATTTATTTTTTTAAATAATGTAGTTGTATTTAGTTGAATGCTTAATTTTATTTGCTCTACCATTTCCACGTACATGGTCAAAAGTTTTATTCCACTATATTCTATCGATAGTGTTTGTTTTAATTCAGAATGTCAGATAATTATTCAGTTTTGGGAACACAAACTCTGTGATGTATGACTAATTTATGTGATAGTGCTATGGAACAGAGACTGTAGACAGTTAAATGAATCCTTGTTCTTCATGTTGAGGCTGACTGTACGTTGCTAAGTTAGATACACTTTGTATAAATGTATCAGGATTTTTATGATAGCATTAAGATTAAGCGTTCGTACTAGTTTACATATTTAGCGATGTTTGCTAATTTAAAAATGGAAGGAACTTTTTACTCCGACACATGGCAACCAAGGAGGTAACTTATCAAAGATTATATTAGATTATTTAAATTTCGATTTGGTTTGAAAATGGAGCTATTTAAAGTAAAGAAGAAACAAATGTACACATAGGCGCGTGAATAATTATCGTTATTCGTCATTGATTCTGAAATTTATAATAATTTATTTAATTTGAATTTTGTGCATTATTTGAGTAAAGTACTAAATAAGCCTTGGCCGCAACCAGGCATTGATGTCCCTGGTGCAGACCATGACAGTAATGTACTATAAACAACCGAACACGGTGGCAATTCAAATAACAAAACACAAAACAATGCCGACAAAATGTGCAATTGACGTTTGCCCATGCAATCCGCAGACAAGGGTAGCGGAAATCGAGCGGAACCACTTTAACTATCTGCCTCTGCGTTCCACACACGAAGGTGTTCCATACACAAAGCAATGAAATGGCACTGATAGGCATGTTAGTACTGAAATCTATTTTAGTGTTTCTACACGCTCCGACTGCCTAATACTCGGACTAGAAATACACTCACACACCCCTGTTCACTCTTCATCTTAATCTTTCCTTCTAATAAAACAAAAATAATTTCTGGTTTAATGTTACAAAACAAACGTGAATCTGTATGGAAACTGTATGTATAAATAAATAAATAAACTGCCCCAGTGCGTGTCGGACCACGCATAATAAAGGGCTCCGTAGTTGGGATGAATTTATCCCAAAAACAAACTTAACATTGTAGTTGAAAAACATTTTCTCCCATAGGTACATCGATATACGTCATGGTCAATTCTCCAACTGCAAATGTACCTCAGTTGAAGATCGCAAAAAAATCTGTAATTATATGATAAAACTTCGGGCTTTTTCCTTTGCTTGTGCTGTAGCCCTGTAGCATCTTGCTTCTTGCTAAATTTGATGATTTTAGTACAACGGGAAGTACCCTATAGGAATTGCTTTATTTGCGAGTTTCAAAATATGTCGCTTAAAAGACCGTATTTTTTTATTGCGTTGACTTAGAAGCTTGGTTTTTTTAGAGCTCCAAGGAAATATAAACTTATGTATTTGATATTAATTTCAACTTGATACCTCCACGCGTTATTGAGAAGGGTCTTGACAGACTGATAGACAGACATACAGACAGACAGTCAGACTGACAGAAGGACAACGAAGTGATCCTATAAGGGTTGCGTTTTTTCCTTTTGTGATACATAACCCTAAAATTAAATTTTGTTTGGTTTTTTTAGCTTCTTGCAGGTCAGCCTAGGAAATTGTCTGTTGCTTAACCGGGCTTTCCAGTGGTTTCTTTATAAATTAAGGCCTCCAACCAAGACATAATACTTATAAACTAAGATAAATTAAAGTCTCTATCATCATCATTTCAGCCAAAAGACGTCCACTGCTGGATATAGGCCTCCCCCAGCCACGCCCCTTCGACCGATTCTGTGCGTTCCGCATCCAGCAGATTCCTGCGGCCTTTACAAGGCCTCCAACCAAGGCATAATACTTATAAACTAAGATAAAGTACTATAGTCGGTACTTATGGAAATTTTTATACTTACTCAAATAGCAATAGTCTTTGCCATCAATCCTGACCTCAGGAGCGTCAGAAATACCAACAGGGCAGACCACAACCGCACGGCCATCAGCTGCGGTCTGCGCAGTGAGAAGGATACAAGGCAGACACGTCGCATATCCTTGCGGTGTAAGCAGTTTACAACTATCCGTAACGTTTTAGAATAGACGCCACACCACATATTCGATAGCAGCTCACCGCACATATCGGTGCTACCTACGTAAGTTAGACTTCCATCCTACGCAAACACTCGGCATTTCAACAAACAAACATTTCCTACCGACTTCATTATTAAAGGCCATTCACCTCATCGGCTCGTCGCCAACCAGACGTCAACCCAACGTTACCAGGTCGGCTCAGCAGCTCAAACGGGTGGATGGCCCCGTGTTAGCTCGATGACTGCTGTTTACCAGCTACTCCCGACCCAAGGCGATGCCATTACGATGCTTATAAGTGTGCTTTGCATAGAGTTTCATAGAAAGAATCTTGAACGGCTCGAGTTGACGGCGATACTAATCCCGTGCAGAGCTTATACGTGTGCCTTGACCTTTAAACTGCCCACATGTCGCAGTGGATAAACGGTCCGCAGTCACGTCGTGCGTCAATGAGAATACATACAAAACGAGGTTCATAACTCACTGTGGACTGTGCGACATGTAAATTCTGATTTTCAACTCGTGACAGCGAACCGAAAAGCAAAATCAACCTACGAATATCAACTCTGTAAAGTGAATTGATTTCGTTCCGCTTATATGCTGCATGAAATGTGGGACGTGTCAGAAAATCAACTTTTTCATACTATTATATATACAAAAAGTTGATTTTCATCATAGTTTCGAGAATTTATTCAGAAAGGTTTGTGTACTTAAATACAGCACAGACTCTCGATTTTTTTACAGCAAGTAATGTATAAATAAATAAAAACTTTTTACAAAACAAAACAACCAACTTCCAAAAACAACAGTGTGTAATATATTGGGGTCGGCTTCTAGTCTAACCGGATGCAGCTTAATATCAGTATTTTACATGGAGCGACTGCCTATCTGACCTCCACAACCCAGTAACTGGGTAATACGATACCCCTTGGTAAGACTGGTTGTCAGACTTTCGGGTTTCTGTCGACCCGTAACGACTGTCAAAGATCCACGAATGACAGCCGGGACCAACGGCTTAACGTGCTTTCCGAGGCACGGAGGAGTCTCGGTATGTAGAAATGGTCACCCATCCACGGACCAACCCCGGCAAGCGTAGCTTAACCTGACAGATCGACCCGAGCGGCTGTTAGTACTTAGCCACGAGCTCCTCCAAAAACAATACTACAAAGAGAAAAATAACTTCAATTTTAGTTTAGTTTATATTTTTCACTTTTTGTTGTGGTACCTACCCCACACAAATTCAAATACCACTACCTGCTATGTAAATAACATTGGCCGGAAATTATTATAACATCATCCACATAGACTAAGTGCGAAAAATACGTATTATTGAAGCTTACTCAAAAACTACCCAAGCAAAGTTAATAAAATTTATAAAATGGACTGGCGCGCAAGCTTCTTCTACAAAATGAAAAAAAAAATACAAATGAACTTAAAACCTCCTCCTTTTTGGAATTCGTTTAAAAATCGAGTTTGTCTTGTCGTTTGATGCACTATTACACTAAGTAGGTACTTTTATTAAAAGTGGCTGTAGGATGTCAACTCAACAGTTAACTCAAATATGTTCTTGCTCCACGTAAACAACATAATACACATTTAAATTGCACGGATACGTGCCTCACTCCGTTTGCTAATCTAATATGAATTCATATGTCATATTCTATTTCTGTGGAACTAGAGTGTGTTACACGTAAGGACGAATATACTAGCGCAGGTTAGATTTAACAGAAGCCTAGCCTTTTCCCAACTATGTTGGGGTCGACTTTCAGTCTAACTGGATGTAGCTGAATACCAGTATTTTACATGGAGCGACTGCCTATCTGACCCACCAACCACCCACTGCAACCCAGTAACTAGGTAATGTGAAACCCTTTGGTAAGACTGGTTGTCATACTTTTCGGGCTTCTGATGACCCGTAACCACTGTCAAAGATCCACGAATGACAGCTGGGACCAACAGCTTATCGTGCTTTCTGAGGCACGGAGGAGTCTCGGTATGTAACCGGATGACCTTACATAATCTAGAAATTAATTATACTAAAACTAAATTAATGACTTTGCACCCTTATTTTAGCTTAGCTCCTCTACACTAAAATTCAACTTTAACGGCTCAAAATTGGAAAGTGTTGATGAATTTACATTACTTGGACTTACAATAGTCAAACATATTAACTGGAAAACACAAATACAAAAAACCCGTTAAAAAATTTCATAATTCTCGTACGTTCTCCGCGAAATAAATAAAAACAACCTATCTACAAACTGTCCTCACCACACCACCTATTATGCATATGCCAATGCATGGCTTAGCTATGGCGTAACTATCTGGGGAAATAGTACAGATGCACTAACTCTACAAAATAAATTACTTAGAATCTTGGTAAACATTGATCAAACTAACAGCTGCAAACCCTATTTTCTAAAACATAATATTCTAACCCTCCCCAGTATTTACATTCTAGAAATATGTAAATTTGTCATCAAGCAAGTAAGCATCAAGAGTTCTACACAAAATGCGAAGGTATCCAATCACAATACACATTTAGGCACCGATCTAGGCTAAATATACCAACATCCAAGCTAAAAATGCATTCTACAAGTCCCTACGTAATGTCTATAAAAATATAACAAACTACCTGACATAATGAAGAACGAAGAAAAGTTAAATATATTTATAAAAAAATCTAAAAAAATTACTCATAAACAAATGCTATTTATTACTCCTTAGATGAATATTTAAATGATAAACATAAATAATAGCAGTAGTAGAATTAATAATAATTTTATTGATGATAGCACGCAATTTATAGGTATGTTTAAAATATATTAATGATGCGGTAATCATTAATAAATAATACAACAATAATAAATAGCAATATTAATTGTTCAAAGGAAAACAATTTATTTATATGAATAAACAGAATTATAAAACATATATTATGTACAAATAGGTATATACAAATAATCTAAAATATTTAAGTACTTTTTGCAGATAAAACATAAATAAAATAGTTAAACGAAATGTTAGAACCTTATTCGCAATCTCCTGACTTTGATTATTATGTAAGTTAAAACTTATTCCCATAATAATATCTTAATAATCTTCTAAAACAGGGCTTCCTCTCTCTTACCCTTTTTGCTGTGCCCTACAGGGATCATAATGATCTTAATTATATAGTTACCACTTATGTACACATTATGGTAAAGCAATAAAGATATTGAGTATGTACGGACCAACCCGGGCAGGCGTAGCTTAACTTGATGGAACGACCCGTGCGGCTGTTATTACTAAGCCACGAGCTCCTCTAGATTTTACAGTGTATAGAGGTTTATTTGTATAGTTGAGTTATAATTGGAGTGGTCGAACTTTGAAGGTTTGTTACCCCCCTCTGTAAATTAATGGGATGGTTGTTGATAGAAATTGATTTTAAATCAATACCTATATCAGAAGATCTTCAGCGAAAACTCCTGCCTTAAATTGGAAACAAATAAGCTGGGTGCTGAAGAATTGAGTTTTTAAAATAATGAGGTCGTTATTTGCCCAAAATACTACCATTTACTGAGAACTGAAAACAATATAATACGGTATACGAACATAGGTACATTCAGTCAAAAAAATGTTTTAATAAAATCGTCCCGAAGATTAATAAAAATTCTCGAACTACATATCACTCACATATTGAAAAATAAAAGTGGGTATATTAGAAAAATATGACTAGAAGAAGAATTTCATCCGGAGCAATACCGTCAACATAAATAGAAATTACAAAGGAAGCACCGAGGCAGTAAGGCATACCATACTTATCGCCTGCTTCAGAATTCAATAGGGAGGGATATTCAACTAAATAATATTGAGCTTTAGACTAAAATGAAAAAAAATCGTGGATTTAATAAAAATAACTAGTACATTTTCTGCTGAGACCAAAACTATAAACGTAATATACAGGGAAGTTTTATAAAATGTAGCTATCGTTTTAGTATATAGTGGTGTCTCGTGACTTCCACGCAAACTGTTAGGCTTTGACGCCAGAGCGACGCCTGACGAAAAAAATTCAGAATATCTCATACTGAGTGTAAAATCTACACGCCTTTGCGGCGGCGGCGGCGGTGCGGTGCATGGGTGATATTCATTCGTAAACACAAATATGCGGTCCGACGCCCCTACGGCTCCGGCATCATGTACACACGGCTACACATCAAGCTATACATTTCCAGTATAAGCTGACCTCGCATTGTATGGAAATCCTATAGAATAGAATAGGTCTTTATTTGCTTAGAATTTAGGTACTATAAATAAGTTGTTAAATCATATGTACATTCTGCCTTATTATAGCATGCAAATGTAATACAAAGTAGAGGATAATAAAGATAATATATTGAAAATAATTATCATTTAAGAAATCCTGCACAGAATAATAACATTTATCTACAAGTAATTCTGTGAAACGTTTTTTAAATTAACAACGCAAGATTAGCATAAACTGGAAATGATGCTTGATGTGTAGCGTGTACAGGAAGCCTTTTAGGGCGCACCGTGGGTGGGTCCATTTTACACTGAATTTATTTATACTTGCATACCAAAATTGCAAAGAATCGGAAATAATATTGTGGCTTGACTGCACCGCTATGCATAGCGAGCAGTTTTATAATAATATAGTACATTATAGTCACATCAATAATAATTGCTATTCAATGAAATTATCTATAACAGAATGAAGCCGAGCAGGTAGAGCTTTAGCGGAATACCTATGATATCAATTCTAGACAGAATATGCACAAAATAATTGCAATCGAGATTGGATTGGTTTCGAATTCGATGTTATACCAGCGCTGCGGTATTTATTTATTTTTAAATATCGCAGCATCATGCTGAGATAGGAGCCTTTTTGGCCTCGCACAGGTCGTTATTAATTTTGTTTGTTAGTTTTTAAAATGCTCCTTTTTTATATTTGTTAATTATATTTTTATCTTTTATTACTGTTTTGTATTTCCTGTGCGTGTCCCAAATAAAATATTTTTCTTTCTTTCTTTCTTTCAATGATAAGCTCAAAGCCAATCCTAACATAATACTCATATGCCTTCATAAATGGCTCACGTATATTTCTGGCAAGTGTTGCGCGTATAACTAAATATTCGAATTATTTGTGTTTATCCGTTTTTTTCTTTAATAAAAGGAAGATAACTTATATCTAATAATACCTGTAAACGAGCATTCTTGTATACATATAATCTGAATCTCGGAAACGGCTCCAACGATTTTCATGAAATCTAATATGCACGGGATTTCGGGGGCGATAAATCGATCTAGCTAGGTTTCATTTTTAGAAAATGTCGTTCAAAAATAAAAAACCGAGCAAAGCTCGATCACCCAGATATTTATGATAAATTGAGCAACTGAAAAAAAAAACTCTTTAAACTTATAGTTTTTTATACCAAAGAACTTACACACACTATAAAATATTAAGATTGAATCGAATAATTCTTGAGTTAAGTTTAGGAAATACATTCAGGAAAATTGATTGTTAAGCTAATCACCCTACGTCAATTTTCCGTATTACAGCCATTTAATACAACTGTCAAAGAGCGACGGTTGTGATTTGACTATGAGACATACGATAGTTGCGGACACTTTAATACGTTCAGTGCCGGGAGCCCTCTTGGAGGATTCACCTAGTCGCATATGAGATGCCGTGAGCCCTCGCGGAGGGCTCATTTTTAGGGTTCCGTTGCCAAATGGCAAAAAACGGAACCGTTATAATAGATTCGTCATGTCTGTCTGTCTGTCTGTCCGTCCGTATGTCACAGCCACTTTTTTCCGAAACTATAAGAGCTATGCTGTTGAAACTTGGTAAGTAGATGTATTCTGTGAACCGCATTAAGATTTTCACACAAAAATAGAAAAAAACAAATAATTTTGGGGTAACCCGCACTGGGCCCACGTGGTGAATTCCGGCCAACCCCCTTCCACAGAGAGGAGGCCTGTGTACCAGCAGTGGGAACATTGTAGGCTGATTATGCTAGTATGCTATATTCGGCTGCCATCCGGGTCGTGGCGATCGGCAAACTTCGTTCGAAATCTACCCTCACTTAATCATGTTTGGGTTGGGTCGGCACAATTCGAGCTATGCCGAGCGGTTTTTTCCCGAACATAAATCTACATACAGGGTCAAAAAAAAATCTTTATAGTCCGTCAGTCAGATAATAAAAAAATATTAGACACGTATTTTTTGCTTCATCATAGTAATAAAAATTACTATGATAAAACGCATTAAACTTGGGGAGTGGAGGTGGCTACGTCACTAGTTAGTATAAAATTTACGTACTCGTGACATCATGGCACATTTTAACTCAATGTATCACCGTAATCATTTGATAACGTATAAAAAGAAAAAATATGTATCCAATATTTTTTAATAATCTCCAAGACGGACAATATATATGTTTTTATCATCCCTATTTTGCCGCCTGGCAATGCGTGCTGAGCAGAAAATCTTTGTAGCACCCCTATAAAATTTAAAACTAAAGGGCACAGTTCACGGCACGTGCCAGTATCAAGGTAATAGAATTAATTTATAAAAATAGTGAGTGATTAAAATAACTGGAAAGAGAATTTGCAAACTATGTGATAATATAAACTCAATACTTTAACTATCGGCACCAATTAATTATATTATTAGTGTGTGGTATCATCTTCTAATCACTAAACACTAAAGAGGGTAATTATCACCAAAAGCCATAATGCCAACAAACTCGTATGTCTACAATACCTATTTCTTACAAATGAAATTAAATTAAATGAAATGAAATTGGTTATTCTGTAAATAGGATATTAGAATCACTTTTACACGTCATAAAAAAATAATAATACATCTAAAAATATAACTAATAATACATCAATGCACTCAGTACTCATGCATAACAATCGTGTCGAGGTAATTTATTATTATTAAGATAATTTATATTATAATTTATTATTAGTGACGTACTTTAAATCGCTCGTTGCGTTCAGGATTCTACTTTAGAATCCCTCGCTATGTTCGGGATTCTACTCTAGAATCCTTTGCTCCGCTCTGGATTCAAAGAAACACTTTCGTCTTTAAAATAGTTGTATATCTATATCATTATGGACCGCGTGACTTTTAATATTTATAAGTAGTAAGACAAAAGTAATTAGGTATAAGTATACGTTATTTTTTGTCTTTTTTAATCCCAGTAAGATTTCTCGATATTCTGTACGATGCACTCAGCAGATATTAATATTATTTGCTTATAAATCAGTCTCTCATATTGTACTATTGATGTCTAATTCTCTAGAACAAAAACCATCACAATTTTTCCCGTATAAGTCCGCGACCGGGTGGCTACTAAACCGCAGTGAATGTCATAACAAAACAAAAGCATGTCGAGTGATGTTAATCCGTGGAAAGTCTGAGTGCATCTGCACCGGACCATCGACACGTGTTTGGAATTACCCAGAACTTCTACCTGTGTTTTCGTGAAGGCTACGCTTCACTTATAACTTTCCGTGAAAATTACAGGTGTATGCTCGAATGTTTTTCTTCGTAACCTTAACCGCAGGCTACACTGGGAAACTAAGTTCGTTTAGCTTCGCTCATCCCCGCGTTTGCATACCCGAAGTATGCTGTTACTGCGAACTATGATGTTTTTTTTACATGTTGTATACATGGAATTGTTTTCTGACGATTGCGGAGGTCAGTGTCTTTTCACACATTCCACTGGATAGCTGACTGGCCTGCGGTGGTGAATACATTGCCGAAATATTTTACTGGTACGAGACAAAATGTCAAATATTCATACTTTGCCACACCACCCAGTTTCGGCTATGAAACCGCGTTCACCCCAAAACATATTGTCGGCCGCCGGCTGTGAGCCTCAAGTTTAAAATGTATGAAAAAACCACTTCAGCCGCCAACTGACTGAGTCACATGGTAAAATGAAAAACTTACCTTACTAGTCTCTTTAACCTAGTGCAACTGCTAACCTTATTAGGTTCTTTGTCACCTCCACAGAATAGCTGATTTACCCCCGCGGGGGTAATTACCCCCAGGTTTGGAACCTAGGCACTAGGCAATCCTCATATTAATTTAAAGCACACATGTACTCGTATTGTGTTGTCACAATTCACATTGCAATCATTTGTAGACTGCTGTAATTGAATTCCTTGTGATATAATTGTATATTTCATGTAAAAATATGAGGTAAATGAAGAGGTCATCATAATCTCCACTGACCCTATCTAGTCTGGTACTCCAACTGAACGAAACGAAATTTAAATCATGTATAAAACGCACACTATGCTGCCAAGCATATAATAAGTTGGGGGATTACATCGCTGATAAAAATGCTTGGCTCAGCGCTGGTCCAGCTCCACAAGGGCGCATAAACTAATTGATTAGCATTCAAAAGTATTGTTGCAGCTGCTGAAGATTGTAAAACTATATTTCCTTTGTATAAATTCAATCTCTTTGTATTGTATAATTGCATATCACATGTGTGAGCACTGTGACCATGTTGTACATTCCATAAAGCTACCATTTACTGGGTACGTCTTTCATTGACTTGAATGTGCCCTGGCGGCTGAGAGTATGTCATGCTCACTCAAATGTCTCGCTGATGGTGGCGTGTGAGTTGGATCATTAAATTCCCTTCAAAATGGTTGAGCTAAATGGTGCTGATCCATGCGTCATGTTCGTGAACGGGCGCCGTCAGTAGGGACTGGTCATCTCTTAGCTGCCACGGTTTATTTTAATTTATTTAAATTTTTGAATTGATATTATATTTTTATTACGGACGCTTTTAACGTGCACGTCTTTCTACATTGTTCTCACATGTATAAGTTCAACACGAATGATGTAACCAATATTTTGTAACAATATTTTGATTTAAAAGAGTGTCCGTGGAGTTTCTTGCCCGTTCTTCTCCATAGGTACCTACTACGCTTTGGAATGGGCAACTAGCTTCATTTTTCTGACTGACCGACCCCTTGACAATTCAAAAGTGCCTGTAATTGGTTTATTTGAAATAAATGCTTTGAGTTTGAGTTTTGAGTTTGAGTGGTGCTGATCCATGCGTCATGTTCGTGAACGGGCACCGTCAGTAGGGACTGGTTATCTATAACTGCCACGGTTTATTTTAATTTTTGTTTTTATATTTTTACTACGGACGCTTTTAATGTGCACGTCTTTCTACATTGTTCTCACATGTATAATTTCAACATGAATGATGTAACCGATTTGTTGTTACAATATTATAATTAAAAGAGTATCCGTGAAGTTTCTTGCCCGTTTTTCTCCATAGGTACCTGTAATTGGTTTATTTGAAATAAATGCTTTGAGTTTGATATCTGGATTTTACCTACCTTGCGCTTATATAATTTCTAACGTGACGACAGTATGTAACCGATTTGTTGTTACAATATTATAATTAAAAGAGTATCCGTGAAGTTTCTTGCCCGTTTTTCTCCATAGGTACCTGTAATTGGTTTATTTGAAATAAATGCTTTGAGTTTGATATCTGGATTTTACCTACCTTGCGCTTATATAATTTCTAACGTGACGACAGTATCTTTAGGTTTTAATATGCTCGGTAAATTATGTAAAGTCAGGAGAATTTGTAAAGCGAAATAAAAAACGTGGGGTTCCAGAGAAAATTGTATGGAGGGGGGATAACGCTTTTTGCTTACGTGACGATTTCTACCAGTCAACTCTTACCGCAAGCCGCGTTAAAGAACATAACACATAAACACATAACATCACGCCTTGTTTCCCCGAAGGGTTGGGCAGAGGTGTCCCTGTAGCAGGTACACCCACATTCCGCCAGTCAAAAAATGATTGAGAGTTGTATTGATTTCTAATGGTTATATTTAATGGTTGCGAATCAAATTTGGTCAACATACAACCTGACACTGACCGTTAAATTGCAAAAAACGCAAGAAAACTACCTTATGGCATCCACCAAAGCTTGACTAACAGGTTGTTATTGTTCGTATATTCAAATCATAACTGCCTTTCTTTGACAGTCTGTTATATAAAATGGCTCTAATACGGCAAATGGACGTAGGGTGACAATTTGCTTTAACATTTAATTTCCCAGACCGTATAACATTTCAAAGGAAAAAATTAACCGGGCAAGAGCGTGTCGGACCACGTACAATGAAGGAATATTTTATTTGATTTATTTATAACACAACTTTTCTCACTGTTAGACTGGTTAGACTGGAAGCCGACCCCAACATAGTTGGGAAAAGGCTAGGCAGATTTTATTTTTCTCATTGTGTATATCGTAATATCCATTTTATCTTAATATTAAATGATTAATTTTTTAAAGTGAAACTTTTATTACATCGTCTCAAACTTTTTCGTCTGTGTGTTGTATGTCGCGTGACGGTCGGCCGCGAAGTGAAAGGCGCTCGTCAGAGCAGCCAAGGCCAATATGGCGGCGCCTGTAGTTCGATTAAAAGTTTCACTTTTACCGTGGTTTCATAAAACCACAATCCTTTTTTTTATTAAGGATTACTTGTTTTTTTACGTGGTGATGCTAAACATAACCAACCGTTGTTACACTATTTTAAAAGGATTACTAGCGTCCCATCTCTGATTCACTCAGGTGCAATCTACTTGATAAGGTCACATGCCAAAACATTGACATTTCTGTGGTAAATAAAGGTGAAAACCGCCTCAAAATCCATTGTGCAGTTTAGTAGAACTTAGCGGACATACAGACGGACACGAAAACGGGGTTGCTGCCCCCAAACTGCCAGTTCATCATCATCAGCTGATAGCTGACCTCCTGCCAACCCACGATGCAAGTGTGGTGATTAATGCTCATTTCTTCTCAGCCCGACCTCTTTCAGAGGAGGTCTTTGCCTCACAACTGCTGACAAATATCGGTCAGACAATTCTATAATCTTCGTTAGTCTAGTGTTCACAAGCGTTACTGCTTAGCATGATGTCCTGGATTTTATTCCTAGATCGGGAACTGTTATTGGGTTTTTCCATCAGGAATTTCTCAGTAGCAGCCCGGAGTCTGGATTTATACCCAGTTGAAGGCGATAGGCTCGCCCCGTATTATTTATTTATTTATTTATTTATTTATTTAATAACTATGGATGACTTACAGCTAAAACAAACATAATAAAAAATTGTATGCGAGACTGACAGCCAATTAAAAGTCTTCACTTCTAAAAACAGATTGGAAAGAAGGAGTGTGAACAACACGACACAGCTACCAAAGAAAAAGAAGAGAGAAAAAAAAAACAGTATAACATTCAAGCAAAACATAACATTATGGCAAAATGTGAGTGTACGAATAGGTACAGTAAGCGCTCAAAAGTGCATGAGCACGCTAAGAGTCGTATTGCTGTGAACACGCGGTATAGCTCGTACATTTGTATGTGTAAGCAACACGATACACACACCACAGCACGAAACAACAATATATTTCCGTCGCTTTAAACATGCTAGCACACACGCACTATGCGCGTGAACTTGACCAGTTAATGGCATTGCTAAAATTCGATAGTAACTTAACAAGTGCAGATAGCAGAAAGCGTTAAGCGTTGGTATGAAATTCAAACTGCCTCAGGTTCTAATCTCGTAAAACACAGTGCGGTTTTTTGCAAATATTATTATTTTTGTTTTCGATAATAATATTTTTTAAATATTGGTGCTTTTTTATGTTGTTATTGCAATAAAGGTTTTAGAATAAAAAATGCGTGATATATGATAACAAAATTAAAAAAAATATGTTTATTCGTTATATTTATTTTACATAAGTTAAAAAACTGCTACAATTATTTATCATTACTTCAGCTGAATAAGATGTGAAATAGATGTCAAGAAACTTAGAAGCAGTTTATATTATTTTGACATAGGTATTTAAATTATGAAATATTTCAAATCTTTAATGGATTTTTTCACCATAAATATTAAGCTTTGATCATGGTCGAAGTAATTAAGTAATAAATAAGAATATTAGACTACTTAAAATGTAAAAAACTACTTACAGAATAGGTAATTTTAAGGTTAAATATGGGCAGTTTGTTTATATTTTATTTGTATTAATTATTTTACATTTTATTTGACTTTAGTAAATATTGGTTGTTATTGAGGTTAAAGCTTAAGTATTCATTTTCTTTACGAAAAGAAGATTGAAACTAAACCTCAAATTTTAATCCTAAAAAATACTATTACTAAAATAATATTAAACAATTTCGGTATATCTGCAAGAAGTACGACAAACACCCTATTGAAAAGTGCTTAAAAAATTCGTTACCATAAATTCATGCAATAACGAATCTGTTGTTTATTAAGTTGGTACGGTCAATATTTTAAGGTCAAAAACGGTTTTCTAGCTGGTCTTCAGTGATGCAAGCCTTCAGAGTGCACGGCGAACGGTTCATAATGACGTGTTTTTAATAATTCAGCAAAATATCTCGTTGGTATGAAACTATTTGTTTCATTCACCATTTGACGTCGCTGCTACTCGATAATAAGCCCCTTCCTCATATCTCTTAACCCTCACAGTATTTCTCTAGAACAAAGAAAAACATTGTTTTTATTACACATAATACCTTATTATTTATTATTCACTAATCGAATTAAACCTCACAATGAATTTAAAACTTTAAAGGCATCTTCTGTCTCAACAATACCTCTGTTCTATCAACAATACCCTTGATTAAGATTTATGTTTAGTAAAATATGAAATATATAAATGATAACACTCACACTTAGTCCGGTTTCATTAGATATTCACTTCACTTTTACGCAGCGCAATAATATAATATTCTCTGATCTGATCTGATCTCTTCAATATATTTTATGCCTGCTTTTTGATAATAATAACCACAACACTGCGCTAAATACTCGTCACCAATATTATCTACGAACCAACAAAGTTCTATTAATTAAATACTCGTAACAAACTGCATCTACCCCACAGAAATCGAAATAATTTACTTAGTTTTTTGTGGTCTACCTGCTAAACTTTAATATTTATGTGAACAAGACGAATGAAACTAAAAACGAATGATGATTATTGAACTAGTCATTGGTTGCAGACAAAGTGAGTGTGTGTGTGTAATGTGCGTGTCTACAGTATTGTAACAACTTATAGAAGAAGGTCGTAAGTCAAACCGAAGCGTCAGTCTATTGCTTTGTGAGATTGCTCATGGACTTTTGGTCGGTACTGTACACTTCTGCCTTCGGGGAAACAGGCGTGATGTTATGTATTTATATTAATTCTATAAAGTAAGTCCAACAAACAAGAACGTAAGTATATTACGAAAGACAAAGTCAAGAAATGTCACGTACTGATAATAAAATTTACGCTGAAGCCAGTAAATGCACTGATAGTATAAGAGCCTAACCCTCAACTGTTATTTGAATGAGAAGTAGTTTCTATAAAGGATAACAATAATGTCTTGGAACTCAGTTAAATAGTCCTGGCCAAACTACTCTATTAAAGTGAGATGAGAGTTTTTCAATTAAGACTTCAATTAAAAAAAATGGTTAAAAAGTCACGAACTCGAATAAAAAAAATTTGTATTACTACACCAAGCAATACTATAGCTAATTAGGATCAAACCCTTCAAAAGAATGATTAGTAACAAATGAAAGAAAATCATACATTTTACGGATCTACTTAGAACACGCAACACACCTTAACAATTATCTCAAACAATTAACAGATGATGCTAGACTACGATAACAGACAGCGGTGTCAACTTGCAAGGAGGCTGACAGTACGGTACCCGATCTTTTGTCCCTCTGACACGCTTCACATCCGTTGCAATGGAATACAGTAGGATTTGCTATGTACAAACAAATTCATCATCATCATCATTTTAGCCGAAAGACGTTCCCTGTTGGACATGGCCTCCCCCAAGCACCGCCACTTCTACCGGTTCTGTGCTTCTTCCGTCGATTCTTCGCACCCCTTGCCGCACCATAGCCTTGACTGCTATCGTAGCCAAGGGTAGGTGGGCCGCCGGGTACTAGGGACCGTTTTTTTATAGTGCTTGTCACGTTTTGATGTCAAGGTTTTTTACATTGGTTTTTAGTTTTTTCCAGGCGTGGCGTCGCAGTATGGCGTTAAAATGCATGGAGAACGCTGCTGCCCATTCTCTAGTGAGTTCCTTAGTCGCCTTTTACGATACCCACGGGAAGAAATGGGATGGTGTTATTCTTTACGTCCGGCACCACACGGAACAAAGATGAAAAACAACTCCTCATAAAATAATTGTAAAAAAATATAACGATAAAATGTTTTATTCTGAAAAGAAAACTAACAACCAGCTTCTGACCAAGTGGAAAATATTTTATATCTTTGATCTATTTGCAAACAGAAGTTAAATTTCAATAAAAATTAAACTGTTTTTTGAGCAGAATGTTCGTTTAATAATCCAAATCAATTACTCAGGCAAGTGGAATGCATTTTAAAGCATTTTCAGGGTTTACTGATGTATTTACGTTTCACTAGCCAGGCCAGACAGCCAGATTTCAAATCAATACATAAAAACCTCTTTTTCATAATGTTCCGTACATCGCTCGATTTACATTTCGATAGTTTCATTAAACATTGGCAGTAAACGCTGCGTCGTCCTTCCTTCGCAATAGCGAAATGCCGACTGGGTTAGATTGGGGAACTGGCTGCAACAAGCCAATGGCATTCAGGAAATATTTGAAAGAGCGCCAAGTCGTTTTATTCAAACAACTGTTGCTTAAAACGATATCAGAACAATGATTTCTGACATAACTAAATCGTATATTCAAAAGACATGAATTTAAATTAAATTCTGACTTATTTAAGTCGTTGGTATTGCCTGTATTTTGGATATTCATAAGTTTTGTCGTCAGAGCGTGCACAGTCCTTCTGTGTCAACGCCGGGTCGGCGACTGACGTTATCCGACGTTGCAACAAGCTTACTACGTATAGCAAATAGACGTAGTAGGCGCAGAGTCGTTTGAAGTGAGACAGAGCGTACACGACGTTTTGTTTGAATAACTTTTCTATTATTGAATGTTGACTGTCTGGTTTCTGCATGGAAGCATCATATCATTTGAAGATATTTTTTTGCATTTAGTTCATTTTAATGAGCATTATCTTTATTTATAAATTATGCATGCAGTTGAATAATAAGCAAAGAAAATTGAATCATTGCTTCCTTATCAGTAGAATTATCGTCAAATTCTTAACTACCTATTAAAGTATAAAAGAGTCCAAGTGCAAGTCGGATTCACGAAGAATTCCGTACCAATCTAGCCTAGCCTTTTCCCAACTATGTTGGGGTCGGCTTCCATTTTAACCGGATTCAGCTGAATACCAGTATTTTACATGGAGTGACTGCCCATTTGACCTCCACAACCCAGTAACTGGGTAATACGATACCCCTTGGTAAAACTGGTTGTCAGACTTTCGGGCATCTGACGACCCTTCCGTACAATATTTAACACTACATTTTTTTTAATAAAAAAAAAATGAAACAGCCAATTAATTGCAACCAACTTGGATGTGGCGCAGGCCGGTGCGACAAGTAGACATTCAGTATCAGTGCGACAAGTAGACATTCAGTATCAGTGCGACAAGTAGACGTTCAGTAGCCGTGTGACAGTAGACGTTCAGTAGCCGTGCTGTAGGTAGACGTTCAGTAGCAGTGTAACAAGTAGACGTTCAGTAGCCGTGCAGCAAGTAGACGTTCACTAGCAGTGCGACAAGTAGACATTCAGTATCAGTGCGACAAGTAGACGTTCAGTAGCCGTGTGACAGTAGACGTTCAGTAGCCGTGTGACAAGTAGAAATTCAGTAGCCGTGCGACAAGTAGACGTTCAGTAGCCGTGTGACAGTAGACGTTCAGTAGCCGTGCTGTAGGTAGACGTTCAGTAGCAGTGTAACAAGTAGACGTTCAGTAGCCGTGCAGCAAGTAGACGTTCAGTAGCAGTGCGACAAGTAGACGTTCAGTAGCCGTGCAGCAAGTAGACGTTCAGTAGCAGTGCGACAAGTAGACATTCAGTATCCATGCGACAAGTAGACGATCAGTAGCCGTGCGACAAGTAGACGATCAGTAGCAGTGCGACAAGTAGACGTTCAGTAGCCGTGCGACAAGTAGACGTTCAGTAGCCGTGCGACAAGTAGACGATCAGTAGCCGTGCAGCAAGTAGACGTTCAGTAGCAGTGCGACAAGTAGACGTTCAGTAGCCGTGCGACAAGTAGACATTCAGTATCCATGCGACAAGTAGACGATCAGTAGCCGTGCGACAAGTAGACATTCAGTATCAGTGCGACAAGTAGACATTCAGTAGCCGTGCGACAAGTAGACGTTCAGTAGCCGTGTGACAAGTAGACATTCAGTAGCCGTGCGACAAGTAGACGATCAGTAGCCGTGCGACAAGTAGACGTTCAGTAGCCGTGCTGTAGGTAGACGTTCAGTAGCAGTGCGACAAGTAGACGTTCAGTAGCAGTGCGACAAGTAGACGTTCAGTAGCCGTGCGACAAGTAGACATTCAGTATCAGTGAGACAAGTAGACATTCAGTATCAGTGCGACAAGTAGACGTTTAGTAGCAGTGCGACAAGTAGACGTTCAGTAGCCGTGCGACAAGTAGACGTTCAGTAGCAGTGCGACAAGTAGACGTTTAGTACGCGTGCGACAAGTAGACGTTCAGTAGCCGTGCGACAAGTAGACATTCAGTAGCCGTGCGACAAGTAGACGATCAGTAGCCGTGCGACAAGTAGACGTTCAGTAGCCGTGCGACAAGTAGACATTCAGTAGCCGTGCGACAAGTAGACGTTCAGTAGCCGTGCGACAAGTAGACATTCAGTAGCCGTGCGACAAGTAGACGTTCAGTAGCCGTGCGACAAGTAGACATTCAGTAGCCGTGCGACAAGTAGACGTTCAGTAGCCGTGCGACAAGTAGACGTTCAGTAGCAGTGCGACAAGTAGACGTTCAGTATCAGTGCGACAAGTAGACGTTCAGTAGCAGTGCGACAAGTAGACGTTCAGTATCAGTGCGACAAGTAGACGATCAGTAGCCGTGCGACAATTAGACGTTCAATAGCCGTGCAACAAGTAGACGGACGAGCTAGTCGAGGTAATTGTCCAAAACTGTACTGCTCATTAGGAGGCCTTAGTTCAGTTTTGAGTTATTAAGACAGATATTGCCATGGGGCTATTAGGCCTTTTAAACACACGTTTTTCTTGCCGTGAAAAACGACGGTTTATTCGCCGTGTGTAGGCAGGGTCGTTAGGATTGTATGGATTACTATGGAAGCTTGTTGACAGACACGTTTTTTCTACGGCGCGGTTTATACGCCGTACCGAAGAGAAACCGTGTCGTGTTCAAAGGGCCTTTCTTCGATTGTACTATTAACGAATGATTTGCAGCCTTGAACTCAATAAATAGGATATAAGGTGCTATTAACTAAAATTGTGATAATCTCCCTCGGGAAATATATTTCTGTTTAGCGATATTATTGATTAAGGCTCGTCTTGATATTATGTACCTATTTCTCTTTGAAGCCTCTTCTTTGCCTCTCCTGAATTTTTGATTTTTAATAGTGGTCTTTGTATTCCAAACAGATGTCAAAATTACATTTTATATCATTGTTTACTACAAAATTGTTAGTTGTAAAGTATTTGGCTAAAAACTAAACAATGTGATCGTTAATAATGATATTATAAATCGGATTCTGTATGTAAAGATAATTCAAAATCTTTTATGAATGAATTTCACATTTTGCCCCACATTGGGCACCAGGTCGCTATGAAGGCGAAGACTGCTGGTCGCTCCGGCAGGCAGTAGCCGAGACTCTCCAGCAACGATGGGGTCTTCAGAACTGTCGTGTGGAAGTCTTGGAAGTTGATCACCCCGTCCAGATCGGGGTCCATTCGCTTCAACATTATGTCAACCAACTCCTGCAACAAAAATACAGAGTATAACAAGCCATTCCATTCTGTTTATCGATCTAAGTAACATCGCACAAAAATAATTAGGTATCTACTGCCTACTTTTATTTTTGTTTGAAAAATAGCTGTTTAAGGTAGAGCTCAATGTAACGCACGCGAAACCTTGTTCTTATGGGTACATGCGACGACGGTACACGGGTCGTGGGGGTATTATATTAAGAGTTAAGTTACATAAAAACTTTTTAATCGCGACGATAGATCGTGGTGGAGTTACATGAAATTGAGTGGACTTTATAACATGTGTAATGAATTAAATAAGTGAAATTACAAACGGTGTCGGTTAAAAATGAAAACAAGAAAAATGTACGTTAATAATACGCGCAAGCGCAGCCGTGCGTGGAGGCCTGCAACTTTGTTCAGTCTGACTGTCGTGGCGCGGGGGCTCGCGGTCAGCCATGCGGCCGGCTGACTCACCTCTGTCCCCGCACCCCCCCGTTCACTGCCGTCAGCGCGCAGCGATGTTGAGAGGAACCACATTTGTTTTCGTAAAAAAACCCCAGAGAACGTTGGAACTTTGACCTTCAATATCTCCATGGTCAAAAGGTTCCCAGGTATGGTCCAGTACAAAAAAAATATCACAATGATGGATGGAATAAGTGACTCTCAGCTTCGTTAAGCGTCTTTTTACACTCGTTAGTAACTGTCGATTTTGTTTCAGGAACATCTTAAAACAGTACTTCCAAGTACCGAAAGTACGAGATTACTTACTACACAAAATAGGAGAGAGAAATTCGAAGAAAAATTTCTGTGTAATTATTTATTTAATGATTTTAAGATATTATAATTATAAAGGTTTGTAATCCCGGATGAGCAACCATAGAAAATATGATTCAGAGAAAAAATATATCTACAAAGCTGCATGAAATGATTCGCCTCATATTATTTTATCATAACAACAAGAGTTCGAAAATCGAAACTTCAAAGTATAGTATTTATGTACAACCTTTTTGACGTAAACACCTTTTTTCACTCGGAGTGAATAGATCAGCTGGTGGTAATTGCAATATAATGTAAGATTTCAATCGTTAATTACTATGAGAGTTTTAATACTACAGTAAGGCTAAGCGTGTGCTGAAACGCAGGTGACGCAACATAGCACAGAACAGATTTTGCAGGGTAAGGCAGGCGAGGCAGACAGGCCGCGAGCGCATGCTGCGATGCAGCTACACACGACACGTTCGCGTCCTAGCTAGTACAGTCAGCGTCAAATAGTTAGTGACACTCAGGGTATTCAAATAAATAGACGCAACCAAAAAGTCAATAATATCGGTACAAACAAAGTTTCCTTATTGTTGTCAACAATGTATTTGCTCAAAAGGTCGAGACGTTTAAAATGTCATATAGATCGGTTCAGTCAAACCGCCATAAATATGGTTACAGTCATCCCACCAATGGTATCCAAGCATTATAAGTGTTCAAAAATATGGAACACATTAGAAAAATAAACTAGCATGTAAGGGTGGCCGCACATGTCAGGTACCTGATCCGATTCTCCAATTCGGAAACCCGATCGGACGAGTGCCGCATACAGGCGATTGATTGTATTCGGTTTCTACGCTCTCCAGTCGTGTGCCAGAGCTTGTGGCGATTGTATCGAAGAACGCTTATGAAATTAAAAATATTTTAAAAAAGAATGGAGATGACGAATTTCTATTAGCAATTCTTTTGTCAAAAGAATGAAAGAAAAGAAAGCGATGCTATTGGGTATATGCAGAGATTGTACGAAGTCAATTCTATCGTTTAAGTCGTCATGACGTATGTTCCATAAACATACGGGATACTTTTCGACAATTAATCAGCACCACGTTCTTCCGCACCGCACGATGGCTAACTGGACTTCTGGACTCTGGAGACAAAACTGTACGAGCGAACTGAATGTGTGCACCGCTACATAGAAATTGCGTCATAGACGTCATGCTTAAAATGAAAAGGACAGCAGAAGTTTCTATCCATTTGATTTTGTGAAATGTTGACGTGAGAAATAATATTTAATATATAAAGCCGTAAAGTTTATTTTTCTAATGTGTTCCATATTTTTGAATACTTATAATGCTTGGATACCATTGGCGGGATGACTGTAACCATATTTATGGCGGTTTGACTGAACCGATCTATATGACGTTTTAAACGTCTCGACCTTTTGAGCGACTATATTGTTGACAACAATAAGACAACTTAGTTTGTACCGATATTATTGACTTTTTGGTTGCGTCTATTTATTTGAATACCCTGAGTGTCACTAACTATTTGACGCTGACTGTACAAGCAATCATTCAACAATTCATTGAAACATCAGTGGTAAAAAACAAGTGACGACCTGCACGCGTCACGCAGAAATCTGTGCCGGCTCTACAAGGAGACGCAGAGCAGGACAGACACATGTCTGCGTCGCATGTGCTTGCGCCGCAGCGTACGCAGCTGTCAGTATGTTCATGCATTACAAAATCTGCTCTGCCCTGCGCTGCGTGTACCTGCGTCACGTGCGTCTTAGCATACGCTTAGCCTTAGGGTTGAGACTGCAGAATATTTATATCATATCTGTATCAATGTTTAGTGTATTAAACCTGGCTGGTTTAATATGTGTAAACCGCTAGCTACCATAAATTGTCGTATGTCAAATATACTAGTTTGACTCCAACCGGCTTTTTGCTAAAATACTACACAAAGTAACACAGGTCCTGAATGTTCCATTCAGAGTTAGTACTGCACTAACTCTTAGGCACTAAAACCTCCATATAGTAACAACACGAAACATTCACTTGGGTCAATGTGCATATAAGAGGCTTCGCGCGGTGAAATCCTGCGCTACGCCGTAGCTCGTAGCGGCGTAGCGAGGACCGCGGACTATACGGGATCGGACCTAAAATAGTTATGTATATACTCGTAAAACTTTACAGAGTAACATATGTTACTCACCGGCCATTTGTTTGAGGTGTCGCAAGTGCGCGGAATAATGTTACAGAAGAAAAGTAGTTTATGTCGGTAATGCATATCACTGCATTTAGTTATGGTTTCCTAAAACTGCGGTGGCCGCCACTTAGCGTCCGCAATTTACGAGTCGCATGACGTAACTGAAAGTAAGTTGGTGTGTTTCCCTAGAGAGCGTTTATTGACACTGTAAAGTCAAACCCGGTTGCCATAATTTTCATGACAGCTGTCATTGCGACCGTAGCTTTATGCTGCGTTTCCACCAGAGATGTGCGAGTATGCGTAGCGAGGGATGTGTTTGTTAAGAACCAATAGAATCGCTTCATTTACCTAGCCTGGCTCAGCGCAGCTCCGGTGGAAATGGCTAAGCGGTGCGAGGTTTTTGTATGTACAAAACAAGTGAGGGATGGGTGCGAGGGATGTGTGCGAGAGATGTGTGCGAGGGATGTGTGTTAGGGATGGACGCGAGTGAGAAATAGTATCTGAAAAGAACCCGCTACACATTCTCGCAGCGCTCATCTGCGCACCGTTTCACAGCGTCGCTACACATCCTCGCACCGCTCAGCGGCCTAGCAGATCTCTGGTGGAAACACTCACATCGTTTCACAGCTGCGTTACGTATCCTCTTACCGCTCTCAGCTACCTCGCACATCTCTGGTGAAAACGAGGCACCCGTCCCACCGCGGGCGATTAACGGAAAGCTAGTAGAGAAATACGAGTTGGCGAGCAGCGAGTGCGCGACGGCGACGAGCGGCCACAGCTGTCGTAGTAACCTGTAGTTTTATTCAGTTCATGTCGAACGTCGAGAGGATTTTCCAAATTAATGGCCTTTTAATTTTGTTGAAGCTTAGTTGATAATTTAAAACCACACCAATCCGTTTGCGGTGGAATTCGGTGATACACCCGCATTCTGTTGGGACATATTAGATTTCTACAGTTTGTTTACTTCTCTAACTACTTTACATCAGCTGATGTAATAGCAATGCCGTTATACTACATAGTTTGTTGGATAGTCTTTTTCTTCTTCTTTTCATGTAGTTAATGACTAACCTGGTGTATGAGTTTTAAAGCCACCCATGGGTCTCCGACTTGGCTTATATGCCGTTGAGAAATATCTCTCAGGCATCACCGGTGTTTTCCTACACCGTTTTTGAAGTCCACCATCACATGAATCCGAAAAGTCAGAGGTGCGTGCCTTGAGGTTCGAACCCGAGACGTATGACTTGGCAGTTGAGTTAGTGTGAGTTAGCAGTGATTGCCTAGTGGTGTGCTTAGTGGTGTGAACAACTAACTAACAACTGCTGGTCGGTAGTGAACCATGTTAATTTAATTTGCATTATTAATTTGTAGCAGTAATTGTAGGTATGTATATTTTATAAATGTTTGTTTAGTCCAATCGGGTACGCTTTTAGTTGAACTAATTAATAGCGGGTGATGTCAATATTGCCTGAGCCTAATCAGTCTATAATGTTCCCACTGCTAAAACACAAGCCTTCTCTCTTCGAGAATATTGCATTAATATTACATTATATGATACAAAATCCACTTACCTACTAATTTATTTTACGTAGGCTTAGTGCTAACAAATGGATCATCTATATCTATACATTTAATAAAATAGTAACGAAATTAAAACTGCACACTGAATATTTTTGAAAAAGTTATTGCCACGAATTGTGGGATAGTTTGATGCCGAAAATGTTCTTGTTTGTCAGTATGTATGTTCCGTATTGGCGTAAAAACGGCTGAACGCATTTGGGTGAAATTTAGCACACAGTTTATAAACTAGATTATCACATATGGTACTTTTAATCCCGGCAATACTTTCCCGTGGGATATTTTCGAACATCCACGCGGGCGAAGTCGCGGGCAAAAGCAAGTGAAAATTAAATTACATTTGAATGTTTATGAAGAAGAAACTAATGTAGGCACTTTTTTATAATAATTGAACTCTTCCAATTATTATAAAATTGATACGTTTTTTTTATGGGTAAATTATTTTGATCTTTGTTATCACGTAATTAAATTAAGTTTTCCATGTCTGCTCTGGTTTAATAAAGGAAATAATTTAGAAACTGACGAAGATATAAAAAAAACTGTACAACAACCAAATGACAGTATAACTCAGTTGGCAGTCGGAACCGAGTCCTCGTACTTCTTGCCGAAACAGCGCCTGCAAACGTTGACTAGCGCTGAATACCTGCGCGGATCGGTTCCGATAAATCAAATATCAGACGCTTCAGTTTTTGTTCATTTTTGTCTTTCATTCGGCATCTTTCAAAACAAAAAATGAATTAAAAGTGAAAAACGTACCTATTCATTAGTGTACCAATCCAACGATCTCAGATTTCGGCACTCTCCAACAGAATTATTTAAAAATAAAATGAAAGAAGCAGATGTAGATTATTTCCTATGTGAACTACATATTTAAGACTTTTATTAACCATATTTTATGCAAAATTTAATATTCTATTATTTTCTATATGTTTTACTGTGGCATGAACGTTAAATGAAAAAAAAAAATGTACGTTCACTAATATTCATCAAGTGAAGCTTCTGATATCAGCTGTAGCTCGACCTGACTGGATTCCACCTGAATGCGACCATAAAGTTATCTGCAGTAAATAAACACATTTAAATACATATAAAACAAAAAAATATTTTCAATGTCGCCAGTTTAAAAATATAAACCCCATAAAAAGTAGGTACCTGAGAAGGATAGGATATTGAGCTATTGAAAGTTGTTTGACCAGCTTTACTTAAGTCCTCCGATCGAGCAAACAAAGGCTCTAGTTCGAACACTGAAGCCACTGGGTAGTGTTATTAAACTAAATCTAAATATGACAGCATCGTCATTGATTTTAATCCTCTAGCTAGAGCTATCAAATACAGAGAATAATTAATTACATTTATCCGCAAATGTGACAAGTCCATTGATTAGCACGACATGTGGCTAGTTCACGCGGTGCAGAACACTCGGTGGACGCAGTGAATTTTTGAGGATCCACGCGCGTTAGCTCGAGAGCAGTCTCGCGGGTGCTATCGTCACCAGAGTATTCTGGTGACGATAGCACCCGCGAGACTGCTCTTGAGTATTCAATTATGCACAATTTGAAAACTCTCCTTAGAAGTCTCTGAGGGGTATTTACAGCGGCCACTGACACACAGACTCATATGCTACAGCGGCCACGGTTTGCAAGCGTTGACGCACGCACGTTCGAGCATGGTCTAACGTGTTCGGGAAAGCGCGCATGACTGCGAG
Source organism: Agrochola litura (assembly GCA_949152395.1). Classification (NCBI taxonomy): domain Eukaryota; kingdom Metazoa; phylum Arthropoda; class Insecta; order Lepidoptera; family Noctuidae; genus Agrochola; species Agrochola litura. The sequence continues at coordinate 10,329,650 of OX424491.1, read as the reverse complement.
GAACATATGCGTGCACATGCCGCAAGGAATTAAATCTTGCACGCCATTTTCAACAATTTAATGTCCATTATCAAATAATCAATGAAAACTGCTCCAGCATCTTGCTGCTCATGTACGCTGAACATTAACCAACTATTGATTATTAAACAAACATACATTCAAAGGTAATGTCATCGTCTGACTAATTGGTCATCTTCCCTATAATTAAGGTCAAAGCACACATATCAACTCGGAAAGGGATCGTCGCCGTATCGCCGCGGTTCGTGAGCTTGTCCCGAGGCGAGGCGATTACGTTAGACAGAAGCCATATGGGCGTTGCGGCTACGCTGCGTCGTCGCAACGCATTGATTTTAACGCAGTCAATGCCACACGAGCGCTGCTTCGGCGCTGCGTCAACGCAGCTATCTCCGACGTCGCAGCATTGGTGTAGGATGTCTCAGTCTTTGAACGACAATGGAGTTGAATAAACGTGTTCTGTTGCTGCAAAATAAATACTTAAATACTGCGCTACCGCTCCGTCGTTTCAACGCAGCTCCCTTCCCCACCTCGTCTCCCTCCTATTCTTGTGCGTTGCGCGTACGTTGCGTCGCCGTCCATCATTTTAACGCATCGTGTGGCATGTCTTTCAGATTTATATGTAGAACGACGGAGCGTCACCGCTCAGTCGACGCAGCGCCAACGCAACGCACAGACAACGCCCGTGTGACACTGCCCTTACGATTCCGATTAGCGTGCGTTGCAGTAGGGAGTTTCATACAAATAATACTGAATGGCTCTAGTCGATACGGTGATGATTTTTCTCTTAATTTTTTTAAATCCTTACTTCTTATGTTAAAAAATAATATCCATTAAACAAAGTTATACTGCATCTACAAACATTAAATTCAGTTTCAAGTCTTGGGTAAATAAAAAGTTTAAAAGTTACGATCTGGTCACCATTCGTCGCGCACAGACTCTCCTAATTGGTCTCGTGATCGCAGCAAAGAGTACAGACAACAGATACAGACTTTTCAAATAAAAACCCAAAGTGGAAAGAAAACTCTAACTTAAACATACATAGATTCTAACTCCAAATAGACTGGAAATAATTTAAAAATAAAAAAAAATACGAGTCGCAACTGTAAGTATTCACTTCGGAAAGTTTTCCGAGCTCATTAGAAGTTTGCTAACTAAAGGGAAAATGACACTACTTTATAGATACTAAAAGAAATGCTTTCACCCATTCGCCTAATCTTGCCAGGCTAAAACTTTGCAAAAATGAAAAGGTTTTTGAAGCTTTAATGTCGCTGGAACTCGGTCAACAGGTTATACAGTATTCTAACGGTACATGACATAGCTAGCCTCGCGACAATCTGAGAAGCCCGATTTGAGAGAAAAGAAAAAATCGAATTCAAAAACCTAATTAATTATTATGTTATCCATACACTATAATTATTATACAATATACAGGGTGGCAGGGACGTCGACGCGAAAACGGTTACCATGGATTCAGTACATGGTTCTGAATCCCCATGAATTGAAACATAACGTTGGTTCTTTAAAACAAAATTTGCTGTTTCATAGAAAAGAGCAATACGTGGTCAAAATGCTAATTAGCTATTTTTTTCTTTAATAACCGACGAAAAAATTTCAACGCAGGAGGTTTCAGAATCATGTACTGAATCCATGGTAACAGTTTTCGCGTCGATGTCCCTGCCACTCTGTATAATAATACAATGAGTATCATTCGTTAGCACCAAGTTTCACTTTATATTGGAAAAATGCACTCAAAAACACGAATTCATCGTTGATTAATATTCTGACTGACTGATTCGTTATTACAATGTGTCTTTGAGTTCGTTTCCGTAGTGTTGTGACTGTTTTAAGCAGTTTTTTGACCGAATAAAATCGATCTATACTTTTACAAACATAACATTTAGAAAAGAGAGAAACGTATATTTATTGTAATATTAAATATTTAAATATATAAAAACAAAATCTGATCACATATATTTTTAGCTTAATTTTGATATTTAATAGGTCAATATAGAAAATAGTTTGGTTAAAAAGGCCGGAGTCGATGGACTTCGATCTTATTTTTATTTTATTCTCGTGTTCTTGAGTGGAGACCGCCCTCCGGGTAGGTGGAGCGGCGATCTTAGCAGGGTGTGTAGCAGCTGGATAAGAGTTGCCGAGAATCGAGCTAAATGGCGTGCAGTTGGAGTGAACTGCTATATATAGGCTAATAATGATGATGATGATAACGTATAATAAAACGATATACCTCGAGAATCAGTTTTAAGCAATGTAGATAAATTGTCGATTACAAACTCTTAAGATAATCTATAGTCTGGCCACGTCTGCAATGGAATCAATGGCCAACCCCAAAATGTTTTATAATGGTATACTTTTACATCAGTCAGTTCTGTCAGCATCGGGGTTGTAAGTAGATCTAATGATTTTGATATTTTGCCTTTTGATTTTTGCATATTAGATTATCTGTAATAGGACTATGTCGTACCTACTGCTCTACCTCCATACGATGACAAAACTGTATCAAATCCACACTGCATCGTGCTAAAGTGACTATTCTTTACCAAGTATAAATCAGAATATAAACAAAATATCCTATCAAAAACAAAAAGACAAACAAAGTATCAAATTCCTTTTTCGTAAGACAGGATGGTGTTGCCATCTATAGATTTTCAAATTTCACCGTTTTTTTACTTATGCAGACTTAGCGTGGCCAGACTGTCTCGAGAATCGATTTTTAAAACAACCATTTTTTTGTGAAAACTTCTGTAGGCGCGTTGGGCATTTTTGAGATGGGACTAAACCATTGATTTCGCGACACCATGACGACACCTCATTTTTGTAAACGCGATTGTGCTCTTTATTTATATTATGTTACGGATCAATGTTTTATGCAAGTATTTTTACTTTAAAGGTTTCGGAAGTATTATTTTTTGTAAACGCGATTGTGCTCTTTATTTAGATAAGATTACGAACCAATGTTCTATACAAGTATTTTTCTTCCACCAAGGCGATCTTGTTCAAGTTTTCACTTATCTCGGCACTCCCGGAGTGCAACCACTTTTTTTTCCCCATCACTACACAAAGTATCTTGACAGGTGTCAAATCGGGCTTCTTAGATTGTCGCGTGATAGCTAGTCGTATAAAAAGTGACATTAAACCGTAGGGTGATAAAGCTATTACGAGGTCGGCTATGCCTACCCATGCTTCGCTTGCTTTGCATTGAGTTTATACTTTCTAATAGCTTATGCAATAATAAAGAACTCTTTGACTCTTTGAAAATCAAACCACCTGATAAATACCAGCTAAGTTCAGTTACAAAACTTTGTGAACTACTAGCTACTGAACTACTTACTAGTTATGATAATTTCCTTAAAGTACCAGTCAAGTACTGGCTAATAGTTTCAAGGAAATCAGAAGAGTATTGCTAATATTTCTTAATCTTCTTGTTTATCAAGAACTAGCGCCCTGCTCCTGCTTCGCACGGTTTTTACGACTTGACAAAACATCGAGATTTCTTAGTTTTATGTAACTTTAATATTAACGTATAACATTAATATTAATGTCGGCGCGAGATGATGGTGTGAACTCACACCTCATCCAGTTCTTATCAGCGTGAGATGAAGGTGTCAGTTACACCTTGTCTAACTCTCAAGATCATGGTGGTCTTTGTTAGAATAATTGTTTCCGATAGGCGACGACGTAAATCTTATTGGGTCGAACGTGGCCGGGGGTCGGCTTGCATTTTCTCGTGGGAACGTTTTAACACGATAAGAGTTTAGCATCAGAGGAGCCTGGATCAGGCAGTCAGTTCCATTCAGACCGCGAGATCGACTGAGCGCGACCCGCGGACTCGTTACGCTCTTCAAATTAATTTAAGAAAAGCGTAGATTATAAGGTACATGTAAACTTTTCTAGTTAGAGTGATTATATTTACTTCACGCGTTTCCTTTGCCCACGAAGTAGACAGACAGTTAATTAAATGAACAATTATTACCCTTCTAACGATGATTGTAAACCTTCCGGAATAAATTCTTTATACTATGGTAAAAACCTCATCAAAATCTGTTGCGTGATTTAGAAGAACAACACCGAAAGCGACTTTCTATTATGTTTAGGTGTATCAGGAATGAGTCTACATCGTCACCCCAGCGTTTCTTAGACCTGCCACGGTGACGACGCCCGTCTTTAGGCACCCACTGTGTGACGATCCTGGCCCATCTGTCTTGATGCATCCTACAAACGTGACGTGCCCAATCACATTTCAGCCTCGCAGACGGTATTAGGAAGTTTTAAATAACGTAGAAGGACGCTGTGCAGTTGTTACAAAATAAACCCAAAGGCTTTTCTAACCAGGTCGACTAGGTTTTACCCCTTGTTTACAAATAAAAACACTTTGTTCTCTTCTAGGTTACTTCGAAGGAGAGCACCGTGTCTGGGATATAGTGTAAGCGGATAGAGTGCTTATTGTACTAGTATTACTGTTTGCTATACCATTAACAGTGTTAGTTATATAATAAACAGAGAAACAGCTGTCTTTACTCATTCCGTGCTTAAGAGCGTTCATCTAAAAAGTTGGGAACGTGACAAATAGCTGTCAAATATTTACTTGTTTTGATTAATTTGGCAATATTACTGTATGGAAATAAGAAATATGGCTAACTAGTGAACTAAAACATTGATTATGAAATGCAATAATTAATATCATAACACCAGTATTTCGTTTTAGATGTAAAAAAATTATTATAGACGTTCCAAATGCTTTTTTTTACATCTAAAACAGTTACAACATCAAATTCAGTGTTATATTTGCAATTCATTATTAATATTCTATTGCTACTTGTGACGTTTCCCTATTTCTGTATAAACGCTCTTAACACGGCCGCTACTGTAACTTACTTATCACATTTTCACTTACGTATAGCAACACAGTACGAAAATAATAATTACCTAATAGTAGTTTTATGGGCCTATTACAGTGCCAATATTGTATCCTGCACAGCCATCATCACCTTTTCACAACTATATTGAGGGACGGCGTCAAATCTATCTTATGAATGAATATCAGTAGGTATTTTACATGAAGCGACTGCATAACTGATCGCTATGACCCTTTTACTGACTGGGTAGCACGATTCCTTTTGGCTATCGGAATTTCTGGCCTCGTACTACCTGTAATGACTGTCAAAAATCGACTATTATTTTGTCCCCAAATATGTCATGTTTACTCAAAATGAGTATGTACGTACCTTTTGGTGGACACACTGATCACATTGGCCGTTTTCACATTGGATGATTACGATAATGACATGATATCGTCGGACTGGTAGTTTCATACAATTACTAAGAAAGAAAGAAAAGAAAGAAAGAAAGAAAAGAAAGAAATGAAATAAAAGAAAGATAAATTTATTTGTCACAGAAACACGTGCATACAAAGACAAGAGTAGGTAAGTAGAAAACAAAATAGGTATAACTTAGTACATAATATGCAAAACATGAGTATAAAACAGACATAGTCGGCAGCTGCACGTCATGACTGTGACAAGAAGGCTTCCACTCGACATGATGCTGTGTGTGTGTGTATTTACTACTAATCGCTTTCACACTGTGTCGTTGTAGTCAACGGTATCGTCTCCGACATAGATTGTCGTGCCGATATCGGCGGACGACACAGTGCACTTGTTCACTGCTGCCATCATTACCACGAAATGCTTCGAACACACTATTACCTACACTTGGAATCACGCGGCGATGTAAGCTTTTGCTGGCACAATGCAACTATTCGAGACTGCTGTGGCATACTGTATGAAAATAAGGTGTTGGTTACATCATGTCGCATAACGATATTATTGTCGTCCGAGCTGATGATATGTCGGCATCGTTATTGTCGCAGTGTGAAAACGACCAATGTTGGAGGCAAAAATCAAACAAAAACAACGTACCTATAGTCACCGGGCACGTAACTTGGTAAGAATCGTAGATGCGCAGAATAGGGTAGTTGTCTAGGTAAAAAAAAGGAATTCTATTTAGTCCGTCTTTCAGATAATAAAAAAATATTAGACACGTATTTTTTTGCTTTATCATATTAATCAATAATAACTTAGAAAACACGCATTAAAGTTGGGGAGTGGCGGCTCGCTACGTCACAACGCAGTATTAAATCTAGCAAGCCGTGCCGCCACATTTTAACTCAATGTATCGCCGCAATCTTTTGAATACGTCAAAAAGAAAAAATACGTGTTCAATATTTTTTAATAATCTACAAGGCGGACGAAAAAAAAATTTGGATACAGTCCTTTTCGTTTTCGCTTATTTTTCTTAACAGATATGTTCAAAAATAAATTATGGCAATAACCATAGAATAATGACATGCAATAAAAGGAGGAAGAGCTCGTGGCTAAGTAATAACAGCCACACGGGTTAAGCTACGCCTGCCGGGGTTGGTCCGTGGATGGGTGACCATATTTACATACCGAAACTCCTCCGTGCCTCGGAAATTACGTTAAGCCATTGGTCCCGGCTATCATTCATGGCTCTTTGTCAGTCGTTACGGGTCGTCAGAAGCCCGAAAGTCTGACAACCAGTCTTACCAGGCAATCGCTCCATGTAAAATACTGATATTCAGCTGCATCTGGTTAGACTGGAAGCCGTACCCAATATACATAGTTGGGAAATGGCTAAGCATGACATGCAATAAAGGTGTCAATTTTTTTGTTGCACTTAGTGTACTGCGCAAACTTACTCCCAATACGCCAAAATATTGCCAAGTTACGTACCAGCGACTATAATTCGAAATTCAAAACATTTTCTTCACAATTCACCATAGCACAAATCACTGAGTGCCAATTTCACCGATAAAACTGAACACAATCAACATTTCTAAACTGCGTCCAAAAACTATCAGTGTCAATATTCCACAACAATGATCGCACTGACAGCTCTTGAATGCGGTTTAGATGTGCTGATCGCGTTCAGTTTCAGTGGTGAAATTCGTCCTAAGTAACAGGTGCGAAAATCTAATTGAGAACGAGCATTTCCTAATTACTTTCTATTTTCAAGACACTATCATTGCACATGCACATACAAAATGTAACCTTATTCCTACTACGTAAGAATCATTTCTTTTCTGAAACACAGAGGAAAGGATGATGCCTACGTGAATTAGTCTCTAAACTGGGTAGTTTAGAGATTAATTCACGTAGGCATCATCCTTTCGTCTGTTAATAATATTAGATATTTGAATGGTACCTTCGTAAATTATATTTTTCTGAACGATTGACTATGTATAGTAACGTGAAACTTCATCATAATTTAATAATAGAATAGATTTTATATAGAGTATTTTATTTGAGAAATGTATAAATGTTTCATATTTTTATCGATGAATGTTTTATATTATGATGTTTTTTCTGTTGCTAAAGGGGATATCACGCTATTATTATACATATATATGTTACAGCTAAAACCCGAAGTGCGGCTAGGCCCAGTTTTAGCCGGCTACAACTAGGTGCGGCCGGTAAAATGGACCCTGGCACTCGCCGGCCGCTGCTGCGGCACCGCTCGCTTCGCTCGCTCGGCTCGTGCGGTGTGTTATGTGGTCACAGTTCTAACCTAACTTTCAGCCATTTTCATTTGCTACCTACAACTAAAGGAGATCGTTCAGGCTCCATATATTTTTGGGCCTTTTCTGAAAGTGCCAACGAAAAAAAATTATACGTGTGATTAGTACTAGTCATTTGGAGCAATAGTTAATATGGCGCAAAAGCTGTACGATTGCTCTCAGCCAAGTTATATAAGTTCGATGATTCGTCATTTTCATACATTTATTGATTTCTGAAAGTGCAGAGAAACATAAAATAACTATAATTTGACTTAGAGTAATCCTACAACTTTTGTGCCCTATTAACTATTGCCCCAAATGGCTAGTTCGAAGCATACGTACTTACCATTTTTTTTCGTTGGAACTTTCAGAAAAGGCCCAAAAAAAACGATCTCCTTCAACTAACTGTTACCGGCCGCACCTAGATGTAGCCGGCTAACCGCACTTTTAGCTCCCGACCCACCGCGTCGCATCCCATCACCCGCCCGAGCAATCCCGAGCAATTACTTCATTTTCGCTTAGCGTTTTTTTCCGACTTTTTTCTTTTTGCTCGTCTCCTAAGGGTTGTAGCGTAATGTTAATAGCCTATCCTCTAACCTTCCTTAATAATTGGGCTATCAAATGGAACAAGATTTTTTCAAATCCAACTGGTAGTTTCAGACATTAGCGCGTTCAAAACAAACGAACTCTTCAACTTTATTATTTGAACTAGCAGCGCCTCGCGGTTTCACCCACATAAGTCTCGATCCCGTACGAATATCGGGATAAAAAGTATCCTAAATGTTAATTCAGGTTACAAACTATCTGTGTGCCAATTTTCATCCAAATCCGTTCAGAAGTTTTTGAGTGAAAGAGTAACAAACATCCATCCATCCATCTATTCTCTCAAACTTTCGCGTTTATAATATTAATATAGTTAGGATACTTCTAGATCTCTGTCTGTTCTCCTTATCGATTTCGATACCGGCGATGTTTTGAAATTGTTATTTCCTAGCGTGTTTCCCTAATATGACTCGCCAGACAAAATTTATTTTTAAATACCCGGTCACAACTAATGCAATTGAGTTGGCCGGCGGAGTTAAAGTTATAGGTAGGTTCAGGAGGGCTTAGGTCTCTCCTGACGTATTTGACGTTATTTGGTTAGTGTATCGAGTCGCTTAACTATCAAAAATCTAAAGCCGTGTACGCCCGTACGAACACGAACATAGCGAACACAAACATCAAATCTGAACATTTGGTTCGTACGTATGGAATACATATTCGAACAGGAATGCGAACATAGTTCGAATTGAGATCGCGCACAACAGTCGTGAACTCTATCTAATAGCCATGACGGCGCCGTTGGAAGTGGTGGTAAAGCTCTTCGAACACCGTCCATACAGAACATACTAAAAGGATCGCCGCAAACATGTTTGACGAACAGAGTATTCGATGTTCGTTAGTGGTACGCACGTGCGAACCAAGTTGTTGCGTATCATGCAACGCAACAAATTTGTTCGTACGTGCGTACAACGCTTAAGAAATGTAGGATCAAATATTTTATCCTTTAAATAATGATGTCGGTCATTATGCTAATCAGAATAATCATCTTAAACTTTATCCTAACATTAAATGTGAAAGTGAAAGGAGTTTGTTAAGCTTTCATGCTACGACTGAATGGATTTATATAAAATTTTGCACATGAGTAGACCAGGACCTGGGTTAGGACAAAGGATACGTTTTATCTCGATATTCGCACGGGACCGAGAGATATGCGGGTGAAACCGTGGGGCGCAGCTAATTTAGTAATATTTGAAAGTAAAAACTGAATCAGTATTGCTTCGGCATGTAACTTCAACATTATTTATCAAGTTGTTTAGTTGGTTACCAAACCATTTCCTGTGATTCTTATGGCCGTTTGAATCCCTAAATAAAAGTGCTTTTCAACTTGGATTTTCAACGCTAGGCTCAGCGCTGAGAGTTGAAAATCCAACAGTGCACTTTTATTTAGGGATTCATTTAAGTGTCACTTAGTTGTTGGTGAAAACAGTCATTAGTTTCTCAAGTCAATACAGCTTCCCTTTCAAATATTGTAATAAAAATGATTCTACGCCACCTAGACCCCGTGACAAATCGACCGCGACAACTCGACCCGTACGACTGGACCCGGACGACTCGACCCGGACAACTCGACCCCGACAACTGTTGACGTATGGAAGAAAATGACATGTTGTGCCAACTCCAAATAAACTGGGATAATGGCAGAATAATGATGATTAGGTAGATTGTTACAACATATTAATTAGTAAACGCGTGATTTAACCACGTATCATCAGAACTAATCTAAAATCTAATCATAGCCTTTGTGCCACAGAACATCAATTAGTCGTGAGCCTGATAACATACTCATCAAAGCCATAATAATTGTTGCTACGAGTAATTGTTACTACGAGATAGGGTCAGCACATACTGAATAACAAAAATCTAAATGCACAACCTGCTTCCATTGATAATGAACTCAATCGAACTTAGAATAAAGTTGAAAGTAGTAGAACGCAACACACGCTACAGAAAATAATCTTTTGCACGCTATTTTCAACTCTATTTCAATCGAGATATAGTTCATACAGAACACTGCTCGAGGATTTTGCACGCAATGTGCACTGGTCGTTAGGCTGCATGAAGCGATTTGATGGCCTCTCAAATTTAAGCCCATCTCAAGTTAGATTAAATGCAGTAGTGAATAATTAGTGCACGCTGACTCGTAACAAAGGGTAAAGTTAGCGGGAGTACGAGGTCTGTGAACACGGCTTAAATAACATCAGATATCTTGTTGATAATGGCAGGAATAGTATGAAGTTTATGTTCTATTGATTTGTGCTGTTATTCGGTAGTTTTGTTGAGGATTTGGCCATGATTCCCAAACTAGGCGGTTTGGCGATTATCTAACAAATGCAAACAGACTTTTAGGCCTTTCGTTCATTGATTTTTAGCAGCTAACCGCCAGTTGCAGACACGAACTTTAATTTTTAAAGCTGTCATTAAATAACTTGTTTTAACTTGTTGCAGAAAGTATCATTAGACTCGATTTTAATGGTTTGGTTGTCTTTGTGCAACTGGGTGTTAAACCCACTCCACATTCTCGGCAAGACGTCTCGACGAGAACATTTGCCGAGAAGATAAGAAGAGAGAACAACAAGAATATAGACGAATATTCCCTCTACACTCTCGTATTCGGCAAGACTCGTGTAGTTTCACAGAGAATGTGGAGCGGACTTAATAAAGTTACTGGTTCTTCAAAGTTATTTTCCATCTACTCAACTAGCAAAAGAAAATAAGAGCAACACGACTTTTCTAGCGAACTAATCATTGGCCTGACAGTACTTGCTTAGAAATAACTGATGAAAACTTGTAAAGAGGTGTAAACGAGAGTAACTTAAGTCTATTAATTGGATCCAATGATTAAACTGAGAAAAAAATTAAAACATTGCAAACTCTTATTGAAATCTGTGTAACGATTTAAGTGGAGTAATTAAGTTAGATTAGATTGGATCGTCCAGTAAAATTACATTTTCGAGAGCAAGTTAGTTTAAAAATAATAAAAAGGAGGTTATGGCTAAACCCCCGGCTACAGGGGCCTCGGTAGTTACAAGGTTGTACAAGCTGGAAAACGAAGCATTGTTTAAAAAAAAATCCTTTGTTCATCGCAGCAGTGCTGCTTCCAAAGCACATTTTGACAATAGCGTGCCAAATTCGGTACCTACTAAAATCTATCTGCATTTTCCAACTACGTTGGGGTCGGCTTCCAGTCTAAACGGATGTAGCTGAATATCAGTATTTTACATGGAGCAACAGCCTATTTGACATCCACAAACCAGTTACTGGGTAACACGATAACACTTGATAATAATGGTTTTCTGACTTTTAGGCTTCTGACTACCCGTAACGACTTTCAAAGATCGAACGAATGACAGCCGGGACCAACGGCTTTAAGTGCTTTCCGAGGCTCGGAGGAGTCTCGATATGTAATGGATGGTCACCCATCCACGAACCAACCGCGGCGAGCGTAGCTTAACCTTCGATCGACCCATGCGGCTGTTATCATTTAGCCACGAGCCCCTACTTATACCTTGTTAATTTTATTTAAAAAAATATGAATCTAAACAACGACCTTCATGGAGAGATCGATCTGATCGTGCAGTACATATACGTGTGCGTTGTCCTATATGCACATAAACCTTCCGGGATTTGTCCCGGAAGGTTTACATTACGGCCGATATAACTTGTTTTGAACTTCGCGCAGAAAGCCGCGCAATAACATTTTTACCCGACTACGGCAAAGGAAAAAGGAGGGTTATGATTTTGACCGGTATGTATGTATGTATATTTATGTAGGTATGTGTCTTCATCTGTTACCTCATAACTTCTAAACTACCGATCATAATTTGACAAATGAGGTATCATTGGAAGCGTCTTGATCATCCGCTGGTTATAGGCTATTGTGACGTAAATGCAATATGGCGCCCTCTAGAAGACATAAGTCAAGAAAAAAATGTGTAATTTTGGGTATCAAATGAAAGACCTTGACGAGCACATTACAAATACGTGCATATATCATATTGTCTTAGTAAATAAATATGTTTTATTGCTAAAAACAAGCAAAAGTGAGACTGTGCTACATACGGCGCGGCTGTAAAATTAATAGGTACCTACCTATATATACAATAAAACCCAAACAAAAAATTTGTAAGCTGATCTGCAAATACTCTATCAAGAAATTATAACCCCAAAATAATTTAAATAAAAAGTAAGTTCAAAAACTAAAAACCGACTACTGAAAAATCCCGCTCTAAAATGTGTTAAACAAGAAAATATTTCAAACAGAAATCAAAAATGGTCAAGGTAAAGCAGTCGTCGCATGCCATTATAATTTTGTAGATTTACAAGCATTGACCATTTTTGTACCCATGTCTTGATTTCTGTTTTTAGGGACTAAATGGTGACATAACATGAGTCGACTTTGAGTGAGAGAACATACAAGTTCGTAAGTAGTGCCTATGTTCGGACCTGCCAATTATATTGGCCGTAGTTGTGTAGTTCAGAATAAGCGGTCACACAGACAAAAACGGAAAGCGACTTTATAAAACTTTTTTTAGATTGAATAATAGAATAATTTAAAAATTAATGCTACTGACGCTAGGTAGAAAACTACCCGCAAGAAAAAACACTTTATTAATTTAATGTTTTTTCTATTCTGTTTCAGACAATTTAAGTATCTGTCTGCCACAGCCGCTTCACTGTCATCAAGGACAAGTTTTATAATCAATTTTAAACTCAACAAAACATTACCCGTCTTTTGAGCTCCGCCACAGTCATCTAACAAAAAATAGGATTTCTGTTCAATGTATACCGTGAATTTAATGTAGGTATGCCTCCAATTGCATACCATTATTGTTTTATATGTAAATATTACAGTGAACGAGAATTTTTTATCGCCTACCATTCCTCCCTCGACACTGACGTTTTAAGACTGACTTTTTTAATTTTAAGCCGAAGGAAAAGGAATTTCTAATTCATCTTTTTTAGTTTGCGTTTTAAAAGTCGAGCTCATTCTAATTAGAGAGAAATTGTTTTATAACGAGGCAGCGAGGAAAGCTGCAGAATTAAAATTAGGTCTTTTCCCAGTAGTAGTCAAACTCTGGAAAAAATAATGTTATTAATGGGGTACCGAATATAATATTTCAATATTTGGAGGACCAACAGTTTTGGTAACAATCCACTTAGCATATATCTACACAGTTTGTGCTAATGTATCAGGGGAATGCCCTGATACATTAGCACAAACTGTGTGGAGAACAAAACTAGTTTAGTCCCAAGAGAGGTCAATTGTGTCCCGAACTATAGCATTAGCCGTTATCCCATTGTTGCTGCGATGAACTGAAGAGGTCATGAGTCCCTCCTGACCCCTTCACACAGGGCAGTGCACTGTCTTAAGCCCACTTCTCTCGCAATCTGGATTAGTCTATTGGAATAGTTAAGACGACAGGTATACCCATTAGGAAACTGCAACATTGTTGCTTTTTGTTAACTAGCGACCCGCTCCTGCTTCGAACGGTTTTTACGACTTGCCAAAACATCGAGATTTGTTAGCTTTATATTACTTTATTAAATTCTCTAGAGTAAATTCGTTAGAGATGGCCATAGTTTTTTTAGGATTAAATAAAACTGAAAATATTGAGATCACAATTAGACTTTTATTTTTAAGAAAATCAGCAACAATCAGTCTTTAGAAAATCAATATAAAGATATTTTTATAATGTGAGGAACATCCATGAAAAAAATATTTAAAAAAAAACATCACTAGCCGTCTCACCCGGTACATACGGTAGTGATGGCCGTAGTGGTACGGGACAGATGGCCGACACTAGATTTGCCTCTGCCTTATCCCTTTTCTTTGATTTCTGCTTGCTGGAGCTCCGTTTCCACCTTCTGTCCTCATTTAGAGCACATGTCATCAAAAGGTGTACAATTCTCATGTGGGGTACAGATTACAGATCGAACATTGAAGCCAATGTTTATAATATTTTTCGCTACATCCAGCACAATTATCAGCTTTATCTTTTGCGTCTTCTTCACCAGATATGTCACATAATATTGGTTTCGCCTTACTGGTGTTACTTTCAGACCTTCTTTCTATTTTTTTGAAAGCCGTTGTATGGCCATCTCTCCTTTTTGTCCAGGTAAGATGGCCACCTCAATTTTTAAACTTACAAATTACAATTACTTTCCCATTTTGATGTTAAAACGAAGAAAACACCAAACACAATACCTACACTCCCAAAAACACAACTAAGTAATAAAAATATTAGTATTTCCGGATGGTATAAGAACCTACTATAAAATTTCACAAGTACTAAATTCAATTAAGGCAAATTTACTTACTTTTTTACTTATTTTTGCGCAATGTTTTGTTTGGATATTGTTCGTGGTGGCGCACGAAGTGTATTAATTCAAATACAGCGCCACCTTGTGAATAAATGGGCAAAATATACTGATTGGCCAACTCTCCCGTACGGCCATCTCTAACGAATTTACCCTAAACGATGGTGAAAACCTCATTAAAATCAAGAACAACACGGTCATACAGAAAAACACGAAAAGTGACTTTAATTTATAATAAGTACCTATAGATAGTGTCACGCCCCTTCATCACACGGTTTTGACGACTTGGCAAAACGTCGAGATTTCTTTATTAAATATGTAAGTTAAATATTAATCTATACTAATAATAAAACTGAAGAGTTTGTTTGTTTGTTTAACCGCAAATTATTTTTGCATTTGGTAGCCTAATTCTTGAGAAAGTTTATGGGCAATTTCTAAGCGCTTTTATATTAATAACTACCAGCGCCCCGCGATTTTACACGCATAAGTCTCGACCCCGTGGGAATATCGGAATAATAAGTATCCTATGTATTAATCCAGGTTATAAACTATGTGTGTCAAATATCATCCAAATCCGTTCGGTCGTTTTTGCGTGAAAGAGTAACAAACATCCATCTATCCATCTTTATCTGCATCATCATTCCAAAATACGCGCGCCAATCGCGCCGACTGAGTGGCCGACGGCGGAGCCCTAGCGCTCTACTACCGCCACCGCGATGGTGGCGTCCCCGTCGTGAGTTTCGTGAACTACAGACTAATACGTGCTGTGCAGTGATTGGTCCATTCCAAATGATATGTTTTTTAAGTTGCCCGCAAACGATTTTTATATTATAAAGAATTTGTATTAGTAGCTAAGCTTTTCTGAAATAAAACCATTAACGTTTAGTGCCTTGAACTGGTCGTTTCCTTCAATCACCTCAGCTCCTAACAGTGGTGACCCCTCGAACAAACTCATCGCAACCATTGCACATCATAGCCAAGCAACCCGAGGCCAATGGTAGTGAATCTACAGCACTGCACATCCCAGAAGTAGCCGGTATTTCGTTATCGCTACGGATTCCTGCATTCTGGCGCAACCGAGCCCATTTATGGTTCGTCAGTTTTGAAGCCGCCATGCATGATTTGAAGAAAGGACAGCGAGAACTAGCACTGATGGTAATCGCGCGACTGGAAAAGCAAGATATAGAACAGATTTGTGACCTGCTGTACGACCCACCTACATCACGACAATACGACTTGTTGAAGGAACATTGGATATCAGTCTACGAGAAGTCAGAAAACCGACAAACAAAACTCGGCAATTTCAAAAGCTATTGTCTGAAATGGAGCTCGGTGAGCTCACAAACTTTCACATTTATAATATACTAGCAGCGCCCCGCGGTAGCACCCCCATAAGTCTTCATCTCGTAAAAATATCGGGATAAAAAGTATTCTATGTGTTAATGCTGGTTATAAACTATCTGTGTGCCGAATTTCATCCAAATCCGTTTGGTAGTATTTGCGTGAAAGAGTAACAAACATCCATCCATCCTCGCAAACTTTCGCATTTATAATATTAGTAGGAAGTAGGATAAGATAATGCTGAATAGTTTGGAAATGTAAGCAAATAAAGAATATAGGAATCTTTGACTGTAAATAGGAGTAAAGGTATAGGTAATAAAAATTGCGGTTATTATTAAATAACTCTCACTGGAAAGGATTTTATTATTGAATCGCTCTCGTGTTATATTCACACCTTAGGTGGATGCTCGAGAAATTCAAATTCTTCCACGTTTCTAATATTTTACGAACGTGAGAGATAGCATATTCTATACGTTATTTTATTATTAGAACAAAAGAAAAATATTTTATTATGGACACGCACAGAAAAACTACAACAAAAAATTACATTAAAACACAAAAACATGAAAACAATAATAAAAAGAATATTAAAACTAACAAAATAGTGAAAACAAAAAAGAGAAAAATAAAAGCTTATAAAAAGAAGACCTGTACGAGACCAAAAAGGCTCCTATCTCAGCATAATGCTAAGATATTTGAAAAAAATCACTAAGAAATGTGAATTTGGTCAAAATAAAAATCTAGAATGGCTGCTCTGAAAATTTTCATATTTTGTCGTCATGGGTGTCGTTTTCATGGTTTTCGAGGGTGCTAAAGCCGATAGTGAGTTCAAAATGTAAATCCAAGATGGCGGCTAATTTTTGTTTTTGTTTTAAATCATACGTGAGAAAGAACTTCGTTCCTGACGGGGGTCCCCCGACCGCACACATTTTTTTTACCGCATACCGGGAGAAAAAGTTTCCTTAAAAATTCAGATTGAACAAATTGTATATTTTTTATAAAATAAACTATTTAAAATTGTATTGGATTATTTTATTTTCTCGCAATAGTAGTGAAAAGTAGAGTGTAACAGACGGCGCTAAAACCCATTCTAACTCGGTTTCTATTTAGTAAAACTGCCTCGATAGAATGGGTTATTTTAGCCCCTCGTATAACAATCTACTATTAATTTGAAACATCGCAATATCTATGGTTAAGCAGAAACTAATGATAACTTAACTTTATAAACTTGGAGGGTATGCAACGTCCGGCGCACTTTGGGTAACCAGCCTCGCTTGCACCTTGGTAACTTACCTCACTTGCACCTTGCTGACTAGCCTCGCTTGCATCTTGCTGACTAGCGTCGCTTATACCTTGATGACTTGCCTCACTTGCACCTTGTTAACCAGTCTCGCTTGCACCTTGCTGACCAGACTCGCTTGCACCTTGCTGACTAGCCTTGCTTGCATCTTGCTGAGTAGCGTCGCTTGCACCTTGCTGACTAGACTCGCTTGCACCTTGCTGACTAGCCTCGCTTGCTTCTTGCTGACTAGCGTCGCTTGCACCTTGCTAACCAGCCTCGTTTGCACTTTGCTGACTGGCTAGTATTTTAATAATGACGAGCTATTCGAGCCGCTACGAGAAAGACAAATATTATTTAACTAGCTTTTGCCCGTGACTTCGTCTACGTTTACCAGGATAAAAAGTATTCTATGTCTTAACCCAGGTCACGGTCTACCCATGTGCAAAATTTTATCCAAATCCATTCAGCCGTTTTAGTGTGAAAGCGTTGCAAACAATCAAACAAACGAACAAAATTATTTTTCATTTATATTATTATTTAGGAATTTCACACGATTACGACAAGGTTTTGAGGTAAAACAAATACCATTACTAAAAAACCTACGTAAAAATCATTTTTAAAACAAGCTTTTAACGATCTGAAGCGTTATACAATAAAATAAAAAAATACACAAATACAATAAAGTAAGTAATACTTATAAAACGTCATTCTCACACTGCAAATTACCTAAATGAATACACGGTTCTCAATCGTATCAGGAAGTGCTTGAAAAAGAGGATATTAATTTGTAACCGGGACACATAACGAACAAAGAAAGCATACATTAGAAGATGTGTACTCGTCCGGCTGAACCAAACTTAAGTAAATACCGTGAATAGAGCTCTAAGCGCCACAAAAGATTACTAATGTGCTCTTAGAGCATTGTCTTCAGTTTAGTCACTCATTATTCTCCAAACACTGAGGTAAAATGTTTTAGTTATTTATGTCGTAGAAAGATGGCCGTCATACTGTTGCTTTATGAAGTACTTAAATACTTATTTTGGGACGTGTTTGTAGTTTTAATGCAGCGTCAGGTAAGTGCATCGATTATTTTAAAAGCGGCAACTTGTATGCAAACTTGTAGTTAAGAGGCCGTGCACTAAATCGACTGTTTTTGATTAATCTTGTTCATTGTTTGTGAGACAGGGAAAAAGCATTTAAACAAAATATTTTTTTTCGAAACTGACATTTGTTCCTTTTGTTATAAGAAACTTCTTTTGATTTCGAACATTATAAAATATCATCCACATCATTATTGGTCTACTTATATGTGGCTGAACTAGTTTTTTCAACTTCTATACAAAATATAGCAGAAAAGTAATGTTGAAAATCCTTTTTTTCTTTAAAACCCAGTCAGCAATGTGTTTTTTCCTATTATTTAGCAAACCAAATCAAGAAATAAAAAAATCACACATTAGTGAACTATCCTTGAGATAAAATCAAAATTTTATTTTATGATTATACAATATCTTCATTAAGTAAATCAAAGGCAAAATGTACTATATTTTCGAGAGCGCAAAAGTGATGCAACTATTAACACGTGCTGTGACTGATACGAATGGTTTAGCACCACGAAAACTGTACTTTTATAGTCAGACAGACTTAGTCTTTCAATTATTTCAAGTTTTCTCACGATTAGTTAACTAATTGATAAAAGAGGGTTTTTTTCGTGCACGGAACCTTAATTTCGATCTACTTTCTTAGAGAGGTTAATAGGAATACTTGTAGTAAGCAACACACTATGTAACTAATCATTGATTAGGTTTGAATAAAGTAAAAGCACAAATGGTTTCCTTCATTTCTGTATACTGCCCTACAAATGCGATACCTATACCATTAAATTCCGAGTTCAATATCTGAGAACCAATAAGTAATATCATAAGTATCTGTTAGAAATCTCTTTGATGCAACCCTCCATTGAAAAGCTGCCACTACTAAGGCCCACAAACGACGCTACTGAAAACTCAGGCCACCGGCTCTCAAAAGTAACGTCTTACAAACTCAAATCACCCATGAATAGCCAAAATGTCACAGACTCACACAATGGCGGGTGTTACACGACGCGACTTACTACGGACTGCAATCGAAATAGGTACACACGGCTATACATTTCCAATTTATACTGATCTCACATTGTATAAGATTTCGGTACAATGCGAGGTCAGCTTATACTGGAAATGTATAGCTTGATGTGTAGCCGTGTGTACCTACTAGGGCTGTGGTACTCTGGCTACTCATTTCGTGAGTGTTAAGATACGGTTACACATAGTGTCCGCAGTTTACCGACGAACGACGTCACTTAAACGGAAATAGCCTAACACTTTAATTTCTTAAAGAGTATCACGGCCCTAGTAGGTACCTATTTCGATGGCAGTCCGTACACGACGCAACCAATCACAAAATACATCCTAAGAATCCTATCCTAACTAATATTAAAAATGCGAAAGTGAGTTTGTGTGTTTGTTTCGCTTTCGTGCTAAAACGGCTGAACGGATTTGGATGAAATCTGGCACATGGGTAGATCATGACCTGGAGAAGGACATAGGATAACTTTATCCCGATATTTCCACGGGATCGAGACTTATGCGGGTGTAATCGCGAGGTGCAGCTAGTAGATAAAGCGGAATACATCCCGTCGTGACCGCCATTGAACCGCACGACTGTAAGTACTGCCCAACTAGTTAGGATTTCTTCTTAGACCGCCTTAAGTTTTCCTGAATCTAGATTTTGTACGTATATTTTTATTTAATAAATACACTTAAAGTTCTTATTCAATTGCATAAGCAATTTTATTGTACGTGCTGTTTACACCAATACTAGTTTTAAAGGGTAACTTGCAGGTATTATGCAACAATTTTACGTGTTGCTTAGACGGTGCCAATCAATTGTTGCTTCAATTTTATGTTATGCCACAAGCAATAAATTTGTACTGTGTAAATGGGACTTAAAGTTCGGTTTCTGGAACGAAAATCAACACATTAGCTAACAAGTTGTCAAGCCCGTGTAGAAGATGCTATAGTCAATTCAATCACTTGAGATGCGATTCATTTTCTCGCGTCGATAATTTTCGTTTCAGAAACATGGTGAGTCTCTAGTGCGCGCTGATCTTTTGTCACTGCACTGCCAAGGGATAAAACTGATCAAGAAAATGATGATTGATGTGGTTGCGCTCGCTTTAGAACCAGCTCTCACTCTGCTGGTGCACTTACATACACCTCGCAATCTCGCCTAGAAAACTTACCTCTGTAGCGGAAGTAGGTTAACACTATCCGAAGTTTCAGAAGAGATTTATGAATGAAAACTTACTTACTTATTACCTACTTGTTTGTAACAAGTTGAGTATAATCTGAAGACGAGAGAGAATAGTTTTCAGATTAATACGCTTTACTACTGCTGAGCATAAGGTCCTTAGTTCGAATCCCGGATCGAGCAGTGTTATTGAGTTTTTCCGGAGAGTGCCCGGAGTTTAGATTCCACCGGCCACCACCTTTCGGCAAATCCGGCTATCATCGAGCTCCGTGCCGGGTATATATTACCCTCGTGACCACGTCGAGCTGACTACGGCTCTGGTGCGACCATCCGCCGACTGTCACCATCCCTGACGTCTGCAGCGTGGCACACCCGCTGAGGTCATTGTCATACCAGGCTGAGCCAGGAGAGTACTGCGCTACTCCCAAGGGAGTAGGAATTGAAGTTATCTTCGTGACTATAAACCTACCTACACCCTTCACGAAATTCATAAAAAAAAAACAGTGGCACTCCGGGAGTGCCGACAGAAGAGAAAACTTGAAAAAAATTGGCACCGCGGTAATCAACGCGTTGATGTCTTTTTAATAGTCAAAAGCTGGTGTCGTAACAGTGTTGTGAAATCAATGGTTTAGTCCCATCTCAAAAATGCCCAACGCGCATAAAGAATTTTTGACTTAAAAAAAAATGACAAATTTACTCCACTACGTAATTACCTTTCCGTCACATAGCGTCCGCAATTTACCGACGAATGACGTCATTGAAACATTTTTTATGAAAGTAAGTTGGTGTGTTCCTAGAGAGTGTTTTTGACAACGTAGTCAAACCCTGCTGCCCAAAGATTTAAATCTTTGCTGCTGCCATCATAAACATGACAGCCGCAACTGCGGCTGTTAGTGACGGCCGCCGCTCTTCTAGGAAACGGTAGCGCATCACTTCATTTCGTTACGTTACGTTTTTAAATGTCCGTAACAGCCCGAATTAGATTATTTATAAAGAAAAATTGAAAGAGTTGCCCGGAAAATTTGAAAATTTCGGGAAAATCCCAGTGATTTTTTCTAAGAGATTTTTGAATGAACTCAAGACTATGAATTTATTATTATTTATTTATATATTATATATATTATTATGATAGCGAAATTTTGACAGGAAATCGTCTGTCGGGTCAGCTAGTAATTGATATATTAAATCAAACACATTTTCCCGTATTCCTGTATCAATAACCTTGGTTACATTTCGTTACTGTGTTGATATTGATATTACAACAACGCGGGACTAGATTTCGTTTACGCTCAAATGCATGCAATAATATCCTTCAGCCTGTATAAATAGTGTTTAGTTTGTTTCGATATAAACCCTCTTATTGCTCAATGTTAAGAGACGTTTAAACGTCAAAAAAGTTATGGATATAGAGACGCTTATCATTAACTTTAAGCAATAAATCAATCTGCCTAGCCTTTTCCCAACTATGTTGGGGTTGGCTTCCAGTCCAACCGAATGCAGCTGAATACCAGTATTTTACATGGACCGACTGCCCATCTGACCTCCACAACCCAGTAACTGAGCAATACGATACACCTTGTTAAGCCCACGTACGCACGGACGTAAAAATAACTAAGACTGGTTGTCAGACTTTCGGGCTTCTGACGCCACGTAACGACTGTCAAAGTTCCACGAATGACAGCGAGAACGCGCAGTGGCTTAACGTGATTTCCGAGGTGCGGCGGAGTCTCGATATGCAAAGATGGCCACCCATCCACAGACCAACCCCGGCAAGCGTAGCTTAACCTGATGGATCCTGATGTTATTATTTAGCCACGACCTCCTCGATTACTTAACTTTAAGCGACGTTTATAATTAAGGGAGTTTAACCTGTATATGACATTAGTACATAACAATACGCGTGTATTCCCCAAAGAAGTTGGCAGAGGTGTATAAATTGTAGGTACAAGCGACGTTTATAATTAAGGGAGTTTAACCTGTATATGACATTAGTACATAACAATACGCGTGTATTCCCCAAAGAAGTTGGCAGAGGTGTATAAATTGTAGGTACATCCACATTACGCCTATTATATTCGGGTACAAATCCGGACTCCAAGCTGCTTTAAAGAAAAGCAAATAAAATTAATCCCACCTGGAACTCGAACCGAGAACCCCGTGGGCAGTAATCTACACGATCAATAAGGAAAAAAGCTTCCCTAATGTATTTTTACTCTGAAGGAAACTTGATAAAGCTCCTTATTTTCTAAGTATATGGATTTTTAATACACTTAATTAAGACTATTATGAGATTACTTTAATACGAAGCTAATTAGAATTCATCCTACTGCAACAACAAAGCATTGCAGGGAATATCTAAAAAAATAAAAATCCTTTTACCACCGGTAAGATTTTTTTCTAGTTCTAGTATTAACAAACCGATGAGTATATTTTATTTTATAGTTTCTTATATCCTAAAGAAGGTATTTTTGTCAAAGACATGGTCTGACGTAACAACAGCGACGAAGTTTATGTACTAATGACATCGTTATCCGAATTCACATCTGTTTTAAAGAAACTAAGTACAAAGTATTTTTCTCGGAATATGAAGATATTTTCAAAGTATACTTTCGTTAGTATTGGAATCTCTTACAGAAATATAAAAATGTCTTACTCAGACAATTCATTTTGCTGACATTTACTAAGGTGATGAAGAAGCTTGTAAAAAATACGCCCACGCACGAATCCTGAACATTTTATGGTCTGATTCATAATTGAAACGTTGAGATGGGCCACGTACCTGTAGTTTGGCAGTCCCGTCATTTAAGATAGTTAGGTATTAGACATCCCACCAAGAAAATAATACAACATTGCACGTATGGCGATATTTTAGTTTGAATTATGTTTATGTACATTTAGAAAAAACCTGTTAGGCAAATTGACACTCTACGTCCATTTCCTGTGTTTTCACACCACTGTCAAAGATTAAAAGTTGTAATTGAAATATACGGACAATTTAAGTTGGTACTTAACTTGCTTAAAAATTAATTTCCCTGAATTTACCTACCTACTATAGATATGTTCATGTGGAGTTTCTTGCCTTTGCCTGGGACCTTTTGGAACTAGAATCAATTATATTTTTATATAAATTTAGACATTCAAAAGACCCTTTTATGTGCCCATTTGAAATAAATGATTTGTCTTTGACTTCATCAAATAACTCAGTATCTCAATTTTAAACCTAAGTAAGCCTCATTATGACTTTTTTTACCTAAATAAAAATTCTTCAATTTCCTTTTCATTTCTCTCTGAGGTCCGTCTATTCGTAATACTTTCCCTTGGGAGAAAAAATAATTGAAAACTGTATTAACCAGATAGCTGCCTAAAAAAACGCCGCCATATTTGAAACCGCGCTTATTTATAGACTCACAATGGTTCGATGACTTTAATCAGCGAAGAGCTTGTTTCAAATTATAACGGACATCAGGTTCACAGAATTTCTGGCGATAAGCTGCAGGCACGTATTATTTTATTTATTTATACAGAATTGTATTTTAAAACAAGTATTAGCTTAATGGATAGCAGGTGGTCACTTTATCAGTGATAGCCTAGTGTTGTGACCGTCGGACTGTCAAGTCAAAGGTCTCGAATTCGAAACCAAGGCACGCACCTCTGACTTTTCAGATTCATGTGCGTGTTGTATAATTATCACTTAGGTACTTCAAAAACGGTGAAGGAAAACAGCGTGAGGAAACCAGCATGCCTGAGAGATATTTCTCGACGGTATGTGAAGCCAACTCGGAGGTCCATGACCAGCTTTAAAACTTTGACACCAGGTTAGTCGTGTGCTTAGTACCACACGAAAAGAAGAAGATGGATTTCAGGTAGTACTTGAAAAATGGATTATACCGGCAAATTTTTTACTGGATACTTTGGAAACTCACACGAACGAAGCAGTCAAAAGCTCATAATAAACTGGAATAATAAAGAAGGAAGGTTGGCTGGTTTTGAAGGATATTACTAATCTACTGCTTCATGTTCGAAAAAATTGTCTGCTCAACATAACATAACATAACATCACGCCTTGTTTCCCCGAAGGGTTGGGCAGAGGTGTCCCTGTAGTAGGTACACCCACATTTCGCCAGTTATGTTTAAGTCCCATGTAATAGGGGGCGAGCCTATTGCCATCAACTGGACACAAATCCAGACTCCGAGCTGCTACTGAGAAATTTCAGATAGAAAAAACCCAATAACATTTTGCCCGACCCGGGAATCGAAGCCAGGACCTCATGCTCAGCAGTAGCGCTTGCGACCACTAGACCAACGAGGTGTCTGCTCAACTTGTGCTCAAATGTTGTTGAACTGTCAAAATGAAACAGATTGTGATTGATCGTGTGTTACGCAATTAAGGTGCAGTTCAGACGATGTACTTACTGAAGACATTTGAATCCTAACCTCTCTATTACACATAAATGCACCCAGTCAGTAGTCACAAAATGTTGGGTTTCATGACGCGTTTTCATCTTTAAGGCTTACATTCCTCTTTTGCTGATGTCGATCGCGTACATCGGTCGCGCGTGCGTATATACATTGTGTTCTATATAGCACCATACAGTGACATTGACGTCAGCAGCGCGTACGTACGTACTTTGCGTACGCGACCGAAACAAGCGTAAGAGGAATTCAGGCCTAACCATTGCTCTGCCCATGGCTCCCGTGGCTCCCATGGCTCCCGTCCAGTTACGTGAAGTAATCGCAAAAGAAGCCGGCAACACACGAAACGTTTTTCTCGTATGGGTACGAAATCAGAATAGTTTATTCCGTGGCCATATCAAAGAGCTGATGCTGATAGCTGATGTGAGTAAATTTTCCCCGGCGTACATTTAAGTAAAGCCACTCATGAAGAAAAATGTAATGCATCCTCATACATAGAATAGAATAGAATAATATTTATTTGCTTAAAACATGGTATAAAAAGATGGTAAGCGCTCGGTGTGGCAACACGCCGTGTTCAGGTTCGCGACAAATCAATCGTCATCCTGATGATGCCTCGTTGAGAGGTGAAACACGTATCGATTTCTTTCAGGGTTTTTTATGACTCTTTAGAATATCTATGTCTATTGTTTTTCACCCTCATACAGATTTCAAAGCGCATAGCATCTGCCATCATAGCGGGCAAACTGTGACCGCAAAATAAATGTTATCGCGATAGCATCAGCCACAGGAAAAATGGATGTAGAAAATGGTGCCTTTATGAAGACTCTTATAAGACTTTAATGCGGTTTGAAACCTAGCTACGATATTAGCGTCACAGAAAATGTAAGTAATAAAATTGCTCAGAAAATGTTCAATGTTACGAGACTAAATCGGATTTGAATCGGAATATCTGCGGCTGGCTCGGAGATTGTTACGATGCAGAATAGCTAAAAGAACTCCTATATGTATAAGGAATTGGGACTATTGATTTACATTTTACAACAATGTTTAGTTATTTACTCAATTGCATATTGACATAGACAAACCAAGGACAGGTCATAATAAGGGGTGCTACATATATGTTCGGGTCGGCATATTCAATTCAGCAGTATCTGTTGAACATCAAAACCAACTCGAAGTAATTACTACACATATTTACCTCGCACTGATCAGCAAACTCTCTCGAACTACCCTCGCTGATTCATGTTCGGGTCGGCTCGACACAATTCGAGTGGTCTTACCCGATTATATTTCCACATAATATTCGTTTTTGCCGATCGGCTGCTGTACCGAATCACGCCTAATCGACCAAGTGTGTAGCACCCATAAGATGCTTGTGTGACGATCTGTAGTGTACCTATGTCTACATCAGTCCTCATGGGAAAAAGTTAGTTTATGTGCATATCTTTGGTAATGTTAAATACCTTTCCTTGCAGACGGAGAGGAATACGGGCACAGTATAATAAAGTAAGCAATATTACGTCTTCATACAAAACGGCCGAAACGTCTCGAGTGCGCCGCAGTTATGTACGAAGGCGGATGGTGCGAGACCTTCCCGCAAAATTAACGTGAAATATGGCACGAAGTTATCGATTGTATTATTCAGTGTTTGGATGTTTGAATGCATCTATACACTAAACAATACAGTCGACAACATGTTTGAATTCATCGCAAGGTTTTAAAAAGAATGGTCTCCTATCATTATATTTGTACACTTACAACTCAAGAGACACTAGGGTTGCCCACTGACGAGTGGGCAACCCTAGTGCGTGTTTATCTACCGAGCGGCTGTAGGTAATTATTTCAAGGACACCGCCGAGACGTAATACTGCTTACTTTATTATACTGTGTTATGGGCGAGGATGCTTGGGCTCTCAAGAGCAATAACGTCCATAGATGTATTACTTCAGAGCGCCATTTACCGAATTCCCGAGGCCTTCATGGTATTCATATTGAATATATGTTTTAATTATTTTCGATACATTCTCCTAACCCCCAAACCCAACCCTCTGGGAAAACAAGGCGTGATGTTATGTATGTATGTATATTCTCCTAATATTTCGAGGGAAAAATTCCCGGTCTCATGGTCTCGCAGAAAATACTATTGAAAAAACATGTTTTAAATTATTTTCGTAACACAAAAATGCAGGGAAAATTTTCCTAAAAAATACAGAGATATTCCGAGAACTAGTTTGAAGTCGTTTATATGGCATAGCTAAGTAATTGGGTTATTTGGTACCAAATATTAAATATCAGTCGACTCAGGGGAAATAAGTGGGGCGTTTTTTATAAAGTTCGTGAGACAAATTCATTATTATTGCTGTTTACAGTTTTCAGTTACAAATGTTATTCTCGGATAGGATTGATGATAAAAGCTCTAAATGATCATTAAAGACAATCAAACTGGTTGCTAATTTAATTGTATAATTAATTATTATAACATTGATTTTACATTCTGTGATTATTTGAACTCACACACTGACTTAGGTATTACTATTGTAAAAAATTTAGGAATATCGTATAGGTACTTTTGCAATGCTTGTAAATATATGAACACCATGTATCTCCATGATATAATTATTTTTTCTGTCATTGCTTAATTTTTAATTATTTTTACCCATTGTGGTTTAGTAAGCTTATTTCAGGTGCATCTTACTTTAATTTCGGAACTCAGTGACAAAAAATGAAAATTCAAAACCAAAGACCGACTTCTGAAATTAAAGTTATTTTTCACTTTGTAGTGTTTTTTTTTTTTTTAAGTCGTTTGGTTTTTTAACTGTATGTACAGTGGGATATTGTTGAAGTGTGATACCAACTTATTACCGTAAAAGATCGTGTAGAATAGCGCCGTGTGAGCGGCCGCTAACTGAACAGCTTCTTACAAAGCCTAGATGTCAAATTGATTTCTGTTGGTCTCGAGACAATAATAATTGTGTTAAGTGAATTCATCTGTCTACACTAGCGGCGGGGGAAAAACTAGTCACTTACATATAAAAGATAAGCATTTTAGCGCACAGCTCGGTGAGTAGTCGCAACGGCAGGCTGCAGCGGATAATTTTCTTATATTTTGTTCTAAGCCTCCACACACTTGGCGTCGAGTTGCAGTCGCAACGACAGGAGTCGCACGCTCTCGCTACTTGTCGCAGCGACTAGAGGCTCGGTGTACGCGCACAGCCGACAATAGTCGGATACAATGAGCCGACGCTGACCTGTCGCCTGTTTTACAAGATTTACTCACAGAAATAAACATTTAATTTAATTTCACTATCCGTTTTAGAAAACATGATCCCTGTGGGATCATGTTTTCTATGTCGTTTTCATGTCAGTGGTGCCATCTGTCCTAATTATGAGAAAGCTGAAACATCGAATTGCTATCCACTCTAGTGTCAGCTTTCAGTTCCCACGAAGGTTCCAGGTTTTCTCGCTAGGAGCGGAAAAAAAGGCTTTTCAATTCCTTTAGATTGACACAGAGGGCGTTAAGTGTATGAGGATTACTTTTGAATATAAAAACATGCCTGTTTTCCCCAAAAGGTTATGCAGAAGTGAAGCAATAGTACCTATTTAGAGGCACGAGGAACAGGGCGTAGAGTTCACTCATCCTCTATAGAAAAGGGTGGAACCTCCGACCAGACGAATGATGTCTGTCGGGCAACTGCCCAACGATTGATGTCGGATAGTCATGTATTTGTCGTTCGCGCGGTAAACTCTAATTGCGCGATGCAGGATTTGTTTGACGTCAGAATTTTGTGTGACGTCAGTTTTTGAATGCGTAGTTCGCATGTGGCGATGTAGATGCCGCCACACCTACACTTAGATTTCGCCATTTTCTTGCCCTTATCATAACTTATTTGAGGTCTGCACAAAAAAGACACAATAGTCATGCCAATAAAATATAATAATAGCATCATTGAAGAAGTAAATGAAATAAAATTTCTAGGAATAAATATTAATGATAATTATTGTAACTGGAAATCTCATGTAAATCTAGTTTGTAAAAAAAAAACACAATTTCGTTTACTCACATTGTAAAATAAAAAAATAACTTATAAATAACAGCATTAATGGTATAAGTACCACACTCATGTATGTTCGGTATTGATGTTTGGGATAATTATAAATATGGGGAACTCTACAGAGAGCTTTTATAGCCCAGAAAAAATCTATAAGGTCAATTTATAGTCTCAAGTAAACTGATTCGTGCCGACCAGTGTTCACTGATAAACATTTACTTACATTTCCATCCCTATACGTTTTTGATTTGCGAAAATTCGTTAGAAACCACCTATCACTTTTTGAGCAGGATGATGAGGCCCAATTTAAAAGGAAAATAGTACAAAAACTTCCGATACTACCTCGAACAGATTAAAGTTATGTGACAGAAACTGCTACACCATGGCAGTGAAAATTTATAATAAACTACCGGAAAAAGTAAGAAAAATGAATAACTTAGAATTTAAAGAACTTTAAACAATTGACTTTGTGACAATGTTTTTATTCAATTGATGATTATTTAAATTTTAAACAGACGTTATGTATAACTGGATAAATTTACGAACATTTTATTTAAATTATAATTTTTTGACATTATTTATAAATCTAATAAATAAATTGATGAACTGTCTTGACTGTGAGATATAATCTAAGAAACTAATTTAATATAATATTTTATAATGTTAATGTGCCTCATTAATATTAACGAAGAAAAACTGTAAATTTTAAATTGCTATGATTATAATTTGTATGACATTGATGTAATTTCATGATATTACGTATGTACAGACGCCATCACATCAGGCTACTACAATCTGTCAAATTTATTTAATAGATTTTCAACTTTATCGCTGAGTAGTAAGGTTCAAAGTTGATTGGGAAAATTTGACATTTTCGGGTAGCTTGATATGCTGGCGTCTGTAGGTACTAGAATTATTTGCAAGAGTTGCACGAGTCGAATATAGTGAGACTAAAATTATTTTACCATTTATTATGTATGTACCTATATTCTGGCAAATAAATTTCATTTCATTTCAACATGTCTTTTTCTGCTACCTACTTACTTCTCTTTTAGCCGTCGTCTCAGTAGTTACTAATGCCGCACATTTATATTCCATAATGTAGGGGACATTATGGAATATGTGTGTACATGTTATTACTTAAATTGGCGCAAAAGAATATTTATGTTTGTCAGGTGATTAAAATGATCTACTAGATAGGTTTTTTTTATCGTCACCTTTTGTGTTTTCTGACATTTGACTGCAGAGCTGGGGAGAGACATTTGCATCTGTGACACGCAAATGTCTGAGACCAACGAAGTCATTTTAAGCTAAAAATATACTTACATTTACATAATTTATCGTCTAGTAAGTTGCAGCGGTATGGTTGACCTACCTTACCGGCGACCGGCGGCTTTACCGTCCTATTCTTAAGGTTGCATGTCGTCATGGCGACATAAAACGACAATGTTTATTTGTTTACAGTCCGGCCGGCGAGAGAATGCGTTCCTGACACCTGTCAGTTGGACAATTTCTAGTACTAATAAGGATCAAATTCGCAAAACGCATCCTACTCGTTAGTACATACTCGTTAGTACATGCTCATTAGTACATACTCGTTAGTATAAAACTGACAGGTGTCAAGAACGGATTCTCTCGGCGGTTGGACTGTACGTGACAGTTAAACGTTTTCAACCTTAGTGAAATTTAAATTTACTGGGAATTGTTATCAAAAGTAGTAAAACAATCACAAAGTCGACTCTGCATTAGGTTGTCTAGCAGAAATCGCTGAATGCGATAAAATCACCTACAGATTTACCCTTTTTGTAAAATTGTTTGTATTTAATTTTCAACGGTGTGCAATAAAGAGCGAATACTCTTTGATCATCATCATCATCATTTCAGCCGAAAGACGTCCACTGCCGGACATAGGCCTCCCCCAAGCACCTCCACTTCGACCGATTCTGTGCTTTCCGCATCCAGCGGATTCCTGCGGCCTTCACAAGGTCATCAGTCCATCTTGTGGGAGGCCTTCCAACGCTACGTCTTCCGGTACGCGGTCGCCACTCCGGAACCTTTCGGCCCCATCGGCCATCCGTTCTGCGAGCAATGTGCCCTGCCCATTGCCACTTAAGTTTGGCAATTCTTCGGGCTATGTCGGTTACCTTGGTTCTCCTGCGGATCTCCTCATTTCTGATTCGATCACGTATGGAAACTCCAAGCATAGCCCTCTCCATTGCCCTTTGGGTGACTTTTAGCCTTCTGATAAGGCCCATTGTGAGCGACCACGTTTCAATATTGCTACTACCTATTACTGGTAATACTCTTTGATACTTACATAGAATTATCAATTCTAAAGTAAAGGGGAATCTTTTGAAGTGAGCATACCTACCTACTTGGTTGACTTCATTTACAATTCGAGACGATGAATCGGTCAATTTGAAGAAAGTTTTGAGAATGAATGTGGAAGGCTACTAGACCATAGAAACGATGAATGAACTGAGTGAAAGATGATATAGCTAGGTATAGACTAATAAAGAATGGATGAGATAAATCGGGATAAGATCATGAGAATTATGATTATTATATCAATATTCACAAGAACTTCAATTGTAGAGTTGTATAATTATCTAAAACCTCCGACAAAACTTTTTTATTTTTTTAGGGCTTCTCGTAGCAGACATGGTCATGACTACTTAACTGGGCTATCTTGTGGCTGCCTTAAGCTACTAACTTAAAGCCTCCAGCCAGGAGCGTAAACTAAACTTATATACTAGGCGAGCGCTCGCTAAAGGCGGGCTGTGGGGTATGAACCTCGGCTTAAGGCGTTGCTGGAGGGAGGATAGCAAGGTGGGACAGGCTGGATCAAACATGGGTAATTATTATTAATCGGGGAATTTAAAGCTACAGGTTCAGCTTCGACACGGGCTGGCGCATCGTTGTCGAGCAAGGGTTGGGGTGTCCTCTGATTATTATTTTTATTACCTAATTTATATAGATTCAGATACTGTTTGCTAACTTAGATTCTATTTTCAGGATTAACTTTACGATACATCCGCCTAAGGTTCCCTGTAGGATATCACCCTGCATCATGCACACAACTCCATACAGCCCAAAACAAAGCGAATATATCGGCGAAAGGCGCGGGGCGCGGCGGGATCGGTTCGCTTTTGTTTCAGTTTTTTTGCCGTATCAAAACAAACCATAATCACACAGTCTGCACCATGTATTTGGTAGGATATTCAGAAAGATAATTTTTACTTTTCTCTGATCAATGAGCGTTGTCCTTGAGACAGCGGCTCAATACTGCGATAGCTAAAATGTTATTGGACACAGAGCACGGAGACGCTGAATCGTACTGCCGCATGCTGGCACAGCGAACACGTGCATTGTGACGATAACCTTACCTTGACAGCTTCTTCCACATCGTCGTCTCTGGAAGCCTTGGCCAAGCTCTTCTTCATCAGCTGGTACATGGTCTCGCGCCTGAGGTGGCCCTCGCTTAGTAGGTCGTAGCACTGTAATAACAATAAACAGACACTTTTGTTAGCTTGACGTTCGGGAAAAAGCCGCTCGGCTTAGCCCGAATTGTGATGTCGAACGGACCTTGCCGATCGGCACGATTTGAATGAAAACCGAATATGTGTATAGTAATTGCTTTGGGTCGGCTTTGTTGATCAATAAATAGGTACTGAACCGAATCAATAAATAGAATGTGCCGACCCGAACAAGAGTGTAATACCAAGACAGAAAAGGTGACATTTGCCTGGTCTGACAACTATCTTTAGGACCTGAAGAATTTTCCAACAGAATATAGTTTATCAATTTGAGTCCGCACTTCTAATGTGACATTTTAAAGAGCCTGATTAGTCGTACATGTACACATCGGTCGCATGTGATGTGTGAAAAGGTATAAACGACAAAAAAAGTGTTGCATAGTCAAGCCCGACGATGTCCAGTTTTTTATAACAATAAATACCTACTTATTGGATCTAATTAGTACCAATAGCAATCCACGATTTCCCTTTGATCGAAAAAATTTAAGTTAAATACTAAAATGGAACTACGACAAAACACAGTACATAAACAAAATAAACAAGACATCATAGACAGACTGATTAAAAATCCAGAGTCACACGTCATATAATTAAGTTGGCATAAATTGAACAACATAAACGCGTGACTCCAGATTTTTTATTCGTCTGTGTACGATGTCTTGTTTATTAAATACCTTTTTAGTTACCTAGTTGACGTTTTTGTTGTAGTTGGGTTTTAAGTTTAGTAACTTTCATTTTTATTTCAATTATTTTGATGTTTGGGATTATTGATGGTATATACTTATACAATTCATTGATTTGGGAAAATTCAACAGTAAAATTTGGGGTTTATGTATAGGTATAATTATGATTGTACCTACACATAAACCCAGTATGTTAACTAACAGAGGGCATTTTCGTAAACCCGCAATAGTATAACGTCCATAAATTCTAAAACAAACATATAAATCGAAAAAAAAAAGAAATTATAAAATATTCTCGTTTTTTTTTGTGTGTTAACATTTACACCCAAAAAAAATCAATTGCGGGTTAACGGGAACGCCCTCTGTTAGTTAACGTACTGTATAACCAATATAATTATTTTCAGAAAGTACTATTTAAGACCTTTCATTAAATGATGTGATTTTATCTCTGTAAGTAGGTTTGCACAAACACTTTTACACGTCAATCATATTTTATAAACTAGATGAGGTTGGCGTTTCCTGTCTAACTTCTCTGACAAGAAAGGCCGAAACAAACTCAGAAGTGATTGTCTCTTTTAAAGTCCAGACATAATCTTTGTCAAATCATGTGAAGACCATAAATAGATTGGTGTCCGAAATGGTGTTTTGAGGAAAGAACCACATAATATATTGTCTTGACTCTACTGAGACTTGTTCGAATTACAGATTTTGTGCGACACTTCATCCATAACCTAAAAGGTTTTGAAGACAATTTTCAAGGTCTGTACACACTTAACATAATGAACTGCTCCAATTCTATACAGGCTATTTCAATAGTCCGCTCAACAGAAAAGTACAATCAAAATATTCTTCATAATATCCTAACGGTCTTTAAATTTAAGTTGGTTATTTACTCAAATTAATGATATTATGTGTATATATAGCATTTACTCTGCTGAACGACCTACCAACCTGGCGATTGATAAAATTCAACATGAAGTGGTGGCTTTTAAGACAACGTTCTGTCATACAAAGAATATCTAATATATGTTACAATTCAGGAGTAGTAAATTCTACTCCTAAATCTTTGTTCAAAAACCCTTGAATGTTTTGATGCACCAGGTTGATACAATTTAATTTTTTACACTTTCGTTTGATTCATTATTTACCTTCCTTACAATTTTGCAAGAGGTTGCCTCTATTGTGCTAATTTGTATGAAAATCAACGTCATTAAATTAAATTTATTATAACACCAAAAAGCACTCTCCATTGCCCTTTGGTTGACCAAAGGGCAATGGAGAGGTCTATGCTTGGAGTTTCTCTACGTGATCGAATCAGAAATGAAGAGATCCGCGAGAGAATCAAGGTAACCGACATAGCCCGAAAAATTGCCAAACTTAAGTGGTAATGGGCAGGGCACATTGCTCGCAAAACAGATGGCCGATGGGGCCGAAAGGTTCTAAAATAGCGACCGCGTACAGGAAGACGTAGCGTTGGAAGGCCTCCCACAAGATGGACCGATGACCTTGTGAAGGCCGCAGGAATCCGCTAGATGCGGGAAGCCCAGAATTGGTGGAAATGACGGTGCTGAGGCCTATGACCAGCAGTGGACGTTTTTCGGCTGAAAAGATGATGATGATGATGAGACTTCGAGGTCACTTTACATCCGCTATAAGCCGCCATATAAGGTTTACCGTAGTCCGGTAAAAATAGAAGAATTGTTTTCATCGAACTAAATCGAATGGACATGAAATGCTTCGCGTCTGAAAATAAACAACAGTGCAACGGCAGAGCTATAAATAACCTGAATAGGCGTAGTTTAAAAAGGAAAAATATGCTTTTGTCTGCCTGTGTCGCTGTGAACAAGTGAGTTTTATATTTTATAGATATTCCTTTGAAACCTACGCTCATACAGGCTGTGTTTCGTTACTGCTGTGTTGCCATGAAAAAGTACATCGATGTTGTTAATATTTTACGTTTAGTTTTTGATTTTTAAACAAAAAAAAAAAACAAAGACAGAAATCCTTAACAATCAGTTGAAAGATTATGAACGGACGTGTCTGTCATAACAAAACACAATATTGCCTTTGTTTTCATCGCTCTATGAACTAATAATACATTGGACACGAATATACTCAAACATAAATTATTTTGTCTCAAAGGATGTGCAACCAATTTTTATCATTAATTTTCCTTAAAAAGCTCATATACCTACACACAAATTTTGACAAGATAAATAGGAAGCATCTTACATGAACGTAAACTCTTTACATAAAAATATATTAGTGGTTGTATGAATAGTTTGTCTGCCGTAAAAGTAAAGTAGCGCCCTAAAAGAGTCTTAAAAGGATACTGCTATATAAACCGTTCGTAAGACCTTGAATAGGGAATTTCGCCTGCTTTCAGCTTGATAACACATAATTAAGATATTATTAATTCATACTCTGAAAATACACAGTGGCAAATTCAGAACAACTCCAAATTAAATAGGCCGGATGGTCAATTGATTTCGCGATATTATCAATGCGTTCCGCCCGGAAACCCAAATGTTAATTTGTCAAGAATACGCGGTTCGACATTTATCTACTGTTCGAAGCGATCAGGGCATACTGATTGGACAATTCGTAATTTTAACGTATATAATGTAAATACCGTATATAATAACAATCACACTGCTAAGCGATGTCACCACAGCGAAGGAACGATCATAGATCATCACGCTCGTTTATGACGTGTTGGTAATTTCGAATTGTTATTAGTCTGAGTTACTACGCAATGTCTTCGCCACCATAACTCAGTGTTTGCTGTCCGAGGAATATTGATAGAACATACTATATTGTACAGTCACGAGCATTAATCCTATACTATTAAACGAGCAATATTTGAATATATTTGTGATCACTTTCTCGAAAACGACTGTAACGATTTCGATGAAAGTTGCAAAATAGGAGATCACGGGGGCAAAAAATCGATCTAGCTAGGTCTCATATCTGGGAAAATTCGTTTTCTCTATTTTCACTGCCTCGGGAATGTGGTACAACGTTGGGATACCTGGACGATATGTTTAGATATCTATTTTAGATGATCAGGTACTAATAATAATACCCCACCGCCGTATCTCTACGTTGACATCGTGATGGGGCTTGTGCGCTCGGAACTCTAGGTCCGAGCCGGTAGTTTACTTCGCCGGAACAGGTCTAGGATGAGGAGCCAGACCAAGAGAGATACAGAAACACGCAGGGCAGCATGTGGAGAGCTGTTGGGTCGTAGTGGCCCCACGGACCCATCTCCCAGGAGAAGTCTTGTTCTTTACCTCTGGCTTGCCTTTATTGACCAGCTGGAGTGAACACTGACTAGGAAAAGAGTTCCCACCTCATTCTTGCCTTTATTGGTCGGATTTCTGGAGATTAGCAAGAGCAAACGTGCTCGGAAGAACGAAGTATTCCAGTAAGTACTGGTATCTTGACCATCTTCCGGGCTCTGGGATCGTTGTGATAGCCATGGAATACCACTCAACAAGCACCTCAAGACGTGTTGCTTCCTTGTCGCTACGTCACTACGTGCTCGCGACAGTTCCCGGGGACTCATTATTTAGTGTGCAAGTCACTCCCTGCCATTTTATGCGTATACATATAAAACATTTATCAGGCAGAGGCCATAGTCCTACCATAGTTCCAGGTAACCAGTCGATTTTAGCCACCCAAATCAATAGTTCAATATATTTGTTTCCATATGCTGCAATAGTCGTATACCAACTGAGGGTTGTCCTTGGGTGCCCTTGCATAATGCGAAATGGAATAATGATCAGTTGGTGCCTCATTCCATTAAATTTGTCTAAAGAGCCCTGCGAGTTGGCTTCGGCACCTCGTACGCCTTCCAAATGACTGGGATCCAAGGTCCCGAGATTTGTTAAAAAATAATAGTAATAATAATAACCCCACCGCCGTATTTCTACGTTGACATCATGGTGGGGTTTGTGCGCTCCGGAGCTCTAGGTCTGTACCGGTGGTAGAATTTACTTTGCCAAAACAGGTCTAGGGTGAGCCAGACCAAGAGACATACAGAAACCCACAGCGCAGCATGTGGCGAGCTGTTGGGCAGTAGCGACCACACGGACTTCCCTTCATTTATTATTTGCGTTACTATGGACAGTTTGGCAATAATATCTGATTTCAAGATTCATCCATTAATATCTGTCGTCGTGATGACGACAAATACCTATTTATATGTGATCATTTGTGGGAGGCATAACTATACAAGTGGTAGCACAAATAAGTGATATCGAAGGAAAAATATGTATCACCTCTTAGCATGCAATAATATCGGTCATGTCTTACGTTAGGTATTAATATTTGCCTACTCAGTTAAATTCAGAAGAATGACCTTTGCCCTGCAGTAGGACAGGAAAGACGTCCACTGCTGGACATAGGCCTCCCCCAAGCACCGCCACTTCGACCGGTTCTGTGCTTCTTTTTCCTTAGTGCTTGTCATTTTGGGGGGTTTGCCATAATTGGCCACGCTGGTATTTTATTATTTGATTATAACTTACAGTAAATGCATAAGAGATACGTTCCTCCAGATCGCCTCGAAGGTAAAGAGACATGGCTTTGGCGAAGGTGGCCATCGTTACGTGAGGCGAGGTCCCGCGGTCTAGGGCCACCATCACACGCTCCATCATGTAGGCATCTGTCATACCCAGCCCGTTGTGCAGCACATCCCTAAAGTGGTTTCTGTGGAGGATAAACAAACAATATAAACAATGATAAAAAACATCTAAGGAACAACAACATCTCAAGGCGACTTTTTGCAACTTGCAGATCAGTATCAGGTAGTATGTTATCAAAATAAAATTTGCGACTGTTACAAATATGTATTTACAGAATTATAATCATTAAAATCGTTAATCAAAATAACCCTTTGAATGATTATTTCATGAAATCATGAGTTTTGAGACATATTCTAACTTAGAGAGTTGTATTGATGATTCTAATAATTACAACCTGACTCTGACCAGCGAATTGCAAAAAACAGAAAAACATTCGAATTTCGCGGGCTACCTTATCGTATTCCCCTTAAATATATTTTATTATTAAAAGCAATGGCTTTCTTTTTACCTGACTACGGCGAAGCAAAAAGGATGGTTATGATTTTGACCGGTATGTACGTATGTTCATCTGTTACCTCATAACTTCTAAACTGAGGATCATAATTTGACAAATGAGGTATCATTGGATGCGTTTTGATTGTCCGCTGGTTATTAGGCTATGTGATTAAATGCAATATAGCGCCCTCTAGAGGACATACAAGTAACGAAATAAAAAATAATTGAATTGTGCTATGTTGGGTATCAAATGAAAGCACTTGACAAGCACTTACTGTTTACGAAAATAAGTTACGCAATTAGAGTACTGGACTTATAGTTAATCTATATAAGTCTGAAATCGCCAACACGTCTTGAGCGCGCGTGGTGATCAATGCTCGTGCCTTTTTCTGTATGAGAAGAGGCCTTTTCCCAGCAGAGGGACAATAATAGGCTGGTATTATTATAAATAATAATTTAAAAAAAAAGTTAAGCTGCTCTGCAAATACTTTATCACGGAACTATAACCCCAAAATAGTTTAAATAAAAAGTAAGTTCAAAAACTAAAACCCGACTAAAAGGTATGAAACAAGAAAATATTTCAGACAGAAGTCAAGACATAGGTACAAAAATGATCAAGGTAAAGCCGCAAGTTTTTCTTTACAAAGATTCAGAGTAGTCGGGAATCGAACTCTAGCTCCGCGGCACCTAAAAAGCCCGTAAGGCAATTCATCAATTGTTTGCACAACGAATATTGAAAAAACAAAAGCAAAGTATCTTTAAAAAGATTTCCTAAAAGTTTTCTGCTCAAATTAAAACATAACAACAAGTACATGTTGCTATTTTGCTAAAGAATGGAATACTTTTATTTTCAGACAGAATACATAGGGTTAGTAAAAGTTTTACTTAACTTCTAGTGTTAGTATGTATACAGACACAGATTACATACAATTAAAAATTAAAATTCTGCGTGGTGCTGCATCCACTTCCGCAATATCGAGGAATCCCACCGATCTGCGAACACACTGAGAATACTGTTGGTGCTGTCACGAACACGTGACATCAAGAATGCACATTTTTTTCTAACAATGGCGGCAAAACCATCAAAGTTATAATCCGCAAAAATTCCCTGACGCACTACAACATTACAGCATGGCAACCGCAGCAGTACTCTCAGTGTATTATTATACGGAGCGTGTAGGTTGCTTTATGCCCGCTGAGTGAAGTTGGCTACACGTGAAGAAGGATTGACAATAAGGTTTGAAAACGAAAAGCTTATAATACATACCAAGAAAAAAAAAAGCGTGTATATTTATAATTATTTTATCTGTATTCCTACATTATTACATACCTATTTAAGAAATATACTGACAAACACATATTTTGGAAAGAACAAAATCAAAACTCTTTTTAAAAATACAGGAAAGGGGTTAGTCAACACTTCCTGTGACTTAAAATATAGCACTGACAGCCTAGTGAACGTATGCGCAGCGCAGACTATGGCATGGCTAGGCATGCCATAGTCTGCGCTGCGCATACGTTCATCGAACGCCTACGCTGGACAAACGCTAGTGTGAAGGGGCTCTTATAGGTTTTCCTGTAATCTATCCTAAGCATAGAACATTCTCTTAAATTTTTTCAAAATTTTGAAGATCAATTTTCATCTATTTCCTTAAATATATAT
Organism: Agrochola litura; assembly: GCA_949152395.1. Classification (NCBI taxonomy): domain Eukaryota; kingdom Metazoa; phylum Arthropoda; class Insecta; order Lepidoptera; family Noctuidae; genus Agrochola; species Agrochola litura. The sequence goes on along the minus strand of OX424491.1, from coordinate 10,289,778 downwards.
ATTTTTTATAATTGAAATCCTCGCAACAAACCCTTTCATTTGATATATCACGCGGTATAGTTTTATTTGCCCTCCTAAAGTGACCCCATATTCAGAATTTATTTATTTACGTTACACGACCGTGTTTGGGTCACAGAAATACATATGTGTATCAGATTTCAACTTAATCGGTCCATTAGATTCGGAGCAAATTGGCTGTGACAGACGGACAGACAGACAGACACACGAGTGATCCTATAAGGATTCCGTTTTTCCTTTTGAGGCACAGAACCCTAAAAAAATGTATTTGCTGCAAATAAAACTCATCATCTACCTAGCCTATTCCCAACTATGTTGAGGTCGGCTTCCAGTCTAACCGGATGCAGCTGAATACCAGTACTTTACATGGAGCGACTGCCTATCTGACCTCCACAACCTAGTTACTAGGTAACACGATACCCCTTGGTAAGACTGGTTGTCAGACTTTTGGGCTTCTAAATACCCGTAACGACTGTCAAAGATCTACAAATGACAGCCGGGACCAACGGCTTAACGTGCTTTCCGAGGCACGGAGGGGTCTCGGTATGCAAAGATAGTCACCCATCCATGGACCAACCGCGGCAAGCCTAACTTAACCTGATCGATCGACCCGTGCGGCTGTTATTACTTAGCCACAAGCCCCTGCAAATAAAACTATTTCGTGAAAATATTTGTGACATAATTATATAATTTCGAGAGCTATATATTGAAGATTTAAATGATTTCTACTTAGTATTTTATCCTAATACAACGTAAAACAGTGCTGCAATTTGCAAAAACGTACCTAAGTTTGAAAATCGCGGGCTACATAGAAGGAATAAAATTAAATAGCAAGATCATAAACAATCTCAATCTCAAATCTCAGACTTCCGTCCAAACGCTGTTGATTGCACAATCACTTGCAAAAATCCCACTGAAATGTGCAACATTTGCATTCGAAGTACCAGGCGAACATGAATTTCGAAGAGATAAACTGCTTGCATTTTTCTGTCCCACTCATATAGAGTTACTTTTAGTATGTTACTTTCCTGCTTCCACGATACTGTTATTGGGTGCAATGGAGGATGCGCAGTGAACACTAGTTCAGTCTCTGTCTAGGGCATACGGTAACACCTTTCAGTTTTCAGTGTTTCATGAGGTGCTGTCATCACATTAAATCACATTTAACAATGGATGTGCTTGGAATGTTTTCATTAAAATTACAGAAAAACGTATTAAGTGCAATAGGTTTTGTCAATGCCATGGTCGTGTTCCTGAAACTCTACACTTATGGTATATTCCTATATTTTATGTCTAAAAGTGTAACAAACAATCTCAAAAATACAAGCTAACCTCGATGATAACCTAAATGCGTATAGTGATACAAATAAATGTAAAACATTTTGTCTACAAAATATTAATAACAATCTAAAAATAAAGAATCGAAATTATTAAGATGTGATAACTTCATGACCTTTTTGATATCTTTCATCATTTCTGTGCAGCATCATTTCTCATTTTTCTGCCGTGTTATAAGAATAATTGGTTCGATAACCTCACCCACAAAATGTGGTCTTAAGAACTCTGTCATACACATTGAATTGCAAAACCTATTGGACATCAATTCCGTTTCTAGACAATGTTTTTTTATCAAAAATATTGGGGTCAGCGTGGCCTTGTGATCTTGACCTTAGATTTGATTGACACCGATCAGGTTCCTAACCTCTCTGAAAATAACTTGTATTTACAGTGTTCAAGTTTTCTTTCAAGTGGAAACCCAGTGATAAAATAAGGTATCATCAAAGTTGTAAACCCTGGTCGTGGTTGTTGTCGTTATGCCCTAATTTATGAAATGATGACCTCCAACGTGACCTGAAAATTGAACGCGTCACCAACATAATCCAAAAATTTGCTGAGGCCCATGAACACCGACTCCACCGACATGTGAACGTCGAAGCAATTCTGCTGTTAGACATCAAAACATAGTGCGAAGACTAAAACGAACAAAAATACCGAGTTAGTGCAGTGTAAAAAGTGTAGAAATAATAGTGACAATGACACACAAATAACACATGAACAAAATGTTTATATTATTCTATCAGACTCTAAAAAAGTGGAACGGACTTGTGTAAAGTAAAATCTACACTATTCTAAGTTACACTATTCTAATAAAATAAAAAATAAGCTAGATAAAATTACTTATTAGTCTTATAGGCTGGATTGTAATTAATTATTAAGAACCTGGTTCACTTGTTAATGTTTGAAAAGGAGCATAGCTCTAAACATAGCAATTTAGAAATAAGTTGCAATTTAAACTCAAACTTAAATGTTTATTGCACTAAGGTGGTAAGTAGATGTTACATTCAAAGGGTCCAGCAACTGACAAGTATTACAAATACAAATGTAGTGGTGAAAGTACCTTCTTATCTAGTTTCAAGTGTACAGAACCAGAGTAGTATCACCACCCCACTTCCTTAATCGTTGCAACTACAGGAAAACGTTCTCAGGAGATCAACCACAACAATTGGAGTTATTGCTAACTAGCTTTTGCCCGCGACTTCGCGTGCATGGATGTCGGAAAATATCCCACGGAAACGCAATACCGAGATTACATACCTAATAACCGAGGAAAAGGTCATTGACTTCTAGCGCTGCGCCCGCCGCCATCAACCAGTAATTAATTAATGCGTAATTTTGAATCTGTGATATCTTTTAAGGTATTCATTTATATGATATAGTGTCTCGGAATATTTTAATCTAAATTAAATGCCCAATTTAAATGAAAAAGAGTTTATTGGTTATGGATTATTATAATACCGGTCAAAATTGCTTCGGAAACAAGAATGAATTTTTTATCAAATTCTGAAAGATACTGTGGGTCATCCTTAGAGGTTACAATCCTGTAGAACATTAATTTTATGTGTCTTTAAGTTTATCGCGCACAGACAGACAGACAGACAGACGCGGCGGGGGACTTTGTTTTATAATATGTAAGAATAAGGATAAGGATTGCATACACAGATTTTAGAAAAAATATTAGCTAGAAGTGTTACATTCAGTCTTTCATGATCCATTTAAAATTATCACTCTGTTTGGGATGTAGGTAAGTTAGTTAAATTTTTAGTTATTAAATCATCAATAAATGATTAAATAAATTACCTCATTTAATTATTTACTTTAATTTACCTACCTTTTATTACCTACAAAGCAGGGTTGGTTGATTTCATGTTGATTTAAAATCTCAAAAAATTAAGAAATTAAACTCAAAATTACCAAAACAAAAGTGCCCAAAGAGCTCTTCCCCGTTTTTATGTACTTGTAACATTATTTATATCTTTTAGTGTTAACTTGTATATTTTATAGTTATAAGATGACCAGTTTGAACCACATAATAAAACAAAAGTTAAATAACGTCAATGGTTTTTAAAATAATAATCCATCCATTGAATCCAAATGATGTTCATAAACGCGTTTTAACCGACTTCAAAAAAGGAGGTTTCTCAATTCGACCGTATAAATATATTTTTATATTTTTTATGTATGTTTGCGGATATCTTCGTCGTTTATGAACCGATTTTGATGATTCTTTTTTTGTTGGAAAGGAGATTTCTCAAGAGTAGTACCATGATAAGGAAACCAGGATTTAATGATGGCATTCCAGAGAAATCGAGGGAACTCTTCAAATATTATAGCCAAACCTATAGCGATTTGGGTATTTTTTATAGTAACTCGTGCAGTTGCTCTTGGAAAGCACCATTTGGTTAAGTGGAACTGATGATGAAGACCACAAATAGCCACCAGAACTACTCAATAATAAGTATTTCACGGGTTGCGATTCGATCACTTTAATATGGTTGCAATGCAATTTATGCTCGTTACAATGCATATGGAGAAGTGAAGCTGATGGTGAAGTACCAGGAGAACTCCTCAACGATGAACGTCCCTGCATCGGGAAAAGCAATATTTTGTAAAAATTTATGAGCTGTTGGCATTAGGCTAGTGAAACTTAGATAAATTACAAATTGACCCACTAAAAAGCGAGAAATAAAAAAACTACTACAAAGTGAAAAATAACAAACTGTTTGTTTGGTTTGTTGTTTTTTTTTTCGTTAAAAAGTTTTTATATTGTACTTGTTTATTAAGGGAGGGTATTCCTTTTCAATTTTTCCCTATTTGGTCTTATAATAATAATACATAACCTTTGATGAGGAAATTGAAACATTGCAGACAAAGGTTCCTTAACATTTTCAACAATGAGTTTCTTTGTTTAACCTTGTGAGCGGTATCGTTGGAATGACCGTTTTCAAAGATTTGTGGGTAGTTGTTTCGGGCTATAGTAAAGAACCGTTCATTATTTACTACCTTAACCAAGGCTCCTCCAAGTCTCTCATCACCCCGAAATTCGACGACCTCTACTAACTGGTAACGATCTACTTGATTTTCAGCATTTAGGTCAACTTTTCGATTCTCACCCAAGGGTGCAATGGCCATCAAACTTTCAACCAACATAATCGTTAAATACTAATATATTATTACCCACTTTTGTTCTGGTGGGTACATTACTGCTATAGTTAATAGCGAAATAAAAAACAAGGGTAACGATTTTACGGTGTTGGGTTATTGTTCTGCGGGTTCATTTTGACACAGTTTTACGGTCTGTTTCCTCATAGATACTGTCTGGGGAAGGCAACAGCGTTTGTATGTCAGAAATTGTCTAAAACGACACGCTGATCGTCATTTCTGAAAGTAGCAGCCTTGATAGGTCCCTCACAAGGTGAACCGTCCACCTGGTGACAGTCGAGGGATTCTGCAAAAAGCTGGCCTTAGGGCCAGCAGTAGAATAGAAAGACTTCATTCAGCTATGGTGCAGACGGTAATTATCAAGATCGTCATTTTTCTAAATAAATCAATAACCTTGATAAGCTAAGATGAGGTTGTCCAAAATCCAGACTTCGGGCTGCTACTGAGAAATTCTACAATTTGGAAAACCCAATCATTGTAAGCATGTCTAAGCATGCGGTTCCGGGTTTGATCTCATACCCAAAAACCCTATATATTGCAGTCACGATTGCGGACCAGACCCACAGCATAGCAACAAATTAATCTAAATTACAGATTGTCAAAAAGAAAAAATCAGAAACTCGGAACCAGACGCCACCTCGCCTTTGGCATGTTTCGGGCGGAGTAAAGACGTTTCCAGACGTTTCGTTGCACGTCAGCACGTGTCTCTGCGTGATGCACTCAACATTGAATAATGGTATTAACTATCGTGAGCTAGAGCACATAGGTTATCATGTTACTTCAGTACTTTTGGTCTCAATTCTCAATTCTGAATTCAAACTGTTTTACCAACATTATGGAATGCAATAAACATTCCATAATGTTGGTAAAACAGTTGGTGGGCTTTAAATTATTGAAACAATTATGGACCCTGTCGGGCACAGCATAGTAGGAGAGAGGAGGAAGAACGCTTATTTGAAGAGCGTTTATATTATTTAAGTATGTCTTCTGGTTATACTACTTTTTAGGGTTCCGTAGTAAACAAGGAACCCTGATAGTTTCATCATGTCCGTCTGTCTGTCTAGCTGTCCGCGGTCTAGCTCCAAGACTGTTAGTACTAGAAAGTTGTAATTTGGCATGGGTATACATATTAATCATGCCGCCGACAAAGTGGTAAAATAAAATTATGAAAAATATGTGGGGATGTTTTTTTTTTGTTTTTTCTATCCCTTAGTGTGGGGTATCGTTGGAAAGGTCTTTCAAAAACATTGTGAGTGTGTTAAAACCATTTTTTAATTCAGAGATCCGTTTGCGAAATATTAAATTTTAAAGTGCAATTTTTTGTTAGAGTCAAGTGTGTCCCCCCCCCCCTGCCAGCTAAATGATTGGTTTTAGATATGTGAACCCATACATACCCCATACATTCTGTATGAAAGATTTTTTTTTTCAACTACAAAGTTAAGTTTGTTCTTGGGATAAATTCATCCCAACTACGGAACCCTACATTGTGCGTGGTCCGACATGCACTTGGCCGGTTTTTCTTAAATATCTTCGCTTTATTTCTATACGTTATAAATAACACCTGCTCGAGTAAGCAGGTCGTTGTTATGTTATACCGATATAGTTTCAGTTTCTTATTCCTGTTGTTCAGTAGGTATTTATTTAAATTACATATGATATTTGGTTATTATAACATAACATAACATCACGCCTTGTTTCCCCGAAGGGTTGGGCAGAGGTGTGCCTGTAGCAGGTACACACGGTTACACATCAAGCTATACATTTCCAGTTTATGCTGATCTCGCATTGTACGGAAATCCTTTACAATGCGAGATCAGCATAAACTGGAAATGTATAGCTTGATGTGTAGGCGTGTGTACACCCACATTTCTCCAGTTATGTTTAAGTCCCATGTAATAGGTTGTTATATATTGAATAGATTATTATACTGAATTTATTTGTACGATTATTTATTTAATAATGACTAGAAATTATTATTAATTGAAAATAAGTTATTGCATTGTATTTAATATATTTATTATGAATTGAAATTTAGATATTGATTGTTTCATTTGCATAATTATGTATTTTATATATATTATTAAATATACATTTTTAATTAAGAATGTCATTCTTGTAAACTATAATTTATCATCTAAATATTATTTTATACTATAACAGCTTTTGCCCTATAGAAAGAGTTTTAATTTATTAATAAAACTGTTATCTTTTTTTTATGGGTTCTGGTAGCTTGTTGCGGTCTCAACGAGAGCCCCAAAAGTTTTTCTGTTACTACCGTTACCCTAGCTTTCAAACATGGCCTTATGTTAATATTGGTATACACGCTGGAAAGTTGAAGGAGGCCCTCAACGGGAAGTACCCTAAATAATGATGAAACATTGTAATCAAAGTAAGAAAAACTGCCATCAACCGTTTTTGAACAGTTGCTTGCCTGAACAGAGAATCGAACCGACACATATACAAAAAACCGGCCAAGTGTGTGTTAGACCACGAACAATGAAGGGTTCCGTAGTTGGGATGAATTTATCCCAAGAACAAACTTATCTTTGCATTTGAAAAAATGCACACCCATACGTAACGGTCAATTGTCCAACTGCAAATGTAAGTTTGTAATCGCAATTTTTTTTTATATGGTATAACCACAAATTAACGATTTTCGGACGTTTTCCTTGCTTCTTGCCTTAGGTCAACGGGAAGTACCCTATAGAATTGGATTTATTTGCGAGTATCAAAATATGTCGCATAAATAGACTTTTTTTTAATTGCCTTGACTTAGAAGCTTGTTCGCTTCAAGGGACCATAGACCTATGGATTGGATATCAATTTCAACTTTATACCATTTCTGAGAAAAAGACAGACGGACAACGAATTGATACAATAAGGGTTCCGTTTGTTTCCTTTTGAGATACAAAACCCTAAAAAGAACATCCTTTGTTCTCATGACAACATTCCAAAGAGTCGACCTCTCTCTAATAAGTTGGTTTTATGATTGCCAAGATAATGTATTTATTGAGATAAATTCTAAAGTACCTAGGCGACCGAGCTCTGCTCTGGTGAAAATAGAGAATGCTCATTTAATAGTTTAGGATAGTACCTATTAATTCCATACTACCATGATAGTAGGTACTTACTAATTCCATGCTGCCATGATCATTATTCTAATGTCAATAATGTCATGTCATTATTCATTACCTTGTTCTAAACTTTGGGCGACCGAGCTCTGCTCGGGTGAAAATACGGAGAAAACTAATTTTCCCCGATATGTGACCTAGCTAGATTGATTTTTCGCCCCGTAAACATCTATATCGAGAACGTGAGTACAAATCTATATTCAAACAAATAAATATACAAATATTGCTCGTTTAATAGTATAGGATATCTGTTGGACTATTCTGTACAACATAATTCGCAAAACTCACAAACTAACTTATTTACATATTTGTTTGACATAATTGACCTCCCCCATCGGTAACTTTACCCTTTTTGACTAGAATCCCGTATGGAAACCACATTCTCACATTGGATCGGGTCATGTTGACAGGACCCGTAAGCTAATTTTAACCGCCTCCATGGTCTAGTGGTAAGACCACTTGTCTCAGACCCAAAGGTCCTGGGTTCCATCCCCAGTGGGGGCAAAATTTTCTGCTTTGTTTGGTCGGTGGTAAGGCTTATTCTACGTCCGCCTGGCTAGCTACCACCATCTTACCTGTCTATCGCCATAACAGCATTGTTGTGTTTCGGCAGTTAGAGATAAGATAGCCAGTTCATTTGTGGTTGAGGATTTCGGGTAAAGCTCGCTTCCACCTTCGGCCTGATCATCACTTGCCATCAGGTGACATGAAGTCCAAGAGCTTCTCAGTTATGGTGGGCATTACATATTTCATCTTTTTATGATTTTTCGTAGTTTTTAATTTATTTTCAATATTAATATCGTTTGTTTTTTTAGGGGAACGTGCCATGTTTTGAAGTTATTGCCGAATTTAAGAGTTAAATAAAAAAATAATAGAATAGTAATCGCACCACATATAAAAAATATACATTATAAATAATCAAGTAATCAAAACATAATCGACACATTAACGAACAAGAACGTTTCATAATACAAAACTTTGTTGTAGATAGGTACACAATTTAAATTGCGGGTATTTATAAGTACTTACATAATTTTACTCCATACATAACACTTTGTCACAATCATAACACCAATTTATCTCGTCTGCTCGACGTCCGTATGTCACTGCAGGGATCCAGCAGAATATCAGCGTCAGGTATATTTGCCTGACACATACTGAGTTGGACTCCCATTTGGTGCAACCTTGAGACGCACACCGCACCTTATATATTTGATTATTCCAAAGTATGTCATAATGTCATTCCATTTCTATATGTATGTTTTTTCTTTTTTGTATATTGGCATCTTGTTTTTATATATATCCATGGATTTGTTATCATTTAACTGTGTAGAAACACAAGTGTGTCTGTTACGGACAAACGAAAGATGCTCTTATGACGTCCTACATAAGTGCGAGAATGGGACCAGCTGGCGCACACACATACGCGTATGCCACACACACCTGCGCAATGTCTATGGACTACGCTGCGAGAGAGCCACGGATGCCCTTATATGGTATCGTTTTTTGGACATCGCGAATTATTTCCTGGAATTGTGGCGTACGTGACCGGCGGTCGGCGCTGCCATTGGTTGACGTTCATAAGGGTGAAAATGGCAAAACAGGAACAACCAATAGGAAGCCACCCTCGCCAGGGAAGCTTCCCTCGCGCCTCACCCCCGTCGATAAAGTATAAAAGACCTTGCGCGGCGGGAAACGTTGTCATTCTGGGCGGACGCGCGCGCGACACGACAAAACACAGCAAGATTGGGCCCTGTGGTACCTGGGTGCTCCGCCCTACGGCCCGTTTAAGTTTTCTCCCGTCTAAGTGAATTTAGTTTCTGCTGTTTTCTTGAAATAATAGAGTCATAAGTTTAATAAAATCAGGTGAATAAATCAATGTGTGACGGTTAAATTTACAAGTGATTTAGAACAATAAAAAGGTGTTACGTTGTAAATGGATCATTGTTTTTATTCTTGTCGCCCCACTGTCCCTTACAGTGGAAGAATGGTCCTTCGACAGCCGGATCATGGTATCGGCATGTGCGTCTTAAGGGAGACGTGAAGAGTATTATTTCAAGAAAGAATAATTATTTTCAAGAAAGAAGCAACGTATCGCTTGTAAGTGTGAAGAGGAACCCTTTAAGAAGATCCCTCTTTACGGTGTTCAAGAAAGAAAAGGAACACAGGAAGGCAGCAAGTCCGACCAAGTAGCGGCTAGGAAGGCGGTATGCTGTTAGCTGCGTAGCTTCGTGTCTTCGTGTCGTCGTCGTCGTGTTCGCGCCCGCCCAGAGTGTCCACTACGGGTCGCGCCCATACGTAGCGGGTGGACCGCGGCTCAGTCGGGTACCACCTCACGGTGCCAAAGGGTACACGACTGAGTTAACGCCGTTTCAAGGCGGTGCGACAAACTTGTGCGCTGTCGCCAACCCGCATCACGGGTTGAATAGCACTACTGCGCCTGTACGGCTGTGTATATTGCGGGGGCCGGACTGTAGGCACTGCCGACGCGGCCGGTCGTTCCCACCGGTCGCTGAGCACCCCGTAATTGCATAGTTCTCTGCAGGGTAGTCCCCACCTTTCCCTTCCTGCACGATATCCATCCCTGCCGGAGCATATCCCGCTCAACGGGCCCTCCGGTAGGTCAGTTAGGGCCGCTAGGGCTGATAGGAGTAAATAGGGTACCACAGGGGGAAAGATGCCGACTACGACGAGAAGCCAGAAGAATGAAGAACGCGCACGGGTATTTGAAGAGCCCCCTGCGTCACCGTCGTCCCGCGCGACCATCGTCACGCGCGCGCAAGTCGAACGGAACCCGCGCGCCGCGATTCCCGCGTCTGTACCGGTTCCTGCAACTATGGTAGGAAACGCGCCCGAGTACACTAGCATGGATGCTATAACGTCAGCCGCCGCCGCTACCGCCGCCGCCGCAGCCGCAACCGCCGCCGCCGCCGCCGCCATGCCCGCACCCGCCGCTGATAGGACAAATAGTAGGTCGCCGCCGGCACAGTCCGTCCGGTCGCGCCAGTCCACTGCTAGTGCAATACTGCGCATTCGGCAAGTAGAGTATGAAGCTGAGGAGCGACTCGCCGCGATACGCCGCAAGGAGCTACAACTCGAAGCCGAACTGGTTAGGAAGAAGCTAGCCGTAGAAGTACAGACGATACGTGAGGAAACGGATCGCTATAGTGACGTCGCGCCCGGTGCTGTGGACGACGACAATCGCGTTTCTGACTGGCTGCTGCGAACGCAGCAACGGGTGGAGGAACCACCATCGCTGACACCGTTCGATCCGGTGTCATCAGTGGCACGCGCGCCACCCCCTTTCGACATACGGGGGGAGAGGGATAGATTAGAGGATATGGGACCGCGTGAAACACATCAAATGGATTTAACACGCACGTATCCGCGAATACGAGAAGAACCTCGTGTCAATCATGACGACCCGCCGCGACCCAGGTCACCTGCGCCCCCGCGAACGGGAGATAGAGACATCGAAAAACTCGCCGAGGCAATAAATCGAATGTCACATTGTCGACAGCCGTCGCGTCAAGCACAAGAGCTACCCATATTTACTGGAGCGCCGCACGAGTGGCTATTGTTCAAAACTGCTATGCGTGATACAACTCGTATCTACGAGTTCTCGCGATCCGAGAATTTAGCGCGCCTACGTAGCAGCCTCAAGGGCGAAGCGAGGGAAACAGTATCCGCGCTATTATACACCGCCGCCGACCCAGCGATTATCATGCACACGCTTGAACAATATTACGGGCGTCCGGAAATTATAATTGATAAGGCGCTCGACGATATAAGAAGATTGCCGCGCCCCGGTACATCGGCCGCCGAGCTCAACGCGTTCGCTATAAAGCTGCAAAATATAGTAAGCGTGCTTATGTGTCTGGATGAAAGAGGGTACCTACAGAACCCGATGTTAGCACGGCACGTAGTTGAAAAGTTAAGTCCACATATGCGTGCGAGATGGTGTGACTATGCTCAAGACTATGGTAGTCGAGCGGAGCCGGACATTGTCACACTATCACGCTATTTGATGAGAGAAGCGGACCGGGCAGTGAGATTCGCGTACTCGACGAACGCGGCGACGTCGACAAAAGAAGCAGCGCGACAACAGGCCCCTGCAAAAATACAGGGCGCGTCGGGCAGAGTCAGCAAGCGTGTACCCGCTGCGTACACGGCAGCGGAGCGTCCCAGCGAAAAGAAAAAGAAGGGAGCGTGCTTGTGTTGTGGCGAGGAGCATGCCACGCCAAGCTGTAAGAAGCTCATCGCTATGCCCGTTCATAATAGATGGGAATGGGCAAGAGAGACCGGTGTGTGCTTCCGGTGCCTAGCGAACAAGCACCGTCGATTCAAGTGCGCCGCGAAGCAGTGCGGGGTAGGGGAATGTAATAGACCGCATCACAAGCTTCTCCACACTGCCGACAGAACGTCGGACACGGCGAACACAGCAGCAAGCTGCACAGAGGGTGAATCGGCGACCACGGCCTCTGCTCACGTCGAAAACGACATAGGCGTGGTGTTATTGAAAGTGTGTCCGGTAACGTTACGCGGTCCGGAAGGAAAAAGGGTAGAAACATACGCGTTGCTAGATGAAGGCTCTACCATAACGTTACTCGACGGCGAAATAGCAAAAGAAATAGGCGCGACAGGGCCTAAGCGTGCGTTGCGCGTGCACGGTATCACGGCAATGCAGGAAGAACCGGAGAGCCGTTGCGTGGAAATTGAGATTAAGGGAAAACGCACGGAATATCACAGTATACGAGCGCGTACTGTAAATAACTTATCCATAACCGGTCAGTCAGTAAGAGCGAGCTACTTACAACGTGAATACTTGAAGCAGCTGTCTTCAGAGGGATTATGTTACGAGGACGCGAGGCCACGCCTACTTATAGGCGCAGATAATTGGCATTTGATTGTATCGCGTAAACTGCTCACCGGCCGTAAGGATGAGCCGGTCGCATCGCTAACCCAGCTGGGGTGGGTCGTACACGGTACGGTGCCGCGTCGTACTATTATGGAGTACGCCGGCTGCAGTAGTTTGGTTCTGCACGTACGCCCACAAGAATTGCATGAAGATTGCAGACGGTTAAAAGAGTTAAAGGACCTCATCACGTCGCATTTCTCCATCGACGCGCTGGGAATAGCTAGCCGGCCGAGACCGGTGCAGGCAGACGAACGAGCGAAGGCAATTTTCAAGAAGACTGCACGGCTGATTGACGGTCACTATGAAGTGGGTCTGCCATGGACCAAGGATAACCCATGCTTGCCGCCAAGTTATGATATGGCGTATCGTAGATTGAAAACGATAGAAAGAAAAATGGATAAATGCATCGAATTTAAAAATGCATACATTTCGCAGGTCAATAACCTTTTGACGAAAGGTTACGCGGTCAAGGTCGCTGAATGCGACAGTAAGGAAAGCGACTCGCCAGAGTGGTACCTCCCGCACTTTGCCGTGACCAATCCGAACAAGCCGGGAAAGGTTAGGCTTGTATTTGACGCCGCAGCGACATCTAACGGGAAATGTCTAAATGACGAATTGCTCGCGGGGCCCGACTTGTTAAACACTCTGTACGGTGTAATGTTTAGATTCCGTGAGAGACCGATTGCACTCACAGCGGACGTACGAGAGATGTTTCTCAGAATTAAGATACGCCCGGAAGATAGAAGAGCACAGAGATTCCTGTGGCGTGGCGATGACCGGTGCGGCCCACCGGTAAAGTACGAGATGGCATCGATGATCTTTGGTGCTAGAAGCTCGCCGTTTCTAGCTCACAGCGTGCGGAATATGAATGCGGAAAGTTGCCAAGAAAGCCATCCGCACGCGCTGTATGCGATCACACGTGCCCATTACATGGACGACTGGGTAGACAGCTACGACGACATAGAAAGCGCCACCCAAGCGATTAAGGAAGTAATCGCCGTACATTCGCGAGCCGGGTTCGAGTTAGCAGGTTGGCACACGAACGAAGATAGCCTGCTGGAAGGTATTTGTGAGCCTGACAAATCTAGTTCGCCGAAGGAATTGGGTTCGAATGTACACCCCTACGGAAAAACATTGGGAATAATGTGGCTACCCACCACGGACGAATTCGCAGTTAATACAACAATGCCACGAGTACCCGCAGACGTGAAAGCGGGTCAACGTACGCCGACAAAGCGTGAGACATTAGCGGCAGTCATGTCTATATTTGACCCTTTGGGACTGCTTAGCCCCTATACGATAACCGCTAAGATAATGCTACAAGATCTGTGGCGAAAGCAAACGGGCTGGGACCAACCTTTGCCCACTGAGGAAGCGGCCGTATTCGAAGAATGGCTGGCTGACATAAGCTACGTAGCTAAGCTACGGTTACCTAGATGTTATACGAAGGATTCGGTAATAAATAGGACTTTACATGTCTTCGTAGATGCGAGCGAACAAGCGTACGCTGCAGCTGTTTATTTACGAATGATAACGCCTGATGGAAAAGTAATAGTTACTCTCGTCGCGGGGAAATCACGCGTATCACCTCTTAAGGCGCAAAGTATACCCCGATTAGAGTTACAGGCGTGTTTGATTGGCGCAAGGCTAGCTGATCAAGTAAGACGTGAACATCGCTTCCAGGATATGGAAATTACCTGTTGGAGCGACTCCAAGACGCCCTGTAAGGAGGCTCGTTGTCCTTGCCGAAGGAGGTTAGGCTCGCAGGCTACGCCGGGGGGAGGATTGTTACGGACAAACGAAAGATGCTCTTATGACGTCCTACATAAGTGCGAGAATGGGACCAGCTGGCGCACACACATACGCGTATGCCACACACACCTGCGCAATGTCTATGGACTACGCTGCGAGAGAGCCACGGATGCCCTTATATGGTATCGTTTTTTGGACATCGCGAATTATTTCCTGGAATTGTGGCGTACGTGACCGGCGGTCGGCGCTGCCATTGGTTGACGTTCATAAGGGTGAAAATGGCAAAACAGGAACAACCAATAGGAAGCCACCCTCGCCAGGGAAGCTTCCCTCGCGCCTCACCCCCGTCGATAAAGTATAAAAGACCTTGCGCGGCGGGAAACGTTGTCATTCTGGGCGGACGCGCGCGCGACACGACAAAACACAGCAAGATTGGGCCCTGTGGTACCTGGGTGCTCCGCCCTACGGCCCGTTTAAGTTTTCTCCCGTCTAAGTGAATTTAGTTTCTGCTGTTTTCTTGAAATAATAGAGTCATAAGTTTAATAAAATCAGGTGAATAAATCAATGTGTGACGGTTAAATTTACAAGTGATTTAGAACAATAAAAAGGTGTTACGTTGTAAATGGATCATTGTTTTTATTCTTGTCGCCCCACTGTCCCTTACAGTGTCTTTTGTGTGCACTAAATAAATGTTTTATCTATCTACGAGTATCTACATTTCATTTTGAAATTGAAAGATGAAGATTTGAAACAGGTATGTAGGACTCAAATTAGTGTTGCTCAACCGTCATCCAAGTAGCCCACGGTTAATTGCATCCGGGTAGATCTGTACATCCGTGATTGAAGTCCGTTTACATGCCATAGCAGGTAATTACAACAGTATAACAATAATTTGAAGAATTTTTAAAACATGGCATTAAGGTGCGTTTGTGAGTTTTTTGTAACCTGCGGTGTAATTGCGTAACAAAACACTAACAGTAACATAGTTTTCCTCGTGGAGGCGATCGGCGGCGGTGATCTCTCGCGTCCGGCCCTGATTCGGGCCATGCTACGGAGCGAGAGGAAATGGGAGGCTGTCACCTCCTTCTGCGAAGGAGTAATGCTCGCGAAGGAGGAGGCGGAGCGCGTGAGGGCGAGGCAAATTTCGCACCCTCGCGCCCCTAACCGCCGCAGGAGGAGACGCCCTGGGCATCAGGAATCACAGGCAGATTTCCGGCCACCGTAGGCGCGGGCTTGCGGACGGTGAGCAATGGGTAGCTCGCCGTCCGATAAGGACCAAGCCCGGGTCGACGGCGCGTTGTGTTCCACGCGCGCCTTAAAGAGATGTCAGCAGAATTGACGGGGTCCGCTAGGGCCAATGTTTGCCGGGGCTGCGAATACGGACCGATATCGTGGCCCCCGGCAACATGGCAACTGAAGGAACACAGGTGGGTGTTTGGTCAGTAAGAGTCTGACACGCCCTCCCGCTCCACCCAGAGCGGGAGAAGTTATTTGATAATTTACCACCCAAAAAAAAAAAAAACCATAGTTTAAATTCTGACAGATCCACAAAATTCGTTGTGTTATTTACGTTGTTGAGCAGACAAATTTTTCGAACATTTAAAGCAATGAATTAGCAATATCTTTCAAAATCATTCATTTACAATAATGTTAAAAAAAACCTGTCCGATCCGAAAGGGGCACATAGGTACTGGAACAAATATAACAAAAAAAAAATTTTTTTTTTTTTGGAAATAATAAAGTTACTGCTATTTAAATTTCACTTTTTGGTACCAAAATTACCCCGAATTCATAAAAAATTTGCAAATTTTCAACAGGTGTCATAATTAATAAGTTATGACTTGTAGACACCCTCTAAAGGCTAAACGATGGCCACCTGCGCTCTTTGTAATAACTCGATAAAATTCCCCACTGAAAATAAAAGTGGCGATTTTTTTTTCCTGAATATTTCCACATAAATAGACTCTCAGTAATATACTTAACAACACCCTAACGGATCGGGCAGAGTTTTTTATATGTTGTATAGCTGACGATCTGGACTCGTTCCTGACCAACTGGCTGGAGAAGGCACAGCATAAGGAAGACTGGAAAAGTATGGTGGAGACCTTTGCCCAGCAGTGGGACAAAATAGGTCAGCACAAACAAAATATATGATAGCTATTTTTTATTTGAATAAATTAAATTAAATAAACATTGACCTTGTCAAGGCCGCAGAAATCCGCTGGATGCGGAAAGCACAACATCAGTCGAAGTGGCGGTGCTTGGGGGAGGCCTATGTCCACCAGTGGACGTCTTTCGGCTGAAATGATGATGACGAAATAAACATTAAATAGTAGATTGTTTACCAAGGGAGCAAAGAACTATTTTTAAGGCGAGAGTGTTTCTTTGAATCCAGAGCGGAGCGAAGGATTCTAGAGTAGAATCCCGAGCGTAGCGAGGGATTCTAAAGTAGAATCCTGAGCGCAGCGAGGGATTCAAAGTACGCCACTCGAGCTTAAAATAGTGTTGCTCCCGAGGTGAACACTCTACTTTTTATCACCCTCTATGAGAAAAAAAAAGTGTATGATCCGACCCCCGTCAGGAACAAAGTTCCTTAACAAGTAAAATTTAAAAAAAATCACTGCCACCATCGTGGATTTACATTGTGACCTCACCATAGACTTAAGCACCTTCGAAAACTATGAAAACGATACCCATGATGAAAATTTTTAAATTATCTTGGATTTACATTTTGACCTCACTATCGGTTTTAGCACCCTCGAAAACTATGAAAACGACACCCATGACGAAAAACTTGAAAATTTTCTTAGCTGCCATCTTGGATTTTCATTTTGACCTCAGCATCGGCTTTAGCACCCTTAAAAACCATGAAAACGATACCCATGACGAAAAATTTTAAATTTTTCGCCACCACCATCTTGGATTTTCATTTTGACCTCACTATCGGCTTTAGCACCCTTAAAAACCATGAAAACGATACCCATGACGAAAAATATGATTTTTTTTGCATCCGCCATCTTGGATTTTTATTTTGACCTCACCATCGGCTTTAGCACCCTTAAAAACCATGAAAGCGATACCCATGACGAAAAATTTGAAATTTTTGCCGCCGCCATCTTGGATTTTCATTTTGACCTCACCATCGGCTTTAGCACCCTTAAAAACCATGAAAACGATACCCATGACGAAAAATTTTAAAATTTTTGCATCCGCCATCTTGGATTTTCATTTCGACCTCACCATCGGCTTTAGCACCCTTAAAAACCGTGAAAACGATACCCATGATGATAAATTTGAAAATCTTCAGAGCCGGCATCTTGGATTTACATTTTGACCTCACCATCGGCTTTAGCACCCTTGAAAACTATGAAAACGACACCAAAGACAAAAAAATTGAAAATTTTCCAAGCCGCCATCTTGGATTTTCATTTTGACCAAATTCACACTTTCTCTCTCTTGCCAGCCTGTTACTTGTTCATACAATGTTCGTGTTTGATCTCTTTGGTAATTGAAACTTTTACTAACAATATCCACATTCCAAATTCAAATCACTTTTAATCCCTAGGGATTAAAAAGCTATTTTAGTCCCTGTTTACGAAGAACGAATTAGCTCTTTTTGAATAGATGTGATAAAAAAATATTTTTATTTTTAAATGTATTTTTTTTTTTGTTTTTATAAATGTATTTAAAAATGTAAATTATAGGAGTATGTATATATGTTGATGAAATAAAGGATAATAATAGCTACCTCGTGTGGCATGGGCACGCAATGGATTTGTGGGGCATGATCCATTATCCAACTCAAAGCAGAAGGTATACAAGGTGTAATAGAAATAACATAAATATCTTACAAGAGTCATTGTACTACTCATCATTATGAAAAACTTTTACTATGGGACCAACCCAGAAATCCCGAAAATACAGTTTTCTACTTTTGTGGAGTTATGCGAACTTACGTGTTAGGCTGCCTGTCCACTGGGGCGGAGCGAGGCAGCAGAGCGGAGAAATCTGCCAATATTAACCAAAAGGAGCGGAACTCTGAAACGAAGTTCAGATTCTTTTGGTTAATATTGGCACATTTCTCCACTCCCTCGCTCGGCTCCAGTGGACAGGCAGCCTTAGCATAAAATCACCTATGGCGCAGGTGATTTTTTCAGACTTAGTCCCTTAGTAAAAGTTTTGCCTCATAATGATGAGTGCAATAACCTCTTAAGAGGTTAGTTAAATTACCTAAACCTTATAGAGGTTATTACCGAACTCAGCATTTTAAGCATAATTTTAAGACACATCAAATTATAAAATTAGTATTTACTTACCTTCATATATTTTTTTAGTCTAGTGCATTAAACTTAAAGCGAAATCCTATGAATACTTTAAACTAATTTTCACAATTCTTGAGTTGTGTTTTTATGAGCTAGGTAAGTGTATGTACTTAGCATTTACCTACCCTTTATTAAAATATTATCTTACTTTGTATTGATAAATTAGTTAATTCAAATTGTTATTAATTGGGTAAACGTTAGAAATAGAATAATGATGATGAAAACTATATTGAATATTTGGATCTAATTAAATTAATTCGAGGATTTTAAATAAATATTTTGTTTTGAAAAGTTGAACCTCCTTTTTTACCCAACTGCCTCAGAAGGAGGGTAATGTTTTTCGAGAGTATGTATGTATGTCTATTTCTTTAGCACGCTCTGTAGCTTAAACGGCTCGATGGATTTAAAAAAATGAAGTGTCGTTAGATTCGTCGTAATTGTGGGAGTTACAACGGATATATCATATTTATAAATATTACATCTGCAAATCAAGAAAAGGAAGGGGAAGGATTTAAAAAAATTACAACAATGTTGGTATCAAATAAAAGCTAGTAATGAGTAAATTCCAAATATATATACTTTAATATATTAATAAAACTAAAAGCAAGCGAGCATCACCTTTGTACGTATTTTTTTCTGTTCCTTTCTTCTTGTCTGTTTATATGTGTGTTCATAAACTGTTAAATAAATCAAAAGCTTGAAGTAATTATTTATAAAATTTTTGTAACTTAATGAATTAATGATAGAAATTCAAGAAAATCTCTTTAACAAAAAATTATTACGTAGTTAGGAGTTTATACATTTTTATTAAAATTTTCTTCAGTGGTCATCTATTATTTTACATGGAACTTTACAGGCAAGAATAACTTTGCCAGAAAGTTTAATTACTTACCCTTTGATTCAAAGACTATATTCTAGGTTTTAGGGTATCACAAGGCCGCTGCGAATGACCTTATTAGAAAAAATCTTTGGTGAACGGTTATTTTAGTGCCGTATAAGCATTTTGTTTTTATAACAAAAATATAACTCTATGTAAGAACAGACTCTGACAAAGGCTCACGTTCGCGGAGACTTAGTCAACATTGTGAACGAAACCATAGCGCGATTCCAGATGTGGACTTGAAGGAAAAGCGCCATCTATTAGGAAAGATGGCAACAAAAAATTTAGAGGAAGTCATGGTGTATTCCGTTTTTTCTCGATTTAATTATCAAATATGACATCAAAATGTATGCAGTTTCATGTAAAATTAATTTGAATATGTAGATATAAGTTTATGACATGTTTTGTGCAAAATCACAGAACTAAAGACCAATCGCGACGCAGTTAGTTACTTTCATGTATTTTTGCTGCATATTAAGAGTATCATATTTTTTTAAAGCTCCAAATAACAATATGTAAAATTACTTGTTGTTATCCCTTTCACCGCTCCGGCCTTTCTTCAACACCAACATGATCTTATAGTTCTTACAAGTGTAAGACCTACATACAGTATGGTAGGTAACAGAAAGAACATACTTTAAGTACCGATACTCCATTTGAAATAAGATTAGACATTTAAATAAACCTTTTTCACAGTCCGTTCAACCAATTTTGACTTCTATTGCGTTGGTGGCATGACAAATGGCAGCGGTGCTTTTAATGCCATCCTTATGCCTACGGTTTAGATGTCAAAATCGGTTGAACGGACTGTAAAATAGGTTTGTTTAAATTTCTAATCTTATTTCAAATGGAGTATAGTTACGCATGAAAATAAAATACTTTTACTAAGGGACCAATTCTGAAATATGAATAAATAAAACAGCTGGGGGCCTACCACCAGCTCGTAAAGCAGTATTATTTTAATATTACTTCAGTGTGGGAAAGAGATGAAGCTCTACAGGTCGTATAGCTCCATCTCTTTCTCCCACTGAAGTAATATTAAAATAATATCCCTGTTCTTTACATTCTGATCATCGTATTGCACTTTTGTATGGTTGCTCATTTTCATGAGTACTACACCCTACTACTTCCCTCATATCTCTTCGTTTCCCTAGTACTACTACATACTGTACTAAATCATGTTTTTAGGAGTTTGAATTTCTTTAAAAATGCATTCCAAGGTGAAATGCTTCAGGCAGTGGTCAATTTAAACATAATTTTCATTGTATAAAATAAAAATGATGTTAATAAAACCAGAATGCAGAAATCGCAAAAAGAGTTAAAAATCAATTAAGCGACGAAATTAAATCTTATGTCATTAATTAAAATGGGTGAGAGTCAGCATTTAAGAGGGGACGGGGCCTGCGAGGAATTTGAAAAATTGGTATTTGAAGAAACTATTGCCGTCGTCTTACTTCAAGTCTGCCCCCGTAAGGTGCGATAGGGACAGCTGCAGCTCAGACCGATTATATTACAAATTTTTTGACGAGACGGACGTTTCGTATTCCCCTTTTTTCTCCTCGAAAACTGAGCCAATGCAATTATATTTTAAATTAAAATTTAAAGAAAGAACATGTATAGGTTCCTATCACTTTCTTTTATGTTAAAAAGTTTTAGTAATCCTCTAATCACGGCGATAAAATGGGGCCTTTTTGTATTGTCATATTTTCTTTACTAATAAGTTGCTGAAAAAAGGAAAATGACAGGGACGTGTCTACAGCAGACTTAGATTTTATGAAAAAAAAGATTGCTCCAGAGGCATTTTTTTGGAAAAACAAAGGAGAATACATTTGTATGGAGAATCGCAGGCCCTGTTCCCCCTTAACAAACGTCAAAATTATGATAGACATCCACCAGAAAGCTCATCATTCTCCGCTTCTTAATAATGGAAGGAAGTACATTTTTTTAAGAGTGTTACACAAATTTTAGACTATGTGTTTATTCTTATAGCTATTTTGTTTGCAGTTGTTATAATGTATATCCCAACATCATTTTTATAATTTATGCGTTATGACATTTTTTTTCAAGATTCAGGTAAGTTTCACCGCCGCGTAGGATCGTTTAAATTGTTTATTAATAAGTTAATTAAACAATATCAATAGTTCACAAGTAATGAACAGGCGCTTGCGTAAATTTTTATTCTCACAAGAATAATCTCAAACAATTTTTTTGTTTTCATCATGAGCCAAAAATGAGACAGAGGCCTCCTTCAGGCGTCGTCACATCGACCGGTTTTATGTTTCTCGCACCCGGCGGACTGCTGCGAACTTTACTTGCGTTTGCTTTATGAGCTTAACTCTCACTAATGACTAACGAGACAATAGAATTTTAATTGTTATCGATTTCTAAAGGCAAATCAGTTGAGCGGTTAAAGATGATTGTATAATACCAACTTGTTATTGTCCCACTGCAGTGCAAAGGCCTCTTCTCATACAGAGAAGGCATGCGCATTGATCACCACGCTTGCTCAAGACAGGTTGGCGACTTCAAACTTATATTAACTTTAAGTTCAACACTATCCTATCCTATACTATTAAACGAGCAATATTTGTATGTATATATATATTTGTTTCTACATATATTTGTACCTACTCACGTTCTCGAAATCTGCTCTAACGATTTCGATGAAAGTTGCTATATAAGGGTTTACAATCAAATATAAAAGGGTTTAAAAATCGATCTAGCTAGGTCTCATATCTGGGAAAATTAGTTTTCTCCGTATTTTCACCCGAGCAGAGCTCGGTCGCCCAAATTTTAGAACAAGATGAATAATGACATGACATTATTGATATTAGAATAATGATCATGGCAGCATGGAATTAGTAAGTACCTACTATCATGGCAGTATGGAATTAGAAGGTACTTTCCTATAACTATAAATCCGGGTTTCCTTCACCGATGTCAGTGATGTCTGGCATAAACTTAGAAAATACATATGAATTGAAAAAGTCATAATACTACAGGCCCAGATTCGAACCGTAACCACAGGGCCATCAAGACATTTATACGATTAATTAAGATTTAACTAAAACCTTGTTTGACACAGCTGGGATAGACTGGATGTGGCAGAGTAACGGGTGTTGTGGCGGAACTTGCTAGATGCCAATGTCAAGTTGAGGATTGCGACAGGCCAAGATTAATTGAAAAATAGTAAGTTCAAAAACTAAAACCCGAATACTGAAAAATCACGCTCTAAAAAGTAAGTATGAAACAAGAAAATATTTCAGACAGAAACAAGACATAGGTACAAAAATGGTAACGGTAAAGCCGAGGTCGCATGCCATTATAATTTTGTAGGTGTACAGGCAGGGTTTTTTTTTTAGTTCATTGCTTTATGTCCTCTAGAGGGCGCCATATTGCATTTAATGTGATGTCACATAGCCTATAACCAGCGAACGATTAAGACGCATCCAATGATACCTCATTTGTCAAATTATGATCGGTAGTTTAGAAGTAACAGATGAACATACATACATACACACCGATCAAAATCATAACCCTCCTTTTTGCTTCGCCGTAGTTGGGTAATAATAGGAACCCACTGTCAGCAATACGATACACAATTGTCTTACCTTGTTATAAGATCAGTGCCAGGGCATCTATCGTCTCTCTTTTGAATTTTGAAAAATATCACCATAATTTCTGAAAGTAATTGAATAAATGCTTACAAACTAGAAGATATCGTTAAACATTATAAAAATTCAAAATAAACTCTTCAAATTAGACTGAGAATCAGCTTTTTTAAAAGGCTAAAAGTCACTAATGCCTTTCACAATTTTATGTTTTCCAAGAAGAAGCGGATCAAGTAAACTACCCTCCCGAAACTTTTTCACAGATGCAAGATGGATGAATAGCATAATCAGCCTATGATGTTCCAACTGCTCGGACACACGCTTCCTCTCTGAAGGATTGACCAGTAATCCACCACGCGGGTCCAATGCGGGTTGAGTAGATGGGTGCGTGAATGCTTTGAAAGGAGTAACGTGAGGTGCAGTGCTCTCAACCATGTGGTATCCCACACGGTTGAGACACAACCGTAGCTGGACACGAGTCTAGTCTCAACTCGTGTCCAGCTACGGTCGGCAGATAAGCTATAGCTACATAATTTTTGAACCCTTCCACTGGAATCTTCTAATAAATTATTTCAGCAGTTTCCCATTGATACTAACGTTCAAGTTCATCGAAAGAGAAATGAGTATCTTTTTGTATTTCTATCCAATTTTTACCGTGTTTCTTACGGAATCGGATTTCTTCCATAGGGTCTAAAGTGCTGTCGAGAGAAGCCGACATTTTTGCTGCTCAAATTGAATATAATATTGAGAAAATTTTAATATAAATTCACAATCGTATCGGATTTTGTAAAGTTTGGACTATGAGACGTATTAGACAATGTTTTGACGTTGCACACAGATTAAACAATTTAAGCCGTCAATTAACTACTGGCTCAAAAAGATTTTATTCATATGCTGAAGCTTCTTATAGACAGGAATAAACAGTTAGGCCGTGCGCACTTTGGATGCGTTTTCGTACGAATTTCAGTCGTGCATACACGTACGAACACGCACGAACGATTCCGACCTTCCAAGTACTAAGTGAACGCGCAGACTGGGTGCGACTTAGTCGTACGTATAGTTCCGATGTCCGAAAACAATCTGAAATAGTTGGGATTTTTCGTGCGTTCAATATCCTGCTACCAATTTGACGGAGAAAAACGTATTCAGTGTGCGTACTCAATTCGTACGACTACGGTAGTGCATTTACGTACGATACAAATTCGTGTCCAAAATGCGCGCGGCCTTAGGACCAAATTACACAGTGCGAGCTAGTGTGCAAATCAGCAAATAAATCTCACTAAAAAAAAAGTCGCCACTTGCATATTCAATTAAGTAAAACAGCTACACAGGACAATCACGTATTCAAGATCAGCAGAAGGAGACGCGTCGCATCCGCAAAATATAGATAACAAGACTAACGTTTGCCCTTAAGTAGGAACCTACATTCAGTTGCGAAAGCCTTCATTCCCACAATATCTAATGTCCTTGCCTGTTCTATCCTATGTCACTGTATCCAAATCTAATAGTGTTTCTCTATTCGTAGCTACCCAGCGAAAAATTTGTGGGAAATACGATGAGCAGTGACCTAAATAATTTGTTATTGCAAATAAATAAGTAGCTTTTGTCTGTGAATAGGCGTAAATATTGTTCGGCATGTTTCTCTGTAAAAGGAGAACTTTTTTATTGAATTAGCTTCGGTCAATGTTTTCCCGTAATCTTCTCTCCAAGTAGGATTCAAAATTATTTTATAGAACTATCAAGTTACTGTCAAAACATTTGAATTTTTAACATACCTAGTTATTTTTTCATTTCATGGTTTTTCACAATTCGTTCTGATAAGTCAGAGTAAATTTTTTTTGTTTACAAAATTAATGATTTTTTTATAAAAGCATTATAATTATTAAAAAAAAAAAATTACAAAGTAGAAGGGACTCAAGGGCAACAGAACAAGAATAACAGCAGCACGGGTTCGATCTTTAAGGTTAAGCAACGCTTGCCGAGGTCGATATGTGGATGGGTGACTATCCATAATACACCGAGACCCCTCCGAGTCTCAGAATGCACGTTAAGCAGTTATTTATTTATTTAGCGACAACGGTTGTGTTAGAACCAATTACAGTAACTAAAATTATAAAACAGACAATTATATAACACAGATTAAAATATACAAAATAAAAACATGAAAACTTAAATAAAATAAAAGCAGGTTACAACAACACATTCACAAATTCATCTCACAGGACTCCTGACATATCAATAAAAACTTCGTCCATCCATCCGCAAACAGGTCGGTTGTTGGATTAGAATCCAAGAGATCATCAGTTGGTCCCGGCTATCATTCGTAGATCTTTGACAGTCCTTACAGTTTGGCAGAAGCCCGAAAGTGACTAGGGATAGTACCTACATATCGTGTTACCCAGTACCAGGGTTGTGGAGGTCAGATAGGCAGTCGCTCCATGTAAAGTTCGCTCGTTCGAAGGGTGGGCGTTTTTGGGGGACTCTCTTATATAATTTTGACGTTCGAAAAGTGCTATTCTCAGCCTAGTTTGAATAAATGACTTTTGAATTTGAATTAAAATACTGTTATCTAGCTACATCCGGTTAGACTGGAAGCCGACTCCAATATAGTTTGTAACAGGCTGGGCAGATTTATTGACGTACTGTAATAAGAAAAAGAACTATCGCTTACGTTTGGTTGAGATAAACTTAAAAAAATCCTGATTTCTAATGTCTGTATGAAACTCTCGATGGGTGAGATAGAATTAATAGTTACTCATAAATTCCGTCCTTTTCGTTATTGTTTTCCAAACGAAATTAGTACGACGCCATTATATCCAGCAATTTCATTGTAGCTAGGTATTCAAACATATTTTTACGACTACGGCAAAGCAAAAAGGGGAGTTATGATTTTTATGTTTTAGCAACATGCCTACACAAGAAAATCCAAAAATGTATATGCTTTATTTAGCTCATTCTTATTAGGACGTCCCGGAAAATAGTGATCATGCAAAAAACAATTTTTACTCGGAATACCTTTATATACAATGTCCATAATTCTTTCAATACCGACAATTACCATAAATATGGTAAACAGAAAATATTTTTAGCCAAAAAATAATTAATGTAGGTGCTTTCATGTACGAAAATATGTTTACTTATCGAGTAGAGTAGTCTCATTTATTAGAGGCGAGTTAGACACGAACAAAGTTCAAATAAGTGCAAAGGGATGTGTGAAAATAAGTAGGTAATAACTCTTATACTTAATCAAAAAGTTCTCTTCACTGAAACTTTCGACATGCCGGTGGCATATCAGGCCTCTAACAGTATTCTATAGGTACATACTTTAATCATCTGCCAGTGCTGTACACTTCGGTAAATGACGAATTTATAATACCTAAAACAGTTAGGCAGTTACGAACACAGCAAAAAATTTAAACTGTATCGGTCGAGCCTTTCTCAAGTTGATTTGCATTTATATGGATGTTACGTAAACTTCAACCATCACTAGCTGTCATTAAATGGAAACACCCTGAAGGAACCTCGAAATCTTATGGTGTGGAACTGTAAAATAAGCAAGGGAGATAATTAATATGTACTCTTTTCTTTTCTATATCTGCATTGTAAAAACTAGAGCGATCCAAAAAAAAATTGTTTATGATTTTGATAAATTTTGTTTGTGAGAAAGAGAAAAAGAATTTTAACAAAATTATTTATGATTTGAAAAGTAGAGTTCTATGTTTTGCATGTGGCTGAAAGGAATGTTTCAAATAAAATAAGTATTCATGGAAAATCACTAATATTCGCAACAAATTTTCCGAAAAATAACGCGTCTAACAAATGATCATTTTGTACAAGGAACTACTTTAGATTTAAACATTAAAAAATATCATCACATCATTATAATACGGGCTACTTGCATGTGGCTGAACCATTTTTTTCAAGTTCGATACAAAATTTAGCAGAAAAATAATGTAGAAAAAAATTTTTTTTAAGCCCTGTCAGTAATGTATTTTTCCTATTATTTAGCAAACCATATCAAGAAATTTAAAAATCACGCATTAGTCTTCAGCTATCCTTGAGACAAAATCAAAATTTTATTTTATACAATATGGTCATTAAAATCAAAGTTTTATATACTGCAGACCATACCTGCCACTCGGCTTCACTAAAATTACAGACGGCTTTGAAAAGATTTTATGAAATCATTGCAGGTTTAGGCCTTCACATATTCCCGTCAAAAAGCAGTCTGACTATTTCCTTAATGTCCCTCGGGAATCATCGCATTTCCGAATACTATTTTAAAGTTATGTACTAGTTTAGTTTATTAAAATGTAATGGATTGTAAAAATTAGAATCAATATTATATTGTGAAATTTAATAATTTGTTATGTAAACATTTGCAGTGCCCTTACATGGCGCATGTCTTAATACTGTGTTATGAAATTTTAATGCATGCCTACTAACCAGTGTTTTACATGTTAGCAAATTAATAAATAAGTACAAACGAATGCTAATTTCCATGTCCAACAATTATTAGATTTATCGTGTATAATAATTTGAATTCAGAACAAAGTACTTTATTGATGTTTTGTTTTCCGTGTGAACTATTAAGAGCTGTAAAACAATTATCGTGCCTGAGACTTTAGCAGCTTTCTTCCCATTTTTAAAATAAATTACATTAAGTTAAAGAGTATTAACAACTCTATATACTTCCAAGTCGATTGAGAGCGTCGGGCACCAAGTGCAAAGGGCAACTGATAGAAATCCGACGACTAACGAAACACGAAGTTTGCCGAGGGGCATTAAGAAAATAGTTATACTATATGTGTATTCAAAAGAGGATATAAAACAGAAAATTTCAACCTGTATGTCAAAGTTACTTAATGAAGTTACTTAAAAAAGATGCAGTCATATATTTTATTATAAAACGCATAACAAAACTATAACAAAATCCAATATTTCACTCACATCAAACTTTATGAAGAGTGCTAACAATCGAATGTTAATACATTTATAAAGTATAGCACGCTATACAGCTCTTATACAATTTTCTTTGAGAACTTATAGAATCAATGTGTCCCAGTAGTCAGCTACTACTACTACAGAACCCCGCGTGCTACTTGGGATATTTCTTTTGTTCCAAACGTGACATTTTCCAATGATCCATTCGGCGTGAACCCGCAGACGACAAATGAAAACCGTGGTAATCCAATTCTTATATTATCATCGAAGTCTAGTTGACATAATGTATCTACGGTATATACAGGGTGGCAGGGAATCTACGCGAAAACTGTTACCATGGATTCAGTACATGATTCTGCAACCCGCAGCGTCGAAATTTTTCGTCGTATATTTAAAAAAAAATCTGCTGTTTCATAGAAAAGTGCAATACTTACGCGGTCAAAATGTATGAAACAGCAGATAACGACAAAAAATTTCGACGCAGGGAGCGTTCAGAATCATGTACTGAATCCATGGTAACAGTTTTCGCGTTGATATCCCTGCCAGCCTTTATTCAAGCTTTTGGACTTTTTAACAAGTAATCCTTCAAAGAAATCTTCAGTAAATACAGTTCAAACGGCCAAACACAAGAATGTATTCACAAATGCGTATCCATGTGCATCTATTGTTACTTTGTAAAAAAATACGTTTGTTGCATCAATAAATAGTTCAGCCGATGTATTCTGGAAAAATCTCACCGTGAAAACTTGGTGAAGTGAAAGATCACAAAAGTATCAATCCTTAGCACCAGGTGGAATGACAGCACACTTCAACTAAGTTTCCACGGTGGGTTTTTGTTTTTTACAGAATAGACACGCAGTTCAATAATCAGCCAATGTAATGTTAATTGAAAGATTGTTCTACAACATTGTTCAAAGTAGTGAAACAGTGTTATTGCACAACTCATAATGCGAAGCATTAAAGAGTGCTTTGCGATCGAAAAATTTGTATCGCCTTTTTTCTGCAACTTTTACAGTCCTTCTAGTACACAGAACCTTCTTAATTTATATACCATTATAAAGATAATTTAATGGAAAATAATTCTGTACTTTTCAAAAAATTATTGAATGCAGCAGAAACGAAAAAAAACAACAAAATAGTTTTAAAAAAATCTCGTCAATCGAGTGTGAAACCTGAAAACATGGTAGCTTGCAAAAGTCAATTAATTGAGTCATTTTTTTTATAGATTCCTTTCAGCCATAGGAGGAACCCTATTGAAAATGGCTATTTTTATTTAAAGTAGTTTATGTCACTATTGATATACTCGAACATTATTAATGAGCAATGTTAATTATTTGTGAATAAATGAATTGAATTGAATTGAATTGTCTGCGCTGTGTTCGCACCCCTACCGGAGAAACAAAACAAAACCTATTTTAGTCACGATTCATGACTCACTTAAATACGAACGCATTTACTGTAGTGATACCGTATAAATGTTTTGTCTACCCACTTGGGTCAACAACGTGGATCTTGACAACAATATAATTTCAACTCTTGATGGTGTTGACCAAGCCAAAAAAGATTACAATACTTGTCAGTTAAAAGCTCTTTTTGATAGTTATCTACAAACAAATTGTACCGGCGTCCATTACTAATAATGAAATTAGTGATGCGTTTTTGGTTCATTTACAAATGACTCGATGAAACTTAAGATAGATTATGTGATCTCAATAATGCACGCTGAATAAATAGCAATTTTAGAGGCATTGTCCTATATTGACTCAATTGCATGCATGTTCTGAGTTTTTAATTATATCGGATTGTCGCAGCGCTTTACAGTTATCAAGATGCAGCACCTTACCCGAAAGGGGGATTCCTATTGCCTATGTCGTATTGGATTTGATATGTAAACTTAAAAAACGTGTGTGGTCAGGGGACCCCCGTCAGGAACGAAGTTCTTTCTCACGTATGATTTAAAACAAAAACAACATTTTTGCAGCCGCCATGTTGGATTTACATTTTGACCTCACTATCGGCTTTTGCACCCTTGGAAACCATGAAAACGATACCCATGATGAAAAATATGAAAATTTTCACAGCCGCCATCTTGGATTTTCATTTTGACCAAATTCACACTTTCTTTCCCTCAGTGTACTCGGGCAGATGTGTACGATTTTATCCCACGACACTGTAATCGCTTTACTCTTTTCTTTTGTTTTTTCGGCCGGCGTTCTTTCTCTCTCTTTCTCTTTGAATTAGAAGCAGACAGTCGCAGGTATTAATACTTTGAAGCGTGACGATTTCTGAAAAATTACAAGCCTCGTTAAAGAAATTCGTTCCAAAAATAAGGATAAAAATGTTGTAATAAAATGGGTGCCTTCTTATATTGGCATTGAAGGTAATGAGGTGATCGACCAGCAGTGCTATGCTGTTAAAATCTCACCGTCTCAAGTGAGCTGTCAACAGTGTCAATCCCTAGTATTTGGTGGAATGACAGCTCACTTCAAGCTCACTTCGCCTTATCGTTCACGGTGAGATTTTTACAGAATAGCACTGCTGTTCGCTAAAAAGCCATCAACGGACGGTGAAAAGTATTTCTGTGTCCCGTATTTTACCAAACTTTGCGGCAGATTTAAACACCATTGTAATTTGACAGCTGGCAAGAATACTTCAATGAAAGGAGCCGCAGTAAAGGTATGCCACTATACAAATGAACGTTTTTAAAACTACGTGGACAGACAGTGCCAATATGGGAAGGCAGAAAATCATGACAGCTATTCGACTTCGCTTGCATTCCTAATGGATAAAGTTGAGTCACCAAATTGTGTGGAATGCAACTTAATTGAAGATGTCTATCATATCATCGTGGAATGTGTCTGGAATGAGCCGGAAAGACGAGATTGTGCGAGACTGTAACAGTGTCCTTGCTGCTCCTGCTTCGAAAGCAGCCAGGATGCTGTACAAGCTCGTAAACATTGGGATTTATTGATCGAGATAGTGTAAGATAATTTTTATTGGTGTAGTAGTGTGTAATATTCGATTTGTAGCGATGAGGGTGGCATAATTTGTCTTCCCTCTTTAAATAAACAAAGAAAAAAACAACCGACTTCCAAAAAAAAACACTACAAAGTGAAAAATAACTAATTTCGGAAGTCGGTGTCTTGGGTTTTGTGTATTCGTTTTTTGCCACCGACTTCCGAAATTAGTTATTTTTCACTTTGTAGTGTTTTTTTTTGGAAGTCGGTTGTTTTTTTTTTGTAAAAGTTTTTATTTTTCACTTTTTAGTTGTGGTACCTACCCCACACACATTCGAATATCACTACCTGCTACCAGTGTCAAGAACTTAGCATATCATCTACATACGAGTACTAAGTGGGAAAAAAAATACGTATTTTGTAGCTAACTCAAAAACTACCCAAGCAAAGTTAATAAAATTTATATGGGACCAATTCGGGAGCCTTCCCTTTCAAACAAAAAAAATATTTTTTAAATCGGTCCACAAATGACGGAGAAATCGGTGGACATACTAAAAAAAATAAAAAAAAAATAAAAAAACCTACGCGTCGAACATATAACCTCCTCCTTTTTGGAAGTCGGTTAAAAAAGTAAATTAAAGGCAAAATAAACCATATTTTCGAGAGCGCAAAAGTGATGCAATTATTAACAGGTGCTGTGACTGACACGAATTATTTAGCACCACGAAAACTGTACATATAGTCACACAGACTTAATCTTTCAATTATTTCAAGCTTTCTCACAATAAGTTAAGTAATTGACAACAGAGGGTTTTTTTCGTGCACGGAGCCGGAGAAAAAAGTTATAGGTAACCTTTACGGAATGCAGAAATTACCTTACCTACAATTCCTATTACAGTAAACTAGCAGTTTCCACCACTCGCTTTAACTCAGTACCTAAACTTAAACCGATCAAGGGAACAAATATTTGAATTATAACTAAAATCACCTAAATCGGATAAGACGTTCCCGATTTAAAACTGCACAGACTGTCGGAGAGATTGCGTATCCAGCGATTATACATTATGCACACACTAGCGACCCGCCTTGGCTTCGCACGGATGCAACATGTGAAGACGGTATTCTGTTCACGACAAGTTGTGTACAAGTTCTGAGCAGTAACCTAACAAAAAGTACTAGGCTTGAATTAATTTCAAATAGTTTTTCATTGGTATTATTAAGTACTTCTTTGTGTATATATTTACATAATAATAGCTTATCTTCATCTAGAATAATGTACCTTTCAAATGGTGAAGGAGATAACCCTCCACATATACACAAACTCACAAAATGCGTTCTCTCTCTTTATAATATTAATATAGATAGATATAAACACAAACTCACGCCATCTTCCCATGGGGGTAGGCAGAAACTACAGAACCTCACCTGCTACGATCCTTAAATACTTCTTTTGCTTCGTTTACGTTCATACATCTGGTCATACTCGCACACGAGTTGCGGCGAGTACAACGCACATGACCTTTCTGGAGAACATCACCAATAAGTTCACTTTGTCCTTTCAGGGTGTCCCCTCCTGGCGTTGCCACCCATGACATCATTCTAATGTCATTATTCTCATGTCATTATTAATTCTTGTTCTAAACTTTGGGCGACCAAGCTCCGCTCGGGTAAAAATACGGAGGAGAAAACAAATTTTCCCAAATATGAGACCTAACTAGATCGATTTTCCCTACCCTATTTCATTTCATCATTGAAATCGTTAGAGCCAATTTCGAGAACGTGAGTACAAATTATGTTACGACTAAAACCCGAAGTGCGGCTACACCTAGTTTTAGCCGGCTAGAACTAGGTGCGGCCGGTAGCAGTTGGTTAAACTTACCTAAATGCACCCTGGCACTCGCCGGCCGCTACCGCGGCACCGCTCGCTTCGCTCGCTCGGCTCGTGCGGTGTGTTATGTGGTCACAGTTCTAACCTAACCTACCTTTCAGCCATTTTCATTACCGGCCGCACCTAGTTCTAGCCGGCTAAAACTAAATGTAGCCGCACTTCGGGTTTTAGCCGTGACATAAATATACAAACAAAAATATATACAAATATTGCTCGTTTAATAGTATAGGATTTTATTAATATTATAAATGCGAAAGAAGGTCTGTCTGTCAGTCGGTCTGTGTCTGTTACCTTTTCACGCTATAACGGCTAAACAGATTTTGATAAAAGGATCATGAGTAGATCATGATCTGGATTAGGACATAGGATACTGTTGATCCGGTAGTATGTTCCCTTGGAATAGTTTCTGTCTTGCACACGGGCGAACCCGCGGGCAAAAGATTTTTTTTTAACTACAATTAATAACAGCTAGAATCAATAAACAGTATTGCTATTCAATAGAATTCGTCTGGACATGTTTTAAGTTGTAATAATCAAATGAAAATGTGTAATTTTAAGCTGAGCTGCATTATTATAAAAATCATTCTCACAGTATTGATGACCAGCATTTAAACATTGTGTGAGATAATATTAGCTGTAACATCATTCTTGTTTACTTTACAATAATAATTAGTGATTAGTAGGTACGTATTCATTTTAATTACTAAAATAACTATGCAGAACAGCAGTTCACAATATTGACGGTAACATCAGCGGCAAGGATAAAACAAATAACGTTGTAAAATAAATAGTACTATGATTATATTACAAGCTTCAGAATTATAAGCCCTAAAACCTTCCACCGCTGCCGTATAGACATCTTTCAAGTTATGTAAAGCTTCCCGAATGTTTACATCCATTCCACAACTCATTTACTTATATCAAGGAGCGCCGTTCATCCACACAGGTTTAAATTAACTAAATGCAGTGTTTTCGGTGTTATTATTCGAGTGATTGGTATACCGACGAGCCTCAATTGGTCCTCTGATGTACTCGAAACAATTACAACTAATTACATTAGAATATTTTCGTAGAACAGATGTCTTTTGTGGTTTAAATTTATGTCAACTGTACACGTACACTTCTGCGTATCAAGGAATACAAGCATAGTGTTATGATTATGTATAATGCTATCACTTCTTAATCAATATTTGAATGGTCATAGATAAGTAGGTACCATCGAGGTAACGCATATCTAACCAATTTGAAAACAAAATCCCGTGCACACGACCCTTTTTTTCGTAGGTAAGCGTTACTATAGTGGACGAGCGCTGCAAGCAAGAACCTTACAGTGTACAGATATGCGTTTCTTCGATAGTACATACTAATTCCATGCTGCCATGACTGTAGGGACTTACTAATTCCATGCTGCCATGTCATTATCCTAAGATCTTGTTCTAACTTTGGACGACCGAGCTCTGCTCGGATGAAAATACGGAGAAAACGATTTTTTCCCAGATATGAGACCTAGCTAGATTGCAACTATTAACGATCTGCAATATAATTGTGTTATATTGAAACTTTCTTCGAAATCGTAAGAGCCGTTTTCGAGAACGTGATTACAAATATATATATACAAATAGTACTCGTTTAATAGTATAGGATAAAGTATATAACCATTTTATACAAATTAAAAAATATGATTCTTTTTGAAAAGCGTCAGCAACAAGGCAGGTGTGAGTGGAAAGTCCGTGAGGGGACGCCCTACTAGGACATATATACAAGAGGTATTAGTGGTGTTCTTCAGAAAGATCTGGTGCGTTAAAAGTCTCACTTTAGGTTTTAAAAGTAGTTATGTTTACCCGTCAATCCGGAATTGGAAATAATCCGCAAAAATATTTTAAAAATTAACTCATAGGAAAAGTAAACATGTCCTGAAAAACTGTAACCTGATATTTAAAAAGCTTCGGGTCCATTCCATTTGTTTGGACAATAGTGTAGACGAGGCGGTGTCAATATGAACCACAATGGCGGATAAGTAACGCCTCCAGAATTTATAAAAATATCTTTGAACTCCCGTATCTTTGATTAATTATCGAGTTTCTAAAAGGAGGAGCTTGTGGCTAAATAATAACAGCCGCAAGGATCGGTCCATCAGGTTAAGCTACGCTTACCGTGGTTGGTCCGTAGATGGGTGACCATCTTTACATACCGAGACTCCTCCGTAACTTGGAAAGCACGTTAAGCCGTTGGTCCCGGCTGTCATGATAACCAGTCTTACCAAGCGGTATCGTATTACCCATGAGTTACTGGGTTGTGAAGGTCAGATAGGCAGTCGCTCCATGTAAAATACTGGTATTCAGCTGCATCCGGTTAGACTGGAAGCCAACCCCGCAACATAGTTGGGAAAAGGCTAGGCAGATTGATTGATTGAGTTTCTAAAAGATTATTTTAGATAGATTTTTTTTTGTAAAATATTTTAGCGTTACATAATATTATATGTATTCACACGCATAATTTCAATTTGTTACAGTTTCAGTTTGATCTAAACTTTGAGTGGACTCCGAACATAGAAGCTTCGCTTGAAGGCACGTATCTCGGACATTGATCCGACTTACAACTTCATGCTTCAGAGTCAAAGTCAAATTAAACTTGACTCCAACATCGCTTATGAAAAGTTCTTTTTCACTCATGAATTATCCTGAATGTGATTATTCCAAGTGAGGTTATGAATTTGATTCCTATTTCGGCAAATAAGCACATACGAAGCCTAACTTATTTTATTGCATTATTCTAAACTATTAATCCTATCCTATACTATTAAACGAGCAATATTTGTATATAATATTTGTAGTCACGTTCTCGAAAACTGCTGTAACGATTTCTTTGAAAGTTGCAATATTGGGTTTTTTGGGGGCGAAAAATCGATTTAGCTAGGTCTCATATCTGAGAAAATTCGTTTTCTCCGTATTTTCACCCGAGCAGAGCTCGGTCGTCTAAAGTTTAAAACAAGATGGCTACCTTAGAATAATGACATGGCAGAATGGAATTAGTAAGTACCTACTATCATGGCAGCATGGAATTAGTATGTACTTTCTTATACCTACTATTAAATGAGTATTCTCTATTTTCACCAGAGCTGAGCTTGGTCGCCCAGGTACTGGTCAACTAATTAATGTTAGTGTAACAATTTCTTACAGGTTAGCAAAATAATTGTGCCACAAGCGCGAATCTATAAGATTAATGACTAAGTAGGAAAAACAAAAGAAACAAGTTTAAAGTTACGTGAGAGTTTAAAAATAACATTAAAAGCAAAATTAGACTAAAACAGAGATACTGAGACGTTACAACAGAGATACAGACATCTGTATACTTATGCTGTATTACTGACTATTCTAGTTCTTGCGACTAGGTAACTTAAAGATCTGGCTAGACCATATCTATACTTCTGTACTAATATTATAAAGAGGAAAGATTTGTATTTTTGTATGTAACGAATAAACATAAAAACTACTGGACCGATTTGAAAAATTCTTTCAGCAATGTATAGCTACATTATCAGTGAGTAACATAGGCTTTATTTTATCCCCGTACTCTTACGGGAACGGAAACTACGCGGGTGAATAATAAATAAAGGCTTCGTCTATACTCATCCCCAGTTCGAACTCGCCCGGTTCATAATATCTAACTTCATGTATAGCTAGAAGGCGCAAGAGTACTGATGGTAAGAAAAGTGCTAATTTGATTTTTATTTATTTTCATTCAGTCATAATACGCGGTATAAAATTAACAGTAGATAGGTAGGTACTATTAGTGCTTTTTCAACATCTATAAAATAAAATCAACATTAACAAACAATATAGGTATCATACGCTCGTTTAAAAGAACCACTGGTTTATTTAATATCTTAAAGTCACTTTTCGTAAGTACAATAATTCAAACTTTGATTACATATTAAAATTAAAACTTTTATATAAAAAAAACACAGTTTGTTTAATAATTAAAGCTCTCTGCAAAAAAATCACAGTCAATATATTACAATAATGCAATAAATTTTTTGTAAAATTTCTAGGAATGCAATATTTAATAATTAATAACTACTTATTTGCACGGAGTATATGTAGGTCATTTTGTTAAAAAAATATATAGAAAAAGATCAAGACTGCCATAGTAAAATGAATACGTGATCAGTATTTATTATTTAGACGAAGAGTAATTTTCTACATCGTAGCACTTTTCCGACAAACTGTACCCTTGCAGCTGATAGGCATATATGAAAGCGGGCGAGTTCAAACTGGGGATGAGTATGGACGAAGCCACAATAAATTAGTGATCCGACCTTGCTTCGCACAGATGCAATATACTGTTGCAACATATACAAACATCTTCATTTCTATGCTACATCTAAGTTAAATATTAATTAATAGGGTTCGAACCTTCGGGAATAAATTCTCTAAATGATGGTGGAAACCACATCAAAATTCACTGTGTAATTTAGAATAACTTGAAATTTTCACTGCAAAATTCGCCCGCATATAATCGTTGCTATGACCCTGAATTGCTGCAGGAAACTGTTTGATAGCAACAAACGGTCACGGCCCATTCTCTTAAAATAATTTCTAATTCGCTCTTTACGTCACACGCGATGGGAGAGTCGGTGACCTTTACTTTTCTAGGAACCACACAGTGTCCATGTCCACATAACTAATAAAAAGCCATTACAATTCCAATCGATATTCTAGTTTTACAACATAACGAAAGCATCTTTCGAGAAGTTATCAATTTAAGTGTAAATATAATTTAGTAAATCTAAACATTCTTCTCCTGACCCGAGTAGTCATTCCTCAGCTTAACATTAAACGGATGTAAACTATTCATAAACCAATTTAATATATGCGAATTTTAAATTGATGTTTTCTAGAAAAATATACGTCGTAAACATGAGTTAGCAAAATGCAGTCAACATCAGAAAAGCTTGAGCTATATCCGCGGTCAAATATTCGTATTCTTCATGGAACTAATATCGTATATCAAGTCAGACTTGCGGATAATCTGACTTCCGCACCGTCACACGTCGCGTGTGTATGACAGATCTCAGACATAAATCCAAATGTTTCCAAACAGCAAAAAAAAAGAATTAA
Source organism: Agrochola litura (assembly GCA_949152395.1). Taxonomy (NCBI): domain Eukaryota; kingdom Metazoa; phylum Arthropoda; class Insecta; order Lepidoptera; family Noctuidae; genus Agrochola; species Agrochola litura. The sequence goes on along the minus strand of OX424491.1, from coordinate 10,251,737 downwards.
CATAACCTTGACGAATGAAAAACACTCTGATCCAAAGCTATCGAATAAAATCCTGTAAAAAATTCGGTCTCTAATGAAGTGCGCATCGCAATTTTCAGTACTTTTCGGGAGCTTCCGATGATCTCGGGCTTTCAGTTCTCTTGTAGCCGCTCAAGAGAGCAGCGGCCGCCCGCCCAAACGCCGCCCACGATCGCGCTGCGAAACTTCGTGTGTTTTAAACTAACAGTTCTAACAAATAAAAAGTTATTTAAAAAATTCAGTGATTGTAATTGAACGCAGTAAGGATTACTGAGCTTCTTTTTGGATTTCTTCGATAGTTACAGGTAATTATTAAAAAATTAAGTGTTGTGAAGTGTTATAAATTATAATTGTCTAAGTTGTATTGATTAATTGTATTTTAATTACTTAAGTCGTGGATACATATATTATGGATTGCTGAACTGGTGTAGCGGACATTAAAATAATAAAAAAAACATATATTATAGTCCAGTAATATAATCCACAAGCTTTAAATAAAACTGAAATATGAACAAAACTCCTAGTAAAATAATTTAACATATTATTTAAAAAACCAGCCAAGTGCGTGTCGGACAACACACAATGAAGAATTCCGTACTTAGTTGGTATGGATTTATCCCAAGAACAAACTTAACATTGTAATAGAAAAACATGTTCCGATACATTCCAACTGCAAATGTAAGTCTATACTTTGATTGATTTACCATTTTATTTTAAAACCATAGACTTCTTATAGGTTTTCCTGTAATCCTTAAGTATAGAACTATTCTCTGTATTTTTTTGTTTAATTTAGCTCAGCAGTTTCGGAGATAAAGGAATGGGAATGGTCAATTTTCATATATTTTATATAATAACTAACTACTTAATTTTTCAATTTAAAAAAATATATTTGAAATCCTCATAACAAGCCCTTTCATTTGGTATGTCACACGGTACTGTTTGCATTTTTCGAACTTGTCCCCCAATAGTGAACTCCGTGTTCAAAATTCATTTATTTACGTTACACGACCGTGTTTGAGTCACAAAAATTCATATGTGTACCAAATTTCAACTTAATCGATCCAGTAGATTCGGAGCAAATCGGCTGTGACAGACGGACAGACACAAGAGTAATTCTATAAGGGTTCTGTTTTTTCATTCGTCCGTACCGAACCCTAATTATTTAAAAATAAAGGACCTCGTCTAATCTACGAAAGGTTAATCTATCACGTCATCTGTAGATTTAGTAACTTAATTATAACGTCAACAATTTGGAAGTTATTCATAAGTCACTTATCTTTGCCATAGATAAGATAGACTTATCAAAGGAGTTAAATGTCGCTGTCTTTTTGTTCCTCAATTATCACTTTCGACTCCACCCATTTTTCATAGAGCTCATACGCCATGCCGCCATATATATTTATCTATTATATATATTTTATCAAGTTGACTCCAGAAGAATCACCGGCACTACATTTGCGCTAAAGTTAACCCTCGAGGAGTGTCACCGGCATCAGGTTTGAAATCTTGTTAAAATATACAACCAATTTTGTTTTCACAGTTTATAATGCCGAATTCGCTAAGAAAAACCTATATTTAAAATGAGCCCTCCGCGAGGGCTCCTGGCATCCCATATATGACTTGAGTGGACCCTCCAGGAGGGCTCCCGGCACCGAAAGTGTTATAATTAATTTGGTTTATAAGCATCAAAAGATTTTAGCTGTTCATGGCTAAGTTTACAACTGCAACAATCGTCAACAAGCTAGGCCTCCAAGCAGCATATAGGTACAAGTAGGTGTTCACAATGAGATATCTGGTACCATATTATAATACTAGCCAATTATTGTCCCTCTGCATGGCAAAGGCAACCGGTCATGCAGAGAAGGCACGTGCATTGATCACCACGCTTGCTCAAGACGGGTTGGCGGTTTCCTAGCTGACCCGACAGACGTCCTGTCCAAATTTCAATAATTCATACAAAAATCCAATAGAAAAGGACGTTCAGTTTTTCCCAAATTTGAAATTTTTGCGGGAAAATTTTATATTTTTTATTTTCGTAAAAACCTAATTCGGACTATTACGTAACGAACATTTTAAAATAAAATTTTGCCAAATTGGTCCAGCCGTTCTCAAGTGATGCGCTTTTAGCAAGGAACAGCATTTCAATTTTATTATACAGATTTATATAAATATACATAGATACTTACGTCCAGGTTTCCTCACAATGTTTCCCTTCACAGGCGGGACCATATTATGACGTTTTACCTGCATGTTAGCACCATCCCTTTTTCAAACTCGAATGTTGATGGCATTATTATTTCATTATACGGCCCCTGAAGCCAATATTGCCAAAGTAATCTTTACATGTATTACTAGGCACGTAAGGATGTTGCTGAGTGCTATCATCACCGCACACGAAAGACGTCCACTGCTGAACTTAGGCCGTACCCCAAGCATTGCCACTGATCTGTATATGGTATCATGAAAGTGATGGTCGCTTTTAGCGATAAGACCGCCCGCATTGTGTCACCCTATGTAAAGTTTCCACATTTATATCTGTAATTCTGTGCACATAATAGTCACTCATAATCTATCACGTTCCCACTGCTGGGACACAGGTGTCCTCTCTGTGAGAAGGTGTGGGCCGTAATCCACCACGCGAGCCTAGTGCAGGTTGGTAGATGGTACATACGGCTACATATCAAGCTAAGCATTTCCAGTATAAGCTGATCTCGCATTGTACAGGATTTCGCTACAGTAAATAAATAATAAATAAATAAATTTATTTCAGGGAAAAAATAACACCAATTAACAAATAAAATACAATAAAATCAAACATCAATTAAGATAAATAAAATGAAAATAAATTATGTTGAATCGAAACAAAAAAGAAATCAACTAAAGAAATGAAAGCAAAATAAATCAAATAAAATTAAATCAAATAATATCAAAAATAAATACACAACAATATGTCTGCTGCAGCATTGCCGGATATAAGGGCAATCCAGTATGTTGGCAATCATCGCCAGGACGGTGTTGGGTCTGCCCCGCACTCTGCGCACCAGAGACACGCACCAATCATCATCATTGCACGTGCAATGAGTCAGCATATACTAGAAATGTATAGTTTGATATGTAGCCGTGTGTACATGTCATCGGATTTTTGGTTCTCGGACATGCCGGTTTCCTCACGATGTTTTCCTTCACCGTTTTGAGAGCAGCGGTGATGAAATAAATTACACAAAGTAATGCGCCTGCCTGGGTTCAAACCAACGACCTACAACTCGTAAAGTTGGGGCCGTTACCACTGGGCCACTACTGCTAATAAAGAGTATTATAATCAACTAGCTTTTTCCCGCAGCTTCGCTCGCGTGGAAGTCGGAAAATATCCCATGGAAACGCACTACCGGGATATATCCTATTTGTTAATCCAGGTTTATAAACTATCTATCTGCCTAGTCCGAATCATATTAGTAGCATAACATAATCGTTGAATACTATCGTGAATTCATGCAAGCCTAGTAATTTTTGTTAGGTTACTGCTCAGAAATTGTGCACGTCTAATGATTGAAATACTATCTTGAATTCATGCAAGCCTAGTACTTTTATGCAAAATTTGAAGTAGATTGGACCAAGGAATCACGTTGTCCCATAAAAACTTTGCCCCCCTTTTTCCCCCGTTTTTTTTTTGGGTGGGAAATTATCAAATAACTTCTCCCGCTCTGTGTGGAGCAGGAGGGCGTGCAGACTCTCTGATTAAAACCCACCGTCTTCCTAGGGGAAGAATTTCAGAAAATCCTTTATTATTGGATGCCTACATGCCTACGCCTACAAAGAATACACTCTCCAAGTTTCAGGTCTCTACGATCAGCGGTTTAGGCTGTGCGTTGATCCGTCAGTCAGTCATTCAGGACAAAGCATTTTATATGTATAGATAGATATATCTGTCTAGAAGAATAAATCTAACAAGAATAAAGTATAGCACTGTAAAAAGCTGGGTTCATTAACTTACGTCATTATTTAAACTTGTACCTTGGTAAAACAGGATAAAAATGCTGTGATATATTTTTTCAATTAAATTATCATACTTTCCTTTTCCGAGTATATTGAAAAGCACAAAACGCGAATTATTCACAAAACCTAACAATAGGTAACCTGATTTCCTTAACCTTTATTTTGGCGGTCATTGCATAATATCTCCGAAGAAAAATAGATTCCTAATGTTTTATTCAATAAAGAACCTTACTAAGAGAACCACGGAGGAACTAAAAAAAATATGAAGGAAAGTGAATTTAATCTACAGCTGCCAACCAACCCTTTTTTCAAAATTAACTTTGTTAGGGAATTTGCTGAATTTACTACATTAAAGAAGTTGCTCGGAATTTCATAAACCGAAACGCTTAAGCATGACTTGCAATCGACATACTTGATTTTTTCAGATTTAGTGCGATTTTTTTCAAAAGAAGCCGCACAATGTTTCGTTATATGAATTATGTAAAAAAATCATAAATAAATATTTACATCACCGTGTGCAAGGATATTATGGCTATTCTCTACGTTTCGGAGATATAAGCATTAACTCCATGCATTTTTTTTGCCCCCGGCAGGAGGCTTTAAGTGTAGCAGCTAAAGGCACCCACAGGAAAGTCCGGTTAAGCAGCCATGACCTTAGTGGTCAAAATTGAGAGTTGCCATAGTCAAAAAATAATAATAAGTTGCCACTTCGCGTGATAAAATGTAAGCTCCTATGTCTTCGAGAGCCTGTTTTTGATCCACATTGCGCCAACAAGTTTTACATATATACGATTTTTTATTTTAGATTGCTGAACCACTAAATAAAGTTGCTAAGTTGTTGTGATCAAGAGCCGTAATCGAATGCATGATGACATAATGGTCAGTGGTCAGCCTATCGCAATAATTTCAAACATAAATCTTTTTTTTATTTTTTCTCTTGCCCTTATCCCAATTCATTAAAAGCCGCAACATGTCCTAAGGGACTTACAAAGTATGCATTATTAATTACATGGTGTGGGTACAATGAATTGTTGGGTATATCGCTGCTCTCCTAGCTAGATCACTGCGTAATCTGTATTTAGGAGAGACAGTTTCTTCCATACATCCCTATTTGTTGTCATCTCGGTAGTCATCTCCTTCCTAGTCATATCATCTTTCAAACAGTCCATCGTTTCTTTGGTCTTCTCCTACTCTTATAGTTTAGCCATCCACATAAAACGAAAACCGTCGCCGTGTGATGAAAACCTCGTAAAGAAAAATTCATTGTTTTTCTTTAAAACAACAAAAAAAAATACAAATGTTTTATTGGCAAAGGAAAAGTTGTGATACAAATTACACGTACAGTGATCTCAGTTTTTACCCGACTACGGCGAAGCAAAAAGGAGGGTTATTGTATATACTAACAATAGCTTTATAAGGTTTTTTTTTTGTATTACTAACAGTATATGGACTACGTCTGAAATAAATGTTTTAAATTTGAATTTGAATTAAACATCACAATGTTTATTTATTGGATAGAAAATCCTGTAATGCATATTTATAACAAATATGCACAGTTCTAAGATGCTTCTAAAGCGTTCTTTTGATGATAATGAGAACGTCGGGATACGTCAATAACGGCTATTTCTCAGATAGTTTTTATCATAAAATAACGTTTATTGCAATCACGAGATGTTGCCATGACACAACAACAACTAAGATAAATCTGAGCTTGAAAATAAAACCGTCTTCATCGTCGCACAGTAAGCTCACGATTTTTATCGCCCCCAGTAAGCTAGTTTATGCATTTTTTCATGAGACAAATGCTTTGCCGTTCATTATTTTTTATTTCTTTCAATCGACTGTCCTATGTTTTATTATCTACAAAACACTTACATAAATTAACGATTGCCACTTGTTTCGAATGTTCTACACAAGACACGACACGAAATACTTCGTAAATACGAAATTATGTATATGTTTTGGAGTAAGTACTTAAAAGCATGATATTGAAGTATTAGTTACCTACAATGATATTTCAAGTACATTATTTCAAGAAACATGTGGTCAACGTTTATTTATACACCGTTTTTTGTAAAAAAAAACCGTCTATTACTCTCAGAATAGATTTCGCTAAAACAAGGATCTGATTTACAAATTAGTGGCAAAGCTCTGTTATGAACGCGTAACCTCACTATAAACATTTTTCCAGAAGATAAATTGGAACATTCGCAATATTGATACTCACGGCACCGACACTTAGGATTTATAATCGACAGCTGTACAATATCAGCATTCCATCGAAAACTGACTCCGAACTGATTTAAGAAGAAAAACCATTGCCATTAACGGACGTGATTCAGCGCATTATTTAAGTGTTATGACAACATTACACGGTTCAGCCAACTAGATTGATTGAAATGCACAGAAACAAACGATATGGCTAATGACTGCCATTGATTTATTCACACAAATGTGAGCACCATGTATCCATCACATAATTAATTTATCTGTCATTGTGTCATTTTTAATTCTTTTTACCTATTGTGGTATAGTAGTAATCTTATTCTAGGTGCATCGTCTTCACATATAATTTTATTATATTTAATGTTTACAAAATATTGTAAAACATTTTAAATGAGTAACGGTGGAGTTTCCTACCCATTCTTCTCCATACGAAAACTACCTTTTGGAAGGCGCGACTAGAATCAATTAAATTTTTTGTGTGTGTGCCTACTTGAAATAGATTATTTGACTTTGACTTTGGTTAGTTTTTCGAATTGACTACTTCATTCGAATTAAAAAACATAAGTGAACCGTGTAATTCCGGCGTAAATAACTAATATAAAAATCGAATTACAGTTGCCCGATTCTATAATCTAACCCGAGACCCTCACGTTTGGCAGCCGTATGTCGGCCACTACCACCATGAAAGTAATACAATTAACTATGGTAAAAGGGTTGATGTGTGACTTGTAGGGAATGCGAACAAGTCATCACACACTTGAGCAATTTCCCGGCGCTCTTTTCCATTTTTACACACGCCACAGAGGAAAACCATATGTAACAAACAAAACAAAATGTGTGCCTAAACTTTTGTGCTTCATTTTCAAAGTCGCTCGTGACGAGTTTGTTGATGACTATGTTAGAACACCGTCACACTCATAGCATAGAACATAATGTGCCTTAGGTAGGAAAAGTAGGTAACTCTCAAAGATAGCTCTGACAATTTGGCAACAGGTTTTTTTTGTTTGGTTATGAACTTTTTCGACAAATGTGGCATAAACATATCTTACAGAAAGGAGAGTAGCCTTTTAGAATAAGGTATATAAAGGTGTCGGTATGGTTTGAGCTATTCAAATGTTTTTCACCCCACGAGTTACATTACAAGTTACATTACATTAAGTTCTTTGTCATCCACATCATAAAGAAGAGAATCAATCAAATTCGTGGCTGTCTTTCTAACCAAAAGTGACAAAATATTGTTTAACGGACCGATTTGCCATCTGACCTATCCCACCCAATTTATTACTTAGAAAAGAAAAAATTTAACAAAGAAATGAATGAAGCTATTACCATGAATTCGATGGAAAACGAATTTAAAAAATAATGAGTTTAGTGAATGAAATGAATGTTGGAATGTGATTTTAACTGCTCAACTTCAAAAAGAATGACTCTCAATTCGGTGTGTGTGTATCATTAAGGTGTTTGAGTGCGTTTGTTATTTTTAGGAATCCTGTGAAGTGTAAAACTCTTTTATAGATCAACACATCACAATGGAGGGCTCGTGGTTAAATGATAACAGCCGCACCGGTCGATCGTACGTTAAGCTGCGGTTACTGCGGTCAGTTCTATGTTGGGAATAGGGTTCCCACCTCTCCCGGAATTCAGATTAGAAAATTTAAATCTCCCGACTCCCGGAAGGAATTTCAAATAAACCCAATTCTCCCGAAATTTTTAATTCACGTGCACTGGCGGAGTAATTGACAGACAACATGTATTGTATTTTTATTTTATGTTTATATCTTATTTATATCTCATTGTAAGCTGCAGCGGTCGACGTCATAACGGCAACGGGGTTCTGTCTCGCATTGGGCGTTAGCCGTTTTGCGTGGATGTGACGCATATTTTCCCCCAACTTGTTCTTTTTTGGTTTCTGTTCTTTCTTTGCGTCATGTTTACCCAAATAAACTTATTTTCTATCTTTTTCTTTAGACAGTGGCGAAAATCGTACGACCGCGCACGATAGCACGCTACTGGCCAATGCAGTCGCGAACTCGCGACACTCGAAACTACGTTTGGTACATACTTGTATCAAACGCCGTCAGCGAGCGTGTTTTTATTAGTATAGTATTCGATATTATGGATAAAAAAAAATCCGCTGAAATGACGAACATGTCAAGGCAGAAATCCAAACTTTTTCAATTTTAAAATGGACTGCAAAGTTTTTAGCTAGTTCAAGACCTGTATTGGTTCAAATGAAAAATATAAATTCAAAATAAAATAAAAAGTAATTTCTTTTTTAATTTCTCACGGATTTTGACCAACAAGAGGTGGCAACCCTAGTTGGGGACCATCCATTCCATATCGAGGCTTCAGTCCGTGTCTCGGAAAGCACGTTAAGCCGTTGATCGCGGCTGTCATTCGTAGATCTTTGACTGTCATTACGGGTAGTCAGAAACGCAAAAGTCTGACAACCACCCTTACCAAGGGATATCACGTTACCTAGTAACTGGGTTATGGAGGTGAGATAGGCAGTCGCTCTATTGGTATTCAGCTGCATCCGGTTAGACTGGAATCTGACCCCAACATAGTTGGGAAAAGGCCAGGCAGATTGATTGATATCACAACATCCACAAACATCCACATCCTAATTGAATTGTTTATCTTTTATACTTTGACATCTTACTCTTTGATACTCTGACATTAAAATGATATTTTGACATCTTATATAAATTGTGTGTGTTTATTGATATTATTATTAGCTGACATACCTGAAACTGTATAAGTATTGTATAAGTAAATAGTGTTTTTGTTGAGAATTTTGTATAAGTAAATAGTGTTTTTGTTGAGAATTTTGTAAAAGTAAATAGTGTTTTTGTTGAGAATTTTGTATATATAAATTGTGTGGTAGTGATCTATATAAGTTGTAATTTTAAAGCTCCTCAATGGATCTTATTTTAGCGTCAAACTATAACTTTTGCATGCCTATTGGTAAAATATGGCTGAATCTATTTGTTTTCTTTATCACCATGTACTGTACCCATATTTGCAAAATAAACGACTTACTTACTTACTTACTTAATTTTAAAATGACTAGTAAGTATTTAGTAAATCATCGCCAACATTTGATTTTCAAAGTTAATTTTGGATAATACAAGGCTGAATTGCATTTTAGTTCAATTAGAAAGTTGACAATAGTGTTCAAACGTCACTCCAAAAGTGTCAGTTTTTGATTGTGAAATATCGTAAATCTATAGACGACAAGATTCTGTCCAAACGATGGATGGTGAAAACTTTACTTTACTTGCTAATTATCCTTAAAATGTAGCCTTAGAGTAAAAAGTAGCCTTAATATAAAGTTCCAAATTTTTATCATACGACCATAGATATAAGATATTTCTATGCATACGACCCTAGTTACCCTAACTTTAATATTATAAATGCAAAAGTGAGTTTGTTTGTTTGTTACGCTTTCACGTTAAAACGGCTGAACGGGTTCGGATGAAATGTAGCACATGGGTAGACCATGACTTGGGTTAGGAAATAGGATACTTTAATCCCGATATTCCCACGGGGTTGAGATTTATGCAGGTGAAACCGCGGGGCGCAGCTAGTATTTCATACAAGGATCAATCTGGCGGCGGGGAATGGTCTGAAATTCTACGAACAAACTATAAAATTGCTTAGCATAATCAGCTTCCAATGTATATGTTATGTATTATTGTCTGTTTTGAGGGGTTTGGCGCTGTATGCCGAGATACAGGACTCGTCCTAGTTCGGTTACAGATGCTCCCATGTTATATACTCCCAAATACTAGACTATAAGAGAAATATATAAACTATAATGTCCCCACTGCTGGGACACAGGCCTACTTTATGATAGAGGGAGTACGGGTTAGTGGATGTCACATGTCTTTGAATTTTTTGTTCTATAGTTTGACCAATACCGCTGTACCACGCCTTAGGAAGGCGCGCGGCGAGACGGGGGAGCAGTGCAGGCCGCTAATTCGTCAAAGCTCTCGGCGCACGGAGTCCCACCCGCCGCTCATTGGTCAACACTGCCCCCCGCCTCGCCGCGTATTCCTAAGGCGGGGTACAGCGGTATTGGTCAAACTATAGGACATGCCGGTTCCTCACGATGTTTTCCTTCACCGTTTTGAGAGTAGTGGTGCATGATGAAATAATTTACACAAAGTAAAGTCCCTGTATGAGTTCGAACTAGAGAATACAATCCCGGGATCCCGAATCTCGGGATACAGGGATCCCGACCGTTTTCTGGCCCCGAAAATCCCGGGACTGTTCTTGGCTAATCTCGGGATTTTCGGGATTGCCACAAACAAGTCTAGTTTGTATTCCGTAGTCCGTTGCGCCCTCAGACCAACAAAAAAAGGAAGACGGCGCGCCGCGAACATTAAAAGTGAAGCCACAAAACCGTGCTCCTGCAAGTAAATACACCCGCTCACGCACACACCTACACTAAAACCATGCTCATCGCTCTTAGTACGTCATGAGTCGCCGTCTAGTTAACATTGATTAAAAAAAATATAATTATGCTTTCCTGTGTAGTGAAAACTTATAAAAACAATAGCAAATCACAAAAAAAGTCTCACGGAATCACTTTTCACCCCTAAACATTGATGTACTTGAAATAATATCGTTTTTTATTAAATGAATTTTAGGTTACTTGGAACAAATAACCTCAACAAACGAAAGCAGTGACTTAAAGTGCGAGGGTTGCCATAATATGATTTAAATTTTTCCCATTCGATTCAACAAATTTAATGTGATTTCTTACTTCGAGTTATATTCATGTTCTCTTTTTTATTTATTTAATATTTTAGATTTCTAATTAATACTGAATTAAAAAGTAAATGGATAGTAGCTATAAGATAAAGTCGGAATGATCCAGAATGGCTGCCGTCAAAAACCAGCGTAGTTTGTTCCGATCATTTTGATAATAACGACCTTTATTCAACTAATCGTGGACTTCGCCGTGTGACCAAAAGCTATATGGTTAAAAACCTTTTTGTTTGATACGATTTATCTTGATATTACTTTTTCTTCAGAGTCAGTGATTTTGTTGTTGTGATCTTTTTGTATTTAATAAAGGTAATTGACAATATAATTACCTATATTATTTCAAAACAATTTACATAATGACTTCATACATACCTACGACAATGTTATGATTTACGCTTCAACAAACTTATAATTGAATTTCTATGTGCATGGTTATCGAAAGAAGCTGTATTTCACTTCTTTCAATCCCAAGACACTGTCGTGGGTAGGGTTAACTTACACCTAAAGATATACCCTATAGTAGAACTAAATATATGCTAATTTTAACTCTTACAAACTTCACACTCTCGCACTAGCGCACTCTCACCCACACTCGCACACGTCACACAATTAGGCGCATTTTTGCCTTTTTCTCTGTATTAAGCTCGTTCATTTATATAAAGTTATTTGATTTTTCTATAGTTTAAAACTAACCATTTATTTATATTTGTATTTTGAATTTTTTACATTCAATTGCAAATTAATGGATATTTCTAAGGCCCGTATTACAGAACCTCACTCAAAACTCAAGCATTACATTAAACTCGTTTAAAGCCTTGTGATTGGTTAAAACTAGCTTTAAGTAATGCTTGAGTCTTGAGTGAGGTTCTGTAATACGGGCCTAAGTGGAACAGCGGAGTCTTCCAAGTCCCAACACAACAATTCTTGCTTTAAAGGTGCACTTTATAATTGTTTTTTTTTTTTTCTGATGTAATTTTTTTTGTTTTGTTCGGAATAGAGGTCCTTCTAAACAATTGAGGTACAATGCCATACTTAACAATATCTTACTTGTACAATATTAGCCTACCCATAAAATATTATTACCCAAGTTATGGGGTATTTTTTTTACAAATGGCAACCCTTCGACTCACACATAGATAAAAAGGTGGCTTCAGTTTTGATGTTCGCAGCGCGCCGTCTTTCTTTTTTTGTTGGTCTGAGGTTGCGCCTTGAAAATAACCTTGCCTAGATTATTTTAATACATTACGACAAAAAGCAACTCGTACAATACGTAGGTACCCACTATTTACTACACAGGTACAGTCCTAATAATATGTTTGTCGTAGAACTTAGAAGGGACTTCCCCACTCGGAATACTTTAATACAATACTCTTAAGGTAATTCCCCAACGAACCAACAGGGGAATCACCCGATCATCTCATATCATATATTGTTGAAGCAGGCTCGGAAGTCAAACATTGGATGCTTTGATATTTCTGCGATTATATTTTCGAAATTCTAAATAGTTATTTTGTGCTGTTTTTTAATTTCTTGCAAAAGTATAGTATTTTTTGGTTTGTGTTTTTTCTTTTCTTATTATTATTCTGATTTGTGTTGTGCAAAGACATTAAAGACATTTTTTTTTAATTACTCGTGTTTTTTTTATTTTAGCCCAATTAGAAACCACATAGTCTAATCCCGGGATAGGCCAGGGATCCCGGGAAAAGGCTTCAAAAATTCCGTAAGCCCGGGATTGAAAAACATGCTCGGGATTGTATTCTCTAGTTCGAACCTATAACCTCGTAAATCGCAGCTGTTTCCACTGGGCCACCACTGCTCGCTAAAATCGCTTATTACGTCTAATATACACAGACAAGGGCAGGGAGATCATAATGATGCTTATTGTAAACAGCCTCCAACGAAACCCTAAAAATTAACGATCACCAATTTATTAAGCAAATTACCTACTCATGTGCCTTTTACCTGATTATAATAAACGTTTAGGTAAATTCAGGCACAGTATAATAAAGTAACAGTATTATGTATCGACAGTGTCCTTGAAATAATTACCAACGGCCACTCGGTAGATAAAACTTCCGCGTCCGTGCGTAACTGCCGCGCATTTGATATTGTTGCGTACTTACTGAGATTTCAAAGCGCGTCGTTTCGGCTGTTTTCTATGAAGATTTAATACTGTTACTTATTTATACTGTCATTCAGGTGATATGGGTGTTCAATTATTTGTCCATGGCAAACAAACAAGCGAGGAAAACAATCTCATTGTTTTCAGTGCCTTATTAAGAAAATAACGTAAAGATCGAATAACAGACATAAAACATAACATACATCTGTTTTCTCCGAAGGGTTTTTCAGAGAAGTAGGTATCTACAAAGAACCCTACATCCACATTTCGCCAGTTATATTGAAATCCCATGTAACATGAGACGAGGGTAATGCCATCTACCGGGCAAATATCCTGACTCCGAGCTGCTACTGAGAAATTCCTGATGGAAAACCCCAATAACGCTTTGTCCAACCTGGGAATCGAACCCGTATGTATATCTATGTATGTATTGTATGTGTGTTGTGTCGTCTCTTGACTGCGTCGTTGGTCTAATGATTACCTACAAGTGTGACTGAGCATTGGATCCTGAGCTTGATAAGGCAAAGTTGCATGGAGTTTTCTATTAGAAAATTCTCAGTAGCAACCCTGAGTATGGATTTGTGCCTAGTTAATGGTTATGGACTCGTCCTTATTTATATAACTGGTAAAAAGTAAGGTAAAAATATAAAGGTAAAAGTTGCTAAGTGTACATATTGCTCGTGACTGTACACTCACCGTGTAGAATCACGACACATAATACGCTAGTACACTTAACAACTTTTAAAAGAAATATAAAAAGTAAAAGTTGCTAAGTGTACAATATATTGCTTGTGACTGTACACCCACCGTGTACAGTCACTACACACTACGCCAGTACACTTAAATAGCAACTCTTTTAAAAGTGATTTTCTCCGTATTGATTGTAATTTTATGTTATTACGCACATAGTATTTTGGAAACCATACAATTAAGAAATCTTATAAATCTCATAGCTGCATCTAGTCCAAGTAAATATATTGTGTAATTTTGCTAAGTGTATTTATACGTATTTGTGCTCGCGACAGTATGTAATAGGAATATTTCGTGGCTTGATGTTATATTGTGTTCTTCCTTCGCTTCGTTATGGTAGCCCGTTTTTGCAAGCTTTATATTAGCTTGCTTCATTTCTGTGTCATGTTTCCAGTTACTCCCATTATCATCTATTTTTGAAGCAATTCCTGGCATCCGAAACTTGGCATACAACGCAAAAATAATAGGTATGATACCATGAAGCTGGTCAGATGATAGAGCTCGAAGGTGGCCATAGGAACTCCTCAAATAAATAAGATGCCGGAAACGTGTTTCGTTTCTTGTACTGACAAGTTCTATTACACGAGGTGATGTTCAGGGTCTGATGATGAGTCCGGAAGGTGGCCATAGGAACTCCTCAACGAAACAAGATAGCACCATCGTATTTTGGCTCATTTGATATGTATTGACAAGTGATAATACACTAGGTGGTGTCCAGGGTCTGAAGATGGTCACGAGCACTCCTCAAGATAGCCCTGTTGTGTTTCGGACATTTGGATTTATCTTGAAATGTACCATACAAGTGTAGGTGATAGAACAGATACTTAAACAAATTGTAATGCTAAAAAGTACAAAATGATAATGTAGGTAAAATCTTTTTAAAAACAAGCTTTTAATGAACTAAAAAGTACTAAATAAAACTTACGTAAACATAGAACTTTAATATTTTCTTAAAAGCTTGAGGCTTATCTTTAAGTGTAAGATTCACGCCTCAAGCTTCTAAGAAAATGTTATAGATCTGCAGTGCTATTCTGTAAAAATCTCACCGTGAACGCTAAGGTGAAGTGAGCTGTCATTCCACCAAATACTAGGGATTGACACTGTTGATAGCTCACTTTCAGGCTCACTTCACCTAAGCGTTCACGGTGAGATTTTTACAGAATAGCACTGCTGTTTACATAAGTTTTAAGTAATACTTTTTAGTTCGTTAAAAGCTTGTTTTAAAAAATATACTTATTTCTCATTAAAGGTGGGTTTAGTCCAAACGAGCGAATGCTCATTCTATTCGACATGATTGCTGATGCTGCTGCAGTCAAAAGGAGAAAAGGTCACACAAAATACGTGGGAGATGGTATGGTCTGTTAACAGCAGTTTATTTTTCTTATTATAATAATCTGGTTTCGGATATTCGTGACAACTATTTATAATAAATAGCTCGTGCCGATACAATGTCATAATAGGTCATCAATATTTAGTGTCAAAATATCAGGGTCGGTATTATTTGGAACAGCCGGGCGCCAAAATATAGGAGGCTGTTCAAAAAGAAGCCGTCGTCGTCAGTTTTGGCGTTCCTTCGCTGTCACATATTGGTGCTGCCACTTGTACATGTCTTCCACAGATGATCATATATATTTGCCGTCATCTTCACGACTGATATTAATGGATGAATCATGAAGTCAGATATTAATGCTGACCTGTCCATAGTAATATATTTATGCTCGTGACTGTACACTGTAACACACAAAATTCAAATTCAAAAGTCATTTATTCAAACTAGGCTGAGAATCAGCACTTCTCGAACTTCAAAATTACATATGACAGTCCCCCAAAAACGCACTACTCGAAGTAAGATTGTGGATAATGTAACTGCCTCCTCGGAACTGACTGTGATCCCTGCGATGTCTCGCAGCTCTTAGTGCTAATTAAGAATCTGCTTACACAGCTTCATTAGATCGGCAAATAAGTATAGAATCTTACCCTTTAATGGCGTATTCTATCCTAGAGGATCCAATTACCTATCACATAACGTCCTATACCTATAATGATTTGTTTATTAGATGTTTGTAATTGTAAGTTTGAATATTTGTTACTCCATCACGCTTTAAGGCTGCGTTGCCACCAGGGATGAGAGAGGATGCGTAGCGAGGGATGTATTTGTTAAGAACCAATAGAATCGCTTCATTTACCTAGCTTCGCTCAACGCAGCGCCTGTGGAATCGGCTTAGCGGAGTGAGGTTTTTGTACGTACAAAACTAGCGAGGGATGTATTTGTTAAGAACCAATAGAATCGCTTCATTTACCTAGCTTCGCTCAACGCAGCGCCTGTGGAATCGGCTTAGCGGAGTGAGGTTTTTGTACGTACAAAACAAGCGAGGGATGGGTACGAGGTATGTGTGCGAGAGATGTGTACGAGGCATGTGTGCGAGGGATATGTGCTAGGGATGGACGTGAGCGAGAAATCGCAACACATCCTCGCACCGCTCAGCGGCCTATTACATCTGTGCACGCGTAGCATGACCACCGTAGAAACGAGTTTTGTCGACGGAAGAATAGACAAAAATGACGTTCCGTGTAGACAGGATGACAGGAAAGTAGAAAGACTCAACTGCACTTTTTACGAAATTCACTCTTTTCATAATTCGACTCAGAATTCTTTGTTTTGTCATAGTTTTTTTTCTGTTTGATCCTCAATTTTTATTGATATTAAGTCACGTCAACTACAAAAAAAATCTCAAAGTGTCGAAGTAGCGTATTTTGGAAGAAAAAAAAATTTCAGTAATATTGGATTTAACCATTTCCAACTAACTAAACTATCACTAAAATTCTTTAATTTTGGCTATGAGAATCTTAAAGCTATTGCAACAAAAAATTTCAAAAAAATATAATTTTGACACAACTAAAATCGTATTTGACAACGGCGAGGCCACGTGGTACTTGTTTTTCCTACCCCGTGAGTTTTTTTAGAGCCGTAGGTGCCCATGCTCGAAGTAGGTATTTTATTTTTCACTTTTTGTATGGAAAATAAGAAAAAATATTACCTGCATGTTGAGACTTAGGTGTTTAAGGATTTCATAAAGGGGGTCGAAATTTTCATTATTTTTGCGATTGGACACGCCATTTTCGAGATATAAGCAAAAGAAAAAAAAAGATACAGTACTGTTTTTGCACCTGAATTCGAGGTGTTGGTGTGAATTTTAGTTCATATTTTATTCCACACCTTTTTAATCCGATTAGAAATAGTCAGATTTAGTTAGACAATCAAAATTTTACCTACCCCTCTCATCAAACACGACGAAAACAAAACACAATCCCTTCCCGCCAGCAGAAACTTCTCGCCGGGCGTTTATCTAGATAGGTATTAGAATTTATTCGAATTTGAATCTTCTGTAGTAAGTATACGCAAACTAATCAGATGAAACGGCTCTATTCAATTTACCTAAGTATGAACGCTGTGTACAAGTAGGTATATTATTCAATATTATTGTATGTCCGTGAATCTGTTACCTATGCTGGTGGGCTACTATTTTAAACGTTTTAACGTTTTTTATTTACCTGAATATAATTATTATCTTATATTATTACATCCGATGTTTATATGTCAGTTATAGGTATCGATTAATCGAGCTGATCATCATCAAAGTATTATATACTACATTATGAGTCATGATGAAAACAAACTCAATAAACTTGCTTTTTTGACGATATGAAAGCAAACATAATCGTATCACTTACCTTCCCTTTTTTACTTTGAGGTACCTAATGAAATCAAGCCTTCTAAGAATGATGTCGTCATAAAGGTCATATTAAGGACGAACAAGATTGAACAAAAATATCAATAAAATTAAAATATTTGTTGGACCGCAGTGATCAGCAACTCTATTCCTCGAAATGATTTTTCAATTACAATATTTAAACGAAATATGAGCATTGCCCATTCCCTTTATTTTCAAGTAATTTTATAGAGGTATGAGGAACGGTGTGTAAAGTTCACTCATCCTCTATAGAAAAGGGAGGATCCTGCGACCAGACGGGTGTCGTGTCTGGCGGGCACCTGCCCGACAATTGATGTCGGATAGTCTTATAAACGTCGTTCGCGCGGTTAAATCTAATTGCGCGATGCAGGATTTGATTGACGACAGGATTTCGTGTAAAGTCAGGTCTTTGTTGCGTAGTTCGCATGTGGCAATGTAGATTCTGCCATAAATTCTTCATTAGGTAAAAACTAAAAACATCTGTTAATTTTGCATATAGTATACGCTAAGCTTGAATTCAGAATCTTAGATCATATTCACGTTTTGGAACTAGAAACTCAATGTTTACGTAGCAAGGTTCAAATTCAAATGTAACGAAATTTTAATTAGGACCTTGTACAATTTCTACCTCACGACGTCGTCGTGGAAAACTGTGTTAACCAAGTAAAAAAATATAATGCTCTATCGTGGATTTTGCTTTGCAGGATCGTGCAAAGTCAATTAGCAACAGTGTTACCCAAGTATAAAATAATATTGGTATAAGTGGATTTTGCACTGTATTGTGCAAAGACAAATGGCATGCGTCATGAAAACCTTTCAAATCTATAGAAGAGCACTTAAATTTCCATTCTTTTATCGGCGATGCCGACAATCCCAAACATTGTGATCCGTCACAACCTTTACTTATCTCCACCATAAAAAGGAACTAGTCATGAGAACACTATCCGTATCAAAAAATTACAAGTCCCGTGCACAAACGTCCGTACAGACGCCAGCATATCAGGCTACTACAATCTGTCAAATTTATTTAATAGATTTTCAACTTTATCTCTGAAACTTAAGGTTCAAAGTTGATTGGGAATATTTGACAGTTTCGGGTAGCTTGATGTGCTGGCGTCTGTACGTTACATTTATCCACAATAAACCCATTACCTATTTTGATTTTCGATTTATTTCTTTTGTATACTCCAATAATATACCAATAAATTACCTTTATGCTTTCGAGTTTCAACCTGATTTAGGTCTGGTCAAAGGTAGCTCGAAATAGTTCGTCTAAGGGTTACCTTACTAGAAGTTTGTCAACAAAAGTGGGAGTAAACGAATTTGGATCCTGAGCAAATTGCTATAAGATTTAAAATCTCCAGCGCGAACTTTCAAATGAACTATTTTCTCCGCAAGAAAATAACCGAAATATAGAACAATAGCGATAGTTATACTATATCCGTCAAAAATCTGTCAAATAAAACGTATGTCATCTTTTTTGAGTTTTCAATTAACACCATTTTTATATTTTTATTTATTTATTTATCAATTATTAACGCTTAATAATCGTTTCGGAAGTGGTTTTAGTGTTTTTTTTTTGTTTCACAGTTTCTTTCCTAGAATGTGATTAATTACGAAAATATTATTTACGCAAATAAATTTTATCACAGAGGAGCCAAAAATTTGAGCGCAATCCTCTCTTCTCAACAGAGCGACGGCGACCAATTTGTGAAACAAAAATATGCTTGAAGTTTCCGCAACGTGCGACGGAAGATGACTTCTTAAAAGTCGTAATTAAACCAAAAATAAAAGGGACTTGAAAAAAAGCCTGCACAATTTTTTTCGTCTTGTATATATTAAATTAGATATCAAATTTTTATCCAATTAGTCATTAGTATTTAAGTAGGTACCTACAAATAAAAAATACGGGAAAATTAGAGGTAACTACGTAATGATAATATTTCGAGAAATTTTTTATATTTTTGTTTCTGTTGAGGAGCTCGTGGCTAAGTAATAACAGCCGCATTGTTCGATCCATCAGGTTAAGCTACGCTTGCCAAGGTTGGTCAGTGGATGGGTGACCATCTTAACATACCGAGACTCCTCCGTACCTCGGAAAGCACGTTAATCCGTTGGTCTCGGCTGTCATTTGACAATCTTTGACAGTCGTTACGGGTCGTCAGAAGCCCGGAAGTCTGACAACCAGTCTTACCAAGGAGTATCGTATTACCCAGTATCGGTTGTGGAGGTCAGATAGGCAAGGGCTCCATGTAAAATATGGTATTCAGCTGCAACCGGTTAGACTGGAAGCCGACCCCAACATAATTGGGAAAAGGTTAGGCCGAATGTTTCTGTTCCACAAAAACTTTGGAAATATCATGTAGTTGCTTCACCCAGGTGGAGACCCTAGGTGAAGCACGGGTCTGGACCCATGTTATGTGTGAATTTGAATGAGATTTGGCACCCAAATACAGAATATGAGATAGATCAACTTATAGGATACTTTTATCCGGATACATGTACTTAGTAGTTTCCGTTAGATGAAAATGAAACCGCAGGCAACAGCTAGTTAATACTGAATTACCTACGTTCCTATTGAGAAACCTCAAGAGAAATCGAAGGTTGTAAAATGTTTACTTTTGTATTTAAAGCCAAAGTCAAATAATTTATTTCAATTAGGCACAAAAAGGCACTATTGAACGCCAAAATTTACAAAAAATTTAATTGATTCTAGTCGCCCCTTCCAAAAGGTAGTTTTTATGCAAATTAACCCACTTTGTGGCTTTCTGCAATATGCGAAAGGAAAATTTCAAAAAAATTAAGTAACTAATTTCTGTGTGCACTTTTTTCTCAGTAGTTGTCAATTTTAATTTCATTTGCTACTTATGGCATTTTAAAAAGTACGGCTTCTTTGTGAACCAATGGAATGATAAATTAATATTTAGAATATTACTATTCACATGAATGAATAACAATGTTCTATTAAATCCTCTTCTTCTTCTTAATGAATCCATTAATATGGATTCATTTTATTTTGAAACTAGCAGACCCGACAGACAAAGTCCTTGTCAAGTTTTAATAATTCCTACAAAAATCCTAGAAAAGTTTTCCCCAAATTTTCCCTTTTTTCGGGCAATTTTTCCTAGTTTTTGTTGCCCTAAAAACCTTATTACTAACCAAATCTGTTCAGCCGTTCTCAGGTGATACGCTTACCAACGAACAACATTTAATTTTTAGGGTTCCGTACCCGAAGGGTGCCAAACGGAATCCTATTACTAAGCGTGTGCTTTCCGTCCGTCCGTCTTTCTGTCAGCGGGCTGTATCTCATGAACCGTAATAATTAGACAGTTGAAATTTTCACAGAATATATATTTCTATAACAACAAATGATAAAAATAAAATAAAAGTGAAGAATACAAGAAACTTGTTTTTTTAAAGTATTTATAAACAAGCCGCGTTAAAGCACTTCGTTCCAAAAATATTTCGTGTTAAATATTGTTTATTGAACCCTTCGTGTGCGAGTCCGACTCGAACTGGGCCGGTTTTTTAATTTATATAGATAGATTTATTACGTGGTGACACACAATTTTTTAATAAAAAAATAAATAAAGACGGTCGTGAAGCAGCCCCTCGGGACAAGTAATACTACCTATTACTGCTGCCTGATCCGGTTTAAAGGGTATCACTAAATGCGTATAGTTCTAACCATAATATTTAAAATTTCATGCTGTCTCCGTCATCTTCAAACAATGAGGGTTTTTTGGCAGGACTGCGACATCAGGTCCAGGCACTTGTAAAAAGTGGCAAAGCGCCTATATTTTTTTTTAATCGTTACTAATTTATGAACGAATGAATGAAATTAATGTCATCATATATTTTATATTCATTGTCGAAATGGAAGACCTCTTGTCAAAGTGGCGCCAACTGGCGTCGTGAATTTTCATGAAAACACTCATTGACAGAAACAAAATCTTTTGAATAAGTTTAACGTATTTTGTTACTGTGATGAATGAGAGCCTTAATAATTCAAAAAAACACACTATTTTGAGCCCAAAAAAATCAAGGTCTTATAGAACTCAACATTCAACGTTTTCTTTAAAGTACCTACCATGAAAGTAGTTCAATATCGGTTGTGGTCTTGTTACATAATCTCCATTTACGATACACTTGAGCCGGGTATTAACTTAACACTTAACCTACGGGCTATAAGGCGACAAGATGAGTTTTTTTTATCCATCATATTCCCATAACAAAGGGTGTGGGTGTATACATTACTACCTAGTACAGTCACGTGTATACGCAGAATTTAAAAGCGATTTTCTCCTAAAGTTTTGGTAGATATGGTGTTAAAATATAATTATCGAAACCATACTAATATTTAATAGGTATATTTATTTCACGAGATAAACGCTTTTGAATTTTATGCAACTGTAAGGCTGCCTATCCACTGAAGCGGAGTAAGGCAGCGGAGCGTAGAAATGTGCCAATATTAACCAATAGGACCGAAGGTCTGAAGCGTAGTCTAGATTCTGTTGGTTAATACTGGCACATTTCTACGCTCCGCTCCGCTGCCGCACTCCACTCCAGTGGACCGGCAGCCTAAGGCTTTAAACTAATAAACACTTGGCAAAATGTTTTTCTCGTGGAATAAACGATTGCAACTTTGAGATAAGACCTATTTCAAAATCGAACGGGTTCCAAAAAACAACACAAAATAACAAGGGGGCGGCTTGGTAGACGTCACATGTCTTCGAATTTTTGGTTCTAGAACATTCCGGTTTCCGCACAATGTTTTCCTTCACCGTTTTGATAGCAGTGGTGATGAAATTATTTACACAAAGTAAAGCGCCTGACTGGGTTCGAACCCACGACCGAAACTGGGTCACCACGGGTACTACAATATAAGCCGACGTTCACACGGACGTAATAAAATCGCGGCGGGATTTTATCTGGCACTGGATTTCTGATCCAACGCGCTGGGACGCACTTTCGTCCCAGCGCGTTGAAAAAACACACGGTTGGATTTTCAACTCTCGGCGCTAAGCAGACAGTTGAAAATCCAGTGCACGAAAAAATATCGCCGCGTTTTTATTACGTCCGACTTCTTAGCTTAGTTATGTTTAGTTTAATTAGACCAGCGATGATCAAGACAGTCAAAAGTATAAATATCTATATAAAAACACACAGACAAATAAAAACACAACTGGCGTAATATGCGTAAGTACTATAGATTTACCTCTGCCTAACCCTTCGGGAAATACGCGCATGATGATGATAAAGGTATATTAAAAAAAACCATAGAGTAGAAGATATATTAAAACATGCTGGCACATAAATTCGCTCGTTGTACGGTAGACGTTAAATTGACGCTATTTAAAGCGTACTGTCAAAGTTTCTACACGATCTACGGGATAAGTACACACAAAGTGTCTACAGTGCCCGCAGAGTACAATATAATAACATTTTCAGGGCACTGTTGCGGCTCCCGCGTTCTTGTAGTGCTTCAGGCATGCATGCTGACGCGCATATAGATGATTTCTATGCAATTATGCTTAAGAAAACCGCGTCAGTCTGGAAAAATGTGTGGGGGAGTAGCAACAGCATCCTGAAAATGGTGAACATACATAGGTTGGACGCGGCTGTGTTCAAATTCATCAATCTACTATGAGAGGTGCGGGTTGATGAGTCGATATTATTTTCTGTGCCTTAGTAGGCACAAAAAAAAAGTAAAAAAAAAGAAGAAATAAAAGTAAGTTAGTACATACTTTTTAAGCTTCTTGTAACTAACACTATGGGCATTAGTGGACCGAAAAAAAAAAAAAAAAAAAAAAAAAAAAAAAAGCGTGGAAATAGTCCAGCGGTCCCGCCGCAAAAAAAGAGACGAAAGTAATATAGAGTTTTTGTCACAGCAGCCAAATTCAATTGAATCAACATCAGCCTGTTTTGGCTATAACGGAGGCCGTGATCCATCAGTCAACCTGGATTTACGAATTTGAATACATTAATACTAACACAGTTTGGATATTGGTGTTGTTTTGGTACCAACTATTCGCTGAAAAAGTGCCGATTGTTTTAGTATAAATAGAGAAATTCTTGGCGTTTCCGATCAACAAAACCCTGGTGATTATGCCAAGGATCTATCACGGCCATTAATTAAATGGTCTCACGAGAAAACATTATCAAAATGGAAATGATAATAATTAACCTCATGCTTGTACACGATTGCAAACAATATCCTCCATGTTTTCCATTGCCATACGTCACGGACTTTAGTGCTGAGTCAACAATAATAATACACGAACTGGGATGAAGGGCACCACTGTCTACATTTAGGCGGGTGTTTTTACTGCGTAAATGGCGGAGGGTTGCGACTTGCAATGAGCGGAGCGATAGCGGACGCGGGGCTGATAAAAACAAATGAATATCACTCGTAAGTTCGATTTTTAATCCCAGAGTTTGACATTTCAAGTGATTGTTGTTTGTTTTTCAATATGGAGTCTGACATTTGTACCTGTCAAAGTAGTCTCTAGGATTAAAAAAACAACTTTACATACATGAAATCATGTCTATATTCTCCAAAGGTGTAGTTTTTTGAGTAAACCCACATTTTTTGTCAGTTCTGTTTAGGTAAGTCTCATGTCAAAAGCGGCACTTATTGTTATCAACTGCCCGGAGTCTGGGTTTGCCAAAAAACTCAGACTCCGGGCTCTTATGGAGAAATACCTGATCGAAAACCCAGTAATACCAGATCTGGGAATCGAATTCAGGTATACCCGCAACGCTTAGCAGTCGCGCAAAATTATCAAATCTTTGTAATGCTACATAGATAAAAGGTAATATAATAATCAAATGATAATCGCAAGCCATATTTATACCGTTAGTCAAGAAAGTCACGGCAAACATTGAACTCGTCTAACGCACTCATTTGTTTCTTGCCGCCTTGTCTCCGACCGCAGCCTTTTGAGCGCAGAAAACCAACAATTATAATAGCGGGTAATGTAATTTGTACAGTAATAATGAAAAACAAATGTTATGGGCATCTGTTTTCTGGTGAATCTTGGTTTCTCAAAATTATTCCCCAAACATAATTTCGAACTTTCAGGCGACCGCACACAAAGCAACAGCGAACTCATTTGTTTTTATTTGCCAAAGAAGAAGTAGTGACACGCGGATTCACACCTCGACACATAAATATGTAGATAAAGATGTGAATAAGATAAGACTTTCTGTATTTGTCGTTATTTATGCATCTGGAACACGATCTGTCTTCTCAACGCACTATCGTGTCGTATCCTTGTTAAGTTTATCGAAAATCTAGTAGACACATTTTCATGTAAGTACATTTTTGCGATCACCCTATTTTTGTAGGTACATAAATCCTTAAGAAAAATCAGATTTTGTACAGAATAAAAAAGTGACAACATTCTTGATTTTCAAAAAAAAAAAACTGGTTATAGAGTTTCTGCCAGCTTTGGCAATGAATATTTGCAATTCGCTTGATTTTACTATTTAAAATAAAAATCGGTCGTACCACGATAAACATGAAAATCATGACGTATTGTAACCCGTATTCCCGTAATCTTGGCAATGACACAAATTCAACACCGCCTCCTAAAACACCGCGTTGAGTGGTTAACACATAAATATAATTTGTACTTTATAGTTATCTAATTTCCTACTTTATCGTATCAGTAAACTAATCTATTTTGATCTCTTTCACAGTTTGCTAGATAGCAGCTGTTGGCATATAAATTTTTATATTATGCCAGGTTTTCTTCCACTCACGTTACACATAATTTAATGCGAAGCATCCCGCAATTCCTCATATTTATCGGCATATAAATTGAAGGAGAAACTTTAGTGGGAATAAATATGAGCAAAAATATATTTCGACGTATTGGCCTTGTCAAAGATTTATGGATCATACACAGACTGATGCTCTCTTTTCGCTTCGTTACTTCATCGACAGGTGACGAAAATTTGTGTCTCCCCTGTGAGATCACTTAGATTACGGGTACCAGCCCCTCTGGCGCCGACGGCGATCGCGATGATTAAGGACATTCAATTTAGTTAATTGATTCATTACCAGCAACATTAATCCTTTAATAAAATCCACCATGCCACCGTCTATAAACAAGTCAATATAGGAGACGATATTTCTTATAAATGAAACGTTTATTTTATGAAGACGAAATTGCACCACCTTGATAAAGATGAGTGCCATAAATTACGCGTGATGTCTAATGAGCATCCCACAGAATTCCAGCATTTCACTCGTAGTAAACTATTCTTACACATAAGTAGTATTTCTGTGGAGTATTATGCTTCATAATTTACGTAGGTGCAATTTTCCAGCAGCTTTAATTGATTTTATAGTGGCAATTTATATTCGGTTTGAAACGTATAATTTCACCCACTGCGAGAAATAGGTCGATTGTTGGCTACTCTCATGTACATAGCTGTTAGAAACCATCCTGCGAAGATCGTCCCTCCACCTAGCCTGAGGTACAGGCACAGATACTGGTTAGCACAGCAGATCATAAAAATGTGAGCTCTATTCGCTGAGTTCTAGAGTTCCATATAATTTTAAGAAAGGATCTCAAATCCTATATATTTTTATAATTTTAAAATAAATGCTTTTAAAGATATTTAAGAAAATAGATGATAAATTGATGACTGACGATTCCCCCCTTATCTCCGAAGCTACTTGGCCAAACATTTTGAAAAAAATAAAGATAATATCGACACTGGAAATTTCAAATATCGTAAAGAACAGGGAATACAATGTCCTAGAAGACAATTGAAATTTCCAGTATCAATATTATTATTATTTGGTTTTTGTTTTTTTTTTAACAAAACTAAAAACATAGTATCCTAACCTAACTAAAATTATTAACAAACTAAAATATGGCGTCGAAAAATTTCTAAGCATCGCTGTCGACTGGTAATGTACCCAAGAGACTGGCGGCATTGCCACGTTGTATGGCAATGCTTAGCCTCTGGCCAAGGTATAAGCCAGCAGTCACGGGAAGTGTCAACCAGTCATTTGGAGATTAAGAAAAAAATATTTATGGCTTCTCTGCCTGCAAAAAAATCAATAGAAAAATTTTGATCTGCTAACTTTAGGTTGCAGATAATTTTTACCCAAACATAAATTTAAAAAACTGTTCTAGGCACACAAAGGTTTGTAGATTCGCGATCTCTCAAGAACACGAGTGCACCATAAATTACGGTCATCGGCACTATCACCTCTGAAGCCCGCGACTCACATGGGAATTCTAAACAATAGATTTTTAATCTTGTGTCATTAGTTGGGGCTTAGACGACGTAGAGTTTATTTTTTACAGCTTAATGCTATACAAAGCACGAAGCTGTTAAAAATGAACTCTAATGAATTTACTTATTATAAATAGACGTAACTTTGCAATCTAAGATCAGCGCGATTCCTTTTTTTATCCCAACTTTACCAACAACCAAATAATTAATTACTGGGATTCCTTAAAGACATAATAAATACATTGGTAACTACAAAAAAATAGGAAAGTAGTTCTACCGTGGCCCCCAGAATTTGCCTTCAGCTGTGTTTTGACCCAATTTGATAATGGATAACTTATTTTCCTCATTTTCTATTCCAACCCTGTAAATGTGATTTCGAAAAGATTATTAGAACCACAGATCCTGTTGTAGAAAATAAATCGTAAGCAAAACCAAAAACCTGTAAGCCTGTAGAAAAAACCTGTAGGTCTTTACCTATAGGTTCTTGATTCCAAATATAACATCACGCCTTGTTTCCGCGAAGGGTTGGGCAGAGGTATACCACACCCACATTTCGCCAGTTATGTTTAAGTCCCTTCTAATTGATGGCCAGCCTATTGCCATCAATCCAGACGGATTTGTGCCCGATTGACGGCAACCATTCGGGCTGCTACTGAAAAATTCCTGAAAGATTCCTGATTCTTCTTTTTGGTGTGGTTAGTACCATTTTTTTGGGTTGGAAATTATCAAATAACTTCTCCCGCTCTGGGTGGAGCGGGAGGGCGTGTCAGACTCTTACTGACTTAGGCGATTCGCACACTGCACCGCATCACGCAGCGTGGTGCGGGGCGGCCATAGAAAAATCACGCGCGTGGATGCATTTTCAGTGTGTTGGACTGTGCGTGTTTTCTATACAAACGGAGATACTTACAAGTAACGCAGTCACGCAACATGCAGCGTGGTGCGTGGCAGTGTGCCAATCGCCTAAAATCCACCCGTGTTCCTTCAGTTGCCTACATTGCCAGGGGCCACGGTAACCCTTTCGGACAATAACCGCAACCCGGCCACGGTATCCGCCCTATCGGTGGTTGGTGGTGGTTGGCCCTGGTGTCAGAGTTTTTATGCCGCCCATGGGCCTCTGATTTGGCTTCACATGCCATCGAGAAATATCTCTCAGGCATGCCGGTTTCCTCAAGATATTTTCCTTCACCGTTTTTGAAGCAAGTGATAATTATACAATACGCACATGAATCCGAAAACTCAGAGGTGCGTACCTTGGGTTCGAACTCGAGACCTATGACTTGACTGTCCGAAGGTCACACCACTGGGCTATTAATGCTACTTCCCGATAGAAAGACGGTAAGGGTTCCGTAGTCAACAAGGAACTCTTATAGTTTCGCCATGTCCGTCTGTCTGTCTGTCCGCGGCTTAGCTCAGAGACTATTAGTAAGTACTAGAAAGCTGTAATTTGGGATGGGTATACGGTAAAATATGGTAAAATAACACCATTTTTTTTAGGGTTGTTCCCCTTATCATGAAGTGGGGATGTCTTTTTTTTCTCGTCTATCCCATGGTGTGGGGTGTCCTTGGAAAGGTCGTTCAAAAATATTTTGAGTTTATGAAAACTATTTTTGGATTCAGGTATCCGTTTGACGCTGGTCCTGGCGCAGGGGAGGTCGTACCAGGCGGCGGCCGACTTAGCGACACGCGGAGTTGCGACAATCGTCGACAGAATCCGGCAGCTGGGACTCGAGGTGGCCCTGCACAAGTCCGAGGCCATGGGTTTCTATGGTCCTCGTAGTGCGCTACCGTCGGGTTCCCAGGTATTGGCGGGAGGGGTTCACATCGGCGTCGAGTCGACGATGAAGTATCTGGGACTCGTCCTCGATAGCCGGTGGAACTTCGTGGAGCATTTCCGACGTTTGGCTCCCAGACTGGACCGGGCCGGGGCTGCCTTGAAGCGGCTCCTGCCCAATCTGGGAGGTCCAAACGCCTCCTGCCGGAGGCTCTACGTGGGGATCGTGCGGTCCATGGCCCTTTACGGGGCGCCGGTGTGGGCGCCTTCATTGAGGCGGCAGCCAGGCCGCCGGCTGAACGCGTCCCAAAGGGTCATGGCCATCCGGCTGGCCCGAGGATACCGCACGGTCTCCTGCGAGGCGGCGAGCCTCCTTGCCGGAGTACCGCCATGGGATCTGGAGGCAAAGGTCCTCGCGCACATTTGGGAGTGGCGCGAGGAGGCGAAGCGCCGGGGCTTAACTCCGATGCCGCAAGAAGTCACGGCACAGCGGACAGAGCTCCGGCGGGATCTCATGGCGGAATGGAGAGTGCGATTGTCGCAACCCAGCGCTGGGCACGCCACAATTGCGGCGATAAGACCCCTCTTTGAGGAGTGGCTAGAGAGGCGCCACGGCGTCCTCACCTTCCGCCTGACGCAGGTACTCACCAGACACGGCTGTTTCGGGAGGTACCTGTTCAGGATAAAGCGGGAGGAAACGCCCGGGTGTCGTCACTGTGTGGATCGCCCGGAGGACACGGTGGAGCATACGGTGGAGGTCTGCCCGGCTTGGGCAGGGCATCGCCGTGTCCTCGTGGATGCGATCGGCGGCGGTGATCTCTCGCGTCCGGCCCTGATTCGGGCCATGCTACGGAGCGAGAGGAAATGGGAGGCCGTCACCTCTTTCTGCGAAGCAGTAATGCTCGCGAAGGAGGAGACGGAGCGCGTGAGGGAAAGGCAAATTTCGCGCCCTCGCGCCCCTAACCGCCGCAGCAGGAGACGCCCTGGGCGTCGGGAATCGCAGGAAGATTTCCGGCCACCGTAGGCGCGGGCTTGCGGACGGTGAGCAATGGGTAGCTCGCCGTCCGATAAGGACCAAGCCCGGGTCGACGGCGCGTTGTGTTCCACGCATGCCTCAAAGAGATGTCAGCAGAATTGACGGGGTCCGCTAGGGCCAATGCCAATGCCGGGGGTTCGAAGAAAACCGATAGGGAAATCGTGGCCCCCGGCAACATGGCATAGGAAGGAACACGGGTGGGTTTTAGTCAGTAAGAGTCTGACACGCCCTCCCGCTCCACCCAGAGCGGGAGAAGTTATTTGATAATTTCCCACCCAAAAAAAAAAAAAAAAAAAAAAAAAAGGTATCCGTTTGAGAAATATTAAGCTTTAAAGTGCTATTTTTTGTTAGAGTCATGTGTCTCCTCCCACTGCCGGCTAAATGGTTGGTTCTGGATATGTGGAAAAATTCACAGCAGTAGGTAGTATATATTACGAAATTAGAAGGAAAACTATCACAGCTAAGTAGGCTCTACAAGTTAACGAGTAACAAACGACCAACTTACATTTGCATTTGAAAAAACATGTTCTCCCATACATTCCGTATGGGAGAACATGTTTTTCAACTACAATGTTAAGTTTGTTCTTGGGATAAATTCATCCCATCTACGGAACCCTTCATTGCGTGATCTGACACGCACTAGACCGGTTTTTTACATATAGGAAAGTAAAACATAATATCATTTTATATGAAACTAGCAGACCCGACAGACGTTGTCCTGTCCGAATAGCGCCACCTACCGGGTCCAATTGTATTTTAAACCATCCAGGTATGGTACTCAAATATACACACAAAATTTCATCAAAATCGGTCCAGCCGTTTAGGAGGAGTTAGGTGACAAATACATTTACAGAAGAATTATATATATAAAGATATTTTCCATTAGTTGCAATACTGACCTTAATGCACGTCTGGCGCACTTGGACAGTCATCCCCGTCCGCAGTATTGCCACTTTCCACACTGGCTCAAATTTTGAAGTGAAAACTTCTTTAGGCGCGTTGGGCATTTTTTAGATGGGAAAAAACAATTGAACTCGCGACACCGTTACCGAGACCAAATTTTTGTAAACGCGATTGTGATCTTTATTTACATTACGTTACGGATCAATGTTCTATGCAAGGAACCTATTTACTTTGCACAATAAAATTGTTCAAGTTTTCACTTCTGTCGGCAGTCCCGGAGAGCCACTGTTTTTTTTACCACAACGTGAGCTTTTATTATAAACTAGCTTCTGACCGCGACTTCGTCCGCGTGAAATTTCTTTTCCCCCAACCCACCTCGTTACATCAGCGCCTGCCCGCGCTGTTACTTTGTTTTCTCTTTGCGTCCTTTCTGACTTTTTCCTTTTTGCTCGGCTCTTAAGGATCTAAACCCTATCGTGATGTTAAATAGCCTATATATGTAAAGTCTTCCTCATGAAAATATTTTTTCAAATAATTCTGACTGGTGGTTCCAGAGATGAGCGCGTTCAAACAAACAAAAAAAAAAAAAAACAAACAAACTCTTCAGCTTTATTATTAGTATATATACATTTGGTGCCGATCATTGTAGTCTGAACCCTACTGTAGAGGTTTTGCTTATAATTATGGCTTTACCAATCAACCACCACGGGTATTGTAATGATTTAATAAATAGTTTTTTTAAGAGATAAACACTAGAGCCACCACTGAAGTCCATTTGACGCGGCGCTAGTGTCTATATCACATTGCATTACAAAAAATGTAGTTCCACGGGCCTTCCTTCATGGTGACCACTCTTCAGTAATTTTACCTTACCTTTGACAGCAGCCGAATAGCCACCTTATTAAACGAGTTTAGAGATCACAGTTATTTTTACAGTAATGCAACATCAGAAGCATGCACTGTGAAGGACTGTAATTCGAATACAGAAGAATAGAAAAGTCAGCTCCGATTGCTGACAGCCCCGTTTTCTTGTAACAGGTGATTCTTTTTCTTCGAATGTCTACGTATTTCACAACGGTGTCTCATTTCTGTAGCACGTAGCATCCCGAGCACCGTGTGACTTCAACTTTCATAGTACCTACTAACATACATAATTATAATAAGTACTCGTATGTAGGTACAGTTACGCAGTTTACGCAACGAACTTACATTTACGCAAGATTCAAAAGCGATTTTCTCTTAAAGTATTAATAAATATTTTACGGTGTGAAGGATATAGTATCATCGAAAAAGAAGGTATAAAAAATAAATAGGAAAATCTTATACTATTAAATGAGCAATATGTGTGTATGTATATACTCGAAAACGGCTCAAACGATTTCGATGAAAGTTGCAATACAGGAAAAAAAATTAACCGGTGAGCAAACTTAAACACATGACTTTACTCATCATTGTGAACAACTTCTACTATGTGACCAAACCTGAAATCGCGAAAAAATTATCAGCTGTTCCCTACATTTTGACGAGTTATGCGAACATAAATTTAGGGAACAGCTGATTTTTTTTTCGCGTTTTCTCCTTGTTTTCTCCGTATTTTCACCCGAACGGAGCTCGATCACCCAAAGCTTTTTCAAACCTTAGAATTATAGATAATACGCTATCTTAGAATAATGACATGGCAGCATGGAATAAGTAAGTACCTATTATCATGGCAGCATGGAATTAGTATGAAATTTCCTATAATATTAAATGAGCATTCTCTATTTTCACTAGAGCAGAGCTCGGTCGCCCAGGTACTAAGTAATAATAAGTAGTAGTAGTATAAGTAAGTTATATATTTATGTAGTAGTGTTAGTAATATAATGGAAATAGGTATGTTTTAAGAGATGCAATTTTTTTTGACGTATATCCAACAGCCCTGTTCAAAATAATCGGGGTTTATTTGTAAATAATTTATACTCAAGTCGCTGGAGCGCGGTGTCTCAAAATTTGCTGTTTGTCTTCCCCCGTCCAACGATACGTGACATTTTTTCACCGCTGCCAGGAAATAACAAGTTAACTTCAACAACTTATGTCTAAAACTTTATTTAAATTTTGTAATTTGGTGGGTTTTTTGACGAAGGATCCACTCGTTGTCAATTCTTGCTACAAATGGAGTTATTGTAAAGGACAGGGATTGAAACAGGATTATCGACGCTCCGCTTAGCGCAAAGAGTTGAAAATCCTACTGCAGTGTGTTTTTTTTCGCTAGGTAGCACTCTGTTGGATTCTCAACGCTCGGCTCAACATCGAGAGTTGAAATCCAGTGCGCGACAAAATCTCCCCGCGATAGTTTTACGTCCGTGCGAACGTGGACTGAGATATTGATTGTTCCCACACGATGTAATGACAATATTGTGCAATAAAATTTAAACTCGCTCAAACTTTTTGTTCAATCTTCGCGCAATCTTCAATACTAAACCTTAAGTTAAAGGTTTCCTAAAAAGTACCCTGGCTGAAGGCTTTGAATGTAGAAGCTTAAGGCAGCCACAGGAAAGCCCGGTTAAGTAGTTATGACCTTCGAGGTCAGCTATGAGATGACCTACAGAAAAAAAAAACAGTTGCACTCCGGGAGTGCCGATAGAAGTGAAAACTTGAACAAGATCGCCTTGGTGGGAAAAAAATACTTGCATAAAACATTGGTCCGTAACCTTATCTAAATAAAGAGCACAATCGCGTTTACAAAACCTTTAAAGTAAAATACTTGCATAGAATATTGATCCGTAACTTCATCTAAATAAAGAGCACAATCGCGTTTACAAAACCTTTAAAGTAAAAATACTTGCATAGAACATTGATCCGTAACGTAACATAAATAAAGAGAACAATCGCGTTTATAAAAACTGAAGTGTCGTTACAGTGTCCTATCCCAATCAAAAAAATGCCCAACGCGCCTTAAGAAGTTTTCACTTTAAAAAAAAACCTAAAAGAGCGCTGGCCGCCACACAGTGTCCGCAATTTACCAATAAATGACGTCACTGAAACATTATTTACGAAAGTAAGTAGGTGTGTTTCCCTAGAGAGCGTTTTTTGACACCGTAAAGTCAAACCCCTCTGCCATCATTTTCACTGCGGTCGTTAAATATGTGGCGGCCACCGCTCTTTTAAGAGACCGTAGCTTAAGAGGAGGCTTCCTAAATTGTGTGTTAATTTGCATTAATATTCTGAAAAAGACACGCATACAATCAAAATGAAACTTTAGAATATGATTTATTGGATCTTTTTCTTTCCAAATATAAGACAGTTACGTAATTGGAACATTTACGCTCCATTAATTTTTATTCGAAAATCATGTCTTTTTTAAAGATTATTTGAAACAAAAACAAGATTACTCGGCTTTTATGTCTAAAATAATTATTGACAGTAAGAAAATATAGTTTATTATCCAAATATAAGATATTTTTACTCTAGATCCATTATTACTTTAGTTATAAACGAATTAACGCCATTCGTGGTATTGCCCAAGAATATTGTAGGTGTGAGACCCGCCTAACTAAATAATGTCACTCTGCAAAACATTTGAATAGTGCTTTTTATTCGATACTAGCTGACCCAGCCAACTTCGTTCCGCCTAACAGTAAATGAATGTGCTGTGCATGTTTAGGATTTTAAAATTTCTACCCTACCTACCCTACCTACCCTACCTACCCTACCTACCCTACCTACCCTACCTACCCTACCTACCCTACCTACCCTACCTACCCTACCTACCCTACCTACCCTACCTACCCTACCTACCCTATCTACTCTACCTACCCTACCTACCCTACCTACCCTACCGAGATATCATAAATGCCGATCCACACAAAATGTATGAGAACGCGAAT
This sequence comes from Agrochola litura, assembly GCA_949152395.1. NCBI lineage: Eukaryota > Metazoa > Arthropoda > Insecta > Lepidoptera > Noctuidae > Agrochola > Agrochola litura. The sequence continues at coordinate 10,217,263 of OX424491.1, read as the reverse complement.
TTTCTTCATATATTTTTTTTTCGTGTGTTTTTCCATATTTTCTCACCGTTTAAACCTTTCCTGGACTACGACAAACATTTCAAAACCAAAATCAGCTAAATCGGCCCAGCCGTTCTCGAATTTTAGTGAGACTAATGAACAGCAATTGATTTTTATATATATAGATAATTAAGCCATGTGCCTGATAGGATTACCTATCGGAAAAATGACTAACTTCCATACAAACTTCCATCTGTCATCCCTTGTTTAACCCCTTTAGGGGACGAACTCAGTTTCGTTATATAAGACTGAAAGAAAGAAGTGAACTTTATTGAATAATACGAAACCTTCTGTTCTTAAATAAGTCATCACGCTAGAACAATTAACAAATCGGATTTATATCCACTTATATCCGAATCCACATCAATATTTATATCGCTTTTACCTCAGTTTCTTGCCATTCTGGTTTTAAATTATAATTGTCCGTACTTTTACGATTATTTTTTAATATGCCTACCATAAAACCAACACCTGGGCAATAAAACTATCATTACGTGTGTATCGCGTTGTATTTATTATTAACCCTAGTTCGCTATAACTCCTGCTTCTGGGATGAATCACTCGCTTGAAGTATCCCACTAATTGAAAGTTTAAAGTGGAACATTCCAAGGTGATCAAGGGGTTAAAGTGGATTTTTCACAATTATAATTAATTATTCATTTTCAAGCGTCATTGGTCAAGTGGTGGCAGGCGCTACTACTAAGCTTAAGGCCCTGGGTTCGATACGCAGGTCGGCAAAGTGTTATTGGGTGCCTGGTTGATGGCAATAGGCTCGCCCGTATAACATGGGACTTTTGAATTTTATTTCACATGAGCACTTATGAAACGTCAGAAACTAAGAGCTCGGTTCCAATTGGTCGTTTCCTATGGAGAAGAGCCGGCAAGAAACTACAAGGTTACTCTTTTAAAAATAACTGGCTATTACAATATTTTCAAATAACAGTGTTAATAGGTATGGGAGGACAGCGTAGGCCTTTCATCAAGTACCAGGTACTTAACAAAATAGAAAATGGTCAAGAAATTTAGACTTAAACATAAGTAGCCAGATGTGGGTGTCACTGTAGGTACCTAAACGTCTGCCCTACCCTTCGGGGATTGCAGGTGTGATGTTATATTCATGCTATTTTCAAGCAGTGTATACAGGGCCATACATTTCATAAACGGTGTTATGAACTTAGTAGAATGTATCAGGTGCTGCAAAGTAGAGCAGCAGCTCTTTATCGCTGTCCCGCGAATAGAATGGTAATGTGCTATTACGATAGTTTTAACTTTATTGCATTTTCGATATTTAGAAGTCCGATTACATTCTGTCAATTTATTTCATTCATTTCCTAGGGTTATTTCAGAAGTTACGAGATTTTAAGGTGTATTGTAATGAATGTAAAAAATCACTTGTTTTTGGTATTTGAACAATTCCGCTATGTATTTAGTTAATAAGATATTCACAAAAAACTGTTTTTTATTTTTCCTGTATTTGGTTTTTACGATTACGAGGGGACAGCGTTATAATTCCTTTTTTAATAGTTACAAATCCGCCTTATCAGTAACCATAGTAACTAAGTGCTCCACTTTTTTCTTCCCCTTCCTTGTATCTACAAAACTTATTAAGCCGATGGCGATGTGATTAATATGTTCGCAATACCGTGTTACTTCAAAATTAATTAGCATTGTTATGTGAAAAATAATGTCTAAAATAATGCCATTAACATTAGATATTTTATCTCGGTACTCGTGTCGTTCGGAGATAAAGACCTGATAAGTGTGTGCGCAGACGCATGTAGGGCTCCGTAGTGTAAAAATATAATTAAAGATTAAGAAAGAAACACATAACACGACAAATACCTTCTTATAGTTTTGTAACACACAACTATAAAGTTACGGAGAGACATATAGACATCTTTTACATTACTGGCATTCGTAAGGAAAACATTCGGGAGACCAGCAGTGCTATTTTGCAAAATTCTCACCGTGAAAACTTAGGTGAAATGTCAATAATGTAAATCTCTAGCATGTCAATAATGTCAATCTCTAGCATGTCAATAATGTAAATCTCTAGCATGTCAATAATGTCAATCTCTAGCATGTCAATAATGTCAATCTCTAGCATGTCAATAATGTCAATGTCTTGCATGTCAATAATGTCAATCTCTGGCATGTCAATAATGTCAATCTCTAGCTTGTCAATAATGTCAATCTCTAGCATGTCAATAATGTCAATCTCTAGCATGTCAATAATGTAAATCTCAAGCATGTCAATAATGTCAATCTCTAGCATGTCAATAATGTAAATCTCTAACATGTCAATAATGTCAATCTCTAGCATATCAATAATGTCAATCTCTAGCATGTCAATAATGTCAATCTCTAGCATGTCAGTAATGTAAATCTCTAGCATGTCAATAATGTCAATCTCTTGCATGTCAATAATGTAAATCTCTAGCATGTCAATAATGTAAATCTCTAGCATGTCAATAATGTCAATCTCTAGCATGTCAATAATGTCAATCTCTAGCATGTCAATAATGTCAATCTCTAGCATCAATCAGTGGCATGACAGCTCACTTCACCTAAGTTTTCACGGTGTGATTTTTACAGAATGGATCGGCTGAACTTATAGTTAATGTAATTCTCAAACTGGCATCCCGTTTTCAGCAAGCGTGATAATCAAATCATGCTTTCTCTGTATCAGAAGAGGCCTTTTTTTGGAACAAACTGACTTAATTCTAAGACTTTAATTACACCAGAGAACCCTAAAAACAAAGATTTTATCTTTACACATATATCAATAGCGATCAGTGTAAAGGCTGTGAACTAAGATAAACGATTTAACTTTATCTTTGGTTTCAGATGCCGCCGCTGATGAGAACGTAAAAATGTGTGTCTACATTGAAAGACATCTGTCATAGGCGAGAAAATATTATAACGTTTTAACATGGGCGCCGGTCATTAATCAATTATAAATCATGCAGAATGCCACTCGCGCTGTAGATTACCGGAGCGATCCGAAATACCAGTGGTTTGCAAATCTACGGAGAAAGTGCTACCGAGAGAACATCACCCATAGCACCATTCTTAATGAGAATTATAATGGTAAGTGAGTAAAACTATCACCTTTTCCTTGTTTAGCATTTTTCTCGATGACACTCCGGTTATTATGTAAAAAATCTCACCGTGAAAATGTAGGTGTGAAATGAGTTACTGGGGCTTAATATTATTAACAGCTTACTTCAAGTAAGCTGTTAATTATCACGGTGAGATTTTTACAGAATAGATCCGCTGGTCTCATTTTAAACACGACGATGTATATAAGATTTCAAATTGTTTTGATGGTCAAAATGACCGATCAATTATAAAATATCCGTTTAATTTACACGACTTATCTTGTGCCGGCCGAGCTTGCGCAAATTTATGCACAAACACGCGCCAAAAGATTACAAAGATCATGTTTTTGTCCGCCATTGCTTTATTTATTTTGTAATTTTCTGAGATTCTATATTGATTGAGTATACGGAGTTTGCTATCTATTTTGTTTACGTTCATAACAATAATAAAAGATTGTCCATGAATGACGTGATTTACGTTTGTATCGTGTCCGTGCCTTACTTAACAATGATTAAACTCTTGGTTATTGCCGACAGATGTTATCAAAGTACAAACTAGCTGAAGAAGATAAATTGTAACTAACTGAAAATGATGCAAATCATCATTATCAGTATATTTTCCTAAAAACGATACGGAGCAGTTAAAGATTTTCTTGGAGTGGAAACGATCTTAATATTTATTGACTCCTTACATAAAGGCTGCCCTCAGCTTCCTGGCTAAGTAATAACAGCCAAACGGGTCCATCTTCAAGGTTAAGCAACGCTTGCCAAGGTCGGTCCGTGGATGGGTGACCATCTATAACATACCGAAACTCCACCGTGCATCAGAAAGCACGTTAAGCCGTTGGTTCCGGCGGTCATTCGTGTCAATCAGAAGCCTGAAAGTCTGACAACCAATCTTACCAAGGGGTATCGTGTTACCCAGTCAGTAAATGGTGTAGGTCAAATAAATAGTCACTTAATGTAAAATACTAGTATTCAGCTGCATCCAGTTAGACTGGAAGCCGACCCTAACGTACTTGGGAAAAGGCTATATATATATATATGAAAACAGACATATTGTTCGGTGTTTACTTCTACATAAATGATGATTGTTTGAACAGAAGGTGACGTGTGGTGTCAACGAACGTTCGACGGGTTTTCCTGCTGGGACGAGACTCCAGCCGCATCCACAGCCTACCAGCCGTGCCCGCAGTTTATCGTCGGGTTTGACCCAAAGCGATACGCTTACAAGACGTACGTACTATTATCCTTTTTATCATCTTAGATTTTTTTATCTAACTAAGTTAAAGCTAAGACTCTCAGGCTAAACGTATGCTGAGACGCAGGTGACGCAGCACAGCACAGTACAGATTTTGCAGGGTAGGGCAGGCGAGGCAGACATAGGCCGCGAGCGCATGCTGCGATGCAGCTACACAGACACATGCGCATCTTAGCTAGTACAAACAATTTGTCATTGAAACAAAATTATGAATCAGTGGTAAGAAACAAGTGACGACCTGCACGCGTCGCGCAGAAATGTGTGCCGGTTCTACAACGAGACGCAGAGCAGGTCAGACACATGTCTGCGTCGCACGTGCCTACGCCGCAGCGTACGCAGCTGTCAGTACGTTCATGCATTGCAGAAAGAACGAAAGATCTTCAAAGATAATAATTTTTTACTGGCATAATCATCAATGATAGCCTAGTGGTGTGACCGTCAGACTACCAAGTCGCAGGTCTCGAGTTCGAACCCAAGGCACACACCACTAACTTTTCGAATTCATGTGCGCATTGTATAATTATCACTTGCTTCAACAACGATGAAGGAAAACATCGTGCCTGAGAGAAATTTCTCGACGGCACACAGTGGAACGAATGTATGGGAGCGGTTGGACGTAGACATTTCCGAAAAAAAAGAGTAAAATTATGCCAAACTAATGATGCCATCTTATTCGATTACTTAATGCCTTCATAACTTGTGGTGATGAATTTCTTCATAACTCCCATATTTCGGGAGTAATTTGAGAAAATGTGAAATTTTACTATGAAAATGAGTGTATCGAGCTCTCTCCCTCCTGATTCCGGGCTTGTTTCAAGTAGCGGTCTCTAATATCATAATGCTAATACTAAGAGCTATATTTAATACTAAGACACATAGTGCGCCAAATGTGCACTTTCTGGGATAAAGAGTGATGTTTATTTTATAACACAATTTTTTTATTTTTTGTTTATTTTGTTGATTAAAACCGTTTTTCTAAAGGTTTACCTTATTACAATAACATTTCTGAGCAGCCAATTAGAGAAGATATAAGCTAATTAGGATATATAATTAGGGACTTAAGGTTTACATATAAAACTGATGCACTAATGATTACTGATAAGAACATTGCTATTATTTAATTACTAAATGGCTCTTAATACACTAATTTAGCATGCATCATTTACTAATTATCACAATAACTAATTACCTTGCAATATTTAACAAAGGATACCTGGGATACCTGGATTTTATATAAATAGGTCACTATTAGTAACTTTAAAATCAGTGTTGATTTACACCTCGTTGTATCCAAGCTAATCTCGCAATGTATTTTCCAAATTTTAATACAAATCTTGATATTCACGTTGCTTTATGCGCACGCGCACATAAAGATTTACGCGACTTTAACTATTTGTTCAGTGTTTTAAAAGATAACAGTTGTGTTCAGTTATGTGAAAGTGCTGAGACAAGTTTAAAAGACTGGTGTCGTCGATTTTGCTACCGCATTTATGCAAAATGGACACAGTCTGGAAGAAGCACAGATAAGTTTCGGAAGAAACATGAGATTTGGCTACAGGCTGCAATTCAATGGCCGGAATTACAGAATGAAAATATGGAACCTTCTACAGAAAATATAAGTGACGTCATCGAGCCCATAATTTCTCCTGCTAAATCTGATGCTTCAACTTGTACACATCCTAGTCCTCGTAAATCTTTTGAGGACCTTAGTAACCGGCAAAAAAGAAGACGCACTGAAGATAGTCTTTCATGCAGCAGTAGCAGCGCTGAAATTATGTTTTCGGCCGAAAGGGCGCTTCAAAAGGCAGGACAAAGCGATACAGCTTATGTTATGAAATACTTGACGGAGAATCCAGAAGAGGCCTCAAAAATCAAAGCCTTCATTGAAGGTAAATCAATTCAGGTACGGGAAATATCCCCTTTGAAGGCATTGGCTCTTTATGTATCGATGAACTTATCGAAATGGCGCTATAACACTCTTCGGGATTTCAACACTCAAGAAGGAGCTCTTCAATACCCGAGTTACTACATGTTGGTTAAAGAAAAAATTAAGTGCTATCCGGCCAAAGAAGATCTCACAGTTACAGAGAGCTCTGCAAAAATCAAATTACAAGCCTTGATGGATTTAACCTCAAGAAGACTTATTAGGTCGTTAGAAACCCCTGTTGATCCCAATCAACAGCTCGTATTGACCAGCAAATGGGGTTTTGACGGATCATCTAGCCAAAGCATTTATCATCAAAGGACGAGTGAAGATGAGCAAATCGATCTTGCTAGTAATTTTATGATTAGTCTTGTACCACTGCGGCTCGTCTCAAAAGGTGTAACAATTTGGGAAAACGAGCGACCATCTTCCACTTCATTTTGCCGGCCAATATTGTTTAAGTTTATAAAGGAAACCAAAGAAAATGTGCAGAGAGAGATGGCTGAAATCGAAGCAGAGATTGAAGCCTTAACTCCATCCACCATCACTGATGGAATTAGTGTCAAACACCAACTGCTGTTGACAATGATTGATGGTAAAATTCATTCCATTATATCCAATACAGCAGCTTCAGTGTGTGACATATGCAAGGCTTGTCCTAAAGAAATGAATAATTTAGAGTTAATCAAAGATAAACACGCAAACGAGGACATGTATAAATATAGCTTAAGCACCCTTCACGCTTGGATTCGCTCAATGGAATGCTTATTACACATTTCCTACAAATTAGACATAAAATCATGGCAAGTAAGGGGTGATATAGCAAAAAGGCAAGTTGATGACAGGAAGAAAAGAGTTCAAGAGGCTGTAAGAAGAGAAACGGGCTTACTTCTCGATGTTGTGAAACAAGGCAGTGGATCCACCAACAATGGCAACTCGGCAAGGAGATTTTTTGAAAACTACACTAAATCTGCTTAACTGACCGGAATAGATGCTATGCTTTTAAGAAAAATCTGTGTGATCTTGCAGTGTATTTCATCAGGAGAGAAGATCAACGTAACTAAATTCCGAGAGTTCTGCTTTGATACTGCTAAGCTTTACGTGGAGTTATACCCATGGTATTATATGCCTTCTTCACTTCATAAAATTTTAATGCATGGGCCAGACATAGTTCAGAACATGTCAATTGTGCCCATTGGTTTTCTATCCGAAGAGGCATCTGAGGCTAGAAATAAAGATTTTAGAAAATATAGAGAGGGGCATTCTCGAAAGCATAGCAGTATCTCATGCAATGAAGATATTATGCACAATCTTTTACTGTCTTCTGATCCACTTGTTACAAGTATCCGTCCAAAAGGAAATAAGTTTGTAAAAAAATCTTCTTTTAAGGAATTTTATGAGCTTACGGATTCTGAGAAAAGTGATATCGAATTTGTTAACATAAATGATTTAGCGGACATCGATTCTGAATTTGAATTAATTGATGATGATGATGATGACGAAGATAATTAAATGATGTAATTGTTTTAAAATGTGTAACTTAGTAAATTAGAGCTTACATCTTAATTATTTATTGTACTTTTAATGAAACTAGGTAATTTATTATCAACTTACTTAAAAGTCATACTCTCATCAGTTCTTGTGAATATTTTTGTTAATATATATTTCTGTATATATATAATATATTTATAGACCTCTTAATAAGTCTGTCTGCGGTTTAAAGTAAATACAAATGGGGAAAAAACGTTTTTTTTTTTAAATTTTCATTTCCTTTTATCCCAGAAAGTGCACATTTGGCGCACTATGTGTCTTAGTATTAAATATAGCTCTTAGTATTAGCATTATGATATTAGAGACCGCTACTTGAAACAAGCCCGGAATCAGGAGGGAGAGAGCTCGATACACTCATTTTCATAGTAAAATTTCACATTTTCTCAAATTACTCCCGAAATATGGGAGTTATGAAGAAATTCATCACCACAAGTTATGAAGGCATTAAGTAATCGAATAAGATGGCATCATTAGTTTGGCATAATTTTACTCTTTTTTTTCGGAAATGTCTACGTCCAACCGCTCCCATACATTCGTTCCACTGTGCGGCATGTGAAGTTCAGTCAAAGGCTTTAAAACTCTGACACCAGGTTAGTCACTAACCACACGAAAAGAAGAAGACTGGCATAATTCAAGGATATAGGACTGGTACAAAATGTTAATTATCTTTATGAAATCACCTATTTTACACCCACTATGAATCGGACATGGGGAAACTGTACGACTCGACCGTTTGCCTTCAACGACCCACTTTGTACGGGCAGCTCACGCTTCGCCATCCGTACGCGTATATCTATTCTCCGAGCAGTATTGCCCAACCATTGTTACCTTAACTTGCCAATCCTGGGGCAATGTCGGTGTCATTGATTTTCTATGAACTGGAATCGCCTGATTTTATCTCGTAAAATACGTTTAGAATAGCTGTTTATGTGGTTTGGAAAATGGCTCTCTTAGTATCTCGATGTAAATAAATGAAGGATATTCTAAAATGACGATCACTAGGTGGCAGCACTAAGGCGTCAGGTGTTACTTGATATGTCTATGGTCAGGTGCGGGGCACCTGTCAAAAGTGTCAAAGCGTCCATTATTTCTTTAGTCGTGACTGAATGATGAACGTCATCATAATATTTTATATTCATTGTCGAAATGGAAGACCTCTTTCAAAGTGGCGCCAGCTAGTGGCGTGAATTTTCATGAAAACCCTCATTACGTGATTCATGCCCATTTTCATCTTTACTAAGTGACACTTAAATGAATGTCTAAATAAAAGTTTACTTTCTAAAAAAGATTTAGTTTTTGTTTGTTTTTGTTAAAAGTTCACTTTTATTTAAGGATTCATTTAAGTGTCACTTAGTGAAGGTGAAAATGGGCATTAGTTTCATCTTTTGAGCAGGGTGGGCTAATGATGCAATTGGAAAATATTTGTAAAATGATCTATTTTTCAACAAAGTTACTGATGGTGAATCTCTAAGCGTACCAATTTCTGTAACAATGATAAATGATTTTAAACAACAAAATAATTATGTTAAAACAAAACCTCGGTATTCGGTCGCGAAAATCTTTAATTATTTCAATACGTATACAAGAGAAACAGTTTGTATTCCAAAGCTTCTTAAAAAAACAGATCTTTTTACAGAACTATATTTTTGCTAGCACACCTACGCTTCTAAGTTTCAGTTAGAAACCGTTTATTTTATTCACACCTACGCACAGCGATTCGATTAGAACATGCTAGCTGGACAAAAGTCACTGTTGAATTTCCTGGAATTTATTACCTGAGCACCTAGCCAGAACCCCATTTGTCCCAATTCCAAGAATTATTTTGCACTAATGGCAACTACTGATAAGGTAATGAAGGAAGTATAAAAAGAAAGGGTTAAAAATGTACTTATTTAGTTCATTTTTACGCTTACCGAAGTAACACTATATGTCAGCGAGTTTAAGTTTTTTTTTAAATATTAGTGATGGATCTTCAAGTTAAAGGTATGTACTTTTTAATTATAATTAGTAAATGTATATACTTTAACCGCACTTTTTATTATTACGTTGAGTTTAAATAATTTTATTAGTTTTTGACGATTTTCTGTATTCATTGGACTAGAAACTACTTGTACCCTCATGTACCCGAGCTAGAAATTATATATTTCATAACTATAACTATTAGCTTTTAAATTGTTGTCATTTCAGCTTGCGCACTTGAGTACAACTTTGTTTTTTGCCTGTTTTTCAGAATTCGAATTCTCAGTCTCAAAAATAGAGTTTTTTGATGAATGGCAGAAACATCCCAAAGAGAACCGTAATAGTAGATTATATGATTTTCTATCGATAAAAATGATTTTACAAATATCACGGAAGCATCTGCGAGGGAAATCAAAATGATAATTGGAAGATCGGCATCCAAGTTGACAGAAAAATGGGAAAGGTGTGGGAAACACCGCGATCGCTTCCTGACTAAGAACTCTGAGTGGTTGGCTGGGTATTTTACGTTCAAAGTATCCGTCCTACACTCAGCACCATCATTAACAGGAAAGGTTTCGATTCCTGGGCGTCCATCAGTAGATTTCACTGAAGCTAGTGAAAAAACGAAAAGGAGGCGCGTGGACGACCTTCTTCAATCACGGGATGTGAACGAATTGGTAGTGGCAGCTGAAATATCGGCACGATTGTCCGGACATCGGAACTTGGCTTCAGTGATTAAAGAAGCAAGTCACAGTCCTGAAAAGTGCCAAGTAATGAAAAAAAGTGTGGGTGTTCACGAAGGTCCAAGATGTTTATCAAAAGACGAGGCTTTGGCATACTACGTAGACGCCAAATCTACAAGCCATTCCTATAAACAAACAAGGAAGTGGAGCATCAAAGCAGGACATCAGGTATTTCCATCATTGTATAGTGTAAGGCAGGCAAGAATTGAGTGTTACCCTCCCGAGGAACAGATTTTTGTAAACGAAACGCGTGCAGAAATTAGACTTCAGGCGGTTTTAAATAAAACGGCCGAACGTCTAATTTCTGCACAGCATGAAGTTTTAAAATCTTTAGTTCCTGTCTCATCATTCTCCCTTACAAGCAAGTGGGGGTGCGATGGAAGTTCCGGTCATAGCACTTACAAACAAAAATTCACAAACAGTGAAGACACGGATGAGTTTTTGTTTGTGTTCTCATTCGTACCGCTTCAATTACGTGATAATAGTGGTAACGTTGTTTGGCAGAATCCCCGACCATCTTCTACTATGTATTGTCGACCGATTAAGTTTATTTTCTCCAAAGAAACTACAGATTTCACTGTAACTGAAAACAATAAAATTTTGGAGGAAATAAACCAATTGGTACCAACAATAGGTAATGTAGATGGTAATCAGATATCTGTCAAACACGAATTACTGTTCACGATGATTGACGGTAAAGTGTGCAACGCTATGACTGGAACTTCTTCAGCACAAAAGTGTTACATTTGTGGAGCTACTCCTAAATTTATGAATGATGTATCTAAGGAATTTGTAGTAAATAAGGAAAATCTTGGTTTTGGTATTTCTCCCCTTCACGCTTGGATACGTTCTTTCGAATGTTTGCTGCACATAAGCTATCGTCTTGAAGTTAAAAAATGGCAAGTCCGAGACGAAAGTGAAAAAGAAAATGTGAAGCAACGTTCGGGTCGTATCTAAGATAGGTTTAAGGCTGAAATGGGTTTAATTGTAGATAAACCAAAAACAGGATTCGGTAATACGAATGATGCGAATACTGCTCGTCGGTTTTTTGAGAGTCCTGAACAGGCTTCAGATATTACAGGTGTAGATGTGACTCTAATTAAGAAGTTTGCCACTATCCTTAGAACTTTGGTTTCGGGTTACAATATTGATGTTGCTAAATTTAATTCTTTCACACATGACACAAAAAAATTGTACCTTAGTCTCTATTCGTGTTATTACATGCCTGTTACTGTGCACAAAATTCTTGTGCACAGTGTCGATATTGTGAAATTGGCTCTTCTACCTATCGGGCAGCTTTCTGAGGAAGCTCAGGAAGCGCGCAATAAAGATTGTAGAAGATTCCGAGAGCACAATACTCAAAAACATTCACGTATTAGCACAAATAGGAATTTACATAATATGTTGCTAATCACATCTGATCCTGTAATAAATGGTCTTAGAGAAGTTCACAAAAAACCGACAAGTAAACTTCCTTCTGAGATTTTAGAATTAATAATACCTCCTACTGTAAATATAAGTTCTAGTGTAAGTCTAAGTAATTTTTGTCAAAATATTAGTATGTCAGATTATAATGTAGAAGATTCTTCAGAAAAAGAATTTAGTGATGTAGAATAAATTTCTAAGCTGTGTATCCTTTATTATTAGTTAAATCATATTGTTTTTTTAATACTAAGTTAGTTTTATGATCTGCATGTTATTTAAGGAAAAAAAATTGTTAATGAGTAGTAATGATGTCCCATTATGTGCCTTTGTGTAATTAGTAGCTAGGTTATAAGTAGTTGAGTATTTTATGACTGTTGTTAATAATTTTACGATTGTTATTTTTTTACCTGTCTCAATATACGAAATATTGATTGCCATTTGTTGTTTTTTTTTTGGTACGCGTGACCCTGCCGTCTTTTATTTGGGTGTTTTGTACTGAAACTGCATTAAAACATCATAAGAAAGCCGTACGAAGCAAAATACCCCAATAAATAATTTTGTCTAGCTAGCATGTTCTAATCGAATCGCTGTGCTACGCCATTATAATTATTAGAATAGACAGCTCTTTCTATACAAAGTGACATTTCGCTTCTCTATTTTTGACATCACACCGTAGAAATCATTCTACAATCAGTCATTTTGCCTATCATTTCTAACGATCTTTGTCTAGGTCATTTTACAAGTAGACTATTTCAGAAGAAAGTTTTCTATCCCAAACTGTCAAAATCACCAAGGTAGTGAAGTGAAGACAATTTGATTTTGTATTCGCCATGCTAAAGACAGTAGAAAACTTTTTACTCGACGGCCATAAAGTATATACGGTTATCTACAAAATCATGATTTACAAATTTTGATTGTCTAACTAAATCTGACTATTTCTAATCGCGATTTAAAAGGTGTGGAATAAAATATAAACTAAAATTCACACCAACACCTCAAATTCAGGTGCAAAAACAGTACTGTATCTTTTTTTTTCTTTTGCTTATATCTCGAAAATGGCGTGTCCAATCGCAAAAATAATGAAAATTTCGACCCCCTTTAAAAAGCCTTTAAGCCGCTAAGACTCAACATGTAGGTAGGTAATAATTTTCATATTATCCACACAAAAAGTGAAAAATTCCACATAAATAAAATACGTCGAGATTGCGCGCCTCCGGCTCTAAAAAAATTACCAAGGACCAAGGAAATGGTTAAATCCAATATTACTGTTATTTTTTTTTCTTCCAAAATACGAGACTTCGACAATTTGAGATTTTTTTTTGTAGTTGACGTGGCTTAATATCAATAAAAATTAGGAATCAAACAAAAAAAAACGGGCAAGTGCGAGTCGGACTCGCCCATGAAGGGTTCCGTAGCAGCAACTAACATCGAATGAAAGGTAAATTGTGGTTTACGATTTATGACGTATTAAAAAAAACTACTTGCTAGATCTCGTTCAAACCAATTTTCGGTGGAAGTTTACATGGTAATGTACATCATATATTTTTTTTTGTTTTATCATTCTCTTATTTTAGAAGTTACAGGGGGGGGGGGCACACACATTTTACCACTTTGGAAGTGTCTCTCGCGCAAACTATTCAGTTTAAAAAAAAAATATTTAGAACCTTCAATATCATTTTTAAAGACCTATCCATAGATACCCCACACGTATGGGTTTGATGAAAAACATTTTTTGAGTTTCAGTTCTAAGTAAGGGGAACCCCAAAATTGTTTGTTTTTTTTTCTATTTTTGTGTGAAAATCTTAATGCGGTTTACAGAATACATCTACTTACCAAGTTTCAACAGGATAGCTCTTATAGTTTCGGAAAAAAGTGGCTGTGACATACGGACGGACAGACAGACAGACAGACAGACATGACGAATCTATAAGGGTTCCGTTTTTTGCCATTTGGCAACGGAACCCTAAAAAACCTATGACAAAACAAAGAATTCTGAGTCGAATTATGAAAAGAGTGAATTTCGTAAAAAGTGCAGTTGAGCCTTTCTACTTTCCTGTCGGCCTATCTACATGGAACGTCATTTTTGTCTATTCTTCCGTCGACAAAACTCGTTTATATGGTGGTCATGCTACGCGTGCTGTTCTAAACTTAGGGCGACCGAGCTCTGCTCGGCTGAAAATACAGAGAAAACGGACTTTCCCAGAAATGAGACCTAGCTAGATCGATTTTTCGCCCCCGTAAACCCCTATGTTGCAACTTTCATCGAAATCGTTAGAGCCGATTTCGAGAACGTGAGTACAAATATATATACAAACAAATACATATACAAATATTGCTCGTTTAATAATATAGGATAACAGCATAATTAGTTTTCGCCGCAATCAGGGCATCAGCGATATTCTCTGCATCTAGTTCTTCTTGGTTGGCCATTTCCCACAGAAAAGTTGTGAATCCGCTTTCCAATTGAACAAGTAGCAGCTTCTGTTGCAATGACAGATATATTTTTAAGTCTTTTATTAATATAAGATATGATAATCATGTATTAGCTCAAACATGACATTGTATATTAATGTATGCAAATAAAATATATTTTTTATGCTCAAGAAAGCCAGTTATTTATTATACGCTCTCATATTTTTTGGTATGTCAGTAATGTTTTCAATGTCCTACGACTTGAGTTGAATACTAATAGGAAATAAACGATATTGAAATATAGGTACCCAATTACAGTGACATTGCTATTAGAGACGAAACAGTTTCGAAACCAATAAAAATAGAAAAAGAAGCAGAACGAGGATAAACGTCCTTCAATTCATAAAATGCTGTCAGAATTCAAAATACATGCGTACAGCCTACGATATCAAGCAAAGAAAAACGCGCTCTTTTCACTGTCTGTTCACCGCACCGTGAACGGGACGTCAACCAGCCTTGCGTATTCTTGCCAGATTGGCGTACGATCGTTCTACGAAAACAACCGAATCAAATGCGTGTGCCAGAAAGAGCTGGTGCAATAGCAATAATTCCTTCTCGCTCCCCCGTGCGCGTTTTCTACTACTATCCCAATCGTAACTCGTTGCAGTTTGGCTTACCCGGCTGCTGAGAAACCGCGGTGTCACGTGACCGAAGTGACGTCATGATGGACTTTATTTTCTAAAGAAATTGAATTCACGATAAGCCGGACGCGCCTACGAGTCATTATAGCGCAAAATGTTTTATTTTTGGGATATTAAGACAAAAAAATTAATCTATGTAATCATTTTGTAATGTTTTGATTTTATGGTGTATCAAATACTTTAGTGTGATTAATTGATTATTCAATGACGATAGAGTGGTTGTGTTCCGAATTTCCGAAGGGAAGCCGGTATTACACTATGTAGAAAAACTATCCTTTTAACAATAATTATATTAACAAATTAACATTTATTGCGTATTATACTGCTGCTAATCTAAATACTTTGGCGTCGTCATCTCGTTCTCATTGACGTCCCTCCCGTTCAAGGTGCGGTAGACAAACTACCTTAATCTATCTAATATGTAAGTGTTGCGGAAAAAAAGCATCGTGAACCCCAACTTTTCTCAGCTTTATATCTCGAGAAATCTTGGTCCTACGTACCTAAATGCTGTAAATTAACATTTTGTGAAAAAAATATTTATTCATTTATTAAAACTTTATGCACAAGTAAAAAATATTGTACTAAGGTGGACTTAATGCCTAAGGCATTTTCTATTAGTCAACCTTAGGGTGATGCAGAGACAAAACATGGCAGGTGCGACTTAAGTGATACATAACTTGAAAATGAAAACACACTAATACATAGATACATACATACATATTAATTGAATAAACTTTTTTATTTATTTATTAAGAAATAAACTTGTACGAACATAAATGCAAGTAAAACGAATGCAGTACGTAATATTTGCAAAAAACAGATTTTCGGGATATTTGACGGTGAATAATTTTATTTTCGCACAATCGCAATGGACTTTTCACAGAATATTTTTAATAAAGATAATGAGAGAAATCTTCACTAGGGTTTTATTTGCCGACAAAATATTGAGTGAAGAGAAAATTAATTTTTAATAAAATAGGTACACACGGCAACATATAGCTACCTACATTTCCAGTATAAGCTGACCTCATTGTACAGAAATTCTACCTATACAATGCGAGATCAGCTTATACTTACTGGAAATGTATAGCTTGATATGTAGCCGTGTGTACGTAGTAAGTAGTTCGAAAATAAGAAAGAAAAAAAATATGACGCAACGACAATGAAATAGAAAAAAATTGCTGCCCGTATCGTACGTAATACATAATTATAAAAGTAACTTAATAATCTAATTTCACAATAACACGTCTACACCTATATAAAAATTATTATTCTATCACAAATCTTTCCCGGTCTTTGAAATCCAACATGTACCCAGGTTAGTTTATTTAACAAATAATAATATCAAACCTTTTGCTCATCCGGGAGTAAACAGACTTATTAGAATAATCTAATATTAATAAACATATTAGATTATCCTAACATGTCTGGTGTACCATCATACATAATATGGGTATATTATGTATGATGTATGTATTCCTTATTATTATTTTATTCTAAATTACTAATGCCATCTGACTAAATATGACTATGTGTGTTATTGTGTTTGATTTTATATTGTTTTTTTTTTTTATTGTTGCTATTAATTGGAGATCATATGGACGTCATGACATGTATTTTTTTTTTTTTATTTCTGAAATGTATTTAATTGTATTTTCATAAGTTTTGACTCAAATTATGACAGCTTAATGTTCACAAACTCAACAGCAAACCAACAATGTTCTTTGCAGTGCCCTGACAGGGTTCATGTACCTACCTACAAAAACCGACAGTAAAATATTGTAAAATGTGTGATGTGCATGAGAGCAAATAAATAAATAAATGTATGTTGGTACACCAGACTTATACCTACCATATCTACTTATTAGATATTCTATCTTTCTCTTCTAGAAGAACTTATTAGTAATCACCAGTACCCTAATTGCGTAACTTATTTTCGTAAATAAATTTTGCCTAATTTGTTTCATTTTGACAGTTCAACAACATTCATTGCGTTATTAACGTTGTTGAGCAGATTTTTTTTCCAACTTATAAAGCAATGGATTAGCAATCTGTCTCAAATCGAAACAGATTGTGATTGTGTAGAATTACTTTCACTCTAAAAGTAAAAACGAAAGACAATAATAATTCTTTCTTCCTACGTATTGCTGACTAGCTTTTGCCGTGGATGTCGAATAATATCCCACAGGAATGTACTACCGAGATTAAAATTCTATGTGTTAATCCAGGTTATAAACTATCTGTGTGCCAAATTTCGTCTAAATGCGTTTAGCCGTTTTTGCGGCAATCCGGAGCATAAATCCAGACAAATAGAGAAAAGGACAATAATTCTAAAAACTAATTTTACGTCATCAGACTCGTTCCGACTCCTCGTAATAATTACTTTTTTTCAAAAATATTCAATGTACCTAGGTACTTACAGTTTTGACTTTGTTACTATTTTTAACCGACTTCCAAAAGGAGGAGGTTCTCAATTCGTCTGTACGTTGTTTCTTTTTTTTTTTTTGTATGTTTGTTACGCGATTACTCCGTTATGAATTGATTTTGATGATTCTTTTTATTATTATGTATACCTAGATTCAGATCTGTCGGTTTATTCAATAAATATTGATGCTACAAACTCAGACCAAATAAAAAACCAAGACAGAGCGCTGTCAACAGTGACGTGAAGCCGGTTTCGTAAAAATGTGTGCACTTGTAAGGTGTAGTTTCATTGTAAATGTGTGCGTGGTAGCGTGTATGTACAGAGCGGAGGTGTAATTTTGGCATGCTTCACTGTATTGTTCGCAGCGCTGTCTTGGTTTTTTATTTGGTCTGAAGCTACAAAATAAAAACTCAAGTATGATATGGAAATCGTGGCCCCCGGCAACAGGGCAACCGAAGGAACACGGGTGGGTTTTAGTTAGGGTGGCTAAAACCCAGTTACTTGATAATTTCCCAAAAAAAAAAAAGTATGTAGCTCTAACGTTATTATTCCATTTAGAAACGATTACTTATTATCTTAATTCATTAAATGATAATATAATTTCTCAGTAGCAGCCCGGAGTCTGGATTTGTGTCCGGTTGATGGCAAAAGGCTTGCCCGCTATTACATGGGACTTAAACATAACTGACGAAATGTGGGTGTACTATTGGTACCTACACCTCTGCCAAGCCCTTCAGGCATTACAGGCAGGTTATGAATGTTAAAATGGAGCCTATCATGTTGATAATAGTTAAAAGCAAGACGTGAGTATTATTTAATACACTTTCGATTTAAAACACCAAAAGAAGCAAAAATAATGGTCTATAGCTACTGACTGTTTGTTTAAAAAACAGATTTATTAGGCACTCAGCTAGCGAGTGGCTCAATGTATTTGTTTAGCGCGCCTGGCTTCACTCCGGCAGCCGCCATTACTGCCACTATGAGTACGGTCACCCGCACGGCGCGGCGGTAGTACCTACACTTGATTCTTGAAAACCGTCCTTATTGCTACGAAATAAAGACGCTTTCAAGGTTATAGATGATATTCAATGAAGAAATACTCTTCTTTCAAAAAGACACGCGGCCCGTTGCATGTAAACATTCAGTTCCTCATAAAAGTTGAACTAAAATGTTCTCGCCTTTTGATCAGGTTTTGAACTTGTAAATACAAATGAAATTCAAAGCAATAAAAATACCTTCATAAATATGAGGAATTGTTAATTTTTATATTTAAATTGAGCACCAAGCAAGGCCTTAGGAAAAATGACAGAAAAAACGTAGAGCTCCTGAGCTCGTACTTAAACGCCGCTGGCAGCGCCGAGGCGTGTCGTGCTCTTCTGTATCTACATATATATACATATATATAATAATCAATTGCCGTGCATTACATAACATAACATCACGCCTTGTTTCCCCGAAGGGTTGGGCAGTGCCGTGCATTAGTCGGGCAAAAACTCTAAAATGGGCACGAGCACGGCTGATATATTTTTTTTTTTGAAATATAAACTTCTTTAGGCGCGTTGAGCATTTTTGAGATGGGAAAGAACAATTGAACTCGCGACACCGTTACCGACATTTAATTTTTGTAAACGCGATTGTGCTCTTTATTTATATTACGTTACGGATCGATGTTCTATGCAAGTACTTTTACTTTAAAGGTTTTGGAAGTTTGAATTTTTTGTAAACGCGATTGTGCTCTTTATTTAGATAAGGTTACGGACCAATGTTCTATAGAAGTATTTTTCTTCCACCAAGGCGATCTTGTTCAAGTTTTCACTTCTGTCGGCACTCTCGTAGTGCCACTGTTTTTTTTTTGTATTGTTTTGTTCGCCTGATTCTTGGGGTGGTTTAAAAAGAAAGAAAATTAAGAAAAAACCAAAGGAACAGTCGAAAAATCGAAATCGAAAATTTGACAGGACAAAGTCTGAGGGATCAGCTAGTTATAAATAAATTAAACTCTCTTTTCGTGTCCGTCTGTGTGACCGCGTTGTTCTTCTAAACTACGCTACAGATTTTTATGCGGTTTTCACAATCATTTAGAAAATGTATTCCGGAAAGTTTATGTGTTTAATACTTTAATATTTACAAAGAAATCTCGATGTTTTGTCAAGTTGTAAAAACCGTGCGAAGCAGGGGCGGGTCACTAGTTAGAAATAAACGACGGATATAAAATGGAAGCACTTTTAGAGACTAATTTATTTCATTCGAATGGTTAGGTAAAAAGACGGAAAAGAAATCCCTTGGGAAGAAAATATAATGATTGCAATTCATTACCAAGGGAAAAAAATAGCGTTTTTATGACGCATGATTTCATTTATTCGTAAGCGATTCGATTTACTTTCAAATCTTTGGAGTCTGCACCCCAATTTATTGCGTAACACACTTTCAGTAACAAAAAGAAAGATTTTTAAAGAAATTCCTAAGCAAACGCTTAAAAAAAATATGTTTAAAAATTTCGTCTGCTTAACAAACGCAATAAATGTTGTTGTACTTACGAAATCATCGTACTGGTTTTCCGTTACCAACAATATCAAGATATTGATAATAATCAAATAACAAGGCTATAGATACAAACAAACAGTTGAACAGCGCAGCAGCAAAACAATCTACCAATTAATGAACACCATTTAATTAGGTAACTAAACAACAAATAATAACATTGTTTCGCACAGAGATCATAAAGTCCTTGATTATATTCATAACATAATATCACGCTTTGTGTCCCCGAAAGGTTGGGCAGAGGTCACGAGCAAAATATGAATACGAAGCAAAATTCAAAATGATTTTCTCGTGGAATAATGATTGCAAGTTGACATAAGTCATATGTAGTGTAGGACTGTGGGTTCCAAAATACTATATTCCTTACAATATACAATTACAAACAATACAGTAGGAGAAAATAATTCTAAAAAGTTGATAATTGTATACATATTAGTGCTCGTGACTGTACCTAATAGTACACCCACATTTCACCAGTTATATTGAAGTTCCATGGAATGGGCGAACCTATTGCCATCAACCGGGCACAAATCCATACTTCGGGCTGCTACTGAGAAATTCCAGGTTAATAATAACACTTTTCCCGACCTAGGGATCGAACCCAGGACTTCATGCTCCGCAGTAGCGCTTGCGACCACTATACCAACGAGGTAATAGTCAGTTGAACATATCCAATCAACATCAGTAATAAGTACTTGTTTATTAGTTTTCTTATGTAACGTCCAATAGTTACTTGTGTCATGCAAACAGGGGGCCATAATGGCCGCTTTGGCAGAATCCATAATATCCTTACATATTAAAAAACAAAGTCCCCCATCTGTCTGTCTGAACTCGATAAACTCAAAAACTACTGAACGGATTTTCAAACGGTTTTCACCAATGGACGAAATGATTTTTGCGAAAGGTTTTAGTGTATAATTCATTAAGGTTTTGTGTAAATTGGCTGAAGTATGACGATTATCGTTGAAGAAGTCGGAAAAAATCATGCCAACTGGGAGCTTTACTGGCGTACGCCGCGGAAACCGTTAGAGATACATCAAATTTATGTTCTACAGGATTGAAGATCTTAAAAAGTTCAACAAAAAAGTCCACGATGGCCTATGTATAGTCTATCTTCTAAGGATGACCCACAGTAACCATTATTATCTTTCAGAATTTAATAAAAATTCCATTGTTATTTCCGAAGCTATATTGACCGGTATCGTATTAATCCTTATCCAATAAAATATGTTATTTACATTGGGCATTTAATTTAGATTAAAATATGCCTTGACATCATATCATTTAAATGAATGGTTTAAAAGATAATATCACAGATTCAAAATTAAGGGTTACAAAAATATTTTTGTTGGAGCGTAGCGGTAGGAGCCAATAACCTTTTCCTGGACTATTAGGTATGTAATCCCGGTACTGCCCGGTAGTACGTTCCCGTGGAATATTTTCCGATATCCACGCGGGGGAAGCCGCGGGCAAAAGCTAGTATATAATATAAATTAATATGATAATATTATGAATATGAATCACACAAACTGTCACAAACTGATAATTCATAATATTAACTGCGTTCAATTCATATTACGCAATTCATGTTTGACAGTTTTGTATTATAATGAAATAAAATTTAAACAGTAGAAATAAAAATAAAAATCTCATTTGATTAATAAAAACTGTAAAGAAAAATTATCAATATTTACACCAAATTTGATTCTGATAGGAATTGAATTGAAAATAGAGGAATTGCTGGGAATTCAGAAAATGAATTGTTTTTATAGGAATTGCTTAATGTGGCCGTTTTAGTCCCGAAGTACTTACTTTTCTCGACATTCTGATTCTAATTCAGACTTTTATTCCATCATCAATCTCCTACCTTAATCCCATTTTTATTGTTCCATACTTCTCTAAACCGACGTTCGCACGCACGTAATAAAATCGCGACGGGATTTTATCGCGCACTGGATTTTCAAATCTCGGCGCTAAGCAGAGCGTTGAAAATCCAGTGCACGAAAAAAAACCGCCGCGATTTTATTACGTCCGTGCGAGCGTCGGCTAATAATCGTCATCTCGGTAGTCACCCCCTTTCTATCCATATCATCTTTACAGTCCATCCATCGTTTCTTTGGTCTTCCCCGACTCATAGAGCCATCCACATTCATACTAAAATCTTTCATCACGACATTTTATTAATTCCTCGGCATCATCTTTTAATTTTTTCTAAATAATATGTATTATTAAGACCACACACTCATGAACTTGGCAACATACTCTGTTACAGGGATTTTCCAAATAGATTGGTTAAACTATTCCATTTACTAATCCGATTCGATTAAATTGTAACGTTATGCCAAACCAAGCATGTAAAGGCTTACGGGCTTTATAAGTGGTTGATGATTCATAGGATAACTGACACATGTAACACACGAATGCTTCCTCCAAATTCCCTTCACAGACATAACACTTTTATTTATTGATTCATTGGATTATAAAACTTTGTTAATCGTCGAGAGAAACATAAACTTTGGCAATCTAACGACCAACGTTTATTTGTCTGTTCGCCTGAAACTTTGTAATCAAACTTCGAAAGCGATTTTCACCATATTTTTATTATTAAGATACTTACTATTACGACACAATTTCAGAACCTGTTTTTGGTAATTCAGAATAATTGGTTCCATAGTAAAGCAAAAGCCGAAAATGGATTGAATTGTGAATCTAGAAGTCAGAAATTGATTACTCGTTTCGGGAGTTAGACAAGTTTCACAGGATCAACTATTTGACCGTTTAAGCAAAAGATAACATTTTCTTGATACCGCTTCATCAGTCTCTGGATCTTTTTGAGGTCTGCACAGCACGTCTTCACTATTTTCTGTTGTTCATTAAATTCTACGTTCCATAAAGTACACACATAGGTACTTACTTTCAAATATGTCGATCTAGAGAACAGCTAGGTATGTATACTAAGTTCTTGGATTAGACACATAATTGTATGAAGTCATACTCTTAAATAAACCGAAACCCATTGCAACTTCTGTAATATGAATAAAAGGAAAATTATCCTGGAAATTCTCAGTTGGTATCGCAGTCCTACGCAACAATTTATGTTAAATTCCATTCCAAAGCAAAGCCAAAAATAGGGAGCGTAGGCTGTTCAATAAATCCAACTGTTCAACATTCTTAAGGTTCTATCGAAGGCAAATGTTTGGTAGTGTTGTGGAAACTTAATTGTTGTTGTCTTTGACGACTGAACCATATTACAGTCATTATCCAGTATACCCAGTTATTACCCAGTTACTGGGTTGTGGAGGTCAGATAGGCAGCCGCTTCATGTAAAATACTGTATTCAGCTGCATCCAGTTAGACTGGAAGCCGACCCCAACATAGTTGGGAAAAGGCTAGGCAGATTGATTGATATCCAGTAGGTTGACGGCTTGAACCCAGAAAGGCGCTTTACTTTGTGTAAATTATTTCATCACCATTGCTATCAAAACGGTGAAGGAAAACATCGTGAGGAAACCGGCATGTTCTAGAACGAAAAATTCGAAGACATGTGACATCTACCAACCCGCATTGGGCCCGCGTGGTGGATTACGGCCCACTCCCTCTCACCGAAAGGAGGCCGCCGTTGTCCCAGCAGTGGGAACATTATAGGCTGATTATTATGCTAACTAGTAGGTAGTGCTCTTCAGTTTGAACGAGAACACAATAGATTGTGTTCTTAGTGAAGGAACTCCTCTGAAGATGTTACTACCACTATTCCTATACCCGGTCAGAAAGCATCGTTGCTGTTTCGGTTTGAACGGTATCTATGGTTTCCGGATTTTATCGCGCACTGGATTTTCAACTCTCGGTGTTAAGCCGAGCGTTGAGAATCCAACGCGCTGGGACGCACTCTCGTCCTAGCGCGTTGAAAAAACACACTGTTGGATTTTCAACTCTCGGCGCTAAGCAGAGCGTTGAAAATGCAGTGCACGAAAAAAATCGCCGCGATTTTATTACGTCTGTGGGCTTAATTCTCACCATTTTTTGCCATTTCATATGATTTCAGCCGAAAGACGTCCACTGCTGGACACAGGCCTCCCCTAAGCATCGCCACTTAGACCGGTTCTGTGCTTCTCGCGTCCAGCGGATTCTTGCGGCCATTTTATATACAATACCTTTTTTCGCTTCCGATTGTCTTACCAAGAAACTAAGTTCGTTAAGAAAGAAAAATGTGTTTATTAGTCACAGAAACATGTGCATAAAAGAAGAGAACAATAAAATAAAACAATAGATTTAAATATAACCACGAGCACAAAACAGAAATATGCGGCAGCTGCTGGCACGTCATGACCAGGGATGTAACGGATATCCGTATCCGCATCCGCATAAATTTTGATATCTGCAAAACATCCGTTTCCTCAAGTTTTGATTTTAAAAGCTCCGCATCCTCGTCCGCATCCTCATAATTTCAATGGGGATGTGACCCTACCTACGTTGTTCGCTCAAATAGTGTTTTTTTTTTAAATCGCTCCGATCTAATGTGCGGGCCGGAGTGTGAGTGACGCGTCCCTATTGCCTGAATTCGCAGTGTCCCTGTCCTGTGACAGACGCACGCACGCACGTGAGAGTGGTGGCATGATTGCAATGTCAGGTGTCAAAACAAGGGCTATTTTTCATACGACATCTGCATTCGCACCCTCATCCGCATCCTCATTAAGGAATTTTCCAATATCCGTATCCTCATCCGCATCCTCAAACCCGATTATCTCAATATCCTCATCCGCATCCTCATCCGTTATACGACATCCGTTACAACCTGTGACAAGATGGCTTCCACTCAGCATAATGCTGTGTTACGGGGACCCACAGCACAACGCTGATTTTCAGTGGTCACGTAGGTGGTCCCTTACCGGGTATCGTTAAGCATTATAACCGTATTATTCAACTTTGACTCAAGCTAAATCAGTTGGAAGTAATATGTTCTTTATAAGACTTCGGCACCTTTGAATAACTTCTTCTAAAGATATTTTAAGTACCACGACCAGTAGCAAATGTAACTACTGAAGTGTAAATAATATTACACTTTATTTATAAACATTTCAATGGTTTAATGTTACTGTAAGGGTATCTCACTTTTTCAGGCAAGTATTGATTTCCATTGTCATTTACTTTTTCCCCTTTTGGCTTTCCTCTGCGGGAGAAAAGCCTCTCTTTTCTCTCAACTTGATGTTGAAGTAGATAATGCGGACCCATCGCTGGCACCTTAGTAAATCTACTCAGACAGCGTAACATAAATCTGAAACAGAATAGTAAAAAACACTTCAGACGATGAAAGAGCATGCATTATGAAATTTTTACACAGAATTTCATTTTATTTAATACTGACTGCGCCCCGCGGTTTCACCCGCATAATTCTCGGTCCCGTGTAAATATTGGAATAAAAAGTATCCTATGTCCTAACGTAGGTCATGGTCTACCCATGAGTCAAATTTCATCCAAATTCGTTAAGCCGATTTAGCATAAAAGCGTAACAAACAAACTCACTTTTTTCGCACTTATAATATTAAGTTAGGATTCACGAAATAAAACTAGCTCGTAAATAATACATACGTAATAAATAAAATATTCGTTCTGTATAAAATATTTAGTACTAGTTTTTGCCCTCGGCTTCGCTCGCTTGGTGATCAGGTCAGATATTATCCCATAGGAACATACTACCGCTATAAAAAGTAAATAATCCTGTCCTAACCCACGTCATAGCCCACCCGTGTGCCAAATTCGTTCAGCCGTTAGGGTGTGAAATAGTAACAGACAGACAAACAGAGTTACTTTCGCATTTACAATAGGGAAATATTTAACTGATCCTCCAAAAACCTTATTGACCTTTTAATGATGTATGCTTTTTAAATGAATGTCTAAAAACTTTCTGGTCTTTTTTCACAGTTGGTCGCATCGGCTAAGTTAGGGTTGGTATATTCGACTCGCACGTGGTTGGTCACAGTTTTAAATATGACCAACCACGCGCGAGCTGCATTGGTCGCAGTAACTAACCTAGAGCTCCCCAACCAAATGGGTTAGCTTTGGTTAGAACTATGACCAACCTAAAATCCAAGTTTGTCGCAGTTAAGTACCTACTTTTTTTTTTTTTTTCGTTGGGAAATTATCAAATAACTTCTCCCGCTCTGGGCGGAGCAAGAGGGCGTGTCAGACTCTTACTGACTAAAACCTTCGGTTGCCCTGTTGCCGGGGGCCACGATGTCCCTATCGGTTTTCTTCGAACCCCCGGCAGGCATTGGCCCTAGCAGACCCCGTCAATTCTGCTGACATCTCTTTGAGGCGCGCGTGGAACACAACGCGCCGTCGACCCGGGCTTGGTCCTTACCGGACGGCGAGCTACCCATTGCTCACCGTCCGCAAGCCCGCGCCTACGGTGGCCGGAAATCGGCTCGCGATTCCCGCCCCGGGCGTCTCCTCCTGCGGTGGTTAGGGGCGTGAGGGCGCGAAATTTGCCTCTCCCTCACGCGCTCCGCCTCCTCCTTCGCGAGCATTACCGCTTCGCAGAAGGAGTTTACTTGGCTATTTTGTATTTTTAGAACCCTAAATTAGGAATGATTCCAGATTCACAAAAACAGGCGCATTTATTATATCAGAGTGTTCAATAATATTTTTAGGAAAGCTAAATGGGAATTATTTGAGGTATGTATAACGAACCTCAAATAATTCCCATTTAGCTTTCCTTTATAATATTAATGGATTCATACATAGGTACTTTAAGGATTCATACATACTTAGTGTAAAACGACATCAAAGTGTACTGTCCTAATTGCCTGTTATTTCCGTAATAGCAATTGCTGAATAACCTGCGCAGCCTCATTTATTATTAAAACCATAAATGGCGTCTGCCATTTAACCATTTAACCCTATCTATGCGACAAACTTATGTCACACTAACCGATTAAATGACATTATGAATGGCCATTGGCGATTTTGAAAGTACATTGAGTTAAAAATTGAGTTTAAGAGGGTGCTCTGTATTATGTGATTACCTTTTAAAGTAGATAAAGCTAGAGATCAATCTCACGGGGAAACAGAATTTGCTGCTAAGGCTCCCGCAGACAGGCGCGACGCGACTCTGGTGCAACAATTTCTATGAAAACTTCACAAAAAAATTTCGACCGGTGTCGATGTCACGCATGTGTTTTGGAGCCTTTAGACACCCACAGTGTAATTTTAGATACCTATACTTTGTTGATATTTGTACGTCGTCAACCGCAAAACATAGTGATATATACAAACATTAACACCCACTTATGTTTTACAAATAAATGCTTTGACATCGCTATTCAGATCGTATTTCGTGCGGATTGAAATAGAAAACAATAGAAAGCAACCTCCCACTGTAAGTCCGTTTGACCATCAAAACAACGCCGAGACAGCTATTACAATCATCCAATAGGACATTATGTTCACTTCTGTCAGGGAAATTAATTGATAAGCAAATTTACACCCTACGTGAATTTGTCGTACCACCGCCATAGCCATTATATATACAACAGTCGAAGAATGACGGTTGAGATTTCACAACTACAGCTGATAGTCATTTTTTTAATATAATTTCTGACTTACTTTTCTGACCATGAGCGAGCCTCCTGTATTCCATAAATAATCCAACCCGCAGTTAAGGGTCAATAATTCACAAAACTATCCAAACCCAGTACACTGGATTTTAGTTTTCTTTGAATGCACTTTTCCAAGGTTTCCCATTTTACCTTTGAAGGACAGAGGATTTTTAGGGGCATGAGGAACAGGGTGTAAAGTTCACTCATCCTCTATAGAAAAGGGAGGATCCTCCGACCAGACGGATGTCGTGTCTGGCGGGCAACTGCCCAACAGTTGATGTCGGATAATCTCATATATGTCGTTCGCGCGGTAAACTCTAATTGCGCGATGCAGGATTTGTGTGACGTCATGTCTTTTTGATGAATAGTTTGTATGTGGCGGTGTAACCACTACAGATTAAATTAACTGAATTGAGAAACTGACATTTGCTCATAACTAGAGTTACAAAAGGCTACTAAGTATACATTATTAGTTCTACATTCTGATTTGATTCTGATTTGCGCATTCACTCTCATGAAGATCGGAGTCACTACGCTCGAAGTTGTGGACGAGTATGTTTACCTAGGACAAACTGTCCAGCTAGGTAGGTCCAACTTCGAGAAAGAGGTCAATCGTCGAATCCGACTCGGCTGGGCAGCGTTCGGGAAGCTACGCAATATCTTTTCGTCCCACATACCACAGTGTCTCAAGACGAAAGTCTTTGACCAGTGCGTGTTGCCAGTGATGACCTATGGTACTGAAACGTGGTCGCTCACAATGGGCCTTATTAGAAGGCTAAAAGTCACCCAAAGGGCAATGGAGAGGGCTATGCTTGGAGTTTCCCTACGTGATCGAATCAGAAATGAGGAGATCCGCAGGAGAACCAAGGTAACCGACATAGCCCGAAGAATTGCGAAACTTAAGTGGCAATGGGCAGGACACATTGCTCGTAGAACGGATGGCCGATGGGGCCGAAAGGTTCTGGAGTGGCGACCGCGTACCGGAAGACGTAGCGTTGGAAGGCCTCCCACAAGATGGACCGATGACCTTGTGAAGGCCGCAGGAATCCGCTGGATGCGGAAAGCACAGAATCGGTCGAAGTGGAGGTGCTTGGGGGAGGCCTATGTTCAGCAGTGGACGTCTTTCGGCTGAAATGATGATGATGATGGTAATTCTGATTTGTTTGCTGCTTAAGTGCCAGGTCTCGCGCTTAAGCTACGGTTGCGTAGAAATGCTGTGGCCGCCACATAACGGCCGCAGTGACGTCTGTCATGTAAATGACGGCAGCGTAATTTGAGTTTACGGTGTCAAAATCGCTCCCTAGGAAAACACACCAACTTACTCTCATAAATAACGTTTCAGTGACGTCATTCGCAAGTAAATTGCGAACGACATGTGGTGGCCACCGCTTTTCTAGAAAACCGTAGCTTTAACTACCGGAGCGACAACTTCTTGAAGCAAATCGTTCTAATTGATGAAATTGTTTTTTCGTGGTAGAGGTTTTCATCAGGCCAGACTGTGATACAGTTTTGTTGTTCAGTTGCGATGTTAGTGGACCTTAGACATTATTCATAATGGCAGACTCCAGTCCCTAGCTCGTTCGGAATAACAATCCAAGTTTTAACTAAGCAAATGGTCAGTGATAGCCTAGTTGTGTGACCGTCGGACTGCCAAGTCATAGGTCTCGAGTTCGAACCCAAGACACGCACCTCTGACTTTTCGGATTCATGTGCGTATTGTATAATTTTGACTTTCTTCAAAAACGTTGAAGGAAAACATCGTGAGGAAACCGGCATGCCTGAGAGATATTTCTCGACGGCATCATGTGAAGCCAAGTCAGAGGCCCATGGGCGACTTTAAATCTCTGACACCAGGTTAGTCACTAACCACACGAACAGAAAAAGCAAATTGATTAGAACAATGTCACGCAAGCTTTTTTCTCCATTACTACTTTCGAAAAATACCCAGTAACTGGGTTGTGGAGGTCAGATAGGCAGTCGGTCAAAATTCAAAATATTTTTCACTCCTCTTGCTCAAAAAGGCCGTCATTGTAGAGTACCAGAGCGGGGAAAAAGTAGCATTTCTTGCTCCCTAAAAAAAAAAACTTTTTCCCCTAGGAAAAAGTTTTTTTTTTTTTAATTTTTGTCTTTTCCAACGAGCCTTGAAAAATGAAAAAGTCTTTATTCTTTTGTAGAATAATCATGAGTATGGACTCGACTTATTACTTGTTCACAAAAAAAAGAAAAACATTTTATTTTTGAAAATGGAACTAAATGCGGCTATCTCTTCGGTAGAATGCGAGCATTGCGTTGCGGCGGCTACAGAAGAAATAAAAAAGGAATTGGCACGAAATCTTTAAAAAAAAATCTCTAATTTTTTATTTAATTTTTCGATTTCTGATATTCGACATATTAATTAATCGAGTCGATCAAAATTGAAAAAAAAAATCGTTTGGCATAATCGTTTTCGCGCATCATTACAATAAAAAAAAATGGTCGGCGATTTTTAACACAAATTGAGTAGTGGTAATGAGTATTACGTGTTATTGGACCTGTGTTCGTATCATTTTCTGGTTGTGTATAATATTTTTAATAATATTTGTCACATTTTAAATCGTATCTAAGTAAATGTGTATGTGTGATATTTGTGAAAAGTTAAAATGTAAACTCGCACGATTGGCGCGAAACTTCGACTTTGGATATCAAAAACTTAATTACTTACCACTACTTATTTAACTTGAACAATGGATGAACTCGTCAAATAATTAAATTATGTAGTATTCACTGCCCCTGTGGTGGAGTTTGGATGTTCGAAATCCCCAATTTTTATGTTTTTAGCCTCGACCTCGACTGTCATCAAAATGGCGATAATCGCATTTACAGATTTGAATTTTATAAAGGTAAATTAATATTGTATTGGATTATTTTATTTTCTCGCAATCGTAGTGAAAAGTAGAGTGTAACACACGGCGCTAAAACCCATTATAACTCGGTTTCTATTTACTCCCTCGCTAAAGCTCGGGAGTAAAACTACCTCGTTACAATGGGTTATTTTAGCCCCTCGTATAACAATCTACTATTATTTCACATAAACCTACATGGGCACTTATGAAACGTCAGAAGCTACATGCACGGTCCATGTAAAATACAGGTATTCAGCTGCATCTGGTTAGACTGGAAGCCGAACCCAACATAGTTGGGAAAAGGATAGGCAGATTGATTGACTCCTTTCCAAAAGTAAAATTTATAGTCTCTATAGCAACAGTAGAACTACCCACAAAGGTAATGTTGTAAACAGGTTAAAATAATACAAATTACAGGATAATGAAAGCGTAATTATTTATAAAGGTACACCAAACCAAAACCAAATAGAGTATTTTTTGGAGTTTCCCATTTACAAGGTATATATGCAATAACTGAAAATCTCTTAAGAGGTCGTTGTACTTCATGTACACATAACATGTACAACTTTTACTATAGGCCCAAATCACCGCAAAAACATCAGCTGTTCCCTACATTTTGACGACTTATGCGAACATAAATGTAAAAAAAATCTGCTGTTCCCTGCAGATTTTTTTTATATTTTAAAATAGTTATGAAGGATTTGTACAACTTCCTTCTCTACTTATCATGAATTTGAATATTAATTGGTGCACTTTCTTATAACGCTCCACGAAGACGATTTCCTTATGAATGCAAGCTGTCTTAAACTTATCGCTTCAGGTTCGTGTTTTTCACGAACTTTTCAAGTTAACACTACTGGAACGTTGCGGATGCTTACTTTTGAGAAATACCTTATAGGTTTACTACAAAAATGTTTGTTTACGGCCTCGTGGCAAAATAATAACAGCCGAACGGTTCGATCTTCAAGGTTCAGCAATGCTCCATGCATCCTTTACATATCGAGATCCTTCCGTGCCTCGGAAAGCAAGTTAAGCCGTTGGTCCCGGCTGTCATTCGTAGATCTTTGATAGTCGTTACGGGTCGTCAGAAGCCCGAAAGTCTAAAACTAGTCGTTTCCAAGGGGTATCGTGTTACCCAGATAAACGATTGTGGAGATCAGATAGACATTCACTCCAAATAAAATACTGGCAGTCAGCTGCATCCGAATAGACTGGAAGCGGAAACCAACGGCAAAGGAAAAAGCTAGGCAGATATGGTTAAAGATAATTATTTTCTAAAAACTGAGGAGGAGCCGCACGGTTCGATCCATTAGGTTAAACTACGCTTGCCTGGGTTAGTATGTGGATGGGTGACCATCTTAAAATATACCGAGACTCCTCCGTGCCTCGGAAAGCACGTAAAGTCGTTGGTCCCGGCTGTCATTCGTGGATCATTGACAATCGTTACAGGTCGTCAAAAACCCGAAAGTCTGACAACCAGTCTCTTACCAAGGGATATCGTATTACCCAGTTACTGGGTTGTGGAGGTCAGATAGGCAGCCGCTTCATGTAAAATACTGTATTCAGCTGCATCCAGTTAGACTGGAAGCCGACCCCAACATAGTTGAGAAAAGGCTAGGCAGATTGATTGATTGATTTTGTCAAAAGAATTACAAATTCACATATAGAGAAAACATACACAGGTTTAAACAAAATTATGTGTCAATATTATATTGTTAACCTAACATTATAATTACACTTTGACTTAATAGTTTTGTCATATGTAGATGATGATTACAATATGCTTGTTTGTTAGATGCACGGAGAACGGCACGTGGTTCGTGCACCCGCACGCGAAGAAGCCGTGGACCAACTACACCACGTGCGTCGATGTCGACGACCTAGATGTAAGTACTAAACTAAATTGTTAGCGAAACTTCGTAGACGTGATAGGTATTGCTGAATATTTCCAAGTATTTTCTTAATGTCCCTCAGGAATCATCGCATTTCCGAATACAAACGAATGCTAATTTCCATGTCCGTCAATTATTAGATTTATCTTGTATAATAATTTGAATTCAGAACTAAGTACTTTATTGTTGTTTTGTTTTGATTTTCGAGTGAACTATATGTATAGAGCTGTAAAACTATTTTCCTATCTGTCGTGCTTGCGACTTTAGCAGCTTTCCTATCATTTTTAAAATAAATTACATTAAGTTACAAGAGTATTAACAATCTATATACTTCCAAGTCGATTGAGAGCGTCCGGTCTACACCAAGTGCAAAGGGCAACTGATAGAAATCCGACGTCTGACGAAACACGAGGTTTGCCGAGGGACATGAAGAATATAGTTGTACTGTACCTAACATGGTAAAAAAAGTTTTTGTTTTTTTTTTGGTCAACGACTGCTGGTACTGTAGAAAAAAAACATGAAGGTTTTTTTGTTGTATGATGTTTAGCTATATCGGCATCATGTCTGCGGGGTTTAGCTAGTTAATTTAATGTCCGTTTTAGAGAATCTCGTAGGTTGCTCAATTTGAAGGTTATTTACTGATTAACCGGATTTTCTGGCGCAATGCCTCCAGACAGTGCAATAAAACGTTGTATAATAAAATGTTGTTGGGCTCTCGTTGATATCTGTAATAAATGTAATAATCTACAGTCGTCATTTATTTTCGTTGCTTATATATTTAGTATGCATGTATCTATTATACAGCATATATGTCTGTGTATTTATTAAGTATATTGTGCCTATATACTTTTTAATTGCACCAATGCAACCCTATTTTATGTCCAGAAAATCACTATCAAACCCAAGGTTGCCTGGAAGAGATCGCTGCAAGCGATAAGGCCGCGAATTGTATGCTATTTTATTTATATGTAATGTATAATCAGTATACCCTAATTGCGTAACTTATTTTCGTAAACGGTTATGCCTAATTTGTTTCATTTTGACAGTTCAATAACATTCATTGCGTTATTTACGTGGTTAAGTAGATTTTTTTTCCAACTTATGAAGCAATAGATTAGCAATCTGTTTCAAATCGAAACACATTGTGATTGTGTTGGATTACGCAATTACGGTACTGGTATACAATAAAGTTTATATAAATAAATAAAACCAACAAACTATGGCGGCGGCGCCGCGTCCTTACTGAAAGCGAATGTCCTGCGATTACGCGATAGTCGCGCGTGTTTATATGAATATGATATACTCAGGCAATCAATCAAGCCACCTATGTACGTCATTATTCAGGTAAACGATCGCGTAAACGTGTAATCGCGCGATAGTCGCTTTCGGTTAGGACGCAGGGTGCTAGTTGTGCGACAGCTTGCCGCTCCCTGTGGGATCGTACCTCGGTTTAAGCTGAGAACTGTTATATTCGATTTTGGGCTGACTTTTCATCTAATTCAAATTCAAAATATTTTATTTCACATAAACCTACAAGGGCACTAATGAAACGTCAGAAGCTAGGTGCACGGTTCCAATTGTTCGCTTCCTATGGAGAAGAGCCGGCAAGAAACTCCACGGTTACTCTTTTCAAAATAAGTGGTTTCTACAATGTAAGTGGTTTCTACAACGTTTTCAAATTACAGTGTTAATAGGTATGGGAGGACAATGTAGGCCTATCAAGAAGTACCAGGTACTTAGTAAAATAGAAAATGGTCCACAAGTCTACAGCCTACAATGTTCTCACATTCACAAAATCTAAAAGAAAAGAATCTATATAACAGATAAACAAAAAAATAAGGACCTATTTAAACCAAATGACATGATTGCCACTATAACTGTAACAAATCTAAAAATATATAAAATTGTAGGTATATAATGTCAAATAATGAAAAGATTATGTCAATGGTATGTAAAAAAGTAAAATAAAATAATCATCGTAATTGGGGAGCAGTTAATAGACATTTACATTGTTATGCCGTTAATGAGGTACACACGGCTACACATCAAGCTATACATTACCAGTATAAGCT
This sequence comes from Agrochola litura, assembly GCA_949152395.1. NCBI lineage: Eukaryota > Metazoa > Arthropoda > Insecta > Lepidoptera > Noctuidae > Agrochola > Agrochola litura. Next base: position 10,182,743 of record OX424491.1, on the reverse strand, counting down.
GACCTCGCATTTACGGAAATCTTATACAATCCGAGATCAGCATAAACTGGAAATGTATAGCTTGATGTGTAGCCGTGTGTACCAGGGAAGCCACATGTGCAGAAGGAATTATTGCCAAACTTCCTTGTCTTCAACGTAGTCTTTAATCTTGTAATATGCTTTTTTGATAAGGACACGTTTAATGTGTGTTTTGAACTTTACATCGCTTAGTTCTGTAATAGACTTTGGCAACTTGTTATAAAAGCGGATACCGTTTATAAGAAATGACTTACTAGTTTTAGTATTGACTAAAACTAGTAAGTCATTTGTTTGTTTGTAAATTGTGATACCAAATTTAGATTGCTAAATTTGATATCACAATTTCATGTTTACTACGTGTATTTCGTGTAAATCGCTTCTTATTTTGAAAAGTCCTAGGTTTTTGCGAACATATAAAATACTTTCTAAGATATAAAGAGAAGGCTGAGTAAGTATATCAATTTCTTTGAATTTATTTAAAAGGACTCACGAGGACTCATTTTGTAGATCGCGCGAATTGCCCTCTTCTATAAAATGAAAATTGAATCTACGTCGGCTGCCGATCCCCACAGCAAAACGCCATAAGACATAATACTGTGGAAATAAGCAAAGTATACTAACCTAGCTGTGGCTACATCAGTTAACTGCCTTATTTTTCTTACTGCATATGCAGCTGAACTTAATCTACCTGAAAGAGCTCTAATACGGGCACCCCATTGCAATCTCGAATCTAGAGTAATTCCTAGAAACACAGTTTCCGTAATAGTATCTAGTTTCTTGCCATCAAGTTTTAAATTGAGACCTACTTGAGGTACATTTGGTAATGAGAACTTAAGACATTTAGTTTTGTTCGCATTAAGTAAAAGATTATTAGCTGCGAACCATTTCGAAAGAATTGCCAGACTATCGTTGACATGTAAGACATCCGTATTTTTTCAATCTATTTTTAAAATGAGAAAAGTATCATCAGCGAATATTATCCGATATATTAGCCATCATGTAAGGAAGGTCATTAATATAAACTAGAAATAGAAAAGAGCCAAGAAATGATCCTTGAGGCACGCCCATCTTAACTAGAGACCCCGAGGACGTCACCCTGTTAACGTTTACTTTTTGCTGCCTGTTTGATAGATAGGAAAAACCAGATCAGCAGCTTGTCCACGAATTCCGTAGTGATGTAATTTACAGATCAGTGTTTTGCATCAGCTATATAAACAGCTATATAGCAAAAACTGTTATTCTACACATATTTTTGCTATCCTTGAATTTTATTAATTAACCCCGAATATTGAGGAATATTGCTTCAATATTCAAGAAGCAAATGAAAAACTTAGTGGAAACCTTCACATTTATTCCGCCATCGTAAAATTGGTTGAGCAAATATATTTAACACTCTTTGTTTTTGTACCTCATATCCATCAATCACTTTCAGGGAAGGAAAGTGAGCAGGAAGATGTGCTTAATTCTCGTCTGACAGTGTGATCCAACAACCTTTTCGCCTCAGCTGCAAACAGCTCTGTATTAATCCTTTACTTAGAAAAGATACTTCAACCCGTATTTCATGTTCTTGAAAAAAACCTGTAAAGAACGAATTACGCGAAACTCAAATTTTATTAGGTTTTTTAAGGAGTTGTATTGATGATTTATATCCAAGAAATAGTAAACGGAAAAGAGGTAAACAACAAAGGAGATGGAAGGACGAGATAAAACTTACAGCGGGCTCTAACTTGAGGAGAGTGGCTCGTGATAGAATTCATTGGAAATAGCTAGAGGAGGCCTTTACCAAGAGACATGCTGAATTGAGAGATATACTACACAGTAAAAACAAAGCTTATAAATATATAAATAAAAAAATTGATGATTTTAATGTACTTAAATAATAAGAATGACTTCATAAGAGGAAGTCTGAAAGAGGCACCGGTGACTGAAAAGTTGTGTAGAAATCGGTTGTCATGGTATGGGCATGTGATGTGGAGGAATGAAGAAAATGTCGTGAGGAAAGTTTTGAGTATGAATATAAGAAGTGTATGGCTATAAGAGCAGGGGAAGACCAAAGAAACGATATATGGACTGTGTGAAGATGATATGGCTAGGAAGGGATGACTACGGAGATGACGACTAATAAAGAAGTATCGAAGAAAATTACGTGTGCACCGCCCACAAATAAATTGGGCTATGGACACATAATGATGAGTATGAATTCTAAAAATATATTAGTTATTAACGCGAATCATATTTTGATTAAAAGACAACCTGACACTGACCAGTAAATCGAAAAAAACGTAAGAAAATTTTAATTATAGAGAGTGGTTGTCGACAATGTTGGCAATGCTTTGGAACTGGCTTAAAATAAGTCATCATCTGTCTAGCCTTGTCCCAGATGCAACTGAATACCAGTATTTTACATGGAGCCTATCTGACCTCCACAACCCAGTTACTGGGTAATACGATACCCCTTGGTAAGGTTGTTTCGGGCTTCTGACGACCCGTAACGACTGTCAAAAATCTACGAATGACAGCCCGGACCAACGGCTTAACGTGCATTTCGACCCTTTTTACCCATCCAAGAACCAACCTCGCCAAGCGTAGCATAACCTATGATCGACCCGTACGGTGGCTATTATTTAACCACGAGCCCTTAAAATAGGTGCAAGGTACAAATAACCGATATGCTTTCAAGAATAGTAAATAATTAGAAATAGTAGATTGTTATAGGTACAAGGGTCGAAAGGATTCAATTCCCTTACGAGGTATTTAGTCCGAGTAGGAATTGATGACTTTCAATTCTGTTAAACACTCCACTTTTCATTTCGAATTTAAGGAAAGTAAAATATTGTACTTTTTCTAAAATATGTATTTTTAATAATATCATGAGTATTCTCCTTAAAGTACCTATAGTCTTCCTTAAAATTTTAAATATGGAACACACCACGTCACCGCCGCCGCGGGTCGTCCCGCATATAGGTATTTTTTTTAAATTCACACTGGCTGTTTACACTAACGAGATTGCAGATTTTTTTTTTAAGTTTTTTATACGGGTGGTATTACTCTATCATATCTTTAATCATAGATCTATGATCAAAGATATGATAGTGTAATAACCCCCTTAGTAAAACTTTTCGTAGCCGACTACCTAACCAAATTTCGTTCTATTTTTAAAATTCATTCTCGCCCTAGGAAGGGAAGCAATTACTAGGAGTCTTTCCCGCCCAAGGGTGGGGAGCAGCGTCTTCCACCCGCTATTCGGATCAAACAAACACTACTTTCCGAGTATAAAAAATGAAAAACATTATGCTAAACTTAACTTCATTACACTAACAACCCTTTAACAGCGTCTGCAAGAAAAAATGAAGGCCAGCTTAGACTTAATTACAACTATCGCATGTTCAGTAACAAAGAAGCAGGGTTAAACGTTGTTTTTCTACCTGAAAGTGTCTTGTGCATGCCGTTCTATTTATTAACATAACTAGCTTTTGCTCGCGACCTCGTCCGCGTGTTTTTTTTTCCTTTTTGCTTGACTCCTGAGGATCGTAGCGTGATGTTAAATAGCCTTCCTCAAGAATTGGGTTATAAAATGCATTTTTTTTTTAATTCAATTCCATCCGGTTGTTTCAGAAATTAGCGCGTACTATCAAATAAACTTTTCTGCTCTCTCTTCTTCTTCTTTTATAATAAATAAGTTTCTACCCGCGACTTCGTTCGCGTGGAAATCGTAAGACGCCACAATATACAAAAAATAGACTAAGCCTAGAGCTGTTCTCTCACACTGCGGCATTTTTCTTACTTTTAGTACTTTTATACCCATCGCAAATTGTAAACGAAACATGTACCATCGCACCCTGGTGGTGAATCACTTTTCAACCTTATTTCGAAGGGCATTAGGGTGAAAGTGGTCAAACACAAATGTCTGCGGTTGTATATAATCAACCTTGATTATGAAACTATACAGTTGGATATGGATTAATATCATGTCATCTTTTGATTCTACGCGTGTAATTTACTAATTTGAACAAAAAAACAGTTATTGTGACTTAACTACATACATATATGTATAATAGTTAGACATAGCCTCGCGGTCTTTTTTGTGCGTAATGATGAGAACTATAAACGTGTACCTAGTACATTATTTTATGTATCATCAATAGTTTTCACAGTGCAAATGTTTGATACCTTTGATTACATTATTGCAATTTTACCAGCCCGCCGGTATTATTCTAAGCTGATTCCTTTGTTAAAACTACTGCCACATACTACAGCCGGCAAATACCATTTCTTCTGAGAATATTTCAAAAGGGAGTTTTCCTTTTTATCAATGAGAATAATAAAAGAGCAAAAAATATTTAAACAAAGGGTGGTAGCAGACTTTTTCCCCGAAAAATACATTTTATTTTGACTGTAGGGAAATAATGTTGATTCTTTTATCTATTCTGATGAAAAATGCTTCACCTCGTATAATATAATAAAACTTGAGAGGCCCTGAATTGGTAACGCGGAAATTCTGATTTAATTCTCTTAATAATGTATGACATCTACGAATAATCGCGTTGCTATAAAGCCGCCTTGTACACTCAACTTTTTCGATTGCTAACACAATCATTTTATAGTCACTGCCAGCTTACTATAATGTTCCTACTGCTGGGACACAGGCCTCCTCTCTTTGAGAGGGAGTGGGCTATAATCTACCACGCAGGCCCAGTGCTGGTTGGAAGATGTCACATGTCTTCGAATTTTTGGTTCTAGGACATGCTGATTTTCTCACGATGTTTTTCTTCACCGTTTTGAGAGCAGTGCATCAAATTATTTACACAAAGAAAAGCGCCTGTCTGGGTCGAACCTACGACCTACAACTCGTAAGTCGGGGTAGTATCACTGAACCACCATCGCCGCTTCAACAATATTCACTAAAAACAATAAAAAGCCATACTTATTTTATTCAACAGCTAAGTCTCATTGCCAAGATTTCGAATATAGGTTACGATTTTATTTGGGAGCCACATGAATAGCCTTATAGGTAATGAGATAAAATGGAAATACTATTTTTGATTTGTAATGATTCTGAGAATCGATTACAGCTAAAATCAATGTCGTAATTAAAATTCCAACCTAACTATACTGAGGTAATGTTCACGTAATTTCGTAGGTACCTATCTAGCGGTGAAACTCATAACTAAGTCCATAAAAAACAATGATAATAACAGGGTTATTTCATAAACGTGCCTGCGTCAACATTTTCAAGTTTAAAAATTATTCGATACTCATTCCAAATATTAATTTTTAAACTTTCAATTAAGCACGTTTCAGTTAATTCCATTCAGAATGTATCCATTCACATGTAAGCAACAGTAAACGTGAACCAACACGTTGAGTTTGTGTGTTTGTTTAAAAATATTGTGTGTACACATACTGACATTTGTGCGGTGTATCGGTGGAGCGTGACGAGTGACGAGCGTCGTCGCGTGGCTGCTGCGTGGCAAACTTGCCATCCATCATGGCGGCGGCGCGTTGTTTACTGGTGCCGACACCCTGTATACACGCCACTATGATTCATGCGTGCAGTGTCTCAGCTTGCTCAGTTATTTTTATAAAATGTTGTAAGTCTTTGAGACGTTAATGGTAAAGATGATATTTAACACCAGATTTGTTGGTTTATTATAGCGAGTACTCCATAAAACTTTTTAGTTTTAGCAAGATTGTGTATATTTGCATGTCTTATTACACTCTTCTTTTTAAGTACCTACAGCAGTCTTCAATATAGGAACCAGAATAAAGAAACAGTGGCTTTCCTGCTTTTTATTTGTACTGGGATATTTCGGTCACTATACCTACCCGGGACGGCAAGTAATTCTAGTACCCGACCATACGTGTCCTCCTTTCCTAATGAAATAGAGAGGCGCCACGTTTCAAAAGCAACACAGTCACAACAAGTATTTTGTACACGGCACGGTTTCTTTACGGTACGGTGTATAAACCTCGCCGTAGAAAAAACGTGACTGATCCATACAACACTGACGACCGTGCCTAAACACGGCGAATAAACCGTAGTTTTTCACGGCAAGAAAAACGTGTATGTCCAAGAGTTTTGTGATGAGAAGGTGGTCCCAGTTCTAAAACTGAGCAATTTACAGCATTTTGAGGAGCTATTCTGCTCATCACGCCGGAGATCCCCATCAGATCTTCATCAAATATTTATGAGACCAACTTAAAGTTACTACCTTTCAAATTTTCGAACCATCGAAATCGGATTTCATAAGGCGGAGATATCCAGTAGGGCTACTGGATATCTCCGCCTTATGAGATCCGATTGGGGGGGCCCCTTTTTGCCCCTTTTTAGAGAAAGTAAGTAAGTCCCATCAAAAATCCCGAAGACAAAAAAATGCTATAAAGTCGTCAAACCTGTATACCAAGTTTCGTCCAGATCGGTTGTAAAATACGACATGTAGAGGAGTACTAACAAACTGGCACACAAAAAAGAATATCTGGCTAGCCGGATACTTGGTCTTATTTTCGAAACCAACCTGTTTATTTAAAAAGTATGTACATGGTCTGTAAGGACATGGTATCTAATTATAATGAATATTTAAAATCTACTAAAAGCAAATTGTGATGGTGCGGTTGAGCGTGCGAACAGATTTTAACATGCATAATAACGTTCGCTTCGGCTTTGGCAGTCACCGGTTATCCGGTATCCGGCCAAATCACTATCCGTTGCAACTCTACTTTATTCCTGAAGCTACAGTTTCCCAGAAGCGCCACCTGGCCGTCATATTATAACGACCGTCACGAAAATTTTCAACAGTTTTTGACATTAAGGTGTCAAAAACGCTCTTAATTTGGACAGCCGTTATTGTGTGACCGTTCACCGCTTCCTTAGGAAACCAATTCTTAACCAAGGTATTTTTGTTTCAGTTCCGGAACATTGTGAACAACATATACGTAGTTGGATACTCCTTGTCGGTGGCCGCTTTGCTGATCTCAGTCTTCATTTTCCTCTATTTTCGGTAAGAAGCTTCCCGGATCTACCATTCGTGTTATTTCAATCCAATATGTTTTATTTTATCTACCAATCATCACAGTTCATTGATATTTCTAATATTATTGGAAAACAGGATCGAGTGCAATGTATATGTTACGTAAACAAACTTTTTCTCTCTGATTATAACAAGCTGTTTGACCGAAATGTTTTGAATGAAATATGTTATTGGTAGCTGCATTGCTACATGTGTTGCAACGTATGAAGCGGCCATGTTAACTGTGACAAATAAAAACTTAACAAGCACATAACGTGGTCGAGTTAACTATCTAAATGTGCACACGGATCCGCGGACAGTAGTCATTTTAAATGAGACTATGAACTGAATTTGTAATGTTAATGTTAAATGGGGTTTTGCAAAAGCGCTACCTACTATGAAGCCCAAAAATAATTATAATTTTGACGCAGTCGTAACTGACGTGTTCTTTTACTTTTGTAGCGTTTCAGAGAGGAAGTTATTAGTATTCATATACATAATTCCATTAAGATGATTTCGCCAAATTGCCTACAGTAGGAAGACATAAAAGAAAGAGAAACAAAATAACAAATCGCAAATAACGCGATGTATATCAAAGCTGAGCCATAAACGGGCCAAGCACGGAATAAAGCGGCTGTGTTATGCATATATATTAACAATAAAGAGTATATAAAACTTCTGTGAGCCATACTCCCGAGCCTTCGAGTAATCCTCCATGCAAATATCTTGAAGTTCGAAACTGTTTTGAAGAGTACTTACTGTTTCATTTTCATTTACCAAAAGTGTAAACAAATGGTGGAGCTTGAAAAGTCATTAATTAAACATTGACTTAAAAAACTTTCACTGTCATACACACCACAGAATCGTGTTTAAAAACTTGTTTAAGTTGAGACATGACATTAACCAGACTGGTAATAAACCAAATTGGTTTAACGGCACTGAAGGTGTGGAAGCACTTTTGTGACTATTGTCAGGTACATGTATCCAAAAAATTATAGGTAGGTATTTCTATTGCCGATAGGTACACAAATAGTTTGTGATTGACGTATTTTTCATTCAATTTCAATTATCGTGGTTTTCCACGTACCTTGTGGTGGGCCTGTTCAAAACGTGCAATTTTCATTTTGCCGTTTTATGTATGGTTATAAAACTGAAAGTAATTTTGCGTCATATTTATATATAATAACCGACTATCTATCGAAAGTGTTATGGCCACATAAATTGGTTAAGGACAGTTTTATCACAATTTCCTACAGATAGATAGCCTTAATTGTAAATAAAGGGAAAATAAATAAATTACATACTTTTTCAGTGTTTTCAGTTATTAGTTTGATAAACTAGGAATTCTGAATTTTTCCCGTTTGCACAAAGCGACGCAAGACTTGCGGTATTATTACAGCAATAGACAACTTTTTTTTTTGGCTTATATTATCGACGGGCAGAGACGATGTTATTGTTTATTTTAAAAGAAAACATAGTTGTTCAAGAGGCAGCCGTCTATTTTTATCTATCAAGATTTATTCTAAAGAAATGAAACAAGAGATGTGCAGATAAAATAATAATATTTCGTATGTATAATATAAGTTCAAACAGGCAGTCAATCCAACGTCATAAAATATCAACAGCGGTTTAAAATCAAACGCTTGTGAAGTTTCCATGCATTATAGATTTGATGGGCACAATCCTGAACATGTTAAAGTTTAAGTAAATGTCGAAACTAATGTTAACAATTACAAATTAAAGGTTAAACTGTTCAAACGGAACGTGTGATGGGTTTTACTCGATTACAGCGGGTTCAAAATACGTCAATCAAATCGCACAAGTAGGTAAAAGTCAGTCACTGGACAATAAAACGAAGTGAACTTTTAAGTTCGGTACTTACTGCGTCACAGCGTCACATCTGCTTTATAAAACCCGTACACACGATTGTCCGAGAAAAACAAGGAACACTATGCAGTAAAACGAGTGAGAGAGCAAGAATTCTCAGCACTATCCTCGAAATGACCACTTTTGCACTGCACAATGACATCTAAACTTGAATGAATCGAATTTTCTGTCTTTTTTTGTCGCTAGCGTGGCACCCGCTTGTTTTTAAAACATTAACACTAGCGCTGCAAAACTATTGGGTTGCTGTACAAAGAAAACTAAATAAGGGATGGAAAAACTCACTCTAAAACGTTCAATTCGTTCAATTATTCACGCCTATTGCTTTTTTATACAATGTACAATGTAAATGCTACATTCTTAACGTTTTAAAATTGCAAGCGCTGCAGCTAGGAGCGCTACAAATTCTAATGTACTTTCCTATTTTATAGCAATGGGTGCATCCTTTTTAGAGTTCTGTGCCAGCATCATCAAGTAAAGTTGATTTATAATAAAATCTTGAACACAACTAGAAAATATAGAACAATATTTTTAATGACTAACTAACTAACTATACAAATAATAAAAACAAAATTAGACTTAGGCGTTGAAGTACTTGTCCGCATCGGTGTCATCCGGAAACCTGCCCAGAAGACTGGCAACATTGCCAGGTTGAATGGCAATGTTAATTCTTTAGCCAACGAACGAGCCAGCCCTCTGGTCGCGTGAAGTGTCGACCAGACGGCGAGAAATTTCCTTACCTTTGTAAGGTAATTTCGACGCGCAATCGGGCCTCATTTCGACCCCAAACGGTTCATATTGTACATTTTGTTCAAATTGTTTATATATTGTATTTATGGTTATAAAAAAACTTTGACCAGAGAAAAAAAAAAAAGTTTTTTGTAATGCGTTTTGTAGAACCAAAAACTGTAAATCTGATACGCAAATACCCGGTTTATTTCTATAAAAATCCCAAAATTTAACAGCTCAAAACTTCAATATTATTATATATGTCACCGTATAATTATGAACTTCGTTAGTTTATAATCTACTATTTCCGTTAAATTATAAACTGTCGAAAAATTGTGAACTGCAACGAACCATTTACAATTTAACGCATTATTTTTCGCTAGTTTTTTATCTTTCCATGGGAAACTGACAAATTGTGAACTGGTATCAAACTTGCTTGCGAAGTAACGCACCTTGCGCTAATATTAAATAGCCTGCCTGGCTGCGAGCAACTTGGAAATAGCGCTCGCCGGCCGCTGCCGCGGCACCGCTCGCTCCACTCGCTCGGCTCGCGCGCGGTTGGTCACAGTTCTAACCTAACCTAACCCATTTAACCCAGTTCACAATTTTTCGACAGTTTATAATCTAACGGAAATAATTCCGACAGATTATAAACTAACGGTTCTCACAATCTTACGGTGACATATATACAGTCTCGTAAGCCAGCTTGCCCAAATGGCGAATCTTATGACAATGATTTCATTGCGATTTGTGCGTTCTGCTCTGTGCTACTGTCGGTGTGCGCGGCACCTTATGCCTTGTTTACTTCACTTAGGGTCCTCCAATGCACACGGATACGAATCCACATCCACCTCTTCATGTCCTTCGCTCTCAACAACGTCCTCTGGATCATCTGGTACCGAACTGTCGTCAACAAGGCCAGCGTCGTTCAAGAAAATAGGGTAATACTGTGATATTTATACAACTTTTAAGCTGGTACTACACTTTTAACCTATATTTGCTCGAATATTTGCATCATTTTTACAAACAAATGTTCCGATAAAGTTCATTTTGTGTACTTACCTGAGTAAAATAACGCGAATATGGGTATAAATACGCCAAGTGAAGTGCCAACGTTAGATTCCGAACACAATGTATATTCGAACATAAAATATAAATGCCTTCAAAAGAATTAGAAGTTTTTCACCCTTCTCTTCGCTCTTGATTTCGTCTTATTTTGCTTTTGAATAAAAATTCAAACGAATTACCTATCCAAACAGAATCCCAATTTATATTTTATGCTTTGGTCGTTTTCATAAACATTAGCCAAGCAATTTCACTTTTGTTTAACGAACGACAAAATTCTAATTGAATTTATGAAAGCGTAGCCTCAGAACTCTTTTTTTTATTTTTTTTATTAATCTGAATTCATTTAAAGAAAGTTTCATAATACAGGTATGGTGTCAAGTTCTGCACGTGGTCACCAACTACTTCATGCTCACAAGTTACGTGTGGATGTTCTGCGAGGGGCTTCACCTGCACATTGCCCTGGTCGTGGTAAATATAGACTTAATCCATACTTGAATTCGTAAAATCTTAATTGTACAAAGGAAACAAGAATCATGAGCAAGTCATTTGTAATACCTCAAATAATGTGTTTCACTCCGATTAATTACATCGCTTAATAAATGACCTTTATACTCAACAGGCCATATCAAAATTACTAAGTAGTACTGTGCGGTGAAGGAAACCGGCATGTCCTAGAACCAAAAATTCGAAGATATATGACATCTGCCAACCCGCACTGGGCTCGCATGGTGGATTACAGTCTCACAGAGAGGAGGCCTGTGTCCCAGCAGTGGGAACATTAAATAAGCTGATTATGTTACTGTGCAATTGACTACAAGCTAATGACAAAAACGCTTGGTCCGCTCCTATTAGTTTTACTGAAATGTCTCACTAAAAACTTTTAGACGCATGGAAATTTCCGTTTAATATCCTGTTCAGTAAACATACTGACTGATGCGGACAAAATTTCAAAGTTTCTCCGTGAAATAGTCACGTAGTGTGGAATACTCATGGGGCAAGGTAAACATGGGCAATATAAATCCGTTGTGTACTTAGGCGGGTCAGCCTTATTTTATGTGTAATTTCTTTAGATTAAGGTATATTGTACGTAATGCTATATTTGTTAGGATTATGTCGTTTGTAACTAAAATCCCTAAATTGCCCTGTGTTATAAATTGTGCATGTGATTACGTCAACTCAGTTGGCTTATTCGGTTGACAAAATATTATATTTATAACCTACGTATTAGTAATGTACAGTACCGACCAAAAGTCCATGAGCAATCTCACAAAGCAATAGACTGACGCTTCGGTTTGACTTACGACCTTCTTCTATAAGTTGTTACAATACTGTAAACACGCACATTACACACACACACTCACTTTGTCTGCAACCAATGACTAGTTCAATAATCATCATTCGTTTTTAGTTTCATTCGTCTTGTTCACATAAATATTAAAGTTTAGCAGGTAGACCACAAAAAACTAAGTAAATTATTTCGATTTCTGTGGGGTAGACAGATACAGTTCGTTACGAGTATTCAATTAATAGAACTTTGTTGGCTCGTGGATAATATTGGTGACGAGTATTTAGCGCAGTGTAGTGGTTATTATTATCAAAAAGCAGGCATAAAATATATTGAAGAGATCAGATCAGATCAGAGAATATTATTGCGCTGCGTAAAAGTGAAGTGAATATCTAATAAAACCGGACTAAGTGTGAGTGTTATCATTAATATATTTCATATTTTACCAAACATAAATCTTAATCAAGGGTATTGTTGATAGAACAGAGGTATTGTTGAGACAGAAGATGCCTTTAAAGTTTTAAATTCATTGTGAGGTTTAATTCGATTAGTGAACAATAAATAATAAGGTATTATGTGTAATAAAAACAATGTTTTTCTTTGTTCTAGAGAAATACTGTGAGGGTTAAGAGATATGAGGAAGGGGCTTATTATCGAGTAGCAGCGACGTCAAATGGTGAATGAAACAAATGGTTTCATACCAACGAGACATTTTGCTGAATTATTAAAAACACGTCATTATGAACCGTTCGCCGTGCACTCTGAAGGCTTGCATCACTGAAGACCAGCTAGAAAACCGTTTTTGACCTTAAAATATTGACCGTACCAACTTAATAAACAACAGATTCGTTATTGCATGAATTTATGGTAACGAATTTTTTAAGCACGTTTCAATAGGGTGTTTGTCGTATTTCTTGCAGATATACCGAAATTGTTTAATATTATTTTAGTAATAGTATTATTTTAGGATAAAAATTTGAGGTTTAGTTTCAATCTTCTTTTTGTAAAGAAAATGAATACTTAAGCTTTAACCTCAATAACAACCAATATTTACTAAAGTCAAATAAAATGTAAAATAATTAATACAAATAAAATATAAACAAACTGCCCATATTTAACCTTAAAATTACCTATTCTGTAAGTAGTTTTTTACATTTTAAGTAGTCTAATATTCTTATTTATTACTTAATTACTTCGACCATGATCAAAGCTTAATATTTATGGTGAAAAAATCCATTAAAAATTTAAAATATTTCATAATTTAAATATGTCTAAATAATACAAACTGCTTCTAAGTTTCTTGACATCTATTTCACATCTTATTCAGCTGAAGTAATGATAAATAATTGTAGCAGTTTATTAACTTATGTAAAATAAATATAACGAATAAACATATTTTTTTTAACTTTGTTATCATATATCACGCATTTTTTATTCTAAAACCTTTATTGCAATAACAACATAAAAAAGCAGCAATATTTAAAAAATATTATTATCGAAAACAAAAATAATAATATTTGCAAAAAACCGCACTGTGTTTCACGAGATTAGAACCTGAGGCAGTTTGAATTCCATACCAACGCTTAACGCTTTCTGCTATCTGCGCTTGTTAAGTTACTATCGAATTTTAGCAATGCCATTAACTGGTCAAGTTCACGCGCATAGTGCGTGTGTGCTAGCATGTTTAAAGCGACGGAAATATATTGTTGTTTCGTGTAACTGCGTTATCTGTGGTGTGTGTATCGTGTTGCTTACACATACAAATGTACGAGCTATACCGCGTGTTCACAGCAATACGACTCTTAGCGTGCTCATGCACTTTTGAGCGCTTACTGTACATAGAACTGTACTAGTGGCTTGTCACACTACTGATTTTTCCACACCATTTATTGCATTTATTTCTTAACTAGTGCTGTTCTAGTTATACTACTTAAATTAGATAACCTTCAAGTTACGTATTAGCTAATGATATTTCACCATTTAAAAGTTTTAATTGGCAGGAAATTATAAAATTATCTTTATCAATCTGGACGACCCTTATTTTTTTTTTAATCTTAATTTCCTTTTGATTAAATAATTCTGTTAATACTTTTAGTATGGTAACGTAGTTTTCATTTATCTTTTTATTTAACTGGGAGTGCCAACTTTCACAAACGTTGTTGGTTCTATGTCTTTGACCAACTACATTCCAGTCGGCGATATATTGTCCTCTCGGCCTAAAGATGAGCCACCCGCTTTGAGTATCAGACCTTAGAAAATAACTATGCCCTTCAAAACACTGGAGGCCAGTAAAATTTTCCTCTCCAACTAATCGTGACTTAACTGGAGGATATTTTTGAAATATTAGCATCAACAAACCAGTTGTCCCCTGAGTTTCGAATAGGTACGGTAAAAGTTCTAACTTCGTGAGAAATATCTCACAACAATTCATATTCATATTTCCTGTTTTCTTGTCATATTTTAGGACTGATCTGACTGCCTAACTTTTTCCCAGTATCATAAGATTATCAAAGTTTGTTCAGTTCTACTGTCTTTGTTGAGCGAGTACAAACCGGTGTACTCATTCATCAATTTAGTTATCTGATTGTTTATTTTTGATTTTTATTTAAAGAGTATCCAACCATTAATTACTTACTTAGACTTATTAATTATAATATTTTAGGAAAATCGTCTACTTTTATAATGTTTGTAAATATGTGAGCACTATGTATCACATAATTCAATTATATGTCGTTGCTTCATTTTTAATTTTTACCTATTATGGTATAGTAATTTTATTCTAGGTGCATCGTCTTCACATATAATTATTTAACTAATGTAGGTACCAATACAAAATATTACGAGTATAAAACATTTTAAAAGAGTAACGGTGGAGTTTCTTGCCCATTCGTCTCTATACGAAAACTACCTTTTGGAAGGGGCGCCTAGAATCAATTCTATTATTTTGTCAATTTTGACGTTCAAAAGTGCTATACAAGGGCCTATTTGAAATAAATGATTTGACTTTGACTTTGTACAGTCCGTACGATCGTCCGATGATGTGACACCTTTTTAATGAAAACCTGTCACTCAAATTACTTGTTAGTACTTACTTGTGATTAGTTTAAACAGTATGTGCCATATTTCCCGCAAGGTACCTATTATGCTTCTGAAATTGAAACTCTTCATCATCGCATGTTATAGATAGGTATAAATCTTTCCGCAGTGAATGTTTACCATGATTTATAAGTGTTATGAACGGCTGATGCTAATGGGTGTGCGGCACAGGTGTTCGTGAAGGATGAGGTGGCCATGCGATGGTTCGTGCTTCTTGGTTGGGGTGGCTCGCTGGTCATCATTATGATTTACGCAATTGCCAGATTCTTCACGCCCGGAGCAACGGAGAGGTTTGTGATTTACACTAATTTATGTAGTTTTTTTAGTTTAGGTAATATGCTTAAATTAAATACAGTGTGGTATAAGAAGGTCGGGGAAGGTAAGGTTAACAGGCTTATACTGTCCTCCCATACCTATTAACACTGTTATTTGAAGACATTGTAAGAGCCAATTATTTTTTAAAGAGTAACCGTGTAGTTTCTTGCGGCTCTTCTCCATAGGAAACCACCAATTGCACCTAGCTTCTGACGTTTCATAAGTGCCCATCTATAAAATATTTTGATTTTGATTGTTGGTACCCTGGCTTTCAATAGTTAGCGATATATTTTAAGTTATGCTAGATGAATGCTGCGATGGCGTCGCTTTTCAAAACTTAATAAAAGTAATGTTAACTTCTAATATTACTTTCCGTTTTGCACGGTTGTTACACAGATGACCTTAGAACTAAGTTAAACTAACCTACACTGTGAAATCCAACCCAGCGAGTGTTATTCACAAAATAAAGAAAGAAAGAAAATTCGTACACACAGCTTACTCAACTATGGTACCCCAGCAAAAGACACGCAAGTTCAAATCCGACGTACCGGCAGCGGCGGCTGGTCGCAGCTTTTTGTATATTTACAAAAACATTTTATAATAAGTATATCGACAAGCAACGCAGCAACCTACAGAAGAATACTTAAATAATGTTAGTAGCAATCAAGTTAGCTCGATCGCTTGAAGTGGATCTAATTGGAGTTTAAATTCCCAGAAACGAAGTTTTCTTTTTGAAATTACAAACTTTTAACGTTTTTCAATGTATAGTCCTTTTTAATAAAAATAAAGTAATGCATAGTCTTCTATAGGAAAGAAGACTATACATTATTATAATTACATCTGTCGTTGACTTGACTAATGTTTACTTTAAACATAAAATGAATGCATACCCTGAAATTATAACAACCATCAGTTAGACAGAGACCGAATGAAAGAGAGAGAACGGACGATAGTCGATTATAAATTCGTTTGGCCAAAACTAGTATTGAACAGCGGCGTTGGGCGATCTATTGGTTCGAAATTCGAATCCACGTCAAACCATTCACTTTTTAAAAGTGATTACTTTTAAAAAGTGAACGGTTTGACGTAGATTTAATATCATCGTAACAAATTCAACGTTGTAGCAGTACCTATAAAGCCGGGTCACACGCGAAACATGAAAACATGGCCGGCTTTATATTTTAAAACTTGAGGGGTCCCCACATAGTGACGCTGTCTGTACCTAGATTGTAAGCACGCGCATTGAAAATAGACCGCATATGAATTTTTATTCGGTACATGGAATAAAAAAGGCCCCGCTAGAATTCGCTCTTACACAAAATGGACCAAATGGATATTTTCAAAGTCCCTTATCAGGACAGGCCGCTTTAAAATGAGAAATGGGCACACGTCATGTACAGTTTGAAAATTTTTGCTCTGTTGTAATTTTATTCCAAGGGAAAGCGCATGGCCTTGACCCAATGTGCGCTTTTATAATTTCTAACGTTACGATATTATCATGGACGTCCCACGTCCATAAAATATATGGAAATACGTGCACGTTATAACGTTATCGTGGACGGAAATTTAAAAGCGTCTTTAGTATATTTTTCCATACATTTTACTTACCTGGGTTATCATGATGCCGTGACAAGGACGTGGACGTCCAAGATAATAACGCCATGTAAGACAATATAAAAGCGCTCATTATGATTTTTAAGAGGTGAACATGGTTTGGCCAGAGGTGGAAAAAAAAACATGTCTACCACCAAAAATAATAAGGAGCAAACACACTCAATGCACATTTTTATGTCTCAATGACAGTAGTCTATGTTTTTTATGGATTACCATATGAACAGAACAGACGAACATAAAAACGAACAGCCTGTAAAACGGTCAATGAAGCTTGTGATAGCGGTTGTAACAGCCGTGGAACCGTTTCGTTCATAAACTGCAAATGGAAAATGCAATATCCTGCAGTATTACGGATATCTAACAAAATAGTACGGTCACCGAAATAAAAAAATATTTAGTATTTTTGACATCGTCATGGGAATTTGTTTGAAACTTAACTAACTTAAAATTGACTATGGTCCGATTCTCTTGTCACAAATGCCTCTATCTAAACTAGAATAAAAATCACTAAAATGTTGTTTATTCCTGTCAAACAACGATTTCCCATTCTGAAATAGACTATATGTGACATAACTTAACTACATTTTAGTTTAAAAGCACTAAAATGACACTGAGATATTAATTTAGTGAAAATGGCAATTTTGCTATTCTGAATTTGACGTTTTTCACCTAAAATTTTGATTTTCTAACTAAATCTGACTATTTCTAATCGCAATTAAAAACGTGTGGAATAAAATTGGTAGTTATGAACTTTAAATTAACACCAGCACCTCGACTTCAGATGCAAAAACAATACCTACTGAATCTTTTTTTTTCTTTTGCTTGCGTCTTGAGAATGGTGTGTCCAATCGCAAAAATAATGAAAATTCCGACCCAAATAAAAATAAAACCCTCAAACCCCTGACACTCAACATGTAGGTAATAATTTTTCTTATTTTCCAAACAAAAGGTGAAAAAGTGTAAAACACGTCGAAGCCTACAAAGCGCGCCTCCGGGTCTAAAAAAAATTCACGGTGTAGGGCAAGCAAGTATCACGTGTGGAGTCGCGATTGTCAAATTCGATTTAGTTGTGTCAAAAGAATTTATTTTGCAGAATAGCTTTAAGATACTCATAGCCAAAAGTAAGGAATTTTAGTGATAGTTTAGTTAGATGTACAAGAGAATTGGCACCAATACCTACTAGAGCTGAAGGTATGGTCAATCTTCTTAGAGTATCGCTGGCAAAAAGTTCAAACGTGTTTGGCCTAAAATTCAGCTACACGAACTCCGCTCACTGAGGCAGCCATAAGATCATGCATCAAGTGCATAGGTGACAGGGCATCAAGTGCATAGGTGACAGGGCATGAGGCGCAGGATAGAAGGTGGGCTATTGTCTGTGGGAAGGTGCCGCATACGCACTTGTGATATAAACGTCCTTAAGGGTATCACAAAAAAACGTAAGAAAATTTGAATTTCGCTTGCTGTTTTAGCGCGTCCCTCTTAAACTGACGCAGGTGCGCCTGTTGCAATTCACGTCTCCATGTATGGAGAGGGTTTATCAATGTACTCTAGGGTGCAAAGATAATAATTCAGCTGCCACTTTTGGTTAATTTCATAACACACAATCAAAGCCTTTCATTTTGACAGTTCACCAACATTAATGGCGTAATCACGATGTTGAACAGACGAATTTTTCAAACATATGAAGCAGTTTCCTTCGATTTTTTTCGGATTATGATTGAAAGTGTGTTACGCAATTAGAATGCTGGCCAAGTTAATTTTGCTTATACTCTCTGGACTTATGTAAAGATCTCTGAGAACCCATGCGTTTCAAAGTAAACTAAACTCATGTCTTTCATTTATTTCTAAACTATGTGTAATACTAATTTAATTGTTTACATTTTAGGTGCTGGATGGACCAAAGCGATACATTCTGGATAATCATCGTTCCAGTCATGCTGTCTTTAATGGCTTCATTCGGTGAGTATTATTAGAAAATTTAAGTAAGCAAAAAATTCTAGTGTGAACTCTGGTGGTATCTGTGGCCAAGAGCAAGACAGGAGACGTATCGGACAAGTCAAACTGACCTATTTCACTTGCCACTGTCATAGCCAAGGTCCTTGAAAGCGTACTTAACTCACATCCAAATAAGCATGTGCAGCTCTGTGATGCGCAGTTTGGATTCCGGCCTGGGCTGTCAAAGGAGACTAGAGATGTGTCCCTCACTCATGAAGTGCCTTGTTTGAGGTACTCGTGATCGCAAATTGAAAGAGTTACTCGAATTTCAACATTGAACTACATCACTCGTTCACGCGTCCTCACTTAAAAAAATTGACATTGAGATTATTGACGCGAGTACTCGCTAGTGAGTATTGATTGATTGAGTGAGGTGAGGTCTCAAAATTTTGAAAACACAGTAAACATTACAGCAGCTATTACTATGAACTCTAAACTCTAAAAACATTAACATTAGATTGGTAATCAAGTGTCAATGATTCGTTTATTTTGGCGATCAAAAATTTATGAGCGAAAGAAAGTTATGTGTATGAGGGAGACGTAAAAATCGGAATCATGAGTACTTATGAGTCGACGCACCCGTCCGTTCCGCTGCCTTGGACTATCAGCTGAATTCGGCTGAGTTCGGCTCGGGCTCGGCTCGTGAGGTGAATACGCCGACGTACGACTCCTAGCCTCAAATGAGGGGTACCTCGTAAGGACCTCGCGAGGTAAAATGAGATACTCCCTCAACCTCATATAAAAATGATGAGTTACCCATCACTAACGGAGACTGCTATTGTTACCTTGAAGCACGCTGTCAAAGTATTACACGAATAGAAATACACTTGTTTATGCGGTTTTCCTTGACATGTCCAGGGCCTTTGACCTTTCGCATACGATCTTCTTCAGCAAAAGCTAAAAGAGACAGCGATGCCTCCAGAGTTCGTATTACTCCTTAAGCACTGGTACCTGAACCAAGAGACTCAGGTGCGGTGGGCAGGAGACCTGTCGGAGCCATGCCAGCTGGAGTGCAAGGTAAGGCAGGGGGGCCTGTCCTCGCCTTTGTTCTTCGGTCTGTATGTTAATGCACTGATTGAGCGACTCAACAGCACACGTGTCGGCTGCTACGTAGATGGAGTTTGTTTTAACAACATTAGCTACGCAGACGACATGATGCTGCGGGCTACCTCGATCGGTGCTCTCCGAAAGCTACTCAATGTGTGCGAGTCGGACGCTGCGACTCATGAGTTAATTATTTATAATAGCATTAAGACAGAGTTCATGGTCTTCAGGCCTGGCACCAGGTGTCCCACTACTGTCCCTCCTTTCCTAATGAAAGGTCACCTGATAAACAGGGTATATAAATTTCAATACCCTAGGCCATCTGGTTACTGATGACCTGAAAGATGATTATGGATCTAGAGAGGGAGTGCAGAGTCAGTTGTAGCGAATATGTTGGCCCGAAGATTTTCTCGATGTACAGACGTAATTAAAAGAACCCTTTTCCAGGTATACTGCACAGCACTGTACTCGGGAGCCCTGAGGTTCACATATACCCAAAACGCTTACAATGCTCTACGCATCCAATACAATAACGCATGCAGGGTATTGTTACGTTTGCCGCGCTTCTGTTGTGCCTCGGCAATGTTACTCGTAAGAAATCTGCGTTGCTACTCCGCAAGCTGCGTGGCATTCCCAACACTATCCTGCAATCGATAGCCATCCGCAGACAGCCCGCTTGTGTGCGCACTTGCAAACTAAGACAGCCTAAGCTATTTTTACTATTTAGCTTAGTAAGTTTAGTTACTAACGTTGTAGACCGCATTGTAGTTGGAATAAATAAAGATCAATAATAATTAAATCGTCATCAAGTTCAAAAGAGAAACATAATTATTGTCATAATTTGTGAATTTTTCACAATATTTTGTTAAAATAATGTAGGTAATTGTTAGTGGAATGGACTAACTTGTTTTTAAATAAGTACCTGGTCGACAGCTCTGCTCTGGTGAAAATAGAGAATGCTCATTTAATAGCATATGATAGTTCATACTAATTCCATGCTGCCATGTCATTATTCTATGGTAGCCATCTTGTTCTAAACTTTGGGCGACCGAGCCCTGCTCGGGTGAAAATACGGAAAAAACATTTTTTTCCAGATAGGAGACCTAGCTAGATCGACAATCGCCACGTTAAAACCCCATAATGCATCTTTCATCAAAATCGTTAGAGCCGTTTTTGCGAACGTGATTACAAATACACAAATATTGCTCATTTAATAGTACAGGATATATTTTTGAAATATTTTAAAATATACCAAAACGTTATTTTTTTCAAGATGTCTTGTTTTCCTGCTAAGGGCCAGCGTCATTTCGAGAGTGCTTCATGTTACATAATTGCGAAGACAAAAACTGGCACAAATTGTTCAAATTAGCTGTAGTACAATGTCTTTCAGTAATTTTACCCTAACTGAAAGGTTAGGAAGGCATTTTCCTGTTTCGACCGTCCTGCAACCAACCGTTTGTATATAAATCGGAGAAAACCACAAGACCAGTTATTTATTGAATCAGATCCCTAGCAAATTGGGCAATCCGTTTATATTTCCACATTTTATTGGAGGTCCTATAAATCGATAAAATGTAGACAATTGTATGTCCCGGGCAAAGTTGTAACTTAGTATCGATAGTACCAATGATTTAATTCATAGAATTTAAAACTAGAATGTAATAGGTACCTAGTTTTTTTTTTATTAATTTGTCCTTTTTTGTATGTTACTGACTAACATCCATTAAATATTTGCATGTCATCACTGCATGTCGAAATGTGTCTTTGCATTGAATTTTATATGTAACATCTTTTGTACCTGCCACATTTTATGCAAAGTACCTGGGCGATCGAGCTCTGCTCTGGTAAAAATAGACAATGCTCATTTAATAGTATAGGAAAGTTCATACTAATCCATGTATAGTACCTAGTTATTCCATGCTGCCATGATAGTAGGTAGTTACTAATGCCATGCTGCCATGTCATTATTCTAAGGTAGCCATCTTGTTCTAAACTTTGGGCGACCGAATTCTGCTTGGGTGAAGATACGAAGAAAACGAATTTTCCTAGATATGAGACCTAGCTAGATTGATTTTTCGCCCCCGTAAATCTTTATTGCAACTTCCATCGAAATCGTTAGAGCCGTTTTCCAGAACATGATTACAAGTATATACATATAAATACAAATATTGCTTATTTAATAAACGATTTTGATTTTTGATTTGATTTTTAATCGATACTGGTCTAAAACTGTAGGTATTTGTTGGGTTGACAAATATATAAAGTCTTGGGATGCGATGTTCACCAAAAATAATCCAACAAAATCGTAGTATTCGTTTCGAATCTATTGTAAAACTAACCCGGAACACTCGCTTGCATGGTCGCGTTTTCAAATAAAGAATTTATTTTTAAACATGTCTATCTCTCAGACCAAATAAAAAACCAAGACAGCGCTGCGAACAATACAGTGAAGCATGCCAAAACTACACCTCTGCTCTGTGCATACACGCTCACACGCACACATTTACAACCATTTACAATTAAACTACAATCAAACTACACCTTACTAAGTGCACACATGTTAACGAAACCGGCTTCACTTCACTGTTGATAGCGCTATGTCTTGGTTTTTAATTTAGTCTGAGGTCTAACTGTTA
Source organism: Agrochola litura (assembly GCA_949152395.1). NCBI lineage: Eukaryota > Metazoa > Arthropoda > Insecta > Lepidoptera > Noctuidae > Agrochola > Agrochola litura. Next base: position 10,160,052 of record OX424491.1, on the reverse strand, counting down.
TTCCGAATCGACCTTTGAAAGCCAGCATTCTTACGCCGACAATCGCCTATTAATAGGCATTAGTACTGTATGCATACGCAGTCTGCTGTCTAACCAAAAATAGTAGCAATATAAGTACAATATTTATATTTTCTTAATGTCCTTCAGGAATCATCGCATTTCCAAATACAAACGAATGCAAATTTGCATGTCCTTCAATTATTATTAGATTTATCGTGTATAATAATTAGAATTTAGAACAAAATACTTTCAATAAAATACTTAGTTCTAAATTCAAATCATTCGAAATCAAAACAACAACAATTTGTTGTTTTAATTTCCGTGTGAACTATATAGAGCTGTAAAACTATTTTCCTATTTGTCGTGCCTGCGACTTTAGCAGATTTCCTCCCATTTTTATATTATATTACATTAAGTTAAAAGAGTATTAACAACTCTATATACTCCAAGTCGATTGAGAGCGTCCAGTCTGCACCAAGTGCAAAGGGCAACTGTTAGAAAACCGACGACTGACGAAACACGAAGTTTGCCGAGGGACATTAAGAAAATATAAATACTATTAGGTACTTCACTATTACCACTTAGCTATCTTGTTATACTCTGTGCACACTGAGTACCTTAAATGCGTAACACACTTACAATCACAATCTAAGAGTTTTGAAGGAAATTCATAATCCATTGCTTCATAGGCTTGAAATTCGTCTGCTCAACAACGTAAATAACGCAATGAATGTGGGTAAACTGTCAAAATTAAACCTTTTGCGATCAATTGTCATTTTATGTATGTAACGCAATAACGCAATTGAAGTCAAAATCGGTTGAACGGACTTTAAAAAAGGTTTATTTAAATCTATAATCTTATTTCAAATGTAGTATAAGTACCTAAGTACTATTAGCCCACGTTCACACGGGCGCTTTTTATGGCAACGTTTTTATTTAGCGCCGAGAGTTGAAAATCCAACAGTGCGCTTTTACAACAAGCTAGGGTGTGCACTTTTGGTTTCTCAAAGCTCAACGCTAAAAAAAGCTAAGCTGACCGTTGAAAATGCAGAGTACGGTAAAAAAACGTTGCCATAAAAAAACGCCCGTGCCTACAATGGCAGTTTGTGTAGTTTATGCGGCCTACCCAAATGTCCTTTCTTTGGTATTGTTCGCCGAGTTGAGCTCCTTATGTTCTGAGTTGAGCTCCACGATTACTGACAAATGTTTGCACTGACTGGACAGGTCCACTCAAATCTGTGTGGTTCTTTCCTCAAAAGACCTTTTCAGACACTAATCTACATGGTCCTCGTATGACCTGAGTACCTGACCAAGATTATGTCTGGACTTTAAAAGAGACTGCGACCTCTGAGTTTGTTTCGGCCTTTCTTCTCAGAGTAGTCAGATAGGAAACGCCGAACTCATCTAGCTTATTTTTAATATTTTTTTTATACGACGTGTAAAAGTAATTCCGACATCCTATTTACAGAATAAAAAAAATCATTTCATTTCATTTCAATGGGTTTACTATCAACGGCCCGTTCATATAGGCGAACTAGGCGACGGCCTAGGGCGCTCGTATTAACGACGCGTGTCGCGTGTCGCGCTGGTCGCCTTTAGGGGGGCGGCAATCGTCGGCATCGAAATTAAAAAATAATACTGTACATTAATTTTTATTTACCTACAACTTGAAAATACTCCCAATTATTTACCCATTTTTCTACCAAAATGCGCTCATGGACATTTACGAAACCATCGGTACGGAAATCAAAAGCGAGTTTAGTTGATAGCCTCAACTCGCTCCATTGCAAAAAAAACCGCGATTTCAAATTTATTGCTTCTCTTGTTGTATGTTACAATGTTTTATTCAAAATTGTATAGTTTGACCGCGATCGTTGTACCGCGCCTGAAAGATATTTCTCGACGGCATGTGAAGCCAAGTCAGAGGCCCATGGGCAGCTTTAAAACTCTGTCACCAGGTTAGTCACTAACCACACGAAAAAGAAAGAACATAGTTTTATTTTGTCACGAATTTTCTTAAAAAGGCGCCGTTCCATCCTTTCGCCTAGGGCGCTAGGAATTCTCGGGCCGGCGCTGCAACTACTATTCTACTATCAACAGATTCTTTTTGACGAATGACGATAAAACTAATAAATTGGTCTAACGCCACAGACTGAAATCAGTTTGAAGGAGTATGTAACAATACTTCATAAATTATGTTGTTACTTATGTGCGCTTTTATAATTTCTAACAAGACGATAATATCGTGGACGTCCACGGCATCACGATAACACGAAACTAAAATGTATGGAAGACGCTTTTAAATTTCCGTCCACAATAAGGTTATAACGTGCATGTATTCCCATAATTTTATAGATAGATAGAATATTATTTATTATGTACACCATAAAAATTACAGACATAATATGTCTGTAATTTTATAATAGTAGTTTATGAAACTGTTGCATAATGAGGGGTATTAAAACATGAGTGTGATAGTATCACACGAATGTTTTAGTACCTAGGTAGTTATGTGCAGTTTCATACACTACTTTATCTACTCTCATACATTGGGATTGAACCTAATACTAAATAAAAGATCAAAGTTAAAGATCAAGAATAAATTAAAAAATCCCACGAAATTCAGTACTGCTGCTGATGCAGGCGCCATTTTTTTAGTTTACAGCACAACACCACACATGTGCTACAGCGGGTGCTGCTGTCCCCCGCTTAAACCTTCCATCACAAAAGTTGATGGAAACTCCTTGGTGATATTAACTTCTTGGATTAGCCCTGTATCGTAATAGAAAAAAAAATTGTTTTATAGCATTATTTTGTTACAGAAAAAGTGTTATAATATGATTCTATTTTTAAATTTCGGTATTGTGTTTATAAAGTATGTCAATATAAACTCGTTTTGAAGTTTATAATTCGAATATTACGATATAAGAGTAAGATAATTAATTGATTCAGGCGTGACCTTGCGGAAATCCATTATAAAATACAATAGACGTAGATATATTTAGTAACCTGTTCCGCTTAGCTATTTCTAAAGAGCCATAAAAAACTCCTGAAAGAAATCGAGTCCTCGAGAAATCGACTCCTGAAAGTGTTCGAGTTCGCAACAAGTCCATCGTTATCCTGAGGATGCCTCGTTGAGAGGTGAAACACGTGTCGATTTCTTTCAGGAGTTTTTTATGGCTCTTTAGAAATAGCTAAGCGGAACAGGTTACTAAATAGGTATATCTACGTCTAAGTAAGTATTGTATGATATAAGAGTAGATAAAAATAAATATTTCCCTACCTAGGCGATATATCGTCACGTTAAAAATGATAAAAGCGTGCAATCTCAGAATCAAATTCGTACTTACCCTTTATTGCTTTACACAAACCTAAATAAAAATGCCTTGGAACAAACTCATTTACTCTTGGAAACATCCCGTAAGCCATTACGTTGCCTTAAAATGGCCCCGTTTTTCTTAATATCAATTAATGTGCACCAATTTAGAGCCTTGAAATTCGGAGGAGTGTGAATATTGTGTTTATTTTCTTGCTCTCTAAGATATGCCTTGTAATTATAACAGTTGTGAGTGAGGTCATACTTACAATATGGAACTTATATAATTCAAAACTCTTTCATTATTTAAATATACATTGTATAGGAGTCAAGAAATAAGTTGATATTTTATTTTTAAATTACTTATTTTATAATTCACTAACGACCCGCACATGCTTCGCACGGGTGCAATCTACTTTCCGCACAAGTTTTTTATATTTTTCTTTCATAAGAACCTTCTCCTGATAATAACAAACACAAAAAAAAGAATTAGCGAAATCGGTCCAGCCGTTCACGCGTGATGTGGGAAATAGGGATTCATTTTTTATAAATTTCGCAAGGATATTGTCAAATCAGTGATATTATGATTTCACATAAACATCACGCCTTGTTTCCCCGAAGAGGTGTCCCTGTAGCAGGTACACCCACATTTCGCCAGTTATGTTTAAGTCCCATGTAATAGGGGGCGAGCCTATTGCCATCAACCGGGCACAAATCCAGACTCCAAGCTGCTACTGAGAAATTTCAGATAGAAAAACCCAATAACACTTTGCCCGACTCGGGAATCGAACCCAGGACCTCATGCTCAGCAGTAGCGCTTGCGACCACTAGTCCAATGAGGTAGTAATTATAATTTCACTAGTGAAATTATAATTGCACGAAACTTTGTCAACCGCCTCCATTTCTCACAATTTAACGGGCTCATTTCAGTGACATTATAATTCCACTGGACCCACGCAGTGATATTGCAAGGCAATAATAGTTTGACAATTTAACTGTATGTGCAAGCCCGTTAAATTGTGAGACGGTCAATGATTGGTCCGTTTCCAATGTCATACCTTACTTGTATCATAAAATGAAGAAACTTCTACAAGTTATTATGCAGATGAAGAAGAGTTGACCAATCAAAACGCATGAATACCCCACTACAAACTTAAGTCATAATATACCTAGGGTTTTATAAAATCATTACAACGTTCGTGAAATTACAATAACACTACTTAAAATAAGCCCGTTTAATTGTGAGAAATGGAGGCGGTTGACAAAGTTTCGTGCAATCCTTGCGACATATATATAGATTATTTCAAGTTACGTTTTTTTATTCGAACGGAACGCAAACTCGAAACGCGTTATCTTCGAAATTGCAGGAAGTGACCTTTTTTTTTTTTTGGGTGGGAAATTATCAAATAACTTCTCCCGCTCTGGGTGGAGCGGGTGGGCGTGTCAGACTTTTACGGACTAAAACCCACCCGTGTTCCTTCGGTTGCCCTGTTGCCGGGGGCCACGATTTCCCTATCGGTTTTCTTCGAACCCCCGGCAGGCATTGGCCCTAGCGGACCCCGTCAATTCTGCTGACATCTCTTTGAGGCGCGCGTGGAACACAACGCGCCGTCCGACCCGGGCTTGGTCCTTATCGGACGGCGAGCTACCCATTGCTCACCGTCCGCAAGCCCGCGCCTACGGTGGCCGGAAATCGGCTCGCGATTCCCGCCCCGGGCGTCTCCTCCTGCGGCGGTTAGGGGCGTGAGGGCAGGGGAAGTGACCTCAAAAGCAATCAATCACATATTGAATATCTTTTCGTAGCAAACTAGTTGAATTCTTACTGAGTAAAGTTAGTAAGTGTCATTTCTGCTTAAATAAAGCACAGAATATAATTTTATTTATATGATTTGTGGGTAAAAAAGAGATGTAAACAAAGCAGTATCGTGGTAAATGATGTCACATTATGGCCGCGACAATAACGGACGTTAATGTAGTAGAAAATTGTTGTAGTTTAATAAAAAAAATGCGCAACAAACAGTGCCTACTTGGTAACATTTGACTTTTAATACTTTTCTTGGATTAATAAATCCAAGAAAAGTATACTGTGCTACACTTATTAAAAGAAAAAAAAACTTGCACATTCCTTAGTGTCATGCATTTCTACGTCAGTTATTGAAAGGAAACTTACAGGCAAAGTTAGACTAATACAACAAAATCTGTGCTCAGTTATTTTCCACAGAACACGCACTTACAAAAAAAACGGAGGTGAAGAAATGTTTTCCTAAAAAAAATCAAAAAACCACAAGTTTAAGTCCATAAAATCTCCCATAGGGAAACTTTTTAAATCGTTATTAATTATCTACTACAAAACAGCTACAAATTCACAGAACATTATTAATACCTAACTGTAACTAAATCCGAGGAAAAACTAAAACTCTAAGAGTAAATATATTTTTTTCGATACTCGATAAATTTTAACAAAACATGTTAATTAATCCAATAAAATAACTCATATTAAGCTTTTAGAAATAATAAACAGAATCCAAATCGAGCCAATAACATCGGAGATATGGCAAAAAATGTAAAGCAAGGTCACAAACGCTACTCAAAATATAAAAACCCCCCTTTTAAGTTAATTTCCGAAAAAAACATGAATATTCAGAAAAATACGGGCGGTCACATGCATGGGCATGTGACCGCGACATTGTATATCTATGCTGATAACTAATTACAAATGTCGGTCACACATCTCTAATTAACATGCTTGCACCGGGGGAATACAATCTTAAGCTGAGCCTACCGGGAAATAAGTGCCCGGCAACAGTTACCGGAAGATCGTGGAGCAATCTAGTTTAATTCCTGAAAATTGCTTCAATTATTTTAACATGATCTAATCTTTTTTTTTTGCTTTACCAAAGATGTAAACAACAACGGCCGCCCGAAATTGTTTATGGTTTAGTGATGCGGTGATATGAATTTTGAGTTATGGTGCTGTCGATTTTACAAATAATATTTGAACATAGAATAGATTGAATCATTTGAACTTCGATATTTTCCGTCTGGTTTTTATTATTATCTTATGAAAACTTTACTTCAAATTAGTAGTTTTATTGATAGACCACTTTAAAAGAAAATTGCAAAAGATCAACGCCGAAGGCTTCATCTCCGCTCTTATAATATACCTACTTACCCAATTTTTTCCAGACGCTAAAGTCCGGTATACACATACGACATTTTTTTTAATATTATTATCTTGTTATCAATATTTGAGTACTTTTGATAAACAAATATTGAAAAAAAACGTTGTAAATAATGTCGATAACTATTACAAAAATAAATGTCGACGAGACAAAAAGGATGTCAGTCTTTTGACGTTTCGTATGAATTCAAAAATTTACCAAGATGTTCTATAATATTGATGAACAAATAGCATAATAGTTTTGTGGTGATTCACAGGATGAAAAAGTGTTTGTGAAAATATGAATATGCTATTAGGCGCGTATTTAATCAGCGACGCGCAGATATCGTGTATATTACCAGACAAGTTCACTGCTTTTGGTCCCTGGCCACAACCTCGGGTTAGTAGGGTTTACTATCTAATTGCTCCATAATAAGATTTAGATTTATTTTTTCAACCTACTTCTAAAAAGAGGGGGGTTAGCAATTCGAAAGTTCATAAATTTTTTTTACTACCAAAATTGTGTTGGTAATAAATCTGCTAGGGTCGGTTTCCAGTCTAACTAGATGCAACTGAATACCAGTGTTTTACATGGAGCCTATCTGACCTCCACAACCCAGTTTACTGGGTAATACGATACACCTTGGTAAGACTGGTTATCAGACTTTTGGGCTTCTGACGACCCGTAACGACTGTCAAAGATCTACAAATGATAGCCGGTACCAACGGCTTAACGTGGTTTCCGAGGCACAGCGATCAACAATTTTTGTATTTTATTCCACAAATGATCACATACTTAAATATTTACCGTCATCTTGACAACAGATAACTGTGCAATCTAATTGCTCCTTAATATGCATCGTAAATAATGTTTAGTTAAATAAGATTAAGTTAAATTATTATTTTATGACAACCAAAAAATGTGTTGGTAGGTAAGTAATAAATATATTGCTTGAGTAAAGTTGCTCCATATCGCACAATTGGCGATAACAAATGCTAAAAATGTAACATCGCAGTGATCGCTTGATTTATTGTCGTGACGTCACATTTGACCAACATTGCCCAAAAATAAAGAATTTAAGTTGCACGTGGTAGCTCTCCGTTACAGGGAATTTGCTGAAACAAAAATGGAAGGCCTTCGGATTTCCGAACCACATGTTACGGACCCGACACCAACAATCAAGGTACAGGGAAACATGACTAACTGAAAAGCTTGTAACGTTACACGCAACTGACCTTTTTGACCTCTTACCTGTTAACCGACTACGAAAGTAATAAATATTTAATTTTTACCCTAAATAGTTTATATGAAGAGGTTTATTGTTATTAAAGGGTCATTTTGAATAACATAACGCCTGTATGTCTCAGGGAGGCAAAGGTGTATTATTATAATTATATATTATATAGATCTATTTTGTTTTATCACTCTAAAGACAATTTCCACGCAAACTCCGCCCCCATGCACCCCGCCACTCCACTATGTGCTAAACGCTAACTCATCAGTAATAAAGTTAAATATCGCGTGCGCTCTTTGAACGTGTTCGAACACGGAACTAAATGGCGTAAGTCTCAATTCTTATTTCGTTTATAACTAAAGTAATAATTGATCTAGAGTAAAAATACCTTGTGGCTGGATTATAAATTATATTTTCTTACTGTGAATACTTATTTTAGACTTAAAAGCCGAGTTATCTTGATTTTATTTAAATAATCTTTAAAAAAAGACTTTATTTTCGAATAAAAATGAATCGAGCGAAAATGTTACAATTACGTAACTGTCTTGTACATGGAAAGAAAAAGATCCAATAAATCATATACGAAAGTTCCATTTGATTGTATGCGTGACTGTTTTAGAATATTAATGCAAATTAACATACAATTTAGGAAGCCTCCTCTTTATCGTTTTGTATGCTCGTGTTTCTGTGACACATAAACCTATTTTTCTTTCTAACTTCTTGTTAAATACCGTTTCGTCAGTTATAATGAAGTAAAAACAGATTTTGGTAATTGCTGCCAAGACATGTGTCACATTACATGCTTTTGTCACGGTTTACGAAGATATTATTAATAGATTCATTCTATATTTGTTTCCACGGCACTAGAAGCCGTGTATATTCAACAAAACAAAAAAAATGCACATTACTGCCAAGATATAATGTGTCACGGGTACTATTTAATTTCGTAGGTATAGGTATACAAGTTTCGACACTATTCATGAAGGCTACTCCACTCAGTGACGTCACTTAAATATTAATCAAACATTACTTTCATTTATACTTTTCAATCAAAGTTAATGGTTGAAGACTGAGTATATAGTTAAGACTATCATAACGAAGGCTCATTTGCATTGGTCGATGGGGCTCGTATGCGGGCTGCGGGAGATTTCTGTAAGGCATGCCATGGCGCCCGACTGTAGGGAACCATTTTCATTAGTTGATAGGGCCCGCATGTGAGGTGCTGAAGATTTCTATAAAGCATGCCATGGGCCCGTATTGGTCGATAGGGAATTGCGGTATACGGAGAACCAGCACCGCACGTTTGGCAGTTGCTTTGAAGTCTCTTCTTCATTGGTCATTTGCATTGGGTGTGTCTCCGTACGCTTTTTACCGACCGATGAATTTCATAGGTCGCTACGCCCGCTACGGGGATTCCCCTCAGACAGTGTACCGACCGCGTTAAGTGCCTGCTACACGGTCGCCAACCGCGTCCCGACAGAGGTGACCCTGGTGGTTTACAACTGTGTAGATGGTGGTTTACAACCAAATTTCAAATAGCTCTGCCTGCCGCCAATCAAGGTCACCTCTGTCGGGGACAAGGTTGGCAGCCGTGTAGCAGGCACTTTATCGACTTATAACTTTCAGTAGTCCCCGCCTGCGGGAGTCACCGCGTACATCGACCAAGTTATCGACTAATGAAACATATAAGATGAATTCTCCAAAAAAAAAAAGTTCGCATTTTTTATCGTATAATATATGGTTCGGTCATTTTGACTAGATAAAACTGGGACGTTGCTCTGTGGGAAAGGAAAATGGGGTCCTTAACAACACGGACGGAATTTTCCTTAAGTAAAAGCAACAAGATTCGCAGACAACCCGAAGCCATTATTAGGTTTGCTTAGATAATTGCAATCTTTATCTAAATTAGAGACAGGTAATTTATTGCTTACATGCATTTAACATTTTTAGGAGAGGCCTAAAGCTAGAATTTGGACGATTTCGTTACACCACGAAAGGCTCTCAGGTCAAATAGTAAATACTTAATTGCCCTAAATAGGAACACAAATTAACATTGAAGAAGGTATTATCAAACACAACTATTTCATGCAGAGTAATCTAAGTAGATTTAGGGAAAGATTCGCACTTTGGCTTAAATTTTCTATGTTAGCGTTTCATACAAATGTGAATTATTGTCTTGCACGTAATAATAATGCTGTTGTTTTTTTGTTTGAATGTGCTGATCTCTGGAACTACCAGTTGAATTCGAAAAATGATTTTTGCAATGGATAGCCCAATTTTTAAAAAAGGTTATAGTCTATTTAACATCACGCTACGACCGTTAGGAGCCGAGTAAAACGAAAAAAGTCAGAAAAACCGCTAAGTGAAAACGAAGTAATAGCGCGGGCGGGCGATGGGATGTGTCGCGGAGGGTCGGGGGGCGAAATTTCACGCGAAGTCGCGGGCAGAATCGCGACGATTTTTTTTCATGTACTTGATTTTCAACGTTCTGCTTAGCGCCGAGAGTTGAAAATCCAACAATGTGTTTTTACAACGCACTGGGACGACAGTGCGCCCCAGCGCGTTGGATTCTCAACGCTCGGCTAAACACAGAGTTGAAAATCCCGCCGCGATTTTATTATGTCAGTGCGAACGGCGGCTTATACGTGAACGTGAGCAAACGTTTTGTACGAATAAAGTTCTATTTCGTATGAGACGCTTACTTGGCAAAGTGCCCTTGATCTATGGGTTTAACTCGCATCCCAGGGGGACTCCTCCTATTTCCTTAATATACCAAGATTAAAGTATCATAATAATTAAGTGTGCGTTATCCAGGATAGTGCCTATCTGTATTTAAATCCGTTGGGTTGCTATGCGTGACTAAGCTACTTACAAAATTAAATATTAGTCAGTATTAGTGGGATAATCTTCCTCATCATCAAAAATAATAGATTTAAATCCGCTGTTTCATAGAAAAGTGCAATACCTACGCGGTCAAAACGTATGGAACAGCTGATTTAAAAAAAAACCGACGAAAAATTTCAATCATGTACTGAATCCATGGTAACAGTTTTCGCATCGATGTCTCTGCCACCCTGTAGGTATGTGAAGAATAAATATGACAGTTTGACATATTTTCTATCAAGAGTTGCCAAACCGCAATATTTTTATCTAAGATAAAACTTTTTGAACAGGTAAATAGCCGACCTTATAATATTAAATCACCTCTAACAAACATATCAGATCTACCGAAAAGTCGCAGGGTAAGAAGAAATTCCGCCAAGCTTCCGCATCGATCCAATTTGCCGATAAACAAATTAAAAGTTAGAAAGAGTCACGTGACCACCTTAAATTAGGCGGACTGTTGTTGGAATAAATAAAAACTTAGATAAATAACACTAAGTACCTGGGCGACCGAACTCTGCTCTAGTGAAAATAGATAATGCTCATTTAATAGTATAGGATAATACCTACTAATTCCATACTGCCATGATAGTAGGTACTTACTAATTCCATGCTGCCATGATCATTATTCTAATGTCAATAGTGTCATGTCATTATTCAATAGCTTGTTCTAAAGTTTGGTCGACCAAGCTCTGCTCGGGTGAAAATACGGAGAAAACGAATTTTCCCAGATATGAGACCTAGCTAGATCGATTTTTCGCCCCCGTAAACTCCTATATTGCAACTTTAATTGAAATCGTTAGAGCCAATTTCGAGAACGTGAGTAGAAATATATATACAAATAAATATATATACATACAAATAATAGGATAGGATAGGATAACTATTAAACAAAATTAAGAATTGTAAATAATGAGCACATAGTGACAGGTGATAGGCTCGCCCCCTATTACATGGGACTTAAACATAACTGGCGAAATGTGGGTACACTAGGTATAGGTATACCTCTGCCTAACCCTTCGAGGATTACAGGCGTGATGTTGTGTTATATGTATAGCGTGACAGGTATCGAACAATATAAAGAGCGAATAACAAAACTAACCTAACAGAACTTACGGAACATGAACAGTGTATTTAATACCTATTACATAAACAAAAGGGTTAAGTAGAGGTGCACCTCTAGTGCAATCACATTTCGCCAACTATGTTTAAGTCCCATGTAATAGGGGGCGAGCCTATTGCCATCAACCGGACACTAATCCAGCCTCCAGGCTGCTACTGAGAAATTCCTAGTATAAAAACCCAATAACACTATTCCCGACCTAGAAGTTCCTCAGGCCAGAAATATTTACCAACACACCCAGAAAAAATGGTTGTAATTGATAAAAATAATTGTGTGTTCTTGCAGCAGTCGAACCCCCGTGGTCGATTACAGCCCACTCTCTTACGAGAAGAGGCTTGGGTCCCGGCAGTAGGACGTTAAGGGTACAGCGGTTAAAATTTATCTTCCACTGTACCATCAAGGGAACTGTCAAGGGTACACAGGAAAAAAAGGGGTTCCACTTCAGGGACACAGGCCTCCTCTCAAGCCTCCTCTCATTTAGGCCAATTATGCTTATGCTTGCAGTATTTCTGGTGAACGTGGTGCGAGTACTCCTGACGAAATTGCACCCAGCTGCAACCCATCGCGCTTCCGTAACGGCAAGGAAGGCCGCGCGAGCTGCTCTCATATTGGTAAGTTTGTTTTGTACCACAATTCGGGTCCCAGAAAAAGTCCGGCGACATCGTGGCAGACCCAGGAGAAGATGGTAGAATGAGCTTGATGCCTACTGACAGTATTGGTCCACACTAAATCAGAACAGAGAGGAGTAGAAAGGAGAAAGGGAGGCTTTTGCCCTGCACGCATAGCATGACCACCGGAGAAACGGGTTTTGTCGACGGAAGAATAGACAAAATGACAGATTGTGATTGTTTATCTGTCATTTTGTCTATTCTTCCGTGCTGTCATGCTACGCGTGCTGCAGTAAGACAACATAGGCTAAAAATAAATGAAGATGTTTTAAGTCCATGTAAGACTTTGTGCTATACCTACTACGACTAAGACTTTGTGACCAGACCTGATATTCTGCACTTGCCATCGTGTGTCAGCAACGTTCATTCTTTTACAGTATGTATCTAGGATCAAAGATTATGACAATATAATATAGATATTATTTATTTATTTTATACTTCAAGCACACTAATGTATAGAGGCGGGCTTAATGCCATAGGTATAAATCATATGTGAGCTTTACTATAGTATGGTGTATATTTCTTACTTAATGAATTGCAAATCCCAAATTTTCTGAGAAAACTTTTCATTATTTGTTTAAGTGATGCGCTTACCAACGTTACATTAAATTTTTATTTATGTAGAAGATAATTTCTATAGGATAAAAGATACCTAGGAGGAGTAGGAGATTGCGGAATACGCGAAAACTTTTCCTGCCGAGACGTTTGGGATGCTCAGAGGGAGGCGTTATTTGATATCCGTGTCTTAGACACTGACGCTCCTTCTTATATTTCACGCCCTGTCGCCTCTGTACTAAAATCTGCCGAAGAACAAAAAATAAGGAAATATACAAACGGTTGTGAAATTCGACATGCGACATTCACCCTCTTGTTACAATGTTTACCTTCGTAAAACATCTTGGAGCTGCAATCGCTAAGTAATGGGTTGGCTAAGATCAAGAACCATCATCTCAATAATCCGTGCCACTAGCATCTGCATTCGCGGCACAAAGCATTTTAAACCAATAGCCAAGTTATTCGGCTTCGACGATGGAGCAGCCCTACCTAGGCAAGACTGATGTACTATGTGGCCGATGAACTGAGAAGACATCCATTGCAATAGATCGCGATAGATAAATGAGCTTGTGATGTTATCTTAAGTATGTGTTGATGTAGGTAAATAAATTTGTTGTATTCCTATAAAAGATATGATCCTGTTTATGATCCTAGATATATAATAGTGTAATATCCCTCATAAACAAACTATTCTCCAATAGGTACGTCTTATACCCAACATAACCTAAACCCATGTTGAGCTGCCTTCCATGGAGGCGTTTGCTGTCGCCATCTATCACGCGGCACGGACAAAATCAGAAATGGACTTAGGTAACGGAACAATTTAGTGGGGCGGTGGTGACGGTACAAAATTCTCTGCTCCTCGCCGCTGGTTTAAATACCAATATAAATTACCTATTGATAAACTAAATAAATTTTTGATGATTATGGTCGACTGGTAGAAAATTCCAATGGCATTAAGACCGCCTCTGTACAGACGCCAGCACATCAAGCTACCCGAAACTGTCAAATTTTCCCAATCTACTTTGAACCTTACTATTCAGCGATAAAGTTGAAAATCTATTAAATAAATTTGACAGATTGTAGTAGCTTGATGTGCTGACGTCTGTACATTTGTGGTCTTAAAGTATTAATTCAATAAATGACTTTATTTCTGTATAAGTTTATACAAATATTTTTATATGTCAATTAAATTTTTTTAACCTAGATGAGGTCGGCGTTTCCTATCTGACTACTCTGGGAAGAAAGGCCGAAACAAACTCAGAGCTAGAAGATACGGAAACCGACCATTCTTTTAACGATACTTATAACAAACCCTGCAAGTCTGCTGTTAGTGTTATGGGGCAGCAGATAAACGGAAAACACTCTTTGTTACGTTCAATTATAGACGTTGTGCTTATGCTCTGCTTTGTTTTTCTCACTTGAAATAAAGTAAACATGGCACAAAGGTTTCAAAAGATTTTAAAAATAAACAAGAAGGAAGTTCATCGGCCTTAAATAGAGTGGATTGTATTAAAAAGAAAACAATAGCGAGGAGAACCATCAACGCTCAAGTTGGAAATCGAATCCTAACTAATATTATAAACTAGCTACCGCCCGCGACTTCGCCGGCGTTATAATATCAGCTATCTGCCAGTGAAAGTCCCGTCAAAATCAGTCGAGTCAGCCGGAACTAACAAACGGAAAGAAAAACTTAAAAAAAAAATGTTGTTAAATGTACCGTATCACTATCATATTAAAAATCTTTTTCATTTCTCATACTCGGAAAGTAGTGTTTATTTGATCCGAGTAGCGGGTGGAAGACGCTGCTTCCCATCCTTGGGCGGGAGACTCATAGTAATTGCGTCCCTCTCTAGGGCGGGAATAAATTTTAAAAATAGAACTTTAGGTAGTCGGCTACGAAAATTTTTACAATAAAAAATATAGAATAAAGCACAGAACAGAAAAAAATATAAAAATATGCCGAGGTCTTGAGAGTGTATAAACAGCCAGTAAGAATTTAAAAAAATACCTACGTAAAGCGAGACGGCCCGCGGCGGTGACGCGGTGGGTTCCATATTTAAAATTTTAAAAAGACTATACCTACCTAATTATAATTTGGTGAGAGACTTTCTGTAAGCTGTACCGAAATTCAAAATGTCTTTAAAAACTACTATTTTGTACTTTCCTTATATTCGAAATGAAAAGTAGTGTTTAATACGGGTGAAAGTCATCAATTCCTACTCGGACTATAGCCGCCCTCACTGCGCTCGGGCACAAAATCTGTGGCTCGGGCGTCAAATACCTTGCACGGGAATTGATTTCTTTCGACCCTTGTATAACAATCTACTATTATTTTGACATTACAAACAGGGACTTCAATTTTAATTTATTTGTATGAATATATAGATGCGAAAGTGAGTTTGTATGTTACGATTTCACGCTAAAACGACTGAACGGATTTGATGGACATTTGGCACATAAGTTGACCATGACCTGGTTTAGGACTTTTTATTCCGTTACCTAGTATGTACCTACGTTCCCGTGGGATACTTTCCGACATCCACGCGGGTGAAGCCGCTGGCAAAAGCTACACTAAGAAGTATGAAAACATTGTAAAACTAATCTATTAATGTAAGGCAATATCGCTTAGCATAGTAACTGTAGGTACAATTATAGCACCTATAATTGTACCTACAGTTACTAAGCTAAGCGATATTGCCAAATACGAGTACCTTCCATAACCTCAAATATCATGCAAATGAAAAGGAAAAATGGTAAAGGTATGTTTTAGGTTCTTGGTTTTTTTTTTTTTTTTTATTCCCTAGTGTTTTTTTTTAAGTTAATACAAGACGAGCAGAGTTATCTTTCACGAGTGTGAGAGAGAGATTATAAGTATTACCATTTATAATTCATGAAGTACCTCCATTTTGCTCAGTCTTCTTATTTCTGAGAAGGCAAATATTCGTATTTTCAGTGTATACAATTCGTATTCTGCAATATTATATTATGAGCAACTGTTTAGTCGTGCGTATTTGCTATTGTACATTTTGGCACATCTTTATAATAAAGCTAGGAAATTTCTTACAGCTTTCAGCGATCGTTTTTCAACTTATTGTAAGTATTTATATGCGTAAAGCGAATATCATACTTAGCTACCGCGAACGAAAGTTTCAATAGCGATATTTACATGATTGCGAGTTATGAATTTGTGAATTTACTTTAAAACTTCGTTTCAGATAAGAATGTCTAGGTTCCAAACGAGAACAGTACCATTATCTACTGATTCAACTGCCACTCGTTAGTTTAAGGTCTTACTCGAGAGTTCTTGTTTGTTACTGACTTTTGAACGTTCAATTACATAATCTTCTGAACTATAGCAACCTATTCCCTGAGGTTTTGGTGTCGACGACGAGAACCCGTCATTTACCTGTTCATCTCTGAGTCATTATAATTGACGGTTCCCGACTCACCCAGTTTCTGGAAGTTTATTAACTACATGTCATAATCAAAGTCATGTCAAGAGATTTGATTGGCTGATGATATTTCAATCAGCTTTCAGAAACTAGAAGGTCTGAGGGACAATTCCCGTATTTTTATCCCTACCGTACCTTGTACCCAGGGGAGGGGTAGGTACTGGAGTACCTACCCCTTATAAAGAATATGAAATAAAACATTACTAAAAATTTATTAAAATAAAATTGTATAGACTTTCATGGTAGGTACACACGGCTACACATCAAGCTATACATTTCCAGTATTAGCTGACCTCGCATTGTACAGAAGTCCTATACAATGCGAGATCAGCATAAACTGGAAATGTATAGCTTGATGTGTACTGCCGTCATAAGGAAAAAAGACGTATCTGACATTTTTTTCAAAATAGAGTTATATACATATTCGGAATCAGCAAAAAAAGACGCATCTACCAGTATTTTTAGATTGGCGTCAAGTTAACGAAAACCTAATAATTCTGACTATTAAATAAGACGCATCTGCTATAAATCATAATATTTACCAAGTAGGAAAGACATTTCTGACGTTTAATAAGTTGAAAAGGCGTATTTAAGTAGAAGAGTCTTATTTATTTACAAAATTTATACTTAATCATAAAATAAAAAGGCATTACTGCATGTTCATAAGAAGAAAAGACGGTTCTGCGTAGATGTACCTTTTCATCTTAGTATTACCAAAAATTACCGGACGCAAGTGGCAGTAGTGGCTTTGCAACTTAGTATTGTTAGTTGTGCGGGGTGAAGCGGGGTACGCGGTTGAATACACTGTACCATCAGTTGCGCCCAGGAAGTCAGGGCGTCTACAATATTTTACGCCAATATTGCCGTAAAAGTGATGAATGTAGAAGATTTTTTGTGTGAAGTAACATTCCATAGAGGCACCCATATTATACGCTACAAGAGAGGCTTCTGTGATGAACCAGATTACTCGCTCGACTTTCTGAGACTAAAGAATATAAAAACTGGGTTACCACCTCCAAAACCTAACAAAGAATTTAGACGGATTACTCAAGAGCGGAAGTCAGCGATCATAAAAAAACTGACACCCTTAATGCCAGACACCAGAAAAATATTTTGGTATAATTTACCAGTAGGTTGATCTAACTCAAGCTTGTGAAGACTGATTTACAGATACTCGTAGATCAGATAGCATCCAAAGCTGTGATAAATGATTCCTAATTAGAATAAGTAACTGTAATTTTTGATAGTTATGTTTATATTTTAATTTTATTAAATATTTTGAGAAAGCTAGAGGTTTGTGATACGTGTTTTGATTTGTACTGATTAAAAAGTACCTACACAGTTTCCGAAGCTGTGATATTACTTTTAAATAGAATTAATACGAAGATTGGTGGTGATGTTTTTTTACATTTTTAATAAAGAATTTTTATTTTTATGTTGCGAAATCCAGAGGTTTGTGATACCTGTTTTGTTTTTTATCTACTGATTAACAAATAAGGCAATTTCTAAAGCTGTGATAGTTATTTTTAATTACAACCTTTGGTAGTTAAATCTTTAAAAATGTTTGATTAAAATATTTTTTTTAGTTTTATGCTGAGAAAGCCAGAGAGGTTTTTGATTGTTATTTTGGTTTTTACTGATGAATAAGTAAACAGTTTCCACAGCTGTAATAATTATTTGTAACTAATTAGGATGAATACAAACTTTGATACTCAGTAATTATTCAGCATATTTCTTATTGTGACAAGTTTATGATGGCAATTTTTTCCCTTGGTATTTTTGAATACTTAAATATAGGTAAGTCTGATTCTAATAATTGTGTTTTATTTGATAGAAGAAGATTAAATTATTATTTAAATGTTCTAACAATACCTATCTATAAACAACAAGGCATTTCTGCAAGTAATACATATTTTAAGATCACTAATATACATAGGTATGTAGTTACTAAGAGCAAATGGCTAGAAACGTCTTTTCTGTTTATGTAGCTGGTAACACGTTATCACTAAGTACGAGAGACGATTTGTTAATTACTAAGTTGAAAGGACGCATGTAGGTAGATACGTCTTTTCATTGCAGTATCACATATTTTATTGTATTTTTTTTACTAAAATGAAAAACAAAATGTTATTTATTTATTATATAACATATATTGAATTAATATTTGCATCTATATTTCGATAGATCAAACTGTAATCCACACTTTCGCACTACAAAGTTATTATTGATGTTATTTTCCTTCGCACAGCGAATTTTTTATTTTAAAAAGTACAAAACTTTTTTTTTCTCCATTTCAACATTTCTGTAGAAACGTCTTTTTTCCTTACGGCGGCAGTGTAGCCGTGTGTACTACCCTAAGGCCCGTATTACAGAACGTCACTCAATACTCAAGCATTACTTAAAACTAGATTCAAGCCATTTGATTGGTTGAAACTAGTTTTAAGTAATGCTTGAGTATTGAGTGACGTTCTGTAATACGGGCCTTAGGCCCGTATTACAGAACGTCAGTAAGTGCAGTAACGCTGTAAGTGCAGCGTACCCGAGTTTTTTGCGTTTTTGCGCCCCGCGTAAATACGCAAAAAAATCAGTTGAATAATAAAAAAGTCATCACAACATATTTGTTTTATTTTTTCGTTCGTGCGTACGTTCGCATTCTAATCTCAGTTGCAATCTGTCGAAAGTACTTCTAATTTCCATTCATTTTTGACAAGTTTTGACGTTGATTGTCGCTGACATATTGAGATTGTCGCTGACATATTGAGATTGCGATTAGATTTTGAACGATTTTATTTACGATTTTAATCTCTTACTCCGCGTTCACACCCATAAATAGAAGTTATGATATTTGTTTTTAGCAAGAGACTTGTGACAAACATGCCGTGTTTATAAACATGCATGCATGTATTGTAATTTTTTTCTTTCTTATTTCAGACAAGTATTATTAACTATTTTGTTCATCTTTTTGACGTTTTTGGCAAGATGTCTACAAGATTTTTATATGTCGTGGCCAGATCTCACAGGCAATAGTTAGCCCACGTACGCACGGGCGGTTTTCTCCCGCGGCGATTATTTTTCGTGCACTGGATTTTCAACACTCTGCTAAGCGCTAAAAGTTGAAAATTCTGAACGTTCGGCTCAACACCGAGAGTTGAAAATCCAGTGCGCGATAAAATCCCGCCGTGATATTTTTACGTCCGTGCGTACGTGGGCTTATCGGAACTCTTCTAACGATGTTTAAACTTTCTCATTCGTTTGTACACAGATACCCCTATTCGGACTGCATTTTGTGTTGCTCCCATTTCGACCACTGCCTGACTCACCTTGGGAGAAGACTTATCAGATTGTGTCGGCACTTATCACTAGCTTACAGGTAACATAATTATACCACTTAAGCTATGGTTTACCTAAAAGTGCCGTGGCCGCCACATAGCGTCCTCAATTTACTGTCGAATGACGTAACGCAAACGTTATTCGTAAAAGTTACTTAGTGTGTTTCCCTAAAGAACGTTTTTGACACCGTAAAGTGAAACGCCACTGTTATCATTTCTATGACGGCCGTCACTGCGGCCGTTAGATATGTGGCGCCCACCGCTGTCATAGGAAACCCAAGCTTAAGGGCCTTTTTCTTATCATACGGATTTGTGTCCGCGTGTCAAGCCCGTAAGTAAGCCCACGCACCTACGCACGGACGAAATAAAATCGCGGCGATCTTTTTTTCGGGCACTTGATTTTCAACGCTCTGCTTAGCGACGAGAGTTGAAAATCCAGTGTGCGATAAAATCCCGCCTCGATTTTATTACGTCCGTGCGAACGTCGGCTAAGCGCGCCGCTCACATCCTATCGTTTCGTACATACTTTTCCTGTCATAAAACGCACGCGAACGTGGATTGTCTGCGGGTGCATCAAATGCGCTAAGCACACGCATGCGGGTGCATCACGCGCTAAGCTCACGCATGCGGGCACAAACCTGCGTGACAGGCAAAAGGCCCTTAGATCTGAAACTCTTTTTACATATAAATGTGAGGAACGACAGAATCGGAACCATCGTTGTCTTTAACAACGCTATTTTCAGAAGAGTGCAAACCTGTATATTGTTTGTTCGGAATCAGTCAATATAGAAAAGATTTCAGTCGTTTTTAAAGCAATCGATTCATGTTTAAATGGTTTCCTCGTTATTTTGCAGTGTTTTCATTTCATATAGTTTATGAAAGGATAGTTTTATTTTAAAAAATCGGCTTTTCTTTATAACTGCTCAGAATTTTGTTGTGGCACGTTCAGTTTCGGGATAATTAAATATAGACTGTTTGTGTGCAGGGTCTGTGCGTGGCGATACTGTTCTGCTTCACCAACCATGACGTCGTAGTGGCCACTAAGACATACCTATCTCGATTACGGACAAATAACGAAGGCATTCCTATGACTGGTAACACTTACCCATTAACTGGGTCGGTTTTACTTACTTATTTCATTAGCTTTAAGATAAATATTAGAACTATGATTAAGACCCAAGCGGTGCTCGAACTCAGCGTCGTTTGAAACAGTAGGTAACGCTTATTCTGTAAAGAATTCCCATCAAAATTCACTTTAATCAAATTGCATATATAAAATCACCAATTCGATTTCTTTGCACTTAATAACAGCCAGCCATCTGTAGCTTGACTAATTACAATTAACGCTGAGCTCGTTCGTTCAGATATCATTCGCAATTAGTGGCTAACTTTGAGCTGAGTCAGCTGGCGGAGTTTGAGCTATACTCGTTAAACGCCAGTGAATTAGCGCGCAAAAACGAATCACATCCAATCACGATGTCCTTATTAAATTTACACAGGTACCGATAATAAACCGGCAGTCGACTATTCCTTCACAAAAGATTAGGCATGTAAATCTATATCAATGATTGAGTATATTAGATCGCAAACAGTCAGCTGCTAATTGTGATCTTATCTGGCACAGCTATTCATTTAGTATCCGTATTTAACATACATATTATTAATGTTATCCATTTACTTAAGAATAATTACTTTGAAATTCAAAAGAATATTTTATTTGTACGCACTCATGACAATTAAATATCTTCAAAACAGCCTGATCGTCAAAAGTTCCGACTGACGACGTGCCATTAAAAGCATTTCATCTATGTAACTTCACTGAACCGAAAATAATTCAATATTAAGTATTTATTTCCGGCGTATATTATACGGCGCCCATCATTCAATAAGCATGTCAAGGAAAATATATCCTTATAAAAATAGCAATAACGCACATTTCACATTTTTCAGGTGTAACCGGGGCTGAAAGCTTAGTGAACACAAGAGACCACGTTGTATGACCTTACCTGTAATTTTTTGGTCATAATATATTTAGTTGTAAGTGATATGGTAATTACAATTATGCATAATTGAAATATACTCAGATTATAACTGACAAACTGTAAAACAATGTAATAAAAGATTACGAACTCATTCCACTTTCAATATTATGTATTAGCCTCGTTTTTTAATTAACAACAATTTCTTCTATCAAATGACATGCAGCTGCATAACAATACAAAGCTCGTAAAAGATTAAAAAGAAACACAGCTTAATAAATCTATCAATTATTATTATAATTGAAATTAATCGATTCTTTCAACGAGCTGATTTAATACAATATTTAACAACTTAAATATTTAATACATACCTTAAAATAAGATACAAGCGAAATAAATAATAACTAATTAAAGTTAATTAGTAAAATATGTACGTCCTATCAGTCGCAAAAATAGAGTGTCACAATATTTTATACGAGGTAGGAATCAATTTGAAAATCATAACTTAATCTAAAAATGCAAAAGGACGCGGATTTTTTTATTAAAGTAAGTATATTGTTTACTTGAAACGGTTAGCTGACGATTCAAAACACATCATTAATATCACAAATGGAACTGGAAAGACTGACTGGTTCAACGAAGGAGATGATTATTTGCTTTATAGAAAAAAGTTAAATTGAAATAGTTTCCTACAGCAGGTACGGGTTACACCGCGACTCGCAAAAAGAATTTATTATTCCGTAACGTGATCTGCATAATTTTTCTTCATTATTTCAAGAATAATTTTTCACATTCTGATTCCTCAAAAGTTGTATTATGTGAACAAACTATCCTCCACCTCGTTGAACCAGTGACCCTGTGTAATAAAATTCAATATCGAAATCGGCAACGTATAATCAGATCCTGGCTCACCTTTTTCATCTCTAAGTACTTACTGTCTTGGTCTTTTCTATAGCAAGATTCCTAACTATTGCTCCATGGCATCGCTCATTTGAACCACAGCCTAGCGAAATTCTTCTTTGGTTCATATATTACAAGAGAACATACTTATTCACTTTCGAGTCATTCAGAAAATCACTGCGCGTGATACGCGAGGTGAAATGGTCAACACCATCGTTTTAATCATTTACGATAGGTACTATGTCAACAAAATCAATGTTATTTATTGTAGAAAGATAAGGAAATTATTTAAATTCCATTGCCATCTTGGCAAGTTTCAGCTATACTCATTTTATTACTTAGTACACATTTTTTGGCTGTCTGTCATTAATTAAAGTGATCCATCTGAGCATAAAAGCCAAAGAGAATTAATAACATCTACTGATGATTAACTCAGTTATCTTAACCAATGAAACTGCGAACAAATTACTCAGCACATTTCGATGCCCCTGTCTAAAATAATACCCATTTCGACGAGAATCGCAAATGTGATGAAGATAGCGTAAAGTACTAAGAGTATGGCACCAAGGCTTCTTCGGAGTGTGAATTTGCCGAGGAACAAGGTGAACCACAAGCAGACGACGGCCACGAGCAGAGAGCCCACCACGAAGTCAATGCCGGCGGAGTTGATGCGCACAGCCGTCTCGTCTGCGCCCTGCGCGACCAGCGTCAGCGTCCTGATCAGCCAAGGTAATCCCAACGCAAACAATATCGCCAGAGAATTAGCTCCCAAAGCATTTGAAACTCCTATACCACCTTCGCCTGTAACAAAAAAACGTGGGATAAATACACTAACCCTTTTCAGTTTAATCAATGAAACGCTTATAGACATCAAGAATTAAGGCAGAGATAAACGAAAGATATTAATCTAAAATTAAACTATTATTATTTAAATCCTGTTATCAATAATGATAGATAAGCAAGTAATTCGCATTGCTTCGCTTGACGCATTTTATGTAACTAAAATATAGGTACACAGATACGAAACAATTTTATGCAGTGATCGCTAGTAATTTGACTATAAAACAGTAGTTCAGTAGTTCGCTTAAAGAGAGTTTGCTAGTATTCGCTACAAAGAAACATGAACACAACCCTAAATCTAGGAACCTCCTGAACATGGGCGTGCCCACGGTGGGGCATCTGCCCCACTCTGGTCCCTGACTCGAAACAAAAAATTTTGGTTTTATAGTATGTAACAAAATTTATGATTCATTTGGTAAAATTCAAAATTACCGCGCGAAACAATGTAGTATCGATGAATCGAGCGCGGATGCGTAGTTATAGAGTTTTATCGAGAGAATTTCATACTACTTATCGAGTTTATTTACTTCAACCCCTCCCATAAAAAATGCTGGGTACGCCCATGGGTGGCCATGCCCCTGAATGAGGTCAATTTTGCGAAAACTTGGCCCGAAGTTAGTTGAAGTAGATTCGATTTTCAGAATATCAAATAGATATGTATGTGTCACGTGTGTATGTACTCTTGAGGATTTCGTCTTAGATTGTATTTTAAACTTTTCGACATGTGCCTAAATAGATGCTGTATTTAAATGTGTAATTTTTTCAAAGTCTTCCTAAAGTCGAATCTTATCTAAAACTTGATGATCCATTATGACAATAAACTTCTTAAGAGACATGTTATCTGCTTTTAGTAATCTTAGAATTATTTAAGTACTAATGAGGTCGAAATTATGGTCACATAATCTACATAATCTTCAGCTTTCGATACTGATAGCTAATTGTAATATTTTGAGATAAAAATGTATGTGAACTTGCACACGTACACATTCCGATCACCTAGAGATGATGTTTTGACTGCTCTCAATCATTATTTTAAGCCCAGTAAAAATGGAAAACTTAATGGATTATTAAAATTAGATGAATTGAAAAGAAAATTTAAAAAAATAGGCACTAAAATTGCTGACACTAAATCCAAGTGACACTGCTGGCAGTGAAGTGACAGATAACGTCAAAGATAAAATTTATTTTGCATTTTGTGTATTTTAATTTTAATCATGAATGAAAATTTTGTCATAATTACATACCTAAGTGTAGTTAGTTACCTACAATAAGAAAACACAACAGACAAAGATATTCCAAATAATAAGATTGCTCGTGTGCAACTGTGCATCTTGTTTTATAGCAGATTTAACAAATTACAGGGCCAGAGAAGGTGTTGAATGTTGCATGTACCAGTTGTACCTCGGGAGCAACAAAAGATCATTTTGTGTTCTCGGCCCGTGTTGTGCACGCTAAGCGGAACCGACTAACTCAAGAAATGTAAGCAAAAATTTTCTAAATCTTAATAAATGTATGAATCGAAGATGAAGATAACATCACCATAATTATCTCTATTAATAAAGATATAATAGTCCTTCTGGATTAGTCATCGTCCATGTGAAGTAGAAACTTCACAAGGAAGTTTACAGAAATGACCACACTACGGATTTTTTTCGAAATTAACATGATCCATAATGAAGACTATTCAGTTAAAGTGATTAGCAGCAAACCGTGTAAGATTTTTTTTCATCACTTGTGTTTTATTATAATTACAAGCCGTGTGCTCGATGCGATTTCCCATCGGCAAAATGTGGAACTTCCATACAAACTTTCATCCCCTGTTAAACCCTTTAAGAGGGCCCTTCCCGATCCGTCTATCGTCAACGCAAGCATGGTCAAAAAGCATGTTGTTTCATCTAGCGCAAGTGAGAACTGCTAACAAGCAAGTGAGAACGCGATAACATTGTACGAAAAATAGTGTGCGGAAATTTCATAAAACTTGTTTCAGGAAATACGTGTTTTTGAGTAAGCTTTACTAGTTTGTGAAATGAATGTTTGTCATTTAGAATCTCCATTACATGTGCAAGGTTCCTATGTAGATGTTTTCTTTACTTTTACAATTTACGAGTATATTATGAACGGCCAAAGTTCAGGTAAAAATTGTGCAAAAATACAGATTTTCGGAGGCTTGTACTGAATTTATTTCTCGACATTTTAATTTTTTGGTTTCATAGAAACCTAGAAATAGTGCACAAGATACCTATTAGTTTAAAATTTTCAAAGAAAGATGTGTTACGACGCCATAATCACGTACGAGCGTTTGTATGAAAAGTATGACGGGTTGGCCGCTCTTAAGGGGATGAATTTTCAAAAATCCTTCCTTAGCGCTCACTTTTATTCACTCGCAAAATTTAATGCGTCTAGAAAATCTTATGAAGCCTTAACTGAAGATTTTTATTAAGTAGATTACATTTATAGCTTTTTTTGACATCAAATGATTAAAGTCGAAATTCGAGGAATAGAAGTACACACACACGTGCACGCATCTTAAATTAACATACTGTTATTAAATATATTTACCCATGGTTTGGGTATTTACCAAGGTAAATACCGACTTTTTACTCAAATGGGAATTTACCTGGACATTTTCCTTTTGGGTATTTACCTGACGCCGATCTCTACCGACCACTTGACAAACGTGCGGAATAAGTAATTAGAAAAACGCAAAGCCAGCGGTCGCAAATATTAAAAATATTATATAAACCTGAGACTTGTTGACATGAATAAACCTGGGAATTTATTGAAATAAACTAAGTATTATATAACTGCCACTGAACAAAATGTGAAGCGCATACAAACAACAAAACTATAAAACTGAGTGATTGACAATAGCAACATTCGCATAGCAACTAAAACTTTCGCAGACGCAATTCTAGAAATGAACGATATGAATAAATGAAATATCTTAAATTAGATTTCTCCTTGATCAAATCCACAGTACATACCTCGCCTTGACATGATGAAAATAGAGCAGGCCTCGGGCAGGCATCCACCAAATGCCAAAAACGTCATGCCCATAACTGATTCCGGAATGAAGAATGTGTGTCCTGAAGAAAAACATTAATTTAATAAACTAATCGAATATTCATATATGTTATCATTAAAATAAACATTTCAGGAATTCATTTAAGGTCAAATTAATAATAATCATAATTGATCCATCATCGGTCATAATGAATTTGCAATTTTATTGTAGATTATTCTTGCTGGGTATCAAGGTAATGAGTTTAGGTATTTATTGTATTTTCCTAGTACAAGCACACTATTGATTGAATAGTCTAGCAGTATTATAGTATTTTGTCTGTTTTCATTATTGCGACGTTTATGTTTTAATTGATCTCGTGATCAAAAGTAATTGAACTTGAACTCCTTTTCATGTTTTAAACCGTCTTTAAAAAAGGAGAACGATATAATTATGTTCATTTGTATTTTTTTTTAATTTGTTAGTATTTTCATCGATATTATCGTCAATTATGGACTGATTTTGAAAATTCATTTTTTATTTAGTACAAAAAACTTGCGCGGTGGTCCCATATAAATTTTATTAACTTTACTTGGATAGTTTTGGAGTTAGCTTCGACAATACGTATTTAATCCAGTTTGTGTATCTTGATGATGTTATAATACTTCCTGGCACTGTTGTTTATATAACAAGTAGTGGTATACGATTTGGTGTGGGTAGTTTTCATAACTAAAAAATGAAAAATTATTTTCGGAAGTCGGTGGCACCTTAAATTCTGATCAAAGACACCGACTTCCGAAATTAAAGTAATTTTTCACGTTACAGTGTTTTTAATGGAAGTCGGCTGTTTTCATTTTGTATTTTTTTTTATCTATTCATTATTTAACAAATGTAATTCAACGAAGTATTGTTAAGTTTGACAAAGTGAGTTTCATGAATAGATTATCAGTAAGTCCCGTCAATTACAAACGGTTTCTAAGTTATTACTTCGAGGCTTATACTTGCGGCCATAAGGTACGAGGTCATTTTCAGCCCTCTTGTAACCCAAAAATACGAGTATGTCCAGTCTCTAATAAAATCCGGGCGTATTTCACTCTGAGCGCATTAAATCCCGTCAAGACCGAATTTATCCGAACAAGGACAATCTTGCTTAGAAAGGATATACAGCTAGCTACTGTCTTGAAAATTCCTTTATACAGAATAAATGTAATATCATTCGTAGATAGACAGGATCAGGGTTATTATCCTTGACCTGACGAAAAATTATATTACATTGACTTTTCACCTCAATCTGACACTATTGCATTCATTAAAATGGTTGTCATGATAATTTACCATTGTCTTAAAACATAGTATCCTAAATGATTACATTTGTCAAAATAAACTCTTCTGTTGTAATGAGAAACTTGAATGACAATAACTTACCAATAACAGTCATGCTCCAGGACACACAGTAGGAGTTGGCGCCGATCCAAACAATGCACATGAAGAAAGCCAGTGGGTACCACCTTCTGAACCTAGTCGGTGACGGAATGGTCAGCGTCAGCAACAGCTTCAAAGGCCAAATATACACCCACCAGCATCTATACACCATTGAGTTTTCTTTGGGAAACCGGAATACACTCTTCTTTGGTTTAACAATCACATCTTCTTCAGCTGAAAAATATATTTACAAATTATATTTAAAAACTATTTTAATTATTTTGGCTACTTGATCGACGGATATTACCATCCTACCTTTATCTACAACGGTCACTTTCTCAGGATTCACAACATTCACAACGTCGGTAAACCCTTTGTTATCCACGCCTTCTTCAACCGACTTTCCATTCTCAGTGGGAGTTACCACCGCAACTGAAAATAAGCAAAGGTACCTTCAATTATTTAAATGTGGATTGTACTAACATACAATATGTTGATATATGATTTGTACCATACCTTCTAAATTGTCCTTTTTGAAATACCTTGCGGCTAATCGGTCATAGATGGCAAACATTCTCATACTATTAAACATGACAATAAAGTAGAGGATATATAGGACACCCAACACAACTGCCTCATACCAGTCAATTTGTCCGTCCCATACGAAGGCAACTAGCACACTGACGTTAACCATATAGATGACCACGTCTCTTGTGACGGGTCTTGCTTCTAATGGTATTGGCTGAAATATACAACGTTTATATTAACACTATTAATTAGGAATAATGATATAACTATGTATTTTATAGAATAGGTAGGTACCCTGATAGCAGCAAGACCTCCCACGGCAGCAACACCAAGGGCATTGAAAATGGCAGAACCGACGATTGTCCCGATACCCATGTCAGATTCAGTTAAAAAGGTTGATATAACGTTGACAAAGAACTCTGGACAGGAGGTGGCGACCGACATGAATGTAGCGGCGGCGACATTCTGAAACAAAATAGAAACGTTCAAGCTCACAAACATTTCTCTTATTAAATCTTTGCATGCATAAGAACTATACTACTATAACCTCACAAAACGTCAACAGTAAAATAATATTTAATTTTGGTCATTATTACCTGAGGAATTTTCAAGTCTTCGCAAATAAGTTCCACACACGGGATAAAATAATCATTACACACTATAGCCAATAGTGTGAATGAGTAAACACCAAACATAGCATAGAGAATGAAAGCCCCCTGCCTCAGCTGGTCGTCTGAAATTGCAAAACACGAATTATATTCCATGTTCACACGAAAACAAAAATTCGTCGGCAGTACAATAACTTTTCAAAGGAATTTAAATTAAACGATTGAACTTGTATTGGGTATTGCATACAACAAAGAATTACATATTAAAACGTGAAAATGGCGCAAACTATTTGACAACCGTGGAGGAAGAATTCTAGATTAAGATTGACTTACCGCTGAAGATGCTATCAGGAAAACTGTCGATCGAGTCTCCGGACGAGCACGAGGTCTCCCGCGCGATGCCGTCCTCCGTGAACTCCAGCCTCGTCCTCAGCCACGGAGTCCAGTGCCATGTGACATGCTCGTCATCCAGTTTCCTCATTAGCTCCTCGTTCATAAACACGATTTTACCATTTCTACTTATTGGATGGACTGAATTGCGGAGCGCGGTCTCATCTATAAATAAACAAATAAAGCGTAAATATAATTCCACTCGATACATATGAGTATTAAATATTGTGTGTATAGTGTCCCGCGGGAAATCGATTACCAAAAAGTCACCTTTATGATAGTGATAAATACTAGTTAATGAGGCAATCGATGTGATGTGCGGTCACATAAGCCGAGGCACGATATGGTACGCTCAAGCACACACTACCGAACTTTATAAACGGGAAATTTAGCTTTAAATAATACTTGTCAGCGAGCACTGTTAATATAACTAGATTAGTGTCTAACAAACCGTTTGAAATATCAATTAAACGTATTTCTTTGAGAAGTTAAACATTACAGAGCAACTTTGTTAGAAACAATACAACGTCTTGTTAGCAAGGAGTAATTGTTTAATTCATAGCTTACTGGCACTACAGTCTCGACAAACTGACAAATTGCTCAGGAGAAAAGGCCACCAAATAATAATGCTTATTGTATGCATTTCCTTGCCTTTATTTCGTAATATTATTTAGCAATTCAACTTACTATGGTCCTCAATAGCCTGCGTACAGCCGGTGGCCACGAGTAACGTCCACAGGACGATCCATGGGTTGGCGCGTGTCATGATGTCCACTCTTCGTGCGACCGTTCCAAAATAAAGGAACTGGAAGAAATGGACCACTTAATATCACACGACATCCACACTTGTCTACAACTTGATTCGAAAACCTGTGTACAAGCTAATAGCCTAATGAAAACGGAACACATGTTGATAGTATAGAAACATCGAGTTTAGCGATGATTAGTACGTTTTCTACTTCTACAGGTATAGTCGCACTAGATTCATATCGAATATGATTGATTACATCAATTAAGATAAGATCGTGTTACGTAATTATTGCCATACTACAAGCTAATGTGACACGCTGTTAATCCCAATCGTTAAGAAAGACGAAACGTTTCTAAGGAACTAACTCAGCCACAATAGGTACATCTCGTAAGTATTTTTTTATTGATTTTCTAAGTTAGAATAACATATTTTCAAAGAAAACTGTGATCTGATTGTATATTGTCAAAAAAATTACCCGAATTAAATTTGTTTAGATGTTCATATTCGCATTGCGACAGTTGCAATTATATTTTCAAAATAGGTCTTTAGCCAATTCCAGGGGAAGAGTAGGTAATCATTTTCCAGGTAGTGGCTACTTGAAATTGAAAATAGTTATGAACCACTTTATTTCAGACTGATAACTACGGACAGTTCACGATAATAACACAATCATTTTAGATATAAACTGCTAACCACCAGTCGATAGCCTATTTATTACTCCTTGTTTATCATAGGTGCTAATAGAGAAATTGCTACACAATGATTTGTTAATACAGTGATAACATAAACTAACACAAAATACTTTACGAATGTGTACTCACTTCAGATCGACTCGCTCTCACACAAGGCGGCAGCGGCAGACAGGATTTTAGTGGTAATAAAACATTATTGTTCTATTGCTAATTAAAAATCTACGTTACAAGAGCGATAGCTGCCACTTCGCAATTACCAAGGATCTCACGACACTGAAAGAATGATATCAATGCCAGAGGTTTTTAAGTAGATAATCTTATTTGATAAGAGACTCCTTTGTAGCGATTAGTAGAATTCAGTTATTACAATACACGTCAATGATATTGTTTGTGTAGAAGAATGCAATCTCTCACCAGTTTCTCATGATTTTCCTCAATGATGGTGGTGCGCGCTGCGCCACCAGCGCGGGCGCATGTTTGTATCGCAGACGCTTTACCGACTCTATGATTGTTGTGATTAGTCAGAATACACAATCAAACGAGGTCGATAACTTGCGTTTGTAGCTATTGCAGTCAAATGCAAGGTAGTTCTGCGTCAATATTAACATGTGGAAGTGTACCCACACATTTATTTTCACTAAAGCATAATAAACAATGCCACAGAAATAGACACGGACTTTAGTTCCATTTAGTAAATTCGCTATTGTATATTTGAATTCAGTAGCAATAAAAAACAGGAATCAGTTACTTTACTTTCTGTTTTTTTACCGACTTCCAAAAAGGGGATGGTTCTATGTGCGTCAGTAAGTTTAAAAAAAAATTACTCATGTCCACAAATATTTTCGTCAATTGTGAACCGATTTTCATTTCGTATTTTCGTAGGAAGCTTGCGCGCCGGTGCCATATAAATTATTAACTGTGCTTGGGTCGTTTTTAAATTAGCTTCAATAATACGTATTTTTCGCACTTAGTCTATGTGGATGATGTTATAATAACTTCCTGTCACTGTTATTTACATAGCAGGTAGTGGTACCACAATTAAAAAGTGAAAAATAAAATCCTTTTTTTTCGACCGAAAAAAAACATTACAAAGTGAAAAATAACTTTAATTTCGGAAATCGGTCTTTGGTTTAGAATTTTCGTTTTTTGCCACCAACTTCCGAAATTAGTGTTATTTTTTTACTTTGTAATGATTTTTTTGAAGTCGGTTATTTTTGTCACTCATGCACAATAAAACACTAATCATTAATTGCACTAAAACCTGAAAAACTTATAGTAGGTATAAGGCATCACAAAGTAGGTACTTACACTGAGATAAAAGATGTTTCAGTATTTATTATTTTGTGTAAGGTAGCTTCACAGCTAACAGCAAGTACAACATTATCATTATTATTTTAATCATTAACAAACAAATACGATGACATATTTATGGGGTAGCACCTCATAGTTATATGTAGTGCTAAGCAATTTGATTTCGTAACACTTTTTCTTATCAGTCCTACAAAGACTTCCCTCTAACCAAGCCAGATTTCTAGTCTTCATTTTCTTTTACGTAACAGAATGTTGCGATGTTGCTAGGATAATACGTTTTACGCTTATTAGTTCCATTAACTACTTTCACATAAAATGACTTCATTAACTACACATGCTCTGTAGTCGCTAATCAAGTTAATCG
This sequence comes from Agrochola litura, assembly GCA_949152395.1. NCBI lineage: Eukaryota > Metazoa > Arthropoda > Insecta > Lepidoptera > Noctuidae > Agrochola > Agrochola litura. Next base: position 10,127,542 of record OX424491.1, on the reverse strand, counting down.
CAAACATCTTGTAAGAAGGAGTGCATTGCCACACAACGTGGCAATGCCGATGCGGATGAATTTTTCGACGCCATATTTTAGTTTACTAATACACCCCCGGTCTGTTAATTCGACCTAAGGTTAATTTTTATGTTTATAGGCCTAAAACATCAAAATAATGATAAGTCAGAGAAAAAGGTTTTATGCTGTTTTGAAGCAGACATACTGGCCATCATTCCGGTATCATCATTGTTCCAAATTTGAAAAAAGGAGAAAATCGGAGTGTGTTCGCTCTTACAAAAAGAACAAACTTTTATTAGAGCATCTGTAAGTAACAGTTTTTTCGTGATTTGTTTATTTTTTGCATAAAGAGAGTATCGAAATAGTTTTTCTTTATTTTTTTAACCGACTTCAAAAAAAGGAGGTTTCTCAATTCGACCGTATTTATTTTTTTTTTTTTTTTTTATGTGTGTTCGCTGATAACTTCGTCGTTTATGAACCGATTTTGATGATTCTTTTTTTTTTGGAAAGGAGATATCCCAAGGATGGTACCATGATAAGGAAACCAGGACCTGATGATGGCATCCCAGAGAAATCGAGGGGAACCTTCGAAAATCGTAGTGGCGACTAGTGCGTTTGTTATTTCATTACTTAAGTATTTTAAACCACTACTATTTAATGAAGGTCTGGAGTCGATCTGATGACGAAGCCGAAAGACAGTCGAGGGAACTCCTCAACGGTTTACAGCAATTACCTGGTGTTTGGGCTTGATTAATTTGTATTGATGAGAACTTTACACCTAGATGGGTTGTGACTGTCATTAGGGGTCTGATGATGAAGACGAAGGACGGTCAAGGGAACTCCTCAACGTTTTACAGTATCTACCTTGTGTTTGGACTTAATTCATTTTTTAGTGATAAGAACTTTGCACCCATATGGGTTGTAAGTGGCTCTATTTTTGTCCCTAATATAGTTTTTTTTATTCAACAACTAATAAGTTTCACTACAAAATAAAAAAACACGTTTTTTAAACATGAAATCATTTTTAACCGACTTCCAAAAGGAGGAGGTTCTCAATTCGTCTGTATGTTTTTTTTTATTTTGTTTTTTTTTTTTTTTGTTTGTATGTTTGTTACGCGATTACTCCGCCAATTATGAATAGATTTTGATGATTCTTTTTTTGTTTGATAGATCATACTTCAGAGGTGGTCCCATATAAATTTTATAAACTTTGCTTGGGTAGTTTTTGAGTTAGCTTCAATTATACGTATTTTTTCCCCACTTAGTATGTAGATGAGATGATAACTTCCTGTCACTGTTATTTACATAGCAGGTAGTGGTATTCGAATTTGTGTGGGGTAGGTACCACAACTAAAAAGTGAAAAATAAAAAATTTTTACAAAAAAAAAAACAACCGACTTCCAAAAAAACACTACAAAGTCAAAAATAACTTAATTTCGGAAGTCGGTGGCAAAAAACGAAAATTCAAAACCAAAGACACCGACTTCCGAAATTAAGTTATTTTTGACTTTGTAGTGTTTTTTTGGAAGTCGGTTGTTTTTTTTTTTGTAAAAATTTTTTAATCCATTCTGTCGTTCAAATTATGGATACTGCACCTGAAGTAGCCGCGCAATTCTCAAGGCTTGCACTTCTTCAGTCTGGGTTTAGGCAGCAAAACGTAAGTGCATCACTTCATGTAAGTCGTTCTGCCGTTCTAAGAATTCACCATCGATACCTGGAGACTGGCGGCTTCTTGTGCCGTCCAAGAGGACCGCGAAACCGGGTAACTACAGCACGACAAAAAGATTTCTTTTTGTAGTAAAATTAGGATATTATATTGTTATTTTTATGAATTAACTAGCTGACCCGACTGACGTCCTGTCCAAATATCAATAATTCATATTTTCCCGTGGAAAAGCCAGCACAAGTAAAGGAAAACATCCGAAAATCGTGAATTTGTAGTTTTATCACATTTTTTTTTTGCGATTACAAACTAACATTTACAAAGTTAAGTTTGTTCTTTTTTAGGATAAATTCATCCCTCGGAACCCTGCATTGTGCGTGGTCCGACACGCACTTGGCCGGTTTTTATTATATAGATAAGGTCAAAGTTGTTATTTATGTATATTTAATTTTAATTCTGATTAAATGATTTACAGTAGGAGCAAGAGAATTTTAAAATTAATTAAAGGTTTTGAATAACAGACGAAATAACTACTTTACAAAGGTTACTAAACTATTTTAAGTACAGACGCCAGCACATCAAGCTACCCGAAACTGTCAAATTTTCCCAATTAACTTTGAACCTTACAATTCAGCAATAAAGTTGAAAATCTATTAAATAAATTTGACAGATTGTAGTAGCTTGATGTGCTGGCGTCTGTACCATTTATTTTATTACAAGCTGCACCACGTGGTTTCACCCGCATAAGTCCTGACCCCGTGGGAATATCGGAGTAATCCTACGTGCTGACCCAGGTCATGGTCTACCCAATTTCACCTAAATCCGTTCAGCCGTTTTAGCGTGAAAGCGTAACAAACAAACTCATATTAAATAGTAAGGATACCATTATAATCCTAACTTAATATTACAAATTCTTATGTTTTATACTGTTTAAATCTCTAAATCTCTAGAGTCTATATGTTATGTAATGCCCTATCCCTTCACATTTACTAACTAATTGATTATGTTTACATACCGTGTGGTGGGACCCTGGTGATCTGCGATACAGGTATTCCTAGTGCAGACACCAGTCTCTCGCCCGGGTGTCATCATTGTGTGGATCGCCCGGAAGACACGGTGGAGGTCTGCCCGGCTTGGGCGGAGCATCGCCGTGTCCTCGTGGAGGCGATCGGCGGCGGTGATCTCTCGCGTCCGGCCCTGGTTCAGGCTATGGTACGGAGCGAGAGGAAATGGCAGGCCGTCACCTCCTTCTCCGAAGCGGTAATGTTCGCGAAGGAGGAGGTGGAACGCGTGAGGGAGAGGCAAACTTCGCCCCCTCACGCCCCTAACCGCCACAGGAGGAGACGCCCGGGGCGGGAATTGCGAGCCGATTTTCGACCACCGTAGGTGCGGGCTTGCGGACGGTGAGCAATGGGTAACTCGCCGTCCGATAAGGATCAGGCCCGGGTCGACGGCGCGTTGTGTTCCACGCGCGCCTCAAAGAGATGTCAGCAGAATTGACGGGGTCCGCTAGGGCCAATGCCTGCCGGGGCTGCGAATATGGGCCGAAAGGGAAATCGTGGCCCCCCGGCAACATGGCAACTGAAGGAACACGGGTGGGTTTTAGTCAGTAAGAGTTTGACACGCCCTCCCGCTCCACCCAGAGCGGGAGAAGTTATATGACAATTTCGCACCCAAAAAAAAAGACACCAGTCTCTCACAAACTATTGTCACAGTTTTTCAAGTCTGTCTAAATTATAAGATGGCATTGTTTGTGAAGAGAAAATAAATTATTTGAATTTGAATTCGGAAGTGATTTTGTTTATTCGTTTGTTTTGTAATTATGGCACATGGGTGGACCATGACCTGGGTTATGACATAGGATACTTGTTATCCTAATAGTACGTTTCTGTGGGATCATTTTGACTTCCACGTGGGCAAAAGCTAGTTCATTATAATATCCTTATCGTTCTTTACCGGCTACTTCATAATCTGCAAGTAGGTAATCCCTACGATTACGTAATTCTGCATTAACTGTCAATGCGTAACTGAGAATTTTATTTAATATGTACAAGGTGTAGAGAGGGCGTGGCTAAATATAATAGCCGCACGAGTCGATCGGAGGTCAAGCTAAGCTTTTCGCGGTCGGTTCGAGGATGGGTGACCATTCATTTCATATCGAAAGCACGTTAAGGGGGAAGCGTCAGGGTAGCCCGCGAAATTTAAATTTTCTTACGTTTTTTGCATTTTGCAGGTCAGTGTCAGGTTTTATGTTGATTAAAATATGATTCGCAGTCGTAACAAATATGGCTTTACTCAATTATAATCATTACAATCAGCAATAGTGATTAAGAAGAAGATAAAGGTGACAAATGTCATGATTTCATGAAATCATGACATTTGACACCTTTGCTAACTTATAGAGTTATGAAAGCAGTTTGTTCAGAATCATTTACTGAATCGATTTCTGTCATTTTTAAATGATGTAATAATTTTTTATCCCAAAAAATATTGAAATTATGTAAATTACAGTCACACTTCCGCTGTACAGTCACAAGAATCCAAAATGGATGAAGTATCTATATCTACTACGATAGACACTTAAACGTGTGCGACTATGTGCGTGCGTAGATTAGTAATATGACCACAATTTTCTCCCACAATCTGTTTAAATAATTTGAGAAATAAATAATGTTTTATACATAATAGTAAAAATTCAGTGTATATAAAAGTAAGCAACCAAAATAAATGACAACTACAGATTATTATACTACGAGTATTAATATAATTCTAGGTGGAAATACCACTGATCAATTCACTTTCCTTTTCATAAGTAGTAAAAGTACCTAAAACTCAAAACAATACAATGGGGGGAAACCGTGCAATATATAAGGAAAACACAACACTCGTCTTATTTTTTATCTTGCTTGCCTACGCACTCAAAACCTTAGCAAATACCCTTCTATAGACTTACATATTATAAATGAATTAATCTCGCTTTTCCTTAGAACAACGCAACGAATCTTGATGCGGGTTTCACCATCTGCATTTAGACCATTTATCCCGAAAGGTTTATTTATATAATACATTTTTAAACTTAGATATGGCACAGAAATCTTGATGTTTTGAAAAGTCGGACATGTCGCTACATCAGTACATTGCACCTGTGCGACGCATGGGTGGGTCACTAATTGAATTTTAAATTACAACGTAACCACACAGCTCTACCAACTTTTGCCCACAACTTCTCCCATGTAGTGGTCGGAAATTATCCCACGGGAACGTACTACCTACTAAGTTTCATCGAAATCCGTTCAGCCGTTATGGCGTGAAAAGGTAATAGACAGACAGGGTTACTTTCGCATTTAAGAATTACATCACGGCGCGGCGGTATTCGCCACAGAACTATATGTAGGGGTGTACCTATATATCCTATACTACATATTAAACGAGCAATATTTGTATATATATTTATAAGTACATATATTTGTACTCACGTTCTCGAAATCGGCTCTAACGATTTCGATGAAAGTTGCAATATAGGTAGGTACTTCGGGTTTTTCAAAAAAAAAAATCCCTAATCAACTCCGTCCGGTATTGAGGCAGACAAAAACAAAACAAATCGATCGAGCCATTTTTGAGTTTTTGCGAGACTCAAGTGTTTGCACGGCAATTGATTTTTATATATACCTATAAATAGTAGACCGATTTTGTTATTGTTTTTTAACTATATGCTGCACCGGTTGATGTCATCACGTCAACGTCGGCTGTCGCTAAAAACCAGCTCCGGGGCTCTGTCTTGTATAGGGTCGCAGCATTATGCTGAGCGATGGCCGTTTTGCGTAGATGTGACGCATAATTTCCCCCAACTTTTTATTTTCGTGTGTTCTTTCTTTGCGTCATGTTTGCCGCAAATAAACATATTTTCTTTCTTTTCCTTTCTCTTATCATGTCTATTCTCGGCAACTCTCATCCAGCTGCTGCCAGCATCGTCGCTCCACCTATCCTGAGGGCGTCTTACCGTATGTTTGCTAATTCGCAGTCTCCTAAGGCTAACATGTTTGGTCACAAGCCTAGCTGATAAGATACAGAAAAAGTATATTCATTTGAGGTCTCATTATAATGTACTCAAATATTTATGGCTCTAGATATTAGAGGTCGTTTATGAAAACAAGATTAGGTAAGTACCTATTTATTATTATAGAGATAGATAGTGCCATCCACAAAGACGCGCCCCACTCCCCTACGCTTCGTATTAAAGTACAGCTATCAGTAATCGCGGCTTAATCCGGTCCAGCCTGTCCCTTGCTGTCCTTCGCCATCGACGCCCTAAGCCGAGGTCCGTACCCCACAGGGCGTGCCTTCAGCGTGTAGTCGCTTAGTTTCTAAGTTTTATGCCCTGCAGGCCTAACATGACACACGCGACATATATCCACTCTCGCGCTACAAATTTTCGTCTATTTCTGTAGTTTTATCGTTTTCTGACAGCTACACCATACAAAATACTCGACTCGTTCTGTCAAACTTGATGTTTTGTCGACAAACCCTAACATAATATAACATATCATCACGCCTTGTTTCCCCGAAGGGTTGGGCAGAGGTGTCCCTGTAGCAGGTACACCCACATTTCGCCAGTTATGTTTAAGTCCCATGTAATAGGGGGCGAGCCTATTGCCATCAACCGGGCACAAATCCAGACTCCGAGCTGCTACTGAGAAATTTCAGATAGAAAAACCCAATAACACTTTGCCCGACCCGGGAATCGAACCCAGGACCTCATGCTCAGCAGTAGCGCTTGCTACCACTAGACCAACGAGGCAGTTTTTTTTCGAGTTTACTCGTCGTTTGCGGTCATGTTAGTGATTAGAATGACGTCAGAATCGTAGACAAATTACGATAAAACGAGAAAAAGAGCGTTCTCGCGCTTGTCATGTTAGCCCTGCTGGCCGAAGGCCTTAATTTATTGAGGCAGCCACATACAAGTACGGTTAAGCAGCCGACAACCTCGTAGGTTGACCTGAAAGATCACACACAAAAAAAAAACAGTCATCGCGGAGTGGGGTGCGCTTCGTGGATGGCACTATCTGTCAATCATCTGCCTAGCCTTTTCTCAACTATGTTGTGGTAGGCTTCCAGTCTAACCGGATGCAACTAAATATCTGTATTTTACATGGAGCGACTGCCTATCTGACCTCCACAACCCAGTTACTGAGTAATACGATATCCCTTGGTAGGACTGGTTGTCAGACTTTCGGGCTTCTGACGACCCTTAACGACTGTCAAAAATCCACGAAAGACAGCCGGGATCAACGGCTTAACGTGCTTTCCGAGGCACGGAGGAGTCTCGGTATGTAAAGATGCTCATCCATCCACGGACCAACCCCGGCAAGCGTAGCTCAACCTGATGGATGGACCCGTGCGGCTGTTATTACTTAGCCACGAGCTCCTTCACTATCTGTAGCTCAATGATACAATTCAAACAAAATGTTACTTTAATTATTAACTTTATTAAAATGTTGACATTTACATACATACATATAAACTCACGCCTTCTTCCCATGGAGGTGCACATAAACTTTAGAACGGCACCTGCTACGCTCCGTAAATACTCTTTTTGCTTCAATGTTGACATGATTATAAATATTATGACAGGTAGTAATTTTGTGAGACTGAAATGTAATTTAACACACACATGCATTAGTGCATTTTTCAAACTTACCACATCTAAAAGTGATTTAACCTATGTGAAGTGCTGAGAGATTCCTACTCACTGTAAAAGGTTAGAAAACAAGTGGTTACATTATAGGTACAGTGCCGACCAAAAGTCCATGAGCAATCTCACAAAGCAATAGACTGACGCTTCGGTTTGACTTACGACCTTCTTCTATAAGTTGTTACAATACTGTAGACACGCACATTACACACACACACTCACTTTGTCTGCAACCAATGACTAGTTCAATAATCATCATTCGTTTTTAGTTTCATTCGTCTTGTTCACATAAATATTAAAGTTTAGCAGGTAGACCACAAAAAACTAAGTAAATTATTTCGATTTCTGTGGGGTAGATGCAGTTTGTTACGAGTATTCAATTAATAGAACTTTTTTGGTTCGTGGATAATATTGGTGACGAGTATTTAGCGCAGTGTTGTGGTTATTATTATCAAAAAGCAGGCATAAAATATATTGAAGAGATCAGATCAGATCAGAGAATATTATTGCGCTGCGTAAAAGTGAAGTGAATATCTAATAAAACCGGACTAAGTGTGAGTGTTATCATTAATATATTTCATATTTTACTAAACATAAATCTTAATCAAGGGTATTGTTGATAGAACAGAGGTATTGTTGAGACAGAAGATGCCTTTAAAGTTTTAAATTCATTGTGAGGTTTAATTCGATTAGTGAATAATAAATAATAAGGTATTATGTGTAATAAAAACAATGTTTTTCTTTGTTCTAGAGAAATACTGTGAGGGTTAAGAGACATGAGGAAGGGGCTTATTATCGAGTAGCAGCGACGTCAAATGGTGAATGAAACAAATGGTTTCATACCAACGAGACATTTTGCTGAATTATTAAAAACACGTCATTATGAACCGTTCGCCGTGCACTCTGAAGGCTTGCATCATTGAAGACCAGCTAGAAAACCGTTTTTGACCTTAAAATATTGACCGTACCAACTTAATAAACAACAGATTCGTTATTGCATGAATTTATGGTAACGAATTTTTTAAGCACGTTTCAATAGGGTGTTTGTCGTATTTCTTGCAGATATACCGAAATTGTTTAATATTATTTTAGTAATAGTATTATTTTAGGATAAAAATTTGAGGTTTAGTTTCAATCTTCTTTTCGTAAAGAAAATGAATACTTAAGCTTTAACCTCAATAACAACCAATATTTACTAAAGTCAAATAAAATGTAAAATAATTAATACAAATAAAATATAAACAAACTGCCCATATTTAACCTTAAAATTACCTATTCTGTAAGTAGTTTTTTACATTTTAAGTAGTCTAATATTCTTCTTTATTACTTAATTACTTCGACCATGATCAAAGCTTAATATTTATGGTGAAAAAATCCATTAAAAATTTAAAATATTTCATAATTTAAATATGTCTAAATAATACAAACTGCTTCTAAGTTTCTTGACATCTATTTCACATCTTATTCAGCTGAAGTAATGATAAATAATTGTAGCAGTTTATTAACTTATGTAAAATAAATATAACGAATAAACATATATTTTTTAATTTTGTTATCATATATCACGCATTTTTTATTCTAAAACCTTTATTGCAATAACAACATAAAAAAGCAGCAATATTTAAAAAATATTATTATCGAAAACAAAAATAATAATATTTGCAAAAAACCGCACTGTGTTTCACGAGATTAGAACCTGAGGCAGATTGAATTCCATACCAACGCTTAACGCTTTCTGCTATCTGCGCTTGTTAAGTAACTATCGAATTTTAGCAATGCCATTAACTGGTCAAGTTCACGCGCATAGTGCGTGTGTGCTAGCATGTTTAAAGCGACGGAAATATATTGTTGTTTCGTGTAACTGCGTTATCTGTGGTGTGTGTATCGTGTTGCTTACACATACAAATGTACGAGCTATACCGCGTGTTCACAGCAATACGACTCTTAGCGTGCTCATGCACTTTTGAGCGCTTACTGTACATAGTTTGTTTTTTCTGTTCTATCCATCCATATTATAATATTCTTCTTATGCCTATATTTTCTTATAATTGTACACCCTAGAGGTATGTTGTAGACATAACAACTTTATTTCCACCTCCAGCTACAATAAACAATGTTCTATTCTAAAGGTTGTAAATAGACGCTTAAAACCAAGTCGTCACTTGTACTCTTTGTCCGTCATTGGGACCATTTTTTGTACTGGACCATACCGGGGATTTTTTTAAAGTTGGAACCGGCAGAAAATACCCAAATTAAAAATTAAAAATCGAGAAAACTTGTTTTAAATGTCATAACTGAACTTAAAATACCACTACAATTACCAACCATATGCGCAATGTTTTACGTGCGTTACATTGCTCGCTACCGTAAACAACTATTTGTCACACGAAAAACAAAAGTCATTTCTGAGCAATTAAAATAAATTAAAATCTTTTATTTCGGACCCTTTTAGTCCATGTTAATACTAACATGGACTAAAAGTTTCTAAGTCTAGTTTCTAAGTCGTGTGTATACACACACGACTTAGAAACTAGTGTTAGTACTTACGAGTACATCTACCAGAAAAACAACACAAACTATTCATTAATACGCCACAGTGGCATGTAGGCGTATCCAATGACCCACCTATCAGCTATAGCTTTCAAGATGCTGTTTGGGCTGGCGCGTACCCTGCGCATAATGGAACCGCAATAACAGGGATGATGCCAGGGTCAAAAAAAAAGAAATTCTATTTAGTCTGTCAGTCAGATAATAAAAAATATTAGACACGTATTTTTTCCTTCATCATATTAATAAAAAATGACTTGGATAAAACGCATTTAAGTTGGGCAGAGTGGGCCGCTACGTCACAAGTCAGTATAAAATTTACATACTCGTGACGTCATGGCACATTTTAAATCAGAGAAAAAAAATGTGTCCAATATTTTTTAATAATTACAAGGGACATAAAATATTTTTTTAGTATTCATCCCTATTGTTGCTCAATGTTACTAAGTTTGAGGTACAGAACGCCGTTATCTACCTCCTAATCTCCTATATGATGGGTCATTTTACACCCAGTAATATATTCGATACCTACTTGAAAATCACATAAAGCGTCTAATATCTGCGATGTTCAAAATAATCAATTTTATTTTTTTCCAGTTTCTTCGGATTGGTCGGATTGATTACATTGCCCATCCACTTCTTCTTGGTATTATATTCGTTCACGATATTGTTCTGTTGCTTGCCAGCGGCATTGGTACACGCATCGTAAACCACTCGGATCGTAAAGAACAGTATCAGGTCGAAACCGGATATTAAGGTGAACCCGAGCATGAGACTCAGGAGACCGCCGAACGCAGCTGAAAACACAATGGAATGAGGCAAATCGCAATAACAACAGTTATTCTTATATTTAATTGAATGATTTCTAAGTCTCGTGTTTTTGTAATGTATTCTGAAAAGGTAACTTCTTATTTAAACCCAAGTGACAGCGAATTTATTTGTTTTTATTATAATAATACCAGCCTATTATTGTCTCACTGCTGGGCAAAAGCCTCTTCTCAAACAGAGAAGACACGAGCATTGATCATTACGCTTGCTCAACGACGGGTTGGCGATTACAGACTTATATTAAATAAGTCCAGTCCAGTTTCCTCACGATGTTTTTCCTTCACCGATTTCGGTTGTCCGGTCGATGTATTTATTTTTATTAAATTGTCAAATATTTTTTGCGTCATTATTATCAAGAGCTGGCACGAAATCCAATTACGTTACAGTAGCTACGAACAAAAAATAAATATTCATACTAAAAGTACCTACCGTCTAATTAAGAAATTATAAAACAGTAACAAGTATTTGACTTCCTACTGAATAATATAATATAATATATACATATTATATTACAAATATATACATATTATATTATATTATTAAGTAGAAAGTAGAGTACTTGGAGTAGTTTTATAAATGCGAAAGTTTGTGAGGATGGATGGATGGATGTTTGTTACTCTTTCACGCAAAATCTATTGAACTAATTTGGACGAAATTTGGCACACAGATAGTTTATAACCTAAATTAACACATAGAATACTTTTTATCCAAATATTCCCACGAGATCGAGACTTATGCGGGTGAAACCGCGGGGCGCTACTAGTTGATAATAAAATTCGTTTAAAGATATAATATGTTACATATACCTATACCTAATAATGACGAAGAATCATGTTATAGTAAAATAAATCCGTCGTTCCCTCCTGAATACTCACCGAGAATATTCTGCCAATTTAAATAAACATCTCGCCTATATCTGGTGGATACCAAGTCGTTGAAGAAAACATTCAATAGAGATCTATTTTTTACATTGACATCATCACTGGAATGAAACAAGAACTCTTACATTATGATCATAAAATATCGAAAACAATATATAGCATTTTCTGTATCAAAGTCTAGACGAGATTTTAAAAATAACAAATAGGATGACCGAGTGATGTGACCTTTCAGATGTTGATGGGATTAGAGATTCGGGGTAAAGGACGCAGTGGGTAAAAGTACGCAGTGGTGTATTCTCTGAGGGGGTGGAAGGGTGGAGACGCGGAGACGCTGCTTCCTCGAAACTGCGAGCGCAAGGACGGCCATATTGTGTCATAAGCAGCGGACCGGTCCGTGTCGCGTTTGCGTTAAAAGGTGATAAAAAATGAAATCACCATAAGTTTTTCACTACTGGAAAAAGTTTGTGGAAGTGTAGCATTCGTACTTAGAATAGGGTTGCCAACCATACTTTATAATAACGTATCCTACTTTATTTTCGATAAGTATACTTTATACTTTTGCATAAAAATAACGTATGCTAAAATACTTTATTTCTAATCTTTACTGTGATGCGTAAAACAAAACACACACAAGTGTTAACCATACGTAATTACTAATTACTGATTTTTTTGGCGATACCTACAAATAAAAAAAAGGCAAAAAAATACTTTTAACAAATGGCAATCTTATAAATAGATCTGATTTATTTACTCTCTGTTCCCGCCACTTTAGCTTTCACAGAGTTTTTCGGTAATGAATCTGAAGTGGCGAGAAGAGAACGGATTGTCCATAAACTTCATAAAAATCGAGTTATTTACATATATAAATTTTGGTTGTAAAACTAACTTTGAAATTTTCAAGTACCTACAGCAAAAAAATGTTACCGTTTGCTAAAAGCACCCAAAAACATGTTTAAGGGAATAAAAACATAAATTTGAAAAATACGTTTAGCTTCTTCTTGATACTTAATTTTTTTCCTATTTAAAGAATAATATACGTTATTTTTCTCAAAAAAAGTTGGCAACCCTAACCCTAGAAGGCAAGTAGTTTTTTTATGTACTTATTCAACGTTTTTCTCAATAATAACGTATTAATCTAACCTCACTGGAATTTGAGCTAGTAAGATGTTTTGTTGTTAAAGTACGGGGCCAATAATACGCACGTCGGGTCTGCGAACATAACAATAAATAAAAAAATAGATCCAAATTTTTTTATGTATGCTACTTTTCTTCATAAAGTTGCTATTTTATTTACATATTACAAGTATTTGTTTGTTTCAGAATCCGACATAATTCTACGTAATTTTTTTTTTTAAACTCCAGGGATACAGTTGGTTCCGGAGGAGAAGATTATTGCTGTAAGAAAACTAATAGAAGAGGCAAGAAGTAAACGGTATGCAGCGGGATTTGTATTTTCTTTTATTATACCCAAATGCGTACTTTTACCCAAAATATCGCGTGTTTTTACACACAAGTTGGGGTAAAGGTACGCAGCCTGACCAAAGCACAAAAAGACTATTTTTATTTATCGTCGAATTTTTGTTGCATTTTAGGAGTATAATAGTTATGCTACAGATATCACAAAAAAACGTTCCTAATATTTTAATTATTTCGGTTCAGTAAAGACAGATAAGAAAAAGTGTGTCCTTTTACCCCGAATGACTCTACTGAGAGCACGTCTTATCACCGTTGAAAAGGTTTGTTTATGGGGAACTTGAATGAAGACTACTCATAATAGACATAGACACATCTGTACTAATAATAAAATATTATAAACAGGTATTTGTGAGTTTGTATCTTCGGAACTACATCTTTCACTAATGAGAAGCTACAGTATTACAGAATGTCATAAGATAGTTATATTTTATGTTAAAGTAGGATATTTTACGCGGACAAAGCCGCTGGCAAAAGCTAGTCTATAATAAACCAATAAACTTACAAGAATGGAAGTCCGTTAACAAAGACGTTGTCTGCCAGGTTTCCTAAGGCGACTTCCAGGGGATAGTCGTAATGTTCACACTCCGGAAAGCATAGGACATCGGCATTTTTCTCTTTAGTGTAATTGCGATTGTCATCTTCGTCTGTAACAAATACAATAGGAATGCATTATTACAACCCTCAATCGTGATTTGAATAATAAGTAGATACAATTATGCTTACTGAAAGCAGTGTCTAAGCAATCCATGTCTTTGAAATTACAAATCCGGTAAGATTCTGTAAAATAATAATAATGGCATGTAATTTAATCGAGCATCAAATATTTTCCATTTCGATATTCCAAAAACTTTAATCGGTACTCCAATATAATAAATCTAACTCCTTTTGTGAGCCTCAAATAATTTCCACTTTGTTGTCCTCAAAATACCAAATACTTTTGTTATCCAAGTCACTACGACCAAATCGGATCCTACGACCAGTACCCTAATTGCGTAATACAACACAATCATAATCTGTTTCGATTTGAAACAGATTGCTAATCCATTGCTTCATAAGTTGGAAAAAAAATCTGCTCAACAACTTAAATAACGCAATGAATATTGTTGAACTGTCAAAATGAAACAAATTAGGCATAATTGTTTTCGAAAATAAGTTACACAATTAGGTTACAGCTCTAACGTAACCGAAACCATTTCGTCGAGATGCCCTAGCTTAGTTACTGCGACCAAATTTAAGAAATGGGCAGAAAGTTAAAAAAGGAACGTTTAGGTATTTTAAAAAAAAGCGTATATCATTAGAACCCCAAAAAATTATTAGAGGCACATTTATTTTAAAAATCGTACTTGATTAGAAGGTCAATAAGTTTTTAGAGGATCATTTAAATGTTTTCCAATACTAATTTGCACATTTATCAATTAAATGTTCCGCCGTATGTCTGTCTGTCGTCTGTCCGCGATTTAACTCGGAGACCCTTGGTGCTAAAAAGCTGTAATTTAGCATTGTCATACATAGAAATCACGCCAACAAACTTGTGAAATATACGCAGCGGGTACCAGATTCCATACAATTTACAATCATCTTTTATTTTTAATTAGTATTTTATTTATTTAACTCGACAAAATGTGCCATATTTACGGCCGAGTATACAACAAGGTTGTAAACTCTAAAGGTAAATTACCCATTTACTTAATTATGAACTACTCTGTCTGTTAATTCTCGTACTGAAATGAACCCCAACTAAATTGAAAATCCTTGTAGTTTACGTCCCTGAAGAAACAAGACACTCGAGCTGGGACACTCGTGGCTACCTACATTGTTCAAATGTCTGTTGTGAACAAGTGACCCTTTCACTTTAGACCAGAATACACCTCGTAATGTTTTTTGCTACTGAAGAGTGACGAAAAGTATACTCTTACTGAAGAGTGACGAAAAGTATTGGTTCCAAGTGCGTAAAACTCAAATAGAAAAAAAATATGCTTAGGGATTTAAGTTGCAAATTACATTCCCACTAACACAAATTTCCCAATATGTCACAGCAGCACAGAGTAGTTGCAGGCAAAACAACTAAACACTTACATTTACATAAATAGGATAGATTACCTTCTCTAGGAAACGACAGAGGTATACAATCACAAAGTTTCTTCAACCGTTGCACCTTCTTATAAGCCATACAGTTATGGAAGGAGTATTGACGAAATTTACCAACTTTGACCTGAAATCAATTTAGATGGAAAACAGTGAAAATACGAAACAAAAAAACTTAAGAGACTTCGAAATAGGATCTTCCGTGCCCAAAAGGTTGCCTGCATTTGGATGGTAATAGCTGACCTGCCCTCTGGTCACGTGAAGAGTCATCACGTCACAACTCACACTCATGTCCGGGTGATTCGGCACAGCCGGGCGGCAAAGTCGAATAGGCTAGTTGACGGATTTTAGGAAACCAATTAGTAATGTTCCTTGTGGGTTTAATTACCTCAAAATATTAATATTTCAGCGAAATATTAACAGAACTAATTTTTATAACATAATTTAATTTTGATTGTCAAAACGAGCATTCTGTCATGTCGGCTCAAGTTTATTTAATATTCAAAGCAGACATAATTATAGACGATTTCCATTTCCTAATTTTTTATTTGATAAATTCTATTATTTAGTAGATGCATAATGAACACTGCCACATTGTGCAAGAGGGACACACTAACAATCAGTGTTGTTCCTTTCAACACTATTCTTTCTGTACATCTGTTAGTATTGCAAAAGAAACTTTATGTCTGACGTATAAAGTTTATTTCTATTTACAATTTGAAACTGTCGTCTGAAAGTCGTGACGTGCGTTCAATTTCACGTGACCAATGGTTTTATTTTTGAGATTTCCTGCTGTCTAGCAGGAAGACTAGGCTGAAATGATGGCCTCCCCAATCACCGTCACTTCGACCGATTCTGTGCTTCCCGCATCCAGCGGATTCCTGCGGCCTTCACAAGGTCATCGGTCCATCTTGACAATCATTCTACTAGTACCATACAAAATTCTTAAGGTCAACTAGCCTTCTATGCTGAGTCGACCCGCACATGCTTCAGCGAGGGTCTCCGTGGAGAGGGTAGATCCACCTAGTAATTGCTACGGGTCGACTTTGTTGTTCAACAAATACTGCCGAATCGAATGTGCCGATCCGAACCAATGTGTATTAAGCATTATGATTCAGAAAAGAAACAAAGTACTAAACATTTTTGCTTTTTGTTTGAGTTGAGCTCGCCTTTCTACATAGGTATTTCTCGTACTATTACAGTATTTAGATATATTGTTATTTATTTTGTGTAGGTACTAAGATAATATACAAGTAAATAAATAATTATTATCTATAAGTACATAAATATTTGATGGATTTCCTGTTGCCCAATGTACAATAAATCCGAATCTCTCTTAAAGGTAATTACGTAACACACCAACACATACACTCACACTCGCACCCCCTCACACACACACCCCCTCGCACACACACATTGTGCACATTTCGCTCAAAATATTCTCTTATCCATCTATATTACCGTTTTAATTGTTTAATTTAATTTAATTTTAATTTGTATTTAACTGTTCTTAGTTTAAACAATGTTTTGATTACTAATTACTAACAACACTTTTTTATGTGCTTCTGAATTTGTAGCAATAATTAAATATGTAATACGCATTTTCATATGGCAATACCACCCAAGGACTCCACGAGACAGGCACGTCCTAGTGTGGAGTTCATAAGCAATGTACTTACTTCCTTTGCGTCTTATGTCACTAAAGAATATAAACCTAGCTAATAATGTAGACTTTAAGGAAATGTAAAGCACTATTTTTAGCAAATAAACATTCATTCATTCATTCAAGATGTCATGAGTATTGCAAATAATTATTATCGTTAGGAAGTAAATTGGTTCAATAAATAAATAAGTTCCACAGGTCAGCAGAAATATGAAATATATGGTTACTATGAGTTTGCTATGAGTACTAAGTCACCTATATGTTACAAACACACAAAAAAAACACAAATAAAAAAATCAAACAAAAATAAAACAACAACTACACACACAACACAAATCAATTATGAAAAAATTGTCAAAAGATTTTCTTTTTTCACATTTCTTTGTTTATAGCATTCAAAACCTTGTTTTGAAGAATTGGATACTAGAGTTAGCAGAATTCCACATCATTTTTCCAATACTGTTAAGACTAGACAAAACATTAGATTACGTATTAGACGCTCAGCATACGGCAGATATTTTGTCCGCGAATGACCGCGAGAGAGCTCATCTGGGAAGCATCGGCGGGGTCGTTTTGTCTTTCATGTGCGTTATTGCATAGATTGTTTATTGTTAATTAAAACGGTAACACCAATTACATTAATTAACATAAAAATTGAAACAGGTATAGTAAACAAACATATTTAATAGATAACCATGCGTGCTATAGTCGCGGACAAATTGTCCATTATCTGCTCAGCACCATAATGTAATTTTTTACACATTAATGTGGCACTGAGACAGATAACTTAGGTCCTACCACCACACTGTATACGTTTGCGTTACGCAAACACATCTTTTGGACACCTTTACATCGTAGCAATAAAGGAAAAGAGAAGAAGCGTGTTTTGTCGACTAGTAAGCTTCACAAACCGAGCGCAGTGCAGCGCGCGGTCGTTCACCTCGCATCCTGGTTCCAACTGAACCACGCCTGGTCAGCAGAGACAATAAACATTCAAATATAGTCGCTGACTAATGTCATAATATTCCGATAGCCACTGATACGAAACACTACATAATGACGCCACTACGTAAAAAAAATATAAGAAACTGCGTCAGTAATTAATAACAATTAACATTGATGCCTAATTTTTTATATAATTTGATGATTATATGGGAGATAGGTAAATCGCCAAGGCCCCGTATCTGTTGTATGTGCGTCAATAACGAAGTGCGTTACTTACAGATAAAATAATCGCGGTAATCTTATTGTTTTAATAGATCAATCGGAAGACAAATGATATTATGGATATATAACCCTGATGTCTCTGATACGGTGAACACCTGATTTTTGTAATTGGGCGTGTTGTTTGTGTGTTCGCACACTCTATTCACCTTCCGATGTTAACTAAAGAAATGTTGAAGCTATGTAACCTAGTTTTAAGAGATATTGTGAAGTTTCCCACTAAGAATAAGGAACTCTATATTTCGTTCCAGAAGACAAATAGTGTACTGAGGCCACACAGGTACTGGGTTACAGAGGAACTGGGCTGGTCACATCTAGCGCATATCTAATGGCAACACAAAAAAGTTGGGGCTACTTAAATAACAGGAAACGGCTATGAGCGATGTAGATCCAGAAAGAGAAAGTAGGACGAGCTAGACCCCTCCTTATGTCACCAAAAGTGGAAAGAGCCCCCTTAGAGCGGTTACGCACTACATCCGATCCGAATCCGAATTCAAGATCCGAGTTCAATCCGAATTGGTAATGTCCTAAATTTGGACGGACAGAGTTCGGATCTAGTGCGATACATACAAATAGTACTATGGCTACTTCGGACCGACATTTCTCGGATTTGGATCGGACGTAGTGCGTAACCGCTCTCACCCTGCATAGGTTTCGAAAAATACGTTTTTTTTTTTTATTGTTATTGTAATCAACTTATAATGTTCCCACTGGTGGGACACAAGGCCTCTTCTCTGTGAGAGGGAGCGGGCCGTAATCCACCACGCGGGCGCAGTGAGGGTTGGTGGATTGCCCATGTCGTCGAATTTTGGTTCTAGCATTCGTGTCCTCACGATGTTTTCCTTCACCTTTTGTGAGACCAGTGATTTACACAAAGTAAAGTGCCTGCTTTGGTTCGAATCCACGACCTGCAACTCGTAAGTCGCCACCACTGCTCAAATTTTTCACTAGGTAATTTAGCATCGGTATTTTTCTTGAATATTTTGAAAAGTAGATTAATAGTAGATCATTATTCGTTGCAATCCTAGCCACTCCTAAAAGCAATACAATTTTTTCTGTGTTTGGTAATGTCTGTCATCATAGACAAAAGCTGGCAGATAATAGAAACATGGACCGCTCAAAATTCCGTTGGGAAATCTAAATCACAGAAACAAACACCGCGTTTTCGCTTGAAGGGAAAAGCAATAAAAAAATATTAGGTATATTATAATGGAAAACCATTAAATAATTCAACATCACTTACCTCATCACTATAATAGCATTGCCTTTGTTCTGGAGTAAACGACCTAATTCCGGCAGTAGTGTACGTTCGTTCAGGAGACAACGCTATCAGCAGCTCAGTGGAAGGGTTCACCATCCGGACCGGAGAGTCCAAATCAGGGATGTTGTACGCGTTGTCTATAATCACCTGTTCGTAAAAAAACTAAATTATAATCAGGAAATTAGGCTCCCGAATACAGTTGCGATGCGACTCTTGCAGAACAATTTCTATGAAAACTTCATGGAATTTTCCTACCAGAATAGAAAAAGAAAAGTTACGGGTCGTCAGAAGCCCGAAAGTCTGACAACCAGTCTTATCAAAGGGTATCGTATTACCCAGGTACTGGGTTGTGGAGGTCAGATAGGCAGTCGCTCCATGTAAAATACTGATATTCAGCTGCATCCGGTTAGACTGGAAGACGACCCCAACATTGTTGGGAAAAGGCTAGGCTGGGCTAATGAACAAACTCAAATACTACTGGACCGATTTAAAAAATTCTTTCACCCGCGGTATGCTATATTATTACTGAATAACATAGGCTATAATTTATAGAAGCTAGTGAAATATATTTTCTGTATCTCAGTGATGCCTCAGATATTGAAATTCAAGAATCGACTACGATGCTCTGCAATTTGATTTGCTTTTCCGTTTCAATCAACTGGATTGAATTGTCGCCTTATTACGCTAAATTAATTACTGTGGTAGGTGGTTATTTAGAGACTAAATAAAGCGATGTGAAGGGTTTCACCACAGAGGAATACAGATGGGACACTCCGCAGTTCAGGTATGAAGCTACAAGTACGCGACGGGCTCGTTTTGTCGGGCCAATTCAGTGAGTGTAACGTAGTCAGAAGATCTAAAAGTTGCGCGATGGAAAGAGAGGTAACTTCTAGGTGAATTTAACTGTAGGTCATTAGCGCTGTGCGATCTGAATTGCACTTTATTGTGTCGCAGCAAGAGTCACTTTTTATTTAAATGATTTTGCGGAGTGTCATATCTGTATTAATCTGTGGTTCCAGTAAAGTTCAAAGTAGGGTAAATTAATAAGATTTTACAGTAACACCCTCAATCTATTCGAATTACCTTTATGATTATTTAAAATGTTTAAACATAATCATAAAACTAAATACTTTTTTAAACCCTAATTTAGTCGTGTACGTTCGTTCAGGAGACAACGCTATCAGCAGCTCAGTGGAAGGGTTCACCATCCGGACCGGAGAGTCCAAATCAGGGATGTTGTACGCGTTGTCTATAATCACCTGTTCGTAAAACAACTAAATTATAATCAGGAATTAAGGCTCCCGAAGAGAGGCGCGACGCGTCAGCGCGACGCACTTAATATATGGATGATATGATAAGTTCCTGTTACTGTTATTCACACAGCAGGTAGTGGTATTCAAATTTGTGTGGGGTAGGTACCACAACAAAAAGTGAAAAATAAAAACTTTTTACACCGACTTCCGAAATTAATGTTATTTTTCACTATGTAGTGTTTTTTTTTTGGAAGTCGGTTGTAATTTTTTTTATTACATTTAGGTTTTGATTTTGACTGCCGGAAAGCTAGAGGAAATATGTTACAGATAAATAAGTAAATAGTGGTGCTAAAAGTACCTAACATTTTTTTTTTCTACACCGTTTATTTAATTAAATGGGTATGACTGCAGCTAATTAAACTTTCTTCAGTCTCTTATTTATGTCACCGCAGAAACCCGTCGGAAACGTGAAATCGTTTGATAACTACTCGTAAATTCTTAATTAACCGCCTTTTCCTCCCAGAGACTCATAAAATACTACTAAAAGGATTATTATCAGGCTTTGTGATGAGCTGAAGATAGTTTTAATTCCCAGAATTTAACTGTTAAGTATTTTGGACTTATTTGTATTCTTTAAGAAGGGAAAATAGAAAAAGAGGAAGAGGAGAAAGTAAGATAGACATAGATCAATAAATTCATTACTAATTTGTAACTGAAAACAATAAGTCTCGCGTACCGAGGGTTCCGTACCTACCCATTATACCGCCATAATAAAATTGGTATCATTTTTATTATATACTTGTAAGTACCAAAATTTACCTTAATTTTATTTTTTTTATTTTTCGCAATTTTTCCTTTATCTGTGCTATAAAGACGTTGCTTCGCACCAAATTTCAAGATTCTGAGTTTACGGGAAGTAGCCTGTAGATTTTGATTCCCTTGCGAGTGTCGAAAATTTGCAGCATAAACGGCTGTATCTTTTGATTGCGGTGGCTTAGAAGTTTGATTTTTTCACAGCTCCAAGGGACAGTAGACTTGAGTATTTGATATGCTATAATTTCAGACGAGCGTGCCTTACAGTAGTCGCCTAAGATGTGTAACATAGGACATCTCACCTACTAAGCAACATTAAAGAGGCCTGGCCAAGGTCGTTTCTGACCAACTCTAGCATGCACCGCACGCGCTCATTGGTCAAATCAAATACCGCGCGCTTCCCCGACTTCCTGTTACACACTTCCGTCCCTTTTCACTAAATCACTCCCACAGTTTTTATTTTTTGGTTTTGATTTAAATTACAGGACACCGAGCGGAAAGATGTTACACATCAAAAGCTTGTTATGACGGAACAAGCAAAGATAGAAAGAGACCACTGGATAGAAACGAGTTAGTAGGTTATAGAGTTTGTGGGTTCTTTACACCGTCAAGCACTTAAGTTTTGGATGAATGGAAAAGCAAAAGATGACCAGCACCCCAATTGCGTAACACACATTCTATCGCACTGCGAAGGATTTTGAAGGAAATTCACATAAATCCATTGCTTCATATATTATGTTTGAAACATTCGTCTGCTCGACAACGCAAATAACGTATGGCGACATCTATAACGCCACATGCGAACTACGCAACACACTGACGTCACGCAAAATCCTTGGTCGCGCAAGCAGCGTGTTTTTTTTTTCTGTAGCGCATCTCATAGCTGACCTCTGAAGTCATGACTATTTAACCGGGCAAACCTGTGGGTGCCTTAAGTTGCTACACTCAAAGCCTCCAGCTAGGGGAAGCAGAGTTTACCGCGCGACGAGTATACTTAAATCGCTGTCCCCGGCGAATAAAATCGTAATCATAAAAAAAAACTAAATTTTTCAGGAAAAATAAAAAACAGTTTTTTGTGAATATCTAATTAACTAATACACATAGCGGAATTGTTCAAATACTTACTGTTTTTATATTCATTACAATACACCTTAAAATCTCGTAACTTCTGAAATAACCGTAGGAAATTAATGAAAAAAATTTAGAGAGTGTAAGCGGACCTCTAAATATCGAATATGCAATAAAGTTAAAACTAACTAATAACACATTACCATTTTATTCGCCGGGGACAGCGACCCGACATCAATCGTCAGGCAGTTTCCCAGACACGACACGACACCCGGTTGGGGGATCCTCGCTTTTCTATGGTGGATGAGTGAACTTTACACCCTGTTCCTCATGCCTCTAAGCGCAATGAATATTGTTGTATTTTAAAATGAGAAGCTTAGGGATTGTTTGTGTTAGGAAACTACCCCGCAGTTCTCAAAAAAAAAGCCATCAAGACGATAACGCACTCTATGTAGGTACTTAAGTGCCTTTAAAGTAAAAATACGTGCATAGAACATTGATCCGTAACCTAATATAAATATAGAGCACAATCGCGTTTACAAAAATGAGTTGTTGGTACTTAACGATGTCGCGAGTTCAATTGTTTTTCCCATCTCAAAAATGCCCAACGCGCCTAAAGAAGTTTCAACTTCAATAAAGTTTCACGAAACGGCTGTTTACATAGGATGACGTAAACTGTACCTACGGCGGGTTCGTAAAATTATCTTATTAACATAGTAGAAGTACATTATGAAGTTAGAAAATACCCGAACGTGCCTAACACATTGTTCAGGAGAATCAAATACTTGTTAAATTAAATAACCTCTGTCCTCGACATGTATGGCTAAAATTGTTACAAAGGAAGGCTTGCGAAAATATTTTAGCATCGGTATTTTACTTGAATATTAAAAAAGGAAAATTAATAGTGGATTTTTATTCCAGCGGATTTTTATTTAATTCTAGCGACTCCCAAAAGCAATACAATTTTTCTGTGTTTGGTAATGTCTGTCATCAATGTCATCATAGACAAAAGCTGGCAGATAATAGAAACATGGACCGCTCAAAATTCCGAAATCTCAGAAACTAACACCGCGTTTTCGCTTGAAGGGAAAAAGCAGCAAAAAGTGAGACAAATCCTATGGTGTGTAGGTACTGCATAAATTCGAGAGCAGACTGGCGAGCAAATTTGATTCAGATACACCTTGTAAAAAGTTGTACTTATTTCAAATATTCAAATTAAGAACTGCAGTGCTATTCTGTAAAAATCTCACCGTGAACGCTAAGGTGAAGTGAGCTTGAAAGTGAGCTGTCAACAGTGTCAATCCCTAGTATTTGGTGGAATGGTGTATCTGAATCAAGTTTGCTCGCTGTATTTCACTAAACTTCTGTTCAAGAAAAAATACGAATTTTGAGTTTTTGAACCATATTTCAATATGATACTGGGCTCTAGCCGACTCCATCGCTCTTATTCTGGTGATCCACCTTCTATGGAAGTAATTGTTCTAAAACGCAGCTAAATACTGGTAATCAGCTGCATCCGTTTAGACTGAAAGCCGACCCCAACGTAATTGGCTAGACAGATTGAAGTACTTGAATATAAAAAGAGCGCCTTGACTTCCATAGTAGGTTCTAAGTTCTGAAGTCTTGAGTTCAACAAACATGTACAAACTGAATGTGTAATTAATGATTTTTATTTGATTTATTTATGAATTTTATGGTACAACCAGTTCTGTTTTTTTCTTCTGATTTTCAACTGGATCAAAGAACAAGTAAGATTTCCCGTTTAACTAAGGGCTTAAAATCGATTGCACAGTATTTCTATTTTCTTAATGTCCCTCGGCAAACTTCGTGTTTCGTCAGTCGTCGGATTTCTATCAATTGCCCTTTGCACTTGGTGCAGACCGGACGCTTTCAATAGACTTGGAAGTATTTAGAGTTGTTAATACTCTTTTAACAAAGTTATTTATTTTAAAAATGGGAGGAAAGCTCCTAAAGGCACGACCGATAGGAAAATAGTTTTACAGCTCTTTATAATTCACACGGAAATCAAAACAAAACAACAATAAAGTACTTAATTATACCTACACGATAAATCTTATAATTGATGAACATGGAAATTAGCATTCGTTTGTATTCGGAAATGCGATGATTCCCAAAGGGACATTAAGAAAATAAAAATACTGTACATACCTACCTGTTACAGTAGATTATGATGAATCGCGTATCAAAAAGGGGTGTTTTATACATGTTATGATTACTAATGTAATTAATAAATAGTATCCGCAATGGAATTATACCTTTATCTATATATATCTAATCGCGCTAATCAAATCAGATAATGTGCTGCTTATAACAACACTGACTTGCTGATTTTTTTTTAACATTGACGACTGTTGTATGCGTACCCGTAGCTACTTCTAGCTATTCCCTTATTAAATAGAATTAAAAAGTGCAGACCGCGTATCGGTAAGCGTA
This sequence comes from Agrochola litura, assembly GCA_949152395.1. NCBI lineage: Eukaryota > Metazoa > Arthropoda > Insecta > Lepidoptera > Noctuidae > Agrochola > Agrochola litura. Next base: position 10,102,634 of record OX424491.1, on the reverse strand, counting down.
GTGTGGGAGGACGCCTTCCAGCTACATAGACCGCCGACCTCTTAAAAAGGTGGGACAGGGTGGATGTGGAAGGCGGAAGGCGTTGTGCTGGGAGAGTCTGTCCAGCAATGAACTGCCGATGGGCTGAGTTGATTGAAAGATTATCAAAATGATCACCCGGTTTTAACCTAACCTAACCTAACCTAACCTAACCTAAGACCTTGTTTAGTTGTAAATAATAAAATAAAGAAAGAAAAATATTTTATTTGGGACACGCACAGGAAATACAAACAGTAAGTAATAACAACTAAAAAAAATTAAAAAAATATATAGAAAAAATATTTGATAAATAAAACATTTTTAAACCTGTTCCGAATAGGCAATACCTGAAAGCAGTACTGCCATTTCCTTTCTATGTTATGTTGGTCAAAGCCTCGGCTTTTTTATCAAAGCTTGGCTTTGTATTGTGAAAATATTGAGTATGTAGACATAATTATATTGACAAACTAGCTGTGCCCGCGAGTTCAGTCGAGTGGACGTTGCAAAACAAAAATGTGTCGTTTAGAGAAGGTGTAGGTGCCACTCCTCCATTGAAAAGGAAGAATCTCCTGACCAGGCCAAGTGATCTTGCCTGGAGAAGCGTTATCTAGAGTTCGAAACGCTTCGTGTACAGATTTATTATATGAAAGTAGATATAGATTAGTCCACCTACTCTCTAGGTACATACTTAGGTACCTATTACTTGCACTAAGACAAAGTGCAACACGTGGGCCAGCTTATGTGCAACACTTTTATCAAAGTAAGTCGCGATCGTGAGCCTTCCTTGTCTTATAAAAAAAAATTATAATTGATGATGATAAGTACTTTATTTATATTCTTAGGATTACTTAAACATGCAAAAAATTATCTCCATAGACTCCATATTTATGTTCACGTAACTCGACAAAACGTAGGGAGCAGCTAAAAAAAACAGTGGCACTCCGGGAGTGCCGACAGAAGTGAAAATAAAAATACTTGCATAGAACATTGATCCGTAACGTAACATTGATAAAGAGCACAATCCCGTTTACAAAAATGAAGTGTCGGTAACGGTGTCGCGAGTTCAATTGTTTTTTCCGACACAGCCTCCTCTCTTGGGAAGGGAGTCGGCTAATCTACCACGCGGGCCCAGTGTGGGTTGGTAGATGTCACATGTCTTCGAATTTTTGGTTCTAGGACATGCCGGTTTCCTCACAATGGTTTCCTTCACCGTTTTGAGAGCAGTGGTGATGAACTTATTTACACAAAGTAAAGTGCCTACCAGTTATTTAAATTTTCAGTGATTTCAATAACACCTTGCATGAAATAAAGTTCGTTTCCTAATAGCGGAAGAAAAGAGGGAAGATTTTGAAGAAAAGAGGAGATAACTACCGACCACAAATAAGGGTACGAACATTTTATTTAATTCTAGGACAGCAAAAAGGACAACAACAAGCTGTGTCTGTTCCTAATTGATTTCCCTAAAGCTGAGTATAGACTAGAGCATTTACTTGTAACAAAACATCGAGCCGGTCTTATGTGTCACCTTTGCCTAAACCGAACAATGAGCACGAAGCAAAACGCTTTGTTACAACTTAATTCTGCAAAAAGACGAGCGGATTTGTGCAGATCGGAAATTTCAACGAAGAGTAAACGCAAAATAGAAAGAGGAGGAGGAGGTCGTGGCTAAGTAATAACAGTCGCACGGGTCGATCCATCAGGTTAACCTACGCTTGCCGGGGTTGGTCCGTGGATGGGTGACCATCTTTACATACCGAGACTCCTCCGTGCCTCGGAAAGCACGTGAAGCCGTTGGTCCTAACTGTCATTCGTGGCTTTTTGACAGTCGTTACGGGTCGTCAGAAGCCCGTAAGTCTGACAACTAGTCTTACTAAGGGGTATCGTATTACCCGGTTACTGGGTTGTGGAGGTCAGATAGGCAGTCACTCCATGTAAAATACTGATATTTAACTGTATCCGGTTAGACTGGAAGCCGACCCCAACATAGTTTAAAAAAGGCTAGGCAGATTGATTGAAACGCAAAATAGAAAGGAATGTTACAGGTAAATGCTCACTCGCCGTGAGCATTACTTCGAACACCGTGTCGAGCATTCTTAGGAACGTAACATTATATGGAAATGCTCAAGTGCATACTCAGCTTTAAAAGTAAGTACCTACCTCGAATACGTGAGTAGTGCCTAGCCATGCTAGAGCCAAAACAAAATGATATCAAGATAAACTACCGGAATTCAAATGGTTATCGACTTTTGTAAATTAATCCTTACGATTAAAATAATAACCATTGTGAAATGACACGTGAATTAATGATAAAATACCGAGGGCGTGTGAATTGACCTAGCATTCGTTTCTCAACGTCATTATAGACAACTTATACATAGTGCCAATTTCATCGTGGATATTAGGACCTGATCACAAGTACCACAACCCTACCACAACGACAACACATCGAAGGGCGCTAAGTTGTATGAAAACAAATTAAGGGGCTCAAGCCCCGCCCCCCCCCCCCCTAAAAAAGTGTCTGAGTTCTTCCATGACAAATCAAAAAGTGAACTTGATATTATTCTAATTAAACTTTTTAGCAAGTATGACACTAACTAAAGTACAATTTCATTTAAAAAAAAAATCGGAGGGCTTACGCACTAATAACATTATAAAAACAATAATATATGACTAAAATGCTAATTACAAGCCCCCACAGATATCCCAGACATAGCCCCACAGAATACGTAGGTATTATGTACTTATTCAATAATTTTTTTCTTTTAAGATGGTTTATCTACGTGACGAATTTTGAATTCGCGCGCAACTCATTCTGCCACTCACGCTGCCAGGTTTGGCCGCTATGTATATGTCGTGGCCAGATCTTAGAATTGATCATTTCATGAAATGATCGACCATTTCATGAAATGGAACATCGACCGCTGCCGCTGGCCACATCATGATGTGGTCTGGGCAGAACATTGAATACTCAACGTTTGACGATATGAACAGTTAAACGCACGACTACTTCATGATGTAGCCAAACATTAGTGATAATATCGTAAAATAGTTAGATTATCCACCGGTAGAGGCGTTGATGTCGATTTGTTTTTGTTGTGCATCATAGCGGCGGCCAATAATTCAATTGGAAAAGCAATTTTTAAATATGTAAATGGAAGATGAAAGTGCAGTGAAGTATCGTTATTATACCAAGCTATAAAATTCACTCGAAAAACGAGCGCAACCTTAAAAAAAACCGGCCAAGTGCATGTCGGACCACGCACAATGTAGGGTTCCGTAGTTGGGATGAATTTATCCCAAGAACAAACTTAACTATGTAGTTGAAAAAAAAAATCTTTCATACAAAATGTATGGGAGAACATGTTTTTACAACCGCAAATTTAAGTTGGTCGATTATTACTCGTTAACTTGTAAAGCCTACTCAGCTGTGATAGTTTTCCTTTTAAATTCGTTATATAAACTACTGCCGTGAATTTTTTCACATATATAAAACCAACCATTTAGCTGGCAGGGGGGGGGGACACTTGACTCTAACAACAATTTGCACTTTATAGCTATTATATTTCGCAAACGGATCTCTGAATTCAAAAATGGTTTTAACATACTCACAATGTTTTTGAAAGACCTTTCCAACGACACCCCACACCAAGGGATAAAAAAATAAACATCCCCACTTTACGTGTAGGGGAGGTACCCTAAAAAAATATATTTTTCATAATTTTATTTTACCACTTTGTCGGCATGATTAATATGTATACCCATGCCAAATTACAACTTTCTAGTACTAACAGTCTTGGAGCTAGACCGCGGACAGATAGACAGACAGACAGACAGACAGACAGACAGACAGACAGACGGACGGACATGACGAAACTATAAGGGTTCCTTGTTTACTACGGAACCCTAAAAACCATGGAGTTTGGAACATTTTTCACAGATTAGTATTCTATTCAAATCTTCTTAATTATTATTTTTCTTCTGGAATGAAAGCTATTTGAAAAGTTTTATTTGTCCACTGACCCAGATTACCAAAAGTTAATTAATGCCAGTAATATTTACATGGATACCATAGAAATATAAAAAACAGGAGAAGTGGCATGGGGGCGTGTCTGTGTCCGCGCGTAATGATCGAAGTGCTCATTGCATACGAAAATGGCCGTCTCCGCGAACTAGTGTGCTTTCGGCCGTGATCGGGACAATTTATAAGACTGCCGTGTTGTTCAGTGGTTTCTTGTAAAAACCGAAGTCAAAACAAAAACTTTGTAAATCATGGAATCACTTACCATATGTAATTACAAGTATTTTACTATATTTGTCTTTAAAATAATGAAAAACAACAAATCGTAAAATATTTCTTGCTTTTACTATGTTATTTTTGTTTCCAAATATCACAGCGACTGTACTATTTTTGCACTACATACATTGCTCGTTAACCACTACCTAAATATGTCGCTCAGTGACTCAACAAGCAATGTAAAAATCACAAAACGATACTGTGGACTGCGGATGCATCGCGCAGTACGGCCGCTGTGTCTGGCGACGAGCTAGTGATGTAGTTGTGCAGATCCACTAACGTAGGCTATCGACAACAATGTCGTTTGGCGAATGAATTTATTGCTATTATACTTTATTCTTCAATTTGTCAACGGTTTTACCCGGGTGGAAGATCGATGTGAAATAATGTGTTTTACTTATTTTGATTATTTTACAGCGTGGTAGAGAAATGTGTAACCAACGGTCGTAAAGTAAGTTAGTAAAATTTTAGGTGGAGTGTTTTGGGTTTGAATTATAGGATTAGATCTCTTTGATAATATTAAGTTTCACCAATTTGAGCAGTCTCCGATGAATAATCACATATTATTTCTAATTAAAGCAGTCATGGAAAAATATATTAATTTAAGATTACACTATTTGACAAAAAATGCCACTCCAGTAATATTAAAGCGTCAAGTGCTGCACAAATACCTCCACTTTACAGGACAGTGAGTAAACATCATAGCAGGGTTCAACAATACCTACTGTTTCAATAAACTATGACAGGTTAAACCAACGTGACTGGATTTTTTAATTGTTTGAATTTTTTGCTTATTATTTATTTTTATTATAATATTTTCTGGACTTATCGTTTTAATTTATTTTATTTTCAGGACACTAAATTTTTTAAAGTATAACGACGGTGAAGTATCAATATCTAATAACTACAAAAACATGGTTTTACAGGAGGAGAAAAAAACGTTTAATTTCCATAGTTTTTGATCATTTGAAGTAAACATTAAACTCAAACTCAAAGCATTTATTTCAATTAAACCATTTTGCAACAGGCACTTTTGAATTGTCAAGGAATCGGTCAGTCAAAAATAGGTATGAAGCTAGTTGCCCATTTCAAAGCGTAGTAGGTACCTATGGAGAAGAACGGGCAAGAAACTCTTTTAAATAAAAAATTGTTACAAAATATTGGTTACATCATTCATGTTGAAATTATACATGTGAGAACAATGTAGAAAGACGTGCACGTTAGAAGCGTCCGTAATAAAAAGATAAAACAAAGAACAATTCAAAAAATTAAAATAAGCCCTAATAATTAATAAGTGAAAACCGCCAAAATGTTAGTTATTAGATATTGATACTTCACCGTCGATAATATTAAATGGAAGAATCGATACCTTTCCGATTTGGTCAATCACTAGCGTATATGTAAATTAAATTGTTTCTGTACAGCACAACGATAGAAATGATGTTTTCGTGTGAGTGAGTTGTACGGTGCATGGTAAATGCACGCTGTGTTTGATGGGATAAGGTTTATAATTGATTGTGTAGTACGTTCTGATTTATGAATTGCAAGAGTGAGCGCAGCCTCATATCTATTTCTGCGTGTGTAGTTGTGGCGACTAGTGGCGAGGTAGTGGGGACAAAGTGGAGACATTGGGTTTCGATACATTTTCAACTACCGGGCATATCTCCTTCTTTCTTATATCTATGATGGATACCCTACTTAATGAAACGGCCAAATGTCGACTGACATATCATTAAACGTTGACGTTTGAACGATATGGTCGATTTTAGCTGGCCATTTTATGAAACACAACCATTTCATGAAATGATCTATTCTAAGATCTGCCCACGACATTTATTCACCGAGATATCCATAGTAGTCTACAACCTAACCAAGTCATTGAAGAATTTGCGAAAAGTAATCCGAGGGGGCGTGTAAAATGTTTTGTACCTACTTTTTTAGTGTTTACTTCGGTAAAACCTGCCCTCAGCGGGGTCAAGTCCCAAACTACAATCCTGGATCCGCCACTGCACACTGACCACATTTGGCCGTCAAAACCAACCATGTGGGCGTTACCGACCACATCAAGGCCACTTCGCAGCCACAACGCAACCACCAGCAAGATCGCGCACTAGCGACCAGCCACATCGTGACATCGCAAACACAACGATGCGTCGACGCGACGACACTGAGCGCACGAGTGGCGCCTGCGCCCTCCCCCATCATTCAGTGTTGTGGGGAGGTACCGGTAAACTAAACCTCACCTACGCTTACGTACGGTAAGTAACTTCGGCACGCAATATTGTATGCGGGCTGACGTTGCGAATAAATACCGGCCAAGTATTGTCTGCAGGCAGTGAATATTACGCATATTTACCAGCCGCAAAAATAAGTATTTTATAATATTTCTCGAAATAACTATGAAAGTTATTCCTGCAGTTGAAAATATCACATAGGTACCTTAAACTATACCCCACACGCTACGCTTATGTGCATTTTTTTTTATCTCTCGGTTATGTAGGTACATGTATGGAGAGTGCTACCCCTAATTATTATTTTCGTAGTTTCACTACGCCTTCTTTATTTTGCTTATAGTCTCCGAGTAAAATGGCTGTATCACATCCGAACAGATGGACAGACAGACAGACTGACGAAATTATAAGGGTTCCGTTTTTAATACCATTTTGTCGTTTTTAAACCCGCGCTGTTGTTGTTACATTGTCTTATTGTTGTATTGTAACACTACAACGTGTGTTACGTTTCATGTTGCATTGCATATATTTGGACGGCGTGCTCGTTTCAACGTATACATTTCTTGTTACGTTTCACACCTGTGTTCCCACAATTAGGACACATGTCTTCAAAATTATATTACTTTTTCTTCTTCTGCTTCCTCAAAATAAGGAATGTTAATCTGTGTTACTTAAAGCTTTTTAATTTAAGGGAACTAGGAAACATTATCTGCTTCGAAAAAACCATCAGTAACCCCATACCTACTTACCTACATCTACAAAAGTATCAGAAACAAGCAGCTGCCCGCGACTTCGTTCGCGTGGAAGTCAACTATTATACCATAAAACATAATATGCCTGTGGCACTCGTCAATAGTGTAACTTTCTATCAGTGAGGGATTTTTATTACTTCTTACAAACAAACACAATTATACCTTATTATAATATTAGTCTAGACAAGCTTCTGCCCCCGACTTTGTCCAAGTGTTTTTTTATCATACAACATATCCCATGACACTCAGGGATAATGTAGCTTCCCAATAGTGAAAGCGTTTTTGGAATTGGATCAGTAGTTCCGATGAAATTACCCCCCTACATACAAACTAACAAATTGTACCTTTTTATAATATTATAGTTTAGATAGATGATATTAACTTTTCTTCGCTCTTCTGTGGCAAGCTTATCAGTAAATTACAATCGAACTAGTGATTAAACTTGCACGTGGTTATCAGGATGACCCAAATGCAGTAGGTATACAATACAACATATCTACTGTATCGGGAGTAAACACTAAAATCGATATATATATAAAAATCAATTACCGTACGTCTTTACTGGGGTGGTTTAGGAAAAAAGGAAAATTAGGAAAAACCCAAAAGAACACCCGAAAAACCGAAAAAATCTAATCCGCAAAAAAGAGGTTGTGTGATGTGTTTATGACCACACGATAGAAGTGAAAACTTACGACCGGAGCCGAGTATACCCGATTCAGCGTCACCGACGCAAGCGTGACGGTTCAGTTTCGTTCACTGTTCAACAACAATATTGCACTTCAATAAATAAGAGTTGGTCCTGGAACCGCCGCGGTTCAGACTACCTACTGTCTATTACTTTAAAGGCATCCTAAAGATATTCCTTTGTTTTAAAATATGTAATTTTCCTATGTGTGTGTGTGCTTTCGTCTCAAAAACCAATAATAGGTATTAACCAGTAGGTACCAAATGGACTGGCGGCTACGTCGCCACATGCGAACTACGCATCAAAGACCTGACGTCACACAAAATCCTGACGTCACACAAATCCTGCATCGCGCAATTAGAGTTTACCGCGCGATCCACATATCCCAACTTCAACCGTTGGGCAGTTGCCCGCCAGACACGACACCCGTCTGGTCGGAGGATCCTCCCTTTTCTATAGAGGATGAGTGAACTTTACACCCTGTTCCTCATACCTCTAAAGGACTATAGCAGATAGCAGCCCACATCTGGACATAAGCTTTTCCAATTGCAGGCCATTGAACGTGATCTTCGGCGACACTCATCCAGTCACCACCACCCACCCTGCGGAGATTGTCACACTACAAGGCCTGAGGTCCTCCTAGCTCACGTTATCCGATTCGCAGCCTCCACAAGAACACGAAACAAATTAAAAGTCGCCCAGTATGCAAAGGCTTTACGAAAATTGACGAAACGCATACTTGTTCTGGGTAATCTGTAAATCTGTAAATCATTATACAGATTGTGCAATCCACGAAGACGCGCCCCACTCCGCGATTACTGTACTGTAAGCTGTACTTTATTCAGTACGGAGCGAAGCGGAGTGGGGCGCGTCTTCGTGGATTGCACTATCTATAACATTACATACCAATGCTCCTTGCGATGCTATCGTAGCACTGTAGTAATCATCAGGGTTGGTGTACAGCAGCACCGTCAGTGCCGTCTGGTAGCCGCAGGAGGCCACACGCCGAGGACTCGCCAAGACAGGGTCTTCTTCATCACTGCAAAACAAGAAAGAACTTAAATAAAGTCAGGGAAATTTATTGTGAAGCAAATTGACTACCAACTTAAATTGTCCATAAATTCAATTCACAAAGACACAACTGTCATTCTTTGACTGTTGTATGAAATGGCTATAACGCGGTAAATTCACGTAGGGTATCAATGGCGCTTTAATAAAGTGGTCTCAAGCACGATCGATGAGCGAAAGAATTGAAAGTGTTATTGGATATTACATAAGCAATTGTCGGTTCATTCAAGGCTTATAAAGTTATAACCCGCAGAAAAAAATCTGCTGTTTCATAGAAAAGTGCAATACCTACGCGGTCAAAATGTATGGAACAGCTGATTTTTTTATGATAACCGGCGAAAAATTTCAACGCAGGGGGTTTCAGAATCATGTACTGAATCCATGGTAACAGTTTTCGCGTCGATATCCCTGCCACCCAGTATAATGATTCACAAAAAAAAAACACCTAATAATCTGATGATGGCTATGAAAGTCGATTACAATACATAAGACTTAAATATAATTTGCGAAATGTGGGTGTACTATAGGTACCTCTACCTAATCCTTCGAGGATTAAAGGCTTTATGTTACCTTTGTGTTATTGTCGATTACAGATGAAGAAAAGGAGAGGGAGAAGAAAAACCTCCTTGGTCAGCCGTCACGTTATCATTTCACTCACATCAAACGTGCACATCATTGCTTTGGTTTCTTTTATTTAATCTCTCCTCATCACATGCCTATGAATGAAACCTTCACATGCCTATCAAATTGATGAAATATGAAAATAGTTAGCAAAAGCGTTTTGCGTACGAATTCCTTCCAACATGTCGTAAATCAAACAGTATAGGTACATTACTGTCGCGGCCCGCAACAGGGGTACTGATGGACGAAGGTGAAAATTTGGGCCAAGACGAAGCCGAGGCACACATAGCGTGAGTCCATCAATGCCTGCTTGCGTCCAAAGCTTGTATAGTACTTTTCTCAAATAATGCGCGGAAATTCAAACTATTTTATTATAAACTAGCGGCCCGCTCATGCTTCGCACGATTTTTACGATTCGACAAAACATCGTTTTTTTTTTAGTTATATGTAACTTTAATATTGTAATATACACATTAACCTTCCGGAATAAATTCTCTAAACGATGGTGAAAACCACATCAAAATCTGTTGCGTGGTTTAGGAGAACAACGCGGTCATACAGACAAACATGAAAAGCGACTTTAATAAAAATGTTTGTAAAAATTCCAGAATCAATAACGAACAACGATAATTTTACAAGCGCCAATGTGTTCATTTGTTTTTTATTTACTATAAATAGCTCTATTTGCTAAGCCAATTTAAATAAAATCTGCTCCTTGGTTGCCATGGGTCGAAGTAAAAAGTTAATTCCATTTTTAAATAACACGACAGTTATGAGTTTTCATAGTAATTTATTTGGCCGCTAAACACGACAGTTATGGATTTTCAGTAGGTAACATTGCCGGCCGGGCACTCACATGTATTTGACCAGTACAGCATTTTCGATTTATCTCTAAGGAGGTTATTAAAATAACGCTCAAATTACTAAACATGTCTGAGAAAAAAATTAATGGTAAGTAAAACCGGGGAGTATATGTAATCTGTGACCGGGGTAACCCCGCGTCCTAACTAAAATGCTCGTTCGCGCGAATACGCGTTCGTCGCGTTCAAATTTAACTTGTGATCGGAAAACCGGAAGATGCCCTCTGTAAACACGCGTTAGTGATAATACGCTGATTATTTTTTCGTGATTACGATGTTGGTCCTATGACGAAAGTGGTTCATAATGATGAGTACAATGACCCCTTAGAGGCCGTTCAAATAATTCGTAAGCAGATTTATTACAATTATTTCCCCCCCTTCTCTGGTCAGCAAAAGTAAGCAAAGCTATTACCCCCCCCCCCCCCCCCCCCATGCTTACGTAAACATTGGTATAAGCATTTTTCTTTTAATGTAAATATTCTGATTCATGAGCAGCAGTCATAATTCTAGAAATAAGAAAGACACAGAAATAAGAAAGACACTGACACGGTATTCAACATAGAGTAAGAAACAAATATTATAATCATATGAGTAAAAAAGTAAATAATTACTGCTGACGTAATCACCATCTAGACCCCCCCACCCTCATGTCATCAAAAATAAGCAAAGCATAGACCCCCCCCACCCCCCTATGGTGCTTACGTAATACTTGAACGGTCCCTTAAGAGGATGCCCATGAATTCAATTTCACCCTGTATAAAGGCAGAGATAATAAACACCATCAATGATATTGCCAAAAAAAACCCGTAAAAAACCACCGTGACGGTCAGTACCATCCACACCTTTAGGCTTTAGCTAAGCTAGTATAATCATTAACTCGCAGTGAGCAAGCATGGTGAACAATAATGATTTCCTTTTCTCTGTGTCATGAGGCGTTTGCCCTGAAGTGGCTTATCAGTGATGATTATGTTTTATGCAATTTTTTTTTCTACTTTTGCGTATCAATTTGTCGCTGACTGTACAGACCTAAGCATAACTTACAAGTAACACGGATCATCATATCGTCACTGGAAAGACAAAAATACTTAACGCCATACGAATAATGTGGCGGTTAAGTAATTTTGCCTTTCCAGTGACGATATGCTTAGTCCTTTCCCAACTATGTTGGGGTGGGCTTCCAGTGGATTTGGATGCAGCTGTATACCACCATTTTACATGGAGCGACTGCCTATAATCTGACCTCCACAACCCAGTTACTGGGTAAAACGATTTAACCTATAAACACTTTGGTTTGAGTTGACATGTTGTTTGTGTATGTGAGTTTAAATGTTTGTAAACGACCCCACAATACAGGAGAAATTCCTAGTGTGGGGCAACGAAAAAAGAACATGCATTATTAGAAACTGCACTACGGGATCAGAATGTTTTCGTTATTAGGAGTTCTATTATATTTTTTTACGGAAATTCATGATTTTTGACGCTGTTATGTTCAGCAGCAGATTAATATTTTAATTAATTTATTATAATAACGATAGTCCCATTCTCTTTCTTGTAACTTGGAGTTACACATTATTTTCGTATAATTTGCTGAATTGACGCGGAATTTATAGTACTTTAATTTTTATACTGTAATTTTGTCTTATTATATTGAGAAACGAAAACTTATGAATCGTATTCATTGTAGATAGAAGTTTTATATCTTATTAGTTTATTTGATAAAATTGTGTTTATCTGGAATATAATGGACGCTGAATTAAGACATTGATTGCTTTTCTTTACGATTTTTTCCGTGAAAACTCAAGGAATTTAAAGAAATTCTAGAACTCCAATAAACAAGTAAAACATTCAACTTATCTTTTAGTAAGTAACTTTTATTAGAATTGAATATAACAATATGAATTTGAGCGTCAAAGTTCAATCGTCGATGGCTTTTCTTGTAAACTGAGTTCGTAAAATATTTATAGTATATTACACGAAATAATTAAAATTAACATATCTTGTTATTATTTGTTTATTATTCATAAACAAATAATTAAAATATCTTACTGCTGCTAAGAATTATAACGACAAAAATCATAAATTAGCGTAAAAAATGTAATAGGACTCCTAAGTAATTAGTTTCTGGTAAGATTTCATTATTCTTTGAATGATTCAAAAACCTTATAGATTTTTTTGTCTCTAATAGTGTTTTGTCGGCAGTACGGCCTATCTCAATTATTAATCATCCATTAATCAATATAATTTATATCTTCACTATCTACAATAATAAACTAGTATTACGATTAAATTAAAGATTTTAATATATAATGACTCATGTGTCTGCAGTAGATGAAAAATCATTTGCGTCATAATCAGCCTATAATGTTCCCACTGCTGGGACACAGGCCTCCTCTCTGTGAGACTGAGTGGGCTGTAATCCACTCCGCGGATCCAGTGCGGGTTGGTGGATGACACATGTCTTCGATTTTGTGAGTTCTAAGATTCGTTTCCTCACGATGTTTTCCTTCATCGTTTTGAGAGCAGTGGTGATCGACGACCTACTCGTAAGCCGCGGCCGTTTCCACTGGGCCACCCACCACCACTCTCTGCTGATTATTCATCGTTTGCGTCATACAACTGAGTACTGCCAAACTAGACGGAATATATTTGAGTCGTTTCGATTTATGATTTACTACTACTGATGCGATGACATTTAAAAACAGCGACATTTCTGCTATGATTTAAGTTAAACATGAAAACATAATTTTTTTTTTCTTCTGTTATTGGTACTGAAAAAATTAATGGTGAAAACCGCATTTAGGGAATGTATTCCATAGTCAAATTCCGTTGCAAAATTTAGAAAAACAACGCGGTCACACAGACACACGAAACGGGGATTTAATTTATGATTTGTAAACATATAGATATAGATGAGGTGAAAAAAAGACGAAGTTACAATTTTCATGTTATCTTAATTTATCAATCAATCTGCCTAGCCTTTTCCCAACCAAGTTGGGGTCGGCTTCAAGTCTAACCGGTGGATGTTATGTTAACAAAAATTATGAGCTCTTCCGCTTTCTCTCTCCAACCTTTTCATTGCTCACAAGCCAAAGAAATTGTCGAGGAAATGATTAGGTATTTGCTATGTATGATTACTTACTGCTATCGGTATCAGACCTCGCTACTGAATATAGATCACGGGGGTTAGTTTTCCCAACTTTGCCAATCAGCTTGCATAACCACTTCTTCAAGATAAATTTTAATCTCCTGGATTAGATACCAATAACGAGAGTCTATCTACATTATAAACAGATAATCCTGAGGTAAGTACGAATTCCTGTGATAAAAGCAGAGTGCAATGATAATTAATCCGTAGTCAACTGCCATTTTAATCACATTTTAGTGTTAAAATTAAAATATCAGTTACTGTATAAACATTGATAGCACAGAATCACAGATTATATTTTACTAAGAACCAAAGACAAGAAAAGCCTACGTATCTTGGAACTGTTATTAGTTCTAGATTTGTCAATGGGTCGTATAGGCCGCGGCCTAAGGGTGGCAGATTTCAGAGGGCACTCGCTCGCTTTGTTAAGTTAGTGCGCAGTATTATAAACGTCACACAAGTCAACTGTGGATACACTGTAAAAAAATATGGGTACGCGATGTGCCTTGAATGAATAATGCAAAAATTTTCAGCTCTGTCGACACAATAATACTTTTTAGTCTTGTGCTGTCGGTGAGAAAGTTACACGACGCACGGTGTTAAATTTTGGACCCTATTATTATTAACTTTGGTGACAATACGAAAATATGGTACCGTGGAGCTGGTCTGATGATGCACCCGGAAAGTAAAACAAGAATTACAATTAATTGATTCACATTTTGATTTCATTCAACTTTTCATTCGTTTATTTCACTTTTCAATACCTACGTATTTACGTAACCTAACTTAAAAAAATACAAAAAAAATAATATAAAGGCATACAAGTGAGTGTTGATGATAGTTGGCAACTTCTGTAGGGGCGGCACAAATTGGCTTGCCAACCATCCCGCGAGAGCCGGGACGTCCCATTACTAGACCTTTACTGGATACGTCCCACAAAAGATGTGTGTGGGACGCCAATTGTCCCATTTTATCATACCTACGGCTTAACCTTCGGGCAGAAGTCAGAGTTTAGTGAACGCACGTCGACGTGGATGTTTGTAGACATAGTTTATAGCTGGAAAGACTTAAAGTAAGGAGAAGCAAAAGAAGCACGGGAGCGAAGCTACAGGTAAAAATAGTTATGACATAAATCAGTTCTTATCTCAATCGGAGTAAATTTTTTATTATCATTAATACTTTCTCCAATATCGATAAAAAAATTACGATTGATATTTTTTTAATTTAATTCCAGAGTGAATCACGAGCGTCAAGTAATTAATAGAACACCAAACATTAATAAGCTGTTATAAAATAATTACGTTTTATTAAATTTACAAAATAACACGATTGCAATATTAACGCGAGCCGTCCACCGCGAGCTAAACTAAGTTAGTTTGCGGTTAGTTTAGTTTAGCTTGCCGATTTTACATACATGTGTGTGGACGCACATACGGACGGACTAGGTATTTGGACACCCTCAAAAACGAGTTGGTAGATGTAAACAAGAATTCACTAGCAAACTTTCAGAGGGTAGAAGTAGGTCTACTTACTTATTGATGTAAACCACTTTTAGGGTGCGTTTCCACTGAAAGGGAAACGAGCGAAACGAGCGAAGGAAAGGTGCGTTTCCAAAGAAGCGGAGCTGAGCGGAGACGTGCAGAAATTGTCCAATCACAGAAGAGACGAGAGACGCGATGACGATTTCAATCAGTGTGATTGGTCAATTCCTGCGCGTCTCCGGTCAGCTCCGCTTCTTTGGAAACGCACCTTTACTAAGGAAAATTATAAAAAGATACCAATCTGTTCAAAATAGGTACCTAAGCTGGTAGGTGTACATAAAGAAAAAGTCTTATGTCCAAACAAATTCACCGGCAGAAATACCCTTTAGAAAAATTACCTAGAAAAATTAGTTTGTCCGTTTTTAAGGTTACAAATGTTACAATACTAAAACATTAGTCTATAGAGGAGCTCGTGGCTAAGTAATAACAGCCGCATGGTTCGATCCATCAGGTTAAGCTACGCTTGTTAAGGTTGGTCTGTGGATGGGTGACCATCTTAACATACCGAGACTCCTCCGTGCCTCGGAAAGCACGTTAAGCCGTTGGTCCCGGCTGTCATTCGTGAATCTTTGACAGTCGTTACGAGTCGTCAGAAGCCCGAAAGTCTGACAACCAGTCTTACCGAGGAGTATCGTATTACCCAGTAAGTATCGGTTGTGGAGGTCAGATAGGCAGTCGCTCCATGTAAAATACGGTATTTAGCTGCATCCGGTTAGACTGGAAGCCGACCCCAACATAGTTGGGAAAAGGCTAGGCAGATTGATTGTAGAAATTACGTTATGGTGGGTCTAAATCTATGAAAAGATGGCATAAGTTACTTCAAAGATTTAAAATCTTTCTAAACAAATTTATCGTTTATTATCAAATATAATTTAAGGCTAAGGCAAACTGAATCAAAACATATTGGCCTTATGGGAATATTATACTTACTTATATCATATTTACTACACTATAATAAAATATTGAGACGCCTAAGAACACTACTGTTGGTAAGTCAGTATCACAATTTGCTAAGTGGTTTGCTCGATTAGTCTAGACTCGAAAGGACGTGTACCGAGAGCAGAGCCATAATGAATAGTATAATGAACACCATATGTTGGATCATAAATTCAAAATATAGTGCTACAACAATCTTTTGGCGCCTTATTGACCAGAAATTGTTTATAAAAAACAAGATGGCGACGATATTTCCGATTTAGGCGCCAAAACATCCTTGTACCGTTTTGTTCTTAGAAACAACACACTGACGGAACCAACCCGTGTTTTCTATAAATCTTTATTTATGAAGTGAAAACTTCTTTAGGCACATTGGGCATTTTTGAGATGGGACTAAACCATTGATTTCGCGACACCATAACGACACCTCATTTTTGTAAACGCGATTGTGCTCTTTATTTATATTATGTTACGGATCAATGTTCTATGCAAGTATTTTTACTTGAAAGATTTCGGAAGTATTATTTTTAGTAAACACGATTGTGCTCTTTATTTAGACGGAATGTTCTATACAAGTATTTTTCTTCCACCAAGGCGATCTTGTTCAAGCTTCCGCTACAGGTTTATCGCGAATAGGCACGTGGTTTAAAAAAGAAACGACCACTTCTTAGAGAACAAAATTATCGGGGCATATCATACGCCCCGATATTTTTGACCTATAAGAAGGAGTGTTCGGTCAGTTTCCATTATATTAGAAATAATTTCTTGTTCTACACAGAGTGTGAGTGTGTGAGGTTAAACGAGGGACATACTTGATAAGAGTGTAGTGGGTACCTACTCTAGAGGAGGACACATATCTACCAGCACGCGTAGCATGACCACCGTAGAAACGAGTTTTGTCGACGGAAGAATAGACAATTCTGACAGATTATGATTGTATATCTGTCATTTTGTCTATTCTATTTAGGCAGTTCATCTCTCCTAGAGACCAAACAACCCATGAAATAAACACGAGAATAGCTAAGGGCTGGAAGTGTATCCCTCGTTGTCGTCACTCTATCTATATTTCAGCAATACTTACGTTTTGTAGTTATCATCAACCGCATAATAGTTGAAAGTACAGCAAAGATTGAGCAAGGTGAAGATTTGCTTGAAAATTTCGTCACAGCGGTATATGGCGTTCTTCCACATGCACCGCTGCACCAGGTTACTGCACGAAGACGCTGGAGACAGCTGAAACAGTAATCGTTACTTTCTTTACTAACCTCCTCTTCACATTTGCTTATTTTTAATTAATTTTAATTTTTGAATTGTTCTTTGTTTTATCTTTTTATTACGGACGCTTCTAACGTGCACGTCTTTCTGCATTGTTCTCACATGCAATAATTTCAACATGAATGATGTAACCAATATTTTGTAACATTTTTTTATTTAAAAGAGTGGCCGTGGAGTTTCTTGCCCGTTGTTCTCCATAGGTAGGTACCTACCTACTACGCTTTGGAATAGGCAACTAGCTTCATATTTCTTACTGACCGATTCCTTGACAATTCAAAAGTGCCTGTAAATGGTTTAATTGAATGAAATAAATGGTTTGAGTTTGAGTTCAAACATTCGTTCAGAGCTTTCAGGAAAGGGTATTGCTACATTAGAAGAACGCGGGACTAAGAAAGATTTTAAAATCATCACTCAATATATTTATTGCATTCCACAATGTTAACTTAGGTGGAACAAGGACATGATCATTGAGGACCTTGTCGGGCACAGCAAAGTACCTAGTACAGTGGAAGACGGTTGTTATACTATATTAAAAACCCTTTTAAGGGTGAAATAATTATATGCAAAGCTTTGAAAATACACTTTAAAATCCTCGAATTTAGCAATACCAGAGTAAGCACGGGCACATTCTATTGTGTCTTTCTGTTCTTCCTTGACTAGTATTTTTTTATTTTTTATTTGCACCTTTAAGTAATACAAAACATGGAAGGTTGTTTGTATGTTCGAGTTGCAGCCAATACCTAAGCTAAGATAACTTAATATCTTGTAATGATAGGTATCAGCGCCCACCCTCGTTATCATTATAGGCGATGATATACAGGCTATTTAAGCAAAGCTTGACTTGTAAGAACAACACTGTCATTTACTAAACTTTTTAACTACCTACTTTTGTATTAAAAGGCAAGTACTTAACTAATTTCATATACTATTACTTGCATATGCTACTATGCTACTACATATGCTTTTATTACTTTGATATGCTATTTCATATTTGTACTGTGCTTAAAGGTAAGTAGAGTTGGCATAGAAACGAACATTGAACCTCCTCCTTTTTGGAAGTCGGTTAAAAAACGCATCGAATGGCGTACAAATAAAATAAAACTTCTTAGGTCAATAGAATAAAACTTCTTAGATAAATAAATTATCGAGCCCAAGCTGTTCTCTAAGGAAATGTTTCGTGATTGCCGTGACTTTCCTAGAATTTAAAAAGGAACTGGTTCTGTAAAGTCTTACGTTTCCAGCACGCTTGACTACATTAGAAAAGGGGTTTTGTCGACGGAAGAATAGACAAAATGACAGATCACAATCACAATCTGTCACTTTGTCTATTCTTCCGTCGACAAAACCCGTAGAAAAACCTTTTCTATGGTTGTCATGCTACGGGTGCTGCGCCGTTGTCGGGTAAAATCAGCGTTTATGGATAATGCACGAATTCACATCCATAGAAGTAGGAAAGCTGACCTTTACCGCCGGAGGGTAAACTTACCGAAAGGAATTATAACATCCTAGAATAAACAATTTTCCCTATTTATAAAATCAAAACACATCACCATTATTTGAACGTCAAAATTATATGAGACAGTCCCCCAAAACGTTCGACCTTCACCACTTCCTAGTGCTTTAGCTGGGAAGAAGAAGCATAGCTATCTGTTCAGTTAGAAGAACTTGATTCTATACAATAGTAGAAACAGAGAGAACTCTAGTATACACGACTACACATCAAGCTATACATATCCAGTAGGTATAAGCTGACCTCGCATTGTACGGAAATCCTACACAATGCGAGATCAGCATAGACTGGAAATGTATAGCTTGATGTGTAGCCGTGTGTACGAAAAATTGCTGCCTCGATTAAGTCAGCATAACTCAAGGTTTGTAATATAAACTGTGGAGTGTAGTATCTCTAGCAAGCTAGCAACCCTAACATTAATAGCAAAAGCATGCTAAAATTAGAGCAGTGGTAGCCCAGTGGTAACGGCCCCGACTTACGGTCGTGAGATCGAACCCAGACAGGCGCTTTACTCTGTGTAAATAATTTAATCACCCTGCTCTCAAAACGGTGAAGAAAAACATCGTGAGGAAATGACAAAAATTTTAAGTGACATCTACCAACTCGCACTGGGCCCACTGGGCGCGCGAAAATAGCCCACTCCCTCTCGAAGAGGAGGCCTGTGTCCCAGCAGTGGGAACATTATAAGCTGATTATGATGCTAAAATTGAAGATGAAAATAGCACTATAATTCAAATACTTACTCTTTGAAACAACACCTCTATCGTAATGTTATTTAAGTCCAATACAGCTTGCAGTGTCTGTAAATCTTCCTTCTCATCGGCCTCAGCTGTGAACGTTGAATACAACAATGGCACCAGTCGAAAGGTTTCGAAAACAAAGTCTGCAGTAACATTGTCAGGAAGAGTCCTAAAAATTAAAATTATAGGTACATACTTTTCAGAACAGAAAGGACATTTTGAATTGGATTTAAACGCATGCCATGTGCATGCGTTTAAATCCAATTCAAAATGTCCTTTCTGTTCTGAAAAGTTTAATTTGACAGGACTAAACTAAAATTTATCTTCTGTCCTTTTCTAAATGAAATAGAAAGAAAAAGATGCACTGAACTTAAATTTAGTTTAGTTTGTGAACAAGGGAATCGGCACCAATATCTATAATTATATCTAATTTATGCAAGAACCCTGGTAGGGTGAAGGCCTCCTCCAAAGATGCCCATTTATTTCTGTCCTGTGCAATTTGTCCCATTCTGTCAGCGGTCTCCCTGAGCCTCTTTTGCCTTGTGGGTCTCTCCATATTTTATTATTACCTAAGCATTATTTGATGGAGCACTTACAAATTATCTGCTAACGTCCTTGCAGCCTTTCTGGAAACTATGTTCAAATCGCATATGGTCACAGCAGGGAATGGCACATCCCAAATTGCTCCTTGGGTGCTTTCTATAACCTGAAATGTCTATGGTTATAGTAGGTACAAACAAATGATAGATAAGGCTTTTGTTCATTGACACTGCGGATATAATTAAAAATAGTAAAAAATATCGTATTACTTATTTGGATTATTTTGTAATATACCTACCTAAATCTCCAAAGGATTATTAACGTGATTGGTTATCGATAATCATATCCCGCGTCATTGTAGAAAGAATACACAGCTGATAAAAATCTTCAAAACTGCAATGATGATCGATTGGCTTCTTTGGCTTTAATAATTTTCGCAGATAAGCTATATTTTCTGCCAATGTTTTATGTATTCACATAGTGGTCACAACCCAATAGCTTACAGTCGTACGTCAATTGTAGGCAGGTGTGTCAGCTTTATTGGGCAACATAGTATTTGGCCGCAATCATTTCAAAACCCTAGGATCGGTACGTACTAGGTAGGTACAGTAACCTGACTTTTAAGTATAATAATAATAATATATTCTTTAATTCGGACTACACATACAAGTACCTACACACAATCCATAAAGTATTAGTAACAATGACTTAAAAACTATGTTAGTAGGTAAACTAAAATCGAGCTTAAGAAAGACTGTCGCGCAGGTACCTAATAACACGATTAATGGTTTAATAATTATATAATAATTATAATTAATGGTCACGCTTTACAAACCCGCGGTAGGTACCTAATGACAAGATCAATTATCACGCTGTAGAAAGCCGCGGTACCCAATGACACGATCAATGGTCACGCTATACAAACCCGCGGTACCTAATGACACGATCAATTATCAAGCTATACAAAGCCGCAATATTGATAGCCGATCAAGTGCCATCTCCAGGGACGAGAGAATCGCGGCGATAGTCGTACTTAGATAGTTGGAGATGACGCCTCACATCAAGTTTTAGAAAAAGAACGGTTACTACTTCATCTACAGATACACAGAAGAACTCACAGTTACTATGGGATTCCTTGCGTACCACCGGTATGCGGTGACCACGAAGTAAGATGCAATAACGATGCTGATCACCACGGCAACCGCCCAGCAGCACCTAAGTCAGAACCACTTCAAAATTGCTTGAAGTAAACATAAATACAATTATACTAAGTATGTCCTGTCCTGTCTTTAATTTATATTTACCACAAACCGTTTTCCGTGATTTCGTTCGCATATCTGCAAACTTCTAAGCCCCATTTCACCCCCTTAGGGGTGGAGTGACGAGCCTAGCCGAGTCTGGGTGTTGTTGGATGAAAATTGTGGGAATTTAGTCAGATGAGATGAGATGTCAGATGAGTATAGATGACAGACCGCTTCGCTCCAGGGGAAAGAACTTATGTAGGTACATGAGAAGTATCTTATGAGAAAAAAAGGGGTGGACTTAGATATCGACACCCACACCCTATAAAAAATTTGCCTTTCAAGTTTAAGGCCTTTATTTTATAGTTCCTGTGATTTCGTGATTAAACAGTGAGTGGTAGATAGGTACCTACATATTTCGGTCACAAAACATAAAAGCATCTAAATAAACCATTACTTGATACGCGGTCCGATTTAGCTTAAATCTACGGCTAAAATAAACTTCATAAAGTCCACATAAAATCAATCTCAAGTTTTATAAAAAAGGACCCAAGAGTGAAAGATGCATTCCCGAGTTTCGCTGTTATTCTTAATCATAGAGGCTATAATCTCGCCAACAACAACTTATAGCGCTGCGACAGCCACTCTGGCATAAGTATAGGTATATTATACACCGTGACATTTTAGTCGTCTTACAAAAGCAGCTCACTTCATAAATGATGTAACAATTTCTTAATTGCTCCTAGAAGGTATTTTATGTCGGGTACATTGAGTGACCTTTTGTAAGACGACTAAATTTAGTAGTCATTGGATACATGATGTGGGCTGCTTTTGTAAGACGACTAAAATGTCACGGTGTATATGTAGGTACCTTATCATCATTAATCATATCAAGTAGTGTCGGTAGGTACCTACCTTTCAACATAATTGAAATCTTCCATCACGATATATTTGTACCCGTGCAAATCCGTCCTCTTACAAAACTCCACGAACTTCTTCATACAGAATCGTTTCCTCGATTGTTTCTTATTACCAAAATTGGTACCGTGCAAAAATCTTCTGGGTGTAATGTTAGATTTCTCTGATGCTACCTGAACCATTTTTAAAGCTTAGAGGAACTGTGTTTAGTACGATGTGAACAAGTGGTGTGGACTTGAACGTGAACAACATACGAGCTAGTAATTATAAAGCTAGATGATCTATCAGAGATAGTGCGACCACTTTCATAAATATTTAAGTATGTAGGCACTATTGCGGACACGCATATCTGAACACCACCGTAAGGACTATTCCTGCTTACAGCGCTCGGCCCGCTGTAGTAAAGCTTACATACAAAAAAAAGAAAAAAAAATGAGAAAAACAAGCATTACCTATAGTCTAGGTATAGAATTTTGGTATCGCAGGCGGGGGAACAAACAAAAGTTACACCATATTTCTGGTGATTGGCCTGCACTACCAAAATTCTATAGATTATAATGCTTGTTTTTCTAATTTCAGTTATGTATTTGTGCAGCCGGGTTTTTTTTTTGTTTTTAATTACTGTTTTATTTTAAGCTTTTTTATCATTTCTACGAGTAATTCCAAATTACATTTAATTTTATCTTTTTTTTTTTTTCACCTTTTAAAACCGTTCATTTTGATTTTTTTATAATGTCAATATACCTACCCATCAGTGACACTCACGCAATAAAGACGAATCTAACGACATAATATATCATTTATCAAAATCGGTTCACCGGTTTAGTAGTTACGAGAAAACAGAGACGGACATACATGCATACTCACAGGTCAAACACATAACCCTCCTTTTCTGGCTTCGCCGCAGTCGGGTACAAATGGGGCAGTAAACAGATGTGGTCATCGTGTGCACGGGATTTTGTTTTCAAAGTGCTTAGATATGCGTGACGCGATGTTACTTACCTATCCCAGGTCACGGAAGACACGTTCATAAATATTCAGCCAGTACTAACGTCTTTTTACTTAGGTTTTGGTAAAATTGCGCTTTTGCTTTTCATCGATTTCGGCCGATTTTAATTAATTTCATCAAACTAGGTACCTCTATAGGTACAATGGGCGACATTGTACCTATAGAGGTACCGGGCATGTGCCCGCCCGTATTTTTCTGAATATTCATAATTTTTTTTTCGAAAAATTACTTTAAAAGGTGGGGGTCTATCTTTTCATGTTATTAAATTTTTTTTTTTTTTTGTGTACCTAGCGTTTGCCATATCTCCGACGTTAGTGGCTCGATTTGGATTGTTTATTTTTTCTAAAAGCTTATGAGTTATTTTATCGGATTAACAAAAATTTGTCGACTATGCAAAAAAACGGAAGTGAAAACATTTTTTTCTTAAAAATAATAGTGTTTCTTTAAAAAAAACGTGTGTAAGTTGATATAATCATATTTTTTTCGAAAAAAAATAATTAAATGACAAGATAGACCCCCTTTTAAAGTTATTTATCGAGAATTTTTCATGAATATTCAGAAAAATGCGGGCGGGCACATGTCCATGGGCGACATTGTATATACAACAAGCGCGTTGAAGAGAGGCCTATTCAACATGGGTAGGCAACGCACCTGAAGGTCACCTGTGGTAGGTACCTAGGTACCCCTGTTATTGCAGACCACAGGCAGCCACTTACCTACCCACAGGTTGGCCGCCTGCTTGGTACCACTTGCCACTCCCGTCCCGTACCTATCTACTATAAGGAATATGTATAGGGGCACTTCCACTATTTTTTCTATTCAGTGTTTGCCACTCTATGGCATAAAACGTCGATAAGTGCAAAGTTAACTCTGTGGTTCTCATAACTCAATAAACGCGAATTCGACCAAACTTTTATGCCTATGAGGGAAGTGGTAGCGAGGTTGTCTGCAGAATGCGTCGTTACATTTTAAAGTATCACCAGTCGTTGGTACCATTTTAAAATGGGAAAATATCGAATAACTTCTCCCGCTCTGGGCAGAGCGGGAAGGCGTGTCAGAATTTTACTAACTATAACACATCCGTGTTCCTTAAGTTGCCTGTGCCAGGGGCCACGGTATCCCTTTCGGACTTTTCCGCGACCCCGGCAGGCATCAGCCCTAGCAGGCCCCGTCCCGCTGACATCTCTTTGAGGCGCGCGTGGAACACAACGCGCCGTCGACCCGGGCCTGATCCTTAACGGACGGCGACCTAGCCATTGCTCACCATCCGCAAGTCCGCGCCTACGGTGGCTGGGAATCGGCCTAGGATTCCCGATGCCCAGAGCGTCTCCTGCGGCGGCTAGGGGCGTGAAATTTGCCTCTCCCTTACGCGTTCCACCTCCTCCTTCGCAAGCATTACTACTTCGCAGAAGGATGTGACGGCTTCCCATGCCCTCTCGCTCCGTACCATATGGCCTTGTCCAGGGCCGGACGCGAGAAATCACCGCCGCCGATCGCCTCACCATTTTAACCTCTAACGATGAAATTAGGTACTTCCTCAATAACATTTTGACCGAGGAAAGAAAAGCTTAAATGTCTTCCTTCACTTGAAAAATCGTCTATCTTGTTTTTTATCACAGAGCATGTTATGTTCCCATGGGATTTGGGATTGTCCAATCCATAGAGGAAAGTAATATATATGGTCCAATCCCATCTAAGTAGTTGCCGACCTCATGAAAAGCATAGAGAACTTCCTCTACGGTACGAAAGAGTACTTTCGATATGGCAGGAAGTTACAAGTCATCCTTTAGAATTAGTAATCCGCTACTTAAGACAAATTGATCGATAATTATAATGTCTTTATAACGTCTCGCCTATTATCCCCAAAGGGTTAGGCAGAGGTGTTCCTATCTTATACCCATATTTCGCTAGTTATGTTTAAGTCCCATGTAAAAGGGGGCGAGCCTGCCGAGGAGGCGCAAATCCAGACTCCGAACTGCTACTGAGAAATTCCTGGTGGAAAACCCCAGTAACACTTTGCCCGACCTGGAAATCGAACCCAGGACCTCAATCTAAGCAGTAGCGCTTGCGACTACTAGACCAACGGGGCAGCCAAGTTATGTAAAGTGTTCCATAAATGGCATCAGACTTTAATAAAGTTTGAATTATGAGATTTTATGGAAAAAACTGTCGATGCCAATTTTATGTCACGGATATGATAACATCTGTGGAGCTCGTGGCTAAGTAATAACAGCCGCACGGGTCGATCCATCAGATTAAGCTACGCTTGCCGGGGTTGGTCCGTGGATGGCCGACCATTTTTACATACCGAGACTCTGCCGTGCCTCAGAAAGCACGTTATGCCGTTGGTCCCAGCTGTCATTCGTGGCTCTTTGACAGTCGATACGGGTCGTCAGACACCCGAAAGTCTGACAACCAGTCTTACCAAGGGGTATCGTATTACCCAGTTACTGGGTTGTGGAGGTCAGATAGGCAATCGCTCCACGTAAAATACTAATATTCAACAGCATCCAGTTAGACTGGAAGCCGACCCCAACATAGTTGGGAAAAGGCTAGGCAGATTGATTGGATAATATGATAACATCTGACTTTGCCAAAATCAGCCCTACCTAAGAACTCCTGTTACCTCGGTACCTACCGAGTTATCAAAACATCATCATTAACATACTTATCCCAATTTCTTTGGGATAAACTATGCGTGTAGGAGATAAATAATAATCCTATACCTACTATTGAACGAGCAATATTTGTATGTATATATTTTTTTGAATATTATACAACGTGTAACGTTAAATGCGCAAAACCTCAGACACCCCAACTGATTTTTAATTCAATTGACCTATTTCAGAGAAAAAAATTTAAAGGTTTTTTGTGCTGTTTTAATTCGTAAGATTCGTATTTGCATTGATATAAAAGCTATTATTATCCCGCGTATGAGAAAATTTAAATTGTTCGACAACAATTTGTGTTTGCTTACCTATTTTGGCGGGTTTGCGCATGTGATGGCTTGACCTATTAATAAATAGACACGGCAACGTTTTTAAAGATTTTTTGAAAAATGTGAACTATAATAAAAAGTGGTCCAATTGATTCTGCTCGTTACTCTGATCAAACTATTTTCAGGTTTTGCGCATTTAACGTATAGTTACACGTTGTATATTTGTACCTAGTACCTACCTACTCATGTTCTCGAAATCAGCTCTAACGATTTCGATGAAAGTTGCAATATAAGGGTTTACGGGGGCGACAAATCGTCCTAGCTAGGTCTCATATCTTCCGGCTGGCCCGAGGATACCGCACGGTCTCCTGCGAGGCGGCGAGCCTCCTTGCCGGAGTACCGCCATGGGATCTGGAGGCAAAGGTCCTCGCGCACATTTGAGAGTGGCGCGAGGAGGCGAAACGCCGGGGCTTAACTCTGATGCCGCAAGAAGTCGCGGCACAGCGGACAGAGCTCCGGCGGGATCTCATGGCGGAATGGAGAGTGCGATTGTCGCAACCCAGCGCTGGGCACACCACAATTGCGGCGATAAGACCCCTCTTTGAGGAGTGGCTAGAGAGGCGCCACGGCGTCCTCACCTTCCGCCTGACGCAGGTACTCACCGGACACGGCTGTTTCGGGAGGTACCTGTTCAGGATAAAGCGGGAGGAAACGCCCGGGTGTCGTCACTGTGTGGATCGCCCGGAGGACACGGTGGAGCATACGGTGGAGGTCTGCCCGGCTTGGGCAGGGCATCGCCGTGTCCTCGTGGATGCGATCGGCGGCGGTGATCTCTCGCGTCCGGCCCTGATTCGGGCCATGCTACGGAGCGAGAGGAAATGGGAGGCCGTCACCTCTTTCTGCGAAGCAGTAATGCTCGCGAAGGAGGAGACGGAGCGCGTGAGGGAGAGGCAAATTTCGCGCCCTCGCGCCCCTAACCGCCGCAGGAGACGCCCTGGGCGTCGGGAATCGCAGGAAGATTTCCGGCCACCGTAGGCGCGGGCTTGCGGAAGGTGAGCAATGGGTAGCTCGCCGTCCGATAAGGACCAAGCCCGGGTCGACGGCGCGTTGTGTTCCACGCGCGCCTCAAAGAGATGTCAGCAGAATTGACGGGGTCCGCTAGGGCCAATGCCTGCCGGGGCTGCGAATATGGGCCGATAGGGATATCGTGGCCCCCCGGCAACATGGCATAGGAAGGAATACGGGTGGGTTTTAGTCAGTAAGAGTCTGACACGCCCTCCCGCTCCACCCAGAGCGGGAGAAGTTATTTGATTGACATTAGAATAATGATCATGATAGCATGGAATTAGTAAGTACCTACTATCATGGCAGTATGGAATTAGTAAGTACTATCCTATACTATTAAATGAGCATTCTCTATTTTCACCAGAGCAGAGCTCGGTCGCCCAGGTAGGTACTTACTTATACTAGCTTTCGCCCGCGTGGATGTCGGAAACTATCCCACGGGAACGTACTACCGGGATAAAAGTAACCTATATGTTAATCTAGGTTATAAACTATCTGTGTGTCAAATTTAAACCAAATCCGTTCAGCCTTTTTGCGTGATTGAGTAACAAACATCCAAATACACAAACATACAACATACATAGGATTGCATGAAACTAATGACTGGTAGGTGCTTAGAGTCACTATCGAGGCGCGATCAAAATCGTTTAACCTTGCTTTATGGGCTTTAATTATTCATTAAAAAAATATTAATCAATCATACTTCATACACGAGCCTTTATGGTTAATTAACTGTTTTTTTTATAATTGAGCAACTATGCAGAAAGACATGAAACAGTCACATTCACAGTACAGTCAACCACACATCCATGGTATCAAATTTGACATTGACAGCGTTTATATCGTAGCAACGAAAGAGCGGTTTTTTAACCGAGTTAAAAAAAGGAGGAGGTTCTCAGTTCGTCGGAATCTTTTCTTTTTCGTAGTTCAAGTGTTACCACTGACATGCGGTTTACTCTACAAATGGTTGGTATGATATGGATCCGTTCAGGTCCTTTCACGAAAAGCAATAAAAGAATATTACTTAGATCAAACGCATGTCATCATCATCATCATTTCAGCCGAAAGACGTCCACTGCTGGACATAAGCCTCCCCCAAGCATGTATTTAATCTATTTTATCATTTATTCTTTGGATTAAATTCATTACAGGTTCTTTTGCGGAGAAAAAAGTCAACCTGCAGCAGAACAGGGTGGCCGAGTGGAAACTGCCACGACATACAGATTTGTAGGTCGTAGGTTCGATCGAACCCATGCAGGCACTTTACTTTGTGTAAATTATTTCATCGCCAATGCTCTCAAAACGGCGAACGAAAACATTGTGACAAAACCGGCATGTCCTAGTACCAAAAATTTTAAGACATGTGACATCCACCAACCCGCACGGTGCCCGTGTGGTGGATTATGGCCCACTCCCTCTCACAGAAAGGAGGCCTGCGGCCCAGCAGTGGGAACATTATAGGCTGATTATTCTATGCTTAAGCTAAACTCCACCACGCATTCTACGAAATACAATTAAGGCTCCGTGCCGCCGCACCGCACGAAATCAACTGATTATGATCAATTTTGTTCATTAGTTATGAGAAAGGGAAACAAAATTTAAACAAAATTATTTGTGACTTGAAAAGTCGAATTCTTTGTCTTATACATAGGCGAAAAGGATTTTTCAAATAAATTAAGGATTCGTGGAAAATCACTAAAATTCGCAACAAGTTTTCAAAAAAATGACGCGGGCCCGACTGATTGTTTCGTTAAAAGAAACTACTTATGATTTTCTAAATTAAAAAATACCATCAACATTATTATATGGTCTACTTGTACATAGGGAACCACTTTTATCAACTTTCATACAAAATATAGCAGAAAAAAATGTTGAAATAACGTAACTTTCTCAAAACTTCAAGACAAATAAACATTTTCTAATACTTAGAAACACTTTTAAGAAATTTCTTATCTTAAGTTAACCATTTAATAGAATCTAAATTTTATTTTATAAATAAACAATTACTTCATTTCGTAAATAAATGGCAAAGTGAACTATAAACGACTGCGGAAAACCAACCAGGGTTACCAGATTGGGTATTTTTTTCGCAATTTTGGGTAAAAATTTGACTCCTGGAGAAATTTTGGAGAAATGAAATATTTGGAGAAATGATTGGAGAAAAGAAAAAATCCATGGAGAATTTTGGGGTTTTTATTTTTATAGTTTTCCTACGTTATGTTTCATATTTTCCGAACACACTCGATAAAAAAGTACGCTCACAGATCTCGAAATCTGTGAGTACCTACGCTCGTTTTTCAGTTCGTATCTCTTAATAATCTATGGTTTGGTTCATTCTACTTCAACAATATTCTACATAATTGCATATTGTTCATTCGTTTCATTCACTCATGATTGTTGTGATATTGTTTCACACTTTCGAAGAGAATATAAGATTTATTTCGATCTATCAAAATTATCTGCAAAGTTCAAAGATAAAATGTCTTTCTGTCGAGTTAGTGTTACGTACTATTTATTTAAATCATGTCAAAATCAAGACGATACAGTCCAGCTTGGGAAGCTGAACTGGAGATTTCTCGTAAATTATGTTTTAAATTTACTTCATTTGCCAAAAGAACGCAGGTTTTACACTTTGTTTTTAACTGACTTTCAAAAAGGAGGAGGTTATTATGTTTATAGCGTATGTTTGCTTGTATGTCCACCGATTTCTCCGTCAATTGTAGACCGATTTTGAAAATTCTTTTTTTATTTGATAGGGTATGCTCTCTAGGTGGTCCCATAGAAATTTTATAAAAAGTGAAAAATTAAAAAAAATACAATAAAACAAACAATCGTCTTGCAAAAAAACACAACAAAGTGAAAAATAACTTTTATTTCGGAAGTCGGTGGCAAAAAACGAAAATTCAAACCAAAGACACCGACTTCCGAAATTAAAGTTATTTTCACTTGGTAGTGTTTTTTTTTTTTGAAGTCGGTTGTTTTTTTTTTGTAAAAAGTTTTTTTAGTTACAATTTCTTGATAGTACAGACGCCAGCACATCAAGCTACCCGAAACTGTAAAATTTTCCCAATCAACTTTGAACCTTACGAGTCAGCGATAAAGTTGAAAATCTATTAAATAAATTTGACAGATTGTAGTAGCTTGATGTGCTGGCGTCTGTACAAATGCCTTGCCTTTGGGTAAAACTTAGAAAAATGGTATCATTTTGGAGAAAAATTATTTCAAATTTGGGGAGAAATAAAAAATCACATCTGGCAACCCTGAAACCAACCCATCCCGTCAGTAGCGAACGGGCCTTCCCAGCGCGAGGACGTATCACTTTGCGTCGTAGCATGCACATGTCCGATGTTAATATATTCCAGAAATAGTACGTCGACTACCACATTTTGATCCGCATTTTATTTGAAGTACTTTGCTTGTTTTTGAAGAACTTAACGGCTTGACTGATTTAGATGTTTTTTTTTAAATTATTTTTGTCACTTGGATGGTTCTTAGCTATAGTTGGACCCGGGTGGCGCTGTTGTCGCAGTACAACGTCTGCCTGCCGCGTTCGCTAGTTATGTTTTGAATGTAGGTTACATTGTTTTTTTTAAGTGAAAACTTCTTTAAGCGCGTTGAGTGATTTTTGGTAGGGGAAAGTTATGGGTTCGCGTCACCAATATGCCTGCGCCGATATGCAAAAAAAAATTTTCGTCATGGGTGTCGTTTTCATAGTTTTCGAGGATGCTAAAGCTGATAGTAAAGTCAAAATGTAAATCCAAGATGGCGGCTGCGAAAATTTTCAAATATTTCGTCATGGGTGTTGTTATCATGGTTTTCGAGGGTGTTAAAGCCGATGTTGGTGTCAAAATAAAAAACCAAGATGACGGCTGCGAACATTTTCAAATTTTCAAATATTTCGTCATGGGTGTCTTGTCATAGATTTCGAAGATTCTAAAGCAGATTTTGATGTCAAAATGTAAATCTATGCGGAAATTTTCACATTTTTTCATAACATCACGCCATCAATTTCAAAATGTTGGGCCCTTTGAAATTGATGGTGTGATTTTATGAAGAAATCTAATTTCCGCAACTTTTTCGCGCAAGTGGGTTCGGCAAGTGTCCCAGATCCATTTATGGATACTGGTGCCAATTCTCTTGTCACAAATGCCTCTAAGCTAGACCAAAAATCACCAAAATTTCGTTTATTCCTGTCAAACAATGATTTCCCATTCTGAAATAATTATAGAATATATTTTATTTTGACAGCACTAAGATGGCAATATGGTGCCGATTCTCTTGTACACCGAACTAAACTAACTGAATTTTCTTACTTTTAGCTTCATAGCTAAAAGTAAGAAAATTCAGCTAATTTTAAAGCTATTCTGCAACAAAAATTCTCTAAATTTAAATATATTTTGACACCACTAAAATCGTATTTGACAATCGCGAGTCCACGTGGTACTTGTTTGCCCTACCCCGTGATTCATTTTAGAGCTGGAGGCGCACAGGGGGGGCAGCCGCAACGTGTTTTATGTAGAATTTTTCACTTTTTATACGGAAAATAAGAAAAATTATTACCTACATGTTGAGTGTCAGGGGTTTAATAAAGGTTTTATAAAGGGGGTCGAATATTTCATTATTTTTGCGATTGGATACACCATTTTCGAGATATAGGGAAAAGATAAAAAAGATACAGTACTGTTTTTGCACCTGAATGAGTTATTAATTTAGTGAAAATGGCAATTTCGCAATTCTGAATATTTTTTATAATTATTGTCTGCTGATTTAACCTTGTTACTAATATGTATGACGCTTTAGCTGCCTTAGAAGTGTTCTTAAAATAATTAATTTAACTAACTTAATTTGATCCCGATCCCAAAATAAACAAGAATATAAATCACATTTTTATTGCACAATATTCCTTAATTTCATGCTTTTTTTCACGTCTGTTATTTAGTTCAATATGCAATGTAAAAATATATAATTTGTAATACTCTAAGCTACACTTACGACTTTATACAAATATATAAAAATATAAAATATTTAACTTTTGACCAATAATAATAAAATTTTCAGTTAAAATGGTGGGAGACGATGTATAAGTATTGTATTAAGTATTTACAATATGCTTATTTGTTTTAAATATATTATTTCATGTCAAAACACAACTTAAAACAATCATATTAACTGTGTAGTTCTGTTTGTTTTCTTTTTCAAATATTTAAATAGTTTTTAATCACCCGCACCATTTTAATACACGAACTTACGTTATGTATTTAACTTTCGTTTCTTATTTTACGTTGTACTTATCATTACTTTATTGAATTTGTTAAAAATGTTCGATAAAATACGTCAGTTTGACTAGCACAACTCTAGATAGGTACTGCAACAAGCATGCAAACCAAATGTACAGTGTTGACTATTTTCTTAATGTCCCTCGGGAATTATCGCATTTCCGAATACAAACGAATGCTAATTTCCAAGTCCATCAATTATTTGATTTATCTTGTATAATAATTTGAGATTCAGAACTAAGTATTTTATTGTTGTTTTGTTTTGATTTTCATGTGAGCTGTAAAACTATTTTCGAACCTGCAACTTTAGCAGCTTTCCTCCCATTTTTTAAATAAATTACATTAATTTAAAAGAGTATTAACAACTCTACATAATTCCAAGTCGATTGAGAGCGTCCGGTCTGCACCAAGTGCAAAGGGCACTTGATAGAAATCCGACGACTGACGAAACACGAAGTTTGCCGAGGGACATTAAGAAAATAGTTATACTGTACTGTACAATCTTAGGCAACACCGCGCGCTATCGCTAATGTAGCCCGCGAAATT
Source organism: Agrochola litura (assembly GCA_949152395.1). Classification (NCBI taxonomy): domain Eukaryota; kingdom Metazoa; phylum Arthropoda; class Insecta; order Lepidoptera; family Noctuidae; genus Agrochola; species Agrochola litura. The sequence continues at coordinate 10,069,425 of OX424491.1, read as the reverse complement.
CAAATTATCTTAAGTATTTTGCAATTTGCAGGTCAGTACATCAGGTTGTATGTTGATAAAAATGTTTCGCGACCATAACAAATATAATATTTATTTACATTATTATATTATTATGCGTTTAGGATACTGATGGGGCTGCCCCGTTTCTGTAGTGCGTCAGGGATGTTCGCAGATGCGCATGTAGATTGCTTTTACGCAACAATGCGTAAAAAGTGCTCTTCCCTGGTGCGCAGGGTGTGGGGCAGCTCCAACAGTGTCATAAGCATGGTTGCGAGTCGCCTAGACTGTGAATACGTGGGTCACTGTTGTGTCGTCTCTCAAGGGATGTCGCAACGGTAACTAACTGTTATTTTTTGTATTGTTTTCTTGTTTTTGTTGCGTCTATGCTTACTAACATAGTCGTAAGTTTTACTAGCCTTGTCGATTCTTGGTTCCTCCAATAAAGAAAAATTCTATTCTATAACCATTAAAATCATCAATACAAGAACTCTCGAAGTGCAGATTACTTCTATTGAATGTCTATTTCATGAAATCTTGACATTTTAGGTCAATTCTTACTTTGAAAGTTGTGTCAATGAGTTAGATGATTTGAATTCTTTATATACACATTTGTTACGGTCGCCAATCATATTTTGATTAACATACAACCGGACACTGACCTGCAAATTGCAAAAAAGTACCTTATAAAATTTGAATTTCGCGGGCTACCTCAGCGTATCCCCCTTAGCGTTCGACGTAAATTACAAAATTATTCTTACACAAGGCGCGCGCAGCTTATAAAAATCGCAAAGGCACTCTTTCGAAAGATTGGGTACCTAATATAACAACGGTACTAACATAATAATAAGTACATTTTTGTAAAACTTCCTCAATAACAAGACATTTGGAATGCCAATATAATTATCACATACTTAATAATTTGTAACGTTTTTGATAAAACTATATCCATCACAATATTAAAGAACTAGGCACTAATGAGATTCACTACATGCTCAATCATACTTTGGAAGAAGTTCTGCTGGGTCTGTGAAATTCTTGACAAAATGTGGCCATTCTTTTATAATGTCGTACAACTTGTCACCAGGACTCAGAGTAGACGCTAGTTGCCGGTGCGCGAACAGTTTGTAGTCCTTAGAGAGTTTGCCGATATCGACTCCCCTCTTGAGTAGCTTGAGACAGGCGTCAATTTGATTCTTCGGGGGCGGATCGTTATTGAATGTCCCGATGAAACTAATCCCGATGCTGTATCTGTTGTAGCCCAGAGTGTGGGCCCCGACAAAATCCCAGCCGCGGCCAAAGTAAGCAGAGCCATCACCCGCAACTAAGAAATTGTAGCCAATATCGTCCCACTTTCTTGACTCAATGTGGAACATTTGTATGAGGCGCACGCGCAGAACGCATTCACTCTGGAATTTAAAATATATTTTTTAGAATGTCACACAACGCTAACACATCCGTATTCTGTTTGATAAAATACAAAAAAAACTTTTAGTCAGGCATTGTCAATCAGGGTTGGGAAAAAAAAACAGTTTTTTTTTTTAATTTTTGTCAAACAATCATTACAAAATGTTTTGAACAAGTTTTTTTTCATTTTTTTCAATGTCGATTTATCAACACAAATCGATCACGCCTAATATAATTAATTTCGCAAAAAAACGATCAGAATATCATAATAATCAAATGCATTTTTTTTTTCTGTAATCGATCTAAGTAGGTATGTAACACAGATACTGAACCACCCAGTACACTCTGTACGTTCAGAATTGCGAATAGGTACCGTTTTTCGTTCTTAGATGTACAGACGCCAGCACATCAAGCTACCCGAAACTGTCAAATTTTCCCAATTAACTTTGAACCTTATGCTTCAGTTATAAAGTTGAAAATATATTCAATAAATTTGACAGATTGTAGTAGCTTGAAGTGCTGGCGTCTGTACCTTACCTAAAAGTATATTTAATTATGGGGAAGTCACCAAAATCATTACGGGGAATTACCTCTTTTGACAAGTGACGAAGTTTATATTATATGTAGAATGGACTATATTCAAATAAGGGGAATCACCAAAATAGTTGCGGGGAATCGACCGGCGACGAAGTGTATAAAACTATCTAACCTTTTTAATTTCTTTTCGAGCTATTTCAAGTCCTAAAAATGTCTAACTTGTCATTTATTTCCATTCATTCGCGATTTAAAACCATGGTTTTTTTTTCTAAATTTTAAAAAAAAACTTTTAAACTTGTTTTATACTTATTGTGATTTTAAACACTTAATAAAAAACATTGTTTTATTTCAAACTGTTTAAAATACGTGTTTTAAAAAAACTTGTTTGTTTTATGCCAACCCTGTTGTCAATGCTCTGTCTAGAACTCTAAACCATGAAACTAAAGAAAGAATTTTGGAAATTTACAAAAAGGAAGGATAAGAGGATAACACTAACCTGCATTGTACAACTCTCGGTTGCTGTGTGGGATATAATGACCCAGGGCACGGGTTGTCTGATCTTATCTAACGAGTTCTCCACTGGTTGAGCAAGCCAATCGGCTCTAGGTACTATCCTAAGATGATCTGGTGCTATCAACAATGGATTAGCTGAAAAATAACATTAAAATGTCAGTAACAGCATACAACCTTGTCATTAAAAGCTACAAACATTAAAACCGATGATTTATTTATTTAAGTATTACCAGAAGACAGCAAATGTAACACAAGATAACACTGACTCACAATGCTGTTTATTTACTCACAAGTACTAAACTAATTTAGCTCATTGAATGAGACCACTTTAAAATATCCAGTTGACACTATGTGTGATAATTAATATTAAATTATTGTACCTTTCTTAATAGGATTCATGTAGGGATCATAATCATCGAGTATCGCTTCATAGTCTCTTTTTTTCCTACTCCTCGCATTATCTGTGACCACACTCCTTTCACCACCAGAGCCATCCAATGTTAGTAATGTATAAAACATCAACAGGAATGTTAATGTGGTCAATACAATTGTAAATATAATTAAGTTTAAGTTTTCATACAACAACCCCACCACCTTTGAGTAGTCTGAAATGATAATATAATTATTGCGTCATTACTTTATTTATAGCCACGCCACGCCATTAATATTATGTTAGTATTAATGTGCAATATAATGCCCACAGACACACCTTATTTTAGGGAATTCCCTTATCCACACCACATACTTTAGAAACAATTTGATTACCTTTTTAATAAACTGATAATTAAAATGATAACTTATCACATAAATCCCAAGGGACTTTTTGGTAAAAATATTGAATTTAATCTGAACATTGTTTTTTTTTTAACTTATTACATTAAGAAGTTAAGAATATAATAATTATGTCACATTGTTGTACACATAGTTTTAAGTTTCCTTGTGTGTCCGATACAATTTAATGTGCACTAGTTTTTTTTTACACTCCTGACTGGACTTGGGACTGGTTATATTTTTCATAAAAAAACTATTTGATAATTTAGCTATGATTTCTTTGGTTAAACAAAATTTTTGAGGTGTACATAATTGAATTATTGGATATTGATTGCATAGTTAGGTGACTGATGTAGCAGTAAATATTTTTTTCAGTGAAATGTTAGTCTAAGTCTGCGCAAACAATCATTGATGTTAGTCACTTAAGATGCGCTTACATGGGCAATTAATTGCGCAGTTATATAATGACGTCCCGGCAAAACCAAGATTGTATAGCAGTTGCCAAGAATTGCCAAATTTTAGTTGCCCATGTGAGTGCACCATTAGCATGATCAAACGAGGGAGAGAGATAGTGGCATTAGCTTCAAACAAAGTACTGCCACTTACTTGATTTCCTAGTAGTACTATCTTCCTCAGACATTGATGGTGATGACGGCGGACTATCATCTTGACTGGAATTGCTGAGTATTATTGACAATATTGCAAATATACCACCAAGTATAACTATACATACTGCTGAAAATGTAATTTTGTGCCATCTCCTTAAATGAAACTTCTTGATAGCTGTAAAAGATAAGGAGCGCAATTAATCTTTTGCAACTCATGGTGCCAGTTCAAAAGTGTATCCCTTTTAGGCACTAGATATTTTTTTACAAACTCAATAGAATATGCACAAATGGATGCTTTAGTGATAAGAGAAAACAAAAAAAAATACGTTTGCAGAATGAAACAAAAAGTTATAAATTCAAATGATAAAATTCCATATTATGTATTATGAGAAAGTTTTGAACTCGGTTAAAAGGATTTTTTAATGAAAATTTGTGAAATAAACTTTACAGAGTAGAGGAGTTATGCTAGTTTCACAAAAATTAAATTCTAGTTTCACAAATGTTTGTTTAAGACCTTATTTCCTATAAGTACATATTATGGATCCTTTGTATGGAATGTAGACACAGTCTAATTTTATTTAGTCTATTGCATCATTTGATCATCTGATATTATTACTTATTATTGTAATACCTATAATACTTATTCAATGATGATTCTTTACAGAAAAGTAATCTGAATCTGCAAAATCTGATTTTTAGTTAGTAATTTATTGTGTACAATTTTTTTTTCCTAATTTATATTTAATAGGTATTTTGTACCAACATTTTTTTTTCTCTTTTTTATGTTACGTGTTTATCAGTGGAAACTTGTAAATGGCCTTCAATTTTATATTATTTAAGAACACTAAGTTGGCTGTAAGTTTCCCGAATAGAATAAAATAAAACGACAGTCTATTTAAGTTTGAGCATAACTTTAGGCTGTACTAATTAAACAGAGCTATGGATTGAATACAAACCTAGTGATTGTTTCTTCCTCAATTTGTAAACTTCTCAATGGTCAGTTGTTAACCATACAAAATCATAACATAACATCATACCAAAGGGTTAGGCACAGGTGTACCTGTTACTACCTATGGTACACCCACATTTTACCAGTTATATTTAAGTAACAGCCTATTACCATCAACCAGGCACAGATGTAGACTCCGGGCTGCTACTGTGAAATTCCAGGTGGAAAAACCCAATAACAATTTGCCCGACCCAGAACTTCATGCTCAGCAGTAGCACTTGCACCTACTAGACCAACCCGGCAGTCATATAGAATCATAAATAATAGTTACAAGGCCTTTGGTCTGATATCATCCTGACTAGGTTTGTATAATTATTAGTTCTGTTGATCCAGTAATAAGAATTAACACACATCAAAATCATGTGGTAGTTTATAATATCACCTACTTTTTGTTGGACAAGCATCATTCATTTCTTGATTGAAACTTAGGCCATGCAGTATACAACATCATTATCACCAAAGTTGTTAAATACACTTGAACTAGGGACAAGCGTATGTATGTATGTGGACTCTATTATCTGCACTTAAGACTCCCATTCAGTCCATTGTTCATAATGGGTCCTGACTAACATACACATATAGCACATTAGCCAACCTGGGGGCTACACAGGGTTCATGAAGCGACATCCCATTTACATTTTTTTTTTTTGTGTTTGGCGCACTTACCTCGCTTTCAAGAATGACATGAGTGGCTTGAAGGACTTGCGTTAAGGTAATTCCGGACTGAATGGAAGTGATGAGCACTACCAACCCAATGCTTAAGTGCCAAGATCATAGAAGTTAGACCATAGTTGCTATGAATAAAGTGGAGAACCACCTCAATAACACAATGTCATTGAGATAGTATCCATGTTCTATCAGTGTTTGTACTTACTATTGTCATTCTTTGATTCCTCCTGGTACTTCTGAACTGGAACATTTTCATCTTCTGTTTTGACATAAGAAGGGTTCTCTAGACCAGCAGTATTTTGAATCACTTGCTTGATTACAACAGGCCCATTAAAATAGGTGTTATTCCCAATTATAACATTTTCAGAATTGCTCACTGCCACATTACCAATGGGAGAACTGCTGGGCTTCACCACACTTGATGGGATGCTGGCAAGAGTATCAATCGTCCTTGAACTTTTGCTAACTGATCCGTCATCATCGTCACTTTCGCTTTTCTCTTCAATTATTTGAAAGTCTCCCAGCTCACCTTCAACTTTGATACCAAGACTATCATTGACATAACCTGACTCTGTTTTCAGTGCCATTATTAGTACAATACGTGCACATTCACATTTTCTAATTTATCTTTAATGTGCTGTAAATTCTTTAAAAATGCACTTTTTGTAACTTGTTTAACAACAGGAAAACATAATAAGCAGACCCACATTACCTTATATGGCTACAGTACAGATATGGTGGTGAAAGTATTTGTTATTGTCTAAAAAGTACCCAATTAATTTTCTTATATTTTTTTAAGTATTATCCCCAAGTTTTTTACCAATCAAGTTTATCATCATAGAGGAAAGTAATTAAGGACCACAGAGCATGTACTATAACAGGACAGGACAGGTTAAAAAGTGAACTTTATCTAGTTTAGTTCAATCACTGACAACTTATATTCATTCATTCCTTTTCATTCTGTAAATACTTGATATGTCTATGCTGTAAATGCGTAAACAACCAACACTACAACTGCATTCCAACTTACGCTTTAATCGCTCACATCAATATTTTGGGTACCGATTTAGACATGACGATTATGACAGCTCAGAGCTGTCAACAATTCGGAACGCTCGTGAACGCGCTCACACTGCTCACAGTGCTCGCTCAACGGCAAAACTTATAACATAACCCCAAACCTTGCACAAGATGGTTGGATTACAGTATTTCTTTGAGTATACACCACAAATTTCTTCTTCTTCTTTGATTAGGTGGCAACTGTAGCCAGAAGCACAATTTCGAAAATGCCACGTTAGTTTATAGGATGCAACTCAAAACAAAACAGCACAACTGTCATTTTTGACAGCGCTCATGTTGATATTAATTTAGGGCATTTTCACAACACAATTTCACAAATTTTTACCATCAGTGCTCCCCCTCTACCACTTTTAGTTTTCCTGAATTTTCCAATTTTCCGGGCAACTTTTCCAATTTTTATTTCTATAAAACCTTATTCGGAGTTTCAAGGGCTTGCTACACGGCTGCCAACCGCGTCCCCGACAGAGGTGACCTTGGTTGGCGACAGGCAGAGCTGTTTGAAACTTGGTCATAAACTACCAACTACACGGTTGTAAACCACTGTAGCGGTTACACCGCCACATACAAACTACGCATCAAAGACATGACGTCACACAAATCCTGCATCGCGCAGTTAGAGTTTACCGAGCGATCGACATACATACAAGATTTCAACTTCCAACCGACGGGCAGTTGCCCGCCAGACACAACACCCGTCTGGTCGGAGGATCCTCCCTTTTCTATGGTGGATGAGTGAACTTTACACCCTGTTCCTCATATCACTAAATTGGTGACCCCGAGTATGAACATCAACGCAGCCTTCGTGCAATTACTTCGGCGTGACGTCATCATCATCATCACTCCCGCAAGCTTTCGTGAGGCGAGTCACACAGCCAGCCAACACCTACGGCTTCAACGGGTGTCCTGACCACCAGCATGCAGCGAACGCGCATTCCTGTTAATCACCCTCAGCCTCATCACCCCGACTCACTGGGGAATCAACGCAAGCAGCCTCATCACCCCGACTCACTGGGGAATCAACGCAATCAACGCAATCACCTCAATCACCCCGACTCACTGGGGAATCACCTCAATCACCCCGACTCACTGGGGAATCACAGCAATCACCTCAATCACCCCGACTCACTGCGGAATCACCACAATCACCACAATCGCCGCAGTCACCACAGAAAGTTCCGACTCACCGCGAACTATGCGGCACCCGGTTCCGACTCACTGGAACCACAGCTGGCACTGTGTGAAGCATCGCAAGATTCAGCCCACTATCGACCTCCGGTCTCCGGAGGGGAGTGATGTAGCGGTTACACCGCCACATACAAACTACGCATCAAAGACATGACGTCACACAAATCCTGCATCGCGCAGTTAGAGTTTACCGAGCGATCGACATACATACAAGATTTCAACTTCCAACCGACGGGCAGTTGCCCGCCAGACACAACACCCGTCTGGTCGGAGGATCCTCCCTTTTCTATGGTGGATGAGTGAACTTTACACCCTGTTCCTCATACCACTAAAACACCAAGGTCACCTCTCTGTTGGGACGCGGTTGGCAGCCGTGGGCGTGTAGCAAGCCCTTTAGTGTCGGAAGATGTTGGCATTTTTTCTTTGAAGTATTCATTGTTCATTCTTCCCGTTATATTTTTTAGTCTGTGCCTAACGCTGTGGTAGCTGCTGTGGCCTCTGTTGTGTTGTGTTGGATTTGTTTGGTTTGGTTGGCAGTTTTTTGGCAACAAGTAGCAGGCGGCGATATTTTAAAGATTTTTCATGTAATAATTATACATTTCTCACCGAAATCTCTAGACTAGTGAAATTATAGAGGATGGAACGTTATTAAATCGTTTCTTACAAACTAATTCTTTATTTTGTTTACAAAAACCATCATCAACGTGCAGGAAATTTATTACAATGGAAACCGCTCATGAAGGGGAAATAATTTATAAGGAGTTATACGGAACCATTAATAAAAAAAGGATTTACGTGAAACCTCCAGGTAACAAAAGATATTGTATTAAAAAAGTTAAGTAATTATCAGTATAATTGGTATTTGTACACTTAGTTTGTACCTACAGTATGTTGTGTTCTCCACGTCATAATTATTTTGTTACAGACCAGTCAAACGTAGTGGTACTCGATGAAGAAAAGTCCAATGATCTCGCCAATTTTATTGCGAGAGTATTCCTCCCTCAAGGCTTCCCTAACAGTGTAAGCAGAGACTATACAAACTACCAAATATGGGATACTGCACAAGCTTTCTGCAGCACCATTACTGGTAGGTTGAACCTACCATCTGGCTGAGATAGGTGTTATTATCATGCCATTTAAGTTTGATAAGGTGCTTCCCATGTAAAATTCTCTTGTCTCTAATCTTATAACCTTTTCACTGCCAATGTACAAATTTATAGATGTACTCAAAGCTATTATCAGATTAAACATAAGCAGCAATTATGCACACCTCAGCAACTATAGAGGCTTTTTGCTGTTGTTCCTCATTCTGAAGCTTTCACCGCCTTTACCTTAGAGTGTTACGCCTACTCTGCACCTAAAGTCAATGGGCTGCTATTTTATAGTTTTCAATAACTCACAACTCAATGGGTCCCTCTTAATGGAAAAGCACCAGGGAAGTATTATTTTACAAAGAGTGGTCCTTGGCAGCCCTGGACTGAGAGAGGTGGGAAGGAGAGTATCTTTGCCTTGCAGTGGGACAAAGTGGTCTTATAGAAGATAAACAAACTAATCCGAGATCACACCAAAACGTATAGTCAGCTGCCAACTGTGAGCACCTAGTTTCAAAACTTCAGCTACCGACTGGACGAAAATCAGTTAAACTGAATTATGCCAAAATGTACCAACCTCAACCTCCATCAAATTACTACTATCAATAATAAATTTAATGAATTTGGATAGTTTCCAAGTTGATTTATATTAAATCTACTGTTCTAAAAATTAGTTTGGGATTCATTTAATAGACATTTTTCGCGGGATATAGTACCAGTACCACATTTCGAATATAAGATTAGTTTGAAATAGATATCTCAATTATGGACAGTTTGTGGATTGGTTTCTTTTGGTATAACTAAACTAGGTCCTCTTAAAATGTATATTGAAGAATTAACTATATTTTATAGGGATCCTTGCTACACAAGAAATCCTACGAGGAGTGGGAGTTGGAGATAATACTGCAACACCATTAGCAGCCACTGTCACCTGGGTGCTTAAAGATGGTTGCGGCCATTTGGGAAAGATATATTTTGCATACTGCCAGGGGTAAGAAAAGACGAATGGCACTATTTTTTGCCAGATACTATGTATGGATTTCGTAAACCAAGAAAATCAGCCTTTTTCAATGCCTAAGGAACATGTCTTATGGCGATCATTTATTTTGAGCAAAATTATGAAAGGGTCCACCAACAAAAAAAAAGTTATGTTCCATTTGAATATGTTTTTCTCTTCAATTTTCACTATGGGGCCAAATCTGTAGGGTCATTCCCTACGCTGTTATAAGAGTAAAAAAAATATTATTTTCAATGTTTTGTGTGCATTACCTTGCGCCTGCCGTAAACAGCGATTTTTCACATTAACAATTAAAGTTACTTAAGTAAATTTTACTTAGTTTGATGTATAGAATGTGTAGATAACGGATGTATGATGGGTCTTTTTACACCCTGTATATTGAAAAATACAGCAGAGATGAAAAGAAAAGCTCCAAACTTGTTATTTCAAGCCGGTACGGAAGAGAAAGAATGACGAATTAAATGCATGCAGATGCAAATAGCCGTATGATTCCAATAATTCGGCTATTTCAAGCTATTGCTGGCTTGCCTGAATAAAAATCAATTTAATTGATTACATAACTCTTAAGAGCGTTTATATGAAAGAAGGCAACGTCGCAAATAGCTGTCAAATATTCGCTTTTTGATTAATTTGGCAATTATACTGTATGTATGTAACTAGTAAACTAAAATATTGATAATGAAATGCAATAATTAATATCGTGACAGCGAATATTTAGTTTTACTTAGATGTAAAAAAGTATTTGGAAACTTTCCAAATGCCTTTTTTACACCTAAAAGGGTTACAAATCAAATTCAGTGTTATAATGAAATTCATTATTATTAATATTCTAGTTCACCATATTTCTTATTTTCATACAGTCAGCGTCAAATAGTTAGTGACACTCAGGGTATTCAAATAAATAGACGCAACCAAAAAGTCAATAATATCGGTACAAACAAAGTTTCCTTATTGTTGTCAACAATGTATTTGCTCAAAAGGTCGAGACGTTTAAAATGTCATATAGATCGGTTCAGTCAAACCGCCATAAATATGGTTACAGTCATCCCACCAATGGTATCCAAGCATTATAAGTGTTCAAAAATATGGAACAAATTAGAAAAAAAACTAGCATGTAAGGGTGGCCGCACATGTCAGGTACCTGATCCGATTCTCCAATTCGGAAACCCGATCGGACGAGTGCCGCATACAGGCGATTGATTGTATTCGGTTTCTACGCTCTCCCGTCGTGTGCCAGAGCTTGTGGCGATTGTATCGAAGAACGCTTATGAAATTAAAAATATTTTAAAAAAGAATGGAGATGACGAATTTCTATTAGCAATTCTTTTGTCAAAAGAATGAAAGAAAATAAAGCGATGCTATTGGGTATATGCAGAGATTGTACAAAGTCAATTCTATCGTTTAAGTCGTCATGACGTATGTTCCATAAACATACGGGATACTTTTCGACAATTAATCAGCACCACGTTCTTCCGCACCGCACGATGGCTAACTGGACTTCTGGAGACAAAACCGTACGAGCGAACTGAATGTGTGCACCGCTACATAGAAATTGCGTCATAGACGTCATGCTTAAAATGAAAAGGACCGCAGAAGTTTCTATCCATTTGATTTTGTGAAATGTTGACGTGAGAAATAATATTTAATATATAAAGCCGTAAAGTTTATTTTTCTAATGTGTTCCATATTTTTGAATACTTATAATGCTTGGATACCATTGGCGGGATGACTGTAACCATATTTATGGCGGTTTGACTGAACCGATCTATATGACGTTTTAAACGTCTCGACCTTTTGAGCGACTATATTTTTGACAACAATAAGACAACTTAGTTTGTACCGATATTATTGACTTTTTGGTTGCGTCTATTTATTTGAATACCCTGAGTGTCACTAACTATTTGACGCTGACTGTACAGTAATATTGCCAAATTAATCAAAACAGGTAAATATTTGTCAACTATTTGCGACGTTCCCAACTTTTTAGAAAAAGTGACTTTTATACTCATGTAAATTGACTGAAAATGACCCTACAGGATAACTCCATTATAAAAAAATTAAGAGTTAAACGTATTCTTTCGGAATATAGTTTTTTGTTTGACTTTAACATTTAGCCCAAAAATGTGTGGAACGTTAATGATCTGCGTTCATATTTAGTAGTGTGGTCTGTGTTTTTTTTATGGAACTTCTCAAACAGTTAAAAATTAATCAAAATTTTTCACTTCAATATTTTACAGCATTCACCTAGATGCATACAGTAAGAAGTGGAGATTATATGCGGACACCCTGAATGATGCAGCAATGTGCATAGAAATATCTTTGCCAGCATTCAAGAGTTGCACCACATTAATTCTATGTATAAGCACTGTTATGAAAGCTATTGTTGGAGTTGCTGGTTTGTATGTTTCTTATTATTGAACAGTAGCGAGCCGCCCCTGCTTCGCGAGGTTTTACGACTTGACAAAACATCGATATTTCTTTATAATGTAAGTTTATTATTAATATATTATACACATAATCCTTACGGAATAAGTTTTCTAAATGATAGTAAAAACCGAATCTAAATCCGTAGCGTAGTTTAGAAGAACGACGCGGTCACACAGACTGACACGAAAAGTGACTTTAATTTATAATAATTATGTATTCTTAATTTAATGCTTAATTCTCTATTGATAGCATTAAAGGATAATATGATATAATTTTGTTTAAAAAACTCATGGTTTCTTTCGGCGTTTTTCTCTATGACCAATTGTTTAAAACGTACCCGAACTGCAAGGGTATAGATACCGCAGTATTCGCCATATCAATGATACGGGGCCTCCAAGCTACAGGGGCCTCCTGACGTGTGTAAGCAAAAATTCGTAAAATATCATCGAACATCTCAAATTCTTAACGTAATTTGTTTACCTAAAGCTTTCAAAGGCTTCAAGCTAAAGGCGCGATCCAACTTTCAAGCTCTTGAATTTATTTAGTAAAATTACACAAAAAATCCGAAGCTATCCAAGTTAAACTTGCTACTCGCACCTAAATTCTCTTAGTAATATTACAACGAAAAACTTAACCTATCCCAGTATCCCGGTCCAGATTGCTCCAATTATCGAGATCGTTTCGCTCGCTCTTGAATGAAAACTTACATTATCCTAGACAGTATGCTCATTGGCATTTTACTGTGGGGTCGGGCTGCTGACATTGAATCCATCTTTATTTTGCAAAAGAGAGCCGTCAGAGCCATTTATAAATCTACGTCGCCGCGAATCTCAGGGAACTATTTAAAAAGATTAATATTATGACGATACCTTGCCAATTAATTTATGAAAATATTAATAATGTAAGAAAAATCTTCATCTTTTGAATAAAATAAGTGATAGACAAAATTAATTTTAATGCTAGAAATAAAAATAAAATAGATCAACTATTTTTCAGATTATCTAAAGTATACATCTTTTATGGGTACTGTGTTAAATGTTACAACAAAATACCTTGTGATATATTGCATCTAAATGAAAGAAAAATTAAAATTCATCACTCATTTTGTAAACAAGCATATTACAAATTAGAGGATTATATCCAAGATATATGAATGCTTGGAAACATGCCAGTCCTGCTCCATAGGAGAATCTAGACAAAAAAACTGGTTGCTAATTTAATTGTATAATTTATGATTTTTTAACCGACTTCCAAAAGGAGGAGGTTCTCAATTCGTCTGTATGTTTTTTTTTTTTGTTATATGACATTGATTTTACATTCTGTGATTACTTCATCGCACACTGTCTTATTAATTGTATAATTTTAGGAAAATCGTCTACTTTTACAATTGTTTGTAAAAACGTGAGAACCATATATCTATCAGATAATTAATTTATCTGTTGTGGCTTCATTTTTAGGGTTCCGTAGTAAACAAGGAACCCATATAGTTTCGTCATGTCCGTCTGTCCGCGGTCTAGCTCCGAGACCCTTAGTACTAGAAAGCTGTAATTTGGCATAGGTATACATTAATTACGCCGACAAAGTGGTAAAACAAAATTATGAAAAACATTTTTTTAGGATACCCTATATACATAAAGTGGTGACTTTTTTTTTTACCCGTGGTGTGGGCTTATCATTGGAAAGGTCCTTTAAAAACATTGTGAGTTTGTGAAAACCATTTTTGGATTCAAGGATCCGTTTGCGAAATATTAAGCTTTAAAGTGCTAATTTTTGTTAGAGTCAAGTGTGTGTCCCTGCCAGCTAAATGGTTGGTTTTGGATGTGTGAAAAAAATCACAGCGGTAGTTTATATAACGCAATTAAAAGGAAAACTATCACAGCTAAGTAGGCTTTACAAGTTAACGAGTAATAATCGACCAACTTTGCAGTTGCAAAAACATGTTTTCCCATACATTCCGTATGGGAGAACATATTTTTCAACTACAATGTTAAGTTTGTTTTTGGGATAAATCCATCCCAACTACGGAACCCTTCATTGTGCGTGGTCCGACACGCACTTGGCCGGTTTTTTTAATTCTTTTTACCTATTGTGGTATAGTAATTTTATTCTAGGTGCATCGTCTTCACATATAATTATTTAACTAATGTACCTATACGAAATATATAAAACATTATAAAAGAGTAACGGTGAAGTTTCTTACCCATACGAGCATTCTTCTCCATACGAAAACTACCTTTTGGAAGGGGCGACTAGAATCAATTCAAATTTTTTCTAAATTTTGACGTTCAAAAGTGCCTATTTGAAATAAATGATTTGACTTTGACTTTTGAATTTTGTAGCTCACTTCGTACGCTCGTGTATTCTATTAGTGAAGTAACAATGGCAGCTTAACCACCCAAGACAGGATGCTATTCTTGTTTAATTATACAGGTTGGATTTTTGAGATGGGGCAGTAAGGGCAGCTACCTTAACCATTGCAGCTACAGGAAAACGGTCTTAGGAGACTGTCCATTTTTATCTGCATTCACAGATTTAGAAAAAAAATACAGTCAGCAAAAAAATGGGCAGTTTTCACAAAAACTGTTTTTGATGCCAATCGATCCTGTTTCTTATTATATATAAGAACAAAAAACTTAATTGGACCAACTGAGGTTTGAGTACTCGAAAAGTCAAAAATCTCAATAACCTTTTCCATCCTTTAAGTAGGAAAAATATTCCAACTTACTTTTTTATGAAGACTGGACGAAATTTAACAAAAAATTTAACTTCGAACGAATACGCGTTATACTTTTATTTGTTTTTAGAACAAGATACTTTGCTGCTTGTGATTTCCGACGTTCCGACGAGAATATCCCTAGAGCCTAGTTTCACAGTAATAACTTTAATGGCATAAATAGCTATTTCTATAATTAGATTACTGTTATTCTTTTAACTAAAACATACTGAAAACATATTTTTCAAACTCTTATAACAGCGCAGGGTATGGCCCTACAGATTTGGACCCATAGTGAAAAGTGAAGAAAATAACATGTTCTAACGGAATATAACTTTTTCTTTTTGTTTGGCCGGCACTTTCATAATTTAGCCCAAAATTAATGATCTTTGAAATACCATTCTTTTCTTTATTTTCGGCCCGTCTATCCATCGTAAAAAGTAGGTTGGAGTTTCGTTACCGACGAAATGTATTGGAAAAGTTTTTTGCGATTTCTGACTTTTCAAATACTCAAACCTCAGTTGGTCCAATACAGTTTTTGATCCTTATAAGAAACAAGATCGATTGGCATCAAAAATAGTTTTTTGAGAAAGCTGCCCATTTTCGTGCTGACTGTAATTTTTTTTTCTAAATCAGTGAATGCGGATCAAAATATCTCTTAGTATAAAGAATATAATAAAAGTTTAGGACAGTCTCCTAACACCGGTTTCCTGTAGTTACAACGGTTAAGGTAGCTGCCCTTACTGCCCCGTCTCAAAAATCCACCCTGTATAAATATAAATGTTTTATATTTTTTTGCAGGCGGTGCAACCAGAGCAGCTATGACACAACACCATGCCATAAGAAGTAACTTCGCAGATGTATCTGCCAAAGACTCTGCCCAAGAAACAGCTGTGAATCTCATCGCTTCCATGGCTGCACTGGTGATCATCACAATCTTCGGGTACTAACGATTACATAGACTCTCCGTTTATAAAGTTTCTTAAAAATGTATGTTAGTTTTGACCACTGCTCAGCGGATTTTTCCTTTTGGAAGCTTCTTTTAAGGCGGATCCGCAAAGGTAACCCGCGAAATTCGAACTTTCAATTTACAGGTCAGTCGGTTGTATCTATAAACGTCATGATTTCATGAAAAAGTCATTCAATGGAACAAATCTAACTTAGGGAGATGTATTAATGATTCTAATAATTATAATTCTGGAAATACATAATTGTTATGGTCGCTAATCATAACGCTGTCCCCGGCGAATAAAATGGTAATGTGCTACTACGATAGTTTTAAGGTTATTGCATATTCAATTTTTTCATTCATTTCCTACGGTTATTTCAGAAGTTACAAAATTTTAAGGTGTATTGTAATGAATGTAAAAAATCACTTTTCTTTTGATACTTGAACAATTCCGCTATGTAAATCAGTTAATAAGATTTTCACAAAAAACTGTTTTTTATTTTTCCTGTAAAATTTGGTTTTTACGATTACCATTTTATTCGCCGGGGACAGTGATATTTTCATCAAGATACAACCTGACACAGACGTGGCTAAGTAATAACAGCCGCACGGGTTAATCCATCAGGTTGCTTGCCGGGGTTGGTCCGTGGGTGGGATCTTTACATACCAAGACTCCACCGTGCCTCGGAAAGCACGTTAAGCCGTTGGTCCCGGCTGTCATTCGTGGATCTTTGACAGTCGTTACGAGTCGTCAGAAGCCCGAAAGTCCGACAACCAGTCTTACCAAGGGTATCGTATTACCCAGTTACTAGTTACGTGTTGTGGAGGTCAGACAGGCAGTCGCTCCATGTAAAATATTGGTATTCAGCTGCATCTGGTTAGACTGGAAGCCGACTCCAACATAGTTGGGAAAAGGCTAGGTAGATTGATTTGATACAACCTGACACTGACCTGCAAATTAAACTAACGTAAAAAAAAATAATTTCGCGGGCTGCCACTGCGGATCCACCAGTGGTATTGTGGAGTAGCCGTTAGAAGTGGAGGATTATTTGTTAAAATATCTAAAGAAAGGTTTTTTACATAGGTTGATAATAATGAATACAGTATTTGTTTTTTATTATTTTAACACCAAATAACTTTTTCAGGAGTTCTATGATAATATTCGCAATAATGATAGTATTGCACATCATTTTTAATTACATGGCTGTAAGATCAGTTTGCCTGAGAACCTTGAATGCACCAAGATTTTTACAAATTATTGAAAGGTATTTGAAAGACGAAGTAATTGCAAAGCCATGTCTCGTCAACAGAAATGAGCCAATCTTAGTGATGGACGTGGGACGAATCCATTTAGGTAAGTAGGCAACTTCAAGTTTTTGGCATGTGAAAAATGCATTCCTTGAAATGGTTTATACCAGGGATGTAGCGGATGCAGATTTTTAACATCCGCGGAAGCGGATGCGGATTTTTGGTGCCTCACTTCCGCGGATGCAGATTTAGATTCGGATCTCAAGTTTTTTTTAAGGGATCCGGCAAGGCGATTTCTTTTTGCAAATTGCATCGGTGTTTCGTTATATTTTATATTGATCATAACTCAATTCGCGGCAATAATAACAAAATAATTACTAAATTATAATCATTTAAAAATGTGTAAGTATAGCTCTCGAAATTTTTATGTGTTTGATGGATATATAAGACTATTTCGTGAAAATGTGACGATTTAGAACTATGTTGATGAATTATATATTAAAGAATTTACATATTTTTTTACTAATATTCACACTTTTCGACCCACTTACGCATGAGCTCCGCATTGATTAATGTTGATGCGGAGGTCTAAATAAATGCGGAAGCTCCGCAATTGCGGTTGCGGATGCGAATATCCGCAACATACCTGGTTTATACTAGAGCTAATTTGCAACAATTTAGAACCCAGTTGTTTTCGAGTTACCAAACTATATTTTTTTATAGTTTCGACCTCTCGACTAAAAACTGCTATTTATGACAAATCGAATCCACTCTGGATGTTAAACTGATACGTTTCTAAAAGCAAAAAAAGTGCCCTACCTTTGGATATTAAGCATCGTAAAGTTCATGTTATGAACATTTCTAAACTCTTGCATTTATTATCGAGGCAGTTTTCTCAAAATTGCACTGTTACAGGAAAAACTTCCTTGTTTCTTCCTCCATTACTCCAATTTCTGTGCGTAGGCCTCCTCCATCGTTTCTTCTCCATGGCTGTACGGATCCTTACAGCCTGAAAATGTGGCCAACAGGCCAATTAACCAATATTATCCCTCCAACGTGCCTGGGCAAACCCTTCGCTTTGATTCATAGCGGTGCAAGGCTATTGTTTTATTATTCCACTGCAAAGATTACCTGTTACTCTCTCTATAATGTCCAGCTCATCATCATTTAAGATTGCATACTCGTACCACTGCGTGGTCTCTGTCACTTACAGCTGTGAGACAGTCTCATTATACAAGTTCGATGAGTCATACGAGGGCGACACTGAAAGTTTTTAGAACTGGCCACTTGTAAACAATATAGGTAATAAAAAAAACAGATCAAATTTTGAAAATGGAACTCTGCCAATATTATTGTCTTAAGTATTTTATTCATTTTTCATTTGTTTACGATTTGGCGGCAAATTGAAAATTGTCTGTGTCACGTCAGCATGAATTTAACGCGAGAACATTTTCGTACAATGATTTTTTATGACTTTCGATCAATGATATTATAAACTATAGATACGTTACCCGCGCTCTATAGTGGCAAGATGAATGCAAGGTAATTACCGGACTTCGATTTAGTCGCGTACCAACAATGATATTATAAACTATAGATACGTTACCCGCGCTCTATAGTGGCAAGATGAATGCAAGGCATTTACCGGACTTCGATTTAGTCGCGTACCAACCAGTGCCGCGGCTGCACGTGATATTAAAATAACTTGTGTGGATAACTTCCTAAAAATAACAAAAAAAAAATGCCGTCCTGTGTTTATAGGAAATGTAAAAATTATACTGCAACTGTGAAAGATAAAAAAGTATCATTTCATGCGTAAGTATCAAGAAAAATGTATTTTATTTTATGTTTTTCGATGCCTTCTAATGGCGGCTGGCGCTTGAGGTAAGTCACGTGCCGTTAGGGGAAGATGGGGTACTTTGCATCAGTGTGTGTAAAACCTAATATTGCGTTCCAGGTATTTTGAAATTAAATGGTTTTGTTGACTAGCTTATCTATCCGACCATAGAATAAAAAATCCACAGAGGACATTAGACTTTATTTGAGCGTACAAATAGAGATGTAAGCCGCGTTTGTTGCAGCCAAATGGCAACAACGGTCCTTTAAGGAATTGGAACATTTTGTAGCGCATTGGCAACAACGGTGCCTGAACGTAAAATGTCCAAGTAAATGAGAGGAAATTTAATTGTAATTTAATTTAAACATTGTTGTACTTTTTATTTAAAATTTTGAATTATTCACATTTTTTTAATAAAGATTTTTATGTTTATAATATTGTATTTTGTTTTATTTTAAGTAACAGTAATTACCTACTCTTGCGAAATACTGCATTCATATTCAGATCGAAAATAATATTATTTTACCCGTAAATCTACTACCAGATCAACACGAGAAAATCGAGTGTCCATTTATTCCCCATATGCCTCCTTTTGTACACGTTTGGCCAATGAGCATGCACCACAGAATGACAACGTAATTAAAGAAATATATTTATCTCTCTCTAACAACAGGAATTCCGTAGATGACATTTAATTTTCTTTCCCTTTCTTCGTGCGTCTAAGTAGCTACCTCGCTACCGATAGTATTTACGCTGTTTTCGAGTGCCGTGATGTTCATCCGTAACGCGTCTATTTATATTACGTCATTGCGTACCAACCAGTGCCGCGGCTGTACGTGATATTAAAAT
The DNA here is from genome assembly GCA_949152395.1 of Agrochola litura. NCBI lineage: Eukaryota > Metazoa > Arthropoda > Insecta > Lepidoptera > Noctuidae > Agrochola > Agrochola litura. The sequence goes on along the minus strand of OX424491.1, from coordinate 10,049,517 downwards.
AACTTGTGTGGATAACTTCCTAAAAATAACAAAAAAAAAATGCCGTCCTGTGTTTATAGGAAATGTAAAAATTATACTGCAACTGTGAAAGATAAAAAAAGTATCATTTCATGCGTAAGTATCAAGAAAAATGTATTTTATTTTATGTTTTTCGATGCCTTCTAATGGCGGCTGGCGCTTGAGGTAAGTCACGTGCCGTTAGGGGAAGATGGGGTACTTTGCATCAGTGTGTGTAAAACCTAATATTGCGTTCCAGGTATTTTGAAATTAAATTAAACAAAAAGAGATGTAATGCCAAATGGCAACAACTGTCCTTTACGGTATTGGAACATTTTGTTGCGTATTGGCAACAACGGTGCCTGAACGTCTCAAATGTCTCAAAATGTCCAAAACGGTGTGTAAAATGTCCAAATAAATGAGAGGAAATTTAATTGTAATTTAATTTAACCGATTGTTGTACTTTTTATTTTAAATTTTTAATTATTCACATTTTTTTAATAAAGACTTTTATGTTTATAATATTGTATTTTGTTTTATTTTAAGTGACAGTAATTACCTACTCTTGCGAAATACTGCATTCATATTTAGATCGAAAATATTATTATTTTACCCGTAAATCTACTACCAGATCAACACGAGAAAATCGAGTGTCCATTTATTCCCCATATGCCTCCTTTTGTACACGTTTGGCCAATGAGCATGCACCACAGAATGACAACGTAATTAAAGAAATATATTTATCTCTCTCTAACAACAGGAATTCCGTAGATGACATTTCATTTTCTTTCCCTTTCTTCGTGCGTCTACTATCTAGCTACCGATAGTATTTACGCTGTTTTCGAGTGCCGTGATGTTCATGCATACGCGTCTATTTATATTACGTCATTGCTTTCGATGTCATTTAAGTCAACAAGAAAGTTATGATGATAGACTTCGATTGGCCTTTCACGATAAAGCTCCATCTCGTGCCACTGTTTACAACTGGTTTAATGAGTTTAAACGTGGTCGCACTAATCATGTACGTCAGGCTGGCCCGGCCCCATGGAATTTAATAATGAGATTGTTATCAATCCAATGTACCCGGGTATACTAATATATGTAACACCTTCATTTTCAATGTAACTCTTTTTAAAAGAAATTACGTGCACTTCTTAGTGGCCGGGCCAGCCTGACGTTTTCAGCCCGGCCACCTTGTTTCCCACTAATCTACAAAAAATACTGGCAATATTGTGCTACAGATGAAATATACCCTATAATTTATGCATATGTAACACAAAATCGAATCCTAAAATGCAATAGCATACGAAATATTAGCGGTTGCAGGTGGCCGGGCTGAAATTATTTCGTTAATATAAAACAGTAAAACTGCAACACCTACCAAAAACTAATACCAGTACATAATGAGATATAGAGATATAGAATACATGTAACGCTTTCATTTTAAATTATAATACATATTTAGAAAGAATAATCACTTGAAATTATATTTCAGCCCGGCCACCTAAAAGCGGTAATATTCCCTAAAATCTTATGCTAATTTGTACAGTAAAACCTGATACAGCTATGAAATGAAAGTTACATTCGTTTTGTTTTATTCGTATACCTTTAAGCCTTCTGTTTGACTAGATTATCAAAATCTGAGAAACTTTCCGAAGAGTGACTATCATTTATTAACTAATTTCAGGACATTTGGTTTGTTGAGTGAAACAAAATTGGTAATTGTCATATTTTTTTAATAATCATTTTTGAAATTAGTTAGACAACATTTGTACTTATATTAATTAGGTACTATAACAATTGTTAATTATAAATAATGTAAAAAAAGGTTACACATTGATAATAACACAGTTATCAAAAAATTATAGTAATATCAATATTACCTTAACATCGAACATTCATTCATTCAGAATATTAGAAGATAATTTTTGGTTAAATACTTATTATACCTTGGTAAAAAATCACAGATTTTCATAATGATTTTTACATCAACTTTGAATTTAAAGTTTTGAAAACTTTCAATTAAAATTATGCTAATATAATTATTACAACAATTCTTAAATAAAGAGAGAACCATAGTTCTTTCAGTGGCAGCTAATGGAAATATAGCTATGTAGTATATATAATTTAACATAATATTAAAATCACAGCTAAAAATCACAATGTTAACTTGTATAATTAAACGTATGCTAATATAATAATCATTGCTAGCCTATATCTGGCATTTGTACTATAAGTATTTTGACTAATTCAAATTTAAATATATTGCTTATTAGAATCGATAAAAACGTACTAATCACTTGATTATGTTATTTAATCAAGCTAAAATGTACGTCAAGGAATGTAAAAATATTAAATCCAAATTACTTTTTTTAACACTAGACTGTAAATCGTCATAACACATCCACAGATCTTGATTAAATAAATGGCATTTATAATGTCCTAGATTTTCCCCCAATACTACATATTCAATAGCACCTACAATCACATAAATATTAGTTCTAACTTTGATAGATAAAGGTATATCGTTCAATATTATTTGATCTGTTCCATTTAAATCAAAAGATATAATATTCTTTACATTATAGCTGGACAAAACAGTGCCCGGGCAATCGTGTTCACAATCCTTTGAAATAACGTCTATACAAATTGAGTCTTCTAGGGCTGATATTCCAAATGTTTTAATTACGTTCATATTAATGGGTAAAAATGGTACTGTTCTTTGAAGTTGAAATGCACATTTTTCTTCGGTACATATTTTTGTAAATAGAGCGCTATAAAATAATTCTAAAATCATTTGTTCAAACAAATTTGCGACATTGCATTCACAATTTATATCTATTGTATTTTTCGAGGATAGTTTGTAGTACTTTTTACATATGGTATTTCTTAGTTCGTATACTGCGGCTTCAGATATGTTTTTGTTACCTATAAATTGTAAATAATTACATAACATATTATTATTATTTTCAGTCTGATCTATTTCTAATTTAAAGTTATTAAATGCAATATAACCATAAGCTATTAAATATGTAACAGCATCAAAACCACATGTATTTGTTAAAGTGGAACCAGTTACAATATTTCCATTTTTTATAAATTTTAACATTTTATAAATCGGTACGGTAACTGGCTCTTCAGCTTGTCCTTTCCAATTTTCTACAAAACTTGGCATATCACTGAAAATAGAATCTTGAGGAAATAACCGTTTTTGGTGTGTTCTTTTTTGACGATTCTTTTTGATTTTAATCTTTCGCTCTTGAAGGGGCGGTGCCTCATTATTTTGTAGTTCACTAGCAGCGATATTAAGCTCTCCATTTAAATGATTAATATGTATGTTTAGAAATTCGTCAATCCTGTATTTTCTTACTTTAGTTTTGAGTAATAAATGTTTTATTGTTTTAAAATAATCCTCTGATGCACTAGACGATGGATTTTTGTTTTTTGAATTGTATAATGGAGCCATAACGTTTGACCACATGGGCAATTTTCCCAATAAACGTTTTAGAGTAGATATTAGAGGCGGATAATATAATTTGTTGGGGCGTTCACAAGATTCCTCTTCTTGTTTATTTTTACAAGCAACAATATTATCAAACCATACCATAAAATTGCTTACATCTAAAACATTCTCCTCATTTAGGAATCTTTCTTCATCTACGTAATTGTGTGCGTTGTTAGAATCTTTTTTATCAATTGTAATACCTTGAATTCTTCTTTTCAAATTACAGTGGGCATCAAAGCAAATTTTTGAATAAAATTTAGTTAAAATAACAGTTAACATATTTTCAATTATCTCTCTTATGACTACGATACACTCTGCTGTTTTAATGTAAAGAATACAACGAACAAAGAAAAATTTTACATTTTCTGTTGTATTATTGAAGCACGAAAGATTATGAATAGTTTTGACAAAGTGACTTGTATCTATTCGCATATATACTACAGGCAAACTATTTGTATGTCCCTCCAATGCACTGTAAGAAGCTTCTAAGTAATCTTTTGTAGATTTATATGAAGTAAAGCATTGGATTGTAGCAGCAATCAAAGCTGAGGAATCGTCCGTGATTATTTCTGCAGGAGGGATAATTCCATTACTGGCCCATTTACCCAACCAATCCGCAATGCTATTTTTAGTGTGAGAATCACTAAGCATTTGTGAAATTGGAATAGATTTTAAAAAGCTATCAGCAGTTATTAATATAACATATAAGAATAATCTTTTAGTAAATTTAGTCCCATTAGGTAACACAATTGGTTTAATTATAGAGCCTGTGGCATCTAATGATATGGTTGGTCGACCATACTCTTGAACATATTGTTTGTAATATTTTATTTGTTCTTCTAACCAGTAGTAAATATGAAAAGTTGGTTTCATTAAAATTTCCTGAATTACGGAAGAGTATGTTGAAGTATTTGCCATAATGACAACAGATAATATTTGATTGGTATGGTACCATTTCTGCTTCCTTGTTTCATGACGTATTTGGCGTAATGCTCCGACTGATGGCAATACAGGTGGTTCCTTATCTTGAAATATCATATCATGACTCGCTATTTGTTTTCTAACTATTGTTGCTGAATCAAATTTTAATTTCTTAGATAATGTTCGTCTTGAGTACGGAGTGAGTCGTATTTTTTTTAAAGGATTATGCTTAAAATTTGGTTGAAGTTGATCAATTTCACATAAAAAATCAATAATATGATCAGTCTTATCTTTATTTTGAATTTTCACTGTTGCTTGACACTGAGTGCAACGTCCGTAGAATGTAATGTTAGCGCCTTGAATAACATGTCTTTTAAATGCTACAGTACAAGGTAACTTATAAAACTCCCAGAGTTTTTTTCTTAAAAGACCGGACCACTTAAATTTGGGAATAGCTCTGTACGTCTGATATCTTGCACTAGGTTTATTTTTATCGTGTCGTTTATACGTATAACTTAAGGGTTCAATTTTCTTCCATTCATGAACATCAATTGGAAATTTAAAACTAATTTGATGAAGTAAGCTTGCTTGTTGAATAACTGGAGAAGACCCTGATGATGATGTTGACGAAATTATAATACTATTGGTATTATCTTCATTTCTTTTAATGAAGCACTCATCTTTTGCCCGAGGTGAGTTCTGGTTGTTTAAAAAGTTTCTTCTAAAGCTGAGATATAGTGCTTTTGGTGACATCACATAGTTTATATCTTTTGCTATGGTATTGTATATAATAGAACTATATCTTGTCGTGGTGATCAAGCGTTTATGTTTCTCAAATATTTGTTTTTGAGCCACAATATCTAACGCACTACGTTTTCCCATGGTGTAGGCACGCTCAACTGAAATAAAATATATTCATTTTAACTATGGTTTCGTAATAGGTATTCATGTAGGCTAAATAACTACATTAATATTTATTTAAATACAAATTCCCTAAAAAGATAAGTGTATGCAGTAACATTTGCATGCATTATCAAGTATATACATAAATCTATTAAAAAATATTTTAGCACCTAAGGAAAGAAAGAAAGAAAGAAAGCAAAGAATGTTCATAAGAATCAAATTTATTTTCACAAAACTTATAACTTTTGGGACATTAGAAATATATAAGATAGAATAGAGATGGGGAGAGGGGCGCGTGTCGCGGGACGAGGAAAAGAATGCGGTGAGCGAGGGACGTGGATCGCTGTGGCAGGCCGTACAAGGGGGAGTTACAAGAAGCGCGGGTACAGACGAACACCGTCGACGGTTGCCTGATTACAATGAATAATTCACTAAAATCCAATATATAAATCTTACAGTAATTAATAAGAAACTGATTAATTATTGATTTCACGAAATAAATAAGTACACAATAATAATAAGTAAATACATAGGGTAGGTACACAACAATAAGATTCACAAAAACTAAACACTTACTGTTAGTAAATCACCAAAATTATTACCTATTGACTATAAACGAAAGGATAAAATATATTTAGTTGATGGCATTGTATGGAGTTTTATTATTAAGTAAATGAGTGTTTAGATTTACTTTACTTTACCTGTATATTTTTTTAAATAATTACTTAGCTACCCATTAACATTGTTTGTCGATATATTTTAATTTATCAAAACTATGACTTACCTTAAAAACATCACATCACAAACAACTACACTGCAACAACTGATCAAATTTTACACTCACAGTAATATTAAAACGTAAAATATTATGTCAGAAGTGTTGATAACTACACGGCTCTTGCGCATCTATTCTGTCTACTCGGGGAAAATATCTTACGACTTAGGTTGGGACGCGACACAGGCGCCGTCTAAAAATCGGTGGTAGCGTCTGTGAACTATTATCTTTGTATGGTTATGTTGTGAAGCCAAAAACGGAGAAAATATATATAGGTTTAGGTATTATGTATCCAACAATTATTATGTGTGATTTATACTACTTAGTTTATTAATAAAAATATCATAGTAACGCATTTTGTTTCACTCAACAAACCAAATGTCCTGAAATTAGTTAATAAATGATAGTCACTCTTCGGCAAGTTTCTCAGATTTTGATAATCTAGTCAAACAGAAGGCTTAAAGGTATACGACTAAAACGAAACGAATGTAACTTTCATTTCATAGCTGTATCAGGTTTTACTGTACAAATTGGCATAAGATTTTAGGGAATATTACCGCTTTTAGGTGGCCGGGCTGAAATATAATTTCAAGTGATTATTCTTTCTAAATATGTATTATAATTTAAAATGAAAGCGTTACATGTATTCTATATCTCTATATCTCATTATGTACTGGTATTAGTTTTTGGTAGGTGTTGCAGTTTTACTGTTTTATATTAACGAAATAATTTCAGCCCGGCCACCTGCAACCGCTAATATTTCGTATGCTATTGCATTTTAGGATTCGATTTTGTGTTACATATGCATAAATTATAGGGTACATTTCATCTGTAGCACAATATTGCCAGTATTTTTTGTAGATTAGTGGGAAACAAGGTGGCCGGGCTGAAAACGTCAGGCTGGCCCGGCCACTAAGAAGTGCACGTAATTTCTTTTAAAAAGAGTTACATTGAAAATGAAGGTGTTACATATATTAGTATACCCGGGTACATTGGATTGATAACAATCTCATTATTAAATTCCATGGGGCCGGGCCAGCCTGACGTACATCACTAATCTCACCGATGATCTGCGTGAGGGTCGACCTTCTACGGCGACGACTGAAGATAACATCAGTGTTGAGCGGCGTATGATACGAGACCGACAAAAGAGTGACTTATCAGCAGATTCGGACAAGCTTAGGCATCGGTATGAGTCAAGTGCACAAAATCCTCCATGAACATTTAGAGGTCAGGAAGCTTTGTGCCCGGTGGATACCTCATGATTTGACAGAGTCCCAAAAACTCCGTCGTGTTGATTGGTGTCGTGAAATGGTTCAAAGATTTAACGGAGGTGACTCAAATGCTGTTTTCGACATACTTACGGGTGACGAAAGCTGAATTTATTGTTATGATCCTGAACAGTCTGCTGTCTGGGTGTTTCCTTCCGAGGAGTTGCCAACTAAAGTGAAGAGAGGTCGAAGCGTGGGAAAAAAGATGGTGGCCTCGTTCTTCGGAAGGACAGGTCATTACGCAACAATTTTTTTATAGGATCGAAAAACAGTTACTGCAGGGTGGTACACTAACAATTGTTTGCCACTTGTCTTGGAAAAAGTTCGGGAGAAACGACCTCGCAGTAGGATCCTCCTTCACCACGACAACGCCTCGTCGCACACCGCCAAGCAAACAATCGAGTACTTGGCGACATTAAACGTGGAATTACTTACTGGGTCACCCGCCCTATAGCCCCGACCTCGCACCTTGCGATTTTTATTTATTTCCGAAAATAAAAGAAAAACTTCAAGGAAAACGTTTTATGGACGCCGAGGAAGCAGTGGCTGCGTTTCAAAATGCCGTCGAAGTGCCCTAAGGACGAGTGGGTAAAGTGCTTTTCTCAGTGGTTCCATCGGATGCAGCGATGTATTGATGTAAATGGACACTATTTTGAAAAGATATAATAAAACTAATAACTTGCTAGTTTGTTCAGTTTTGATTTTCTAAGAACTTTCAGTGTCACCCTCGTATTTACGCCCGGGTACCTCCTGTACGATTATACACTCACTGGTTCAAAACTATAATTATAAAATATTTTCTTTTCAGATAAAAACCTATGTGGATTCAAAATCATTATAGGACATTCTATGAGAAATATTGTGGAAAACAATCCAAAAGCAGAATATATGAAAAAATTGAGAGAAGTTTATAGTTATAATGATTACATACTGGTCCCGAGTATACAAACAAGAAAGATATATGTGTTTCTGCGGGGTTCTGCCACGTCTGAGAGCATACTGTGCGCTTATTTTCATTCTATATTATATGGCATTGCCATCTGTGCCATAAATAATTACGATTTGGTATGTTGATTATAAATACGTTTTATTTCCATTTCACACTATAGCTAATATTTTTTGGGTGCATCTTAATAATGCTACCAATGTATTTGACGATATTGTATTTCAATTACAGCCGATTTACAAGAATCCTGAAAATCTCTCGAAACCTTTTCCGCTCATTTGTGATACTTTACAAAAAGCCGAATGGAGTACAGACACAATGGAAGTTCCATGTGATAGATTTATGTATGAACCTTCCATTGAACTCATGCGGTTTCTTAACAAAGTTGTAGAAAAAGAATGGATGGTAATAAAACCAGGGCTCAAGCAAACTGGTAAGTAATTTGTGTGTTCCGTATTATCCAATCGAGTTTCCATGACAATTAAACTACCTATAGAAGAAAAGTAAAAAAAAAACTTATTTGTAAGAGTTTTTTTTTTACTTTCCATTCTTTCGGTTTGCTTTTATTTTATAAAGACCAAGCACTCCAAAGACAATTTCCACGCAAACTCCGCCCCATGCACCCCACCACTCCACTATGTGCTAAACGCTAACACATCAGTAATAAAGTTGAATATCGCGTGCGCTCTTTGGTCGTGTTCGAGCACTGAACTAAATGTCGTAAGTCTCAATTCTGATTTCGTTAACTAAAGTACTAGAGAAAAAATATCTTATATCTGGATAATAAACTATATTTTCTTACTGTCAATAATTATTTTAGACATAAAAGCCGAGTAATCTTGTTTTTGTTTAAAATAATCTTTAAAAAGACATGATTTTCGAATAAAAAATTAATCGAGCGAAAATGTTCCAATTACGTAACTGTCTTATATATGGAAAGAAAAGATCCAATAAATCATATACTAAAGTTCCATTTTGATTGTATGCGTGACTTTTTCAGAATAATAATGCAATCTTTAAAAAGACATGAATAACGAATAAAAAATTAATCGAGTGAAAATGTTCCAATTACGTAACTGTCTTATATATGTCACCGTAAGATTGTGAGCACCGTTAGTTTATAATCTGTCGGAATTATTTCCGTTAGATTATAAACTGTCGAAAAATTGTGAACTGAGTGAAATGGGTTAGGTTAGGTTAGAACTGTGACCAACCGCGCGCGAGCCGAGCGAGCGAAGCGAGCGATGCCGCGGCAGCGGCCGGCGAGCGCTACTTCCAACTTGCTCGCAGCCAGGCAGGCTATTTAATATTAGCGCAAGGTGCGCAAGCAAGCAAGTTTGATACCAGTTCACAATTTGTCGGTTTCCCATGGAAAGATTATAAACTATCGAAAAATAATGCGTTCAAATGTAAATGGTTCGTTGCAGTTCACAATTTTTCGACAGTTTATAATTTAACGGAAATAATACCGATAGATTATAAACTAACGAAATTCATAATTATACGGTGACATATATGGAAAGAAAAAGATCCAATAAATCATATACCATTTTGATTGTATGCGAGACTTATTCAGAATAATAATGCAAATAAACATACAATTTAGGGAGCGTCCTCTTAAAAGTTATAATTAGTATTATATGACATGCTAAAACGTTCGTATTTTCATTTAACATCTTATCATGGCCAATCGAGACGATAAGCATCCCTGGGTGTCCTATTCTAGTTCGAAAAGCCAATGACAAATATGTATCGAGCAATAGTGCCTTTTTTTTTCTTGGTGGCCATTAATGGTTCTTAAAAATTTGGTACTAAATGTAATATTACTAACGAAAGATGTATTACGGTAAATCATATAAATCAGTTCAAACTGAGTTAGTTTCAGTAATTATACAGGATGATCCAAAACAATGGGTAGCAGAGTTAAGTGGTCAAAAAAACCATGACCTAAATTTAAGAGGAAAATAAAACAATTTTTTTTTTGTTATTTTTATACCCGTTTTTTTTTACAAACACTGCACCCAGTGCACAGTATTATTGCGCTTACCAATAGTGTAGCTGGTAAAAATCAAATGTTGTGAACAAACCAAAAGAAATGGCAATTTCTTCCGAATTGACTTTAAAAAAAATGGTATTTGAATTTTACAAATTTGCAGTATTTTGATCCTATCAGCAACACCATCGTTCAGTATAAAAATACTGGGTACTATTTTATAAAAGGGATCGGATTCGATTCCTGTCACAGGTAGATTTTACAAAAAACCGGCTTAATGCAAGTCGGACTCGCACACGAAGGGTTCCGTACCACCGTACAATAAATATTTAGCAAATAAATGAAAATACTAAACGAAGAATGTTTTTATGTATCATCTTAAATTTTTAAAAATCGCAAAGATTTTTTATTTCATAATGATACTATGAATTACTACTAATTTATTTTTGTAGTTGCAGAAAATCACCAATATTTAAATAAAATACCTTACGAATATGCGTTTTTAGTGTTTGTTGTTTATATACAGTATATGGTACATGATGTACAGAACTTTTTAAATTCCTAACTTGTTTAGTTGTCGATAATCAAAAATGGTCTAAAACTGAAAATTTACCTATTTCATCATTTTTGAAGTAAAAAAAAAAACTCTAGACAATGATATGCCGCACATGCCAGGGCTAGATTTTTTTTTTTCAAGTTTGGCTGCGTGAATGAGTTTATTTGTTTGTTACGCTTTCACGCTAAAACGGCTAAACGGATTTGGATGAAATTTGGTACATGGATAGACCATGACCTCGGTTAGGACATAGGGTACTTTTATCCCGGAATTCTTACGGGGTCGAGACTTAGGGTTGAAACCGCGGGGCGGACCTTGTGGGTTTTATAATTTGAAAATATTTTTTAAACTTTAGATATTTCATCAAAATTATACTATAACAATCAAAATGGCTACAACAACAACAATTTTGTTACTTCTTTTTATTTTAATTATCACAGCTGTCACAGCTAAGTAGGCTTTAGTTAACGAGTAATAATCGACCAACTTACTTTTGCGGTTGCAAAAACATGTACTCCCATACATTCCGAATGGGAGAACATGTTTTTCAACTACAAAGTTAAGTTTGTCTTGGGATAAATTCATCCCAACTACGGAACCCTACATTGTGCGTTGTCTCTCACGCACTTGGCTGGTTTTTATTTAATGGATTCAAATAAAATTCCGAATGAATACCAATATCGATTTTTAAAAAACCGATGGTACGGACTTCTAAAGTGCTTGCTACGCGGCTGCCAACCGCGTCTCCGACAGAGGTGACCTTGGTTGGCGACGGGCAGTTTGAAATTTGGTCGTAAACCACCAACTACACGGTTGTAAACCACCAAGGTCACCTCTGTTGGGACGCGGTTGGCAGCCGTGCAGCAAGCCCATTATTGCGAACGAGAGTAGCTCTAACTACCGCTACCGCGCCCCCGCTGAATGTGGCTGATATTTATGTTCAGAATATTGGGCTTATAATGTTTATAATTTATTTTTATAATTCAATTTTATATTCTCTGGGCATCCATTTCAACAATAAAACAAAATATTTTTTATGGGATTTGTTATTCTCGAGGCCCGCGGCCCCTGTCGCCTTACGCTACGTTCACACTTTAGTTGTTTTCCGGATCTTAAAACTGAATGCACGTGTAAACTCATACATATAAATTATGTTGTAACTAAACCGTATCCTGCAATAATCTGATGTCTCCGTGTGAACGTAGCGTTAGTTCGCCAATGCTAAACGTAAATGTCGTTACAGGCTGGGACCTCCAAAAAAATCTCCTGATAATTGAAGAATGGCGAATATGTAACGCTAAACTTGTTGCCAAAGAGATGCGTTTCAGCGAAAACGTTTCACACAAAGCGCAGCCTTATGACTTGAAAACATCTAGTGAAACACAATTGGAGCACTTCAGCACTATTGGGGAAGTTAATAATTGTATAGTTGAATTTGACAATACAACAGATTTTGCAGATCAAGGTATCCTTGAAAAACGACTCTCTTCGACTAGCAATGAAGCTAATATCTCTACAAAAAAACGTAAAAAAAATACGTGTTGAGTAATAGTAAGGATTATTATATATATCGCAACGTCTCTCTGTCTGTCTGTACGTTAGTGACTTAGTGCGCTTCTGTAGAAGACGAGAACCACTGATTCGATTATTTCATGTGTACCAAATAGAATGCGGGAGAGTACATAATTGTATTTGATGATTATTGTTTTGTGGTTAATTCACACCAGTACCCTAATTGCGTAATACAACACAATCACAATCTGTTTCGATTTGAAACAGATTGCTAATCCATTGCTTCATAAGTTGGAAAAAAAATCTGCTCAGCAACGTAAATAACGCAATGAATGTCGCTAACTGTCAAAATGAAACATATTAGTCATAATTGTTTACGAAAACAAGTTACGCAATTAGGGTACAGGACGGCAGCGCCTAGCGCAACAAGCTAGAAGCCAAGCGTCAACCAGTCTTATGTGGCCAGTAAGGACCATCATTAAGTCATTTTGACGGTGAATTTTCTAACTTGCTTGTTGCTTTGAACTGACTCCGATAAGGTCTCGTCGTGAGATCCATGATCTTATCCGGAGTTGTTCTTTTTTTTTCTTATACTTATTCCTCTTTGAATTTTTTAGGGTTCCGTACCACAAAAGGAAAAACGGAACCCTTATAGGATCACTCGTGTGTCTAGCTATCCTGTCTGTCTGTCACAAAGTCAAATGATTTATTTCAATTAGGCACAAAAAGGCACTTTTGAACGTCAAAATTTACAAAAATAGAATTGATTCTAGTCGCCCCTTCCAAAAGGTAGTTTTCGTATGGAGAAGAATGAGCAAGAAACTCCACCGTTACTCTTTTAAAATGTTTTACAATATTTTGTGTAGGTACATTAATTATATTATTATATGTGAAAACTATGCACCTGGAATAAGATTACTATACCACAATAGGTCAAAATTATTAAAAATGAAGCAATGACAGAAAAAATAATTATTTAATGGATACATGGTGTTCACATATTTACAAGCATTCGTCCCTTTATTGGTAAAACCGATTATCTACCGAAAACTAAACTTGTGGCAATGATAATTTAAAAGTTTGACAGAAAAATTATGTAACTAAATTACATATATCTTACCTGCAATCATGTAATTATAATGAAAAAATTTATAAAGTATGTTTGTAAATCATAAAAATAGAAGTACTTCATTGATAATGCTTGAAAGAATGCCAAATACTATCTTCAGGGAGGTCATTTAGTTGGTTTTTCCTGAATAACGACATAAGCATATATATCATTAATTAAATCACTTGGAGCTTGTCTTATAGGTTCACCGTAACCTTTTGCAGAAAGTAATAAGGTACCAAAAACAACTGTAAAAATAACACTCTGAAACATTCTACAAATTGAAATTTAAAAATGATAATTGGTTTTACTTGAGTCAAATTAAGAATTGTGGTAGACTATCTGCAAGGTGCTTAAAAGGTACATAGGTTAATAGTAATTTAACATTTTTTTTATCTACTAAATGTTTATACAAGGAACTACAGCAGGCCTGGTCATTGTAAATTTTTTATAATTACAAAAATACCAAAAAATAATTATTTAGATGAAAGTAAAAACTGAATAAAGTAGAAAAATAATAAGAATGATATATTAGGAAATAATCAACTTTATTAGTAACTTTTTATTTTTATCTAAGTATACAAAACAATTTGTGAAAAAATTAATTAATTTAGATTTTCTATCTAAGTACTTATACAAAACCATGAAATTAATTTGTGTTTTCACAAATTGTTTAGTATACTTAGATAGAAAATCTAAAAACTAAAATAATGTATCTTTCATTCATCAACTGATGAGTCCACAGATGACTCAGATTGAGACTCTTCAGAGGCGGCCACATCAGGTACGCGTTCAACGCGATCCCTATCTACAAGCAAACTTCTGTACCATCCATGGTACTCTTCTGGTATAACCCCCTTCTCACATAGATTAATGAGATCTTTTTTTCTTAGCTTCCGTTATTGGAAGAGGTCTATCATACAATTGTTCTAGCGGTGGGAATTGGAGTTCCGAGGTAGTTGGTATTTCAACTACCTGTTCTGCTGCCAATCGCTTTGCTTTGTTTCTTGTTGCATAGCTGTGGTCTCCATGTGCTGAAGATGTCGATGCTGAATATGTATTAATCTTATTTTGTGTGTCTGAAACAGTTACATCCATTGTCATAAATGAATTTGTCATGTCGTAGTTATAGTATATTTTTTTGTCTCCTTTTATGTACTTCATCCGTTTTATTTTTAACCATTTCACTTGCTGTCCATCCGTTTTTGGTTCTATTCAAAATTATTGTATTCGCCAATTTTTTCAAGTCTTTAAATTCATTGAATTTAAATTCCTTGACTTGAAAACAATTTTTTGTTATAGTCTTTGTGTCTTTCCTGTGTTTTTTTTTTTGATCTAGCACGTTTGAAAATGTTAATCCAGTCAGTCATACAAAAAAGATCAACATTTTTCCTGGCAGACTCAATCGCACTGTGCATTGAGTCAGCTTCCATATAACTGTGACCTGACTCTAAGAACTTGTGTTCTATGACTTGTGTTCTACAATTTCTAGTAGTAATAAGAATCAAATTCGCAAAACACATATTCGTTAGTATGACACTGACAGGTGTCAAGAACGCATTCTCTCGACGCAGACTGTAAGATTGTGACATCGAAATATGGAGGTACCTCGTTTGTGGGCCTGTGTCACTGCTTTGCAGCACTATTACAGAAACAAACAGAACTTATGCTGTTTATCTTCAATATAAACAGGCAAGTTTGAACCCCAACTGTTGCACTGTTGAAGTTAACCCATTCCTTGCATTGTAGCTCCGTTGAAGGAGTTAACAGGAAGAATAAATTACAACTCACATTTTCTAGTATAGAATGAAAACGGTGAAGAAAAACATCGTGAGGAAACCGGCATGTCCTAGAACCAAAAATTCAAAGACGTGACATCTGGCAACCCGCACTGGGCCCGTTCCCTCTCATCGAAAGGAGGCCTGAGTCCCACCAGTGGGAACATTATAGGCTGCTTATGCATTCGTGAAAACAGGCCTCCAAAAGGTGGTTATACTTAAAAGTGCATCTAGCGTTATGTTATGGACAGCCAGTCGCGCTGCTACATTGCTGCCTGCCATTTTTTTACCACAACTACATGTTGTTCTTCATTCTCATAATTTTAGCTTGTGCTAATTCCTGAGAAGAAATATCTTTATAAAAAACTTTTTACAAAAAAAAACAACCTCAAACGGCAAAAAACGAAAATACAAAACCCAAGACACCGACTTCCGAAATTAAAGTTATTTTTCACTTTGTAGTATTTTTTTTGGAAGTCGGTTGTTTTTTTTTTTGTAAAAAGTTTTTATTTTTCACTTTTTAGTTGTGGTACCTACCCCACACACATTCGAATACCACTACCTGCTACCAGTGAAAGGAACTTATCATATCATCTACATACTAAGTGGGAAAAAAATACGTATTTTGTAGCTAACTCAAAAACTACCCAAGCAAAGTTAATAAAATTTATATGGGACCAATTTGGGAGCATACCCTTTCAAACAAAGAAAGAATTTTCAAAATCGGTCCACAAATGATGGAGTAATCGGTGGGCATACATAAAAAAAAAAACATACGTGACGAACATATAACCTCCTCCTTTTTGGAAGTCGGTTAAAAAGAAATAAAATTGAAAAACAAAACACTACAACCGGCCGGCGCACGATTCGTCCATCAAAGATCAGAGATGTGCGCGCGGAGTGCGAGTGAAACAAAAGATCAAGCGTTGATAATTGGTTTTAGCTGAAAATATTTATGTATAAATATCACCATACGCTTCGGTGAAAAAAAACTATTTAAGCATAGTTGCTTTTACTTGTATTTAAATCTTAACGATACGATCTCTGATGTTGTGGAAAAAACAAATAAAGCTGCATAATCTCTTTTAATTGAATTAAAATCTGCACAAGTGCGAAGGATTATGTTCTGTTAAAAGCAAGTAGAACTACTTACTTTCTTTTTAATGTGTAAGATTCTAAGTACTTTCCAATAATTCAGCAGTACCAGAATCATTTAAAGTATTTTAATTTGTATTAGTACATTGCTACAGTATGTTCAGAGTATAAGTAAATTGCAACTAAAATAAGATATGAAACGGAATGTGTTTTTGATTGCAAGGCTTCCAAAAAATCGTACAGGTATAAGACTTTAGCTGTTATTGAATGCAGATGTTACTTAAAGCTTATAATTATAATTGTTTTTTTGCGTATCTATCTTGGAAACTATGCATCGTATCGAAAAATCGGTTTTACCTGTAGATAGAGCTCAAAAAGTTGAGTAGCTTGGTGTAAATAACTCATTTTTGAAAAAAAGTGCAGATAATCGGTTTTACCAATAAAGGGACGCATTGTAAAAGAAGGTACCTATACGATATTCTTAAAAAAAATACAAGTAATACTAATAAGTCAGTGTA
The DNA here is from genome assembly GCA_949152395.1 of Agrochola litura. Classification (NCBI taxonomy): domain Eukaryota; kingdom Metazoa; phylum Arthropoda; class Insecta; order Lepidoptera; family Noctuidae; genus Agrochola; species Agrochola litura. Next base: position 10,032,639 of record OX424491.1, on the reverse strand, counting down.
TGAGTTCAAGTAATCACAGAATGTAAAATAAATGTTATAATAATTAATTACACACTTAAATTGGCAACCAGTTTGATTTTGTCTAGACTCTAAATTGTCCTATGGAGCTAGACCAGCATGCTTCCAAGCATTCTTATCTAGGATATAATCCTCTAATTTGTAACATGCTTGTTTACAAAGAGTACCTACTTTTAATATAAGTTTTAAATTTTCTTTCAGTTAATTGTAATAATATTACAAGGTATTTTGTTGTAACATTTAACACAGTACCCCATAAAAGATGTATGTATACATTACATAATCTGAAAAATTGTTGATCTATTTTATCTTTATTTCTAATATTAAAATGATGTCTATCACTTATTTTATTAAAAAGATGTAGATTTTTCATACAAAATATTTTCATAGATGAATTGGCAAGGTACACCGTCAAATATTAATCTTTTTAAATAATTCCCTGAGAGATTCGCGATGACATAGATTATAAATGGCTCTGACAGCTCTCTTTTGTAAAATAAAGATGGATTCAATGTCAGCAGCCCGACCTTACAGTAAAATGCCATATGACGTAATGCTGTGAAAGTAGCTACAATATACCAGTGGCGCAGGGTGAATTTATGGAGGAGGTAAGGAACTTTTCGTGGAACTTTTCGTGGCCACGACGAGTTTTTTTTTTCCCCTTGCTGCCCCGGGGAAAAAAAAAAAACTCGTCGTGGCCACGAAAAGTTACTTCTTGTTTACCCATCAAAATAACGGTGTCAATAAACCGTTTCATTAAATTTCGATCTACTTTTCTATTATGAGCTTCATGCAAATTAGTCAAAATAATTATATTCCTACCAGTCACTAACTGCGAGAAATGTGGAATAATCTCTAACCTAACTGCGAGAAATGTGGAATAATCGAGGACATACATCATATCTTCATGGAGTGTGAGCGGGGCGAACGCCTCAGGAGAAATTGCTTGATTCTGAAAATATGTTTGGAATAGGTACTTTAAATTGTGTTTTAGCTAAGCCTATGTCTGACGAGGCTAGAACTATGTACAGTAAGCGCTCAAAAGTGCATAAGCACGCTAAGAGTCGTATTGCTGTGAACACACGGTGTAGTCCGTACATTTGCATGTGTAAACAGTCAGACGTCTGTGGTGTGAGTGCCGTACACACACCACAGAGAACGCAGTTTTGCACTACACACTGTCGTATCGTCACGGTTCGCGGGCGCCGCACTTATATTTCCATCACTTTTGTTAGCACGCATCATACGCGTGACCTTGGCCAGTGTATCGCATTGCTAAAATTCGCAAGTAAATTATATGTGCAGATAGCAGAAGCCGTTAAGCGTTGGTCTTAGATTCAAGATGGCTAAGGTTCTAATCTTGTAATTTACAACGCTGTTTTTGCAAATATTATTATTTTTGTTTAAAATAATAATATTTTTTAAATATTGCTGCCTTTTTATTAATATTGTTATTGCAATAAAGGGTTTAGAATAAACAATGCGTGATATATGTGATAAAATAAAAAAATATTTATTCGTTATATTTATTTTACTTAAGTATAGTTAACAAACTGCTACAATTATTTATCATTACTTCAGCTGAATAAGATGTGAAATAGATGTCTAGAAACTTAGAAGCAATTTGTATTATTTTGACATATTTAAATTTTGAAATGTTTTAAATTTTAAATGGATTTTTTCACCATAAATATAAAGCTTTGATCATGGTCGAAGTAATTAAGCAATAAATAAGAATAGACTACTTAAAATGTAAAAAAACTACTGACAAAATATTTGATTTTAAGGTTAAGTATAGGCAGTTTCGTTTACATTAATTATTTTAAATTTTATTTGGCTTTAATAAATATTGGTTGGTATTGAGGTTATAGCTTAAGTATTCATTTTCTTTACGAAAAGAAGATTGAAACTAAACCTCAAATTTTAATCCTAAAATAATAATATTACTAAAATAATATTAAACATTTTCGGTCTATCTGCAAGAAATACGACAAACACCATTTTGAAACGTGCTTAAAAATTCGTTACCATAAATTCATGCAATAACGAATCTGTTGTTTATTAAGTTGAACGAATCTGTTGTTTATTAAGTTGGTATGATCAATATTTTAAAGTCAAAAACGGTTTTCTAGCTGGTCTTCAGTGATGCAAGCCTTCAGAGTGCACGGCGAACGGTTCATAATGACTTGTTTAATAATTCAGCAAAATATCTCGTTCGTATGAAACCATTTGTTTCATATTCATTCACCATTTGACGTCGCTGCACCTCGATAATAAGCCTCTTCCTCATATCTCTTAACCCTCACAGTATTTCTCTAGAACAAAGAAAAACATTGTTTTTATTATACACATAATACCTAATTATTTATTAATCACTAATCGAATTAAACCTCATAATGAATTTAAAACTTTAAAGGCATCTTCTGTCTCAACAATACCTCTGTTCTATCAACAATACCCTTGATTAAGATTTATGTTTAGTAAAATATGAAATACATAAATGTGCTTAACTTTAATTATGTGAACAAGACGAATGAAACAAAAAACGAATGATGATTATCGAACTAGTCATTGGTTGCAGACAAAGTGAGTGTGTGTGTGTAATGTGCGTGTCTACAGTATTGTAACAACTTATAGAAGAAGGTCGTAAGTCAAACCGAAGCGTCAGTCTATTGCTTTGTGAGATTGCTTATGGACTTTTTGTCGGTACTGTACAAATACCTAATTACTACGTAGTTTACTTTAACATTCACTAAACTCAAAACACGATTTAATCACTGTCCTGTATCTACAAACAAATATTAATACTACTAGTAATGATAAACTAATGAATTCAATGAATACTGAGCGAACAAAATGCAAATTAATATGGTTCTAATGCGATTACGTCAACAAACAACCACACATTGTCATTCGAATAATGAACTAAATGGCCGCATTCCGAGTTACGCTAAAAGTGATAATATCGCGAATCCGACCAAAGTCACAATTATTACTCAATAACCCTTATATTTTGTGACATTGTGCGTGGTCCGACACGCACTTGGCCGGTTTTTAATAATAATAAAATAAGAGACTGCCGAAACAATAGTTATTCCCCTTTGCAACCACATAATTATGGCGAAAAATAAGAGCAAAGAACTATCATAATGTTAAATGTAATAGGTACGTACACAGATATGACTAGAGGTCATACAAATAGGATAAAAGATATGACACTATATTTGATCCTAGATAGTGTAATACACCCTTAAATACATTGAAATAGTTATTTATGCAACTGTTGTTTAAATAAGGGGTATTAAAACAAGAACGTGGGCTTATCACACGAGGCGAAGCCGAGTGTAATAATAGTATCACATGAGTGTTTTATACCTAATTATAACAGACTACTCTCATAGCGTAATATTCGAAATAAATACTTCAAAACGAGTTTATATTGACATTATAAACACAATAGGTACCGAAAAAATAGAATCATAATTATTATAACACTTTTTCTCTAACAAAATAATGCTATAAAACAATTTTTTTCTATTGCGATACAGGGCTAATCCAAGAAGTTAATATCACGAAGAAGTTTCCATCAATTTTGTAATGGAACGTATAAACGGGGGACAGCAGCACCCGCTGTAGCGCATATGCGGTGACGTGCTGGTGCAGACGACATTCATTTGTTTTGTTGTATTGAATTTCGTGGGATTTTTAAATTTATTCTTGAATAATTTTAGATAACGTTTATCCAACTGTTTTGCACATTTCGCACAACATTTTTTTTTTAAGAGAAAAATAATCTACACCGACTGAACGGGGGTCTTAAAAATTCGAAGTGGGGCTGCTAGAGCATATGGGGTATCATATGAAAACGCGCTATTTGCACATTCTCAAAAATATTTTTTTTTAGGCCACCTTCTTTTCGACTTTTGACGAAATTTAAAAAAAAATATACCGTTACCCCGTTATTATATCCCCGTGTTGTAATATCTTTTTCTGTGTTGTTATATGAATATCAATAGTATTTATTAATAAGTATTTCTTATTTATTTCTTTAATGTTTGGATTCTAGTAACTTGTAAATTAGTACAACAATACAGAAAAATACCTAATTATTCGAGTGCCTAGGTGCAGACGCCAGCAAGCTACTACAATCTGTCTAATTTATTTAATAGATTTTCAACTTTATCGTAGAAGTGTAAGGTTCAAAGTTGATTGGGAATATTTGACAGTTTCGGGTAGCTTGATGTGCTGGCGTCTGTACATAGTTTGTATAAAAATTATAGATATTGAACTGTTGTTATTACTATTCCGACATCCATCAATTTATGTGCACGACTGTACATCTTCTAAAATCTATTCCGTGAAAACGGTGAAGTGAGCTGTCATCCCACTTGATTGGGGATTGGCACTATTGTCACCTCACTTCGAGCTCATTCCACCTAAGTTTTCACGGTGAGATTTTTACAGAATAGTTATAGACTGCTCAATACCATTGACAACTTAATTTGGTCGGGTTATACTTCTTTCGGAGCACAAATTTTTGTATAAATTTGGGAAGAAATCACCGAGTTTTTAATAGGGAAATCTTGAAATGGAAATTTTACACCGTGACTACCGCCACCCCACCCAATGGCATGGTATATCTCGTAAACTACTGAAGAACTAATTTTGAATGTTGGGCACTAATTTTATCTTGTGGGGTACTAATTTACTATGTAGGTTTGAGGAAAGCGACAAGCTCCTCAAACTTGGAATCAACATTCAAAGTCGTGGTCCTGCTGAACGAGCGAACGAAAGTTATCATCGTTGATTTCTCGGTAAATGTAAATGTTTCAGTTCTGTTTTTTTTACGCAATGAATCACATTTAAGGGTACTAATTATTTGTATACTTAGAATAGCTGCAGCATGCCCCCTTTTTCGGCGCTCATGGTGGTCCTGCTGAAGGGAGCGTGACTACCGCCGGACCACCTTCAAAGTCGAGTTTCTCGAAAACTACTAAGGTAGGTACCAATTTTGTCGTTCGAGCACTAATTAGTACCAATTGGGTACTAATTATTTACTAAATATGGAAGCGATTGGCGTTGGTGGTCCTGCGGTAGTCACGGACATCTTTTACTTTGTTATACCATCTATGTAATACATATGGAATGCAATAAAGAATTGAGTATTGAAATAATTACCTACCTACGGCCGCTCGGTAGATAAACCTTCCGCGTCCGTGTATAACAGCCGCGCACTCAATACTGTTGCGTACTGATATACCTACACTGAAATTTCGAAGCGCGTCGTTTCGGCCGTTTTCTATGAAGATTTATAATACTGTTACTTATTTATACTGTGTAGTGGGCGAGCTTATTAATCGATCACGAATTGTGAATGCGGGCTGCTATTGATAATTTCCCATTTTTGGCAGTGGCAGTCAAGTTTACAGCAACAAGACAGATAAACAGACAATTTTAACTGTGGTTTATTTTGACTTCAGTTTAGTCAGAGCTTTAGGATAGGACCGTTAAATCAGTTGAGTTGGAAAGAGAGCTGGTGAATAAAAGTACAAAATATCTTCCAGTCAAACAAGACGTTCATAATAATAAAAGTAGGTACAGCTTCGTAAAACAGGAAACATATAAATGGCTTTTCTTTGGATAAGTATGTAGGTACCTGTTATTTTTCTCGGGACAACGCGGACAATCATTGTATTTCATTTATATACCTGTAATTTTTTTAAATTAAATGTTTAGAATCAGATTATTCGAAGTAATAAAAATAATACCAAGATAATTGTTTTATTAATCTCATGGTTCTTCATTATAATTGCCCCTAACAAATTATTTATTAATTAAGCTTAAGTTTACAAAAAGGGTCTAGTGTTTGGCGCCTCCTCGGCTCTGTGCTCGGCTCTACTGCAGATTATAACCCGCACGTGCGAAGCTTCACAATTTTATAGCGTATAGATGTCGTCATATATAACACTGAGCAAACGCCTAGTTTTTGAGAAAAAAAATCCTAAAAAATAACTTTTTACGTAATATATTTGACATGTGGTAAACATTTTGTACGAATTACCTATGCTCCTAGGTTGTTCCGTTTTACGTTCAGACGAAGTGACAGCGGATTTTAATGGTTTTTAGTATAAATATTGTAAGTTTTTAACTTTAATTCATTTTTTATAGCTGCTACCGCAATTAACTCAATTATGAAGCAAATAATATAATGAAATAATAAAGTTTTATTTGCATTCTTTAAAGATCGGGGTAACGAAACGTAATCGAATGTAGGTGCTGCTATTGACAAAATGAAAACCTAGGATGCAAGAGCGAGCGAAGCGACCTCCTAACTTGAGACACCCTGACTCGGACAGGTTAGGTTCGAAGGGGATGGCGGGGTCTAGTAAACGAGCGAACAAAGACCCCGCTGTCCCCTTCGTGGTTATTTTTTTCTTTTTCAGAAATAGAAGCCCGCAGGGCGGGCTCCGTCGACTACGCTTTATTATTGCTTGGAAAAAATTTAGACTCGCCATGTGATTTTCCCTGCCCTTAATACTCCCACCATCCCACCAATACCGTAAGAAACTTTGGCGACTTTTATCTCGTCACCTACGGTTTTGCGCACTTTGTGATTTTCAAATATTATGTCACCGTAAGATTGTGAGAACCGTTAGTTTATAATCTGTCGGAATTATTTCCGTTAGATTATAAACTGTCGAAAAATTGTAAACTGAGTGAAATGGGTTAGGTTAGGTTAGAACTGTGACCAACCGCGCGCGAGCCGAGCGAGCGAAGCGAGCGGTGCCGCGGCAGCGGTCGGCGAGCGCTACTTCCAAGTTGCTCGCAGCCAGGCAGGCTATTTAATATTAGCGCAAGGTGCGTTACGTCACAAGCAAGTTTGATACCAGTTCACAATTTGACGGTTTTCCATGGAAAGATTATAAACTAGCGAAAAATAATGCGTTAAATTGTAAATGGTTCGTTGCAGTTCACAATTTTTCGACAGTTTATAATTTGACGGAAATAATACCGATAGATTATAAACTAACGAAGTTCATATTTATACGGTGACATATACTAAAACAACGGGTCTATTATACCGAAAAAATTGCTAGTATCAAAAGGGAGAGGAGACGGAACCACTGCAGTTTATAACCCATCCCGGGTTAAACTGCAGTGGTTCCGCCTCCTCTTCAGCTGTAACCTGTAACCGCTCTTCTTTGTTAAAATATCTAACCGAGTCTATAATACCTCAAATTGCTTAGCATGATCCTCCGTTACAGTATGAAAATACTGCGGCATTAATTTTGAAATAAATTATTATTGTAAAGTTGAGGATTAATGTTACTGTGGATTAGTGTATTGTAGTAGCCTGATGTGCTGGCGTCTGTACTATGTTTGATGAAAACACGATTCAATAAAAAATTCTCGATAGATTTTTTTCCAAAGTTGCCCCCAAACCAAACAATAAACCACTGGTATTCAAAAAATACTTCAAATTGAATCTGCATTAAGTTATAACTGAACTAACTTTAAAGCAGATACTTACAATGTTTTTTTAATTACCATTTTCGCCGTAAAAATAAATTGCCTAAACTATTAACGCCTTTGAGCCTTCTCCCGCAGGTTGCAGTTCCATTTGGATAGATTGTGTAGGTGTAAGTATTTTTGTTGTATACATGCTTGATAGTTTTTAGACTTGGGGTGGAATGATTTAATTGTAGACGATCTAACTTTTCTTTTACGTTGTTGTTTAGCTCTCCTCTAGTTTTTTTGTGTTTATTATTAGTTTATTGTTTATGCTCTACATTGGTCTCCCATTCTCTGTCGACTAACCTGCATATTATTTTTCTATATCTTTTATGAGGCGCGGTTCAAGATAAGTTTTTCTGTCTGTATCAAGTGTGGTCAATTGAAGATAAGTGCGCAGTCTGAACATATTCATTTCCATCTGGAACGCTTGTACTGAGTTCAAGCTCAGAGTCAAGGTTGACTTTTTGAGTTTTTGCACAACACTATCAAGCGTGCTGGTGGTGGACAAGCTAGTTGTTCTTCTTGTCATGTAGGAGGGATAGATGAAAACAATGAAATAGTATTATTGCCCGTTGAATCGGCTGTGGCTTCTACAGCCGATTCCACAATTATTTATTTTTCTTTAGTTGACATAATTCTTTTGGAAGCCGTAAGAGGAGCCGAAGCCAACCCGTAGAGGCCCGTCAGACGATTTTAAGTAATTTTATTCTTAACTTATTTAAATCAGTGCCTTTTGCACTTCTCTTTTATTAATCATCACTTGATTTAATTGACGTAAGCATCCAACTCTGCATCCAATTGTTCAGCAGCGGGCACAGGCTGCAACGCCTACTCTATGGCCCGCACCACGGCGTGCAAAGCCACGTGAGCCACCCTCACCTGCAAACAATAGTGTTTATTTAAGTGTAAAGCTTCCTGTAGGTACATGACGCCAGAGCCGCACAGTGGATCGAAAATGGGTCTCGAAGACATAGGAGCTTAAATTAAAACGGTTTTTTGTTTGAAATGGCTTCTAATAGCCAATATCATGCATAAATATAGGTACCTATCATAGGATACAATCTGGTAGGCAAATTGACAACTTACATATAGGTACCTATATATTTTTTGCAAAATAAATGTATCTATTGAGCTAATGCTTACATCTCCGGAACCGAGAGAATAACCGTATTATTATTATCCTTGCAAACAGTCAAACAGTTATGTAACTATTTGTGATTTTTTGACATATTTAATTTTTTCAGACGATAACTTCTTACACGAAGTACAGGAAGCTTTATGAATGAGACATTTTTTTATATGCAGGGTTAAAAATAGCTAGTGAAATTCCGCATACCTGGACATATGGGGTTTAGTGAGTGAATCTAGTATTAGTTTAATACAGAGAGAACAAATTTCCAAATCACATGGTTCTTACGGATCTCGGAAGTACCTACATGATCATCTAAACATCAAGACAATCAAGGAAGAGGTAAGATCTTCCAAATATAAAGCGCAACTTGCAATCCATTCGAACCAACTATGAGTGCAATTGACCATTCCAGAAACTATGTAGGCTGCATCTCATCTGCTCCTAGTCTACGGATTAATTGCAAGATATACTGCATCAATGTCACAAAGAAATGATAACTACCTCTATGTACGTTTCTCCTAACAGGTCCACCACCACCACTGTTGCCACCGCCAATTCCCCTTCTTTCTTCAGTTCTAAAGGTGATTTCAGCAATTTCTGATGTTGCTAGTTGTATTCTCATTGCTTTCCATCTAATACTTACCCTATTATATTGTTTTATGGCTTTCCAAGCATCAGCTCTTCTCTCAAACACTACATCAGCAGTACCTAAAAACGGTAATGGTACTAATTACTGGTTTAAAGCCACTTGAAAAAAAAATCGGAGCCACACGTAATTTTTTTTTTTTGGCAATTTTCCCGGTTTCGACTATTCTGCTAGCGTCAAGTTTAGACGGCAGCGCAGGGAGGCGGTCGCTGAAAAGATGAGGACAAGGGTTAGTACTACGACATAAATATTCTAAATTACAATGATAAACAGCACAAAAACATACAATACATATTTACATTATAATTACGCACCGGTTAAAATTTTATATCATTAGGTATCGTTTAAAAAGTAGACGTTAAAATTTTTATGATTTTGGGGTAGAAGTGGGATAAAAGGGATGGAAGTCAGTTTGGAGAGAAATGTTACATTTGGAAATTTTTCGATAGAGGTCAAAGGATTTGGTGTTCAAGGAGCAGGAGAAAAATATACGGTCCAAGGTACCTTCCGCGAGACCGCATTCACACAGGGAATTGTCCCGTACATAGATCTTATTCAGAAACACTGGGCTACAACAATGTCCGAGTCTTACCTATTTAAAAAACCAAGGTTTCCGCTGGATGTCGGACTGTACAGCTGCATAATAGGCCCTTGGCTTTAGAGGTCTCATCCCACGCTTTTGTCCACGAGTCGAACAATTTGGGCTTGGCACCATTTCGCAAATCGTAGTTATGAGCTTCGTAGTGCTTTCTATCAGCGGATTTGATGTGGCATACTTTGCTAACGAGCCAGCGCACTCATTGCCAACAATATCAGACTGACCAGGGATCCAAGCTATCTCGATGTCCAAGCCATTTTGGGAACAGTCAAATAACAAGCTCTTGATTTCTACGACGATTTTACTATGAAGTTGATTTTGTTCTATGGCCTGAATATCTACTACTACTGAAATCTGAAAAAATTACTGCTATTGTTATTTGATGTGATTTGATATGGTGTATGGCTTCTAGAATGCCAATACACTCTCCTGTGAAAACTGATGCTTCTGGCGGACATTGAAAAAGTAAGGCAATTTTTGAGTTATAACAATATAGGTACTGATACATTCTGTTTGAGATCATTTTGACGCATCAGTAAAGAAAAAGTTCCATCCTTCCCAGTAACGTTTGACTGCTGACTCAAAGTCGCGTCTTGCGTTTTGGGAATTATTTGATACTAGCTGCGCCCCGAGTGAAGTCTCGATCCCGTGAGAATATCGGGATAAAAAGTATCCTATGTGTTAATAATCCAGGTTATAAACTATCTGTGTACCAAATTTCATCCAAATCCGTTCAGCCGTTTGAGCGTGAAGAAGAGACAAACATACACACACTCACAACTCACACACAAACTTTCGCCTTTATAATATTAGTGTGATACCTATACCTAATCCCAAAACGGCTTTTGGTTCAAAGTGAATCGTTTCATATGCAGTGGAAAAGACGGGTAGAATTGGATATTGACAAACAGGCGAGGAGAGGTGTTTAACCTCTCTGTACCTATTTAGTATTTATCAATAGAGGAACTGCTTTATTGTTCCAATAAGGAGAGTTTTTGAAAGAAACGTCGATTTGCTCTTAAATTGGGAGTAAAGGATGGGATGAAAGGGAGAACACTTTAGACAGGAAGCGATCTGCCAAATATTGTCTTCTTAGGACACATTCGACTTGAAGCGCATTTATGGGACAGGATTTCATGGCTCCAATAACAATTCTCAGGCATTTGACCTGAATGCTGTCTAATTTCTTGAGCGTTTCTTTGTTGCAAGGCTCAATAAGGAAGCAACAGTACCTAGTTCATAACGCTCCTGGTTAGCGCATTATAGACCAGTTTGAGGATTTGTAAGAACAGTCATTAACATATTCGTAATTAATTCCAATATATTCTTCGAGTTGTCCTCCTGTCTGTACATTTTTGGCTCAGCGACTTCCGTTGGCACAGCCATTTTTGGAGGGGAAAAAATTGTAATTTTGGGTAAGTGCTTGGTGGGCTTGCTTATTACAGCCAAGAGAAAAGGGGGCACGGGTTTAGGGTTAAAGAAGACCGTTTTACGGTATGACGTTTGTGTAGCAGGGATTGGGCTTGAACATTGGGATTGGGATCAGGCGCGGTCCGAGTGGGGTTTGGTCCTGGGGGTCATGACCCCCCCTCCCCCCAAATCATACAAGCGGTCGAGAGCTTTGAATAATTTACGTGTCTTACTAACTAAAACTGTAAGTACTTGAGCCACAGTGGCCCCATATACAAAAACATTAAGAAAAAAGCCTGTTATAAAAAAAAAAAACAACCGACTTCAAAAAAAAACACTACAAAGTGAAAAATAACTTTAATTTCGGAAGTCGGTGTCTCTGGTTTTGAATTTTCGTTCTTTGTCACCGACTTCCGAAATTAAAGTTATTTTTCACTTTGTAGTGTTTTTTTTTGAAGTCGGTTGTTTTTTTTTTGTAAAAAGTTTTTATTTTTCACTTTTTAGTTGTGGTACCTACCCCACACAAATTATCACACATATCATCTACATACTAAGAGGGAAAAAATACGTATAATTGAAGCTAACTCAAAAACTACCCAAGCAAAGTTAATAAAATTTATATGGGACCACCTCTGAAGTATGATCTACCAAACAAAAAAAGAATCATCAAAATCTATTCATAATTGGCGGAGTAATCGCGTAACAAACATACAAAAAAAACAAAAAAAAAAACACAGACGAATTGAGAACCTCCTCCTTTTGGAAGTCGGTTAAAAATAGAGGATAAGGGATGCAAGAGCGAGCGAAGTAAACTTGGGAATTTGGGCACCACTACACTCGGGTTAAGGCCACATTTCAAAAAACCTAAACTGCTGTAAAACAAGTTTAAGCTTTTCTTCTTGACAAAGTAAGTTCTCTTTCTGTAGGTCAAAAGAAAACAGAACCTATTCAAGGCGAGGTGCTAACATTTTGAGGCTCGCTTCGCTTGCTAGTCTTGATTCTTGAGCTTTTCTTCATAAGTCGACAAAGCAAACAATTCTTAATTCTTTTGAAATGATCAAAAGAAAATCGAACGTATCGGAGTGTGCAAAATTTTTGAGCATTTTCATAGTGGCCTTTCCTGCATAAGTCGACAATGTAACTCCTATTTCTTTTTGAAAATGTAAATCAAATCCTAACCTATCCGAGACGAGGTATTAAAATTATCTAGTTAGCTTCGCTCGCTCTTCCCACCCTACATAATCTACTGTCCTAATACCTATTATTTGTAAAAAAGCTGGCGACCAATTTGGCAACATCACCTCATTATTTTACCCCCCCCCCCCATATAAAAACTATAGCCGCGTCCCTGTATAGCATAAGTAATGACTAAACCCAAATAATTCCTACTTTGGGGTCCTTAAAATACTAGATAGCCAACTAATTGCGACCAACTTGGATGTAAAGCTTGTCCGTTCTGAATTGACGTGCTCCACTTCCTCATTTTACGCACACGGTAATGCAGTGAGGCTCGTGACGCGTCATTTCAGGGTAGACTAGCTATAGCGCTCGCATACTACCCGTACCGCGGTACCGCTCGTTTCGCTCGCTCAGCTCGCGCGCAGTTAGTCACTGACCTAACCCGTTTGGTCGGGGTACCCTAGCTTAATTACTGCGACCAACTGAGAGAAAAGATCAGAAAGTTAAAAAGGGGATTAGTTATTTTAAAAAGTGTGCATCATTAGAAGTTCAAAAAGTTTTTAGAGTATCAATTCAATATTTCCCTAAAAATATTCCTCGGCACCCATGGTGACCCCCCAAAATCTTGGGCTACGACCGCGCCTAATTGGGATTTATTTATTGTAATCTTTCTACGAGGGGAGGATTTTGAAACAACGGCATATGATCTGGAGACGGGGGGAAACCCCGACTTGCTTCTGCATACGAAATAGATTTTTCCGCCATCAGAGCTTTGATGCTCTTCTGCCGGCCTAATTCAGGGGGCCTACCACCAGCTCAAAAGCAGTATTATTTTAATATGAGCTTGTGTTAGGCCCCCAGGACAAGGTGTGCGTTACCTCAGCGGAATGTTGTCGCTTTTCAGGATTTCGGCTTGACAGATAATTAGTACCCCATCTCGTGTAAATGTGCCCGAAATTTAGAATTTGTGCGTCCAGCCAATCCAAAGATATTCACGAAAAACAGATTCCGCTGGAGTAACGTTACCCCAGCGGCATGGTTTTTAACCGGTGGTCGTAGCTGAGTACAAACTAGCTACTTAGATAGATCACATTTGTGCCTAATTGTGCCCAAAAAATGAAATTTGTGCGTCTTGAGGTTTCAGAGTTATTCAAGATGCCGCTGGGGTTACCTTAGCAAAATGCTGTACCTACCTCTCAAACGGCATGACATACAACTACGACTTTTTTGACTACGGTGGGTCTTAATTTGTGCTAATGCTGTGCAATGTTATTTTTTCCATAATCGACACCGTTGGAAAATAAGAAATTGGTTTCATGCGCTTCAATGGTCGCTTCAATGGTCCTTGCGCTTCAATGAGAAACCCTAGAAACTTACCAGTTATGGTGGTTTGTACCTTTTATGAACTCAAAGCATCATGCGAATTTAGATGTTTCTATTCCAACTCCTCAGAGAGCCATTCCATTTTAATTAAAATCTGGCTACGCTAAAATGTAACACTCCAATACGTGAGTTATTATTAAGTGACGGTAATTATGAAAATAATCCAAATCACATATTACGAAAACGATCCAAGCTACTTGGATAATTGTTATTCTAGAGATATAATTAAACGAAAACAAATCATGTTACATGGATTGTTTGTTTTATTATTTATTCTTTTCCAACTCGTCATAGTTGCATAGTTATTTAATCACATTGTAATTATATATATTGTAGTGATATTTATTTTAGAAGTATGTAGGTATGTAAGTATATTCTCATATTGTATGTTGTTTAAATTGAAATTAGTGAATTGTTTTTTTTTTTCTTCTTTGATTTATGTTTTTTTTATTTTCTCTTATACGGTTACACACGTTGTCTACATCTCTTTTTGTATACTTTCCTATCGCAGGTATGCTGGAAGATTTTTTTTAGAAATAAGCATTGCCTTTGTACGTATTTTTCTGTTCCTTTCTTCTTGTCTGTTTATATGTGTGTGCATAAATGGTTAAATAAATAAATAAATAAAATGTCATAAATTATAAATTCATGAAATTCGTACTTTTTTGGACCTAAATTTGAAAACGACCCATAATGCACCTGATTTGAACTTAATGAGTAAACGGCATATTAGTCATTTTCTATGGAACTTTTACGAAATCTTTATTTAACTAAGTATCTACTAGATTTTGGGGTTTTCGAATATGGAGCAAAAGGGGCAAGTAAGTCTTTGGATCTGCTATTCGAAGTGCTAGAACCGATTAAAGCATATTTCTATTTACTGAGCATATTTCTTTTCGAGAGCAGTGGTGGCCGTGGTAACGGCCGCGACTTACGAGTTGTAGGTCGTACGTTCGAACCCAGACAGGCGCTTTACTTTGTGTAAATTATTTCATCACCACTGCTCTCAAAACGGTGAAGGAAAACATCGTGAGGAAACCGGCATGTCCTAGAACCGAAAATTCGAAGACATGTGACATCTACCAACCCGCACTGGGCCCGCGTGGTGGATTACGGCCCACTCCCTCTCACAGAGAGGCCTGTGTCCCAGCAGTGGGAACATTATAGGCTGATGATGATGATGATGAAACTTCTAAACGGTGCAATATTTTTTTATTGATAAGCAAATTCATAAGTCGTGTCCAAAAAAATTTAAAGCTTAATCTTTTCAGAGATCCAGCAAACACGCAGTCCCCCAGCAGGATCTTGAATATCTTCTCAACCATAGACAAAAATACAAATTAAGTCGCAACATTTACCTCGTCTAACGAGCTAATAATGTAGCTAAAATTTATTTCAATATTAATAACACTAGGCAATAAGTTATTTTTTGTATGTTACTAACACTATATGGATATTTTGTGTCCCAAATTAAACAATTTGAATAAACAAAACTTCTGGCCCCGGTAACGTTACCGCAACCAGAACAGTTTGTCAAACAACTAAAAAACAATTAGCACAACAAATACAATCTACGCAACAATTACAGAAGCTGGTGTCCTAATTATCTACGCTCAAATAACCATATTTAACATTTTCTGGATAGGGTAATATACACAAACATGCGGTCCGGCGCCGGTGGGGCTCCGGCGTCATGTTCAGGAAGCCTTAAGAGTCAGTGCAGACTGACTGGCGAGGAAGCGATTAATTCTATAACAAATGAAAGTCGATTTTATTTATTTTAGTACAGCATGCGGATTAGGGATCTCGCGCACTAAATAGACGGCCACGACTCCGGCCAGTCGTAGACTCGTAGCCGTCTAGTGGTATAGTATGGTGTGCGGCTAGTTGGCCGTTGCGACCAAGTGCAGGATTGGTATCGGTTTCTAGTTTACCTACCTGGTTGCGGTCGTCTTGCGCGAGAT
The DNA here is from genome assembly GCA_949152395.1 of Agrochola litura. NCBI lineage: Eukaryota > Metazoa > Arthropoda > Insecta > Lepidoptera > Noctuidae > Agrochola > Agrochola litura. The sequence continues at coordinate 10,016,794 of OX424491.1, read as the reverse complement.
CCCATAAGCTCCTTGGTTGAAACACATGAGGAAAACTCGAATGGAAAGGGGGACAAAATTAAAATGCAAAATACTACACCATACCACTTTATTTTAGTATTGTCAAATATTGTATCGTTTCGTTAAGAAAAATGAACGTCATTAAAAGAAATGAACGTTCATACAATCTCGCAACACGTTCCAATCTAGTAAACAACTTTACATTAAAACATGTTCTCAAATACAACTCATATTGTGACAACAATAATCAGAGCCGTAAGAATGCGAGACGTTGCACTACATTGCTGTCTACGATATGAGTAAGTGTTGCATCGGATATTATTATTAAATATTGCTTCTTTATTTTAGGCTGAGTTTAACAATAATGTGATCTCTTATAAGCATCTACATAACATACGTAAATACTTTGGTAAATTGAAATTAATTACAGTAAAACTAAAAGAATTGATTTAGAATGAAACTACTTAATTGTATCATGCAAAATATAGCTTACTCAGTACTTCTCTTAAGGCTGATTTACATTTACTGATTTGCTTTGGCTAAGTAGCGAGTTTAGTTTGAAAATTGTTGTTTAGTTCGGCAAGTAGCAAGTTGTGTTCAAACAAGCTACAGGCGAAACTCTTCAAGTATCAGTTTTCATTGTAAAGTATTACGTTACACTTAAGTTACTGTCGGGGTGAGGGAGACGCGCGGGTAAGGTCACCTTCACTTGACTCGTCGAAAAATAGAACGTGTTTAAATATTTACTACTTCAACGTCAAGTTACTACTGACCTGGAAGTAGGACTTAAGTCACCGGTTTCGCAAGTTAACTTCCTCTTTAACTACTGCAAACGTAAATCAGCCCTTAGAACCAACGATGACAAATCACACCTATACCTACAGACCAACCATATGTTCCAAAACCTTACATAATTGACCTACCATTGAATCTAGTACAATAACAACAATACTGAGTTAGCTGCAAATTTTGAAGTAATAATGCATATGATTTATAAATATTACGACAAAATGAATATCGCATTTGACCTAAGAAAAAGTTTCTACGTAAAATGACCTAAGTAGTGTCCGACCGAAACACAATTTTTAGCCGAAACCGAAACTTAAGTGAAAGTTATATTTTTCTGACACTCAGCGTTTTTCTTACGTTTGTAATAAATAATTGAGTTTTTTGTTTGTTATTGTCAACTCAGTCAGTTTAGTTTTATCCAAAGAAACTTCGGTCGGACCCTAGAGCTAAATTACCAAATTTCTATTTACTTTAGTTCGTATTTCAGCAGCTACGTGGAATTCTCAGTTGAGTCACACCGCCACTAAGTCAATTTGTCAAATTGAATGCCCTCCGAAAATATACAAAATAATGTTATCAAACTAATATAGTATATAAAGTACAAAATAATAAACATTATTTTCATAACAGAGATAAGTACACAATAGTATAAGTATATACATTAAAATATACTCAACAACAATAATAATAATAAAAACAACGCAAATAAAAATGCATCAACAATAAATAAGATTAAAGAATGATTAGATGATTAGAATTTTGAAACATTAGTTTGGTAAAAAAACGTTTAAAATATCACTACAAAAATTGACTATTGGTGTTAAGTGTGAATCAAACTGTTAGTACCTGGTTTCGTTCAGGGCATTCATGTGTTCATTAAAACTACACTTTGATTTTTAATGTATTCAGTAACTTGACAGTTGGAGGGATACCAGCAAAGAGTATGATACCAGTTTCTGACAAAAAAAGGAGTGTTGTGAAAAATTAATGAGCGAAATTGAACGAACCTTGCTTTATACTTATATGCTTAGTTTTTAAACACATTACATTAGTATATAATATAACTTAAGCAACGAGTAATGAACTAAAATAATTTACGCTTGACCATGTAATCTTAAATATTAAAACGTATTTTGTCTTAAAAAAAAGTAAAAAAAACTGGCAAAATAATTATTTGTGATATTCCAGTAGAACAAACACATTTTTCACCCATTCATTCTTTCCGCAAGGCATTCACTACCCCAACACTATTAGTTTTAATATGGTAACATTATTGAACTGTAAGTTTCTGAATACGATTAAAATTTGAAACACGTATTACGATCTAGCCTGAACGAATTAGCTTAAGTTTTTGGATGTGGTTACTTTCCATACAGCTTCATCAGTGAATCAGTGGTAAGTGACTTGGGTCGCTCGATAGGCAGGCCGAGCGCGCGAGACCAGATCAGCTGCGCGAGCACGCCCAGCGCGCGGGACACGCCGAACATCACAGTGTAGTAGTTCATCTCCTTCAGGCCGTAATACTGCACGCGAATAATACATATTAGTCATACGCTCTCTAACACACTATAATCAATGAAAAAATACAAAACATAGTTGTAATACCTGTAAGAGGACACCAGAGTGGGAGTCCACATTGGGCCACGGGTTCTTGACCTTGCCAAGCTCTGTTAGGATCGGGGGCACTACTTTGTAGACAGCGGCGACCAGTTTGAACATAGGGTCGTTGGGCAAATGCTTCAGGGCGAATGCACGCTGGCATGTGTACCTTTACAAACAATATTTGTTAAGAAATAGCTGTTTAAAGGAAAATGCATTAATTGTAAGTCTCCTGCTAAAGGTCTTGTTACCTGGGGTCAGTCTTCCTGAGGACAGCGTGTCCGTAACCGGGGACGACCTGTCCGGACTTAAGAGTCTTCCATATGAACTCCTTCAGTCCTTCTTCGGTGAAGTCATCGCCAACTTGTTTGCGCAGTTTCTCCAACCATATGAGTACCTGCACGTAATAGTCTTATATAGATAAAAGAACAAGGTGCTTGTAACACTCTCGCACAGTCCAAAACAATAAAGAAAAAATCTTTTGTAAACTTAAATTATGGATATTTGAGTCGAAATCACAGATAACGCGATAAGTACTGCTCTTTATTTAGTACGTCTTTTGTAATTACAATCTTCACCAAATAGAGCAACCCGTTTAAATGGAAAATATAATTATCAAAATCGGAATAGATTTCACGAAAACATGAAGAACTATTAATAGTTACTAGCCCCATAATAATGGGGCATGCAATCACTATCAATTGGAAAATTGCACTCTATCTGCGCGTATAAATCATAAGGTCATGGTTATCGCCTTCCGTGATCTGTCGTAAATGGCGAGTGGAAGTGGATGTGCAATGTCAAGGTCGTGAATACACTTCCCCGCGTGTTTATTATCTCAATGCCGTATAAGAGGCCGACGTATTTCAAGTTCAAAGGAAAAAAGGTTCTGCTATAGGTCCTTACGTGCGCAAAACCTTTCTTGCTTGGGCATAAAGATTCTTTATGTATTTTAAAAAAACATACATTTTTCACTTAGCGAATAAATACATAACTAAGGTAGGCAAGTTTAGTCCAGTAGCTTTGATAAAACACGCGAATAACGCAGTCGCGTTACCATTGCACTGTTAAGTGAATTAATAGGGTATCGATAACGTTACTGCCAATTACAATTTCTCCCGTTAGAGGGCACCATTATCTATGTAAATAAAAATTAAATGCTGTGGCAGGACCGATATGGTTATTTTTTTTTCTAAATTAATAGTTGAGATAAGGAAAAGATGTCCAGAAAATCAGTTCATGTGTTTTATCAAAGCAATAACTGCCCAAGAATTGCCCCGAGCTGCCTTACAGCCGTCATTCTGTCTTATTCGTCGATGAAGGATTCTTTACAAACGACAATATTATTATGTAGTACTAACCTCCTGGTTAGCCAGACCGTGCAGGGGTCCAGCGAGACCGTTGAGGCCGGCGGCAAACGAGAGGTAGGGGTCACTCAGAGCTGAAGCCACCAAGTGCGTCGTGTGGGCAGACACGTTGCCACCCTCGTGGTCACTGGACAAATAGGAACAACATAAATCAGCTTTCAAGGGCCTTTTTTAAAACTATGAATAATATTTCAGTTCAATAATATCGAACGAATAATTTGCATGAACACTTGTTCAAAATGACATACGCTTCATTAAATATCGATTCTCAACACATCTGCCGAGATTCGCTACTTAATTTAAATTGACCTTGAATGGAGAGCAAGTATAAATACACAATTTAAAAAAGAAATCGCTGTTCAGATTCAGTGCAGGATTAAAACCTAATTTTCCCGGCCTGTATACATAATAAGGGTGAGCAAACGCATAGTTATCGAAGGTACAATTACATAGGTGTGTTTATTTTATAGAATTTAGATAAATTTTAAAGATAACGAGCATTCCAATCTGTAAGGGTTATTTTTAGTATTTTACAACTGTTTAAATATGTACAGAGCAAATCGTTCCCGCGTGGCAGCGCTAAGTGGTTTAAACGCCTGAGTGCGATGCCACCACTTAACGGTGACACGTGACAACTGTAGTTACGGATCACAATAGTGCAAAAGCCGTGCTTTAGTGACACAAATTGTAAGCCACTTGAGATAACAAAGATATCGCGAAGTTACACTCGTGACTTGGATCTAGATTGCCCAATCTTAAAATACAAGGTGTAAGTATGAGCGAATATCACCATGGTTGGGGTTCGAGGGCAAAATTAAATTGAAATCTTTGCTATGTTGAGGAACAGGAACAGTGTTTTAAAAAGCGCAGCATAATAAAAACTACATGCTGTCAATGAAAATGTTTGGATCAGAAAACGCACCTGTGGATACCAATTTGTAGTGCCACTTACAAATTGGGAGTTTTATTTGAATAATCAAATCATAAATTCTAATTTTAAATCACGTTAAAGATGTTTTGTGTTTGACAATTATAGGTTAATTTTATAACCCAATTCTGTCGATGATTTTTCAATTTCAAACAATGTTGTTGGAAAAATCGGTGGGATATCAATTTGAAACCTTGAATTTGTTCCTAATTCACTTTTGGTGAGTAATTGCGTAAGAATTTAACCTAAACAGATTTTGTTTACACTTTAATCATATACTTTTGGAACAGACATTAGTCGCAATGACTGAAAATACTGAAACCACGAAGTATGTTCGCTGAAGGCTGAAATATAACAAGTGCGAGCGAAGGTCATAGGCGACAGAACATAATGAGACACAATCTCGCTTAGCTACAGATTAGAAACAATCATGCAACGCTAAACACCACTTACTTTGCAGTCGAGATAACAACATACACTCAATTTAAAAGACTAGTTACATAACTCTTATTATACTGGTTACAGTCTTGACAGAAAGGTATACAATGATGACTAATGACGTTACAGTCAGAATCGTTATATTTTAAATAAACATCCAAACAGTAATGTTTTGTGGTAAACATTTAAAAAAAACATTAATCCAATCATGGTATTTTTTTCTTAATAATACAAATAATAGTGTTGTTGGAATTTTCATTTAAAACTAGAGCGCACAAATAATTTACAAAGCACTTGACCTAAACGTAGCGTGTTAAATAAACATGCACAAAAATTCGCATCTAGCAGTTATTATTACAGAACAAAATCGCAACATTGCTAAGTGGGATGACTTAATACTATTAGAGCTGAGATATTGTTCAACAATGTCAGTGCTGAGGCAGTGACCTTCTATCGCATGATGTTTTCAAGCGATAGACGGTCACTGTCAAGATAACATACTTTTTAAAGAAATGCACATTATTGTAAGAAGCATGTTATTATTAGGTGAATTCAGTATGCACGTAATATGTTTACTCAATGATGGAAGGTTTCATTCGCTGGCGTGTCGAGTTGCGCATTCAGGAACATTTATAAGCTCGACACAATGGACACATTACAGAGCAAGGGAAGTCAAGATCAATAACACAATTCATGCAAATCATCGTACGATATTCATTCTTGTGTGGTCTGGCATTTATTCGGAGCGTTGAATTTCAAATTGAAATATTCTAGGCCCGTATTAATAATCATTTAGTTACTTTAGCTTGGATCTCTCACACAAGTGTGAATTTATTATCACTTTGACGTTTAATATTTATTTAAAAATAAGGTGTCAATTGGGCTTATTAATACGAGCCTCATTCTTTACAGATTTGTTTAAGGTTTTACAGAAGATAATAATTATATCTATAACTTGGCTACATGTTCATCTATGGTCTTACCTGTGAATGGTGAGGTAGAGACGCATTAGTTCTACAAACTGAGGGTCGTCGAAGCCGAGCATGCTGCAGTAGTTGGCGGAATAATCCTTGTTTTCATCAATGGCGCCGACGCCCTTGCCATCACGATAGGTGTTACGGAAAATGGTAGCAGCGATCACGGGCAGTTTGGCGATCAAGTTCATTGAGTCCTCGTATGCGTACTGTTACAGAAAAGTTATTCTGTATTTAATCTAATAGAATTATTTCCTTTCAATAAGTTATAATGTCATGTGGTATCTCTAAGTATCTACCATATCATGACGCATTATTTTCGATATGTTGTAACCGAAATTGATAACTTAATTTACAACTTTTTAATCTTGTATTCGGCGTATATCAATTGGTGTATCGATGTAGCAAACCACTTTTACGACATATTGATGTTTACAATGTATCTACATACCTCCCAGTACTTGGTTTTGGGCACACCATCTGAGTAGGCCTTCGCGAAGGTTGATTCGCTGTTGAGGGCAGTGACGGCGGCCGAGAACTGTGACATAGGGTGGAGCTTGGCCGGCAAGTTGTTGAGCATGGTGACGACGTGCGCTGGCAACTCAGCCCTGAAACATAAGTTTTTAGAGTTTCGTACCAAAATTATAAAAAAACTCTTCATCTGTCTGTCACAGCTGTTTATTTTAGGAACTAGTTATGCTACCGACTTAAAATTTGAACAATACTTGTCCATCTAAATTACAAGTGAAAGAATTGAATAAAATATTGTTAGTTTCATAATGGAACTGAAGCCGTATTGCGTAGTGGAGTGCTAGGTCAAGTGGGGTATCATATGAAAGGGTTTTATTCGTACATGATAAGACATTACACTTTATTTGGCGTCTTTTTTTCTTTTATACTATGTCCGTAAAAAATACCCCCCTCCGCCCCTTATCTCCGAAGTTTGCTGAGCGAATAATCTGAATCTGAAAATGGCAGCAATTGGAATGGTTGTTCCCAGACGAGCTCCAACACTAAGTAAGAACTCTAAACTATAATAAAATTTGTACAGATAGTGACAAAAGTACTTAAGAACGGCCAATTCTCGTACTTAAATAACGTTCACATTCAAGTCGCAATCTGTCAAACTTGTCAAAAAATGTTGGTAAATTAATTGTATTTTTGACAGATTGCGAATAAGATGCGAATTCGAACGTTCTTAAAAATACGGGAATTGCCCCTCAGGACTCAACTGTTTCAATTCATATTATTTTGTATAAAGACATGATTATTCCTGTTGGTACTAAATGCGACACAACGTTGTCTATAAATTAACATTCGGACCAAATTTACAGAAGGTCGCAATTTTTTGTAGTCAATAGTGCCCCTCGATTTCATTGTCATAGTATCCGTCCACGACATAAATAGATCTCATTTGTAAACCAAGTCTCAAATTTAACTGCAAATTTTAAATGGTTAAGTAGTGCTTTATTATTCCTAAATTATACTAATATGGACTGTAACTTGTCTGAATTAAAAGTTATTTTATATTATATAATAACGTTTGTACATTCGCCTTTTCAATACCGTACGATTAGGTGTCCAAATATTGACATGACATAGTATTATTTTCTGTTATAGAAGGAATTTGACTCACCTACGTGCCCATTCCTTAGACAGAGCATTTACTTGAGCATCAGTGGGGACTTCTCCAGTCACGAGGAGCCAGAACAGACCTTCGGGAAGTGGTTCCGAACCGCCCGGGGCCTTGGGCAGTTTCTGCTGGCATTCCGGGATAGACAAGCCGCGGAAACGGATACCCTCATCGGGATCCAACAAGGAAACCTCCCACACCAAACCCTTGATGCCACGCATACCACCGTACATCTGAAGAGAACATTACATTTATTTATTAGGACGCTTTATTGGTATACTCTCCAAATGATTGGCTTTGACCTCGTAACACGTTATGATTACTTGATCATAACTGCAGACGACCAAGAAGATTGATACGACATGCAGTTATTCATCAATCAATATAATTATTTAAAATCAAATAATATGACCTTCGTATTGAGCCTTCATAAGTTCATATACATATATATGTCAAAATATAATATTTATTTATAGATAAATTTATGCAAAAAAATTATATATGTCGCAGGGATATTGTCAAACCAGTGATATTAAAATTTCACTAATGAAATTATAATTGCACGAAACTTTGTCAATCGCCTCCATTTCTCACAATTTAACGGACTTTTTTAGTGTTATTGTAATTTCACGGGAACGATGATGTAGTGATTTTATAATAACCCTAGGTATATTATGAGTCAAGTTTGTAGTGGGGTCTTCGTGCGTTTTGATTGGTCGACTCTTCTTCATCCGCCTTTAAGATCTGCTTAGTAACGTGTAGAAGTTTATTCATTTTATGATATAAGTAAGGCATGACATTGGAAACGGACCAATCATTGACCGTCTCACAATTTAACGGGCTTGCACATACAGTTAAATTGTCAAAATATCATCAAATGCCTTGCAATATCACTGCGTGGGTCCAGTGGAATTATAATGGCACTGAAACGAGCCCGTTAAATTGTGAGAAATGGAGGCGGTTGAAAAAGTTTCGTGCAATTATAATTTCACTAGTGAAATTATAATATCACTGATTTGACAATATCCTTGCTACATATGCAATCTTGAACTTCTGTCGAACTGGGTTCAATTCTAATTCAGGTCAATGACCGCCTGCTTGAATACTTTTCATACGACTTTGTGGGTTGCAGTAGTAAATACTATTAACTAATTAATTAGTCATATGATTAATGTAAAACAATCTCAAACATGCATACATATAGCTGCGATATAGTTATTTATTTCCTCAATCCTAATATAGTACGACTAGTATTCAATTATATTGCTATTTAAGGTATATTACGACCATGGTCGAGGAAATTTCTGAATCTAGAATACATAAGGCACTAAAAATATTTTAATAATAGGTACCTGTTTGTGAATATAACGTCCATAATTCCATTAAGGGGGTCGTCCACGGCGAATTTTTGCTGCGATTCAGTAGCGCATCATTTCGTTAACGCGCGTCTGCTCGGCGCATTTGCGATGCGCGACAGAAGGGACTCAATTGCGATACAATCGCATATAATCGATTTAGCATCGCTTCTGCATCAATGCAAACGCGTGACTGTTTAGATTCAGCATCGCTACTAACGCGCGACTATCAATATTGTCACCGAGTCCATCTTGCAACTGGGGCGTTCACAAATAGTCACTACAGCGAATGACTGTATCGATACTGCATCGCGTCTGTATGAATTCTGAATGGCGGATGTATCGCGATAGTAGCGATACAGAATCGTGGTTACGTGGGCGAAGGTATAAGACCACCGACTACATCGTAACTGTATCGAGGTCTTTTTGCGATTGTATCGCTACTGAATCGCTGCAAAAACTCGCTGTGGGCGACCGTCCTAGCATGCGCCAGTGTTATTAACGCTATCACATAACTAATAAACATTGTTCAGTATTATTGACTTACCATATCAATGGTGACGTCTCCGACTTTGGTGTTGCCATATTTCTTACGGAACTCCTTAATCTGTGCTTGCTGTTGGGGGATTTTTTCTGCGAGGATGTTTTTGAGGTTGGTCGATTCCGAGCTCAAACCTCGGAGCAGAATCGATGCTACCGGACATATTTTCTGTATAGGACAACACAAAAATAAACTCATAAATTTTTGAATACATTTTATATTCAAGTAGCTGTTGCCCGCGATTACGTCTGCGTATATTTTGTATTTTATCATTTTTTTATACAAATATCCAGGATAAAAAGTAGCCTATACCCTTTACCAGGTCCAAGGCTACCTGTCTCTCAGATATCATTAGTGGTGTAGGCGTGAAAAGGTAACAGACAGACAGAGTTGCTTTCGCATTTAAAATATTAGTATGGATGTAATGTGCATAAATTACACCAACATTGATTGTACTTTGGACCCTATATTTTGATGTCATTGACTTAAAATCGCAGGTATCGGTATTCTTTATCAACTATTTCAAGTTTTCAAGTACGTAAGTAGTGTAGATTTAAAAAAAGGAACAATCAAAGCGATCTCGTGCATGTGAAATATCATTAACCTCCATTAGATGTCACGTTACACATAAATGTGACTATAACTAAAATATATGTATATTTTAGTTATAGTCACATTTATGTGTAATACGGATCTCCCAGGAAAAGTATGTGCTTCGGCAATAATCGTCTTTCTCCGGAAATACGAACGCGCGGTGATGAGTTCTAGTAAAACCCTGTTACATCAACCATGCATGTACTTGTCTATTTTATATCACCATGGTTTTAATTTTAAAATGATAGATAAATTCTATGCAATTCCAAAAAACTTTACAAAACTTTTGAGACGCGCAATGATAGGTACAAGGTCTGTGGGAGGTTAAGGCCTTTGCAGATATGTATAAGCGATATTGCTGTCGCGCTTGGTAGCGATTCTGGTCTAAAGTGACTAACCAGAAGGCGGGCCAGTATCGCTACCGAGCGCGACAGCGATAACGCTTTTCTATCTGAATAGGCCTTTACTCTGTGGCGCGCCGCTTACATGCTATTTCGAATTAAGAAGATTACCGAAGCGCAAACCTTTTCTGGGTTAACTCTGTAATAATTTAAATGTGTTGGTAAAACCGGCCAAGTGCGTGTCGGACAGTGAAGGGTTCCGTTGGGATGAATATTTATGCATGAACAGTATTGATTTGATCGACCGCAAAAATAAGTTTATTTCATCGCTATTTCTCAAAAAACTATGGTTAAAAGTTATATCTGCGGTTGTAACCGAAAATATCCTTTTTCTCAAAAAATATTGACTTCACGCTTATGTGCATCGATTTTTTTTCCATTAATGATGCTTCATAATTATGTTCGAATTTGCCTGCTCAACAACGTAAATAACGCAATGAATGTTGTTAAACTGTCAAAATGAAAGCCATTGTTATTGTGTTATTAACTTATTACGCAATTACCCCGCTGATCTCAATTTAGAAGAGAATACCATCAAACGTTTTGCTGTCAGTCCGTAAATGAAAAAATAAATCAATCTCTAACAAAGCACTGAAACAGGAAGTGTTTGTTTATAAATAATTCGATGAGCGCAATCATAGCGGCGGCGATTCAATCAATAAGAAGTGAACATCGTTGGGTCAGCGCGGGTCAGAGTTTAACCTGATTGACTTTATAAATCATATTTACGTCTTTAAACCCTTCAATCAATTATGTAAGCATGACAACGCGTATGCCCGATGGATTTCTCATCAGAAAAAATGACAAATTTCGATATAAACTTTCATCCCTAATTTAACCCCTTTAGGGGATGAATTTAAAAAAACTCATTCCTTAGTGCTCACATTCTTATAAAAGGAACTCTTTATGCAAAAATGTATGCTTCTAGACCCAGCGATTAAGGATGTGCGTTGTCTGTCAGTGAATTAATGAACGAATGAAAGATTATTATTAATTATGTAGAATTGTAGATACAACAACGAAAAGTCAACCAGTTGCTTAATAATTAAATTGCAAGTCAGCCTAAATTGTAAAAACAATCGCAAATCTTGATGAATAAATTAATTTTGTAGACATAGCTTTGCGAAAACGCAATGACCCTCAATGCATACTAGAATTACTCAATGTAGATTGGCATGAGCTTTTAAGCGGAGTGTCAAGCAGAGTGTGAATGGATATTTACATCTACAAAAAGACACCCCTAACCAAATCGCGCTCGTTTTTTGTGAATATTCTTTGATTTGAATGTTCATACACAAAAATAGAAATCTTACCGCAACATATTAGATTTAGTTCTATTTCTATCTCAATTAGCTAGCGAAACTCCGCAGAAGACCTGCTTTACTACCTCAAAGAATGCGAATAGTGTGTGCATGTCTTTTCATTCGATGTTTGTCGGAAGATCCTTTTCAATAATATGGAAAAGAGCCAACATAGAATATATAACTCCTGTATATAAAACCGGATACACAAGATGTTCAAAAGTACTGTCCCATACCCATTATGTATGCTTTATAAAGTTTTTCGAAAGACTTGTTTGTAAGAGACACACGAGACCGTTGACAAAATTTTAGAACAACAGCACGGATTTATTAAAAGAAAGTGCAAACTTTAGTTATTTTCGCTGATTATTTATTTAATAACATGGATCAGTAACTTCTGAAAGCTTTCGACAAGTTAGACCATGAGTTACTGCTAACAAAAATAGCGTATAACGATATCTGCGGTGATTGGGTTTGTTGGTTCTCGTCTTATGTTTTAAACAGAACTCAAAAGGTATTTATAAGAGGGTTCCACCATACTACTGTAAATATTACATCTGGCGTGCCACAGGGATCGGTTTTGGGCCCTTTCTTATTTATTCTATTTATTAAAGGCATCGATGATTGTTACAAATGGTCAATATTCTTATTATATGCCGACAACTTGAAAATCTTCAAGTCTAATCGACTTGAATCATACGGATTGTTAACATATAAATATTTCGAAATGTTTCATAAGTCATTTACATAAAAAAAGTATCCTACAATTACAATTGAAATACAACGGATTTAGCAAAAGTTCCTTCCATTAGACATCTCGGCGTGTTACTTGACGGCAAATTACACCTTGATCAGCACGTTCATAATATTAACAGTATCCCCTTTGTCATGTCTGATATGCTAAGATAATGCTAACAGTTTTATTCATCTTTATAGGATACTTGTTAGATCCCAATTATCAACTAATACGCTGTGGTAATATGGAACCCTTTTTACAACAAATTGTAAACAGCTTAGAAAAAGTTCAAAGTAAATTCTTAAGATCAGTATAATATCGATGTTAAACCTTATCACATAACCTATAGAGTACAGTACTTTGTCCCTAGAACTGTTATAAGACGAACGATGTTGAACGCCCAGTTTTCAAGGAATCTTATTATCGAACCAATATTAGAGCTCGCGCACCCCTGCGTCGTATACATAATATCTAAACTAATATTGTAAAGAGAAAATGGTGTCGATTCTCTTGTCACAAATGCCTCTAAACTAGACTAAAAATCACTAAAATTTAGTTAATCCTGTCAAACGACGATTTCCCATTCTGAAATTAGACTAAAATGACACAACTTAACTATATTTTAGTTTGGCAGCACTAAGATGGTACTGAGATATTAGTTTAGTGAAAATGGCAATTTTGCTATTCTGAATTTGACGTTTTTCACCTAAAATTTATATTTTCTAACTAAATCTGACTATTTTTAATCGCGACTAAAAACGTGTGGAGTAAAATTGGTTGTCATGAACTTTTAATTCACACCAACACCTCGACTTCAGATGCAAAAACAGTACTGAATATTTTTTTTTTCGTTTACTTATATCTCGAAAACGGTGTGTCCAATCACAAAAATAATGAAAATTTCGACACCCTTTATAAAAGCCTTAAACCCCTAACACTCTACATGTAGGTAATATTTTTTCTTATTTTCCATACAAAAACTGAAAAAATCTATATAAAACACGTCGAGGCAGCCCCCCCTGCGCGCCTCCGGCTCTAAAAAGATTCACGTGGTTAGGTATCACGTGTGGAGTTGCGATTGTCAAATTCGATTTAGATGTGTCAAAATTATTTTTAAATTTAGAAAATTTATCTTGCTTTCTTTCGCTCTAGCTTTGAGATTCTCATAGTCAAAAGTAGGAAATTTTAGTGATAGTTTAGTTAGTTTGGTTCGGTGTACAAGAGAATCGGCACCAATATTTGATTTTTTGTATGTTTATTTGTAATGAATAAACTCAAAAACTACTGGACCGATTTAAAAAAATTCTTTCACAAGTAGGATACTATATTATCGCTGAGTAACGTAGGCTATAATTTATAAACATATCACGCGGGCGAAGCCGCTGGCGGAAGCTTCGTGTCTGTGTGACCGCGTTGTTCTTCTAAACTACGCATTAGAATACTATCGGGACCCCAAACAACTGTGTTGCGCCCTTTAGGACTACGGGGCACCCTTTGGATTGCTATAACTTTTATATTCTTGTTTTACAATTTTTTTAATGGGATTAACATTTTATGTGGTTACAAGCCGTGTGTCTGACGTGATTTCCCATCGGCAAAAATGACGAACTTCCATAAAAAAATCTTTCAGCTCATTTATTCCATTAGGGATGAATTTTCAAAAATCCTATTATGAATTTAAGATTTTTATTATGTAGACTAGTTTACGCTAGTCGGAATTATTCCGGAATAAAAAATATCCCATGTGCTTACCCAGGTCATGGTCTACCTGTATGCATGTATATCTGTTAAGCCCTGAAAAGTTAACAGACAGACAAATAAATTTTCGCATATATAATTATTTGTATGGAAATATAGATGGCCTTCAATCCTTACGCACATGTTAGTTTAGCTGTTGAAACTGATAACATGATAAAAGGTTACTAATGGAATCGTTAATATGATGCGGTGTTTCTGTAACAAAATTACTACAATCGCAAATTTTTGTGGTAAACCGTAGTAGGTACGTACCTAACCTAGTTAGCAGGAAATGGAATACGGTAAGTTGAATACTCCTACTTATGATAAGTAATTAGCATTCGTTTCAAGTGTTTCTACAACGAATAAGACACCAGAATGCGGGCATCCCCATTGTGGCGCTTGTAATCTAAAGCAAACGAGGACATGGCGCATGCTCAGTAAGGTCAGTGGAAATAAGGCCAAAGAATTGCGTAAATGGAATCCGATAGCTACAAGAATGTTTTTTCCTCGAAGAAACTGACAAATCCTACAGTTCTGAATAGTGGGAATAAGGAAAATTTTAACGTTTAATGTAAACAGGCACTTACCGAGGCCAGCTTGTTACATTTTAATTTGCTGTCTCGCAATTTTGTGTACGGATATTAAAATGGAAGGCCCTTCTATGACTTCCTAAAGTATCTATGACATTCACGGTCATTAAGCATGATCAGTTGGCGTGGTGTCAGTTATTATTTTTCCAAAAAGCGAAGTCTGTTCAGACTTTTTTAGAAAGAATTTGGGAACATGGATTATATTAAACAGGCAGGAGATTTCAATTCAAAGAAGGACATATTATTCAGGGCACGTCGCAAATTTTTGAACGTTCGTAATACTGAATTCCAAAACTAACGATGTTGAGATCGCAGAAGTTGTTGCTGACAAATTCCTTGTCAAGATGGGTGTGACAACTATAAAATTAGGATAGTACCCGAGGCCTTTTACCTCGGAACCCGGCAAAAATAATCCGATCAGAAATGTGAGAATTTACGTTTTTTTTAGCTGACTGTACCATTTTTCCAAAATCTGCACCCTAATTGAGTAACACACAATCAATCACATCCGTTTCATTTTGACAGTTCATTCATTGTGATATTAACGTTGTTGAGCAGACAAATTTTTCGAACATATGAAGCAATGGAGTAGCAATATCCTTCAAAATGATTCAGATTGAGATTGATCCTGTGTTACGCAATTAGGGTGCGGAATACTATGGTTTAATATTTAAACCATAGCATTCAGATTTTGGAAAAATTGTACAGTCAGCTAGTTAATGGCTAGTACCTATGGTTAGTTAACCGCAAGTTAAAAACTAGTGTAATGGGGTTGTTTATGCGTTACTAAACAAGAAAGAAGAAACTTACGAAAGCTTGTTTGATCTTTTCAAACAGCATTTTGAATAAGAAAAAATTACGTTTTTATGACCGATTCGAAGTGAAACTGATGATTGGATAGCGTCAGGGAAGAAAAAACCGTCTGAGGGCCAAAACATTTTTGACAAAGTCATCACATGTTAAATAGGTAGATTTTTGCCTCGTGGACGGAATCGCGGATACAGCCAGTTACTAATTATAAAAGAGCTGCGAGTTATTAGAGCTTCTAGGAAATTGACGCTAGGTTAATTAATTACTAGTTATTTATAATAAAAGGTTTCCTAGTCTAGCAGTGATGTAAGAACCAGAGTGTCGTACATACTCCAGTGCTAAGTATCAGTGTTAATCAACTAGAGTACAAGGTTGTTTCTGCCTGCAGATAAATAATAAAAGGACATTTTCGAATCTTTTCCGCCGAAATTGTCTGTCTAAACACTGTAGGTACCTAGGTGTTACGGATGCTGTTCCGTTCCAGAGGCCTGAGCTCGTTTATTAAATCAGGTTTTAGCCATCAAAATTCTAAACGCGTCGAAACCTACCTACGCGATGAGTTTTACATAAAAATTAAGAAACGAAACAAATATTGTTTAATTAATTCAGCCTTCTTCAAGTAGGTAGTAGAAGACGTCATAGAATCGTCAAGTGGAAATACGGCGGTAAAACAAAGTTAACCTTCATTATGAATAATTGACTTCAAAAGAAGTAAGAAAAAAAAAACTTTTTTTACTTTTCATGTACAGTACCGACCAAAAGTCCATGAGCAATCTCACAAAGCAATAGACTGACGCTTCGGTTTGACTTACGACCTTCTTCTATAAGTTGTTACAATACTGTAGACACGCACATTACACACACACACTCACTTTGTCTGCAACCAATGACTAGTTCAATAATCATCATTCGTTTTTAGTTTCATTCGTCTTGTTCACATAAATATTAAAGTTTAGCAGGTAGACCACAAAAAACTAAGTAAATTATTTCGATTTCTGTGGGGTAGATGCAGTTTGTTACGAGTATTTAATTAATAGAACTTTTTTGGTTCGTGGATAATATTGGTGACGAGTATTTAGCGCAGTGTTGTGGTTATTATTATCAAAAAGCAGGCATAAAATATATTGAAGAGATCAGATCAGATCAGAGAATATTATTGCGCTGCGTAAAAGTGAAGTGAATATCTAATGAAACCGGACTAAGTGTGAGTGTTATCATTAATATATTTCATATTTTACTAAACATAAATCTTAATCAAGGGTATTGTTGATAGAACAGAGGTATTGTTGAGACAGAAGATGCCTTTAAAGTTTTAAATTCATTGTGAGGTTTAATTCGATTAGTGAATAATAAATAATAAGGTATTATGTGTATTTCTTTGTTCTAGAGAAATACTGTGAGGGTTAAGAGATATGAGGAAGGGGCTTATTATCGAGTAGCAGCGACGTCAAATGGTGAATGAAACAAATGGTTTCATACCAACGAGACATTTTGCTGAATTATTAAAAACACGTCATTATGAACCGTTCGCCGTGCACTCTGAAGGCTTGCATCACTGAAGACCAGCTAGAAAACCGTTTTTGACCTTAAAATATTGACCGTACCAACTTAATAAACAACAGATTCGTTATTGCATGAATTTATGGTAACGAATTTTTTAAGCACGTTTCAATAGGGTGTTTGTCGTATTTCTTGCAGATATACCGAAATTGTTTAATATTATTTTAGTAATAGTATTATTTTAGGATAAAAATTTGAGGTTTAGTTTCAATCTTCTTTTCGTAAAGAAAATGAATACTTAAGCTTTAACCTCAATAACAACCAATATTTACTAAAGTCAAATAAAATGTAAAATAATTAATACAAATAAAATATAAACAAACTGCCCATATTTAACCTTAAAATTACCTATTCTGTAAGTAGTTTTTTACATTTTAAGTAGTCTAATATTCTTATTTATTACTTAATTACTTCGACCATGATCAAAGCTTAATATTTATGGTGAAAAAATCCATTAAAAATTTAAAATATTTCATAATTTAAATATGTCTAAATAATACAAACTGCTTCTAAGTTTCTTGACATCTATTTCACATCTTATTCAGCTGAAGTAATGATAAATAATTGTAGCAGTTTATTAACTTATGTAAAATAAATATAACGAATAAACATATTTTTTAAATTTTGTTATCATATATCACGCATTTTTTATTCTAAAACCTTTATTGCAATAACAACATAAAAAAGCAGCAATATTTAAAAAATATTATTATCGAAAACAAAAATAATAATATTTGCAAAAAACCGCACTGTGTTTCACAAGATTAGAACCTGAGGCAGTTTGAATTCCATACCAACGCTTAACGCTTTCTGCTATCTGCACTTGTTAAGTTACTATCGAATTTTAGCAATGCCATTAACTGGTAAGTTCACGCGCATAGTGCGTGTGTGCTAGCATGTTTAAAGCGACGGAAATATATTGTTGTTTCGTGTAACTGCGTTATCTGTGGTGTGTGTATCGTGTTGCTTACACATACAAATGTACGAGCTATACCGCGTGTTCACAGCAATACGACTCTTAGCGTGCTCATGCACTTTTGAGCGCTTACTGTACCTACTTAATAAAATATAGAATTTTGTGTGACGTAGCGTACCCCTGATTTGAGGTTTAATAATAGGCTTACTACGGTTGAACCAATAAAACAGCGGGTAAAATCAAAGAGGTGTTAATCATCGCTCCACAACATAAGATCAAGCGGTTGTCGGTATCATGTATCACTAATAAGTAAATTCTAAAATCATTGGTTAACGCAATATAAATTAAGCTTCTGCGTTGTAGGCATCGACGCTAGGTAAGTGATTATCATAATATTATGTCTCTACTTGTTTTAAATACTTCTAAAATTACCGTAAATAATCTACGAATATCTGGATGACCGCTTTGCTCGGTTTTTTTTTTAACGATGTTTTTTATAAATGAAACCTAACTAGATCGATTTATCGCCCCCGAAACCCTCTGCATCCTAAATTTCATAAAAATCGTTGGAGCCGTTTCATAGATTCAGATTATATACACCGTGAAATTTTAATCACAGTTTTGCTAGAACAAACGTTATTCAGACCATGGCCTACTACCATTCTACAGCATCCAATTTAAAAAAAACATAAATTGGTTTTCGAAAAAACACAAAAAGACAAAGTATAAAATGTCAAGATTATCTACTGCTTACATAATTTCTTTTATGAAGGTACATTTCCCTGTAAACAATGCTGTGTCCCATCCATGGTGTCTGTGTTGTAGGGAGTAACGATAATCTTGACATTTTGAACTTTGTTTTTTTTGTGTTTTTTCAAAAACCAATTATGTTTTTTTTTTAATTGGATGCTGTTGTATGGTAGTAGACCATGGTCTGAACAACGTTTGTTCTAGCAAAACTGTGATTCAAATTTCACGGTGTATATACAAGAATTGCTCGTTAAAGGTATTAGATTAGAACCTTATACATTTTACTCATTAAGAACACCACATTGCATTGTCGACGTTATTAAATATTTAATAACCACCATTCACACAATGAGCAATTTGCTTGGCATGCATTGAAATGTTTTTATCATCATCCATCATTCAGGAATTCCTACTTCTTGCAGCGTGACCTCTGCGGTTACAACTTATTGGTTCCTAGCTGGCCTTAACTTTTTATTCATAATTTTTCAGATTTTTATTAAATATGAATATGACTTGAAAAAAGTTGTAATTTTTGTTCCTCTCGCTTTCCTGCAATCTGTTGGGAGTGATTTCATGAAAAGGGACGGAAGTGTGTAACACGGACGCCAGGGAAGCGCGTGCTATTTGATTTGACCAATGAGCGCGCGCGAGGCTAGCGTTGGCCGTCAGATGGTATTGGTACCAACCCATTTTCTGAGAGGTTTGTACTGTCAGCCAAGATGTCAGATGGTACCTACACACCATATTATGCGACTACTGTAAGGTAAAGCTCGCTCGTTTTTTTTTTTCGTACAAATAAGTCAATCAGTCTTGGAATATTATCTTTTAGGGAATGTTTCCATGCAGCTCGGAAAACAAAAACATTGTGTTTGCATACACAAATGTGTATGGCCACCTCTTTGTTTCGATGTTTTTTTGTGTAATGTTAGTTAGGATTGAACTGAATTCTACAGTGCCGTTACAAATGGTGTGACATTTTCCAGTTTGATGGTACGTATTCTATAATACAAATTCCTCTCCGGCCTCTCAACATAAACTTTGGCCTTTTCTCTGGTCTAAAACCCTTATTTGTCATAGAAAACCAGTTGAAAAAGCCTTTTTTGGCATTTTACCATTAGTGTATTGGAGTACCCAATAGGCGCTTCTTTCTATTAACCGCCGCTTTTTCGTCTGTGGTTTAACCAGGCGCTCTGGAGTCCCAGTTTACTGAACGTCGTCCCACCTATCGCCTAACACTTACCACGGTGTAGTTGAGGCCCAGGACAATCTGAATCGTTTTGAAACAGATTGCTAATCCGTTGCTTCATAAGTTGGAAAAAATATCAGCTGATCAACGTGAATAACGCAATTAATGTTGTTGAACTGTCAAAATGAAACAGATAGTCTTAATAATCCCAGGACTGATCGTGATTTGACCTTTTTTGTGGTGTTCTATACATATTACAATACTAGGATAAATTCTCACTATTTCTTACTAGTTTCTAATGTGCTTAGCTTACTGTAGTATACTGTAGCGTTAGCTTACCAATTAAAGTAGGTCTATTTTGACCGAGGAGACTAAGTCCAAGTTCACGAGCCAATATTCACGTTGTGTACGTTATTAGCGGCCGCGAAACGTAGTTGTTCGTGCAATCAGGCTGAGGCTTCGTAACCCAAACACACGACGAAATAATTTCGTATCTGATGATTAAGTTTACCTCGTGGTCTCGTTACCAACCACCGCCCTCAACTCAACCACTCGGCAACTCTTACCCGATCTCTTCTCTTCACCATTTTTACCGATGTATTTTATATTATTTTAAATATTTATTTTTATTTCGCTATATTATGTACCTACACTTCACATAATAATATAGCGAAATAAAACACCAGCTTACTTAACTTATCGATATTATTATTGGGAAATTTATGAATTCTTATCGGTATTGTAAAATAATCGCTAACGTGTTCGCCAGGACATCAAGCTACCCGAAACTGTCAAATTTTCCCAATCAACTTTGAACCTTATACTTCAGATATAAAGTTGAAAATCTATTAAATAAATTTGACAGATTGTAGTAGCTTGAACTGCTGCCGTCTGTACTAGGATTGCTTAGTACAATTACTAGACATTTGCGATATAGAGCAGAAGTTAGCATTTAACTTAGAGCAAGTTAACACACTTGTCATCAAGTTTCAGTCGTGCTATTACAAATAAACATAATTATTTTCTTTGAAAGAGACCAAAGATCAGTTTGTAATAACTTGGTACTTCATACTGACGTCCTATTTGATAAGATTGATCTGATATCAGTGGTAATTTGTAATCAAAAGAGACGTAATTAAGTAGGTACTAGGTAGTAATTGAAATGTTTTTATGTATCTGTCGCAGTAAGATGGTTAAAGCCGTGATATAGTTATATACCTAAGACCTAGATGATATAGAGCTATATACCGTAATATAATTATATGAATGCAGTTCATAATTGTCGGAATGCCCTAATTTTGTTACTGCGACCAATATCGACGTAGCGCTCGACGAACGTTGCCGCGGCACCGCTCGCTCGGCTCGCGTGTAAAATTGGTCACAGTAATCAATTTTTTTTTGTTCCGGGTTGGAAAATCCTCACGGATGTCCTCCGCCCGGGGGCGGGCGAAACCAAATCTATTTAGTCGGAGTGCCCTAATAGTTATATTACTAGATCGTGCTCGTATCATAGTTATATTTCTAGTAAGACAGTTATGAACCGCTTTCATTTAACTATATTACGGTATATAGCTATATCCCCAGATATCCCAACCATCTTACTGCGACATTTCTACTGCCCTCCATTTTAGACGCCTACACATTTATACCTACTCAGGAAAAACTCTAATTTCCAAAAAAAATAAAATTGTTTACTTTTTCTAGTGTTAAATTTTTTTACTCACGCTTTATCACATTTCCTTATCAGAATCACGTAGACTTTAATACAATGAAACCGGCTTGTACTTATCACATAGACTTACAACTGACGCATGATATAAAATACTTAACTAGGTAGGTACCTATGCGATTTCGTAAATTTTCTAAACGTTTTTTACACTATGTATTGGTATTGAGTTTGTAAAACATTATTTCCAACTAGGCACTCGTAGTTTTTGTTATACCACTAGAAGCCATAGCTCAACGCAACCTTGAACATGTGCGTCATAGTAACCAACGTGCTTCGCTGGTTTTTTTTTAGATCCGCGTTAAGTACTTCCATGTTTTGTTTTCGTAAATTTTCCAAATTAAACCAATTCAACTCTATAATGTAGAGGATATGTGAACGATATAATATCTAACATGTGCCTATAATAATCGTGCACATTTGGGCGTGTGCCCGCTGCGAGCGCGGGTTGACCTGCATGGTTATCTTTAGAGTTGGGGCATAGCAGAGGACACGTATCGTGAATGTCATTGCGAGGATTTCTGTTACATAGTTTACTGATAACGATATCGCGTCACGACGCCATCGATAAATACAAGCGCATGTTCCGGGCTGAGGATGTGTGGTAACACATTCGCACGATCGTCCGAACGAATTTTAACTACCTACCTAGTTATGTAAATCAGATTCGTGTAGAACAATAGTATGTCACCTGACATTGTAAAGTCAAGTGTAGTCCCGATTATGTCATGAGAAGGTACAAATAGAGCTATCTCGGTCGAGTTTGACGTGCGGCGAGAGTGCTCGCTCAATGAGCGGCTCGTGATAACACAGTTGTGTTAAAATTTGCGTATGAAGTAATAAATTATCATCATACTAGTAGGTCCACGTGACTGAGGAGCCGCAGCTCGCAGAGAAGCGCGCTGCACAGCGAGTGACATCAGTTATCACGCCAACAAGCGCCACCGTGCGTGACACTGACATAGATTGACCAAGGCCATTGCCACATACTTTGTGCAAATCTCACATGACTACACTACATATTTCCATAACGGATCAATCATTACAGTTAAGAAGTTTAATCCAGTACTTACTAAAAACTGTCATGTTATTATAAATTGACTCAGTGATAAGATAAAGAGAACTTGTGCAACAGAACATGCTACAATATAATTATCTTGACACTTACATAAAACAAGAACAAATTATGTAACCATAGACACAGTAGCAGGTGATAATATTCCATACACCAATTAATATAGACAAGAAGTTATTAAGAGTGAACAAGGAAGGGCAGGTCACAATAAAACCAGGAATATTATTTTATGTTTACAGAATCATGTTGCCAGAAGGTATAAAAACGTATTATAATTTATGAGAATAATTTATTTTGGAACCATATTAAATGAAGTCAGGTACCCGATTGGAAAAACATTGTTTAGTAAGACAAAATAAGTGCATGATTGATGTCTCACCTCTTGTTGTGGACTCTGCAATAATACCTGCACTATGAAAGACCTTTGCAGGGGCAAATACTAGCCCTGTCAACGTGGCTGAATTCTGGTCAAAACTGATATAATTTAGAATCATCTTAACAAAAAGAAGTGTATGATTAGCAAATAAATTAACATTTGATTTAGTTCACAAGCAAGGGAATATCAAAGAACTATAGGTACAGTTTAAATATCAATAAATTAACTAATGAGTCATGAATATTGAAGATAAGAACTAACTATTGTGCATACTTCACCAACATTTAATAGCTAGATTGAATAGAATGTAAGTCATAATATTCTTTATAGAGATTATGTTAATGTAATATTTTAAAAATTGGTATAATAATGATTTTGTACACATTGAGTGCTCATTTTGGCATGTGTGCAAACCTTTATTGTGTGAATTTAATGTAAAACAAAATGCAAAAATTATTCAAACTCATTATAAACTTTAATCACCTCTAACCACAAACGAACATCACCACCACTCACTCACTGACTGACTAATCTCATAAGCTATTAAACCTACAAGTTTAAATGTGGTAAATAAGTTCTTTGTGCAATGTAGGAGCTAGCTAAGAAAAGGATTTTTCGGAAATTCCTCTCCTAGGGGGTCAAAGTTGGTATGGAAATCTGTCATTTTCAAAGTTAGAGGCACAAAACTAAACATTTAGGGTTCTGGTTAGAAGTAAATATCCATGATTTTCCAATTTTGTAAATTGCATCCATAAGGGGGTTAAATAGGAGATTAAAGTTTGTATGGAAGTGTGTTTTTAAACATTGAGGAGTTTTATACTCTATCTCTGAAGTTCTTCATCAGATCCTCACCAAATTATTTTGAGACCAGACTGATTGTACACTCTTTCAATTAAAAAGGAATAATCCAATTCAGTGTAGAAATGCAGGATATGAGATAACATAACACAAAATAGTTATGAAGCTCCTGTTTATCTTGTAGTCAATTGAAGTAGTATAATGTTAGACAATATAAAATAAGTCTATACTAATATTATAAATGCGAAAGTCTGTCTGTCTGGTACCTTTTACGCTTTAACGGCTGAACGAATTTGGATGGGCAGACGGATAGACCATGACCTGGGTTAGGTTATAGGATACATATTATCCCGATAGTATGATCCCGTGGGATAATTTCCGACCTCCACGCGGGCGAAGCCGGGGGCAAAAGGTAATTATTGTTTTATTCATAAACATTTATTGCGTTCCTTGATGTATAAAAGATTTTACAAAAAGGCTTATAGCTACTAGCTATGTACAAATTATGGACCCTGTTAGGGCTTAGCAACAGGATAATAAAAAATATAAAAACATCATGACCGGAATTTCCCGCTGGAAATCTGTATGTTGCTACTGACAGTATACCGGTCGTATCGTAAATGACGAATAACAATATTTATAAACTGCGACAATTTGTAGGTACTTCAAGATATCGGAATATACAGACTACCGGGATGCAACATACCTGCAGTTATTCCCAAAATAGTTTTCATTCACATTACATAACTTCGAACCCAAAATGTGGGCAAGAAGGTTATAAAAAATTCACAAAATATATATCATGCAACATTATTAGGCAACACTGTAAATTAAATAGAAGAGTATATCAATATATTTACCTGCACCTCTGGTAATAGAGATGAATATCTGAACAGAGCCATTTTCGAACCCACCGAGCGCTTGCTACCAGATTTAACTACACCTTGCCCGCGATCGATCGCATTTGCAAGTGATGGAAATTGGAATGTTGGCTGAAGCCTGACTTGGCTACCGGACAAGCTTGCCAACTTAATAAAACGAAAGGAATCGTGCCACAGACTAAAAAATATTGTTTTTTCATAGAAAACTAATTCGCACTCGGAAAAAGCTCTTTCTCGACCCAACTTGTGAAAATAAACGGGTTTTTCCATTCAAATTTTCTTGCGTTTTTGCAATTTGCAGCTCTGTAACTAATTCTATTCTAATTGCGTAACTTATTTTCGTAAACGATTATGACAATTTTTTTTAATTTTGATAGTTCAACAACATTCATTGCGTTATTTACGAGATTGTTTTTTCCAACTTATGAAGCAATGGATTAACTATCTGTTTCAAATCGAAACAAATTATGTGCATTACGCAATTAGGGTACTGCTCTGTACTAATTCCATGGTGACTGACCTGTAGTAATTTTGAATTTTTTATCATACCCTCTGCGCCGCCGCCGCCCTCGCTACGGTCTGTGCGCGTCCCGCGGGTCCCGGTCGGCTCTCAGATATAAAAAAAAGTACTCTGTGACTCTGTGTGCCACACAACAGGCACAGACCCCTTTAAAGACTATTTAGACGGGGCCAATCCCTGAAACAATTCAATAGAAGCCTCGTGTAAATAGAGACAGTCCATTGGCTTGTCCTCAAACCATTTTGCTTTTTCATTTTACTGGCATAGTGGATTTGGCTTAGTGCAGTGGTTCCTAACCTTTTCAATATTATTACCCCTGTGACCTAAAAGGAAAACTGATTTTACCCCGACCATAAAAGGTTATCAACACAAACAAGACAAGCTTATAATTCTTACGTATTTTATATTTAAATTAAACAATTAATTATGTAAGTAAAAATTGTTAGTGTGATGGTTGGTATTGTTTTGCATTCACAAGTTTTTTATGTTAGTTTAGTTCCGTATAGCGCATCTTAAGTCATGTTCCACATTGAAACGGTGCCGGCCTTTGTTTTCAGTGTAACCAAAGTTGAAAAACCACTCTCACATCTATAGGTGGTGGCAAAGGGTACTCATAAGCATTTTTATTAAAGATTTGTTAGCTATTACCAGTATATTCGGCACCAGCTTTGGTCCGACCAGATTAAGTTCTTTGTTACCCCCATAGAATAGCTGATTTACCGCCGCGGGGGTAATTACCCCCAGGTTCGGAACCCAGGGCTTAGTGGATTGTCTCGGGGATCAGCCTCGTCTAAATGGTCCACTAGACATATTTCTACTCTTTGGGCACGGAGGAGTACAGACGCCAGCACATCAGGCTACTACAATCTGTTAAATTTATTTAATAAATTTTCAACTTTATTTCTGAAGCGTAAGGTTCAAAGTCAATTGGTAAAATTTGACAGTTTCGGGTAGCTTGATGTGCTGGCGTCTGTATATATTATACTACTCTTTGGATTACAAATCTCGCGACAAGCCAAGAGTTTAGAGTGCTGTCACACTACCAGATAAATCAGTCCATACAAAATTGTCAATATCTACTGCTATAATAGCCTACATTTTCGAGTCACTAGACGCTGCGAACGAAAATGTACAGACGCCAGCACATCAAGCTATTGCTGAATAATAAGGTTCAAAGTTGATTAGGAAATTTGACAGTTTCGGGTAGCTTGATGTGCTGGCGTCTGTGCATGGAGTGATTTATCTGGTAATCTGTGATTCAGAACTTTATTTATTATCTATGGCGAGAAGCCCGATTTGACGTTTACAGAGTACTGTGCTCTGTGCATAGAGCATAGAGGAAAAATGATAGAGCATAGAGGAAAAATATATATATCGGGCATAGAGGAAAGTAATATGGCTCTGTGCTCACCACAGAACATAAATATCACAGAACATTATATACTCCTACTGTGCTGAGTTTATAGTTATTTATCATTTCTATTAGATTAAATGCCGGCAAAGAGTACTTAAAATTCTCATAATTATTAGTACTTAGTAGTTTATCTATGCTATAATTTATCGGGTAACCGGTCGGTGTCCGACGTATCCGTGTCGGTGTTGTGCTTGTGAACTCACTGATTACGGGCTGGCTGATTACGGCCGTTGGCTCATATTTTATTGTGCAAATGTAAAACAACAGTCTAAGGCTACACATCGACCAATTACTTTGCATCGAGAAAATGCGGTCCCTAATAATAGCATGTTTGTTATTTTTATGTAATTCAGCCCATGGTGATAAACATTTTCGACTCGGTAGAAGCAAAGGCGGCAATTTAGGAGCTCCAGGAGGATATAATGGTGAACAGCTACCTCCGGCACAATGGTTTAAGCAAAAATTGGATCACTCAAGTCCATCTAATTTAAGAACTTGGAAACAGGTAGGTAACTATTATACTTATTGGGTTTGTACATGATTGTGGAGCTTAGGAAGCTTTTTTATGATTGTCTAAATCATTAAGCCTAGTCAAAACAATGTAGCTTATCTGTATCGTCTAGGGGTCACACACACATCACACAATAGTTAACCAAAATCTGAAGATACCTACAGTAGTTTTTATTGATATTGTGTTAGAATTACATCTTTAATATTTACACTTTTATGCACAATGATGGTACACAAGGCTTACACATGCATAGTGTTCAAAGAGCCCCAGCATAAAACCCTATAATAATAAACATCCCTTTTAACCCAACTCCAGTATTTGCAGCTGTTGTAATCATGATTACTTTGTTCTAGCGCTATTTCGTTAATGACAGTTTCTATGACTTCAACCAACAAGGGCCTGTGTTTTTGATGATTGGTGGTGAAGGACCGGCTGATGCAAGGTGGATGGTCAAAGGGGCTTGGATTGATTATGCAAAGAAGTTCAATGCTCTTTGCATCAATCTAGAACATCGCTACTATGGGGAGAGTCATCCTACAGAGTAAGATTTTGTAACATTACCTACTTTGCTTGTGAAAGTAGTACACTATTTTTCCACACCTTTTTACTCTTTCCATAACATCTCCAACATTGCCAGTTGTAAATCAAGTATGGGGTAGTATTTATTGAATAAGTTGAGTGGAACTTCTTAAATAGTAACTTGTAAGTCCCAATTTCATTTAATTCTTTTTTACAGAGAAAATACAAACAAGTGACAGAAAATTTATTTGATTACCTTTAAATAACATTGTTAATTTTGTACTTATTATTTTTGAATCTTGTTCATATTGACATAACCTTTTGTATCTTTTTCATGCTATTCAGATTTTAGGTGGTATCATTAAAAGTAGAAAATTCTGTTTTGTTAATTGGTGTTTTACATTTACAGAGACATCAGTGTCAAGAACTTACAGTACTTGTCTTCATACCAAGCTCTGGCGGATTTGGCAAACTTTATTAATGCTATGACTGATAAATATAAACTACAGAGACATGTTCGCTGGATAGCCTTTGGTGGATCATACCCTGGATCTTTAGCAGCCTGGCTAAGACTGAAGTATCCACATCTTGTATATGCTGCAGTGTCTTCCAGTGGACCGTTGTTGGCCAAAGTTAATTTTATGGGTGAGTTTTCTTTATGTCTCAAGTAGAAATTATGTGTTGACTACTTTTCTTTTCCTCTAAAATATTTAAATCTATATGCTATACGCTTGCAGTTGGCACTGATATCTCAATGTAATGCTAATTTAAGAGTACAATTTCAGAATATTACGAGGTTGTTGTTGATGCATTGCGTGAAAAAACTGGTGGAGAAGAGTGTGTTACTGAACTCAAAACAGCGCATAACCAGATAACAACAATGATGCGGATTCAACCAAATATTGTTGAAAAGGAATTCAGGTAACAGCTGTTTACACAGGTTTTGAAGAATGTTTCATACTAAAATAAATATTTTACTTTGTAATTTTTTACAGAGTGTGTAAGCCTTTTGAAGGTGCATCAGAAAATGATTTAAAGAATTTCTACAACTCCATTGCTGATGACTTTGCTGACTTAGTCCAATATAATGAGGACAATAGGATAAGCGCAGATATTAAATACAAAAATCTTACTATCAATACGGTGAGAAATTACAAAGTCTTTTCCCACATAGTCTTCTTTTAAATCTCCTGTTTGATATAAAGGGAAGTGGCATTTAATGTTTTCTTACTCCTCTGTTCTTTTCTGATTGAGTTTATTGTGGGATACACCATTACACCAAAGATATTGTCATTTTGTTGGAACTCACATGTTGATCCTAGGACATTCTGGCTTATAGTAGATGCAGTGGCTGGGAGTATTGTTGCGGGCGTGTCTCAAAGTATTTTGGGTGTTCAAGGAACTGGGAAATCACTGTTTTTATTAAATAGAAGAATATATTTAATCAACTAGCTGACCTGGCAAACGTTATTTTGCCATATAAATGTTTGGGGTGGGCCACCCTTATCACTTAGGGGTATGAAAAATAGATCACGACCGATTCTCAGGCTTACCGAATATACATATAAAATTTCATAAAAATCGATCAAGCCGTTTCGGAGGAGTATGGCAACTAACATTGTGACACGAAAATTTTATATATATATAGATTGAAGCATAATTCATACTAAAATTAGAAAGTAACTCTTGTCAGTCTGTCTGTTACCTTTTCACACGGATTTTGATGAAACACGATATACCTGGATTTTTGGCACTCAGATAGACCAAAACGTGAACTGGGTTAGGACATGGAATACTTTTTATCTCTGTAGTACGATCCCATGGGATAAATTCCGACCTCCAAAAGTTACTAATTTATAAACACTTTCTAGGTGTGCAATATGTTAACATCTCCTGGATCTGAACCTGCATACAAGAAGCTTGCAGCTTTCAATTCTATCATTCTGGACAAAAGCAATCAAACATGTCTGGACTACAGCTATGATAACATGATAAAAGATTTGAGGAATATGTCTTGGGGCTCAGAAGGAGGTATACACCATTTATTAAATATTTAAACTGAGTGCCTATTGCGAATAACTGTTCTCTTGAGTCCAGGGGTATGCTGCATGTGCAGATGTTAGTTTAAGTAACTCCTCAGTAACCTGAGGGTAGTTGGGGCATTCATGCAACTTTCTTTCAATAAACACCTCCCAAGTGTCAAATCAAATTCAGTGTTTGTGTCTAACCGTTATGACTTATGATATGTCATAGAATTAATATTCTTACCGGTTTCCTTATTTACGATTTAACACGCTTTTTAACTACACAATAGTGGTGTGTAGACTTAATGCCATAATAATGTGTACTGTTTATTCCAGCTCGTCAATGGATGTATCAAACCTGCACGGAGTTTGGATTCTATCAGACTTCTTCAGGGGAAGTTGAAGTGTTTGGCAATCATTTTACACTTGATTTCTTTATTCAACAATGTGAAGATGTTTTCGGTAAAAAGTAAGTATCTTGAATTACTATCCTTATTCCTTATACTTTCTAGAATATTACAGAGATGATTTTTTTGTCTAGATTATGGTTAATCTTAACACGTTTAAAATAGAACATGTTATTGAATAACACATATAGCACGTTAGATAGAGCAGTGGTGGCCCAGTGGTAACGGCCGCGACTTAACGAGTTGTAGGTCGTTGGTTCGAACCCTGACAGTTGCTTTACTTTGTGTTTATTTCATCACCACTGCTCTCAAAACAGTGAAGGTAAACATGTGAGGAAACCGGCATGTCCTAGAACCAAAAATTCGAAGACATCTACCCACCTGCACTGGACCCGCGTGGTAGATTACGGCCCACTCCCTCTGGCAGAGAGCCTGCCTGTGTCTCAGCAGTGGGGACATTATAGGCTGATTATAATGTAGTAAGTGTAATAACACATAGGATTCTTTCTATTCTTGAAATACTTCCTCTAGGATTGCATGCGAGTAAAGACTATTTATTAATCTGTTAAATCTAATTGTGTTCCAGGTACAATGCTGATTTTGTAGACGTATCTGCAGATTGGACTAATAGCAACTACGGGGCCCTGGATATTGCAGTGTCTCGAGTGGTGTTCGTTCACGGCTCCATAGATCCTTGGCATGCTTTAGGAATCACTAAAACTCAAGACAGTGATGCACCTGCTATTTATATTAAAGGTTAGTTGTATTCTTCATTCATCATAGAATGGCATTATGTTATGTTATCAAAGAATGCTATCAATAAAGTATGAGTCATCGTTGACTGGCTGACAGCATTGTGTTTGCTGCCAGCCTGTATTAAATTATGTTTTATTCTCGTATCATTGTATGAAACAGTTGTTTAATGTTTCCCTTTGAAGTCAATTCTGTTGATGATGTCAGTTTGACTGTACATTGGTGCCGATTCTCTTGTCACAAATGCCTCTAAACTAAACTAAAAATCACCAAAATTTAGTTTATTCCTGTCAAACGACGATTTCCCATTCTGAAATAGACTAAAGTGACACAACTTAACTATATTTTAGTTTGACAGCACTAAGATGGCAACGAGATATTAGTTTAGTGAAAATAACATTTTTGCTATTCTGAATTTGACGTTTTTCACCTAAAATTTAGATTTTCTAACTAAATCTGACTATTTTTAATCGCGACTAAAAACGTGTGGAATAAAATTGGTTGTCATGAACTATAAATTCACACCAACACCTCGACTTCAAATGCAAAAACAGTACTGAATCTTTTTTTTTTCTTTTGCTTATATCTCGAAAACGGTGTGTCCAATCGCAAAAATAATGAAAATTTCGACCCCCTTTATAAAACCCTTAAACCCCTAACACTCTACATGTAGGTAATAATTTTTCTTATTTTCCATACAAAAAGTGAAAAATTCCATACAAAACACGACGAGGCTGCCCCCCCTGCGCGCCTCCGGCTCTAAAAAGATCACGTGGTTAGGTATCACGTGTGGAGTTGCGATTGTCAAATTCGATTTAGATGTGTCAAAATTATTTTTAAATTTAGAGAATTTATTTTGCAGAATAGCTTTAAGATTCTCATAGTCAAAAGTAAGGAATTTTAGTGATAGTTTAGTTAGTTTAGTTCGGTGTACAAGAGAATCGGCACCATTATTTAAAAGTATTTGTAGTCCAGTGCAATTAGACTAAAAAGTACTCAAAAAGTGGAGCGTAGTTTATAGTGGTCGGATTTGAATGGGACCTTTTTGTAGAGTTCATAGAGGCGAGGAGAACAAAATAAAAATTCGACACAGACAATATAACTTTTGAGTTTCCCTTATACTTTTCTAAGAAAGTTGTAATTGGACGAATTCATGATAATAATATAGCAGTGTGACCTGTCTGCAAAAATTCACCAAGTATTCCGATTATAATGCTAATTCTTATATTATTTCAATTTATCTGTTTGCAGGAAAACGGTTATGAGACTGCCCTTAACTTTTTGAGACATTTTAATTTGCATTCACTGATATTGAAAAATGTACAGTCAGCAAGAAAATAGCCAGTCTTAACTTTTTTTGATGCCAATTTATCCTGTTTCATTTAAGGATCAAAAAACTCTACTGGACCAACTGAGGTTTGAGTACAAGAAAACTTAGAAATCGAAAAATACTGTTTCCATACTTTTGGTTGGAATGAAACTCCAATTCACTTTTTGTGATGGACAGACTCGCAGCAAAAAAAAAAAAAAAAATCTGACGAATACGCATTATAATTTTATTTGCTTTATAAGAACAAAATAGTTTGTTGCTTAAGATTTCCGAAATTCTGAGAAAAAAAAATTACGTAGAGACTTATATTATGGGAAACGTCCGAAAAGACTGTCCGATACAAGTCAGAAATCACAGAAAATGAAAAAGTTTTTTCAAAGCAACAAACTATCCAAATATTGTTCTAAAAGCAAATAAAATTATAACGCGTATTCGTTTGGAACTTAATTTTTTTTTTTTTTTTAGTTTCTTTCCGTCGTAAAAAAGTAGGTTGGTCTCATTTCCTACGAAATGTATGGGAAAAGTTTTTTGCTATTTCTGACTTTTCTAGTACTCAAACCTGAGTTGCCCTAATAGTTTTTGATCCTTAAAAGAAAGAGGATACATTGGCATCAAAATATGTAATTTACCTATTCTCTTAAATTAAATTTTTCACAGGTAGCACGTTTTCTTAGGTAACAGCCGTCATAGAGCGGCCACTTTCTTCGTCCGCCAAAGTTACTCGACCACGCATATAAATTCGTTGAACCAGCGGAAAACAGTCGCTTTACGCTGGGTCTCCTGCGCATGTTTTTTCGAAACATTACACAAAAAAGCTTACACATAAACAGTCATGTATTTTCATACAAGGCATAGACAAATGTGTATGACCACGCCTCTTCGTTGCGATGTTTTTATTTTAGAAGGGCTTTTGTCTATGAACACCATTCGAAGTCTTTCAAACGATTCTTCTGATTTTAGTTGACATTTAAAATCGTACAAAATCATCGCGCGAAAATGTTCTCGTTGTAAATCCATTTTTCAGTGAGACAGAGAATTTTGATTTTGCTCGTAAAAAATGTGGAGGGAATTTCGAATGTTGTTTTTTTTGTAATAAATAGTCATAGTTTTAATTGACATCAAAACCAGCCAGTGTCCCATAGACTAAAACTGTTAGTCGCAAAACTTTCTGAGTGACCTGTGTATAATAGGTAGTTTATTGTTAAATATTACTCTACATTTTCAATATATAATTTGTTTGTTACAGGTACTGCACATTGTGCAAACATGTATCCACGAAGTGAGAATGATTCCAGTGACTTGATTGAAGCACGACTAGAGATTGAGCAGTATCTTGCCGGCTGGTTAGGACAACCTTAACATGCGTTTTTTGTTCCTAAGCTGAACAGAATGTCCATGCATCTTTCAACAAAAGATATGCAATCATTGAAAAACCATTTATTATTTAAAATATTCACTGAAATTGTACTGTCACTCACTCTAATGAGCCAAAACTAGGTGCTATC
Organism: Agrochola litura; assembly: GCA_949152395.1. Taxonomy (NCBI): domain Eukaryota; kingdom Metazoa; phylum Arthropoda; class Insecta; order Lepidoptera; family Noctuidae; genus Agrochola; species Agrochola litura. The sequence continues at coordinate 9,982,747 of OX424491.1, read as the reverse complement.
CATTATTCTAAAGTTCCCGTAGCACACTTTATTATGAAATAATGTTTTTCAAGTAGGTGATTATGTCCACCTGATAGCCTTAGAGGCTAGCGATGTGGGGCAATATTAAGCTCAATATTAAAATATAGTGAACGAGAGGATAAGACAAAATCTACGGTGCATTTATATTAGGGGCGTTTCGTGATAGATTTTACCTAAGATTTTCAGTAATTGGGTTGTCCATTATGTATAAATAAGAATTAAGAATTTCATATCAATGACATGGTATACTATTTAACCAAGTTATCTTTAGATGATCGGGTTTTTAGTTTTAACTTGAGAGATATCTTGTAATAAGTACGTAAATAATTTTATAATGTAGTTCATATCATAGGGTAAAAAACAACGATTGATTTTTATGTGCTGATGGAATATTTGTGCAGAACTCTTTTAGAATCTCAAGTTTTCACTAAACAATATATTGAATAGATAAGCAGTAAAAATGTGTGTTCCATGTTGTTTATAATCTTGTGGTTTTCAATATTAGAAGTAGGTACTTGTACTGTCCAATAGTCGTACCCCCGTTTGTATTTTACCACGATATATGTAAGTTACTCAAGAAAGCATGTTATTAAAGTCTTTAAATAAAACAACCGAGATTAAAATACTTTATTTATTTGTTTTGTCTTATTTATATTATATATCTTTCTTTGAATTTATTAAGGAACAATGGTTTTATCTGACTTATATCTATGTTTACAAACAACTTACAACTACAACAAAAACTTCAGCGGAATAATAAATAAAATTTATTCGATATGTTGCTTACACTTCATGATCCATCCAATGGAACATCATACTGTTGCGTTATGTATAAAATAATAAATTTAATTTCTAATATCATTAAGTTATCACAAGGGAGATGCAAATGTTTGTAACATTTTCATCACCGAATTCATTGAACAGCCATTTTTTATGAAAATACATTCTTACAACTCATGTTAACATCATTTTAATCTTTATCATTGTTTTCAGTCTAAACGTTACTAATTAGCGTATAATTATCTCTTTGAGCAATTATTGTGTTGTAGACTATTATTATGAAGTTCCTCAACAGTGATTTATAATACCAAGTTATTAATATCAATTTACCTAAAATAATAAATGTTTTGAACACTACTAATTGTTTTATTTTACTGTTATGATGAAGTTGATATTCTTCTTTCCTCTTCTTTTTCATATATCGGTTCCAATGGTCTGCCCCTCAACATAATCTCCATAGTGCTGGAAACAGACATTTTACATAAAATGTTAACTGATTTATTGAAGACGAGGAAGCAACTAGCTATCGACTATTTTCTCGCTCAAGAAACGTGCACAAGATTGTGGGTCCCGTGTCAGTAAAAGAGATACATATTAATAGTTGTCGCTGACTTTTCAAACCACTTACTGGCGAGAATCAAACAAACAACCCGTTTTTAGTTGCTAGCTCTACTTGCTTCTCGCTAGTCCGCCGGTGGGACAGACAGGTGCCGAAATGCGCTGCCCGCTGCCGCCGAAGTTGTTACGCCGCCACAGATAAAATTGACGCCGCGTCTTTCATAAAAGTATTTATAAAAAAAATAAACTGCAACCCGACAACGGAAAAATAAAAGTAATCTAAATAGTACGAAACAAGAAAATATTTCAGACAGAAATCAAGGCATAGGTACACCATGTGGGTGCCAGGAACACCTACAAAATGATAATGGCATACGACGACGGCTTTACCAAGACCATTTTTGTACCTATGCCTTGATTTCTGTCTGAAATATTTTCTTGTTTCGTACTATTTAGATTACTTTTATTTTTCCGTTGTCGGGTTACAGTTTATTTTTTTTATAAATACTTTTATGAAAGTTCAGGGCAATTAAACAATTTGTCAATGGCAAACCGCAACGGCATGTCGAGCCGCTGCGGTCTGCCATTGCGATTGGGCGACGTTGCCGGTTGCGGTTGCCTCCGACAGAGTAAGGTGCAGCGCAGACGACACACTTTTTGTGCGATCGAGTCTGTGGCGCACATTCGAATTCCTATCTTATTCGTAATGTGAGCTACGGAATGGTTCCTAAATTAAATTTTGAATTGTCAGAAATTACTATCGAGCGACACATCCTTTATTATATAATTACATTATATTAACATTCGGAAAAACATCGGGGACAAATAAGACATTTTGTGCGCCACAGACTCGATCGCAACAACATGGTATTAACATTTGGACGACTTGACACCCAGGTAAACCATAGTCTACTTGGGCAATGCTCTAAGACTTGGGCACACCAAGATTAACATACAGGATAATTACCAGAGTACCTACACATACCTAGTAGATTGCATAGGTTGCGAATGAAACCGTAGGCTACGGCAGCCAAATAAACCATTAAAAACTATACTTACAATATTAACGTGAACACGACGACTTGCGTAGATATTGTGAGGTAGAATATTGAATTAACAAATTCGGTGTCAAGCGTGGCTTTGTACAGTTGTGAGTATATGATTGATGCGAACATGGCGACCGCGTTCTCCATCACCGATAGGAAGGCGTACGCAACACCTGTGGGAAATAATACTTATTAAATTAACACCTCATTAAGGAATTTATAGTAATCAAGGGTGTCGCCAGCCGATGGTCCCGGGGGTAGGGGCAAGTTGATATAGAGGATGGGAAAAGTATGATTTGTAGGTATAGTCAAAAGTAAAAAGCACATGAAGCTTTACGCTTGGAGTGCGAGTCTTACATTTTCAATGTATGAATTGGAAACGGACCTTTCGGGTCGTTTTTCCCAAAACTATTCAGAATTGTAGAGCTGAAACCTAATAGGTATTATGACTGGGCCTACCACCAACACGTAGATACGAATATTACATCCCCGGACCCCGGATTAGACCCCGTTTAGGAGACAATGAACTTTAAAAACCCAAGTAAAAGTCGTTCAAATAAACAAAATTGGCTTTATAGATTATCTAGTTTTTTTACATAGATTTTAAAACCTCTAGTGGGGGGGGGGGGGCAGCTGTCCCCTTTGCCCCCCGTGGTGACGCCCTTGATTGTAATTAATATTCTAATAATGTTTATATTACATTTCAAGTAATTAAAATACCGAAGGACATTGACCTAAAAAAAAACATGTTTCGCTAATTTAATTTGACCCTGTTTAGGTAGATAAAAGTTTCTAACAATCAATCAACCTATTATGTTGGGGTCAGCTTCCAGTCTAACCGGATGCAGCTGAATACCAGTATTTTACATGGAGCGACTGCCTATCTGACCTCCACAACCCAGTAACTGGGTAATAGTAATACGATACCCCTTGGTAAGACTGGTTGTCAGACTTTCGGGCTTCTGACGACCCGTAACGACTGTCAAAGATCCACGAATGACAGACGGGACCAACGGCTTAACGTGCTTTCCGAGGCACGGAGAAGTCTCAGTATGTTAAGATGGTCACCCATCCACGGACCAACCCCGGCAAGCGTAGCTTAACCTGTCGGATCGACCCATGCGGCTGTTATTACTTAGCCACGAGCTCCTCCAAAAGTTTCAAACAAGAATATTTTTATTTTGTAGTCTTCTGAAACAGTGCAGTAAGTAGGCCTCTCCTATCATCATTATCTCATTTACATCTATGGTGTGGCTTTTTTCTTTTTATTCTGTGCATAAAATTGTTTCTACAATCGGTAGTGCATTCCCTCAGCAACTGCTAAGCGTGCCGTAGACTGACAGTTAATTGTGGGCCTTTGTTCACGTATCAATAACCAACCAACCTCTCTCAGAACCAGGGAGCACCTTGGAAGTCATAGAGCGTATAAGAGGCGCTACACACGGTCCGAGGGCTGCAGCGGTGGCACCGACGTACCACAGTTTATCTGTCTTCGCATGAGCGTAGACCATGTGCCCGCAAATGTGGGCTGAAGCACCCAGCATCACTATCATCTGGAGAAAACAAAGGTTTTATTGTCAGCTTACGTGATTGATAAATTAAGGTATTATTCTGAACAACGCTGCACGGCGGCAGTGCTGCCGCGTCGCTACTGGTCCACATACATTTCCTATAGGTTTATATAAGATGACATTCCGAGCAGACCAGTAGTGCGGCGTTCATCACAGCGATAACACGTGAATGTTGACAACTTTTGAGAAGTAAACCAGGAACAGCGGTGAATCATACCTTTAGATTCGTTTCGCTGTTTCGTTTGGATTTCTCGTTTATTATTAGGAAGAACACGATTATTCATGTCGGAAATTATCCCACAGGAACGTAGGTATAGTCCGTGCAATCCACGAAGACGCGCCCCACTCCGCGATTACTGTACTGTAAGCTGAACTCTAGTACGGCGCGGAGCGGAGTGGGGCGCGTCTTCGTGGATTGCACTATCTAGGTATACTACCGGGATGTTACCAGTAATGTTACCGAGTGTAGCCTGTATGTCACAAAGCTTTTAAGTCGAGTTAAGAGGACATTCTGAAAGTTGGCAACGTCGCAAATATTTCGTTGTTTGATTACCTAATCAATATTACTAATTAAAATGATGAAATTCGCTTTGTGTTGTAAAATATTGATTATGAATTACATAGGACTTAAACATAACTAGCGAAATGTGGGTGTACACTGTACTATAGGTATACTTCTGGTTAACCTTCTGGGACTTATAGGCGTGATACATTAATACCTACAGCAAAATATTTGACAGCTATTTGCAATGTGATCGACGTAGCCAACTTTCAGAATACACAGCCTTAAGGCTAAGCGTATGCTGAGACGCAGGTGGCGTCACCTGCGTCTCACGCAGCGTAGGGCAGAGCGGCAGAGCAGATTTGGAATGCATGAACGTACTGACAGCTGCGTACGCTGCGGCGCAGGCACGTGCGACGCAGACATGTGTCTGACCTGCTCTGCGTCTCGTTGTAGAGCTGGCAGTGCTGGCACAGATTTCTACGCGATGCGTGCAGATCGTCACTTGTTTTTTACCACTGATTCATACTATTGTTTCAATGACAGATTATTTGTACTAGTTAGGACGCGAATGTGTCTGTGTAGCTGCGTCGTAGCATACGCTCGCGGCCTATGTCTGCCTCGCCTGCCCTACCCTGCAAAATCTGTACTGTGCTGTGCTGCGTCACCTGCGTCTCAGCATACGCGGGTGTGCAGCGGCCCCGTAAAGAAAACGTTTGAAAAGCACAGACTGTTAAACAAAACGCGCAAAAATGACGTCATACAAGTTAAAGACAAGACATATAGGTTCCTATATCCGATTCAATATTTTTTTAATATGAGAAAAAACAATCAAATGCACTGTATGTACGTTTGTACATATAATTACATCACTAGGTACTAACTGTGTCTCTCCAATGGAATACTTTAGTCATAAGAGGTATACCAAGCAGCATAGCTATCACGTACAGGGTGCTCAAATATGTCCTGAAGTTACTGAATGCCGTGGTGTCCCATTTGAACACTTTTATAGTGTACAGATACATCACCGAACGTTCGTCTGCAATAAAAGTAGCAAGCATATCAATCATTAGATCAGAAAGCTAAACGTTTTATTGAGACGCGCCAAAGCAAATAAAATAAGACTCGTTCCAAGATTTCAAATTAAAAAGGTCAATATCCTTTTTATGGATCTATGATTGTAGATGACTAATTTTAGCTCTGTATGTCACCATATAAGCACCTATATCTATAGATGTATAAGCAAGACTCACCTCTCTGGAAAGTGTAGAACGCCATCGATATTAATAGGAACCATAGGAACAGCCTCCGATTGTTAGGCCTCTTCTGCGTCAGTATCGTTAGAGTCTGCACAATATTCTTAACGTCAAAGAAGTCAGTCACTGGGTTTTTGACTCCTGCTTGTTTCAAAGTCTTCTGTTCGGGTCTCGTCTGCCATTTCAGGAATATCACAGTATACAATGTTGCTAGAACCATTAGGGATGTGTTGATCGCAAACATGACTGTAAAAGATCGGTTTACTACTTTGTTCCACAGTAAATTACCTGTAAACAATAATGTTTCTGTTTGAAAAACTGTGTTTTCTTCGAATCGATGTTTTGCTCGCTGTCATTTATCAAGTCGAGTGATTGGTTTGATAAATTGTTGCTCGAATAATTGTTTTTATTCCAAAAATACAAACTCAACATGTGGTAGACTCTGACCACGCTATGTCTGCAATGGAATAAATGGGCAACCCCAAAAAATTTTACTTAGGGTATACTTTTACATCAGTCAGTTATGTCAGTTTCGGGGTTGTAAGTAGATCTAATGATTTTGATATTTTGCCTTTTCAATTTTGCATAATAGATTATGTCGTACCTTTACTCTACTTCCATACGATGACAAAGCTGTATCAAATTCACACTGCATCGTGCTAAAGTGACTATTCTTTATCAGGAATAAATCAGAATTTAAACAAAAAAAACAAAAAGGCAAACAAAGTATCAAATTCTTTTTTATAGGACAGGATGGTGTTGCCGTCTATAGATTTTCAAATTCCACCGTTTTTTACTTATGCAGACTTAGCATGGCCAGACTCTAGGTAAATCTGAGCGAAGATTACAAACGCTATTAATTGTATTTATGCTTACCTATAGCTAATCCAGAAGGCATTGTACTTAAGTAAACTACATCTAATATGCCAACTCTTAATGTTCTGTTTTTCAATGATGAAACGTCAGCAATGTAGGCGAAACAACCGGCGAATATCGCCAAGTCAGCACCTGTTAAGGCACTCGGGAATGCAGCTGTATATATCACGTATTCTACAGGCCATGCTGAAATATAAGAAATAAAGATCCTTTAAAGGAATATACTTAATGAGAATTAATATAGAAGTTAATCAGAACAAGCCATTGAATTATTCCTGATACTGTGTGTCCTGAAAGTCAAAGTCAAAATCATTTATTTCAAATAGGCCCATGTAAGGCACTTTTGAACGCCAAAATTTACAAAATAATGGAATTGATTCTCAGTCAGAAACAATCCTATATCCTATCAAAATATTTGTAAAACTAGGGTTTTGCCCGCCTCCGTGCCCGCCCCTGGATTTCGGATTTTCCTTCTTCACATTTGTTATTGTTTTGTCTTTTTGTATTCCCCATAATATAATAAAATTAAATTACAACACCCCATTTAAAAAGTAGTTTTCGAAAATGAATGAATACGATGTTTATTATTTATTTAAATAACTATTTGGGTAAATTTTCGGGTGCATTGGTCAGAGGAAAATATGTTTCCTATAAACCTGTAACTTTTTCATACAAAGAAGAGGTGATTTAAAAAAAAAACCTTTTACTGTCCACTCAAACCCGTCACTTAAACCCGTAGCTTAAACCAAAAAAGAGGGTTAACCTCGGAATGAGAGATAATAAGCGTAAACTTGTTTTTATAAACCTTCATTTTGACATTCTACTCGGTAGAGAAGGCGCCCGTTTATGGAATTCGCAGGAATTCCCGCGGCGCCGCGGGTATCCGCGCGACTCGTTCGAGTTTCTCATACGATAATAAGTATTATAACAATGAAAAAAAAAGTTAAAATTCATGACACTGAAAGTGCGCTCCGCTTCGCTGCCCTTCGCCGCTCTTTCGGTGTGAGATGACTTACCTTATGTTTTACAATATTTTGTATAGGTACATTAGTTTATATAATGTGAAGACGAGGCACCTCGAATTGTTTGTAACCTTGGTTTTGTTATACTTGTCAAACAATCAGCAAGATAGACGTAATCACATCAGTATCTATTTGGTCATACAGTTCGAGACTTCGAGTACTATGTGGTATTGAATGACGAGTGTATAAGTCATGAAGTCATCTTTTTAATAAAACCTGGGCCGTTCAAGGAAGTGTAATATACTGACATCACTGTTCCAGTACGAAAAATATACCTAAGGGCGCATTCACACGGGATACGTCTTTGACGATTCGGTATAAAACAGTGACCGACGATCCGTCTACGTCTTTTTTCACGATTCGTGAAGCGTGTGAACATGGGTATATAAAAAGCATTGCTCCCGTCAAAAAAAATAACGAATCGTGAAAAAACACGATTCGTGAAAAATCACGATTCGTCTTCGTGTGAATGAGCTCTTAGGTTATATTAGTCCTCTAGTTACAACGTCATCTTTTTCTAGCGATGCGATAATAGTAGATTGTTGAAAAAAGTTTTAATTTTATCAAAACTACCCCTCTAAAGATTGGGAGGTGTTACATTTTGTATGGAAGAATGTTAACATGCAGTCCAATTAACTCGAACCTACTAAAGTATACTATTAAAACACACCTTCCAATATATAAAGAAAAGGATAATAAACATATTATTGAAATCCTTAGAACGGTCTTTCTTTTAGTGTCCAACCTTAAACTCTAACAATAATACTTTTGAAACTGAAAATAAAGACTATCGAGTACCTATTTGGGTTTTTCCAAAATCGACCCCTAACGGGGCAAAAGGTGTGTTTTAGCGAGGATTTTACTGCGTGGCTTTATGCCACGCCTTATTTCGATGTTGTGGGTTCAAATCCGGGCATGTACCAATATGTACTTTCTAAATTTAGGACATCACCGACAACGGTGAAGGAAACATGGCGAGGAAACCAACTTATCTATGTAAACTAACATTATAAAGCGAAAAGATTAGATTTTTTGTAAGTTTGTAAAGGTTTCACGCTAAAACGGCTGAACGGATTTAGATGAAATTTGGCATAAGGGTAGACTATGACCTGATTTAGGACATAGGATACTTTATATACCGATATTCCCACGGGATCGAAAGTTATGCGGGTGAAACCGCAGGTAGTAATAAATATAAGTCTGAAATCGACAACCCGTCTTAAGCAAGCAGGTGATTAATGCAGAGATATAAATCGATGGATTAATAGAAGATAGAATATTCTTTATTATGTACAGACGCCAGCACATCAAGCTACCCGAAACTGTCAAATTTTCCCAATCAACTTTGAACCTTATCCTTCAGCGATAAAGTTGAAAATCTATTAAATAAATTTGACAGATTGTAGTAGCCTGAAGTGCTGGCGTCTGTACACCAAAAAAAATTACAGACATTATTTCCTTCTCTGTATGAAAACCTTATAACTTGCGGGGTACTTACATAACACACTAACAGTAGCAATGGCTTTCATTTTGACAGTTCAATAACATCCATTGCGTTATTTACGTTGTCGAGCAGACGAATTTTACAAACACTAGGAAGCAATGGATTAGATTTTTTTTTCAAAATCCGTTGAATTGTGAAAGACAGTGTGTTAGTCAATTAGGTTGCTGTATCCCCTTTGTAGTCGGAAAATAATAGGCTGCTAATGCTGGTATTATACATTTATATTTTTAACCGACTTCCAAAAGGAGGAGGTTCTCAATTCGTCTGTATGTTTTTTTTTTTTTTTTTGTGTATTTCTTACGCGATTACTCCGCCAATTATGAATAGATTTTGATGATTCTTTTTTTTTTTGGTAGATCATACTTCAGAGGTGGTCCCATATAAATTTTATTAACTTTGCTTGGGTAGTTTTTGAGTTAGCTTCAATTATACGTATTTTTTCCCACTTAGTATGTAGATGATATGATAACTTCTTGTCACTGTTATTTACATAGCAGGTAGTGGTATTCGAATTTGTGTGGGGTAGGTACCACAACTAAAAAGTGAAAAATTAGAACGTTTTACAAAAAAAAAACAAACGACTTCAAAAAAAAAAAACACTACAAAGTGAAAAATAACTTTAATTTCGGAAGTCGGTGACAAAGAACGAAAATTCAAAACCAAAGACACCGACTTCCGAAATTAAAGTTATTTTTCACTTTGTAGTGTTTTTTTTTTTTGAAGTCGGTTGTTTTTCTTTTTTTTTTGTAAAAAGTTTTTTTGACAAGGTTTTTAGAAACTGACGCAAATGAGGCTGAAGATAAGATTTATCAAGGCTTATCTAAACGAGACTATCTGAGAATAATATCTTAACAATGATACTAATCTTATACCACGTCTCAAAACTTAATTCTAAAGTATATAGGCATTAGGATATCGACGCAAACGCGAGTAGTCTTTACTTATTCATACAGGCTGTAGAAAACGGAATTTGATCATGGATGACTGCAAACAGCAACTAATTAACACGTTAACAATAGTTAACGGTACACCCCGATACACCGATGCACGATGGTAACGAATACTAGATACTTTTACGAATATTGAATTTACTATTTTTAGAATTTTTATTTTTTCCTAAACTTAATTTGTCCAAGGCAATACTTAAACATCAAAGTACCAAACACGAAATGTATTTTTTTTTTCTTAGCATCTAAATGAACCACCAAATAAATAATGTTTTGATTCGTTTTTGACAGGTAATCTGCGCGTCTCCGAAACCTTAATACCTAACCTGCCTAGCTTTTTCCCAATTATGTTGGGGTCGGCTTCCAGTCTAACCGGATGCAGCTGAATACCAGTATTTAACATAATCAAAGCTCGAAACCTTCAATTATGGCAAAATTTAAATTCTTACGTTGTATAGTTCGCGAGAAAAACCTCTGAGACGGACCGACAAAAGTGATCTTATAAAGGTTCAGTAGTCAACAAGGAACCCTTAGGTTCGCCATGTTTGGGATATCGTTGGAAAGGACGTTCAAAAATATTGGGAGTTTGTGAAAATCATTTTGGATTCAGGGATCCGTTTGCGAAATATAAAGCAATACAAAGCTAATGCAGTGCAAAAATGAGCACTTTAATAAAGTGCTAATTTTTGTTAGAATCATGTGTCCCTTCCCCTGTCAGCTAAATAGTTGGTTGTGAATATGTGAAAAAATTCACAGTAGTAGTATATGTTTATAACGAAATTAAAAGGAAAACTATCACAGCTAAGTAGGTTCTACGAGTTAACGAGTAATAAAATCGACCAACTTACATTTGCAGTTGAAAATCCGGGCAAGTGCGTGTCGGACTACGCACAATGAAGGGTTCCGTAGTTGGGATGAATTTTTCCCAAATACAAACTTAACATTGTAGTTGAAATACATGTTCTCCTATATTTTCCAACTGCAAATATAAGTTTGTACGCACAATATTGATAGATTTACCATATTTTGTAAGACCATAGACTTCTTATAGGTTTTCCTGTAATCTATGAGTGAAGAACCATTCTCTGTATTTTTTTCAAAATTTTAGACTCATTAGTTTTAGCTGTGACAGACGGACAGACAGACACGAGTGTTCCTATAAGGGTTCCGTTTTTGCTTTTGAGGTACGGAATTACGGAACCCTAAAAACATGTTCTTCCATACATTCCGTATGGGAGAACATGTTTTTCAAATACACTGTTAAGTTTGTTCTTGGGATAAATTCATCTCATCTACGGAACCTTTCATAGTGCGTGTTCCGACACGCACATAGCTGGTTTTCCTTTTATGGTCGGAACCCTAAAAATCAAGCAAATCTGTAGGCACCTACTCATCTCAGAAAAGAGTAATGCCCATAAAAGAAACATTATGCTTACCTTTCGCGGTATTTATGGTGATCATTGCTGAGAAAAATAGTTTTCCAAGAAGACCGGCGAGTAGAATTATTTTGCGACCTCGCTTGTCGCTGTAAGAACCTAGGAAAAAAGCGAGTAGCAACGGCACGACATGACTCGCGACGCCGTTCCATTGGTGGAATGTCGATACTGTTAGCTACAAACACAAATAACAAAAATATTATATGTATAGGACCACCTCGAGAGCTTCCTAAAGATGAACAAACACTTATCCGAGCCGAACGCGTGAAAAGAACCGAACGGAATGAATTTTAGAATTATGAAACCTCGCACATCTGCCCGCGTCGAATCGTCCGAATCTAGAAGACCGTTCCTAGCGTTCTCGTTGCCTTCGGGCCACACCAACGGGAAACGCCGTTGATTATCGCGGTGATAGACTTTATTCCGAAGGGTTAAGGTCCATCATCGTGATAATTAACGGCGTTTCCCGTTGGTGTGGCCCGAGCATTAGACGCGTTCGGCTCGGATAAGTGTGCGTTCACCACAGATATAGATAGACCTAGATAACGCAAGTATCACGATCTGTATGAAAACCAAGCGTGCCATTTTTTGACTACCTACTATGACGTCACAAGCACTAGGAAACGTTTCTTTTATTTATTCTCCTCGCATTTGCAAAGTTTTTACAATTTATAACAGCGTAATAACCATTTTCAATTTTTTAACTGACTTTCGACAAGCGTGGCACCGATGCAGACTGAGTGCGAAAGTGGCAGCTTACGATTATTAAACACACGGCTTCATTATAGGCTATACAATTCCAGTTTATGTTGATCTCACATTGTACGGAAATCCTACACAATGCGAGGTCAGCTTATACTGGAAATGTATAGCTTGATGTGTGGCCGTGTGTATGTAAGCTGGGCACGAAAACGTCACGCGAAGTAGTTGCTCTTGCGTTATCTATATTATCTATATCTGTGGCGTTCACCCTTAGTTGGACTTATAAGATTTGTAGAGAAATTTATAGTAAGTAATAGCAATGATTTCACTTGTCAATAATATATGAATAAGTAATAATAATAATATATGTTTGTTAATTATGGTCATACTATGGTCATTATCTAATGTAAGTAGGTACTCAATTGGCTGACGGGTGTTTTAAGTTAAAGTAGGAGATATCATTATGCCATAACCGTTTTGGGCCACAGTGACTGCATTCAATGACTTTTCAGGGCCGTTGAGAGCTTAGATTTGGTGCCCTTTCATAAGTAAATTATCTTTTAAAAAACTGCCTAGCGTTTTCCGAACTAAGTTGGGGTCGGCTTCCAGTCTAACCGGATGCAGCTGAATACCGTATTTTACATGGAGCGACTTCCTATCTGACCTCCACAACCCAGTAACTGGGTAATACGATACCCCTTGGTAAGACTGGTTGTCAGACTTTCGGGCTTCTGACGACCCGTAACGACTGTCAAAGATCCACAAATGACAGTCGGGACCAACGGCTTAACGTGCTTTCCGAGGCACGGAAGTCTCGGTATGTTAAGATGGTCATCCATCCACAGACCAACCCCGGCAAGCGTAGCTTAACCTGATGGATCGAACCGTGCGGCTGTTAGTAATAAGTAATTTTCTTTTAAAGTAGGTATAATAAATAAATGCTACTCACTAAACTCCACTAATGTTCAATCAACCCATTTTTGGTGGTGTTGTGTGGTGTGACAAAGAAAAGAAAGTATGAACCTGCAATGAGTAACTCTCATTTACATGGTTATCAATTACTTTAATGAATAGTCATTACCTACCTTGAAATAATTCTTAAATTACAACATGGTTTTACTAGCCTTGCCTTTTGGTATGAAAAGAAAAGTAATAACATGATCTATTTACTGAGTTAAACAATATGTGCTGACTGACTGATTTCTTAACGTTGAGCTAACATTAATTACATGAGGACTTACGTGTATTTTATCATAGTAATTTCATCATTACTCACAAACAATTTTAACTCAAGATAATTATAAATACATACCTGGACTTCTTTATTAATATCATCATAGCTGCTAATGTTATAGCATATCTCAGGACTGTAGCCATGGTTGACTGTGCAAGCTTGAAATATATAAAATGTTTGTTCTATAACATTTGTGATCATGTATGCCATCATATACAGGAACATTGGCGGTTCCACCGTTATGTATTTGTACCATGGTTTCTGCTTTTTCTTCTACAATCATAAATATAAAGGTAATAAAACAGAGGTAGAAAGTATTCAAATTCAGTTATGTAGACATAATTAACCTATATTGTGTAGCATAAAATACATATTGGCCAAATACGAGTTGGACTCGCACACAAAGGGTTCCAATCACAGTACAATATTCAACACTACTTTTTTATGTTAGTAAAAATAAATAAGTTTCTTTTTTGGGGACCCCCTTTCATTTTTAATTTAATTTTTATTATTATAGCGGCAACAGAAATAATCAATCTGTGAAAATTTCAATTGTCTACCTATTATGGTTCATGAGATACAGCCTGCTGACAGACAGACGGACAGTGGATGCTTAGTACTAGAGTTCCGTTTGGCACCCTTCAGGTATGGAACCCTAATAATGTAGGTTTGTAAGCACCATGATGTAATATTAAAGTAAATTAAACTCACAAAAGATATATTTAGATAGAGGAAATTTCAAATGTCATAAGGGGCATTGTATTCCCTGTCAACATTTGAAATTTCCACCGTTGATATGGTGTGTGGTAAAAATGAGATCTTTTTTTTTCTCATTTTGATGGTACACAACCATGTATGATGTATGCTATACAACAATGTATGATGACGGAGGAAGGACTGTAACACACTATCTAAAGTGGTATTTATGGCTGCTAATCAGCATAAATGAATAGCAATTAATTGCCTATTGATATACTACACACATCTCAAGTAGCAGGATAAAATAAACATTTGAATGATATCTTTACTCTGTGAAGGGGTAATGCAATTACATACACACACATACTCATGCCCTCTTTCCATTGGGATAGACAGAAACTATAAAACTAATGCAATTCAGAGCAGAAAATATCACTATTTATAATATAAGATGATAGGAAAAATATTATGTGATTGTATTTTGTTACATCATCTCATCCATAGGTGGGACTTCGCCTGGTTGAGTATATTAAAATTTGTCCATTGTGACCTAATCCCGGTTTTATCTCTCCAGTATTTTGTAACATACTCTCTCATTCTCTTATTTTATCATTACACACTTTCACTTACCAATAATTTCACTTACGACAATATATTTTTTAGATAACATCAATGATACCCTTGTACTGACTATTAAATAATATATTTAGTATCAAAGCTGCTGAGTAAACACCCAAAAGGTCAACCGATATGGAGATAAGTTAAATGAACAACCAGCAATAGTCACGTGTGACTATTGAGGATTTTGTTTGATTCATGATTTCATCAAACTGAGTTATACGAGTACTCAATCTATAACTTTTATTACACAACGAATGTACGCATGGCTAAAGATATTGGTTATGTTTACGTTTCTAATTAACATTTTACTCAGTTTTCAGTAAGTATAACTTTATTTAACTTTATTTCAAACAGTCGTTAAAGCAAATTAATCTTAGATAACGATAATTTCTGTAAACACGCGGATTATTGTTAGTTCGATACGATTGAGCGGCAAGCACAAGGAATCTAAACACGTTGCAAGTTTTTTGTTTCGCTAGCATTTTGTGGGTTATATAACTTATTAACGGTGTTTCTGTGTGTTTTGAGCAATTTAATAGTCGCAATCATAAAACATAAGCTAGGTAAGTAATACAATACTTAACTGTTTAATTACTCACCATGATAACGTTGTCTTCTTTAATCATAGAAGACATTATCACTAAACTTTATTTTATATCAAGTAATTTCACTGTTTTTATTTTATAAAAATATATTTATCTAACAATTACGAAGTTTTAAATTCACACATTTCTATACGTCGCGACGTGCGTAAACACTTGTTGTGTTTGTGCACTGTTTCAAATTCAAATTGTGTCGAACTGATTGAACGTGTTGAACACTAACCAATGACATCTCATGACATCTGTCAGATCAAGGTTGCCACAACTAGGTTTTAAAATACCCCTTATAAATTTAAAAAATCCAATCCAAAAAATAATAGTAAAAGTTATGAAAGGGTTTATAAATTTCCTCTTATTTTCTGAAAAGATAACTTATCATCTTCTTTGAAAGTTAGGAGACTTTTTTGCTAGTTTAATCATAGGAAAAGTACCAACTTAATTTGTCTGTATATTTGAATCAACATTATAAAATGGTAATTCTTTGACAGTTGTATGAAATGGCTATTGACGACAAATTGATTCAATTTTATTTTAAGAAAATCCGTGACTATACACATTACATAATATGCCTGAAATAAAATGAAACTTCACAAGTTTTTATTGAACCAGATATTGTAGCACAACGTGGGAAAGGCCTATATCCAGATTACAACAGTGGATTTCGATAGGCTTCTAGCAGTTGATTGATTGATGGAGTAAATACGAGAAATTGGCCCTAAGTAATGAATTCTACATGGAATAATTTATTTACAATATACTGGGAGACATTTTGAGCTGTTAACACTCCCCATTGTTACCATGATAATTTTAAAATTTCCACAGCAATCGAGGAAAATAATTTAAATATTCCCTCTTTTTAGGGTACCGAAAAATTTTTGGCTCGGTTGTTGCCGTCACATTGCTGGAAGAAAGTTACATGCTCTGTGGCTGGAGGGCTTAGTTCGATCAAGAACAATAAGTAAAGAAATCATTAATTCCAATAGATGTGAAGTGGGCACTGGTGATCAATCAAGCTCACAAGGACAATGTGGGATGGTGGTCTGGTCTGAGACCCGCCTTTCCTAATTGAAATTCATCCAAAATGTTATATTCAAGTCAATATGGCACGTAAATTTAATCGGAGAGGAAACCGGATGGCGAGTGGTAATCTGGGTCTTGAAGTGATACCGAACCCTCCCGTACCGTCCGAATGGACCCCAAATGGTCGGGGGCGGAGATATGGGAAGAAGGGGGGCAAAACGTGTGTGGCAATCATGTCATTTGGTTTAAACAGGTCCATATTTTTATTATTTTATCAATCTTTTATATAGATCCTTTTTTATTTTTTTGTGAATGTGAGAACGTCGTACCTGGTACTTGTTGATAGGCCTACACTGTCCTCTCATACCTATTAACACTGTAATTTGAAAACATAGTAAAAACCATTTATTTTTAAAAGAAGAGTAACCGTGGAGTTTCTTGCCGGCTCTTCTCCATAGGAAGCGACCAATTGGAACCATGAACCTAGCTTCTGACGTTTCATAAGTGCCCTTGTAGGTATATGTGAAATAAAATATTTTCAGCATTCGAAATTTAAGCTCTAATAAGTGCAAGGAATTTGTGTTTATCAATGCGAATCGGTTTTTATAAAATTCACCCTCATTTTCGGTGATAAATCATTGGTAAGGAGTTTCAAGAATTATATAAAGCGTAAGTCATTATTTCAATTAAAACGATGTTGGGGTGTGGCAATTTTTTAAATTATATAAATAGGGTAAGTATAAATTTCAAAGCAACCACACTTCCATCCGTCACAAAAATAAAATATTTTGCCCTCCTCCCCATATCTCCGCCCCCGTCCATTTGGGGTCCATTCGGACGGTACGGGGGGGTTCGGTATCACTTCAAGACCCAGATTACCACTCACCATCCGATTCGATGCCTCTCCGATTAAATCGTGCCATCATTGCTGCACTGGCACATACGTACCTATCACTACAGACAAATGTTATTAAAATCTCGCCTTTTCTTCTTCTGCTAGTTCCTAAGAAAATATATTTCTTATTTGTGATTTTGTAAAAATGTAGTTAACCACTAAATTGTTTTGTGATGGACTTTAAAGGTCAATCCACACATCAGGGACGTGCCCGTGACACGCACTAGGAGGAACTGTAGATCCGTCGCCGCCGGCACGGACACAGACATGTGTGAACGAGTTCATATAAATTGTACACAGCGATAATTTTTTGGAACCTCTGACGGAGCACGGTTCTTTCACGTCCCGGCACAAGCCCTAATATGTGTGGATAAACCTGTCCACTAGAGCGGAGAAGAGCGGCGAGGAGCGGAGCTGTGCCTGTATTAACCAATGGAATCTAAACTCCGCTCCAGAGTTTACAGCTCCACTTCTCTTCTCGCTTCTTCGCTCCAGTGGACAGGCAGCCTAAAGCAGAGCGCACATTTGTGGGAAAATAAGTAGGTAAGAGACACACGGCAACGTCAGAGTTACTTTCGGATTAATATTATTAGTAGGTATGGATTAAACAAATGTAGAAAAGGGTTTTTAATTTTTAAGTACTTTAATTAATTAATTCTCGATATAGTTCATTACGTTAATACCTACGTTTGCGAAATATCTGTGTTTAGGACTGTCTGTCATCGGAGTAAATATTAAAACAAAATCTATTGGCCAGAGTCCATAGCCGATCAGCAATCTAATTGCGTAACACACGATCATTTACAATCTGTTTCATTTTGACATTTACGTTGTCTGAGCAATGGATTAGCAAAATGCTTCAAAATGACTCAGAGTGTGATTGATCGTGTGTTACGCAATTAGGGTGCGGGCCGAAACCTGCCTACAACCTGTCGAAGTTATTAAATAATTTGCAAAAAGTTATCCGAGGAGACTCGCTATGGCGATGGCGTGTTAAGACCAGGCACTCCAAAAACAATTTCCACGCAAACTCCGCCCCCATGCACTCCACTACACCACTATGTGCTAAACGCTAACACATCAGTAATAAAGTTGAATATCGCGTGAGCTTTTTGATCGTGTTCGAGCACGATGCTGGTCCTGCTCCATAGGACAATTTAGAATCAAGACAAAATCAAACTGGTTGCTAATTTAATTGTAAAATTGATTATTTTGTGTTTTATGACATTGATTTAACATTCTGTGATTACTTTCTCACACACTGACTTATTAATTACAAAATTTTAGGAAAATCGTCTACTTTTACAATGTTTGTAAATATGTGAGCACCATGTATCTATCACATATTAAATTATCTGTCGTTGCTTCACTTTTAATTCTTTTTACCTATTGTGGTATAGTAATTTTATTCTAGGTGCATCGTCTTCACATATAATTATTTAACTAATGTACGTACCTATACAAACTATTGTAAAACATTTTAAAAGAGTAACGGTGGAGTTTCTTGCCCATTCTTCTCCATACGAAAACTACCTTTTGGAAGGGGCGACTAGAATCATTTTTAATATTTTGTAAATTTCGACGTTCAAAAGTGCCATACATGGGCCTATTTGAAATAAATGATTTGACTTTGACTTTGACTTTGCACGGACCAAAATGTCGTAAGTCTCAATTCTTATTTCAGTAATAATTGATTTAGAGAAAAAATATCTTATATTTGGATAATAAACTATATTTCCGTACCGTCAATAATTATTTTAAACATAAAGGCCGAGTAATCTTGTTTTTGTTTCAAATAATCTTTAAAAAGACATGATTTTCGAATAAAAAATGAATCGAGTGAAAGTGTTCCAATTACGTAACAGTCTTATATTTGGAAAGAAAAAGATCCAATAAATCATTTTCTAAAGTTCCATTTTGATTGTATGCGTAACTTTTTCAGAATATTAATGCAAATTAACATACAATTTAGGGAGCCTAAATAAAAACAATTTTTAAATATTAAAGTACATCGGTAGGTTCTTGTGTACGTACTATGATCTTTTAATACAGTAGAACCTGCTTAACACGATCACGCTTAAAACGATTTCTCGCATAATACGTCATTTTACGTCAGTCCCTACAACTTGAGACATGTTCTCATTACTTCTCATACATTTCTTAACGCTTAATACGATTCGTCATCCCGTTTAATACGCCTACATGCGCAAGCGTGTTGTCGCTCGCGGCATATTGAAAGTTTTTGATGAAAAATCACAAAAAAAAATCAACCCTTACCCCCTATCCCGTAGACGCTTTCTCGCTTAAGACGCGTTTTTAGTTGGGTCCCTGTGAAATCGTCTTAAGCGCGCGACCTATGTCGCGCCCGCGATATCGCGCTGGTCTGCACGAGCCTTAAAGCCTACCCGGCCAGTAGCGGATCCAGCGGATCTAAGGGGCTCAAGCCCCCCCAAAAGCGTCTGAGTTCTTCCGTGACAAATCTGAAAATGAACTTGATAGGGATTAGGTATTCTAAAACTTTTAGCAACTGTGTATGACACTACCTAATGTACAATAAAAATACTTATCCTTTTTTAGGGTTCCGTAATAAACAAGGAACCCTTTTAGTTTCGTCATGTCTGTCTGTCTGTCTGTCCGCGGTCTAGCTCCAAGGCCCTTAGTACTAGAAAACTGTAATTTGGCATAGGTATACATATTAATTATGCCGTCAAAGTGGTAAAACAAAATTATGAAAATCATTTTTTTTTAGGGTAGTACACGTAAAGCGATGAGGTTTTTTTTTATCACATGATATGGGTTATCATTGGAAAGGTCCTTCAAAAACATTGTGAGTTTGGGAAAACCATTTTTTGATTCAGGTATCTGTTTGCGAAATATTAAACATTAAAGTGCAAATTTTTGTCGAGTTAAGTGTCCCCCCCTCTGCCACCCAACTGACATTTAGGCGTCAATTAAAGCTTGTTTTAGAACTTAAAGAGATATAAAGGCGCTACAACAGCAGCACTTACAACTTTTGGTTACAAAAGAGCGTAGATAAGCAAAATATTTCACTTAAAGCTATACCACAGAGTTACAAGGGCGATAACAGGGTGAGTTAAAAGGTAAAAGACATACAGCAGCAATTTTTAACACTACAATACGGGCAAAGCATCTTGTGTTATAGGTAGGTTTAAGTGAATCTTACAACTATAACGCACCTTTAGAAATGTAAGGGCACAACTCGAAATATTGAGGTTTTGAGTTTTTGTGTTAGATGGGGTCAATATCAACTGTTCTATCGTTCTTGGTTTTCACAGAAAGAGAAAAAAGACAATATTAAAGCGAATACTGTAACTGTGTCTCTTTCACATCACCCTCTCCGTGGTAGAACAGTTGATATTGAGCCCATCTAACACAAAAACTCAAAACCTCTATATTTCGAGTTGTGCCCTTATATTTCTAAAGGTGCGATAAGATCTAAATGAGAAGTAACCATTGACTACAACCCTCCAAAGTGCTAGGCAAGCGATAATAAACTCTCGCCAAGAACCAAAAGTTGCACAAAAGCAATAATTACCACTACCAGTTCTACAGTGGTACTCAGAAACTCTTTTGTACCACCAATTGCCTGAGGAGGTACAAAACTCTCTTATGTCACTTAAAGTCGAACAGTAGGAACATTTTTCGCTATCATAGAACTTCTAGTGCTTAATGTGACTTCTGTATAACTTTAGGTAGAGTAATAGAGCTTAATACCACTTCGGTACCCCTTATGTTTGGGCACCATGTTTAGGTTACGAATTGATTTGACTAAGGCTAGAAAAACAAAAGAAAATATGGTTTAATTGAAGTATTTTGCTTTATTGTATTTTAATACTACTAGCACGATACCTTAAACTAGAATAGGCAACGTTTTATTAGATAATTACAAAAGTTTTATGTTCCTCCACATCTAGTAAAATATTTCTTTTCAGTAAATAGACAACAGACATCGGGCGCTTGAATAATTCATTAATAATATATACACTTATTCACAGTGTAGTTACCTTCGCAGTAAAAAGTCAACTTCTGTGTCTACTAAGTTGAAACTAAAAGATTACTTTTAATTTCACTTTCACAACAAATGGCGGCGTTTTGAATCCGACAAATATTAACCTACATACTGCTCGCATAAAAAAAAACCTAAGATGTTAAAAATTTTAGCACCTGAGGCCGTTTTTATAGCCTTTTTGGATCTATACTAGAGCTCTAAGCGTTAATAATCACCTATTTGCCACCCTCTTATTACTTAAAAATATAGTGAGCGACATTGTAGTTCTACTGTACCGCTTAAGGAGGTGGTATTCACCTCTTAGCACCCAAAGAGTTAATAAACGATATTTTACTCTATTGTACAGACGCCAGCACATCAAGATACCCGAAACTGTCAAATTTTCCCAATCAACTTTTAACCTTATATATTTCAGCGATTAAGTTGAAAATCTATTAAATAAATTTGACAGATTGTAGTAGCTTGATGTGCTGGCGTCTGTACCACTAAAGGAGTTAATTTTCGCCTATTTATCACGTTTTCATCCCTTGTAGTTTCAGTTATCCCTATTATAGCTCTCTTATTGCTTTATTATACCTCTTAACCCATTCTGTAACTCTGTTTTACCGCCACTAAACAAATTAAGGTTATAAAAAAGTGTGCCCAATTCGGGGGTATAGTAGAGTTATAGCGCGCTCTAACTCCGAATGCGTAACACTTATTTATAACTTTAGGATCTGGTTAGCGCTCTAATATATTTACTATAACTCTTATCTTAGCGCCTAAATGTTAGTTGGGCAGCTAAATGGTTGGTTTTGGATGTGTGAAAAAAATCACAGTAGTAGTTTATTTACCGAAATTAAAAGGAAAACATCACAGCTAAGTACGCTTCAAGTTAACGAGTAATAATCGACCAACTTAACTTTGCAGTTGCAAAAACATGTTTTCCCATACATTTCGTGTGTCCGTTTCGACCGCGCGACCATGGCGTTTTTTTTAAATAAAAACCATCCCAAGTTTTTGTAAAAAAATGTAAAAGTCGATTCCCAAAAACCATAAATTTGTCAAAGCAATGGTTAAAAAGTTATAAGGGTTTGAACGTGGCCGCGCCATCGAAACGCGGCGAACCGCGCGGCCATGGAGATCTTTAAAACTAAGCGTCGCAGAGACCTGAAATTTTGGGACTTTATTTTGGTTTTTGGGAATCGACTTTTACATTTTTTTACAAAAACTAGGGATGGTTTTTATTTATAAAAAACGCCATGGCCGCGCGGTCGAAACGGACACACATTTCGTATGGGAGATTGTTGTTAATAAGTAAGATTCTGTAAGATGCCTTCATCATAATATTATTATCAACCGATATGAGTTAATTTTAGGAAGCGTTATGGAGTGAAAAATGATGATGGAAGTTTCAGTACATGATTCTGAACCCCCTTGTGTTGAAATTTTTCTTTGGTATTTTTTTTTTAATTTGCTGTTTCATAGAAAAGTGCAATACCTACGAGGTCAAAGTGTATGGAACAGCATTTTTTTTTGTTAATAACCGACGAAAAAATTCAACACAGGGGGGTTCAGAATAGGGGTGGGTCGTTACGTGATTTTTGTGAAACGTAACGTAACTAGTGACTTCGAGGACGTCACCGGTTTTGAAAACTAGTGATTTTAGTAACTAGTTATTTTTCAAATTCTGTTCTCATTGAAGTGTTACTGTTATTTGCGAAACGATAATGTAAATGGTTACCTACGTAATACGTTACATAACTCAAGCTTGTTTCGTTTCACTCTTTTCATTCGATCACTGCATTGTGATGGAACTAGTTACAAAAATCACGTGTTTGTGTGTGACTCGAAACTAGTTATTCCGTTACATGCCCCGTAGCCAGTTATTGTAACTAGTGACGTTAAATAACGCCCATACCTAGTTCAGAATCATGTACTGAATCCATGGTAACAGTTTTCGCGTCGATGTCCCTGCCACCCTGTATACTTACTGTTTTATCCATAGACAGATTTAATTTTGATTATTCTACTCTTTGTTCATATGACAGGTTTTGTCACATCCAGCAATAATACATCTTTCCGTTGAACTAATACACAAAATAAATATTTACGGTACTGGTTCATCCTACTTAAATAAACTTCCAAATAAATTGGTACCGACCTACCTATAAGTACCCTATTGTAATAACCCGTACCTGTTCATAGTGTCTTGTGTATGGTGTACGATTCTTGTATTGTAGTCTACAGTGAATATTCCCACCAGCCATGGTACAAAGCGTGTTGAACTATTATTGCCTGACTTCGAAAACATGTTGTTTCTGCGTCACACTCAAACTGGGCACGATCCTCATCGCCCTGGCAGGATTTGTGCCGTGTATAGGACTTATATATGCTTTTAGTGCTGGGAAAGATATGCTCGTAGACTACGGAGTACATCCAGTGGTGGCTGATGTAATTCTTCATTTGTATGGAGTACTTGGAGTACTGTTGGGCGCTGTAAACGTTATACTCATTGCGGCGTCAATGTCATATAACGAGAAGCAAATACTTCTATACTTATGGTTCGCCTGTGTATACTTCTTGCTGGACTTCGGTAGTATACTAGTCGTATGTTTATCTGCAATCATTCACGGAAACTATTCATTCGGTTTTTCTATATTCTTTTTAGAAACTTTCTATTGGATTTTTTTATACATATATGTGTTTCCAGTTATAAACGGGTTCAGGAAAAATATACATACCATCGTGATATTTTTGGAATGAAAATGAAAACTATTATTATAACAAAGATGGTGGTTTTAGTAAGACATGTTTTCTTTCGGCTTGAAAGAAAACATGACTTTTAAAAGAATAAATTACTAATGATTTTAAATCACCAGAGCGCTCTGTGTTGTAGTTGTAAATATGAAACTAGTGACGAATAGGTACCTGTTGTTTTTTTTAAATTAGGTTAGGTTGATAAAGTTTTAATTTAAGGGGGCGCCCAATAGTCCACTAGCAACGAAGCAACAAAATTCGATCTAAAGAAAAGCGACCACATTCCTCTAGATCGTATTTTGCTGCTTCGTGTCTCAATATGAAACTTTGTAAAAGGTATTAGAAAATTCTAGACACACTTACCTAGGGTCCTTACTAGCCGTTATTCATAATTCCTTCTCAGTGAGGAGATAATGTTTTTTTAAAGGTGTGGCGCTAGTGGACCATTGGGCGCCCTCTTAAGCAATCTTTCACAATATTTGCACTTAAGAACTTTGGAACATTAAAGTAGTTCACCAGTAGGTACACCTCTGCCTAACCTCTTTGGAACTACTGGCTCGATGTTAGTATCTACACTCCCGGACTCCATAACCGAGCCACCGTGCAATTTTTATGTTTTTAGGCCTAAAAATCAACATAATGAGAAGTAGAGAAAAGTTTTTAGGCAGTTTAGAACCTGACGTATCTGTCGCAGGCAGATTAAATGATTCGTCATTTTACAAACGGCGCCGTCCGTTTACAAACGCTCGCGGTTATGCAAAATGCCTAAGGCAAATTGGCAACTCGTTCAATTGTAATAATTTCGACATTAATTGTTAATTGCAGGGTGACCATCATAAAACACAGGTTGGAAAAATGATACGTACTTTATTCCAGAAATCAGGTAGGTACCTAATGATGTCACCGTAAAATTGTGAGAACCGTTAGTTTATAATTTATCGGTATTATTTCCGTTAAATTATAAACAATCGAAAAATTGTTAACTGGGTGAAATGGGTTAGGTTAGGTTAGAACTGTGACCAAACGCGCGCGAGCCGAGCGAGCAGAGCGAGCGGTGCCGCGGCAGCGGCCGGCGAACGCTACTTCCAAGTTGGGCTATTTAGTATTAGCGCAAGGTGCGTTACGTCGCGAGCAAGTTCAAACTTGCTACCAGTTCACAATATTTGTCGGTATTATTTCCGTTAGATTATAAACGATCGAAAAATAACGCATTAAATTGTAATTTTTTTGTTGCAGTTTACAATTTTGTACCAATAATATTCCGCAGGAGTCCTCTGAGCACCAGATTCCATGGACACCTTACGTTTTTTACGTGCCGGATAACTGAATACTTCAATTTGCCGCGTCATTTTGTAAACCGCGGCGGCGTTTGAATTGTCCATCATTATGTTGTGGCATATTGTAAAGTGACAAAGCAATTTACATTTTGCCTTTGGCATAACTGCGAGCGTTTGTAAACGGACGACGCCGTTCCTAAAAAGCGGAATCATATAAATTGCCTGCGACATATCTACCATCATTTCGACAACACAGCATTGTTCTAAATTAGAATTCACGAATTTGAAAAAGAGAAGAAAATCGGAGTTTGGTCGCTCTGAAAGAAACAAGCTTTGATTAGAGCATGTCTTCAATAGTTATTTCGTTATTTGTTTTGTTTTGCATAAAAATATGTAGTGTCGAAATTGTTTTTCATTATTTTTAAATCCATTCTGACGTTCAGATTATGGATACTACACCTGAAGTAGCCTAAATGATAGTGAGTGGCTTTAAAACCACTTTTTTTTTTGTTTGTCCTACCTTTATTTAAAAAGATACGAGACCTTTAAACAAAAATATGCAGGGTGGCTCGATTCAGGTGTCCGGAGTGTATTAACATAGCCATGATTTTGGAGAAATATGATCAAATTTTAGGTAAGTATCTACTAGAGATCGGAGACTAGCTAGGGTGTATCGAGGCAATAAAAACGCAGATAGGTACATTTTTCTATTTGATGTCTTCTTTACTTCAAAATGTATAATATTATCCGGCAGTGATGTACTATTAATCACATTTCATTTATTACCACCCAAATGCCTATTTAATGTGCTGATAAATAATACTAAATAATTGAATTGCACTACTGGAAGGCAAAGCCTTAAATTACACATAGGTAATGCACATTTTCGTGCCTCGTTAGGTAAAGGTCGGATTACACTCCTCCCTGTACTTATATAAATCTTACATAATAAGTCTTCGCATTATAATACTTTTCCTGTAAAACATACTACGGATGATACGAAGACTACGCATGTCGTGTAGCCCCTACGAAGACTACGCAGGCCACGTAGGCACTACAAAAACTACGCAGGCCTCATAGGAGCTACGAAGACTACGCAGGCCGCGTTAGTCGCTACGGAGACAACGAGCGCTTCGTAGGCGCTACGCAGGCCGCGTAGCCGCTACGAAGAATACGCAGGCCGCGTAGGCGCTACGAAGACTGCACGTCGCGTAGCGCTGTAGAAATTGCGCGCTGCGTAGACGCTACGAAGACTACGTACGCCGCTTACTGGTCACACGAACGCTTTTATGTACATTATTGGTTTCAATAAAAACTTTTTACAAAAATAAAAATATCCAGCATCCAAAAACGTTTTACATATTGCAAAATAACTTTAGTTTCGGAAGTCGGTGGCTTTGGTTATTTTGTTTGAAACGTTGTTTGCCACCGAACAAAGTTTCCGACAAATTGAGAACCTCCTCCTTTTTTGAAGTCGTTTGAAAATGGTGTCTCACCAAGTCACTGTTTATTGCAAGAAAAAAAATTAAGTAAAATTGGTTCACTAAACCCGACCTCACTCATTTATTAAAGCTATTACATATTTATAGTTATTACTATTTACTTACTATAGTAGATTATGACTACAGATTTTTGAGATTCTATAGATATCTTCAGGTATCTGGTACGTATTACGTCTAGGGGGCGTAATTAAATATATCTAGCAAAATATTTACGTAAGACCCATTTACCTCCTTACATCTGCGTAAGTTCAATCAATTGCATTTTATTTTAATTGAATAAGTAAAACATTTTACTTTAGTTATTTCTCTTGTTTATACTTCACGTTGCTGACTAGAATTTTAAATTAGAACACTGTGTCAAATGGAAGGATTTATCGATACCTACGACACGACAACTAAGTATTTGCACTTGTATAAGGTATCATAATTTCTAGCACGTAGTTCTAGTTTCGCAAGTACTTAACTAGTAAGTAAATATTGACATTATGGCAAAGTGAAAGCCAGTGGCAGCCATTGCTCAGCATATTACAAAGTTTGGTCCATAGCGTTCAATGTCATCATATATGTAAGTACTTACAGCAGTATCTTATTTACAACTAGTGGGCATATCAAAATCACATCGAGGTATACAAAAGTATACGAGAAAGAACAGAATATATATCATCTAAAGTAGAAGAAGGGAAAAGCAGATGTTTCAGTGTTTCTCTGTTGGCTGCACAGCATATGCTGGGTAGTAACAACATCACCCTTCCGAAGCGCGTGGAATCTTTGGCAGCGCAATGTTTCTGTAAGAGCACTAGGAACTGGTCCTGCAGCATCTCGACGTGAGCAGATGTGTTCTCCGTGGATTCTGCGTTGAGGAGAAACAATAGTCTGTTAATTAACGTTTAAAAAAAACAGTGGCACTCCGAGAGTGCCGACAGAAGTGAAAACTGGTACAAGATCACCTTGATGAAAGAAAAATATTTGTATAGAACATTGGTCCGTAACCTTATCTAAATAAAGAGCACGACCGCGTTTCCAAAACCTTTATAGTAGAAATACTTGCACGTAACATTGATCCGTAACGTCATATAAATAAAGAGCACAATCGCGTTTACAAAAATGAGGTGTCGGTAACGGTGTCGCGAGTTCAATTGTTTTTTCCCATCTCAAAAATGCCCATTTGTACAATGCCTACTAAAAAGGGGCTCTGGAACAAAACTCATCTGCAGCTAATGCAGAAGGCCAGAACTAACGATTTAATAAGAGGATAATTATTACGCAAATGTACATAATGCTGGTTTCAGGCGACTTTAAGAGATATGACGGGTGCGATAAATTACTAACCTGTACGAAACAATAACGTAGATTTCATCCAGTCATACTCCGACCTGTCTAGTCGACACTGAGATAATCTTTTTAACAGATATGTTAACTTCTTTACTTCTTCCTTGATATGAGGCCGTTTCAACGTTACTGTCGATACATCGTTATCTAGAAATTCGTAAAAAATAACAAGTATGTACTTTGGTTTGAACTGAAATAATATATTTTCGATTTTATTTGAGTTAGGTACTTCAATGGTATACCTTCTTCGAAGTAGAAAGAGTATTCTGCTGCAGTTAGGATGAACAGTTCCTTCCATTTGCTGTGCAGTAGGCTAGTTTGTTCAGAGGGTTTCATATGAACGAACGATCCTACTCCGTGCAGCCATTTTATAGACGCGACTAAAATTTTCGCAGCCGCCCCGCACAGCTCCTCATCTAGTTTCCAAGTATCGAAACAGTACTTTTTAAAATTCGATGTCATTTCTGTAATTCCATCTAAACTGCCTTTGTTGCCATCAATAAGGTGTATGGCTTTATGACGGTCGTTGAGGTAATCGACGAATGTGTAAGGTTTATATTCTAAAGTTTGGGTCCGTCTCTCTGACATTTTTGATACAATATGCGCTGGAGGTTCAAAGTTGCTTGGAGAGTGGGGAGTGGCTTTTCTTGTATCTATGGACAAATTTTGACTTTATATTATTGTTCTTTCGCCCCCCTTTTGTAGCAAGATGTAAGAAAAATAAATATTAACGAAGGAGCGCTATCCTTGCCAGCCTTTATGATACACAAAAATAAACATCTACAGCCGCTTGAGTATAACTGCGCGGAGCAAAGTGACATGATAGTCGCAGATAGTAGAAGTCGCAGAGCTTGATAGACGTTAATAATTAATCTGCCTACAATTTAATATTACATGCATGCAAACTTTCAATTAAACATACATGCAAGCACAAACCTTCTTTATCAACGGCGTCTACTTGACAATCAGTTTTGCAAGCCTCTTCAGTGCTCGAAACTTCATCTTCTTTAATCTTTTCTGAGAGTTGCGTGTCTGGTTTTTCTATATAAAAGAAAACAAAGAAAAATTAAAATGTTCAAATATTCAGAATGTACTCTTATGTCTTGATTTTTATGTTTTAGCTATGATATAACTCACTTTCTAAGGAATGTGAACAGCCAGCAGTTATGACGGGTGGATACAAAATGTTAGTCGGTATATATGCAGGATGTGGAACTGGATAATGAAGCGATGCCGAGAACAGCGGAATCTTGAAAGGATTGAGTGGACTGAGTGCATTGACATGAGTGCTCAGGAGTGGGTTCAACTGAGGAGCGTCGGACGACATCGCGTCCGGAAGTCTCGCCGGAGGGAAGTCTTGAAACGACGATCGGTCCAGGAACGAGTTGTGTACATTTGCTTCGGGGAGGGACACCAGGCCATTGTACGTGTGTAGAGGGGGGAAGGCGGACAGTGCCAAGGGGGTGGGGGCGGGGATGAAGGGTTGTTGTCGCGTGAAGTTGTAGCCGAGTTTCTGTAGCGCCATGTGGTGCTGGGCGGCGACGGACGGACGCGGCGCTCGCTCGTGTTGAACTGCTGCAAGCCCGCAACATCGATTAGATACTCTTACAATACAAATATGACATGTACTTACACGTACTAATACTAAGGGTTAAGGTTACGACCTAGGACTAAAACATACCTATTTGTTGATAATTGTTTAATCGGTCTGCTACTCTTGCTTTGCGGATAGAGAAAAACTGTTGATTTTTATTTAGTTATTTATTACTTACCCATATATGTATTAAGTACATTGACAGGCGTACAGTATTTATTAAAAGACAGTTTAATGCCATCAGGGACTAATTCACCGAGTGGTGCACCTCAGGCATCAGTATAGCTGAATAGGTACAGTACCGACCAAAAGTCCATGAGCAATCTCACAAAGCAATAGACTGACGCTTCGGTTTGACTTACGACCTTCTTCTATAAGTTGTTACAATACTGTAGACAGGCACATTACACACACACACTCACTTTGTCTGCAACCAATGACTAGTTCAATAATCATCATTCGTTTTTAGTTTCATTCGTCTTGTTCACATAAATATTTTCATTAGCAGGTAGACCACAAAAAACTAAGTAAATTATTTCGATTTCTGTGGGGTAGATGCAGTTTGTTAGAACTTTGTTGGTTCGTGGATAATATTGGTGACGAGTATTTAGCGCAGTGTTGTGGTTATTATTTTCAAAAAGCAGGCATAAAATATATTGAAGAGATCAGATCAGATCAGAGAATATTATTGCGCTGCGTAAAAGTGAAGTGAATATCTAATGAAACCGGACTAAGTGTGAGTGTTATCATTTATATATTTCATATTTTACTAAACATAAATCTTAATCAAGGGTATTGTTGATAGAACAGAGGTATTGTTGAGACAGAAGATGCCTTTAAAGTTTTAAATTCATTGTGAGGTTTAATTCGATTAGTGAATAATAAATAATAAGGTATTATGTGTAATAAAAACAATGTTTTTCTTTGTTCTAGAGAAATACTGTGAGGGTTAAGAGATATGAGGAAGGGGCTTATTATCGAGTAGCAGCGACGTCAAATGGTGAATGAAACAAATGGTTTCATACCAACGAGACATTTTGCTGAATTATTAAAAACACGTCATTATGAACCGTTCGCCGTGCACTCTGAAGGCTTGCATCACTGAAGACCAGCTAGAAAACCGTTTTTGACCTTAAAATATTGACCGTACCAACTTAATAAACAACAGATTCGTTATTGCATGAATTTATGGTAACGAATTTTTTAAGCACGTTTCAATAGGGTGTTTGTCGTATTTCTTGCAGATATACCGAAATTGTTTAATATTATTTTAGTAATAGTATTATTTTAGGATTAAAATTTGAGGTTTAGTTTCAATCTTCTTTTCGTAAAGAAAATGAATACTTAAGCTTTAACCTCAATAACAACCAATATTTACTAAAGTCAAATAAAATGTAAAATAATTAATACAAATAAAATATAAACAAACTGCCCATATTTAACCTTAAAATTACCTATTCTGTAAGTAGTTTTTTATATTTTAAGTAGTCTAATATTCTTATTTATTACTTAATTACTTCGACCATGATCAAAGCTTAATATTTATGGTGAAAAAATCCATTAAAAATTTAAAATATTTCATAATTTAAATATGTCAAAATAATACAAACTGCTTCTAAGTTTCTTGACATCTATTTCACATCTTATTCAGCTGAAGTAATGATAAATAATTGTAGCAGTTTATTAACTTATGTAAAATAAATATAACGAATAAACATATTTTTTTAAATTTTGTTATCATATATCACGCATTTTTATTCTAAAACCTTTATTGCAATAACAACATAAAAAAGCAGCAATATTTAAAAAATATTATTATCGAAAACAAAAATAATAATATTTGCAAAAAACCGCACTGTGTTTCACGAGATTAGAACCTGAGGCAGTTTGAATTCCATACCAACGCTTAACGCTTTCTGCTATCTGCACTTGTTAAGTTACTATCGAATTTTAGCAATGCCATTAACTGGTCAAGTTCACGCGCATAGTGCGTGTGTGCTAGCATGTTTAAAGCGACGGAAATATATTGTTGTTTCGTGTAACTGCGTTATCTGTGGTGTGTGTATCGTGTTGCTTACACATACAAATGTACGAGCTATACCGCGTGTTCACAGCAATACGACTCTTAGCGTGCTCATGCACTTTTGAGCGCTTACTGTACATAATCATCATCAATTTTGACGAAGGTAAATATTTTCAGTTTTCATATTCTATGTAGCTATGTAGTACCTAGGTACTTATTAATTATAAACGCCTCTATATTGATTCCGCCCATATTTATTTTATGATGGGGCTTGACTACTTTTTAATTAAGTGTCAGTTAGCAATCATAAATGAATAAACATCTGAAATCTGATGGCTAAAGTAGTAAGTGATAGGCAAACAACTCAACACCACTGCTATAAGCCAAGGGGAGTGAGGCGTTATAATAGAGGCGAGGACGGGCGCGACGCGACGGCTTAACGACGCGGGTGCGAAGCCGCAAACGATCCGTGGTGCGGCCCGCAACCCGCAATCAATTTCATATGTAAATAAATATCTGTGAGAACCACGGCTGCCGATGACAGCTTGTCTTTACGATACATTGTTTACTTTTCGCCACAATTTTGTTTACTGAAATCTATAACTTATCGCTCTTAAAATATCATATACTTAAGAGTTGAGTAAAAATAATTCAGATTTTTATGTGAGTATGCGAATTAACCACGATTATTATCATGAAAACACATGGTGTCAAGCCTGGGTCTAGTCGGGAAACCCTATAGTTCCTAAGGATGAGGAAATTCCGATACAATGTTCGAGACGAAATGTATGAATACCTACTGAAGCCAAAACCTACCTATTTCTAAATTTATGTCTGTAATTTGTATAAAGAATATTATATCTATCTATCTGAAGTACCTAAGTAAAGCCGTACAAATGTTTCACACTCTCAAAAATCATAATGACACTAAAATGATCTGTGCCAAAGGCAACAGAGCTTTAGGAAAGCCTAAGTACCTACAATTAAAAATTACTAGTAATTATACTGCAAGTCATTACAAAACCATATTAAAATTAACAAGGTACTTGTAAAAATCTCGTCGTTTTCCCTCATAGAAGACGAGCTCTATTTCGATTTGTATGAAATTGTTGATATTTGACTTCGTGAGAGCGTAAACCTGCGTGCTGACATGAAAGGGACGTGGAAAGCTCGTCTTTGTCTGCCCCTGCGTTTTTTCTCACTCACCACTTACTAACACTTGTGTACCGCAAATACTTCAGATGTTTCCTAATGGAAAAGACATGCTGCGAAGGAGCCACCCTGGATAAATACTTTATTGGGACAAGTGCTCGCCCGTGTTCACTATTGATTACCATTAATATCGCTCCGATTTTACTTTTTACTGGTTAAAATATTCGGCATTGGATAGAAAGCGTTATGAATAAAACAAATAGGTTTATAGCAGTCAAATCTAGCCTAAAGTCTCTGCTCAAGTCTTTCTATAAAATTAATTCTAGAGCTTGAAAAATATTAAAAACCTTTTTTACGAAAAATACAACCGACTTCCAAACTACAAAGTGAAAAATTAAAGTCATTTTTCACTTTGTAGTTTGGAAGTCGGTTGTATTTTTTGTAAAAAGTTTTTTGTCACTTTTTAGGGTTCCGTAGTAAACAAGGAACCCTTATAGTTTCGTCATGTCCGTCTGTCCGTCTGTCTGTCTGTCTGTCTGTCTGTCTGTCTGTCTGTCTGTCTGTCTGTCTGTCTGTCCGCGGTCTAGCTTCAAGACTATTAGTACTAGAAAGTTGTAATTTGGCATGGGTATACATATTAATCATGTCGACAAAGTAGTAAAATAAAATTATGAAAAATATTTTTTTTAGGGTACCTCCCCTACACGTAAAGTGGAATGTTTTTTTTTTTTCTATCCCTTGGTGTGGGGTATCGTTGAAAAGGTCTTTTAAAAACATTGTGAGTATGTTAAAACCATGTTTGAATTCAGAGATCCGTTTGCGAAATATTAAGCTTTAAAGTGCACATTTTTGTTAGAGTCAAGTGTCCCCCCCCCCCCTTCCTGCTAAATGGTTGGTTTTAGATATGTGAAAAAATTCACGGCAGTAGCTTATATAACGAATTTAAAAGGAAAACTATCAGAGCTGAGTAGGCTTTACAAGTTAACGAGTAATAATCGACCAAATTAGATTTGCGGTTGTAAAAACATGTTCTCCCATACATTCTGTATGAAAGATTTTTTTTTCAACTACAAAGTTAAGTTTGTTCTTGGGATAAATTCATCCCAACTACGGAACCCTTCATTGTGCGTGGTCTGACATGCACTTGGCAGGTTTTTTGTTGTTAGATTGGCACAACTGTTTTCCATTTTGGCGCGGAGTTTGAGTTGCATCTGTCATTTAGATTAAATACAGTGCTGTTTTTAGTTAGATCGTATCTAGTGTGTATTGCGAATTTCATAATGGACAAAAACATCGAACAAAGAGTTTGTCTTAAATTTTGCATCGCCAATGGAATTTCGTGTTCGGAGTCACTGAAAATGTTACAGAAGGCTTACGGTGAAAGATGACCAATCCAGACAAACATAACACATAAAACATAACATCACGCCTTGTTTCCCCGAAGGGTTGGGCAGAGGTGTCCCTGTAGCAGGTACACCCACATTTCGCCAGTTATGTTTAAGTCCCATGTAATACAGACCTGTTTACTAGAATATCATTTTATCACAAACGAACTTGACCACAGACCAATAACTAGTGCGTAAAAAGGTCTCATTCAGCATTGATGCAAAAAGTGTTTTTTGTATTGCACCAATCATATTTAACCACATACCTAGTTCAATTAAAGAATTAAACATAAACTTATTTAAGAAAAAGCTTAAATCTTTACTATTGAATAAAGCATACTACCTACAGCATTTCGGAATTTTTGACAGACAAAATGCTATGACTGTTTTTGGCCGTAGTTGGTACTCAACATTGCACGTGTAATTTTTTGTTTCCTTTTAATTATTACATTACATTTTCTCTCTTTTTCTTTTAACTTTATTTAAATATTGACGTAGTAAACTTATTTTTTCTTTTTGACATGTATATTTTTCTTATCATTTATTTTGAGAAAGTCAATTAACATCGTTTGATTAATGTACTTATGTTATCAATATTTTGTATCAATGACATCCATGAATACCTTCTGGTATAACATAGCGCGCTTGTGATTTTTTTTATAACTACTATTTTATTGTACCTACCTATATTAACAAATTATTAAATGATTATAATTACAAAGCGTTCAAAAGCGGTCGAGATATGCTGGAAAATTTGCCTCGCCCTGGTAGGCCATCAACGTCTTCAACTGAAGTTAATATCGCAAAAGTGAAGGAAATAGTAAATGAAAATCCTCATTCAAGTTTGAGAGAGATAGCCGCTGAACTTTCTGTGTCTCACGAGTCGATCCGTATCATTTTAAATAATCACTTGGGTATGAAACATGTTGCCGCTCGGCTAGTCCCAAAAGACCTGAATTTTCTCCAAAAACTCAATCGCATAAGAGTCGCTGAAGACATGCTGGAACGAGTCAATTCCGATCCAACATTCATGAAACGCATTGTTACTGGTGACGAGACGTGGGTTTACGAGTTTGACATGCAAACTAGTCAACAAGCTTCGGAGTGGCGCCTTCCAACTGAACCGAAACCGAAAATACCACGCCAAAGTCGATCAAAAGTCAAAGTCATGTTGACTGTTTTCTTTGACTATCGCAGTGTTGTGCACTTGGAATTCTTACCGGAAGGTCAAACAGTAAATAAAGTATATTATTTGAGCGTTATGCGGCATTTAAGAGAGCAAATTCGACGAAAAAGGCCAGATTTGTGAAAAGAAAATTCTTGGATTTTGCACCACGATAATGCGCCTTCGCACGACTCCATCATTGTGAACGAATTTTTGACCAAAAACTCAACAAATACCATCGAGCAACCACCATCTTTTTCTTAAACTCAAATTACCACTTCGTGGCACCCGTTTTCATTCGATAGAAGACATAAAGAAGAATTCGCGGCGAGAACTAAACTCAATTCCGGAAAAAGCGTTTAAAAATGTTTTGATGATTGGATTATTCGTTGGCGTAAGAGCATCATTTCTGAAGGAGCATACTTTGAAGGTGATAAAATAAATTTAGATGAATAACTAACATTTTGTGTATTATTGATCTTTTCCCGGTACTTTTTTGACAGAGTACCTAGTATCTGACGTATGTCTAACACAAATACAAGACTACAAAATTTACATGACCGGTGCTGGCCAAACAACACAACACAATACAAACAAATACAACAAACAAACAACACAACACAAAACACACACAAACACACACAACAACACAACACAAAGACAAAAGACAACACAAAAACAATGACGATGATGATTTGGTACAAATGGTTTGCATGCGAATCGACCTTGCAAAATACGCGGCCACACTGCTTTTGGGTCAGAAATACTCTATTAAAGTCTAAAGAGCCATCCGGTAATGGAATTCCATATTGTAGGTTGGAAGCTACGTATCCATGTAAAGCATTCGATTGACAGGAGATTCATAAACATTCCGTTGTTTTGTTACAATAACATAATTATGCTCATTTTATCTACTTATGTGTAATTTCTGTGAGATTGTGTTATGGTATTGGTATTGAATGAAATAGTTAATCTGTATCTAATTATAATGTTTTTGTGGTCTTCTTCTTTTCGTGTGGTTAGTGACTAACCTGTTGTCAGAGTTTTAAAGCCGCCCATGGTCGCACACACACGCACACGCACATGGCATGCCCGTGGTTTTGTGGTAAAATCGAATTATTCTAGTCTTGTCTATATTCACTTTTAAATTATTATCCCTAGCCATTGATGATATTTGATATAAGAAATACAGAAGAATACGAAACGCAGTTTTACCAAAAAACAAACCCACTGCCTCAGGGTCTACTTTGCTGCTAATTCGCTAAAACTACAAAGTTTAGATCGAAGTATACATAGGAACAACCATAATGTATTATTAACAATATCTGGATGACCCCTGACTTGCTCGGTTTTTTTTTAACGACGTTTTCTAAAAATGAAACCTAGGTAGATCGATTTATCACCCCCGAAACCCCCTGAATACAAAATTTCATGAAAATCGTTGGAGCCGTTTCTGAGATTCAGATTATATATATAAACATGAATTGCTCGTTTAAAGTCATTAGATAAGTATATTTATGGGAACAACAACCCTCCTGTCAGTAGGTACACACATCTACATATCAAGCTATACATTTCCAGCATAAGCTGACCTCTCATTGTACGGAAATCCTATACAATGCGAAATCAGCTTATTCTGTAAATGTATAGCTGGATATGTAGCCGTGTGTACTACTAGTGAAGTTAATAGAAATAAACGATTCGACAGATGTTGACAACCGCTGAAAGCCGCTGTTCATTTCACTTACACCTCATCTCATTATGTCCAGGAAATACCAAATAGCTTAGATTGGCTCTACCTACACTAATGGGACTACAAAGATTTTTCTACAAAGTACGGGTGGGCCACGCGCGACCAATGGGAGCTGGTAGCGGTATACGCTTCTAATGAAATGCATAAATAAACAATAAAAAAGTGGTGGCACTCCAGGAGTGCCGACAGAAGTGAAAACTTGAAAAAGATTGCCTTGGTGGAAGAAAAATACTTGTAAGCAACATTGGTCCGTAAAGTTATCTAAATAAAGAGCACAATCGCGTTTACAAAAAAAACTTCAGAAACCTTTAAAGTAAAAATACTTGCATGGAACATTGATCCGTAACGCAATATAAATAAAGAGCACAATCGCGTTTACAAAACCTTTAAAGTAAAAATACTTGCATATAACATTGATCCGTAAAGTAATATAAATAAAGAGCACAATCGCGTTTACAAAAATGAGATATCTTCAGTGTCGCGAAATCAATGGTTTAATCCCATCTCAAAAATGCCCAAAGCGGCCTAAAGAAGTTTTCACTTTAAAAAAACCAAGATATAAATAATTCTGACTAAAAACTCACCATCTTTCTTCATATTGACTCGTAGACACTTGGAAAAGCGGCACGCCTGACATTGGTTCCGCCGCGTCACATCCACCACACAGCGCCCATTTTCTTTACAAACGTAGTCCAAATTACTGGGTACAGGAAATAACACGTTACACTGTGAAAGTCACTGGAAATACTTACATGTTGCAGACGACGTGTATTGTCAGTGTTGTAATACATAGACCTACAATTGAGCGTAAATACCGTATTGTTAAATACGCCTACAATAGTTGTATATTGTCGTTTAAATTATTAATGGTGATAGGGGTGTTACGTAACCATTTGTTGTTGTTTATGCAACAACGACTTAAATTGAACTTTACAGCGTGAAGACTTAAAAACGTTACTCAATAGAGTTCTTATAACTAATAAAAATGATTGGCATGTCGATAATTTATTCACTGATAGCATATTTACTGGAAACTTGATTAGGCTTTTAGAAACAATTGAAATATTCTGGGATAATTAATAAATAATGATCACCGTCTTATGCTTCTCTTGAAAAACCCTCTACAGCCGTCACACGAAGCTACCCCGTAGTGTTTCCCTGAAGCTTTGTCCCCGCACACGCGACACAAAGTTTCCTTTGCCTCCATACTCCTGTAATTCTGTGTTTAAATTCAATAAATATCATTAAAAATCAGTCACGTTCAAAAGTTCATACATTTCTTTACATAAAAATAGCGCTTAATCTTTTTTATTTCCCATTTTTTCTATTAATTTATTTAGAATATTAAGAAGAGCATATGTCCCAGGCCATTTGACCATTTCCATTCCTATCTATTCTTGTCAGTTTATACAGAGGCATGTGGTTACAAACTTTGGATTGTTTGTGTTATCAGAGGCATCAGGCAATTTCTTACATTTACTTCTACTACAGAATGAGACGCACTTGGTTATGTTATTGCAATTCTGTTTTTTTTTCAATCTATTGTATAACGATTAACAATAAAAGCCATCATGGTAACTCCAAACTACATATATAGTTTTATGAAGTATACAGTATCATTTTTACCTAATGTAGTTTAATTACTTACTACTCTCCATTAGGTAAATTATTCTCATGACATGATAGATATGATAGGAAATA
This sequence comes from Agrochola litura, assembly GCA_949152395.1. Lineage (NCBI taxonomy): Eukaryota > Metazoa > Arthropoda > Insecta > Lepidoptera > Noctuidae > Agrochola > Agrochola litura. Next base: position 9,943,805 of record OX424491.1, on the reverse strand, counting down.
GAAACAGTGTTAATAACAACAACTGTAACTTACGGCGTCCTTCAAGGTAGCACACTAGGACCCGAACTATTTTAAATCTACGGAAATCTTTACGTTCAATTATATTTTCAGGATGAGCCTCCCAGCTGTAAAATGTATGCAGATGATGACAACGTGATCTTCGTTTCTATCAAATGGAACTTACAGAAGAATATTTATCAAGCACTAAGTATCTGATCGATGAAACCCTTGTTATAAAATCCTAACTTCCTAACTATATCCCAACTAATATTATAAATGCAAAAGTGAGTTTGTTTGTTTGTTACGCTTTCACGCTAAAACGGCTGAAGGGATTTGGATGAAATTTGGCACACAGATAGACCATGACCTGGGTAAGGACATGGGCTACTTTTTATCCTGGAACGCAGACAAAGTCACGGGCAACAGGCATCAGCTAGTGATCTTATAATATTTAGACTTAGCAAAAACTGTCCATAATGCTAATTTGCCGAAGCAAAGGTCACTAAAACTTGAAGAAAAAGGATTTTTGTTTTTGGAGTGCCTGAAACAATGTATATGGAAGAGCACTGCAGTTTTGACAGCGATTGTGAAAACTAACCCTGCATACTCTCACATTGTTCTATAATCGACTGGTATAAGTTTACATGCAGCCGGAGTAGACTAGCTTACGACTGCTACGACACCATGACATGCTGTACCTATGTAATGTACAATGAGACACAATGACATGCGACATAATCGATAAATAAGAATGACTTTCGAAATATATTTAAAAAGTACTCAAAAATATCAATGGTTTCTTTATAAAAATATGCAGGATGTATCTCATTTTTTTATACAATAACGTAATCAAATCATCTGCAAAACCCAATATGCACCCTTGTAAGGATATTATAAAGTTTGAAAGAATATCGCTACGTCACCGACGGCAGGCATTAATAATCGATTGATTATTCAAATGCGAAGGAGGCCAGGAGTGCGACATTATATTGTAAAGTATAAAAAATAACTCTTCGGTTGTCAGCACAGATAAATGGGATTTTGATAGAGGTGTTATCAAATTACCACATCGTCATATCGCGTACGTTAGCGTCATGTCGCGTGACACTCGTGTTGTTATTTTGATGATGATGATGTAGTTATAGGTACCTATAGGAGTGGTACATGCATGCAGTATTTGACATAATACATACCTACTGATGTTTTTATAGAATACGCTTTGGGCATATCAACATGTATTTTCATATTAAATGTATCTATGGCAGACTTTTGACCTTATTATTCATTGTCGTTTATTAATTATTACACGACTGTCCAAAAAGGAGTATAATGTTTTCAGGGTTCATGTATGTATGTGAGTTTCTTTGTGCCACCATAACTTTTAAATGCCTAAACAGATTTGGATGTATGGGGTATCGTTAGAATTAGAATCCTTACATAATCCCGAGTGACATAGGTAGGCTATAGTTTTTTTTTTTTTTTAATACTTCAGAATGGCGGCAGTGAGAGTATAAAACCACCTTCAGCGCTTAAATAAAAAAATAAAAAACCACCTTAGATGACATGTTTTAAAATAAAACTTGTCAGTAAAAAGTATTAAATAAAAATAAATAATTTAAAAAACTGCTCTATCAAAAAACGATCTAAAAAGTAAATAAAAAACTTTTCACTACTTTTTAATAATAAAATGTTTTTATTTACTTTTTAGTTCGTTTTTATTCAATTTAATTCCATCCATGCATTTACCTCAGTATAACATCGGTATCAGGTGAAAAGGAATTTCGGATATCTACACTACATCTGACACTAGTACCTACGTCAGATAAGTTATACTTTCGTAATATAATAGTTCTAAAGTCCCCAGTAACTGCCTGCTGCCATGCTCAACTCAGCAACATATGTCGGTTCTCACAGGGCGGGGCGCTGTCATTGGGGAACCGACTCATTAGGGTCAGCGCAGACAGAGCAGTAAGATGCTCGAGCAATTTTAATTGATTAAGTTCTTTGACAAACATAACAGAAATAGAGTTAAAAATTGCGTGCAAGATAAAGTAATAATCCGCCGGATTTCCACGGCGAATTATTCTCGAGCATGTTTGCGTAGTTACAGCTCTGTCTGCGCTAACCCAAGTGGTTATAGTTATTTCTTTGTATATCCTGTACGAAAACTTTTTGATGATTTTGTAAACAAACCTGCTCAGGTTAAATTCTTTAATAATCAATCTCACATTCTTGTATTTAGAAGCTTTCCACTTTATTTCTCACCAAGTTTTCCAACAATTATTGTTTGAATAAAATTATTAAATTGTAATTGCAAATTGTCGACTAAAATTGACAATAATTGTCAAATGAAAATAAAATAGCTAGCTGGTACCCAGCGCTTTGATGCCTGTAAGTTAATTTGTACTATGCCTTCGCGCAAGTGCAATTTGACAAAGTTTTATCGCAATCGGATAAACGGTAAGTTAACCTATGGCAGCGCATAAAATACGAACAAACAAACATTGGTTTTTATATATTTATTAGATTAGAATTTAAGGTTTACATAAAATTACGTATTCAAATTGTCAAATCACTCCATTTTTAAGTGGGACTACAATTTGCTATTCACAGGTACTTACGAATACGATTTCTGACCCATTTGTATACATTTTCATCAAATTGTTCTGGAACATACTGCCATTACTAGAACTGGGTCTATTCTAATAGACCTAGTCCTAGTATGATGGCAGGTAATGACCTAGGTCTTTTTCAAAAGTAGAACAGTAAGTACCCTAATTGCATAGGTAATGCACGAGTTTCGATTTGAAACAGATTGCTAATCCATTGCTTCATAAGTTGGAAAAAAAATCTGCTCAGCAACGTAAATAACGCAATGAATGTTGTTGAACTGTCAAAATGAAACAAATTAGTCATAATCGTTTACAAAAATAAGTTACGCAATTCGGGTACTGGTCTGTTACTAAAGGTAGTAATTTAGACCTTTTCGAGTTCACATCACGTGGACTAAGCAGTAAGGGGGTCCAAGTAGACATGTCTTTTTCCGTTCGAATTAGCGACCTAAACTCAATTGTGGAGTCGCTAGTTATACCTTCTATCGGAAAACACTGACATGTTTTTGTAATTGTAGCGTGACGTACAGGTCACAATTACACCGTATGTGCGGTGAAAATGACGGGGGACTCGGTTCAATAATTATCTATGAATGATAAACGCTACTTGTTTTGATTGTAGGCCTCCCCTTGCTAATTGCATACAAGTGGTTAACTTTTGGCTTTCGACTTTTGTAAATCGTACTTTTGTGTGTCCTGGGTAGACTGATACTATCTTATCAAAGTTGCATGCTAAAATTGCCAGAACAGACCATTAGGTATCAAGTCAGTCTTTTCAAGATGTTTTTTTATTGAAAACTGACACCCGCGACTTCGCTCCCGTCATCCCGTGGTATATTTGAATTTTCAAAAAAAAACTATCCTACAAACCTTATCCTGAAAATTTCGAACACAACAAAAAAAAAAACAGGCAAGTCGTTCGAGCCGTTCTCAATTGATGATCTTTTTTTGCGCTGGCTGGCGCTGACGTTTTATAATCGGTCTCTAGACCGATTATAAGACGAAAGTGTGTCAAATGTTAATTGTAGAATTAATTTCTTTGGATACCAGTACAAAGCACATTTTAAGAAGTCGTAAACTTCAATGTGGTTGAATAAAAATCCATTCAATAAAAATTGATCCAAGAAATTGAAAATACGAATCATAAGATTACTTTTTGTAAAAGAACAACAATTACTTGGCCAGCCGACGGATATTGCCTTGGATACGAATCATCCGACGCGAAAAATATTAGACAAGATAGTCCCGTTAGAGGGTTTTGTCTCAAATTGTAGGTATTTTTATCTAGATCTGCGAATTATATCAAAGGATACTTGAGATTACCTAAAGGTACCTACGCTGTTATGGGATTAAAAGCTGATTTTTCAATCACCAGATAACTTTTATCTGAAGAACAAATATATCAGTTTGACATATTTTCTACACTAAAGCTGTCAAACCGCAATTTTATTCCTCAGATAAAAGTTATCTTTAAGATTGAAAAATCGGCCCTAAATTGATGTTCCCGCTGAACAGTTAGATTCGGAGTCGGATCTTATTGTGCCTTTTATCATGCAGCAACAAGGTGTAAAGATACAGAAAACCAAGCCTACTTAACTAGTGGTTGGTTAGGATTTCCCTTATCTACCTAATGAAAGCAACGCTTTTAACTATCTCAATGATAATATTATTAAAAAAGCAACCTCTAATTTAAGGCCAACTGCATTCAATCATGGAGAAACAAACATATTGCCGGATTTATGAAGTGAGGTAGGTACATAATTATCCGAACCCCACATTTAGTTGCGTAAACTTGTGTCGTGTGAGTGTCAGATGGGTCCCTCGACATTTGCACTGATTGACCTGTGGTATGGCCGTGTGGCCCAACAGGGTATCGACCTCAGTGACCTTTTGTTTTCTGTACCGGCTGGATGCAACTCATCCAGCCGGTACAGAAAACAAAAGGTCACTGAGCTTGAACAGAAGAAGTAGGTACTTCGATTTGATCTCGATAGCCATGGGTCGGATGAGCAAGTGATCCAGTTTCGTGCCAAGTTGATGTACTATGATAATAGAGTTTTCCATGGAACCAATACTTAAATGATTCAGGGGTCGGATCGAAAAAACCGGCCAAGTGCGTGTTACCACGCACAATTCCGTAGTTGAGATGAATTTATCCCAAGTACAAACTTAACTTTGTAGTTGAAAAAATGTTCTCCCTTATATCGAATAGACGCCCGGTCAATTCTCCAAATGCAAGAATTTAATCGCAAAAAAAAAACTATGTGACAAAACTACAAATTAACGATTTTCTGACTTTTTCCTTTACTTGTGCTGTGAGACCTTGCTCCTTGCCAAATTTCATGATTCTTATTTCTAGGTCAACGGGAAGTACCGGGGTTTTGATTTATTTGCGAATATCAAAGTATGTTGCATAAATGGCCGAATATTTTTATTACGTTCACTTAGAAGCTTGATTTGTTTAGAGCTCCAAGGGACCGTAGACGTTACCGTTGTATTTGATATTAATTTCAACTTGATACCTCTACGCGTTCCTGAGAAAACGAGTCTTGACAGACAGACAGAAGGACAACGAAGTGATCCTATAAGAGTTCCGTTTTTTCCTTTTGAGGTACGGAACCCTAAAAATAACTTGAAACTCATTTCTAGAGAATTTGTTTGGAAATTCGCAAATCATCTGTCTAATCGGATGCAGCTGAATACCAGTATTTTACATGGAGCGATTGTCTATCTGACCTTCAGAACCCATTGGTAAGACTGGTTTTCAGACTTTCGGACTTCTGTCTACTCGTAACGTCTGTCAAAGATCAATGAATGACAACCGGGACCAACAGTTTAACGTGCTTTCTGAGGTACGGAAGAGTCTAGGTATGTAATGGACGGTCACCCATCCACGGACTGACCTCGGCAAGCGTAGCTTAGCCTTCGATCGACCCGTGCAGCTGTTATACCGGCCGAGCATGATACTCGGTTACAAAAAAATGCCAGGGGCTAAGCTAACCATTTAGTTATATCATATGCTTTCTGTTTAATAAAAGTTATAAAAACTAAAACCCAACTAGGACAAAAACGACAGCAAATAAGGTATAAACAAGTCATCACAGACAGACAAATTAAAATCCGGAGTGAAACGTCGTGTAGGGCATAAATCTAAAATATTACGTGTGACTCCGGACTCCGGAACCAGCGGGCGATCAAGACACTTCCAACGATACCTTATTTGTCAAATTATGATAAACCAGCTTTTGCCCGCGGCTTCGCCCGTGTGGATGTGGATGCAGGAACGTGCTACCGGGATTCAGAGTATCCTATGTCCTATCCCCTTTCATCTAAATCCGTTCAGCCGTTACGGCATGAAAAGAAAGTAAATAAGTAAGAAGTATGGATACTATGGATAGTATATCAAAATTTAAAAAAAGAAGCACAAAAATTATCAATTGTTGGGAATCGAACTTAGGTTTGCAAAGCATTCGTCAAATCGTAAAAATATTTGATTTGTTGAAAGTTGACTAAACTACCCGTTTTAATATTTCATGAACTCATGATTGACTGCTTAGCTCCATAAAGGTATAGCGTGATATATAATCTTTTAAAGGGTTAAATCCGTAACTATCTGCAATATACTAACCTTTTGGCTAGTCTTTTTCAATTTGCGGTAAACCATAGAAGAATACGAACATAACGCAATATTGCTCATCCCCCATAGCAAATAGCGTGATAATAATTATTGAAAAGTCTATTGTAATTTTTCCATTATTTGACTTATAGATTAATTACACCAATTTTCAAGTTAATCAAGCCACCCAATAAAATCATCCCCTGTAAAAATCAATATCCTTTTCACCCTGTTAGAAAGAAGAAGAAGAAAGAAAATAAATTTATTTGACGCAGGTTAAGGCACACAGTTTTCAAAAACAAAAAACAAAGAAAGTTTAAAACAGTATCGTGTGCTATTTGTCGCAGCCGTGAGGCTGCGACAAATAGGCCCAGTTCAGCATAAATGCCAGACAACTAGTGCCTGACGCTGGTTTTCAACTGAACCTTATGTTACGAGTACGTCTTACGGATCGTCACGTACGGACGGACGTCATCCGTAAGACGTGTGTGTAAATATTTAAATAAAGAATAAATAAATATGTGTAGCAAATAATAATAAAATCGAAATGATACAATTAAGTTAAAAAGATAATTAAAGATTTAAACAGTGGTATTTAACAAAATAATTAAAATGGCATGGTTACACAATAAACAAAGGACTAAAAGGACTGAAAGGACGTTAGGGTGTAGATTTCCAAAAACCCTAATATACGTTTTTATTTATTTTCAGTCTTAAGTATAATACTGAGTTTCGAGTTAATCAGACCGCGCGTTAAAATTCTTCCATACAAACTTTGACACCCCCCAATCCTCTTTTAGGGGGTAGTTTAGAAAAACTGAAAATGACAAACTTTATAATTTACATAGATAAGTATTCGTGCCAAGTTTCAATATCTCAAGGAATAAGATTTTTCATACAAACAAAATCCCCCCTTTTCACCCCCTTAAAGGCCGAATTTCCAAAAACCCTTTTTTAGTGGACGCCTACGTCATAATAAATATCTGTGTGCCAAATTTCAGCCCAATCCGTTCAGTGGTTTGAGCTGTGCGTTGATAGATCAGTCAGTCAGTCAGTCATTCAGTCAGTCACCCTTTCTTTTTATAGATATAGATAATTTAGAAGTTTAAGGGAACATATGAACATACATACATACCGGCGTAGTATTATATTATCTGTGATACCGGTCAAAATCATAACCCTCCTTTTTGCTTTGCCGTAGTCGGATAGAAAAAAAAGCTGCGTTTTAGTAAAATCGGCCAATTTCATTCTGTGACTTTATTAGTAAGTAGGTTTTACTTATCGTGGCGTCAGGGTTTGAATTTCAAAAATAAAATGTTATAAATCAACAAATTTTAATCTAACCTAACTCCCTTGTAGGCTGACCAGACGACAGAGTTGTTCTTTTTTGGACTAACGAGTCCTCACATAATTATGTGACCAATTATAAGTAGCTAATTAAGGCATTTCCAAGAATACCCGTGTAATTCAACCTTTGGCTATATTGCTTGTAGAGTCACTAAGCTGAAGAGGGTTTTCGGCTGCAGCTACAGTTTTCTATAGAAGAGCGGTGGCCGCCCACATAGCGTCCGCAATTTACCGTCGAATGACGTCACCGAAACGTTATTTATGAGAGTAAGTTGGTGTGTTTTACTAGAGAGCGTTTTTTGACACGTTAAAGTCAAACCCTTCTGCCATCATTTTCATGACAGCCGTCACTGCGGCCGTTTATGGCGGCCACCGCTCTTCAAAAGAAACCGCAGTTTAACCCAGTGATCATTCAGCGGTCCATCCGCAAAAAGCTAACTTGTCACGCGACTCTTGGAGCTATGTGTGTCAGACTGATTAACAAGAATATTTTGAGGAGGTAAACTTGGGTCTGTTACTGTAAGTACTTAAGTAGGTATATCTTGAAAACAAGAATGAACACATCAAGACAGGAAAAATCAAAACCGGTACAAAAATGGTCAAGGTAAAGCTGTGGTTGCATGCCTGTATACCATGTGGGTGCCAGGAACAAAAATAAAAAATAGGTAAATTAAAAAAAAAAAAATTATAATGGCATGCGACGACGGCTTTACCTTAATCATTTTTCTGTCTGAAATATTTTCTTATTACGTACTTTTTAGATCACTTTTATTTTTCCATAGTCGGGTTACTTTTTCAACTTTGTTTGTTTGTTTGAAGGCGCAAATCTTTAGAACTACTAGTCAATTTGAAAAATATTTTTGATGTTGATAGCCCAACTCTTGAGGAAGGTTATAGGCTATTTTTAATATTAAGTTATAACCCTTAGGAGCCGAGCAAGAAGAAAAAAGACAGAAATAACGCTAAGCGAAAACGAAGTAATAGCGCGGGCGGGAAATGTGACTGTTATTTTCTTATTATGATAATATTGTGGAGTCTTACGACTAACACGCGAACGAAGTCGCGAGCAGAAGCTAGTATTGAAATAAATTCGCATGATTACGGGCTGAATGAGCTGACGAGTCAGTTTTAATTAGCAAAGTACAAGAACCATTGGGTGTTATTAACTCATCAAATTGAAAATTGGTGATTTGCTAATAGGTTTTAATTTTATTTATGTTTACCACCACATCTTATAAAAAACTTTTTTACAAAAAATACAACCGACTTCCAAACTACAAAGTGAAAAATAACTTTAATTTCAGAAGTCGGTGTCAAAAAACTGACTTCTGAAATTAAAGTTATTTTTCACTTTGTAGTTTGGAAGTCGGTTGTATTTTTTGTAAAAAAGTATTTTTTTTCACTTTTTAGTGGGTTGGTTTGCAATTTATCTAAGTTAGCCTAATGTCAACTGCTCGTCAAAAATACCCAAATCGCAATAGATGTGCCTATGATATTTGAAGAGTTCCCTCGATTTCTCCAAGATCCCATCATCAGATCGTGACCAAATGACAATGAGACCAACTTGAAAGTATACCCTTTCAAACAAAAAAAGATTTTTTCAAATCGGTCCAGCCGTCTTCGAGTAATCGAGGAACATACATAAAAAAAGTCGGTTAAAAAAAAAAATATCCCGAAGAAATGAGAGCATCCTCCTTTTTTTTAAGTCGGTTAAAAATCATTTAAATGTGGTAAGCGCAATAAAACAAAAGTGAAACGCGTATGTAGGTACTGTTATTAGGTAGGTAAGTTAAAGATACTTAAAATAATAGTCCACATCTTTCAATGAAGGAGGTCACTGATTTTCTAACCTGAGTTGCAACTAGAATACCGACCGAAACGCAGACATTGTATGTAACAAAATAATAAATAGAGAATACTATTAACCTATCCAACGTCAAATGCTAAAAAAACCTTTGGTGATTTAATGGTTCCCCGTGAGTGTAACCTATAAAGTTAAAACTTTGGGAAATATCACAACACACACAATAAATACACTTAATTATGTGTTCATGTGTATGGGAACAAAAGACACACTGGGACCACAAATAAACTGTGATAAGACGGAGACGGAGGACGTGGATATAAATTGGGTTTACAAAACAGGTGTGAAAGATTATGAAGAAAACCTAAAGGATCTAAATAATTAAAGCTTCATCTCTGGAACTCCGAACATTGAGTATTGACAAGTAAGTTAATAATGCGATCATGAGCGATACCTTGCGAACAATCCTGTGGATCGCACTGCATTTTTTCGAATCGCGTACATAAATAAATTAAAAAGCAAGCAGGTAATAAACGCTAGGTTAACATTGGACAAAAATAATATGGCATTTTTTATTAGGAAGGTAATATAAACCAATAACTTGTTTGCTTACATACAGTATTTTAATCACAGTAAAATGCTTTATCAAGATGAACTCGGAACTCTAAAGAAATGGCTAGAAAATGTCCGTGACTGAGTGGGTTACTTTTGTCTAATGCTAATTAAAATAAGAGCAAACCGAAAAAAATAACATTCGTATTACTTCTTCTAATATCTATAATAATTTTCTAATATCCGGTATAAAGAATTAATATGAAAGTTACTCACGTTTCTGAAGTCTTCAGTTCCGTAGATAAAGCACAACAATCAGACGCCGCCAAATGATTATGTCCTCTGTTATAAAATTGTTCAGTCTGGGGTGGTAATAAGTAGTGGGTGGATATAGTACGTGTGGGCGGAGCGACCTTTCATCCCCTAGCTACATTCAACTGGATTGGTCGCAGCTTAGGGGGCGGTGACTCGTTAGTTCTTTGTTCCTTTCATGATTTATACTGAATTATGCTTGAACAGGTGCAGTTACCTCGTTGTCTTTATTAGGACATTTAGAAATCAGTTTTTTTCTTGTGAACTTACTTAGTCCAGGATTCAGTCTTCAATTTTCGAACATAAGTGGCACAGTATTTTTTAAAGCGAAAGTTTCAACTTATACACTTTTACGAATATTGTTAGTGCAAGGTGGGTCAAACTTTTACCTCATTGCCTACTATGATGAAAATATGATTATCTGGACATGTTTTCTGCTATAATCTAGGAGTTTTAAAGGCGTTAATATTTAACCTTGCCGCTTTCTATACATATAGAGTTAATAAGCGACATCTCCTAAGTCGGTGGTTCATATACTTATTTGACAGATTGGAAAATAGTTTTGTTTCTTTTTCTCTCGTGACTCCTGAGTACATATTCCACAGACTATTTTTATGTATAACGGTAGCCAATTCAGTAGTGGTGAGAATCATTTTTAAATAGGTAACTACAAAATGGCGCTTGCTACTAGGCAATATCGTAGAATTTCTATGGCATCGCCTGGTAAGTAAGTAGTAGACCAGCCGCCTGCCAAAAAGCGTTGTTTTACTGTATCTACAGGGTTATTGGTTATACGTTGGCAATCCGTTAAGGGGATGTAGGAGAGATCATTTGCAACCAAATTACCCCTGATGACCCCTATGTCAATGTCAACCATTTTCGAGTAATTTGCCATTTTATATTTTAAAATGTGTGAAATAAAATATAAAATGTCAAATGACTCGACAATTGTTGACATTTGCATTTGTAAGGCTTAGTGGATTGCCGACGTGTAACTATTAACCCTGTATATCAGGGTTATTGGTTACATTTTATATTTTTATTTAATACATTTTAAAATATAAAATGGCAAATTACTCGAAAATGGTTACGTATAACCATTAACCCTGTATATCACGGTTATTGGGAATATTTTATATATTTCATACATTTTAAAATATAAAATGTCAAATTACTCGAAAATGGTTGCCATTGGCATAGGGGTCATCAGGGGTAATTTGGTTGCAAAACATCCCCTTAACGGATTGCTGACGTATAACCAATAACCCTGTATATTAAAACCTCAATAGTAAATATACCCAGCCTAATAAGAGCTCAACTGTCATTTATCATAGATCGGAGTAGGTAGTGATTTGGGATCAATGAACTGGCACGTATATATTGGTATGGATATGCCTCCGGGATTCCGGGATTTGGAAATTATTAAGATTTTTTTAAGGAATTTCAAATGTTGTAATGTGTAGAGTAAAGAATACCTACATCAATATGAATTAGAAATGTTTAACCCTTTTGCTGTCTTTTTAATAGTATATAGGTGATCGGACTCCAAGAAAAGGATAGGTTTACTATAAAAAACAATATAATAATGTATTATATTTTAAATGTTTATCTATCGAATTCTATAAATTTCTAATGTAGTAGTTTAAAAATCCTTACTTTTACAATATTTGATTCAATCCCGTAAGTACCAAAATGAAATCCCGGAAAAAAGGCTTATCCATGTTATAATTTCTATGACTATTCATGATGCGAGTACGTAAAATCAATCTACCTACTCCGATCACTGGTCATTAATGAGACACAATAGAATTTTAATTGTTATCGTTCTCCAGGAGAGCTCGTGACAGTCAAGGGGATAGGAATGGACAGTTGTTTAACGGATGATTAATAAAACTAAATCAATCGGAACCTATTTATTTCACTGTCCCATTTTTATAAAACAGAATGAACTAACTTACATATCAGTTGTTACACAAAAGTGCATTACATGCGTTACATTAACTGTAATATATAATTTTATATAACAAATACAAAGTTAATTCAACGTTAGTAAATAAGTACAGATAGAACAATAAGCTAAACATTATTAAAAACACTTATTGCTTTGGAAATAACTCTAATAATCTAAAATAAAAAAAAACGCATATGTGTGTTTCACATCACTACCCGGTATGTAAAAAGTGGTATCGCGAGTCACTATAATATTATGTTAAATCACAGCTGAATTATGTTATCCTTTATGATTACCCTTATTGTTGGAGTATATAGTTTGTTAGGAGTTAAATTAAACCGTCCGTTAAATACTAGGATATCTTGAAATTATCAAAACACACATTTACGATAACTAACATAAATAAGTGGAATCTCAATAAACTGTGATCAAATCTTAACATAAAGACTGTATGAAATTATTTCAAAATAGGTTATGTACAGGCATAATTATGAATTATTTATCTATTAAATTATTATATATTTAAACGATTCTGTAGGATAATAATATAGCATAGGATTATTACATTAGGACTTCAATAAAGGTATATACCCTAAAACCGAGCACAGTATTATTATATATGATATTGACAACAAAGATGCGTGACAATAATAACTGGGTGAATGTGAATTATAAAGTAGGCAGAGCTACATTCAGTGAAGCATTAAGATAAGATTGATTATATTTTATGTAAATATACAGCGTGAGATACTGTGCAGAGGCAGTATGAATTTCATTATGATAAAATTCCAATTAAATCTTAAAAATGAAACACAAACGTGTTGGTACTTCAAAGGAGACAAAGTATTTTATGTGTTTTCTATAATAAATTACTCAAAACAAAAGTGGCACAATAACTAATAAATAAATGATAATACGTTATTTCATAGGAAATGATTAATAGAAGAATTCATCACCCTTATAACATAGCATTACCAACCCTATATATACCAAGCGACATACAAAATTAAACGTTAAGGGTACACTAGTCGGTCATTCTTCCATACAAACGCAGTATCTTTATTTTATTTTTTATTTATTAATAGGTTAGCCTACAATTGTTTACACATTTCATGTCTATTAAAAGTACACAATATACATTTATAAGTGCAACAATTACTTAAAGGCAAGGATTACATGCACTATATATTTGGACATTATATTTTTACATTTTTATTACTTCAATCAATTGTTAATAATGGCTGATTTAAAATAATGTAAAAACAAAGCATACATCTAGCAATACAACACACAAATCAAGAATCGAATTAAATTAATTTAAAAAAGAAAAATATTATAGATTGGTAATAGAGTGGCAGATAAATAAATAAAAATAAACTAAGATTAAATATTTGGTTTACATTAGATAGAATGGTAATTACTCGGCTGTTTGGCGTACACCACGTTCAAAACTAAAAATTATATCAATTTGGCTTATCCTGTAGCCCTGTATGGAAGCGGAATTGGGAAAAAAGTATTGGTTTGGAAGTATGAGCGTCGAAACTTCCATATTTCAACACAATTTTAACTCATCTTTGGGCGTAAATAAATAACTTACGTAGTATGAAAATGGCAAAATAAAACCGTATGGGGATAGATAATTAATTTATTCAAAAGTTCAAATAATTTTATTTTGAGTAGATACATCGAGCAGCTTTCCATAATATCTATACGCCCAAATGTCTGTTCATGAAATTTTACGCGCTTGTCACGCATCGTCTATTTCACTAAATAAATAAAACTACTAGATAAATAAATACTAAATAAATAAAATTAAATAAATAAATAACTGTACTAAATAGCATGCGTATTAGCTACGCTCACCAACGAGTTCGAGCCGTCGACTAGTGCAACCTTAAAAAGGAGAATTAAACATTCGCTTGAAATGAGTGACAAAGTTAACGACTGACCTTGTATTAAAATAAGAAATATATTTGTCAATACTTACATTTAATTTACAGTAGAAAAATAAGGTGGCCCTATTTTGCTTTGAGTAGTTTACATTTTGGCTTATGATTTCATCGTTATTTTAGAATAATGAGCGTCGCGATTAGAATAGCTGGAATTGTATTTTAACGTGTATGCAAAAATAATTGTCTTCTCTCAGTGTATGTAAACGTAAGTCATAAAATTTTTGTGAAGTTTGTTTCGACTCGCTGTAGCAGTTTGAGCATCAAACTTTAAGGATTTTAATGGTTTTGCGGAAAAAAATCAACAAAATTTGGTACATTTTGCAGCACTATTTTTTTAAAATGAAATTTGGAAAAATGTACCAGTAGTTTTTATTACCGAATATCACCAAAACAATAGAGAAAAAAACAAACTATGGGTAAAGCTCTGCAACAAGGTTTATAAACTTGCATTCACAACTACCTATACAGGGTGGCAGGGACATCGACGCGAAAACTGAAACTATGGATTCAGTATATGATTCTGAACCACACTGCGTTGAAATTTTTCGTCGGTTATTAAAAAAAAAACTGCTGTTTCATAAAAAAGTGCAATACCTACGCGGTCAAAATGTATGGAACAGCAGATTTTTTTTAAAATAACCGACGAAAAATTTCAACGCAGGGGCGTTCAGAATCATGTACTGAATCCATGGTTTCAGTTTTTGCGTCGATGTCCCTGCCACTCTGTATAACATGTGGTTAGTGGGAATAAATAGATTGTAATTTCAAACTTAAAACGTCATTTGCTCGAAAACATGGCGATGTGGATGTACATACATTTTGGTAGAATTATGTCCAAGTGCGTTTAAACAAAAAATTATTAAGCTTCATACCACGGCAGATTACGACCTCGCCTCAAAAAAAAATTATACATTTTGACTTTACGACAACTTACGTTTGAATAAATATCGTAATTAACTATTATAAACAATAAATTACTAGTCTACATCGTAATTCACGTTATATAATTAAGTATTTTGACATAAAAAATGTGTTTACGGCAGTTTTTGTAACTTTCACATTCATGATTGAAATTTAATAATGATTTAATTGCACAGAGGTTTAATTTTATTTAACTCACAGCCAAAATTACTTTTATTACTTACCGAAACAGCACAGGTTGTTAAAAAAAACCCAATCTTGTTCAAAACAACAGCAACGTTTACAATTGTATCATTATTAAAATCCTGTCACAGTTGTCTCAACAGTCAAACCCATGCGCATTAATAACTATAGATACGTATCCCAAACACATTCTTTATTCGACATATTTTGTACTCATATTTTGCCATACATTTACCTACAATAATACAGATGCCTCCACATAAGCAATTAATTAAAATAAAGTGCAGCTTCAATAATATTAATGTATGATGTTCTTAAAATATTTACAGCCGAGATAGCAAGGCGTTTCTACTTTAAGGTTAAACATTGGTTCTGATTATTATACAAAACTAAATCGACTTCACCTATTTTATTTTCGATAAATTAATCATTTTAACCTATGTCCAGCAGTGGACGTCTTTCGGCTGAAATGATGATGATGATGAATCATTTTAACTGTTTCACCCTTATTACAAAACAAGGTTTTTCTTTAAATCTAGTTGAAAACTCCGAACCAGTTGTTGCATTTATTATACTAAACTGACATGTAATGACTTGATAAGTTGTAATTTTTGTATTAAGAAGAAACCTTTTGCTCTTGGCTAAATAACAGCCGCACGGGTCGATCAAAGGTCAAGCTACGCTTGCCGCGGTCGGATCGTGGATGGGTGACCATCCATTCCTCCGTGCCTCAGAAAGCACGTGAAGCCGTTGGTCCTGGCTGTCATTCGTAGATCTTTGACAGTCGTTACGGGTAGTCAGAAGCCCAAAAGTCTGACAATCAGTGTTACCAAGAGATATCGTGTTACCAAATAACTGGGCTGTGGAGGTCAAATAAGCAGTAGCTCCGTTTAAAATACTGGTATTCAGCTGCATCCAGTTAGACTGGAAGCCGACCCTAACTCTTAGTTGGGAAAATGCTAGGTAGATTTGGTCGCAATCATGTTTTAAATACGAAAACTGGCTCAAAGATTTAGGCTAGAACTAAAGTTAGATCTCATTTTGAACGAAATTAGACTCGTCGTCTGTATGACAGAACCGTGTTCTTTAACAGCATTGGTCTGCTTTATTTTTTAATTCTAAGGGGTTTATTTATTAACCTTGCTTAAAGTAAAGTAATGATTAATGTCTGCATAACCACACATTTTTGATGTTTAAACGTCTCTTAATTTTAAGCAATATTTATAAATAAACCCTTAAACATGGTGGATTTTTAGGACAGGGCAGTAAGAGCAGGTACTTTAACTTTTGTTTACACAAATTTATTACAGAACTCTAAAAACGTAATAAAATTATTCGAAACAATAATTTGTTACGTAATGTATTCGTGAGTGTGATAAAATCCCGGAATGAAAATGGCATGACTACCATTCTGATTTTAGAAGGAGGTATTCACTCTATGTCACTTCCTTCCTCAAAAGACCATTTCAGACACTAATCTACATGGTCCTAATATGGCCTGACCAAGATTATGTCTGGACTTTGAAAGAGACTGCGACCTCTTGAGTTTGTTTTGGCCTTTCTTCTAAGAATAGTCAGATAGGAAACGCCGACCTCATCTAGCTTATTTTTTATATTTTTTAATATAACGTGTAATTGTGATTCCCATATCCTATTTACAGAATAAAGAATTTCCTTTAATTACATTTCTTGAAGTTTAGATTAATTTACTCTACCTAATCCGATCTATGATAATAGAATACGTTATAAATGATCGTGAATAAGATTGATCACTAGTAAATGTATGGGAAAAGGTTTTTGCAATTTGTGGCTTTACTAGTAGGTACTTTAACCTCAGTTGGTACACAAGAGTATTTTAATCATACGATACTGCATCGATTGGCATCATTAAAATAAATCGTGAGAATGTTTTTCGTTTCTCAAGTTGACTGGACCTACCATTTTTTTCTCCAAAATCTGTGAATGCAAACATTCAAAAATATAAGGACAATCTCCTCAGAACGTCTTTCTGTAGCTATAATAGTTATGATACCTGCCCTTACTGTCCCATTTCAGAAATCCACCCTATATGTCAATAAGTAACCTACTGGTGCCTTTAGTAAACAAATAATAACTATCTTCACGCTTGTGACTGTTTTTTGAAGCTGCAGCATAATAAATTGTTTATTATGAAAAATGAGAATTGAGTAAATTCAAAATCTGGCACAGTCGACACTGAATATGCAATAACCGTCACAGCCTCAAAGCGTACCTACAGTTAGAAATAGACAGGTACCTAGTAGTGTTATTTTTTTTTTGTTGTATAAGTAATAATATTTATTTTGTTGCAACACTATTAAATTTGAAATTCTTTCAAATACAACGTTTTATCTTTCTCCGTTTTCCAATATCTAATGAGATACAAAACTTATTTACTTTTTCATTCATATTCCGCTCTAAGTTCCCTGTTCAACCCATAGGTATTCATTGCCACTTGTAAGTAAAATTATACTGGATTTGTTATTTTTACAACTTAGCTTATATCGGTTATTTTACATTGAATGTTGTTGTTATTATTTGACAGAATACCTATCACCAAAACTGGACAACACGTTCTCATGGACTCAATAATGTGAAGCTATTTAAATATTCAAAATAATGATGATATGATCTACGACTTTCATGAAAAACAATCTTGTTTTTTACGTAAGTAAATCTATTAAATTTAAAATTTTAATAAATTAATATAAACGACAGATTGCAATATACAGTAAAAATTTGGAGAATCTAAGGAGGGTTTTCCTGTCACGCTGACCGCACGCTGACGGTCGGCGCTGATGTCAATAAATGTATGTAGTTAAAGCGCTGAACGTTCAGCGCGACTCAAAAACGCTACCAATAACTACATACATATTGACCCATTAGCGCCGACCGTCAGCGTGACAGGAAAACCAGCCTAATACCTCTCGTTAAACATTGACAAATAGGTTGCATAAGAATAAAAAATAAATACATCCGTCGATGTATGCGATGTCTGAATAAATTATTTCTCTACTACCAGGACTACTGCAAAGAAAATGATTAAATTGCGTTTATATTAAACAAGACATAAGTACCTACATATTTATTTCATAATTTAGTTAGATCGTCAGACATCGCTAACGCTATTCGTTGGCTGTGTTATGTTGTTTAGAAGCAACAATATTTTCAGTCCCCACTGCCCATGAAAGGGAGGTGCGTGACGAGGCGATCTCAAGCTTTTCGAATTATAGTATTAAATCGATCGTTCGTTTTGGTAGGTACGCGTGCCATGAGGTCAACGCGTAATAGGTGGGGGCGCACATTGAAACAGTGAACTCAAAGCAAAGCAGGTCGATATTTTTGTTTATATTCGGCGCGCTTGATCAAATCTGTAAAGCTGAAGAAAACATAATAACTGAGCATACTGGCGCCGGCGCATCTGCAGTACATGATCTATTAGATATTTATGCAAAAATATATGTATAAATATTACATCCGAGTCGAAGTAAACATAGTTCGTTTCAACAGCAGTTACAATTTGTTTTGAATTAGTGTCGACTTGTCGTATCTTGGTCTTTGATTTTTATTATTGTTTTAAAATACTCCATTATTTATAAGTTATTGTTTGTCTGGGAACGTGTTGTTTTTTTCAAATAATGTCATATAAATATTTGCAGAATCAAATCGTAATAATGTTGAGACTTTCAGTCAGACGGAAGAATTATCTTGCTCTATAATAGTCCAGGGATTACCACACTATTCAGTCATTGCGTCATAAACACGCTGTAATTAATAGTAAGTACACTGTTACATTGTCAGTGTCAGCACCTACTAATATTTATATTATATTTAGATATAACGGTCATCCTAAGAGCACATTTAAATCTATGATACTATCTAATTACCGTTTGGTTAATGAAATGCCACCAGATTGTTATAAAACCACATTGATTAGCAACGTCTCAACAATCTTATTATTAGTAGGTATATACATACAATCTTCTCAATCTTCTTGTCTATTATGAAGCCGATATTTAATGTATCCTATAATGTAATGGGTAAAGCAATTTAATTATCTAACCCCAAAATAAAAACAAAGGACATGATAGGTATTAAATTATATTAAATTCAAGCACTGTTTTTTTTCTATTTAATTAGTTCTTAAATATACAAGTAACATAATATATTTAGTTTAACTGCCTGCATTTTCATTGTTCACACATTATGAGACGCACTGTAAGTTAACAGTATTAAAAAAAAATATATATCTATTATTATGTTTGGCGCGGAAAATAAGACTGAAAGTGTGAACGTTAGTTCCTGATACCCAAAATCAAGCATAATCAATTAATCACGTACAGGTTACAGACAGATATTTTATAATTACACCACATATTGTGGACAGACAGACATATGTCTTAATTATAAAAATACCGCTATTAGCTTGCATGATATGAACGGTTATAATGATGAGCTATAATAATTAGTATTTTTTATTCATTTTGATTGCTCACAATAAACAAAATGTAGTCATTCGCAAATACAATATTACTAGCAACAACCAATAACTCTTGCACTACACTACGGGTTATATTATTTCCTTGATTTTTAAAAGCACTTACTTTTGTAAATAGTATTTACCATTAATTTATGAAAGCGATTAATGACAACATCAATATTATTCCTCTGTATTTTAGTTGGTTTGTACTAGCATGTCTGAAACATTATGACTTTACAGACCTATTCTTGCTTTAACTTTACACGGCTAACTACATATTTCCACAGTAGCAAAATAAATATTTCATTAATTCGTATCACTTACAACTGTGAATGTTGTATGTTTAGCCACAGCCAATCAGCCACTACTTTATATTAGGTATACATAATTATATATTTCGACAAATTTTATACATGATCATTATTTGACGATACGATACTTAGAAGTTTTAAGAATTATACACTATCATTCATTCGCAGTCGTTTATTATATATGTAATTATGTGTGTAATTTCTATGATAAATAGGTATAACTACGGATTAGGTAGGTATATGTACAAATGTACTTGTTTAGAATTAGTAGAATCACGGTATGAGTGTAATCTAACTTGTTATATAATATTGTATTATTTCAATATGCTACACTGGCAAGAATTCTATTTGTACTTATGTGCGGTGAAAGCCCATGTCACACTATACTACGCGGACCTGTCGCTGTCAGCGATGAGCAATATGTATGAACTCGGTGTGCGGGAACTTCAGGTGAATAAATAAAGACAATAGTGCACAATTACTGCGGGTGACCATAGTTGCTTGTCACCGCCCATGTGGACGCGCCACATAACATGATGTAATATGCTCAACTTCTCAAGTTAACATAGCGAAGAACCACATTCTATCGAAAGCATATCACTATCAGCCTATATTTTTTCCTCTGCTGGGACACAGGCACAGGCCTCCTTTCTTCGAGAGGGGGTGGTCTGTAATCCACCATGCGGGCCATGCTTATTGGTAGATGTCGCATGTCTTAAAATTTTTGGTTCCAATGCCAATTTCCTCACGATGTTTTCCTTCATCGTTTCCTTGGTGGTTAATTAACTTAAATTCATGGGTACCTCGTTTCCTGCTGGTGCTTCACTGTTAAGCACACATTAGGCAGGATATCATAGCAATCGCTGAATGATAGTTCGCGTAATGTGATA
The DNA here is from genome assembly GCA_949152395.1 of Agrochola litura. NCBI lineage: Eukaryota > Metazoa > Arthropoda > Insecta > Lepidoptera > Noctuidae > Agrochola > Agrochola litura. Next base: position 9,922,856 of record OX424491.1, on the reverse strand, counting down.
AAGGTCGTAGGACGTAGTGCTTCAAATAATTTTGCAGGGATTATCCCAAGTTAAATAAAAGGATATCAAATCAATTCCCACAAATCAGGTTAATATAGTACCAACAGTCGTTTATAGTAACAGAACCAAAACGTGGTTGAACGAGATTGCTGTAAAGGTGTACCTTTCTATGCCCTACGGCAGACGGAAGGCTTCAATTGAGTTTAGAATCTCACCACTCTTCCTTCTTCGTTCAGTCTATCTCTCTGTGGAACGCGCTCCCCCAGGAAATTAGGATGGCGACCAACCGATTATCTTTTAAAGTCAAAGTTCGCGAGCACATTCGCAAGAAGCTGGCAGTATCATCACAGCGGTAATGATTTCCCATTGTTTGTCTTGTTTGCTTTAGTAGTATTTTATGTGTATTTATTTTTGTTTATATTTATATATAATTGGAAATATATATTTATGTATATCTTTATATTTAAATAAATATCTATTCCTCAATTCTCGCTATTGCACCTACCACTGTTTGTCTCTGCATCACCCAAAGGTTGACTGGTAGAAAATGCCTTTGGCATTAAGTCCGCCTCTGTACATTTGTGTGCTTGAAGTATTAAATAAATAAATAAATAAATAATAAATTCATTTCATTTGAGCTTGCTCTCGTTTAATAAACGACTGCATTATTGGTATAAGGATTAATCACTCTGATATAATGTGACAAAGTTGGGGTCTGGTGCAAGATACTGTGAACTGTTTAACGGATAGCATGTAGCTGTAGTATGCTAATACTACAGTTGGTGAGTGACTCAAATAGAAAAACAAAAACCTTCTTTTTTAAGTCGGTTAAAAACATTAGTGAAAGTCACACTTTATTCATGCTTTTATACTGGAGCCTCATTATTACATTGCGATTGACCCGTTGAGTCTTAGGCGGGCAGAAACCAAGCTTGGTGAATTCTCTGAAGAATTATAATTTATACCTTTTGTTAGTATTCGATTATTACTAAATTTTACACGGTATATGAACGTGTCGAATGACTGGAAGCGAGGCGTTAGTGGTCTTAACCACCCTGCCCTTACCTACATATAGTATTGCTAATAATATGTTAATGTACCATCGATATTGCAATAAATAAAGAATTTACAGAATTTTGATTGACGTTTGCCCGTGTTGTGTACCTATATTATTCTCAACATCAAGTTGAGAATAATATAGGTACAGTATTTCTATTTTCTTAATTTCCTTTGGGAATTATCGCATTTTCGAATACAAACGAATGCAAATTTCCATGTCCATCAATTATTAGATTGATCGTGTATAATAATTTGAATTCAGAACTAAGTACTTTATTGTTGCTCTGCCTTATAGGCGGAGCCTGTATGTGATAACGTCCACTGCAACCCACGGACACGCTACGCACGAATTGACGTCATTGCTACACGCGTGGCTTGCTCGAATATGGCACCCACGCAGTTCAACGCTGTCAACGCTACGCACGCCGTACACGTAAGCGTGCGTAGCTTACCTGCGGCAGCTGGGACGGTACATAATCGTGGGTTAATAATATACATGTATAGCGTGTGTTGCAGTGGAAACGTACGACCCACGTTGTCAAACAAACGAACCCACGCAGCTAAAATGCGCCGCGTGCCCATGCACAGCGAGCGCCGCGTGCCCGTCCACAGCGAGCGCCGCGGTGGGACAGAGCCTTTATAGAGCTGTAAAACTATTTTCCTATCTGTCGTACCTGCGACTTTAGCAGCTTTCTTCCCATTTTTTTAATAAATTACATTAAGTTAAAAAAATATTAACATATCTATATACTTCCAAGTCGATTGAGAGCGTCCGGTCTGCACCAAGTGCAAAGGACAACTGATAGAAGTCCGCCGACTCGAGAGACATTAAGAAAATAGAAATACTGTACGTAGTCGCTAAGCTGGATTAATTAATTGATGAACTAATTGTTGTTTAATACATTCTAAAAGATGGAGTAAGCAAGGCGACTTTGTGGCACTTTTGTGTGTATTTTATGTGTTTGCAAGGAGGGCGCGGCACGGCAGCAAGCGAGGGGACAAAGCACAGGCCCGCACCAATGCGATATTTAAGCAAAAAACACGCTCCATTTTTTTTTAATCTTTGTAAACCACAACAACGTCCAAATACAACTTCAATTGCTTTTCATAACCGCATGACTTCTTATTTAATACTGCTAACAAATCTGCATCGGCTTCAAACAGTAACAAAAAATGCAATTATTATTTAAGTCATATAATAATGCAGGCATACAGTATTTAAGTTACATGTTATAATTAAATGTATTACTTTTAATAATTACTTCGTGATATGTTTATTTTTTTGTAATACCTTAATGTTAATCTTACAATTTAATTGTCACGGTGGTATAAAAAGGCATACAAGTTATATTATTTGACGACGATCATCTGATTAACCAAGTAAATACATCGTTACAAAAAACATTACGCAGGACCTAAGAAATATTTTAGAAGTTAATATCATGCTAATAAGTGTCAATTTGCATAATCACACACGTAGTTCGTGAGTGCCTGATGATATTCCGATTGCAACAGAATCCATAAATAGTTCAGCACTTCATGAAGCTCCTCTACGAGCTAAACAAGCTAGTATTCGTTTTTCTCAGAATAAGCATGAAAAACTGAAAAACTAACCTTCAACCACTCACATGATTTATGAAAGTTACTCACAAACAACATGAAATTATTATTACCTAGTAATTATCATTGAATGCACAATATGTAAACATCTTTGGTGATATTAAACATTATTTTTTTGACTAAAAATTTACGTAATAAATAAACCGAAATTAATGTTAATTTTTCCGTTACTTACAAGCAATTTTATACAAATCAAATGGAATATAATACAAAAAATAATTAAATTCATTACGATACAATTATAAAATACTATTTACATAATGGTCTACCTAAAATACAATAAGAATATTTTAATATATAATATAAATTTAATATGGTTACTCAATATTGACTAAACATAACATATTGACTAAATGAATAAATTATAAATAAAGATGAAAAAATATTCCTAGTTATGAACAAGCTATGAATTCAAAGGTATTTATAAAAAGCAACGCGATTCCCTAACAAATTATTATGAAGCCATAACAGGAAGCTACTATAGCCATAGCAGGTACCTACCTACTAAAAAAATATTTCCTCTTTTTTAAACGTAATTTATATTAGAGCGTATCTAAATATCTGCTGTAATTTATCGAAGGCATATTAATATTACCTGTTTGTATTATCTCCATTGACAATAATAAAATAGTCCAATTACTCTATGCTATGCTTTAGAACTACATCAAGTTATGAAAGGCTGCAGAATGAGTTAATAACGCCTGAAGTGAGTAAAAATATATTGCTATTATGTAGCAGTAAGTTAAGGTAGCTCGCGAAATTCAAGTATTCTTACGTTTTAGGGTTCCGTAGTAAACAAGGAACCTTTATAGTTTCGTCATGTCCGTCTGTCTGTCTGTCCGCGGTCTAGCTCCAAGACTGTTAGTACTACAAAGTTGTAATTTGGTATGGGTATACATAATTAATTGATTCAGGCGTGACCTTGCGGAAATCCATTATAAAATACAATAGACGTGGATATATTTAGTAACTTGTTCCGCTTAGCTATTTCTAAAGAGCCATAAAAAACTCCTGAAAGAAATCGACACGTGTTTCACCTCTCAACGAGGCATCCTCAGGATGACGATGGACTTGTTGCGAACTCGAACACGGCGTGTTGCCACACCAAGCGCTGAGTGCAGACAGCGCAGCAGACTCAGCGCTTGGTGTGGCAACACGCCGTGTTCGAGTTCGCAACAAGTCCATCGTCATCCTGAGGATGCCTCGTTGAGAGGTGAAACACGTGTCGATTTCTTTCAGGAGTTTTTTATGACTCTTTAGAAATAGCTAAGCGGAACAAGTTACTAAATATATCCACGTCTATTGTATTTTTTTTTTTTTTTTATGGGTATACATATTAATCATGCCGACAAAGTGGCAAAATAAAATTAAGAAAAATATATTTTTTTAGGGTACCTCCCATACACGTAAAGTGGGGATGCTTTTTTTTTCTATCCCTTGGTGTGGGTGTCGTTGGAAAGGTCTTTTAAAAACATTGTGTGTTAACACCATTTTTGAATTCAGAGATCCGTTTGCGAAATATTAAGCTTTAAAGTGCAAATTTTTGTTAGAGTCAAGTGTCCCCCCCCCCTGCCAGCTAAATAGTTGGTTTTAGATATGTGAAAAAATTCACGGCAGTAGCTTATATAACAAATTTAAAAGGAAAACTATCACAGCTGAGTAGGTTTTACAAGTTAACGAGTAATAATCGACCAACTTAGATTTGCGGTTGTAACAACATGTTCTCCCATACATTCTGTATGAAAGATTTTTTTTTCAACTACAAAGTTAAGTTTGTTCTTGGGATAAATTCATCCCAACTACGGAATCCTACATTGTGCGTGGTCCGACATGCAGTTGGCCGGGTTTTTTTTGCAATTTGCTGGTCAGTGTCAGGATGTATGTTGATCAAAATATAATTCACGACCGTAACAAAGACGGTTTTAAAGAATTATAATCATTAGAATAATCAATACTACTCTCTTAGTTAGAATTAGCTTCAAATGTAAGGATTTCAAAAAAAAAAAATTTTTTTAGCGTAATTTGAACTAAGGGTAAGTATTAACGATTTTAATGATTATAATTATGTAAATACATATTTGTTACGGTCGCAAATCATATTTTGAACAACATAATACTGACCTGCAAATTTCAAATAAACGTAAGAAAGAATTTCGCGGTCAACCCTAGCGCTTTCGCCGTAACACTGGTGTTTTAAATAAAGCCAAGTGGATGCAACAGAAAACAAGAAATTGAAACTTTAAATAACTATAAGCATCACTTTTGTAGTCCCCGAATGAGTAGGCAGAGTAAATGGTAATTTTTATACATAATTTTATAGATCAGGATATGTTTATTCACTTCAGCCATTATAACAGCAGACACCGCGGATCGCGCGATCCTCATTTTGCAAACGACATTAGAAGAAACGCAATAAAAAGTTAGGCATTAACCATTCTTAAAACAGCCTAATGCCGCAAAAAAAAGTTGGGTGTATCGATACTCATATTTAGGCTTATACATCGCAGTAATGGAAATCGAACTAAATGATTCCAGCACAGCTATACTGAACCGACAGTTTAATTTAATCTGCACATGGGGGCAAACATGAAAAGTTTGTTAATAATAAAATAAAGAATAAAAAAAAAACGTTTTTTTTTATAGCTATTATAATTGGTGTAACATGCAGAGGCACATAAACTTCTTTTTTTTTTTAAAGACAAAAAAAAACTACGGATTCTTTGAAGTGTTACTTTTTATTTTTGCGTATTCCTTTTATAAAAACATGGATCACATCTAATCCACTATACATTGATTAACAGCGAATACATTTTCACGGCTCCCGCTTATGACGTAGGCCAAACGTTTTTTTTTCATATTTGGATAGCTCAGGACCTAAAGAGGTACCTTAAAGAATATGAATAAAAAAAATCCCGACTAATTAAAAAGTTATGCAACAACGCGAAATTTCGCGGGTATTCTGGTCAAATACAACTGGAATGTGGTAGGTTTGGTAAAACGTTTAGATGACCAACCGATTAGGCGCACAAGGAGCCACACGCTCCACGCTATAAACTAACTGCATTCGGTGGCCAAACCAATCCAGCTCTATTTGAAAAATGCTCTATTCACAGGTAATTATTTAAATACCCTCCTAACAACAACCTTAACGCTTACAAAAGATGTTATACGCTACTGAAAATTATAATTATACAGAACTATCCCCCAAGTAAGAATAATTATACAGATTTAACGCACTATGTTAAGAATTAGTTAGAATTTCATTACTGCTTATTTCCATCATTGAGCGTACATATTTTATTGAATCTTAGTCATTGTTTCGAGAGCCTATGCGCGATTATTCCCAATTTCGTTTTACAACTATTCATCAATGTTTTCTAACCGATCTCTCTTGTCATAGAAACTAAGTTCTTTTCGGACGTTCTGTTCTAAACCACTTTTCCACGAGCGGTTAGGTAAATACTTCGATTTAAAGAACGCAGCAGATACGATGAAACAGCGCTTTTAAATATCGAATAATATTTTGAATGTAAACTATACGAAATTATATAAGACAGCCTTTGGGCTCGTCTACTTTAAAAATTGAATCGTAATACTTTCGGGATTATTATTGCCATATAGGAACTTTTCGAACACCCACTGCTTGAATAATGATTGAATGCGGAAAATGTGTCCACACTATTACATCAGCAACACAAATTCAATGGTAGGTATTGTTACACCAATAGCCTAGTCACCTAGTGAGTCATATCACAAAGGATAATTCTGATATTTACCAACAGCTCATCGGCAAAATAGCAAATCGAAATACACGAATATAAATTACATACAGCATACTTCCAAATTTTAAGATACAATATTATAGAAATATAAATAAAGTAAGTTCATATTCAGCGTTCGTTTGCAACAAACAAAAAATTATATTTCATCAAGTTATAAAAATGGGAAAATCACTAGGAATTCATGTCATAAATTAATATAAATACAAATAGTCACCTTGTTGCCTGGATAAGATGTTGTAATACATCACGGGTTTTTCAAAACTGAAGACATAGGATGGCTAAGCTACTTGTTGGAGTCGTTCACATGTCCGCGAGGAGCTCCGAGTAGTAGTGAGTTGCACTCAGATAGTCTACGAGACGCCGAGGCAGAGGTAGGTTACTGATAAGGTCTCGGCGTACGTACTTTAATATCACAAACCTGAAATTTTAAATTAATTGTGTCATTCGAATCAAATGCTACCAGCAATGACGAAGAGTAATATAAAACTTAGTGAATCCGTTTCTTATTGTTTTATAAACTTCAAGCATATATTTATTTATATATATTCAAGCATATATTTACGAATAATGTTAGTATTAATATTTTCAAATCGCAAAGAAAAGAAATTACGCATTAGGTGACTTCTGTAATTCAACAATATTTAAAAATGAACTGATTCGAATAATCGATAAAGCCTTTTACAGTTCCCCAGTTATAAAATAAAATGAGCAGCTTACCTGCACATATGCTGGAGACTTTGTACACGCTTAAACCTTGAAACCGGATACAGCAGCTGGACGCGCACTGGCCCAAGCACGGGCCTCAGGTTCAAAAAGAACAAATACCGTCCGCTGCGAGACGTCTCTACCGCATTCTCTATAAACTCGACTATAGTCTGAGCTTTAAACATAGTGCAGCCACCAAAACAGAAATTACCTGGAAATTAAACATAAAACGGTCTATTATTATTTCGTTCGCATTTCTTTAGAGCCGAGAAGTTTCTTGCTATGTACAGCCAGCACATCAAGCTACCCGAAACTGTCAAATTTTCCCAATCAACTTTGAACCTTATGCTTCAGCGATTAAGTTGAAAATATATTAAATAAATTTGACAGATTGTAGTAGCCTGATGTGCTGGCGTCTGTACTAAAAAGGTAATCTTCAAAATTGTCTAAATTATCCATATAATTAAGTTAAAGATAAATTAAATTTTAGATAACTATTTACTGTTATCGGGATAGGTATCGATTGTAAAAGATATTTCGATGTCACCTATAGCAATAATTGGCGACATAGTAAACCAAGTAGGTACTCGTATTACATGATTTAAAAAAATCGATACATATTTAATTGATCCTCTAAAAACTTATTGAACTTCTACTGATGTTAAATGCTGTTTTTTAATTAAAAACTTTTTGGGCTTCTAATGATACACATTTTCTTAAATTAAATATTTGAGCCTCTTTTAACTTTCTGGCCCTGTCTCACAGTTGTTCGCAATAAGCTAGGGTACCCCGACGGACAAACGAGTTAGATTAAGTTAGAACTGTGACCAACCAAGCGCGAGCTGAAATAAATGGCATATATAATTTTATTTGGCATAACGTTTTCGCATAACTTTTTTTAGCATATTAATACTGTGGCAAAATAATACTTTGGCATAATGCAAAGGTTAGCATAACTGTCATTTGGTCTAATTTGTTTTGGCACAATTTGGAGTTGCATACATTTTTAAGGCATAATATTTATTCGTCTATTAATCATGAGCCATAAATATAAAACAGCTGCCGCAAGCACCAGTAGGGGAGTCCACTCCCTCTTCACACAACCCGGAAGGATCCGCGGCTGAACCTGCTGCTGCAGAGTCAGCCGCCCCTGCCGCCGCCACCGTGGATGCCGTTCCCTCATCGGGCTGGGAGTTGGACGAAATGATCCTGTCTCCAGCTTCGGGCCCGGAGGAGGACGGCTTCGACGAGGGCGACCTGTTTGCCGGGCTCAAGAACCTCGTCGTCGTGCCCCCCCCCCCCCCATACAAGGACTCTCCAATCTTGGCGATAAGCTCCTAGTCACCTCAGATCATGATCATCCCAGATCGTGCATCTATGTCACAGGTAACCTTAAGACACAGCTCTTAACCGACTTCTGGTGCAGAGATGTCTCTGCAGCTAGGCTGCTTATACAGCGCGACGATGCCACAGAGATGGTGATCGTTTTCGCCTTGGTCTATATGCCCGAAGCGGTGGCGCCGCCTCCCAACGGACTCGCCAGCCTTATGTACCATTGCGAGAGTTGCGGGTTTGAGGTCGTTGTCGGGCCCGATGCTAATGCTCACCACCAACTGTGGGGTATAGCTATAGACACGCAAAACGAGAGGGGTAAGGCCTTGGTTGACTACTTATTCTCGACTAACCTATCCCTACTAAACACTGGCTCTGAACCAACATTCGTAACCAGGCGAAGCCGCACAATCATAGATCTCACTCTGGCATCAGAGGGCGTGGCGGAAATTACCACTGGGTGGCAGGTCTCTAAGGAGGCCTCCTGCTCCGATCACAGGTGGATTCGCTTCGACATCTAGGTCTATGTTCCATCGATACCACACCACAGCGTTATCCGCGTAAAACGGATCGTGCCACCTACACACACAGCCTTGATTCCAAGCTAGCGTTGTTAGGCGATCCAGTGACATGCGGACACGATACAGATTGAGGTACAAGTAAGCAGTAGCGAAGGCTCACGTTATGGAGGAGGGAAGCCGGAGCACCAAAAAAAAAAAAAAAAATGACCTAATTCGTCTAAATTATTCTATTGCTACCAATCCCGAACTCATAAAACAGCTACGAATATGTTTTAAAAACCCTATATTCTATAAACAACTACAATCAAAGAAAAGTAAACACGGGAACAATACATTTTATTAAATTTACGACTGCCAGTCAGTCATTGATATTTATCGTAAAGGGAAACATTACAATGTTTGAACGAACCATCGCGGCGTTTGTAATTTATAGTCACATCTGGGCGACCACGTATTTTCAAAACTTAACCTTGAAAAGCATGTTTCTTCTCTTAATGAGTATTCTAAAACTATGAATGCCGCCATCCTAATAAGATCGTACTAATTATTTTCAAATCTACTCTAAATAAGTAATTTCAGCTTATTAAACTATCTACTTACCCCAATACCTAATTACAACGTACTTTATTTTCACATCCAATAAACTCAAAACACTATGTTAATCACTATCCTATAACTACAAACAAATATTAATACTACTAGTAATGATAAACTAATGAATTCAATAAATACTGTGCGAAAGAAATGCAAATTAATATGGTTCTAATGCGATTACGTCAAAAAGCAACCACACATTGTCATACGAATAATGAAATGTTTACGAACTCCGAATTCCTAGCCAGTATTACGAAATTCAACGAAAACTACCGAATCAAATGCGTGCGCCAGAAAGAGGTGGTGCAATAGCAATAATTCCTTCTCGCTCCCGCGCACACGTTTCTGCTACTATGTGCCTACAATAACTCGCTACAGACCGGCTTACCCGGCTCATAGAAACCGCGGATCACGTGACCGAAGTGACGTCATTATGACTTTATTTTTTGTAAGGAAATTGAATTTAGCATAAGCCGGACGCGCCTACGAGTTATTTTAGCGCAGTGTTTTGTTGTTGGGTTATTAAGACAATGTTTAATGTATGTAGGCGTTTTGTAATAGATATTTTAATTTTATGGTGTATCAAATACTTATAGTTTGATTATTCAATGACGATAGAGTGGTTGTGTTCTGAATTTCCAAAGGGAAGCCGGTAGGAATCGGCTTATATGGACGTTTCGCCCCTGCAAGTAAGCCACCTTCAGAATCAATCATAGACAGCTACAAAACTGCCTGCCCAGATACCACGCCGCGCAACATAGCGGGTAAACAACCCTGGTGGGGCGCTGAACTGGAGCGCAAGCGCAGCAAGGTAATAACAGCTCTGAATAGAGCCATGAACACATGTGCGTATGAGGACTGGGATAGCTGCTACGCGGCCAAATCCAGCTACAAAAAATGCATCAGATTCAGGAGCACCTCGGGATGGCGCAAATTCTGTGGTAGCATTGAATCCTGTCAGCAGGCATACAGGGTAAAGAAAGTACTGGCGCAACAGAATACACCTGAGCCCGCCACCCTTCGCAAACCTGATAACACACTCACATCGTCGCTTGAGGAAACAAGACGCATCCTAATTGAAACTCACTTCCCTGGTTGCGTCTTCGCGCAGGTAATCGACTGGCAAGATGAAACCCAAACACCAGCAGACACTAATTGGTGTTCTAATTGGCCATCCAGAGCTTCCATCCTTTTAAAGCAGCTGGTCCTGAGGGAGTGTTCCCCGCTTTACTACAATGGGGGGGTGCTTCTGTCGCGATAAGACTGGTGCCTTTAATGAGGGCCTGGCCTGGCTTTTAGATACGTTCCTAAAGGATGGAGGGAAGTGAAAGTAATATTCATCCCCAAGCCAGGTAAGGGTGACTACACAAACGCCAAATCCCACCGACTAATCAGCCTGACCTCCTATCTCCTAAAAAAACTGGAAAGGCTATGTGATAGAGAGCTGAGGGATGGCGCTCTGAAAAACATACCGTTACATGGTAATCAACACGTATACAGCTCAGGTAAGTCGACCGAATCTGCTCTCCATCCAGTGGTCAGTCAGATAGAGGACACGATTCATCAAAAAGGCACCTGCCTGGGCACTTTCATAGACATCGAAGGAGCCTTCGACAAAACCAACTTCTCCAGCATCAGCAGCGTCCTCTCCAGACCTGGAGTAGAACAGGTACTTACGGACTGGATTACAAACATGTTAATCAAAGGAGTGGTTCGCCTTGAGGGTGAGCGGCAGTTGGCCATGATAGCCAGAAGCTGCCCCCAGGGAGGGGTTCTGTCCCCCCCCTTCTATGGAATCTGGTAATTAATGACCTCATTACCAAACTCAATGCCAACCGCTATTACACAATAGGGTATGCAGATGACCTCGCAATCCTTGTATCGGGGAAGGTGACGGGTACGATCTGCAACCTCACTCAGCAAGCACTACGTATCGTAGAAAGTTGGTGCAGGAAATCTGAACTGTCAGTGAATCCCACTAAAACTGAACTAGTCATGTTTACCCAAAAACGAGCATTAGGCCCTTTCCGCCTACACAAACTGTTCGATACTGAACTTCAGTTGGCCAATGACCTCGGGGTCATTCTCGACAGTAAGTTAATCTAGAGTAGTCATGTAGACAACAAGCTAAATAGGGCCTGCATTACCTTCTGGCAGTGCAGGAGAATGATAGGTAAGAAGTGGGGCCTATCCCCCAAAATCATACTGTGGCTGTACACAGCAGTGATCCGCCCTATGATCGCGTACGGGGCCGTGGTTTGGTGGCCCCGCACTCAGCTGGTTACAGCTTCCAACAAACTACAACGCATGCAAAGACTAGCCTGCGTGGCGACCACGGGCTGCATGAGGACTACTCCGACTGCAGCAATCGAAGCCATGCTGGGACTGCCCCCACTCCACCTGTTCATACAGCAGGAAGCGACAATGGCGGCGGTGCGTCTTAATGCAATTGATCTCTGGGGTAAGAGAGTCACACAACGCACCGCGCTGCTTGAGGGACTCAACAATGAGTTCCCTATTACGAAAGAGGTAAATGACCGGGTACCCAAACAATTTATCTTCGATAAAAAATACAGAATCCAACTCCACGAGAACCGCAGATACGAGGTTTGCGCCCCGCAGAGCTGCGAATCTTCACCGACGGATCCAAAACAGGTGGTGGCACAGGTGCTGGAACCTTCTCGGAGGACTTCAACATACACATAGCCACACCATTGGGTGTCCATAACACAGTATTCCAGGCCGAATGCATGGGTATATCTCTTGCCGCTTCAGTAATCATGGCCAGGGAAGTTAAGGACCACTCGATACGAATACTCTCAGATAGCATGGCTGTTCTACAAGCGTTAAACAGTCACACTGTTGATTTTGGGCTGATATACGAGTGCCACTAGCGCCTCAACTAGGTGGGTGACCTCAATAATATAACCATTCAATGGATTAAAGGACACAGCGGTTCGCGGGGCAATGACGCAGCCGACGAACTTGCCAGAAGGGGGTCGAGCATGGCACCAGTGGGGCCTGAACCCATCACGCCAATCCCCTTCGGGTACCTACGCACTCTGGTAAGGAAACGAACCAAGGAACAACATCACAAACTATGGGTGGACCACGGTGAGTGCAGGCAGGCCAAGGAGGCTCTCCCTACAATCGACGGCTGCCTCACGAAACAGGTTCTCCGATTAACAAAACAGCAGCTGCGCACAGTTACAGCTGCCTTAACTGGCTATGGGTCATTTAATAAACACCTCTTTGTCATAGGAGTCACAGACAGTCCGCTGTGCAGAGCCTGCATGGAGGATGACGAGACAGCAGCCCAAGTGCTGTTAAACTGCCCAGTGGTCGCCACATACAGGGCAAAGTACTTCGGTAACCCAGGTACCCTACGTGAGATTGTCAGTGACACCAAGGCGTTGCTGGCCTTCTTTGAGGAGCTGGGGTGCATCGAATAACAGATTTACGTACGCAAAATACGCGCTTTGACGTGGAGTTGCGGATACCAGCCCGTATTACCTATTACCTAGGGTTTATTATATTCCAAAGAATGTTATGTGTAAATATCATTATGCGTTTATAACATTATGCTTTATAAAATTATGCTTCATTATTATTATGCCAACAGTATTTATAGCAATAAACAATATAGCAAAACATTTATGCCTAATAATATTATGCGTTATGATCATTATGCTGAATTTCGTTATGCCAATGAAAATTATGATAATATATTTTATGCTTATCATTGGTAAACCGAGCAGAATTGGTCGCAGTAACTAAGCTAGGGCACCCCGACCAAAGTGGGTTAGGTTAGGTTAGAACTGTGGTAAATCGTGTGCGAGCCCAACGAGCGAAGCGAGCGCTACATTCATGTTGGTCGCAGCTACTTAGCTTAGTATGTTTAGGACCCCAAAATAGGATTTATTTGATTAGAGTGTTCAATAATACTTTTAGGAAAAAATATGGGAATTATTTGAGGTTCGTCGATTAAATGCATGCCAAATATATCTTACCCTGATCATGTTCAATCCTTACATGTCTAAGACCATTTAACTTAAATGTTAGAGTGAATATATAATGGTCATCACTGCTGTCACGGACGATAAATGAACCATCAGGTTCATTAGAGAGGATCTTTTCAGCAGCTTCCACCGACAGCGGGCCCCAGTACCAACCATACTGAAACAATTTTTTTATTATGTGACACTTATCAAAAATATTTTCCAGACCTTTTAATTTGAACGATTAAAATAATGACTTACATCTTTAACTTTTTGTATGGAAGTGGCGAAATCCATGACAGTCTCTTCTTCATTGGCTGGGCGGCGCGCGCCCTGGTGCACGGGTGGCGGTTGCGGCAGTGGCGGCAGCGCGCGGCGCACGGCTGCGGGCGGCGACTCCTCCTTGCTCTCGCTCACTTTCTCCACGTCCGCCGCGGTCTCCACCACGGGCTGACGTCGCCAACGAAACAAGTTACAAAAACTCTGCTTTAAATTAATTGATAGTATCCTCACTGGAGACATTTTAGCCTTTTGGTTTTGATTTGTAATACTCTTCTTAACGACTTTATCGTTCTTCTCTAATTCAGTCACATCTTTCGGAATGTTTTCTTTATGCTTTTTGTTCTTAGCATTCATTCCGAATGAATTTTTGTTCGCTTTCCTATGGTTATTATTTGTTTCCACAGTTCTAGTTATTTCATTACTTTCTTTTAAAAATACTGTTGAACTGGCTTCTTTACCCGTATGTTTTGCGTGGATGCCAACACTACTTACAATGGGATTATTCTTTTTATTAATAGTAGCTCTACATTCCGAATCACTTGAACTAGAATAAAGAGTATGTAAATATTTTCTCATTTCGCGCAAAGTTAAATGCAATGAGTCGGTGTCTGAATCCCCAGTACTTTTCTTACAAGATGAACTAGGCAAGCTATGTCTTTTAGTTTTCACATCTTTTGTTCTGTTATTTTCTTTTGTCTTATGACTTTTATCAATGGGGGTATTGTTACTGGCTGTAGTTTGAAGTGTATTTTTGCCACGTTTTTTGATATTTCTGGGTGGTTTTTTTCCTTTAATTCTTATATTGCTTTGACTAGGCCGTACCATATCAATGGGCACTGCATAAATGTCACTATCGAATGGAACATTGTACATATCCGTAATATCGGAGGTTTTAGAAGTCAGCGTATCATGTGAAATAGCCTGAGTAATGAAACTAGAATCATCAGCCTGGAACTGTGTTACAAGCGAGTTGTGGCTGCTAGACAATCGCGACGAAAGCGAATTCCTCGAAGAAGGTCGATTAACACGACAGGGACTCAAGTGAAGAAGTCTTGGACTCGCAAACCTATGATTCAAACATTGACGCCGTTCGTATAGTGATTCTGGCTTAAATTTTCTTGGGTGCATAGGCGAAATGTGCCTTGTGCTTATTGCTTTATCGTCTGTAGCATCAAGAGTGAAAACAACAGTCGGAGGCACATGTACAGCCGAACATTTCTTTATGTTATCCGAAGCGGGGCTATCCTGCAAAAGAAAGTCATTTTTTTTTAAATAAAACTGTTCATGTGAATTTAAGTGTTTAGCCGCGCGGCAAGATGGCTACTACTTACGTTATAAATAACGTTTGTTGCGTTATGACCTTTTAAAGCGAGGTGCTAACATATTAGAGCTCGTTTGCTCGCTCAGAATCTTAGATTTTCTTAATTCTTAAACTTTTCTGCATAAGTCAGCAAGAATAACTGTACGAATGGCCAAAATAACACATTTATGTTGTTAAAATATTCGAGCTCGCTTCCCTCGCAATTCAATTTTCCGATTCGGCAGCACAAACTACTATCCGCGAGACACTAATACCATGTATGTTGGTCAGTGATGCAGTTAAAACCAGCGTACAACAATCAAACTAAGTGTAAAAAAACAGTTTTGGGGTAGTTTGATTAGATTGGTGTTAGGACTAATTAGGTGCATACAAAATCTTCGCATAAAAAGCGTTCTTTATCACAGCCGGGACCAACAGCTTAACGTGCTTTTAGAGGCACGGGGTTTTCGGTATTTAAAGATGGTCACCCATCAACGGACCGGCCTCGGCAAGCGTAGTTTAACACGATCGAGCGACCCGTTCGGCTTTTATTGCTTAGCCACGAGCCTCTCCCCATACTCAAGAAGTATGTAGCTACAAATTAAAACATTTTTACTTTTAAAATATTAGTTAGTAGTTTAATCAGAATTATTTTGGATTTGAGTCAGCCCAGTCCGCCAATTAAGGTAATTATTGCTCAATGCTACCTCTACAGTACCTGGATTCACTAGCAACATACCTGAAATTCAGGTGGTGGTTCTATAGTAGTAAGTATTACTTTTCCAGGTCCTTTCTTCACAGTATTAAAAAAATCACCACACATACGTTCTGATGCTTCAGTTGATTCGCATAGCGACAACGATTTCTCATCGAAGTCACTTTCTTGCAACTATACAGAAAGACATGGTCATTAGTTAAATACAGAAAACAAACAAACAGAATTTGTTTTAAGCGAATGGGTAGAAATGTAACAAAGATACTTGAAAGTTAAATCATTTCGAAAATATCCTTCGCTGAGCTATCATTTTCAATGCTGCTAATAAGATATTTAACATGAAATAACTCAAATAGATTGCTTTTTGCCAAAATAGCTTGTAGATATAGTATTTTCCTAAACCCATAATTCATCTTGAATTATTATTTACTTATTTTATTCTCAATAGGTGTAGTACAGTTAAAATGAAACAATAATTTAAGGTGATTGACCAAATCGATCAAATATCTTTAAGATATTTTTACGGCATCATTGGACTAGTGGTCACAAGCGCTATTGCTCAGCATGAGGTCTTGAGGTCGAGTCCCAGTTCGGGCAATGTGTTATTGGGTTTTTCTTTATGGAATCTCTCAGTAGCAGCCGGAGCCTGGATTTGTACCTAGTTGATGCCAATAGGCTCGCCCCCTATTACATGGGAATTCAACATAACTGATGAAATGTGGTTGTACTAAAGGTACACCTCTGCCCAATTCTTTGGGGATTCAAAGTATGATGTTATGTTATTTCTGTTTTTATCCCACGGGAACATACTACCGGGATAAAAGATCCATTGAGCCGTTAAGGCGTGAAAATTTATCTGACAGACAGAGTGACTTTCGCATTTATAATATTCATATAGGTTTTGTGCATAAAGTACATTCGCTTGAGTGTTGTGAGCAGCTAAGCATAACGTAATAATGTATACAATACTGATCCTTGTTACAACAAAAACCGATATGGCAAGAAGCAATGCAGGTGAAATTTTAAACAATTTATTTACTATCTTAAACACAAAATCAAAGACAAACAATCATTAGCAGAGTTCAATTTACAGTTCAGCAATTTTCTTATTTGATATTATTCTTTTATTATACCACATAAAGCACTGTTTTAAAGTAAGGTTTTTTAATATTTTCTATACAGTATGTTAATACAAAGTTTCTAATTAGCCCCTTCTGGCAGTATCTTTCTAGAAGGGTTTAAAATACTTCAAAAACTACTATTTAGTATGCTGTTCAAGGAGTAGTAGGCTATGACTGCTAGATTGCTCCATGTATGTTATTCAATGATAACTGCTTAAGGCACATGTATGTTTCTTGTGATTCACAACAATGTATTATTGTTGCTGTAACAGTGTTTAAAAATGAAATAAATGGTTCTAAAGGAGCCGAGTCACAAGACAAACAAAATTTATAGGAATGCGTAAAAAGCAGCAGCATAAAAAAGTTGAATTAGAATGGAAAATTATAGCACACCACAAGCAACAACAAAAACATTATTAAATTAAAGAAAAGGTTTATTATTCTGTTACAATAATGAATCACAAAACACACACACACATCACATAAAGAAGCAACAAGAATAATGTATGCAGGATTTTGTAATGTCTATATTTAAAAGAGTGTCCTTGGAGTTTCTTGCCCGTTCTTCTCCATAGAGATCTACGTTTTGGAATGGGCAACTAGCTTCAACTCTCTGACTAACTGACCGACTCTTTGACAGTTCAAAAGTCTGTAAATGGTTTAATTGAAATAAATGGTTTGAGTTTAAAAAAATGGGAAAACTAATTCGCAACAAGCAAAAGTAGCCACTTATAAAAAAAACAATGTTTTACAAATTACGCCGCAGACGACATTGACAACAAATAAATAAACACGCATTATGTAGTTACGTATTTATTACCACTCATTGAATACTTTGTCTTTATTGTAATAACAACATATTTGGACTGTTGAATTGAAAAATATACAGAATCAGAATCATATAAGCGATTTTTTGTTTACAACACATATTGCGTCTAAACTAGCGACCAAATTGCAATAGAATTATGAAACATGTTACATTAAATGGTAATAAACAAAATAAAATACACTATCAAGCTGTTTATATTGAAATATTATAATTTGTGAAGATAATTTCTAGTGATTAGCTCACCTCGGATGCGACGTGATGCCATCCACTGGCAGAATCACTAGAAAAAGAACCACTTGTAATTATAAGACCACTATCTTCGCTTAACGGAGGCGCCTCAGAATGTGTTGAAAAAGGCGGCGACTCCATTACCCAAATGTTTATTTGGGATAACTAACATGAACAAAAAATGGACGTAAAATTCAGTATTTTCATAAAATTTACGAAGAAAATACTACATTCTTGCATTGCAGTCTCATTTACTTTTTAATAATGGCCTACCTACAATTTTTTTATGATTTGGATACAAGTGAAATAGGCACACCCAATGTCACTGTTTTGCCCGTCAAACTTGACGCGGCGTCAAGTTTAGCCCCGAGCCCAGTTTAACCCACAGACGTATAAAGGCTCTTAAAAACAGGCGCGACACAAAGACACCGCTCTGCTTGTCGCGCGACGAGCGGTGCCTTTGTGTCGCGTCGCGTGTCGCGCTGGTCTGCACGAGCCTTAAAGAGTATCTCACATCCACACACAGTTTTTGACACCGCTAAAGATTCCTAGATAACCACCACAATCCTTACCGACCATAATAAATTACAAGCGACAAATCGTCTATCAAAATCTGTGAGTGGACGTGAGTTTGGGAAATAGCCAGCGCGTCGCGCGTCGTATCAGTCGCATGTAAGCCGATGTTGGCACGGACGTAATAAAATCGTGGCGCAATTTTATCACTCACTGGATTTTCAACTCTCGGCCCTAAGCAGAGCGTTGAAAATAAAGTCCGTGCGTACGTCGGCCAAAGGCGCCGACTAAAGTCACTGCGTGTCAGCGTGTGAACCTACTATAACGTTAGCAGATCCTTTCTTTTTCACACCTTTTCCTTTCCCTGTTCTATTTTTTTTAGACGACAGCAACACACGAAGGTTCTTGTCGGTCAATAAGACACGATGTCGAGTCGTCGAGCGAATAGTACGCACCCACATACTAAGGCCGCATTCCGAGTTACGCTAAAAGTGATAATTTCGCGAATCCGACCAAATTTAATAGTCACAAAATATAAGGGCTATTAAGTAATAATTGAGACTATAAAATTTGGTCGTATTCGCGATATTATCACTTTTAGCGTAACACGGAATGCAGGGTTTGTAGAACGCTGAGAACGCATCACTGACAAGAACGCACCCAAGGGGCATGGCATCCATGAGGCATGAGCTTTTTTCTGCAGTCTGTCATTTCTGACTTTGATGACTTTCTTTCTATTGTTTTTGTCTGACAGGCTGCTGACAGGCGACAGCTTGAGTCAGCTTGCCGTTTCTTCTTTTCTTGAAGTGTCTTGAACTTAGTTTTGGCTGTGGTTTTGGTACATTTTTGGTTCTTTCATTTTCAAAGAAAGTTTGTTGTGCTATTTTGATACAATATTCTAAAAGTTTGACTGCCAATCACTCAATTAATTATAGCTCCGTACTAAGTTGTCCCAGACAGAAGTCAAAGCTGGATGAATGTTGTTTCGCAGAATGTGTTAGAGCAATTTAAATAATAATCCAAATAATATAACTTACCCTCTGTTGTTCAAAATCATTTTTACCGAAAAGGTGAAAACATGAAAATATTGCCATAACTATTTAGATTTTCTAATATAAATTTAATTATGAACGTTATTTTCAGTAGATTTTAAGTGACGTTCTTTCATTTATAATATTGTGGGATACAGTATTGCAGAGATGGCCGACTCCCAAGTAGCAAATATTGTCAATGAGATTTTGGTAAGTTTATTTAGTTGCTTCTTAAGTTATGCAATTTATTTAGCATAAAAATTAAAACAGCTTGTATAAATCTTTACCTGTCTCCTTCCTTTTTGCCGGTTGCTGTTTCTTCATTAGATATAATGAAGAAACAGCAACCGGTTATGTTTTTGGCAGCATTGGTGGCTTATATCAGCCATATTTTTGTGGACTTCATGAGCTCAACTGTCATTAATGAGACACAATAGAATTTTAATTGTTATCAATCTCCAGGAGAGCTCTTGACAGCCAAGGGGATGTGTTGGTGTTCAATTAGTTGAGTACCAATTGTAAGTGTTTACATTAATATTATAAGACCCACAGCAATTAACATCAAATTGGATAGTCCTTGTGAGTTTGTACAGTTGTTAAAAAAATGGGTTTTCATTTGATTGTCCAGCAAGTGTAGTTACTAATGTTCTATAAACCTAAAATTAAAGCAGTTTTCTTTCCTCTTTGTAGCGTGTTGAAGCGGTCGAGGAAGCTTTCAGTTGCTTCCTCGTACATAAACCAGAAGAAGAAAATGAAATGTTAGCAATGTATCAGAAGAGACTATGCGGCATTATGACCAACTTGAGTGCAGAGCTGCAGGAATCAGCATTGCGCCAGTACTTGACTCTAACTGCCGTTCTTACTAACAGATATAAAATGAAACAATTACTCGGCCTTTTGGAAACTCTAGTGAACACAAATATTATTCAAGCGCGGTATGTGTCTACTCCGCATAATATCTGTTAAACGATTAAACTATAGATCAATCATATTGATTTAGTTTGTTTCTTGTTGCTTGCAGAATGCTATGTGACTGCATTTTGACCAATGAAAAGCTTATGTATCAAAATGCTGATTTCTGGATAGAAAGTTTCAATCTGATCAGAAGAATTATAGGAGGAGTAGATTATAAAGGTGTCAGAGAAATAATGAAGGTTGGTTTAAGTCAATTATAATTTTTATTTTCTCTTAGTTGCTTGGTTTTATCCTTGTATTTTATTTTATTTCAAGGGATGCAGAGAGAAAGCTCATACACTTCCAGTCAGGTTAAATTCAAGTACAATGCCTCAGTTAAAAGCATTGTACAATGTTATTGAATACATTTTTGATCGAACTGCATCATTGCTGCCAGCATACTTTATTGTTACTGAGATTCAAAAGGATTATCCGGGTAATAACCACTGGCCACACTGGGTAAGTTGTATATTGTTATATTTATCTCAATGTCTTTGTTTACCCCAGAAATCCATACTAATATTATAAATGTGAAAATAACTAACTGCCTGTCTGTTACCTTTTCACACCTAAACCTCTGAATAGATTTCAACAAAATTTGGCAAGGAGATAGATGCATCCTAGGGAAGGACATAGACTTTTTGTCTTAAAAGTAATTGTATAGGTGGTGATATAGGGGATGAAAATTGGTATGGGAAACCCATCATTTGTTGAGTTATATTATATGAAAATTCAAATTTATGCTTTTAGTAAGAAATAAAGAATTACAGAGCTTTTTTAAAATCATCCCCTAAGAGGCTAAAATAACAGATGATTTTAAAATTCACATCCATAATCAGCCTATAATGTTCCCACTGCCATCTTTTCAAGAAGATAAAGAAAGGGAAACCTTTGAAAAGGTGGCAGGATGACTTGGTGAGGACAGCGGGAAAGACATGGACTAGACAAGCAAGGAACAGGAAGAAATGGAAGGGGATGGAGGAGGGCTTTGCCAAAGGGTACACAGAGTCTCAAAACTAAGAAAAAAACGTTTTTGTAACAATAAAATTGTAACTCTGAAATAAGGCTATAAATAAATAAATAAATGTGACCACTGCTGGGACACAGGCTTCCTCTCTTCGAGACGGATTGGGTTGTAATCTACCACGCGGGCCCAGTGCCGGTTGGTGGATGTCACATGTCCTTGAATTTTTGGTTCTAGGACATGCCGGTTTCCTTACGATGTTTTCCTTCACGATTTTGAGAGCAGTGGTGATGAAATAATTTACACAAAATAAAGCGCCTGCCTGGGTACCACTGGGCCACCACTGCGCTCGTTAAAAATTCACATGTAATATTTTATATTTTTGTGTATTTATTTTAAAGAGATATAAGGTATTGAAAATATGGTCATAGCCCGGAAATTGAGCTAACATTTTAGTCTTTATTTAATTAAAATCGGTTTACTTGGTCAAAACTTATTGAAGTCATAAAAATAATTTGACTAATAAGGTACAACAAGAGCTCGACCAGCATAATTTTAATTATCGACTCCTTTCGATTTACGCCTAAACCACTGAATAGATTTCGATAAAATTTGACAAGGAAATAGATGGTATCCTAAGGAAGGACATAACCAAATTTTTGTCTAAAGGAAGGATAGAGGGGTTGAATACGAAACCGTATTAGTAAAATTTGGGGCAAGCCGGGGCCCATTCCCCGGGCGCCAACTTCAGGGGGCGACAAATTCAAGCGTAGCAGACAAGTGCACCACCCACCACACAGCAACTTTGCAATAAATAAGACGCGCAGCATATTTATAATCTTTCTATTTTTTTTCTTTTTTACTACAGTTTTGACGCCCCTGTTGAATTGGCGCATTATCGATTGATATAAATTTAATTTCGCGCGGGCTAACTTAGCGCATCCCCATAAAATATTGACGGGGGGCGGCAGACGGCAGTTTTTGCCCCGCCTCAAAAAAATCTAGATCCGGGGCTGTGTGTAGTACCTCTTTTTAAGAGATTTAAGGGATTGGAAATATAGTCATAGTCCGTATCTTAAGATAACATTTAGTCTTTATTTCATTAAATTTTATTATATGCCCTTTTCTTATATTTTCACTCCTCAACGGCTGAACGGATTTGGATGAAATATCTCTGTAGCGTTTTCGTGTGATGATATCTGACATCCACACGAACGAAGCCGGGGGCAAAAGCTAGTGTGTACTCTGTAATATTTTTGATATATTTTGTCTATCATCCTCGACAATATCAGCACTTAGGTTGTTAGAGTTTGTGTGCAGCCCACTGTGCATACAATAATTAACAAATAATTAATTTGTGGTTAAACACAGTGGTAATAATTGTTAACCCTTGGGAGATTTCGTATGAATGTCGTATGAGAATGTTATGCGATTGCTGCATAAATGGCTTCTCTCCATCACTTTGCCATCATAACTTTGTGTCATAATCATAACTGTGATAAATATAAAATATCTTTTTATGTTTTTCTTTCAGCAACTAGCTAAACTTCTATCTAGTTTTGTGGAAAGTTTTAAACCGTGTGCCCAAATGGTTTCTATTATTGGACATTCACAAATGTTGCCAGTGGTCGAGTTTTCAGGTTATGCTGATCATCTTGTTAATCCATGGCGATTAGATCCTACAACATTGAAATTTTCCCTGAAGGGTAATTTGCCTTATGATGATGAACTTTTAAAACCACAAATAGCATTGTTAAGACATGTTTTACAACAGCCGTATTCCAGAGATATGATGTGCTCTATGCTTGGTCTTCAAAAGCAACACAAACAACGTTGCATTGCGCTAGAGGATCAATTAGTGGAACTTATGATACTGCCAATGGAAAGAAGTGAATCAGAGAATGAAGATGATGAAATGTCCTCATCGCATTGGTGTTGGCTTCACTTATCATCACAGGTTATATACTTGATCCTCATTGGATTTGCTTCATTCCCCAACATAGTAATGGGTCTGCATAGCAAATTGATTGGGCATGATATGAAAAAAGGGAGAGACCACCTTATGTGGGTGTTATTACAATTTATATCTGGAAGTATTCAAAGAAACCCATCATCCAATTTCCTACCAATAATAAAGCTTTATGAATTGCTGTATCCTGAAAAGGAACCACTACCCGTGCCTGATTGCACAAAAGCCCACTGCACACATCAAATGGCTGTAGTATGTATTTGGATGCACTTGTTGAAAAAAGCTGAAACTGAACACAAGACAATGACTATGCCACAGAATTTAAAAGTACAGTATGAGTATGTGTTCTTTTAATATTTAGAGTATTTATAGTGAATTCTATTTACTTACAAAGTAAATAGGTATTTCTAAATTATGTTCATATGAAATAATGTATCTTTAGGTTTCTTCAGCATCTGATGACTTCGAATAGTACACCAACATTGATGGGCTCTGATTACCGCATAGCCTTACTATGTAATGCATATTCAACAAATCAAGAGTACTTTGCCCGACCCATGGGTGTGATTATAGAGACACTCTTTGGGAGCCAGAAAGCTATGCCGAACGGGAATCCAGGCACGCCTTTGCCAACCGTTCCCTTGTCTATGTGTATTTTAGATAGCCTGACATTACATTGTAAGATGTCACTTATACACTCGATAGTAACTCATGTTGCCAAGTTGGCTCAGAATAAAAGTAACATTCCTGGGAATAGCATGATGGCACCAGCGTTGGTGGAAACATACAGCCGTTTATTGGTCTATACTGAAATAGAGTCGATGGGAATCAAAGGATTTATACGTAAGTACAATTTCATATTAACCAAGCCAAATACCTATAGCACATACCAGGCTGCCTAGTAAAACAATGAGCAAATGTATTCAAGGAAAGGTTTCCTGTAACTATGTGATTAAAGATTTCCCCAGTACTTTATTAGTTCAAAAAACATGATATAAATTATCTTTCAGATCAGTTGCTGCCTAATGTGTTCAAATCTCATGCTTGGGGTATACTTCACAACTTGCTGGACATGTTTTCGTATCGTATTCACCATGTGCAACCACACTATAGAGTGACACTCCTGTCTAACATACATTCCTTAGCTGCGTATCCACAAGCCAATCAGACACAGTTACAATTATGGTATGTATGTGTTCAATGTTTCCCGGGAAGTGCTCTGCTTTACGCCAAGTTCAGCCGTAATAATGTAGAAAGTAAGATCTCTCTTGTTTTTAATCACAATACTTAAAATAAAATCTACGCAATGGTTTCCGTAGTTGGGATGAATTTATCCCAAGAACAAACTCAACATTGTAGTTCAAAAATATGTTCTCCCATACATTCCAACTGCAAATTTTAATGTAAGTTGGTCGATTGTTACTCGTTAACTTGTAGAGCCTAGTTAGCTGTGATTGAATTTTTTCATATATCCAAAAACAACCATTTTCAACCCTTCTGCCAGCTGGCAGGGGGGGACACTTGACTAACAAAAATTTGCAATTTAAAACTTAATATTTCGCAAACGGATCCCTGAATCCAATAAAAACTTTTTACAAAAAAAAAACAACCGACTTCAAAAAAAAAACACTACAAAGTGAAAAATAACTTTAATTTCGGAAGTCGGTGTCTCTGGTTTTGAATTTTCGTTCTTTGTCACCGACTTCCGAAATTAAAGTTATTTTTCACTTTGTAGTGTTTTTTTTTTGAAGTCGGTTGTTTTTTTTTTGTAAAAAGTTTTTATTTTTCACTTTTTAGTTGTGGTACCTACCCCACACAAATTCGAATACCACTACCTGCTATGTAAATAACAGTGACAAGAAGTTATCATATCATCTACATACTAAGTGGGAAAAAATACGTATAATTGAAGCTAACTCAAAAACGACCCAAGCAAAGTTAATAAAATTTATATGGGACCACCTCTGAAGTATGATCTACCAAACAAAAAAAGAATCATCAAAATCTATTCATAATTGGCGGAGTAATCGCGTAACAAACATACAAAAAAAAAAAAAAAAAAAAAAAAAAAAAAAACATACAGACGAATTGAGAACCTCCTCCTTTTGGAAGTCGGTTAAAAATGGTTTTCATATACCCAATATTTTTGAACGACATTTCCAACGACACCCACTTTACGTGTAGGGGAGGTATCCTAAAAGAAAATTATTTTCATGATTTTATTTTACCACTGTCGGCGTGATTAATATGTATGTATACCCATACCAAATTACAACTTTCTAGTACTAAGAATCTCTGAACTAAGACAGACAGACAGACAATGCAATATTAACGAGCATGTCTTGCGTCATAAATACCTGCCTATTCAGTTTAATTCAGAAGAATGTGATAGATACCTCGTTACTTTCGAAAATTTTCATGAAGTTTTGAGCACAAGTGCACTTATAAGTAATCATTTCACTATTCCAGTTTCGAAAGTACAGCATTACGTTTGATAACAAGCCTGGGCAGTTCCGGAGTGCAGTTGCAAATGTCGAGGGTAGTGTCAGAGCCCAAGTCGCTGGTGTCGTCTGAGAGCGAAGAGTTGAACCGTGTGTTGGTGCTCACTCTAGCGCGTGGCATCTATATGACGGGGGCTGGTAAGCTTTTAACATTTCTCGTAATTGTAAAAAAAGATGGATAGATTGTGTGAAAGATGACATGGCTAGGAAGGAAGTGATTAGGGTAGTTGCCTAGGTAAAAAAAGAAGTTCTATTTAGTCCGTCTTTCAGATAATAAAAAAATATTAGTCACGTATTTTTTGCTTTATCATATTAATCAAAAATAACTTAGAAAACGCATTAAAGTTGGGGAGTGGGGGCTCGCTACGTCACAACACAGTATTAAATCTAGCAAGGCGTGATGTCATGCCACATTTTAACTCAATGTATCGCCGTAATCTTTTGATTACGTCAAAAAAGAAAAAAATACGTGTTCAATATTTTTTAATAATCTACAAGACTGACGAATAAAAAATTTGGACATCATATGCCTGTCTAAGAGTTAATAAAGATGTATGGAACGAATATATATATAATAACTTTATTTCAGTCTATCCATTACAGAATCATCCATATTTGTGTTAGTTAGTACTTAGGAACTAAGTAGAATAGAAGTGCTGCGCCTACCTCAAATAAATTGGGATAGGTGCACGAGGATGATAAGACATTCCGTTGAAAGGATCACGGGTAAAACTTCCCTAAAAGTGTAGCACTTAAATTTCTTACATTATACCTCAGACACAGATACAAGTACGCGGCGGACTCGTGTTGTCGGGCCAATTCAGTGAGCGTAACAGAAGATCTAAGTGTTACGCAATAGAAAGAGAGGCAACTTCTAGGTGAATATAACTGTAGGTAATTAGCGCTGTGCGACCTGAATTGGACTTTATTGTTTCGTAGCCAGAGTAATTTTTATTTAAATGATTTTGCAGAGTGAACCATCTGTATTCACCTGTGCCTCAAATGAAAGACCTACAAAACCAGAATTTATCCTCCAGTATGTACTAACGAATTCTAGTAAATAGTCATATGAAACTGTTTTTCCCCACGAATAGGCAGTGATGGTGCAGCGGTGAAGGAACTTCTCACTACGATAATGACGAACACGCCACACATGTGGTCACAACACACGCTCCAGTGTTTCCCGCCAATGCTCGTTGAATTTTTTGCTCAGGTATGTTCATAAAGCATAATTTGTTATGAATTCCTTAGTGCATGTTCAGGATTTTACGCGCGTAATACTGGTATCAACAAGGCGCCCAGAGTTCGCGTGAGGAAATAATGAAATACCAAATGAAAGATAGTGGGAGCCGTGTGACATATTTAAACCGCCTCGTCTGACCAGGCTCGATCTTTATTAACATAATCCACATTCTGAGCATGTAAAAATACCTGTAATAGTACTCATTATGTTTCAATTTATTAACCGACTTCCAAAAGGAGGAGGTTCTCAATTAGTCGGTATATTGTTTTTTTTTTTTTTTTTTGTATGTTTGTTACGCGATTACTCCGCCAATTATGAATTGATTTTGATGATTCTTTTTTTGTTTGGTAGATCATACTTCAGAGGTGGTCCCATATAAATTTTATTAACTTTGCTTGGGTAGTTTTTGAGTTAGCTTCAATAATACGTAGTTTTTCCCACTTAGTATGTGGATGATTATGATAACTTCCTGTCACTGTTATTTACATAGCAGGTAGTGGTATTCGAATTTGTTTGGGGTAGGTACCACAACACTAAAAAGTGAAAAATAAAAACTTTTACAAAAAAAAACAATCGACTTCAAAAAAAAAACACTACAAAGTGAAAAATAACTTTAATTTCGGAAGTCGGTGACAAAGAACGAAAATTAAAAACCAAGATACCGACTACCGAAAGTTTTTTAATATAAAGTATGGTAATAACTCTATATCTACAGTAATGTGATTGTTCATTACAGAACCCTGCCCCTAAAGAGAACAAGCAAGTCCTCAAAAAGTCAGTGGAGGAGGAGTACCGCAAGTGGACCTCGATGGCTAACGACAATGATATTATATCGCACTTCTCTGTGCCAGGCACGCCCCTTTTCCTTTGTCTCTTGTGGAAAATGATTTTTGAGACTAACAGAATCAACCCTGTCGCTTTCAAGTGAGTCAGTGTCCGCTTTTATTTTAAATTATATTTTAGCGCTAACTTCGCGAAAATATATCGAAGCTCAGAATTCTGCCTGGCTAAAATTAGGTGTACATATTATATGTATTGTATTCTCTTATGTGAATATAATTGTCTGAAATCTTTTTGCAAATTAGTACTAAAAAACCATTTCCATTTGCCATTAAAAGTATGCATTGTTATTTATTCTGTTCTAATTTACAGAATTCTAGAGCGAATCGGTGCCCGCGCTCTTTCAGCACATTTGCGTAAATTCTGCGACTACCTGGTGTTCGAGGTCACCAATCCCGCGGGCGGGCCGCACATCAACAAGTGCGTTGACGCGATCAACGATATTATCTGGAAGTATAATATCGTCACCATCGACAGGCTTGTCTTGTGTTTGGTAAGTGATATTGGGACAGTTCCGCGAGGAGAGCTTGTAATGAGTCGAATGGGCGATTATTGAAAGGAGATTATAAAACTTGAGTTTTGTAAGCAGTATGTACCATCGAAGAAACCCATACCTATACACCGTAAGGACTATTTCTGCTTGCAGCGCTCGGCCACTATTGTAACGGTTACCTACGAAAAAAAAAGGGTCGTGTGCACGGGATTTTGTTTTTAAATTGCTTAGTTATAGGTTTCTTCGATGGTACATGCGCATGGCGAGCCGGGGGCTGCGGGAAGGGCGCGGGAAACAACGAGCGGCGCGGGCCCCTCGCGCGTCACCTCCGCTCCCGCCGCCATTAAGTGTATTATCTATGCCGCCATTATTCGGATGACAATGACAGCAAAGACCGAGTGCGCGTGTCTATTATAATAACATTCTATCGCTCGGCTATTCTAAAATAAATTATAAAAAAGAACTTTTCGTCCGTTCAAATCATCTCCCAACACTACGTACGACCATCGCATGCTGAAAGGCTTCACCTTTTTGATTTGACAGGATCCTCGTAAACCAAAAATCGTAGTTCCACATGAGTGCGATAATCGCTTGGAGAGTCTCGCCTATAATTCTCGCTGCACGACGGTCGACAGTTGACGAATTCTCCTTGTGTAAAATATTCAAACGCAACCAATTTTAATTAGCTGTTAAGCCTCATGCTCTCTATTTTTTTACCATTTAGGTACTACGCCCCAATCCAGACGGCAATGAAAGCCAAGTGTGCCTTTATATTATTCAGTTATTACTATTGAAAGGATCAGAATTGAGAAATAGAGCACAGGATTTCGTCAAAGAAAATTCTCCTGAGCATTGGAAACAAAACAATTGGTAAGTTACGTATTTGATAATGCTACTGTTTGTTACAAGCTCATCAAAATAGAAATACTCATTGATATTACTTATGGCAGGTACGACAAACATCTAGCGTTTCATAGAAAGTACCCAGAGAAGTTCGCGCCAGAGGAAGCAAGCAATGCTTACGGCGGTCCCATACCTGTTTACTTGAGCAATGTGTGCCTCAGGTTTATACCAGTTCTAGACATTGTGGTACACAGACATTTGGAAATACCGTCTGTTAGCAAGAATTTGGAGCAACTTCTCGAACATCTTGGCTATTTGTATAAATTTCATGGTGAGCTTTTGTTACATTTATAATATTGGCACCGTTCGCATGGTAAAGAGAAATAATTTATATCTAGATTTTGTTAAAAAGTTACATTGTCAGTTCCATCGCCAATTATGCCCTGAACTATTCTAATATAGGTCATCAGTGTAGAATATGTTGCCACATGTAAGGTTAAGCGTCTGTAAGTAAGTAATTATTTATTTACCAAAAACTTAGCCTAGGTAACATCAGTGTTGTTTAATTATGAGATGGGTATGGCTATTACAAATGAGTAAGACCCCTGCCCTTCAAACTAGGAAAATCATGTATCTTGAAGGACGTGTTCTTTAGTGGGATTGACACGAAATCAACTCATTTTGAAGAATTTTGTTTACTGTTTGTAAGAAAGGGGAAAAGAATGTAAACAAATTTGTTTGCGATTTTTAAAGTAGAGTTATCGTTTGAAATAATTTTTCTAATAATTAATATAATAATGGCAAATCACCAATATTCAAAACCAATTTTCCGAAAAATCACGTTCGAGTGGCGTCTGACTATCGTTTTACCAGAAACTTCTATTGATTTTAAACAAAAAATATAATTATAAGATCTACTTGCAAGTGACTTAAGCACTGTTTTCAACTTCTATTCAAAATTGTAAATACATAATTATTGTCATTGTTCATTTTTTATCTGTTATTTATATGTTTAATGTAATATTTACGTCAACAGATCGCCCTGTCACCTTCCTATACAACACACTACACTATTATGAGACAAAGCTCCGTGACAAACCGTTACTGAAGAGGAAGCTAGTGAATGCTGTGTTAGGATCTTTGAAAGACGTGCGTCCTTCCGGATGGGCCACCACTGAGGCATTCCAGACGTACCTAGCCAAGAGTGAGGCGGACGCCACTGGCTGGACCCCGGACCTCAACTATTATCTGAGTCTAGTCAACCGAATGGTGGACAGTATCCTTTTAAATAACAAATTGAAACCGAAGTTAGAGTGGTACATATTGTTCACTATAACTTTCCCATGCTGTCATGTTGGCACCATTGCTTGTCAAGCTTAGTTTCAGTACTAATAGAGTTGAAAATGGCTTGACAAGTAATGGTGCCAACATGACGGCAAGGGACAAGTAGAGAACGATCTGTACAAGGTTCTGGGGGCCTACCACCAGCTCATAAAGCAGTATTATTTTAAACTTACTTCAATGGGAGAAAGAGATGGAGCTATACGTCCTGTAGAGCTTCATCTCTCCCACACTGAAGTAATATTAAAATAATACTGCTTTATGAGCTAGTGGTAGGCCCCCTGTTGGCGCCTGATTGACATTGACAGGGTTGTTGGTATTGTTAGTAAACATTTGTGCAATTGTTTTGTGAAACACTTGTAATGCATTCAAAAACAAGGTGGCAGCATTAGTTCCGATTTTGGCCACGCGCCACAATAACCTTGTAGACAATATTACAGGATGCGGCCGTTGATAAACCAGGGATAATGGACCGAAACTTTTATATAATCATAATTCTTTATTTATCTCAACATCTTCACAATCTTAACAACACACATCACACGTCTTTAACAAAAGATTTTGCGGTAGAAGGGTCCTGCCTATTTAACTTGGCAGGTCTGAGCATAGACTGCGCGAACTTTCGCGCATGTTCTCTCACTCGCCTCATGTCACCATTTGGTTCCTAAAAATGCTATTGCGCAGCCTTCTGCGCGAAGATCGGAACTGCCAAGTTATACCGGCCGTATTGTACAGATCACCGACCGATTTATGACTGACAGAGACGCTTTACGAAGCCGAACCAACAGCAGCTGGTAAAGGGAGTAAATTCATATTGTAGTCATGTTAAAAATGGTGCGACTTTGTGTCTCTTGTCTGTCGCAGCTGCTTATTTTCAGCAACTACTAAAGCTACCTGTTTGGAATAGTTATAAAAATTGCTTGTTCACTTAACACAAGTGAAATAATTGAATAAATATCGTTATTTTTATTGCAACAAGAGTCGAAATGGGGGTCCGACATTTTAAAGTGGGGTATCATATGAAAGGGATTATCACATTAAAAACATGTTTTATATATTAATATATGGCTCATCGTTTTTGACTTATGATGAAAAATGTGAGTAACAACACCAATCCCTCGAATTTTGGGAAGCGATAAATGTGGAATAATTAGAGTTGATGGAGGTTTATGTAAATATTACAGGAAACAAAACGATACATGTGATACAATACAACCTTACAAACAAGTAGTTATGCCCAAAAGATGAAATTAAACTCTGAAAATTAGAAAATATTATCCTTTAAGGTACGGAATCCTCGGTGATCGAATCCGATTCGCATTTTGCTGGTTTTTATATTTGTTGTTTCGTGTATCAAATTTAATATTCCTTATCTTAGTCACAGCTATGACTGGCGCCTCACACTTCCCTAACACAGACTGGCGCTTCAACGAGTATCCAAACCCTTCAGCACACGCTCTGTACGTGACGTGCGTTGAACTGATGTCTCTGCCGTTAGCACCCAACTTTGTAGGCAACACTCTTCTCGACGTCATCACCAAAGGCTTTGTCGTAATACCAGCCACGAAGATCCAGCTTTGGATCAATGCTATCGGTCTTATAATGGCCGCTTTGCCTGACCCGTACTGGACCGTCCTTCACGAGCGTATATCGGAACTAATGACAAACACTGACATGACGGAATGGCCGTATCCCCATACTCCGTTCCAGCTATTTAACCTAACAACTACTAATGATGGTATGCTAGAGAACAAATACAGCCTAACTTTGGCATTGGCTCATGCGATTTGGTACCACGCGGGGGCAGGGCAAATAATGCAAGTTCCTCAGTAAGTACTCGTATACACATTAGTTGTAATGTGTAGTCTTAAGTATTTATTAAATTGTTTTATACCTCTAGAATACGGCAACGATTATGCCTTCATTAAAACAATCTATTATTTATTTGTTCCCAGATTCGTCAAAGAAAAATTGTCAGTGGAGATCCATACAGAGATTCAGCTTCTGTACCTGTGTCACTTGGTTGGTCCGTTCTTACAACGATTTAATTCTGACTTATCGCGAGCAGTTATGGACATCACTATCACTCTGTACGAACTTCTGGCGCACATCGATAAGTCTCAGCAACATCTGCAGTACATTGACCCGATATGCGACTTACTGTATCCTTTTAAAAACGTGCATAAGGTTGACTTATCAACATCAAGCAGCTATTCTGCGTTGCGCTGTGCGTTGCTATGCTAACTTTGTCATGTTAAGCTTTTCCTGAGTGCTGTGTGTATTCTGTATCTGTGTGGGTATTCGTAAAATTCTGTTTTGATTTGCTAGCGCATCACCTTTGATATAATAACTTATTACGAATTGTTTTTACCAAGCAACCGCAGGAAGTCACCGCGGCAACTAAACTGAAATAGTAAAAATAAATATTCTTTAACCATTCATCAGTTACCACATAAAATACATGTTCGTCGGCGACACGATGAAGAATGAAGTGGAGAGTGTGATCCGCAAGCTGCGGCCTGCCTTGCAGATGCGCTTACGTTTCATCACGCACTTGAACGTGGAACAGATAAACACCGCCTAGCAGAGCGACTACTACAGCTACACGCCATCCAGCTCGAGCTCGAGCTCCGAGTAAGGCACAGCTGTAGTGGTGTTGCACAACACATCTTCGTTCATTGAACTCTTACCCCCTTACCAACCAACTCTGAAGTAATCTAATGCTAATCCCAAACCCGAACTTCATACTGGTGTAACTTTAACTCGGGTTAATTAATAAGAGGGTTAATAACTAAGTGACTATTTTGTGATTAGAATAAAACAGACTTTTAAATTGAATATTTGACTTGCCGGTTGTGAATTTGTGATTAACCCGCACGGCACATACTTTATTAGTATAGTTACATCACAGGATTAAGGAAGATTTAACACTCAAACTTTATATCTACAACTTTAGTTTTTGTTTACACTAAACCTCTTAAGGGGTCGTTGTACTCATCATTATAAACTACTTTCACTATGGGACCAAGTTGAAATCGCGAAACAAAAACAGCTGTTCCCTACATTTATGTTCGCATATCGCGTCAAAATGTAGGGAACAGCAGATTTTTTTTGCGATTTCAGCTTTGGTCCCATACTGAAAGTTGTTCATAATGATGAGTACAATGACCCCTTAAGAGGTTTAGTGTAAACAAAAACTAAGGTTGTATACATATAGGGTTTGAGATTCTGAGATGAGACTGCAGGGCG
This sequence comes from Agrochola litura, assembly GCA_949152395.1. Lineage (NCBI taxonomy): Eukaryota > Metazoa > Arthropoda > Insecta > Lepidoptera > Noctuidae > Agrochola > Agrochola litura. The sequence continues at coordinate 9,888,829 of OX424491.1, read as the reverse complement.
AAATCCTAAACTGAGAAGTAGAGGCAAAGTGGCGAAAATCGGCGTTTGACTGGATTTAGGAGAGATCTAATATTGCTTTCACGTATTCTCAAGTTTTTTTTCTTACAATAGTATTGGTTTCGGTTCCTCGTCAAAAATACTAAAATTATAGTTATGATATCTTCTAAAATCAAGCCGAATTCGGCTTTCAACACTTTTGACTATTCATCATAGTTTCAGTTTTCGCCTTGAATAGCTATCGCAAAAATGTTCCCTGTACAGCAATAAATTAGTTTAAATTCAAAATGAGGTATTTTCATACAAACCGTTTTATTGTATGGTAGGTTGATATTTCAACTGCTAAACATGATATAAGAATACTTACTAATGATATGTTACTAATTTACTTTAAAGATAAAACTAGGCAAATCGATAGATCGTAATTTGGACAAATCCGTAATTTGTATTCTATAAAGGAATAATCAATTTAGCTAAGTGGAATATATTTATGTACTACTACAACTATACATATAATTAAGTGTCTGACGGTTCAATGCAATAAAACATAATCACATTATTTAATAAGATACTAATGCTTTAAGATTAAACTATTATTATAACTCGAAACATTGGAAATGATGAGTCCAGTTTGTCGAGCACGTCTAATGTCCATTATTTTAGAATAACTGTCATTACCGCATAGTCTATCGTAGATAATTTATAAAGAATCTTTTAGGTTTACTCCTAAAATTAAAATAAGTCTGAAACAGTCAGAAACGCTTGTTTTGTTAGTGAATTGAGTTTATCTACCGAATCCGTGACTATTTTATTCAGTGACTAACTATTAAAAAATATATGAGATAAATCCATACTTGAATTATTGTTGAATTTAAAATGTTTTAATTAAAACTTATTTGGATGTAGATTCTCACCTAATGAAGTACCTAGCTATAGACATTCTAGTTAAATTAATTATATACAAATATAATAATATACTTACTTAATTAATAAATAAGTGAGATAATAGAATAATGATCAAAGCTTAACGAAAATAAGGATAGAGTTCCCGAAATAGAACAGAATATATGTATAGAATTATTTTCCATATAATCTAGAACTTCTCAGGTGGTGTTGATTTCAGTTTAAAGAACAAAATGTCTTACAAATGTAATACCTCAAGATTCAATGGTTAAAGCTTTGGTTTCCTAAAAAGCGGTGAACGGTCACACAATATCGGCTGCCCAAGTACAGAGCGATTTTTGACAACTTAATGTCAAATACTGGTGAAAATGACAGGTATTCACAGGGTTGGCATAAAACAAACAAGTTGTTTTAAAACACGTATTTTAAACAGTGTTTAAAACAGTTTGAAATAAAACGTCTTTTTTAAGTGTTTAAAATCACAGTATAAAACAAGTTTAAAATAATGTTTTAAACATTAAGAAAATCAAACATGGTTTTAAATCAATTATTATTATTTTTAAATGTTTTTGACAAATCTCGGGACCTCGGGAATATACTTTTATGTAAGAACGAAAATCGGTATTCGTAATTCTGAACGTACAGAGTGTACTGGGTGGTTCAGTATCTGTGTTACATACCTACTTAGATTGATTACAAAAAAAAGTATGTTCACAGATTAGATAATTTATTAGATATTACTAACTAACTAACTATAACTAGTATTACGTTGTTGTGATTATTATGTTATTCTGATCGTTTTTTGTAAATGTTTCCTCGTAAATTTTAAAATTGTCTAGAAATGAATTAAATTAGGCCTGTACCCTAATTGCTTAACTTATTTTCGAAACCAATTTTGCCTATTTTTTTTTTTTTTCATTTTGGCATTTCAACAACATTCATTGCGTTATTTACGTTGTTGAACAGATTTTTTTGTACAACTTATGAAGCAATGGATTAGCAATCTGTTTCAAATCGAAACAGATTATGATTGTGTTGTATTACGCAATTAGGGTGCTGATCGATTTGTGTTGAAAATAGATTAGATAAATCGCTCAATGAAAAAAATAACAAAAAAACTCTTGTTAAAACATTTTGAACTGTTTGTTTTATAAAATTTAAAAAATACTGTTTTTTTCCAACCCTGGATATTCATGACGGCCGTTATAGAACCGCTTTCCTAGAAAACCAAAGCTTAACAGAAATATGTAAAGTTTTCAGACACATTTATTACAACTTATTAATATAGGCGTTATCTACAACCTACGAAACAAACAAAGCTTTTTTCGTTGTTTTGTTTGAGTATTAGACCCGCATTCGTAGATAGAGTATAACAATAGACAAGACTTTTTGTCTGACCTCAGTTGTGATTCTTCAACTGGGCTCTAGATAACGGCTGGCACGGCACGATTTCTCTGGAAAGTGCTACCCGACTACATTAGATAGTACCAGTTCACAAGTGGCTGTCAAAGACTGTGGCTATAATTTGACCGAAATCGCTGTACCACGCCTTATGCATGTGCGCGGCGAGACGGAGGGGTAGTCCAGGCCGCTCATTCGTCAACGCTCAAGGCGCCCCGCCCCCCGCTTCGCCTCACATTCCTAAAGCGCGGTACAGCGGTTACGGTTAAACTATACCTCATCATAAGGTATTCGCTGATACAGTCCTTTCACAGACTATTATTTTACATCTGATTTTGCATCACTGTCAAAGTTACAGTGAACTTTATAACAGTCAAAATAAGGTTGCTGTTGGGTTGCTGCCAGTAAGAAGTCTATCAAAAACACAGTGATATTTTATTTTGATTACCATAAGGTCGCTGTTGGTTTGCTGCTGTCAGAGGTATTAATTACTGTGAAAGGAATGTAGCAAATCTATAAAATAGGAAAACGACTTGTCTATGTTAATAACCGAATTTTATTTTGTTTGTGTTCTGTACCGTGCCGATTTTACATGTAAATATAAATTGATATGTGGAAGTTGCTGCCCGTGTTATGCTGCAGTGTATTCCTTAATACAATTTATGTTTTTGGAAATAGGTACCTAGTACTACAAAGGGTGAAAAGTTGAAGCTGGCACTGGATGGGAAGTACCCTAAATTTTGATGTCACCAATTTTTATTCAAAGGAATCATAAGTTTTTTTTAAAGAAAATAAATTGTATTCCTACAGTTTTGAAGTCACTCACTCGCCTGAAGCGTGAATTGAACCTACGCAAATGCAAAAAATAAGAGTGAAACCATAAGGATATTTCATCTTTAAGGTTGATCCTGATAAATACAGATTTTCGCACTTACTATAAAAAACTGTTTAATAGTCAAAAAAGTAAAGAAAGAATAAAGTAATATTTTTTTGAGTAAAGGTAACTCTAATATCTAAGATACCTTTCCCTCCAGGGCCCGCTTCAACTTTCCACCATCCTTATTAAGTATAGCTACCTACATAAAACAAACATATATTTAATACAAAAAGTGAGATAAAATGCAATAACTACTTGATAAAAAAGTACCTACTATCGATATAGCTATCCAATATAGGCCAACTTTTTCGTTGATGACAGTCCCATCATCCTATGGTCCTAGCGGGTGAGGCGACGTACGTAAAAACAAAATGACGTGCAATGCCTTGTGCGGTCACCCGACCGCGTATTGCGTTGTGAGTACAGATTTCTCATTGAAATATTTCTTAATTTACTTAATAAGTAGGTACTTCTTCCTTAGCGCTGTTGGTAATATTTTGTTTCTTTATGTTCAGATGAGCATGAATCTTTTTTTTTCAATTTTTATACATACACACATTGTATTGCTTGGCTTGACCTCCAATATTTTTTTCATCTTTGGATGTAATATCTTGTGAGTTTTGAGATGCGCAGCCGTATCTGAGAGTACGGTTTATCGCCAAAATGACGTGCGAGTGCGACTGACGGTCCCGGAAACTTGTAATCTCAACCCCAGCAGTACGTCCCCGTTGCGTCGCTCGCGTGAACCATGGGAGTATCACCAACGAAAAAGTTGGCCTATAGCTTCATTTGTTAGTAAGAAAATAAGGCCTTCATTATAATAATGATCAAATAGCATATATTGAATCAATGTGATCATTACCTGTAAGTATTTACTTTTTACATCATCTTTCTGAAATTGGGTAAGATTGTTGCGATCAGATAAGCTTGACATGCATAATTTAATAGGTATAAGTTTTGTATTATATTAGTGAACAAATAAATATTTTGATTGAAGTTCAGTTTTATTGTAAGCCATTTTGCCTAATTTGTTTCATTTTGACAGTTCAACAACATTCATTGCGTTATTTACGTTGTTGCGCAGATTTTTTTTCCAACTTAAGAAGCAATGGATTAGCAATCTGTTTCAAATCGAAACAAATTGTGATTGTGTTGTATTACGCAATTAGGGTACCGGTACTTTCCCCAGTACTAGTCTGTAGTCATGGAAGCTATTAGCATATTGCTAAATTAGAAAAAACAAATAACAAAAATGAAGTAGAAAATGAGGAAAATGTCGTCGGGAAAGTTTTGATTATGAATTTGGATGGATGGCAGCGAGTAGGAGAAGACCAAAGAAACGATAGATGGACTGAGTGAAAGATGATATGGCTAGAAAGGGAGTGACTACCGAGATGACGACTAATAGAGAAGTATGGAAGAAAAGGACACGTTGCGACTAGCACTGACCCTAAATAAATTGGGATTTTAAGGGCAGGATAATGATGAAAAGAATAGAATATATTTATTTGCTTTAAAACATGGTACATTAAGGTCTTATTATGTAAACATGATAAATGTATTTTTATGCAACACATTTTTTTTTTATAATTTGTCACATGAGTAGGTAGACCATGACCTGGATAAGAACAGGATACCTTTTACTTTTATCCCGATATTCCCACGGGATCGTGACTTATACGGGTGAAACCGTGGGGCGCAGCAAGTAGTATATATACGGTACCTACCTACTTACGAGGCTGGGTCAAAAAGTTCGCGGAATGGAAGGGTTAGAGAGGGGAGGGGATACTTATTTTTACCTGTCGCTACTTGTTGACTCAAAACAATTATAAATACTAAGTTTCACCCCAATCGGTTCATTAACCTTTGAGATATCGCTGGATAAACAAGTCAATCGGGAAGAAAATGTCAACTATGGAGAAAATTGAGTATCGTGTCGTGATTAAAAGTTCCTCACTAAGCAAGGAAAAACGCCTCAGAACATTATGGAAGAAATGTCATCAGTTTACGGGGACTCTTGCTCTGGAAAAACAATGATTTACAAGTGGCATAGTCTTTTCAAGCAAGGCAGAGACTCAATTGAAGACGATCCGCGCTCAGGTCGGCCAATTGAAGCAACGTCCTCAGACATTGTTGAAAAAGTTGAAAAACTTGTTCTAGAAGATGCACGCCTAGAGAAGAAACAAATCGCAGAGATGACTGGAGTATCATCTACGACCATTTTGAATATTCTCCATTACCATCTTGGCATGTCTAAGGTCAGTGCAAGATGGGTACCGAGAATGCTCACACCGCTTCAAAAACAGCAGTGCGTCCAGTGTTCGCGCGAGTTTTTGGAGCTGTGTAGTGAAAACAGGGATGAATTTCTGGACCGAATTGTGACTGGAGATGAAACTTGGGTTCATCACTATGAACCTGAGTCGAAGCAGGAGTCAATGCAGTGGCACAAAAAAGGCGCAGCACCGCATAAGAAGTTTAAGGTGTCACAATCAGCCGGAAAGATTATGGCTACAGTTTTTTGGGATTCCGAGGGGATTTTATTGATCGATTTTAAAGATAAAGGTGTCAATATCACAGAGAAATACTACGCTACACTATTGGAAAAATTAAAAGAAGCAATTAAAGAAAAGAGAAGGGGAAAATGGTCTCGAGGTGTGCTCCTTTTGCACGACAACGCACCCGTTCACAAGTCATGTTGCGATGTCTGCCTTACACAAGTGCGGCTTCGAAACTTTAAACCACCCTCCCTATAGGTAGTCCAGATTTGGCCCCTTGTGATTATTATTTGTTCCCAAACATGAAAAAAGAGCTTCGTGGAAAGAAATTTACTGAAGACGAAGAAGTGAAGTCGGCAATTTCTGCTTATTTTGAAGGCCTTGACAAATCACTTTTTTTTCGAAGATATAAATAAATTATTTTAAAGGTTTGAAAAGTGTATTAGGGTTAATGGAGAATATATTGAAAAGGAAAACTAATTTAATGTTTAAATTCACCCCCCTTCCCTTTCATTCCGCGAACTTTTTGACCTCCCCTCGTATAACAAAAATCTTTTATTTTTGTCTGTCTGTTTATTTGTTCCGGCTAATCTCCGAAACGAATGGATGTTTTAGGAAGTATCTTTTAGAAAAATAATTAAGTAGGTTGCACGCGGGCGAAGCCACGGTCAGTAGCTTTTATATTTATATTCGATGTTTATAAGCTACGAACTTAACCCAGAATCGAAACATATAATTGTAATTTTAAAAAGTTCGAAATACTGTAGCACATAGCAGCATAAAACTGATGACACCAAGTTGAGTGTTCCACCTCTAAGAGTCAAGAACTCAAGAGTACTAACTGTAAGCACATATCTTCAAATTTTTGGAAGAAATATTGTATCTGTAAATAGGATATCGGAATCACTTTTACACGTCATATTTAAAAAAAGCTAGATGAGTTCGGCGTTTCCTATCTGACTACTCTGAGAAGAAAGGTCGAAACAAACTCAGAGGTCGCAGTCTCTTTTAAAGTCCAGACATAATCTTGGTCAGGCCATATGAGGACCATGTAGATTAGTGTCTGAAATGGTATTTTGAGGAAATAATTAAGTGGACCTGTCAGTGCAAGCATTTGTCAGTAAACGTGGAGCTCAACTCAGAACTTATGGAGCTCAACTCGACGAACAATACCAAAAACTACTCAAACTGCCAGATAGACCATCAATAAAACTAGCTGAGAAACTAAGAAATAATAATAATAGTCATTCACAATAAATATAATAATATAATACTTTACAAAGTGTTTGAATAAACCTAACTGTCAACAATGTCAATGTGTTAGAATACAAAACTGGTATATTTTGAGGATTTTACATAATACCTAATTAAAATGTCAAGTTTTATGATTTTATCACAAGGCTTAGCGGAGCGAGCAGTTCAATCCCAAGCTTTTTTTATCGTAATTAAACGATACTAATACCCTTATTACGTAGTACCCTTTTTTACAAAGTTTGGTTTGAAGCTGTATATCTGCTTATTTGAGTCGGTCCTTCTCATAGTTTTTAAACTTTAGTCGTGCTTTAGTCTTCCTACCGAAAGGACTGGCAAGAATTGCGTGGAAAATTCTTATATACTCTAAGGGCTCAGCGGACCCGCTGTGAGTCCTAGCATTACTATAATGGTAGTTTTTAAAACATTATTAGTAGAATATTTAATTCGGAAATGTGAACACTTTATTGATGGAAAAGTCGGCGGGCGGGCGGGCGGTGTTTCCCACAACAAAACATAACGCGTTCGGTTTTCAGAGGAGTCGTGTCGCGACTAGCTGCCGTTTTTAACGCATTCGGTCTGAGGCGCTTCTGAAAACCATTGATTTATAAAATTACTAGTGGTTCCTTTCTGAGTGCTTCTGGCAGTGAAGAGTGTGTTGCCGGTTTTGAGGTGAGTTAGTCATAAAATAATCATTACCTTTATACATTTTGTTTACCAGCTACCTTAACGTTCGATCGATTGGGACACTAGACATGGCGACTTCTTTTGTTTCCATTTAGCTCCTGATTCTCATGTCCTGAATGGTGTCGTGCAGTGCCTAAGGAAGTTATGGTAGCGTAAATCCTTAGGATTATATTTAAATTAGATTACCTGATGCGATTCAACTGCAAGATGCAGGCCTCTGGTTAGCCGGCTTCGGGTGCCCAGCAGTGTTATTGTTATTACATTTAAGAATCTAAGCTAGTATTCCAGTAAAATATATGGTTATGGTTTATGGTCAGTCTTATCAGAATCTGATTCAGCAACATGAGAGTTCATATCAACTGAATTTAAAAGTTAATTCCTAACTTTAATAATATATTGAAGCAGATGGTAGTTAGTTTTAATTAAATATATTATTAGAATGTAAAATGTTATACTAGCTCTGTGTGGAGGAATGGAACTTATCACAATTTTTATGGGAATGTGGGTTGGTACTACTGATTTTAAAAGTATCCTTTGTCTGAACCCAGGTTATGGTCTAACTGTGTCCCAAATTTCATCCAACCTTTAAGGTTCATCTTAGAGGAAATCATAAAAAGTTACCAGACAGACCGACAGACAGTTACTTTCGCAGTTATAATGGATAACGTCACAGCTGTATTCTCCAAAGAGATTTCACCAGTTATGTTAAAGTCCCATGTAATAGGGGCACGCAGGAGCCTATTACCATCAATTGGGCACAAATCTAGACTCCGGGCTATTGCTGAGAAAATACAGATGGAGATAACAGTATTTCATAGGCCTAATAATCAGATAATTTTGTGCAGAATAAACAGTTTTTCTTTCTTTTTTTCTTTTCTTTAATCATAATCATAATCATTTATTCGCTTTGAGAGTAGGTACATAAATGAAGGTGTTCACAAAATGTTGAGATCCCTGTACAATCTACCAATAAGGCATGCAAACATTAAAAGGAAATTTTATTACAATAAAAAAACAAATGAAAATCAGAGTCAAATTAAAATTAGCAAAAAAATAAATTAATCAAAAAGTTATATAATTTAAAACTAGCATAATAATAATAATAAAGAAATATACAATGTCAATAATTAAATCTAAAGATTAGGGTCATCAAAATCATTAATTGAATAGTAACACTTATCAAGCAATAGGGCTGTCAGTTTCTTTTTAAACATTTGGATTGGGTAATTTTTTTAAATATTTGGTATTTTATTGTAAATGGTGGGACCCATGCCGAAAACACTTTTCGTTAGTAAAGCTGTATTGTAACTACCATTTTGTAATAGGTTCTTATATTGACTTCTAACAGGCCCTTTTCTAGTTTCTGACACTGTTAGAAAGTAATTCTTATGCTTTTTCACAAAAATTGCCATTTCTAAAATATATAATGCCGGAAATGTTAACACTTTTAGGGACTTAAACATAGGTACACAACTGTCTGTCATTTTCAGGCCACACATTGCCCTTATACATCGTTTTTGGGCCTTAAACACTTGTTCTCTCATACTACAATTACCCCAGAATACAATTCCAAATCGTAGAATTGATGCCACCAAACCATGGTAAGCTACCAATGTTGTAGTTGTACTCACTTTTTTGCTTAAATTGAATAGCACATAATTATGCAGAAGTGCTTAGTTTTTTACACACCTCTTCGGCTTGGGGTTTCCATGTTAACTGACTGTCTATTAATATTCCTAAAAATTTCGCCACTGTTACTTGGTCAATTTTTTGTCCGTCGTATACCGTCGCAACTCGCCGCCGCCGTGTCGTAACTATTAATTTAAATCAAACTTCCGCTGAGCTTCTGCATGTCTGCTTCCTGCGAGTTAATGAGAGTATGCATTACCTCCATTCAAATGCTGCGATCTGGCTAGTTTTATGTTATTAAATATTTTTTGTATTGATAGAAACTTGCTTGCGTTGTTTATCTATATTATAATCCAAGCTGAAGAGTTTGTTTGTTTGAACACCCTAGTCTCTGGAACTACCAGTTAAATTTGAAAAATTCTTTATCATATGATAGCCCAGTTCTTGAGGAAGGTTATAGGCTATTCAACATCACAACCCTCAGGAGCCAAGCAAATAGAAAAAAAGTCAGAAAGAACGCTAAGCGTAAACAAAGTAACGGGGAACAGCTACAGGATATATTTTTTTTAAAACAAGAAATTTCATGCAGACAATGGTGGAGCCGATTCCCTTGTTCACAAACTAAACTAAATTTAAGTTCAGTGCATTTCTTTCTTTCTATTTCATTAAGAAAAGGACAGAAGATAAATTTTAGTTTAGTCCTGTCAAATTAATCATATATCTCTTAATGAAATAGAAAGAAAAAGATGCACTGAACTTAAATTTAGTTTAGTTTGTGAACAAGGGAATCGGCACCAATGTCTTGGGAGAAGTGCTATTTCTAAATAATGGGTTGGAGTTTTTTTGTACTTTTACTTATCTAGTGAACCCAATAATTTGTGTGCATTGTTTTTGTCTGTAGTTAAAACTGCATTGCATTACATTTTAAGTAAATAATGGAATTAAGCATTAGAAGAAAACTTTTGGGATGATATTATTGAATAAAATAATCAAAAAGAAAAAAAAATTGTCAAAGAAGTATTAATTTGACTTTATACTCGCATGCTGCAAGTGTACTATTATTAATTTACAACTGCTGTGCTGCAAATGGTGAATCTCAAGGAATTGCTAGCAGTGCAAGTGATAGTGACAAAAAAAGCTCATGCTTTAATTTTTTTGAAAATGCAAGCAATTTTTGTTTGTTTGTTTGCTATTTTAAACTTTAAGTAGGTATTCTTAAAGTTGTCTTCATTATGGGAATTTTTTTTATGCCCTTGCTGTCGTCCTTTTAATTAACATCCTTTTAACATTTTGTCTGAAAAAAAAAAAAAAAATTATGCTGTTATAGAATATATTAATTATATAAATTAATTATCTTCAATTCTTTGTACTTGTATAGGTGTAGGCAGGTACTATAATTGAAGTGCATTATTTTATTAGCACCTATTAAGTTTTTTGCTGCTACCTGCTAGGTATACCATAAGACTTATAAAACACAAATGCAAGCACTGTGTTTGAATTTTATGCTATTTGAAGCTTAGCTGCCTGACTACTTGAATGTTATAATTTTTTAATAATAAGTTAACAAAGTACTCAAAAGGCCCACCACGTTTTTAGGCTGTTATTTAAAAATATTAATGATTAATTGTTTTTGATGGTGTGGTCAATGGTAAAATTTGTTTATACGATGGATATACACAAAAAAAAAAGGCTCGCGTAAACAGGCGCGACGGGACTCCCATAGAACAGTTTCCATAAAAAGTTTCATAGAAATTATTCTGCTAAGGTCACGTCGCATTGTCTCGTCGCGCCTGTCTGCGGGAGCCTTTAGGGAAATGAAGTCAAATTACACCATTATAAGTATACTATAAAAAAAGCCGCCCAAGTGCGTGTCGGACCACGCACAATGAAGGGTACCGTACTTCCGTTGTTGATTGATTTCTATTGTTTGTAGCCAGCCAGAATCCGGAATGGCATCTTCATCCCATGAAGATGAAGGCGAATCGCCGAATCTGCCTCCAGCGCTCGTCGAGAGGCCTGTTGGCTTGCCTCCGGGGAAGTATAAATTAGTGGGATGGGATATTGACACCACTGGCAGGAGACTCATTGACGAGGTATGTTCATTTAGGACTTCTCTGTGCGAAAGGGATGGTTCCACCTTAGCTCCTGTACAATTGTTTACGCCTGACGTTGCTGAAAAGACACTCCCTTTCCTCCTCTGAGAAAAGAACAGAAATTGTAATCGGTTTCTCCGACATACTTACTTCTTTCTAGGTGTAGAAATGCTTGAGGTTGTTCTGCTAGCTGATTGGAGTTTTTGTTACCCCTCGACACCATCGAAGAACCTATTGCGTAATGCGTAATTATGTCCACACAATGGTCGGCTCTTTCAAATGTGCAGCGTTACCGTTAAGAGCCTTCAATGTTATGGAACCATTGGAACACTCGTCTGACAAAAAACGGCTGTTTTACCGAGCAACATTACACTGCCATTTGCAATGCAATAATCATATCTCCATCACATATCCATTGGAAGTTCTCCTTTTAGTGGAACTGTTCTCTTCAATTGCTGGATAAGGATCATGAGAGGGAGGTGGGAGATAAATCTTTATTGGTAGGTACTCTTAATTATGTATACGTTATCGCACTATACATATATAAGTAGGTACGCTCGATCGGAAGATGCTGTCATTGTTGTAAATGGCGTTATCCGTCATCGTGAAATTGTAAATAAAATACACGCAGAAAATATGGCAGAAGCCAGAAGGGAAAAGAGTCCTATACACAGCAGTGGCTGAAATGATGATTATGATCGATAACTGATAAGATCACCTTTGGTCAAGACACTTAAGAGCACTTGCCACTGGAACTATTTGGGTGACAATATTCAGCAGTACAAATTATTCGGTGGGTGATGACCTGATTGATGGCATCTATTGTTTCAGATTTGTCATGTAGCGGCATTCATTCCTCCTCAAACAAAATACGCGCAGTTCATAATGCCGTACGGCGACCTGAACCCAGTTGCTCGTCGCCGGAACAATGTACGTGTCGTCACCGTAGGACGCTACCGTATGCTGAAAGACACGATTACTCACAAGGTATAGTAATACTTTTCCATTTTGGTTGCTTTAGATAAATGATGATAAGTTTTCCAAAAACAAACAAGAAACATTTACCGTGGTAGGCTTGAAAAATTATTGACAGAAATGACGCAATTTTCTTATATTATACGAAAATTGTAAGCCATAGTTATCAGCCGTGCACGAAATTGACTCATTTTGGCCAATTTAGTTCAACTATTTGTGAGAAGGAAAAAGATGTAAACATAATAAATGTAGTTTGTGATTTGAAAAGTCGAGTTCCTAGTCTTGCAGGTACAAGAAATACCAGTTTTTTTTTAGTGAAAATCCAAATAAATAAAAAAATTAGTTATTGTGATTTGTTGACCATCACAATAGAGTCGATTGAATTCTTCAAAAGTGTCTGCTACTTATGGCAACAAGAATCCAAGCAGATAAGTAAATTCGGTATTCTAGAGATAATAGGAATTACAGAGATTTTTTTAAATCTAAAATTAAAAACCCCCATTCTTCGAAATCTGGAGTCTACCAAATGGGTGGGTTGCATACAGTTCACACTATCACGTCTTCAAATGAATAAGTCGAGTTATAAAAAACTAAGTTAAAAAAAAATATCTTAAAGAAGGCGTCCGCGTCAATTCTTTTTACTTTTTATATTCTACCCATGTATCTGCAGTGTTGTGTTTTGTTAGGATCGCTACCTTTTCGGAGGGGGACTTTGCCTCAAGCAGCTGAAAAACATCACCAAAATTTCGTCCACAGGTAGTAAAATCAAAGTCAGAAATTACAGCCCTCAATGACTTTCTAAATTGGCTCGAAGCGCAAAAGAAAGAAGATGAAATGATCATCCTAATCTACCATGAACCTCGCCGGCTGCACCCCACCGTGATACTTCAAGGCATGATACGGTGAGTTTCATATGAACACTACTTCTTTATTCTAGCCTAAGAATGGACTAGCGGTCTAGCATCTGTTTTTAAAAAGAAATAAAGTAATGAAGCAATTGTCAGGAACGTGGACAGTAGCATGTAGTAAGTACTTAAAATTTTAAAATACGTGATTGAAAAAATCAGCTAATGGAGTTTTTAGAAAGTCCTCTCTTAAAAGAGTGGTAAAGCCTGAAGACACATTTTCTTTTTGTTCCCATCAAGTTGACACTTCATAAGACACATGGCAATATTTTTTATTTATAGGAATGAATAAAATCAAAATTAAGTGCTATTTTCCAACTTCCATGCAGAGGAAGTCGCGGGCAAAAGATAGGTTACTACAAAAGATGAATGTGTAATTTTTTAAATCTCTATACAGTTATGAAAATAACTGTATAACAGATCGTATCCTTTATCGCGATAAAATGGTAACAAAAAACTTGTAACTCAAAATACAGAAAAGTGGCCCATTTCATACAAACTATATGAGGTGGATATTATTTCGTGTTGAATAAATATTCCATTTTGCTTCCATCCTACATAAATATTCAAAACTGAAGAAATATTCGACCGAATATTATTGGCTTTTATTACTAAATATCGAGTTTGGAATGTATCTGTTGCGGTTTTTAAACATCCGTACAAATCTCCGTAGTGCAAGGTGGTGGGCGCTTCCTAGTAACCAGCCATCATCGTCCCTATTAGAGCAAGAGCCCGTGAATATAATGACATCATTATTCGACGTGAATATACAGAGAGTAATCAGTCTCCACTCTCCACAGGGAATGTTAAAAATCATTCACAGGGCTGATGAAAAAATATTTTACCCCAGAACCTAAAATTTATTTAAAGGTAGTTGTAGCATCGAATGTCTTTTCTTAAGATGTTTTTAAAATTTACACGGTTTATTAGTTATATAAATCTGCGCTAAAAACTTTATTTGCATAAGTCATTCTAATCACGTATCTCTTCTTAAGATTTACATGCTTGTCTGGCAAGGGGTTGGAACTATCAAAAATGTCTGGCTAGCGAGGAAACATCTTATTATTACCCAAGTATTAAATATAAAAATCAGCTTTTATACTATAACGTAAGTAGAATTATAATTTCATGAATATTAAGGGTGTCTGGCAAGGGGTTGCCACGATGTAAAGTGTATGGCAATGAATGACTTACGTAATACCAAAAAATCACACTTTATTATTTGATGAATTTAGATCGGTATTTTACACACCTTTAGTACCGTTTACCTGCCAAAGCCACGGTAGCCCAAACTTCATAATGGTCCATCGTTCTTACCTGTGTTGGGAGCATGCGCTGACAAACTTTCAGCTTTTATAAAATAACGAAGGTCTGGGGTTCACGGGCTCTTAGACTATATAAATATAATAAATACGAAGCGCGGCTTCGTGTCGTTCCGTCAATATAACGATCGATACAGCCCGATTGCAGTGCCCGGCGAACGCATAAATGCTCTAGTTACTCGTACCTAGGCCATTACAAATTTACAAGTACAGACAGATCAATATGGTAGCGTTCGGGCTTTGTTCGGTTAATATGTACGAACATTGAATTGACGACTAAACGTAAATAAATGCGTATTTTTAACCGACTTCCAAAAGGAGGAGGTTCTCAATTCGTCTGTATGTTTTTTTTTTTTTTTTGTATGTTTGTTACGTGATTACTCCGCCAATTATGAATAGATTTTGATGATTCTTTTTTTGTTTGGTAGATCATACTTCAGAAGTGGTCCCATATAAATTTTATTAACTTTGCTTGGGTAGTTTTTGAGTTAGCTTCAATTATACGTATTTTTTCCCACTTAGTATGTAGATGATATGATAACTTCTTGTCACTGTTATTTACATAGCAGGTAGTGGTATTCGAATTTGTGTGGGGTAGGTACCACAACTAAAAAGGGAAAAATAAAACTTTTTACAAAAAAAAAAAACAACCGACTTCAAAAAAAACACTACAAAGTGAAAAATAACTTTAATTTCGGACAAAGTTATTTTTCACTTTGTAGTGTTTTTTTTTGAAGTCGGTTATTTTTTTTTTTGGAAAATGTTTTTATTTTAATCTAGTTAGCTGAGCTGTCGTACTAGTACAATCTAGATAGGTACTCTTATTTGAGGATTAGTTCGAGAACTTCAGATAGTATAATTATAATGCCTTTTAGTATTTTATTCTTATACTTTTATTCGTTGATATCCTAATATTCGAGTTTTCATAAAAGTAGCTAAAATTATCTATAGTAACTAAAAGCCAATGTGATTATCTATTTACGATGTCAAGTGAAGCTAATGTTGTCAGACCCAAACATAACTTATTACAGCTAAGTATTTGGATAGGTACACTAGCTTTTACTTTAGACTATTTAGGGATGGCACCCGATTGCACAGACAAAGCGATGATTTCTCATATTAATGCTAAAGTTGCATATATTTTAACCGACTTCAAAAAAAGGAGGAGGTTGTTAGTTGGAATCTTTTTTTTTTGTTTCTGTCTCACTCTAATCTGCTACTGAGATTAATTTTCAATTAAGAAATATGAGATGAAATAGGACAATGCACCGGCACTTAATTAATTAAATTTTGTCTTTAATACGCATTTAATTTTTAATAATTATTTCACAGATACCGATTATTAGATCGGTTCAAAACGATAGTAGCCGGGTTTACCGACAGCTACGCATTATGTTGGGACAAGTGCCAGGGCTCTGTAAGATCGGTATCTCTTAGATTGCTCGCCAGGCTGCTGCTCGAGGAAGGCTCGCATAGTGTGGACACTGCATTGGATAGGGCCATGGCTACCTATAACATTGTTGAGCAGCTCGCCAACCAAGGTAAATATTGGTTCAGTATTATTTTCGTTAATTCGTTTAAGGTACAGACGCCAGCACTTCAAGCTACTACAATCTGTCAAATTTATTTAATAGATTTTCAACTTTATCGCTGACAAATAAAGTTCAAAGTTGATTGGGAAAATTTGACAGTTTCGGGTAGCTTGATGTACTGGCGTCTGTACTTATTTCTAACTTTATAATAAGCGCAAAAGAACTTGCTTTCATGTCATATTAACGACCATACTCAACCTTAGCGTTTTGGATTATTCCTCCAGTGCCTCCTTGGTCTCCTCCATTGGCGGAAGCTAGAATTGGTCTATGGACGGTTTAGCCAGCGCTACGTATAGCGGATTACCATTTAAACAGATGGTTGCGTGCACAAAAGTTGGCTCGTTTAAATAATAAACACCAACAAGGCTATAATTTGGTCAACAAAACAATAATCTGTGACGTTGTGTGAACAGAAGGCGAGGGCCAGGACATGGCCGCCGGGGGTGAAGGCGCAGAAAGCGCGCCCTGCAGCGAGATGATAGACTTAGCGATCAAGTATGGCCGCCCCATTTACACTGAGCTCAACGAACTCGAAACTCTGAAGAATTTGCTGGATAGGTAAGTTTTTCGAAGGATTATTGTTTTTTTTTCGAGCATGGAATGCTAAGACAAACCCTGATCCCTTATTAATAAACCTGTACTAAAGTTACATCAGTATTAACTTCGGTTTAACCATAAAGTTTTTGAGGATTAAGTTTGGCATAATTTTACTCCGGGTTTATTATTATGGGAGTAAAGGTTTAATAGTGTTCCTATATTAAGCTTCATGTACGACATTGTTTTTATAACATAAAGAAATAATGTAAAAAATTGGAATTTGTTGAAACAAGTTGGATTTTTTAAATCTATTTATTCTCTTTATATAAATACATTATGATAAAATAGTAACGAAGTCAAAACTGTAAATTTAATATTTTAAAAAAAAGTTGTGGCTCGATCTCAGAATACCAGATTCTCTAAATACCAGGTTCTCAATTTATCCGATTTCGAACAGACGAAATCCAAATATTTATCAGAATAAGTAATATGAAAAACGTAGCTACTTTGCTACGAAGTGCGGAAATGAGTCCAATGCGGAAAATATAGTTTTTACATTTTTTGTCCGTTTGTCTGGATGTAGGTTCCGGATTGGTGCAAAAACGGCTTAACGGTTTAGGATGAAAGGCATAATAATAGTTTATATCCTGGATTAACACAAAGGGTACTTTTAATCCCAGTAGTACATTCCCGTCCCTTGGGATATTTTACGGCATCCACGCGGGCGAAGCCGCGGGCAAAGGCTAGTATTCAATAAGAAGAGTCACGTATATTTTAGCCCTAACTTTGTGCCAATTTTTGATAAGTTTTACTGATCCATACTTTATGATTTCTGACGGCTAAACGGATTTTGACGAGGCATTCAGATAGGCCATGACCTGGTATTATGTTCCCGATCCCGACTACCGCACAAAAGGTAGTCTTTTATAAAATTAAATTATATGGATAAGAACTGGAGTTACAGACACATAGCTTGCAGACTTGGTAAGCCATAGAGTAGCTGTTGACCGGCTCACTTGTAGGAGGAGAAGATTCTTTGAGGCTAAACGAACGCAAATAGGCAAGCGTGGGACTATTTGGGCCGAGAACTTAAAAAGGCAGCTGGCACAAGCTGGATGCGGAATGTGAAAAAACTGGTGTTATGGAATTACTTGGGAAAGGCTTTTAGCCAGCAGTGAACTGTGGCAGGCTGAGTTGATAATGTTCCCACTGCTGGAACACGCGTCTTCTCTTGGAGAGGGAATGGGCTTTAATCTACCACGCAGGCCCAGTGCGGGTTAGTAGATGTCACATGTCTT
This sequence comes from Agrochola litura, assembly GCA_949152395.1. Lineage (NCBI taxonomy): Eukaryota > Metazoa > Arthropoda > Insecta > Lepidoptera > Noctuidae > Agrochola > Agrochola litura. The sequence continues at coordinate 9,870,867 of OX424491.1, read as the reverse complement.
CCAATTTTTGGTTCTAGGTCTCCTCACGATGTTTTCCTTCACTGTTTTGAGAGCAGTGGTGATGAAATTATTTACACAAAGTAAAGCGCCTGCTTGGGTTTGAACCCATGACCTACAATTCGGTAAGCCGACCACCACTGCTCCGAAAAATTTGTGCTTGAATCCTAACTAATATTATAAATGCGAAAGTGAATTTGTTTGTTACGCTTTCACGCCAAACCTGGGTTAGGACTTAGGATAGTTTTTATCCCGATATTCCCATGGGATCTTATGGATCATGGGACTTATGCAGGTAAAACCGCGGGGAGCAGCTAATTAGTAATAATCGAACATAAATTAATTGAATTTGTGTAATATCTTAAATTCACTCATTCATTCACTGATGGTCAACGCACAGCCTGAACGCTAGGTTTAGTAGCATGAAATTTTGCACACGAGTTCCTTTTATAACGAAAGTGAGCACTAAGGAAGGATTTTTGAATAGGGATGAAAGTTTGTATGGAGGTTCCACATTTTGGTTGGTCGATTATATCAGTTATGTATGTTATATCAAAAACACGTCTTTTTGAAATTGCAGGCAGAACACATTCCGCCCGGTGATCGGGCCGCTGCTGCGTTGTCCGCGGCCTCAGCGCCGGCGCATCACGCACCTGCGCCGCATACTCACCGACGCCGGCCTGCTGTTCGACGAGATCAAGGACGCCTGGCATGAGGGCCGCCGCGCCGGTAACCATAGCATTTAGACACCTGCCCAAAGGCGGTTATCGAGAAGCAAGTAAAGCTTTGCTAGGTTGGTGAATGAGTTGGAGAGCAATGAGCAGCGAGTGCGCGACGGCGCAGCGGCGACGATTACTCGCTGGAATGCGTATGTAGGTTCCAAACGCGAGTCTCTCAGCGAGTACTCTCTTTGGTAGCTCTTGTCACTGCTACAAATGAGTATTCACCGGCGGTGTGAACAGTCAGCGGTCAACTATGTGAATGTATGTATTTTTCTTACACGGGTCCTACAATCTTTTGTTTGTTTCTTGAGCACGAAAATCGCTGTTAGCAAGTCGCTTCCTCGTCGGCGGTGGGACAGGTGCCTCAGACATAAACTTAATTTGAGGATTGATTCAAATATGGCCAATAATCATAGGAACTTGCTATTTTTCACTCGAAACTATCGGGTGTAAGATGCTGTCATTATAAAAAGCTTACCATGAAAAGGATAAGTAGGTATATTGGGTGACCGGTAATTAGTATCCGATACTTAAACACGTGACTTTATCATCATTTTACTATGGGACCAAATCTGAAATCGCGAAAATAAATCAGCTGTACCCTACATTTTGACGAGTTATGCGAACATTATTCAAAGTTTGGTTTCGTAGTCTTTCTTTTTCTTGTAGTTACTAACCTGGTGTCAGAGTTTTAAAGCCGTCCATGGGCCTCTGACTTGGCTTCACATGCCGTCGAGAAATATCTCTTAAGCATGCCGGTTTCCTCACGATGTTTTCTTTCACCGTTTTTGAAGCAAATGATAATTATACAATACGCACATGAATCCGAAAAATCAGAGGCTTTGGGTTCGAACTCCAGTCCCATAGTAAAAGTTGTTCATAATGATGAGTAAAGTCAAGTGTTGAAGTATTCGTCATTAATTAATTACCAGTCACCCTATATATGTACAAATAGGTATGGAAAAAATGCTGCCAACCTGATGGTGATTGCCACACCATGTGTTCTTTATGTCCCTTATATAAAAAAACCGGACAAGTGCGTGTCGGACCACACACAGTGAAGGGTTCCGTAGTTGGGATGAATTTATCCCCAAAAACAAACTTAACTTTGTAGTTGAAAAACATGTTCTCCCATACGGAATGTATGGGAAAACATGTTTTTGCAACTGCAAACATAAGTTGGTCGATTATTACTCGTTAACTTGTAGAGCCTACTAAGTTGTGATAGTTTTCCTTTTAAATTCGTTATTTAAACTTCTGCTGTGACTTTGTTCACACATCCAAAACCAATCATTCAGCTGGCAGGGAGGGACACTTGACTCTAACAATTACAGCTTTCTAGTACTAAGAGTCTCGGGGCTAGACCGCGGACAGACAGACAGACAGACGGGCATGACGTAACTATAAGGGTTCCTTGTTTACTACGGAACCCTAAAAAATGTGTGCAGAGCGTTTTAATTTATTATAAATTACGAGTAGCTGCGCCCCGCGGTTTCACTCGCGTAAGTCTCGATCCTGTGGGAATATCGGGATTAAAAGAATCCTATGTGTTAATCCAGGTCATAAACTTTCTGTGTGCCAAATTTCATCCAAATTTGTCCAGCCGTTTGAGCGTGAAGAAGAGACAAACATACACACACACTCACAAACTTTCGCCTTTATAATATTATATACTGTGATTCGCATGATAAAAAATCTAATTTGTGACCATGACTTACGTATATAGTTTTTAGTAACAAAACATAATTTTTCAGGTTTGGAACGTTTGATGGAGTCACTGGGGGAAACCGTTAAGGCGGAAGATATCAAAGAATTAGTTGACATTTTCGATTGTTACTTTGACCCAGAGAAAGAGACACATTATCGACCATCCGCACCATCCGCACCGACCGCACCGACCGCACCGTCCGCACCGTCCGCACCAAACGCTCCAGCTACTAGGCACGCAGAGGTAAGTTTATTATAATGTACCAAACCTTTCTGTAGAAGAATATGAATACATTATACAAACCAGTGAAAATAAATAATTAAAAGTCTTGTAAACGATGCCTAACTGTAGGTAATTGAAATTCCATAGATATGACATTGAAAATTATTGATTCTGATTTGGCAAGTGTTTAAGATTAATTTTGGTGGTTTTGATACTGACTTAATTAATTATGTAAGAGATGTAGCTGTTGTACACTGGGTATCCGAACTTCCTAAACGTCGGATAGCTGGGTATTCGGCCAACATTGCCACGAAGATGGTCGAAGACAAAATTTGCCTGAATTTAACTTGTCTCATATAGGGTGTTCGGTAATTAATGGATAACCTTGAAAAATCAAATCAAAAATATTTATTTGCTAGAATATGGTACATAAGGTGTTACAGAAAATTTGTTTCAGCATATCCTGCCATAACATGGCGTGCAAATGTATTCACAATCAGCAATGTCAATTAATCTAACTCAATTACAGATTCTATTGATTTGTCTTCTAAATAGTCCTTAATGGTATAATATCTTTTAAATAGCAGTAGTTTGAAAAGTATTTTTTTAAACATTGTCAGCGGTAAGTCTTGAAGACTATTTGGTAAATGATTGTAAACAATAATCGACATGCAGTATACATTTTTCTTAAATCATTTTTTGTTTTATTGGAGGTAGCCGAAGTCTATCTTTATGCCGTGTTCGGCTATTTGGCCTGTCAGTGCTTGTTTCAAATAAATTGTAGTTTCTTTTAACAAAAATACATATTTCAAAAATATATAAACATGGCAGAGGTAGAATTTTAAGTTTTTCAAATAGTGGCTTACAGCTGTCTAAAAGGTCAGCTCCACATATTGCTCGGATACATTTTTTTTGAGCTTTATATATAAAAGCTTATATACTTAAGACCAGGCACTCCAAAGACAATTTCCACGCAAACCCATGCACCCCACCACTCCACTATGTGCTAAACGCTAACACATCAGTAATAAAGTTGAATATCGTGTACGCTCTTCGGTCGTGTTCGAGCACGGAACTAAAAGTCTCAATTCTTATTTCGTTTATAACTAAAGTAAAATATAATCTAGAAAAAAAAATCTTATATCTGGATAATAAACTATATTTTCTTCCTGTCAATAAATATTTTTGACATAAAAGCCGAGTAATCTTATTTTTGTTTTAAATAATTAATGAAAAAAAAGACATGATTTTCGAATAAAAATGAATCGAGCGTAAATGTTCCAATTACGTAACTGTCTTATATATGGAAAGAAAAAGATCCAATAAATCATTTACTAAAGTTCCATTTTGATTGTATGCGTGTATTTTTAAGAATATTAATGTAAGTAGAATATTAATATTAATCTTAAAATCTTTGTGTGGCGAAATAATTAATAAATCGAAATAATTAAAATCGTCATCATCATTCTCTTACCTTTGTCATAATTTATTAGTGGTTGCGTCGGTCGTGAGCACCTATCACATAGTAAATTTTTCTATCGTTGCTTCATCTTTAATTCTTTTTACCGATTGTGGTATAGTTATTTTATTCTAGGTGCATCGTCTTCACATATAATTATATAATTAATGTATACAAAATATTGTAAAACATTTTAAAAGAGTAACGGTGGAGTTTCTTGCCCATTTTTCTCCATACGAAAACTACCTTCTGGAAGGGGCGACTAGAATCAACTCTAGTTTTTTTTTTTTAATTTTGCCGTTCAAAAGTGCCTTATAAGGGCCTATTTAAAATAAATTATTTGACTTTGACTTTGGCGCAACATCTCATTCTGTTCCATACCTGTCTATTAGTCGTCATCTCGAAAGTCACCCCTCCTTCCCAGCCATATCATCTTTCACACAGTCCCAGTGGCGAGGCAAGATCAAAATTAGATGTAGGCGAGGGACATTTCGCGAGGCCCTCTAAGCGCACAAGAAGACTAAAAAGAAAAAAAACTTAAAAAAACAACATCAACTGACTTCCAAAAAACACTGCAAAGCGAAAAATAACTTTAATTTCGGAAGTCGGTGGCAAAAAACGAAAATTCAATACCAAAGACACCGACTACCGAAATTAAAGTTATTTTTCGCTTTTAGTTTTTAGTTGTGATACCTACCCCACACAAATTAGAATACCACTACCTGCTATATAAATAACAGTGACAGGAACTTAAGATATCATCCATATTCCTAATTGGGAAAAAAATACGTATTATTGAACCCAACTCAAAAACCATACAAGCAAAGTTAATAAAATTTATATGGGACCACAAGGGAAGCACCAGCTTTCAAATAATAAAAAAAAAAGCATCAAAATCAGTTCACCCAGTCGAAAGTTCTGAGGTAACAAATATTTAAAAAAAAAACAGTCGAATTGAGAACCTCCTCCTTTTTTTGAAGTCGGTTAAAAACAGTTGAACAAGTTGTCAAATTTTTAGGTACAGGTCGAGTTATAGGTTATGCCGTTCAAAAAAATGTTGCGGGTCTGTAAAAACCATTTTTTCTATTCAGAGATCCGTTTGCGTAATATTAAGCTTTTTAACACGTTCAGTGCCAGGAACCCTCCTGGAGGGCTCGTGTCAATATATTTATCGTTTTAGAACGAGTAAATTTTGTTCGACGCTTTCACGGCCTTTATGTAATGCATAAACCTTCGAGGTGCGAGGCCCCTCGGACCGCGAGGCCGTAGGCGGTGGCCCACGTCGCCCACGCCTTACGCCGCCTCTGCATGCACATACAGTGCTTTGGTCTACGCCTACTCTTAAAGTCTATGTCTATATCTACATTTATACTCCAAACAAATAAACAAAACAAAAATATGCTATTAATTTTTAGCCTGTAGCCGAGACACCAGAAGAATTTTACTTCAGCAGCGACTCAGACAGCTCGGGGCAGCAGTCTTCGAGCTTGGGCGTTGGTGGTCAGTATACGCGCCTTCCTACATTTCTTCCAAGTCCTTTAGTAATTCTAATACTCGTTTGGGTCCTCAGACCTCCCACAATGAAAAAAACTAAATTTTTGAACAATAACTTCTACTTTTTTTGACCAGAATATTTCACATTTAAGAAAGAATACACTTTACATTTTCAGTATTAAATTATTGCATAATATAGACACATGAAATTAATGAGTAGTAGAATATAAATATGAACAACACTTTGTTTGTACCTATTGTTAAAAAATAATAATTGAAAAAACCGGCCAAGTGTGAGTTGTTCCGTACGATTGGTGCCGATTCCCTTGTTCACAAACTAAACTAAATTTAAGTTCAGTGCATCTTTTTCTTTCTATTTCATTAAGAAAAGGACAGAAGATAAATTTTAGTTTAGTCCTGTCAAATTAATAAGCGCTTGACGTAAATTGACGTAATTTTAGTAGGCAAGTTTTTAATCACGTCTAAACTTGTAGTGACAGGCGCTGATTAATTTAACAGGACTAAACTAAAATTTATCTTCTGTCCTTTTCTTAATTAAATAAAAAGAAAAAGATATACTGAACTTAAATTTAGTTTAGTTTGTGAACAAGGGAATCGGCACCATTATCTATAAAAACGGTAAAAAAATTATGTCTGTTGTATGGGAGCCCCTTAAATATTCATTTTATTCTGTTTTTTTAGTATTTGTTGTTATAGCGGCAATAGAAATATGACATCTGTGAAAATTTCAACTGTGTGATAGTTAATCACGGTTCATGATATACAGCCTGGTGACAGACGGACGGACATTAGTAATAGGGTCCTGTTTTACCCTTTGGGTACGGAACCCTAAAAACGCGAACTCCTGATATCTAATAAACAAAAAATCAAACAGTTTCTATGAAAAGTTTATCCGCAATATAATCAAACACAGTGTATGTACAGTTATGCGCAGGGCTTTCAGGAAGAGTGTCATTTAAAAGTAAAGTACTAAATACTTATTGTTGAACAGGTCTGGCAGCCGCGATCCTGATGGTCGAAGAAGACGGGAATGTGGACGACTACGACGATTATTAACTTATTTAAACACACAAACTTCACAACTGAAGTTTATTTAAACTTTACAATCATACATTCTGCATTCATAACTGTGTTTTGTAACAGAAAAAGAAGGTATAGAAGCGAAACTCCTGCTCCGAACGCCTTCTAAATCACGCTATTTGCCTACAGTCAGGATTATAGTGTACCGTCGCTAGTAACGCGTACTGCAGGTTGTGTGTGCTCGGTGTCGCTACTTTTGGACAGTATTTTGAACACTGCCACACAATTTAAATTTAAAAAATCTTTCATTAATTCAGGAAATTATTAGAAGATATTCGATATTTATAAGTTTACCATATGATTGAGATTCAATTTATATTACATACCTAAGTTTATTAATGGTTTTGATTGATGACATTGCAACCATGTGCATTATATCAATGTATTGCGCATATGTACGTAAAGGGGTGGTGGGGAGGGGTAGGTTAATACTTCTGCGGTATCGACGCACGCGCAAAGGAAAGTGGGCATTAGCTTCGCTTCTATACGAATAATCATGTCTTTTTCTATGATCTAGTCACATAAGCGGCTTTCGTATTAGCGAAATCAAAAGGACAACGTTTATTCTTTAAGAAATGTTACCATGTTGGATATTTAAATGTGCAACTTGGGGACAATAAATTAAAATTATTATTGGGAGGCACCAAATAAATGCTCAAGTTAGTAAAGTTTTCATCGTGTCATAAAATGTCATGTTGAACGAATACTTTCTATTAGACTGCTACATTTATCCTTCTACCGACCGCATTTTAATTATACCTAATTTAAATTTACTTATGTTCTGAAAATTTTTATGTACTGAATTTTGAATCAGGAGATGGTACAGTAGCTTTGCCAAATAAAATAGTTTCCGATTTCTGTGACTTGAGTAATAGCGCGTAGTACAATAGTAAAGTGTTGCGTGTTAATAAAATCAGTCGTATCGTCGCTAATTCGAAAGCATAACATAATATTATAATGAGTATAATGGTCATTAGTTTTAAGTCGCGTAAAAGTGCAACTAGACTGCGATCGATCAACGAACAACCGAACATCAATCGATTGATATGGATAATCATAACTAGTCAATTCCACACCAACGATTGACGTCATTCGGATGCTGTACACCGTAATGAACCGGCCTGAACGGTCGATGTCAGCTATCGACCGCCGTCTGGTTGTATCTGAAGGCCGTAATATTATAACCGTAACTCTAGGATGATCGAGCATGAAAGTAGTAAGTTCTGACATACAACTTTAAAAGTTCGCCGTATTAACTATGCAAGGCAAAGAGAGGCTCTACAACTCTTCGCGCTCCTTTCTGAGAAGGGTGACCATTCTGAACGCTATTGTACCTACTACTTATTGTGCTATAGTACGTACTAATTGGTTTTATAGCTCGATAACGATAGTACCATCGTGGAAAGCCATAACTAACCACCGTAAGGACTTATCTTGCTTGCAGCAATCGGCCGCTATAGAACCGGGGCGGTAACAGATGTGGTCATCGTGTGCACGCGATTTTGTTTTCAAATTGGTTAGTCATAGGCTGCCGCGATGATACATTTGGTACTGCTTTGATAATTTATAACGCAACGCACATTTAATGCATTTCAGGTACACACGGCTACACATCAAGCTATACATTTCCAATTTATGCTGATCTCGCATTACAGAGGATTTCCTTACAATGCGAGGTCAGCTTATACTGGAAATGTATAGCTTGATGTGTAGCCGTGTGTACATAAACTTTCTCACCTACATCTGATTGTAAATTCCTGTCGAAACCAATTTATTTTTAATCGACTACGGCGGAGGGTTATGATTTTTCATAATTATAATATTCGTCCAGTGAAGGGTAGTACTTACTAATTCCATGCGGCATGAATGCCAAAAATTAATGAATTTATAATGTAATGTTCGTATTAAAAGGAATTAAAACTTAAAAAGTTTTAATTTAATTGATTTGAATAAGTTTGGCTGTTGTTATATTTACTTGGAATTTTGTAGACTGAGGAATTAGGTATTGAGTACAAAACTGTACTTGTTTTCTTTATTACTCTGTGATTACAATAACTTTCGGATATATCCAAAGTTTAAATATTTTTGTGTTTAAGCTTTCTATGCTATATTTGATTTGCTATAACGAGTTTTCTAAAATACCATAATTAAGCGAATAAAGGAATAAAAAGTGTGTTTACCACCAATTTCTTGTATTAATTATTCCCTTCTATCAATAATCAAAAATCAATCTACTTAGCCTTTTCCCAACTATATTTGTGCCAGATTCTAGGCTAATTGAATGCAGTTAAATACCAGCATGGGCGCCGGCAGGTGTATTTACAAGGGGGCGCATGGGGTGCATCTTCAACTTCACGAAGCGAGATCGACCATTTTTGCAGTTCACCTCGGATATGTTAGGTTATCGTTTGCCCATTCATACAAGGAGTAGGCTTTGTCGACTTATGCAGAAAAACTAAAAAAATAAGAGATTTTTCCATCTCTCATCGAATGGGATAGGTTTTATTTCGTCCTTTCACATGGAGATTGACTAATTGTGCCGACTAATACAAATAATAGAGTAGGAACCGAGAGCGAGCGAAGCCTATTCAATTTTCTGAAATAGGAGTTCGGAAGCTTTAAAAATTCAGAGATTGCAGAATGCGAAAATTTTTGGATCTCGCTTCGAATAGGTTAAGTTCTCTATTATTGTGTTAGGCGTTTTCAGATATTTCTGTACGTTCTGAATGTTATTACACGTGTATATTTTATATAGCGATCACAGGGAAGTGTAAGTGCACCCCCTTGCACACCCCCCGGCGCCCATGAATACCAGTATTTTATATGCCTACTTGACCTCCACAATCCAGTTACTGGGTAATACAATAAATACCCTTTGGTAAGACTGGTTATCAGAGATTTGGGCTTCTGGCTACCCGTAACGACTCAAAGATCTACGAATGACAGCCGGGACGGGCCTGGACCAATAACGTGGTTTCCGAGGCACGGAGAGGTCTATATGGAAAGAATGGTCATCCATCCACGAACCGACCGCAGCAAGCGTAGCTTAACCTTCGAACGACCCGTGCGGCTGTTATTATTTAGTCACGATAATACATTTCAATAAACGTGAAATTATAATACACTAGCATTTTGTCGCGTGGATGTCAAAAATATCCCACGGGAACGTACTACCGGAATTACATACCTAATAGCCGAAGAAAAGATCATTGACCGCTGTGCCGTCAACTATAATTATTTTGTTACGCGTAATTATGAATCTGTGATATCTTTTAAACTATTCATTTAAATGTTATGATAGTTCAGGCATATTTCAATCTAAACAAAATACCCAATTTAAATAACATATTTTATTGGATAAGGATTAATATGATACCATGATAATACCGGTCAAAATAGCTTCGGAAATAACAATTAAATTTTTATTTAATTTTGAAAGATAATATTGGTTACTGTGGGTCATCCTTAGAAGATAGATATATATCGTCACGGACATTTTTGTTGAACTTTTTAAAATGTCCAAAACTGTAGAACATAAATTTGATGTATGTCTCACGGTTTTCACAGCGCACGCCAGTAAAGCTCCCAGTCGGCATGACTTCTTCAACAAAAATCATCATATTTCAGCCAATTTACACAAAACCTTAAATACTGAAAAAAACCGTTTGAAAATCCGTTCGGTAGTTTTTGAGTTTATCTCGTTCAGACAGACGGACAGACACGGCGGAGGACGTTTTATAATATGTAAGTTTAAGGAAAACAAAGTCCCCCGCCGCGTCTGTCGGATTTTCTAACGGTTTTCACCAATGGATGGAGTGATTCATGAGGAAAGTTTTAGTGTATAATTCATTAAGGTTTTGTGTAAATTGGCTGAAATTTGACGATTATTGTTGAAGATGTCGGAAAAAATCATGCCGTCTGGGAACTTCATTGGCGTGCGCCGTGGAAATTGTAAAAGTTACATAAATTTATGTTCTACAGTACTGTTCATCTTAAAAAGTTCAACAAAAAAATATTTATCTATCTTCTAAGGATGACCCACAATAACCATTTATATCTTTCATAATTTGAAAAAATTTAATTTTTATTTCCGAAGCTATTTTCACCGGTATTATACTCCTTATCTAATAAACTATGTTACTTAAATTGAGCATTTAATTTAGATTAAAATATGTCTTGACATTATTTCATTCACAGATTCAAAATTACGCGTAACAAAATAGTTATGGTTGACTGACAGCAACGTGGGCGCAGCGGTAGGAGTCAATGACCTTTTCCTCTGCTATTAGGTATGTAATCCCGGTATCGGCACAGATTACCAGATAAATCACTCCATGTACTTAACAAGCGCTAACTACCTACCGGCCGCCGCCGGGTCGGACACGACCCATTTCTCAGTGGGTTGCCGACAGCTGCGAGGCGCGTATGTAGGTACGCATATATTTCGGTCAACTTGACGTACTTAGTTTCAAATTCTTATGATAAGGCTGGTTCTGGACCTGTTGTATTATGTGCAGTTGATGGTTGTAGATCCAGCTAGAGAAGAGATAAAAACTTATCTTTTTCCAGTTTACCTGCTGATACAGAAATGCAAGTACCTCCTATCAAATAATTTGTTTTAGAATAGAATGGAATAGAATATTTTTATTTCAGACAGAGTCCATAGGGTTAGTAACAATTTTACTTAACATCTAGTGTTAGTAGGTAAAATGTTGCTCAGATGTTATTCAGCGTTAAGCATTCAAAATTGGGGCCCTTTTTGCTTGGATAACAGCTGAATAGACGGTACCCAGACGTTATTCAGCTTTATGCTCTTGATGATTGCTCTTACTCAATCTTTATTCAGCACGTCTGTGTTACTTGGGTAAGAACGGGTTTTCCACCAGCCTTCAGGAGTTCGGTCGTAATTCCGTCATCACCGCCTTGTTGTTTTTAAGCTGCTTCAGAGCCATCCTAATCTCGTACAAGCTGACGTCGGGGATGTCTTCGGTATAGTGTCGGGTCAATCTAGCTCTTGGGTCGTTTGCTAGATTCGTAGCGGGGTTACTGGTTGACGTGTATAACTGTCCATAGAAACTCTCGATCTCTCTCAACAGCTCAGGTTTGGCGGATACGATTCTGCCATCATCGGTCTTCAGTTTCGCAAGCTGGCTCTGTCCAATAGACAGATCTCTTGTAAAAACCTTGGAGCCCTTGTTCCACTCTATTGCGTCCTTAATAAGATTTGTATTATAGTGGCAAAGGTCGTTTTTCAAGGACTTAGTGATCTGTCTATTAAGCCGCCGTAGTATTCGAGCGCATCGTCTGAAGACTGCACGATCATCTCGCGCCTCTCCTCCATGAGCTATAAAGTAGCATCAGAGCTTCTTGTTTCGATTTGTACGACGGGTCTTGAAAATCTTTGACCCGACCTTATGGACAGTTTCCACGAACCCATCGTTATAATCGTCCACGGAGCTCCCTAGGCACTCGAAACGATTCTGAAGTTCGAGCTGAAAGCTCTCGGAGTTTTGGATCTGTATCGATGCTGGGCGGAGCGTAGACTTCATCAGTTGAGATCTTTCCAGCTTGATATTCAAGTTCAATGTGCCTCTTACCATACGGTGATCACTTCCGGTTTTCACCGCGTTGATCACTTCCGGTTTTAACCGCGTTGATCACAGAGACATCATTGAAGACTTACCATATCGTCAGCATAACTTATATTATTAATGCACACTCCGTCAATATGACATCCGACATTGGTGCTGCTGAGCTCAAGGATCAGCTGGTTAATGTATAGATTGAAGAGCCGGGGTGAGCTGAGTCCCCCTGCCTCACCCCTCACTCCAACCGATACACGTCCGTTCGTCACGTTGTTTACGAAAATAAGTTACGCAATTAGGGTATGAACTGGGCATCATGTACTTAATATGAGGTGTTTGCAAGGGCGGATCCAGGGGGGGTCATGGGGGTCATGACCCACCCCTGGGCTGAGTCTGGGTCAATCAATGATAATTTTTCTGATTGCATTGCTAATTAAATCAAATAAATACTTTGTATGTATGTGTTTGCCACACATACATGCGCGAACTACACGCTTAATAAGACTATGAACTATTATTATAATTATAAGGGAGTGCCTCCGCTGCCGGCGCCGGCTCCCGAATAATTTTTTAGTTTATTTTTGGTTTTGCTTTTATGTTTTTAGTTTTTTAAATTACATTTCAATTAAAATTTGTATGCCTTCGCGGAAAAACATAGCGATCAAATATGTTAACCTAACACCATTAATTAAGTAAATACCTATGTTTAACAAATAAAGATTCTGATTCAGACTAACATTAGGAAATTTTCATACAATGTTTAGAAAATAGAGAGCATTTCCAAAAAAAAAATTCGTTATTTTAGAATGAATATCGGAAGTTTTGAAGAATTGTGCAGAATTTTCTGTGTAATGTGCGTGTCTACAGTATTGTAACAACTTATAGAAGAAGGTCGTAAGTCAAACCGAAGCGTCAGTCTATTGCTTTGTGAGATTGCTTATGGACTTTTGGTCGGTACTGTACAACACGACATTCGGTCGATACTTAGCAAAGATAACTTTGTTCCGCAAATCACGCCTTATTTGAAAAGCTTTGTTAATACCTTCATTGCGGTTAGGGAAAGAGTTGAAGCGCAACAGGACCGACGTAAGGAATGTGCTGACAAGTCCGTTGCACCTGCCGAAGTCTTCGAGATTGGAGATCAAGTACTGTTGAAGTCACATGTTCTTAGCAATGCAGCAAAGAACATGACAGCTAAGTTCGTTCCTAAGAAAGACGGGCCGTACATCATTGCAAAAAGGGCGAATCCCACAGCATATTTTATAGCAAATCTAGATAGCCCTGAGAGTTTGTTAGGAAAGTATCATGTATCAGATCTCACTCGGTTTCATAACCAGGATAGTACGCCTCTTCGTCCCGTAGTTCCGAAACGTCAGAGAGGGCGTCCACGAAAACATGTTTGTCTAGTTTGTTCAGTTTCCTTTAAGCGAGTTCATGAGCGGGGAGACGTCCTCTAGAACTCGAGGTGTATAGCGTGCGGCAGTATGTAAATGCTATGATGGCAACCCAGAGTGGTTACCCGGCCGCCCAACCCGTCTGAGAGCGCCCGCGCAAGCTCCAGTAAGTTCGAATTGTAATCGTCAGTTAGCCAAGTAAGTTACCCATCAGCGAGCGAATGTGCGCGCGCTTTAGCTCAAAAGTTCTGTTAGATTTAAACTTTGCGATTCGTGTAATAGTGTAATAATAGTGTCATTATAAGCACCTGCGTTTCTCTTACACCCGTTTCCCGGCTATAACATATATATTTATGTACAAGAATTGCTAGTTTAAAGGTATTAGATAGCAGGTAGTGGTAGTCGAATTTGTGTGGGGTAACTAGGTAACACAACAAAAATGTGAAAAATAAAAAAAACACAGACGCACACGTTATAGAATAATATACTTGTCTCTAATCAGTCTAATCACCTAGTCACCTACATTTATTTATAGGAGCTGGCAACACTCGGACAGTGTAAAAAAAGGCGGCACTCAAAATCCCTAGAACTAGCGTTGCCAGATGTCCTGAGTTGCGCGGAAGTCCCGATATTTACTCATGATCGTGACACCAAATGTCCCGATTTTTGGTGACTTAGACTTTCGTCACGAAAAAAATTAAGTACATTACATACATATGCCGAAGCTTACGAGTATGTATACCTACTTAAGTTTACCTACCTACCGTGAAAAGTGAGTAAAAATATCACCCTGTCTTGGTCTATTTGACAGTTAACCCTAAATGTGTAAAAGTAGGGCTACTTTTACACATTTATGGTTTCATACTAAAATAGTGAAAAAAGAAAACTTAAGGCGGAAGCGTCAGGGTAGCCCGCGAAATTCAAATTTTCTTACGTTTTTTGCATTTTGCAGGTCAGTGTCAGGTTTTATGTTGATTCAAATATGATTTGCGGTCGTAACAAATATGGCTTTACTCAATTATAATCATTACAATCAGCAATACAACTCCATAAGTTAGCAAAGGTGTCAAATGTCATGATTTTTTAGGTGTATGAGGAACAGGGTGTAAAGTTCACTCATCCACCATAGAAAAGGGAGGATCCTCCGACCAGACGGTTGTTGTGTCTGGTGGGCAACTGCCCATCGGTTGGAAGTTGAAGTCTTGTATGTATGTCGATCGCTCGGTAAACTCTAACTGCGCGATGCAGGATTTGTGTGACGTCATGTCTTTGATGCGTAGTTCGTATGTGGCGGTGTAACCGCTACAATTTCATGAAATTATAACATTTAACACCTTTATCTTCTTCTCATTCACTATTGCTGATTGTAATGATTATAATTGAGTAAAGCCATATTTGTTACGGCCGCGAATCATATTTTAATCAAAATAAAACCTGACACTGACCTGCAAAATGCAAAAAACGTAAGAAAATTTGAATTTCACGGGCTACCCTGACGCTTCCCCCTTAAGATGTGACTTTGTTTGTCTGTCAGTCCGTCACAGCACAGCTGCTTATTTATGCAAGTGCTACCTATTGACTTGAAAAAGCAATAGACAATTTGAATAAGGAAAAAAAAAATTGTTATTGTGATGAGACTTTTATCAAAATGAAGTACAGACGCCAGCACATCAAGCTACCCGAAACTGTCAAATTTTTCCAATCAACTTTGAACCTTACGTTTCAGCGATAAAGTTGAAAATCTATTAAATAAATTTGACAGATTGTAGTAGCTTGAAGTGCTGGCGTCTGTACATTGTTAATTCAAGATACGGACCTATGACTATAATTACAATCCCTAAATCTGTTGAAAAGAAGATACAAAAAATGGGAATTGTAAAATCATCCCCTATTTTACTCCTTTGGGGGATGATTTTACAAAAACGCAGAAACGTGTCTTTCTTTATTTCTTACCAAAAGCATAAATTTGAATTCTCATATCCCTAACTTAACAAATGCTGGGTTTCACATATAAATTTTCATACCCTATATCACCCCCTTTAGGATAACTTTTGAGACAAAAGTACAGTCTTTTTCCAGGGTGCCATCTATCTCCTTGCCATATTTTATCGAAATCCGTTCAGTGGTTTAGCCGTGAAAAGGTAACATACAGACAGAGTTACTTTCGAATTTCTAATATTAGTATGGATAGTAATTTTTTTTTGGAATAGATATAAAAATGCGACAAGTTTACTTGCTTGAAAGGATATTAGAGAGAATTGAAAAAATATTGTTAAGTTCAAACACTGAAATGTTGTTATTGTTAAATAGCAAAGCGATAATAATAATTTAGAGTTGATTATGAGAGGTGTTATACGAGTATAAACTAGCACAGTTTTTTTTAATCTATAAAATTCCTTTACAGAAAAATTTTATACTTACGCGATCCTAAACAATGAAAAGGAGAATGACTAGAATGTGGGCCCATTATTGTGTTTCTCCTTTTCATTAAATTTTAATTCTACTGAAATGTAGACAAAATAACACAAAAAAAATTAAATTGTCACATCACAGCATTGATTTTGAAATGAAAATAAAATATGTTAGTATAATGAAATTCATTCTTTTGAAACCCCATCTTTTTTGTCACAAATAGTGCTGTGCTATAAACAAAATTTACTGAACAGGTATCACAATAAACTAATATCCCGGTTTTTCTACCTTCTTTCCCGAAATTCGGCTTACCGGACATGGCAACACTACCTAGGAGCGCGCCCGCGCCCGGCCGGCTAGCGACCCCGCGCCCGCCCGCAGGCCGCACGCCGCAGTCTGCGAGACAACATAGGCCGTGGGGAACGCGCATTTTGCTTTATAAGTTGCAGTGAATTAAAATTATAAAAATCCATAGCGTGGCTCTTTGTGTAAATTAAAGTGCGTGCGATTACTGACCAGACTGTTTAAACGCATTTTGCTTTCAACATGGCCACTGAAGTAATAAATAACGTGCCCGAGAACACTGAGAAAGAAAAGGAAGCTAAGGAGGACGCGCCAGTAGACAATGGCCAAACTAAAGAAGATCCTCCGGCCGAAAAAGTTGAAGAAAAGACAGAGGAGAAGAAAGTTGAAGCTGCCCCGCCCAAGATCACGGTGCACAAAGCAAACTTTGAAAAAGACGTCGTTTATTTGTATCAGTTCTCGCGAACTCCTTTGTTGCCCTCAACTTCACCGTACTGCTTGAAAGTTGAAACATGGCTTCGTTTGGCCGGCATCAAGTACGAGGTAAGTGTAGAGTAGAACAGATTAGTCTTTAACATTTTTGTTTTAAATTTTTGCTTGCGTGTTTTGTGTTGTTTTTATCCAGGTAATGTTTAGTTGTTGGCTACGCTGTTTTATGTTAATCAAAAAGATCTTATTTTGTTCCATCTTAGTTTTTATTAGGTACCTACTTGCCCACAAAGGGTACCAAACAAAAATATTAGCGGAAAATAGAGCGAATTTGGCCCTGCGAATTTACATATTGGACTTTTATAGGAATTCATATTTCACTATCGTTAGGGAGTTTGTGAGGCAAATAGTGAGACATCATTGATCTTTATTACTGTATATATTATTATTGAATTTCCATGATATTGCTTGATTCCCGTCCCGAAAATTGATCGTAGAATTCGAAGGTTCTAGGACTTAGGACGGGTAGGTACCGAGTTCGAGTAGCGACTTGCGCACCGACTACGCCCACGTCGCGACCAGTATGAAAAGCTGCGCTTGCGGCGATCACAAGATCTCGCAAAACCTTTTAATTTATAGAATAAGCACATTATTAAGTTCTTGAAGGTAAGACCTGTAAGAACAATGTATAAGTCAGAGGGTAATTTTATTGGAGGATCTAATAACTTTATTGAAGTAAGTAGGCAATGGGACCAAACTAGTTGGTGGCGTGGCGGATAATGCGTCTTGAGCAATGTTTTTGATCGTTAAAAAAGTAAAAAACATCAAGGATAGGTTAGGTGTACAGGTATCTATCCTTGTTTTTTTATAACATTTAGTCGATAGGTCTACCTGCGTACCTACTATAATAAAAGATCAGAATTGAAAAATAACTTTCTTTAAAAATAACTTAGGGTAGGTAGGTAGGTAAGGTAATACTTAAAGAAATATATTTTCGTATTTTTTTTAAATATTTTTTTCATAACTGGCTACGCTACGTAGCTTGAGTTACATGATATTAAAAACATTAAACAATAACAATCAATTATTTTCTCAGTTCCGTAGGTACCATAATCTTAAAAAGTACCTAGGCTAGGTACCTCTATCTGTTTTCAAAAAGAAAATAGAATAAAGGCTACCTACTTATTTGAAGAAACAAAAAACTTGTTATCAGCACAGAATCGACAGATAGTCATGTAGTACATTATACCTACCAAGCTTTCTTATCGCCAATTTCGGTACAGGTAGTTACCCACAAAAAAATCTATCTGCCTAGCCTTTTCCCAACCATCTTTAGGTTGGCATCCAGTCTAACCGGATGCGGCTGAATACCAGTATTTTACATGAAGCGACTGCCTATCTGACTTCCCCAACCTAGCGACTGGGTAACAGTAACACGATACCTCGAGGTAAGACTGGTTGTCAGATTTTTGGGCTTCTGACTACCTGGAACGACTGTCAAAGGTTTACGTATGACATCCGGGGCCATGGGCTTAACGTGTTTTCCGAGGCACGGAGGTGTCTCGATATGTAATGGATGGTCACCCATCCACGAACCAACCGCGGTTGCCACTTATTATTTGGCTGCGAGGCCCCACCAGGTGCAGTTATCTACTAAACATTTCTTAATAAATTGGTAATAACTGAAGACTGAAACATAGTTTCCTTCGCCATTTCCAATTTATTGCATCCGACTGCGCGACAAAAGACAGACTTACCTGTTTTTCAGCGTATCTTTGTATGTATCAAAGGATCCTAACGGCTGGATAAATACGATTAATAGGTAGGTACATTAGGTGTCTATCGATACGTCTAGGTCGCGCAATGGACATAGCCTATGTCCATCGCGCGACCTAGACGAGTCGGTTTTATTTTTATTAAATCGGGATGGCGGATTTTAGACGTCAATAAATTAATAAGTAATGACATGATCAATAAAATTTAGTACCGTGGCCATGTGGGGTATCAAAATAAAGGGCTCGAGGAGGCGATCCTAAAAATATAACACACTAAATGGCTGAAAACAAAAAGAAACAAATTCAAAACCCAACTGCAACTAAAACTCAATTTTCAAGCAGTCTGATGCAGTTGGTGGTAGCTACATTGATGTTTTAAATGATTACTATTTAGTAATTATTTTATCATAATTGCCGCGTAGTGAATTTTAATCAATATACAACGTAAAACAGCGCCGCAACTTATAAAAAACGTAAGTAATTTCGCGGGCTACATTGACAGATTGGCACACGGGCTAAAACGTGTAAAATGTCGGTAAATATGTCAATGTCAAGATAGCCAAAGAACCATATTTCGAGGGGCTCTGAAGTTTCGCACTAATGGTATGGGTACGATCTTTGAAAAAGTATAAAATGCTGAAAGAAGTACAGTAAACTTACAACTGTATATGTCTGAATAAAAACAAGAATCGAACCGAATCGAACCAGAAAGTGTGAAGTCGTCAACACTAGAGTAAAGCAGCCACAAACAAACACACTACGTATCGTGTTAGGCTCAAAAATTCCTGCTTAGCGGTCTCGTAGTACTTTCGAACACGAACATCGCTAACCCACACAATAATCATCAACGTTAGGACGGAAAACAGTACAGACAGCTCGATTCTCATCTCTTGGCTTTATATGTAGGTAAATTAGTTACTGTTCAGTGTTGAGAATTAGGTACCTAGTCCGCTAACTACTGGAAAGTAAAAAAAAGCAACTTGAAAACAATAATTAATTGAGATTGGAATGCAAACTCCTTCATCAACATCATTATTGAAATTTTCACGATTTTTATTTATATTGCAAAATACCCCGAACATCGTTTATACAATGTGATTAAAATTATTAGCATAGGTGTTCGCCAAACATTGATGCAAGCAACTATTACCGTATCTGTGGTGCATAATGGTAATAATCAATTTTTCTTTCTTTTCTTTGTCTGGTGCATATGGATGCAATCACCCACACCTATGATCAAAGAAGGAACATTATAATATTTGATCGTAGACCCGTAGCTTCCCGTAACGGTAGGTATCGCTATATTTTGCAAAAAATCCTGAGTTTTCTTATGTAACAATTTTTATTCATGTTTCCATGGTTAAAGTACCGGCAAGGCAGTTCTCTTACTTTTATTAATAAGTTCAGTACCTATACGTACTTTTACCAAACGAAAAATAATTGAAAGCAAAAAAAAATTGCCTGGTTTCGGTCGGTCTCTATGATAATATTAATAGGCTAGGCATTACTAAGCCCTTATTGTCTATGGTCAATTATGATAAAGTATTAATGTACATATAGTAAATCAATACAAAACGGGTATGTAGGTATACGTACCTACTACTTGCAAAGAGAGGATATGACGGGTAATTATTATTTGCATAAAGAGAGGAAAATAAACAAAGTTTATTGCGGTTACTTACCTATCCAACAATGCCTCACACTAAGAGGAAAGATGTCATCATAATTAGTAATAAATGTCACAAATACAATATTAATATGTAAACATTTTATTGCATTATACGTACATAAAAAATGCTGCGGTAGTTATTGGTTTTGTAAAGTATTGTAGCCACCCAGCATTGTAAATTGAATGTAATAATAATAGTTCCACGTTATAAGCATCCATGTGTTGTGTAGTCTCTTTAGCTAGCGTGAGGGAGGGTGTAGGACGTGCGGTATCCGCCCGCGGCCATTGCCCTTTAGTATTAACCTTGTTCATACATACTACATTAACATACCATCAACGGCGGGACAATAAAACTAAAAATACCCGTCAATCATGTCACAATACCCGTTCAGTTTATTCCTACATCAGCAATTATTCAATTAAAAATAACTATATTTTGAAACATTTAGTGGTGGTATTATGGTGCTTTGGTATTGAGAACTTCCTTTGATGTAAATGCATTTTGTGGTACTTACCATCCGTACCTACCTAGGTAACAGAAATAATACAAACGAAAAAAAAAAAAAAATGTAATTGTGTTGTAATTCATGGTAGTGAACGTAATTTGGACCGACTGTTTAATATTATTATAATTTTTCTGTTATTGTTCCATTTAAGGCGAAAGCGCCCGCGAAATTAATAATTTCTTTAGTTGGCAATTATTAGGTTGCTTGTTGATCAATAATTTAATTCATGAATACAGCTCTCTAAGTTCAAATAACCCTAATTGTTATTCAATAAATAAATATTTCATGAAATTCTGATGTTTTAGTTCAATGCTTAAGTTACAGAGTAATATGAATGATTTTAATTCTGTAACATAATAATTATTTGTTACGGTCGTGAATCATATTTTGATCAACATACAAACTGACAGTTCCGACATTGATGCTCGCACTTATCGCTTCCCCCAATTAAAATGATGATTGATAGGATCTATTCTTACTATCACGTTATTCGCTAGCTATGTTACTTTATCGACGACTGCTTGAGAAATTGTAATTTACTGCTTTAATAAACCTTGAAGCTTTCTTAGAAAAGCTAGGTCCACTACTGTACTGGCACTTAAAGCAAACGCGTGTTAATGCATGCGACATACTTTCAACCGTTAGCTTTACTTCAACGTGAAGAAAGTTCTTCAAGCGAGAGCGAAGTAGAAACCCGGGTATCTTTTAGATCTAGGGGAAACTAGTAGAGTTATTTGACTTCCTGGGAGGATTAAGATTTCGAAGTACGTTATGTGAGATGTTACCGTTGCGAAACATCCTTTTTTTAGTCGGGCGATTTGGCCCCTAAGCCCTAAACAGCGTACTGCGTGTTTTTTTTTTAACTGGGTCTCTATGAAAATCCAAATCCATAGGACCAGGGAAACTCTTAGTAACTTATTAACTATTAATTTTTGGTAAAATGCGAGTTGTTTGTATTTCATATTATTTCTAGAAAAAAACTATGAAAATCAAAATTATTTGTGCAGTTGCAACCGAAAATATCCCTTATAATAAAGTCGCTTCGAAGACATATCATAATCTTTTTAATTATGGGGTCCAACC
The DNA here is from genome assembly GCA_949152395.1 of Agrochola litura. Classification (NCBI taxonomy): domain Eukaryota; kingdom Metazoa; phylum Arthropoda; class Insecta; order Lepidoptera; family Noctuidae; genus Agrochola; species Agrochola litura. The sequence continues at coordinate 9,849,008 of OX424491.1, read as the reverse complement.
ACGATCCAATGAGACTCCACACGCTTTATGCGCATTACATTTTTTCCTCTCTCACTTAATGTATGGGGTCTTACATGTACGACACTCCTAATATTGTTTTCGTAATTTTTCTACTCCATTGTTTAGCGGTGTACCGAATAAGTACCTACACTTTCCAATTTTCATTGATATAGTGCCAAATTGCCGATAGTCTCTATCTCTTACAATAGTAAAATGGCTGTGCAATACGGACAGACAGATATGTCTAAATTTTAAGGGTTCCGTTTCTGCCATTTGCCTAAATGCTGTAACCCTTAAACAGAGTGTCTGTTTACCTACATAAATCTGTATCAGGGTTAGTTACAGAAAATGCCAATATTTCATGACTTGTTGGGAGGACCAATGAGGTTGGTCTAATATCAATGAATTATGTGAGTACCAGTCTCATTGCTAAGTACAAAAGCCTAGATGTACTAGAACTATGACTTCATTGTGCTTAGGCATAAAACATAAAGCCAGTTTATAAACACAGCAAATATACCTAATTATAACGTCGCAGTGAGTCGGTTGTTCGTATTATGTGTGTAATCGATTTCGCTTGCTTTGTGAGGCATCGGCAACAATGCGTTTATTATTCCAACGGAGAGTCGTGTTTCGTGCGACGTATTTGGTGGTGGAATGCGGGTCGGCGGCGCGCCAGCCGCGCCAGCCCTCCTGTCTACATTTGCACGACGGAAGTGCGCGTTGACTTGCTTAATGCTACTTTGCAAAGCCATTAATTCGTATTCGACTCGGATAGGCTCTATATTAATAACTAGCACCTGCACCGTTATAGTATGACCTTCATTAAGCATTGCAACGATGCATGCCCCTTAAGGAACGTTGCCGTACCATATTTTCACAGTGACCTAATTATGAAAGTAGACATGTAATACATGATAATTAGTTTGACTAATATTTTATAATTAATTATTTTAAAACTATGAAAATAGACAGACCTTCTTGGACCTTTTTAACCGACTTTAAACAAAAAGGTGGAGATTCTCAAATCGCAATGATTGTATTTTTTTATCCATTTCTTATTTAGATTTTCAGTTCGATTATTTTGTATGTAACGCATTGTTTTCGCGAATGTTTGCAAGATAGTTCTCCCGAGTTGGTAAAGATTTCATGAACAATTTTAGATCGTGGAACCACTCAATGAATGATAGCAAATCTAGTCTATTTTATTCATTGAAAAAATAAGTCAAAACCAATTGTAAAAACAGTAAAATAATTATAATGCATTGTGTGAAGCAGTTTAGCAATTCGGTAGGTAACCTACAAAATATACCAATGATGTACTTAAATGAAACCAAAATGAAGTCTCTTTGGTTACTTCTCATCTTATTGTGACGAACTAATATTGTTTCATTCGATTGGAGTAACTCAAATCGGTAACACATGTATGTTGCAATGTGATCGAGAAACCGCAGCTGCGAGTTAGCCACTGAGCTATGAAATCGTGCGGCTACGGTATGTCGGCTGCACTTTCTCAAGTTCCGGGCAACACTACTGGAGACTATTATTATAAGAAGCCAGTAGCTTCACATACTAACTCGCTTGATTAAAACTTTACCTTTAAATCAACTTATAACTTTACTCATACCTAAGAATGTAAAAGGTAATGCCATGCATCACATTCACACCTTTTCATAAAACTCGAACCTGCAAAGTATTGCCGGAGTCGGATGTAGTACTATACCTACCCATATACAACCCATAATGTTATGTCCTATAGACTCGTAAGTTACCGTCTTGTTTGATAAAGTGTCCGAGTTCAGTTGTTACTCGACTGCGTCAAAAGGAGGGTTATTCAGTCTCATAATTCATTAAACAACACATAACATCACGCCTTGTTTCCCCGAAGGGTTGGGCAGAGGTGTACCTGTAGTAGGCACACACACATTTTCAGGGGGCGAGCCTATTGCCATTAACCGGACACAAATCCAGACCCCGGGCTGCTACTGAATTCATTAAACTTGGGAGGAAAACGCAAACCGACGTATTTCCTCCATACAGTAAAATTGTAATTACTAATTTGCAGAAGTCTTTTACTTTATAGAATTGGCATGTTAGTAATTACCTGTTTGTCTTCTGAATTACTCAACATATTCATGCACGGAATGACACGACACTGGGTCATTCAATAATACAAGCTTAGATTAAGTTACAAGATCGAGTCAGTAGCGATTTCGTTTCTTGCTGGGAGTGCAAGGATGAAATAACGTTTTATTGGATTTCGGATCTAGCTGCTTAGGTAGGTATAATAATCGAATTAATTTATTACTACCTGGGATAGGGCTAGAATTACCATTTTATCAATCAATAGAATTATTTAAAAAATTGCAATCGACTGCGATTCTTCGACTAAAACTGTCAGACATGTGCTTTGTGGTAGTTGCAATCATTTCAATATTTGATCATTTGAATAGGAAAGTTTTATTTCATTTGGTTTGGTGCTTTATATCTCTGCTGTCTGAAGGTCATAAATTCCAGTCTGACAATATCCTTCGCGAGTTGTTCGTAAGGTTGTTAAACCCTTATCAGTAGTATCGTAATTACATAGTACCTATACCCCTATCCGTACAGTAGTTATTCACTTTTGCTGCATTCACGTCACCAAACACGATAAGAAAAGCTCTTTGTATCAGAACTGGATATGTCCAGTTACTCGTAGATGGATTCACTAAGAGTATCGTGTATCTTTTTAGTGCATCAATCAATAAACTGAAGACTGAAATAGCAGCACAAGCACAATGGCTTGATCGTTCCCCGAACGCTACTGTTTAAGTAACGGGAGCACATTGTGTGATGTTGCGTTGTTTACACTTAACACACGATACTTAACAGTAACGTACATTGTTAAAATTAGCCGCGATTCAATGAATGTTATTTCTTCCACCTAGCGAGGTATTTCACATATTTAGTGAAAACATGCTAAACAGCCGAAGTAACGCTTTGTATGTATAAAATTTGAGTTAGAGCTTAGACTTACAATTGAGGTACCTACAATAAGACATGAGTCAGTGGCGGAGCAGTCTAGATTTGTGACCGGTTTATAGCAATAGACACTTGGGCCCTAGGGACTTGGACATAACTGGTGAAATGTGGGTTTAGGTACTACACTTCGCTTCGAAGAATACAGGAGATTTTTATGTTTTTTTTTTGTTAATAAAGAACTATAAAGATAAAACGTATTCTTTTGGTTCATGTTGTTAACAACCGGAAAACGTACCTAATATAAATCCTCTTCTCCAATTGTTCCACTTTTATTTTGGATTCTTGATGGATGTATGTATTAAATTATTTTTAATAACTTACCTATAAATTGTGCTTATGCGACATGTGCCTAACTAACTGTTTAAGTAGAACCCAGTCATTGTTATCATGAACCCCCTTCATAAGCTCATTGTTTTTACAAAAGTTAGTTTATTCATTGAGAACATTAGTTATGCTGAGATATGATGCCCAAATACTCAGTGTAACATCGGGTGAAAATGTCATTATTATTAGGTGAGGGAACGCCTAGACGCAGGGGTCGGCAACCGCGAGGGCTTCGACCTGAATGAGATCGTAAGAGCGCCTGCGCGACCCCGCCCGCGCCCGGCCGGCCATCGACCAACCCCGGCCACCCCGCGCCCCTGCGCCCCTGCGGCCCTGCGCCTGCCCCGGCCGGGGTGCGCCTCCGCCCGGGCTGTCGTCGCCAGCGCCCTCGCTACGAACTACATCGTTCATTATCTGAGCATACTGTTACAAAAAAGAAATAATTCTGCCGCTCCGTTGTATCATGCTGCATGCGTTTAATAACATAATTATTTAAATCAAAATAATTGTTGTCTTCCTAATTTAAGACTCGCATTGTCCAAACTGCCAAACATAGAAATTAGAGCTTTGAAAAACTTCTAGTTTGAACTGAGAAAAGGTGTAACTTGTACCTAATTAAGTGGTTAATTTTTTAATTAAATACCCAATTTTTCTTTTGTTCTTTTTATTATCAACCTGTTGGCCAATTCAAAGCAAACGTTTTTATTGGAGGCTTGTACACTTTCAGAAATCGTCACGCTAAAAAGTGTTAATACTTGCGACTGTCTTCTTCTAATTCAAAGAGAAGGAAAGAGAGAGAGAGAGAAAGCCGGGAGAAAAACAAAAGAAAAGAGTAAATTGATTACAGTGTCGTGGGATAAAATTGTACACATCGGCCCGAGTACACTTCATGCCGATCTCATGAGAGAGAGAGAGAAAGTGTGAATTTGGTCAAAATTAAAATCCAAGACGACGGCTCTGAATTTTTTTAAATTTTTCGTCATGGGTATCGTTTTCATGGTTTTCAAGGTTGCAAAAGCCGATAGTGAGGTCAAAATGAAAATCCAAGATGGCGCCAGCAAAAATTTTAAAATTTTTCGTTCTGGGTGTCGTTTTCATAGTTTTCGAGGGTGCTAAAGCCGACAGTGAGGTCAAAATGTAAATCCAAGATGGCGGCTCTAAAAAATGTTTTTGTTTTAAATCATACGTGAGAAAGAACGTTGTTCCTGACGGGGGTCCCTCGACCACACACGTTTTTTTATAAACGAAGGCATTCCTTTTTAAGGCTCGTGCAGACTGGCGCGACTTGTCTTGCGACGTGACACAGGTAATTGTTCTACCGTGAAGTCTTTTTAGAAATTGATTTATAAGCATATAAGAGTCGCGTCGCGCCTGTTTGCGATTACCTAGTACCTAGGTTAAACATGTATAAATGATGTTTACAATAAAAAATAAAAGTTAGTACGGGGGTTCAGAATCATGCACTGAATCCATGGTAACAGTATTCGCGTCGATGTCCCTGCCACCCTGTATACCTTAAATCTCAACATCGAAACTCAACCCAGAGGTGCAACAGTTTTGGTATTGATCGTAAATGGTTTTAAAGGTTTTTTTTTTTAATGTGGCACTGAATAGGTACACATGGCCACACATCAAGCTATACATTTCCAGTATAAGCTGACCTCGCATTGTACGGAAATCCTACACAATTCGAGATCAGCATAAACTGGAAATGTATAGCTTGATGTGTAGCCGTGTGCACCTACCTATCTCGTAAACGGTGCGTTCAAGAGCAAAAATAACGGGTCAGTGACAGTTCGGCCCGAGTCAACTCAACCCGAATAATAAGACCAGATACTACGTCGTCAAAACGCCTAAAAAAGTGGTGTGAACCGTCGGTTTTTCAATTAATGCCAGATGATTGATGTTTATGAATTTGAAATTGTAGGTTATACCTACCGAACTATTAGTGATTGAATATTTGTGGCTCCTATTTATAAATTAAAATACGTACATACTGCGCCAACCCTATCAAAATAAGTATAAATTTTACATGCTGTTTAGAAGCTTTCCTTCTGTCCGTTTCTTACTCTGTGTCCCGGGCGCCACCGCCCGCGCTGCACGGGCGGTGGCGCCCGTACAGCGCGCGTGGTGGTGCTAAAAAAAAAAACGAATTGCCCGCCCCCCATATCTCCGCCCCCGTACATTTGGGGGTCCCTTCGGACAATACGGGGGGTGTTGGTATCACTTCAAGACCCAGATTACCACTCGCCATCCGGTTGCCTCACCGATTAAATTTTACGTGCTAGCCTTGAATACTGCACTGATAGAATGACACCTCATGGTAGATAGTGTACCTAACTTATATGTAACTATCATTTTTATTTATTAATTACCTGCATATTTATTACTTAGCATTTCTCTATTTTTAAATTAAAAAGGCGTACTTTTTTTTACTGGAGGTTCTCAATTCGTCTGTGTTGTTTTTTTTTTTTTTTGTATGTTTGTTACGCGATTACTCCGCCAATTATGAATTGATTTTGATGATTCTTTTTTTGTTTGGTAGATCATACTTCAGAGGTGGTCCCATATAAATTTTATTAACTTTGCTTGGCTAGTTTTGAGTTAGCTTCAATTATACGTATTTTTTCCCACTTAGTATGTGGAGGATATGATAACTTCCTGTCACTGTTATTTACATAGCAGGTAGTGGTATTCGAATTTGTTTGGGGTAGGTACCACAACACTAAAAAGTGAAAAATAAAAACTTTTTACAAAAAAAAAAAAACAACCGACTTCAAAAAAAAAACACTACAAAGTGAAAAATAACTTTAATTTCGGAAGTCGGTGACAAAAAACGAAAATTCTAAACCAAGACACCGACTTCCGAAATTAAAGTTATTTTTCACTTTGTAGTGTTTTTTTTTTGAAGTCGGTTGTTTTTTTTTGTAAAAAGTTTTTAAACAAATTATTGTTGTTTTGTTTTTGTGTATAATTATATTATGTATAAATTGAAAACAAATCTCCGCGTAAACATATTATTACGTACAAAATTAAACTATTCTATTTTATATTTGTTTACTTGCTTAAAGCGAAAGTCAATGGCGATGCATGGGGAACGGGAGCATTGCTCCACTATCGTATAACAGTTATGTAGTTGGTCTTGGTTGGACAAGCAGGCGTAATCCAAAGCTAATGAGTTGTCTTCGAGCTAAAAGATTTATTCTGTTCTTTATAATTTATGGCTATAATCTTGATAAATAAATCTTGTTTAATTTTCCTAATTATCAGTGTATTTTCAGTACTCTACTAAACGATAAAATCTGAGTCAGTTAGCGAAATATTTGGATTGGAACGTTTGTCAATAAGACCGCATTTATACATAATTTGCCTAGTCCTAAGATGAATGAACGAGACGTGTTTTAGCTCAAATATTATTTTATTCTAGATGCCTGTGCTGTGCCATGCAAATAAAGTGCCCCCACTTATTTACGGCGATTCTTTATTCCTCGTTATGATTGATGATAGTAGGTACAGCTACTCAACATATTTTATATGTATAATTAAATTAATTATATACCTATAACGTCTGGACTCAATTAAATTCATAATTTATGTGTAAGCCTACAATCGCTGGACAGAATGTAATAAATTTTATCTGTATTGGCGACAAGTGTCTACATAATATACGGAACCCTTGATGGTATCAAATTGAATTCATTTATTATTATTGGTAAATTCTTGGTGTAGGAGATTTAATTAATAACTAAAATAATGAATAGTACAATATGATTTGACTGATAATAATGTGGCTGGGCTCAAGCCGATGAGAGGCGCGGCGCGGCGGGCGGGCCGAGTTTGCCGGCCGCTGAACCTCGCTAGTCGAAATCAATACAGCTGCTCTCTCCCCGCACGGCGCGGCCGGCTGCGCTCGGCGAAGTCTGGAGCCCGTCGCCATGGATACCGTACCAGATAAACCAAACGGCTGGGACCCCACCGCTCTCGCCCCCAGCCGCACCCCCCCGCCGGGCGTCCTTCCTCCGCACTCCCCTCAGGCCGGGCCTACGCTTCCCTCCGAAGCCCGGGCGACCCAATCCCGTACTTTAACTCCCTCGGTGACAATAATTCAAACTTTTTCTTTGTTACCTACCATGCAGACAGCGAACAACCTGTTGATATGAACCACGTGGAATTCAATTCAAGACATTACTGAGAAAGTGTAACAAAGTCAACGAACGGTTATTTTTTTGTATTAGATGGGTTATAAAATAATCGTATTGATAACTACATAGTGTGTTAATCCGATTACTACGATTTATAGGTTTTAGTTTTAGCTGAGGTGTTTTAATCGGCTAGGTACCTGCTTAAGAGATTTGTGCTTTTTATGTAGGTATCTATTTAAACAAGAAACTTGATGTTTTTACCCAACTGCGGCAAAGCCAAAAAAGGAGGGTTATTTAAGTACTTTTTATAAAGATAAAACATTTTGATAAGTAATAATTAAGAGATTGTAAAAAACAGAACAACATCTTGTAATACCTACCTACCTATAATCGTAATGACCTATATCTGTAATTTTATTTTAAAAGTCCTAGGTAATTTATAAAGCTCCTGTTCGAGTACCAAGTTCCCTCGCTCGTCTCATGGTCTTCTAAAGTACCTATAATATTTCTGTAAATGACCTTCGCCAATACATAGGGTGGGTGGGGCCAATAAAGAGAGGAACCTTCTGTTTGTAACCATAAACCAAAGGAATGAATAAAGCTCCTACTTGCGAATTACGTACTACTAGCGCCATCTCGTTTTTAGAAGTCGTACCATTTCTGTATTGTTTCTAAAAAGTATGAAATAACTTAGTAATGAAAACGTCAAAGGTTAAAACTTATAGTAAAGGTTGTAAAAAATGTTTAAAATTTAAAACTATAAGAATATAGTACAGGAGTTCAGAAAGTTATACATTTCGCGCTAATAGAAATAATAGAATTGAAATATCTATTCGCAAATACCTATTAGCATTTCGCTATAGTTATACCTATTTTATGGACACTAGGACATTATCCAACAGAGAAATTAATTTTGATTTTAAATTTAATGTGGTCTCCAATATGTCGTCACTTATTGTCGCTATGATGTTACAGGGTCATGGGCATTACCTATGTCACTAACCAGAATACGCGCGAAATTTCGCGTTGTGCATAACTTTTTAATTGGTCGAGATTTTTTATTCATATGCTTTACGGCACCTCTGTATGTCATGAGCTATCCGAATAGCAAACAATGTTATTTGGCCTAGGTCTTAGGTGGAACTAGTCGCGGGCTCGAACTCACCTGGCATCGTATCCGACAGAGATAGTATCAGTGATGAGCAGTTAGACGCTGGTCTACATGCACAACGTCTAGTTCGCACTCACACAAACACCGTTCTTAACAATTTTAGCAAAGGCTCTTACAAAAAAGACGCGACACAAAGACACCGTTCGGCTCGTCGCGCGACGAGCGGTGCCTTTGTGTCGCGCCTGTATGTAAGAGCCTTAAAACGAGTGCGTAAAAAAATACGAAATGTTCTTTGGAAAACTGAGTTTCATGAAAAAACCACTGCATAAATTAATTACTAATAAAGTTTATTGATCTCTTCGATAATTGAGCTTTGTCGGTGCCGACTTTGTTTTGGAGACTATACAGGGCGTCCCAAAGTTATGGGACATGAAGGGAAAGTACCTTAAATATCGTAGATAGGGTATTTTGCTGAAAGAAGACTTTATGTTATTTTTAAAAGTTAGTAATTCTGCATTCAAAGATTTTCTAAAAATTACTTGCCTCGTCTGGAAATCGAACCGACTTAAATGTAAAAAAAAAACACCCCTACTTTTATAATGCCAATCGAAAGAATGACCAAAAACTAATAACTCTTCTTAAGTAACATAGTATTTTAAAAGAAACGAACAACGTAAAATGTTTGAGTCAAATTTCAAGAAAGTTATTGATTGCCGACGACGACGTTCGAAAAGTAGTGAATGTTTTCCTACTTGGATTGGTACGAATGGACCAATTAGATGGCCGGCCAGATCCCCGGACCTTACACCATTAGATTTCTTCTTTTGGGGATACGTGAAAGATATGCTATACAAAAAGCGATACCAGAACGTGGGCGAGTTACAAACAGAATTGTGCCATATCATATCGAGTATTCACCATAAAATGATAAGAAAATCAACAGGCAGCGGACTCATTAAAAGATTGGCGATTTGCGTAAGACAAGAGGGATCACATTTTGAGCATTTAATTAATTAATTTACAAAAAAATACCCACTTAATTGACTACGACAGTTTCATGTATGTTTTTAATTTGATTAAAATGATTAATTTCACGCTGTTCCTTTCTTTTAAAATACTATGTTACTTAAGAAGAGTTATTATTTTTTGGCCATTCTTTCGATTGGCATCATAAAAGTAGGGGTATTTTTTTTTTACATTTAAGTCGGTTCGATTCCCAGACGAGGCAAGTAATTTTTAGAAAATCTTTGAATGCAGAATTACTAACTTTTAAAAATAACATAAAGTCTTCTTTCAGCAAAATACCCTATCTACGATATTTAAGGTACTTTCCCTTCATGTCCCATAACTTTGGGACGCCCTGTAGACTGATTTTATTACTTATTTACGCTCAATGTTGCGTTAAAATGAGCAAGAAAAAAGAATCTTTGTTGGCTCCTAACTTTTAATGGCTTATTATTTTACTATTCTGTTTCCGCATAGACGAAATTAATATTGAGATAAAACGATATCATGTTTAACTTTGGATGTAAAATGTCAAACAGCAGAGTAAACCCTCCGAAATTTGTACGGAAAAAATATCAACTAGTTCCACCTTAAGGCAGGTCCACACCTGCGCACGCGCACGAACAGTTCGATTTGCGTGCATCTTAGGAACAATTAGTATGGACGCCTTTGGACATGTTCGCGAGCCGTTAGTTAGCGAATGGTTCGCATGCAAGACACAGTCAAAACACTCATTCGCGAACACATCGCGTGCATGCCGTGTATGTACCTGTAATACCTCTGATGTGCTCAGTAGTTCGAGACACGTAGTGTGCACGGTTCGTGCGCGTGAGCTTCAATTGCTCAGGTGTGGATCCCTGCACGCTGACCGTTCGCAACATGCGCGCGCGCGTATTATGTAACGCGTCCATAGCCATTCGAGGGGCCTAGTGTGCACGGTGTGTGCGCGTGCGCTGATGTGGACCCGCCTTTAGTTTAAAAACTGGCCTCTGTATTTCGGGGGCGTTTTATTCAGTAGCTCACAAAACGGCTATTTATTATTATCATAGAACGTAGATAACGGTATCTTTTAATACAGGATGTATCGTTACACAACCTAATTCTATCCTATCATATATCCGTTATTTGTAAAGCACTGGTCCGCTGTGGATTTAATACCTATTAGGATAACTATCGAATAGATCATTATTTATATTTGAAAAGGGCCGTCAGAGCTATCTACAACCTCCGCAGACGCGAATCTCTGAGGGAATTGTTTATGAAAAGTAACATCATGACGGTACCTTGTCAGTATATATATATGAAAACATTATGTATGTTCGAAAAAATCGACATCTTTTTAATAAGATAAGTGACAGGCATAATTTTAACACTAGAAATAGGAACAAATTAGATCAACCACGTTTTATATTATCTAAAGTACACACTTCTTTTATAGGGTACTGTGTAAAATGTTATAATAAAATACCACTCGATATTCTTCAACTAAATGAGAAGTTCGGAGATGTTTGATTTTGGGCCACCTCTATGTACACTACATAGATAAATAGGAAAAAAATAGGGGATATTTATAAAAATCCAAAAAAAAAATATTTGAAGAAGAGTACAGGTGTTTAAAAATGATTAATTAGGAAGATTTTTAATAAGGTAACCCTATTTTTAGGGCAGCCATGACAGTTGTGTTTGAAACGGTCGCTTTTTCGTAGCCTCCGAAATTAAGTCGGTTTATAAGAGAACTGCTGGCACTTTCTTGTTTTTTGAATAACTTTTATTCCATCCAGGACTTAAAGCTGAAACTTTCAGGGATGTTTTATAACAAAATGAACAAATTTGTTCACTATAGTCCATCGTTTTTTATTCCGAGAGAGCTGTGTATTTGATTGCCAAAGAAACACCGCTTAAAAATTGATGAAATCTCTTTATATCTTCATATCGCGTAAAGTTTTTTAATCCAGATTTGTACACTTTAAAAGGATAATATGATAGGTATATGTAACTGCTTTTTATTCGTTTGTAAATGTACTAGTTTACGAGTAAATCGATTTTTTCTGATTCTTAAAAACAATTAATTACATCGATATTTGTTGATGAATCGAAATACTTATATTTGAACAAATTAAGGCCTATAACTGGTATTTTTTTTCAAACTTCTGCGACGAACAGTTTTCGAGATTTTGAAAATCCCTAAACGTTACCCCAGCAAAATCTTGAATATCTCAAAAACTATAAGATGAACACATTTTGCTATTGGTATACATTTACAACTCATCAAAAGCTATCTTTTCATGTACTTGGTTCCAGGCTAAATGCCTTTTTTGAAAAACATTTTGTTGGGGTAACGTTACCTACTCCAGCAAAATCAGTTTTTCTCGAATATCTTCGAAAATACAACTTGAACAAATTTTGCTATACTTGAACAAATTGCAACTAACTATGAACTAATTATCTGTAATACTCTCATTTCTCTAAGGCGCAACATTTTGCTGGGGTTACGCATACGACGTTTGACAGTTTGATGTTTCGTGACGGGACTTCTTTCTTTGACTTTATCTTTGAGTCGTTGTGTTCCTATGTTGTGTTCGCGTTTATTGACAAGGCGTGCCTACAGTGCCTCTGTAATAGATGAAAATAAACAATATTATGTTGCCGATGATATGGGTCCCGAAATAATTTCGGTCATCGAGCGGTATCTTGGCCATCAGGTAAATACATTTTATTTATTTCTGTACTGTAACATCTTACACCTATAAACACTGTATAACCTCTTTTTTGTTTTGTTTTAGGTTGATATAAATAGAGTTATGTGCTCACAATGCTTTAGCATCATAATGCAAGAAATGTCTTCTGATAGTGCTCGGGCACATGAAGATCACGAACTCCAGCATTCCTATGATAGGAATGTTTGTTTGTGTTCGGTGTAGGACATCTTTGTTTAGGAGGCGTGCTCACTCTATTCCCGAGGGTCCCGAAAGACAACATATTGCTGAAACAATTGCTCCAAGAGAGGTAAGCATCTCTTTTGTTTTCTTTTTTATTCATACAAGGCTGGCAAAAACAAATGTAGATGTTTCTTAATAATTATGATCCATATTTTTTGTTTTAGATACCCGAGGCTGGCTTAGTATGTTTTGCTTGTTAGTTACATACTCAGCGTACAATTGAACAACAAGGAATCATAGCAGCACCTGCTATTAATATGAATACATGTGTATGGTGCCGTCAGTCTCTTGCCCAAACACGCAGACACTCCATACCTGAAGGACCTGAACGGACCATAATAACAGAATTAATGTATCCAAAGAGTTAACATTAACAACTTACTTAATTACCTATTTTAAGAATGAAATAATTGTGTAAATACCAATACATATTGTATTCTTTTGTTTTATTCAGAATCCACCAGGAGGACTGGTTTACTATAGTTGTTGGGTAGCAGCACGTAGACATGTGGAGCGTGCTACAAGGATTGAGGATAACCGGCAAACTGCAGGCCCATCTAACCTTCACCAAGATTAAATGTGTGCATGGTGTAAAATATCGCTACACTGAAGGCCAACATGCGTTACTAGTCGTCCTGTGCCAGCTGAAGTTGCAGCAAGAATTTATCCCAATGAGGTTTTGTCTTTTTAATTTATTAAACCGCTTTATAAAAGTAACATCACTGTGTCATCAATTGTAAATCTTAGAGCTGAGCCTCACCTATCACTGCCAATTTACTTTTTCACATAAGTATGTAACTATAACCTTTTCTGCCCCTGTAAGTAAATTGTTTTCTTGTATTGTTACAGTTACCAGAGCATGAGCTTCTTTGTTCCAACTGCTGGACACGTGCACAGGAAATTATAGAAATGGAGCAAGAAGTGGTACAACAACTTTATATCCAGCCACCAAGTTTATCAATGAATAAAACTACTTGATGATTTTACACACACAACACAGACAAGTGCTCATTGTTTTGTGCCGGCTTGTAACAATGTAGAACGAAACAGAGTGCCGGAATACTTTAAAATGATCTGCTAATGTTGCAGTTGTATGTCGGGAAAATGGACAGTGGGTTGCTGTGCTCACATAATTACCATTGTGTGGTATTTGGGTTGGGCTCGGTAGCTCGGTACCAAGAGAGCATAGAAGCACCGGCGTCATTTCTGGATGGAATACTATTAAGGGATGATGTGGAAAATGAATAAAATCATAAGTCAAAACAAGTTGTTTTATTTACATACCTCTCTTGACTGATTTCTCATCTGCTTAGGCTGCCTGTCCACTGAAGCGTAGAACCCATGTGGAACGGAGATGTGCCAATAGAATATAAACTCTGCTCCAGAGTTTAGATTCTATTGGTTAATATTGGCACAGGTCTCCGCTCCGTAGGGCTTCGCCGCTTCAATGGACAGGGGGCCGACCACAATCTTTTACGAAACAATCTTATTTCAGGAGAGTTTTGTTTCAAGCTTACAATAACATAACTCATATTCGTACCTCGACCTTCATCGTTCAAGAATGTGTTATTCCTGCTTAGTGCTGGGAAAGAACGAACTATTTGTATGATTTGTCTATTGCCTGCTATAGTAGAAAAGAAACAACGCTATGGGAACTGTAAAGCGCTGTCCCTTTCACACGTTGGTCCGAATCGCTACTACGAAGTATTGGTCTTGAAGCAAAATATTATTTTCTTTTACTTAAAATATTACTTTGTATTAGAATCTAAATTTTATGAGTAATTTCCATGAAATTGACACAAATATTAGAAGATATGGCTTTGAAAAATAAGAAAAACAATTGAAAAAATTAAAAATAAGCTACGGCTAAGCTGTAACATGATATAAATCGGAACAGAACGAAATTTGAAACTCGGGCCGCATTCGGAGTTACGCCTTAATCGCTCACATCAATATTTTGCGTACCGATTTAGATATACTTGCACAAGATGGTTGGATTACAGTATTTCTTTGAGTATATAAAAAAAATATCTTCTTCTTTGATTAGGTGGCGACTGTAACCAGAAGCACAATTTCGAAAATGCCACGTTAGTTTAAAGATATGGTGCAACTCAAAACAAAACAGCACAACTGTCATTTTGACAGCGCTCACGGTGATATTAATTTAGGGCATGGTCAGCGTTATCGCAAGATGGCGCATGCTATGACGTCATCTATGACGATTCACAGCACGTTGTTATCGCGCTGACACTCATTCGGTATGGGTGTTAGCACGCTCTAATCGATTGCAGCGTAACTCTGAACACAGCCTCGATGTAGCAATATTTTTGTTTACAAGTGGATTACTACGAGGTTGAACTTATTTTAACATAGGTATTAGCTTATGAATTTATGATCTAACTGGCTACAAAGTCGACATGGAATCAAGGGAAGGTTAAGGTTACTCAGTGAATAAGTTTTAAAACAAAGAAATGTGTAATGTTTTGACGAAGATAGTTCGAAACAATATATTGTGGTCAGACTCAGTGATTAGTGTTTTGTTATTAATTTTGCAGTCGGGTTTCCGGGCGGCAGCTAGAGGTACTCTGGGAATTTTTATTTTTCTGTGTTATCCGCTTCCAAAAACTCAAATGTTTCGTATGCATTCGCCATCAAACAAGAAATTAATTACCTACACATGTACTAAAATCTATAGATACACAATTCATTCGGCAAGTTTACGTAAATAAATACATTTTTACTAACTTTACATGACACGAAAATGTTTTTTCTTGATATAAATTGCAAAACAATAATATTTCCGTCGAGTCCGAGGAACTTTTTTAAGATTGCTAAATTTGACATTAAAACAATATTGCTAGTTGTCAAAAGTCACGTCGTGGTACGAATTGAATGAACTTTTAGAGGTGACGTCACCAAAATCGCTAAGAAAATGAAATTGTTTAAACATTACAATAAGCTTATTTTATGGACGTCATGGTACGAAAAGTCAAAGTAAGATTAAAATAATACTGCTATAAGAGCTGGTGGTAGGCCCCCAGATAGCCTTAATATTGCTAATACTAGGAACTAAATAACATAAAACTTGTTTAAAAAAATATGTACTTGCTGCCTAAAAATAGTTTGGGTTTCTTCCCAGCTGTTACTGTGTAATAGGAATAATTAACTACTTTTGTCAGGTTTTGCACAACTCACTGCTCTTCTATGAATTATTGAGGTCCTGAGTATATTGATAGGCACTAAAGAATGAAGCAGCAGGACAGTTTGTTGTACAAAATAACAATCAAGCATTCGTGTCTTGCTCTTGACACCTTTTTAACCAATCTCTAGCTCCTCGAGTAGGTAATATAAGGTGCTGCCGCAATTGAGTAGAATATCCTGTAGTCCTATTTTATTATACTTAACTGTAACGAAACTCGAGTATTTTCTGAAATCGTAAGTTGTTATTTTATCGCCGTCATTATTTATTCATTACATAAGACACATCAATCAAATGTCGAATGTCACTGTCAAAATGACATAATTCGCTTATTGTTGATCCACCATAAATATTTACGTAGTCTTACTCTCCTTGACCAAGATAATTTGAGTAAACTATTAAGCGAAGTAAAATTATATAAAATTAACATCAAAAAACGGTTACTATATTGTAAAGCCATATTTACATATAGTGTACACAGTGCTGGCCCAGGCTCCATCCATTTCTGGAACACCTTTAAAACATGCATGAAACGCACACTATGTAGACAAGCATATTATAAGTTGGATGATTAAATCGTAGATAAAAATGCTTGGCTTAATGCTGGTCCTACTCCACAGCCACTTGGGCTCACTAGTTATAATTTTAATAAGTATTTGGAAGAGTTGCTTCCCCTTTTTTAACCGATTTCAAAAAAAGGAGGAGGTTACTCAATCCGACCGTATTTTTTTTTTAATGTGTCTTCGCGGATAACTTCGTCGTTTATGAACCGATTTTGATGTTCTTTTTTTGTTGGAAAGGATATATCCCAAGGGTGGTACCATGATAAGGAAACCAGGATCTGATTATGGCATCCCAGAGAAATCGAGGGAACTCTTCAAATATTATAGGCACACCTATAGCAATTCGGGTATTTTTTATAATAACTCCTGCAGTTGCTCTCGAAAATTATTATATGGTGAAGTGGAACTGATGATGAAGACCACAGATGGCCACCGGAACTTCTCAACAATAGTCAATAGTAGTTCTCCATACTAAGTATTCCACGGGTTGCGATTCGATTACTTTAATATGGTTGCCAAGTAATTTATGCTCGTTACAATGCATATTGAGAAGTGGAGCTAATGGTAAAGTACCAGGAGAACTCCTCAAAGATTAACGTCCCTGCATCGGGAAAAGCAATATTTTGTGAAAGGTGATGAGCAGTTGACATTAGGCTATTGTAACTTAGATAAATTACAAACTGGCCCACTAAAAAGCGAGAAATAAAACTTAAAAAAAAAATAACAACCGACTTCAAAAAAAACACTACAAAGTGAAAAATAACATAAATTTCGGAAATCGGTGGCAAATAACGAAAATACTAAACCAAAGACACCGACTTCCGTAATTCTATTCCGTAATTTTATTATGTTTTAAATTCTATTAATCTCTTAGAAACATTGCAAACTATAGTTTTGTCTAAATTAGAATCATTTTTTTTTCAATTTTTGTAAATGTGAGTACCATGGAGCCGTTATGTTATTAAGATGTATGTTGACTTGAAAGAGTATGGCAGTTGAGAGAATGTCATGCTCACTTAAATGTCTCGCTGATAGTGGCGAGTGTGATGGATCCTTGGATCATTCGGTTCCCTACAAAATGGTTGAGCTGGATGGTGCTGATCCACGCGTCATGTTCTTGAACGGATGCCGTCAGTTGAGACTGGTCATCTCTTATCTGCCAGGGCTTATTTTTAATCTTATATTTTCAATTGCTTTGATTATTTTTTGTACATTGTTCTCACATATAGAAGCAACTAGAATAATGTACCCAGGATTTTGTAATATCTATGTTTAAAAAAGTGTCCGTGCCTCTTTGGAGTTTCTTGCACGTTCTTCTCTATCTACGTTTTGGAATGGGAAACTAGCTTCAACTTTCTGACTAACTGACCGATTCTTTGACAATAAATTCAAAAGTGCCTGTAAATGGTTTAATTGAAATAAATGCTTTGAGTTGAATTTGAGATTTATAAGGTCTAAACTAAAATACATCGTATTTAAGGGGAACAAGACTCAGAAACTCGGTCCATTTCTAGTTTATAAAGTAGTTGCTATGTTAAAAGATAGCAGCAGGTACTAATGAATATAATATACCCAAAGCCGAAATCTTTTTTTTTTTCATCCTTTGGGTCAACTTAACTCGCTCAACCCTGCTCTCTTTAGTAGCCATGGTTTCGACACGAAAATTTTTGACCAACATGGTGTTTGATGTTCGTGTTCGCCATGTTCTTGTTCGTTCGTGCGTACACGCAGAGAGGTCCGCCGACAGCAATGCCATTATGCCAATTTTATTTATTTGTTTAGTCAGCGAGTAAAGAGGGTAAGCTGTGGAGAGACCTTTGCCTAGTAGTGAGACAACATAAAGAATTTATTCCGGAAGGTTAATGTGTATAATACGTATTACACTAACATTAAATAAATAAATCATGATGTCTTGTCAAGCCATAAAAAACTTTTTGACGAATATACAAAAAACAACCGACTTCCAAAACAAACCACTCCAAAAAACTTTAATTGTGTAGTGGAAAATAACTTTAATTTCGGAAGTCTGTGTCTTAGGTTTTGTGTTTTCGATTTTTGTAAAAATAAATATAATTTTGTAGAAATTAAAGTAACTTTTCCCTTTGTTAGTGTTTTTTTGGCAGTCAGTTGTTTTTTTGGAATTTATTTTTCATTTTTAGTTGTGGGACGTATAATGGTGACTGGTAATTAGTGACCGATACTTAAACACACGACTTTACAAATCATTATGAACAACTTTCATTATGGGACCAAAACTGAAATCGCGAAATAGTAAAAGTTGTTCATAATGATAAGTTAAAGTCCCGTGTTTAAGTATCGGTCACTAATTATCAGTCACCCTATACATATAGGGATTTGCTAGGTGTGTAAATAAAAGTGACAGGAAGTTATTTTATCATCATCAACATACACTAAGTGAAAAAATACGTATTATTGACGATAACTCAAAAACCACTCATCAGAACTTGACCAATTTATATGGGACCACCTCAGGACTTAACCCTTTCAAACAAAAAAAGAATGATTAAAATCGGTTCATAAATGACGAACTTCTGTAGTAACAAAAAAAAAAAAAAACGTAATTGAGAACCCTTCCTTTTTTGAAGTCGATTAAAAAACCGTGTGAAGTGGGCAGTCGCTAGTTAAATCTAAATTAATCCTAGTCAGTTACAAAAATCTTTAACTTCTATATTCATCAGTATTTTTTTTACCCCTGCCGTATAGCAGGTTGTACAAGTTTAGTTGTTGTTAACCCAAAGAAGAACCCTCGGTTCATTGTACTCCTAAAAACAACTTTTAATATGGGACCAAACCTGAAACTGTCACAAAAAATCTGTTGCTCCCCGTACGTTAATTGTCTTCACATAAAGCGTAATTGTTTGAGCTTCATTTGGTTTCAACGCTTTCAACTATTGATTTATTTATTTTCGAGTATTAAATATCTAGCGTGATCTTTCACTGATACGAGGAACAAAGAGTTGCGCTGGGCATATAATATTAGGTCCCGTTAGCATCCTCTGGGTACGGGACACGGCCCGTATTACAGAGAACCTCACTCAACACTCAAGCATTACTTAAAACTAGTTTCAACCAATTAAAAGACTTAATACGAGTTTTAAGTAATACTCGAGTTTTGAGTGAGGTTCTGTAATACGGGCCTTAGTAGGTTATTAGGTGCTTTGCAACTTACTACATTTGCGATTTAATGTGTAATCTAATCATTAATCTAATCTAACACTTCTACAGGCTGAATTGTCCTTCGGAGAGGTCTTCGCCGGCTCTTCTCCCTTGTGTATAAAACAACAATTTGTAATAATATCTAGGTAATTAATTAATTTGTATTCTTTAACAGAATGTGGATCACAAAGCAAAGTTCCGCTCCAAGAAGGGCCAGTTGCCATTTGTGGAGCTGAACGGCGAAGAGGTAGCGGATAGTACTTTCATCATCAAAGAACTCTCTGAAAAATTCAACAAAGATGTTGATTCGGGTACGTATTGTCTTCAAGGTGCTTGAGCTTTGAATGGGTTAATAACTAATCACTTGTCAACTTTTTCAAATATTTGTTTTTGTTTGTATGAAATGTGAAGGTAGCAATGTAGGTCGAGCGTCATCATTGTTGGGTGGGGTCTCGCTACGGTATTGATGTATATTATATTCAACGGAGATTTCTCGGAAAAACTGGGCGGGCTGAGCTGAGTCCTAGTTCCCTAGTTAATTCTGGGGCGTTGCGCATGTGCATAAAATTTAGGTAATGGAACCTGGCTTGCCTGATTTGACCTATTTGTTATATACAGCCCTGACGCCGGAGCAGCGGGTCGTGGCTCACGCTATGATCTCTATGATCGAGAACCATCTATCTTGGGTGGTGTTATGGTGGCGGGCTAAGTACCCGGACAGTGTTATCAAGGGATACCAGGTGAATCTTCAGAACGCGCTCAACACTCGTCTGCCAAACCCGATTCTCAACTTCTGCTACAAGTTGACGGCCGCCCGGAAGGTACGTGTAACCGAACAATAAGAACTAGATTAGAATGGATCCAAAACAAGTCGTGATCGCGTTGAATAACATTAGTAAATTTAATTTCCTTTTTTTAAGTTGCTATTCCTTAGGCTTTTATATATAATTTCACAGGTATCAATCCCTTTCTTGACTATTGTGTTCGTGGTATTTAATAGTTCACACATCGCCAAATATAAAAAAATCCTTTCGACGCTTGAAAGGCAACATTGACTAAGCGACATGTAGTCCCATGTCGCTTAGTCAATGTTGCCTTTCAAGCGTCGCTTTGTTTAGTTGAACGATTTTTTTTTTTAATGAATTTTATTAAACAGTGATAAACATTTTCGAATGGTACTGCAGGGTGAAGTCAATTCAGAACCCATGAGAGATAGAGAAAATGGTCCAAAAACGAATGGCCTCAAAAATAATTACGGAGTATTAGTATTTATTACCTAAACTTAAAAAGGTTTATTAGTGTTTTTTTTTAACTAGCTTGTTTAGCCAGATAAAGCCGCGAATTACGAGTGAGCGGACGGGAGTTCGATCTCTACCTGTTGCACTTCGAGTATTACCATTGTTAGCATCGTACTTGGCATTTTTTTAGGGGTGGGGCAGAAGTTAATAAACCGGATAAGTAGTAAGAATTTGTCTCGAAAACTTGATAACTACGCATGCGCGCTCGATTAATCGATAGTGCATTGTTTCGCGCGGTAATATTGAATTTTAACAAATTCATAATTAATTTTGTTACATTTTTAACTTCGAGTCAGGGACCAGGGTAGGGCAAATACCCCACCTTGCCCCACCGTGGGTACGCCCATGATTTTTTGTACAAGCAAGTAACATAGCAAGCAGTGGGATGGGTCGCAATCAATATAGCAGCAGTTATTGAATCTGCTAGTAAAAAAAAGGTTACCATTTAAATTGGAAACATTTAAATTTTGTAATATTTTGTCTTATCAACTTGATTTCCGAACGGTGCAATGATTTGATTTTTGTCAACACATTGAAATTTGCATCGCAAAGAAACAACAACAAACTAACTTTTGGTTTCTTTTTCCAAACTAATGTCTTTATTTTTTATTATTTTGATAAAAAAAAATATCTGATCTCGCATTGTATAGGATTTCCGTACAATGCGAGGTCAGCTTATACTGGAAATGTATAGCTTGATGTATAGCCGTGTGGTAACAAAAAGTTCGGTGAACTAGCTCGTGGTCGCGCCGACAGAGAGCGCCTTTACTTTTTACGAACAAAAAATGTCATTCTTTTTTTATTATTCTCAAACATAGGTACACGAATGCGATGATCGTGTATTCGCGAGAAGATCGCTTTTTGAATATGCGATTACGCGATAGTTTATCTGAATAATGACGTACATACGCGACTAGATTAATCGCGCGACTATATCAAATTCATATAAAAGAGTGCGACGATCGCTTTTGGTTTGAACGCGGCCTTATGTTGCGATTTCATGTTTTTCCCCAGTTGTTCATTTTAAGAATAACTAATGCTATTGACTTGAAAGGAATTGTTATAAACAATGCTTCTCCACTTATCAAGCAAATAATTGGAATAATATTGTTATTTTCATTGCAATAGAAGAAATGGGGTTTTACATTTTAATAGGGTAAAGTGTTCAAGTGGGTTATCGACTCGTTTGAAACGGCTTCATTTTCACATTATATTTTTATACTAGCTGACTCGGCGAACATCGTTCCGTCTAACAGACAATGAATGTGCATGTTTAGGATTTTAAAATTAATACAAAATTCCTACCCTACCTACCCTACCTACCCTACCTACCCTACCTACCCTACCCTACCTACCCTACCTACCCTACTCTACCTACCCTACCTACCCTACTCTACCTACCCTATCTACCTTACCTACCCTACCCTACCTACCCTACTCTACCTACCCTACCCTACCTACCCTACTCTACCTACCCTACTCTACCTACCCTACCTACCTTACCTACCCTACCCTACCTACCCTACCTACCCTACCTACCCTACTTACCCTACCTACCCTGCCTACCCTACCTACCCTACCTACCCACTTAGGGGTATGAAAATAGATTACGACCTATTCTCAGACCTGCCGATTATACATATAAAATTTCATAAAAATCGATCAAGCCGTTTCGGAGGAATATGGCAACTAACATTGTGACACGAGAATTTTATAAATACCTGTATAGATTCATTTCTGAAAATGAAACTTGTCCAAAAACGTACCATTACTAATCATCTCCGAATTTTGAATAGCGAAAATCTGAAATAGCAAATACCTAGTTGATAGAGGTTTATGTTTTAAATATTTATTCAGGATAAATAAAACGATGTCTCTAACTAACACTGTTTATTAGTAATCAACAGAAACCCTTTACAATGAAACTTAATTATGTGGTCGCATAAAAATTAAATGTAGCTTTGAAAATGAAAAATATATTTTTCTTACCTAAGTGGGCGAGTCCGACTCTCTCCTTGTCGACTTTTATATGCAGCTGTCCTTCAAAAATGTATCCGAGAACTACCATTAAAACGATTGTCTTCCCTATTATTATATTATTATTAATTAATCATCTTTGTTCCTATTGCACTTAGATTAGTCATAATTATAGTATTATTTTTACTAAATTGTCTTCTTTTCCTCATTGTCATAATATGTTTAATTACTTTCAGGGCATGAAAAAGGCGAAGGCCCATGGCATTGGTGTGCATTCGCAAGAAGAAATCCTTGAGTTTGGTAAAAATGATCTGCGAGTTCTATCGGATCTACTGTCAGATAGACCTTTCTTTTTCGGAGATGAGCCGACTCTTGTAAGTGTTTTTAATTCCAAATTTAGTTCGAAAAAGAGCGCTGACCACATCGCAAGTTAAGGTAACTTAGTTTTGCTTTATCTACAGCATTGAATCGTAATGCACAGATTCCATCGGCTAGACAAGTAAACCATGCGTTTTAGTCTTCCTATCGCAATGCTTGCGGTGTGGTCTGCGCTCGGGTGACTCATGTGGTTTTATCATAGACGCCAAGTTGTGTTCATCCATTACTCTAATGGGATTCTAACTGAGATAAGTTAAATTCCTTTAAACAAGTAGCTTCGATATAAATACATTTGAAAAACAGATATAGTAATATATTTCTTATGAATTAGTAAAATTCCCGCACCTATGCAAAGTAACAATAGGTATATATAGGCCTCGATCAAATTAGTCTTGTTATGTAATTTATGAGACTTGGATGCTAATTAAAGCTAATGACATTGTCTTCAGTTGGATGTGGTTGCGTTCGCGAACCTCGCACAACTCCACTTCATCGACAAAGAAGTGCCGCACCCGCTGCGAGACGCCATGAGCGAGCTGTTCCCTAACCTCGTGGGGTTGGTGTCGCGTATCAAGGAGCGCGCCTTCAACGACTGGGACGACATCTGCTCCACGCTCGACCTGAACGCGCACCTGCCCAAGCCCGTCAAGGAGGCCAAGGACACCAAGGAGGGCACCGGCCCCAATGAGAAGCAGCCGCTACCTGAAGAACCCGAAAAGGGCAAGGTACCACTAACATTATAAAGAAAAAAAATTACTTTTTTTGTAAGCTAGGAGCTAAACTTGTAATCTCACTGTTACAGGGCGACGAAAAAGAAAAGGAACTAGAAAAGGAAGCAGATGAGAAAGGCAAGGACAAGGACACTGAGAAAGAGAAGTAAACGAACACAAGATGTACGGCGCTGATTTTCATTATACCGTGTAATAATTAACAAGTTGAATTATACTCTTAAGAGTCAGACTCGTCGTAGATTCTGTAAATTATAAGCGTGTAAATCCATTTGTCTTTCCCTTTACTTTCAGTTAAGGTGACGTGAAAGCGTCTTTATTGTAATATTCTTGTGTTCTCCATTTTTATATTATAAAGAGTTCGCGTGATGTCGTGTCGTATATAAACCATTTTGTCTTAGAGAATTTTTTTGTTTGATTCTATATATTTACGAAAGTAGTTTGTGTAATGTTCAATGCTCTATGTGTTTGTAATATTTGATAATTCTGTCATTAAATGTTTGAATGATTCAAAATATGATAAGTATTGCAGTTTATAAGGTACTTACAGGATTAGGCAAACATTTTATCCAAAATGATTAATAGAATATGTAATTAATTCGAGATAGTCCACTTGCATCGCGTCAATGTATCGTCATGTATGGAACTGGAGTATGCAGTTGTTCGCCTGAAGCAATATGACCATCAGGCGTGTACTCGTCAATATGGATAGGAGTGAAAAGTATTGGGCCAAGTTGCTTCAACATTACTGTTACATATAATTTTCAACCGCTGCATCGTTGCTTTATACCTGAATATACAATTAAAGCTAATTGTTTGTTACCATCTATAGAGTCTGTAATATTCTGACAGGGTCTTCGAACAGGGCTATGAATGCTATTTTTTAATTATCGTTGTACAAACTGAGACACGCCATTATTACCCTCTTTTGTATGAAGCGTCGTATATTCGACATTATGTTTGCACAAATCTCATTTTTCATTAACATTTCGGCGCCAATGGCATTATATGTTTTTCTCTATTTTGTAAGTCTAGAATATTTGATACCAAAAATTGGCTGATTTAGATAAATTGGAAAGAATGATGCATTTCTTAAAAACATAGCTCTTCAACTCTAAAGAAAGAGCTAATGTGTATGATTAGACTGTTTTGAGATTCTTGTACTTTATTGGTTTATCTTTATACAAATAAAAATTTACAATTTACAAATTTTTGATAAACGAAAAACCTGGAAGACTGTTTTTCATGTTATTAATAATTCATAGTCCATAAAATTTTGATATTGTATTAATTGTTAAGGTTTAGAAAGAAATGTACTCAAAATTTATAGTATGTATGATATTTCATGCATTATGATTATTCAGTCGATGACTTTGTTGCATACACACTATCTATCATAGCCATCAAGAAAACGCAAAACCTTGACGCGGCCTGCTCTAACGATGGTTACAAATATTACGATGTAACATAGTCGTTGCCACTGTACGACTGACTGTTGCATGTTTCTGCGCTTTCGACGCCGCCGTCACGTCTGTCTCATAATAATGCAATGAGTTCTCATACTCATTTAATATATTATAATTTTTGACAAGCCCTTAGTTATCTATTACTACGTCTAGACAGGTTTTGTAAAATAATCAATTAAGACTATCTCAATATTCATTCCTTAATTGTTTGGTTAAAGCCAGCACTACGACTGAATAATTGAATGAAAAGTTCTTTATTTTCAGAAACTTTTGTGCTCAGGGTTGACTTACGGCGTTAGGCACTGAAACAGGCTTAGAGCTATATATTTAGGTAGTAAATCACTAAAGTACATTCCAGTTTCACACATCATTTTCACGATAGCGTTTAAACGTTGTGTGTCGATCAGGTTGTTTGGCAGTACGCGATGAAGTTGAACGGTTAATTTTAAAATTTGTAATAATGTAAGTAAATGGTTTTCGCATCGTGGCTTGATAGTAGAATGTCGATTTTAGTCGGTTTGTAGATAAGCACAGTACATGATTACCTGTGCTTTTAGTTCCATCTTTACATCTCAATTTGATTAATGTTAGGGTTTAAAATTATAAGTATGGATAGGTTTTTAAATTGCTACATGTTTATGTCGGATAAATGGTAATCATAGAATAATAGTTATTGCACGTAACCAAGATTACGTTAGTGTAAGAGGAGTTGTGGCCGGTAAGGACGACGCGAAGGCCCGTTCCGCTCATAGTAATAAAAAAAAAAAAACAGGAAAAAGACAAAAAAAATATTTGGTTCCGAATTTATTTGTCTTATTAAATTTTTGATTTGATTTTCCGGGGAATGGTCGACATTTTTGGTCCCTCCCGACAACTGCTGACCATCACTGCCATTAGATACAAAGTAAGGAATTAAATATAAGGAAGTAAATAGGTAGGGAATGTTGTACTAATCGTCGCGTACGCATTCGTTGTAGGTAGAAGCGTGGCAAACCAGCCTCTGAGTAGCTGCTTGACACGTTCCATTAATTCATAATATATATATAGTATATACAATATTCTAAAGTTTATTTACTAATAAGGCTGAAGATTTGTCCGACCATCCTGTATGAGAGCCTGTTTCAGTGTAATGCGATATATTGACAGCTGGCTGCTTGCGAACAGTAGCGCGAACACGCGATCGCTACGGAACTAATGAGATCGTCTGCATAGTGGTGGAACTTCTAAGGGTAATTTCAAAATGACCTGTGTTTATGAACATAGGAATAGATTTAGCTTAGAACTAATATTTAAGCATCACACTAATATTAAAATATGTCATACTCCCATTGTAACGTGTTAAATTGTTGAGACAATAAAGATAAACGCAAGCATTTTGTGACCATCGGTTTATGATATAACAGGCGTATTGCATTTTGTTAGAGAAGAGATAAGTTCTATGGATTGACGAGTATTATAGGATGCTCACTTTATTGTCTCTTGGTAGGATATAATACAATACCTAATCGATATTATAATC